>LR990621.1:18644314-21638064 GCA_905147815.2 Phalera bucephala
AGTCCAACAATGCACAAGATACTCATTCATGTTGCGGTTATTATAAGAAACGCTTTATTGCCCAGCAGCTTTCAAAAGAGGCCTCAGAAGCACGCAATAAACATTTTAGGTCGTACCGCCAAGACTTTGCGCGTAAATTTCCTAGAGAAAATTGTAAAAAAGACATTTTTAATAGGCTACCCTTTTTGCAGATCAGTGGCTGTTGGCGCTATTAAAACCGCGTCATCTGCATATAGTAGATGATTTACCACTAAATCACCCATTTGTACACCTTCATTCATCGCTTTCAGTCTTTGAAGACTTTTATCCAAATATATTACAAACAGTCTAGCGGACAACACGCAACCCTGCTTGACGTCAATTTCACCGTCAAACCACCACCATGTTACCACCCACTCGTACGCATGCCTTGCTGTCCACATAGGTGGACTGGACGGCTCGTATTTATACCATACTCTGGTAAAATGTCCCAAAGCCTCTTTTGCACAACTTTATCAAACGCCTTCTCCAGATCCACAAAACCGCAGAAAACCTTCCGGCCCACTGCCAGATGCTTCTCTACGATGTTGCGGAGGGAGAAAACTTGATCCAAACATTCTCTTCCGAACCTGAAACCTCGCACCTCGCAAAACTGTGCCTCGCACAACATTTCATAGGACTTCACTTCTCTTTATAATATTAGTATAGATAACCGAAACAAAGCACTTCCGGCTCATAGGAACTTTTAACCCACCTGGTTCTGAACGAGTAATAGGCATGACTGCAAGTGCTCTGAATAATACCAGTAGAAGCTTGTGATCCCTGTAGAACTGGTCATGCGTTTCGCAGGTGTCGCCGTCCTGAGAGGACAGAAGATCTCGCTGATCTTGCTCCTAAGAACAAAGCGCGTCAAGATTTTGGACTTCACATTTTGGATGCAGTCCGAAAAATACATTAATTATAACTTACATAATCCCTTTGCGTTTTATCATAAACAGTTTTACTCCTTTGAACGTGCTTCATATCATCTTGAAGGAGAGAATTGTTGATGCCTTCGTCAAAAAGACGATCAGGTATCATCATCATCGTGCGTACCTTAATGCTAATTCGTGACGCACCCTACAACTTCGTTATTTAATGGCTGATACTGACAGGGAATAGTAGGAAACAGTACTAGTGAGCATACTTTATACAAATTTTCCAGTTTCACACACGTTAGAAAACGTACTATAATATGCTTTGCTCAACGAACACAAGGGAAATGTTCCATGTGACGCGAGCACTCGGTATAAACCGATATTTATGTCACGTATGATTAATGAACGGTGAATTTATTACCGCAGGGACATTGTAAACAAAGTGTGTAACTACCTAAATTTCATTAAATTTTAAAGCAAACGACGACGTCGTTCTTAGCATATCAATGACATTTCAAATTGACTGAATTCGTTCAAGCACAATAGAGTACATAAATTATTCAACAAACTGCATTAATGTACTGTTTATACCCTTGACTACGTTCATTTGCACGAATTGTGTTGCATATAGCTGATATTTGATTTTAAAATTCAAGACTGCCTGGTTGGTCTAGTGGCAAAGCGCATCGCTTGGTGATCACGGGGTCCTGGGTTCAAATCCTAGGTCGGACAAGTGTAGTTTTTCCAACGAAAACTTACCAGTACGAGTCCGGAGTCTGGAATTGTGCCTAGTATATGGCAATAAGCTCGCCCCCTATTACATAGGACCTAACATCGTCGGCGAAACGTGGGTGTACTCAGTACACCTCTGCCCCCTCCGCTTGGGGAATATAGGCGTGACGGTGTATATAAAATTCAGGATATACGTCGATTATTTAAGAATGGATTACAATTGCCAAACTTAAGTAGCAATCAATGTGTGGGAAGCATTGCTCGTAGAACTGATAGCGTGGAAGCTAAACATGTCAAAAAGGTTTTTAAGTGGCGACCTTGTACCGGAAGACGTGAAGGTGGACCGAGTAAAGCTGAATGCACACGGCACAAAGCAGGTCGCCGTAGTGATCTTTGGGGAGAGGTATATGTCCTGCAATGAATGTCTTTCGGGTAATTATTAGTAGAAAATTGACAATTTTGTATAGGCACTTATTTAGAGATAGTTACGTAAATTATCATCATCGTCTCAGCCTATACTTGTCCACTGCTGAACATAGGCCTTCCCAATCGCTATCCAGCGTAACCGGTCGGTTGCCACCTGAATCCAACGAGTTCCTGCAATTTTCACAAGATCGTCGGTTTATCTGGAAGGCGGTCGTCCCACGCTGCGCTTGCCAATACCTGGTCTCCACTCTAGAATCTATCTGTCCCAACGCCCGTCCGATCTTCGCGCTATGTGGCCCGCCCATTGCCACTTCAGCTTGCTAATTTTGAGAGCTAACTTAGCAACACACATTGACTAAAAACTTTAGACTTGAGGCACTGAGGTATTTTGGACGAGATGTTGCGCAGTTGCCCGAACGCTGCCCAGCCAAATTGGATTCGTCGATTGACCTTCCTTTCAAAGTCGGACCTACCTAACCGGACTGCCTGTCCCAGGTAAATGTATTAGTCGACAGCTTCACGAATAGAGTTCGACAGTGAATGCGGTGGGTGCGACATGGACGTTTATTTTCGTTTTTTCCATGTTCATTTTAAGACCCACTTGTTGAGATACTCTGTTGAGGTTACCGAGCATTCGTCCTAGATCTTCCAGCGATTGCGCTATGACGACAATATCGTCGGCAAATCGAAGGTGAGTGATGTATTCGCCAGTGACGTTGATTCCAAGTCCTCGCCATTCTAATAACTTGAAGGCGTCCTCTAAGGTGGCCGTAAACAGTTTCGGAGAAATGACGTCTCCCTGTCTTACTCCTCTTTTTATGAGGATCGCCTTACTGCACTGCCCTTGTACTCGGACTGACATTATTATACAAGCACTTCAACACTTTGATGTACCGATAGTCAATGCGGCATCGCTGGAGAAATCTGAGAACCGCCGAAGTCTCGATCAAATCGAAGGCTTTCTCATAGTCCACAAACGCCAAGCATAGTGGCCGATTGTACTCCTCAGTCTTTCAGTTTCGTCGTTCAGTTCAATATCTTTCTGTTTTGTAATATTTTGTAATATAATAATCTGCCGCAGCGTATGTATGTGGTCTATGGTACTAAAGCCTTTCCGGAAACCGGCTTGTTCGGGAGGCTGGAAGTCATCAAGCCGAGACGATTCGTGATGATTCTCGAAAACAACTTATAAATATGGCTCAGCAGTCTGACGGGCCTATAGTTCTTTAGTAAGGTGTAAACTTTCTTGAAAAACAATGCGACCACACCCCTGTTCCATGCTTCCGACGTTTTCTCTTCCAGCACGACGGAATTAAACAGCCTCTAAAGGACTTTAGGTACCGGCGTTCTGCCCGCTTTCAGAAGCTCTGCGGTAATTCCGTCTTCGACCGTTTGAGAGCCATCCTAATCTCGTACAGGCTGATGTCCGGGATATCTTCAGTGTAGTGTCGGGTTAGCTTGGCTCTTGAGTCTTCAACAGGTTCAGATACTGAGGTATATAGCTGCCCATAAAATCTAGCTATCTCCCTGAGTACCCCTGACCTATTCGACGTTACGTCTCCGTCCTCCGTCTTTAGCTTCGTCAACTGGCTTTGCCCAATAGACGCGTCTCGTGCAAACATTTTGGAACCCTTGTTCTGCTCTATGGTCTCCTCAATACGCCTTGTATTGAAGGACCGTAAATCCTGTCGCAAGGAGGGTGTTTAATATCTATCCATTGAGCTGCCTATATGACTTAGCGTCATCGGAGGTTTGGAGCGTCATGGAATGTCGGTCAGCCATGAGGTTTTGGGTGTAGTCAGATAGTTTTTGAGGCCTATTTTTTACGATGGGGCTTAAAATACTTGAACCCGACCGTATGGTCAGTCTCTACCAGCCTGTTGATTTCGTCCACTGATGCGCGGCTGTCTAGCAATTCGAAGCGGTTTGACAATTCGAGTTGAAAGTTCTCGGGGTGTGTGTGTGTGTGTGTGAATGATCTACGCTGTTGGCCTCGAGGCCTCTACAGCTTCACCGGATTTTAAAGGCGAGCGTGCAACCACTACGCTCCAGCCAGCCAGAAGGGCAAGAGGCGACATACTCGAGGGCGCCTCGAAGAGGCGCCCTCGGTTGGGACAGTCGCTGTAGGGGGACGGGTGCACTATTAAGCGCACCGGTCAACCGCCGGCAATGGGAGGGGATCTACTACTGCGTCTGCGTCTACGGCGTCGCTCGTATTCTGAGCGGAAAGAAGGGATGACAAAGCATCGGGGGGGTCGGTGAGAACATGTCTCGGCCGGCGGTAGCGGCAGGGGTCATGAGGGAAGTCGTAGTCGGCGGTGGCTACGATTAACGGATTCGCATGGGTAGATGCGTTCGCGAAGTGACGTGTTGACGCCTTTTTAATAAAGGCGCGAATAGGTTCGAGACCTAGATCGGAGTGGAAGTTCTCGGGGTTTTGGATATGTGGATAAGAAGGTGGGGGCGTAGACTTTATCAGACGCGATCTTTCCATATTGAGATTAATATTTATTGTACCTCTGACCACTCGGTGATCACTGCCGGTTTTTACTTTGTGAATCACAAAGCCATCATTAAATATTTGTCGCTTGGTGCTCATGATGAAGTCTATCTCATTTTTGTGGAACCATCAGGGCTCATCCAGGTCCATTTCCTATGAGGCGACTTTTAGAAGAAATAGTTCATCATAAAAGAAATTTCTCCAGAAATTCAGCCAGCCTCTCACCCCCTGGGGTTGCGCTGCCCATATCCAAATTGCCTCACTCTCAACTCATTATCGCCCCGTTTGCCCAGCCGCGCATTGATGTCACCCATAACCACTGTAAAGTGTGCTTTGGAAGTATGTATGGCTCTACTAATGTCCTCATACATAACTTCGACCTCATCTGATTCGACATCTGAGTATGCCGAGGTCTGCGCGTAGACCTGTAGAACTTCAGCTAATATCTTGTGTACACAACGTTGTTTATGAGTAACTTGTAGGCGATAAATTCCACACAACCTTGGGAGTGCTGTTCGCCCTCCCGGTAGTAAAACAAGTTGCAGGATTATTAGTTTATCATCTCCTCGCCCTCTCTTCGGACCTCCGATAAACTAACAATACACCACCGCAACTTGTTTATCTCTTCTTCTACCTCAACTAGCTTCTCATCTGTCCTCACCGTGCTTGCGTTGTATGTCACCAGGGCCAATTTTCCTTGTTGGTAGTAGCCGAATCTCTGCCGGAGATTCTTCGCACCCCCTGTCCTATCGTTACCATGGCTGCTAACGTGACCAGGACGAACAGGACCGCCGCGGACTAGGGGCCTGGTTTTGTTCTTTTCTATCACGATGATTGAGGGATTTGCCTTACTCGCCACACCTGGGAGGCGGGTTGGCGAGCGCAGTTCAGTAGTCGTGAAAGTTTCTAGGAGAACATTGTTGCACAAAATAATAATCTGGAGTTCTCAACTCAGAAACCGGTAATTGTTGTACAAATAAGATTGCCATCTTTATTCTTTATCCTATTGACGTACCTAATAATCACCTACCGGCGCTGGATCACTATCACTATATATACAAATTTCTTGACCGTAACTTTGAGGAGATAGAAATCTGAAGGGCAAGTCAAAAGTCTCCGTAACCGGTTAGCGTGTAAGAGATGAATTATGAGAGTAAAGGAAGCAAGAGAGGTAGGACTGTTAGGACTCTGAACTCCGCAAGGGAATTGGCGTGATGATATAAATAGATAGATAGGTAGGTAGTTACTCAATGTGTAGTCGTTTTAAATTTGTTTGAAATAGACTATAGCTTTGTAGTAACAGTATGGAATACAGCTCAGTAAGACAGCAATAAGCTCGAGCCCTACAACGTCCTCAATGAATTGTGGATGTTCACGGTACACCTCTAATACACACGCACTTAGGGAATATATCGACATGTCCGACGAACAAAGTCGTATTATCCAGTATATTTAGCATAAATCACCTTATCGACGGACACGAAAGTTGCAAATGCCATTTATTTTGTTTGGCAAATGTTACTTTGTTCTATGGGACCGTCGATGTGTTAGTGTGACGCTAATAGCAAGTGATTGCCTTCACTGAAGAATTCATCTACTTCAACCATTTCAATCCTTGAGAATCTAATAATTGCTGGCTTTACAACTAAAATGTCGTCTTAAAGTCCATACTGCTACTTGAGCCTGCAATAAGTCTCCTGCTATTGAAATAGCTTGCGAAAGCGTGTAAAATGGTAAGTCAAGGATTAGAAATAAAAAGTTAACATCTTCCCGTAGCATATAATACAAAAATATCACAGATTTATTTTCACATTATAGTTACGTTAGTAAACAAAAGTCTTAACAATTTTACCTAACAAACTTTGGACGTGTTGTATTTTGTAACATAGTTTTGGAAGAGTATTCATAATTTGTAATGAATGTTCCAGTATTCTATAGATCAAATACAAGTCAAGTTCTGACACATTAGTTCAGGAAGGTAATTTAAAGGGAAAAACGGTAAAATTTTACAAGAAATTAAATTTTCTAATGGCCATCTGAATTAAGGAGTTAAGGGGGATTATGTGACACACTTTACGATAAGAGCAGCGCCTGCGTTAGGCCTCGATCTTTCTACTTTTTACATTGCTAAGCGAGGATTCGGCTAAAATGTCTTAAGATATATTTACTCTTAAATGAAGTAATTTAGGATGAAAAATAAGTAAATAGGTACTTATTGTTCACAGCCAGCCAGTGTGTCATAATAATTTGCATTTCATATTTTAAATTACAGATCATTACATTATCAAGGACAAGCAAATTAAACATTAAATATATATTTGTGAATTTCCTAACGAAAAATTCCCAGTATGAGTCCGGAGTCTGGAATTGTGCCCGGTATATGGCAATAGGCTCGCCCCCTATTACATGGGACCTAACATCGTCGGCGAAACGTGGGTGTACTCAGTACACCTCTGACACCCCCTCTGGGGAATATAGGCGTGACGGTGGTGTGAATTTCCAAAATTGTAGAATAACCAGATTTTCTAGCAAAATTACATTTCTAATTTTACTACTTAAAAAGTAATAAACAAAAAGTGATTAGAGAATATATAATATATATATTTACTTTGGAGAATTTATATTAGCAGCATAATAAATTATACAGATATAATATTAACAAATTTAATTTATGTTTGTATGTAATTCCTAAGACTTGAGTTTAGCTAATTGTGCCATGAGTTCCTTGTCTGCATCGGTGGTTGATTCTCCTACCCTGTTGCGGGCAACAGAAGGAGCGTTTGACATCTGTGAAAAAAAAACAAACTTCTGGTTGCTGCACATTGTGCTTGATGGAGGCTCTAGTCTGTCTAATTAAAGCTGAGACGGTATTTTTAACGTTTTCGTAAGCTGGCAATACTGAGACTAATGTCACCCATTGTTTGAATGAACCATAGACATAGACAAACTGGTTTTCATATACGCTAGATTTATTTAAAGTTAGATATGTCATCATTGCATAAATTCTACAGGAGTTAAATATTTAACACCTCTGAATGTGAAATGCTATTGAACTCCGTGGCATTCTATTGATGGATTGCATAGATGATCCTTTAAATCTTCAAACAATCTGTATTTTATTTAATAATTGAAAGACTTACAAGAAATTGATTTAATATCTAAATGCTGATAAATATCACGTTCCCATAACAGAATACCAAGGACTTTATAACCCATTGACAAGAAAGACAGACTCGAGCAAGTTAAAAGTAGAATGTGTTACCCACTTATATTTATGGTTTGTCTTACATATAACAGAAACTTGTATATGCGCAGTATAACAATCATATGCAAGCTCAAACCATGAAAGCTATCTTAAGCTCAAGCCTCAAGTCGCTTTTATTACTCATTATTCGTTATATTACCCATGACAATCTATTTGATAAAATTATTTTCCACTCTAGGTCCCCTCCATTTAGCAGCTACCGCGGTCCGCGGCATTTTCTCACCGACCCTCCTGATGCCTTTACATCCCTTCTTTCGGATACATATACCGGACACAGGATCAGACACCGACCTCGCCGGCGAGGTCGAAGAATCCCTTGCCCGCCGGCCGGTTTAGAGCACCAAAGCGAGACACCTAGTATACGCCCTCCCTCATAGCGACTGCCCAAGCCGAGGCCGTTTCTCCTTGAGCTAGTTGCCCCCTTGCCCTTCTGGCTCGAGGGTAGTGGTTGCACGCTCGCCCTCTTGTCCGGTGAGGCTGTAAATAGATCATTAACACACACGCAAAATCCCCACTCTAAGAATCATTCCTGTGCGTATATAAACATGAAATTCGGGTACACAAACACCAGGCCAGAATTAAGATATGGTTCATACAAAAATTTGTCTTATGCAGGTAACGAACCATAACTACTCAATCCAGTGAGCGGATCAGCTTGAGCTGTTAACCACTGGACCAAGCTGTCTGTCAAATTATTTAAAAAGGTATTAAAAAAATTACCTTTCCGCTAATTTCAATACCAATTTCATCAAGCACTTGGTTAACAATTCCTTCTGTTTCTTCTTCATCACCAGACTCATCCATGATGTCATCCAAAGTGTCTGAAACTATAAACACAGTTATTATAGTTGGTAAATTTAATGAAGTAATCACCAAATTTAGAATATGTTATAATAAAAGTGTTATCTTCCATAAAGTAGTGTAGATATAGATGACACCCATCTTATGACTACTAATTAAATATGATATGAATAAATGTAAGATTAAGAACAATAATAATTAGTCATACATCCTACAGTATCACTAACACTAGAATGAAAATACTACAATCTAGGCAATTTTTCAAATCTAACCATGGTCATAGAATGGAGATCAGAGTGTAAAAAAATTAAATGCCCTGTTTAAAATAATGTAACACTTAAGAATCAAATTATTGTTTGACAAATAAATTTCTCTAAACCTGAACAACCAGACTGAAGCAAATAACCAACAGAATATTCCAGTCACTTTTTCAAATACTTATTGTTGACCAAATGGGAATAATGACACAACAAAAAAGCAGGAACAAGGGAAATTAAGCTCTTAATTTTTGTATTAGGGTCCCAATTCAACTAACCAAATTTTTGACTTGTGACAGTATTATCTAATTTGCTAGTGATGAATAGTATCAATTTAACTTACTCATCTCATCAGTCATGTCCATCTTGGCATTGGCCTGTTTGAATGCCTCCATGTCTTTAGCTATCTGGTGCGGGTTCATCACCTTGTTCATACTGCCCATTGTCTTGGCCGTCGTACCCATGGCTCCTGCTAAAGCGATGTTCGCACCCATCGCTTTATTGTGGATCTGTACACTTTGGATCTAAAATTGGATAAATAATAATGAAATAAAACTGTTTTTCGGATTTTATCGAGGTTTATTTTTGATTGTTAAGTTCCCGACGTCTAACACCTCAGTTCTTCCCGTGACCATGGGTGCTGCAAAGCATTTGAAACGTCGGGAACTTAAAAATCAAAAACAAACCGAACGATTGATGTTGAATCTTTGTATTTGTGTATGTGAGTTTTCATGTTTGTAAACGCACCCACGGACACAGCAATAAATCCTAGTGTAGGGCTATGTTAAAAAAAAACCGCGATAAAATCCGAAAAATCATTTTATTTTATGTGTAATATTCGCGTAAATCTAAGAACTCAGTAAATAATAATAATATTAATTTATGCCAGATGAAACAAGTTTACTTGTTTACAATATACATACCACTTTAGATTTGTAAAAAAGGTAGCCCCCACACTAGGAATTAGGAATCAACAGGTATATTTACAATAATATAGTTTACATACAGAAACTCCCAGGCGAAAACTAATATTTGTAGGTCCCCAAAGAATATGTTCCATGTGAGGACTGAACACACTACTCGATCCAGTGAGCTGAGAAGTCTATGCTTATAATCACTGGAGTGATGTGTTGGGAACTCAGAAATATTAATAGGACATTAAATATTTTTATGGTTAGGCATCATATTTCATCATATTTAAGTAAAAAAATTAAAACAAGTTTTTCTATTCATTACTGGTTATAAATGCCTACACAATATTACCACACCCCTCTGAGTAGATTCAGAGGTATTGTTAGGGTGTAAATTTTAGTCCAAATGCTGTTTAGGTTTGTGCCAGTTACCTGCCAGTTGCCATTTAGTCTACGATTCATAATAAATATATCAGTAAATACAAACCTTGCTATTAGCGGCATAAAACCTGGTTTTTTGTTTCCTGAGTTGCACCAACTGTTTTGCTAATATTTTGCACCCATCATTGTTTCCTTCCTTTGCCATCTTTTTTATTTCCATTTCCTGCAAATTAAAAAAAATATAAGCAGATAAACACTTGCCTGTCTCCTTTATTATGATATAATTTAGAAATTTTGACATTATTAAAAATGTGTATTTTTTAAATTAAATTTTAAAATAACAATATAAGGTGTAACATAATAAACACAAGACCTGAAAGTAGTTTGTTCTAAATCGGTAACTGATTTGATTCCAACAATTTTTAATGTAACATATTTGTTTTTAAATTTGCAAAAAATGCTTTTACTCCATCAGTGCGCTATAAAAAAACTAAATTTATTCTTGATTCATAGCAATAAGGAGATTTTAAATTAATTCCGGAAACATATTTCTCAAAACGCACACATACACATACAAGTTTCATTGTTAATTGGGGTATAAAAGTGCTTACAAAAAGGGTAAAAACCTTTACATTTGGAAATTTGGTTTTCATTATGAATTTATGAAGCAATTCTCTAATCGGGGTGTCTGAGGTCTTGCGTTTATTATGTTACACCTTGTATATAACATACTAAATTAATTATCTTTAAATAACTCATAATATTATGTAAAATTTAAAAATAAACACCACCTCACCCACTTTCCCAAGTGTGGTTAGCAGATGTGTGTAAACCTATAATAACAATTCGAACCAAAGATTCAATCCAAAGACCGTGTGATGATGATTATACGAATAAGGCAGCCATTGGTAACATCTATACTAATATTAGAAAGAGGAAAGATTTGAGTGCTTATTTTTTTTAAAGTAGCCCCATTTAGTATTCATTCCTGTGTTGTCGGGTGCGTTTACAAACATGAAAATTCACCTACACAAATACACAGACCAAAAGAAATAATTGTGGGTCACACCAAGATTTGTACAGTGTGGGAATGAAACCAATGGCTATGCAATCCAGTGAGCTGAGCAGCTTAACCACTGTGCTAAATCGTCCATGTTTGTTGGTAATCAATTAATTCTACACCAATTTTAATAACTCTTTCACCATCAAAAACCTCCATTATCCAGAAGTAAAATAGGCTATATTGTATCTAAGTAATATTATGATCTCAGCTTTAAATAATGGTATTAATAATTCATAAAGATATTACATAACAAATGAGTGTGTAACCCTGAGGTTTTTGTGTGTGTGTGTGTGTGTGTGTGAGTGATCTATGCTATTGGCCGCGGGGCCTTTACAGCTTATAACCCTGAGTTAACAACTAGTTATGAACAATGTACAAAACTGGTCATGTAATTGTATGAGCAACTTACTAGTTTCTTCTCTTCTCTTTCAAGAGCTGCCTTGTCTCGATCCAAATCTCTTGCAGCCTTACGAAGTTCTCGATCATTTTGCCTTTGTTGTTCTAAATTTAAAAAATAAATAAATAATGAACTTGTATATGCCTAATGCAGATACATGCAGTAATCGATCATCTTTTTTATTATAGCTAGCTGTATACCTTTATGTTCCATGGATAAAACTGTGTTATATACTTTATTAAAGTGTGTCAAATTATATTTCTTAGTTTGTAATTCATTCACCTGCAATGGTATGTTAATATGGCTTAATAGTAAGTTATACAAAGTATTTTATACACTTTAACATACTTACATCGTGAAATTAATCTAAGTTTCCATATAAAATATGACGCAAGTAGGAAATGAAGACAATATAAAAATAGGGCATAAAATCTACTATATACACATTACCTTTGACTGTCGGTGGTTTTCCGAAAAAAAAGTCCATTGTATAAATGTTACTTTAGTATAATACTTTTATATTACTAATTAATTTCACTGTTTTTTAGATATTATATCAAAACAAACAACTTTGAATAAGTGAGTGACTCATCCATCTCATTTACTCATTAAAGTTAGAGACGGGCAAAATATAGCGATATATCGTAATATCGACATTTTTATTAAAATAATTATTATGTAACTGCATTGTGTTCAATTTCAATATATCAATTGTCCATATTTTTTTCAAGTATCTAAATTAATTTCAAATATTTTTTCGGGGTCCAATTTCCTATACATTCTAGCTTCTTCTAGAAAAGCTATTACTTTTTGTAGGACAAAGTGCATTTTATTTGCAAATTTTCCACTTCGTATGACTAAAATTGCAATAAAAATCATCAATATATACACAAATTCTATTTTTTGTTCTCGATGTACATTGATATGTTAATACTGATACGATGTTTGTCGATATTTCTTCCAATCCGCATCCCTAATTATAGTGACAAGAAAGCTGCTGACTGACAGTGTCTCCATATGTCAATCGAGAGTTACCGTGTTGCAAGGATAAAAATACGGTGTTTCTAGATAAAATTACGGTAGATTAGCTAAAAGTGTACCGTGTAATTGACATAGGAAAAACTACATAATAAACTACAAGTAGGTACTACAACTTACGATTATTTATAAGACACAAGTTTGAACTTGAAACAGTAGGTACATTAAATCAGAATGTTTTCTATTGTATGATCTATAAGGATACACAGCGTTATCACACTTTCTTTCCATTTAAAAAAGGACGAAAGTAGGTTGCGAGTTTTGGTAGTTACCTATGTTGAGTTATGAGGGATGACTCTGAGTGCTAGCCCTTTTAAGCCTTAGTTAACATTATGGATATAAAACAAAGGATTCAGTACTATCAAAAAATTGTCAAAGAAAATTAAACTCTTACTCACAGACACAACATTGAATTTTCTATGATTTAAACAACTCGAGAAACCATAATGAGTGAGAGCAATAACCAGAAGCCCGGTGTTACGCTCGCACCCACTCGATGCAGTACGGTGACCATAAGGTAGAACTCATACGGACTATACCTATTTATGATGTGGTTTAAATACGCTGTAAACCGTTTATTACCGAGTTCATAACGAACAAGGTTCTCAATCCGTCTTTATATACAGAATGGATTAGGATGGGGCAGTATGGGCAGCTATCTTAACCCTGGTAGATACAGAAAAACGGCTCTAGGGGACTATCCTAAATTTTTGCGATATTTGGAGCTGAATTTATTCGTTAAGCCAAGTTAGATGTCTTGTAGGCGGCTTGAAAATTACCAATAGCAGGTGGCCACAAACCTGCCTCCACCAATCCGCACTGGGTCCGCGTGCAGTGAGTGCGTAATCTCTCTTTCTCTCCTCGTCGACTCTCTCACCTCAATTTGTGAGAGTAGGCCTTTGCCTCTCCTATATATTATTATAATCTTTGCCTTTGCACGGCAGTGGGACAATATATTGATATTATTATTAATGTTTTTCACCCAACTCTGTTACCCGCTGAACACTGCTGAAAAACTGCATCAAGTGCGTGTCTATGTGCGTGATTCTTAATCGGGCTGCTGGTACAAAAAACAATGCTCTGTGCTCTGGCCAAAAAAGTCATAGAGTGACTGGCTGTAAAGGCAAATTACGACAGGCGTTCTGAGGGAAATCCTTGATAAGTCCCATTTCCTGAGCTATTTTTAATTAATGGTTTATATCCTACCTATATCACACATTAATATTCAAAGAAACACACTTAAACTTAGTGTTGTAAAACTGAGCGCTGAAGTCGAGCATTTAGCGCTAAGTTGCTGAGTTAGAGACGCTTACAGGCGTTCACTACTTAATCTTCTCTCCAATATTCCTATTCAGTGATTAGATGAAAATGATCTTATATCGTCTTTAAAATTATATAATGTCAAACTACCATTTGTTGCAACAAATATGGGGAATTAGGTACCTAGTTATTCAATTCGGAGCATAGATACATTAAAAATATATCGATTATTAGAAGGGCTGTCTCGTTGAACTAATGGCGGATGGTTCGTATGGCGATCATAAGGTCCTGGGGTCGAATCTTAGGACATGTACCTTTTCTTTCTAAAAAATCTCAGTCGCTGTCCGAGTGACCAGTATAATGACAAAAAGGGCGACCCTTATAACATCGAGACTTATATCGTCGGCGATATATGGGTGTGCACCTCTGCCACCCCTCGTGGGTAATATTCTATTACTTTAGCAATGACATTTTCTGTCGTTTCATTTTTTGTAAATAAGGGAACCATGTAACCATAATTTGCTTAATTTAACCGGATGACCGACTACATTGGTCTTCCATACCCCACACCAAAATGTTTATGAAACAGTTTGTAAAAAAACCGTGGAGTCTCTTGGCCTTCTTTTCCACATGAATGACATTCCGAAGTGGTCGTAGTCTTTGTTACTTTTCTGACGATTCATTAATACTACAATGGTTTATATGAATAAAAAATATTCTGATTTTGATTCTAATATAAGGAAATATATTTGATACAGTATTTTTAAGAAGTACCTAAAAGAAAAAATAATAAGTACATAATAATAAATATATATTTTAATTTCGAGGGCAAAATCGAATACAAATTAGGTCACTTCATTTTTATTAGCACTCAAAAATACAGACAGAGCCAAAACAATAAAACGTGTATATCTATAGATACAAAGTATTTAAGTAAAAAAGCACATTGTAAAGTACTAAGCCATTATAGATTTCAGTAAAATTGTGCATTCATTTAATAAGTACAAAATAAAATTTGATGATACATCAAAATGTTTGCTGTTTGCTACATCTATTTTCCTCATCTAGCTTATTTAGTTGCTAGCTTATAAATTTCAGATAGAATAACTACCTACAACAAATATTTAACTCTGGTTTAACACAATATACAGACGAAAATGTACGGGACAAACATAAATCCAATAAATAATCTTATGTATTACAAAAACACTGAATTACAATTATATAAATACTAGCTAATTGAATTCGATTTAAGTCAGATTGGTCAACAATAAAAAAAATATAACTGAAATAATACAAAACATTTTTGCTAGCTGGGGTTATTATAATCGGTGAATCACAGCATTAAATTAAATAAATTAACACGAATTATTATGTAAGATAGTTTGAGAATCAGAGATTCACCACGACCACTTTGGTGTAAACGGACCAAAAGCCCATTTGTCTGGAAGGCCCTCGTGTGTTGCATTTTTGAATTTACTTTCAGACCACTCGAATGGTTTGACGGAGTCTTTATTTAGCAGTTCCAACTTTTCTTCTTCAGCTTCCTCTTGTTGTTGTATCACAAGATCTCTGATCTCGATGCCATTCATTTCAGGTTTTTCGTTGACCAAATTAGTATAAATCGGTGCTATGTTTCCTTTGTTTATAGATGTTTTAGTGGTATTCGGCTGTATTTCTGTGTACGGTGGGCCGGATATCGCGACAAATTCTAAGTTTGACTCGTTTAGAATACCTGAAAAGGAACACGAAGCTACTGTCAATAAATTATAGAGTTACCTACTTTTTAACCAATCATCACCAGTATCATTTACCAATTACAAAATACTGCCCGTATTTTGTAATTGGTAAATGATACGAATGGCGGGAGAGGAACCAGTTATAAACATAAAATTCCTCAGCACATAAATATCATGATCTGTTACGACAAAATAACTGACATCATTCAGTTAATTACACTATAACCGTTTTACTACTACACGTGGTTAAAGTTCAGATTATAATCTTGCAATTAACGTCAACAAAATTGTTAACTATTGGAAGGTTTCCGAAACTTTACCTACTCGCACCAAGGAAGCCAATCATAAAAAAAATATAAGGAAGTACATATATGAACTACTTGTAACCTACTCACCGCTGACAACTTTAGTATCAATGACTCCAAAAGCTTTTTGATTCTGGTTGACGATGTCTCCTCGAGCTCCCACAACGGACCAGTATCCTCTTTCAACGAGAATGCAGTCCAGCTTGGAATTGCACTGGCGTGTATGATTACCCATAGCTGTAATATTGGTTTGTCTCATCAATTTTATTATGCTCTCCAGGGAGGTAGCGTTCTTATATCCTCTGTTGAAGATCAGCGCCCGTGCTGATTCTGACTCCGAGAATATCGGACCGTACTGCTCCTTCATTATGTTTACTTGTGTGCTTTCGATGACATCCTGCAATGATAGATAGGTAAGTATTATTCCTAGATTTAGATAGGATTGAGGTTGGGTTTGGCATTGTGCCCGGTATCATGGCAATAAGTTCGCCCACATTACATAGAACCTAACATCTTCGCGAAACGTGGGTGTACAAAGTACACCTCTGCCACTCCCCTTTGGGGAATATAGGCGTAATATTGTCTGTCGAGTATAATTCATGTGAGGAGATGAAGCTCGATGTCAAAACATACTCATTATCTACCAAAAAGATCGTTAGCACTTTGTTTGTATATTACAATTTGTATGTTGTTAATAATTCATAGTCATATTAAAATTTTAAGAACCGTTGAGTCGTAAGTTTGACAAGACGTATCTGTAATATACGAGGAGGGATCAAAAAGTAGTGAGAACGACATACTCCTTGGTAAAAAAAAATACTGGCAGGCATAGCTCAGATACATATTTGTAATATTAATAAAAAAAAAAAAATCTTCGATTCTCTTCTGTTTTTTTCTGAATGTAGTCATTTGTTTGCTTCCTGTCGAAACGTGTTCTCGAAAATGGAGAAAAACGAAGCGCGAGCCGTTATTAAATACCTCTGTTTAAAAAAGTTAACGACGCAAGAGATTCATTGCGATTTGTTGGCAACATTAGGAGAGTCTGCTCCGCCGTATTCCGCTGTCGCAAGGTGGGCTTTTCAATTTCGAGTAGGGAGAACGAGCACGGAAGACGAACATCGTTGCGGCCGTCCATCGACGTCAGTCACCCAAGGAAATGTTGCGAAAGTCGAGAAAATTGTATTGAGCGATCGAAGAGTTACCAGCCGATACTTAATTCAAGAAACGGGTATTTCATATGGAAGTATTCAATCCATATTGAAACAATCTTTGAATATGAGAAAAGTCTCAGCAAGATGGGTGCTGAGAATGTTAACCGACAGTCAGAAACAAAATCGACTTGACATTTCGAAGATATTGTTGGACAAGTTTCAAGGAGATTCTGAAAACTTTTTGTCTCGTTTCGTAACAATGGACGAAACATGGGTCCATCATTTTGATCCCGAGACAATACAGCAATCTTCGCAATGGAAACCGCCCTCATCACCGACCCCGAAGAAATTTCGTGTCGTGGCATCGGCTGGCAAGGTTATGGCCTCAATATTTTGGGACTCAGAAGGAATATTGTTGATTTATTACCTGGAGCGTGGAACCACTATTACAGGCCAATATTATGCAGCTTTAATTCCCAAGTTGAGTAATGCCATCAAAGAGAAAAGGAGAGGGAAACTTCGAAGGGGTGTGCTGTTTCATCACGACAACGCACCCGCGCACAGGTCGGCAGTTGCGATGGCTGCCATTCAGCAAGCTGGCTTCGAATTGGTTGACCACCCCCCCTTATTCACCAGATCTGGCGGCTAGCGATTTTTATCTGTTCCCCAAATTGAAAAAATACTTAAGGGGAAGCAGGTACGAAGACGATAACGAGGTGATGGATGCCGTGGAGAGCTTTTTGCAGGACCAAGACAAAACTTTTTTTGTGAAAGGGATTGAAGCCTTGGAAAAGTGCTGGACTCGGTGTGTAGAGAGACTCGGAAACTATGTAGAAAAATAAATTATAAAGTTATCAATAGTCAAGCGATAAGGCCGCCTTACTGTACCAACATAACTATGTTCGATCTTGTTTTTTGTCATAATATTTTATGTGCAATAAAGTGTATATTATTATTATATATGTATCTCGCTGAGATTCATATATAATAATAATTTACCCGGGCTTTACCCGGACCTTTGAAAGGCTTGCATGGGGACATGGGTCCAACACGTAGAGGCCCTTTGCGAGAAGTTAATGTTATGTAAGCCACCTGCTGAGATCACTTGCTGAAAATGAAGAAACATAACCAGCGAACTGACCCTGGCAGGTGCAAGGACTATTTTAAATTATGGAAAGAAACAAGGGCTATGTAAATCAGGGTTGATGGACAAAAACTGGACTATTTCAAAGGGGACGGACACCGGCCATAATTAGTGATACCTAATTACCCGTGACCGGCGGTGACTCGCCGCTTACTAGATGGGCCCTCAAACGGTCGTCCTAGGACAACTGAGGGCAACACCGGTGTGAGCGGCTCAGGGGTGTAGAGAGGTGTGCGCTTTCTCCGAAGTTACTCGCAGCGTTATGCCCTTTAACACTTCCACCCCTGGAGTACATCGACGTAGGAACGCATTATCTTCCTACGTCGATATAGCTCTCACGGCTCCTCTCTGGACGACCAATTAAGGCTAGCCAGAGCCGAGAGTCCTGCGGGCACCCTTCGGTTTTCACTCGACCGACGAAGACACGCCGAGTTGGGGGGCCCTGACCGACTCTCTGAAGCACTCGGGTCCGTGGTGTCGTTACTCACCAACAGCTCGCCACAAGCTGCCCTGCATTATTGTTATTATTATTATTATATTATATCTCATTCTCACTACTTTTTGATCCCTCCTCGTATATACGTCGTCGGTCTGAAGGAAATAAAAATAATAATTGGCATTCTAAATCAGTGTTTTTAAATATCTTTTAAAGTCTTTAGAAATATATTATCAAAACACTTATTTAATTACTATTTAAAACGATGATGCAAATTGGCATATTTAAACTGTTGCAATTTCAGATTGGCTATTTTTCCTTCGGACCGACGACATGGACTTTGACGCTTATAACATAAAATTAACTTACTTTAAAAAATGGCAGCCCATATGTAGCCCAGTAGCCCTGCTCCAAGAATGAGTCGGACAAGTCTGCGGCATGTGTCAGCCCAGGCACTTGCTCGATTAGGGCCAGCAAGCCCTTCGCTGGACTGTTGTTGTTGCGGTACACGACAATGTGCCTAACGTCCCTGTGGTAACGAATTTTAATATTTACCAACTTTTTAAATATAAAAAAATCAATTGAGTTTTCAGAAAGTAAAAAAAAAATAACTGCAATCCGAATTGCAAACCCTATGCAATGTTATTTTACAACACAAAGACTTTAATGAAAACGTTACTAAAAATAAATGATTTCCCTTACTGCTGCTCAAACTTTCACACATAAAAGAGGAGGTGGGTCTTGATTGATGGAGGAACGATCGTGGATTTCCGTTATTAGAATTGATCAAGTCACCCATAAGGCTAATTTTACTAACTATGCACTTATTTTCTTTACTTATGTACTGGTGACCAGGACCATCAACCTTGACAAGAATTTCGAAGTACGGAGACGCTCTAAAATAAATTTGCCACATATCACTCATCTGAATCGAACGCTACTATACCTTGATGATCGCTTCATAGCATTATCCCTAGATAATCTTTATTTGAACCATATTTGGTGGTTTGGTTAATTAGCATAAATTAGAGGCACCAAATATGGTTAATCTTTTTTATGTAACACTTACTTATCAACAGTACTTTTTGTAACGATCTCATTTTCAACTGGTTTCGATGTTACAGCCTTCGATGCCATCGTGTGCAAATGATCGAACTTGTTAAAGTCCACTACCAGCCACTGCTTGCTGGCAGTGCCAGAATTGCTCCTAGCTATTATGTGGCCCCACGAGCTCACATTTGACGCAAGATGGTTAGCGGCGGTCACTCGGGGTCCTAGAGGGACCTGTAAAAATGGTTCCCTTGAAATATTTTATTATTATTACAAATATGGTTTCATTGTTTATCCTTCACAATTTAAATTATAATAAGCTAAACTCTATTGTACTTATCTATGATGTTTTAATAGTTTTCTAGTTAAACTTGCATATGACTCTACCATTATGACTTATCTAAGAATGAACTTACTTCTTCGGTAATGTTGACTTTCTTCCAAAACTTGCTATTGTAATTTCTCAAAGCGGTTCCAGTCACAGCCAGTCTATGGTTTTCACCTTTCACTACATAGAATTCATCTTGACTCGTGATGGAGCCCGGGTATCCAGAGAAGTCAACAGATCTTCCAGGAACAAACTTGGTGTCGTGTAACGTGAGATGATAGTTTAGTTTGTACCTCTTCAAGATTCGAGTCATTGAATTGTATCTGAAACAAGTAGGTACTGACATTACTTGATTGGCCAAATGATATGAGTGATTGTATCGATAATAATTTTATATAAACGTTTATCGTAAAAGTTAAAAAAATGTTCCTTGGATTTATTTCCTTACCTCCCTGCAGCATTTTGAGCAACATAAAGCTTCTTTGTAGGCGTTCCATCTTTAGCTGTCTCGTTGACAACTCTCAAGAAGGCACTGGATAAATCTGGAAGCGTTTCCAAGGCTTCGTCGCCTAATGTGATGTTCAGTTTACGTTGGATTTCAGTCGCCTCTGCGACGGAGTTTAGCCAGTATAGGTCTGAGATATCAGTATCGTACTCCTTCATACTTCGCTCGACGCCGTGCTTCCAGCCCGTGAAGATACCGTTAATTTGAGTGTAGTAGAGCGATACCTGCAATGACAATGTGCTATTAATTATTAGGTGGTCTATTAATTGGTTTGCGATGGCACTAGCGCAACATTTTAATCCTATTTTTAACACGCTTTTATTTATTTATAATAATGTTCTTTACAATTTTCGTTAATTTTACGTAAATATAAAGAAAGTATGTCTTTAAGTGGATTCGCGTTCAACAAAAAATATTTTGAAGTAATTACAATACTTAAGTTGATATTGCCTGACTAGTTTTTACATAGGTTCCTATGTTCCAACAGCTTCTTTCCTTACAGAACTCTCTGGTTACGTAGGTATTTCCAATAAAATAAAAATAAAACTATACCATATTGTTTTATTTATAAAGTTTATATATGTACTTAGGGGTTCTTACATGATGCCAGAAAGGGTCCGCACTAACACGTTCAGCTGCATGCGACTTCCAAATATCGGCCGATTTCTCCAAAGCATCCCTGAGCTTATTACACTGTTTTTCTACAGGCTGGTCGTCGCACCTCGCCCTGATGGTATTTTCCAGGTGCGTGTGTATCAAGGACCAGGTGAGGGCACCCTCGACTATTCCCGCGGCGTATGCTTGTATCTCGTCAGAGTACGAACCGTCGGTTTCGACTTCCAGTAGTGACCAGCTGTCGAATAATATTTGAATATTGAATTACATGTACAACGTTTTCTGCAATACAATAATATATTGATCTTCATTTGAACACTTAGGGTCTCTTCCACTACCATCGAGTAAAGTGTGAAGTAGACTAATCGACAACTAAAGCTGCAAGTAAGTCTGTACATATACGAATTTCACCATGTCTCAGTAGCCCCATCCGGCGGTTGAAGTAGCACGTTTTGCCGAATAACGCTAATAGAGGAGTAACTAACCAGCACTTTACTTGAAGATGATGAGAGAAGCCCTTATTAATTAAAGAACTGTTCCTTCCCCCAAAAATGTAACTACCCGCACTAGCACAGACACGTAAGATTTTTACTATAACATACTTTATAATGAAAAGGACTGAAACAGGGCAAATCTATTATACTTAAGACGTCTGCAAGATTAATGTTCAAAAATGTTACTCCTTTAGCCCCCGTTTTAAAATCCACTGAAAGTACACATTTATCGCGTAAACAATATGAACTGGTATATAAAATTACCAATTTTCAAGTTTGACCTTTTAAGGAGGAATGTCACGTTTGTTTGCTATCCGATGGTAGGTATCTGAGTCTGTGTGGTATATTTAATCAGTGTAAATAGGAATAAACGGCAAATATTCACAATTGCGCATACATAAATGACGTTATAGACTTACCCTATAGTATCCATGTCCATTCGAAAGTAAGCGCGGGCCACTCCTTTAGGTATATCAGCAAGTTCATTGCTCTGACCCCAGTATTCTATGCGATAGCCGGTTTTTCCTGAATAAAATACGGTGGCTGCATAAGTACCATCTTCCTGAATTCTGAAAGGAAGGAAATAAGGAAAACATTAAATATTATTTAGTCATATTTCCAGGGGATTTAGGATAAAGTTCATTTGGGCTGTATAGGTGCCTATAAAGAAAGAATTTCAACGTGTGTAATTATTTAAATTATAAATATTAGATCAGTCCGACTCTTTTCACTTATGGATATTCGTAAAAGGCGACTAAAGTCGTAGTATGTTACCGAGGCGTTATGATTTATTTTTATCAGGTTAAATAGGGACGGTTTGAGTTCATTTTGAAATATAGGTATTTGAAATACAAGTTGTAGGTACATAATATGTATACATATTACCAAAAGACCTGCAAAGGTTTGCTATGTATAAAGAATAATAACATATATAGATAATAAGTTAATTTGTTATTAATCATCCCAAAGTGTGAATAATTTCGTCATCAGAGTTTCCGGTCCGATAAAAACACAGTAAGTAATTATGGCGTGATGATACAACGCTTAACTGGATTTGTAACGCTATAACCAGCAACAATTACCGTATTATAAATGCTACAAGGTTTCTTCCTTCGTTGTGTACCGATAAATGGTCTTGTTTTCTCCCAATCATTAATAAAAGAATGACTGTAAATGGAACTCCACCTACGATACTTATCAACCTAAGTATCTTCTTATTCTCTGTGTAAAATCTATCCTTTAATCGTATTTAGATATTTTGAGGCTTTGGATAAGGGTCCACTAAAGTGCGATAGCCGACCTAAGTGGTTACTTACTTAATAAAAATCTAACCAATAGGTCCATTAAGATCGGCTCAGAATAATTATTCGGAACGTGTTTTGCTTTGATAACGCTTTAGTTTTCTCGAAAACGTTTGGTAGTCAATAACTAAGCTCTTAGAAAAATATTCATGCAATAAGATACAGACGTGTATGAGACGAACTATGAGAGTGGAGGAAGCAGAGAGGTATGTAAGAAGAACCTGTTGAAACTCTGTACTCTTTGCCTACCCCGCAAGGGATGATATAGATAGTTAGATAGAAGATACAGGACACTCCGTTGAAGCTTACTGATAAAAACAATTATTTGAAACAAACAATTTATCCTTATATAATTAACAATGTCGTGAGATGGAGCTGGATTGATATCATATTAATTAAAGCTAATAGCTATAGTATAATCCACTGACCTTTCAATTTGCCCGACAAATAGTGCTAATATCGCCAAAATTCCAAGTATACCCAGAACGTAGGAGCTTATCTTCGTCTGCAGCCAAGAGGCGCCAACAACTTTCAGTATCTTGCTCATTTTCAAATAAATAAATTGAAAAAAAAATATAAATAAAGCTATAAAATAAAGAAGATGTTGAGAAACTTAATAACAATGAAGTGACAGTGCGTGTAAATAATTTTCTCCAGCGGAAGAGTGACCATCAAAGTTGCGATGGTGCTGCCAGTTGTTCACGGTAACAGTGATACTCCGATGTTTGGTCTCGGAGTCGGCATTGGATATGTCTCGCCTGACTGTTATTGTTATGGTGTAATTAATCACCAGCTTCTGACTTGTTTCCTTTGAACCCTGGAACAAGTGAATAAAACGCTATAAAGTAAATGGGGAAAAAAACCCCCCTTGTTGAAACAAATATTTGGGAGTCACACAAAGATTTGTGCTTTAAACGTCCCCAATGCTGCCCTAGACTAAACTAAAGATCTGCTAAAAAGACTAACTGTATATGTATTTTAAGTCTAGTTATAGTATTTTTTTTTTTGATAAATGGGTACTGTGACAGTAGTGTCAATGAAAATTATACTTTATTCAATGTAAATAAGAGGCATGACACGTTTCTATACTTATTGTTAAAATTAAATATTAATTTCGTTTGGCACTTAGAGCTCTCACTACCCATCTTATGTGAAAAACGTTATAGTGCCATATTCTAGAACAGTTATGAACCCAAGCAGGTTATTTGTCATAAATAGGTACATGAGATTGCATGAGATAGATACGTAGTGACATCTCGTTGTAAGCAATCAGTGGACCGGATATGCACAAAGGAAAGCGTGTTCATATCATAATCGATGGATGCAATGCAACCAATGTGACTGAGTTAATTACGGTACATTGACAGATAGTCGAATAGGCATATAAGTAATACAGTATCCACTATCTATTTATTACTAAAGATACACATTTGCGAATATATTTAGAAACAACAAATATGTTTGTATAAATGTACCTATGTATGAGGAAACGTTATGACGTCTGTTATTATTCATGATAATTCTGTATGCATTGCAAAATGTAAAAGAACTTAACTCTTCAACTATATGATAAACCTTAATTGAACAGCAACAGCAGCATTGTGTTGATAAAATTATGAACGGTGAACCACAAAACTGTACATGCCACGTAGATACAAAAAAACAGTAGTATCGAAAACTGATATTATTTAATTTAATTGCAGACATTAAGTTTTCGAAAAAAGTGTAAGTACACTGTCACTATGCTATATGTTAGCAGATAAAACTGCGTTTTTGGAGATCTCTATGTAGTGTGTGTGTGAGTGATGTACGCTGTTGGCCGCGAGGCCTTTACAGCTTCACCGGACTTAAGGGCGAGCGACAACGCTTCTTAGCTTTGATAATTTTATGTTTTTATTTCTATAACTTACATAGGTATATAGAAAAACTGTCAGTGTGGCTAAGGTCCAGTAACTCCACCACTAGACTAAACTTCACTGTGAATGTTTTCTGGCCGTATTTCCCGAGTCAGTAGTCCGCAGATGTAAATCGCATCGCATCGTGTGGCGCCATAGTACTAGTACGTAAAGTGACTGAATCCAATAACGAAAGTTCAAGCAAGGTAGTTTGTACTCTGATGCCACAATAGAGGAAGACTAGTCTGGGCCGGGTATTGTCAGAAGCCGGAAAACAAAATATTATGACTTTGGAATGCCAGTGTCTATGGCATTTAAAATCCTAGTAGCTACTTCTAAGGTTTGACGTCTTATAGGCTGCAGGTTGTGAAAACAATACCAAATCACTAATATTTCTTACAAATGAACATAATAATATGATGTAAAAATATTAAGATTATAAGTGGAATCAAGTCCGCAAGAGATCTAGCGTGATGGTATAGATAGATAGAATTGGAGGCAATTAAATTTCTCGAATCAGCGAGACATGGCATGGAAATCCATGTAATAAACACTTATCAACCATTTGATTGATCCATAGTTTTCGTTTTCAATGGAATAATTACATAATTATCTAGAAAGTACTTTATTATCTATACTACATATTCTCGAAAGTATTAAATGTATATCAGTCGTAGCTTCCTTTTATTTGGGTTTACGATTTAAGAAACGGTTACTTGGACGGAATTTTAAACACAAAGTAAATAAACACCACACCACTTATAAACTTACCTATTAAATATAATTAGTATTCTCGTATGGTTCTTGTAGTAAACTTATACACGTATCTTAACAAAAGATTCCTATTAAAATGTAGTATTTATTACAAGTCCAAATGCACCAATCGAAATACAGCATTTAAAAATATTCCACATAGAATTTTCAAAACATTTACGATTTTAGATTAGGCATGTTTGTGAACTTTAAAAATATTACTGTTGCGTTAAAGTATAGTTTTGTACATTATCAAAGCATTCGAAAGTTATGTCTATTACGGTATGTCCTCTCAATTATGACTGAAACATGAACATCGGTAGTCAGGTTATATGATGTTATCATTATATCAATAGACGATACTCAGCGCTCTCTCCTTATCAATAACTACCTATGTAATTACCCTAACTAAAATTAAAATAAGGAATTCTGAGGTAAAAATAAATGGATAAAAGTCATGCAAAATTGTAAAGTAAATGTTCAAATTGATGGACAAATTCCTTTCGAAACGTGATAAATTTTTAGATGTTTACTAAAACACAGGTGTCACTATCGGATACACAATTTCTAACTCAACTGTGGGGGTCCATAAATTTAAATGGAAATTGAGTACAGATGTTGCCATCTACCTAAAGATCGTACCTTAAGTATAATTCTTTAATTTCAACACAAAAGTGTTTTTCTCGTTGCAGAGTTAAAACTAATTTTGTAGCCCAAAAACGAAAAAAAATTGCTACAAAAACATGAGTACCTATCATAAATGTTTAATGAGTATCTGTGTAATAAAAGAATATTTAAGTACAACATCTATAATTACAACACAAAAAGCAAATTACATATAGAGTCGTTACCGTTGCGTACGAGGCAAAATTCAGTATATTTATTTATTATATGATACTCAAGTACTTACTGTATTATAACTAATCAAATTTTAGTCACATTTTATTTCAAATAGCAGTACAATTTACATTTTACATTACAACTATTTATTATTAAACAACACAAATGTTGATTTATTAAAAAAACTGCACACACACCAAAAAATTGTACCTATGTAAAGTGTTAAATAACATAATTTTATTCGATTGAAATTTAAGTAGGTATAATTTTTATATACGCATCGCTTATTTTTAAAACTTTCCAGAAAAGGCACTGGTACGGGCACTTCTAGATTCCGTCTACACGTTAGACGGAATCTAGAAGTGCCCGTACCACACATAGACCGGCTAGAATGGACCGTGTTAGCAAACGTGAATTTGCAACAATGGACTGAACCTGAAATCATACACTACCTACCACTTACACGTGGAGTTAGACAATCGCCTAATAATAACTCTGCTGTAAGCCACGTATCAAAATAATATAAATACGGTTTTAATTATTTCTAACTAATCAATTTTAGATACATGCTTAAGATTTCTGAACACTAAATAGTGATAAACAATATCTGTGTGTTACTGCAGCACGCAGAAACTAATGAACTTTAATAAAATCACTTAAAAATTTCATATACATATGTTTGATGTTATATAGGTTGTCATACGAGTATAGGTTGGATACAATTGGATAAATGTACAGTTAAGGTTTAAGGAAGTGGAGTCGCAGGAAAAACCTAATACATTATAATATAGTATTATTTATAACAGGTTTAGAGTCTAAACTAAACAAAACCTGTATGCACAAACCCAGGGATATATTTTTATCGTACACTAATAATCTTAATTGATTACCTACTCAAGACAATAAATTGATTTACTGTTATACAACACGTCCATACCAACTCATTATCAAAGATCAATTACATGTTTACATTATAACAGTTGTCAAGCGCGGGTGCGAACAAACACGCGCAACGCTTCCGCACTTTGTCCTCACTTTGCAACCTGATCGGACACATCTGACTCGACTT
This sequence comes from Phalera bucephala, assembly GCA_905147815.2. Classification (NCBI taxonomy): domain Eukaryota; kingdom Metazoa; phylum Arthropoda; class Insecta; order Lepidoptera; family Notodontidae; genus Phalera; species Phalera bucephala. Next base: position 18,671,867 of record LR990621.1, read on the forward strand.
TATCTACCGCTTAGCGCCATAGCAACTAGACCATAGGTCCTATTGCACTGCACTTCCTATAACACTAGATAATAACCCGTTCATTGCTCCGTTTAAAACGAATCACGAAACTACACACAATACGCAAAGGGTAATGTAAGATGTTAAACGATTTCTAAACAATTTGGTGATCTGTCAACTTACTTGAGATCCGTGAGAGACAGGATTGATCCCGCGTAATACGACGCTCACGGCCAAGAAAATAGGCGACTGAAATAATTTCCTTAGCAGCAAATAAAACTGCAAGCTCTGTTTAACGGTAAAGATGGTACAGAAATAAGAGCAACGCCTAATCGTAAGCGTGTTATTCTGGTAACACTCCGTGAATTTGTGTTACTTTATTATAAATATTAGAACCGAATTTGCAAAAGTACGTTCGGCGAACACGTAAACATACCGAAAGTAAATCAATACGGTATGGAGGAACAGTATATACGTTCGGTTTTATGATTTTTATGATGATGCTCTACCCGGATATATTTATGCTCATACGTCCCAACATTTGGAGGGCACGTGTCATTACCTTGCCATCTCAATCATTATGTGAAAATTTCGGTGAAAAAAACGTTCGGTGAAGCTTATTCTAGCACTTATTCTTAAATAGGTTCATTATCAACAATAACCACCACTCACTGGTAAACCAATCGACCTTTTGCGGTCTCTAAGATCGCAAGACCAATGAGCTGTGTCCGTAATCTGTAGTTCTGAAGGAAATTTACTTATATTATATCCGTAGCTTGCTAGCTCCGTAGTTCACACACATTCAAATGCGGATTGTGCATATAATATAGATTAAGTAGATTGACTAGTTACAACCATTTGTGACATAGGGTTTTAAGTAAAATAGACTTATTTTCAATAAATATTCGCATCGAAAATTTAAAGCCCTTACTTTTTTATGCCTGTCAAATTAATACGAAGTAATTATTTGAACTCTCACTTTTTCAATTATGTTCACCGTAAAGAAATATGTACCTATAATTACGTGTCTTCGCGGTATATCACCACACAGTATTACCTATCTAACGTTTTTATATCTCGGGTGACAAGATATAAGACTACATAATACTCAAATATTTTATAAATTATGTTCATAACACTTGATAATTTTATGTAATTAGAATTACTTGGCGTGATGGCGATGCTTATTGTCTCACTTATTTGAATAAAAAGTAAATAGTTTTCACCTGTCATATCGTCCTTAAAATCGTTTCGTTTGTGCTGATTATTTATGAATATTTTTGTAATATATAATAATAATTACAAAAATGTATCGATTTGTTTGCTGACCACACAATTACTGTTGCAATAACACCGCTGAAATATCATTTGCGTCATACAAAGTGCCTACTCAATATTCTCAAACTCAATTCGATCATGAATGATGGCCAAGCTATCGATCGATATGTATTATAGGTAATCGATTCGTGGTACTGTGCCGAATGGTAAGCTACGCGCTATTTCTGGAAGCAAAAATACGTCTGCTTGTGTATGAGTGTGTATAAACGCTATTTGCGTAGTTTAAATAATAGCGGGCAAATACAGACATATAGATAAATGCATATTTTAGTGTTATTTTTTCAAATATATATTATTTTTATAAAAGCAGTGATAGCCTAGTGGTTAGACTGTAGGACTGCAAAGTCAGAGGTCTCGGGTTCAAACCCAGGCACGCACCTCTGTCTTTTCGAAAACATGTGCGTATTAAAAATTAACTATAACTTGCTTTAACGGTGAAGAAATAAACGTAAGGAAACCTGCATGCCTAAGAGTTTCTCGAAGGTGTGTTCAGTTCGCCAACCCGCACTGGGCCAGCGTGGTGGACTATGGCCTAAACCCTCTCAGTATGAGAGGAGGCCCCTGCCCAACGGTGGGACAGTTTCTTAACAGGGCTTATATTATTATATTATAGTTTATTATATATAGTTAACGCATTTATGTGTGTGATAAAATGATAGGGATTTCTTTATGTTAGAATAGTTTTGTACCAACTTGTATCATACGAATATGTTGACTTCCTATAATAGAGGCTGCTCTGAATAATAATACAAACCTAAGGAAGTATGTAGATTAGCTACCGTTATCTACACTAATCTCTTAGCATCGCTGCTAAAAACTCTTAACGTAGATAGCGCGAAACACTTAAGCTATTCCAAAATATACCGATGCGCAGTATGAGTAATATCATCTACATATTTTACAGTTTTATCACTAAGGAATAGTTTGAAAGAGCTTTCCAAAATACCTAAATTACTTCCTGCACATGACTAAGTAGACTTGACATCAGGACTACTCTGAATATTGACATTCCATTTAAATATTAACTGAGGTTATTACAAATATAATTCATTAGTGTAATAAATTGATGCCTGGCAGTGACTTAAAGGTTACTAAAGTTGAAGGTATCGATAAATAATCACAACGTGACTGCTATGGTTTAACCTCAATCGACCCTAAAGTGAATTGACATGTGACCGGAAATTCCAGTCTGGATGAAAAAAGTCCCGCCCATAGTCAAGCTCTGCTACCACGTATTGTATGTTGATAGAGCACAAAAGGATGGAGTCGCTAGCAAGATTTAGTATTATATATATTATATCCTTCATCATATATTTTATTATACCATTAAGAATCAGTGCCCTGGTATTAAAAAATGCGATGTTATCCTTGATAGACGGATTTGCATGTATCGTAAAAATATTTAAGTATTATTATTCCAATTGTCACTACAATCTTGAGATTAAGTCTAGTCAAATATTTTGCGATGATACTCATTTTTATGCACTGGCTATGTAGTTATTATCTTTCTATCTATCTATCTATCTATAACCTCACGCCAGATCCCTTGCGGGGTAGGCAGAGAGTACAGAGTTCCAACAGGTTCTTTCCTTACATACCTCTCTGGCTTCCTCGACTCTCATAGTTCGTCTCATACACGCTCGCCGGTTACGGAGACTCTTGACTTTTCCATCAGATAAGACTCGGTTTATTTGGTCGTGGTAAGATAGTCTAGGTCTTCCCCGGTACCTGCATCCTTCCACTTTCACATTGTATATCTGTTTTGTCATTCTTTCCTCTGGCATTCTTTCTATATGCCCGAACCAACGGAGCATGCCCTTTCTCATCTTTACACCGATACTATCTTTCATACCTACTCGCTGTCTTACTATGCTGTTGCTAATGCGGTCGGTCAGCTTCACTCCGCACATCTTCCGCAGAGCTCGCATTTCTACCGCATTTATCCTACTTTCATTCTCCTTCTTACATACCCAGCTCTCGCTACCATATAACAGCGTTGGGACAAGAACTCCGTTATGTATGGCCAGCTGCGCCTTAGGGCTTAAGTGCCGGCTCCCGAGTAGCTTTCCCATCGCACCATTCACTCTGTTCCCTGCACTCACTCTTCTCTCTATGTCAGCGGTGTATTTCCCATCCTTACTGAAGGCCTTATTATCCTTATTATCTTTCATAATTAATAAGTCCGTAAATATCAATGTTTTGTTCTTGGTTAAAATTAAAAGTTTTAAGTGAATTAGTCGCATTTTAAATCAGCTTATGCTCTCCCACTGCTGGACACAAAACGGGTGAGAGAGAGTAGGTCGCACCTACTCTATGGCGCAAACAGGCAGTGTAGGGCATTTTTCAATTGTAGGATAAATCAATTGAAATTCCAATTGAAATTAAATTAAGCCCCCTAAGGTGCTTCGGAACAATAACAGACCAAAGGCTTAACGTGCCTTTCCAAGCATGAAGAAGCCCGAATATGGAATGGCTGCAAACTGTCACCTATCTTAGATTGACCAAGTCATACGACGCTTAACCTTGGTAATTGGTGAAAACACCGCGGTAATACAGCGCTACCAGCGTTTCATTATATTTAAGTATATCATACATGTTCACATACTTTCAACTGAAATGTAGAGCAAGCGAGATAATTCGAGGAGTATCAAGTTTGTCGAGACACAAGAAACTGATATCTAAATAAATATTTTTTACCTTTCGTCGGTGTGTCACAAAAAATATTGTTCTATTGACCCCAAATTCTGCACGTAACGTTTTACGGTGCAATTTTTTATTCAACGCTATATAATTAAATGGCTTGTTTCGGTGTAAATATTGTGAAATGGCAAGGAGTCATTTTTATAATGGCGCTGCATTGAACTATACTTTGGAATCTGCTATTTTATTTTTATTTTATTTGAAATCGACAAGGACACTTTATTACAATGCAAGCGTGCATTATTTGTCGTATGTTTCTTGTGTCCGGTATGTAGAGCAATTTTATTTCTATAGCTGAAATAGCTTTTAGAATAATTAAAATCATATTATATATTCGAAAGTAACTCTGTCTGTTTCTCCGTTACCTTGTGACGCCCAAACCGCTGAATAGGTTTTGATCAAATTCGGCAAGGACATGGATTTCATCCAGGGAAAGGACATAGGCTACGTTTTGTTTTAAAAACAAAATTAATAATGTGAAATACACACTTAAAATAACGCGAGCGTAGTTGCAGGTACAGGTAGTATTTACATATAATATTATATATTAAATGTATAAAACTCACGAGTCTCTACATAAATTTTATAGATGTGTAACAAAACTCGTTTTATTACAATGGAATCCTGTGAGCTATAAAATATACCTATAAAGATCAATAAAATAACACATGGCTAGCCACATGCTTCGGTCATGTCATAGGTATAATGTTTTAAGTAGTCTGTCTATAGAAAATTTCTATAGAAAACTTTGATTTTAATTTACATGGATGTCTAAATTTTGGAGCAATAACATGGATTAAAAAAAAATTTGCAAAAATAGCCACTCTATATATACACGAACTGCTGTAGGCCTTGAAAAAACTGAACGAAGTCATAGCGGGTTATTATAGTTTTTTTTTTTGTAAATTAAGTGTAAGTAGTCCGTTGAATGCACTTTTTTCAACGCATACGTAGCCCAGTGAATACACCCGCTGCTATGAATGGATACGATTGGGGAGCAATGACCTCGCCTGTATCCAAGACTCTACTGTGCTATGTGCCGCATTAACGATCTTTTTATCGATTCTGAAGCATACTTATCAACAGATCGATTTATGTAATATCGCATTAAATATCAACTTATCAATGACATCCGATTGTAGCAACACGTTCACACATAACGTGCCTGCGTGTTTCAATACAAATGCATGATTTAATGTGTTCTTGTAATAATGTGCAATCTAATAAGAATAAGTTCATTTCACATTTCTTATATGTTTGTATGGTTTACTTGAATGGAGCATTTAATTAAGTTCTTTTTACCTAATTCAAAAACGATTTTGCATAGACCAAGTATTTTTTTAAGACCGACAATTTAGCGCAGTGTTTAAGAGCTTGAGCCCCTCCACCCACTGTGTCTAATAGTCGTGGGTTCGATTCCCGCACGGGACAAATCTTTGTGTAACACACAATTATTTGTTTCGGTCTGGGTATTTGTGTACGGGAATTTAAATGTTTGTAAACGCACTTACGACAGATAAATAAATCCTAGTGTGGAGCTACGTTTCATTTAAAAAAAAAATGTTTTGTGGCTGTTTGCATTACAATTATGTGAGCGTAAAGGTTCGGCGGCATATTCTGATTTTGTTTTTATTTTCATATATGCCAGTTTCAACTCGGAAAACATCATGTAAATTGTATTATCAAGTCCGAAGTATGTATAAAATTACAAGTTCACTCCGATATACGTATGTAGTGTTAGATAAACAAAACATAGGAAGCAGTAGCCAGTCGTGTTTAATGTATAATGACAAGTGATTCCGTGCGCAAGCTTCAATAAGCGGTCTTATTGAACAATCTCCAATAGTGAAGTTAAGGAAACAATGGGCACTCGGTTTCCGTGTGAATTAATACACGAACATCCCACAATGTCGCATGTTAAGACGTTCGCACTATGACGGAGATCGTACAGAGGGCTTAGCACGAAAAGATTGACATTAGCTTGACGCTAGCGAGTAAGCGTGTTGTTACGTTCACGTTTATTAAGTAAATTTGTAGTGTGACAAAGATGGGATATCAACTCGCAACTATCGTCAATTTTTCGTGCTAAGATCGTGTAAAGCAATAGCAGGAAATTCATTTACGTATACCAGTGTTGGGCACTAATTGTTTAATTGTTCAATTGTAGGATCAAACAATTGAAATTTCAATCGCAGAAAAAATCAATTGCAATTGACGATTGAAAAATTATTTGTTAATTGTAGGTTTTCACAATTAACAATTGATCAATGGTAATTGTAAAACGTTGCAATTACCATTGATCAATTGTTAATCGTTTTTTGCATGTTTACGATTAAACAATTAACAATTAAACACACGACAGAAAATATTTTAAACACATCCAAGTTGGCGGACGTGACCTTTGAAGTAACATGGGTGTCACTTTTGGGGTTTCGGGAATAATGATTGCGAATATGGCGTGAATTTTTGGAGTGAAGTAAAATCAATATGGGTGTCACATTTGGGATATTAGGGCATGCTGATTACGAATATGATAATAATTTCTGGATCTAAGATGGCGGACGTGACTTTTCTAACAAAATCAATATGCGTGTCACTTTTATGGTTTTGAGGGATGTTGATAACGAAAATAGTGTTAATTTTAAAATCCAAGATGGCGGCCGCGACTTTTTATGAAAATCAATATGAGTATGGACTTTGGGGTTTTAGGGGATGCTGATAACAAATATAAAGTTAATTTTAAAGGCCAAGATGGCGGACGCGACTTTTTATGTAAATCAATATGGGTATCGATTTCGGGGTTTTTGGGGATGCTGATTACGAATAGGGCATTAGTTTCTGGATCCAAGATGGCGGACGCGACTTTTTATGAAAATCTATGTAGGTATCGATTTCAGGGTTTAGGGAATGCATGTAACAAATATACCGATAAATTTGAAATCTGAGATGGCGGACGCGACTTTTGGAGTTAAATCGATATGGGTTTCATTTTTGGGGTTTATAGTTCGTTAGTAGTATCATATTTTGTGCAAATTTTTCTTGTGTATATGGCTGGACCTCTTCAACTTTTCTTAAGCCCCTTGTCGGAATTTTTTGCGAATTTTTGCACCTTTTTTATTATTTTTCTTTGTATTTATGTACCATTTATGTGCCACCAGACCAACGACTGCCTCGTTGGTCTGGTGGCAAAGCGCATCGCTTTGAGATCACGAGGTCCTGGGTTCAAATCCTAGGTCGGACAAATGTAGTTTTTCTAACGAAAAATTCCCAGTATGAGTCCGGAGTCTGGAATTGTGCATACCGGGCACAATTATGCACAATGGCAATAGGCTCACCCCCTATTATATGGGACCTAACATCGTCGGCGAAACGTGGGTTTACTCAGTACACCTCTGCCACCCCCTCTGGGGAATATAGGCGTGACGGTGTTTTTGTATTTATGTATCTTTTATATTCATTTACACAATCTTATCCATGTTTCCGTTTGAGGTGACTCAGAAAATTGGACGTACAGTTGTCGAATCCTCTGATTTTAGTAGTGAAAGGCGAGCATTTAGGACACAGAGCTGTGATTATATGTGCAAGTGGAAGACGCGGGGGTGAAGATATTGACGTGATTTAGCTCGGCCTGAAGACTGCCCATCTCGATCTACCTGTTCATTGATGTCCGTATCCGACGTGTTATCTGACATATAACTATATTCCTTTTCATCCATAATGACTATAATATTCAAAAGTGTGTGGAAATATTCGTTGAAATATTCGAATATACTTTATAAAAATTAATTCAAGTCCCTACAATCCCAGTCCTACAATCAAGTCCCTCCTGTGTGCGCACGATTCACACTCACTCTCTATGTTTGTGAAAATTCGTAAGTTTAAATACCTACAACTATAAGTACACACACAAAAGTACCCTGAAGTGTGATCGTGTCGAAATATAGGCGATACTTTGCGCTCCGAAAAAAAGTATATTATTTTTCTTTTGAAAAAACCTTGCCCCACACTAGGATTAATTCCTGTATCGTAGGTGCGTTTACAAACATGAAAATTCACATACACAAATACCCAGACCGTTATGACAATATTTTCGTCCTAAACGATCGAACTGAGACACGCGGTCACAGTGCGCGGGGTATGTGGGGTGCCTTACCACAGAGTACTATAATACAGTAAAACATCTTAGTAGTTACGGTCCGAATCAAACCCACGCACACAGACGCGCGCTCTACGCGCCTTCTCGATAGTTTTCCGCATGTAATAAGCCGCGGTGGCATGCACGTCCGAGACGGACACTTTTTTAACAACTAACATTAGAACGTTCTGTGAAAAAATAACCTGTTCGAACTCTTTACTCTCTGCCTACCCCACAAGGGATCTGGCGTGACAATATAGATAGATAGAAAATTAATACAAATTTAAATATTTTGTCTTTTTGTGCTATTAGGCCTTAATATTTAGAATAAAATGACCACTTTAAACTTATTAGTTACTTGTATGGTTTCTCAATATGTATCTATTATTAGAATTAAAATAATCGCCACTCGAATCGCCAAATTTATATTTAGTAACTCATGTGGTTTTTAACATATATACTTATATACAATTTCCGAGTAATCTATCATAAAAACTCTCAATAAGAATGAGATTCGAGAATACTTATATACAATTAGAATTCTTATTCGTAAAAGGAGAAAACGTGTTTCTAGAAACAATTTGCAATTTTCATTATGCTGTTATTACACAATGTATATGTTAAATTGTATTACGCTGCACTCATATCGAAAAAATACAGGCTTATAACCACAGCAGTAGATTAATTTTAATAAATGACAAAAAAAAATCCAAAAAAACAGGTGCTAAACTTAACAACGTTCTGACGGGAGTGTAGGTAATTATGCCACTAAAACGGCTTAGATGAGTTACTGAATAGATAGATACTGTGGCACTACCGACCGACTTTACCTACCTACGCACGTGCAATTTGTCGGCTCCTGTCGGCGCCGAAAGGCGACGAGTAACTAGGGTTGCCACCCATAGTTTATTATAAAGTACTTTATGAGAACTGTAAAGTACGCTAAATTTGATTTTTTAAGATTCATTTAAATCATTAAAAAGAAAATAATTGATCGCATTAAAAGCAAAGTGGATGATGTCTGGTGTTAGAATCCGAATATATGGTAAGCTAGATTTAAGAAAAAAACATTGTTACATGTACAACTTCTCTAACTTAAAGAAAATATTAAATACTATAAGCACTTTTAAATTCTTTCTCCAATCTATTTAAGTTATCATAGACTGTCAACATGCTGTGAAGGTGTTTAGCTATGATAATAGTGATTGAAAAGATCTAAAAGTAATAAAACATATGTGTTTAAAGAAAATAGTAAAGTGAAATAAATAATACTTTATTTAGATATAACGTACTTTTTTACCTTCCTTTAAAAACCAATGTACTTTATTGCTCAAATAAAAGGTGGCAACCCTACTACTGACGCGCGCGCACTTGTCGGTTCGTGCCGCTGCCGAAAGGCGACAAGTGCGCGCGCGTTTCTTTAAAGTTTAGGTACTTATTTATAAACAAACATTTTGATAGCACGGGGGGTTGGCAGAGGGGTGCAGTGTATTGAACGAATTTCAAATGCTTTTATATGGAACTGGAACTTGTAAAATATTCAATTCTTATAGGGACAAAATAGAAATACTTAATTTTTTACAAGCTTTTATTTAACTTGAACTGTTCGTATGTCTGTCTGTCTTTCCGGTTCAACTCTTCTGAACCTTTTTCAAGCACTTACGGTATCCGAATCAGCTGAAATTGACGTATACGTATGTAAGTTCGGTAACAATACAATAATATGGTACCATTGGGTTCGTCTGATGATGAAGTTCGAAGGTGGCCATAGAAACATGTGAAATGGACGAAACCCCTCGTGTTTAGACTGGTTAGATTGATACTGACAAGTACAAGTAGATTGATATTGGTGTTAAATTAATATGGTTATTATTTTTGGGGTTTTAGGGGATGCTGATAACGAATATAGTGTTTAATTTGTTCGTAATCAACCCATATTCGTAATCAGCATACTCTTAAACCCCATATTGATTATTCATAAGATGTCGCGACCGCCATCTTTGATCCAAAAATTAACGCCATTTTAGTTATTGTTTTGTCTTGAGTCTTTTTAGAAGGCAAGCTTTCACTCAATCATCGTACTCCCGATTCAAGCCTTACAACACCAGACAGAAGTGTACATTGTACACTCCCACATTGCGCCAACGTTAAGGGTGCTTTTAACACCTACATTGCGCCGACGGTTTTTTGATAATTAATTGTTAATTGTTTAATCGTAAATGTGCATAAAACGATTAACAATTGATCAATTGTAATTGCAATGTTTTGCAATTACAATTGATCAATTGTTAATTGCAAAATATTGCAATTACAATTGATCAATTGTTAATTGCATTACACTGCAATTACAATTGATCAATTGTTAATTGTCAATTGTTTAATCAATTGATTTTTGCCCAACACTGACGTATACCACTAGAATGTGTCTTCAGATGAACAACTAAAGTACGACACTTTATTGATAATAGAGCAATTATCCTTTAACCTTGTATGTCACCGACCAAATAAAGCGTCTTATGACAGAATATACTGCAATATATTAACGTATTTTGCAATATATTAGCGAAGTGTCTTATTTCTCCAAATCATACATATAACTCTGTACTCTCTTCCTACCCTGCAAGGGATCGAACGCGATGATATAGATATATACAACATTAGTTTGTGGAGACTACAACCTGGTTGACGAGGCGGTTTATGCGCCGAGTTGTAGTACTGTCTGTATTCTACACTTCATTTCTAAGATTGGTGTGTTTTTTTTAATAATAATAATAAAATTTAATTAACAAACTCAAATAATTTATTTTGTATAAGCCCTGCGGGGGCGCTTACAAGTAGTCAATTTACATTTTTTTAAATCTAATTTAAATACCAATCTACCACCGGATCAGGACGCGTTTACTGAGATCCGGCGAAGAAACTTAGCGGGCTTGTCTTTTTTTATTTAATTCTCTTTCTCTTTTTTCCTATCTATTTTTTTAATTATATTGTGTGGATACAATGTTTAGGTTACAATTATATAGTCTACGATCTAGCTCCAGTGTGATGCCTTATGACGGGGATATGAGACTAATGATGTTATTTTTATAGAGTGTGTAAAGCATTCCATATGGATCTATCACCACAAGTAGCACCCGTTCACGAGTATGACTACTGGAACAGCCATCACTCCCCTCGACTATATTGGAGGGACTGGAATGGCCAGCACCAGACAGCCACCGCAAGCAAAGACATTATAGTGAGCAGGTTTCGTTAAGCCGAACACTTCGCAACATATTCGGTCTCTAAGTGCAAAGAACTCTTAAATTCTATGAAACTAATATTTATAGCTACAGTATAGTTAATATATTAATACTTACAGCGTGAGTGGTGTGACCACAAACACAAAATGTCGGCGTACTCAACCCATCGGGATAGGACAGTTTTGGGGACTGTGGGGGACGGTCGACCTCTGATCTAGACCGCTACTGATCTGGAACAAGAGAAATTAATACATAAATTGGTATTCCTTGATATTGAACGGAAGAAATAAAAGTGAAAATGTGTGCTTATATAATGCTTCGCCATTTAAATAATTTTGACGGACGATTTAGCGCAGTGGTTACGAGCTTACGTCGCTCCACCCAGTTTCTAATAGTTGCGGGTTCGAGTCTTGCACGGGACAAATCTTCTTGTGACCCCACAATTATTTGTTTCGGTCTGGGTAGTTGTGTATGTGAATTTTCATGTTTGTAAACGCACCACGATACAGGAATAAATCCTAGAGTGGGGATACGTTTAAAAAAACTTATTGAAGTAATATACATCACGGTTTATTAAATAAATAGTATCATTTGCAAAGCAGGAAGGTCTTGTAGGTGTTGTAACTACCAACGGAGGTGAAATGTAGAGTCGGGCAATATTAATAAACACAGCTAGCTCTCCTTTCACAATGATTCCTCTTCATATTTTTTTTTACTCTTACGCCATTTATAAAACGCATTGTGTAGTCAATAATAAATTATTCTAAGAAATGTCAACCAAAGAAAGGAGAGAGACAATGTATAATGAGTTATATTACTTAGTCTTTATAGTAAAATATAATAAAATTTATGTACATGTGTAAATATCGTAGTTAAAAGTCAGACCCATAAACTTCCACGCGTGCCTACATTTTTTTATTGAGTAATTTGCGTAAACAACATAATGTATATGCTGTTATTGTATGAAACCTACATCTATTTATTATTTTCCTTGATATTTCAACAACTGATTTACATACGCAAATTGTAACGCCATTGGTGAAACAAATAAACACTTTTGTTATAACACAATACCGTTACTTCCATTGTTTCGTTAAAATATCCAACCACTTTTATACTCGACAAGTAAAAAAAAATATTATGAGAAATAACAAGATTGTAAAAGTGTGGGAACATTCCTTTAAGTTTATCCTCCGCTGCTTGTAGTTTTTGTTACACAGGTAGTGGACCTGGGGCCCATAGAAGTGTGTCACGATGAGCAAGGGTGTGAGAGACTTTGCAGACACTGCTCTTTTAATACTTATAATGGCTAGTCAACATAAGTTTAAATTATTGAAATTATAAAGCCACAAAAAATGTTTTCATCCTTCACCATTCACTAACGTAGCACTTTTTAATTTATGTACTAGCTGTGATCCACGGCTACTACTTGTTATTCTGATTAATAAACTATTTTACTGTAAAGTTTCATTTATTGTAAGTATATTGACTTATGAGAATTACTTTTCCATATAATATTTACTCCCTGTGAAATTACTATATTTATAATAACAATTCATATCCAAATTTTGTAAGCCAACTGCTGGCAAAATATAGCGGTCTGCATTAAGATATCAACACCTGTCTGTACACGCTCCCTATGTTTACAAAATAAATTATTGATTGATTCATCAAAATCGGTTCATTAGTTTTTTTGCGTAAAAGAGTAACAAACATACATCCATCGTCATAAACTTTCGCATTTATAATATTAGTAGGATAATATGTCTTACAGATTAAATTCATATTGTCTAATCAGAAAAGAATAACGCATAATAACACAGCAACCCGTCAATAGCCGTAGATAGAAATGTTACTGCACACTAAAAGTGTGAATGAAACCTGTTCGCTTTTATTGTCTTGATGGACGTTTAATAACAAACTATCGGGTGTCGGCGACGGTCAACCGACACTGGAGTAATAACCGAAGGTGATCACCTGTTACTGTAAACAAAAGTCTGAGACGCGAGATGAGATCAACGATTACCGGCGCTCGGGCGCTCCGAGGTGGCCCAGTCGAGATAAGCAAGTCTGTAGTACACATTTCACGTGCAATAAAGCTGTACTTGGCTTATCGACGTATTTTATACTAAATTACGGATCGCGAACAAAATGACAGCCAAAAACGGTCGCGTTTGGATGTATGTACTTTCGCATCTATACCTACTCGTAGCTAGCAATTGTAGAAAGTAGTTTTAAATTATTAATTAATTAATTTTAGTAGATTTTTTTATTATGGTAGATTTAGTAAATTTTAGAATTTAAACGCATCCTATGGTTTGCTATGGTTAGATCGAACTAATCCGAAATAAGACCATACCCATACTCATGCTCTTATTTTTATCGTGCTATTAATATTACACAAGGTATCATTTTGGTCGTCCTGGAGCGAAAGCCCAGGTGATGTATCCAATACGTACTGTTCACTGGCAGTAAAAAATGAATAAAAAGAACACTTCAATAAATAGCATCTACCTACTGACCTATTCGAAGATCATAGCTAGGGTAAAAATCCTAAATACCGAAGGTATCTATCAGTCAGCTGACTAGCCGCGCCGCCCCGCAATGTCATTTTGCGTTTAATATAGGTGTTTTAATGCACTAAATTTGTATTGTTATAGTGATGTTACTTATTGAAGGGTTCTCTTTACATTATTTTAATACTAGTGAACAGTAGGTATTGATTATATCATTTGGGATTTCGCTCCAGGACGACTAAAATTACACCGTGTATATAAATCAGTTTACGCTGTACCACTGCTGGGCAAAGTCCACACAAATCGAGGTGAGCGAAAACAGATCATACTCCACCACGCGGAACCAGTGCGGATTAGTGTAGTAGAGGCATGTTTGTGATCACCTGCTGTTGCAACTTATCAAACTCCCATAAAGCTTCCAACTTGGCTTAACGACTACTACGTAAAGCGGTAACCGAGATTAACGAGAGAGACAACGGAGTTTCGAAAACGGTCACAAATCTCAGACTACACAAGTCCTACTCTACTAAGCTTCGGTGATACTACAAACACCGCTTTAGTATCCCACAGCAGTGCTAGTTGATTTACCTACTATAATCACAAATTGCAAACGTACCAATCAAGCAAGGAAAACCACTATGAAATAATAAAAATGTCGCATAAGGAAAATGTAGACTACCTATACACATTTTGTTTCAATGGCTTTTTACCGCCTTTATTCAAGTAAGTAGGTATTATATACAAATATTTTTCCGACCGAACTACACGTGAATTGGATATTGTTATTTAACAATTCTGGTTAACACATTTGGCGGGATGCTAAATTTATGTATTTTTTTCAATGTCGCCTGTCGAGACAATTTGGCGAGCTGGCGAGCTAGACAGAGTTGTGAATTGATTTATATATTATGTTAACTGAAAAGTCATGGCTCCCCAAAAATGTAAGACTAAAAGATACAAATTGTGTTCCAGCTTAGAATAAATTGTGTGTTATGGTAAAGTTGTTTAAAAAGATTAAGTAATTCAAAAAATAATATGCTAAAACTACTAATTAATATCTTCTAATTAATATTAATATCTATAAATAAATCAAACTAAGGCAACAATTCAATATTTTCTTTTGTTTTGTAGTTATGCTCAGTTTGAAGATTCAGATCCCCGCATGAACCTCTCTTCAGTAAGATAATACAATTTCAAAATAATAATTTTATGAAAATTGGGTTTAAACTTACGAAAAAATAATTTCCATCTATTTTTCATAACGTCAGACGTCAGTCATAACGATGTTTCAACTTAATTATCTTGATTAACTCGATCACCTGAGTTTTGAAATATAAATAATATCTTTTTTAGTATGAATTACCATCAGGGCCCTAATTCGCTGTGATGCGGTGCGTTACGATATTTTTGTGAAATGATTGAGTAATGGTATTTTGTATGCCATTTGAGTACCATTGAACGATCAAAATCAAAAGATTTTTATTCATGTAGACCAAAAGGCACTTATGAATAGTCAAAAAGAGAAAATTATTAATTACTTAAGACCGTTCGGAAAGTCATTCCTGTGGAGAAGAAGGGCAAGAAGCTCCACGGTTACTATTTTTAAAAATGAGAGTTTTACAATTATTTTTGTATACATTGCATTCATGGAGTATGGGAGAACAATGCAGAACGAGCTAAATATGTGTGCTTAAGTATAGATTAATCATAAGTGTACTTAGATTCATGGTATTGGTCACTGTCTACATAGTCCTCTCATTTACAAAATAGAGATGTTGTAGAGGTATATAAGAAAAAGCATAATAATAATAGTAAGAGAAAGGGTTACTATTCAATATGTAAAGAGTGCGTACAAAACAACTGGTTATAGCTCCAGTTTGATGCCGAACCAAAATCAACACCAAATTCAACACCACTAAGACCAAATTCAACAGCACTATCATTTCAAGGTATCTTAACGCGCCGCGTTACGTGTTGAATTGGTTTAGTTAATAAGGGTCCTTGGATAGTGTCAAGAGAAAATTAGGAGACTGATAATTAAAATAAATACCAGGTGATTACCACTCGCGGAATGCGCCACTAATGGCCGGTTTCAATATTCAAATTAAGGATAGATTTGCTTACTATCAGTAGAATTTTGAAAGATTTTCCATATAAAATAGGTATGTCAAAATTATATCCGTATCAAGCAATGCTATCCTTCAGATGAATATTGAAACCAGGCATAGGTCGCCACTAGACCAACAAAGATGTTGAAAATGGATGGAATGGATAGAACAAAAGAATTGATAACGTTTAGCTAAGAATTGCGAGAGCTTTTCACTTATACACAAATAGAGAGAGTTCGCATGCAGAAGACTTAATTTGGTCAAGAGTTACCTAGTAGATAAAAATACATTTTTTGACGTCTATTGGCTTCATCGCAGGTCACATGCGCACTTCTGCGCACCATTTCAACCCTCGCATCGTCGTAGTCACATCATATTTTACAAATAACATTTTCGAGGCGGATTGTGAGGCGGGCGTTATCAGTGATGACGTAAATTCGACAAACAAATTTTACATAGGTACGTGTAGGTAGATACTTCGTTCTGTGGTGTGACAGACAGGACAAGCCAAAAACATTAACAAGATCGGGTCTTATTTTGCATAAAAATGTTGTCTCTATCTGATTTAGTCCTGAGAAATAAAATATTCCAAATAATATAATGTGTGCGTGTGAAACATCGACCTAGGTGTGAATCGTAAAGTTTATACATTTAGTAAGTAGTGAAAAAAATCATCCGTTATATTTATTTATTTCATTAGATTTACCAACAGTTATGTACAATAATTCATTTGTAAGTGATACAAATTTTGAGTTCAAGACCAATTGCATAACTAATTGATGGATGATTTAGCGCAGTGGTTAAGAGCTTAAGTCGCTCCGCCCACTGTGTCTAATAGTCGCGGGTTCGATTCCCGTACGGGACATATCTTTGTGTGACCCATAATTATTTGTTTCGGTCTGGGTTGTGTATGTGGATTTTTATGCTTGTAAATGCACCTACGACACAGGAATAAATACTAGTGTGGGGCTACGTTTTAAGAAAAAAAAATACAGGTTAATACAGCATGCATAACACATATATATTTTATACATGATAACGTAAAAAAGGTATTATTGTATTGAACCACGAATGTATGCAATCGTTCTAATTTTTATCATGATGTGATAACTCTTTTACCTCTAAAGCATTTTCTTTAACTACCGTAATTTAAAGAAAATGTTTTAGCTTCGTTTCACTATGAGATGCAATAAAATGTGTTAACGACTAAGCAGAGTAAAAATTAAATAGCAGCAATAAAATCTGTATATCAGGCTACTAATACTGAACCTAGAGATCTATGTCTATCTACATCATCACGCCATATCCCTTGCGAAATAGGCAGAAAGCATAGTTCCAACAGGTTCAGATCTCTCTGACTTCCTCCAACCTAGAGTTATAAACATAGTTATAATTAGTGACATAAAACAATACGTACAATACTCTGGCTAAGTAGATGATTAATCACATCGGTATTTCCACAAGAATAGTGTAGTTATTAACACCTGCACACGATATGGCTCTAGTTGTTTTTCATCTCTCGGTTTTGATACTGATTAGAGCAAAACAAAAGACCGTTAACGTCACGTACGAGGTGTCGCAGAATATATTAATGGAGTTGTGTGGACGTCATATACTACGTGATAATTTATGTGGAATTTTTTCAATGGACATTGATTGATTGTGTCTACTACTACTAGACAATAATATATTCTTAGGTACGCAGTACCATGAATTTCCATGCATGTACATATGATATTATATTTAAGCATTGGAAGCGCGAAAAATCGTTGAGACTGCTTGAATTTTAAAAGATATCTAAAGATCAAATTGGGGAAGAAAGAATCGTTTCATCTCTCTGCAGAAATCTATCTATTTATCTACATCATCCCGCCAGATACCCCTTGCGGGGTAGGCAGAGAGTACAGAGTTCCAACAGGTTATTTCCTTACATACCTCTCTGGCTTCCTCCACTCTCATAGTTCGTCACGCTCGCCGGTTACGGAGACTCTTGACTATATAGATATATAATTCCTTATCCTAGTTGTAGTCTCCTTTTCTATGGCTGATCTATCAATGTTTCTGTGTCTCCCGCTTTACAAAGGAGGAAAGTCTAATTGTATTTTTTCCTACATCACTTACTCTTTTGTTTTATGTCTAATATTTTTTTGCGGTTTCCAAGAAAATAAAGGGGTCCACGGGACACCCCAAGGTTTAAGCCTTGGTGTTATCTAAGGAAACCATTGTAAATCCTAGCTTACTCATGTAACAACTGATGGGAATGTGTAGCGAGCTTATTACCAAATGAAATATAATTCCTTATTTATAAATCCGAATATTTTTTTTAAAGAAAATAAAAGTTTTAAAGAGAATATGTTAGATATTAAGCCCCTTGGGATTGGTTGGTATGAATGAGGTAGCTCTTCCTAGTTGAATCGAGTGAGATTATTCAAATACACTTTGTATTTGAATAATCTCACTCGATCAACACTCTACCTAGTTAACTCAACCTTTATTTAACTGAAGTACTATCAATATACTATTAAACTACAGCACGTGCCATTTTTAGCTATTTCTTATCAAGTTCTATGAGCGCAGGAAATAAACTTTAATGGAATAATTTCCTCTTTGTTCGTCAGTTTATGGCTCAGTTTGTTGTTAAAACTACCAACATTGTTATTGTAAGTTCAAAGGGCATATTCGAAACAAAATTTTCCAAACAATGTTATTACTACTTTACACTAGGTACTAGGTATATTTTTTACTCTCTTAGCAGACGTAATAGTATTCCTGAAGGGGATACTATTATCATCACGGAAAACCGCGCATGAGTTTAGCGCTTATGTGCTAACTGTCACGCTGGTTTCTGTAACGTTTAGAACTTATACGCTAATAACTCTTAAGTTTTACGTCTCTACTTAGGAATTATTACTACTACAACTACTACTGTTTAGAAATATTTTAATAAAATACAACTTGTGCTCGCGAATTCCTTACAAGAAATGGGGAATTGCCAATTTCTTTAAGGTAACAGTAAAAGGCGATTCAATTTTACACCTAGTTCTGACTATCTTAGGACACGCAAAACCACATACAGGTCAATACTGTATTTGACCCTATTTACACAACGGTAGTCATTCTGTCAACAGAATACGATAAAGAGAAAAGAACAGTTCAGTTATGATCCTGCTGGTATAAAAATAGAATATTTAATTACGCCACATCATTCATCAGTGCTTTATAATAATTATTAGCAAACTAATTTTAGCCTACGACTTCGTGTATGCTATGTATTACTCCAGGTAATAAATAGACTATGTGTGTGCCAAATTTCATCCAAATCCGTTCAACCGTTTTTGCGTGATTGAGTAACAAACATCCACCATTCAAACTTTCACATTTATAACATTAGCAGGATTCGGAAAATGTAGATGAAGTTGTCTAGGACGATTAAGATTCAACAGATTATAATGAAAAGGGCAGCGTGTTTAACGTAGGTGGTGTGGCAAGTTTTTTATCGTCAGTGAAAAATACCACGAATGCCATTCGGTATCTTTGGCTGACGAAACCTTCGCTCCTTATTTCTAGTTTAAACGCAAATTGATAAGTATTTTAGATTATTTTCAGGTGTAGATTATACTTTAAACTGTGCTTTTTTAATAGTTAGAAATAGATTTTATGATGATAACCACACCTCTTTGCACACCACCCCAAGGTAGACTGGCAGTAAATCCTCCAGGCAGTCCGCCTATGTACATAATTGCATGAAGTATAAATAAATAAATAACAATATCATATGCCTGGAAATGATCGCTATTAGTGATAAGGCCGCCCATAGTGTAACATTGCCCGGCCTTATCACGAATAGTAATCTCTTCCTACTAAATTTATAAAATGTTATTCCTATTTTGTGTCTTTGGTGAAACAATAAAGTGTTATCTATCTATCTATTCCCTGCCAACATTATCACTGCACTATCTCTACAGTGTGGGAATTTCGAATATACGTCCATGGGAGAACGTGGCGCTTTTTCTCTCCAGTGCTAAAGTGGTCAATGGTGTCACGGAGTCATTGACTTATTATTTTTCCTAGAAATAATTAATTACGCAGTTACACAGGTACAACTTTTTGTCTGCTTTTTCATAATTTTTTTTATATTTCTGTAGATATTTTACAAATCGCGGCAGAATTAGCTATACGAGTACATTCTGCATCATGATACTGAGGAGTAATCCGCTGAACGGATTTGAATGAAATTATAAATGTTAATTTATAAACTGGTACATGTGTGCCAAAATATTCTAATCAGCCATCATTACGAAGTGTCTAAATATTACTACAATAGAATTCGCTATGATTCAAATTTATAGTAAAATTGCTAGGTTAAACACCTAGACCTAAATTGAATCTCATTTAACAGTCGATAGTAGAGCCCCAAGCGACTGTAGCGATAATTTCTTCCGATAAATATCTCATTCATCTCATGCCAGTGAGCAACACTAGTATAAATTATATTTATCCATGCACTACTTAAATTACTTGCCCAGAACAGTAGCTTGATGTAGCTTGAAAGATAGACATTTTGCAGAATTAGCTATCGTTTCTGTATAATATTGTTCAAGTAGCCTAGTTTAATCTATAGTAGAGCCACTGGTTACAAAGTAACATTTCAAAGGCCATAAATGTTTGTCGATAAACCAATAATATAACACATAATATGTTATATTTTATACATTTCTGGGACATGCAAATCATACTTTGCAACTGATAAATTAAAATAGATAATTACTTATATTGTAAAAGGTCCAAGTGAATTGGGAACTATGTGATAAAACCTCAAGTTATATTTCCAATATTACTATTATTCTGAAAATCCGTGAATAGTCCGTACGTTTTATAACATAACTAATCTTATCACTTAATAATGTGGATTCGTTTTAGGAAATAAAACGACCTCTTAGCAACAAAAAACGGAAGGTTATAAAACCGTAATATTATTTTTACAATTCAAGGCAGGTTTATGCTATTTCCTGAGCATTCATATAATTTGCAAATTATTTTTCGAGGGTCGCGCCGTTTTTTATGTATCTGGTCCCAAAAATATTTGTATGACCATGTAGTACTATTTTAACACCTATTACTTCCCACTCCGGGTGTCTGCCCCACAACGTGGGCTAATTATAACCACCACGTGCTCGTTTAGGGGACAATGTTCGGAGACACTTGGTTCACAACCCAATTTGGGGTCAAATGCCGAACGTCTAGACAGTAATGTGACAAAAACGCTCTACATTCTTAGTTGTGTTTTGACATTAGTCAATGTAAACGCATTATAGAAGTTGTGTTATCACTTTTACTTTGGTTAGTGTTGATTTAAAAGAATCGTTTATGTTTATCGACTGTTAAGGTCGTGTGCGAATTTGCATTTGGTAAAGAGAAAGTTTTACGTTAAACCTTACAGAAACAAGTGGACAACGCACGGCTGTCATGAGTAATTTCCTCGGAAAAGCGATTTCCATGTGAAAACCGTGAAACGTCCAATGAATTGTGCAATATGTTACCAATGACTAATTAGTGCAAAAGGTAAAATGGAAAATAGATGTACTTACAATTTCATCGATTTTCCTCTCGAAGTTCAAAAATTAGCCTTTGACGTGGTTAACAGCAAAGGGACTACATTTGAAAAGGCACTATTGAGGGCTTTCGTGCGAACTACAATGAGCCCTGTAGCAACACGACTGCTCGTGATTACATCGAATTAACGAGTGGCTAGGTCGAGTTGGCAGCGCTGGCGGCGAGTCGCACCGCAGCGCACGCGACAAACGCAAGCGCTTCTTAGCGGGAAGATGCTACAGGCCATACATACGAAACATATACATCACAACAATGACCATTACTGACTCAGAAGTGAACATTCGTACTTGAACCATTTTCATAACTTACATCAATATCTCTCTACTGACACAAATTGAACTTCTAACGTAGATTTTGTGTATTAGCGCCATCTCTGAAAGTAAGTCATTACCAGAAGAATCACGACTTATGAAATTTGCTGCATCCAATAAATGAGTTTAGGGTGTACGTACGTTTTTTCCAGTACTTATGAAATATAAAAGATGTCGCTACTATACACAGAAATTGTCCGATTATTGGATCTGGCGTGCTTGCAGTCGGACCTGGCAGACCAGATCAGACCCTGGTCTGACTACATGCGCGTGATTTGGAGTGGCCTCGGACCACGCGGACGCAATTCGTCAAGATCCGATTGATAGCACTATCAATAGAATTTCTTAGAAGGTCTTCTAATGACACACCGGTCAGGAGTCATTTAGAACATAGATAGTACAGTCGTTTGGTGTCTACAAGAATCCTTTATGCAGTTTAGAGAGACATATAAACCAAATATACTTAGTTAAATGTTGTAACATGCTCCTTTGTACATGAAGTTATATGGTGTGTGTCACAAACCAAATTCTTGGTGTGTAGGTATTCGCTTTACCGGTTAACGACCTACATGACGCTACTTGTGTTGGGTATGGTCGGGCCCAATAAACTAAGGGAGTATAAGAGTAAACACGCACTTGCAGCGTATTTAGTTAGGTTAATGCGTGGTAAAGAACAATCAGGGTTTGCTGTATAGATAAGAAAGTTATAGTCTCATTTACTCTTAGAATAAATCATACTTATTCTAAGAGAAATATATATGTGAAACTAGAACATTCTTATCTACAACATGTAACATAATAAACGCAAGACCTGAAAGTAGTTTGTTCTAAATCGGTAACTGAATTGATTTCGACAATTTTTAATGTATATTACATTATTTTTTTAAATTGCAATAAATGCTGTTACTCACTTGTGCGCTAAAATAAACTAAATTTATTATTGTTTCAAAGTAATACGGAGATTTCATTTCTCAATACGCACACATACACGTACAATTTTAATTGTTGATTGGGGTATTAAAGTGCTTAAAAAAGGGGTAAAAAATTTTAAATTTGGACAACTGGTTTTCTTATTGAATTTGTAAAGCAATTATCTAATCGAGGTGTCTGAGGTCTTGCGTTATTTATGGGACACCTTATATACATCAAAATAAAAAATATGTATGAAGCAGCTAAAAAAAATTTACTCTAATATTTGTTGTAGGACTCCACAACAAATCTTAGAGACCAGACTCCGCTCACCGCCTCCAACTGCTAACGGTGCTAGAGCAAAAAGCCAATTTCATGGCAAATCGCTTCAGGCAAGAACAATTGGCACTTGGCATTATAATAGTTGACATATTTGCTTGTCCGCTGATTATAATTTAAAGATTTTTAGTTTTTAAGAAACCATTTCATAAACCACTGCAAGACAAGCGCCTCACCTAGAGTTGGCCACCACGATCGATTTTAGGACTGTACCTATGCGTCCAGCTTTTACTTGCGGCCTTCACGAGGTCCTCGGTCCATCTTGTAGGAGGCCTGCCCACTCCACGTCTTCTAGTATTTCACAGTAAATCAATAGTTCATTCATTTCATTCATTCATATAAATAAAAAGCTTTATGCCTATATCCGCAAGTCCCCGTGTTGATAAGTAATTTCTATGGAATTAGATGTAGGATAATTTATTTAGAGGAAGAGGATGTTCGGATCAAGTCTTCTCACTCCGCAACATCGTAGAGAAGCATCTGGCAGTGGGCCGGAAGGTTTTCTGCGGTTTTGTAGATCTGGAGAAGGCATTTGACAGAGTTGTGCGAAAGAGACTTTGGGACATTTTGCCAGAGTATGGTATAGATGGCACTCTGTTGCGAGCCGTCCAGTCCACTTATGTGGACTGCAAGGCATGCGTACGGGTGGGTGGTAACAGGTCACCCTGGTTTGACGTTAAAATCGGCGTCAAGCAGGGTTGCGTGTTGTCCGCTAGACTGTTTATAATATATCTGGACAAAAGTCTTCAAAGACTGAAAGCGATGAATGAAGGTGTACAAATGGGTGACTTAGTGGTAAACCATCTACTTTATGCAGATGACGCGGTTTTAATAGCGCCAACAGCCACTGATCTGCAAACACTAGTCACAGTTATGAAAGACGACTGCATGATCAATGGCTTACACTTGAATGTGAAGAAAACCAAGATTATGGTTTTTGAAAGGGAAGAAACCAGAACGAATGTAAGGATTGTGGTTGGTAACGATGTGCTGGAGCAAGTGAATGAGTTTGTATATCTTGGATGCGCCTTCAGTAAGGATGGGAAATACACCGCTGACATAGAGAGAAGAGTGAGTGGTGCGATGGGAAAGCTACTCGGGAGCCGGCACTTAAGCCATAAGGCGCAGCTGGCCATACATAACGGAGTTCTTGTCCCAACGCTGTTATATGGTAGCGAGAGCTGGGTATGTAAGAAGGAGAATGAAAGTAGGATAAATGCGGTAGAAATGCGAGCTCTGCGGAAGATGTGCGGAGTGAAGCTGACCGACCGCATTAGCAACAGCATAGTAAGACAGCGAGTAGGTATGAAAGATAGTATCGGTGTAAAGATGAGAAGGGCATGCTCCGCTGGTTCGGGCATATAGAAAGAATGCCAGAGGAAAGAATGACAAAACAGATATACAATGTGAAAGTGGAAGGATGCAGGTACCGGGGAAGACCTAGACTATCTTACCACGACCAAATAAACCGAGTCTTATCTGATGGAAAAGTCAAGAGTCTCCGTAACCGGCGAGCGTGTATGAGACGAACTATGAGAGTCGAGGAAGCCAGAGAGGTATGTAAGGAAAGAACCTGTTGGAACTCTGTACTCTCTGCCTACCCCGCAAGGGACTGGCGTGAGGTTATAGATAGATAATTTATTTAAACATTTCCATAGGAATCTGCAACCGGCGCCGCCGTTAACTTGATGACATTGGCATAGTTTAGTCTTTAGTTTTAGCTTATGAACTGAATGTTATCGATAAAGACATCTTTAACTTACAACTTGCCTTAAAACTTAATTAGCATATTAATTAATGCCGCTCAATGACTTTTTATAGAACCGTGAACTTTTAACTGTTTCCATTTATTTAAAAGACTTTTAAGTCAATGCTTTTAGTGAGATAAAATGGTTATTATTCAGTGTATTCGCTTTTATAAAAAAATTCCCCACGATATTGGAAATTTGCAAATTGATAAATTTAAAACCATAATTATGGCTAAATTTACGCCTGTTACAAAATCTCGGATTTTCTAGCACCGCGTAGGGTTGAAGTGACATGTTTTAAATATTTTTGAAGTTATTTCTCGTAGAATTATAAAAATGTTAAAGCGTAGCGTGTTGTGCCTAACGAGCTCGGGATATTGATATTTTGTAGATAGATTCTGACCACCGTCTTTGGCGTTCTGGTTTGGTCATGCTCACTAAAATGTCTTTAATTGCGGTGGCTGTCTGGCGCGGGTCACTTCTTTCTCTCCAATATGGCCGAGGGGAGTGATGGCTGTTCCAGTAGTCTGATGAACAGGTGCTGCTGGTCCATCCGGTAACTTTTAGCCACTTACTCCTAAAAATAACAACATTAGTCTCATATCGCGATCGTAAGGCATCACACTGGAGCTAGATCTTAACTATTTAATTGTAACCTAAACATTGTACTCACACAATATGATAAAAAAATTGAAAAAAGATAAAGAGAATGAAATAAAAAAGACAAGCCCGCTGAGTTTCTTCGCCAGATCTTGTCAGTGATGGCCGTGTTCCAATCCGGTGGTAGCCTAATAGTTAGATTAGATAAAAAAAATGTAAACTGACAATTTGTAAGTGGGGTACTTACAAATTGTCAGTTTACATTTTTTTTTGGCAGGGTTTATGAAAAATAAATTATTTGAGTTTGTATATAAGTTTATTGTATGACATTTTGCTTGGAGTCCTATGCTCTATTAACATATCTCCAATGGCTATTGACTGGTTTCGTAACTACCTGTTTGGTCGCCGGCAACGCATTCGCAACTTACTCGTCCTGGTGTAACACTACTGCCGGTGCTCCGCAGGGTGGCGTTCTATCTCCTTTGCTTTTCGCTGTTTTTATTAACTCTATTCCCAATCAACTACGTTCGTCATACCACCTTTATGCGGATGATCTCCAAATCTACACCCAAGCACCATTGGCCAACCTGTCGGAAGTTGTGAATACACTGAACCATGATCTATCTAAGATATGTGAATAGAGTAAGACAATCCTACTAAGACACAAGTCATTGTTGTTGGTAGTCCCAGACTTACTGTGCGTCTCGATTGGTCGCAACTTCCCTAAATCAAATTTAATGGTGTCACTATACCGATAAGTAAAAGTGTGATAAATTTGGGGATCTACATCGATACCAATCTCACTTGGGGCAGGAGCTTAGCCACAAAAAATTTGCTTCCGCAGGCTCTCAAAGAAAGGTTGCAAAATTTTCTCCTAACTGCCACTAAAATTGCACTCACACAATCCCTGCTACTCCCTATTATCGATTATGCAGACGCCAGCTATCTTGTCCTCACAGAGCAAAGTCGTTGGTTTCGTTTAACACAATGGTCAAGAATCACTACTTATCAATAAAATATAACGCCAGACTGCCTCGTTGGTCTAGTGGCAAAGCGTATCAATTTGTGATCACGAGGTCCTGGGTTCAAATCCTAGGTCGGACAAGGGTAGTTTTTCTAACGAAAACTTCCCAGTACGAGTCCGGAATCTAGAATTGTGCCCGGTATATGGCAATAGGCTCGCCCCCTATTACATGGGACTTAACATCGTCAGCGAAACATGGGTGTACTCATTACACCTTGGGTGTACTATTTACAAGTATTATAGATATTATATATATTAGTATGTGCGTATGTATTGTCTTGTATGTATTTATTATTAGGTATAAATTATATAATTATGTAATGTAAATTAATCGTTTGGAGCGTACGCCGCCAACTGCCCTGTTTTTCTATCATTATTTATTTTCTTTCCAACAGTTCTCTGGAAGAACTTGTTATCAGCAATAAGACCACCATTTGTGCTTATGTTTTGTATAAAATAGTTTGTAATTTATTGTTTTTGCTGGTAAACAATAAAGTGTACTATTATATGTATCTCGCTGAGATTCACAGGCTTTACCCGGACCTTTGAAAGGCTTGCATGGGGACATAGGTCCAACACGTAGAGGCCCTTTGCGAGAAGTTAATGTTATGTAAGCCACCTGCTGAGATCACTTGCTGAAAATGAAGAAACAGCGAACTGACCCCGGCAGGTGCAAGGATTATTGTAAATTTTGGAAAGAAAACAAGGGCTATGTAAATGAGGTTTGATGGACAAAAACTGGACTATTTCAAAGGGGACGGACTATTATTATTATTATGTTATTAAATTCAAAATATTTTGAAAAAGGCAAGAAATTGCAACCTCTGAAATATGGCAAAATGTAGTAAGTATAAATAAACTAAGTTTTGCTATTATGAAACAAAATTAAAATGTTTTATTCAATTATTTTTTTAGCTGACCGTACCACAGCTTTAACCTAAGTAGGTGTGTATTGTACTTATCTGTGCACAAGCCTACTTAGATTAGACGTATACTTAAGTTGGCTTGTACTTATAAGCCTGCCCAGGTTCAGTCTATGTTTATATTGTTTCTTTACGGCCGTTTTTTGCAAACTAATACATTTCTTGATAGTTATGTTTAGTCCCAGTTACGACATGTATTGAGCCGTTCCCTACACGGATTACCTTTGTATGCAAAATTATTTAAGTTATCCGAGTTCTGTCGATCCGTGGTTGGTTGGCGTAATTTAATGTCAAAGTAAAACAAACGCGAAAAAAATTAAGTTAAAATAAACTTAAATTACTACCTATTCTAATAAAATATAATGAACCGTGACTTATTGTTAAAAATTTCCATAAATATAGCGTAAAATATTACCACGTTTTCCGCTCTGATAAGGATAGTAGTCATAGTAAAATACGAACAAAAAATATTACATAACGTTCTGCTCACACTCGGATAAGAGTCACACAAACGTATCAGTTAGTTCATTGAATTTAGGCAACAATCCGCGTGCCTAGACGCTTTACGGGTATAGGTAGTTATTGTATGTACTATATTGGGTTCAGAGACCTTGGGGTGTTGCGTAGTATTATGTCGAGTGTTTCCCGGCCGCGACCTGCCCCAAAGCTTGTGATGTGATGGCACTCCGTCACAGCTGCGTGAGGCAATGAACTCGCATTGTACCCATTTACCTAATAGCCGGTCTGCTATCTTGCGGTACGGAATCTTTATCACCATACATAGCGTAGTAACAGCCGAAAATGATTATTTTTTTATCTACCATATCAGTTATCTACTGATACACATATCAGTGATTTAGTTACTACTGATACACATATCAGTGAGTTAGTGTACATTAATGTAATGAAAATACTTTATAGTAAAAAAATTACTTAATTTACAACTTTACTATTACACACACGCCCACATATTAAGCTAGGTTTGTACCATAGACAGCTATATCATTTTCGGCGCAGTGGTTAAGAGCTTAAGCCGCTCCGCCCGCTGGATCGAATAGTCGCGGATTCGATTCCCGCACAGGGTAAATTTTTATGTGACCCACAATTATTTGTTTCGGTCTGGGTATTTATGTATGTGAATATTTATGTTCGTAAACGCAACCACGACGCAGAAATAAATCCTAGTGGGGACTACGTTAAAAAATGTACAGAAATAATAATGTACTTAGATATACAGTATCTTATTAAAAGTATTTCATCTTTAAGTCTGCGCCGGGAATCTTATGTGTATTATTTACTCAGCTTACTGTAGCCTTAGAGTATCGTTTCAAATTGTAGTGCGCTTCAATTTTGAAAACATATTATAATCTATATATTAACACGTGAAGCAAAAACTTTGTACATATTTTTACGAAAATTGCGCGGACGGAGGAGTATGAAATTTCCTACACTTATAGTTTCTATAGATTACGAGTGCAGAATGCTAATATTTTTTTAAAATTATGCATAAAACATACATTACATCAATGAAAAAAACATTACACACACTACCATGTATTTGACACAATACACATCAAATTGATGTTTGTCTTTAATATTATTTGTCTATAGTCTTACTGAATGTCGAACATAACCAGCAAACGATGAAAGAGTAGGTCGAATATCGACCTATGGGCGACCACTAGTAACTATTCAAACCCGTTCAATTTCGTGCAACCAGAATGTCATCACGTCACAGATAAGTTTTCTGTGTTATCACCTATAATAGTTTACCCAATTCGGGCTGCTAATCGCCCAGATTTCTATGAATTTATCCTAAAATAGCGAGTGTAAAAATATTTCCGTACTGATTTGTATACGTACGTGCATGTTGTTGGCCGAAGGGCTTTTATAGCTTTTCCAGACAAGAAGACGCTCTAGCCAGAAGGGCCAAGGGGGCAACTAGCTCAAGGGCGCATCCAGGGAGGAACGGCCTAAGATTGTGAGCTAGGAGATTCATTATGGTGCTTTGCAGCAGCCTTCGGGCAAAGGATTCTTCGATCTCGCCGGTAAAGTCAGTGTCTAATCTTGTGTGCTGTGTTTATCTGCGCTAGGATTGATGATGATGTGACCCTATTTATAGAGATTTAAAAATAAAATATCTGAAAACTTGAAATATATATACAACTTTTTATCAAAAACTGTTCTTGTATTTACACCAATCATGAAGTTCAAAGGTAGCATTCGGATTTTAGTTTATATTAAGGTTATTATATCATAATAGCAGTTTCCCGCGACATCGTACCCGGTCGACAACAGCGCCACCTACCGGGTCTATGTTTTATAGCCTATGTTACTTTTGGATAATTTAGCTTTTTAATGGTGATAGAATCATTAAAATCGGTCCAGTAGCTTTTGAGTTTATTCGTTACAAACTTACAAAAATACAAATCTTTTCTCTTTATTAAGTTAGTGTAGATTAAGATTTTCCATCGTATTCCACCGGTCTCAATAGAAATCCGGAATATGCAATTAAGGGGTGGAAATTGGTGGAATATGCCTCCTCGAGGTCCATCCCGGGCAACGCACTTGTGCGGCCCAAGAATTCCAACTTCTCTGTGGCGGGCTGACCCTTTCCCAAGCGGATCACTTAGCAAGATTTTTATAATGCGATCTACAAAGGCTCTTCTTAGTGCCAAATTTTAATTACGGGTCTTATTATTAAAAGTACGTCGCCATACGTTGATGTTGATGATGATGATGAAATAATGTCGACACCAGGCCTGCCCCTAATTACAATGGCACCTAAATTCATAGTAAAAGCATAGTAACCATGTTTTATTGCATGATAGACTACAAAACAAAGAAAAGACCACACTCTTAACACTAGATAAAGCCATCGTTTACCGCGTCGACAAATTCCATGATGAAAGACTGCTTCGCTAGTATATTGCGTGTAGCGATCTCGAAGTTCTGAATTAGAATACTATATCGGTAAAGTGTAGCTTTCCTATTGAAAAAATCCTAGTTTTGGTCCGGAGTCTGGAATTGTGCTCGGTATAATAGCAATAGTAGGCATGTCGATTTAAAATCGATTAATTAATAAATCTTCAATTACAATCAATCTGATGCACTGAATCCATTCGTTGAATCGATTCTGAATACCCTTGAATTTCAATTCCCTTTCAATAATAAAAAAGTGGTAATCAATGTAAATCAAGCATTTAAATTATCATATAGCTCGTTTATTATTAAAAATACTAGGTACTAAACATAAAGTTTATATGGTAACCTCTAAATTCAAGGCATCTAAAAATGGCACCAACAGAAAGATCCAAAAAAATTTTTCTTTTAATGAGAACATTAATTAAAATTGACCTCGTTATTATTAATTGAAAATCGACCTTTCCATGCTCGATTTAATCAAGAATCGATCCTAGTGGGCTCGATTCGAATCGATCTAAAGATCGATTTTTTTAGAAAAAATCGACATGCCTGAGCATAAGACTCGTCCCATATTAAGAATATTTATGACTTAAGATCGTAGGTGAAAAGTAGGTGCATACATCTGCAACCTCTGCTTGCGGAATATAGACGTGGCGGTGTAAGACTGTTGATAAAGGCTATTTCATCATACCCATTCTTTTGATTATTTATATGTATATCACGCAGTGATAGCGGTGGTTAGACCGTTGAACTGAACTCAGAGGTCTCGGGTTCAAACCCAGGCACGCAACTCGGCCTTTCGAAAGCATGTGCGTTTTAAAAATTAACTATCACTTGTTTTAACGGTGAAGGACAACATCTCCCTCAGAACCCTGCATGCCTAAGAGTTTCTCGAAGGTGTGTGAAGTTCGCCAACCCGCACTGGGCCAGCGGGGTGGACTATGGCCTGAACCCTCTCAGTTAAAGAGGAGGCCCGTGTCCATCGGTGGGAAAGTTTCTTAACAGGCCTAATATTATTATTATTACTTAGGTATCCACCTTCTAGTCGAAGTCTGGGAAACATTAGAGCCCACTTGTATGCACCATGGTTAGCGTTACTTATTGATTAACTATACAATGTTAAGTTGAAGGCAATCTAACGTTATAACCTCGAATTAGTCAATAACGGTAACCCTGGTTCATGCAAGTGGGCCTAAGTAACTTATTCAAGAAAACCCTTCTTGCCTTGTTTGGAAAACAGAATACCTAACATACAGGAACTTAATTAAATTAGACACGGAAATCTTTCAGTGTTATACCTCGGTCAGATGATACTATATCAATTTAACGTGTGTGTCGGCACATGCCAATCATTGATCCTTCTTACGCATGCCACAGTTCTAATTCCAGTGGGGCTATTTTGAGTATGTTTTGAGGATCGCGAAATTGGTCCAATTTGCTCGTATTGTGTTCATGAGTAAGCTTATTTTTTTGGGCCGACTAGAGATATTTATATAATGTAGTGAATAAAAAGGATAAATAGTGATTTCAGGAGGTCGCCGACTAGTTAAGGATAATGTCCGGAGGGACCGATTCGATACCGTTACTTATTAGAGTTTTTCAAAGGTGAAATATAAAGGTTTTTGTTAACTAAAACGTCTTCGTATCGTATCTGCCGATTAGAATTTTTCGAGAGATCCATATATGACAACCATCGATTAATGGGTATAAAACAATAGAAAAGAATAATGTTGTCACTGAAACAAAAATTATAATTATATTTATTTTTAACGAAATTCGTAACTTCATATAAAGTATTATTCTTGTGTAACTTACAAAGCCGAAGTTTACCTTCATACATCCAGACTGAAACTGACTGAAATTGTGTGTCACACAATGATTGGTTCCGTGCAAGGATAGGAACCACCACTAGGCACTTGCTATTTACTACGCGGAGCGACCTATGTTGTCCTGAAAATGTCCTATAACTAAATTTAAAAACATTTTTTTTTAAAGATGCTGTCTCTCATTACAATTTATTCCTGTGTCGTGGGTGCGTTTACAAACATGAAAATACACATACACAAATGCCCAGACTGAAACAAATAATTATGAGTCACACAAAGATTTATCCCGTACGGGAATCGAACCCGCCACTATTATACACAGCCACAATAGAATTTCTATTAGACGCAATAGAAATAAAGATAATCATAATATACAAGGTGTAACATAACGCAAGACCTGAAAGTTGTTTATTCTAAATCGGTTACTGAATTGATTCCAACTATTTTTAATGTATCTTACATTTTACCATTTACATTTTACCATCATACATGTATTTTAACTATGAGAGTGGAGGAAGCCAGAGAGGTTTTAAGAAAAGAACCTGTTGGAACTCTGTACCCTCTGCCTACCCCGCAAGGTATCTGGCGTGATGATATAGATAGATATATAGAGACCTCACATTTTTTTTTAAATTTACTATGTATGCTGTTACGTCTATAACTGTCTATTGTAATCTAAAAATGTTATGCCTATACCTGAACGATATATCTTCAGTCAAAAGACGTCAACAGCAGAACACAGGCGTCCCCCAAAGACCGCCACACCGCCTCCGGCACTTTCACCAAATCATAGGTCTTTTAAGTAATTGATCATCATCATCATCTCTGCCTATACTCGTCCACTAATGAACATAGGCCTCCCTAATCGCTCATTAGCGCAACCGGTCCGATGCCACCTGCATGCAACGATTTTCTGCGATCTTCACATGATTGTCGTTGACTTTAAGTAATAATTAACATTATAATATACTGGCACGCTATAGTACCTCCGTTGTTGGAACTTCAGCGATACGTATAAATGAGTTGATTATTGTTATTACGACGCAGAGTTAATTGATTCTGAATTCTGGTATAAAAACCTACAATAACACAACATAAATATTTTTAACTTATCATTTATTTATGAAAATGACATAAATTAACTTAAATTAAGAGAGGTCAAGCTCCAAGTATCTGAAACAGAGAATTCGTTATGTTAATATTATAATAGATTGGTATTTGTTTGAATTCAAGTCTTTTATCGTTCATCGTCATCAAACGAAAGATGTCCATTGCAAGATAAAGGGCCTCGTTACGACTGGCATTGCATTTACAGCTGCACCAAGCGCACCATCATAGTTGAAAATAGAATAAACAGGCCAAAGATATTTGATTTATCTGGAATGGACAGAATACCCGTCCCCGCGGTATACATGTCGTACTTAAAGGCGTTCGTCTATTTCCCGATAATATTAGACAGAAACAGGGGATCGCATTTACAGCGCTCGATACCGTCTAATGACGCTTCGTTGGATAATAGATAGTAGGTTACCAGCGGACAGGACACTTATTTTACCACGGCGCAGTGCTAAACAGTATACGTATGTACGTGTATAGCTTGTCAACAACGTCACGAACAGTAGAACACATATTTTGTTATAATAAACAGTAAGTAATTGGCTGAACGGTAACGTGTGTCCACAGGCAGTGAGCAACGCTTAAGATTCTTTTATTAGGACAAGTATTGGACGAAGTCGAGCGACATCGTTCGACCTATTACTAGTCACCACTTCGCTTCTGATGAACATAAATAACAGAGTGTATGATAACGATGTATGAACCCCTTTCGGGCGACATGCTGCAACCGACTAAATGTGGACGAAATAGGTCGCGAGACAAGATGTCGAGTGACGTCGCCAACCCTCGTGTAACGTCACCAAACTTCGACTGACTTCGCTCAATGTCGTCTGACTTCGCCCAATGTCACCTAACTTCGCCCAATGTCGCTTGACTTCACCCAACGTCGCCTGACTTCGCCCAATGTCGCCTGTCTTCGCCTCAGGTCGCCTGTCTTCGCCTCAGGTCGCCTGCCTATGCTCAATATAGCTTGACTTCGTCCAATGTCACTTGACTTCACCCGAAATCACAAACAACAATTGTCGTGGTGTCACAGGACAAATCAATACGAGGTGTGCGACGCTAGTGATACTATACTAATGACAGTAGAATGTACACAGCACCACAGTAATATACATATAATAGATATGTACTGTACCTATAATACACATTACTATACCTATAATAGATAGTGATACAATATTTTCAGTACAGAGCACCTGGGTCTGTTTGCTCGGGGCAGTACTTGATGGTATGTGCGCGGTCGCCGGTTGCGCCGCATCGCGGGCAGCGGTATGCACGCAGCACAGGGCACAGCACGCGACCGCGGCTGTCCTTTAATATATGTGACGTGTACCAGTACACCGACTTGCCATTGTTCTTACAGAAAACGCATTCCTAAGAAAAACACATCTTCAAAGTCATGGGCACACTGCCAAACGACAGCAATTTGGCACAAATTTATTTTAACTATATATAGCATTTTTGGATTCAAATTTAGCTTTTAATTGGGAAATACTTTGTTTTAAGTATTTTCCGGATGCAATATTAAATACATTTATGTGTATAAGTATGTGACTTAACCGTTCAACTTATTCGAGCAAGCAAATCTTAGTAATCTCGCGATTTTTCCAACCATTTTTGGTCTACTATCTGTATCGAGACAGCATGACGAAAAAGATAGTCGAAATCTTCTTAATGATAGTGAGCACAGTGTGACTTAGTTGTAGGTAGTGAAAGATGAATAGTGAACACAATTTAGTTCAAAATTCTATAACCTACCCTAGTCTTAGAACATACCCTTAGATTATACCCTATGATTGGCCTGCCCACAGGAGCTGGTTGAGATTAATATTTATTTTAGTTTCGAGATCGTAAATAGTGATAAACTAACTTGATTTATGAAATGTAGGTTTCGCCTTTGTAATTACTTTACGTCTCCAGTGCGACTAATTACATTTAAATATTGAAGAACTCTGAAGTGGGAAGATACTTGGTGTCCCCAGTTGAATAAAGACAACTGTTCTATTATGAAACGAGCAAACTGTATATTAAATTATAGAATTCAAACATTGTTCAAGGCGTTTTGTCTTAGAAAATGATTTTTGAAACGAAGAATTTACCTGGAGTAAACCCTCTAAAGTATTTAGGGTAAATAATATTGATCAATAGACTCAACTTAAAAAAATTGAAACAAAAGAAATCAAACTATTTAGTCTTTATTTAACCATATATTAAATGACAACTTGTTTTAGTTTTCAGTGGTACCTATCGCAAGTTCGATCCTCTCATCCGATAAATCTTTGTATAACCCACCAATATTTATTTCGGTCTGGATGTTTGTGTATGTCTGTCTGGTGTTTGATCCACGTTACAGGAATAATTCCTAGTGTGGGGCTAAGTTGTAGCTTTTTTTTAAATAAAAAGTAAGAAGCCGTTACCGTATAGTTCCGCCTGGTCATCCTCTGCCTACGAAGGATGTCTACATAGTTCATAAGCAGCTCCAGCTTGTCAGGAGTCAGTGACAGCAGCGCTGTTTCGTGCTGCAATACCATGTCTTTAAACCCCTTGAAAACAGCCGATGGTATAGCTTCTGGAACTGTAAATAATAATAATTACATTACAGTATTACATTACATTACAGTAGTTCGAAAATAGGTCAACTGATAACATTAACTCAATGTTATTAATTAAAATAAGGATAATTACACAGTGCCCGGTACATATGTGAATCAAACATTATTATTTTATTTATTTGCAAGATTAAACACGTTACATGTATATAATAAATCTATAGGAAAGTGGGAGACCCCCTACGAGATGGATTGATGACTTGGTAAAGGTCCCGGGTAAAAATATTAATTTAAAAATACCGTTTTAGAAAAAACTCGCCGTCACGCCTATATTCCCCAGAGGGGGTGGCAGAGGTGTACTGAGTACACCCACGTTTCGCCGACGATGTTAGGTCCCATGTAATAGGGGGCGAGCCTATTGCCATACGCCGGGCACAATTCCAGACTCTGGACTCATACTGGAAATTTTTCGTTAGAAAAACTACATTTGTCCGACCTAGGATTTGAACCCAGGACCTCGTGATCGCAAAGCGGTGCGTTTTGCCACCAGACCAACGAGGCAGTCTACCTTTTTAAAAACTAACTTTTATAGCAAAAACACAACAAAGATGTCCTGTTTAGTTGAGGAGTTCCTATGGCTTCCTTATGACTCCATCATCAGACCTTGTACACCATCCGGGTCTAAAGTACTCGTCAAGACAAATTCGACAAGGCCAAAAACGGCGGGGTTATATTGAGGTGTTTTGGTGGTTCCATTAGTCACCTTTTCGCTCCATCATCAGACTCTTAAACTAGTGTTGTAAAAATGAGCGCTGAAGTCGAGCGTTTAGCGCTGAGTCGACGCTCACGAGCGTTGAACACGTAGAAGACGCGAGCGTTTTAAGCGCCGACTCGAGCGTTTTTACAACACTACTCTAAACACTATCTGGTAGAATAGTGCTTGTCATTAACAATCCAGCAAGCCTAATCACGATGGGGTTATGTTGTATAGTTCACATGTTTCTATGACTACTTTTAGAATAATCATCAGACCAGCTCCATGGTATCAGATTATTGCATATTTACCGACTTTACATACGTAGCCTTTGGCATCAAAGGACGTTGTTCTGCGCCCATACATGATTTGCCCCAGAACCAACAGCAATGAAAAAATACTTGTATGGATTTCAAATCACCTATAAATGTTCTTAAGGCATTTATTATTAAACGGACAAGCAGCAAGCGGCAATCGCAATATTGCACAAAAAGTATTAGATTTTGAGGTTATAATTCAGTAGCCATTAATACATACTAGTGGTCGACAATTGGTCGAAATTCGACCATAATTAATTTAAATTAATTAATAAGTTTGAACATTATTAAGGTTCTATTGTCAAAGACTATACTTCTATAATCACAGATTTCGCCAAGGGTACACTGTTGATTTGCCTATTTTTTCAAACTAATTATACGAAATTTAAATTAAAAAAAAAAACAAAACGATTAAAATAAAGAATACCTTTTTTATGTAAGAAAAGAACCTGTTGGAACTTTGTACTCTTTGCATACCCCGCAAGGGATCTGGCGTGATGATATAGATAGATAGATGAATAGAATACCTTTTTTATTTATTTTTATTGTAACAAAAAACCATGCGTTGAAGAAAATGCTGTCCATTGAACTTGACACACATATTTCGATACTTTAATTAATGATACAAAACTTCTTTGTAAGCGATGTTTTTTGTAAAAACTCTTTCATCGTTTGCTGGTTATGTTTGACATTCAGTAAGACTATAGACAAATAATTTGAAGTGTATTGTGTCAAATACATGGTAGTGTGTGTAATGTTTTTTTCATTGATTTAATGTGTTTTAAGCATAATTTTAAAAAATATTAGCATTCTACACTCCTTCTCTATATAAACTATAAGTGTGGATAATTTCATACTCCTCCGTCCGCGTAATTTTCGTAAAAAGGTGTACACAGTTTTTGCTTCACGTATTAATATATAGATGAGGTTATATTGTGTGTTGACATTAAGAGAGATGTTGGCGACTTCGAAATAAGTACTTACAATACCGACTACGATCTCCCCCCCGACCCCTGCCGCCACCGCCGACCGCGACATGTTCTCACCGACCCCCCCGATGCTTTGTCATCCCTTCTTTCCGCTCAGAATACGGGCGACGACGACGACGTAGTAGTAGATCCCCTCCCATAGCCGGCGGTTGACCGGTGCACTTAGAAGTGCACCCGTCCCCCTACAGCGACTGTCCCAACCGAGGGCGCCTCGAAGAGGCCCCTCGGTTGAGTATGTCGCCTCTTGCCCTTCTGGCTGGCTAGAGCGTAGTGGTTGCACGCTCGCCTTTAAGTCCGGTGAAGCTGTAAAGGCCTCGCGGCCAACAGCGTACATCACACACATACACACACTTTGAAATTTTCGTTTCAGATTGCAAATTGTCCGTTAGATACAGATATTTGCCATTATTTTAATAAAATAGATAAAAAATGATGGCATGGGTTAAATTTTTGTTGGTTTTGGGACAATATTCGACAATATCCCTTCAACTCCGCAACAACCGCAAAGTGCTTGAAAAATGGATCACAAGATTTGAACCGGAAATACAGACGAACAGATACGAACATTGCAAGTTAACTTGACTTAAAAGAAGACGAGTACAGCACAAAGCCAGACATCGTGGCGGTCTTTGGGAGGCTTTTGTCCAGCATAGTGGATACCCACTAGTTAAAGTAAGTATTTTGCAAGTTTTATCGAGCATATAAAACTTTGCTTTCTGGACTCATAAGTGATAAGACCGCCGTCATCTATATTTTTAATGGCGGTTAAAGATGGCCGAAGGCTCCGACATTTGGGTAAAATGTGGTTAATTGGCAAATAAATCTTAAAAAAAAGTGTATTAAATTCCATTCCTTCCATTAAGAGTCGGCCTTTCGTTAACCCCTCTCTCTCTCTGCCCATAACAGCATTTACAGTAGTTTTAATTCAGAAAACCTTATCTATAATATTAAAAATCATTTATCATCAATCAACCAATCAGTGGTTGATCCCGAACATATTTTTAATACCCTGCCTGGACACCCTATTTATAATTGTTCCAATTCATTGATTACCGATCAATCGTTTTGCCCAGACAACTTTTTAAACCCCCGTCCGCCCAGGGCATCCGACGCTATCCAAACAAGAACAAATTCGGGGAAACTCAGACAGAAAGCAGTGTGACACGAGGCCTTTAGATTATTTTTTCAATCCCAGATAATTAGAATTGGAAGAAAAATCATTTTTCCCAAAAGCCATAACTAAACGTAGGGATAGTATTTGGCTTTCAGTTTATATCTCAAAGCCTATAACTATGTTTAATTATACTAAGATAACGATTATCGTTGTTGACTACCAATATACGGCTAAATGGCGGTAATATATCTTCTAAAGCAACCCGCCTTTGGTAATTATTACCAAGTTATATAATGTTAGTAGTAAACTTTTTGTTATACATGTATTTCTTTCACATTTTACATTCGATAACATTTTTGTATCGAAGGCCTATCTATCTAAATCGTCACGCCAGATCCCTTTTGTATCGAAGGTAATTTTGAAATTATAGTAATTTTATTTATATAGCGTTTATTTAATTATAATTTATTTATAATAACAAAAGAAAATAACAATAATGATAAAAAAACATATGATATCTATCTATCTATATCACCACGCCCTTGCGTTATCCTCGATCCTCCATCAGGTCCTTTCCTTAAAGACCTTTCTGCCTTCCTCCACTCTCATAGTTACACACACTTTTTATAGAATATATAATAGTCTATAAAAAAGTGCGCCCCACCGACAGAGAGGTCTATGACCCATGCTCTCGGCGGTGGTCAGGGCTCCATAGTGGGGAATCTCCTCGCGAAGCGTGCCGAGTCCATTAGCCCTGCCTTCAATGTTAGGTCCTTCACCCAACTGCCTCGCGAGATCTACTTGTCGAAGTTTTTATCAGAGCAATGATAGTTAAATCAAAACATGGAGGTAACCTCGTAAGCCAGCTCCAAATATTATTATATACTTAGTTTTGGAATCTTAATATGTATATTATTAAGTTTTTTTTTTAATTTTTATAATAAATATATTATTTATAAGTTACGCAAATAAAAAGAAAATCATATTCACCTTTTGTTTCTTCAACAATACCATCTTGAATCGTATTGCTTTTTTCGCTAGAATTTCGATTAATGAAAGCCGTATCAACAGTAACTTGTGCCTCCAACACAGCAGGATCTATTTTCACAGCTTCCAATGCGTCTAAAGAATAAAAACATTTATTACGAGGCGGAGATAATTATTTTAATTATTAGTTAAGGGTGATTTTTTTAATTAACGGTAAGGTAACCATCAAAGTAAACCCATCACTAGACCTTGACCGCGACTAAAATTTACGTTATGTGATTCCGACTTCAACAAAAGGAAGAGGTTCTCAATTCGACTGTATGTTTTTTTTTAATGTATGGTACGCGATCATTCCGCCAATTTTGAATCGATTTTGATGATTATTTTTGCGTTGAATTCAGTATAGCTCCAAAGTGGTCCCATTTTAATTTCAGCAGTATTGGACCTTGGACTTTGAAGATACACCAGTAAACTCATTAACGACCAACAATACAGATATGTAGATTGAGATATTATGGGTATTACGTCATTTCTATAGGTACCCTACTATAGAACTAAGCAGAATATTAACCGAATTCAAAAAAGGAGGAGGGTAATCATTTGTTTATGCTTTTATAACTTCTTTGCTAATAAACCGATTGTGATGATTCTTTTTGCATTGGGTTCAGTATAGCTCCGGGGTAGTCCCATTTTAATTGTATCGGTATTGGACCTTGGACTTTAAATATACACCACGGGACTACTTGACCGCAAACAGCACGAATGTGTAAAATCAGTTACTATGAGCATTATATCAATCCTGTAAGTACTTTACTGTATAATAATAATAATAATACGCCCGCAGGGCAGCTTGTGGCGAGCTGTTGGTGAGTAACGACACCACGGACCCGAATGCTTCAGAGAGTCGGTCAGGGCCCCCAACTCGGCGTGTCTTCGTCGGTCGAGTGGAAACCGAAGGGTGCCCGCAGGACTCTCGGCTCTGGCTAGCCTTAATTGGCCGTCCAGAGAGGAGCCGTGAGAGCTTTATCGACGTAGGAAGATAATGCGTTCCTACATCGATGTACTCCAGGGGTGGAAGTGTTAAAGGGCATAACGCCGCGAGTAACTTCGGAGAAAGCGCATCACACCTCTCTACACCCCTGAGCCGCTCACACCGGTGTTGCCCTCAGTTGTCCTAGGACGACCGTTTGAGGGCCCATCTAGTAAGCGGCGAGTCACCGCCGGCCACGGGTATCACTAATTATGGCCGGTGTCCGTCCCCTTTGAAATAGTCCAGTTTTTGCCCATCAAACCTCATTTGCATAGCCCTTGTTTTCTTTCCATAATTTACAATAGTCCTTGCACCTGCCGGGGTCAGTTCACTGGTTATGTTTCTTCATTTTCAGCAAGTGATCTCAGCGGGTGGCTTACATAACATTAACTTCTCGCAAAGGGCCTCTACGTGTTGGACCCATGTCCCCAGGCAAGCCTTTCAAAGGTCTGGGTAAAGCCCGTGAATCTCAGCGAGATACATATAATAATACACTTTATTGTACACCAAAAAATCAATAAAAGAAACAAATTTAATACAAAAACAGTACAAATGGCGGTCTTATCGCTTACAGCAATTTCTTCCAGAAAACCGTTACAATACCCGTACCAAAACAACAATAATATAATATAGGTATATAAAT
The DNA here is from genome assembly GCA_905147815.2 of Phalera bucephala. NCBI lineage: Eukaryota > Metazoa > Arthropoda > Insecta > Lepidoptera > Notodontidae > Phalera > Phalera bucephala. Next base: position 18,713,626 of record LR990621.1, read on the forward strand.
ATATGTAATTAATACCTCATCACTTAAAATTGAAAAATAAAAAAGAATTAAGAAAAGGGAAACCCTCTTCAAAAAGCAAAAAATATATATATGAAGTCGATGCCAAGTAACCGAAAGCACCAACCAGCCTACTCCTAGGGAAATATTTCAACAGGTGGGTCCGCACGGTTAGTAATTAAAAAAAGAACTTGGGTAAATTTCATACCTACCAAACGGCAACTCTGCGACTGTCAAGAAGTGACATTTCACTTGATGACAGCGTTAGTTCCGATTATGGCCGCGGGGCACAATATTCTTGTATGACTGTAAGTTCAATGTTATCATATTATGACATTGGACAAATTTGTTCACTTATGTTTTCAAGATATGCGATACGATATCATATACAAAGTCAATACTCGATATTACCTTGTATAGATAGGTAGTCTAGTTGCGAGCGTTTTAGAAAGAAAAGCAGGCTTAATTTATTAAGCCTATTTTCTTTCTAAAACGCTATTAACGGAGAATGCCCAAAATCCTATGGAAGTTCGGCTAAACTTGCGCCTTTACCAAATAGGCATTAAAGGACGTCATTCAGAAAATGTCAAAAATATATTTAATGGGTTATTTGGATAATCACGGTTTTTTCGTGAACATTTTTAGGTTAGGTAAAAAATACCAATGTGTATTGTAAAACTAATATTCTTGGCCTGGATTCAAATTGAAACCAACAAACTATAGTAAACATTTAGATATAACACACTGAACCAGGTGCAATCCAGGAGGCCAAAACGTTTTGCAAACAATTTGGTTAGTGCATCTATATAATGAACTCGTTCATGGCGTGACACAACCAACGAGCAGTTATTACACCGTCGTGGTATTAGGCTATAATTAAATCTTGACGACATCGTAATTAGTACTTACAAGATTCACTTGCACGGATGAAGAAAATATCTAGTAGGTACAGAAGCACTTATCAAACTCCTATATTCACAGAAAATTTCAAAAACAAGGTTTACGTAATGACAAAACCGTCCTTATGATTTTGTGATAGAGTGATTTTAACGAATACCCTTTAACTTATTTATCAAAATAAGTATTGTGGGTAATCTGAATCGTAAGCATATTTTTTGTATTGTTATGTGTATTGCTGTATTCTTATAAACATTGGGTTTCAATTAGATACTAATGTACACGATATTGTTATATTAGTTTATACGACTCCGATATGATTTATTTCAATAATTTTTATAATACACATCAATGGAAGTTATATTTATACTTTATTTTTAAATGTAATTATTAATTGGGCTATAAATTGCCAGCAGGGACTTATAATTGAGATCCAAACTATTGGTATATAAATAGTGTCTGTGCATTGTGACGCATCTTTAGGGTTTTGGGCATTGTCCTTTGCCTCTCGACAAATATCTAAAGTATCGATACGATAAGGTGTCGTATAATATATAGGACCAAGAAACATGGCGAAACGATGTATCGATACCAAGAAAATGAACTGCTCTATCGTGGTCTACATAAATCCTTTCACATAAAATAGTGAGCGGGTGTGAGCTACAACTTGCTAACTCCATAACTATGCAAACAAACCACCGGCTATATTAGCCACCTATTATAATATCGATACTGCATCATATTGCTGAAACCCAGCACCTATTGATTAATAGATGAATAATTAAAAACAGGCGTTTGTGACATATTCTCGTTAGCATATTTTGCTACAAGACAAGCATTGTTATATGAGCACGACATCATTATATCTGGCAGTTGTAACAACACTGATTGAAAAATGTCATTAACTATAATGAGAGCTTGGTCTACTGAACCGAGCATAGGCTTCAGGAAAAATCTTAGCGTGGCGCAAATATATTTTTATTGTATTTAAATTTGTGTAAACCCTCTTAGTTTGAGAGGAGGTCCGTGCCCAACGGTGGGACAGTTTCTTAACAGGGCTAATATTATTTTATATTTATGTATATATATGTAATGACTGTGGCAACCTCATGTCATACCTTTTTAGGATCAATTCTTGTGTGTGTGTGTGAATGATTTACGCTGTTGGCCGCGGGGCTTTTACAGCTTCACCGGAGAAGAGGGCGAGCTTACTAACGCTCGATTTAGGGCCACTTCGAAATGCTATCATATTTATATAGTGACCATCGTTGTTGCACAGTATTTATAATAAAAATATCAAAATCAATAATATAATATTTATCATGGGAATGCAATCAAATCTGAGCATAAAGCAAAAATTTGGCTATATGGAGCGATATAAATAAATCAATACGGCGTGTCAACAATTTCCTCTTAAATTTATCTTTATTGGATTACTATATCCGTTCCAAAAAGGCGTATATAAATGATAACACAGACCCATATATATTAAGAGCTATTTTGTTGTGCCTGGTCTAATGGCAATACACTAGCCCCCTATTACAGTTCTAAAGTCGCCCACGAATTTGGGCATCTACAGTACCTACTCCTGTGCCATCCACGCATAGAAAATATAGACGTGACGGTGTTTATATTTTATAATAACGGTCACCCAGTAAAGTTTGGGTCTCATTTAATGTAACCCAACCCTTGGTCGGTTGTGAACTCATTTCAGTTATAAGTAGATGAGGTTAACCCGTTCATACACATTCAAAGTAGTAAGTACACATTTAATTGTATAAAAACACTATTTAACATATGGTTGAAGTCGGGCGTTAAGTCGAGTGAACGGGAAGCAGATTGCAGTCATATGTTAAAATGAGGTTTTTGATTTTTTTTAATACATATAACTTTTCAATCCAAGCTGCAGGCAGCACGCAAGGCAGGCATGTGGTGAGGTGATACAATATTTACATAAACAGTGCATACAATGTTACCACAATGTTAGCAATAAGGATATTAGTCACCCTACCTACCTCAATGTTATTGTGTTACAAATAAGATGATACCTACTACCTACATTACTACACGTTTTATCATCTACTCGATGATAAACTATTGTTTTTCTGCTCATGGATTTTTCCTTGTTCCAAACACCATGAGTGTGTGACTAATTAAATTGATTATTTATTAATTAAGCAACATATTGACATTATAATTTGCATACACAAGTATATAATTTAAAAATGTTGTTTGCAAATTTTCTTAATATGTCGGTTAATTTACATGCATTACTTAAGCTCAAGGGATCAGGCATGATAATATAGATAGATAAGTAGATTACATTAACTGAATACTTAATTTAAGCTTTTTTAAGAAAGGTAGAATGTACACATATGAAATTCACATTGTTCCATATTTACTTTAACTTCATCTTTATTCATGAAATAAAACTATTTTTTCGGATTTTATCGTGGTTTATTTTGATTTTTAAGTTCCCGACGTTTCGAGTGCTTTGCAGCCCCCATGGTCACGGGAAGGACTGAGGTGTTAGACGTCCAAAAGGCATAGTTGTTCATCTTTATTATATTTTTTTGTTATATTTAATAGGGGTTAGGGATCTGGCGTGAGGTTATAGATAGATAGATAGATAGATAGATTTAATCTTTATTAACTTTGTTTATAATATTTTTGTAGACCTAACTAAAATTGAACATAGGGTGTGTGATCCTGGTGACCTGTAACACAGGTATTTTATACCCAGATCAGACACCAGTCTCTCTCAAATGCTTGTATTAGATTTTGTTCGCTTATATTTTTTTTCCTAATCCAACATTTGTGAAGAGAAAATAAATACTTTATTATTATTATACAAACACATTTACACAATAGCTTTCTCTAGACATCTCATCGTCGTCATAGTCATCATCGTCGTCTAGACATCTACTGATGACAAATCAAAAACGTCGTTTTTTATTTTTTTGTTCGGGGCAACGCACACATGAGCGCGTACCACAATTACTTTGATAAAGCTATTATACATGAAATAAAACTATTGAAGTCCAAAAGGTCTAACACCTCAGTTTCTCCCGTGACCAAGGGTGCTGCAAAGCACTCGAAACGTCGGGAACTTAAAAATCAAAAATTAAACCGCGATAAAATCCGAAAAAATAGTTTTATTTCATGTGTAATATTTGCGTAAATCTAAGAACTCAGTAAAGCTATTATAATTTAGCTTTGGTATACGAAAGCTATTGCTATTGGTTAGTTTATGGTTATATCTTTTTTAATTAAGAACAAAGTAAGATAAAATAGTTTTGCTATGAAGGTTGCGGTAATCCCATAAGATAACGCCTTGTCAATTTTTAAGAATAACGTAAGCAGTAACATTTTATTATTTTAGTGTATCAGTAGGTATGTTTAACTTATATACCTACTTTTCTAACTGCCTATGTCTCCAACACCCGTATTTATAAACATATCTAAGTAAATCCTTTTACTCAAGAATTTACTTAGTACATTCTTTATATTCTATAGTTGAGATCTGTTAAAAGTAAGAACTGTCAAGTTAGTTTTCATTCGGGTCTTGATATAATTTTTAACACCGTGTGTGTGTGAATGATCTACGCTGTTGGCTCATCTAAGTACTAACTGCGCCCGACGTTGCTTAACTTCGGTCATCGGACGTAAACCGGTGTAGTCAGCGTGGTATGGACGTTGGTGAACACATAACCTAACTGGGATAAGTAATTACTTGAGACCTAGTAATAACTTGTCTATAGACATGGGTAATAGTCTCTAAGGGTCTTAACCCTAAAATATATTTAATAATAATAGGTACATATGTGTGAACACTTGCCTGTATTTCCGCTAATGCCAAACGCCCCGTGCTTGCTTATCGGATTCTGAAATAAGTTAAAACCTTTTTTTTACAGTAATGCCAAAAATCTAATGAAATATCCGTATAATTAGTGGTTTGAAATTACCAACACATATACGTGACTGTTAGAATAAAATATAGATAACCATTATTATTCTTAGGATGTACGGTTTTGTTAATTTTAATTGTTTTCGTTTTTACCTAATTACCGTTCACTTACCTTCCAAAAATACAAAATAATATTGAGTTCTTAAATCTACGCAAATATTACACAAATATATTTTTTATATTTTATATATAAAATAATATTTTTTTAAAGTACCACGATGTATTTACTTACTTTCATAGTTTCCGAGTACGCGACAACTGCATGTGATGAACCACTTAAAGATGGTAATTTTATGTCCATATTTAAGCCAGTAGCCATTAATCACTCTCCAGTCGTTGAAATAAAAGTTTCAAATTATCTTTAATTAATAGCAAGATCAAATGATCTTTGGGGTGAACTTAGTCTGGAAATGGACGTTTTTCGCCTGATGGTGGGATACAACGAGATACTACCAAAAAAGAATTCTTTTAAAAAATTAAACCAATAGAGGTTCCGAATTTTATAATCTTTTGTGGGTACTTGTTAAATTTATGGAATACTACGTTGTCTTTGGAAAATAATTGAGTGGTTGTCTTTGATTACATTAAAAAGGTGTTAAAAAGTAAAGATACGTGACTATGTATTATATATATCGCGACAAGGACATTTTGGCTCGTGGATGGCAGTGACAGTTGGTGTGAAATTAGGGTTATCATTTAGTAAAACTTTCCTACTTCCAGGAAAATATTTCAACAGGTCGGTTCGCACGTTCACTAATTAAAATTAGAACTTTAATAAATAGCAAACGGCAACTCTGCGACCGTCATGAAGTGACATTTCACTTGATGACAGCGTTAGTTCCGATTTTGGCCGCGGGTCAAACGGTCCTTGTATGGCCGTAGTTAAGAAATTCACAAAATATTTACTTCATTTTGAGTGACGTTATGTACACATAAAATTGAGTAATTCAATTCATTGTTTATGCACATTTAGTCATTTAGAGTTATGTTAAAATTGACATATTTGCTTACCTACTTACGCTTCGAAAGCTTACTTAATGTCTTCAGTATATAAAGTCACCTTCACTACGGACATGACCATAGAAAACAATAATCGTAAGATCGGACATAACTTTGTAGGGACTGAACTAGACGTAAAACCACGGATAAAACCCTCACATAACGCAGATAAGGACGAATAATACCTGTATAAATGCCTTTATGTACATTAATCGAATGTACATACAAACCAATCCAATAATAAACAAGTTACCCCGGATTCTTTTTCACACATATATCTAAATACTTAAGAAAATATTATTTAAAAAAATCAAAAATGACATTTAGTTTAGTCGTTGCTAGAAAGATCACATGTGAGTTGTGGAGTTCTGATGAGATCATCAAGTCTTGACATTCTTAGTTGATGCTTAGTGGGAACTTATTTATATCTAGATACCTCTTTTCAATTAAATCAAAGGTCAAATATATTTTATTTCTAAAATTTTCATATTTAATTACATTAAGTATAATTAACACATTAAAGCCGTTTAACTAAGAACCTAAAGACCGTTATTTGCATACAAAACCGATTACCATATTCATCATAACATATAGTCTGCTTGTGTGTAATGTTGCTGTTGTTTCATTGCCCTGAATGTTTGCTGAATAATAATTAAGTAGGTATATACAAATAATTTTATATTCCCTTAAGCTTACGGGATCGCTTGCTTCTTTTTGTTTGTCTCAGCACGTTGAAATTTTAGACAATGAGAATCAAAAACTACTTACTTCAAATTAGGTATGTGTACTCTTTATAAATTGAAGTCGCCCGCCGCGTCTGTCTTATGTACATCGAATTTTCGATCGATTTTCGTCAATAGATTGATTTGGTCACAAGAAAGGATTAGTAAGAGTACAGTGCTGGTTAGGGTTTTTAGCGATACTCGCCAATTAAAACTGGTTAGTTTAACCGTCGAATAGGGCTACTCAGAGATGGCGAAATTCGTTTAAACTAACGACGAAATAAATAAATACTAAACTAGATGCGTCTTTGCCCCTTTGATTGGATTGTAGTTATTGGACGCTAGCACTATTTTCTGGCGAAGCTGTAAAGGTGTTGATCGAGGTGTGTGGTTCATTCGCAAAAGCACAAAAAACTCGACGTGATTTTATTACTGGTTTTTTACTGCTAAGTTAAACCATTCTCAAGGTTGTTATCGGCTCTTTTTTAAATTAACATCATGAGAGGGCGTTGTGGGGGTAAGAGCGGATAGTTGCCTCAGTCGGATATGTGCCCCGGTTTTAAATACACCATGTTAGGGATGTTGGTGGCATTAGCGCTTGAGTATAATTAGAAGTGCCCCTCCCCCGTCTCAGGGTCATGTAAGCCATCGGAGTAAGTATACGCGTTTTGTCCGTGTGAGCAAAAATCTTTCGCGGCAAAACTTTGACGGGCGTCGAAATTATATTAGTAAGTAATGGCTATTGAATATTATTGCTGATTCTGAGTTTCCTTCTGCTGATTCTGAGTCAACTTTTTGTTTCTTTGCATACATTAAAGTTTAAATTACATTGTTAATTACGTTTTATTTTTGAATAGTTGTTATTTAATTCGCAAATAAAAAGGGCAAGTATCCGTATCGAAAAGGATAGTTGTCCTATTTACCTTTGGTATATTGGTGTATATATAGTATTGGTGATATTTTTTGGTGAAGTTATTGTGACTATAACTTGTTTTAAATAAAATAAATACTTAACTGTTTCAGGTGAGCAGAATAGCGTGAACCAAAATCACACGCCACCTAGGCCGTCTTTAATCCTGTCAAATCTTTCTAAATATTGTTTAGCCCTAGGAGATAGCGACATTGGAAATTACATCTTTGATGGTACTGAGCTATCGTTGCCATCGCTGATATCTTTAAATGAATCATAGAACCAAAATCTTGAAAAAGAAACACCATCTAAATTTTAACATCAATCATCTCTTACCATAATATACCGCTGAGCATGTCTAAAAGGGCTAAGCAACCTGCAGAAAATTTAAACTCCAACAATAAAATTATACAGAAGAATAATAAAGAAGAAAAAATAAATAATTAAGTAATATAATAACTTGTACAACATGAAATAAAACTATTTTACGTATTTTATCGCGGTTTATTTTTTGATTTTTAGTTCCCGACGTTTCGAGTGCTTTGCAGCACCCATGGTCACGGAAGGGACTGAGGTGTTAGACGTCCAAAAGGCATAGTTGTTCCGGGGTACCCTCAAACTTCTTAATTATTTTTGTTGGTCCGATCTACGCAGAATGAGCTCACGGTGTCTTGAGGTCTTGCAGTGTTATGCTTGGTTTTGGATTTGATTATATTAATTACCGGATCCCAAGTCGATGGAAGCACCCAGCCATCTTCTCTATTGAAATTAGGACGTTACCATACGGTTTATAGAAAAAAGACCCATACTGATAGGTACTTAAACGGTGAATCTCACCACCATCTAACACAGTTAGCTACCGTGGGTAAATCTTTGTTTCAGAGAGCACAAGGGATCTGTGACAAGAAACATCTGGCTGCCGAGCTTCAACATGTCAAGCAAGTCCTGCACGACAATAAGCTTCGAGTCCCACGCCAACGTCACAGTGACCGAGTGAAACCAGCCACAGTCGAGCGTCTCCCTGCAGTACTACCTTACATGAGAGGAGTCACGGACAAGATTGGCTACATCTTGAAGCGTGCTTCAATTAAAACATTTTATAAGCCGCCGAAGAAGATCAGTCAATTTTTACCATCTGTCAAGTGTCAGATCCCTCTACAAGATGCAGGAGTATACAAGCTTGATTGTGAATGTGGTCTTTCTTATATAGGACAAACAAAAAGACCGGTAAAAACTCGGGTTAAAGAACACGTAGCTGACCTAAAACACCGTCGCTCAAAGAAGTCTGCAGTCTGTGAACATGTCCTTGACCGCACCCGCCATAACATCAGATTTGATAGACCACAAATTCTCGTGAAAGAACACCGATACCTACCAAGGATGGTTCGCGAGGCTATTGAAATTAAAAAACATCCTAATTTCAATAGAGAAGATGGCTGGGTGCTTCCATCGACTTGGGATCCGGTAATTAATATAATCAAATCCAAAACCAAGCATAACACTGCAAGACCTCAAGACACCGTGAGCTCATTCTGCGTAGATCGGACCAACAAAAATAATTAAGAAGTTTGAGGGTACCCCGGAACAACTATGCCTTTTGGACGTCTAACACCTCAGTCCCTTCCGTGACCATGGGTGCTGCAAAGCACTCGAAACGTCGGGAACTAAAAATCAAAAAATAAACCGCGATAAAATCCGTAAAATAGTTTTATTTCATGTGTAATATTCGCGTAAATCTAAGAACTCAGAACTTGTACAACATTCAAAAACCATTGCATGAGATTTGGAAAGTTGAGAACCCTGACTTTTGGTGATAAATAATGCTAATGCAAAGTTGATTGGCATATTGTTCTATCTCTAAGATTAATAATAATATTTTACTCTTACTTGCCTAGCTTAAAGTTTGGCGGCTATTTATGTTATATTTTTATAATTTAGAACTTTTAAACTTAGTACTATTTTATAATGTTGTTTAATATTTTGATTAGGTCTTAATAAAGGATCACAGTAAATAATAAAGACCGAATTGATATAAATTTGTATTTATCTAAAAATATCTTAGTGAGGCGTCAAAGGGGATAGACGCGCATCGTGCGGTGCCACGAGGCAAGTTTAAAGTTAGGCTAAGAGATCAAAGTCCTATGTTTTGATATACATATACGTTAATAAGTACATATTTTTTAATGTTAGAACTTTTTTGAAAACTGTGGCAAACTCAATCAATTGGTTTTCGCCTACTTGTTTCCGAAGAGTATCTTTGTTATGATACCCACCGCGCCTTTTCATGTATGAACGCGCTAATTTTAGGAACTACAAGGTAGATGGATGGAAGTTTAAGTTTAAGATTAGGATTATTAAGTACTTTTTATATGAATGTTTTGTGCATATTGACTGAACTCGTGAACTGATGATAGTATACTCGTATTTATCCGTACTACCCCTACGAAGCCTCTGCTTCGTAGGGGTAGTACGGATAAATACGAGATTACAGAATTTAAAATATATAAATAAGAAAGTAAATATTACAAGGAGTTAGTTACAAACCAAAATACGATTTAAATCGATTTTCATAATGTCTAACCGCCAGCAAATATCTACATAAAATTGGGTAACTTTTATGTTATTATTTTTTGATGGTTATGATAGGTCAAGCGATCCGGATTCGGATTTTTTATTTTTGTTACGTTCGAGTAATCCTGTGGCACACCGAAGTATAAATAAGTATATTGCATTTCAAAATCCCATAAAGGTTTTGAACTTATTAGGGACCTAACAGGCTTCTCCAAATTTATATCTTACACCGTCACGCCTATATTTCCCAAGCGGGGGTGGCAGAGGTGTACTGAGTACACCTACGTTTCGCCGACGATGTTGGGTGGGTGGACGACGTGGGTATATCTTATGGTAACACAAAATTGATGAAAACAAAAAAAAATTGGCGAACATCAGGGTCTAGGTTTGCCTAGGTGGGAAGAATTTGGCGGGAAATTGGGCGGGCGAAAGGCCACCACACGCGTCCTTCGAGGCGCAGTGGCATAGTTTCTCGCCTATTTTGCTCGTCTGTCCCGGCAAGCAATTTGGCGTGGTCTTGGGAGTAGCGCACGGTCGCGACGATCCCCAAGGCAAGTGTGACTGTATCCTGCTCGCGGTTGCTGCCTGCTATTGGTCTGGTCCTTCTGAACAGACATAACAGAAACAGTCATGCGCTTACCCTTCCCCGCTCGGTCCCGTCCCTCCCTTTCCTTTTTCCCCCGGGTTTAGCCGGAAGGTTGTGGCGCCTGGTTGCGCCCCTCCGTAGGGTGCAGCAGGTGGCGCCTGTCGTTTGGGTGGTCGGTCGAGGTCAGCGCGGCGCTGTTGTGCGCCGTGCATTTTTTGCAGAGGGAAGGACCTCCCGACCACCTGCTGGGCGGTGGGGCCCCTTCGGGTCCCTAGCCCGGCCGAACCGGGCCGACCGGCTGCTGATGCATACCGCCAGAGGGGCGGCGCGGCGGCGGCTGGGCGGTTCGCGCGCGTGTGGTGCGAGGGGGCGTGGAGATACCCATGGCCTCGGATGTCAAAGTCCGGGTACATGGGTGTCTCTACCGAATCACCTGGGTGGCAGACTCGGGGGAGTCTGCCTCCCAGCTCGAGAGGGAGATGCCGCGTTGGGTGACATCAACGCGGCGTCTACGTAGAGCGAGGGCGTACTTACGCCAGGGAGTTTACTCCCAAGGTGGGCCCTCAACAGGGCAGGTCGCGTCGGGGTCGCGGTGCGTACCTAACGGCGATCCCGTGACCCCGACAATACGCGGCAAAGAGGGTGTCACCGCAGGGTTTTTAGTCGGTACACTTGGTCCGTCAACAGCCGGGGCTACGGCCCCGAGTGTTGATGGATCAAGGACTCCGACATAACCCCTCCGCGTCCCCCGAACGCGGACGGGTAACCATAAAGGGTTTTCCCTGCGATAAAAAAAAGGGGGGAAGAATTGGTCTTAGGAGCTTTTATATCGGAAACCTCATAAGTACAATATATACTGACTAGCAGTTTCCCGCGACTTCGAACCCGGTCGACAACAGCGCCACCTACCGGGTCTATGTTATATAGCCTATGTTACTTCTGGATAAGGTAGCTCCCTTATGGTGAAAGAATTTTTGAAATCGGCCCATTCGTTTTTGAGTTTATTCGTTCATCATCATCATTTCAGCCTATACTTGTCCACTGCTGAACATAGGCCTCCCCAATCGCTTTCCAGCGTAACCGGTCCGATGCCACCTGCATCCAACGATTTCCTGCAATTTTCACAAGATCGTCGGTCCATCTGGCAGGCGGTCGTCCTACGCTGCGCTTGCCAATACGTGGTCTCCACTCTAGAATCTTTCTGCCCCAACGCCCGTCCGATCTTCGCGCTATGTGGCCAGCCCATTGCCACTTCAGCATGCTAATCCTGAGGGCTATGTCGGTGACCTTGGTTCTTCTACGAATCTCCTCATTCCTGATTCGATCACGTAGAGAAACGCCGAGCATAGCTCTTTCCATAGCTCGCTGAGCAACCTTGAGCTTTTTTATGAGACCTATTGTAAGAGACCACGTCTCTGATCCATATGTCATCACTGGTAACACACATTGACTAAACACTTTAGTCTTTAGGCACTGAGGTATTTTGGATGAGAAGATGTTGCGCAGTTTCCCGAACGCTGCCCAGCCGAGTTGGATTCGTCGATTGACCTCTCTCTCAAAGTTGGACCTACCTAACCGGACTGCCTGTCCCAGGTAAATATATTCGTCGACAACTTCAAGAGTAGAGTTCCCAACGGTGAGTGCGGTGGGTACGACATGGACGTTAGACATTATTTTTGTTTTGTCCATATTCATTTTAAGACCCACTTGTTGGGATACTCTATTGAGGTCACCGAGCATTCGTCCTAGATCTTCCAGCGACTCCGCCATGACCACAATGTCGTCGGCAAATCGAAGGTGAGTGATGTATTCGCCATTGATGTTGATGCCAAGTCCTTGCCATTCCAAGAGCTTGAAGGCGTCCTCTAAGGTGGCCGTAAACAGTTTCGGAGAAATGACGTCTCCCTGTCTTACTCCTCTTTTTATGGGGATCACCTTCGTGCACTGCCCCTGTACTCGGACTGACATGGTGGCGTTATTATACAAGCACTTCAACACTTCGATGTACCTATAGTCAATGCGGCATCGCTGGAGAGATCTAAGAACCGCCCAAGTCTCGATCGAATCAAAGGCTTTCTCATAGTCCACAAACGCCAAGCATAGTGGCCGATTATACTCCTCAGTCTTCTGTATAACCTGCCGCAGCGTATGTATGTGGTCTATGGTACTAAAACCTTTCCGGAAACCGGCTTGTTCGGGAGGCTGGAAGTCATCAAGCCTTCGTTCGAGACGATTCGTAATGACTCTCGAAAACAACTTATAAACATGGCTCAGCAGTGTGATGGGCCTATAGTTCTTCAATAAGGTGTTATCACCTTTCTTGAAAAACAGCACCACCACACCCCTGTTCCATGCTTCCGGCGTTTTCCCTTCAAGCAAGACGGAATTAAATAGCCTCTGAAGGACTTTAAGTACCGGCGATCCGCCCGCCTTCAGAAGTTCTGCAGTAATTCCGTCTTCACCCGGCGCTTTGTTGTTTTTTAGTTGTTTGAGAGCCATCCTAATCTCGCACAGGCTGATGTCCGGGATATCTTCAGTGTAGTGTCGGGTTAGCTTGGCTCTTGGGTCTTTTACCAAGTCAACAACAGGTTTAGCTACTGAGGTATATAACTGTCCATAGAACCTCTCTATCTCCCTGAGCACCTCTGACCTATTTGACGTTACGTTTCCGTCCTCCGTCTTCAGCTTCGTCAACTGGCTCTGCCCAATAGACGCGTCTCTTGCGAACACTTTAGAGCCCTTGTTCTGCTCTATGGTCTCCTCAATACGCCTTGCATTGAAGGACCGTAAGTCGTGTCGCAAGGACTTCAATATCTGTCCATTAAGCTGCCTATAGGACTTAGCATCATCGGAGGTTTGGAGCGTCATGGAACGTCGCTCAGCCATGAGGTTTCGGGTGTAGTCAGATAGTTTTTGAGGCCTATTTTTAGGGTGGGTCTTAAAATACTTGGACCCGACCGTATGAACAGTCTCTACCAGCCTGTTGTTGATTTCGTCCACTGATGCGCTGCTGTCTAGCAATTCGAAGCGGTTTGACAATTCGAGTTGAAAGTTCTCGGGGTTTTGGATATATGCATGAGTAGGTCGGAGCGTAGACTTCATCAGACGCGATCTTTCCATTTTGACATTAATATTTAATGTGCCTCTGACCATTCGGTGATCACTGCCGGTTTTTACCCTATGAATCACGGAGACATCATTAAATATTTGTCGCTTGGTGCTCATGATGAAGTCTATCTCATTTTTTGTGGAACCATCAGGGCTCATCCAGGTCCATTTCCTATGAGGCGGCTTCTGGAAGAAAGAGTTCATCATAAAGAGTCCCTCTTTCTCCAGAAATTCGGCCAGCCTCTGACCCCTGGGGTTGCGCTGCCCATATCCAAATTGCCCCACTCTCAACTCATCATCGCCCCGTTTGCCCAGCCGCGCATTGAAGTCACCCATAACCACTGTAAAGTGTGTTTTGGAAGTATGTATGGCTCTACTAATGTCCTCATACATAACTTCGACGTCATCATCTGAGTATGCCGAGGTCGGTGCGTAGACCTGTATGACCTTCAGCGAATATCTTTTGGATATTCTGAGTATCAGGTACGCTACCCTGCTCGACACACTAGTGATGGACACAACGTTGTTTATGAGTGACTTGTGGACGATAAATCCGACACCACCTTGGGACTGCTGTTCGCCCTCCCGGTAGTAAAACAAGTTGCCGGATTTTAAGGTTATCGTGTCCTCGCCCTCTCTTCGGACCTCCGATAAACCAACAATACTCCACCGCAACTTGTTTAACTCTTCTTCCAGCTCAACTAGCTTCTCATCTGTCCTCAATGTGCGTGCGTTGTATGTCACCAGGGCCAATTTTCGGTTTTGGTGGTAGCCGAATCTCTGCCGGAGATTCTTAGCACCCCTTGTCCTGTCGTTACCATGGCTGCTACCGTGGCCAGGACGAACAGGACCGCCGGGGACTAGGGGCCTGGTTTTTCTACTTTCTTCCATAATTGGGGGTGTTTGCCATACTCGCCACGCTTGGCAGGCGGGTTGGCGAGCGCAGTTATTGGTCGTCGAAGTGTTAAAGGAACGCTGCTGCCCATTCCCTAGTTTTCCCTTAGTCGCCTTGTACGACACCCGATGGGATGAGATGGGTTGGTCCTATTCTAAGCCGGGAACCACGCGGCGTTATTCGTTACCAACATATAAAAATACAAATCTTTCCTCATTATAATATTAGTAGAGATAATGGCGTTAGGTCCCAATGTTATGAATAGGAGAGATTGGGACCTATCATTGTCGACGAAATATGGATCTAAGCAGTACATCTCTGCCAATCCATTTGGGGAATGTTGCTGTAACGGTGTTAATTTAATTATACGTATTTTATGAGAATAAAAATTGATAGAACCAAATAGTATTTGTAACAATCTCCAAGGTCACGCAGTGTTCGGTCCGGTTAGTCTGAGATGGGTGACCTTTGTGGCATTTCTATTTTCAATTGTCTCTGTCCTTGCTTTAAAAAGTACACTAAGCCGCTGGACCAGACTTCAATATAATGTGCTGTGTGTCATTAAACCATGTTAGGAGCCTCACTCGGACTACATAAGTTTAATGAATGGTGGACAACCTTGGAGTTAGACTTGTCTCATCTAATTAATTTAAATTTGCAATCTATATATTTAATTCTTATTGTGATGTTGACACGTTAGATTTGTCCGACCGAATTTGTTTTAATATAATAATTAATTTGAAAGATATAAAACAATGATAAGATTAAAAAGTAGTTATGTAAAATATACTGTTTTAGTTGTCGTCATCTCATTTACTTACGAGTACAGTGAGATTTTTTTTGTACCTTCAAGTTAAACCTTTCCGAAGGTTGTTGCTGGCTCTTTCCTGTTTTGTAAAAAACCACCATTAGAGGGCATTACAATAGGAAAGCCTTAAAATTTATCAATTTTCAGAGCCTTTGTAGACTTAAAATCCGTTTAATGAATTTGGTTAGCAACAAAATCACCGTTTTAAGCATATTTGCATAATACAGCAAATATCTACACGGATTTGGGTAACTTTTGCTTTTTATAATGTTTTGATAGGTGAGGCGGCGATCCGGTTTGCGATTTCGTTATGAACTTTAGTTACGTTCGCTTTTAAGTTATTTTTAACTGTAGATCTTTAACCAATATGCAGTAAGTTTAAATCCGGTCTTTTTGAACGTCCGTTCATCAAAAGGTGCGGTTACTGTAAACTACTACGATGGGTTACGATCTATTACGAAACTAAAGACTTCACCTAATTACCTACTAATTGTTATTCGTGTTTTAAAGAAGGTCCATAAACCAGGGGGCGAGCCTATGGACATTATACCGGGCACAATGCTAGAAAAATAACACGTTATCCGACTTAGGATTCAAACAGGACTTCGTGATCGCTACGCGCATTATTCGCCATTAGATCAATGAGGCAGACAACTGTAAAATATTTAATAAAATCATACTAAAGAATATTCCTGTTTTTCGACGCTGCTATAATTATAATATTTCAACGCGATAATCACACTGCCTTGTCGTATCTTTAGAGTTTAATAATTCGCCTTCTCGTTGAACTTGATATTCCTACTATCTTGACAATTTTATCTTCACTTCCTACGTATAAAACTAGAAACCGAGGAACGTGTAATCAACATTTACATAAACCTTGTAGCAGGGCATAACTGACGGACTGCAGAGTCTACAAAATACTTTTGTAACCAATATATAATCAAATGCAATCATTTATTTTGTACCTTGCCGGCACTTATACCGACATATTTTTACGTCTACTTTTTTATTTTTGTATCATGCTGTGTATAGATGCAATGTTTAAGTTAGATATGGGACTATTTATATTTTATTTTCTCGCTAAAACGAATTCAACCTTTAAATCCTGGTCACAACTTGGACGTGCTCAAAATACATCCTTTATAAATCCAAAAAGATATTTCTTTCTTTTTTTTTAAACTCAGCTCCATACTATGAATTACTTTTGTGTCGTGGGTGCGTTTACAAACATGAAATTCACATACACAAACACCCAGACCAAAACAAATATTTCTGGAGACACAAATATTGTTTTCCGTACGGGAATCGACTCGAAGCCACAGAACTAAACTGTCGTCAAAAGTTGGGGGAAGCTCAGGAAATAAGAAGTACTTGACGATACACGTGGAAATAACAAGTCGGGAGGCCGCGCTTTACATTTTGACAAGGATAGATATTAATACATAATTCGGCATCATTAATATTTTCGCGAAATCCTAATATGACGTAACAAATAGAATCCTAATTACCGAATAAGTAATGGAACGCGAAAAAATCTAACTTTTGAGTATTTTGTACCTATGCGTGTGAATTTTGCATATCATTACTGAAAATCCAGGTTTACTTTTATTATACACAAGATTTTGCTTCCAGCTGTGGTCTAAGCTGCTTGCGTCGGTATTCTCTTCACGTGGTCCCTGGGAAATGCTAAACGTGCAGCATCTTCACCGGTGATGGTCTACGGCCGTGGCGGACTGGTCACCACACTCCCAGCATAGTATTTAATCTACTCTATCTACTCCCAGCAAAGTATTATAATCGACGAACGATTTAGCACAATAGTTAAGGGCTTAAGCAGCTCCGCCCACTGTGTCTAGTAGTCGCAGGTTTGATTCCCGCACGGGACAAATCTTCATGTGATCCAAAATTATTTGTTCCGGTCTGGGTATTTGTGTATATGAATTTTCATGTTTGTAAACGCACTCACGAAACAGGAATAAATCCTAGTGTGGGGATACGTTTCTTTTTTTTTTATATAAAGAAAATGTCATGCCGCCAAGCAACCGCGCGCGAAGTTGGCTAACGAGAAGGCGGATCTAGCCCGATTCGGAATTCAGTCTAACCCCATTCTTTTCAGCCTTTTTTAGAGTAAATAGGGTTTTACTGGGTGAGCGAGCTCCATCTTCGTCCCCATCGTCACACTTTCCATCAGATGAGATAGAGGTCAATCGCAGACCTCTATAAATAAAAAAACTATTTCTACAACATGTCACGTTCCCAACATTAACAACGTTTAACTTTACATCGATTGAGATATCCACCAACATTATAACAGCTACGTAATATGAGCTAAGAAAAAACATTTAACAAGAATAGAGATGACGTATAGTTGGATTCAAACGCATTGTTATTTTATTACTTTTCCATGTCCTTGTATGAGCGATAAGACTGCTTGCATCTATCGTTACGTTTTATAATGCAACATCGTGCAACTATAGGTACTGTGAGGCGTGGAGTAACGAAGTTTTAAGATAGAATATTTTAAGTACAGTTACTTTTTCCTAATGTTTAAATTATTGCCTATATCTAATGCATAAGCTATATTACTGTAAAGTTTCATCAAAATCCCTTCCACAGTTTCTGCGCGAAAGAGTAACAAATATCCGTACCGTACCGTTCATCTGTAAGAGCTTTCGCGTTTATAATATTCGTAGGATCTAATAAAACTCGAACATTATGATTACTAGCAGACAACGGATAGATTAAATCAATAGATCTAATAAACAGTTATGTACAGGGGTAACCTTAATATAGGTTAGCATTATAAAAAAAAATATATACAAACTATTTACAAATTGCAATCATTGAATACATACAATATTTATCACGGAGTTATATAATAATAATATTAACCCTGTTAAGAAACTGTCCCACTGCTGGGCACGGACCTCCTCTCCAACTGAGAGGGTTTAGGCCATAGTCCACCACGCTGGCCCAGTGCGGGTTGGCGAACTTCACACACCTTCGAGAAACTCTTAGGCATGCAGGTTTCCTCACGATGTATTCCTTCACCGTTAAAGCAAGTGATAATTAATTTTTAAATACGCACATGCTTTCGAAAAGACAGAGGTGCGCGCCTGGGTTTGAACCCGAGACCTCTGACTTTGCAGTCCAACGGTCTAACCACTAGGCTATCACTGCTTTATCAATGCCGGAGTTATGACAGAATAAATGCAAACCACGTGAAATTCTTCAAAATATTTAGTTTTGACATGTTTTAAATCTTTTTACATTAGACCTTTTTTCGGTAAAAATCTATTTTTAATTAAATTAAATTAGCAAACGGTACTGAGGTCCCTATGGTAAATTATATATTTTGAAAACAGTTTTAATAGATCGGATTTGCATCGTAGGGTTTGGTGTTTTCGTTCAATACAATGTTGAAAATTATGTACTAACATTACTTAAAAGGCCCTTATAAGATAAATTGGAATCTGACATTACCTATAAATGATGTACTTAGGTACCGATTCGAAAACCTGATGGTTACCGATAAACATTGTTTTTGTAGGTATGAACTATGTAAAAATTACACACCGTCACGCCTATATTCACCAAGCAGGGGTAGCAGAGGTGTACTGAGTACACACGTTTCGCCGACGATGTTAGATCCCATGTAATAGAGGGCGAGCCTATTGCCATATACCGGGCACAATTCCAGACTCCGGACTCATACTGGGAATTTTTCGTTAGAAAAACTACATTTGTCCGACCTAGGATTTGAACCCAGGACCACGTGATCACAAAGCGATGTGCTTTGCCACCAGACCAACGAGGCAGTAATAATTACTATTATCTAAAACGATGCTTAGCACGAATTTCGTAATAGGTCGTTAAATTCTAAATCCAGCATGATATACAGGTTGCTTTATGACTTTTTTTTGGTGTTAGATAATATTAGGGTAGGTCACGTAACTATTACGCCGAGAACGCACGTTAGCTACCGCCAAATATTCTGGAAATGCGCAGTCATAGCTGATAAGTCAAAAGATACCGTCTAAATATTTGATAAAAGGAACATTATTGTAGTTTTGATATAAGATTGTATTAAGCATAGAATAGATCTTTCTACTGTAAAAAAAAGGTCAATAAACCAATTATACAACTATAACAAATCGGTGCTTTGTAATTCGAACCCTACCTACTTATTAAGGGAGAATGTGTATGCTTTAAAATAAGACTTCATCTAAGGTGTATGCGCTGTGTATCTTTGTTAACTACAGCTACAAGTAGGATGCACTTCTGTTTATTCCAAAGGACTAAACCCCACTTCGAAACACTCTTTCTTGTTCAGAAGATTATTATTCTGACTTAATAAAACGTAGCCCCATGTAACATGAAATTTACATCTACAAACACCCAGACCGAAACAGATATTTGTAGATCACACAAAGATTGCCCCGTACGGGGATCGAACCCGCGATCTAATCGGTCCAGTAGGCGGAGCAGCTTAAGCTCTTAACCACTGGACCACAGCGTCCGTCCTCGTAAATATACCTACTCAATATTAACTCTCGGTGTCAAAACTATGATTGAGTTTTTATTATAAACTGTTATGTAAAAAGATCTTTTTAAATAAAACAAGCTTTTATAGCAAAAACACAACGTAGACCGACAAGTACTATGGTACTTGTCAAGACCAATATAACGCGCCCCAGCACGTCAGGGTTAGGTATGTTGAGTAGTTCCGTATCCACCATCAGACCCCGGCAATTATCCGTGTCTACAGAACTAGTCAAGACAAATCTAACGAGCCCAAACGCGGCGAGCTTATGTTGAATACTTAGATAGTCCGATGGCCACCCTCCGGCTCCACCGTCAGACCCTGGACATCATTCGGATCTTTAGAACTCATCAAGGCAAATCAAATAAGCCCAAACACGGCGGGGTTATATTGAGTAAAAAAGTAAAGTAAAAAACATGTGTTTTTCCACAACAATGCAAGTTACATTAATACTTCAATTAATACTTCATAATTAAGTCTATTTAATATAAATTTTTAATGAAGTTTCTTCTTGAAGTGGCTTGGAGCCTAAACTAGGGTAACCCTGTATTTCAGGACTCCAGGTCTCTCTTTCATGGTAAGTTATACATTAAGTAGGTATTGAGTAGTTCTGTTGGCCATCCTCCGGCTCCATCATCGAACCCCGGATGTTGTCATCCGGGTGTAAAGTACTCGTCAAGACAAATACAACGAGCCCAAACACGGCAGAGTTATATTGAGTACTTGTGTGGTTCCATTCGCACCTTTCGGCTTCATCATCAGACCCTGAACATTATCTGGTTGAATAGTGCTTGTCATTACCAATCCAACAAGCCTAATCACGAGGGGGTTACGTTATATAGTTCACATATTCCTATGGCCACTTTCCGACTCCATCATCAGACCAGCTCCATGGTACCATATTATTACATTTTCTTTGGATTTACAAGTAGCAATTGCTTCAAAAGTGGATCACAAGATTTGATCCGAAAAGACAGACAGACAGACACACGAACATTGCAAGTTAAATAAAAGCATGTAAAAATCAACAGTTAATCGTGGGTATTCTTCTCATTGAATGCCAATAGAAGTATTAGCTTAATTCAATATAACAATAATAATTTTATCTATCATTCAAAAATAAATATTAACGGTTTAAACATATCTACAGATAATAATCTACAGAGTTGATAAAAGTGGAACGTGGTTTATCATAAACCACGTTCCACTTTTATTCCGTAACCGGCGAGCGTGTATGAGACGTACGTACTATGAGAGTAGAGGAAGCCAGAGAGGTATGTAAGGAAAGAGCCTGTTGGAACTCTGTACTCTCTGCCTACCCCGTAAGGGATCTGGCGTGATGATATAGATAGATAGATAGACGTTCCACTTTGTGTAATTAATTAACGGTCACGCGATTATTGACACAATACACACTAATCTAAAAACACTTAAAGCCGTTTGAGAAAGATAACTTCATTAAGATACGAGTACATAACACAAATAAATAAATAATAATGTAACAGAAAGAAATGGGTACAATGGTTTATTGACTGTAGCCACAGTAATTTTAATTACAAGTTCTGTGACTGTTACCCTTTTTCTACCTTCTGGGAATAGGCGCCTACAGATAAGTTACCGCAAACCGACTTTCATGAGAAATAATTAATTACCATCTCGGTCGGAATAAAGATACGTACAATATTATAATATCCTTTAACACAGTTCGTTCCACATTTAATTGTTTTTAAAAACGTAGCCCACACTACCATTTATTCCTGTATCGTGAGCGCATTTACAAACAACCGACACAAATAATTGTGGGTCACACAAAGATTTATCCCGTGCGGGAATTGAACCTGCGACTATTCGACCCAGTGGGCGGAGCGCCTGAAGCTCTTAACCACTGCACTAAATCGTCCGTCACGTTTGTTTGTAACATTATATGAAACATTAAGGTATGAAACATTAAGGTATGAAACTTTAAGGTACGAAATATTAGTTCATCTGGAATTTACACGCACGCGGAGGTATTTACAGACATAATAATAAAAAAAAACTTTTTAAAATACAGGCTTTTATAAAAAAATTACGACGGAGATATCTTGGTTAGTTGAATAGTCCATATGCCACCTTCCGACCTCATGATCAGTCCCTGGCTACAACCTAAAGCTATAGTACTTGTTACAGACAAATCAAACGAGCCCAAACTGGAGGCGGCTATGTTGAGTAGTTGGGTAGCTCCATTGGCTACCTTCCAGCTCCATCATCAGACTCTGGACACCATCTGGATCTATAGTAGTTGTAAATACCACTCTAATAAGCCTAAACTCGGGAGGGTTGTGTTGTATACACTTACAGACATTTGCCAAATTTCAGCTTAATCGTATACCCGCAAGTGCTTGAAAATTGAAACATGAAAATTTAACCAGAAAGACCATTGATCAATTTTCATATATCGAGGGGAAAGATAGATAGACATACGAACAGAGCAAGTTAAATAAAAGTTTATAAAACACATTGAAAAATAAAGTGGAACAAGATATAAAAAAATTTTTAGAAATGTAGGCTGTAGGTAGTTTTTCTATAGAATTAATAGAACAAGAATCTAATTTACCTGAAGCTATTTACTTTTGCGCGTTGTGCTTATTCAGTGTGGTTTTCATGCAGTGGCTCTTATGATATAGCGTCGGTTCTAGTATAATTTTATTTATTTTTATATAGTTAAAAAAAAGTTGCCCCACACTAGGAAATGACGGACGATTTAGCGCGGTTAAGAGCTTGAGTTTGAGCCTACTGTGTCTAATAGTCGCGGGTTCGATTCCCGCACGGGACAAATCTTTGTGTGATCCACAATTATTTGTTCCGGTCTGGGTATTTGTGTTTGTGAATTTTCATGTTTGTAAACGCACCCACTACACAGGAATAAATCATAGTGTGGGGCTAAGCTTAAAAAAAAAAAAAAAAATTATTCCTGTATCGCGGGTGCGTTTACGAACATGAAACTCACATACACAAGCATTTGTCCTGTGCAGGGAATGATCCCGCAATTTCTCGGGGACTTAGCGGCTTTAGTTCCTAACCACTGATCCAAGCCGTCCACCAAACCACCGACGTTAATGTCGGTAATATTTTCAATATGCAATACATGGTTGGTATTTTGTATATACAGTTAGTATGTACTCGTACGTACGTAGGATACAGTCGTATGGTGCAGCGATTGTGTTATCGTAGGAAACCGATACGTAATGTTCGCTAGCGTCACTGATAACGTAAGCTACATTAATATGCAATTCCTTAAGGCTATCCGATACCCGTGTTTTGTGGATTACGGGTACATATCTATCCCGCTCACCTGGTACCTATCACCGTACCTACGCTATCTATTTCATCACCGTTTCAGAGTTTCAAAGGGTTCTTTCCTCACAGACCTCTCTGGCTTCCTCCACTCTATTAATTCATCGTATACACGTTCGCCGGTTACGGAGACTCATGACTTGCCCTTCAGGTAACACACGATTTATTTGGTCATGGTAAGATAGTCTAGGTCTTTCCCCTACAGAAAAATCCCCATACAGAAACAAAAGCAGCTCCAGTAAAACACAATTTTGTAAAATGTTTGTTAAAAGTATTTATGACGTTTCGAGTGCTTTGCAGCACCCATGGTCACGGAAGGGACCCGTGACCATGGGTGCTGCAAAGCACTCGAAACGTCGGGAACTAAAAATCAAAAATAAACCGCGATTAAATCCGTAAAATAGTTTTGACCATGTTTTGACTTTCGTAAGTGTTTTTTATTAGCCTATACAAATACATGATTTTCAGTTTTGACTTAAAATAGTAATACCACTAACAGCTGTATTCAACAAACCGTTACAGTTGTTCATTGTTATAATGTATTACTGCGCAGTTAGCGATTACTTATCCTTTTAGTACGCAAGATTATGTACAATTCCCGGTTCGACAATCGATCAAAAAAGATCATGCAAATTAAAGTTTTGGCACATTTGTTTTAGTGGCTTATAGGGCGACTGGTGATTACGAGGTGCCGAGTTCGAATCCTAGGTTCGGCAAAATTAATAGAACTTTTCTATTAAAAAAATACACTTGCAGTCCGGAGTCCAAAATTGTGAAATTATGATATTGCCATCTCACCAAACTTAACATCATAGCCATCCTCATTAGGAGAATATAGGCATGACGTTTAAGCTGGACATCGAAGACTCTAAATTATGTTACATAATCTAGGCCTTTTTTTCGGTAAGCCCTTGGGTAACAGTACTTAAGTACCTAGTTATGTCTGGGACTGAACTCAATATAACAAAAATCAATTCGTAGGCACGTGTATCATTCTTAAATAAAGCAATCATACAGGCAATCTCGTAAATGTCTAGGGACTTTGGAGGTATATAGATACTGAATAAACATACCAATAAATTGTATTTGCTAAAAAGTTTCGGTAAAAAATATATCTTTTATTAACCTTGTACAAGACGATATTTGTAGATGAATAAAACGGTTACATTAAGCTCACTTTCGCGGTAGTGAGCAGAGAAATGGACATTAAAATGGCCAGCATGAGAATATATAATAGTTATGTAAACTGGTTATGTAAAATGATTATGTAAACTTTATAGTATACCCTTTATATGCCTGCACTGCTATGGAAAAAAAATCGATAGCAGTCTGAGTTCTGGAATTATGCTCTCGGCAATGGGGATCTCTAGGCAATAGGGACCAAATATCGTAGGCAATATACCTATAGGTGCCAAACCGTACACGCCTCTGCTACCCAGCCTTGGGGAATAAAAGCTTGACGGTGTTTATTTATTACTTCTTATAATAAAAGGGGCTTATAATAATTATATAAATATATTCTTCAAGAATCTTCTGTAAATCATTTTTTTTCGAATTTTACCGTTTTTATAGCCTTAATAAAAGCGCAAGATATTACAATTAGATTTCAATTTATAGTTACAATGAAAAGTTAATTTTAAATAGGTAAGTGTTATTAATATAAGTAATAAACGATATAGTGTTTTTTAAGACCGATTAAAAAAACATAATTGCTTAATGTAGTGTGTTTCAAGCGTTAAAATCAATTAACTAAAAATAAAGTTTTTTTTAAGTATACCTAATTACATATTCTACCCGGATGTAATCAAAAACTTTCTTTCTGGTTTGAAATGTATGCAAAACTATTAAAGAACGGAAAGCCTGTTGTTGTGTATTTCTAATGTCTTAAGCATCCGCACAACCTGACCACCAGCTTGTGGCTACGAATGTAGTTTAGATAAGTGACCTTTAATAATTAGTAAATTTAATAGTTGTCCACCATTGGAGGAAAGTGGCACATTTTTTTAATTATTTTAAAGCTCAAATAATTTATTTTGTAAGCCCTGTGGGGGCGCTTACAAATGTCTTTTTCAAAACTAATTTAACTACTAATCTACCACTGGATCGGAACGCAGCTTCGACTGAGTAGATCTGGCGAATAACTCAGCGGGCTTGTCTTTTTTTATTTAATTCCCTTTCTCTTCTTCCCCTTTCTATTTTTTTTAAATCATATTATGTGGATACAATATATAGGTTACAATTAAATTGTTTACGATCTAGCTCCAGTGTGATGCCGAACGACCGAGATATGAGACTAAAGAAGTTATTTATACTATAGAGTGTAGGATTCTAGATGGACCAGTTCCCACTAGCAGCACCCGTTCACGAGTATGACTACTGGGACAGCCATCAATCCCTTCTACCATATTGAAGGGAACGGAGTTAACCGCGCCAGACCTCTTACTGTTAGCCACCGGACAGTGACAAGGCTTCTTTCTAGGTTTCTTAGGATTTTCTATCTTTATTTTTAAAGAAATTTTTAAAAAGTGTTAAACTAGTCGACGGACGATTTAGCGCAGTGGTTAAGAGCTTGAACTGCTCCGCCCACTGTGTCGAATAGTCGCGGGTTCGATTCCCGCACGGGACAAATCTTTGTGTGATCCACAATTATTCGTTCCGGTCTGGGTATTTGTTTGTGAATTTTCATGTTTGTAAACGCACCCACGACACAGGAATAAATCCTAGTGTGGGGCTACGTTTAAAAAAAAAAAAAAAAAAAGTCTACCTAATTAGTCATGTCACTGCCCACCAGTGGTATCTAAAGAGAATAAATAAAAAAACTTCTGCCACTGGGCATCACTGGTGGACGTGATCGACATAGTTTCTATATAAAAAGAGATTTTGTAAGTAGTCCATCCAATGTACTATTTCTGAATGCAAATTTTACCGAGGCGCCGACGCGCCGTCGTCGATCGGTCACATGCATTAAACATTGTGCAATGTAGAGAACAACTCAAATATGGCACAACATTATACTGTTCTCTAAGCAAAGCTCAACAGGTACACGGCCCAACTTTGTTCACTTTAGGATAAAGAGTATATTTACGGATCACAATATTTATTGCGTTATTTTTTTTTGTGACATATGATTTTTACACAACAGAAAACTTAAGATTATTTACAACTTAAAGCTTGGTCATCATCATCAATCAGCCTATCGTAGTCCACTGCTGGACATAGGCCTCTCCTAACACGCGCCATTGCACACGGTCCTCCGCCTTCCGCATCCAGTCTGTCCCAGCGACCTTTTTGAGGTCGTCGGTCCATCTAGCTGGGGGCCGTCTTACCTTACGCTTACCAAGTCGCGGTCTCCACTCTAGGACACGCTTGCTCCATCGGCCGTCGGTCCTTCTGCAGATGTGACCAGCCCATTGCCACTTTAGCTTACTGAGTCTGCGAGCTATGTCGGTAACTTTGGTTCTTTGTCGGATTACCTCGTTACGAATTTTATTCTTCAAAGAGACGCCGAGCATAGCTCGCTCCATAGCCCGCTGTGCGACTTTGAATTTGTGGACTAGTCCCACTGTGAGTGTCCACGTCTCGGCCCCGTAAGTCATAAAGCTTGGTATAAACCAAAAAATAATGAATAAAATACAACTACCTATCCACATCAATCCACATCTGTAAGTGCATATTATTTATAAGAAATAAATTTATGCAAAATCGCTGGCGCTTGGCAGTGTGTCCAGAAGCAGCATTAGCACGTTGAATACCAATGTTTATCCTTTGTGCGAGGTATGACCAAATCCTCTGGTCAACTTTTACTTCGACTAGCTATTTGCAAAAATATGCGGGGTGCACCACGGACCCATGGACTCAGAGTCTCTACTCCAAACGACTCAAACATGTTACCTCTATCCAGAGGGCCTAGACAAGTTGCAAGCGTTTTGTTTCTATTCTCTTCTCGCAATCGATAGCGCATTGTTTTGACCACGTGACTTTTCGTTGCAAAATGTCATTCCCTTAAATTTTTCCGCTTTCTATTAGCGTTAACGACTGTATATTGTCAACTTGACTATAGGCGCTGGTGAGTGTATATACATTAATGCGCTCGTAGCTATATGGGACCTCGGTATTCTTGCATGTTTTAGGAACTCAGTGTTATGCTGGCGAGGATACCATCATCTCTAATGGCCGGTTTCAATATTCAACTTAAGCATAGATTTGTTTGTTGCAAAATATGTTAAAATTCTATCCGTAGTAGGCAAATATATCCTTGAGTTAAGTATTGAAACCGGCCATAAATGACTACCTGTTCAATAACCGACATTTTAACTAGAGCCTAGCCTTAGTTTCGAAATTCGAAGAACACAGGTGTGATTGGAAAATTACTGACTTCATTAAAGCTGAGGCCTGGCCGTTACTGTCCTTCTTCTTCTTCAAGTTATAGCTTCACACTAATTATAAGTGTATATTGCCAGTGTCCAGTGAGATATATAATCGTGTTTGTTAAAATTAATTCGACTCCCCGATGAATTTGATGACAACGATGATAATGAAATTAATGAAGTACCCCACCCTGGATAGTAAAGCGGTGGATACTTTACATACCAATTGCAACGGCCGTTTTGAGGGAAGTCGAAAAGGCACGTTTTATCACTTTGTTACAATTACCTACACTCATGCACATATAAGAACACATAATGGTTAATATTCCACCAACATTACACATTATTAGTCGAAATAACACAAGTTTTGGAAATTAAAACAAATTGACAACATCACTCTTCGACTTCCCGCCAAAACTCCGTTACTGTCCTTATCTTAATCCATTCTCAATAATGTGTGTGGTCTATGCTTAATAAAGAAAACCATGTATTAAAAAAAATTATAATACCTTTTCTTATTTTGTTTATCTAATTTGGTAATTTTTTCATAAAATATATTAAATGTCCCTTACGTTATTATCCTTAAACAAAGAGGTAAGTAGAGGTACCTTCATTCTACTATATTTTTCCTGTGTTGTGGGTGCGTTCGCAAAGACGAAATTCACAAACACCCAAACCGAAAATATTTTGTGGGTCACAAAGATTTGTACCGTGCGATGATCGAATCCGTGACTACTCGGTCCAGTGGGCAGAGCGTGACGTGTGTGTGTGTGTGTGTGTGTGTGTGTGTGTGTGAATAATCTACGCTGTTGGCCGCGGGGCCTTTACAGCTTCACCGGACAAGCAGAGCAGCACTTAACAACTGCACCAAGCCGCCCGTCAATTGTCAGCACTAACTCACCATAAATACTTACGTGGGGTTTGTCAATTGTATATATATATATATATTCCTTCTCCATAATAATAAAGAACCATATATAAAGCGTACGTCGTCGCAAGTCGCAAGCGCGAAGTGTTTTTTTTTTTTTAAAACGTAGCCCCACACTAGGATTTATTCCTGTGTCGTGGGTGCGTTTACAAACATGAAAATTCACAAACAAATACCCAGACCGGAACAAATAATTGTGGATCACACAAAGATTTGTCCCGTGCGGGAATCGAACCCGCGACTATTCGACACAGTCGGCGGAGCAGCTCAAGCTCTTAACCACTGCGCTAAATCGTAAATCGTAATCGTGTAGTTAAATGCATCATTTTGTGTCAAAAACATGCATAAAATAGAATGTCATCAGTCACGTTCGTGGTCACAACGTTTCTATACCAGTTTCTGACTACCTAAATTATCGCTCCTTCTCGATGGAGGTGAGCGTTCGACCAACTAACTCTAACTCGAGATAAAATCTATAGTTATTTGTGTCATAACATTTTTAAATCGATTTTCCAAAAGTCAACAGACAGGTTTCTAACATTATAAACGGTATACTTTTAACTAGCCACAGGACACAACCGCGACGATTACGATATTCAATTATCTATCTACATTTTTAATATTCAATTATCTATATATATCATCACGCCAGATTATATATTCAATTATGATTGAATATTATAAAATGTAATCGTAATCATTAATGTGATTACATTTTGCCCATCTCCAATGGATCGCCTTAAATACAATGCGAAAGAGAAGGATGTAGGTACCGGGGAAGACCTAGACTATCTTACCGCGACCAAATAGACCGAGTCTTATTTGAAGGGCAATTCAATAGTCTCCGTAATCGGCGAGCGGGTATGAGACGAACTATGAGAGTGGAGGAAGCCAGACAGATATGTAAGGAAAGAACCTGTTGGAACTCTGTACTCTCTGCCTACCCTGCAAGGAATCTCGTATAATCATATAGATCATCAATCAAAGCTTTGTCAAAAATTGGCGGGATGCAGGGGAGATGGTCATTTTTAATTGGTTCAAAGGAATCGTATAAGAGAATAAAATTCATTTGAAAATTGGTTTATATGACATGTTTACCATCAGAAAATATATAAATAAGGCGCCTAGAGGTGCTCTTTTATACGGTGTGTATTGAAAAATAGTCACTGTTATTAACTGTAACCCACGACTTTGCCCGCGTAGAATTTAACAAAAAATCTTATCTAAAATATAAATAGCCTAACTTACTCCTTACAACAGATATACAGACAAAAAATTAAAAGATTATCGTATACACTTTCATATTCATTAAGTAAAAAGCTGGTCTTATGATACAAATAGACACTTCAATTTGATTTAATTGTAGTATTTGTATAGATCTAACTGCGAAATAATTTAGCTAAACTACCTCCGCTCACCACTAAGATTGCCTATGTTGATGTTGTGCAAGCAAATTTCTACATTAGTTAGTTAATATAAAATAGGTAGCATGCTAATAATGTTGCTTAAAAATTCTGATGGGGAGGTCAGTTTCAACAAACACTGCCTGTAGACTTAAACTCACGCGCAATCAAAACTGTTTTATATTACGAGTATCTAAGTAAAAGTCGATTGGCGGGCCCGATTTAAGGATTATTCAGACTAGTAAGACTAGACATGTTTAACGGTGACATGTTGTGCTGTGCAGGGCATCTCGTAATCTTCCTCGAAATCTCCTGAAGGCGACCCCCTTCGGGCAGAACTCCTCGCTCATGAAGTTCTCCAGCTTGGCGGTGAAAACTCGCACAACAAAGGATTTGAATGCCGAATTGTTTTGCGAGTTCAGCTTCTCGACCCTCAGAGTGTAGAAGGTATTCTTACGGGCGTACTCCGCAATGTCCTCGGCTTTAGTAGTTTAGTGTAGCCGAGACACGTACAGCAGTGTTGTTGGTACTGCTGAGCGATGAAGTATGCCATCTTCTACTGGTGCAGTCCCACACCGGTTTCTTCGGGGAGGCTTCTTCTTCTTCTCCACCTTGATAAAGCCTTCCTCATCAACTTGACCCTTCGTACGGGTCTTCCCGGTTGTCTTCTCTGGCGCGAGCGGCAGCGGTGGCGTAATCACATTGAGAAGTAGTCGTGTTTACGTTAGACGTCACTCATCTCTCGCCCGGCCCGCCTCGGTATGCGATCGCTCATCCCAAGCGATTGGTCCAGCAGCACCGTCGCAATGCAAATTTCTTCTTGTTTGAAGTTAGTCTTGCAAATCTGCAAGATGATCACTTCATCCATCGTGTCTATGGCGCGCTGTATAAACGCCAAGATTTCGTTGGCTATGAGTTTTTTTCTTATAGCGGCAATGCCGTGAAGCGGCTATAGCCGCGCAAATCGCGAATTATAATAATTCGTAAATGCAGTGTGGTACGTCCGAATCCAAGCGCGCACTACAATCGACGACGTAAACTAATAAAAAAAAACTAATAAAACTTTATTGAAAAACTTAAAGCAGGTACATTACGATTACATAACCTAGACCCCACACTACGATACCCTGTGGGATCTAGTCACATTCGGCTTTTAGAATAAAGGTTGCAAGTTCGTCACTAAACTTGGTGACAATAAATTCAAAGCTTGTATTAAACGTACGCTTAGTAAACAAGCTTATTATACGCTAGATGATTATTTAAAAGACAAAAATACTTGGATAGGGGCTGTTCCAGCTCCACTTGATTGAATATGGACAACTTGTTTCGCTATTATTATTTAATATTCCCCTCTTCCTTCTATTAATTTAGTCTAATGTTATTTTTTGTTTCTAATTTTTTATCTTTAAATGAGGGAACCATGTAGCCATTCACATGAAAAGTATAATTTAACTTAGACCTACCTGATAGACCAGCCTACATCGTTCTCCCATATCCCACAACAAAATGTAGATGGAAAAAGATAGTGTAAAAATTCTATTTTAAAAGAGTAACCACGGAGTTTCTTGCCCTTCTTCTCCACAGGAATGACATTCCGAAGTGGTGGTCTTTGTAACTTTTCTGACGATTCATAAATACTGTAATGGTTTACATGAATAAAAAATATTCTGATTCTGATTGACAATAACATTATTAATAAAGCTATTTAGGCAAATAGTACACTATTTATATAATAACATCACATTTTAGAAAAAGTTATGTGTGTGCATGTGTGCGTGTGTGTGAGAGAGAGAGAGGAGAGATTGTGAGTATGTGTGGGTCTGAGTGTATGGTAGATTCTCAAAAGATAGATAATATATTTTCTGTATTTGTAAAGTCCAAATCTAGGAGCCATCCAGCCTATGTTCAACATTGGACTTTCTTCTTCATCTGATTTTTGGTAATTAAATCATCATCATCAACCTTTGGCAGACCACCGCTGGACATGGGGCTCTTCAACTGCATGCAACTAAGTACGATCCTCAGCTATTCTCATCCAATTTCTGCCAGCTGCCCTACGAAGACCATCTAGCCTCAGGGTGGCCTGCACTACGTTTGTCAATCGGTGGTCTCCACTCAACAACTCGTTTACCCCAGTAAATATCGGCTCCTTTACTAATGCGGCCAGCCCACTGCCACTTCAGCTTACTAATTCAATGGGCTATGTCGATAACTTTGGTTCTCTGTCGAATGACCACGTCCCGGATTCTGTCCTTTAGAGAAACTCCGAGCATAGTCCTTTCCATAGCTCGCTGAGTGACTTAAAATTTACTGACTAGTACCGATGATGTTGGGTCCAAATATAAGGTGGTGGTACAATAGCTGTCAAGCCTACCGGGCACAATTCCAGACTCCATGATTTTTTTTTCAATAGAAAAATCACACTTTTCGGACCTAGAATTTGAACTCAGGACCTCGTGATGGCTCGTGATAACAAGAAAGTTCACTCCAGGGCTATTCGAACCACAAATGTTAGAAGAAACTATTTTATATCATGTCATATAAAATCGTTTCTTGTCCTATTATTACTAACAGTCATAACACGGGTAATATGTGGAATTAAAAACAAAAACTGCTTGGTGTAGTGTGAATGAATCTTTATAATAAATTAATGGTCAACGTCACCTGTCTTGCGAGAGATATCTCGATTTTTAATTGACAGCTCATCTTACATTTATCGTTCTGCATAATCTGAGAAAAAGAATCGAACTGATTGAACACAACAATGTGCTACTTCTTGTTAATATCGTTTATTAAAGAAGTCTAAATCTTTAAACATCAACGAAGCAGTCTAATAGACTCAACCCTTGTTAACGAGGACATGTGTTGTTTTTTTTTCATTTGTAATAGGTGACATTCTGTGGACGAATGAAATAAGACATTTTCCAAAACATTTCTGATAAACCCTTGCAAAATAAAAGCCGTAACCTTACTAGACCCAAGGAAACTTCTTTACTTAATAAATTAGGACTAAAATAATTTAGGTAGGTATGTTTTTACTCATTTCTTTGACGCTCGCAAGGTATATCTGGCATTCTCGTAAAGACTGGTTGATGAAATAAAAAAATTGAATATGATATACTGAACCCGATTTCTTTTTTGAAAATCGTTTTTATTCGAGAGATTCTGACGAAAATTCGCTCTCAATATATACTCGACAACATTTTCGCGCTACGATTTACTACTAAAAAAGGTAGCCCTAGGTAGGTAGGTGTTTTCAAGTTGTGGGTGCGCAATAAGGAGTAATGCCATTTATTTTAAAAATATGCCTTCTTAAGCACTGAAATACCGTTTAAACACTTGAGAATAAAGATTATATTATCTATGAAAACACAAATATCCCCGCTAACTCCACGGTCGTCAAGTTATGCGACATTTTCTGTTTAAAGTAACATCCCCAGTACTTATTACATAATAAGTCAAAACCGATATACATAATATATAATTAGACCAAAATAAATTGTTGAATCAAAAATTAGATTGTGTTACTATGCCAATCAATAGCTTACATTAAAAATGCCTAACGTTGGCTAAAACTGCCTTTTAATTCAAGGTGCCAAATTAATGGCATTGAGCTATTACTAACAAAAAAACTTTAAAAAAGAAAAGGGAAACCGACTACAAAAAGCAAAAAATAAGTCGGTGGTCGTTGGTGCAGTCGGTTACTTGGCACCGACTTCAAATATTTATTTTTTGCTTTTTGACGTCAGTTTTCACTTTTTTTTTTAAATATTTTATAATTTTAAGTGATGAGTGACTTCATTATTATTATTATTTATATACCTCCTTTATATTATTCTACTTATTTATACATTATCTACAAGATTGATATAAAACTCATAAAAACTGAATTTTCACATTCATGCTGTTTGCCGTATAGGAAACCCCTGGTGTATCTTCAAAGCCCAATGTCCAATACCAATAAAATGTAAATTCGACCATCAAGAAGCTATGCTGAACCTAATGCAAAAAGAATCATTAAAATCGGTCCACAACTGACGGCAATATCGGTGAACATACATAAAAAAAAACATACATACAACAGAACATAGAATCTCCTCCTTTTTGAAGTCGGTTAAAAATAGCACGCAACATGATAACCGCGGGACTAGTGGGGATGTTCGTGTTTCTATAGATAATAAAGAATTTTATACACTGCTACTGCTGCCACTTTTCGCTAAAAGTAAAGAGCAGCACCGCGGCAGTGAATAAGCAAAGAAATTACAAAAAAAAATACAGACGAATTATGAACCTCCTGCTTTTTTGATGTAGTTATGTGTTAACATTCTGTTCAGTTCTATAGTAGGGTAACTATAGGATTGACGTAATACCCATAATATCTCAATCTACGCATTCGTATTGTTTGTCGTTAAGGAGTTCCCTGGTGTATCTTCAAAGTCCAAGGTCCAATACTGATGAAATTAAAATGGGACCACCTTGAAACTATAAAGAATCCAGCGAGAAAGAATCATCCAAATCGCCTTATAAGCAAATAAGTTATAAAAACACAGGCGAATTATGGACCTCCTCCTTTTTTGAAGTCGGTCAACATTCTGCTTAGTTCTATAGTAGGGCACCTATAAGATTGACGTAACACCCATATTGACTCAATTTGCACATTCTTATAGTTTGTCGTTAAAGAGTTCCTTGGTGTATCTTCAAAGTCCAAGGTCCAATACCTATGAAATTAAAATGAAAACACCTTGGAGCTATACTGAACCCAATGCAAAAAGAATCATCAAAATCGGTCCACAACTGACGGCAATATCGGTAAACATACATAAAAAAACATACATACAACCGAACATAGAATCTCCTCCTTTTTGAAGTCGGTTAAAAATAGCACGCAACATGATAACCGCGGGACTAGTGGGGATGTTCGTGTTTCTATAGATAATAAAGAATTTTATACACTGCTACTGCCGCCACTTTTCGCCAAAAGTAAAGAGCAGCACCGCGGCAGTGTCGACTGCTCACATACTCCATTCGCACTACAAGCCTCGCTCTGTGTTTCTCTAATGTTTGCAAAAACTCCCGACATTCGATTTTTTTCCCCCGAAATGACGTTATTTTCATCGAAATATCACCAAGGCAATTTTTATACTAGCTTTCCCATGGTTTTCTAACGCACCACGCTCACATTTTTTGTATTTTTTACTTTACTATCCACGGTAGGGTACTTAATTAGTTTCATTATATTCGTTGTCTTCACTTTCTTTGTAGAGTTGAATTTAGAAATTGAATTTTACTAACACGAATATGATTTCTTTAGATTTTATTCTTAAGTTTTTATTCCAAATTTATATTTTCCCATAACTCCAAAATGATTCCTAAGCCGGCTACACTAAGTGGGCGTGGCCTGTCACTTTTTTGACTCTATCTTTATATGATCACGCCAGATCCCTTGCGGGGTAGGCAGAGAGTACGGAGTTCCAACAGGTTCTTTTCTCGCATACCTCTCTGGGTTCCTCCACTCTCATAGTTCGTCTCATACACGATCGCCGGTTACGGATACCCTTGACTTGTCCTTCAGATAAGACTCGGTCTATTTGGTTAATCTAGGTGTTCCCCGTTACCTACATGCCTCTACTTTCGCATTGTGTATCTGTATTGTCATTCTTTCTTATGACATTCTATATGCCCGAACCAACGGAGCATACCCTTTCTCATCTTTACACCGATACTATCTTTCACACCTACTCGCTTTTTTACTACGCTGTTGCGAATACGGTCGGTCAGCTTCACTCCGCACATCTTCCGCAGAGCTCGCATTTCCACCGCATCCTACTTTCATTCTCCTTCTTACATACCCAGTTCTCGCTACCATATAACAGCGTTGGGAACAGAAGTCCGTTATGTATGGCCAGCTGCGCCTTTTGCTTAAGTGCCGGCTTCCAAGCCAAATAGCTTCCCAATCGCACCACTTACTCTGTTCCCTGCACTCACTCTTCTCTCTATGTCAACGGTGTATTTCCCATCCTAACTGAAGGCGCATCCAATTTATACAAACTCATTCACTTGCTCCAGCATATCGTTACCAGCCACAATTCCTGCATTCGTTCTGGTTTCTTTCCGTTCAAAAACCATAATCTTGGTTTTCTTTACATTCAAATGTAAGCCTTTTGACTCCCGCTCAAAAACCCCAACCGTCAATGCCAGGCAGTGATAGTGTGAGAAGGGAAGTAAAGCGTAAGTGACGCGTTTATACGCCTAACCTCTCCTCAGTGTACGCGGGCAGTGTGTAAATTGGGTATGGGATTTCTGGAGTCTGAACAGTATCTCAGTTTACGTGAGGGCGTATTTTTTTAAATAAAACTTAGCATTCGAACGTGTCATGTTGCGGCAAGCACCTAGTGTATGCACGTAGGCACTCTAACGTGTGCTCCAAATAAAACTTGAGATATCTTCTCCAGTAGGTTTATAGTACATATTAACTCAATATATTGGAGTTTTAGCGGGAAATCGAAGAGTGATGTCGTCAATTTGTTTTAATTTCCAAAACGTATGTTATTTCGAATTATAATGTATAATTTTGGTGTAATATTTAGCATTATCTATTCTTATATGTGCATGAGTGAAGGTTATTGTATCAAAGTAATAAAACGTGCCTTATCGATTTCTCTCAAAACGGCCGTCGCAATTGGTATGTAAAGTATCCATCGCTTTACTATCCAGGGTGGGGCACTCCATCAATTTTATAATCATCGTTGTCATCAAGTTCATCGGGGAGTAGAATTAATTTAGAAATGAATAGTTATATTCTTAATACTTGACATTGGCAAAATACGTGTCTTCAGTGAATACTTACTGATTGTAACGAGTAACGTAGTGATTATATTCTCTTTGGTAACGAGGTCTTATCGAAACTTGAAATGCCTTTGTGTCACGACTCAAACAAAGTTGGTTAAAAATAAATAGGCACTTATACCGTATTTACTCACAATATTTATTCCTTAATTGTATTTAAAACAAGTGGTGTTAAGTATTGAATCAAAATTATTATAAAATATTCTTACACTCCGATATGAGGTTATAATTCAAGTTTGATAAGAATGGCTATGGCTGTTTTGCGTCTTTTTTCATTCTTGTGAATTTTAGACCTACTTGAGCAATTGCGTTATATGTACTAAGCAGTAATCATAAATATACATGCCCGTTGACCCGTTTTCCAAAGTTAGCGAATTATTAAGGCAACAAGAATAAAAATGAAAAGTTTTGACGGGAAGTCGAAGAGCGACATCGTCAATTTGTTCTAATTTCCAAAACTCATTTTTTTTGAATAATAATGTGTAATATTGCTGGAAAATTAATAATTATGTCTTCTTATATGTGCATGAGTGAAGGTAAACGTAACAAACTGATAAAAAGTGCCTTTTCGATTTTCCTCAAAACGGCCGTTGCAATTGGTATGTAAAGAATCCATCTCGTTACTATCCAGGGTGGGGTCTTATCTTATCTTATATTGGCTTACCGGACCGAGGAAACCTCTGGCGCACTTCGACCCATGGGATCTTTTGTGCTGTCCTTGCCCTAATGCTCTTACGTACCTGAGGTGTCCAGTACTCCCTGTATTAGGTTGTAGATTCCAGCAGGGGGACAGAGCCGTAGTTCTTCTGGGTTTGGATAGGCCACTCCCAGTAGTTCCATTCGCCGCGCAGCCAGAGCGTCGCAGTGACAGATGACGTGCTTCATGGTTTCAGTTTCTGTGCCACAGCACCTGCATACCACGTCGCCGCATAGGTTCATCTTGTGTAGATGTTCTTTCGTGCCATAGTGGCCTGTGAATGCTCCCGTTATTTGCCTTAGTTGTAGTCTACTATATTTTAGTAGTCTCTTGCAGTCGCTTTCACACCATGTGGAAAGGAATTCCTTTGAGTGTCGTAGCCCTGTGTGTGCTTCCCATTCTTTCTTATGTTGTTCTTGGGCATATTTAAAGAGTGCGCCTCTATAGGCGCCGTCTGGTATGCCTATGAACGGTTCTGGACCAACGGGTTTTCCCATTGCTCCCTTCCTGGCTAAGTCGTCCGCACGCTCATTGCCATCAACTCCCGTGTGCCCAGGGACCCAGACTAACCTGACCGTGTTGCGCGCTCCACATCTGTCAAGAAGGTATGCGCACTCCGCAGCCAGTGCTGAGTTTAGCTCATAGGAGCCGACGGCCTTGAGGGCAGCCTGACTATCACTACAAATGTAGATTTTCTTGCCCGTGATTCGTTTGTCCAATATCTCTTTTGCACAAATGTTTATCGCATAGGTCTCTGCCTGGAATATTGATGTAAACCTGTCCATGCTTTGGCTAAGGCTATATCCTTCCGTGTATACTCCGGCTCCTGTTCCAAACTTGGTTTTGGATCCGTCAGTGTACCATATCATTTGCTCCTTGCCTTGCTTATTTAGACCACTTTTCCATTGTTCCCTGGTTGGGATGTGAGTGCTAAATCTCTTATTGAACATGTATGTGGTTATGATCTTGTCACTTCTCATGTTCCTTATGTCATCTAGTTCCTTATCCGGTTCTAGCTTGGTGTGTTCGAGGCCTGGCGCCGTTATGCTCCATAGTCCAGCTTTCTCTAGCCTATAGAGTGCCTTCCTTGCCTCAGTTTCAATGACGATATGTAATGGAGTTAGGTTGAGTAGCCTCTCCAAAGCTGCCGTCGGTGTTGTTTTGAAAGCACTTGTGATGGCCAGGCAGGCTGTCCTCTGAAGTTTTGTTAAGGAATCCCTGCACGTCTGTGTCTTGGTTCTAGGCCACCACACGATGCATCCATACGTTATTATCGGTTTTACCATAGTGATAAATAACCAGTGCATTATTTTGGGCTGCAGTCCCCATGCCTTTCCATACGCTGACCTACACATGTTCAGCACTCTCAGTGCTTTGGCTATGGTTAGATCAACATGTGTATGCCACTTCAGTTGCTTGTCCAGGGTCACCCCCAGATACTTGACCTCAGTGGCCCATTTAATTTTACTTCCGTACATGTACAGGTCCTGTAAGCCCGTCAGTACCTTTTTCCTTGTAAACAGGATGACATTAGTCTTCGTCGGGTTGACCGAGAGGCTATTTGTTGTGCACCAGTTTGTTACCTTATCTAGAGCTTCCTGCATCAGTGTCGATACTGTGTTTGGAAACTTCCCATTGATTGCTATCACTATATCATCCGCATACCCTACTCCGTAGAACGGACCTTTGTTGATTATCTTCAAGAGGGAGTCCACTACCAGGCTCCACAGAGTCGGCGATAAGACCCCTCCTTGCGGGCATCCTTTAGTGGTTCTTACAGATAGCCCTTCTCCTAATAGAGTGGATTGGACTATCCTGTTCTTTAGCATGTTTTTGATCCATCTGACAAGAGTTGGTTCTATCCCATGCTCTATAGCAGCTAGTTCTATGGATGAGAATGTTGTGCGATCAAATGCACCCTCGATATCCAGAAAAGCTGCAGCACAAATTTCCTTTTGCTGCAGAGCCATCTCTGCACGATTCACCACATAGTGCAATGCCGTTTCCGTAGACTTACCAGGTAGATAAGCGCATTGCATCTTATGTAGGGGATAATCCTTTAGTGGACCATCCTTTATGTGCCTATCTATCATTTTCTCTAGACATTTTAAAAAGAATGAGGATAGACTGATTGGTCTGTAGGATTTAGCATCCTCATAGTTGGGTTTCCCTGGTTTGGGAATGAACGTCACCGTCACCTGCCGCCAGATATTAGGGGTATGCCCAAATGCCACGCACGCCCTGAATAGTCTGCACAGGTGTTGGCTGAGTACTGGTTCCCCTTCTTGTAGTAGGATGGGGTAAACACCATCCGGACCAGGGGCCTTAAATGGTTGAAAACTCTTTAAGGCCCATTTGAGTTTGTTCTGTTCCACGACTTTGCCTGCCGTCTCCCAGTCAGCTCTAGTTGTCTTTAAGCTTAGCTCATCTATTTGGACATCACACATGGTGTCCTCTCCCTGTATTGCCACCGAACCTGGGAAGTGCACGTTGAACATTGTTTTCAGTGTTTCTTCCCCATTGTTTGTAAGTTCCCCTACCTCATTCCTCACTGTAGTAAGTGAATTTAATTTGGCCATGGATATTGCCTTGGCTAACCTCATACCCTCAGGGAGGCTGTCTATGCTTTGGCAGTGTCTTTTCCAAGCCCTTCTTTTTGCTCTCCGCACTTCTGTATTGAACCTCGTGAGTATCGTAGAATATTCCCCAAAGTTCTTGGTTGCTTTCGCAGTGTTGAATGCACGTCGAGTTTCTACTCTTAACCGCGCTAGCTCTGGTGTCCACCATGGGTCACGTTTCGCTATGACTCTGCTCTCCGGACAGTTATTAGTCCAGGCGGTCTTTACTGCCCGAGCTACGCTATCCGCCTCGAACTCTATATCTAATACAGAGCTGAGTCTGCCTCGGACCTTCCCTAACTCTGCTTTAAGGTCGCTTTTATATGCGGCCCAATCAGTGTTCCTTGGGTTCCGCCTTCTTGGATTTATATTAAACGTTTCCATCCCATACTGAAAACATATATAATTGTGATCGGAGGATGAGATCTCATTGGAGACATGCCAGTTGTTTACCTGTCTGCTCGCTCTATTAGAGGCAACTGTAATGTCAATAACTTCTGCCCTACGTCTATTAACAAACGTGGGCCTATTTCCTCTATTGAGAATTTGTAAAGGAGTACTTACCAGAAAGTCCAGAAGTTTTTCCCCTCTTTGATTAGTGTCTGAGCTGCCCCAGACGACGTGATGCGCGTTTGCGTCACATCCTACGATTAGCTCAACCTTCTTATTGCAGGAATATTCAACCAAGTCCCGCAGATGCGTTGTAACAGGGTCCGCGCTTTCGTAGGGCAGATAGGCAGCCGAGAAGATGACTTCTCGGCTACCCTTGTTACCTTCTAATTTTAACTTCACCGTGGTGAGGTCCCTATAACAGAAAATGGACAGAGGCAAAGCGTTTATGCCATTCCTGACAAAAATGCAGGTCCTCATGTCATTAGTTGTGCAATTGTGAAACAGGTTACCCCCCGCTCCATCAAGGCCCTTTATCTGTCCCCTATAAATATAGGGTTCTTGAATAAGTGCTAAGTCAAATTTAGCTCTTCGCAGCTGGCGATCTAGCATCGCCGTAGCCGCCTTAGAGTGGTGCAAGTTGATTTGTACGCACCTTAGGCCAAGCTCCTTTGTTGCCTGGTTGTGTTCAGTTGGTAGTCCACATTAGGGACTACCTACCTTGCAGCTCTCCTCCGGTTCGCTGCTATCTGGGGCTTCATCGTCCTCCCCTATCGGGGAAGACGTGATGCCCAGATTGTCGAAGCCGCCCGCCAGTCCATCCGATCTCACCGACATGGCTGGCGATGGGACCGGACAGTCCGCGAGCAGTGCCTCCTCCTTATCTGTTGCAGGGGTGTTTCCCCCCTGCTGATGATCTGGTAGTGTCTCCACCGGAGTAGTAATGGGTACTACCGCTGGTTTATCGGACCCAACCGCAGCCTCCTCTTTGTCCTCCGACGTTTCAAGGACTTTGAAGTAGCTGCGGTCAAGCCCGGCGTGCAGCATGTACCCGGCTTCTTTGATGGCATCAGCCGAGGACTGATCCATCAGGATGATGCTCCTTGCCTGTCTTCCCTCTGTCGTCGTGTTCACGACCCTCCAGCGGTCCGTAAGTATAACCTTATGGAGTCGCTGGAGCATCTGAAGCTCCATTAACAGAGGGACCTTCTCGCTCACGCGTGTCCTCTTCCACGCCATTTTCACAGGACGGGGTAGGTCCCTATCTCTGATCACCTTGACCTTGACACCACCGACAGTTTGACCGTCGTAGTGCTTCAGCCAGGTGATCGCCTCATCGCTGGAGCAAGTTATGCTGATGATGCCGCCTTGGACCCCCTTCCAATCAATGGTGAGGACAGGATCGCTCCACATCCTCCTCCAGATGACGTCCTTTATGCTCCAGGCAGTCTCCTCATCAATCATCGTCTTGGGATAGTCATCCGCAATGATGACCATCCTTGTCATAGTTAGGGCTTCTTTAAAGGAGGACCCGAGGCGAACTCGCTTCAGATCCCCTGCCGCATCCCTAGCTTCATCGCTGACCTCTCTCGCCCGTTTAGAGAGCGTCGCCTCCTGTACGGGCGTCTGAGAGACAGCCGATTGCCTTGCGAGCTCGATTCGCTTCCTCCGCTTAGCGAGCCCGCTGAGTCTTTTGCGTCCCTTAGGGGGGACATGGTCACGCAGTCCGCCAGCACCGGCCGCCTGGGTGGTTTGGTTTCCGGGTCCAGCAGAGCCGGACGCCTTCGCCTCCACCTTGGCAGCCGGGGGCAGACCGGAAGACACTGTGTCTCCTCCAGATCCGCAACTCTTAGGTGCAATTTTGGGGACCAGACTGGCGCCACCACTGGGGTTCGCTGCCGTCACTTGTCCCGCTGCCTTTTTTATGCCCGAGGGCCTTATACTTTGCCCCGAGGGGCCTTGTGTGCATGACGCACTTTGTCCCTTTTTGGGGACTGTTTTGGGGTTCTTTTTGCTCTTTTTGTCCATATGACTTAATACTATTCTTCATTCTGATGATTCCCCACCCGCCACGGAGTCCTCACCTTTGGGGATGCTTTATAAGCACCAGGGCTATCATCAGAGTATAGGGTTCCAGGGTGAGTTGTCCACGAGACTAACGGTGTTCACTTCCACTCCCGCGTAGTGTAGGCTCACACCGCCGCCTGCGGACCCCTTCACCCCAGAACCCTAGCCTAGCCCATCTGAAGGATGGACTTCAGCCGATTGACTGCCACGCGGCTACGTGACAGCCTCCCGTTTGGACAGAGATCCAGACCAAAGAGGCGTGTTGCCGGCGACAGACAACAACTACCGGTCCATCACCAACTCAACCCCCAGGACTCCTTCACCCTGCTGTACGGGTCACCGCGCACGGCACAAACACGCAGGAGATTGTCCCCCCCCTTCCCTCCCCCCCCCCTACCCCCTGCCGCAGCACCCAATCCCAAGCACCGCGCCATGTCAGGTCATCCGCCATCGCCAACAAGATCCCCCGTGAGGGAAGTTATTGACGATACCCGGGGTGCACCGTCCCGCTCCCATTGTCGTTCCTCTGGACGTATCCGCGGGACTGGCAATGGGCCGGGCACACTAGGAGGTTACCCGACCGCAGCACCCCAAAATCCAGGGTGGGGTACTTCATTAATTTCATTATCATCGTTGTCATCAAGTTCATCGGGGAGTTGAATTAATTTAAACAAACACGATTATATATCTCACTGGACACTGGCAAAATACACTTAAAATTAATGTGAAGCCATAACTTAAAGAAGAAGAAGAAGAACATTGCACATTATTTTTGGACACACATTTTTGCACAAGTTTTGGAAATTAAGACAAATTGACAACATCACTCTTCGACTTGCCGCTAAAAAGCCCTATGTAATCGTCATCTTACGTAATTCTCGAATCAGGTGTTCATTTTTTTTTTGGTTTGGTAGAAGTCTATCATGAAACTAAGTATATCATGAAGCCAGATCCCTTGCAGTGCAGGCAGAGAGTAGGTACAGAGTTCGAACACGTTATTTCCTTACAGACGTCTCTGTAGTCTGAAACTGTATTTAGTTTTGGAATATTTTTTAGGTTTTATTAAATTGTTATTCATTTTAATAAATGTTAGCACTTTTAAAGACTTTTCTGGTATGCCCAGTGGTCTGGTTTCACTAACAATAGCCAGTAATATTATTAGATTTGTAGCTATAGAACTAGAAAAGAAAGTGGTTCACATTTTACCGTGATAATAATTTGTATACTTTTAATTAAATATTATCTAAATCCTAACCTACTGGCTTCATTTTTGTATTGTTTAGTGATGATATGAGTAATCAACGTATTAGGTATCTACCGAGTACATGCAAAACTGTAGCTAGTATTGTGAGACGAGCACACAACGACAACGCGTGCCTTGCAACGTGATCTGTGATTTGCGTTGAACCAGTTACTATGTAGTACAAATTATCATAAACAATTTCGAAACAAACGTTTACAATATTAGTAAACAAGATAGGTAAAGTTTCTAAATGTATGTAAATATAATCACCTAATTGTCAAGTCGTCAAATAACCTAAGTAGGAGCTACAACAGCAAAAATAGGATAAAAAGGTGTGCGTAAATTTAAGTGCTTGAGAGAGGGCGCTGCATGCGCGCCTTCTAAAATACCTTTTAAGAAATTAGCATACAGCAAGAAATCGCAGCCATCGCTCTTACCGCCATTCCACGTGGACTGGACTTAGTATATAAGTAGCTATTAAGGTTTTATGCCCTTTGTTAGTATGTGTGTATGTTTGTGTACCTAATTAAAAATAATGTTTAATTCATGT
Organism: Phalera bucephala; assembly: GCA_905147815.2. Taxonomy (NCBI): domain Eukaryota; kingdom Metazoa; phylum Arthropoda; class Insecta; order Lepidoptera; family Notodontidae; genus Phalera; species Phalera bucephala. The sequence goes on from LR990621.1 coordinate 18,758,077, forward strand.
GTAAAATACCACCTTCGGCCAAAACTTCGGCTTCGGCGACAACTTCGGCCATTTTTTGCCGAAGCCAAAGGTTTTTGCAAGCACTACAATTGAACGATCTATAACGTTTTATGACTTACGAATACCCGAGGGTGCGGCAAAAGAGGCGACGCGCGGGAGGCAGGGATCGCATTCTGTGGTGCCGACGGGCCGCCATTTCCAGTAAATAAACAAATCAAAACAAAAAAATTTCGTTAATACAGTCAACATAACTTTAAAATTTAGCCATACATGACCTAAAGGACATCGTCGAACATGTGACCTCTACCATAATTATTTATCTGTTTTATTATAATACTTGCAAACATCCATATCTAACGGACAATTTGCAATAAAAAGGAATATTTCAAAGTACTGTAAGTACTTAAATCACAGTCGCCAACGTCTTTTCCGAATGCCAACGTTATCGAATTACGGTTGGCGATGTCAATCTTATCAATCGGTTATATTCAATCGATTACATTGGTTCTGGGGCTAATCATGTATGGACACAGAACAATGTCCTTTCTTAGGGTCATTAAACCTTCGGCCGAAGGTTTTGGCGACAGCCTATTCGGCTTCAGCTTTGGCCGAAAATTGACCTACGGTCGGACACTACTACCCGGCATCATCATCCCGGATTTATTTATTTCAAGATATATTTACGTTATTACAAATATACAATATTGTATTTAAGTAACATTACTTCTGGTTAATGTAGCTAATGGTGAAATAATAGTTAATACTAATATTATAAATGTGAAAGTTTGTAAGTTTGGATGTTTGAATGTTTGTTATTCAATCAAGTAAAATCGGTTGAACGCATTTGGATAAAATTTGGCACACCTAGTGGTGAAATAATAATTAAACTCGATTCAGTAGTTTCAAAAAATATCTCTTACACTTAAAACTTTCCTTTTTATAATATATAAGTATATGTAATCTATAGTATACTTTAGATTACATATACATGGTGTAACACATATAACACAAGACCTCAGACACCCCAACTAGATAATTGCTTTACGAGTTTAATACGAAAATAAAACTTCCAATTTTAGGACCTTTCTACCAATTTTTTAAGCTAATATATTAATATATTTAACTTTTGTGTGCATATTGACGTGTGTGTAATAGGAATGCATTTAAAATAGCCGCTATATTGCTTTGAATAATGATTAAATTTTGTTTAATACAGCGAACTGAACGAATAACAGCAATTTTTGATAATAAAAAAATAATGCAACCTACTTGAAAAATAGTTGGAATCGGTTCAGTTGCCGATCTAACTACTTTCAAGTCTTGCGCTTAGTATGTTACTTATATCTGGTTTTGACGTGATTGAGTATGCCACTCAATCACGTCAAAACCAGATGAAATTCTAAGCTGGAATAACATTTAGGTCTAGATGATATGGATGCCATTTACTCGGTTTTTAGAGTTGCAGATTACGAATCTGACATCCATTTTAAAATTCAAGAATGTGACACTATCATCGCGCGAACACAATTATTTGAGAGAATTTAACGATTAAAAAAAAATTTTCACGTACAAAGTTTAGTACATCGAATATCCGTTCCTAGAACTTTCTTTACCTCTTCAAATCAGTTCATAAACAGAAAAATGAACATGGTAACAGTGTGGTCATACATAGTAATATAATTTAAATTTTATACAGCCGGTCTTGGCGAGGCTATCCTCAGCGGGGTCTGGCACCCGTTCGCCCACTGTTTTCGCCCATTGTAATTTAAAAGCACCTTTAGCCCCTTTTTTCCGGTACGAGTTCGCCCCTCAGCACGGGGCGAACTTATTTTTATATTTGTGAAGTATTCCGCAGTGTCTCAAGACAAAAGTCTTAGACCAGTGTGTGTTGCCAGTGATGACTTACGGCACTGAGACATGGTCGCTTACGATGGGCCTCATAAGAAGGCTCAAGGTCACCCAAAGGGCGATGGAGAGAGCTATGCTCGGAGTTACCCTGCGGGATCGAATCAGAAACGAGGAGATCCGCAGGAGGACGAAAGTCACTGACATAGCACTCAGAATTGCTAAACTTAAGTGGCAGTGGGCGGGGCACATCGCTCGTAGAACTGACGGCTGTTGGGGCAGAAAGGTTCTCGAATGGCGACCACGTACCGGAAGACGTGGAGTGGGTAGGCCCCCTACAAGATGGACCGATGACCTGGTGAAGGTCGCGGGTAGAAGTTGGATGCGTACAGCACAAAGCCGGTCGTTGTGGTGGTCTTTAGGGGAGGCATTTGTCCTGCAGTGGACGTCTTTTGGCTGAAGAAGAAGAAGAAGAAGAAGTAACCGTCCCTTGTCCAATAAAAGCTTTATTTTTTAAAATAAATGTAGATTGATATCTGTTTGTTATTTCACTCTAACTACAAATTAGTTTGAGATTTTCCAAAACTCTATGAAAACAAAACTGTTAACAGACTACAGGAGGGGCGAACTACAGGAGGGGCGTAGTGATTTTGAGAAATACAGAACAAATTAACTTAATAAGTTTATAACTACAATTACTACTACTAAAATTAATAAGTTTATAACTACACACTGCATCCGCCTTTATATGAGTGTCTGGTTATGTTGCGAAGACACTACTATACGCCCTAGCAACACTGTAGCTACTATACAACTTACGAGCCAACACAATGTTAGTATATTATTTACGTCGCACTTTAAGTAGGTACCTATCAATATTCTATTAGCAAAGTGATCCTTAACAAATCAATAAAATCACGATGATAAATAAATTTTGAGTATTTTTTGTAACAGTATTTAGTTACGTACGACTTACGAGGAAAATTTAACGAGCCACAATGGCCGGTACATCGACCTGGAGGGCTAAAAAAATGGGATCTCGCCTAGCGACCGTTCGTTCTCGACAGTATCTCATTTATTTTACGCTATTCTCTCGGAGCGACCATGCAAAAAACAACTAATGAAAATGTTGATTGATTCCTATTTTGTTAAAAATGCCTACTTACTAGGTAGATAGCAAGTAAATAGAGACATAATACTTTGTGAGTAGAAAATTAGAAACTGTAACATTTTATAAAATAGCATTTGCCTGTCGAAGGGTTATTTATCTGTCCTAAAGTCATTGGTTAGATGACTTTGTTTTATTAGTACTTTGTGGAATGGAAGCAAGGTAGCGTTCCTGTCAGGATTTGTCAAATAAATGCATTGCACTTTGAATTATGCAACACTTTTTATGCATGAAGCTAAGGCATTAGGATTAGGGCGAGCTGTAGCAATGTGCATACAAGTTAATGTCTGGGGAACATGAGGAGGTCGCTCTTCAACGTTTACTCTTCAGATCATGAAAATAATTGTGATTTACCTTATATACCTTTTCTAATATATAACCAAACGAGATCGCCTATTTGAAATTCGGGTTCTCATTAAAATATTGCATGATCTGAAAAATACATCAACGCATGTACATATTCATCAAATTGGAAGATTATGGGGGAGACTTACAAAATAGGTTGAGGAAAAAAATGCTTATGTAACTCTCTATTCGTGCTAATTTAAATAATAAATTAGTAATTTTCCCAATAGTAGCGGAATACCAATATTTAACTTTTAGATATCGAAATAGGAACTACGGGTCGTAGTGATTATATTCTTATTGCTACGGGTATTTAAATAATCTGTAAAAACTCCCAAGAATGATGGCAGACACAAAAAATGTTTATTTATAAATATTCAAGGCGTAATAATAATAATGTAGAGCGACTTTATTACCGAAACACACTGTTTGTTTCCTGAAAAATATTTTGGGTAAATACTTATATAGTCTGTAAATTATTAAATGTCGTAAATATTTTTCTTTCTAATTATCCATATGAAATTAACCACAAATCGAACAAACAAATCAGCTTAGTGTAGTCTAACTAAAACATTCTTATGACGAATCTGTAGGGCTAATTGGGTTCGCGCCAATTGTCAGCTTCTATGAAAACAATGTTGTCGCAAAGATCGGTGACCTTCTACCACCAGTTAGTAGGAAGTGTAGGGACTATACAAGTTGTTGGGAATCCTTCCAAAAAATAATGTGAAACGTATCATCCTCTGAAATATAGCAACGCATACCTTCTTTGTGCTGTGAGCTCGACCAACGTCTAGTACTAAAAAGAGAAAAAACCTTTTATTTTTATTACGAGTTTCTACCCGCGACATCGTTGGCGGTGACTTTAAACAGGAACCTTACATTTTACCGGTATGAAAAGTATCCTATGTGTTAAACCAGATAATAGACTATCTGTGTGCCAAATTAAATCCTAATATGTTTAGCTGTTTTTGCGTGATTGAGTAAGAATCATGCAAACATCTAAACTGACTTACTTTCACATTTATAATTTTAATAGGATAATACGTGACAAGTATTATATAAATCACATATAAAAAGTGTTACTTTGCCGATATTATAGCCCTATAACATTGGCGATTACTAATACCATCACAGAAAAGTATTTCGAGGTACTTAATGTATCAAGACAGCCTAGTAATAAAATTCGTATGCCGAATAAAATAAAAAGTTTGAAGAATACATTTGGCCGTATGGACAAAGTGCGAAGCCGGTTAAGTTAGGAGAAGGGAAGACGAATCATTTTGTCAATATAATATGACGTACGAAAGACAATAAAAAAATAGACTACAAATGATCTAAAACGGCTAAATAAACAGTGATTCAGATTTAGGAAATGTGGTATAGGAGAGGCGTAGATACTTATAGAAAGAAGTAATAAGCATCGAGAGTAAAATATTTACGTCAAATGCAGAGTAATGGCGTCTCCTCATCGTACTGTCAATAAATCCAAGGGCGTGCCAAAAAATGTAAGACCTGGTCAAAGGTGGGTGATAATTTACGCCGCCTCTGAAAATGGATGACATGACGATTGCTTGGTTTTCAAAGTTAAGTCCAAAAGAGAATGATTACTATAACGAGTTGAACGGCAAAAAGTTCTAACTGTTAATCCCAAATCTGCTAACTCCATTTTAGTGGTGAATAATGGGATGGACGAGCGAGAAATCAATATGTAACGTTGGGCCAAAACAAAATTAATGAGCTATGTAGGTAATATGAACCCTGGAAGACTACGTTGTTGATGAATTGCTTTAAGAGCATTTATGTATTAGGTTTGTGAAAAAGTTCACTCTCTGACGTTCCCCAGCCATGATTTCCCTCTTCTAACGAGTCTTTTGACCTCACTTTTGCCAAGTTATACCATAATCCTATTCGTCTGTGTGTGTGTGTGTGTGTGAATGATCTACGCTGTTGGCCGCAGTGTCTTTACACCATAATCAAATCTGTTTCGAACCTCTATTTAGCGCTGCATATTATCCTAAAGCCTTATGACATATTAGGTTAGCAACACACTACCGGTTCCTCTTTTGAAAAGTGGGCAGCAGTGATTACATCATAGAACTATACCTGATGCCTTGATTACATATAACAAAGTGTGGCCTGCACGATGTAAACAAATTGTTGTCATAAAAAAAATATCTTATAATAGCTTATCTCCAGTGGGTACATGTTCGATCGAGTGTCAAATGATAGCAGAATCGCGAAAAGTCTCCACAAGGTCACAGACTCACCGTCACCCGGGCGACTGGGAACGCGTGCCAAGGGCGCTATAGAATAGCTCAGAGCCTCAGATGCCCGTTACCATGAACAATTCACTCGTTTCTCGCTTATCTCTTAGTTTAAATACTTAAATAATGATAATTATCGTTGTCCATATCAGTGTCACGGTTCTCTGACCTTTCGGACGAGAATTTGCATCTATGAATCTCATTGTTCTTAAATGATTTCAAAATTGATATACCCACCTACTTAAGAAAATATACTGGAATTTAATCTTTATTCCATATAATTAATGGTAGTTGAAGCAGTTTATACGTTCAAATCATTGAGTTCAATAACATTTTTATAATATTTGTTCTTAAGTGTGTGTTAGTGTGCCACCCCTATAAATAATACAAATCCCAAGGTTATTGTTTGTACAAAGGTCACACATTTAGGTAAATGAAAAATAAAAGATTATTAAACGAAATTAACATTAGTGTTACTTTTCACAATATTCACAATTATACTTTAATATTTTTTTCATATAACACTTGTTTAAAATATCTTTGCAGTTTTCAAAGCAAGAAACCCACCCAAAATCAAACATTTATTTTATAAAGGTGTGGTATGTCATCTGCAACTGCGTCTTCCGGCACCGTAAATGTTGAACCTCTCTATCTATATATCATCACGCCAGATTCCTTGTGGAGGGAGCAGAGAGTACAGGGTTTCAACAGTTTCTCTACTTACAGACCTCTCTAGCTTCCTCCACTCACATAGTTCGTCTCATACACTCATACTCTGAGCAGAAAAAACGGCTGTGTACAACTCAGTCCTTTGTTCCTCTAGTGGCACATCATCAATAGCCTTGATAATTTTTTTGTCTAAGCTTCTGGCTTGTTGCATCGTTTTTGATGTGTTGTCACCTTCAAAGAGCCGTTCACTAAATTTTTTTCTGGCTTGTAACTATAAACCCATGTATCGAAAAGGAGGAGGTTCTATGTTTGGTTGTATGTATGCTTTTTTATTTCTTTTTTTTATATATGTTCAGCGATATTTCCATGAATGGTGGACCGATTTTGATGTTTCTTTTTGCATTGGGTTCAGTATAGCTCCAAGGTGGTCCCATTTTAATTTCATTGGCATTGGACTTTGGACTTAGAAGGTACACCAGGGAACCCCTTAACGACAAACAATAGGAATGTGTAAATTGAGATATTATGGGTATTACATCAATCCTATAGGTACCCTACTATAGAACTAAGCAGTATGTTAGCCGACTTCAAAAATGGAGGAGGTTTATAACTCGTCTATTTCTTTTTATAACTTCTTTGCTTATGAACCGATTTTGATGATTCTTTTTGCATTTGGTTCAATATAACTCTGAGATAGCTGTATTTTAATTTAATTTGTATTGGACCTTGGGACTTAGAAGATACACCAGGGAACTCCTTAACGACAAACAACACAAATGTGTAGATTATTAGTGTTATATCAATCCTATAGGTACCCTACTATATAACTAAGCAGAATATTAACTGATTTCAAAAACGAAAGAGGTTCATAATTCGTCTGTGTTTTTTTAATAACTTTTTTCCGTATAAACCGATTTTGATGATTCTTTTTGGATTGGACTCCTTGACGGCAAACAGCACGAATGTGTAAATTTAGTTATTATGAGTATTGTATTAGTCCTGTAGGTTCCTTACTGTAGAACTAAGTAGAATAATATAATATAGGTATATAAATTATTTAACTTATCACTTTAAAGTCGGTAGTAGTAGTATTTGAAGTCGGTGCCGGTTGCTTCAGTAGGTTACTTAGCACCGACTTCAAATATTTGATTTTTGCTTTTTGATGTCGGTTTCCCTTATTTTAAAAAGATTTTTATATAAAATTTTTCGAATTTATATCAGAGGGATTACTTATTCATCATAAATGATGAGCCAATGTTTTTGACGCAGTCGCCTGATAGAAGCCGCATTTATACAAGCTTTTATTCCACTTGCAATGTTCGTGTGTTTGTCTGTCTGTCTTTCCAGTTTAAATCTTGTGATCAACTTTTCAAGCACTTGCGGGTATCCGATTAAGCTGAAATTTGGCATACGTATGTAAAGTCGGTGCAATGCAATAATATGGTACAATGGAGCTCCATGGTACCATATCATCATCCGATTCCATCATCAGACCAGCTGGTCTGATGATGGAATCAGAAGGTGGCCATAGGAACATGTGAACTATTCAACGTAACCCCCTCGTCTTTAGGCTACTTAGATTGGTATTGACGGGCGATATAGCGCAGTGGTGCAGAGCTTAAACCGCTCTGACCGCTCCGCCCACTGGGGGCGGAGCGGTCTAATAGTCGCGGGTTCGATTCCCGCATGGGACAAATCTTTGTGTGATCCACAATTATTTGTTCCGGTCTGAGTATTTTTGTATGTGAATTTTCATGTTTGTAAACGCACCCACGAAACAGGAATAAATCCTAGTGTAAGTATAAAAAAAAGGAAGTACTAACCAACCAGATAGTGTTCAGGGTCTGATGATGAAGCCGAAAGGTGGCCAATGGAATTACCCAATTACTCAATATAGCTCTGCCGTGTTTGGGCTCGTTGGATTTGTTTTGACGAGTACTTTAAACCCGAATGGTGTCCAAAGTCTGATGATGGAGGCGGAAGGAAGCCACAGGTACTCCTCAACTAAGCAAGATAATATCTTCGTTGTGTTTTTGCTATAAAAGCTTGTTTTCAAAAAGGTCTTTTGAAAATTATTCTGAATGAGTGCAGTTTACTGACGGCCTACACTAATTTTATTATGAAAAACTTCTTCTTTAAGTTCCTCTATCCTATCGGAGTTTCGACAACAGCAGGGCAATTCTAAGAGGTAGGTAGTGCTGCAGCCAAACAAGTGCCTCAGGTTTTTGAACGAGTGCCTGCCGACACTTCTTTTCCCGGCGATCTCTTCTTAGATGATGAGCTGGAGTAATTTTTACTTTTATTCTTTATGGCGTGTCCGAGGAACGACAACTTTCTGCACTTGATGGTGTTCATAAGCTCCATCTTCTTCCTAGTACCTCCACGTTGGTTGTTCGGTCACGCCATGACATTTTCAAGATACGGCGGTATATCCACATCTCAAAGTTCTTAGTAGTGTTCTGTTTGAGAGTCCATGTTTCTACGCTATGAAGTAGCACAGAGAAGATATAGCAGCGCACCATACGCAGTCTTAAGTCGAGACTCAAATCTCTATCACACAGAACTTTGTTTATTTCTTGGGCATGATCTCCGTTTTCGTTCATCCAACTTCGGTACTTGAACTTACTGACTTTTTCTACGAATTCTGTCCCTATAAATAGATTCAAGACATGTGACGGCTTCTTAGAGACCAACAAGTACTTTGTTTTTGCGACGTTGATGCTTAAACCCATATCTTTACTAACTGCATTTACCTCATTAACAAGTTTCTGTAGTGATGCCAAATTATCAATAATCAAGGCGGTACCATTAGCGTATCTTATGTTGTTAATAGGAGTACTGTTAACTACAATGCCCGTGTTACTACTATCTGACCATTTTCGAAAATTCTCTTCTGCGTAGATGTTAAAAAGAACTGGAGATAATATACAACCTTGTCGCACACCTCTTTGTATCTTGGTTGTTTCGGTTGTTTCATTTTCCACTTTAACCGCTGCCTTTTGTTCCCAATACAGATTTATGATAATTTTGATGTCTTTTTAGCTTCAATTAACTTTGTATGTTGAACTTCGTCGAAGGCTTTGTCGTAGTTTATGAAGCAGATGTGTAATTCACGGTTCATGTCTAAGCATCTTTCGCCAAACTGTGTGTCACTAAGATCCTCTTCACATTACCGATAAATTCTACAATAGATTATTTTTAAGAACATCTTAAAGACATGGCTCATCAAGTTTATTGTTCGGTAGTCACTGCAAGCTTTAGGTCTACTTTTTTCGGGATAGTTATAAAAGTTGAAGTAAGCCACTGTTTTGGTATGATACCGGTTGCATATACTTGGTTGAAAAGGTTAATGAGTACATCCAGATCATCTTCTTCTATAAGTTTAATAAGTTCTGTCATTACCTCATAAGACTGCGGAGCTTTGCCTGTTTTAGCATTCCGCATAACAGCCATTACTACACTTTTCTCTATAACTGGGCCAGATTCATCCGGTAATTCAAGGTCAAAAACTTCCGGTCTATAATCGTGGAATAACGTCTGTATACAGTCAGCCTAGACTGACATTTTCTGCTTTATGTCCAGCACTGGTTGACTATTGTGGATAAGGACAGGGGTTTCTTTCTTGCAACGGATACCTGTCTATTTTTCTATTTTTTGTGGACGGTAAAGCTGTCGTATTTTATTATAGCTTTTTCTTTTTCGACGCATTGATCTACCCACTTGTTCTGAGCTTTTTTCATCTCAAGCTTACAAAATCATGAATTTCTTTGTACTACACTATTAATACTTTTCCACTTCCTTCGTTCAGATAAACAAAGATATAGGGTAAGATATAGGGGGATAGATATAGGGTTCACGATTATATCCGCCATCTGCGATTTTTTGAACAATTCGTATGTTTTGGTCGCGTTGTTTTCAGTAGCCTCTGCTGACTTTTATATTTTTTATGTTTACTTTAATTTCAACTTCATTTCCGCCACTACAGTATTATGATCCGAAGAAATATCTGCGCCGGGATATGTTTTTGCTGATACTATCCTGTTTCTGAATCTTTGGTTCGCTAAGATGTATTCTACCTGGTGTTGCAGTATCTTTTCATCTTTACCATCTTTAGGATGTTTCCAGGTATACAGTGGTCTTGGTGGTAGCTTGAATATCGTATTTCCTATAACAAAATCCTCCTCTTCGCAGAAATGTGCAAGTCTATCGCCTCTTTCATTTCTGACACCCAAGCCAAAAGGCCCGATGTTATTGCCACACTTTCTTTCGCCAATTTTAGCGTTGAAGACTCCTATTATTAAGTTTAAACCGTGTTTTTAGTAACACTAACAGCTTTAGAGACTTCTTAGTAGACATCTTCCACAATTTCATCATTCTTTTTATCGGCTATGGGCGCATACTTGTATACCTGTACATTGTTGATAGCCACCGGTGCAGCTTTTAGGCATAACAACATGACCCGCTCAGATACTCAAACAGATATGTTGATTCCTAGAATATTGCGTTCCATTGCCCATTGACAATAGAGAGAATGTTAAATTAGAAAATTATAAAAAACATCATCGCTTTGAAGTATTTTTGAATAAAAGTTTAAATTAGCCAAAAAGCTTAAATCACAAGCGACTGGCCGCCGAAAAATATTGCATTCTATGGATGAAATCTTGATGATTATGAAAAATATATTTTTAAAAAAGAACATATTCAAAATTATATTATATGAATAGCTGGAAGTGCAAAACCTTATTCGTAGCATATCATCATTTCAGCCTATACTTGTCCACTGCTGAACATAGGCCTCCCCAATCGCTTTCCAGCGTAACCGGTCCGAATTCGTAATTCGTAGCATATATCATGTGTCTAATTAGCAAGTGTCTACTGTGCACAATAATACAATATCTAAGTTAAGGGTACTAACGCGCTATACCTATTTTCAAGTCAAGAAGAAGGTATTAAACATATATAGATTGTGCAACACATTACGGTACGACAAAATATAAACAGTTTGGTTTATTTAGTATATATACCTGATTTTTTAGTAACTGGAATTATTCAATTTGAAATTAAGGGCTGTTAGTGACTTAGGTACCTAGTATAAACCCTTCGTTTATCACCAAAAGTCGGCGATTAATGGCTACAACAGTTGGGTACTCATTTACGATTAAATAAGTAGATAACCTTTTAAAATCCTCGCAGACAATCAAATCGCAAGATGACACAAAGTTTTTATTGTTTTGTGGTATAACTTGTTTCGTAGAAGGCAAGTTGGTATAGATTGTCTACAAATATATATTTATTAAATTAATTCTTTACTACTAATAGAATCAACGGTTCATTTGTTCTAAAAAATTAGCCCCTATATTATGATTTTTTATAAAGTCTGTAAATTCACTTGACGATATTATTAATTTATTTGATACTAGCTGTTAACCCGCGACTTCGTCTGTATTATTTTTTAACTCATGTAGGCAACATTCTTTTCCAGGGTGCAACTTTCCTTACCGATTTTTATCTAAATCTGTTCAGCGGTTTATGCGCGAAAAGGTAACAGACATGCAGACTTACCTACTTTCACATTTAATATATTAGTCATAGATTATTATTTTTTATATTCCAAGATATTGGTATGGGTTATATACCGCCCGACTTTTGTTTGGACGGAGTTACGGTGTTTTCTTTTGTAGGTATGTATTGGACAAACAAAAGTTAAAATAAACATGTAATAATGATGAATAATATCGGAAATAATGCAGTTTACTGGAGCAAACCGCATCATGCACCTCTAGACCAACAAGGCAGTCTAATATTAGACTGATACTTGAATTAGTAAAATATGTTCAAAAATGTAAGACCCGTAAGGAGAAGAGTAGAAGAAAAGAATAATGCTTTCGAAATTAGTACCAAGTACATAACAGTTTACACCACACCGTGTAACTAAGTTAGCTTCCATCTGTAGTCTCGAAAAAACTCAAAAAACGCTCGATAGATTTGAATATTTTTGTATTGTTCGCCTCCATACCCAAACCCAAAGGAATAGTCGAACAATCAAAACAGTTACAATCAAATCAATTTTAGGTTGTACAAAATTCACCGCGTCATCTAGTCTCAAATAAAAAGCTCATAACAACTCTACCGCTTTATTTGTCATTACGAGGCATGCCTTTTAAGTTCTGTCGTTTCCATAATTACCGGCAATTTTGAATTTGGAACTGTTCTATATTCGAATGTGTTTAAATTTTGAATCTCAAAACAGTTAAAAGTATTAGGATTAATGCTATTGTTTAGTCACAGCGTCGATTGGAATCTGTCAGGTTACGTACGAAAATGAATCTTTCTAAGGAAAATGTTCGTGCAATAATTTTCTACAACTTTAGAAGAGGCCTGACACGGCTTCAATGTTTTGAAGAGCTAACATCTGTGTTCAGTGATGAAACCCCATGTCTGCGGACTGTCGAACGCTGGTATTTAGAATTCCAGCGTGGACACACTAGTGTTAGTGACAAATCTCGCGAAGGACGCCCAAAATCCGCCTTCACTGTAGATAACAACATCATTGCTGTGAGACAACCAATTCTCGAAGATCGTAATGTGACGTATCGAGAGATAGAGGCTCTATTAGGTATCTCAGGGACAACCATTCAGAAGATCTTGCATGAAGCGCTTGGTGTGAGAAAGCTAGTTTGCCGTTGGATACCGCATCTGCTTTCCGAAGATCACAAGGCGGCCCGCGTCAGATGGTGTAAGAAAACTCTGCAAAGGTTCAACCGAGGAGAGTCAAATCACGTCTACGACATCATCAGTGGTGATGAATCTTGGATCTATGCCTACGATCCTGATTCCAAACAACAATCTACAATCTGGGTCTTTCAAGACGAGCCAAAGCCGACTAAAGTTGTTCGCTCTCGAAGCACTTCAAAGAAGATGGTGGCCACGTTCGTTGGAAAAACCGGCCATGTTGCGACTATTGCACTTGAAGATCGTAGAACGGTTAACGCAGAGTGGTATACCACAGTTTGTTTACCACAAGTCATCGCCGAACTTCGAAAATCTAACTCAAAGCGACGCATCATCCTGCACCACGACAACGCAAGCTCACACAGCGCTCGTCAAACGATTGAGTATTTCAAGCAGGAAAAAGTAGAAATTCTTGACCATCCTCCATACAGTCCTGACCTAAGCCCTAACGATTTATTTACATTTCCTAAAATTAAGAAAAGTCTTCGTGGTCAAAGGTTCCAGTCCGGTGAAGAAGCAGTCGACGCTTCCAAGTCAGCCATTTTGAAAACCCCAAATTTAGAGTTGAATAAATGTTATAATAACTGGTTTGAGCGAATGGAAAAGTGTATTAAGCTACGTGGTGAATACTTTGAAAAACAATAAAAAGTACTATAAGGTTCTAGTTGTGTTTTTTCTTCAAACGACAAAACTTAAAAGGCATGCCTCGTACAAGCAAAAAACGAGTTCATATAGTAGTTGAACACGTGCCCTGCGTCCTCGCCGCTCGCTGGTTGCTTAGCAACAACACAGATCGCTCTACCAACTAACTCCAGCCTCCAGCCCTCCCAGACGGCTGCAACGATCGATCTCACTACCTAACGACCTACGTACAAATACTTAGTCATATAAAATCAAGCCATATTTTCGTACAGTTATGATAACATTTCTCAGCTTATTCTGTTTCAATAGGGAATATGCGTGTAATTCAAATAAGGGTCAATATTTTTTTGTACAAACTTTATCGCATTAGTAGAATAATGTCTATACTAATATTTGTTTAATAACATTACTTTTTTATTAAGAAAATAATTATTGAAACTGCAAAAAATGAGTGGGAATTTCAAAGTAGCTGGAACGCCACGCTATTGGTCAGATCGACTATGACGTCAAAGTCTACAATACAAATGACAACAAGTGCATATTTGTTGGATGTTTGCTATTAAGTTAGTTTTATTGTTATTTTTTGTTGTCGATTTACACAAAGACAAAATTTTAGTTTAAATTATTTAAGTTAATTCTTACGTTAAAGTGATCTTCACAGCAATATAAACAAGTTGATGGAGATACCATGTCTCTTTTTCTGATTTTACACCACTTTCTCCTTATGTCCGCACCTATCGGGTGCATTTCTTATTGTATTTTTACACCTAGGCACAACACAGTGTCGTTCCATTGTATAATAGTCGCAAAATACAAAATAAAAATAAATTACAGAATAAAATACTTCTACAGCTGTTCACTAATTGATTGTTATTATAGACTTTGTCACGCCAAGCGCGCCAAAATGGCGGGCGCTTAAAGTGCTCTTATCTGTTTGCTATCTTCAACAAATGTTTTTTGCCCTTTACATTTTGTTTTTGACGCTTAATTTATTTTTGCAGTTATATATCGATGTAATCTATAGTATAAAAATATAAAAAAAAATACACGCATATTCCCTATTATGACGGTTCTCTAGCTGGTATAGAACTATCAGTTTTCCGCAGTACATCTATGACCCATTTTGGTATAAATGTAAACAAAATGAATGCCACTATAGTTATCTATATCTTATTCTTATTTTATTTGTAATCTCATGAATGTAGATAGGTGTTACAATGTTGCAAGTGCAAAAAAGTAGATACAGTTGTCGAGTGCCAGATAAGTTACGTAATCTGGTTTTGTTTGTTCCATACGTATCCAAGTTCCTATGTAGATAATTTATTCTCAATAGTATACTAGTTAATAATTTAATACAATTATTAACAGGTTTGAACACTATGTTATGATTATATTTCTATACTTACGTTCTTCTGCTCTGTGGGCTGTTGGGGTATCAATCAATAAAAGATAACGTCTTGATGTTTAACGTGTATTTGGTTAACTGTCCTCTTATTACATTATGTGTAGCTCTTTATATATGGGCTACCGTGAGGTAGGGGGTCATACACTACAACATCTCACTTAATTTAAAAAAAAAATATGAAAACAAAGAAAAAATCTCTTGAGTAATACAAAGTTCAACATAAGATCACAGTTAAATAATATAGTTTTTTTTTTTTTAATTTTAAATGAATTTGACAAAGTTTTATCGTTCAAAATATTACTGCATATAATAAGATCAAAACAATACAGCAACGCTTACGTCAAACAATAATTATTTACACAATAATAATGTACTGAGTTCTTATATTTACGCGAATATTACACATGAAATAAAACTACTTTTTCGGATTTTATCGCGGTTTATTTTGATTTTTGACGTCGGGAACTTAAAAATCAAAATAAACCGCGATAAAATCCGAAAAAGTAGTTTTATTTCATGCAATAATAATGTGTCATATTTTACAATAAAATAAAAATGATTAATAAAAAAAGAAATCATTAAAATGTAATGAATAAACCGCCGTCCCCGGAGAATAAAATGATATCCGCCATTACCGTAGTTTTAGTGTTATGTCATTTTTGAGATCTGTTGGTGCTAATATATCTACTCAATTTTTTTCGTATTTTTTATACTTTAAATTATGAAGTTACAACATAATACAATAGTATTCAAAGATTTTACCTAGACCTAAAATTACGAGAATCAAGTGTTAATAAAATATTATCAAAATATTTTTCCACCTATTAGTAAAACAAATGGTTAAAGAATTATGTTCCCGTGAAAATCATCCCACTAGGTAATGGTAAACGCAGTTATCATTTTATTCTCGTCCAAAACCGTCCAGTCGATTCGTATAAACTTATGTTAGTAGAATGATTCTTATAGTTTTGATCACTAAGACATATTGTCATGCTCTTCCTACACGTAGTCTTTACGCCAGAAAAATTGGGATTTTGTTAAAAAAAAAATATTGTTTTTTTTTAATGTATTTTAAAACTTTATTATTAATAATTTAATGCAAAAAAAAATAAAAAAAAATTCAATTAATTATAAACAATTAAAAATTGATAAAATTTAAAAAAAGATCACTTGTCTATAAACGCGCCATGATTGGTCACCATAGTTGTGACGTCATAATGTTATAGCTATGTAATAACAGTACTGCGTTTACTACGGCTATTACACGGAACTAGACAATAATATTGAAAATTTATTGCTAAAAAACGAGTTGTTAGTTGGTTCCGATTAGCTATGTGTGATAATAAGAAGTATATAATAATTATTTGATTTGTATTTGTAATGGTGTTAAGAAATACTTACATCGAAATGACCTTACAACAAAAAAAAAATCGATTTTGGTTTGGGATTATCACGGTGCACTGCTTGAAACCATTTACGTCGACGTTTGTCATCTTGGGGAACATTTAAAAACATTTTGTCAGGAGTTGTTAAAACAAGAACGATAACTTTTGAGATTCGACATTTTCAATATAAATTTGAATATTTAACAAAGACAACAAAATTAAATAGATTAAAACACTGTACTTATTATTTCTATATCAACTGCAATGAGTGAAAACTAACATTATGACGTCACACGCGCTCGGGTTTGTTCGGGTGAAATAATTTTTGAATTACTGTGAAAAAAAAATAAAAAAAATAGGTTTTTTATAAAACTTATATATGATCTTTCCATTTATCACAAAAAATATATTTCAAAAACCCAATTGTAATATCGCTTTTTCGGGGATTCCCGCGTAGTGACATTAATTGTTACTTATTAATCAGTGTTTCTTTAAACGTCATTGCGTAAACATCTTAGTGCTAAGTTTTTACTCAAAAAGGTTTAGTGGCAGCTAGTGATGATGAATAAACAAAGGTCTGCGCGTCTAAAAGCTATTATGAGCAATACTCACCAGGTTGAAGAAAAGCCAACTCATTTAAGTAGTGGTAAGTAAAATATAATTATGCTAATATCTAATATTAATGTAATAAATTATTATGTAAGTATTTATAGTGTTTTGTTGCTGGTTGCACACACACACACACATGTAGAGTGTGTGTGTGTGCTTGTTAACTCTTCACGCTAACACTATTGAACTGATGGGCTACAATTTAGATAGCTTACACCTTATTACCAATTTTTCTGTGTTAAGCGCCGTCGAAATGCTCTTATTTATTATTAATCAATTATTACTTTCAGCACAACATCCGAGGGAAAATAAGACCTTGGTTAATAGCTGAAGAAGCTATTACCAAGAAGACTCATGAATACATTTTACGAGAGCCCAAAAAGCAACTTACTGCGAGGTAAACGAAAATGAAATAAATGAAGATTACTCACCGGACGTATCTGAGTATTTGCCGAGCCCAGAAAGAATGAAAAACTTACAGCAAAGCAAATGCCCATCAAGTATTGGAAGTAATTCAGGTTACATAGAAATAATAAGTCAGAATATAATAAGAACACCATCAACTATTGCCAATATTTTGTTTAGTTTTGAATACAATAGATTTCATAGCATGACGTCCAATCGTAAGCAAAGCTAATAATTTACTCCTAAAGTTCAAACAGAACGTTGTATTCTAGATACAACACCAACTTCGACGTATAGACCCATGAGATATAAAACAAAGCTGTCGTCAAAAAGATGCCTGAATAAAATATTTCAAAACGATAATCATGTCATCATCAACCTCATGTAGTCCTATTCATAATTTCTTAGCAGCCCAACAACAAGAACCAGCACCTTGTCCTGATATTACTAAATTGAATGAAAAATTACAACCCGAATATAATTCGGACACTATATTGTCGGACAAAACTATTTTTATGGATGAAAGTATAACATCTTATCATCAGGATAATATAACGCTAACAGAATAACGTAGCTGTTAATGAACATCAGTCTTGATCACAATACAGATCATAATAGAGTAGACCAAATCGGAATGGATACATTTAGTACAACTCCAGTATCATCACAAAAATTAAATACAAGATAACGTAAACAAAATTTAAACGCAAGACAAGACGCTAATAGCAAAAAATTTCAATTTTATTTCAATAAATTTAAAATTCAGGAGAAGCATACGAAGTGTGCAGATCGAAGAAAGTGTACGAAAAAAAGTTTTAAAGCCAGTTGCAAGTGCACAAAAAAATGTGGCGAAAAGATAACTCATGAGCAAAGAGAACACATAATGCAGCAATATTATAAAATAGGAGATCACGAGAAACAGTGGCAATATATTGTAAATCATACATTACTTGAGGGTGTTAAGCGAATCACTGTAGAACGAAAACGCACCAGAACCCAATCGATCAAATACTTCTTTATAATAGATTCAGAGAAAGTACTAGTGTGCAAAACTAACTTCATTAATACTCTCAGTATTTCTCATCAAACTGTTTATACAGCACAAGAAAAGTCTAAACCTAATGAAAATTTTATAGAAAAACGAGGACGACATGAAAATAGGCCACGAAAAGTACCCATTGAGACTGAGGAAAGTATCAGAAAGCACATTAATTTGTTTCCCACTGTTGAGTCTCACTATGTAAGAAAGTATTCTACAAAAAAGTATCTTTCAGAATTTCTAAATATATGTAAAATGTATCGCCTCTACAAAGCCTTGTTTGGAGAGCAAAATTTTTACTGCCTTATGGCCACTAAAAGGCAATATGAAACAATTTTCAATGCAAATTATAATTATTTATTTCTTAAACCGAAAAAAGACCAGTGCGCTCAATGTATCGTTACCAACAGGCCGATTCCAAAACACAAGAAACATTGCAAGAAAATTACGACAATCACCAAAAAAACAAAGAAAGAGTAATAGAGACAAAAAGAAAAATCTTCAGAAACAACCTTCGATTTGGATAAGGTTTTGAGCATCCCTCAATCTGAAGTTGGATCATTTCACTACAAACGTGTGTGTGCTACTCAGACTAAAGGCTATTGTTATGTTTGGCATGCACAGATTGCCAAAAGGGGGGCAAACGAAATAGAGATTTTTTTCTTAACGAAAAACAAAGGGGCATCCACAACATATCATTTTACTCTGACGGTTGCTGTGGGAAAAATAAAAACAGATTTATATTTGCGTTATATATTTTTGCCGCACAGATTCTTCAATTGAATATCACGCATAGATTCTTTGAAACCGGCCATGGCCAGAGTGAAGGGGATTCCATGCATTCCAACATTGAGTGCGAATTAAAACACAGAGTTGTATACACTCCTGATCATATATACACAATCATTATGAACGCGAAGGTGCATGGCAATAAATATCAAGTTAAAGAGATGACACAAACATACTTTTACAATATAAAGGAGTTAATATACAATAAAACTGGTAAAAAATCAGGATAATCAAAAAGTGTCATGGACTCAAATCATGGAAGTGAATGTCACGCATTCTATCAAATAATTAAAAAATCTTTTTAAAAACAAGGTAAGCCGACTTCAAAAAGCAAAAAAATAAATATTTGAAGTCGGTGCCAAATAACCGACTGCACCAACCAGCACATATTTTAGCATTTTTATTTTACAATTTTAAGTGACGAGTGAATTATTTACTAATATTTATATACCGATATTATATTATTTTGCTGAGTTGTACAGTAAGATACCTACAGGATTAATATAATAACTATAATAACGGAATCTATACATTCGTGCTGTTCGCCGTTATGAAGTTCCCTGGTGTATCTTCAAAGTCCAAGGTCCAATACCAATAACGGTCCACAATTGACGGAAATATCGCTGAACATACATAAAAAAGCATACATACAACCAAACATAGAACCTCCTCCTTTTTGAAGTCGGTTAATAATGACGATTTTGATTCCGAATATACGCAAATAAATACAGAACCTATCAGAAGAAGAAGAAGCAAGCCGGGCAGCAGACAGACAGCAAGCCCATACCCTAGAAATGTGCTTGAACACAAAGTGCTGAACACTGAGCGTTAGCACTGAACAATTAGCAAGGTTTTATATGATGATCTTATGAGTCTCTGTAGGGCAGGAGATATTCCAAGCTACGAGGAGGGATCAAAAGTAGTAAGAATGAGATAGAATATAATGACTATTGATAACTTAATAATTAATTTTTCTACATAGTTTCCGAGTCTCTCTACACACCGCGTCCAGCGCTTTTTCAAGGCTTTAATCCCTTTCACAAAAGAAGTTTTGTCTTGGTCCTGCAAAAAGCTCTCCACGGCATCCATCACCTCGTTATCGTCTTCGTACCCGTTTCCCCTTAAGTATTGTTTCAATTTGGGGAACAGATAAAAATCGCTAGCCGGCAGATCTGGTGAATAAGGGGGGTGGTCAACCAATTCGAAGCCAGCTTGCTGAATGGCAGCCATCGCAACTGCCGACCTGTGCGCGGGTGCGATGTCGTGATGAAACAGCACGCCCCTTCGAAGTTTCCCTCTCCTTTTCTCTTTGATGGCATTCCTCAACTTGGGAATTTAACTGCATAATATTGGCCTGTAATAGTGGTTCCACGCTCCAGGTAATAAATCAACAATATTCCTTCTGAGTCCCAAAATATTGAGGCCATAACCTTGCCAGCCGATGCCACGACACGAAACTTCTTCGGGGTCGGTGATGATGGCCGTTTCCATTGCGAAGATTGCTGTTTTGTCTCGGGATCAAAATGATGGACCCATGTTTCGTCCATTATTACGAAACGAGACAAAAAGTTTTCAGAATCTTCTTGAAACTTGTCCAACAATATCTTCGAAATGTCAAGTCGATTTTGTTTCTGACTGTCGGTTAACATTCTCAGCACCCATCTTGCTGAGACTTTTCTCATATTCAAAGATTGTTTCAATATGGATTGATACTTCCATATGAAATGCCCGTTTCTTGAATTAAGTATCTTCGATCGCTCAATACAATTTTCTCGACTTTCGCAACATTTTCTTGGGTGACTGACGTCGATGGACGGCCGCAACGATGTTCGTCTTCCGTGCTCGTTCTCCCTACTCGAAATTGAGAAGCCCACCTTGCGACAGTGGAATACGGCGGAGCAGACTCTTCTAATGTTGCCTCCAAATCGCAATGAATCTCTTGCGTCGTTACGGCTCGCACTTCGTTTTTCTCCATTTTCGAGAACACGTTCCGACATGAAGCAAACAAATGACTACATTCAGAAAAAATCAAAAGAGAATCGAAGATTTTTTTTTTATTAGTCTTACAAATATGTATCTGAGCTATGCCTGCCAGTATTTTTTATTTACCAAGTCTATGTCGTTCTCACTACTTTTTGATCCCTCCTAGTACTATCGAGATTTTTACGAGTCCTTGATTCCTGACAGCGGATGTTTAAGAAGCAATGATGATGATAACGAGAAAGATCATATCGATTAAATTTCCCACCTTTATTTTATTTTTAACCATTAGGTTATGATGCCTGGGGCCCTAGAGAAAAGGCCATCGTCAATCGCCATCGAAATCGGTATCGTTGAAAATGTATGGGATGACATAAGTCACGTGTTCAAATTAACCACGTGACTTATGTCATCCCATACAGTTTTAACGATACCGATTTCGATGGTAATTCAAGATGGCTTTTTCTCTAGGGCCCCAGATATTATTATCTCTATCGTGATGATGTGATCATGAGGCTTTTTTATGTGACTATGTAATTATGTAGGTAACAGACTACTAATAATTTAATTAGCATATTACTACGTAAACAATAATACTTATATCGTCATAATAATAAGGATCATGTGATCTTAAGGCTGATTTAAATAATCATTATTATAATTATTAATACCATATGCGGTTACCAAGCCATATTTTTACTTACTATAGTAAATTAAGAAACATTGCATTGTTTTTCGCTACAAGATTGTTTTATTTTTGTAATGTCTGTACCAAAAAAATACCTACTTATTTGTTACAGAACAAATCGTTCTGTAACAAATAAGTAGGTATTTTTAGCTGTTTTTAAATTTGATAATTTATAGAAATGAATAAAGTCAATGTTGATAACCATATAGTTTTATTGGAAAGTAAAAATATAAGTGCATAACAGAAACAAAGTGTTTTAATATTTACAATAATAAGACGATATTAATGCATTATCATCATCGCTTACATGCTAAATCCCGTTGAATAAAATGACAACTGAAGGGTAAATTATTTGATTCTGGTCGGGATGTACGGAGATTAAAATGATAATGGACATCATACAACTAACATGATGATTCATTTTGACTGACTTATTATTTATTAGATATTTCTATTTTGACATGTCTTACGCTTATTGCACTAAAACATTCCGAATGCACAAAAAATACCTTTTACTGAAGCTGATACTTATATATCTACGATCATTACTAAAGAAGCAATCGACAAAAATATGTTTTTTATTTTTCGTGAAAACTTGCGTTTTTATCTTGGATGCGCCTTCAGTAAGGATGGGGAATACACCGCTGACATAGAGAGAAGAGTGAGTGCAGGGAACAGAGTGAATGGTGCGATGGGAAAGCTACTCGGGAGCCGGCACTTAAGCCATAAGGCGCAGCTGGCCATACATAACGGAGTTCTTGTCCCAACGCTGTTATATGGTAGCGAGAGCTGGGTATGTAAGAAGGAGAATGAAAGTAGGATAAATGCGGTAGAAATGCGAGCTCTGCGGAAGATGTGCGGAGTGAAGCTGACCGAGCGCATTAGCAACAGCATAGTAAGACAGCGAGTAGGTATGAAAGATAGTATCGGTGTAAAGATGAGAAAGGGCATGCTCCGTTGGTTCGGGCATATAGAAAGAATGCCGGAGGAAAGAATGACAAAACAGATATACAATGTGAAAGTGGAAGGATGCAGGTACCGGGGAAGACATAGACTATCTTACCACGACCAAATAAACCGAGTCTTATCTGATGGAAAAGTCAAGAGTCTCCGTAACCGGCGAGCGTGTATGAGACGAACTATGAGAGTCGAGGAAGCCAAAGAGGTATGTAAGGAAAGAACCTGTTGGAACTCTGTACTCTCAGCCTACCCCGCAAGGGATCTGGCGTGAGGTTATAGATAGATAGATAGATAGACTTGCGTTTTTACAGTTATCATTTTATTCGCCGGGGACGGCGAAATGTAGTTAATGAAATTTACCGTACGTTTTTAAACCCAAAGAAATATTGATTACCTTAACTGGTTAGTAAAAAATTATAAACAGTTAATAAAAATGTCATAAAAGTTAATAAGAAAAATATCGTAAAATTAAAAAAAAAATCATTTGAAAGACCCTAAGCATATATTGCATTATTTTATTTATGCCATGCCGTTTAAAAACAATGTCGTAGCCCTGTATATTAATATTAAAGATAAAAACCCTTTCCTAGCTAGTTTTATCTCATTATCATTTATTTATCCGTTTGTCTTTAGATAAGAACATGTTTTTTGTTTAATTATACTCATATATCGTCGTTAGTATTTAATGAACAGGCTAACTTTTTTAGTTTTAAGCTTAGTACATTTATATATTTTGCTTTCGGTATTTCGTCTCTATAAAACTTTTTTCCTTATCTCATTACCATGGTAAAATATATTATTTGCATTTTTCGCATGCAATATTGTCAAGGTACACACATTTTTTTTTTTTTATCGTGCAGGTAACAAGGAAATCTATTTATTATTGTGCGCACACATTCCATTATAAAACTTCCTTATTCTTATTAAATCAGGCAGTTTATTTAACACTTCAAAAACTTACAAAACCACATCATGTGTCCAAATTATCTTCACAAGTGGTAGCTCGACCGAATTATGATCAGACTAATAAGGATTACGTGCCTGCCTTGTATCCTGGTGTACCTTGTTATTATTGAGATAAGCCAGCTCGTCTAACAGTGCATCTCGGGCTACTGTTGATAACGACTGCTATGTCTATATACCTCATATATTTATACCTTTTTATCCATCAACACATTAAATACCTTTTCATAATCATACGAAAAAAAGCACATCCATATCGAATACTATGGCACTTATAAGAATATCACAAAAATGACTTAGGTGATTAGGCTAAGCTTTCGTTGATAACTTATATCCATAGATATTCCCATCACAATTTTATATACGGTTCCAACACTACCTTTTCCATTACCAAAAAAAACCTTTTGGTTAACCCACACGTCTTAAAGTCATTCATTTCCTAATTATTTTTCAATCCAACCAAAACATTCCTATCCAAACTTTCAACTGCTAACCAAAATCTAGACCAAAAAATCCAACAGTATACCAGAACATATCCTACTTACCCTTACCGAAATCCTAGCTACTGTCAACATTTTATAAACAACAAATTCCTTCCTTTTCAAATATTATTATGACCAAGGTCATCTCCACATTATTTTTAGTCCACTTTTTTAAGTTTCGTGTATTATTTTAAATATCTACATATTAAAACCACTTTTTTTTTCTTTCTTAAACTGAGCTTTTAATATTTTTCATTAATAATATTAAATCTTGACTTATTAGTACAAGTACAATTGTATATAATACAATTAAATAATACAATTCTTATATTTCATACAATAATTTTGCCTTATTTTTACATACAGTTTCTCGTAAATAAATCCAAAAATACTGCTAAAGTCTAATATTCCATTCCAATTGCCTAAAAAAAACGATCGATGTTTAGTCTTTTAAGTAACAATTTACAAATCCGCATAAATAGGTACATTTGCAATTTAAAGTTAACTATATTTTAAACAAAAGTCATTCTTTATAACAATAATTGATGTTATTATTAAACTTAAAAGAGGGATTTACTTGAAATCGAAAATTGTTTTAATATGGGTAGGCCACTGCCCAATTCTTTGAATCACATAAGTATAGTTATCGTACATCGCTAAAAAATGATCAATGCTTTTTGTTTTTCTGCCTGCCCTACAAGGGATCTGGCGTGATCATATAGATTGATGTATGGTTATTTTAAAAAGTTAACTAATCGTACCAAATAAAAGATAAATTATATATGTGTAATAAAATTTATAGAATGTGGAAAATTAAAATTAGGTATATGAGTTGAAAATTAAATTTCAAATAAATTACTTAAATAGGTATAATATCTTACACAAAGTAGGTAATCAAGGGTAGGTAGGTAATCAACTTTTGACATTAAAATATAACCCCTAACTACTTGTTTGATTATTTAATTAAGCAATATAATAATGTAATGCAATCTTAATTCAGTATCAGAGGTAGATAGCAAAGATACTCTACATAACTTTGACAAATTTTATACTACTATAATCGCGATATGTTTTCTTCTTATAGGTGAAAATATTTCATCACAAATATAATAGCAAAGTTTTAAGTTTACTAATGATATCTTCGTAGGACATGTTTAGTTAGGTCAAATTTCATAACGCTAAATCGTAAAGATGTATAAAACAAAGCGCGCTGCGACTGGCATCACTGTGTTGGTATGCCGTAACACGAGACGAAATTACATACGCTGCAGTTGTATTCTATTATTTGTATTATGAGACATACTGTTTCCTTATAAGTATACCTGAGTACCCATGTTTTTACACAAACATTGGTGATCTCATTTTTTACTTGTTACTAAGTCGAAATTATAAGAAAAAACTCTGAAACTAATATCAATACTAGTTATAGAAATTTACGTTTACCTTTACAAGTAGATGGTCACATATTATTTTACTGAAAATGAGAAAAATATTGTAAATCCCTATTAAAAAGTATTTTTTTTCACAATACCATTACCAATATTTTGTGTACCTTAATAAATACTAGCTTGTAAAAACAATATAAGATGAATCAATAACAACATTTGTTTTAATATGACTGATTTATGATCGATTGAACATTTTTAAGTACTGATTCCAAAATATTATGTATTGCCACAAAAAAAATAGAGATTGTCGTCGCGACAACAACAAAAAAATATACATACACATTTACGAAATTGAATCATCCAAACTAATCATTTTATCATCATCATCATCATCTCAGCCTATACTTGTCCACTGCTGAACATAGGCCTCCCCAATCGCTTTCCAGCGTAACCGGTCCGATGCCACCTGCATCCAACGACTTCCTGCGATTTTCACAAGATCGTCGGTCCATCTGGCAGGCGGTCGTCCCACGCTGCGCTTGCCAATACGTGGTCTCCACTCTAGAATCTTTCTGCCCCAACGCCCGTCCGATCTACGCGCTATGTGGCCCGCCCATTGCCACTTCAGCTTGCTAATCTTAACGGCTATGTCGGTGACCTTGGTTCTTCTACGAATCTCCTCATTCCTGATTCGATCGCGTAGAGAAACGCCGAGCATAGCTCTCTCCATAGCTCGCTGAGCAACTCTGAGCTTTTTTATAAGACCTATAGTAAGAGACCACGTCTCTGATCCATATATCATCACTGGTAACACACACTGACTAAAAACTTTAGTCTTAAGGCACTGAGGTATTTTGGATGAGAAGATGTTGCGCAGTTTCCCGAACGCTGCCCAGCCGAGTTGGATTCGTCGATTGACCTCTCTCTCAAAGTTGGACCTACCTAACCGGACTACCTGTCCCAGGTAAATGTATTCGTCGACAACTTCAAGAGTAGAGTTCCCAACGGTGAGTGCGGTGGGTACGACATGGACGTTACACATTATTTTCGTTTTGTCCATGTTCATTTTAAGACCCACTTGTTGAGATACTCTGTTGAGGTCACCGAGCATTCGTCCTAGATCTTCCAGCGACTCCGCCACGACCACAATGTCGTCGGCAAATCGAAGGTGAGTGATGTATTCGCCATTGATGTTGATGCCAAGTCCTTGCCATTCCAAGAGCTTGCAGGCGTCCTCTAAGGTGGCCGTAAACAGTTTCGGAGAAATGACGTCTCCCTGCCTTACTCCTCTTTTTATGGGGATCGCCTTCGTGCAATGCCCCTGTACTCGGACTGACATGGTGGCGTTATTATACAAGCACTTCAACACTTCAATGTACCGATAGTCAATGCGGCATCGCTGGAGAGATCTAAGAACCGCCCAAGTCTCGATCGAATCGAAGGCTTTCTCATAGTCCACAAACGCCAAGCATAGTGGCCGATTATACTCCTCGGTCTTCTGTATAATCTGCCGCAGCGTATGTATGTCTATGGTACTAAAGCCTTTCCGGAAACCGGCTTGTTCGGGAGGCTGGAAGTCATCAAGCCTGCGTTCGAGACGATTCGTGATGACTCTCGAAAACAACTTATAAACATGGCTCAGCAGTGTGATGGGCCTATAATTCTTCAGTAAAGTGTTATCACCTTTCTTGAAAAACAGTACCACCACTCCCCTGTTCCATGCTTCCGGCGTTTTCTCTTCGAGCAAGACGGAATTAAACAGCCTCTGAAGGACTTTAAGTACCGGCGTTCCGCCCGCTTTCAGAAGCTCTGCGGTAATTCCGTCTTCGCCTGGTGCTTTGTTATTTTTGAGTTGTTTGAGAGCCATCGTAATCTTGTACAGGCTGATGTCCGGGATATCTTCAGTGTAGTGTCGGGTTAGCTTGGCTCTTGGGTCTTTTACCAAGTCAACAACAGGTTCAGCTACTGAGGTGTACAACTGCCCATAGAACCTCTCTATCTCCCTGAGCACCTCTGACCTATTCGACGTTACGTTTCCGTCCTCCGTCTTCAGCTTCGTCAACTGGCTTTGCCCAATAGACGCGTCTCTTGCGAACACTTTGGAGCCCTTGTTCTGTGCTATGGTCTCCTCAATACGCCTTGTATTGAAGGACCATCAATCGTGACGCAAGGACTTCAGTATCTGTCCATTGAGCTGCCTATAGGACTTAGCATCATCGGAGGTTTGGAGCGTCATGGAACGTCGCTCAGCCATGAGATTTCGGGTGGAGTTAGATAGTTTTTGAGGTCTATTTTTACGGTGGGGCTTATAATACTTGGACCCGACCGTATGGACAGTCTCTACCAGCCTGTTGTTGATTTCGTCCACTGATGCGCTGCTGTCTAGCAATTCGAAGCGGTTTGCCAATTCGAGTTGAAAGTTCTCGGGGTTTTGGATGTGTGCATAAGAAGGTCGGAGCGTAGACTTCATCAGACGCGATCTTTCCATTTTGACATTAATATTTAATGTGCCTCTGACCATTCGGTGATCACTGCCGGTTTTTACCCTGTGAATCACGGAGACATCATTAAATATTTGTCGCTTGGTGCTCATGATGAAGTCTATCTCATTTTTTGTGGAACCATCAGGGCTCATCCAGGTCCATTTTCTATGAGGCGGCTTCCGGAAGAAAGAGTTCATCATAAAGAGTCCCTCCTTCTCCAGATATTCGGCCAGCCTCTGACCCCTGGGGTTGCGCTGCCCATATCCAAATTGCCCCACTCTCAACTCATCATCGCCCCGTTTGCCCAGCCGCGCATTGAAGTCACCCATAACCACTGTAAAGTGTGCTTTGGAAGTATGTATGGCTCTACTAATGTCCTCATACATTACTTCGACGTCATCATCTGAGTATGCCGAGGTCGGTGCGTAGACCTGTATGACCTTCAGCGAATATCTTTTGGATATTCTGAGTATCAGGTACGCTACCCTGCTCGACACACTAGTGATGGACACAATGTTGTCTATGAGTGACTTGTGGACGATAAATCCGACACGACCTTGGGACTGCTGTTCACCCTCCCGGTAGTAAAACAAGTTGCCGGATTTTAAGGTTATCGTGTCCTCGCCCTTTCTTCGGACCTCCGATAAACCAACAATATTCCACCGCAACTTGTTTATCTCTTCTTCCAGCTCAACAAGCTTCTCATCTGTCCTTAACGTGCGTGCATTGTATGTCACCAGGGCCAATTTTCGATGTTGGTGGTAGCCGAATCTCTGCCGGAGATTCTTAGCACCCCTTGTCCTGTCGTTACCATAGCTGCTACCGTGGCCAGGACGAACAGGACCGCCGGGGACTAGGGGCCTGGTTTTATTCTTATCTTCCATTTTAATAAATTGGGGGGTGTTTGCCATACTCGCCACGCTTGGCAGGCGGGTTGGCGAGCGCAGTTTTTGATGGTAGAAGTGTTAAGGGAACGCTGCTGCCCATTCCCTAGTTTTCCCTTAGTCGCCTTGTACGACACCCGATGGGATGAGATGGGTTGGTCCTATTCTAAGCCGGGAACCACGCGGCATCATTTTATAATTTAATGTATTATTTATATTATTAAAGATTTTATTAAATTTAAAGGCAGTCCCTAAATTAGAGATACAATGGATTTTTTTTCTTTTAACAATAGGATATTTTAAAATAGAAGAATAATACCTAAAAAACAAAATAAAAAAAATTTAAAAGATAACATGTTTTTATTTTTAATACATGGCATTCAATAAATTGATATATAATATAACCAAACATTTTGACTATAAATTGAGATTGTAATTTTGGTCTAAAACAATTACATTATGTAGTCCACTCAATATGACTTTATAAATGTTCATGAATGCCTGTAAAATGGTAATTTTTAATCAGACTTATATAATTTTATAACATCTTATTCATACATGAAATTTTATGTATAGGTGACTGATTATAATTACTAACAACATGGTCTTGATAATTTAAAATAAAAACAAATAAAATTTACCTCCGCAAATTACACTTTTTTCACAGCGCTTTCACAATCACTCATCGAAGAAGGAGAAGTAAAAATCCACAACCCGATAAATTTCATAAGCATCAGCTTCTGTCTGGCCATCAATACTATCAGGTACTGCTCTGCAGGAACTGTTCAGCTGGGCATTATTCATCAATCATTTTAATTCTTCGTGTATCCGGTGGCATCCTTCAACGTTCTTTACTCGTTCAAATCACTATTTCATATCCCATCAGGGTCACCCGTTCTCCTTAAGCGAGTTAACGTCAAAATATGTTATATGGGAGTTGTCCAAAATGCAGTCACACCACGATGTAGGGGTCACACCAATCGCCTCGCGTATTTCACTTGAATACTGGTTCAGCACTTCATCCCCTTACATTGTCCACTATTAAATTTGATTTTCAGTTCACTTCGAAAAAATGTCTAAATTATAATTATTCTTATAAATGTCCAACACAAAACCACACACGGCCCAAAACATCACTACTCAAAACCACAGCTCAGCACTGCCCAAAGGCAGCACTGGCAGGGTCGCCATGCACTGTGGCTTGTTAGGGTATTAATCAATAAAAGATAACGTCTTGATGTTTAACGTGTATTTGGTTAACTGTCCTTCTATTACATTATGTGTAGCCCTTTATATATGGGCTACCGTGACGTAGGGGGGTCATACACTACACTTCTACTTACTGATAAGATTACAAGGTGTGATAAGTACACGCCCAATATAATTAAAATACACCTATCCATGTTCCATCCATCGTCCTGTTTTTTACACATATAATAAATCCCTACTATCAAAAATACACTGAAATCGTAATGGACACTTTCATTTCAAAAATCTACAAATTTTCATATGTATCCGAAACTTCTTATTTCGCTGTTTAGTAGTTCAGCGAGAAATTTATGACACAGGCTTGTAATGTAGAAGTAACAGAATTATCTTATTAAATGGCAAACCTAAATCGGTTTCAGGTCAGCTAGAATATTCAAATCAATCCGTTCGCCTTCAAAAATAACTATTACTTTTCTGTTATCCTTTGATACCTAAATTGTTGAAAAGATTTTGATGTAATTCGATAAGGAGAAGGATTTTACTGCCCAAGGAAGGACACATAGGCTGCATTGTTGGCATTGTTGGCCATGTGGCACAAAAATTAAAGGTGGTGTAAGAGCATCAAAATCTGAATGGGCACCCCAACATTTCTCAAGTTTAGGGAAATAAAAATTCGAATAATTTATACATATACATACATAAATTAAACTTTTGGTAAGAAATAAAGAATAACGTGTTGCAACGTTATATGTCACGTCGATTACCATGTACATGTTTAAAAATAACGCGAAGGAAGTCGCGGTTACAGCTAGTTTACAATATTCTTAGACTAAGACTTGACAAGTGTTCACCTGGCAATATTTTAAGGATTGGGTCAAATATCAAGGTCAAAGTAACAAGAACCTTACATCGTCTTACTTAGTGGGGAAGAAAGGCATGATGGTGTTATTTTATAAATAAATGCGGCGCGTGTCACGTAAAGCCGGCTTTAATCAGTAGGAAAAATCAAAATCATTCCGTGATGCATCAATTTACATTATCAGCCTATACTGCCCACTGCTGGGCAAATGCCTTCTCTAACAAATCGAGGTGAGGGAGATCACGCGGACCCAGTGCGGATTGGTGGAGGCAGGTTTGTGGCCACCTGCTGTTAGAACTTATCAAGCCGCCTATAAGGCTTCCAACTCAGCTTAACACGCACGCACGCACGCACGCACGCTGGCTCGCTCACTCACCCGCTCGCTCGCCGAGAGAAACCGAGATTACTACCGATAACAACATTATTTACCCTAGCATTTCCTAATCTCTAGATTCGGCGTAATTTCGTATCCATTTGAACACATAACTACCTGATTTGACATTGTTTTACAAGCGGTCGCCAAGCAGACGTCATCATTATCGAGGCAATGAATGAATTGCTACTGATAAAATTTTAACATGTGCTGTGCACTTCTTTTTTGAAGATGATAATTGATGGAATTATTATTGTAATCATTAACAGTTTATATAGTCCAAATTATCACTATTCTATGTTTTTATATTACAAGAGAATTGATGTATGATATAATATATGTATGTGAGTACGCCCTATTCTCTTGCTAACCGATTACGAACTGATGATCGTAATTAAAATAATGTGCATGTGGCTGAAAAATGAATGGGCTGGCCAGTCCATGCTCTCGGGCCAGAGATGAGAGATAGATGTTGAATAAATGAATGCAAATGAGTACAAGTTGCTCATTTTCTCTGATTAAATTGATTTCTTTTTTGTATTTCTGTGTTATACTATCTATCGTACACTCCAAATAAACTATTAGCAAGATAGCCTACCCCATTGATAAGACCGCAACGCTGTCGCGTGCGCGTATAAAATTGCTGATCTAATAACAATCCATTATAATACTTAAGTTCTGAGTAACCGTGTCTTATTTGTAACATGATCCCGTAACATGGCGAATGAACTTCCATTCTATAACACACTTTATCAAGGTATTGCATATATGTACTTTGAACAGGCTGCAGTACCTTCCCAAAGGGATTTAAGTCACAGCATTAAGCGCCATTCGTCCCGTATAATTTGCAGATTTACCACCTTGTAAAGGGTCCTATTGTTTTGAAACGAAATTATTGTTATTTCCACCCTCGGACGACCAATGATTGTCATGAAAAATAGTAAAATAGATGTAACGATTCAAATATCTCTTAGCTTTCCTATGGGCTTTCTTATTACGTACGTTGTTTACGGGAACTTCTGGCACGGCTTGTGAAAGTTCTCGATATTCATCTTGGCTAGAGGGCAAAATTGATAATTTAACTATAGGTCTATGGATCAAACCATTCTTTGTCTGAAGTGTAATCCCTTGAATAAAACCGTCGCTGCGTGGGTGTAATTGTACAACTCATCCAAGCATCCATTTTCCAGCAGGGAAATGTGCGTCATGTATACGGTTATACACCGTCACGCCTATATTCCCCAAACGGGGGTGGCAAGGTGTAATAAGTACACCCACGTTTCGCTGACAATGTTAGGTCCCATGTAATAGGGAGCGAGCCAATTGTCATATGCCAGGCACAATTCCAGACTCCAACTCGTACTGGGAAGTTTTCGTTGTATGGTTACTATGTCATTAACTTTTATATAATTCTGTGGTCGTCTCCACTTACATGTTGATGATAAACTGATAAGATATTCGTGACGCCAGCGTTTCCAAATATCATGAAAGATTTTCATCCACCTTGTTCTGAGGTCTTTTTCGGTTTCACGGTGAAGGGGTCAAATAATTTAAATCTTGTGGATCTTCTGTAAGTGGACACAGTGGCCTAGAGTTGAGGCACGCTTCCAGCTGAGCACACACTGTGCTGTACTCCTCGTATGTGAGCTTTTGCTCGCCGACAACCCTTTTAAGGTGGTATTTAAAGCTTTTGACGGCGGCTTCGCACATTCCATTTGCAGAAGGCCATGACGGTGCATTAAAATGCCAGGTTAGTTCCATTTCAATAACTCCTTGATGAAACTCTTGATTAAATATCTGTTCCAATTGTTCGTATTCCTGCTGTATAACTCGACTGGCTCCAACAAAATTTGTATATTTTTCACTATATATGTGACGCGGAGTACCTCGTCGAGCCGACATTATTTTCAGTGCGGTTAAAAATTATAACGTTGTGAGATCCGATACAACTTCGAGGTGTACGGCCTTTGCTGCCATACAGACGAATACCGCTTTATAATCCGTGGTCGTATAGACTCCGCGACCCTTGTTAGTTTTTATAAAAACGTGACCCGTGAAATCCATGGTGATTGTTTCAAAGGGTCGGGAAGGACTGCAATTTGCTGATGGTAGATCGCCCATGATCTGATGATGTTTGCAAGGGCTATGTCTTCTGATGCATATACGCAATTTGGCCTTGGTAGGTCAGTTGCCTCCAATGACCCAATATTGTTGTCTTATGATTGCTGATGCTAAGCGCGCTCCTCCACGATAGCTAAGCTCATAGGACTGATAAATGATAAGTTCTGCTAAGTGCCCCTTTGAAATGATAATAGGAGGTCTGATATCGGGTTCGATGTTGGCGTTTCTTAATCTACCACGAACTCGAATCAGACCATCTTGATCTATAAACGGATTTAATCCACACAACTTGCTTTTAATGTAAACATTAGCTCCTGTGCGTAAACATTGAATTTCTTGTTAAAACTCAAGTTGCTGAATATGCCGTATTATAATGATTTTTGCTGCTTTCAATTCTTCTAATGTCAAAACACCTGTCTATGTTCCCGTTTTTTATATCTTAAAATCCATCCAACACGCCTTATTGAATGAATTGTGTTTTAATAATAGACAACTGACAATACTAGTTTCGTAACGCGTGATAACGTTAACAAGCTATATATTTTATTAATTTCTTGATACGTAGTGTATAAAGCTTGCTCTACCGGAATATCCTGGAATGATTGAAGCCAATCTGGACGCTGCCATCACAAACAGTGTTCTCTGAGTTACAACGGCATCATTTCTCTGCTACTGCAGTCCGATGTATTTTGATTGGATGGAGTTTATATAACGCCAGTAATTAGCGCGCAAGACTGATGTGATAGCTCTTACTTGTTTTGCGACGAAGATTTTCCATCTGCCTAGATCGCCATTAAGGCATCTTGATACTATCATTAAATCTGTCCAACTGTAATTTCTTCAATCATAATTCTTTTGCCATTGTTTCACCTTGTTCGTCAATTTTACCAATAGGACTGCCCCCAAAAAATTCAAGCAAGGACACTGATTTACTAGTGGGACCCAGTCTTGATTTTCCGACTAGTAATACAACTGTAGCCTGCGCACCTCTCTAGATTCGACAGTATATTACGCAAGCATACGCCCTTGTTGACGCAACACAAAACCCACGTAATTCGATACTGTCGCCTTCCATTGTTTTCAACCACCGAGGTATATGTATTTTCTCGATGCTACCTAAATCTTCCCTGATCTTGATCCATATATATCTTCGGGTTTGTCCCAATTTATGTTTAACGACTACACACTTTGGAAAAATAATTTTTTGTTTCGTCGAAAGAGGCGATAATCATCCTAAAGGATCAAACATTTTAGATATGTCGGATAACAATGATCGTTTTGTAATAGGGTAGTTCAATGTATCAATTTTAAGCTGAAACGTAAAATATCCTGCTCGGGATTCCAGATAAGGCCAAGCGTTTTAGTGCTCTGTCTGTTAAAAACTTAATTGTTTTGACTGTTTTATATGAAGATGATACTGCGATAATAGTTAACGGATTTACTTGGGATGTTATGAAAACTAAAGCTGAATTAGCCCTGACCAAAATCATGAAATGGCTCTACAAGAATATGTTAACGATAAACTTACAAAAAACCTTTTACGTTCCATTCGCTATCCGCAACAATACTAAACCATCCGAACACTTCTCTTTAACAGCCCACTCATGCTTAAACTCATCACCACACTGCAACTGCCCAGTACTTACTAGATAAGTACTGTGAAATACCTTGGTGGTGGAAATCGATGATGGATTGAGATGGGACCATCATATTGATGCCCTCACAAGCAGAGTTATACTTCTTTTTTTATACCTTCAAATCACTAAAGAAATCGGCTAGTTATGATACACTTAAAATGATGTACTATGCCCTATGCTAATCCATCATCGGTTGCTGCATCGCTGTCTGGGGCGGAGCCACAAAAGTCACCTTTCTTAAAATAGAGAGAGTACAGAGGGCTATTTTGAAAGTTATGTCTAGAAAGGCATACAGATATCCCACTACAAAACTGCACTCTGAATGTCAAGTACTAACTGTTCGTCAGCTTTATGTGCTCCAAGCTATTCCCAGAAAACACTCCAGCCTTCCCCCCACTGGTCTAAATAAGCGATTCAAAATCGGCAGGTATGTCATAGGACCACAATTGCCCAACACTAATATTATATATTATGTACCTTTATATATAAAAAACACAGAATGAACTTAACATACTAAATTTGTATAAATTCAATGTTAAGATCAAACTTACAAAGTGGCAGTTGCAACAAGACTGTTCCAGCATAGAGAATATTCTCACATATGTTACTTAAGATAAGATATCGAATTATATACAATTTATCACCGCACTATATATCCTTATTACTTATAAATCAACGTTTTTAAACCGAGATAAATACACACATATACACATACAAATGCCTTTTTATAAATGTATCCATGGTTACTAATAATCGCATATGCTCTCAGTGCACTATTGTACGATAGATATCTCACATTGCTAAATTGCCCTTGTTTAAATCACTACATTTACACAACAGTAGAGAGGCATCGTCTGCAATCCCAGCATACTGCTTTGGCTAGGCCTGTGCGTGCCGGACGGATACGCGGCGCGGCGGCGGCGGCCGCGGCTGCTGGCGGTGCCGCGCGCCAGGACCTGCTTGCTAGCCAACTCGCCTCTGACGCGTGCTTTGCACACACTAAATAAAGTTGCTGAGAGAATTGACTTATTTATCTGTTCCATGAGCGAATTTAAGAAAGCAACTTTATATGTCTTATCTTATAATATGAATTAATTTAATATATAATTCAAAAATAATTAAAAATAATGTATAATAATAATAATATAATAATATAATCATTTATTTCTTCTCATAAAAATACAAATTTTAAAATTGTAATGCTACAAAATTCGAATAACGTGAGGAGCTGGTGTCTGAAGTAGGTAGGAATATACCTGTAATACAGATCACCAGGGCCTCACCCCATAAGACCATAACAAAAAAATTAAATAAATTTACAACAATATAACAAATTCCGTAATTAAAAATAATTATCAAACATAAAGGAGGTAGAATAATTAGTAATTTCTAACAAAGGATGCCTCAAGACAATGTATGCGTCCATATTTGTGTGAGTGCGTAAGAGTAAGTGAATGTGTGGTGTGAGTGTTAAGCGTGTAGTTTGGTGTATGGTACAACAAAAAAAAAATTTTTTAAATTTTTTTAGCAACTATTAATAAAATTATTTCAATTTTCAATTTAATATATATCTCAATAATTAAGTTATTGTTATCTTTTTCAATTTTTAAATTATATTTTTAATTTATTATATTATTATTATGCTTTTATACGAATACGAATTTATGTTAGGATTAGTAAATGTTTTACTTAAGCAGGCTTTCCGTAAAACTATAATCTAGTTTTTTCAACCAATTCTAAACAACCGATTTACATTTTATTTTTGGAAGAGAATAAATCGACAATACCCTATTTATTTTATTATATAAATTACTGCTTTGGTAGCAAAAAAAGCGGCGTGAAAAACTGGTTCTGAGTGTGGGTTTAATACAAACTTTATCTTTTCTTCAAACATTTTAAATTTTTTCGGGTTCGAACACTGTCAGGGAATGCTTTTTGACAATCGTATTAAGAATAAAAAGCTGACGAACCGTAAGCACTTCCCATTTTTTATATACCTCGGTTGTAGAATAGTAAAATGGAAGAAAAAGACTGACTTTTAGAAGAGCTCATTGGGCTCTTTCAAGCTTCATAAAATGCGTCTTGGATGCTCCGCCCCAAGAAGTAATACAATAAGTAAGCTGTGACTGGCAAAGCGCATAATAAACTGTTTTCATTAAGTCCTTACCAGCAACATGTCTAAGGTTTTTGAAGATTGCAATAAATTTACGAATTCTGGATGGCAATAAATCTATATGGTTTTGAAAGTTTAGTGTGCTATCGATCGTGATGCCTAGGTATTTAATGGTCGTAGTCCTCTGTAACTTGGGGCAAGAACAGGTAGGATTAATAGGATTAGCACAAGAATGCGATATAATATAATAATAATAATAGTACACTTTATTGTACACCAGCAAAACATTAAATTACAAACAATTTATAAACAGTAAATAAGTACAAATGGCGGCAGTAAACAGTAAATAAGTACAAATATAAAGAGAACTATCCAAATTATTCGCACCCCTTAAAGAAAATGTCATGTATTTTGTTTTTTCTACGTTAAGGGTCAATAGATTTTCACGTAACCACTTCGTCACTACATTAAAACCCAACTGAGCATTCAAGAAAACTTCTTCCCATGTATTACCACTAAATAGTATGACTGTATCATCAGCAAATGTAATAATTTTAGCATTACGTAACTTTAATTGACACAACTCGTTTAAATAAACCAAGAACAAGGTTGGGCCCAGTATACTTCCTTGGGGAACTCCATACTGGACTGAACGTTCGTTGCTCATGAAATTGTCTATTTTTACAAATTGTTTACGTTGAGTCAGATAATCTTGAAAGAGTTTCAACTGGTTGTCTCTTATACCAAACCGTTCCAGTTTTTTTATAAGGATTGGAACAGAGACCGTATCAAAGGCTTTAGCCAGGTCCAAAAATATTGCGACTGTTTTCTTTTTATCGTCAATATTTGTAACTATAAAGTTAGTCAGTTCAGAAACAGCATCCGAGGTGGACTTCTTCGCTCTAAAACCAAATTGCGCTGGCGATAAAAGATTATTAGCCTCTTGATAGTTAGTTAATCTTTTGTTCAAGACACGCTCCAAGACTTTTGTAATTGTAGGGAGGATAGAAATAGGTCTATAATTTGTGACACAGTCTCTGTCCCCACCCTTATGGATCAGGACGATTCTAGATATTTTGTATATTCCAGGAAATATTCCAGTTGAAAGGGACAAGTTGCTGATATAAGTTATGAGTGGAGTTAAAACGTTTATATTTTCTTTTAAGATATTTGCTGGTATCATGTCTACTCCAACAGCGCAGTCACCCTTTAAGTCTGTTATAATCAATTAATAATCGCTTCGCGTCGCTTTAATTTCATGATCATTAGTAGGTATAAGGTAAAATGAGTGGGACCGAGACGCGCCTGTTTGTGGTTGATGTTGTAAAGGATTGCTAGATATATTCTCCGCCAAATTTTTTCCTATGTTAGCAAAATATTCGTTTACATTATTTATTGACTGCTGTGGGTTCATTTTACATATTAGTTTAGAAGAGGTTTCTTTTGCTTTGTTAGTATGAGTTACCTTTTTGATACCTTTCCAGAGATGTTTATTGTTAGTACCGGCACTTCGAAGCTGCAATTTTTCATAATCTCTTTTTACCTTTTTTACCAAATTTGAACAAAAGTTTCTATATCTTTTGTATGTAGTTTTTAAAGTATCGTTATTTGGGTCTTTTTTATGTTTCTTATACAGATTATCCCGGTTTTTGAGACAACGCAATATTCCCGGCGTTATCCACGGCTTTATTATACATTTGCGTCTAGACGTTTTAATTTGTTTAGAGTTTTCTAGGATGACCTTTTGCAATATATCTTGAAGTAATTCCGCGGCCTTGTTTGCATCATTTATTTTATATAAGGAACTAAAATCTGTATTATTTATAACTCTAGTTAGCTCTATATAGTTGATCTGATTTATAACTTGGTCAGGTTTAGTTATAAGTGATGTTGTAATAGAAAGAACGACACTGTAATGGTCTGTAAGTGATGTTTGAAGTACTAAGCATCGAGCTTCTAACTTTGTTTTTAAAAGCACATGATCAAGACACGTCTTATCATGAGTACGGAAAGTATGTGCCGGTAAAAAACCATGGCCTGCCACCATATCTAGGTGTGTTTATGAATTAGTATCCGTGCTGTTTATCTTGATATCTATATTTATGTCACCGAGTATTATAATGTTTTGAGTTGAGGAATATTGCAAAAGTAAACTGTTTAGAGACTGAATAAAGTTATTGATATTCCTGTATCTCGGAGGCCTATAAACAGCAAGGGCTACTGTGTTCTTAATTTTTATAAGTAGGCAATTAGCATCAGTCAGGGGGGGGTCCTTCAACCGTTAAGTGTAAGTCTGCTTTATAATACACGACGACTCCATCATTTTGCGAAAGATTGCAAGTTGTCACAAAAAAATTGTAACCCTCTATATGCGGTATGTTATGACCTGATTGCAGCCAACATTGAGTCAATATAAGGCAGTCCCAACATGTCCGGGTTTTAACAAGGATCGGCAGCAATCCGGTAAGATTACAGTTTAAACTTCTTATATTTTGTTGGAATATATTAAAAGATCTTTCTGACTTAGTTAATAAAGACTCACAATCTTCCACATCATAGATGGATGATTCAGCAATATTAAAAGAATCAATATCTTTTTGTATACTTAATGAATCGAATTTAGGTTAGAGAAAAAATACCTAGTAAACAAATTAATAAGATAATAGTTACTATTTTTAGTTAATAGTATATTCACATTATTAGACATAAAAGGGTAATTAAGAGTTATATTCAATTTATTAATTGCTTGTTGGTTGCTTGAAAAACAATTAGTCTGATTTTGAAGTGTTTCATATATATGTAATAGTGGATTTTGATCATGTGCAATTTGATATATGTTTAAGTGTGTGTGTAAGAGTTGCCAGATGTAACAACAATTATTGTGTAAATTATAACAGTTATCAAGTATGTGAGGCATTAAACGTATTGACAGAAAAGATTTTGTGTTAGCTAAATTTAAAAGTGAGATATAATGTAATAAACATGCAATTAACTGAAAAAACAATAATATTTTGACGTGAAGATTGTCTAGTCACGAGGACTTTTTGAGTTTTTCAATATACTCCTCACTGTCCTCACTGTCCTCCTCACAATATGCAAATGAGGTTCGCTAGTTTTACGCCTTAGGTATACTTTGCCGTAGGATGTCCAGCAACTATCATAGTTATGGTTTTTTGCAAACATCCTAGCTAGGTAGTGTAAGCGTCTTGTTTTTGCTGTAAGGGATTCCCCAATGAAAATCTGTTTAGGAGGTCCCTCTAAGTTTAAGATCGCAGAACATAGTTTTTTATTTCCATTTGTCTTCTTATTGTAAGCCCTCGCTGATTTTATGACGTTTTCTTTCTTCAGCGTTGTATTGAATTCTACTATGACATATATATAATTTATTAAATGATAAGTAAGTTAATGTATATAATATAATGGACGAACTAATGTAATGATATAGTATTTAAATAAGTTAACTACACTATCGTATTAGGAAAATACCTGTAAAGATAGTTGTTGTAATTTGAGAATAAATAAATTTATTGCCATAATATAGCTGAACACTGCCCCTTAAGATACAGGGTACCCTAGTTTAAGAAGCAGGGTTGACATGCTTTGTATAGAGATTTAACCTGTACAACATACTGATCTATCCTTGTTATCATGTATCAATTTGTAATTACTTATGCGCAAATAAACAATATTTTTATTTATTATTTTATTATTCTCCGTGGAATGTAGTAGATTAGAGTCCACCAGATCGGAGACGTTTGACCGCCACTTTCTAGGATTAAAGCCAACTGACTTCGACAGTCTAATAATATCTCTTGCTAATGATCTTACAGACTAAGGCATATGACAGCCATGAAGCAATTCATCCATAGACGTTGACTTCTCTAGTGCTTCGGGTGCTTTATTTCTGTAATTTCGCCTAAAATTTTATCTTCTGCCAACTGCTTCAAGGTTATCATGTCGAGAAACGGAGCGGCTAGGGTGGCGTATGCGACTGTACAAATTTGGTATTCTTGAAGTGCTTCTGATGGTAAATTTCGCTATATAATCTTGTGAAACTGCTGGTCATTTTTTGTGTAACCATATCTGTTTAAACATGTTTTCTATGTCAGCAGTAAATGCGAATTGGTACTGCTTCCACTTGATAATTAGAGACTGCAAAAAAGCAGTGATAGCCTAGTGGTTAGACCGTTGGACTGCAAAGTCAAAGGTCTCGGGTTCAAACCCAGGCACGCACCTCTGTCTTTTCGAAAGCATGTGCGTATTAAAAATTAATTATCACTTGCTTTAACGGTGAAGGAAAACATCGTGAGGAAACCTGCATGCCTAAGAGTTTCTCGAAGGTGTGTGAAGTTCGCCAACCCGCACTGGGCCAGCGTCGTGGACTATGGCCTAAACCCTCTCAGTTTGAGAGGAGGCCCGTGCCCAACAGTGGGACAGTTTCTTAACAGGGCTAATATTATAATATTATAATCCTGCTGCAAGTTGGGTCCAGCTTCCTTGACGTCATTCAACCTGTGTCCTGTTAATGTCTTTCCTGCTGCATTAAACACGACACGAAATTTAGGACGCATGGGATTTTGTATAGAGTGATGTACCAAATAACAATCCGGCTTCAATTGTCACTAGCAGGTTTAATATAACCTAACTCTTGATAGTCATGAATCTCTTGTATTGATCTTCAATATTAGGATGCTGCTCAAATTTACGTTCTAACCACTTGAACTGAGCGACAGCTTTGTGCTACGAAGAGCCTAGTGATTCTTGA
The DNA here is from genome assembly GCA_905147815.2 of Phalera bucephala. NCBI lineage: Eukaryota > Metazoa > Arthropoda > Insecta > Lepidoptera > Notodontidae > Phalera > Phalera bucephala. The sequence goes on from LR990621.1 coordinate 18,800,282, forward strand.
TAATTGCTTTTTTGGTATAGATTGATAGAATTGATAGCGACCATCCTCCAACTGAATAGTAGTAGATTTATAATAATCAATACACTCCTGATCTCCTAATGTTAGTGAAGATTCCTCCACAATGTTCTTTATTTCCCATTACTTGTGTATCTTATCTAAGTTGTGTAAAATCACGTTGCAGTGATAAGTATGTATGACGTCCCCGCTTAGTTTCCATTTTAATCTTGTATTTTGCGCTGATGCCGCTGAACCTGAGGCAGAGGCTTCCTCGACCTTCCAGCATCAGTTTAGAGGTAATGCGTTTCCCAAATAATATGACGACAGACTTGCTGACTTCGAAGTCAGGAACTGCCAATGTAACATTTTCTAAATGAGGCCAATTAGGTTTTGTAAAAGTGTAATTCGGAAAATTGCTGACTAATTTATTCATTATAAAAACATCTACATCAAATTCAAAATTTCTATTGAGTACTTTGCAATTTATAATTATAACACCCTTTCAACTGTTGTCCTTTTCTCCTATGCCCCATATAATGCCTGGACGTTGCACGGTAAACCTAAAAGTTGTACCGCGCTTTCGCTAATAAGTGATGTTTGTGACCCTTGGTCGTGCTCGTATTATATCTGCTAACACATGTGCATACCTTGATTATGGCAGTGGGCAAAAGTACTTCAGGCATCCCTGCAGTGACACGTGCGAGTTGCCCCGTGCCAGCTGAGGTGGGTCCTGTTTCTGGTGCCGCCTTGCGGACTTATTTGTGTTTAATTGTTTTGTTGAGACGGCACCGGGTGTATTATTGACTCGCGGAAACGCTTCGTGCATGAGCGTGTTATATTCCCATTGCACGTACGGCAACGTTTGTTGGAAAAGGAACCGTTTCCATAATGATTATACAGACAATTTTGGCATATGTTAAATTTGTGTAAAGTTTTACGTTTTAATTGAGGTGCCATTTCTAAAAATTGTTGGCAATAAGAAATTCTATGCTCGCTGTTTCGCATATCGGGCACTTATATTTCATGGAATTGATATTGTTTGATGCTTGCGAAACCATTTCTCCATGCGCAGTAAATGATTGCTATACTCTTGTAAATTTTGTTTGTCTGCTTAGACTCATATTGCGACTGCGTGATGTTAGATGACGATTTGTATGAATGATCGCATACTTTCGACGCCGATTCCATTGATGCTGAAAACAAAAGAAAATCTTGTAACTTCAGTAAGGCTCTTGGGTCCTTGTTAGATCCGACATAGTCATCAAAAGTATCTGCGTCTAACTTTTGCTACAAAAGATGAACAAGTAATGGATTCCAAGATGCTATGTCGACGCCCATATTCTTGATTGCATTTAAGCTCTCTATAGTAGTGTCATTAAGACTTTAATATAGTTACGGAGAGCAGTGCTGGATATCTGGGATGTTAAGCAACATCTCGATGTGGGCACTGAAAATAAGCTTGATATTATTATATCGGTTATTCAAAATGTTCCCATACATTGTGTAGTTGTCCGACGTAATTGCTAAATGTTGAATCAACCTTTCTGCTTCTCCTTTTAGTTTAGAGTTTAAAAACTGCACCTTCAGCGCTCCCGACAGCGCAGGGTTACTTTAAATCGTTTTTGTTAAGAGGTCTTTAAAAGAGGACTACTCATAATAACTTCCACTAACTGGTATGTCCATCTGCGGTGTAGATTCCTATCCATGCTGGACGGACCATATTTTTTGTTGATCGCGGTCATAATATCGTTGTTTTTTCGATATTTATAGTAGGCTTGCTGATTCTTGACTCCTGTCCCCAAGCCCGTAGTCCAAATCCTAATAAAGAGTACCAATGGTGGACCAACGACACTGGACTAAACGTAATTATAATATACGTAATACGATCTATGCCCATTTTCGGACTTCAGCTCCAAATGCAGGTTAGGTTAGGTTAGTGTGACATTTTGTATTATAATGTTTGCCAAGAAATTAATTTATAAATCAAACGATCTTACTTGTCGATCTGATGGCAATGTTGAGTTGAGCTGCGTTGACCTTGTGAAGTTGGCTCTTTTTTGTGTGTGAATGATCTACGCTGTTGGCCGTGGGGCCTCCTGAAATGATAGTGTTATGATTGACAATCCAACAGTGTTACAACCTTGCTGACAACACAAACATTGCAAGTTCCCTTACACGCGGAACCTCCCCCTTGCTTGACTAGTGCACTAGTGACTAGGTCCTCGAAGGACCATAAAAACGGATGTAAAGGTTAGAATGTAATCGTACAATGGTTTTTGAAGATAATAAATTTAATGATAAATGAGAATTGATGTATGATATATACTTACTACTACACTAACCGATTACGAACTGATGATCGTATTAATATAATGTGCATGTGGCGTAAAAATGCTGATGATGCAAAACTGACCGGCTCGCCAGTACAGTGACCCACCATGGAAAAATAATGTGTGTAATTATTTAATTTAATGATTCAACTGGTAAGTTGTTGAGTTGCGTTTTATAAATAAATAAATAAACGCCTCACTTTAACATACCTAATTAGATGCTATAGGGGTCAGCGTCGGTTAAGGATTATGGCACAGTTTTAAAGATTTCCGTAGACACGCCTCTAGTGTCGGTAGTCGGTAGTAAACTTCGAATTATTCATGTCATTTAAACACAGAATAAAGTTACACAGAACACACGTACCTACATCTTTGGATGGGCATATAGCAGGTGTCTGTTTTAAAAATCAAGATATTCAACCCTTCCACATCAGGCTATAGCTACATTATTGACCTCAGTTAGTAATATATTCACCATAATCTATTCACATTATTATTATTACCAGATTTTGGTGATAGAGGCGCTGTCAGAACTATGTAAAAAATTGGAATCACAATATACATCCCGCAAGTCAAGAAGCAAGGACGAATGAAAGATCTTTGGAAAGATCGAAGCCTCAATAAAAATTACCTAACCCACGTCGACGAAATGTGTCTTTAGGAACTCTAATCTTTGGAATAAAATTGTTGGGAGGTGTCAACTTACTCCTAGAGGATAGTACCTACCTAGGTGTATTTAAACTGTACGCCTAGTTAAAGTTTTAAGTTTAACGTAATGTTTTAGAATAAAAATAATCCAGAAGCCGCGTCCAGTCGTAATTGCACGCCGCGTGGTCAAGCCAAAAATCAACAAACGTCCCGCACTTCCTACCCGCGTAATGTTGGCAGCCAGGAAAAATTACCACTTTTTGGAGTAAATGTTGATAACATAAGAGTAGATGATAATACAGATAAGACATTGTTACGGTAACTTGTACTTTAATACATATTAAACTCAAGAAATAGATATACTCGCACTAAGATTTGTAATAATTTAATGGCGGGAAAATATATTTTTATCATGTTAATAAAACCATGATATTACTAGATGTTCTAGTAGTTAACTAACACGAGAACTAATAAAGTCCTCAGCAAATAAAAGCAGGAAAAAATTTAATTTTCATACTAGCAACACTAACTAAATGGGCGCGTCTTTTACTATGACAATTACGGCAGCTGAATGCGCTAGTTAGGTATGAAATATGATCCCATCATGTTTCTTTTCGATCTCAACAGCATTTCTACAGACAGGAACGACACAAGACGGCATATTCAATTTAATTTGACATACGCAGAGCTCGTTATTCCGACGGTCACAGGGTGCCTACTCGCGTGAACATGTGACTACCTGCGAAGCAGGTAGTAATTGTTATTCCTTCAATTTGATGCGTGCCCGCGGGTTCTGAAGCGTAACGCACAAATTAAGATTGATTTTATTCGTTTTAACACGCTTTTTTTAAAGGAAATTCAAGTGCTGTGTGCTCAGTGGACGAAGTCTCACACTTTCGATTTAATAAAAACTTGGCTAGATACACCAGGAAGGTTGTTACGTACCAGCTTATAATTGATTACGGCAAAGCATACAAAGACATGTTGAGTAACTTAGTGATCCCATCAAGCCCACGTTAAAACGTGACGTAGGTACTCGTAATATTCCATAAGTAAAAAGATTTGTTAGCCCGTTTTTATGTCGATCGGAAATCGCAATTCATAGTACACGTGTCCTTAATAAATTAAACGTAAATACGAAAATGGATCCGGGTTCGCTATCTCCAATCACATACTACATAAATTCTATGATTGACTTAACTCTTAAGTAATAAGTATGACTTCTTAAAAGGTAAACAAAAGTTTAGGAACTATTAAAAAAACAAATGCCTACATTCCTCATGCGGTTTTTGCAGAAGTTTACTGCTGAAGATGTTATATCCAAATTTAATAGGAGCCTATTACTATTATAGAAGAATCCCAGATTAGATTATCCCATAACACATATACAATGTGAAAGTGGAAGGATGCAGGTACCGGGGAAGACCTAGACTATCTTACCACGACCAAATAAACCGAGTCTTATCTGATGGAAAAGTCAAGAGTCTCCGTAACCGGCGAGCGTGTATGAGACGAACTATGAGAGTCGAGGAAGCCAGAGAAGTATGTAAGGAAAGAACCTGTTGGAACTCTGTACTCTCTGCCTACCCCGCAAGGGATCTGGCGTGAGGTTATAGATAGATAGATAGATAGATTACCCCATATTAGGAAATGAAGAACCCCAGACTTCGAATTGCTACTGCAAATATACATACATACACTCACGCTTTTATTCCACTGGGGTAGGCAAAGAGTTTGCCACATACTACGATTCTGACACACCTCTTTCACTTCATCAACATACATACATCATGCATTTCTGTCGACTACGATGCTACCCACCTCACCCTTTTAAAAGATACCATTAATTTGGTCGTAGTAGGTTATCCTTGGATGACCTCTTCCGACACATTCACTCACATTTGCTCGATATTATACTTTCGTAAGTCGCCTCATCCTCACCACATGCTTATACCAATTTAACATACCTCTTTCAATCATAGACACCACGTCATCCTTTAACTTACATCAGTTTTTAATCATACTATTCCTCCTTCGGTCAGCAAGAATGACTCCTTATATACTCCGTAAAAAACGCATTTCCACGACATTCGCTCTACTTTTATGCTTCTTTTGCCATACACGAGTGACATACTGCATTTTTTTTATAAATACCCCAATAACTGTATGTGCGACTTACGAGTGAAGGTCTCTGCGATCAATGCAGCTTCATATCCATGACCAACCAGACAGTGAAGGAAATATTTATCGTTATAAAATGTCATTTTTAAATCATAACAAGTACGAAATCCTTTATTCCGAATTATTAAGCGCTCTACACATTGAACTCTCCGACACATATAGGTGAGTTAGTCGGCGACGTCACACTAACAGACAAAGTACCTTCTCGGTAGCATATTGGCGGGTACCCGCGTGGGTGCATACCTCAAACATGATTCTTTCAAATAAGTTCGTCGACATTAAGCTGGGCTGTGTCGGCAGGTCAATATGTAGAGCGTCTTAAGAAGGCCTACTCTAAATCAGGTATATATCGTATATGACACCTTAGAGTGGACGGTACCGTAAGCTGGATGTGCTGAGGAGTTAACTTCACAAGAGAAAGCAAAAATGTTCCCTGCTTACTTTAAAATATTACTTACTACAGCTTATTCCATTAAGTTTTTAGTCCCACATTTCGGGATAAATGCCTCTAACTTCTTCTTACATACCCAGCTCTCGCTACCATATAACAGCGTTAGGACAAGAACTCCGTTATATATGGCCATGTTTTGGCTTAAATACCGACTCCCAAGTAGCTTTCCCATCGCACCATTTACTCTTGTTCCCTGTACTCACTCTTCTCTCTATGCCAGCGGTGTATTTCCCATCCTTACTGAAGGCGCATCCAAGATAAACAAACTCATTCAGTGCGACAGTATAACAACAAATATTAATAAATATTATGTTACGTATCCTTATCAAATAATTACTGACGATACTAATTTAATCTGTAATACTATATGCATTTGACAGCTGTTTCCGAACTGTGGCACGATGATTAGACGTGACGTGATACCTGATGCATGCACGCCTGGGATGTGCGGATGACAACAGTTCATATGTATGTATAATACACATCAGATAGCCAGGCCCAGGCACTTTTTGGGTCGATGACCGAGCAATGTCACCTTAACGCCTAATGGCATGATATACCGCGCCTCCCTCGCTCCACAGACAGGGGCCGCTCTCACTGCGCTCCCGCGACGCCCTCTTATCTATGTTGTTATAATTACGTGGCCGGCTGTGCTGTGATAAGTATATGACTGTACCACACGTAAACTTATTAAATGTTCTTACTTAATAGGTATAGGTTAACCATAAATAATTGGTACGCATACCTATATCATTTATATAAATCACCACTGGTTTTTACGCTTCTATAGAAACTTAGAAACCAGTGGTGTCTTATTTAAATATATTATACATTAGGTATTTACCTATAATAAGTTATTCATGAAGATCGTCGATGTTCAACACAAATGAACACATTGTAGTACGCATATAATTTTCACAGTCTTTAATTTGCTCATTGCGTATTTATTACTTGCGTAACAACGCCGAAACCAACAATGATACCCACGGACCTACCAGGTACGGCCGTGACCACGACAATTATCAATGTCTATGCCAAACGTAATAAAATTCTCATTCGCGTGGCAACAAGGCGATACAACACATATAGTTACGTGTGCCGGCATTGTAATTCGTGCTTGCGACTGTATTGCGGTTCGGAGGGCACCTTCAAACGATGCCGTTGACCGTGGTCAGGGACGCGCGGGCCCTGACCGTGTGCCGCGCCGCCCGCCGCGCCGTTCGCCAAAAACATTCCGACACCGCGCTTGGCCTGAATCGCGCTGACGTAATATTGCCGGTGACGAGTTTTATACTGCCAAGGGGCATGAAACTAAGCTGTGGAGATCACGCCACAATTATTGGTACTAACACTATTTAGTACACTAACGTACCTTCCTGTACACGATGACTTTTGTTGACTTTTCAGGACAACAATTCTCTATCAATCAGACGATATGTAGTGTTAATAGGCCATCCCCTTACTTTTGGACAATCAACTGCTGGCAGTTAATATAATCTCACATATTTCTAATACCATGAATTCGCATTTCGCATCGCATACACTTGCCTATAGATATAACAATCTGGAGTATTGTGTGCCAAATTTTCTGCTATTCGTACATTACATCGATAGTAACCACCTACGCACTGCACTGATTTCGGTTGCTTTTGCGGTAAAACTAAAAATGTATATGTGATTACATCGTAGACGTTTCAAACTGCTCAGCTAAAAACGTAATAACGGACTTCAAAATTAAATAATAATACATAAAAATAAATAATAATATAATAAAATACTTATGTCGTTAAAATCATATTATTATTACAAGTTAATTAGTATTTAATACAGTTTTTTTTAAACGTAGCCCCACACTTGGATTTATTCCTGTGTCGTGGGTGCGTTTACAAACATGAAAATTCACAAACACAAATACCCAGACCGAAACAAATAATTGTGGATCACACAACGATTTGTCCCGTGCGGGAATCAACCCCGCGACTATTAGACACAGTGGGAGGAGCAGCTCAAGCTCTTAACCACTGCGCTAAATCGTCCGTCATAGACACTTGTTGCAATTCTGTCTTTAACATAAGTACACGTAGGGCACGTAAGCCCAGGGCTGACTGTTAGAAGGTCTATAATCTAGAGAACCAATTTAATTTAATTTTATTCAATCAATCATCAACACACATAGTAGATTCTGATGTTTAAATTCACCTTTTTCTCTATACGCACCAAGCAGTCTAAGGCGGGACTGTGTATATGTGTGTGAGTGTGGTTGTGCGTGTGTGGTTCATTATGCTCTTGACGATCCAGTTTGACGAATTCTATCTAAATGATATCGACTATTATTACAGCAAGTGCAATAAAAGGCATGAAATACAATTTATTTTTTATTACATCAAATAATATCAATGAAACATTAATTTCCTTTCACAAACATATAAGTATCTACCTATGTAGTTACTTAACACAATAATTTGGTATGTACAATTATTAACATAAATCTAAGAATGCATGCGGGATGCATTTTCACTCAAGAGCAGATCATACATAGACATATAGGTATCCATTTTATACTTACAAATCTAAATAATTCGTTTTATACAATTTGACTTTGCTCCAAATTTCCATAGACACTGTCTATTATTTCACAACCCTTAAAACCTTTCATTAGCTTAATAACAACTAAATCAGTTGTTTGCTTGATGCATATTATTGATAGGTCGATATTGGCGGAATATTAATGTTCCTACCCCGCAAGGGAACTGGCGTGATATATAGATAAATAAATTAAATGTTTAATTGCGTTGATTACATGGTTTTACATTATTCTAATGATAATTGACAAAATAGGTATATACGCGTTTAGTTTGAATGACATTAATACTTAAGTAAATAATATCAATATTTATTAACACAAGATACTACAATTTATATAACTAGTCAAAAGGAAATTATTTCTGGTTACGTATTATCTTGCTAGCATTAAACTTTATCTCTGGGTTTCCATCTATTTAGTAGCTGTCGCGCTTCACCATTAACTTTTTAAATTCAGTTATAGGGCAAATGAGTAACAGTTGTGTAAATTATATTAAACATTAAGGTCAAAATCTTGCCAATACATAAAAATTGTTGCGGCACATAACTAAACACACGAGTACGAGAACAAGAAAAAGTAACTTGGTTAAGCTGTCTATTGATTTGGTTATTAATTTGCTTCTTTTAGTACTTCTCCATATGTGTAATGGAATGGAACCCATGTAGTTCACTATTACATACAAACCACGTTAATTCTGACCGTAAATTAATAAGATCACATAATTATTTAATAGGTACATAGCGTTACTAAACTCTCAACACGATAAATTCTAAAAATTAACGGAACTAAATGAACGATGCGTGATATAAATGTTTGTTAGCAAACAATAATTATTTTTAATTACTGTTTCCGCAAATATCGGCCTGTAACATATATTTACAAACATTCAGTATGATAGTGTTAAATATAAAGATACAATATTAATATAGATACTAACAACTGTTGGCTTCATAACCTATGCAACGATACATACATAATTATATACATTTACATAATTTTTAGGCCCAATTCAGTAAGTTAAGCATTGAGTAGAAATGATTATAGGCGAAGGGACACCAACAAGATTTTATTCAGTTGTAATGTTAACGTAGCCGGATAAAGGTTAAACTAAATCAGTACATATTATAGTACCAAATAGTCTAAGATATATATAGTCCTAGAAACAAAGTCGGTGCTAACGTTGGGTTTACGCACAGAGTAACGTAGTTCAGTGCCTGCAGCCAAGAGGATTTCTGACAGTCATTAACGCTAATAGAAAACGAAACAATGTACACTCCCACAAGGATATTTTGGCCCATAGCCAAAATCTAAACTAACGCCGTCATTAAGTGAAAGGACATTGTTCTGCATCCATACATGATTTGCCCCAGAACCAACAGCAATGAAAAAATACTTGTATGATTTCAAATCACCCATTAATTCTCTTAAGGCATTTTTTATTAAACGGGCAAGCGGGGGAATCGCGATATTGCACAAAAAGTATAGATTTTGAGGTTATAATTCAGTAGCCATTAATACATATGAGGTTATATTGTGTGTGTTGCCAATCCATGCCATATATACATTCAGTAAAGATTGCAAATTGTCCGTTAGATACGGATATTTGCCATTATTTTAATAAAATAGATAAATAATGATGGCAAATGTTTGTTGGTTCTGAGGCAATTTTCGACAATGTCCTTTCACGTCATGACAACCGCAAAGTTGCGGTGTGCTTGGAAATTAAACCACGTTCTTTTCTAATTAGTGACCCACCTGTTAAAATATTTCTCTGGAAGTAGGGAAATATTACTAAATGATAACCCTAACTTCACACGAACGACCCAGTCAACGTCGTCCATGGACCAAAAGATCCTTACCGCTTGCTTGTCGCACTATATCTGAATGACATTTGCAACGAAAAGTTTAGCCTTTAGGTCTACACGACGACTTTTCGATAATTATTCTATGAAGCAATCATAGCCTATATTCATGGGGTCCAAGGTACAATAGCCGTGTCGCACCAATGAAGCTTTCAAACATAAATGTGACTATAATTTGCTAACGATGCAGGAAAAATCATGTTAAAGCGTCCATGGCTGAGACACACAAAAATCACATGTGAGGATCTGTATAAACCTCTGCCTACCCTTCAGGAATAATATATAACTTAGAAGCATATCGTGTGTATGTATTCTGATATATTTTTACATTTGTCGTAATATATACAATCAAAAATAATATTACAAATAAATGTTTATTACACAATCACGTGTGTGTATGTGTGTGTAAATAATGTACGCTGTTGGCTGCCGGGCGGTTACAGCTTCCAAACGACATCATGGATTAGATTTTAGGCAAATTTAGGTTTAGATTAAATTCGGCAAATGGGTTATAGGTTGTAATAAGTGCATATAGAATGGACGCAATACGGCTAATAAGTGTCTGGTTATCTGAACCGTTATGGTTGTACCTACTTTAGATTTTAAAAATAGGAAATATAGCACCAATTTATAAATCCAAGATGGCCAAAGCGAATGGACGGGAAAATATACCATTCATTTGCGAGTCTAAGATGACGGAAGTGAAAAATATGCTGTACAAATCGATCGATTAATATAAATATATATGCTGATAGTTTGCCAAAGATTATCTCGCTACTGCATGACGGCCTTAGCTACCGATGTGATACAAGTAATTTTATCATAAAGTCGCGTATATCTACTAAGTATATGAGAAAACCAGGATTTGTCCAAAACATTCTGATTCTGAAGTATGATTCGGCATACTGGACCCGCTACGGTATCCTAAAGCATACTCGACACGCGAAAGCCTTCCGCAGTATTGTCACGTGAACTACTACAGATAGATAATATTTCAACCCAAAAATGCCGTACCGTTTGTGACCGTCAACCTTGACTTGGAACTTGGTTGGCAGTCGCTTCAAACATAAAATTTTACGATACGCGGCGGGTACATTCCTACAAATCGACAAATAGAAGTTAAATTTCCAAAAAGTATAACTACACCTCATACGTGGCCTTCCTTAGCGACTACATACTAATTTTTTCAAGACTTTGTCTCGCTCCAACTTTATCATGTCTTTAAAAACGCTTTAACAACATATTAGTGTTCACTATCTACTCGTATACAATTCCTAAAGGGCCGAGAAGAACGTTTTGATAGATATGTTATACTTATATTTTAACATGTTTCACATACACTTATATACTATAATAGCGACTGCAACAATGCGAATAAACCATGCATAATCCTTGGAATTTTTAATCTTTGAGAAACCGGTTCCACTAATGTTAGAAGTAGCAATCCAAAATCAGTTTCAGGTTATTCTTTGTACAAAAATATGCGCGAAATGTTTATGTGATTATGTTTAGATCAGTGGCAATACCTAACTTAGAACCTATAATGCATTCTAAGTGATATTCACTCCCGAGACACCTTACACTCTCCAGCTAACGTAACAGTTTGGTTGTCCAAAAAATCGGAACAAAAAACGTTAACTAAATATTATGTTGAATGAGGAGCCTTATTTAGTCCGCATATTGTAAACACCAATTTTGGTGATCTGACTGATCTAAACACTGATATGGTGAACGTTTCCTTCTCCTAGACTTACACCCTTAGACCTTTTGCTGTTTTTTTTTAATATATTTTTTTTTAAAAACGTAGCCCCGCACTAGGATTTATTCCTGTGTCGTGGGTGCGTATACAAACATGAAAATTCTCATACACTTATAACCAGACCGAAACATCACACATGGGAATCGAACCCGCGACTATGTGACCCAGTGGGCGGAGCGGGTTAAGCTTTTAATCACTGCGCTAAATCGTCCGTCGAATGAATAGAATCGTCGATGAATTACTTGTAGAGATGGAGTACCGCGCGCAGAAACGGCATATAATTAATCTACTAGTTTATACACTAGTTTAGTTTATACACTATCGAATTAGGTAATTCTGTAATGATGGAGTTATTTTTGAAAAATAAAATACTTAATATTTAATTCTATGGTGTTAAGGCATAAAACCATAAGTACAGAAACGGGTCATGCCTCTTATTGCCATTGAATTAAGTATAATTTCGTTTGGCAATTAGAACTGTCACTACCCATCCTATGTGAAAAATACAACAGTATGCACACTAGGGTGGTCCACGCTTGCATGAGAAAAAAAAAATATCGCGTAGAAGACGGGTCACCCCTGGTTGTGATACACATGTACCTATGTGTCATTATGTGTATAAAATTATAGCTATATTTTACTTTTATTTTCTTGAAGCAAATATCTCTGTAATGTATGAATTTTAACTAAAATAAAACACAAGAAAATTAAAATAAACCATTTTTCACTAGAGATCCAATATCAACACTCGATAAAAATTCATGGGGTAGCCAACCTGAATAATAAAAAATATTTTGGACCATCATAATGCGCAAGACGCGTACGCGCACATTGAGAGCTATTGAACAAATTTTCAAAATTTCAAACACTGGCATCACGCACGCATTGTGCGTAACTGGGGCCGCTTTTGGCGCAATTTAAGTTGACAATGCTCAGTAGGCTTATGCTCGGTCACTGAAAAGAGCGCTCCGATCTAGTAGATTGACTCAAGTGAATTAGTTGGGTCTTCTAGAACTATTAATTCAATAGTACACTACTTCCCCGTGCCGTTTCCAAATAGCACATATCACAATTATTCTTAAAATACATTTATTTTATACTTCGCAGGGACTGTCATTCTTAGAAAATATTTTTTCAATGAATCTGTATAAAATATCGAATGTCTTCCAAAACAAATAGCTAAAACTAAATCAGTTAACAATTCACCTATATAACAGTCGGCTAAATTACGAGTACTCTTAGTTACAATAAGGTGAAATGTGGCGGACGATTTCGAGAAGGTACTAGGTAGGTACATGTACTAATAGGAACTATTAAGAACCTCTCGTCTCGTTCGGTTCTACACTACGTGTACACTACATATCAAAAATGTGTTAGAAACCTCATTCAGATTTAAAATGTACTAAATGAACGATGACCGATTAAGCAAGCGAAATAATTCGTCCTAGTTCACAATTTTGAACTGTTCTTATTGGTTCTTAGTACATGTACTACAAATGCCTAATGTTCAGTCTAGACAAGTTTAGTTTACGCTTAGACCGTTTAATAATAATTGATATTTTATACTTCGTTACCAGCGATCTATACAAAAATGTCAATATTTTAAACGTTAAACACTGATACAATGAAATACGCATTTTATATAACAGAACAGGTATATATTTAATATATAATACATAATTTATACATGATCAATATTTTAGAAGTCAATGTTGTTCACCTCCCTTTTGGGAATATAATCTTGAGGTACCTATAAGTATACTATTATTATAATACCAACCGTTTGTCCTGGTGATTGTCTGTCGTGTGTTAGATTCAATCAATCCAATACTAATTATGGCGGATTAAAACCAATTCCTTGGAACTTAAAAAGAAGAGGATATGGCTATCTACTTTCCTATTTTAGATTCGGTTGCCTTATAAATTAAAGTGAAACTATTCTTGTGTGGAATCTGTAGTTTAACATAAATGGAAATCCCCATTCTGGTGACAACGAGAATTCAAAAAATTTGCAGTGTGTCAAAAAAAATCCTTGTGTGGTTTTATGAAACCACGGTAAAAGTGAAACATATTGGCCTTGGCTGCTCTGGCGAGCGCGTTGCATGTCGCGTGACGGTCGGGCATGTCGCGTGACGGTCGGGCATGTCACGTGACGGTCGGGCATGTCGCGTGTCACGCGACATGCAACACACAGACCAAAAAGTTTGTAACGATGTAATAAAAGTTTCACTTTAAAACGGTTATTGTGATTGGCTGATTGGTAGATAGGTAAGATACAGTACTGACTGAAAACAACAATATATGCTAGATATACTAGTCCTTTCTCAATTGTTTAGGACATTTATCAATACGCACTTCGACAAATCAATTTAACTTACTTTTTGATAAATAAACTATAGGTAGGTAGGTACAAAAAACCAAACACCGTCACGTTTACATTACCCAAATGGAGGTGGTAGAAATGCACTGAGTACATCGTATTTCGCCAACGATTGACAACATTAACCCTATTGCCGTTATATCGAACACAATCTTAGTGTCGATTTCTATTGAGATTTTTTGAGAAGACCCTAAGATACTTTTTCGAACGAATCCAAGATCCCGCCATCAGCTGCTACATCAACGAGCCAACAGCTATGATACAATTTGAAAATAAAAACGAGATCATTCAACGCTAAAGTAATGTGTAACATATTTTAGTCATAATACAATTATTTACACACCTTTGCACTTGTGTAAAACATTCAAAAGATTTGCAAGTTCTTAATTTTATACATTGGTTTCTATTCGTCCCTGTAAAATGATAATGTTAGTGTGCACAGCTGTGGCTCTGTAGTTAATTAATATAGAACCGGAATACAATATTGATACTCAACATTCAATAGCCACAAGTGCCTTCTAAAGTTCTCATGTATTTACATACCAAATCATATATTACACGTCATTTAAATATTCATGCAGGTAAAATAACCAAACCACCTTTTCGTTATAGGTACTTGAAATAACTGCGTTAAATTTTATTTTGTACTATTCTTTATTTAATGATGGAAGAGGAAATTCATTAATTCAAAGCTTAGCCAATCAATAAATTTTTAATCAAGCAACAGGTTAATGCCCCAACATTTTTATGTATTAATAGCCAAACCAAAACCACAACTTAGATACGGTTAGACATTTTTAGATTGACAAAAATTTCACGCAAATGTTACAAAAGCACGATGAATAAGACGGTCGTCATAACTTTATATTGACTGTTTTTGTTGTACTACCTGTTGTATCTCTTGACTGAAAAATAGTTAATTCAATAATGATAGAAGAGTTACACTCATGCTTGGTAAATTAGTTAGATAACTCGGCAAACGGATAAGTACCCACTAGTAGTATTTACATACAACGACGATTCTTGACGAGCACTACTGCCAAATACTATTTAAATGCATTAGCATTTCTTAGTTATTCATAATTATTTTTACAAGTCTTACGCTGACATCCAATTCATCCTCCTAGGATTGACCAATACAATAAGAATTTTAACTAAATCTCATAGAAATAGATTTAAGTTTCACTTTCAGTGATCATAATCGCATTTTAGCATTGTGCATCATTTAACATCAGCGATTAAATAACAACAGTTAACATTACTTTTGGTCAAGTACCTACATACAAATCTTTAATTTCCACAATTCTTTAACATCTTACCCTGACGTTGTTGATATTATCTAGTAGATTTTATATAATTTGTGCTTCAAGCTACGCTAATGAACTTTAAAAACAATGTTTTATATAACTCATTAAAGGTCGTTTTCTTTACTAACCACGAAATTAAAAGGTTATTCGTAACATAATATTAAAAAAAATTGGAAACGACTCCCGAATAAAGTCACGCTCTCAGGCAAGTACTTACCTAGCGACAATTTTCTCAGAAAAGTACCTATTTCTCAAATCCTGTACAATATTTTAAAAATAAAAACGACTTCAAAGGAAATGATTTAATTTATTATCCTCTCCCCTTTTAGGAGTTACATTTTAAGCTGTTTCGTGAAGCGTGGTGTTTGACATGGTTGTCCGAACGAGATTTTGGGGCATTTCACCAGAGTATGATTTAAACAATTGGAACATAATCTCCGTTTACCCCGCGAGAAATCGAGCGTGACAAGGTAGATGAATTCTTGAGAGCCCTAATTTACATACCAACGTAGTAACATACATATCATCATCATCTCAGCTTATACTAACATAAGCCTCTCCAATCGCTTTCCAGTGTAACCGGTCCGGTGCCACCCGCATCCAACGACTTCCTGCGATTTTCACAAAATCGTCGGTCCATCTGGCAGGCGGTCGTCCTACGCTACGCTTGCCAATACGTGGCCATACATATATTATGATTAAAACCGGACTGAAAAACAGCGGTTAATTTTATAAGAAACTTTGACTTGACAAAAACAAATTTAAAACAAATTTCGTGCAATTCTACGGGGGATTTTATTCGTAAAACTTATTAGGACGAAATATTGTTGTACGTACAAGTTCGATTAGGTATTATTTCTTTCTATATCATTTCTTTACCAAAGTCTAATCCATTGTTTAACAAAATTAATAGAAATTATTCATTCCTTCAACTAAACCTTCAGATAAGCACAGTTTTGGTTTTAGTGATTCCTAAAGGATAATTAACATGATACATTTGGCACTTTTAAAATGACAAAATATTTATGCAGGGGGACCTCGGGGTTTAGGCGTTGGCGAGCTACACAATGTATTTAGGATAAGTATCTAAAATAATCTATCCCGAATGCAGGTAATCATTACCTATCATGATAATTGTACGTGAGAAACCGCCTCGAATCAGTAACGATCTACAGGGCCCTGCGGCTATAAAAGATTAGGTATTTTTAATGTGCAAAAAAACCAAAGCATGTTTTATCGGAATATTTTAATAATTATCGTAAAAAATAACTTTATGGCATGACATAAAGTAATTAAAAACTCATATTAATTATTAACTCACGAGTTATTAGAACTCAATTTCCATTATTTTAACTCAGTCTAATACATGTATTTTTACAAGCGTCTTAAAATGGCATTAGAACTTTTAGAACAATAAGAAGAGTTTTATTGCTCATAAGCTGTGTGTTAAAATTTGAAAAGAAAATGAATATCTGTGTAATTAAATCCAAACATGAGTGAATTACTAGAACTAGATTATCCAGTGAACCTCTCTCTCTTGTAAATTAGCAATTTCGTTGCTTTGTCTGGTGGTTAAGGTTTTTCCTAATTTTCTTTTTTCCAAAACCACTGCAGTATTAAGGCTAAAATGCAAAAAAAAAAAAACAAATCGGTCGAGCCATTTTTGAGTTTTTGCGAGACTAACGCACGGAAATTGATTATTATATAAATAGATAAAATTCACAATGAACGGCCATTTTATGCGAGATATAATTAAAAATCACTCGATATCCAGTTACGTATTGTGATTATTGCCTCTTTCTACATTGACTACAGTGATATAATATTGTCACCGACACAAATTGTGTACATACAACGATTTATGAAGGCACACAGAATCAATATTTTTCGGTACAGGATGTAAATAGCAATTATCTAAAATTGTTGATATTTATATAAAATTCAGACTGAAATTTAACATTTCATTGCATATGTTCCGCACACATTATTTCGTGAAGAGTATGTTGTCAAATTAGTCAATAGAGTTCTTGTGCATGAGAAGGCCAAGACCAGATTTTATACCTTGACTTGTAAAGTATTCAATTGATAATGTCTGGAAAATAATGGATAGGCACATCTCAAACAAAAAGTTACGAAGCTAACCCCGCGCTCGCACGGACGCTATTTCAACGCGCGTTAGTAAAGCGCTGGAATGAAAAAATGGCTAATACTAAATTTTTTCGAAAGCGCTGCTGCACCGCGCTTTGGAAAACCGTCCGCGCGAACGAGGGGTAACAGACTGTCTCTACATTGATGCACCCAAAATTGATATAGGGGTGGCCAGTTTCATTTTCATGGTATCTTCATTGTGTCAAATCAGTGTCTTTGCATACAATGTGGGTACATTAAATACCGTCACGGACAAGAATCGTTTATTTCTGTTTTCACGTATAATACATAGAGTTAGAATTGTAACTATAAACTAGATTGAAAGGATGGATGAACTCACTGACTTAAGTCAAAACTTCAAGACAAACGTGGCTTGGTATTTATTAACTGAGTAGGGACTTGACTGATTTGAAAGATGATTTATGGGTAACCGACGGCAAATAATTCAGATTACATAATTAGGACATACTTGACTTACATGCTTTATTTTTGTTGAAGCCTTGAAATTTTATTTAGTTTTCGAGTTCAGACAATCTATTTTCATTTTCATTTTGAATCATTTAGTTTTACTGACTCTCAAGTTTTTCTTCAAAAATATTTTGTTGCATAAACGGCAAAAAAAACATATTTATAACACTCATGGGCCAGTGAAGTGAACGTAATATAAACATTTAACCGTGATCGCACTTTTAGTGTTTTAATACTTTGCCTCCCGCTAAAAAACCGCCAACAAAAGAAGCACCGGGCAGTAATGATAAAGGGTATGACAGAGTGAGAGACGTCTTTCATGACTTAGCTGCCCTGTTATTACACACAATGCTGGTTCTTGCAAGTAAGAGAGAATTCGAGTAAGAACTAGCTAGCAAATATTGGGAGGAAATGTTTAGGAACAATGGACACCGGAATTTCGTTTTCGCTATAATTACGGTTTCAATGTACCTAGTACAAAGGATAATATAAGATGGGTATATACATTTTAATCAAATATCTTGTTTGTTAACAGTTTGGCAGCATTGGTTCTTGAGACAGAATTGATCATATCAAGAAATGGTTGAACTTAATTCTGGCATGGTCCCTCTGACATTTTACTGTCTTTAATACCTACCTTCTAATGTTAAGTTATTCATTACAGAAATTTTAAAGCTTGGGAATATGGTAATAAATTTTTGAGCATTGACTTAATGGCAATTTTCATTAAAATATCTGTACATCCATGTACAGATATACACAGTAGGTGTGTATATTTATATCAGGATAAAAAAAGGAGCATTTACCAAACATCTTGATAGATACTTAGTTAAAGTTACCAAGATACTGAACATTGATATTAAAAATTGTAGCTACCACTTCATGATACATTACTTTAACATTCTTTGATTCATACCTACTTTATCCACTTTAATTATTAAGTAAAATAAGTACCTGTATAACTGTGATTATTCAATAGCAAAAGATGAGTTAATTGCTCTAAACTTTGACAAATGTTATAGGAAGCCTGTCCAAAATGTATGATGCTGATCCTTTCAATGTACACCAGTCCAGTTGTATTGTAGATCACTTCAAACTAGGTTTTGTTAACAATTAATGTTTCATACTATAGATTTTGCTCGAACATACCATAACATCAATGATTTTGGAAACTTACAATATAATCTTAGGAACAGAAATCACAAAACTTATTCAAACATTACAGATCACTGTCTTGTAGTCCACTATGTCTTTTCGTATATTCCTCATTATCATCACAGTCTACTTTTCTTCTTTTCCTGGAATCAAATGACACACCTGTATCCTGAACCACTTTTTCACTATATTGGATTGCTGAAATAATATTTTCCTTAGATGGTGGCACTAGTTTCAGTTCATCAATAGCTTCACTAACAGGTGGCTCAACAAGATGCATGACTATACGCTCCAAACGCTTTGGATGTTCTACTAATTCTTCATCTGCATCAACCACTTCATTTTGTTGCTTGTCTACATCTACAATCACTGAATATTTACGCTTCATTTCATCCATCATTCTACGACCATAATCCTCCCCAATAACACTATTAACACACACAAAACTTTGAACTTTTTTCGTTGCTCTATCAATTTCAAGAAAGCCACGTGTTCTCATATATATAAAATGGCCTGAACGGGCCATCAGTCTGTAATATGACTCACCAAATTCTATACTCTCATCATACATTTGCCTCAGCACACATATGACCCAACGAACATCCTCCTTATGCATGAACACAAAGGCTGATGTGCCTGTAACTTCTTCTGTCATGTAGCCTATTGCCAATGATATACTTTGGTCACATTGGACAATACGACCATCTATTAAGTGCCTTGTCCAATATTCTGAATAAGCAGTTGGAGGCAAGATTCGAGCTGGCAGAGAACTAGAAAGTACATGAACCATACCAATAAAAACAAAGTCATTTCCACTAGATGAGAATGTTCTATTGGTTCTTACTCTTTGTCTTCTTATTATTTGTTCATCTTGAACTCCATTCGCTGTTGCTTTGTCAGACCGTCTTAGGACACCGTCTATGCGACAGCGTTCATATCGTGCTGGATCTGATCTTGCACCAGCTCTCATAATACGAATATGAAAATTATGGTGCTGTTCAAATAGTTTTGGATCACAAGTAGTTTGTAATTCTGGAGGGTAAATATGATGACGAAGAATGTGTTTATCTTCTGGATGAACATAATTATAAAAATCCTGTCCAAGTAGGTCCACATGGCAATATCCTAGCTTTTCTTGAACATTGGGGGAGATTATAAATATACGGCCCCGGCATGTTATAGCGAACATAATACCGCCAATAAGGTCGAAAAATTTCAAGAATGCAGGGGACCATGTCTCCACGTGACAACACTTTATAGTATCACCAAAGACATGTTCATTGCGCAGCTTATTGGCGGCCAGTCTTAACACACTTGTCTTATCAATTTTACGCTGTGAATGCATTATATCAGACAACAAAGACATCATGAGACTGATTTGAGAATTGTATTGACTTCGCCTTTGCTTTTCAGCAATGATACGTGCTTCGCGATCGCTGGCTTTGGCCGAGGGCATCTCTGGCGATCGCGATTCGGACGAAGATTCACCATAGTTGGTCGGTGGCATGCTGTAGCTTAACGCCGGCGGTGGCACGCCTACGGTCAAACCGAAGTCCGCCGGCTGAGCCGCAACTCCATTCTGGCTAGCTACCGCCGAATGTATTCCAAGCTGTGCACTCGCTCCACCCGGAGACGTCATTATGACGGCCGATGTTGCTATTCACAAAGTACTACCTATGTCCTTGTTTGATATCATTACAATCCAATAATCTTACGTAGATAGTAACCACCGAGTTGTAAAATGAGTAATACAAAACATACTTGAGTTCTTTCAATCATAATAGCACTGTATAGGTTACTAGCACGTTTGAATCACATAAAAATAATTATTTTACACAAAAATGTCCGAAACATCAGCCCCCCAACCAGTCCGTTTTTACTATACTGGCGTTGTGTTACCAACTAAAAATATCTTAAACATTGACAATATGGCAATATCAGAATATAGTGTTTTAAAACCCACAAATTGAATTACAGCCTTTCTGTCACGTCGTTCCATCATTGTACCTTAACATAAAGGTATTAAAAACATGGAGGGAGCATTAACAAGATTATATACTCGCACTGCTTACACTTATGTCATTTCAGTGATAAAAAAGGGGACAAATCTATCGTAATCAGTTACAATCTTGTACATTTATTTTGACAGTAATAACATGGGAGGTCTTCTTCTTCTTCTTCTTTAAGTTGTGGCTTTACACTAATTTTAAGTGTATTTTGCCAATATCCAGTGAATTGCTTAATCGTGCTTGTAAGATTTAGGTAAGGATTTGAGGAAAATGGGCAACACAAACATAAATTTAATAAGATCATTTAAGAAACAATTATAGACATATTACAAAATTAAATGGAGATATTATGATGTACAATAAACTTTACAATAGCCTTAATATATAAATGGTTATATAGTGACAAGATAGTTGACAAATTATAAGGAAGAGGAGCTTTATATTCAATAAGAAAATCATGTAATGATGGAGGGCTATAACGAGGACAGGAAAATAAAATGTGGGTGAGGTCGCCAATTACTTGGCCACACCACTCGCACAGCGGTGAATTCCTTATATTCAAATTATAAAGATGTAAAGGACTGCAACAATGATTAGATCTAAGACGAAAAAGGATAGAAGTCGTTTTCTTAGTTAATTTTAATTTGGAGAACCAGGGTTTGGTTGGGACTACGGATTGAATTGACCGATAAAATTTGGCTTTGTGTAAATTTGCCGTCATCCAATCACGATTCCAATTTTCAAATAAGTGTACACGTGGAAGTAATAACATGTCATTACAATAAACAAAACTATCTAAACGACCTTGGAGGCTTGCTAGTTTTGCCAGGCAATCCACAGTTTCGTTGCCCTGAATACCCGAATGTCCAGGAATCCAGGCCAACGAAACCTGTAGATTGGAGTCCTGACATTCCTTCAGTTTGCTTTTTAGTTCAAGTGTAACCGGATTCATATGTTTGCTAAATGGATTAGCATGCAGAGATTGCAAGCAACTAAGAGAATCCGTAAATATAATGGAGTTGTTTATACTATATAGAATAATGTAATTCAGACATTCCAAAACAGCCATGCATTCCGCAGAATAATTACTAGACACAGAAGGATATTTAAATAATTTAAAAAATCCAGTGGAATGACGCAAAAAAGCAGCACCCACATTGTTACATACAGTATCTCCCTCTCCTGTCGATTTGGACGCATCCGTAAAGAAAATTTCCATTCTGCTAGCGTTCTGTTTAATGTACTCGTGCAGTTTATCATTAGCATCCGGCGTATTTTTATAAATGCCTATAGAGAATAAAATACTTGGTACATATAAAACAATTCTATAGTCATATAGGTAAACCGGGTGGATAGGGAATCTTTTAAAAGTCACATTATTAGAGTTAAGAATTTTTCTGTAACTATAGATAAGATGAGGAATATCTTTGTTGTGCCAGAAATGGTTGTTACAGTTTATCAGAGTATTAAGAGCTACTATCTTAGGGAGGAGGGGGTGAGTGTGAATATGCCACACTTTGAAAAAATAACGAAAAACTAAGATGCAGAGGGGGGTCAGAACATTCAACTTGAAGAGCATTAACTGGTGTGCTTTTCATTGCACCTAGTATGATACGAAGACATTTAGACTGTACCACATTATACTTATTAATGTCAGTCTTATTCGCTGGAGAAAGGGTAAAGGACGCATAATCAAGGAGACTTCTGACTAAAGCGTTATAAACTAGTCGTAATGTAGCAGGATGAGCTCCCCACCAAACACCTGAAAGTGCTCTCATAATGTTAACGTTCTTCTCGCATTTTGCAACAGTTTGGTGAATATGAGAAGACCCATTAAGTTTTGAGTTGAATTTTCTGCCAAGAAAAGTTACTTCGTTGGCAACGTGCAATCGTGATTCACCAATTTTAACATTCAAAATCGGGATCTTTCTTTTCTTAGTAAATGGGACAACTATACTTTTATTCACTGATAGTGATAAACAATGATTATCTAACCAAAGTGATAATTTATTGATAGACTTTTCAATATCTTCAGCCGCAACCGTTATAGAAGGGTTAGATGAATAAATAACGATATCATCGGCATACTGTAAAATTGAACAAGGAGAAACAGCTGTTTCAAGATCTGTGGTGTAAATGTCGTATAACAAAGGACTAAGGACCGATCCCTGAGGGACTCCTTTCCATAACAATCTAGGAGAATAATCGGTGCCAGGAACCCTTAATGTGATAGAACGACCTGTATAAAGGTTAAACAAAAAATTGGAGAAGGTATTCGGAATATTTAAAGATTCGAGTTTTGATTTTAATAATAACAAATCCACGTTATCGTAGGCCGCTGAAATATCTAGAAAAGCTGCTACTGTGGACTCTTCCTTACTAAAAGATAACAAAACATCAGTGGAGAAAATGCTAAGATTATCAGCTACTCCTCTTCCTTTTCTAAATCCGAATTGGGAGTTCGATAATATGCTGTTATGTTCCGCGAACCACTCTAACCTCATTTTAATTAAATGCTCAGCCAATTTAGCAAACACAGAAGATAAAGAGATTGGTCTATAAGATGACGGGTCCGAAGGATCCT
Source organism: Phalera bucephala (assembly GCA_905147815.2). Lineage (NCBI taxonomy): Eukaryota > Metazoa > Arthropoda > Insecta > Lepidoptera > Notodontidae > Phalera > Phalera bucephala. Next base: position 18,824,145 of record LR990621.1, read on the forward strand.
TATGAGGTTTCAATATTGGAATTACTGTGTGATGTTTCCAAGATGGAGGAATATGGCCCGATTCAATTATAATATTTATCAAATCTAAAACATAAGACTGTGAATTTTGTTTCAATTTAGCAATAAAGGAATATGGAATACCATCTGAACCAGGCGCAGAATCAGCAACTCGATTTAAAATAAACTTAAGTTCAGTTAATGAGAAAGGGGTTCTTATAGAATTATTTTCTAAGGGATCAAATTGACTAGAGTACAAAAAGGGCATTTGAGCGCGACTAGGAGCTACATCCGGGGCCAAATTACCCAAAAAAGGAGATGCCCAATCAAGGGATAGAGACGGCTGTGAATTATGATTGTAAGAAGATCTAAAACGTCTGATGTTAGACCAAACTGAAGAAATTGGAGTATCAGGAGAAAGAGAGGAACAAAATCGACGCCACCCTTCCAATTTCTTTTTTCGGAGTAATCGTTTAGTTGCAGCTACTGAATTTTTGAAAGCTAAAAATGACTGCAAATTTAGATTGTCACCACAACTTTTTTCTGACAAATTTCTTTTATTCACTGCCTCAGTGCAATCTTTATCCCACCATGGCGGTGAGGGAATTTTTCCACTAGCACTGTTTTTATTGGGGAAAAATTCATCAGCTGATGACAATATCGCACTAACTAAGCTGTCATAACAATTTTGAATATTTTGTGAATTAATTTTGGGTAGAGCTTTAATCCTGACTTCTAAAGTTGAACTGTATGATTCCCAATCGCAATTATTTAATTTGTATTTCAACAGAGGAGGTAAGGATGGAACACGATTTGAAGGATTAATAGGGAAAAAAATAAGTATAGGATAGTGGTCGCTACCATATGATAAAGATAGACGTTTCCACGTTAAGAGAGAAGATAATCGAGCAGAGCAAAGGGAAATGTCAACAAAACTCTGTGCTTGCCCAGGAATAATGTGCCGCGTCGGGGAACCATCATTTAAAACGCACAAATCGAAGTCGTCAATAAGATCAGATAGACAGGAGCCCATATTATCATCATTTGGAGCCCCCCATAAGCTATGATGAGCATTAAAATCACCCAGGAGGACAATAGGTGGAGGCACCACTGCAACAATTTTTCTTAGAATTGAAAAAACTGAATGATTCTTACGTGCTATATATATAGAAATTACAGATATCTCACCAACACGAGCTGCAACTACATTTAAATTATCATGGTGGAATTGTGGTAATGAGATTGAGGAAAAAATCATATTTTTTCTAATGAGTAGGGCAGAACCACCCCAACCATCTGCCCTATCATCTCGTATTATATTATAACCTGGTAATCTAAAATTGAAACCTGGCCTTAGCCAGGACTCAGAAATTGCGATCACAGATAAATTAAAATCATTAGTTAACTGAATTAATTCAGATTTTTTGGAAACTAGACTTCTACTATTCCATTGAAGAATTTGATCCATGTTTAAAGTAATCAAAAATAGTAACAGAAATATTAGTAATAATTTTAATGGCAAGGGGGTCCGGTAATGAAGAGTTAATGATAGTGTTAGATAGCATAGCTATGAGTTCATTCAACTCCTGAAGGCTGTTCTTTTCAGGAGATTCTTTGTCATGGGTCTGTAGGGCACAACCATTTTTTAGGGATGACGCTGGGGATGAAATAATTTTGTTATGTGTGGCTTTATCATAACCCATTTGGCGGTTTCTAATTGGTTTTTCTTTTAATATAATTGTTTTCTTGTATGAGGATGTGGGAAGATGAATTTTGGAAGATTGGGATGAAATGTCAGGAATGGAAATGTTTTGGGGAGGTGCAGCGGCAATTTCAGAGTATAATTTCTTAGAGATTGGAAACAGTTTTGAAGCCTCTTGATAAGAAATGGCATGATTGGACATATGCCTCTTTATATTTGTTTGCCTAATGTATTCAGGGCAACTTTTACTGGAGGCTATATGAGAGCCATTGCAATTTATACAATAGTGTTCTTCTATAGTACAAGATGCCCCATCGTGTTCCTCACCACATTTGTAACATTGTGGCTTGCTCCTACATTGAGTGCGTGTATGTCCAAATCGGCAACAGTGGAAGCACTGTATGGTGGGATAAATATATTGTTCTACTGGAAGAGAAGTAAAAAAGCTATAAATATGGGAAGGCAGTGATTGACCATCAAAAGGCGATAAAAACAATTAAGGACCAGATGAAGATCGCCAATGTCTCTTCCTCAGACATCATAGCCTGCCATCGCCTGGGAGTTCATTCAGGCAAGCCTCGTCCTCTTCTTATCCGTTTTCAACACTACAATCTGCGGAACGAAGTGTGGCGCAACAAAACTCAATTGAAGGGCTCAGGTTTAATATTTTCCGAGTTCCTGACGAAGCCGAGGCATGACGCGTTTTTACGAGCTCGTGAACACTTCGGTGTGAGTCATTGTTGGACATCAGAGGGCAAAATTAATATACTGCTTCCTGATAAATCGCGCCGTAAGATCGAGTCTGTAGCTGAACTGCGGCCACTTCTCGCTCGGTTCCCGGCAAGAAATGTTGCGTCCGGTGAAGACTCCAAAGCAGGACCATCGCAGCTCAGAGATAAGCCATCTACCTTGACCGCAGAAAAGAAATCCCGGAAAAAGTGATGTTTGCATACTAACACTCAATTATTTACTTTGTTTTGCTTTTTTTTTTTTTATGTGACGGTCACTTTATTTTGTTTTTAATTATTTTTGTACCTTTCATTTTGAGGTGAAAACATTCGTTCAAAAACGTGAAATGTCAGATTGTATTATTTATCGAGCATTGGACACGAGTGTTTTAACCCAAAATATTTTATATCAACCGACGAGTGCATCGAGGATGACAAGGTATGCAATAGTTATTTATTAGTATTGTTATTTATTTTGTTGTAAAATTATATATTGTTATTCTTATTTATTTATTAATATTTTAGTTTATTAGGTATGTTTGATCATGATTCTGAAGATAGTTTTGCTTCTTGTTCATCGTCTTGTGAATCTGACAAAAGCTTTGCTAGCGCGTTCAGTGATAATTCTGTTCTTCTGCGAGACCAACTTTCTTCTGAATTTTTTGGTTTCAGCAAATTTTTCAATTTGGTCCATATAAATGCTCAAAGCATTCCCGCACATTATAGTGATTTACTGTCATCTTTCGATTCTGAACTTATTCATGCTATCCTTGTCTCTGAGACCTTTCTCAAGCCTGCCCTTCCTTCTACGCAGTATGCGTTGCCTGGTTACAAGCTTGTGCGTAATGACAGGACTGGCAAGGGAGGAGGGGGGGTTGCCATATATCTGCGAGGAGATATCGTTTACAGGGTAATTGATCAATCTCCGAGTGAGTATTCAAAATTTAGTGAACATTTATTTATTGAAATTATTATTAATCATTGTAAACTTCTTCTTGGCGCTTTTTACAGTCCCTCCTGCCATATTGATTATTTCTCATCTTTTGAGTCTAAGTTAGAATATCTCTCTCCTTTATATGACCATACAATTATCCTCGGAGATTTTAACACCTGCTTGCTTAAGGACGATGTACGTAGCCGCAAACTCCGATCTCTCGTCTCTTCTGTCAATATGCATATCCTTCAGCTTAATGCTACACATCGTGCTCCCCACTGTACTCCTTCTTTCTTAGATTTAATACTAGTTTCCAACCCTAGTAAAGTGGCCACCCATGGTCAACTACCCGCCTGCTTTTCCTACCACGATCTTATATACCTATCCTACAAAATTCGCTCTTCTAAACGCAAATCCAAATTTCTTTTTCTTCGCAGTTTCAAGAACATTGATATGGATCATTTGAGAGCTGATGTGGACAACATTGACTGGTCTCCTGTTTACAACTGCAATGACATAGATATGAAAGTAATGGCTTTTAATAACCTAATTTTAGAACTTTACAATAGACACGCACCCATAAAAAAGGTGAGAGTAAAGCATCTTCCCGCTCCCTGGCTATCTGATGCCATCAAAAAAGTGATGTCAATAAGGGACAAAGCTAAAAGGCGGTATAAAAAGTTTCCGACGGAAGAGAACTGGTCCTTTTATAAAGCTCTCCGCAATCGTTGCAATCGTTTGTGTAGAGATGCTAAAAGACGCCACATTCACAACTCTATACGCAATTTAAATACAACACAAGTATGGCAATTTATCAAGTCTCTTGGCATCGGTAAGTCCCATAGCGAGAGTACACTCGATTTGGATCTTACTGCGATAAATATGCATTTCTCTAAATCAACAGTTACCCTGGATGACAACACGAAATCTTCTACCTTGAACAGTCTCTCCGATATTTCTATGCCAAAATGTACTTCTTTCTCTTTTCACCAAATTACAGAAGGAGATATAAAGAAAAATATCCTATCCATTTCCACTAAAGCAGTGGGTGATGATGGTCTGCACATTCAGATGCTTCTCCCCATTTTAAATACATTTGTTCCTGTCATAGCTCACATTGTAAACTATTCCCTTGTTACAAGCTCCTTTCCCTCGGCTTGGAAGAAGGCCCATGTCCTACCCCTACCTAAAGTTGCAAATCCCACGTCTGTATCCCAATTCCGCCCAATTTCCATTTTACCAATCCTATCTAAGGTCCTTGAGAGTGAGGTCCATAGTCAACTGTCCTGTTATCTCTCTTCTAACTGCCTGCTAAGTCCATATCAATCTGGTTTCCGTCCTGGCCATAGTACTGTAACGGCTCTTGTTAAAATTACAGATGATATCCGTTTGGCCATGGAAAACAAGCTCCTCACAATTTTGGTACTACTGGACTTCAGCAGTGCTTTTAACTCAGTTGATTTTGACATCCTCCTAGGGATCTTATCCTCTCTTAATCTATCTTCTTCTGTGATCAAATGGTTTGATTCTTATCTTCGGGGTCGGTCGCAGTCGGTCCGTTACGATGAGGTCTCCTCTAACTGGTGTGATCTGACTGCGGGCGTACCCCAAGGTGGTGTCCTTTCCCCTCTTCTTTTCTCGGTTTTTATTAACGCTATCACTAAAATTTTATCTTCATACTATCATCTTTACGCAGACGACTTGCAACTTTATCGTCATTTTAAAATAGATGAGCTTCCCGAAGCTGTTGATGCTATCAATAATGATCTTATAAAAATTAACGAGTGGGCTAAATCTTTTGGCCTGCTAGTAAATCCCACAAAGTCACAAGCTCTCATTATTGGTAGCAGATACTACTTCAATCTCTTAGATCAAAATTCTCTTCCACCGGTACTCTACGACTCAGTTCCTATAGCCTATTCCACAAGTGCTAAAAATCTAGGTGTCTATATCGACTGCCATCTTTCGTGGAATGTCCACATTGCAGAAGTAAGCAGAAGGATTTATTGGTCCTTCCAGTCTCTCAAGCGACTCCAAAAGTTCCTGCCCTTTCATACTAAAATAACTCTTGCTCAATCTCTTCTCCTTCCCCTTCTGGACTATTCTGATGTCTGTTTCTTGGACGCAACGGAGGAGCTTCTCAATAAACTCGAACGGCTTCAGAATTTGTGCATCCGCTTTATTTTCGGGCTCCGAAAGTACGATCATGTCTCTGAATTTCGGGCGCAGTTAAAGTGGTTGCCTATTCGACGTCGTCGAGATACTCATATTCTTTCACTACTCTATTCTCTTCTTTACAATCCTAATTCACCATCTTATCTGAGGGAACGCTTTGAATATTTAGTCCCCAGGGGCAAGCCCTGCCGCACATCTTCTTCTCTTCTTCTCCGTACTCCCCGTCACACTTCTAGCCTTTATAATGGTTCTTTCACTGTTCGCGCGGTGCAGCTTTGGAATTCACTCCCACACACTATACGCGATAGTGTCTCACTAGACGTCTTTAAAAGGAAAATTAAAGAGCATTTCCTTTCATCATGATCTATATGTGTAAATATGTATGTATTATTATTGATATATATGTATTTTTATGTATCGATAAATGTATATGTATATAGTAATATGTTAGGTTTTTATGTATATGTTTTATATTGTATAGTTATATATAGTTAGTTCTTTGCACATTATACTTCGATTGTACACTTGGTACTGTCCTCTGTATTTTCATCTCTCTATGCCTATTAGGTTTGCTGTAAGAAAACTCAATTTTGAGTTAAGCTCGCCTTTGTACATAAACTTTCCTATCTTATTGTTATTATAATTAAACGTGTACAATAAAGAATAAAGAAGAAAGAAAAGAAAGTTAGTACGACAGTCTGGGTGGGAACCCATACTGTCCCCTCTGGTCCAATAGTCTTTCTGCTCAGACGCCTAGATCTAATAATGCACCCATAACCCTCTGGAACTCTTAAATTACTTACAATATCATCATGAGACCATTCTGTAGGAAGGCCTCTAACAATACCCATTTTGCAAATATTGTATGAGGGAATATAACATTTATATTTATTTATGTTCAGGAATGTATTGGCACTTTTACTATTTTTAAATTGAATACTGAGTCTATTACGGCCAATCCTCTTAATGCCATTCTCTAAAATATCTGATAATTTATTTTGATATAGGAAATGGCCAAATTTTATCGGATGAAGTGTAATACCACTTTGTGGGGTATGAGTTTCAAGCTCAACATGCACCACATATGGACCAGGATCTTCTTCATTGTATTTGGATCGGAACGGAGATATGACAGGGGTGGGTATCACATGTTCAGCTGATATGGTTGAAGGACTAAGTTGAGTATTTGAAATAACTAATGATGACTCAGGGATATGAGTAAGCAATTTACTAGGGTTCGCTTTATTTTTAAAAAGTGGAGCTTTTAAAAATTTTTTCACTTTTTTCTCCCTTGATATAGGCACCTTACCAGTATCCATTATTTCTACGTCATTTTGGGAGAGAAACGAATCTGCCTCTAATAGTGTAAATAGTGGGTTTTTGTCAGGAGGTTCTGGTTCCATTTCCATATTTTATAATATATACAAAAAAACTTACCAATAAAACTGCTAAACTAAATATATACACTACGCTACTAATAAGAACACTGTACAACTATGAATAATCAATAAAATGGATGAGAAATTAATAATTATAATTTGTGCAAAAATACTACCGCCCTTTTTGAATGCCCGCCAAAAAGTCCAACATGGGAGGTCGTAAAAAATTCTTATTCTTAGATTCATAGACAATCTTAGTGTGTATAGACTAGTGTTTTCCCATACAACCATGAAAACCATGAAGGGAAAATTACCTGGAGGGAGTCATACGACGTTGCCGCTCCGCCGGTCATCGTTCAACACATTGTTTTTTTTCTCTCTCAACTACCCGTGTAATCACCATTTTGAGTGAATGAGAAAGCTATTGTAAGGTTGGCAACGTCGCACTGTACGTGTGCTTCGTAGCCTGTTGTGTCCGATGTTTCGGCCATAACAAATGCGCCCCGTCCGTGTCAGCGGTTAAAATATGAATGAAAATTATTGTGTTAAGTAAATATACTTTAATACAGTGAAAATATGTCGTGTTGTGCTGTATTTTGTAAATCAAGGACAACCAAAGGAGGAGTAAAACATCCTGAATTATCATTTCACACGTATGTATTTATTGCCTCTTATTATATTATAGGGAAGTTTCACGGCAAAATTATGGATTTTACATGAAATATATACGTTACTGACGTCATATAATTAATATACGGTGATAATTTACTGTGAGATTAAAGCTTTAATTTGTATTTTTAATATGCATTATTTTACGCTTCTCCAATAGTGATGTCCTACAGCGCCTATCGCTTACTGTCGATATTAATAAATTAATACTGAAACATTAACAATTCCTATGCACGTCATAATGACTAAGCGAATTTGGATGAAATTTAGTAAGGATAGAATATCTAGATAAACACTGTCACGTCTATATTCCCCAATCGGGGGTGGGATATTCCGCAATCGAGGGTAGGACCTATTTATGATTATTTCATCTTTATAGCGTTTTCCCTGAAATAAAACACTTATTAAACTACTTACCTCACTGGAAGCTTTATATTGAGATGGCATATAGACCCTCGGTTGCGAAATGAAGTTTTGCCTTTTGGGTAGTACTGCTTATACTGAAGATTAGAGGTTTGAACTCTATATGAGTTGGCATTGTGCCATCCACCCCTCGAGGGTGCGTTGTATGCCATGCCCATATGTAGATAAATCTGAACCCTGAAAAGCATGTTGATATCCGTGTGATGAAACTATTGATTATCGTGATTTAGAATCCGCGTTTGAGTGCTAAAACATTTAAAAGGAACCCCCCCTTTCATTATCGCCGGCACGCGGTTGCGGTTAGCAAGTAGAAAATCCAAAACCAAGCACAGCACTGCGAGACCTCAAGACACCGTGAGCTCATTCTGCGTAGATCGGATCAAAAAAAATAATTAAAAAGTTTGAGGGTACCCCGGAACAACTATGCCTTTTGGACATCTAAGACGTCAGTCCTTCCCGTGACCATGGGTGCTGCATGTTTTAACTGACTTCAAAAAGGAGGCTTTTTTTATGTATGTTCAGCGATATTTCCGTCAATTGTGGACCGATTTTGATGATTCTTTTTGCATTGGGTTCAGTATAGCTCCACGGTGGTCCCGTTTTAATTTCATTGGTATTGGACCTTGGACTTAGAAGATACACCAGGGAACTCCTTAACGATAAACAATAGGCATGTGTAAATTGAGATATTATGGGTATTACGTCTATCCTATAGGTACCCTACTATAGAACTAAGCAGTATATTAGCCAACTTCAAAAAGGAGGTTCATAATTCATCCTTTTTTTAGTTATAAAAAAAGGAGGATCATCAAAATCGGTTCATAAGCAAAGGAGTTATCCTTTGCTTATGAACCGATTTTGATGATTCTTTTTGCATTTGGTTCAGTAAAGTTTTGAGGTGGTCGTATTTTATTGTTAGTGGTATTGGACCTTGGACTTTCAAGATACAAGAGGGAACTCCTTAACAGCGAACAGCACGAATGTATAGATTCTGTTATTATAGTCATTATATTAATCCTGTAGGTACCTTACTTTGCAACTTAGCAAAATAATATAATATCGGTATATAAATATTACTAAATATTTCACTCGTCACTTAAAATTGTAAAATATAAATCTTTAAAAAAAAAGGTAAACCGACTTCGTGCTGGTTGGTGCAGTTGGTTACTTGGCACCGACTTCAAATATTTATTTTTTGCTTTTTGAAGTCAGTCTACCTTTTTTTTAAAAGATTTTTATAGTTATTACTTTTGATATATTTACACATAACGCAACAGAAAAAATCTACTATTTTTCAATCTGATGTCTCTTAAAATGAAGAAGTTTTTTTTGTGCATATTAATATAACTAAAGATTTTTCAGAATTAATAAAGTGTAAGATGATATATCTTCAATTATCACAAATTGAACTGAACTGATTGCTCCAATGTTTTTTTCTGTATTAATGATTCAACTTTAATTAACCCCTTATGCACAAACAGCAGGGGTAGATTAAAAATGCTGTGAATTGATATAATTCCACGTGTGTCAGTGTACACTAATGTTATTTAATAAATGAACATATTTAGTATAGATTCTCAGATAACTTAAGATTTTCTGTTCGGTGAAATAAATATGTTTTTTAATCATCTATTGTCTTTTACGTTGATAAGGCCTGTCCTAGTAATCACTTCCCTATTAAAGTACACTAATGCAGATCCACAAACTCCCACATGAAATTGACACGCTACCTCAGCGATATGCGCTGACCATACATCCTAGTTTCATGATTAACGTGCATTAAAAAAGCGCAAGTATAAACGTAGGATAAATGTGATGTAAAAATTGTTACCACCACTACGCCTATATTCCCCAAGCGTGAGTAGGAGTGGTGTACTGTGAACACTCACTTGTCGTTCAACAATGTAAGGTCTCATGTAGTAGAGGATGAGTCTATTAATATTATACAGAGCACAGTGCCAGACTCCGGACTAGATTTTTTTTATCGAATAATTCGTATTTTCCGACATAGGATTTGAACCGATGACCTTGTGATCGTTATGCGCATTACCAATGAGGCTTTACTATTGTATTAAATTGTACATACTAATATCGATGTTTACAGATTCGTCTTTAAGATTTGTATTATGATACGTATGTGTGAACTTATATAAATTACTCGTAGTAATTCGAAATCATAATTAAGATGAGTCAATTACGATTTTGCATGAAGTAAATATTTGTTAAACATAAATTATCGATAAATTTTCTTATCGATAAATCCTGTACTAGTAATCACTTGCCTAATCACGCTCACTAACGCAGATTCACAAAGTCACACCGACATAAAATTGGCACGCTACCGTGGCGATATGCGGTGTCTAGGTATATTCTTCGTCTATGCACGCAACCGTGGCGATATGCGGTGTATAGGTATATTCTTCGTCTATGATGAAAACTTTGACGATAAAATCAATTTGTTTATGGGCCAAAAGTAAATATTTTTTACCATACAAATTATCGCTGTAGCTTATAACGCCTATTATAAATGCGTAAATTACTTAAGTTTTGTAGTAATCAATAATAGCAATTCTAACTACTTATTGACACAATCTGAACTATGGTGATATTCACTATAGATTTCGGAAATAAAAAAGAAAATTGATCCTTTTATAACGTTTTTATTAATTTCAATATAAGCACGAACAAAAAATTTAAGACAAAAACTATTGCATAAAATATAATTAACTAACGAATCTAATAATTTATCCTCAAAGAAATCATTGAAACTGGTGTAGTAAGTATGCATCTTCAAACTAGTTACATCTTTATTAGAAAATACATGTTATCTGTACCTTGATCAACAAAAACCAAGTCACCGGCCGAAGCTTACATAATTTAGCTTCATGTGAATGTGTGCTAGACCATAATATTTTCGTTCCAATATAAAGCACGTTATTTTACCCGTGTGGCACCATGTCTTCACAAATATTTTTATTATATATCTTTTAATTCCCCAAAAGCAAATAAAAAGTCTCCGAGAACACAGTCACTAGACAAACAAATATTAACCGATAAATTTGCGTTGAGCCTACGTCAAAAAGAAAAAGGAGGTACGAACCAAGTACGAACAAAAATTTTTAAATTGGTTACTTCAATGTCCAGAAAAAGTGTACAGCTGAACTGGGTCAATAATCCCTCTATGTTCTAGTACCTCTATGTACTTTATTTAACCACAGACATATTAATTATTTAGTAGGCACCTAGCGTGGGAGTAACGGCACCAAACTGCCATTCCCAGTAAGTATATAAAATTAGCATTATCACCTTTCATCGCCCGCGCTTCCTTCTTTGTCGGGCAAAATATCTGGATACCTCATAATATTCATATTTTTCATTATAATAATCGGTACATATAAAATATAATTTTCTACCTACATCAGCAGACCAGATCCCATAGCTAGTTTTAATTTCAAATATCGATACTGATTTAAGTACCTTTAGCTGTGCTTTAGCTATTTACATCATAATATATGATATAACTTGAAAAATTATCGATAAATCAATGTATCTTTTTTTTTAATAGCACCCCCCTACGCGCTACGAGCGCCATTTTTTCAATGCTCTTTAATAATTCGGCAGTTTAGGATTTAACAACTCTATACTTGTCAGGAATAACATTTCTAGTGTGATAAGAGAGTGAACGATGCAGGTAAGCTCATTGTAGATGTTTGTTTGGAAAGGGGTCTTCTTGTGTCTAATACGATATTCCAGCACAAGGACATACACATGTATACGTGGAGAAGAAATGAACAAAAAAGCATGATAGATCTGATCCTGGTTGATAACCGTCTCCGAAGCAATCTACAAGATACGCGTGCGTATAGAGGCCCCACTCTGGAATCAGACCACTATCTCGTAGTTGCGCGGTTTAGTGGTCTGTTCAGGAAGTGGAGGCACTGGCGAGAGCGTATCCCCTTCGGAGACCTTGAAAGAATAAAGGTTGAAAAGTTGCAAGATGAGAGCGTGAGCAGAATGTATGAAGACAGAGTCCGGGACAAGCTTTTGACAGCAGGCTCTTCGGACTCAAATGTAGATGAATGCTGGAATAGCCTGAAAGAGAGTTTGGTGAAATCCGCGAAAGAAGTATGTGGTTGCTCAAAGAAGCATATTACAGCAAAAGGTGATGCATGGTGGGATGCGGAGTTGCAAAGCTCCGTAGAAAGTAAGAAGAAAGCGTGGCAGGACTATGTATCTTCTTTGAACCTGAATGCCAGTATGACAGAGATGAGGAAAGAAATATACCGGCAATGCAAGAATGCCACTAAAACTTTATTGAAAGAAAAGCGTGAAAGAGCCAGTATGATTGAGGAGGAGAGGCTGGCGAAGAACTTCGAGAACAACACCAAACTCTTTTGGAGCAAGGTGAGAAAGGCTCGAGGTGATTCGTCAGGCTCCAGAATGGAAAGGATAAAATCTAAAGATGGTGACATTCTTGCAGACACACAAGCTGTGCTAAACCGGTGGAGTGAATATTTTGGAGAAATGTATGGAGATGACCCGGATGCTGTTGCCGCAGACGTGCCTAAAGGCGAGATTGCGGCACCAGAATCAACGGAGAACATCACTATGGAAGAAGTTGAATGGGCGATAGGAAGTATGAAAAACGGTAAAGCTGCGGGAGTAGACATGATATCTGCCGAGATGCTCAAATATGGTGGAACATGCGTCCGGGACGCTTTCCGGGCCCTTGCAAACCTTTGCTGGAGGACCGGTGGAGTCCCTACAGATTGGCGCCGCGCAGTCATAGTACCCTTGTATAAAGGCAAGGGTTCACAATATGACTGCGCTAATTACAGAGCCATCAGTTTGATCAGCTTGGCAGCCAAGGTGTACGGTAAAATTATTGAACGGAGAATGCGCGTGAAGTCCGATGGAATGTTGTGCGAGGCACAAGGGGGTTTCAGGTCTGGAAGAGGATGTTCGGATCAAGTCTTCTCACTCCGCAACATCGTAGAGAAGCATCTGGCAGTGGGCCGGAAGGTTTTCTGCGGTTTTGTAGATCTGGAGAAGGCATTTGACAGAGTTGTGCGAAAGAGACTTTGGGACATTTTGCCAGAGTATGGTATAGATGGCACTCTGTTGCGAGCCGTCCAGTCCACTTATGTGGACTGCAAGGCATGCGTACGGGTGGGTGGTAACAGGTCACCCTGGTTTGACGTTAAAATCGGCGTCAAGCAGGGTTGCGTGTTGTCCGCTAGACTGTTTATAATATATCTGGACAAAAGTCTTCAAAGACTGAAAGCGATGAATGAAGGTGTACAAATGGGTGACTTAGTGGTAAACCATCTACTTTATGCAGATGACGCGGTTTTAATAGCGCCAACAGCCACTGATCTACAAACACTAGTCACAGTTATGAAAGACGACTGCATGATCAATGGCTTACACTTGAATGTGAAGAAAACCAAGATTATGGTGTTTGAAAGGGAAGAAACCAGAACGAATGTAAGGATTGTGGTTGGTAACGATGTGCTGGAGCAAGTGAATGAGTTTGTATATCTTGGATGCGCCTTCAGTAAGGATGGGAAATACACCGCTGACATAGAGAGAAGAGTGAGTGCAGGGAACAGAGTGAATGGTGCGATGGGAAAGCTATTTGGGAGCCGGCACTTAAGCCATAAGGCGCAGCTGGCCATACATAACGGAGTTCTTGTCCCAACGCTGTTATATGGTAGCGAGAGCTGGGTATGTAAGAAGGAGAATGAAAGTAGGATAAATGCGGTAGAAATGCGAGCTCTGCGGAAGATGTGCGGAGTGAAGCTGACCGACCGCATTAGCAACAGCGTAGTAAGACAGCGAGTAGGTATGAAAGAGAGTATCGGTGTAAAGATGAGAAAGGGCATGCTCCGTTGGTTCGGGCATATAGAAAGAAAGCCAGAGGAAAGAATGACAAAACAGATATACAATGTGAAAGTGGAAGGATGCAGGTACCGGGGAAGACCTAGACTATCTTACCACGACCAAATAAACCGAGTCTTATCTGATGGAAAAGTCAAGAGTCTCCGTAACCGGCGAGCGTGTATGAGACGAACTATGAGAGTCGAGGAAGCCAGAGAGGTATGTAAGGAAAGAACCTGTTGGAACTCTGTACTCTCTGCCTACCCCGTAAGGGATCTGGCGTGAGGTTATAGATAGATAGAAATGCATAAATTTCGCGAAAGGTAGACTTTTTATGGTGATTTTTAACTGACCATGAGACAGGCCAGGGAACTACATATAACCGTAGTCAGTTTTTCAGTTTGGTAAAGAATCATATCTGCTATATATTTATATACATCACATAAGTACTTAAATTTCCGTAGAATAAAATGACATTTTTTCTTTAAAATAAAGCAATTAAGGACTTAGAATACGACAACTCACCATTTGTCAGGAGTCAGCATTTTTGTTGTTGTATGTGAATGATCTACGCTGTTGGCCGAGAGGCCTTTACCGCCTCACCGGGTAAGAGGGCAATAACTATGCTTCAGCAGAAAAAGCAAGGGGGCAACTAGCTCATTGGCGCCTTAAGTAAGAAAAGCCTCAGCTCTCGCTGTGGTGCTCCACACCAGCTGGCGGGCAAGGGATTCTTCAACCACGCCGGCGAAGTCAGTGTCTGTATTCGAAAGGAGGGAAGTAAGGGCATCAGGAGGATCAGTGATAATATGCGGCAGGCGGTGATAACGGCTGATGGGAGTCAGGTGCGTAGTCAGTAGCAGCTAAGATTAGGGGGTTTGAATTATTAGATGCGTTCGCGAAACAACATGTGCTGGTATAGTGTTGTTATTAATACGGCTTACAAGTATAGTATAGCCAAGGGAACAATATACGGCAAAACTTTAATAACCTGTACTTTTATACTAGGAAACCTGTAGAGAGCAAAATCAAAAGAAGATATGATATTTAGGTTTTTTTTTTAATATGGCACAACGCAATTAGCGTAATCAGCCACATTTAAAAATGGGGAAACGAGGATTGTAAAGAGAAAATCGGTCATGGAAAAAGTAATTTGGATTAATAATATCAGTAAAGTATTTTGTGTTTATTATTTTGTTTTTTTTTTAAAGTATTTTGTGCTCCAGCACTAATATTAATTTATTAAATTTATATACTAAGCATAAATTAAAAAATGAATGTATTGTAATAAATATAATAAAACACAGGAAAACAGAACGTAAAAGTCACTGTCAATAAAGAAATTTTGACAGTAATAAATCTAGATACGGGAAGCGAATTATACCTATTAATCATAAAACTGTGATAAAAATTCTAATATCATTATATGCAATAAACGATGCTAAAGCTTTATATACATTGATATTTTTATCAAATAAAAGGCTAGGAATGGAAAGGGGAAAAGGAACATGGAGTGAAATTAATTCATTGAACAATACAGATCGGTCGTACAGAGGACAGGCAAAGAAAATGTGGTTTAGATCCCTGGAATCAGAATCACAACTACATACCGATGAATCTATAATCTGGAATCTACCAAATGTGACCCAGACGCATTCTGATCAGAATGATTGTGGCACGCTTAGTAAGTCCCATCTTAACAAACCATGGTTTGGAAGCAGAAATTAAAGGCTGTATCATTTGGTAATATTTACAGATACTCTCAGACCACAACTGGTCCGAGGACTCATTCAAATAACCTGATGACAAAGTCACCAAATCACAAGAATAATTCCTGTAAGGAAACAGATCACCCGTATGTGTTGCGTCATTAGCCAGTGAATTCGCCCTTTCATTCTCAGAAATACCCCTGTGACTAGGGATCCAAGCAAATTCTACAAATAAGTCCATAACTGAACAGTTTAACAATAATTGTCTAATTTCATTAATGACAGGGCGTAACCTAGAAGTAAAAGGAAATTTTGTAAGTGCCTTAAGAGAACTCAAAGAACATGTGAAAATAACTGTTTTTTTTTAAGTTTTGCAAGTAATATATATTCTATTGCCTTTAAAATACTGTAACATTCTCCAGTAAAAATTAAAGACTGGGGGAAGTTTGACTTTTTGGACTATATCATATTGAGAATGATATACATCTACACCAACACATTCAGTTGGGGAATGTTTTGAAGTATCTGTGAAAATATAGTGGCAATCTGGCCATTTACTACCTACTATATAATTAAAATAAATATTAGGTTGCAAATCATTCTTTTTAATACCTATATTGAGATGAACGGGGATAGAAAGTGTTAAAGATCTGAAATTAGAACTGAAAATAGGAAGCAAATGGGAACTATTTGTAGGTGCAGAAAGTGCCTGTAGCTTACGAAAACTGTTGATTATACACGGATTTTTTTATGCTTCCAGTATGGTGACGATGATATAAGAGATGATAAATATTGAAGTTTGAGTAATAAGGGGTGAGAAAAAAGTTGAGCACATCTAAAAATAAATCTGTCTGAATGAAATTGTCGTCTTAAATATAAAGGAGATTCTTGACATTCTACCTGTAATGCTGATTTGGGACTTGATTGCATAGCACCTGTAATCATTCGTAAGGCTTTTGCCTGAATGGCAATACAGGTGTTCGCCGGAATGGCAATAGAAGTTAAGGAATACAGGTGTTGCCGAGGAAATTATATTTTTGTTTAGACACTGGTATAATAACCAGAAGAACCAGATGGGCAGGCTCGCTTTCGGATGAGTATAGACTCAAGTGTGGGGTGAGACAGGGGGGGTTGTCCTCTCCTCGTCTCTTTAATTTATATGTAAATGAACTGATCGAGGGTCTCAGGAGTACCAACGTCGGATGTCATATAGGCGGTATATGTGTTAATAATATCAGTTACGCGGACGATATGGTGCTTCTGAGCCCCTCGGTCGGTGCCCTCAGGAGATTGGTCAGTAATTGTGAGGTATATGCGGTGACCCACGGACTCAGGTATAACGCAAAGAAGAGTGAAATCATGGTTTTCAAATCATCAAAGAAATTATATAATAATATACCGAACGTTCGTCTTTGCGGTATGTTCTTAAATGTTGTGAAAAAGTTTAAGTACCTGGGTCACTGGATCACCGATGACTTGAGTGACAATACTGATATTGAACGGGAGCGCAGGTCTCTAGCTGTCCGATTATTAAGTCCTGAACTTTAGTAAAACACCAACTCAATGTAAATCATGTATTTTGCTAGGGAGCCATTGTACAAAAGTGCGTATGTCATTATCTTATTTTCCTACCCACTTAATCCACATTATTAATTAACAAAGTAGAAAAGTACCCTATTCTAATACACATAAATCCATGTAAACAAATCAACAATATAACATACCTCCCCCCTAAGTATAATAAATAAAACGAATGAACAACGATTATGTGACCAAATGCCAATACATAATTAAGCTGTCACAAAAGGCATCTATGACATATAGTGATTATCTCTATGTCTGTCGTATGGAGTTTTAGAATGCAGATCTATTTTATTTTTTACTTTTCCTGGTGCCGATGAAACTAAGGGGCTATCTGATGGAGGTATACCCAATATCTCTGCCCATTTATCCGCATCCGGAATCTCAATAATTTTATCCAAATCCTGAGAGTCTGGATTCTCTGTTCGTACCGGTTCATCACTCGCTAAATCATCAGCTACTCTCTCTTCCTCCTCTGGCCCGGATTTTGTAGATGTTTTTTTTATTAACTGATCAATGTGACGGGTGATTAGCGCTCCATTCTCAGTTTTAATCTTGTAGTTAGATGAACCGTTCTTATCATATATCTGACCTGGTAACCATCTTGGGCCCATAGCATTATAGTTGCGGTACATAATGTTCTGACCTACATTTGTTTCTCTCGTTTTATTCTCCCTGTTGACATCAATCTGTTTCTCAGTCCGTTTATGTTGTAGATTATCTGGGTGTATAGTATCCAATAAAGTACGTAGCCGTCTATTCATGAGCAGTTCTGCAGGTGTCTTCTTTGTTGTAGTGCATGGTGTGACCCGAAGTCCTAGCAGTAGATTTGGAATTCTACTGTCCCATGCCAAGTCATCCATTTTCCTTAATTTATCCTTAATTGTCTGTATCATTCGTTCGGCCAACCCATTTGTAGCTGGGTGATATGGGGCTGTAGTCACATGACGAATGTTATTAGCAGTGAAAAATTTCTCTATTTCATTAGATACGAAACATGTGCCGTTATCCGACACTATTGTATCACATAGCCCATGTGTAGCAAATACCGTCCTTAATAGTTTAATGACTGTAGCCGAAGTGGTGTTATTGACCATAAATAGTTCAGGCCATCGGGAGTAAGCATCCACGATAATCAAGAAATACTTATTGTAAAATGGTCCAGCGAAATCCATATGTATTCTGGACCAAGGCCTTGACGGTGTAATCCACTTATGATAGGTCTTTGGTGGCATGTGTCGATGTTCCAAACATTTAGTACACGTGCTGACTAGGTCTTCGATGTCTTCATTGAGGCGTGGCCACCAAACATAGCTTCTAGCTAGAGCTTTCGTTTGTACGATTCCTGAATGTGTTCTGTGCAACGCTTTCAACACTGCTTGGCGAATGGACTTTGGTACGACCACTCGACAACCCAACAATATGCAGTCGTCCTGAAGCGACAATTCTAAACGATTCAACCAGAATGGACGTAAATTGTTGTCATTGACTCTAACGGGCCAACCGCGTTGTATATAGTAGATGACTCGTGACAATGTGTTATCACGTCTCGTTTCCGACGCTATCTGCTCAACATCATAGGGGAAATCTTCTGGTGACTCGGCCATCAACAATATTTCACCGAGCTGTTGTTCCGGTTCCTCTGGAACTGGTTGTGGCCAACGACTTAAATTGTCTGCGAATCCAATTTGCGCACCTGGTTTATAAACTATTTCATAGCTGTGAGACGTTAAAGCGATGGCAATCCTAGTTAATCGAGGTGACAACATATTAGGCATAGGTTTCTTTGGATCAAATAAACCCAGTAGCGGTTTGTGATCAGTCACTAATCGAAAATGTCTTCCCATCAGGTAATTATGGAACTTGGTGATACCAAACATTATAGATGCCGCCTCTTTGTCCAGTTGCGAATAACGTCTTTCGTGTGAATGTAATGTTCTTGACGCCATAGCTATGGGACGTTCCTGTCCATTATGAGTCTCATGAGATAATACTGCACCAACACCGTATTCTGAGCTGTCACACGTAAGTACAAGTGGTTTTCGTAAGTCATAGTGCTCCAGTGTTAAGTCAAAAGTAATAAGACGTTTCGCTGTGTCGAATGCATTTTGTTCACGCTCTGTCCACCTCCATGCCTGAGATTTTTCCAATAACCTATGTAATGGCTCTAGTATAGTAGCCTTATGCGGTATGAATCTTTCATAAAAGTTGTATAAACCGAGAAATGCCTGCAGTTCCTGCTTGTTCTTAGGCTTAGGAGTGTTCACGATTGCCTCTACTTTACTTTTTGCGGGATGTATTCCCTCCGCATCTACGACAAATCCAAGAAATTCGACCCTTTCTTGAAAAAATTTGCACTTATTCTTATTAAGGCGAAGGCCAGCTCGACCTATCCGTCCCAAAACAGAGTCCAGTCTGTCCTGCAATTCTTGTTTAGACCTGCCACTAATAATAATATCGTCAATTAGGACAGCTATTCCCGGAATATCAGCCAGCAAAGATGTCATCAAACGCTGAAAAATCCCCGGACTTGCCTTGACGCCAAAAGCCAAACGATGTACAGTGTAAAGACCTTTACAGGTATTCAAAGTTAACAGTTTCGAGGTGTCTTCGTTGACAACCACCTGTGTATATGCACGGTCCAGATCTAGAGTTGAAAAAAATTTTCCACCTGCAACAGTGGCGAAAATTTCATTTGCGGTAGGCAAAGGATACGTATCTGATTCAGTTGCTTCGTTGACTGTGCTGCGATAGTCACCACACAATCTTATTTCCCCCGTTTTCTTTATTATCGGAACAACGGGCGTAGCCCATTCAGAATAGGACGTCGGTTGTAGTACTCCTTCTTCTACTAGTCTGTCTATCTCTTGTCCTACCCTCTCCTTGATTGCAAATGGAACAGGTCTGGCTTTTAAAAATTTAGGTACAGCGTTCGCTTTGAGATGTATTGTCACTTGCTGTCCACGGTAGGTACCGAGTCCATCCTGAAATACTTCTTTGTGTTTATTCATCAATCTATCCATTTCAGCACCATCTTCAATAAAGTTAATATTTAGTGAGATGTTTAGCGGGCTAAACCAATCACGACCTAGAAGATTTGGTCCAGTTCCTCTAGCGACGATGACGCAAAGATCTCGGATCACCTCATTGTATTGTACTGGCAACCAGTGTTGGGCACTAATTGTTTAATTGTTCAATTGTAGGATCAAACAATTGAAATTTCAATCGCGGAAAAAATCAATTGCAATTGACGATTGAAAAATTAATTGTTAGTTGTAGGTTTTCACAATTAACAATTGATCAATGGTAATTGTAAAACGGTGCAATTACCATTGATCAATTGTTAATCGTTTTTTGCATGTTTACGATTAAACAATTAACAATTAAACACACGAAAGAATATATTTTAAACACATCCAAGATGGCGGACGTGACTTTTGAAGTAATATGGGTGTCACTTTTGGGGTTTCGGGAATAATAATTGCGTGAATTTTTGGATCTAAGATTTCGGACGCGACTTTTGAAGGTAAATCAATATGGGTGTCACATTTGCGATATTAGGGCATGCTGATTACGAATATGACGTTAATTTCTGGATCTAAGATGGCGGACGTGTCTTTTGTAACAAAATCAATATGCGTGTCACTTTTATGGTTTTAAGGGATTTTGATAACGAAAATAATGTTAATTTTAAAATCCAAGACGGCGGCCGCGACTTTTTATGAAAATCAATTTGGGTATTGACTTTGGGGTTTTAGGGGATGCTGATAACAAATATAAAGTTAATTTTAAAATCCAAGATGGCGGACGCGACTTTTTTGTAAATCAATATGGGTATCGATTTCGGGGTTTTAGGGGATGCTGATTACGAATATGGCGTTAGTTTCTGGATCCAAGATGGCGGACGCGACTTTTTATGAAAATATACATGGGTATCGATTTCAGGGTTTAGGGAATGCTGATAACAAATATACCGATAATTTTAAAATCCGAGATGGCGGACGCGACTTTTTATGAAAATCTATATGGGTATCGATTTCAGGGTTTAGGGAAAGCTGATAACAAATATACCGATAATTTTAAAATCCGAGATGGCGGACGCGACTTTTTATGAAAATCGATATGGGTATCGCTTTTGGGGTTTTAGGGGATGTTGATTAAGAATATGGCGTTAGTTTCTGGATTCAGGATGGCGGACGCGACTTTTGAAATAAAATCAATATGGGTGTCACTTTTAGGGTTTTAAGGGATGCTGAGTACAAATATAACGTTATTTAAAAATCCAAGACGGCGGACGTGATTCTTGATGTAAAATCAATATGGGTGTCACTTTTGGGGTTTTAGGGGATGCTGTTAACTTTTAGAACCAAGATGGCGGACGCGACTTTTGGAGTTAAATCGATATGGGTTTCATTTTTGGGGTTTATAGTTTATCATATTTTGTGCAAATTTTTCTTGTGTATAAGGCTGGACCTCTTCAACTTTTTTTAAGCCCCTTGTCGGTATTTTTTTTTTGGAATTTTTGCACCTTTTTT
This sequence comes from Phalera bucephala, assembly GCA_905147815.2. Lineage (NCBI taxonomy): Eukaryota > Metazoa > Arthropoda > Insecta > Lepidoptera > Notodontidae > Phalera > Phalera bucephala. The sequence continues at coordinate 18,845,854 of LR990621.1, forward strand.
ATAATTTACTTTGTTTTATGTATCTTTTATATTCATTTACACAATCTTATCCATGTTTCAGTTTGAGGTGAATCAGAAAATTGGACGTACAGTTGTCGAATCCTCTGATTCTAGTAGTGAAAGGCGACCATTTAGTACACAGAGCTCTGATTATATGTGCAAGTGCAAGACGCGGGGTGAAGATATTGACGTGATTGAGCTCGGCCCTGAAGACTGCCCATCTCGATCTAACTGTTCATTGATGTTCGTATCCGACGTGTTATCTGATCCATAATGACTATAATATTCAAAAAGTGTGGAAATATGCGAATATACTTAATAGAAATGAATTCAAGTCCCTACAATATTCCTGTGTGCGCACGATTCACACTCACTCTCTATGTTTGTGAAAATTCGTAAGTTTAAATACCTACTACTATAAGTACACACACAAAAGTACTCTGAAGTGAGATCGTGTCGAAATGTAGGCGATACTTTGCGCTCCGAAAAAAAGTTATGACAATATTTTCTTCCTAAACGATCAAACAGAGACACGCGGGGTCTCAGTGCGCGGGGTATGTGGTGTGCCCTACCACAGTGTACTATAATACAGTAAAACATCTGAGTACTTACGGTCCGAATCAAACTCACGCACACAGACGCGCGCTCTACACGCCTTCTCGATAATTTTCTGCATGTAATAAGCCGCGGTGGCATGCACGTCCGAGACGGACGCTTTTTTAACAACTAACATTAGAACGTTCTGTGAAGAAATAACCTGTTCGAACTCTTTACTCACTGCCTACCCCACAAGGGATCTGGCGTAACAATATAGATAGATAAACACCGTCACGCCTATATTCCCCAGAGGGGGTGGCAGAGGTGTACTGAGTACACCCACGTTTCGCCGACGTTGTTAGGCCATATACCGGGCACAATTCCAGACTCCGGACTCATACTGGGAATTTTTCGTTAGAAAAACTAACATTTGTCCGACCTAGGATTTGAACCCAGGACCTCGTGATCACAAAGCAATGAGCTTTGCCACCAGACCAACGAGGCAGTCGAGTTATAGATAGATAGAAAATTAATACAAATTGAAATGTTTTGTCTTTTTGTGCTATTAGGCCTTAATATTTAGAATAAAATGACCACTTTAAACTTATTAGTTACTACATTGCTGTTTGCTTATTGCTATCAAAATCTATACATGAGGGCTTGTATGGTTTCTCAATATGTGTCTATTATTAGAATTAAAATAATAACCGACCGCATTAGCAACAGCATAGTAAGACAGCGAGTAGGTATGAAAGATAGTATCGGTGTAAAGATGAGAAAGGGCATGCTCCGTTGGTTCGGGCATATAGAAAGAATGCCAGAGGAAAGAATGACAAAACAGATATACAATGTGAAAGTGGAAGGATGCAGGTACCGAGGAAGACCTAGACTATCTTACCACGACCAAATAAACCGAGTCTTATCTGATGGAAAAGTCAAGAGTCTCCGTAACCGGCGAGCGTGTATGAGACGAACTATGAGAGTCGAGGAAGCCAGAGAGGTATGTAAGGAAAGAACCTGTTGGAACTCTGTACTCTCTGCCTACCCCGCAAGGGATCTGGCGTGAGGTTATAGATAGATAGATAGATAAAATAATGGCCACTCGAATCGCCAAATTGATATTTAGTAACTCGTGGTTTTTAACATATATACGAGTACTTATATACAATTTCCGAGTAATCTATCATATAAACTCTCAATAAGAATGAGATTCGAGAATACTTATTATATATAAGTATGAGAATACTTATTCGTAAAAGGAGAAAACGTGTTTCTAGAAACAATTTGCAATAAAGTTCAATAATATATTCTTGAGCATAAAAATTAAAATTATAAACGTTTTCATTATGCTGTTATTACACAATGTCTATGTTAAATTGAATTACGCTGCACTCATATCGAAAAAATACAGGCTTATAACCGCTGCAGTAGATTAGTTTTAATAAATGACAAAAAATAAATCCAAAAAAAGGTGCTAATCTTAACAGCGTTCTGACGGGAGTGTAGGTAATTATGCAACTAAAACGGCTTAGATGAGTTACTGCATAGATAGATACTGTGGCACTACCGACCGACTTTACCTACCTACGCACGTGCACTTTGTCGGCTCGTGTCGGTGCCGAAAGGCGGCGAGTAACTAGGGTTGTCCCCCATAGTTTATTATAAAGTACGTATTGAACGTTATTTAGGGTAAGTATACTTCGTACTTTATGAGAACTGTAAAGTACTAGAAATTTGATTTTTTAAGATTCATTTTACATAAATCATTAAAAAGAAAAAAATTGATCGCATTAAAAGCAAAGTGGATGATGTCTGGTGTTCGAATCGGAATGTTTGGTAAGCTAGATTTAAGAAAAAAAAACATTATTACATGTACAACTTCTCTAACTTAAAGAAAATAGTAAATACTATAAGCACTTTTAAATTCTTTCTCCCATCTATTTAAGTTATCACAGACTGTTAACATGCTGTGAAGGTGTTTAGCTATGATAATAGTGATTAAAAGGTTCTAAAAGTAATAAAACATATGTTTTTAAACAAAATAGTAAAGTGAAATAAATAATACTTTATTTAGATACAATGCACTTTTTTGCCTTCCTTTAAAAACCAATGTACTTTATTTACTCAAATAATAGGTGGCAACCCTACTACTGACGCGCGCGCACTTGTCGGTTCGTGCCGCTGCCGAAAGGTGACAAGTGCGCGCGCGTTTCTTTAAAGTTTAGGTACTTATTTATAAACAAACATTTTTATAGCACGGGGGGTTGGCAGAGAGGTGTAGTGTATTCAACGAATTCGAATGCTTTTATATGGAACTGGAACTTGTAAAATATTCAATTCTTATAGGGACAAAATAGAAATACTTATTTTTTTACAAGCTTTTATTTAACTTTCACTGTTCGTATGTCTGTCTGTCTTTCCGGTTCAACTCTTCTGATCCTTTTTTCAAGCACTTACGGTATCCGAATCAGCTGAAATTGGCATACGTATGTAGGTTCGGTAACAATACAATAATATGGTACCATGGGGTTGGTCTAATGATAAAGTTGGAAGGTGGCAATAGAAACATGTGAACTGGACAAAACCCCTCGTGTTTAGGGTGGTTAGATTGATACTGACAAGTACAAGTAGATTGATATTGGTGTTAAATCAATATGGATATCATTTTTGGGGTTTTAGGGGATGCTGATAACGAATATAGTGTTTAATTTGTTCGTAATCAACCCATATTCGTAATCAGCATACTCTCAAACCCAACAAACGATGCCCATATTGATTATTCATAAGAAGTCGCGACCGCCATCTTTGATACAAAAATTAATGCCATTTTAGTTATCACCATCCCCTAAAATCTCATAGATTATGTCTTGTTTTGTCTTGAGTCTTTTTAGAAGGCAAGCTTTCACTCAAGCATCGTACTCCCGATTCAAGCCTTACAACACCAGACAGAAGTGTACATTGTGCATTCCCACATTGCGCCAACGTTAAGTGTGCTTTTAACACCTACATTGCGCAGACGGTTTTTTGATGATTAATTGTTAATTGTTTAATTGTAAATGTGCATAAAACGATTAACAATTGATCAATTGTAATTGCAATGCTTTGCAATTACAATTGATCAATTGTTAATTGCAAACCATTGCAATTACAATTGATCAATTGTTAATTGCATAACACTGCAATTACAATTGATCAATTGTTAATTGTCAATTGTTTAATCAATTGATTTTTGCCCAACACTGCTGGCAACCAAACTTGTCCCAAAAGACGTACGGGAGTCTCTGTCCATGTTCGGAGCGACAGTTCGATAGGCTGCAAAGCATCACGTGGTAGACGAAAGCGAATCGAGTGCCATGTGCGTTCATTAATTATTGAAAAACTAGCACCCGTGTCCACCTGCATGTTGACCGATACCCCCGCAAGAGCTACCGCCACTTCGTAGGGCGGTATGCGGCTGGTTCGTTGGGTGATTACACCCGGTACCCAATAAATTCCATTTAAACGATCATCCGCACCTGCAGCGTAGTTGACGTCTCTGTTTACGGTCTTCTTCTTGCTTAAACATATCTTTTCCAAATGTCCCTTCTTCTTACAATACCGACATACAGTATTTACAAAACGACACTCTCCGGCGTGTCGATTCCCGCAACGGTAGCATAAACGACTATAAAGGCTCTTCGTTTGAAACGCATTAACCTCCATCGGCTCGACAACTGCGGGCGGCCCCGTATTAGCACACCCCGACGAGAACGGCTGTGATAGCCCCGACGACAACCCAACGGCCGCTTGCTGGATCATACGGACGTCCCGCCCCGCACTTTCAGATGACAACATAGCGTCCACTACGTCCTGATAAGTTATACGGTCCCGCTTCAACAGTTCGTACTGTAGTCTTTCGTCCCTCATACCACAAACTAATCGGTCCCGTAACATTCGCTCTAAGTCTATAAAATTGCAACCGGAAGTTAATTTTCGAAGTTGTGCTATATAGTCCGTTGCACACTCGTCACGTTTTTGATCTCGTTTATAAAACTGAAAGGACACTGATATTTCATTTGGCTTTGGGCTAAAATGTTTTGTAAGAATCTTATGTATTTCATCAAATGTCACTTCACTAGCTTTCTTTGGTGTAATTAATGCCAGGAATGTTTCGAATACTCGCGATCCACATACTGTAAAGAAATTTGCTCGCTTGTCAGCATCCAAAACGACACCATTTGCCTCAAAACAAAATTGTAAACGATCGAAATAAATGTCCCAATTGTCCTTTTGCGGATTAAACTCATCAAATTTCACTGCTTTACTGTTCATTTTGACCACTTTTTACCAAACGTCGCCACTATTAAGTCCTGAACTTTAGTAAAACACCAACTCAATGTAAATCATGTATTTTGCTAGGTAGCCATTGTACAAAAGTGCGTATGTCATTATCTTATTTTCCTACCCACTTAATCCACATTATTAATTAACAAAGTAGAAAAGTACCCGATTCTAATACACATAAATCCATGTAAACAAATCAACAATATAACACCGATGTAATATGGTGGCTCGCAGGTTTGCACGATGTACTGATAACGTTAAGGTAACTTTATTCAAGGCGTACTGCCAGACCTTTTACACGTGCAGCCTGTGGGTTAACTATACGCAGAGGGCTTATGGCGACTTGCGCGTCCAATATAACAATGCTTTTAGGGTGCTAATGGGGCTGCCACGATTTTGTAGTGCATCTGGCATGTTTGCCGTGGCCCGTACGGATAGCTTTAGTACGATCATGAGAAAGCGATGTGCATCCATGATGCAGCGCGTGCGTGGCAGTACTAATGGCATCCTGAGAGCATTAGCTGAGCGTTGGGACTCGCCGATGCTCGAGCGCTGGATACGACTACATGTAGTCAAATAATCAAGCGTCTTGGGCATCGGGGTGTTTTGACGTTAAATTATTTTTTTTTTTCCTATAATCTAGAACACTTCTTATTAAAGAATTATATAATAGTTTCAAAGAAGTAGGATGTGCGCCCCACCAAACTCCTGAAAGACATCTAAGAATGTTAAAAGTTCTCTCACATTCTGAGACTATGTATTCATAATGAGGTAAACCTGTAAGACCAGAGTCAAAAATGATACCTAAGAATTTAATTTGTGATTTCACTGAAATAACCTCGTTATCATATGTAACAGAGACAGGAGAAGAAGAGCGCTTTCTGGAGAATAGAACTATTGAACACGTACTGAGAGTTGGAGGCCATTGTTATGAAGCCATAATTTAAGGGTCTGAGGAGAAGAAGATAAAGTATGACTAGCAGTCTCAAATGATTTATCCTGTACATAAACCAGTCTCATCGGCATATTGTAGGATCTTGACGGAGCAACCTAAAGAAGATTCTAAATCATTGGTATAGATATTGTATAATATTGGACTGAGAACGGATCCCTGAGGTAGGCCTTTCCAAACAAGGCGTGTTAAATTAGAGTCACCAATAGATAAGCAGATAGATCTCTCTGATAACATATTAATAATAAGGTTTGTAAGCAAATGGGCGACTCCTAGAACTATTCGTTTTTATTTTAATACCGGAATTATTACATTATCATAAGCAGAACTTACATCAAGGAATGATGATTAGAAAATGAAATACGTAATTCAGTAATAACAATTTCCAAGCTATCATATGTTCCCTTGCCCTTTCTAAAGCCAAATTGGCTAGGTGCCAATAGATGATGACTTTCTAAATACGATTCTAGACGATTTTAAACCAAATGGTCAGAAACTTTAGCAAAAACTGAAGATAGGGCTATAGGCCTAAAAGAAGAAACACACGGGGACTTATTAGGTTTTAATATAGGAATAACAGATTGAGTTCTCCATGAAGTGGGACTATAACCTGACTGCATGATTGAATTTATAAGATCAAAGAAGTAAGACAACCTAGATTCACTTAGGTGGGATAAGAAAGAATAAGGTACCCCATCTTCACCTGGAGCAGAATCTTTGACGTTGGACAATACACTCTTTATTTCTTGTAATGAAAATGGTGAATCTAATTCTGACAAACGAATGGATGGAGGTACATAGGATGGTGTGCTTACATTGGAATCAGGCACATAAGGAGGAGCTAAATTATCCATGAACTGTTCAGCTAATAAAGGGGTACAAAAAATTTGATGAATCATTAAAAACAGATCTGAATCTTTTAATATTCTTCCAAACTATTGAAGGATTTACATTGGGGCTAATGGATGCACAGAACTATTTCCAACCATCAAACGTCTTTTTCTTTAATAATTTACGTGTGTTACGTGCTACCTGTAAGTAGAGTTCAAAATTTTCAGATGTCATACAGGAACGATAAAGCTTTTTAGCTTGTCTCCTATTTGGTATCGCTTTTGCACACTCATGATCCCACCAAGAAGGAGAAGGAATCTTACCAGATGAACCATTTCTAATAGGAAAAATGCTATTCTTCTCAACTGAACAGTCAGTTTCATTTCCTATACAAATATTGGGGAGTGTCACAACTTTTTATTGTAGTAATTGTTTAAACAAATCCCAGTCAGCATTATATAATTTATATTTCAGACGAGTACTATGTTGAGGAAGGGATGGGCGTGTGCAAGTAAAGGAAATAATGAGCGGAAAATGATCACTACCAAAAGAAGACTATAAAGTACTCCATGTTAGAGAGGAAGCACGACATGGAGAACACAGAGACAGGTCTATAGCACTTTCGCCTTCGTTAGGAGAAGTATAACGGGTTGGCGATCCAGTATTTAGAATACCTAAATTATGGTTGTCAATTAATTCCAACATCAGTTCCCCATTGTGATTAGTCACAGAGCAACCCCAAGACATGGTGAGAATTAAAATCCCCTAATAATAGACCACTAAAAGAATTAAGAGAATGATCAAGCTCAACAAACATGTTGAGAGAAGGATGAGGCATATATACAGAAACTACATTAACATGCCCAATAGCAAATTGCACATTTACTGCAACAATTGATATAGTATTACTGTGAGAAGGGATAGGGATAGTGGAAAAGGAAAGAGGCTTACTAACTAATACGGCGACCTCGGCATAACCATCAGATCTGTCCTCCCGCACACAGCTAAAACCAGGAATCTTAATAGTAAAATCCGGCCTCAGCCATGTCTCGGAAAGACAGATCACCAATGGTATGGATTTGTTCAATATGTAAATTAAATCATTTTTTTTATTAAAAATACTCCTACTTTTCCACTGGATTATCTTTCAGGTTAGATCCATTATTAGAGGGATTAATAGAATACAAAATATATTTTAAAAGGGCAGCGTTGGACGGTGAGTTCAGACTAATTTTTCTTCTAAGTTCTTTATTTCCAGACAATAATTGGATAAGAGCAACTATAATATCTGCAACTGAAATCTGAGAGGCATTATTTTCTTTAGCTTTCATAGCCTGATCGTTAGTGGAAGATAATGGCCAACTGTAATCTTTAATAAGGTCATTATGGACAGCCCTATCATACCCTCTGGAAAATTTAGGAGGGGTATGGGGTTTTAGCAATACCGTTTTTCTATAAGATTTACTAGAAGGTGACCAGGTGGAAGAAGGATGAGAGATGTCAATAGTTTCTAATCTAGTGCTAGATGATTTAACAATATATTCATAAGGTTTTAAAACTGGTACATGTAATTTAGTGGCTTCAACATATGAAATACAATTGTGTGCCATTGATCTTTTAATGCATAACTTTCGATTATATTCAGGACACTTTTTATCACTTGATCGCCAGAACACAAGCAGCAGGAGGCGTCATCGTCATCAATGTCACAAGATGAGCCAGTGTGTTCCTGACCACGCTTGTAACATCGCGGACGAGATCGGCATTTGGATTGGATGTGCCCAAAACGACAACATCTATAGCATTGTATAGTAGGGAATATGTAAAAATCTACTGGAAGCGCCGTGTAAAACAAGTATACCTTTTTTGGTAATACTTGCCCATCAAAAGTTATCACAATAGATTGTGAAGAGTTCCATTTTGGTTTATCACCTACAACTGGCACCTTATAATTTAATCGCCGAATTCTAAGTATTTTCCCACATCCAATAGGAAGAGAAATGCTACACATTACCTTCTCATCAGATATGTCAGCCGGTACACCGCATCCCAAGCCCATACGTGTCACGTTAGATGAGGGGATAAATGCTTTCAAATTGTCTTTAGGAAGACGCGGATCGGTAATAAAATTATTTGCGTCAATAAAATCTGAAAAAGACATGGAAATTTTATTTCTCCCTATCCTTTTTAAGCTTCCATTAATAATATTCTTAAATAGACATTTTTTAAGAAATTTCCCGAACGCCACAGGGTGGAATGACGAATTTTCACTGCCAGGAATAATCTTAATAATATGGACAACAAGACCAATATCTGAATTTTCATAAGAGTTTCTACCAATTGAAACATGAGAGATATTCGTAGTATTTAGATTATTATTATTGCAATCCGATGTTCTATTAAATTCAGTATTTTTAGGAACTGGGATGGTATTTATTGGTAGAAAACCGTTTCATGTAGGAGATCTGTCCCTAAATTGGCTATTAGGTACATCTGCACTAACTGATTCGGTACATAAGCATGAGTCGCGATGATCGTTTTCACCTTTGCCTATCCGTCTGCGACGCTTGGTACAGTGCCTGCAACGTCTAGCAGATAATTTGCGTTTCGTTCTTACAGTATTGATCGACCCATCCATATCCACAGTGCTGGAGTCGTTTGGGTCGTCAAGCACTCCATTTGGGCATAACGTTACATTAAACCCAACCGGGGGCAAGAAACCCCCGCCTGGGTCATCTGGTGATTCCCCGCCTTCGATTATAATAAAAGGAAACTAAAACATACCAGAAACTCGCTATATCTACAAACCAATTAACAATAATAATATTTACACTTAAAATAAAATAAATATATACAAAAAAGACTACTAAACCGATATTTACAACAAAATATTTAAATTTGAAATGAAGAAAATGAAAAAGCCCGCCTAGCCTGTTCAAACGTTTCCCGCGCTTTGGATATTTTCGTTTAATACGGGAAATTTTTAATTTCCTTAAAAATACGGCAGTGTTGGACTTAGACTACGGCAGCGCAACCCCACATTTTTCAGGAACAACACTGGCTGAGTGTCTGTCACTGTCACTGTCATTGCTCATTCTCTTATTCGTGCCTGCTTGCTGTGTCAATTCTTGCCGAATGCGCCTGAATGGCTTACGATACTCTTGTGCCAATATCAATTTTTATTTTTGTTCATTGTCATCTCCACTTATTGGAGTAGTAGTAACTTAATCAATAGCTCGTGTATAATTAACACATTTATTTATATTAGCCATTTTCATTGATTTTGTTGTACCTACCAGTGATTATTTATTTTGCGAGTTTGAAAGCCAAAATGTGGAGAAAACCATTAATTATATTATATTTATGTCTCGGTTTTGTGATATCTCAAGACGGTGAGTTTTTATTTTACTACTCTATTTAATTTTTACTTACCTTTGGTAATAGTAATAGTATAGAATAGGTAGTGGCTCAACTACCGGTTTCTCAAAAAAACAGTCTAATTATTTAAAATTTATAACATAATGTAAGCAGCGAAAAAATATTTTCAATTTGACAAATAACACTGAAGTGCACTGATAAGTTAAATGCATGAAACAATTATCTACATATTGTAAACAGACCTTGCCCTATGACTTGTTTAATAGGTATATTATTATACTCAATAACATATTTTACACATGAAGGATGAGCGCAAAGTTTAAGTCCCATAAATAAAGATGACAGAACTATAATTCAAAACTTAGAGGAAAAAAAAATAATTGTTAACAACATGCATGTGGATCTATGTACGTACATACACAATATATGTATAAACTTATATACAGAGGTGTCAGTAATGGTAACAGTGTTGCGAGTTCAATGGTTTTTTCCCATCTCAAAAATGCCCAGCACGCCTTAAGAAGTTTTCACTTCAGAAAACACCGTCAGTGGAGACGACCACAGAATAATATAAAAGTTAATGACATAGTAACCATACAACAAAAACTATCCAGTATGAGTTCGGAGTCTGGAATTGTGCCCGGTATATGGCAATAGGCTCGCCCCCTATTGCATGGGACCTAACATCGTCGGCGAAACGTGGGTGCACTCAGTACACCTCTGCCACCCTCTTTGGGGAATATAGGCATGACGGTACAAGGAACTTTTCTATTAATAATTTTTTATTAAAAAGGGCTTTTTAAAAACAAGCTTTTATACACATAGCATAGCATAGCAAAAACACAAGAAGATATCTTGCTTAGTTGAGGAGTTTTTATAGCTTCTATCTGGGACCATCATCAGCCCCTGAACACATTCTGGGTCTAAAGTCAAGACAAATCCAACAAGACTAAGCATAGTGGGGTTATATTGTGTAGTTGGCCGGTTCCATTGGACACCTTTCGGCTTCATCATCAGACCCTGAACACTATCTGGTAATATTGTACTTGTCAATACCAATCCTAAACACAAGGGGGTTGTGTTGTATATTTCACATGTTTCTATGACCACCTTTCGACTCCATCACCAGCTCAGCTCCATGGTACCATATTATTGCATTGTCTCTGAACTTACGTATATATGCCAAATTTCATGCCAGATACCTATAAGTGCTTGAAAAATAAATAACAAGATTTGAACCGGGAAGAAAGACAGACAGACAGACATGAACATAGCAAGTGAAATAAAAGCTTGTAAAAAAATTAACTTTATCTGTTACTAGCGGCCTGTCCCGGCTTCGCACTGGTGATTATTGCGTCCGCTGCGTAGGAACGCGCGGCTACCTATTTCATAGATGTGCACGCCCCTCTCCCTCACTTCGGTCCCCCCTCCCTCGCCGCGTTGCCCGCTGCGCTACGTGGGGCCATAGCGGCCACGGCGCGCCGGCGTTTATTTTTAACCGACTTCTAAAAAGCAGGAGGTTCTCAAGTCGACTGTATGCTTTTTTTGTATGTATGTTACGCGACCATTCCGCCAATTATGAATCGATTTCGATGATTCTTTTTGCATTGGGTTCAGTATAGCTCCAAAGTGGTCCCATTATAATTTCATCGGTATTGGACTTTGGACTTGGAAGATACACCAGGGAACTCCTTAACAACCAACAATACGAATGCGTAGATAGAGATATTATGGGTATTACGTCCATCCTATAGGTACCCTGCCATAGAACTAATCAGAATATTAACCGACTTCAAAAAACTCCTCCTTTTTTGAAGTCGGTTAATATTCTGATTAGTGACAATTTGTCTGTGTTTTTTATACGGTCTTAATTTATAAACTGATTTTGATGATTCTTTTTGCGTTGAGTTTAATATAGTTTCGAGGTGCTCCCATTTAAATCGGTATTGAACTTTGGACTTTGAAGATGCACCAGGGCGAAGATACACTTTAACGGCGAACAGCACAAATGTATAGATTCCGTTGTTATGGTTATTATACCAATCCTGTATGTACCTTGCTGTACAACTCAGCAAAATAATATAATCATCATCATCATGATTAGGAGATTCGTAGAAGAACCAAGGCCACCGCCATAGCCCTTAAGATTAGCGAGCTGAAGTGGCAATGGACGGGCCACATAGCGCGAATATCGGACGGGCGTTGGGGCAGAAAGATTCTTGAGTGGAGACCACGTATTGGCAAGCGCAGCGTGGGACGACCGCCTGCCAGATGGACCGACGATCTTGTGAAAATTGCAGGAAGTCGTTGGATGCAGGTGGCATCGGACCGGTTACGCTGGATAGCCATTGGGGAGACCTATGTTCAGCAGTGGACAAGTATAGGCTGAGATGATGAAATAATATAATATAAGTATATAAATATCAGTAAATAATTCACTTGTCACGTAAAATGGTAAAAAAAATCTTTAAAAAAAAAACGAGTTTAAGAATAAATATTTAAAGTTGGTGCCAAGTAACCGACTGCACTAACCGGTACCGACTTCAAATATTATTTTTTTGAAGTCGGGTTTGTTTTTTTCTTTGAAAGATTTAATTCTATTAGTATTTTGTTTAGATTGACATTTTTAAATTCGTTATATCTATTGAATGGAATGTCCGATTTGAATAATTCAAAAAGTAATCTACAGGTATTGAAACAGTCTTAATTGTGTGTGTGTGAATGATGTACGCTGTTGGCCGCGAGGCCTTTACAGCTTCACCGGACTTAAAGGCGAGCGTGCAACCACTATGCTCTAGCCAGCCAGAAGGGCAAGAGGCGACATACTCGAAGGCGCCTCGAAGAGGCGCCCTCCGTTGGGACAGTCGCTGTAGGGGGACGGGTGCACTACTAAGTGCACCGGTCAACCGCCGGCTATGGGAGGGAATCTACTACTACGTCGTCGTCGTCGCGTACGAAACCCTAAAAAAGGAGCATATTGAATATCACGGAACGGGGAGATTTGCGGTTATTCCTAACAAAACTTAAGCCAAATATTAATTATTTGCTGTCAATCCATCAAGTACATCCCCCCATTAAAATTATGACTATTTTGTGATTGTCGTTGTAGAAGTTACGTTACGTTATTAATGTTTAATTTTAATTATATTACGACTGTTACAATGTAATATGATAACAATAATAATTAATAGTGTAAAAATTATATATTTGAAAAATACACACAGGCGGGTAAAAAAATACTAATAAAGTAGGGACAAAAAGTTCAACCTTTCTCGGCTTTCTGTTCTTTTATGGAAGTATGTAACTGTTTAGTATTTAATTTTTAATACGTACCTACCACACGCAAACATTACAAATATACTTATTCTAACATAAAATAAAAGTATGTACTATCGATTCGCTTTACTTTTCTTTTCGAAATTTCGGAAACAAATGAGTAACGTTTGTCTGTGTGTGTGTGTGTGTGAATGATGTACGCTGTTGGCCTCGAGGCCTCTACAGCTTCACCGGATTTAAACGGCGAGCGTGCAACCACTACGCTCCAGCCAGCCAGAAGGGCAAGAGGCGACATACTCGAGGGCGCCTCTTCGAGGCGCCCTCGGTTGGGACAGTCGCTGTAGGGGGACGGGTGCACTACTAAGCGCACCGGTCAATCGCCGGCTATGGGAGGGGATCTACTACTACGTCTACGTCGTCGTCGCCCGTATTCTGAGCGGAAAGAAGGGATGACAAAGCATCGGGGGGGTCGGTGAGAACATGTCGCGGCCGGCGGTGGCGGCAGGGGTCGGGAGGGAGATCGTAGTCGGCGGGTAGCTACGATTAACGGATTCGCATGGGTAGATGCGTTCGCGAAGTGACGTGTTGACGCCTTTTTAATAAAGGCGCGAATAGGTTCGAGACCTAGATCGGAGTGGAGGAAGTAACGTTTATCCTTGGCATTCGTATTTATATTGGTGAAGAATCAAACAAGTTCATGCAAGATTGCAAGCACACACACCACAAGTCGTATTTCGTTCCTTTGCACGTCTGAACAAGCGTTGCGGATGGCGGCGGCGGCAGCGGTGGCACTTTGCAAGTCTCGACACGTTGTACTGAATATGGAATATGCAAGTTTTTACAAGTTACAGTCGCTGGGCTTCTTAAAATATTATCTGCCTACATTAATAGGTGAAGTCAAGCCAACATTTTAGTTCTTCACTATCGAAAGCAAATAAGTTTTCGCTTACGAATTGTAAACCCCCATTTTTTTGTCACGCCAATGTAGACCCCCGTCGAGTCTCCCGTCCTTTGGGAACTAAGGCCTTAAACCGTCATAAATAATTATCTTATTTTGTCTAGAGTCTTTACGGCAAGTTTTTACTCAAGCTTAGTTCTCCCGATTCAAACCTTGCAACACTAGACAGAAGTGTACATTGTACACCCACATTTCACCAACGATAGGTGTGCTTTTAACACCTACATTGCACCGGCGATGTGATTTTATGATTAATAGTTAATCGTAAACGTATATAAAACGATTAAAAATTGATTGCAAAACGTTGTAATTACGATTGATCAATTGTTAATTGTCTCAACAATTGATTTTTGCCCAACACTGATAGATAGGTAATAATCAGTGTTGGGCACTAATTGTTTAATTGTTCAATTGTAGGACCAAACAATTGAAATTTCAATCGCAGAAAAAATCAATTGCAATTGACGATTGAAAAATTAATTGTTAATTGTAGGGTTCACAATTAACAATTGATCAATGGTAATTGTAAAACGTTGCAATTGCCATTGATCAATTGTTAATCGTTTTTTGCATGTTTACGATTAAACAATTAACAATTAAACACAGGACAATATATTTTAAGCACATCCAAGATGGCGGACGTGACTTTTAAAGTAAAATTGGTGTCATTTTTGGGGTTTCAGGGAATACTGATTGCAAATATGGCATGAATTTTTGGATCTAAGTAAAATACGACGATAAGACTTTTGAAGTAAAATCAATATAGGAGTCACATTTGGGATATTAGGGGATGCTGATTACGAATATGACGTTAATTTCTGGATCTAAGATGGTGGACGTGACTTTTGTAACAAAATCAATATGCATGTCACTTTTATGGTTTTGAAAGAAGTTGATAACGAATATTATGTTAATTTTAAAATCCAAGATGGCAGATGCGACTTTTTATGAAAATCGATATGGGTATTGATTTCGGGGTTTTATGAGATGCTGATTACAAATATGGCGTTAGTTTCTGGATCCAAAATGGCGGACGCGACTTTTTATGAAAATCGATATGGGTATCGATTTCAAGGTTTAGGGAATGTTGATAACAAATATAACGTTAATTTTAAAACCCAAGATGGCGGACGCGACTTTTTATGAAAAGCGATATGGGTAACAATTTCAGGGTATTAGGGGATGCTGACTACGAATATGGCGTTAGTTTCTAGGTCCAAGATGGCGGACTTGACTTTTGAAATAAAATCAATATAGATGTCACTTTTAGGGTTTTAAGGGATGCAGAGTAAAAATATAACGTTAATTTAAAGATCCAAGATGGCGGACGCGACTATTGAAGTAAAATCGATGTGGGTTTTATTTTTGGGGTTTTAGGGATGCTGATAACAAATATAACGTTAATTTTGAAATCAAGATGGTGGGCGCAACTTTTTATTAAAATCAATATGGGTATAGATTTCGGGATTTCAGGCGATGCTAATTACGAATATGGCGTTAGTTTCTGGAAACAAGATGGCGCTCGCGACTTTTGATGTAAAATCAATATGGATGCCACTTTTAGGGTTTTAAGGAATGCTGAGTACAAATATAACGTTAATTTAAAAATCCAAGATAGCGGACGCGACATTTGATGTAAAATCAATATGGGTGTCACTTTCTGGGTTTTAGGGGATGCTGATAACGAATATGGCGTTAACTTTTGGAACCAAGATGGCGGACGAGACTTTTGGAGTTAAATCGATATGGGTTTCATTTTTGGGGTTTTAAGGGATGCTGATAACAAATATAACGTTAATTTTGAAATCCAAGATGGCGGGCGCGGCTTTTTATGAAAATCGATATGGGTATCGATTTCGGAGTTTTAGGGTATGCTGATTACGAATATGGCGTTAGTTTCTGGATGCAAGATGGCGGACATGACATTTGAAGTAAAATCGATATAGGTGTCACTTTTAGGGTTTTAAGGGATGCTGAGTACAAATATAACGTTAATTTAAAGATCCAACATGGCGGACGCAACTTTTGAAGTAAAATCGATATGGGTTTTATTTTTGGGGTTTTAGGGGATGCTGATAACAAATATAACGTTAATTTTGAAATCCAAGATGGCGGGCGCGACTTGTTATGAAAATCGATATGGGTATCGATATCGGGGTTTTAGGGCATGTTGATTACGAATATGGCGTTAGTTTCTGGATCCAAGATGGCGGTCGTGACCTTTTTTGTAAAATTCGATATGAGTTTTATTTTTAGGGTTTTAGGAGATTCTGATAACGAATATAACCTTAATATTGGAATCCAAGATGGCCAATGCGACTTTTGAAGTAAAATTAGTATGGGTGTTATTTTTGGGGTTTGGGGGAAGCTGATAAAGAATATAGCGTTAATTTTGAAATCCAAGATGGCGGATGTGACTTTTGAAGTAACTTCAATGTGGGTATCATTTCGGGGGTTATGTCCAAGAGCGTGCTCGTTGCGACCCCTGCCAGCCGTTTAGGCTGGGTCGTTTCCTCGAGGCGACGCGTGTATTCTAGGGTACCACTGAGCGGTCGTGCCAGCAAGGGGGTGGGTATCTGGCTGTGCCATCGCCTGGCTTCTGGAGTGAGACTATGGCCTGTACGATGCAAGATTCTCTAAGTCCGTTTAAATCCTAAGTCTCACTAGAGTATTTTTGGATGCAGCATACGCTTCCGTAAGCTTGTCAACACACCAGGAGCTTGAAAAGTTTTAGGATAATGTCAGGGAACTTTTGAATCTGACTGATGCAAATGAAATGGTGATTTTGTGCGACGACCTGAATAAATGGGTGGGAACCAGGTGGCAATCTTACGACGTTGCTCTAGGTCCTTATGGTGATAAGAGAGTAAATGATGCGGGTAAGCTCATTGTAGATGCATGTTTGGAAAGAGGCCTTCTTGTGTCAAATACGATATTCCAACATAAAGCGATTAATATTACGTGGAGAAGGAATGAACAGAAAAGCATGATAGATTTGATCCTAGTAGATAACCGTCTCCAGAGCAAACTTTAAGATATCTGTGCATATAGAGGTCCCACTCTTGAATCGGAACACTATCTTATAGTTACGTGGTTTGTTTAGAAGAAGAGGCACTGGCGAGAGCATATACCCTTCGGAGGCCATAAAAAAATTATAATTTTTTTTTTTTTTTTTAAACGTAGCCCCACACTAGGATTATTCCTGTGTCGTGGGTGCGTTTACAAACATGAAAATTCACAAACAAATAAACAAATACCCAGACCGGGACAAATAATTGTGGATCACACAAAGATTTGTCCCGTGCGGGAATCGAACCCGCGACTATTCGACACAGTGGGCGGAGCAGCTTAAGCTCTTAACCACTGCGCTAAATCGTTGAAAAGTTGCAAGAGTGAGAAGAATGTATGAAGATCTGTTCATAAAGACTCAGGTCCGGGAGAAGCTTTTAACAGCAGGTACTTCGGACTCGAATATAAATGAATGCTGAAATAGCCTGAAAGAGAGTTTGTTAGAATCCGCGAAAGAAGTATGTCGTTGCTCAAAAAAGCAAAGCACAGCGGAAGGTGGGACGGAGAGTTACAAAGCTTTGTAGAAAGTAAGAAGAAGGCGTGACAGGACTGTGTTTCTTCTTTGAATGTAAATGACAGTATGACAGAGCTGAAGAAATAAATATACGGCAATGCAAGAGTGCCACCAAAACTTTAGTGAAAGAAATGTTTGAAAGAACTAGTGCGATTGGAGAAGAAAGGCTCGAGGTGATTCGTCAGGCTTAAGCCAAAAGGCGTAGCAAGCCATTCATTAAGGAGTGCTTGTCCTAACGCTGTTATATGGCAGTAAGGGGTGGTTATGTAAGAAGAAGAATGAAAGCAGGATAAATGCGGTCGAAATGCGAGCACTGCGGAAGATGTGCCGTGATTGACCGTATTCGCAATAGCATAGTAAGAAAGCTTGTAGATATGAATGTTAGTATTAGTGTAAAGATGCGAAAGGGTATGCTTCGTTGGTTCGGGCATAAAAAATGTCGGAAGAAAGAATGACAAAACAGATATCAAATGCGAAAATGGAAGGATGTAGGTACCGGGAAATATCTAGACCATCTTACCCCGTTTGATTGGTTATGACGAGTACTATAGATCCTAAGAGTTCCGTTGGCCACCTTCCTGATCCATCATCAGGACGTGGCCGCCATCTGAGTTTAAAGTACTGGTCAAGACAAATATTACGACCTAAAACACGACGGAGTTTCTGAAACTCGAACCGACCGAGACATGTTGGTCTAGTTTTTTCGACCCGCAAAGTCAATTTGTCTTCTTATCACAAATTCAATTTGTCATAAGAATTCAAGATAAACAATAGCAAACAAGGAGCAACAATAGTGTTAAATAAATATACAACGAGAAATATTAAAAATCAATTTTTATTTAAATCAATGTTCCGATTTAATGACACATAATTAAAATGTTTTCTGTATATTCTTTGAATAGGTTAAGTTGCACTTTAACACGACTCTCTTTTCAAACATTTGATCTGATAATCTATGACTTTTTGGTGAATTGGTCATAGTAGCAAAAGAAAACAATCTTTCAACTGCTGCGGAAGCTGGTAATGGAGTATTAAATTTTATAAAGACTCTTTTTATTTCTGGGTATTTGTTCAGCAGACTTAGTTCTTCACTTTCTTCATCAAAAAAGTGTAGCATTAATAGCTCAGCCTTTGTTATAGGCATGTTACTACCGGCAGCCGCTGTAGGTGACACATGAATATTACTATCTGAGTCAGAATCAGATTCAAATAAATTTTCAATACGACTTTTAGTTGCTATAATTTGTTGAGGCTTTTCATTGAGTTCTTTTGAAATAAGGGTTTTAAAAAGATTCTGTACCTTAGTTTGGTCTTGATTATCTAAGCGAGAAAGCCACTTATTTTTAAAACGGGGATAAGATACAGCAGCTATTGCTGCATGTTCTGCCTCAGCAGTGTTAAAGTTAAAAAACTGTTTAAATCTTGTTTCAACGCTTATTCTGTACGCCTCGATTAAAGGTGCACAGTACATCAAATTGCCTCTCCTTTCAATTTTTTGTATTTTTCTTATCAATGCAAACAGACATGGCAATAAAATGCCATAATAGGCATTGGTTTCACTTTGCATAATATCTAGTGCTTCTGCTACTGGTGCAGCACATGTCAAATATTCTTTCAAGTAATCAAATTCAATATCTTTTATGGGATTACTAATATTTAAAGCTCTATGAACCTGAAAATTTTTTTCTTGAATTGATAAAATTTGTTGATCATATAGGCTATTCTATCTGGTTTCACCCGGTCGACTTAATGTGTGTTGTAATATATCTTGTATAATTTCAGCCGTTTTTGGACGACCAGCTGCATTCCATAAAGAGTTGCATTTTTTTAATGTGGTGGTATGTATATGAGATAATGGAGTACCTATGTCATTTAAAACTTTATTGGCATCAACGGTAGCACATAAGCTTAATGTATGCGCACAGCATCTTAGATGAGCAGGCAAAAAAAAAATCTTCGGATTCTTCTTCGTCCAGACTTGAGTCAGATTCCACATCTATTTCTTCAAACAAAGAATCTTCTGGCTGACTGGTTTTGTCACAACTGATGTTTGTAAGTTCCACGCCAAAAGCGCGAAATGCTTTTACAAAATTACTGCCGTTATCAGTAATGGTTGCGACTACCTTATTACCGTTTAAGCCAAATTCTGTATAAATTTCTTTAATTAAATTAGTAATACGATCGTAACTATGAATGCCTTTGAACCGCTGACATGCTAATGCTACTGAAACACGTTTCAAATCTTTTGTGATCCAATGTGCACTCATACCTAAGAAGCTTCTCTTCTTTCCCGACCAGATATCAGTTGTAGTGCACACGAAATCAACAGCCTTTAGTTCAGATTTTATGGCAGACATTTTTTCTTCATAATATGTATTTATATGGCGACTCAAACTTCGACGGCTTACAACTTTCAAATTCTTATCGGATATGTTCAAGTTGCTAAACATCTCTAAAAATATGGGTTTTCAATAGCCCTCAATGGGATCATAGAATCAATAAAGAAGTTTATCATATTTTGTGCAAATTTTTCTTGTGTATATGACTGGACCTCTTCAACTTTTCTTAAGCCCCTAGTCGGTATTTTTTTTTGGAATGTTTGCACCTTTTTTATAATTTTTCTTTGTTTTTATGTATCTTTTATATTCATATACACAATCTTGTCCATGTTTCCGTTTGAGGTGACTCAGAAAATTGGATGTACAGTTGTCGAATCCTCTGATTTTAGTAGTGACAGGCGAGCATTTAGTACACAGAGCTGTAATTATATGTGCTGTTGATTCTTCTGGTAAATATTTGAAAAATGTACCGTCAAGTAGTGCAAGACGCGGGGGTGAAGATATCGACGTGATTGAGCTCGGCCCTGAAGACTGCCCATCTCGATCTAACTGTTCATTGATGTCCGTGTCCAATGTGTTAACTGACATATAACTATATTTCTCTTCATCCATAATGACTATAATGTCCAAAAAGTGTGGAAATATTCGTTGAAATATGCGAATATACTTAATAGAAATGAATTTAAGTTCCTACAATATTCCTGTGTGCGCGATTCAGACTCACACTCTCTATGTTTGTGGAAATTAGTTTAGTTTAAGCAACTGCTACTAAAAGTACACACACACAAAAGTACTCTAAAGTGAGATCGTGTCGAAATATACGCGATACTTTGCGCTACGCAAAAAAATTATGAAAAAAGATAAGTTTTAATAAATGAAAAAAAGGTGCTAACCTTAACAACGTTCTGACGGGGAGTGTTGGTAATTATACCACTAAAACGGCTTAGATGAGTTACTGGATAGATAGATACTGTGGCTTTACCGACCGACTCTAGCTACCTACGCACGTGCCCTTTGTCGGCTCGTGCCGGTGCCGAAAGGCGACGAGTCACTAGGGTTGCTACATGTAGTTTATTATAAAGTACGTCTATCTATCTATCTATAACCTCACGCCAGATCCCTTGCGGGGTAGGCAGAGAGTACAGAGTTCCAACAGGTTCTTTCCTTACATACCTCTCTGGCTTCCTCGACTCTCATAGTTGGTCTCATACACGCTCGCCGGATACGGAGACTCTTGACTTTTCCATCAGATAAGACTCGGTTTATTTGGTCGTGGTAAGATAGTCTAGGTCTTCCCCGGTACCTGCATCCTTCC
This sequence comes from Phalera bucephala, assembly GCA_905147815.2. Classification (NCBI taxonomy): domain Eukaryota; kingdom Metazoa; phylum Arthropoda; class Insecta; order Lepidoptera; family Notodontidae; genus Phalera; species Phalera bucephala. The sequence continues at coordinate 18,867,346 of LR990621.1, forward strand.
ACTTTCACATTGTATATCTGTTTTGTCATTCTTTCCTCTGGCATTCTTTCTATATGCCCGAACCAACGGAGCATGCCCTTTCTCATCTTTACACCGATACTATCTTTCATACCTACTCGCTGTCTTACTATGCTGTTGCTAATGCGGTCGGTCAGCTTCACTCCGCACATCTTCCGCAGAGCTCGCATTTCTACCGCATTTATCCTACTTTCATTCTCCTTCTTACATACCCAGCTCTCACTACCATATAACAGCGTTGGGACAAGAACTCCGTTATGTATGGCCAGCTGCGCCTTATGGCTTAAGTGCCGGCTCCCGAGTAGCTTTCCCATCGCACCATTCACTCTGTTCCCTGCACTCACTCTTCTCTCAATAAAGTACGTATCGTACGTTATTTAAGGTAAGTATACCTTGTACTTTATGAGAACTGTAAAGTATGCGAAAATACTTTATTTCGAATAGTCAACCTTTTAAGATTCATTTTAAATAAATCATTAAAAAGAAAAAAAATGATCGCAATTAAAAGCAAAGTAGATGATGTCTGGTGTTAAAATCTGAATCTATGGTTCTAGATTTAAGAAAAAAACATTATTACATCTAACTTCTCTAACTTAAAGAAAATAGTAAAAACTATCAGCACTTCTTAATTCTTACTAATCTATTCAAGTTAATTATAGACTGTCAACATGCTGTGAAGGTGTTTAGCAATGATAACAGTGACTGAAAAGTTCTAAAAGTAATAATAAATATGTTTTTAAACAAAATAATAAAGTGAAATATATAATACTTTATTTTGATACAATGTACTTTTTTTGCCTATCTTTAAAAACCAATGTACTTAATTTGCTCAAATAAAAGGTGGCAACCCTACTAGTGACGCACGCGCACTTGTCGGCTCGTGATACTGCCGAAAGGCGACAAGTGCGCGCGCGCTTCTTTAAAGTTTAGGTACCTTTTTATAAACAAACATTTGGTTACCACGGGGGGTTGGCAGAGAGGTGCAGTGTATTGGCCGAATTTCGAATGATTTATGGAACTGGAACTTGTAAAATATTCCATTTTTATATGGACAAAATAGAATACTTAATTTTTACAAGCTTTTATTTGCTCCCTGCCTTACTGCCTCGTTGGTCTGGTGGCAAAGCGCATCGCTATGTGATCACGAGGTCCTGGGTTCAAATCCGTGGTCGGACAAATGTAGTTTTTCTAACGAAAAATTCCCAGTAGCAGTCCGGAGTCTGGAGTTGTGCTCGGTATATGGCAATAGGCTCGCCCCCTATTACATGGGACCTAACATCGTCGGCGAAACGTGGGTGTACTCAGTACACCTCTGCCACCCCCTCTGGGGAATATAGGCGTGACGGTGTTACGGTGTTACTTTTATTTAACTTGCACTGTTCGTATGTCTGTCTGTCTTTCCTTCATTCATAAGAAGTCGCGACGCCATCTTTGATCCAAAAATAAACGCCATTTTAGTTATCAGCATCTCCTAAAATCTCATAGATAATGATGTCTTCTTTTGTCTTGAGTCTTTTTAGAAGGCAAACATTCACTCAAGCTTCGTACTCCCGATTCAAGCCTTACAACACCAGACAGAAGTTTACATTGTACACTCCCACATTGGGCCAACGTTAGTTGTGCTTTTTTTGATGATTAATTGTTAATTGTTTAATCGTAAATGTGCATAAAACGATTAACAATTGATCAATTGTAATTGCGTTGTTTTGCAATTACAATTGATCAATTGGTAATTGCAAAACATTGCAATTACAATTGATCAATTGTTAATTGCATAACACTGCAATTACAGTTGATCAATTGTTAATTGTCAATTGTTTAATCAATTGATTTTTGCCCAACACTGGTAATAATTCAACAACACAGTGCACGTGCGAAAGAGATAGGAATATTTGTTCTTAAAAATATAAGACGGATGCCGCGCCGTCGAGAACGTCGTGGCCGCGTCTGAGTTTAACCGGATAATTTCGATATTAAGAACTAAAATGTTATGTCCTTTGTAATAACCGGTAATCGAAATTCATTTCGTTCAATTTGATAAGGTTTCTTCATTAACCGGTTAATAAAAGTACGTAATTTTAACCAGATTTCGAATGTTTTTAACAGGTTTGTAAAAACTGGTACCGACCCCTGGATCAGATCGAATTCCGGGGCTTTATTATTTTAAAGACTTTTTATAGTATTTCTTAATTCATGCAACGATAGTCTTAGGAGATGGGGATGGTTGGAATTCCTGCGGCAAGTTGATGTCAATTTCTTCTTCCGGATAATTACTTTTATTGGTTTTAAAGACTTCAGCTAGATGATTTGCGAATGCATTAGCTTTTTGTTCACCAGTTTTTGTCTAGGACCCACTGCCTGTTCTTATAGCAGTCTTGAATTGTTGGAATTTATTTATTCTAAGTTTTCGTAAATTTCTAGAAGCAATATTCTGTTGTTGATGTCACAGTAAGTTTCTCTAGTATATTCTATAGTGTGGCATTGTTTGCATTATGCAGCATAATCCTTAGTTATTTGATTGACTTATTTAGAGCCGTCTTTTCAGTTCTATGCCTCGACTGTTGCCATATCCTTCGCAATCTCCTTTTCTATACTAATATTATAAAGAGAAAAGATTTGTATTTTTGAATGTTTGTACAGATATACAATGCAAAAGTGGAAGGATGTAGGTACCGGGGAAGACCTAGACTATCTTACCATAACCAATTAGACCGTGTCTTATCTGAAGGGCAAGTCAAGAGTCTCCGTAACCGGCAAGTGTGTATGAGACGAACTATGAGAGTGGAGGAAGCCAGAGAGGTATATAAGGAAAGAACCTGCTGGAACTCTGTACTCTCTGCCTACCCCGCGAGGGAGCTGGCGTGATGATATAGATAGATATATAGATAGAATATTTGTAACGAATAAACTCAAAAACTTTAGGATCGATCTCAAAAATTTTCGATCACCATTAGAAGCTACCTTATCCAGAAGAAACATAGGCTATATAACATAGACCACGACGCGTTGTGAGCAGTTTTTTCACACAATGAGCGTTTTCGGACTTTGAGCGTAACATAACTATATTGTGTACTAGCAGTTTCCCGCGACTTCGTGCCCGGTCGACAACAACACTACTTATCGGGTCTTTATTTTATAGCCTATGTCACTTTTGGATAATGTAGCTTTCTAATGGTGAAAGAATCATTAAAATCAATCCAGTAGTGTTTGAGTTTATTTGTTACAAACATACAAATCTTTCCTCTTTATTATATCAGTGTAGATTGGGTTGCGTTTGCTCGTTTTAGAGCCTGGAAAGTCTTGGCATCCTTCTTGCCAGAATCTCTTTATAGATTTTGCAACATTTGCAATTCGCTGGGTGGACGCCTTGGCATAGAGCACATTCTACAGGGATCTTGCGATCTTTTTTAGGGCAGTCCGAAGTTTTATGACCTTGGGCACATTTTACACATCGATATGGCCTCATGCAGTAATTTTTCGAGTGGCCAAACTGTTGGCATCTTTGACACTGTAGTGTTGTTGTTCTCTTTTTGGGATCTTCGAATATAATTGCTTGATGGTAGATATCATTGATGTTCTTTAACTGCTTTATTATTAGGCCCTGGAACGACATTCACGTTGTTGACATTATGAGGTTTATTATTTTTTTATTTTGCTATAAATCTTGTTTCCAGTCTTTATTATTTCTTCTTCAATCGTCTTGTGTGGGGTTGTGTGGTGTAGATTTTTAATAACCACTCTATAGCAGCGTTGGTCTTGAAGATTGAAAGTGTGGTCTATAAAAAATTGGTTTCTATTAACTACTTTCAGGGTGAAGCAGTCTTTGCCTGTTGTAGATTCCAGAAGTTCTGTTACTTTATTAATATTCTCGATTCCATAGAGGATAATGAGTGGTAGTTTACTCGGTCTCTTCTGTTTCGGTTTAATGGTGTCTTATGTGAGGTCTATGGGTAATTTATAGAATCGGTTGTTTAATGTTAGTCCATCTTGGGATGGCGTTTGTGAAAGTTTTTTTACATTTATTTTTCCTAGATATTGTAAGTCTTTGCCAATCAGGAGGTTTCGGAGTAGTTTCTTTCGTTCCCAGATCTTCGTACTGTGAAGTTGGTGTGGATTCTTGTTGTCTTTTATTTCCTAATAATGAGCTTCGGGCCGTATAAAAAGACCGAAAGTTTGTTAGATGAGATTTCGTTTTTTAGTAGTATTTACTGCTGCAGAAGCCTGGTCAATCACTTCTGTAGAGTCTTTGGTAACATATTTCACACTGTTCTCTGTTCAATATTACTATCCAAAAATTACTTTTGGTCCCACCTGGGATTCGTACTCAGGACCTCGTGATAGCTACGCGCATTATTCGCCAATAGCCTAACGAGGCATAGGTAACACAAGCTTTTATTTTACTTGCACTGTTCGTATGTTTGTCTGTCTGTCCATCTTTCCGGTTCAACTTTTGTGATCCAATTTTCAAGCACTTACGGGTGTCCGATTGAGCTGAAATTTGGCATTCGTATGTAGATTCGGTGACAATGCAATATTATGGTACCATGGAGCTGGTCTGAAGAAAATGAATGAAGGTGACGATGGGAACATGTTAACTACACAACATAACCACTTCGTGTTTAGGCTTGTTGGATTGATATTGACAAATACTATACAACCAGATGATGATGAGGGTCTGATGATGAAGTGGAAAAGTGGCCAACGGAACTACCTAGGTATTCCACATACCCCCGCCATTTTGGGCTCTTTGGATTTGTCTTAAAGAGTTCTCTAGACCCGGATGGTGCCTAGGGTCTGATGATTGAGTCGGAGGGTGGCCAACAGAACTACCTAACTACTCAACATAACCCCGCCGTGTTTGGGCTCGTTGGATCTGTTTTGACGAGTTCTATAGACCCGGATGATGTCTAGAGTTTGATGATGGAACCGGAGGGTGGGCTACGAAACTACTCAACTACTCAAAATAACCCCGCTGTGGTTGAAAATATAATTTGGGTTTGTATTGACGAGTTCTGTAGACCTGAATGGTGGCCAGAGTTTAATGATGGAGGCGGAGGGTGGCTAACGGAACCACCTAACTACTCAACATGACCCCGCAGTGTTTGGGCTCGTTGGATTTGTCTTGACGAGTTCTATAGACCTAGATGATGTACAGGATCTGATGATGGAGACGGAGGGTGGTCAACGGACTACCCAACTACTCAACATAGCTCCATCGTGTTTGGACTCGTTAGATTTGCCTTGACGAGATTTATAGGCCCGGATGGTGTCCAGGGTCTGATGATGAAACCGGAAGGTGACCAATAGGACTTAACAACAACTGAACATAATCCTGCCGTGTGTGGGCTCGTTGGATTTGCCTTGACGAGTTTTACAGATCCAGACGGTGTTCAGGTCTGATGATGGAGCCAGGGGGTAGCAAACGGAACTACCTAACTACTCAACAATGTAACCCCGATGTATTGGGACTCGTTGGATCTGTCTTGACAAGTACAATAGTGCTTGTCGGTCTCCGTTGTTTTTACCATAGGCTACAAAAGCTTCTTTTTAAATCTTTTTAAATAAAATTTTGGTTTATGATACATTTCGGTGATTTTTTTTTGCTTTGGGCTTAGTGTAGCTCCAGCCTCTATTTTAATTTCATTGGTATTGGATCTCGGTATATGAAAATACACGAATGAACTCGATAACATCAAACAATAAGAATGTGTCGATGGAGTTATTATGAGTTTAGAACCATCCTATGGGTGCCTCACTATAGTACTAAATAAAATATTAGCGGGCGCCAATACGAAGGTTTATAATTTATATGCTTACATATATTTTATGTATGTTTGTCGATAACTTCTTCGTTCATAAATCGACTTTAATGTTGATAAATAATCTTATGAAATCGTTTAAAAAACAAGCTTTTATTGCGAAAGTACGACGGAGATATTTTACTAAGCTTGCTACTTTGGCCTCCTTCCGCCTCAGAACCTGTTCGTTACCTATGTATATGGTACGTGTCTAGATAAATCAAATGAGCCCAAAAACAATAGAGTTACGTTCGAATTCCTTTGAGCACCTTCTGTCTCCACCACTAGACTCTGGCAACTGTAGTCTATAGAACATATCAAAACAAATCCAACAAGCCCAAACATGATGGGGCTATTGTTTAGTTCAAAAGTTTTTAGGGCCACCTCACATTATCAGATCCCTAAAACCATAGTAGACCTAAAACCAGTTCTATAACTATAGTAGGTACTAATCAAGACAAACGCAACAGGCTTGAAAACGAAAAACGATTCCAGTGCAATCAATTTTATTTAAAATAAACGACATGCCTAGACCATTCACCACCATTAGTTCAGTCATTTTGACACTCGCTCATAGTGCTCAAAGAACACCCGAAAGCTCATGAACGTAGTTTCGGTTTTGGCCCTAGTTTCCACTGGTTTTCTGCCGAAACCGCAACTACAATTTTGCGCTGAAACTGGTCGAAACTGAGCCGGCCCTCAGAGCGCGAGTCCTTCTCGCACTTGTCCAGTTATTTAAAAAGCGTTTACCGTATCGTGATACCCCATAATATTATGTGTCCAACTAAAATGAGCAGTTGCGACCAAAAAATAGAGCACATTGAAATTGCAAATGTACAAATATTCTCGTACGTAGTCATTGCAAATATTAAAACACAAAACATCTCGGTCGGACTTTGAACAGACATTACTAGTGATCGGATGAGTCGAACCTTGAATTTCCGTTACTTGTGTTTCTTTGTAATCCGATGAGTGAACCCACAATGTTTTGAATCAGACTGACAATGTTAAGGCGTTAGCGCATATGACCTTAGCAGAAGTTGGGGCGCACGTTAAGTACCTGGCAGTATAGATTGTTAGTTTTTAACAATATTATGTACCTATAACATACGTATAAATCGGCTTTCATAATATGACGTCGGTTAGCACCATTTTTATGTAGGTACCTTTTGCATCTGCTACTTTTAAAACAGTCCTGTTTTCACGCTAGTGAGTACGTAACACGTTCGTAACTACATAATAGACTATTCATTCACAAAATTCTAGCTTTCATAAAATCAGATAGGTCTGGCGGCTCTATCTTAGGTACTATAAAATAAAATTATTATATCCAGTAGTTCAAAGCCTAATTTGATTGGTGTCTCTATTATTTTGATAAGATGTGTACCAATAAAGCTACGGAAGTTTTAAAAGATTAAAATGTCATGTCAGTTATGACAGTAATGCACTTATTCCACCTGCGTGGTAGTGTGTTCATTAACGCGCTAACAAATACTTAACGCAGATGAGACGCAAACGCGGCAAGATGTATTTTAACGCCTTGTTGAAGCGTATTTCGACATAGACATAAACACTAACATAAACGCAGGTGGGGGAGAAGCATCACAAGATTTACACACATTATCTAGCATTAAAATTTTTTTTCCTCTTTCCTCATTTAATTTGTTTGTTTTAGCTGGTGACAGATGCATGAATAGCAACTTGGCATTACAAGGAATATGTACAGAAGTCACTAGTTGTGAAGCTGCAATGCGGTAAGGGAATTTCATAATAACTAACTAATACGTTATTATTCATACTAGCATCAAATACTAATAGCACATAGTTAAAATCATCTACGTTTATTCGTGCCAGGACTTTTTGGCGAAAAGAAATTTAGAAAATTATCATTATTAGTTTATCTATCTATCTATCTATCTATAACCTCACGCCAGATCCCTTGCGGGGTAGGCAGAGAGTACAGAGTTCCAACAGGTTCTTTCCTTACATACCTCTCTGGCTTCCTCGACTCTCATAGTTCGTCTCATACACGCTCGCCGGTTACGGAGACTCTTGACTTTTCCATCAGATAAGACTCGGTTTATTTGGTCGTGGTAAGATAGTCTAGGTCTTCCCCGGTACCTGCATCCTTCAACTTTCACATTGTATATCTGTTTTGTCATTCTTTCCTCTGGCATCCTTTCTATATGCCCGAACCAACGGAGCATGCCCTTTCTCATCTTTACACCGATACTATCTTTCATACCTACTCGCTGTCTTACTATGCTGTTGCTAATGCGGTCGGTCAGCTTCACTCCGCACATCTTCCGCAGAGCTCGCATTTCTACCGCATTTATCCTACTTTCATTCTCCTTCTTACATACCCAGCTCTCGCTACCATATAACAGCGTTGGGACAAGAACTCCGTTATGTATGGCCAGCTGCGCCTTATGGCTTAAGTGCCGGCTCCCGAGTAGCTTTCCCATCGCACCATTCACTCTGTTCCCTGCACTCACTCTTCTCTCTATGTCAGCGGTGTATTTCCCATCCTTACTGAAGGCGCATCCAAGATATAAAAACTCATTCACTTGCTCCAGCACATCGTTACCAACCACAATCCTTACATTCGTTCTGGTTTCTTCCCTTTCAAAAACCATAATCTTGGTTTTCTTCACATTCAAGTGTAAGCCATTGATCATGCAGTCGTCTTTCATAACTGTGACTAGTGTTTGCAGATCAGTGGCTGTTGGCGCTATTAAAACCGCGTCATCTGCATAAAGTAGATGGTTTACCATTAAGTCACCCATTTGTACACCTTCATTCATCGCTTTCAGTCTTTGAAGACTTTTATCCAGATATATTATAAACAGTCTAGCGGACAACACGCAACCCTGCTTGACGCCGATTTTAACGTCAAACCAGGGTGACCTGTTACCACCCACCCGTACGCATGCCTTGCAGTCCACATAAGTGGACTGGACGGCTCGCAACAGAGTGCCATCTATACCATACTCTGGCAAAATGTCCCAAAGTCTCTTTCGCACAACTCTGTCAAATGCCTTCTCCAGATCTACAAAACCGCAGAAAACCTTCCGCCCCACTGCCAGATGCTTCTCTACGATGTTGCGGAGTGAGAAGACTTGATCCGAACATCCTCTTCCAGACCTGAAACCCCCTTGTGCCTCGCACAACATTCCATCGGACTTCACGCGCATTCTCCGTTCAATAATTTTACCATACACCTTGGCTGCCAAGCTGATCAAACTGATGGCTTATTAGTTTATTAGTATTTAAACCTCATTTTCCTATACGCCCTTTGAGCCCCGAGGTATCGACCTGTCACTTGTTATTTTTCTCCCGTGAAACAAAGCACCCATCCCTAAAACGTGAATGACGTCACCACTTGTCGCGTGGGCCCTTATTCATTTTAAGTACCTAATTAAACGCGGATCTTGGATGCGCCTTCAGTAAGGATGGGAAATACACCGCTGACATAGAGAGAAGAGTGAGTGCAGAGAACAGAGTGAATGGTGCGATGGGAAAGCTACTCGGGAGCCGGCACTTAAGCCATAAGGCGCAGCTGGCCATACATAACGGAGTTCTTGTCCCAACGCTGTTATATGGTAGCGAGAGCTGGGTATGTAAGAAGGAGAATGAAAGTAGGATAAATGCGGTAGAAATGCGAGCTCTGCGGAAGATGTGCGGAGTGAAGCTGACCGACCGCATTAGCAACAGCATAGTAAGACAACGAGTAGGTATGAAAGATAGTATCGGTGTTAAGATGAGAAAGAGCATGCTCCGTTGGTTCGGGCATATAGAAAGAATGCCAGAGGAAAGAATGACAAAACAGATATACAATGTGAAAGTGAAAGGATGCAGGTACCGGGGAAGACCTAGACTATCTTACCACGACCAAATAAACCGAGTCTTATCTGATGGAAAAGTCAAGAGTCTCCGTAACCGGCGAGCGTGTATGGGACGAACTTTGAGAGTCGAGGAAGCCAGAGAGGTATGTAAGGAAAGAACCTATTGGAACTCTGTACTCTCTGCCTACCCCGCAAGGGATCTGGCGTGAGTTTATAGATAGATAGATAGATTAAACGCGGCGTGTTACAATATCTTCGTAAAATCATCGTTAATGCTATATATCCATCGACATAAAGATACTATTACATGATTATGTCACGAAGATATCGTAACGCGGCCCGTTTGGTTTTAGCTTAGTCAAGATGGTTTTCTCCAATAACGGGAGCGTTAAATATATAGGCACAATCATCTTCTACGAAATATTAAGCTATATGTTACTCATTACTTATTTATTTCTTGTCGTCGCGTTTCGCTACTAATTCAAATGTTAAACGTATTATTTTTCCTTTTAGAGCGATAAAAAGTAAGAAGAATCATGACTTCAAGAGATGTGGTTTCAATGGATTTATAGAAGTTGTCTGTTGTCCTACGTCAACCACCAAATTTGGTATGTCCTTGTTCATATCTTTCAAGTCACACAAAGCCTAAGAACTTAATTGTTACTATCTTCTTTTATAATTCTTCATTTTACACACATTTTTTTACAAATAATTGAATTACAATGTAAATAATTTACTAAGGCAAGCTTAACTCAAAGTGGAGTTCTCCAACAGCAAATCTTTAAGTGATAGAGAAGCAAATCATCAAAATGAGGATGGGAATAAGTGTACAACACAAAAAAGAAAGGGAAAAGATAGTTATAGATGGAAAAGGTATAAACTACAGATATATATCTATAAAATAGACTACATGAATATGTACATATATACAAATACCGATGGCCGTGGGGCAGACTGGTTCTTTAGTGGAGACCGCTTGTGGGCAAACGTAATGTAGGGCGCACTATGGCTCGATGGAGCGGCGATATTTGTAAGGTAGCGGGCAGGGATTGGAGAAGGAGAGCTGAAGATTGTCCAGCAATGGACTGATGATGATACAAATATCTTACATATTCTTCTTATCGTTACGACGGCAAACATGGTGAATTTATTTAGACGCGGCCCAGAACGGGGCCACTTGGACGGCTTGACATGCTGACATGCCCCAACACCGACACACAGCAGGACTTAATGACTGCCACCGACAATAGAGTCCAAGTGGTCGCCGTTCTGGCCCACCTTACATCGTGCTCCGGCACCATGTAAGGTGGGTCAGCATTTGAGTTAAACCGCACAGACACCTCAGATTGATATTGTCTGTAAGTCTCCACCTGAATCTGTTTTCCTTGCTCCGACCGACCTGAGTCCGAAGTCTATTTAAAGTCTAGACCGGCCATGGTAATTTATGTGTGGGAGCCTCTCACTAAGTGGTACAAAAGGGATACTCCATAATCGCCCATGGCCACTTTATCTATAGTATCTGCATTCCTATCGCTTTTAAATACAAATTAATAAAACTCTTTAAAAAATCTTGACAGCTGCAAATGTTAAAACTTGATACCTATTTAACTGAAAAATAAAAAGGCGAAGTGTATGAACTAAAAAATATTTTAATTTGTTTCAGGACCTGATGAGCCTAGAATTACTCAAAGAATTGCAGTAAAAGGTTAGTTCTAATAAAAGTACTATATAACTATATTAAACAAAAAAATGTAGCCCTACATTAGGATTTATTCCTGTTGGAACTTCTCTATACAAACCCCGCAAGGGATCTGGCGTGATAATATAGATAGATAGGTAGAAAAGATATTGAAAAAGGCATTGTACGCATCTACGGATAGGACCTATTCGTACTTGCCGGGGTGATAATAATATACTTGAACTAAAGAATAGGCTTGCATGAATATTATTTTATTTTACTAAATACAATTTAGCACGGTCAAAATTTAACGACGTTTGTCGACGCGAGCACGGAGAAGCGCCGGCAAATTATGCCATAAGAGTTGTTAACTATACGTTTTTTAAACGTATCTCCACACTAGTATTTATTCCTGTCGTGGGTGCGTTTACAAACATGAAAATTCACATACACACATTCCCAGACCGAAACAAATATTTAAGAGTCACACGAAAATTTGTCCCGTACGGGACCATTCGAACCACTGGGCTGAGCGGCTTAAGCTTTAAACAATGCACCAAATCGTCCGTCAAATTTTTATATTATGTATTGAATCTATTTAGATAGGTAATATAATTATTATCTTTCCTTCTTTCCTGATTATCTTTACTCCCATTTTCAATTTCTATGCTCTAACCATGATAAACATCTTCGCTCTTTTAATAATCGTCTTCTCCAATGCCCTTCTCACCATTCTAATTTTATACACTCTTCTTTCTCTCTCCAATCCATTTTGCTATGGATCGCACTGCCTCAGGATATCAAGAAGGCCACAAAAGGCTCGTCTTTTAAAAATAAAGTACAGGATTATCTTCTCAACATTTTAGCAGAATCATCTCAATTTTAATTTCATTTGTGTATATGTCTATCTATCTATCTATAACCTCACGCCAGATCCCTTGCGGGGTAGGCAGAGAGTACAGAGTTCCAACAGGTTCTTTCCTTACATACCTCTCTGGCTTCCTCGACTCTCATAGTTTATCTCATACACGCTCGCCGGTTACGGAGACTCTTGACTTTTCCATCAGATAAGACTCGGTTTATTTGGTCGTGGTAAGATAGTCTAGGTCTTCCCCGGTACCTGCATCCTTCCACTTTCACATTGTATATCTGTTTTGTCATTCTTTCCTCTGGCATTCTTTCTATATGCCCGAACCAACGGAGCATGCCCTTTCTCATCTTTACGCCGATACTATCTTTCATACCTACTCGCTGTCTTACTATGCTGTTGCTAATGCGGTCGGTCAGCTTCACTCCGCACATCTTCCGCAGAGCTCGCATTTCTACCGCATTTATCCTACTTTCATTCTCCTTCTTACATACCCAGCTCTCGCTACCATATAACAGCGTTGGGACAAGAACTCCGTTATGTATGGCCAGCTGCGCCTTATGGCTTAAGTGCCGGCTCCCGAGTAGCTTTCCCATCGCACCATTCACTCTGTTCCCTGCACTCACTCTTCTCTCTATGTCAGCGGTGTATTTCCCATCCTTACTGAAGGCGCATCCAAGATATACAAACTCATTCACTTGCTCCAGCACATCGTTACCAACCACAATCCACAATGTATATGTGTATTTATTATTATATGTATACTATATTACTTATATATATATCTGTATATACCATATCTATGTATCTTATTATATTTTCTTCTATCTCTTTATTTTTATCTTCTATAGATTTGCACCTACTTCACTAGTTTTTGCATCACCCTAAGGTAGACTGGTAGAGAATGCCTCAGGCATTAAGTCCGCCTTTGTACCACCTGTAGTGCATAAAGCATTAAATAAATAAATAAATAATTGTGTAAATTAAAAGAAATAAATTCATCATTATTATGTTAATTATGATGACCAGTTTGGTCCAGTAGCTCTGCCTACTGGATCCAGTCGTGGATTCGAACCTCGACAGGAAAAATATGTTAGCGTCTGAGTGTTAGTGATTTTCATGTTTTATAAACGCACCCACGACACAAATAATTCTTAGGGTGGAGCTACATTAAAAAATATAATAATTCCATTTACAATGTGTGTTATATAAATGTATTTTAAAATTAATGACATTATTACACCGTCACGCCTATATTCCCCAAGCGGGGGTGGCAGAGGTGTACTAAGTACACCTACGTTTCGCCAACAATGTTAGATCCCATGTAATAGGGGGCGAGCCTCTTGCCATATACCGGGCACAATTCCAGACTCCGGACACGTACTGGGAAATTTTCGTTAGAAAAACTACACTTGTCCGACCTAGGATTTGAACCCAGGACCTCGTGATCACAAAGCGATGCGCTTTGCCACTAGACCAACGAGGCAGTCATTATTCGTTTCTTCAATTAGTTGAACGTTCAACTTATATGTTATTATTTTTTAGAATGTGAAAAAATTATTGCAACAAGCATACCTGCGTTGGACCTGCATATAGTGGGCGGTGAAATAGCTTCGCTCGGGGAATTTCCACACATGGTAATAAACTTATCTACACTAATATTATAAAGAGGAAAGATCTGTATGTTTGTAACGAATAAACTCAAATACTACTGGACCGATTTCAAAAATTCTTCCTCCATACGAAAGCTACCTTATCCAGAAGTAACATAGGCTATATAACATAGACCCGGTAGGTGGCGCTGTTGTCGACCGGGTACGAAGTCGCGGAAAACTGCTAGTCTACACTAATATAATAAAGAGGAATGATTTGTATTTTTGTATGCTTGTAAAGAATAAACTCAAAAACTACTGGGCCGATTTCAAAAATTCTTCCTTCATACGAAAACTACCTTATCCAGAAGTAACATAGGCTATATAACATAGACCCGGTAGGTGGCGCTGTTGTCGACCGGGTACGAAGTCGCGGGAAACTGCTAGTCTACACTAATATAATAAAGATGAAAGATTTGTATTTTTGTATGCTTGTAAAGAATAAACTCAAAAACTACTGGGCCGATTTTAATGATTCGTTCACCATTAGAAAGCTACATTATATAGAAGTAACATGGTAGGTGGCGCTATTGTCGACAGGGTACGAAGTGGCGAGAATTTGCTATCTTTAATATTTTCCTTGCATTCGTACATAATAATACGAGTTGTTTAGATATAACTTCAAATAGATAATTCTGATCTTTTTCCCCTTATACCTAAAGAATACTTTTAAAAGTAAAACGTGTTTTCCTGCTATCAATACTTCGAAGATGTATAACCTGTTTTGTAAGCGTACACGAGTGGAATCGATACATCGCACGATGTACTACTACGTTTATTTCTTAGCCGATTATTATAATTTGAGAGATATTTTTAAAACTTTAAGCTGACCAAAAAACTGCTTCAAGCTCCAAGGAAATGACAAACAAACTTTTAATCAAATTAAAGCGATGCATTAAAGTTTTGTAAGCCGCAAAGTACACATTTTATGATCATGGTGTTAGGAAATGTTTGTTACGGTTTCATTATATTTTATATAAAAACGTAACCACACACTAGGATTGATTTCTGTGTCGTGGGTGCGTTTACAAACATGAAAATTCACACACGCAAATACCCAGACCGAAAAAAATTTATCGTGAATCACACAAAGATTTGTTCCGTGCGGGAATCGAACTCGCGTCTATTAGACACAGTGGGCGGAGCGGCTTAAGCTCTTAACCACTGCGCTAATTCGTCCGTCCGTATTCAGTAAACGACGCAATTTTCAACGACGCAAAATCTAGAGTTTTGTAATCTATCTATAACCTCACGCCAGATCCCTTGCGGGGTAGGCAGAAAGTACAGAGTTCCAACAGGTTCTTTCCTTACATACCTCTCTGGCTTCCTCGACTCTCATAGTTCGTCTCATACACGCTCGCCGGTTACGGAGACTCTTGACTTTTCCATCAGATAAGACTCGGTTTATTTGGTCGTGGTAAGATAGTCTAGGAGTTTTGTAATATCTGTTTATATGACCAAAATAAGTTTTTTCACTTCCAAATAAATGGGATGTCGACAAAATCGGCGCGAGTTCATATATTATGTTATACCTACACCATTGGCCAGTGACTCCTCTCGGGTCATTGGCCAATGGTGTAGGTCAGAATCATTTATAAGGTGTAACATAACAAACGCAAGACCTGAAAGTAGTGTTGTAAAAATGAGCACCGAGCGTTCAGCGCTGAGTCGACGCTTACGAGCGTTCAAGACTCGAGCGTTGAAGGCTCGAGCCTTTAAGGCTCTCGGAGCGTTGAAGACTCGCGTTATAACGCTTGAGTTGCGAGCTCAAGCGTTATAGCGTTATAATTTCTTTTGCTTTGATCGTCGAAAATCGAAATTAATTTAGACTTCCGAAACAACTGTGTAACAGAGGCGTATCCAACACCAGTACTTAACTAAGATTTTTGCATCAATTATAATAAATGAAAAAAAGTATGTAAATTTAAAATTACCAATCACTCAAAACGATAAACGAAAGTAGGCTGTAATTAAAATAAACACGAAAATTCATGCTGCACTCTGAAACTCCAACACGAAGCACGTATTTGTAAGAATTTATTTAGGGCAGCTCTTCAACGCAGGGGTAAGTACAAGTGCAGTAATATGCCAATTAGTAACAGATTCAGTATCAGAGTTGGTCAGTAACAGAGTGTGTTTAAATGACACCTAAATATAAAAATTCATTCAAGTCGGTACTTATGCATGTTGTAGTTATTTGTCTGTGTACACCCGCCGAAGGCGCCGCGGGGAAGTGCGGTTGCGGGAGGGGTGTTCTGCCGTGCCGAAAGAGTAGAGAGATTTAAAGAGTAGCCGAAAATGAAATTATTAAATATAATAGGTAAAACAAATTCTTTGAAAGAGCCGACTACGTGTAGGCGGTACGTGCACACTGTTCTCGTTGTATCGTATCATAGGTATTTAATTATGTGATCGTATTTCATATATGTATTTGGAACTGTAACATATGGAATTAGTTTGGGGAAGCCTAATACCAATAGAAAACGTATTTCCGGTTATGGATGACAAAAAGATACAATTTTTGTAGACTCAAGGTTTGGGTATGTCCGATACCTACTATAAAAACAAACGATTTAATATATTATTTAATTTAATAATTACTTACCTTCACATCTGTATCCTCATACGGGGTTGGCAGAGGTATACCTCAGCCAACATATATATGGCAGGGCATATTGTACCTTACTCGAATCACTTAAAGTTGTATTTGCAAAGTAATAGACAAAAAGCAATAAATTTACGACCGAAGCTGAACACAAAATGAGTTGAATCATTACACAACATTAGTATAATACACACACACACCGCCGACGATGTTAAACCCCATGTAATAGGGGGCGAGCCTATTGCCATATACCGGGCACAATTTCAAACTCCGGACTCGTACTGGGAAGTTTTCGCTAGAAAATCTACACTTTCCGACCTAGGATTTGAACTCAGGACCTCGTGATCACAAAGCGATGCGCCTTGCCACTAGACCAACGAGGCAGTATTTTTTAGTATAATTTATTAGTATAATATTTTTTATTTGTACAGTACACACAAATAGTACTTTGAAACTATGTAAAATGTGTTGTAAACCAAATATAGGTACTTTTATGGCATTGTAATTCTTTTTTTTTATTAAAGAATCGCAGCCTTACACTAGGATTTATTCCTGTGTCGTGGATGCCTTAACAAATATGAAAATTTACATATACAAATACCCAGACTGAAACAAAAACGTGTAGAATTGTCCCGTGCGGGAATCGAACCCGCGACTATTAGACTATGGGCGGAGGGGCTTAAGCGCTAATTGTCCGTCGAATATAAATCTAAATAGGATTTATATTTGATATTGAAACTAGTACTGGTATAATATATTTTATTATTAGTCATAAGGCACAACAGGCATTTTCATATTTGAGCGTCTCCATACTACGGAAGACACGTTAAGCCGTGGGTCCCGGTTACCATTATCAAACCAGGTACTATATTATTGCATTGTCACAGAACTTATATACGTATGCCAAATTTTAGGTCAATTTGAGAACCGCAAGTGTTTGAAAAGTAGATCACAAACTACCTTTGAACTAATTATAACTTTGACCCGGAAAGACAGAGACATACGAACAGAGCAAGTTAATTAAAAATTAATAGGTACTCCACGCAGTTAATATTAATGTATGAACATGACTTAAAATCATCCATAAAACTGGAGCGTTGAGCTCGACGCTCGAGCGCGAGTCGAGCGCCGAGCACGACGCTCTAGTGAGCTTTATAACTAAAATGCTCGAAGGACGAAAGAAAACTCGAGCGCTCTGAAACCGACTCGACTCGCGACTCCAGCGCTTAGCAACATTTTGAGCGTCGACTCAAGCGTTTAATGGCCGACTCGAGCGTTTTTACAACACTACCTGAAAGTAGTTGGTTCTAAATCGGTAACTGAATTGATTCCAACAATTTTTAATGTAGTAATTTTTTTTTCAAATTTGCAAAAAAACGCTTTTACTCCTTCAGTGCGCTATAAAAAATTATATTTATTCTTGATTCATAGCAATTAGGAGATTTCAAATGCATTCCTAAAACGTATTCCTCGAAATGCACACATACACGTTCAAGTTTCATTGTTGATTGGGGTATAAAAGTGCTTAAAAAAGGGTAAAAACATTTAAATTTGGAAATTTGGTTGTCGTTTTGAATTTATAAAGCAATTCTCTGGGGTGTATGAGGTCTTGCGTTTATTATGTTAAACCTTAAACATTAACCTGCTGATGCAGGTATGTATGTGGTAGGTAAGAATGATATAATCAACCACATAGGTATATCGCAACGTTGGCATGTTGAGCAAGTAAAATATACCTAAGTTAATAATTTGAAAAATATGCTAAACTAGAATAATTAATACTAAATAAAAACTTCTCAAACATTATAATGGGGGCCCATCAATAATTACAAAATTACAGACTAATCAATACACATCCATTATAAATAAACTAACTCTGTACTCTCTGCCTACTCCGCAAGGGATCTTCCGTGATGATATAGGTAGATATATAGATAAATAATCTACTTCTCGCGCTTATTTTTAATTAGTTACATTATTTTCAATATAAGCTGGTTTTTGAACTTCGACTTTTTTCGCGCGCATCGATATATTATTTGCACAAATTAAGGGGCTACCGCGATAGTCACTTGAACTTATTTTCAATTTTATATTTTTATATTTATTTTTCTATTTAATATAGTATATTAACTTTAGTATGAAAAATGGTAAAGCTGCGGAAATAGACATGATATCTGCCGAGATGATTAAATATGGTGAAACTTGCGTCCGGGACGCTTTTTGGGTCCGAGGACCCAAAAAGCTGAATCTTTGCTGGAAGACCGGTAGAGTCCCTACAGATTGGCGCCGCGCAGTCATAGTACCCTTGTAGAAAGGCAAGGGCTCACAATATGACTGCGCCAATTACAGGGCCATCAGTTTGATCAGCTTGGCAGCTAAGGTGTATGGTAAAATTATTGAACGGAGAAAGCGCGAGAAGTCCGATGGAGTGTTGTGTGAGGCACAGGGAGGTTTCAGGTCTGGAAGAGGATGTTCGGATCAAGTTTTCTCCCTCCGCAATATCGTAGAAAAGCATCTGGCAGTAGGCCGGAAGGTTTTCTGCGGTTTTGTGGACCTGGAGAAGGCGTTTGATAGAGTCGTGCGAAAGAGACTTTGGGACATTTTGCCAGAGTATGGTATAAACGGCACCCTGTTGCGAGCCGTCCAGTCCACCTACGTGGACAGCAAGGCATGCGTACGGGTGGGTGGTAACATGTCACCTTGGTTTGACGTTAAAATCGGCGTCAGGCAGGGTTGCGTGTTGTCCGCTAGACTGTTTATAGTGTATCTGGATAAAAGTCTTCAAAGACTGAATGCGATGACTGAAGGGGTAAAAATGGGTGATCTAGTGATAAACCACCTATTGTATGCAGATGACGCGGTTTTGATAGCGCCAACAGCCACTGATCTGCAAAAACTAGTCACAGTTATGAGAGACGACTGCATGAACAATGGCTTACATTTGAATGTGAAGAAAACCAAAATTATGGTCTTTGAACGGGAAGAAACCAGAACGAATGCAAGGATTGTGGTTGGTAACGATGTGCTGGAGCAAGTGAATGAGTTTGTATATCTTGGATGCGCCTTCAGTAAGGATGGGAAATACACCGCTGATATAGAGAGAAGAGTGAATGCAGGTAATAGAGTGAATGGTGCGATGGGAAGGCTACTTGGGAGCCGGCACTTAAGCCAAAAGGCGCAGCTGGCCATGCATAACGGAGTGCTTGTCCCAACGCTGTTATATGGCAGTGAGAGTTGGGTATGTAAGAAGGAGAACGAAAGCAGGATAAATGCGGTCGAAATGCGATCTCTGCGGAAGATGTGCGGAGTCACGCTGACCGACCGTATTCGCAACAGCGTAGTAAGAAAGCGAGTAGGTATGAAAGATAGTATCGGTGTAAAGATGAGAAAGGGTATCCTCCGTTGGTTCGGGCATATAGAAAGGATGCCAGAAGAAAGAATGACAAAACAGATATACAATGCGAAAGTGGAAGGATGTAGGTGCCGGGGAAGACCTAGACTATCTTACCATGACCAAATAGACCGTGTCTTAGCTGAAGGGCAAGTCAAGAGTCTCCGTAACCGGCGAGTGTGTATGAGACGAACTATGAGAGTGAAGGAAGCCAGAGAGGTATGTAAGAAAAGAACCTGTTGGAACTCTGTACTCTCTGCCTACCCCGCGAGGGAGCTGGCGTGATGATATAGATAGAGATAGATATTAACTTTATTTATAATAATGATCTGACAGATTATTTTTATTTTTTATTATCTGACAAATATATTTTTAAATTGTCTGATTTTGACATTACCAATTTGCAATATTTTTATTGTTGTTCTATTAAATGTTTTTTTTATTCTGTATTCTGACATCCGGACAATGTTGTTGACTTGACATTTTCTAAACTTATTTACTGTTTAATCTTATTTTTCCTTTGTAATAATGAATGTAAACACTAGTTTTCCATCCCTGCAATATTGTAATTTCGTGTTTGTGTTTGCATTCTTGATGTGCCTAATAAATAAATTAAGTGTTTTGTACACCATGCACTTCAAAAAATGTATGGATTGGAGACTTAATATTTAGAAATATGGTTATTGACTCTATATTTTAGAATCTGGTAAAAGGAATACACGATTGAACGAAATTTTCTCCATAGAAAAAGAACTCAAGTAATCTCTCTTGGCTTACATTTTCTGATATCAACGCGAAACGTTTAAGAACTAGGAAATAGGATTTAATTAACATACATAGAAAAAAGTTCTTGTAAAACAGTTTTTTTTTCATTTCATAGTGCAGTTTTATTAGAAAATAATAAAATTTGTTTTTGCCCATACATCGTTTATTTCCGAGCGCGCGCTCATTATACCCGTACCTTATCATTCATTTGTAAAGTATAATTGCATCACTGTCACTCCCGTTCGATAAGTGGTCGATCACGGTAGCCTGTTTAGTCGAAATTAACATCTTTGACATTCCGACCAACTTGACTAAGGTCTGAACCTTAGTCTGAGTTATTAATGAAATACTTATATTTCATATATAACCCGCCAACCTTTCGTCAATACGATCGTTGAAACTGTAAAAAAATGCTATTCGGATAATAAGACTCAATACATGTTAAACTCGTTTTAGCAACATTTTTGTGAGTAACAATACTCAAAAAAGAACTTAGAATGATTTAGAATCTAAAACATACAGCGCGATTCGCCAAATCATCATCGTCATGATTATTATTTAAATTATCAAACAGGTTCCACTTCGAATTGGTATTTTTATATGTTTTCCTTATATTTTAACTCCAAACAAGACAAAAATGTTCACATACAACAATGTTAATATAATAATATCATGAAATCAAATAACACACAAACGATAAACAATCTTATAGTAACAGTAAACAGTTTATATTTTATTGCATTTCACTGATCTTGAAATTATTTTATGCTACATTGAGATAAGACAAAAATAAATGACATTTAATTCCAACAGCAGTGATAATTATAATGTCATGGTATGTTAATATTTTGACCCATCAATATATCAAAACCTTGGCATTACCATTTCTGGAATAATAGAACAGTGTCTCTTCTTCATGCATGACTACGCTACTAAATATGTATTCAAACCTATTACTTTTTAATTAAAAAAATAGGTATCAGGAATAGTGCTGTGACCAGAGTTAGGCAAAAATTAATCAAACCTGAACTCAAATAATTTATTTTTTACAAGCCCTGCGGGAGCGCTTACAAATAGTCAATTTACATTTTTTTTTTAATCTAATTTAACTACAAAACTACCACCGGATCGGAACGCGGCCTCCACTGAGAAGATCCGGCGAGGAAACTCAGCGGGCTTGTCTTTTTTTATTTAATTCTCTTTCTCTTTATTTCTTTTATTTTTCTTTTATCATATTGTGTGGATACAATGTTTTGGTTACAATTAAATAGCTTACAATCTAGCTCCAGTGTGATGCCGTACGACCGAGATATGAGACTAATGAAGTTATTTATAAAGAGTGTCTGAAGGATTCCAGACGGACCAGTCGCCACAAGCAGCACCCGTTCACGAGTATGACTACTGGAACAGCCCTCACTCCCCTCGACCATATAGGAGGGAAGGGAGTGACCCGCGCCACACAGCCACCGCAAGCAAAGACATTATAGTGAGCAGTAATTGTGCAAACATTAAAATCCAATTAAAACATCCCGGTTTATTTTTGTTTTTTAAGTTCCCGACGTTCACGGGAGGAACTGAAGCATTTGACGTCCAAAAGTCATTCTTATTCCGGATTACCTTAGGGAGATTAATTTATTTTTAATAGAAACACTGACTGTGACCAACTAGACGCCCACTCCAATCTAGGTGTCGAACCTATTCGCGCCTTTATTAAAAAGGCGTCAACACGTCACTTCGCGAACGCATCTACCCATGCGAATCCGTTAATCGTAGCCACCGCCGACTACGATCTCCCCCCCGACCCCTGCCGCCACCGCCGGCCGCGACATGTTCTCACCGACCCCCCCGATATTTGTCATCCCTTCTTTCCGCTCAGAATACGGGCGACGACGACGATGTAGTAGTAGATCCCCTCCCATAGCCGGCGGTTGACCGGTGCACTTAGTAGTGCACCCGTCCCCCTACAGCGACTGTCCCAACCGAGGGCGTCTCTTCGAGGCGCCCTCGGTTGGGACTGTCCCAACCGAGGGCGCCTCGAAGAGACGCCCTCGAGTATGTCGCCTCTTGCCCTTCTGGCTGGCTAGAGCGTAGTGGTTGCACGCTCGCCTTTAAGTCCGGTGAAGCTGTAAAGGCCTCGCGGCCAACAGCGTACATCATTCACACACACACACCAACTAGACGATAGGAATGCCGCTCTATTACTAACTTTCCAGTTATAAGGTTTGTATGGTTGGTATCTATGAAGGCAAACCTTACGATGTTTTGATGATTTAAATTTATGATTTAAAAGTGAAACGAACGAAATAAATACTAACATGTTTTTGCTGTAGGTAGGTAATTAGGGTTCAGTGGATAAGTAGTCATAAAACGACCAACAGATAACCTCTTCTTTCTTCGTTACGTACATGCTATTAGGTTATCGGCGCTTAATGCAACGCAGATAACAATCTGTTTATTCGCTTGTAATTCGAATACAAACTGAAAGTATATTTGTGCTAGAATCATGTCTCAGAGGGTATAAGGAACCTCAAACAGGCCAAATAACGATAAGTGACATTGATGGCGGGCGTTTTGATTATATACCCAATCAAACTCAGAATCAGAATATTTTTTATTCATGTAAACTATTACAGTTTTTTGAATCGTCAGAAAAGTAACAAAGACTCTACCGCCACTTCGGAATGTCATTCCTGTGGCGAAGAAGGGCAAGAAACTCCACGGTTACTGTTTTAAAATAAGATATTACAAACTTTTTCATCTACATTCTGTTGTGGGGTATGGGAGAACAATGTAGGTTGGTCATCAGGTGAGTCTAAGTTAAAAAAGCGAATAATACTATTTATGAGAATGGCTACATGGTTCCCTCATTTACAAAAAAAAAAGTACATATTGTGTTAAATTAATAGAAGGAAGAGAGGAAATGTTAACTAACAACAGCTGAATAGGTTGTCATGACTCGAGTGGAGCTGGAATAGCATCTATCCAAGCATTTTTATCTTTTAAATAATCTATTGAATAAAAAGCTTGCTTACAAAGTGTTCGTTTTACACAAGCTTTGAACTTATTAAGTTTAGTGACGTCAATTAACTAGTTAAAATAGTTGACGTCACTAAGTTTAGTGACGTCAACTATTTTAACAAGTTCTGTACATGTATACAAAAATGCATGGTCTTGAAATGGTTACTACTATCTACAATATTAGCACTGTTTAGAAACTGTCCCACCATAGGGCACGGGCCTCCTCTCGAACTGAGAGGGCTTAGGCCATAGTCCACCACGCTGGCCCAATGCGGGTCAGCGAAATTCACACACCTTAGGCATGCCGGTTTCCTCACGATGTTTTCCTTCACCGTTAAAGCAAGTCATAGTTGATTTTTAATACGCACATGATTTCGAAAAGACAGAGATGCGTGTCTGGGTGAACCCGAGACCTCTGACTGTAGTCTAATGGTCTAACCCCTAAGCTGTCACTGCTTTCTACTACTACTACTATCTCTCTCTCTATCTCTCTCTCTCTATATATATATATATCATCACGCCAGATCCCTCGCGTAGCGAAAGATAGCTGTAGGGAAAGAACCTGTTGGAACACTGCACTCTCTGCCTACCCCGAAAGGGATCTGGTAACTACTACTTGGAAAAATGTCCAATAGAATGCAGTATAGGATGTGCAACCGTTAAGAGGCTTCATTTGGGATGGTTCGCTTGAAAAACGGTGCCCAAGATCTTATAATTAAAATATTTTTTTTTAATATGCACATTTTATTAACACAACCTTTTCGGCGCTGTGGTCTTGTATTTTTGCCAAATTCAAAAAGTGACCAAAAGCCTTTAATTTTATTTTAGCTCCTTTGAGGTTTGAGCCCATGACGGCTACGCCCGCGGCCCCTAGCTATGTCGCTAATTCGGTCTATCAGTTATCTAAAAGTTAACAACGATTTCTTTTTTATTTGAGAACACGTACGTGCGTTTACAAACGTGAAATTTACATACACAAACACGCAGACCGAAACAAATATTAGTGGATCACACAAAGATTGGTTTTATGTGGAGATCCAACCCGCGACTATTCGACCCTGTAGGCGAAGTGGCTAAAGCTCTGGCCCAAGCCATCCGCAAGAATTGGAAGTACATCACTACTTGTAGTACATTTGTAATGTATATTTCGTACTTGACGTATTCGTTTCGTGAGTATAGCACTTAATAAAGTACTTCAAATATTAACTCGACATTTATTTACCCACCCGCATGTAACAATGCTTGCCTGTCCCGAAGCATTCCGTACAATACTTATAATTATACCGTCATAAAATAATCATTAAGTCCCTTGGTACAAACCAATGTGTGGTCACCCTTCTTAGAAAGAGATGTAATTCTTGAGGTGGGTATCCTTGACGTCACGTTTTTTTTCCATAGTGCTCAATCCGTTTTGTATGGATATCCATGGCGTAAAGCAACAGGAGGTTGTGTTGTAGCCTTCGAAAGTCTACAAATTATCTTCTTAATTCCACAGGTGGCTCTTGGGTTTGACCGCGGGGACGGCTACGTGTTCGACTGCGGTGGTTCTGTGCTATCGGCTACTTATGTCCTGACAGCTGCGCATTGTGTAGATACACTAGACAGGTACCGATTCCATAACTTGCTTTAGGGGTAATATAGTTACTGCAACTTCCATAATCGTGTCTTAACTGAAGAGCAAGTCAAGAGTTTGTAACCGACGAGCGTGTATGAGACGAACTATGAGAGTGAAGGAAGTCAGAGAGGTATGTAAGAAAAGAATCTGTGAGAACTTTGTAGTCTCTGCCTACCCCGCAATGGATCTAGCGTAAACATATGGATATTCCATGACGTAGTTGGTGGCCAGGGGGTGCACTGACTGATCTTCATGGTGCCTAATTTATTTTAACGACCTGACTAATTGGCTCAAATGCTGAGTGACGACTAACTGGTGACACGACAATGCCGTTTATACACTGCCACTACCACGACTTCCCGCCTAGATCAATGAGCAGTCGGCAGCGTTGACATCGGTCTGTGTTTCTCTTATGTTTGTAAAACGTCCGAAAATCGAATTTTCTTTTCCCCGAAATTATATTGTTTTAATAAAAATATCCTAAGGCAATTTTTAAAATAGCTTTCCCATGGTTTTTCTGATGCGCTACCCTCACACTTTTATTTAATATATATATATATATATAAGTTTTTTTCTAAAATTATTTTTCCCCATAATTTCAAAAAGATCTTTTTGTGTGTGTGTGTGTGTGTGTGTGTGTGTGTGTGTGTGTGTGTGTGTGTGTGTGTGTGTGTGTGTGTGTGTATGTATGATCTACCCTGTTAGCCGCCGGGCCTTTACAGCTTCACCGGACAAGAGGGCGAGCGTGCAACTACTACGCTCGAGCCAGAAGGGCAAGGGGGCAACTAGCTCAAGGGCGACTCAAGGGGGAACGGCCTCGGCTGGGCAGTTGCTATGGGGGAGGGCGTATACTAGGTGTCTCGACGTGGTGATCTGCACCGGCCGGGTAGTATCCACCTGTATCTGAAAATAGGGATGTAAGGGCATCGGGAGGGTTAGTGAGAACATGCCGCGGACGGCGGTAGCGGTTGATAGGAGGGGAGTTGGGTTCATAGTCGGCGGCGGCTACGATTAGCGGATTACTATGATTGGACGCGTTTGCAAAATATCGGGTTGTCGCCTTTTTAATAAAGGCGCAAATAGGTTCGAGACCGATATCGGAATGGTTCAAAAAGATCTCTAAGCCACCCACACTGAGTGAGCGTGGCCTGTCTTTTGACTCCGGGACGGGGATAATATGGGAAGGGACGTAGAGCGTAAGTGGCCCGTTTATACTACTAACCTTCCCTCAATTCACGCGGAAGTAGGCAGTATGTAAATTGGATATAACAAATAAGTGCGTTCTCATCAAATGTGTCCCTACGCTTGCTAACACACAGATCGTTAGGTAACCACACAATCACAACATCCACAATATTCCAAATCCTGTATTACACTCGGTGGTCTATTGGCGGATAATGTGCGTAGCGCGCGTTCGATTCCCAGGAGAAAATGTTTTATGCAACCTAACAATCGTCGTCGAAAAGTACACCTATGTCGCACTCGCTCGAAGAATATAAGCGTAACGGTGTTTATTGTTTTGTTTTTGTATTTTTTTTTTGAAAACGTAGCCTAGGATTTATTCCTGTATCGTGGGTGAGTTTACAAACATGGAAATTCACATACACAAATACCCAGACCGGAACAAATAATTGTGGATCACACAAAGATATGTCCCATGCGGGAATCGAACCCACTACTATTAGACACAGTGGGCGGAGCGGCTTAAGCTCTTAACCACTGCGCTAAATCGTCCGTCAGTATTATTTTATTTTAATCTTCTTACTAGCTAAAATTCAAGTTAGGAACCCAACCAGTAATAAAAATCTTCCTTCACGCAGACAAAAAGTCCTTTTTAATATCCAAAAGCATAACCTGGATAACCTTCTACGACACTGATTTGTGAGCATTTGTAGGTATAATATTAGCCCTGTTAAGAAACTGTCCCACCGTTGGGCACGGGCCTCCTCTCAAACCGAGAGGGTTTAGGCCATAGTCCACCACGCTGGCCTAGTGCGGGTTGGCAAACTTTGTAAGTATATTATTATTATTTTTATAGATAATTTATTTTAATAATTATCTACGTCATTCAAGGATAGCGCCCACCATTGTGCGTGCGGGCGTCATTGAGGTCGGCACCGGCGAATGGAACGACGAAACCGATTTCAGAATAGAAGAGATCATAGAGAACCCAAGATACACCAGAAAAGAGAAATATCACGACCTAGCTTTATTAAGGTGAGGCCAAAGAATTAAATGTTCACTTAACAGGATATCCATTGAATTAACAAGTAAAATTAAAATTAAAAAAACCGCCGACTTAAATGAATTATAGCTAAGAACACTCGCAATCAAGCCAAGTTTCAAATAAAAATAAAAGTAAATCAAAATCGGTTCATCCGTTTAGGGACAAAGATGCCACAGACAGACACTATACACGTTAAACTTATAATAGATAGCAGTTTCCCGCGAATTCGTACCCGGTCCACAACAGCGCCACCTACCGGCTCTATGTTATATAGCCTATGTTACTTCTGGATAAGGTATCCTTCTAATGGTGAAAGAATTTTTGAAATCGGTCCAGTAGTTCTTGAGTTTATTCGTTACAAACATACAAAAATACAAATCTTTCCTCTTTATAATATTTGCGTCGGGGGTTAAAAATAAGTCAAACATTTTTACCTATACTGCTGTAGAATTACACTAACCTATACCATTATGTTTTAATTCAATCGCTTTTTTAATTAAAAAAGAATTTATTTGTAAAGAAAAAAAAGGATTTATTTTATATGTCGTAATCGAGTCATCAATTAGTCGATTAAAATCGGAACGCTAGCGCCATCTGTTGGTGCTCGATGGAGTCCAGGCCGTAGCGGTCGACAGAGCGCCCGTCAGTCGTGGGTGAGATGTCGAGCCGAACAGACGTCTGAAAACTATCGCGCGTTCCGGGTTGTGAAAGTGTAGTTACCTGCGGCTGCGATTGTGATTAATTGTTCAAAGTTAGAAATAATAATTTGTTCGAGATATAACGACTTTGATTTCAAATAAACCAACTTCTACCACGATACGCCCACAAGATACACGAAAAATATGGCTACTGATAACGGTGATGGTCTACCCCCTCCGTTACATCGAAAAAAAAATATTTGAAAAAAGAAATTATTCCTAGATCGGAAATAGTGTAGTTTTTCTATCAATAAATTCCCGATATCAGTCCGGAGTTTGGATCTGTCCTGTATAATTTAATTCTAAATAGCACATGTAACGATAGTTGTAATAATATAACCAACTAACAGACCATCACACCTGCAATATAACAAACTATAAGCAGCATTTGCACTGTACGTCATTACTTAGAGGAAAGTCACATCTCCTCTATGTGACTTTCCTCGAGGAATGACGTACAGTACAAAACACATTATATACCTACCAATATCGACAATGATCAATTTTTGTTTCAGGTTACAAAAACCAATGCAATTTTCAAGTACCTTACATCCCGTATGTCTCGAGACAAGTGATGAAGACCCGAGAGT
Organism: Phalera bucephala; assembly: GCA_905147815.2. Classification (NCBI taxonomy): domain Eukaryota; kingdom Metazoa; phylum Arthropoda; class Insecta; order Lepidoptera; family Notodontidae; genus Phalera; species Phalera bucephala. Next base: position 18,896,114 of record LR990621.1, read on the forward strand.
ACCACTTACTATAACTGGTTGGGGCAAAACGAGCAATAATAGTACGTATATTATATTTGTACCACGGTCCTAAAGGATCTTCTATGAACTTCTGCTCTCCTAGTACCCAGAAAAACATACGGCCGGTTTCAATATATAACTCAACTAGCTGTGCCCGCGACTACGTCCGCGTGGAGTAGTGACTTTGGGCAAACCCCCCCCCCCCGGCGGTACGGCGCGGTGCTTGGCAAGTTTCTTACTCGCATTAACTTCAGTTCACATTTTGTAATGACTCCGTAAATGTTACATCAGAATATAGCTCTAATATTTTGTCTCTTGTCGCAAACTTATAAAACATTCACATAAACCTTAAATATTTCCATACAAACTTTTAACCCCTATTCTTATTAAACACCCTTGAGGGTAAAACTTTTACACACTTAAAATGTCATATTTATTTATATCGAATTAACAGCCTAAAAAATAAGTTTCAAGCTTCTAGCTCAAAAATGACGATACTTCCATGCAACTTTTCATGCCCCCCTTTCAACCCGTTACAACCCTTTTTTTGTATTAAAAAGTAGCCTATGTCCTTTCTCAGGCTCTAGACTATCTGTGTACCAGATTTCATTTAAATCGGTTCAGTAGTTTGGGCGTGAAAGCGCGACAGACAGACAGTTACTTTCGCATTTATAATATTAGTAAGAATGATAGATTTGCCTACTACGGATAGAATTTTAACGTATTTTGTATGGAAAATCTGTCAAAATTCTTCTGACAGTAAACAAATCTATCCATAAGTTAAATATTGAAACCGTGCAATAGTTCCTTTCATTCTCTGGTTTAAATTAAAACGGAATAAATATATTATTATGAATCTCAGTATGTAACTTGACGGACGATTTAGCGCAGTGGTTAAGAGCTTAAGCCGCTCCGCCCACTGTGTCTAATAGTCGCAGGTTCGATTCCCGCACGGGACAAATCTTTGTGTGATCCACAATTATTTTTTTCGGTCTGGGTATTTGTGTATGTGAATTTTAATGTTTGTAAACGCACCCACGATACAGGAATAAATCCTAGTGTGGGGATACGTATTTAAAAAAAAAAGTATCGCCTGAATGCGCATTTCAACTATCTGGTCCACTGTATCGTGGCAAAAAAATTACAACCGGTACTGTGTACTGTAATCGACTTAATCATGGACTATTAAACAAGTCCAATTAACTTTCGATCATACTATAAGGCCCGATGGTGAGAGACATGGGTACGGTGACGTTTGATCATTTTCCATTTCACGCAAATTGTATTTAAGAATATTGAAAATATCTTATCTATCTATATCATCACGCCAGATCCCTTGCGGGGTAGGTATTGAAAATATAGAATCCAAAAAATGAAAAGGAATATACATCATAAAAATAAATCAAAAATCTACTTTAGTTTTCATTTAAATCATATACTTTTTATAAATTATTTAAATAAAATTAAAACTTGATAATATCTATTAGGTACTCAATTATGTAAATTGTAACGGTATGCGTTCTAGGGACTGACAATGAAATCGTTATAATCGATATGTTGTTTTTTAAAATGTACAAAATCGGTTACCGATTTTTTTTACGAATTCTATGTATCTGACTGTAATTTTCAGTATTCTCATGGTCAAGATATTAATAAATAGACGTGAATGCGCTATTTTGACATATTTAAACAGAGAGTTTTATAGATTTTTTAATAATAATACACGTAAGCGTCGAAACAAGTGATTTGTCAGACGATTTTTCTGACCGATGGCTTGATTCGTAAATAATAATGAGATTATTTTATTTTGTTCTCCTTTCGTTCCTAAATTATTTTTATTAATATCGATTCATTCTTTAAAAAAAATCTCGATACGATATTCCATCGATTCTATTTCACACTCACCACATTACTATAAAAGTCGAATTCTAAACGCCAGCGTACCCATGACTGACGAAAAGGACTATAAGGTAAGTATTATTATATATTAGTAACACTGGCAATGATATGCCAGTGTTACTACCGGTAACGCTCTGCGACTCGCTCGTAGCGCTGTGCGGTCGCGGTGTTCTTACCGAGTACCACGGTTAAGCGGCGTTCTACTCGGTCAGCCTGAGATGGGTGACCGTTTGTGGCATTTTCATATTCGAGCGTCTCCGTGCTTCGGAAGGCACGTTAAGCCGTTGGTCCCGGTTACCACTTAATGTGGTAGTCGTTAAGCCGAGTTGGAAGCCTTAAAGGCGGCTTGATAAGTTCCAACAGCAGGTGGCCACAAACCTGCCTCCACCAATCCGCACTGGGTCCGCGTGGTAGAGTATGACCTTATCTCTCTCACCTCGTTTTGTGAGAGAAGGCCTTTGCCCAGCAGTGGGCATGTAGCATTTTCATATTCGAGGGTCTCCGTGCTTAAGAAGGCACGTTAAGCCGTTGTTGGACGTTGGACTTGGTTACCACGTAATGTGGGAGTCGTCACGCGGAAACCTTATAGGCAGCTTGCTAATTTCCAACAGCAGGTGGGCACAAACCTGCATTCACCAATCAAGAAGGCCTATGCCCAGCAGTAGCAACCAGGACCGATGGCTTAACGTGTCTTCCGAAGCACGGAGACGCTCGAATATGAAAATGGCATAAACGGTCTCCCATCTCAGGCCGACCGAGCCTAACGTTGCTTAACCTTGGTGATAGATACCGCGGTCGCACAGCGCTACGAGCGCGTTCATAGATAGATAGGTAGATATTTTTTATTAACTGTGTAATTGCAGGGGACACGAAAAGTTCTCTGCTACTGAAAGCGAACGTGACGACCGTGGCCCGCGAGAAGTGCGGCGAGTCGTACACTAACTGGCGCAAGCTGCCCAACGGTATCGCGAGCGAGCAGCTCTGCGCCGGCGACCCCGAGGGGCTGCGGGACACTTGCCAGGTACCACATGCCACCTATGACGTAATATACAGGGTAGATTCAACCGTTGCAGCCACAAGAAAACGGTCTTAGGAGACTATCCTTAATTTTTTGCTACATATTGAACTGCATTAACAGATTCCGAAAAAAATGCACAGTCAGCAAGAAAATATATATAACAGCAAGAAAAGATATTGAATTCAGGCATTTAGAATGTCAGAAGAAAGAATGACAAAACAGTTATACAATGCGAAAGTGGAAGGATGTAGGTACCGGGGAAGACCTAGACTATCTTACCATAACCAAATAGACCGGGTCTTATGGAAAGGACAAGTCAATAGTCTCCGTAACCGGCGAGCGTGTTTGAGACGAACTATGAGAGTGGAGGAAGCTAGAGAGGTATGTAAGGAAAGATCCTGTTGGAACTCTGTACTCTCTGCCTACCCCGCGAGGGAGCTGGCGTGATGATATAGATAGATAGATAGAAAAGATATTTAATTCGGGCATTTAGAAAGAATGTCAGAAGAAAGAATGACAAAACAGGATACAATGCGAAAGTGGAAGGATGTAGGTACCGGGGAAGACCTAGACTATCTTACCATAACCAAATAGACCGGGTCTTATGGAAAGGACAAGTCAATAGTCTCCGTAACCGGCGAGCGTGTATGAGACGAACTATGAGAGTGGAGGAAGCCAGAGAGGTATGAAAGTATAGAACCTGTTGAAACTTCTCTCTGCAAACCCCGCAAGGGATCTGGCGTGATGATATAGATAGATAGATAAAAAAGATATTGAAAAAGGCATTGTAGGCCTCTACGGATAGGACCTATTCGTATTTGCCGGGGTGAATCAGAATCAGAATATTTTTTATTCATGTAAACCATTACAGTATTTATGAATCGTCAGAAAAGTAACAAAGACTCTACCACCACTTCGGAATTTCATTCCTGTGGAGAAGAAGGGCAAGAAACTCCACGGTTACTCTTTTAAAATAGTATTTTTACATTTTCTTTTTCCATCTACATTTTGTTGTGGGATATGGGAGAACGATGTAGGCTGGTCTATCAGGTAGGTCTAAGTTAAATTATACAAATTATACTATTCATGTGAATGGCTACATGGTTCCCTCATTTACAGAGAAAGAAATGAGAAAAAAAAGAAACATTTTACTAAATTAATAGAAGAAAGAGAGGGAATATTAAATAATATATACTTGAACGATGATAATAATATATTTGAACTAAAGAATAGGCTCTGTACACGTGCTAGCGGCTATAAGTTTTTGCGGTGCAGGCTTGCATGAATATTATTTTTTTTTACTAAATAAAATTTAGCACGGTCAAGATTTGACGACGTTTGTCGACGCGAGCACAGAGAAGCGCCGGCAAATTATGCCATAAGAGTTGTTAACTTTACATTTTTTAAACGTATCCCCACACTAGTATTTATTCCTGTGTCGTGGGTGCGTTTACAAACATGAAAATTCACATACACAAATACTCAGATCGAAACAAATAAATGTGGGTCACACAAAGATTTGTCCCGTGCAGCACAGAGGGCGGAGCGGCTTAAGCTCTTAACCACTGCGCTCAATAATCCGTCAATTTTTTTATTAATTTGTAAATCTACTACTAAATATTCAAGTCTGTTTTTAAGAGTATGAAACAATTTTATGCAGGGAGACTCGGGCGGCCCTCTGGTTGCAACATCGGTGGACGGCCAAAACACACTTGTCGGCGTGACGTCATTCGGCCGGGGCTGCGGCTCGCCCATCCCGGGCGTGTACACCCGCGTTAGCCGCTACCTCGACTGGATCGAAAGCGTCGTGTGGGCCAACTAATCGTCGCTAACACTTGATAACGACCTACCCGTAGTCACACTACGACATCGCACTAGTGTGACAACGGATAATTTTATTTAGCCATAGTCATTAGCTAGTGTGACTAAAAATTCTAAAAATAATGATTAATTGTCTCACTGAGCTTTCCACAGTGTGACACTGTTGGTGATCTAATGATCTATATTTTAGTATATAAATAAGATGTGGACTGTAACTTTAAACAACGTATATTATAAGTAACAATTGGTTGCAACAATGGATTATAACAACAAGCGCGCGAGTGCCGCCGATGGCGTCGGGTGCCGAATTAATCGACTGACTCGCCCGGTGTATGCCCCACCGCGCAGCGCCGTGCTGCCCCCGCTCCGCGCCGCTGTTGCGTTGCAGGAAGCTCGAACAGACACCGTATAATGTTATTAGTTGACTAAAAATCTTTCTTAAAATAAAGGATTACTTGTCAAACTAGGTAAAGGTTTTCTATAGACTACAGCGGTGACCAGAGTCTGATGATAGAGCTGGAAGGAGACCATAGCTGGCCAACTATGCAAGATATTTCCGTCTTGTCCTCACTATAAAATCTTGTTTTTAAAAGGTTTTTTTTTTAATTATTGTTACACCGGTGTGCGTGACTATGGGTATTACGAAAATTATCAAGAGTCACACCGGTGTGACTACGGGTAAATAAAATTACCTACAATCATACTAGTGTGACTACGGGTAAATAAATTTATCTGTTGCCACACCGGTATGTCGACTTGGTATGACTACGGGTAGGTAGCCCACCCGATTTCTAATAACTCAACGTCCTTGTCCATTCTAGATCATTCACCGCTAAGGGACCACAGCGTAGAAGACATTATATTTAGAAATAGCTTTTATTATGCTACGTGTTTTTATTACTAGTAGCATATTTTAAATTTATTGGAATTGCCAGAATAGCTTAATCGATTTTATATTACGAAATTAAATTTCTTAGAATTTAATAATGTATCGAATTAGGACTAATTTTATTTATAGATTATATTTTTTATGATGTGATAAATGTCCATGACCGAATTTAAAATGTTCCATGTTTAACTATGGTACCATAATAGTTTCTATGTAATATTTAAGATAGGTTTATGTATTTGGTAAGAACCTGTGTTTACACTAAGTAGACGTTCACAAACATGTTGCGGAATTATTAACCTACCAGTAGTTATGTGTAGTAACACATACATATATTTAGAGTTCCGTATCTCCAACAGAAATCACAACTTTTATAAGATTACTCGTGTGTCTACCTGTCACGATCATATTTCTTGGAAACTACAAAACTTAGAAACTTGGATTTTAACAAAATTATGAATGTAAGTAGCCTTGGAACTTACTTAGAGCTCCTTAAAAACGACATTCAATTTTTATCCCCACAAAGATATAACGGTGCCTTGGTATGTCTTTCAAATACTTAAAAATATTTTTTTTTTAGTTAAATCAGGGAAATGAATGAGCTTCATCTCCGCCAGTAACCGAAATGTAAAGACAGACATACAAAACGAAAATCGACATGTAGTGCGGAACCGAAATCATACGGTACGCGACCCTTCTTGACTATTATTATAAATTTAGTCCAAAGTACTTATTTTTCAGACTTTAGTGCGAAAATTTTATTGTGTTGTTATGATATATATGCTTTTTATTTTGTAGTTGTGTGGGTTTTTGGGTAGGAAATGTCTGCCTTTAAGCGATCTCAATATATAATACCGCCTCATGTTTTAGACAAAGGTTTCTATTTTAAAACCTAACTAACATCTTAAGTGAAAACAAGTGGTAAGAACTTTTAGCATTTTTAAATCAATTGAAATATTTAATGTGCCATTACATAAAATAATAATAGTTATGTTACTTTTTATGTATTTCTACGGTGTAAAGTGACACCAGGTGTATCCCCACATTGCACAACCATGTTGCATTTTCCAACCCATTCTAATTGTCATCATCATCATCATCATCAGCCTATAACAGTCCACTGCTGGACATAGGCCTCTCCAAGTGCACGCCACTGGGTACGATCCTCGGCTACTCGCATCCAGTTTCTGCCAGCCGCCCTACGAAGGTCATCGCTCCACCTAGCCTGAGGGCGTCCTGCATTACGTTTGCCAGGCCGCGGTCTCCACTCAAGAACTCGTTTGTCCCAGCGGTTATCGGTTGTTCGGCTAATGTGACCGGCCCATTGCCACTTCAGCTTACTAATCCGGTGGGCTATGTCGATAACTTTGGTTCTCTGTCGAATGACTTCGTTCCGGATTCTATCCTTCAGAGAAACTCCGAGCATAGCCCTTTCCATAGCTCGCTGAGTGACTTTAAATTTATGAACCAGTCCAACCGTGAGTGTCCACGTCTCGGCTCCATATGTCATAACGGGCAGGACGCACTGATTAAAGACTTTTGTCTTTAGGCTTTGTGGAATTGTACTATGTTGAAATTGTTTGCTATCAAAAATTATATGATAGATAATGAACTGTTTTTAATCTATCATGCAGTATCCTATATCTCATATTAAAATTGCTTTTTATGCTTAAATATAATTAATATCTGAAATAAAACTATTTTTCGGATTTTATCGCGGTTTATTTTGGATTTTTAAGTACCCGACGTTTCGAGTGCTTTGCAGCACCCATTATCACGGGAAGTACTGAGGTTAATATCTCTTAAATATATTTAATAACATACTTTCCTATTATTGTGCTACTTTGTATAAAGTATGATATAAAAAAAAAAACATTCTTGCCAAATAACAACATGAGTGACATTAATATATATATAAGTGAGTGTTCTCAGTACACCTCTACAACCCGCTTGGGGAATATAGGCGCGACGGTGTATAGAAAATTTGTTTATAGTCTTACTGAATGTCAAACATAACCAGCAAACGATGAAAGAGTAGGTCGAATTTCGACCAATGGGTGACCACTAGTTATCATAACTAAATCTCAATCAAAAGTTAATGTGTATACAAAATTTCTTGTCTATGGTTTTGGCCATTGGCCAGACACTATCTTTTTTAGAAGCCAATCCTGGGTACACCCAGGATCAGGTCATGTTTATAATAAAAATGCATTGTCGTTGGAATTGAACCAACATGTGAAATTTCAACTCTGTAGGATAAGAGGAATCTAATCACGAAGCAAACATAAAGAGGAGTCGGCCTAAGCAACTGTACACTGTCTCTCAAAAAGGCCCTGACGTCATTGCGGTGGGCGTGATTTACACCAGTCTGTCATTCTTAGCTAGACGGCAAACGCATAGGTGGGTCGGGTGCAACGTCCTCTTCATCCCGCGTCACCCCCCGTAGTGGCACACTTGATTGTATAGGAAAATCTAATAATGCCATCTCTTTATATTTGTTTCGTGGTTCTAATTCAGCTTGCAAGATTTGATTTGAAACAAACTAATAAACATTTCAAGTTAAATAAAAGCTTGTATAAACTTCACTGGCCATGTGTATGTCATGCAGAGACGGAAAGATGTGTAACGCTATAAAGAGAAAAAAAGAGAATTATGTGCTTTAATTGTCCCCTTCTATCAGCCGCTACCGCCGTCCGCGGCATGTTCTCACCGACCCTCCCGACGCCCTTACATCCCTTCTTTCGGATACAGATACCGCACACAAGATCCGACACCGACCTCGCCGGCGAGGTCCAAAAATCACTTGCCCGCCGGCCGGTGCTGAGCACCACGGCGAGACACCTAGTATATGCCCTCCCCATAGCGACTGCCCAAGCCGAGGCCGTTCCTCCTTGAGGCGCCCTTGAGCTAGGTGCCCCCTTGCCCTTCTAGCTCGAGCGTAATGATTGCCCGGTCGCCCTCTTGACAGGTGAAGCTGCAAAGGCTACGCGGCCAACAGCGTAGATCATTCACATACACACACACACATTGTCAACACATAACCTTCTGCCCTTAGACTAACACTTGTCTAGACTGAGCTTTGCTAACAAAAATCGCGCCAAAAGCGGACTCAGTTCCGCACTATGTGTGCGGGATGCCAGTGTTCGATTTCTTCTAAAGCTGTCAATGTGTGCGTGTGCGTATTACAATTTATCTACCACATGGGTAGATCAATTTTATGCCGTTTACGCACGCACCAGTGGCTCATTTACCAGCAGGCTGGGTAGGCCGCCTAGGACGGAAAATTTTAGGGGGGTGGCAAATTTGGCACATAATTTTTTTTTATAAGTACATGATTGAGCTTTTCTTAGGTCAAAAATAACCCCAAGACTATTACTTGTGTAAACTTTTCTAAATCGTGAATTGTAAGAATAATCTAGGAACTGTCACAACGATCCCTTAGTTCACAATCATACTAATAACGGGAAAAGCTGATGTAATGATGACGATAGAGCACAAATCATAAAATTGCAATTCCATTGACAAAGAAAATAAAATTAATATGATTGTGAACTACGGAACTATTGAATTGCAGAGGTTAGTAGGGGCGGCAAATGTGTAAATCCGCCACACGCACGATGGTTTATCTAGACAATTATTCATGCACGCGTCTGACATTCGTATGTCCCACGGGGAAATTGATTTAATTTTAATTTTGCCTACAAACATTTCTTATTTTAAATATACTAGTCAAAGAAGAAATAAATGCTCTCTGTCATGTAACTGTAACTTGTATTTATACCTATCTTGTACTAAAATATTGTAAAAATCAGCGTTGTTTTATTTTTTTTAGGTACATATTCATTAAATCTTAGTCTATTTTTAACAGTGGCGTGTTTTTTTTGGTTTTTCCAATTATATATACCTAAATATTCTTGCCGGAGAAAACTGAGTGTTCACAGTATATCTCTGCCACTTGTCCTTCCTCGTCAACCTAGTCTACCTAGGTTGATGAAAACGCCTGCAAAATAATTAGGAGAATTGAATTCATAATCTATAGGGACTATAGGTTCGTCTCAAAGAAAAAGTATACTTATTGGGTTACTTATAGGTTTTGGAGCTAATTTCAAATTAGGCCTCAATTGCTTCTCAATCTGCAAGTTCACAACCATTGAATCTAAGAACTCATCCATTAGTCAAAATTTTAATAATGTAGCTGTCGTTTTTTATTTCATAAAAGGAGTAGCAGTTTCCCGCGCCTTCGTTCTTATTAATTTTATATTTATATAGTGGACCCGTTCGACAACTATAGGCCCTCGATGTGACCCCGTAAGTACAAAAACAAAATTTCATTAAAAACGGTCAAGCCGTTTAGGAGAAGAATTACGAACACGCTAATACCGGAATTTTACACATAAAGATAAATAAATAATTATATATAAAATACTGTAAACATTTTATTAATTATATAACTTATTTTTATTATCTGTGGTTCTTTTGGCATAATAAACAATTGAGTCGTTGGCAGCACGGGAGTGCAGAAAAAAAGGTTGGCAGCTCTGGAGTGACGATTGGATTATGGCGGGATTTGAATAATTAATTTTAACATTGTTATGAGTAACTGGAATCTTTTTATGAAATAATATACCTACGTTACATCTACACTTCTGAACTAGTTTTATTATAGTTCAGAAGTGGGATTCGGATAGAAATATTACTATCAACATCACGCCCACACGGCTTTCAGGTAACAAAGGATAAAGGTAAATATAGTAAAAAAAACGATTAAAACAGGTGAGTCGCATCTTGGGTAATTAAAAAGTAGGGATTGTCGATTTCAAATGTCTTTAAAATAATGATGTATGATCTCATTTTAACCGATCATCACGCTCCCTTGCAGGGTTGGTCAAGTAATTAATGATTAAATATTATCTACCTAATATTTGTGCACCAGTGCAGGAATATATCATATAAATTTTGTTTCTATTGTGGGGACGAATAAGTAATTAAATAACAGTTAAGTACTTGTGTTTGAGAAATTATTGTGGTAATGTATAAAGTATAAAGACGAAAATGTATAAAGACGGTACATGATGCCAAGTGAAACTGATGTAGTTATCTTAAATATTCTTGGGTATATTTGTATGTAATGTTAAATGTAATATAATGAAGCCTAAGAGAAGAGTCAGTATAACATCAGTTTTATGATAAATTGTTTAAATGACCAAGGTAAACAACAGAGGTACATTTTAGTAGCTACCACTAGCATTTCAGATCTTTTAAATAAGGTGGTAGAGAAGTCCGGTAATTTGATATTAATCCATTAGAATATGGATGTTTTTTTTTAAAAAAACATTAGAGATTGACTTATAATTGAAGAAATAAACGAAATATGATGTTTGTATATGTGAACATTGGCTTAAATCACACGGAATCGATTATGACAATTATTCGATCTTAAGTTACTATATTTGAAAGTACAGGCTTCATGGAAGTACAATAATTCGCTTAAAAAAATGTCGAGAGAACATAGTGATATAGTTGGGCTTTTAGTTGAACAGAGTGATTAATTTATTCGTGTTAAGCTGGATAAGCATATTATTGTGTATATACAGAACCCCAAATAGTCAGGATTTTACTGCATTGGAATCTGTAATGGAAGATTTTTTGAATAAAACTTTCATGAGTAAATAGTCGAGAACAAAACGAGTAGTAAATGGTAACATCAAATAAATATTTGAGAAAAACATGGTACAGCGACAGACTCTCGAGTTTTATTCTTTTAAATTAACTAATGTTTTTCTTGAACCATTAACTTCTGCTACATAGATTGATAATAATTTGATTTTATGAGTAACCGTGGAGTTTCTTCCCTTTTTTCTTCACAGGAATGATATTCCGAAGTGGTGGTAGAGTTATTGTTACTTTACTGACGATTCATAAATACTATAATGTATACATGAATAAAAACATTTATTCTGATTCTGAATCAATGAATAAAAAAATACGATACATACAGACGATATATACATTTTAGTCGATGATATAATTGAATTTATTTCTGTTTTGCATGCTTTTATTTAACTTGTACTGTTCGTTTCGTGCGTCTTTTTTTTCTATTTTGACCCATTTTACAAGTACGTGGATGGCTGATTGAGCTGTGATATGCCACGCATATGAAGTGAAGTATGGTGACAATGCAATATGGTACCGTAGAGATGGCCACATGATCGAGCCAAAAAGTAACAAGGATCTCCTCAGTTAAGGAAGCAGTTAAGGATCGGAGATATCCCACTTATGATTTGGCTATAATAGGTTGCTTCAAAATAAAAGATCTTTGTAGATTAAAATTATTCATCTAAATTGCCTACTTACTAAGTGGTGTAGTACCACAACTAAGTGGTATGTTTATAGATTTATTTGATAACTAACATCCACCCAAACTGATTTCAGACACGATGTCAATAGATTTTGTAGAAACATCGTACGTTGGTATCATCGCGCAGTCACGGCGCTGTACAGCGTCAGTGGAGGCGCTGCCGCGGCGTGCGGCGTGAGTGGCGGCGCTTTATGGCATGAGTGGAGGCGTTCTGTGGGTCAGTGGAGGCGCTGCGCGGTGGAAGTAGAGGCGCAGTAGCGCGTGAATGGAGGCGCTGTACGGCGTGAGTAAAGGGGCTGTAGGACGTGAGTGGAGACGCTTTATGGCATGTGTGGAAGCGTTGTGCGGCGGAGTGGAGGCGCTGTGCGGCGGAAGTAAAGGGCGCTGTAGTGCGTGGATGGAGGCGCTTTAAGACATGTTGTAGGCCGTGGGTCGTATCAGGAACATAAGGAGGTTGAGTAGACATCATAATGAATATTTTGTTGATAAATTGAAATTTGTTATAACTTGAGATGAAGGTATGATTCCTCTGGAGAAGTACATGCACAAAGGAGTCCTAAGACAATTATTAATGTCTTGTACTTCAATGAATTGGATCTGCTTGTTTTTGTAAGTTGAAATTTGTTATACATTTATGATGAAGATATGTTTCCTCTGGAGAAGTACACGCACAAAGGAGTCGTAAGACGATTATGAGTGTCTTGTATTTCAATGTATTGGATCTGCTTATTTATGTAAGTTGAAATTTGTTATACATTTATGATGAAGGTATGATTCCTCTGGAGAAATACACGCACAAAGGAGTTCTAATACAATAATGAGTGTCTTGTATTTCAATGAATTGGATCTGCGTATTGTTGATGAATTGAAATTTGTTATAAACTTAGGACAAAGGTATAAGTCCTCTGGTGAAGTACATGCACAAAGGGCTTGTAAGACAAACATGAGTGTATTGTTTTTAATGAATTGGATATGTTACAGAGTAATTTTAAATCTGAGATGTTAGTTAATTAAAGGGATCTATTCACAAAAGAGTCATAAGACAAATGCGAGTGAGATTAATCCGGAGAATTGAATTTAGGGGAAACCTTGTGCATTATTATTATTATTTTAAGATTCTTATCTCTTTTTTCTTAAACCAAGCGTGACAGGCTAAATGATTTATTCTAAAGTATGGACGACGATGATGAAAATTCTCTAGTGATGCGACAAGTATTTAGAATGATGGCTTTCTGTACTAAATTGAATGTATAAGTTGATGTATTTAGTATATTGAGGCATTGGAGAAGACTTTTAGAGACTACACCAGTTGATAAGATTACTATTCGAACAATATGCATTATGTCTGCTTTCCACCGTGTTTTTAATTCTAATGCAAGATTTTGGTATGATGTGAGCTCATCAGATGTTGTTAATTAAATATTATAGGGGTTAGGAATGTCTATATCAATAATATATACTATGTTACTGACCTAAACGTGAAGAGATATGTCTGGTCTAATATAATGGATCGCTTTATTTTTAATTATAGTTCTATCCCAGTAATTTTTTTTACGTCTTTGTTTTCAAGCACTGTATCTTGTTTGTATTTATAATAAGGGTTTTTATCTGTAAATTGTATTGGTGGGCTATATATTGTGGAGTTATTGCTGCCACTCGGTCATGGCGGTGTTTGTAATCAGTTTGGATGAGGGATTTACATGCGCCGGTGATGTGATGTATGGTTTCGGAGGCCGAGTGACAGTGTCTGCATGAATCTATCGGTAAGTTTGAGTGCTTGATAATATACTTTTTATAGTTGCGAGTGGCAATAATTTTGTTTTGTATTGCAAGAATGAAGCTGTTAGTCTCTGGAAACAGTTATCTTCTTAAAACCATTCGTTTGACTACATTATCCACGTGTCTTTGACCCAAAACGGATCGGTGTCTCTCGCAAAGTGATTTCCGAGCCTATCTTTCTATTGTGTCACGCATATCTGTAAGTTTTTCTATGGAGGATTTTGTGTGATGCTTTCGATGTGTTGTCATAATTTTGTTTATTATACGCTTCAGTTATTAAAGATCTGTATTTGACCTGAGTTTATGATTCCAAATAAATAAGTGAGTATTTGGATGGCGGAAGTATTATTGGTCTTTATTATATTTCTAGAATTGAGGCATGTTTTTGGATTCTGATTCACGCGATATTAAAATTATCGTGTTAGTTCTTGCTTTGTTTCCTTCTGTGGATTTTTTGACACTTATTAAATCCTAGATATTTGTATACACTATATTACTAACTGCAGGGAGAATTTTATGGTGATATCTTCTAAGTGAAATAGATCGTTTTTATTGCGAGCATAAATTTTAATATTATCCATGAAAAAAAAGGTGAGAATGAATAAATGATGAGTTGAATTCATGCAAATTCTAGCTACGATTACTATTGTCGAGAAAAACAAAGAAAGGATTAAGTGACAAAGAGAACCAAAGAGGACTGAGAGCATCCCCTTGAAAGATACGGATCGTTTCGGTAGTAATTGGAATAGAACATTTTAATTTTAGTTTGGTTTGCCAATTTTGCATTGATGATTTCAAGAACATAGTAATGGTGGGGTAGGTTATATACAGCTGAAGCACTTCTAGAAACCAACTATGTGGAACAGAATCGAAGGCTTTCCTATAATCAGTGAATATGCTGTAGATACTATGTTTCTTCCTATATGCTTCGTTCATTGTGATTGCATCTATTATAAGTTGTTCTTAACAACCTTTGCTATTTTTCCGGCACCCCTTCTGTTGTTCCGCAAGTATATGATTTTCGAAAAGATGTTTGTAAATTATCTCACTTATGCAGGCTGTGAGTTTTTTATTTATTATTTGAAGGCAAGTAATAGGTCGATATTTAGATGGATCCTCGGTATTAGTATCTTTAGGTAGTATAAAAGTTATTCCATGTGTATGATGTACTCTGGCATTGTATGTGGTGTCTGAATAAACGTGTTTAAATGGTTATGCAGTAATGAGTGAGTGGGTGTAAATTTCTTATATCAGAAATAATGGATGTTATCAGATACAGGAGATTTCCAGTTGTGTGCATTTGAGAACTTGTGTGAAAGTTTCTATTGGAATATGTTCAAAAGGCATATTTGAAACGTGCGCTGTGTTTTCCTTAGCAGTAATTATCTACTCTGCATTCGCATTATGTTGAACCGGATTTTCCCATAACCCAGCTCAAAACTGCCTGAGTACTTCAGGTGAAGGTGTTCTCTGATTTGGTGCATTATTAATACTATTTATATTAGGATGAGTTTTAATGCCACTGTGAAAACATATGTCCAAAAGAAAAAAAATATTTTTTATTGATTTTGGGATTGTAACTACCTGTATTAAAATGATCTTAAGTGAATTTGCTGGCTAAATTTTTACACAGAAGAGTCATAAGAGTATTCAATCTTAATAAGATTTCAAGAAAGTAATTGAAATATACATGATCCAGCAATAATGCATAAATACATTTAATGAACAATACATTTTGTTCATATTGTAATCGTACAAGTTGTTGTTCCTTCATTTTATATTGTATTTCAAAACATAATTGATGGAACAATTAATTTGTTAGATGGCCGAACGTGTTGATTAGAATAGATTTGATTCAAAATGGAATAAAAACAAAGGTTGCTCTTGGTTATTCAAAACAGTATGTATTTATAAATTCAATTTGATTAGAACATATATTTGAACAGAGAAGAAGAAATGTTGTCTTTTGGCTAGCAAAAATGATATGTTTTTATGAATTCAAATTATTAAGAAATGGTGACGACATAATTCTGATTTATTCTGTTTAGGCATCTTCGGAGTTTGGTAGTCTAAAAATTGTTACACCTATGTACATAAGTATTTTGTTGCTTGAATGTGTCATTAAAAAGGTTGTTTTAATGTGTCAAGACGTTACGAGAGGACTCTGTTATTTCAGAATGGCCGACTGTAAACATTTTATTAATTATATAACTTATTTTTATTATCTGTGGTTCTTTTGGCATAATAAACAATTGAGTCGTTGGCAGCACGGGAGTGCAGAAAAAAAGGTTGGCAGCTCTGGAGTGACGATTGGATTATGGCGGGATTTGAATAATTAATTTTAACATTGTTATGAGTAACTGGAATCTTTTTATGAAATAATATACCTACGTTACATCTACACTTCTGAACTAGTTTTATTATAATCGAAAGAACAAAAAAAAACGATTGTGATAAATAAATTTTTAATCAAGAGTACTTACTAAAATTTGTCTAAAACTAAGGAATATCCGAAAGTTTCTAGAATGTACCATCTGTACATATCCACAATCCAATCTGAACCTTATATCTTAAGCACTAAAATAAATAATGTGATTGAGACAATTGATCTACATCGCTGCGTGGTAGATGTTAACCGGGGATTTTTGTGGAATTGGCGCGGTGTTGCCATTTTATACATTTTGCTCCCAATCTCGGTAAATTTTCTTTTCCAGTTTCAATTACACATTTAAGGAAACCGACTTAAATAAATAAGTAACATAAAAATAGTTATTAAATACTTATTTTTATTTCTAGATTAGCGAGTATCACAATTTATGTAGTTTCACAACTCCAACTATATCAGTGTAGATACTATAATGTAGATAATTTGTACATATTAATGAAATATTTTCAGTACCAATATTGTGACAGATATTCATAATTATCTATATCATCACGCCAGTTCCCTCGCGGGGTAGGTAGAGACTTCATAATTATCGCACTCGAAAAGTAATTAGGTAGTGATGGTATATATCCCAGAATACTTTTATCGCTAATATATAATAATGTTCACAAAAGTAAAACACCAACTGGCCTATTATTTCTCAAGCGATGGTGATAGATATACTCAGAATATTTTGATAGAAAAACCATTCTCATTCCAATCTATAATTCGAACTCACAACAATGAACTGTACTGTGTAAATATAATTAGACCAACGAAGTTTTACTAAGTTCAGAGCAGAAGGTTTTTTTTGGTTTTTTACGTGACCTAATTCCATCCACACCTAAAAAGTAAATTACGTTAAGTTGGATTTGTGATAATCAACATCACTTCGTCCAGTGGTTAGGACCATAGGCCGCTACACTCAATGAATCGTCGTTTGTTTCCATTTAGATGTGTGTGTATATGGATTTTACATTCGTAAATGACTACAGTTTTTAAAATTAAATAATATACCAATATGGTGAGAATGTGTGCATTATTTACATAAAATTATTGTCATTTTACAATATTTCGATGATATTCAGTCTTGGTGGATTTGTTATAAACTAATGATGTTTATAATCTTCCGGTGACATATGTATTTTTTGACTGCCACGTTAGTCTAGTGGCGAATAATGCGCATAGCGATCACGAGCTCGTGATTTAGAATCCTAGGTTGGACAAAAAGTAATTTTCTATAGAAAAAATTTCAATATCAGTCCGGAGTCAGGCATTGTGGTCGGTTTGATCGTAATAGGCTTACTCCTTATTACGCGGGATCTAACATCATCGGCGAAAAGTGGGTGTACCTCTGCCACCCCCGTTTGAGAAATATAGGCGTGACGGTATTCAATTTTTTATCTTATATATTTTTAGGGCGACTATTGTCATCAACAGATAGTAAATCTATCATTTGGTCGTATTTCGTGGGTAATTTTTGTTAAAGTGTGGACAACACAGGGCGTTGCACATTTACGGCACTCGCTTGCTTGCTAACAACCAGTTAATTCTGGAGTGCCGAAGTAGTGAGACCGTCGCTGTTCCATCGAGTTATAGATCCTTTGTGCTACTTCAACATTCATTATTAACAAGACGTGTTAGTTACATAAGAAGAAAATACGTAAGTAACTACATTCACTGTTTTTCTTACCACCTTTTTTCTTTCCTACTATTAAACTGCATTAATCAAATTCTATTTTTAACATTACCAATAAGGGCTCAGGACTCGTCCGAATGTGTAATTTTATTGTTTTGTTACAAGAAACTTCAGCTTACAATTTTATAATAAGTACATCTAGCCTTGAGTGTGGTTTCCCGTCGGTAACATTTTTCATCCCTAAATAAATAAAAAAATAAATTACTTAATTTCCTTATAGGATGAATTTTTAAAAATCTTTTCGTAGTTATCACCGATTACGTTATTAAGTATAAGAAACTCCTATGCAACATTTCATGCCTCTAAATCCACAGGATTAAGGTGTGTGTGCATTGTCTGGTAAGCGGGTGTTACGTCGATCGGATACAGTGTTACCACCATCATAATCAGCCAAAATTAATCCTCTGCTGGACATAGGCCTTTTCCAATATGCGTCACAGAGCCCGATCCAGTTTCTACCGGCTATCCGACGTAAGTCGTCACTCCATCTCGCGGGGAGGCGTGCCAGTTGATGATCTCCACTCCAAAACCCATTTGTTCCAATGGTTATCGGTTCAGTGGCAAATGTGACCATCCCATTGCCACTTAAGCTTTCTGATTTTTAGAGCTTTGTCCGTGACTTTAGTCCTATGCGGGATAATCTCTTTATTCAAATATCCAACTTATTCTATTATAGTAACAAACTCCAAGCATAATAGGGAATATGCGTGTAATTCAAATAAGGGTCAAATAATTTTTTTTACAAACTTTATCGCATTAGAATAATGTCCATACCAATATTTTTTTAATAACATTACTTTTTTATTAAGAAAATAATTATTGAAAGTACAAAAAATTAGAGGGAAATTCAAAGTAGCGGGAACGCCACCAGATCGAATATGACGTCAAATTCTACAATACAAATGTTAACAAGTGCATATTTGTTGGAACATCCAACAAATATGCACTTGTTATTATACTATTGAGTTAGTTTTATTGTTATTTTATGTTGTCGATTTACACAAAGACAAAATTTTTGTTTAAATTATTTAAGTTAATTCTTACGTTAAAGTGATCTTCACAGCAATATAAACAAGTTGATGGAGGTACCATGTCTCTTTTTCTGATTTTACACCACTTTCTCCTTATGCCCGCCCGCACCTATCGGGTGCATTTCTTAGTGTATTTTTAAACCTAGGCACAACACAGTGTTGTTCCATTGTATAATAGTCGCAAAATACAAAATAAAAATAAATTACAGAATATAATACTTCTACAGCTGTTCACTAATTGATTGTTATAATAGATTTTGACGTCACGCCAAGCGCGCCAAAATGGCGGGCGTTTAAAATGCTCTTATCTGTTTGCTATCTTCAACATTTTTTATTGCCCTTTACATTTTGTTTTTGACGCTAAAAATTTTTTTGCAGTTATATGTTGATGTAGTCTATCGTATAAAAATATAAAAAAATACACGCATATTCCCTATTGTCTCCATAGCTCGCTGAGCGTCTCTTTACCTTACGGACCAGTCCCATCGTTATTACTGATACTACTCTAGATTCACTGTCTACCTAGAGTCACTGCGTTTTTCTATACACTGTACTACACAAATCCTGTGTATAAAAACAATTGTAATTTGATGTGTGAGTGTGTTTGTGTGAATGATCTACGCTGTTGGCCGCGGGGGCTTTACAGCTTCACCGGACAAGTTTGTAAATTGAGATAGGGGCAGTCAAAACAATAATGAATCCATAGAGTAAAGTAATATAGTGGAATGAATCTATTATGTGTAAATTGAAACTTTACCCTATGTTAGGCATGTCGATTTAAAATCGATTAATCGAGTAACCGATTTGGTCGAGCCAAATAATCGATTTTTAGATCCTTCTGTACCACTGATTCCGAAAGCCGTAAAATGGGAGCGATTCACGATTCATTAAAAAATATGACTTATTTAAATTGTGTAAATCAGGGATATAAGTAATAACAAGGACGTTTTTTTGTTATAAATAGTAGTATTTTAGGCAGGCCCAGTAAGCGGTGGCGCGATGACCTCGACGTGTATCGAAAAGAATGGCCATTATTGCCAGGGTAAAGAGATCGTTAGAGAAAAGAGGGGGAGACCTTTGCCTAGGAGTGGGACACATTAGGTTAATAAAAAAAATGTATTTTTAACAAAAAAAAAACGAAACCAAACAAGGGTTTATTATAAATCAGTTGTCTTTTTGATAATCTTTAAATTAAATGCATTAAATAATTAAAAAAAGCGAGTGATCTAAAAAAAATAGTTTCATCAATTGGCAAATTAATATGAACCGACTTCGAATCGATTATTTGAGGATCATCGATCTTTAATCTCCGATTTAATCGAGAATCTATTCTGGCGCGTTCTATTCGAATCGATTTTTCTTGGAATGAATCGACATGCCTACCCTATGGTCTGGGGCTCTACGAGTATATAGTAAGCGGCATTATTAGGGTAATCCCCTCAAAAGTTGCTCACTAAAGCCATGATTACACTTTGCGACCACGACTCCGACCTGACAGCCTTGAGACGCTATTACGAGGTGGTCAGGTCGGAGTCAGAGTTGGATTCAACTTCACCCGACCGCGACTGCGACCAAGGACGTTTAGTGATACAGTCATCGTTATGATAAACATCAATGTATTGACATAATATGATACTGTTGTCGTGTAAAACATAATGTGGAAATAATAGTGATTCCTGATGTATCGAAACATCAATCTTTTATTAAGCTTTCTTTATTGTCGATGTATGATTTGAGGTTTTGTAAAAACAAACATCGCTTCGATGTATCGTCAAATCGATATCTTATAAGTTTTTATTACACTTTTTTCACACATTCTGGTCCAAAATTTGTGATCCCTTTTCCAAACACTTGCGGGCATCTGCATGAGTTAAAATTTAGCATACAAATTCGCTGACGATGCAATAAGATAGTTCCTTAGAGGTATGTATGCTAACACGTGTAGTGTTAGCATACATACCTATACCTATACTACACCTGTTTCCTGCATTGTACTAAACTAAAGCAAAATCGATACATAAATATTTTGAAATTAAAGCGTCGATGTCTTGCGTATTAAAACATCGATATATCGTTTTTTTCCCTTAGCGTACAACGACATGGAATGCAGCACATTCCATGTCGCTGCACGCTACACAATCTTCTGTGAAACAGCACGCGCGCCGTCTAATCGAATATTTAATTATTTCTCAGTCTACCTATTTCTCTATTTTATCCAGACCGGAAAGATGGAAATATATGTAAAATAGATCACAAATTTTAAACCAGAATGACAAACAGACATACAAATAAACAAAGTGGAATAAAAACTTGTAAAATATCAGTTTATCGATACATCGATATTTTCAAAGCGACGTTTTTTTTTACAAAACCTCAAGTCATACATCGATACATCGCCAATAAAGAAAGCTTAATAAAAGATTGATGTTTCGATACATCATCAATCACTTTCATTTTCACATTATTTTTTACACGACAACAGTATCATATTATATCGATACATTGATATTTATCATAACGATGACTGCATCACTAAATGGCCTTGGTCGCAGTCGCGGTCGGGTCGGCGGTTGGATCCAACTCTGACTCCGACCTGACCGTTTCAAGGCTGTCAGGTCGGAGTCGTGTAAGCATGGTACCCAAAACTCAGTAACTCAGGCGCAGTTTACTGCGCCGTCTCACTGGGTTAACTCAAAATTGCGCCATGGCGCAACAAAATGGAACGCGCCAAGTGAGCAGCGAAACACGCGCCATCTGCACGCCACGCTCACAAGTTCTTAGCACAAACAGTGCACAGTGTGCGAACTGCGTTGGCTCATTGTTCACTCAGCGAGTGAGTGAGAGAATAAATGAGATCGATCGTTTTGACACTTAACAACTCAACATCTTAACACCTTTCGAATTTCCCGGTCCTGCGCTGTGCGCTGACACATTTTGAAGAAGTGAGTTAACACATCCGGCGCAGTGAACTGAGTTGGCGCAATTGCGCGGCGTAGCGCAGTGTTACACATGTCTAGAGTCGTGGTCGCAAAGTATAATCACGGCTTAAAGAAGAGTATCGCCGGGGCTTTACTGGGTATTAAAGTAGTTCCCCCGTCTGTAAGGGTACTCTATTAAAGCGTTGTGATCAAGGACTGCGAGCACTTTTAAAAGAAAATACTATTAGGCGTTTGTCTCATTCTAGCGCTCGATTAACGCAAGTTCAAAAAGCGCCCATGCGAAAGTAGGGTTACAGCGAGTTCTTAATCGATAAAAGGTTAATGTGTGTTAAGTACCTTTATTCGTAGTGCACTGCAAATTTATTGTAAAATATGAAAATTATTGAACATACGGAATATAGCATGGTGTATTGTGACGGATTGCGTCAGATCAGATTTGTAGCGGATCCATAATTTAGCATGTTATCACGAGCACAATATACCACACCTTATCAATTCTTGTCCGGTGAAGCTGTAAAAGCCCCGCGGCCAACAGCATAGATTATTCACACACACACCGTATCAATTTGTCATGACCAACATTTTCGTTATGGAATCGCGGCAAAGAAAGATTTTACATAGACTCGAGTAGAAAATCGCTTTCCGAGACCACAGATATCTTGCAATATCTTTGTCACAGCCAATATCAGCTCCACATTATCGTGAGCTTTTGCTCACGATAATGTGGAGCTGAAAAATGTAGAGATGAAGCATAGTCTTACTACCTATTATTCAAGAGAAATAAGATAACCTTTTAGACCCTTTATTATCTCCGAGGGTGCCGCGATTCTGTACCTAGTCGATATTTAAAGCTCTTTTTTATTAATGAGCCAAACACAATTAGAAATGATATGATGAATTAGAAACCTCATTAATATGTATTTTTTTATATACGTAATTACTAATTAAGAACCAGCACATTAATTTAAGAAATCTTTTTTAAATGTGAATCATTAGGTAATGTTTATTGACTCGACCATCCTTATTTAAATAGATAGGTACTATGTACTTCATATCCTACTAGATTACTTTTTCTTTACGGTTTACTGTTTTATTTGTGTGTATATGAATGTTTATCATTTTAGTGTAATATACATGTAACTCATACTATTGTTTTCTCATAGTAGAAGTATTTTAATTTACAATAGGCTAAAGTTTAGCCGCTAAACCCTTTTGCTAAAGTAATTGGAGAAAGACGGGAGCCGTTATTACCGATGTATTTAATATTCTATGATTAACCACTCAGGATTTAGTCGTGTTTATACATAAATTTAATTACAATTCAACACGGATTTTGTTAATAATTTTATTTCAACTATGACGAATCGACGGGTTTATCAGTATATAAACACAGTGTAATACTCTGGTAGCAATAGTCCCTCATTCACAAGTTTCCTGTTTAAAATATGTAAGTTGCTTGATTTGCAACATTGAACCAAGTCAAGCATTTGATAAATGATTCGCTTCTACAATAACAAAAACAAATAGTCATTCCTAGTAATCCTTTACGATTGTGATACCGAGGTACCTACGGCAGGCAAGTACTTACAGACGCACCTCATGAGCCTCGAGTAAGCAAAAGGCAAGTAATGCGCATTTCCTATTGGAATTTTGGCACTGTTTATAGTTATAGATATAAATAAATAGTTTTAATCAATCAGTCGCTCTCCGGATGCCCTCTAAACTACAAGGACAGATCCGAGTTAATCCGAACGGATGGCTACGTGGTTCAGTATATATAATTATTCTATTAATATTAACGTTGCAGTTTATATTGTTACTTATGTTATGTTACGTGTATCATTATATAAGTTTATTATTTATTTATGATTATATTATATTGAGGCACTCGCAGCGAGACCGTGGTGTTCTAAACAATCACCAATGTTAAGCAACGTTCGGCTCGGCCGGTCTAAGATGGCATTTCCATTTTCGAGCGTCTGCGTACTTCGGAAGGGATGTTAAGCGGTTGCTCCTCGTTATCACTTCATGTGGTAGTCGTTAAGCTAATTTTGAAGCCAGCTATAGGCAGCTTGAGAATTTCTAACGGCAGCTGGCCACAAACCACCTGCACCAGTCAGCATTGGGTCCGAGTAAAGTATGACCTGATCTCTCTCACCTCGATTTGTGTCAGAGAAGGTCTTTGTGATTCGTGAGAGTCCCAGCAGTGTTTCAAAATCCACGGGCAGCTAGTGCCTAACTACTATAGAACAAACTAATTAAATATTTCTTTATATATTTCTCAGGTGACGTGAAGCATGGAGGAAGAAAACCCAGAGCCAGGTAATTTGTCTACTTCTAATAAATAGGACACCAATCAAACCTGCATGAATTCTGAGTGCTTTGAATGTTTAGAAATGAAAATTAGATCAAAATACGACAATGTAACCGGAAAAAATATCTAGCCTTCTCGTAGAAACAACATTTCATCTGTACGAATTTATTATGAACTAGTTTCTGCTCGCGACTTCGTCCGCGTATTCTATTTGTTAATTCAGGTAATAAACTATGTGTGCCAAATTTCATTCAAATCCTTTTAGCAGTTTTTACATGATTGACTAACATACATCTAAACATACAAACTTTCACATTTATAATTTTAAGTAGGAAAGTAGGATAAAAGCTCGAAATTAAGCGCAGTGATGGATCATAATGACGCAATCGTAGCACAGGTATTATTATTTTTTAAATTGTTGCAAGACATCCATTGTTTTGGTATTTACTAGGTAGGTAACTAAACCTCCACCACAAGGAGCTCATTGTTTTATCCACAGTATGCACTCATTGTTAATGTTAGGGTTACATTCACAGAACACAAAGATACCTCTTTCTGTGTTCTGTGACACTACATTCTATATTATAGTAGGTACGAGTAACAGCCTAACAGCATTTATCTAGAATATTATTAATAATGTAGATGTTTCCGCACACTGATTTTAAGCTAAATCTGACCACGCGTGGCTAATCCAATGACGTATATTTTATTAGTCATTGGGCGTATCACGAACGCACAAAGAGCGAAGTCTCATATGTACTACGTTCTGTTATTCCAAAAGGGGTGATCCGAAACCAACGTAGATATTGCATCATTAGATACAGGTCGCGACGCCGCCATAGCTGTTACATCCTCGACATATAATATCGCATTTCATTTGTGTGTGTGTGTGTGTGTGTGAATGATGTACGCTGTTGGCCGCGAGGCCTTTACAGCTTCACCGGACTAAAAGGCGAGCGTGCAACCACTACGCTCTAGCCAGCCAGAAGGGCAAGAGGCGACATACTCGAGGGCGCCTCGAAGAGGCGCCCTCGGTTGGGACAGTCGCTGTAGGGGGACGGGTGCACTACTAAGTGCACCGGTCAACCGCCGGCTATGGGAGGGGATTTACTACTACGTCGTCGTCGTCGCCCGTATTCTGAGCGGAAAGAAGGGATGACAAAGCATCGGGGGGGTCGGTGAGAACATGTCGCGGCCGGCGGTGGCGGCAGGGGTCGGGGGGGAGATCGTAGTCGGCGGTGGCTACGATTAACGGATTCGCATGGGTAGATGCGTTCGCGAAGTGACGTGTTGACGCCTTTTTAATAAAGGCGCGAATAGGTTCGAGACCTAGATCGGAGTGGAGGACCTAGATCGGAGTGGATTTCATTTGTGTTACGTTGCCATTGTTTGTCGTGTAATATTTGTTATAAAATGTACGTGTACTTCTTGTCGACAGGGCCTTCTGGAAGAGAAAGAAGTCTTCAACGACGCGGTAATCCATATGGTAATAATTCGTGGCGGAATCTAAACAATGGTCATCTCGCCAGAAATATACAACACAATTTTAATCGAGGTAACATAGTCCCTCGGCAGAATAGCCCGGTGCATACGAACAGAAATTTTAATATGGAACGAGAACAAAACGGACGAAATTGTGACCAAAGAGGTTTGTTATAGAAATGGATTCAATCTTAATATACCTACTCTTATTTAAATTGTTAATTTAATTGGAACTAGAACTTAGTTGCGGCACCGGCGTGGAGTTCGTGCCTACCATCTCGAATTTCAATACGGATTTATCTTTATAATCAGCGACAACGAAAACCGAGAAAATGACACCCTTCCTCATACGTTGTTTAGCAAATTAAGCGAACCTGTCATTAGTAGAATATTTTACAAAGTTATAAACTAACTCAATTCATATACTCATATTTGGTGTGGCCGGGTTCGAATTCTAGATAGTATTATGCCCTAAGTAAGATCCGTTCAAATACCTACAAAATTCTCTAGCCTAGCCGCGGAAATCATTATATTAATACGTGAAGCAAAAACTTTGTACCCCTTTTTACGAAAATTGCGCGGACGGACGAGTATGAAATTTCCCACACTTATAGTTCATATCGAGAAGGAGAGCAGAATGCTAATAGTTTTTTTTTAATTATGTTTAAAAAATACATTAAATCAATAAATAACACATTACACGCACTACCATGCATTTGACACGAAACACTTCAAATTGAGAATAGATGAATATTGTTTGTTTTAATAATATTTGTCTATAGTCTTACTGAATGTTAAACATAACCAGCAAACGATGAAAGAGTTTTTACAAAAGACATCTTTTACAGAGAAGTTTTGTATCATTAAGTAAATTATCGAAATATGTATGTCAAGTTCAATGGACATCATTCTCTTTTTGTTTTTTGTTTCATTAAAAAAAAAAGGTATTCTTTATTTTAATCATTTCTTGTTATTTTTTTTATTTAAATTTCTTATAAGTTGTTTGTAAAGAAATAGGCAAATTAACAGTGTAGCCTTGGCGAAATCTGTGATAATAGAAGTATAGTCTTTCCCAATAGAACCTTAATAATGTTCAATTTAAATTAATTATGGTCGAATTTCGATCAATGGGCGACCACTAGTTCATAGAAATACTCGTCGGGATTCCGCTTGATATTTTTTGCCACCCATAACGGTAGCGGTTATATCGCTAATGGGCCTTTATTGAGGTTTTCTATCAGATGTTATCAGTAGCAGTCTGGCTTCTGGATTTGAGCCTAGTATTATGGCAATATGCTCGCCCCCTGTATCCACGATCTGCCATCTCCGCATGGGAAAAATCTGTAGGCGAGACGGTATCTTTAAAAATAATGTTCAATATATTTTTAGGCCCGCAACAACATTTCGACGGCTTTAGAAATCAAGGTCATATTCAAAGGGATAAGTTCCCAACTGCTCGCGGTCGCCCGCATGGCCGACAAGATAATAGAGGATATGATCGCATGCGACCGATTGGATTTAAAACATTAGAAGAGATTGCACAGTCCGATGTCAAAGATATTATAATAAATATAAATCAGAAAAAAGAATCTATTTCAAGATTTCTTCAAGAACCAATTGAGAGACCTGACATATTTGTGCTAGTTCTTGAAATATTGTCTAAAGTCAGCCAATCACCTTTCGTAGAACTGAAGTCTAAATTGATTTTGGATGTTTGTAATTCAAACTTTGTTAATAGTTTGCGAAGTTACTTGATGGATTTGCCGTATGCTGAAAGGAAATCATCTAACAATTTATACTGGAATAACCAAATTGTATTTTGGAAGAATTTTATTACATTTTGTGAATGCATAGTGGCCACGTCTCCATCCACCGCTCTTAGAAAATGCAGATCGTTAATAGAAAGCGTCCCTAAAGCGTGCATAGATGGTTTATCACAAAGACATGCTTTCGTCTTGCCCGAGGAATACGTTTTAAAATTAGACGAGTTAAAAGAAAACTTAACATCATTTGAAATTGAGGTAAGATATAATCGTATTTCCTATTGTTTTCAAGATAAATTATATGTCGATCTGTAAATAAAAACTGGAAATTATATTTCCTTTTTAACCGACGTTAAAAAAGAGGAGGTGCTATGTTTGTCTGTATGTATGCTTTTTTATGTATGTTCATCGATATCTCCGTCAATTGTGGACCGATTTTGATGACAATTTTGCATTGGGTTCAGTATAGCTCCAAAGTGGTCCCATTTCAATTTCATCGGTATTGGACCTTGGTACGAATCTGTAGATTGAGTTATTATAGGTATTGTGTTAATCCTTTAGGTACCCTACCATAGAACTAACAAGAATATTAACCGACTTCAAATAGGAGGAGGTTCTCAATTCGTCTGGTTTTTTTTCTAACTTCTTTTATTTATTTATGAACTGATTTTGATATTTTTTTTCGCGTTGGGTTTAGTATAATTTCTTTCGAACCTTGAACTTTTAAGATACACTAGGGGACTCCTTAACGGCATACAGCACGAATGTATAGATTCTATCAATCCTGTAGGTACGTTACTGTAGAGTTCTACAGAAGCAGAATAATATAATATAGGTATTTGTATAAATAGTAACAATTTAATTAACTCATCACTTAAATTGTAAAATAAATAACTTTCGGTGCCAAGCAACCGACACCGACTATTGAAGTCGGTTTACCTTTTTTTAAAAAGCTATTTTTTCATATTATCCATACATATCTACATAATAAACACAGAATCCATACATAATAAACACTTAAAATGCAAAGATGTGTAAATGTAGATAAAGCAAAAGTGGTCTGTCAGAATGGTAATATTGCCTTGATATTTAATTATGATGTAGGTACCGGGGAAGACCTAGACTATCTTACAATAACCAAATAGACCGGGTCTTATCTGAAGGACAAGTCAAGAGTCTCCGTAACCGGCGAGTGTGTATGAGGCTAACTATGAGAGTGGAGGAAGCCAGAGAGGTATGTAAGGAAAGAACCTGTTGGAACTCTGTACTCTCTGCCTACTCCGCAAGGGATCTGGCGTGATGATATAGATAGATATTTAATTACCTATGTTGTACAGGGCTTAATGCATATAATTAGGTATCAACTATAACCTACCTACTTAGAATATTATTTTCAAATTTATTCACTTTCTTTATGCAGATTTCGCTTCATTTATCTAGAAGACTACGAAATATTTTGTTTGTAATGCTCAAATAGGCAGGCACATAGGTATCAATGTTATTTCATTATTGAAATTCTATTTTACTTCCAAAAATATTATCTACAGTATGTACAATTATATAAAAAACAGCAAAGAATTATAAACAAAAAACGGGTTTAAAAAAAAGAAATATACATATTTACATAGTGCCAAATGGTTCCACGCCACTGCCAGTTGGTTGCGCTGAACAGCAATGCTTATATGCTGACCAAAATACATACCAGCGTTCTGGTCGCCAGTAAACTCCACCAGACGCTTCGAAATTTCTCGAAACATCCGGTGGGCTCCCGGCCCCCACGGACCAAATGTCTCTACCCCAAACGTCTCAAATATGTATCTCGAGCCAAGGGAATCATATTTCCGGCGTTTGAGGGATTCTGCGCTCAGTGCAGCGCTGCCTGCCTCTACCGAGGACGCTGGAAGATGAGACGGAGCGAGAGTGTCGACGCATGTAGCGTCCCACACTAACGGCCGTCCCATCTTCCAGGGTACCAGCGTCATAACATCGGGCCTCTTGCCATCATCTCGATGGAGACCAGCCGGTTCAAGGATGGCCGCCATGTTGACGTCAGCAAGGGCACGGCGTATGACGCCGTTGAGACTAGCATGACGCGCAACCCGTCCGGCACTTCTGCGGCATGAGAGTCCGTGGTGGCCGAGCTGGTCGACTCTACTACCACACTGACAATGGTGTGGAACAAGACAAGGAGGGGTTCCATGTATTGTTCCACACCATTGTCAGTGTGGTAGTATACGGAGACAAAATGCAACACGAAATGCAGTAGGATCTAAAAGGGTCCCAAGATGGACAGAAGGGTGTGCCTGTAGCCAAAGACAAGACTCCCATTCAGAAGCAGCGAGAATACGAGCACGATCAATATTACTTCAATATTATGTTTTGTTCAGCCCTTAGATAAACGTTGTAAAATTATAACTGAAGAAGAGCCTCCGGAGGACTTCAGACAGCTGAGTGTAGTGCCTACCCGGGACGATCTGGTCGAGACCAGACCTTTCTTGCGGCCTAACATTGTCGACGGTGGCTACAAAGATGTGGAACACTACTTGGATGTCCAATTCAGACTGCTGAGAGAAGATTGCTTTGGACCATTTAGAGATGGAATAAGTAAGTTATTGGTACCTGTGTGGTTTATGTTATGACTCCATGCTCCAAGGAAAAAACCCTTTATAAATAATGATTGTTGAAAAATCATTCTTGCGTCTCTCTGTCGGAGCATTTTCTCTAAATGGCTCGAGCGTGAAGGTTGCACGCTCGCCCTCTTATCCGGCGAAACTGTAAGGCCACCGGCTAACAGCGTAGATCATTCACACACAAGTGGATGTGTAGGTGTTATGTTGCCATCTCATACTTCATATGGAAGATCTGCGTTTGTCGTTGTTGATATATTATACTTTATACCTACTACATTATTTTGTAACAGTGATCGATGATATATGTAATAGAATAATTTTCTATTTACAGATCAATACATAAGTAATCCTGATAAAAGGAAATACGATCATATTCGGTAAGTTATTTCATAGGTTTGATGTTTTTTTTTTAAAAGGAAGGAATCCTAAGATTCATTCCTGTATCGTGGGTTTTTACAAATATGAAAATTAACATACACAAGTACACAGACCGGAAAAAATAATTGTGGGTCATACAAAGATTTGTCCAGTGCGGGAATCGAACCCGCGACTATTAGACACAGTTGGCGGAGCGACTTAAGCTCTTAACCACTGCGCTAAATCGTCCGTCGAATTTGATATCAATTAAAAAGCCATTAATGGCTATGGGCTCATCACTTTAACGAGGGTTTAAGGAACACCTTTTTGGTGGTGTATGATTGCGTGTATCAAAGATCATCCGTTACATTGGCCAACTATAAGCATTTTCAGTACTAAAGGTTAAAAAATCCTCCTGTGTCATAGGTGCACTTACAACCCAGGTGCGAATATATTTGCAAATCTTCAATCATGACTAAAGATTAAAATGTAATTTGATAATAATGATTATAAGTGTTACAAAATAGAATCGTAATCATTAATCTGGTTACATTTTGCCTGTCTCTGGCGAGTAACATGCACGGAGCGGACGTGTGACGAAAATTGCGTGCAGTATAGACATGTGTAACACACACACACACGCAATTGCGCCAACACAGTTCACTGCGCCGTATGTGCTAACTCACTTCTTCAAAATGTGTTGGCACACAGCGCAGGACCGGGAAATTCGGAAGTGTTAAGGTGTTGAGTCGTTAGGTGTCACCATGCCCGATCTTATTCATTCTCTCACTCAGTCGTCAACAATGAGTCAACGCAATTCGCGCGCTGTGCGCTGTTTCTGCTAAGAACCTGTGAGCGCTGCGTGCAGATGGCGCGCGTTTCACTGCTCACTCGGCGCGTTCCACTTTGTTGTGCGATGGCGCAATTTTGAGTTAACGCAATGAGCCGGCGCAGTAAACTGCGCCTGAGTTATTGAGTTAACGCAAGGAATTTCGCTGAGTTACCCATGTCTAGTGCAGTACCTACATGACAAGTGTTCTAAGCCTACATGCATAGCAAAGCTTTTGGGTAAATGCTCTAAGATAGCACTAAACTCACGAAATTATTTAAACGGTTTACACAATGCAAATAACCCGCGCCAAAGCCTCAACGATTTAGCGAAGTGGTTAAGAGCTTAAGCCGGCCCGCCCACTGTGTTTAATAGTCGCGGGTTCGATTCCCGCACGGGACAAATCTTAGTGTGACCCACAATTAATTGTTTCGGTCTGGGTATTTGTGTGTGTTAATTTTCATGTTTGTAAACGCACCCACGATACAGGAATTAATCCTAGTGTGGGGCTACGTTTTTTTTTAAATAAAAAAAAACCCGCGCCATTTACTCGCACCGTTCACGCCATTAAAACTAACATCGGTAACATCTTTACAATTTGTTTTCTTTTTCAGCGTATTTCATAACGTTAAATTCATCGAACCTTACATATCTCAATCTAAAATCGGCTCTTTAGTACAAATCGACACTAGGGTAAACAGAAACTTTAGACGTATAAACTGGGCACACAATAAGAGATTCCTGTTTGGATCACTGGTACTATTCACTAAAGATAACTGTGCCAACTTTATAGCAGCTACGATATTGGACCGGGATATCCGCTGTTTATCCGAAGGCAGGGTAAGTAGACTAGCGACATTATTATATATACCTCCTTATCTCCGTCTAATTAAAAACGTTTAATAAGGCCACGTAATGTGCTAAAATATGACTACAAATAAAATAAAGGCTGCTCTACACGTTATAATACTTGATTTTATTGATTGTAAGTTTACTATGTAAACACCGCCACGCCTATATTCCCCAAGCGGGGAGGCAGAGGTGTACTGAGTATACCCATTTTACACCATTTTTCGTCCCATGTAATAGGGGGCGAGCCTATTGTGCCGGGCACAATTCCAGACTCCAGACTCATACTGGGAAGTTTTTGTTAGAAAAACTTCATTTGTCCGACCTAGGATTTCAACCCACCCCTGATGATCACCTACCAAGCAATGCGCTTTGCCACTAGACCAACGAGACAGCTTCAGAGTTGTAGTCAGAAAATTAATAATATAACCAATTATAACCAAACCCATAGTACTCAAATTTCGCATCTGCAACCTAATTCATGATTAATAACTAATAATTAAAAATATTTGGAAAATTGTTTCTAACCATCTAGTGTACCTACTGTGAAATTTTCTCATAAAAATACATATCACTGTTCTCACAGAACATATAGAGAGAGATATTTAAATTAACATAATAAATGTAAGTTTGGGTTTAACAAAATGATGTATGATGATAAGCTTAAAAATTGTTACCTCTCAACATTTTTTAATATGGTAAAACATCGCTATGCAATTATTGTGGATTCATCAATGGAATATTATAGTCCCGATATCAATAACACCCAATGAAATCACGAAATAACCAATTTTAATTTTCCCCTGAGTGTTCATTTCTGAGTTGTTGTTGGTTCATAAAATGATTATATTTATTCTAAGTTTCACGCACATTTTTTACATATCTATAGATATATGTTTAGCTCTACAACAGAGATTCCCAAACTATTTTGGGCAAGAGACCCCTTTTTCCAAAATCAAGTGATACCTGGGACCCCCATAGACAAATTACTATAAAAATCCTATCTAGTTTTTTTTTCCTTTTGATACAAAATACTTACCAATTTAAAAAAATTGCGGTTGGAAAAGTAAAGTACAACAATGATACTTCCTACTAAAATATTAGTCATTCTTACAACAAGTTGGTACACGTAACACAACTTAAACACTATCTTGAAAGTTTCAAATAAGAACTTGTGTTAATTAATAGGGGTTGATTTTTAGACCTCGTCGACCCCCAAACTTAGTTTTCGATGATGTCGACCCCTGGGAAACCGATATCGACCACTTTAGATGTCCCTGCTCTACAGCAATCGGTCAATCACGCTACATATTTTTCGTTTTTCGCTTATGTTTTAGGGGTGCTATACTTTTTATATATGTTGACACAACGTATGTTGCCGATAACTGGCTTTATGACTTACCCCTTTGTAAAATAGTATTAATTACTAAATACTTGCGGTGTTTACAGCTCGCTGTGTCTCTGATTGACAAAGAGTTCGACGACAGTATATATAAGGATGACGCATATACCATGATAGAAAGCGAAGTTTACTTTGAGCCCTATCTTTATGCGCTTAAAGTTTTGCAGGAACCCTCTTTTCCAGAAGATTTAGCAATGCAAAAGTACATCGTTAAAGTGGATGTGAGTATTTTACTCTCCAAAGAGACTATGATAATGTCTAATAAGGAATGAGTCTTTTAAATTCTTACATTAGGGAAGTAAAACAGACCGTGTAGGCAGAAATGTAATTAATAAAATTTATTGTAAAATTTCTTACATTTATAACACCTTGATAATTATTTCAGCCCGTTCCTCAACATCCTGCTTATTTAACCGACGATAAAGTATTTATAATTAAAGATACTCAATTGACAATAGAGAAAGAAGAGGAATTAGAACGGATGACAGAGTCTCGTAAGGATGTTGGAATAAATTCACCTAAGCCTGCAGAAGAATTGCTTGATGACGATTTTAAAACAATTCATGAAATTGAAACAAAAGGCCCAATAATGAAATTTATAGTTTTACAAAACGAGACTTGGCCTACTAACGAAGAATTAAATTTTAATGAAAGTCAATATGAAGCTTATCGATTAGCACTTACTCATGAGTTCGCTGTTATACAAGGTCCACCAGGAACGGGCAAAACGTATCTGGGAATAAATATAGCAAAGACGTTGTTACGGAACATTGAGCCACAGAATAACTGCCTCATGCTTGTGATTTGCTACACGAACCATGCCCTTGACCAGTTTCTTGAAGCGATTTTAAAAATCACCTCATCTGTAGTACGTATTGGAGGTCAATCTCGTAACAAAGCCATGGAAGCCATTAATTTAAACAACTTACGGCGTCTAAAGCACTGCTTTCATTCTGCTCAGAACCTATTTAATGATGAAAAACACGCTTTAAGAGGTGCAATAACCAGATTTCGACGAGCTCTGATATTTCTTGAAGTTATTAATAACGGGGTTATTAGTTACAACAGTATTAAGGACGATGTTAGAGAAATAAGAGCACTCGGCGAATATTACAACTCTAGAATTGATGTTTCTGCAAAAGATCCGTTGAAGTTTTGGTTATTCGAAAACAGCTACGCATATGTTCCCATCTTTGAAGATTGTTTAGCAGAATATGAAACTACTGAGAAAGAAAATGGCGACGACAATGACGCCAGATTAAGAACTGAAATGATTTTGGATGACAATGAATTAGTGGAAGAAGTGGATGAAGAATTACGGAATAGATTGACAGCATCTTTTTCTTTAGACGATGCAAAAAATAAGATAAAGACCTTAGTTTCAATGTACAAAAAAACGCAAGCTTACGATGAAAGATACGCTCTACGGGAAGAAATACTGGACCTGAACGCTAAAATAAATTTATATAATGTAAGTTTGTATATACCTACGTTTACATGATGGTTCTTGACTTGTCTTACATAAACTGCTGAAGCAATAACTATGGTTTTAACATTATCTTATATAGCTTGCTGAGATATCAAATTTAGGAAAAGAATCTTCATGCGCGTCTAATGCATTACCTACAACCTAATACCTGGAAGGACAGTTACAGTACACATATGTATTGATCGAAAAAAAATCGTGCGTGTTCCATTTAGACAACTAATTCATCTAAGGTTTCTTGACTACCTACACAAAACCTCTACTGTTACAGGACATGTCAACATATCGTAACAGGGAGGCTCGATTAAATGTAACGCACAGGACTAATTTTGCAGCTATTACGCCGCTGAATCGCTGGTGCTTATATTTCACATGGGTAAAAAATAAAGTAAATGAAGTAAAAGAAGATCTTTCTCGCTTACAGGTACATG
Organism: Phalera bucephala; assembly: GCA_905147815.2. Lineage (NCBI taxonomy): Eukaryota > Metazoa > Arthropoda > Insecta > Lepidoptera > Notodontidae > Phalera > Phalera bucephala. The sequence goes on from LR990621.1 coordinate 18,931,515, forward strand.
AATGACCTACTAATATAATAATGAATATTTTAGCTCCCATCTAAATGTTTTTGTGGTATGTACCTTTAAATTTAGATATATATATATATATATATATACAAAATTCTCAGTCATCTTAAATTGAGAAGGGCCATAATATCGACGTGCGAGGCGAAATATCTGGGACGTGCGAGTCGCCATGCCACTCAGATATTTTGTACAGACGGCTGTTGTTAGAAGGGCTTTATGGCCTGCCTCTTAGTTGTCAACTGCGCCCTCCCCACTCAGTGGAAGGAGGCCGACGTCATAGGCATCCCCAAGTCCGGTAAACCACGTGACCGTCCCTCGAGTTACCTCCCCATCAGTCTCCTCAATTCCTTGACAAAGATCTACGAGCGCCTGCTCCTGGCACGGCTCAAAGACTTTGTAACGTCCAGGGGTATTATCATCAATAAGCAGTTTGGTTTTCGAGCCAAACACTCTTGCGTCCATCAAGTGCACCACGGAGCACATCCTCACTGGCCTCAACAACCCAAATCCGTCTACACGGGTGCCCTTTTCTTCAATGTCGCGAAGGCGTTCGACAAAGTTAAGCACAAAGGCTTGATCTACAACCTTTACCAAATGGGTGTGCTGGACAGACTCGTGCTCATGTTATGAGATTTCCTGTCGAGTCGCGCTTTTCGGTATCGCGTCGAAATGACGCGCTCTACCCCCCACTCCATACAAGCCGGTGTCCCACAAGGCTCAGCTCTCTCCCCCCTCCTATTCAGTCTTTACACGAACGATATTGCTCGTTCGAGTAATGTGCATGTAGCCCTATTTGCGGATGATACCCTTCTCTGCGCCATGCCAGAAGTAATCTCGGTCAAGTGACCACGTTTACCCTACTTATTCCCTGGGTCAAACAAGTCAAATATGTAGGGGTCACCCTAAACAATACCATGACTTTCGGACCGCAAATCAAGTGAGTCCGTAACCGAGCAGCGTTTGTGCTCGGTCGTCTTTACCCGATGATCTGCAAGCGGAGTAAAATGTCCCTTAAGAATAAAGTGACACTTTACTAAAATTTTATACGGCCCATCATGACGCACGCTTGTGAGGTGTTCGGGCACGCCACCCGCGCTCACATCGTTAGACTCCAAACGGTTCAATCCCGATTCCTCCGCAAAGCCGTCGGAGCCCCGTGGGTCATACGAAATGTCGATCTCCATTTCGATCTCGGTCTCGAATCTATTCGTACCTTTTGGAAAAAGGCGACAACCCAATATTTCGCGAACGCGTCCAATCATAGAAATCCGCTAATCGTAGCCGCCGCCGACTACGAACCTAACTTCTCTCTTATCAGCCGCTACCGCCGTCCGCGGCATATTCTCACCGACCCTCCCGATGCCCTTACATCCCTTCTTTCAGATACAGATACAGAGACAGAGATTTGACGGACGATTTAGCGCAGTGGTTAAGAGTTTAAGCCGCTCCGCCCACTGTGTCTAATAGTCGCGGGTTCGATTCCCGCACGGGACAAATCTTTGTGTGATCCACAATTATTTGTTCCGGTCTGGGTATTTGTTTGTGAATTTTCATGTTTGTAAACGCACCCACGATACAGGAATAAATCCTAATGTGGGGCTACGTTTTTAAAAAAAAAAAAAAAGAAAAGAAAAAAGATACTGCACACAGGATCAGACACCGACCTCGCCGACGAGGTTGAAGAATCCGTTACCCGCCGACCTGTGCAGAGCACCACGGCGAGACACCTAGTATATGCCCTTTAGCGACTGCCCAAGCCGAGGCTTTCCTCCTTGAGACGCCCTTGAGCTAGTTGCCCCCTTGCCCTTCTGGCTCAAGCGTAGTGGTTGCACCTCGCCCTCTTGTCCGGTAAAGCTGTAAAGGCTCCGCGGCTAACAGCGTAGATCATTCACACACACACACATACACGCGCTTGAATCACTGAGCCTCAAACAAACAGGGTCACGAAGTCACAGATCCAAAACTATATGTTCAACCTTCAAATGATTTGCCTTACAAACTAACCCTTTAAATATCTTTATAATAATAATTATGAACCTCATATTTGCACACTGGTCTACAGACAATGGTTTCAAACCAAGTAACGGCATACGAAGAGGCTAGAATGATGGTAGACGTGCAGTTAATAAAAGGCACGAGGGTCGTAGGAATGACAACGAGCGGAGCAGCTAGAATGCGTAAGCTACTGCAAACAATATCGCCAACTATAGGTAAGTGAAATCCCTTATCAGAGACCCAAAGGTATAGCCTGCTGGTACATACTGCAAAACTACTTATCAAGCAATCACCGCTCATTTTGTTTTTAAAATAATTAATACTGGACAATTCAAATCCCGGTCAAGTCTCATACGCATTGTTAAGTTCTTGATATGTGTTTTTCAACAGTAATAGTCGAGGAAGCTGCAGAAGTGTTGGAGCAACACATTATTACGTCGCTCACTAAATCTTGCCAACATCTTATTCTCATTGGTAAGCAATTACTACACTTGTACTTCCAACACGTAGGTAACCAGAGTAGACAAAATGTTCTTAAATTATGTTCCTATGTACAATTCCTCCACGTAGTAGGGTATTCTTCGATTTAACTAACTTTGTTCTGATTTATTGTCCAATGAGTTTTAACAATAAACAAACATAGCCAGTTTTAAGTAATGTAAAATAATTAAGTACTGCGTCTGTTAGGTTAAATTACGCGAGAATACAAAACAAAAACTTTATTTACTACCTATCTACTGCAGGTGACCACCAACAGTTGCGACCGTCTGCATCGCACATGAAGCTAGCGAAGAAGTACAACTTAGAAGTTTCACTTTTCGAGCGAATGATCACTAATGGCATACACAGCCGCCGCCTTAATGTACAGCATCGCATGCGACCAGAAATAGCACAGCTCATATCACCACATATTTACCCTGATTTAGAAAATCACCCGTCTGTGGCAAGTTTCGAAAATATTCGCGGAATGACTAATAATGTTTTCTTCTTCACGCATAATCATCGAGAAGAGGTAATTAGCATTCTTAATTACTCGGCTTGATTTTGAATGTCTATACAAGGCTATTGATCAGGACCGAAATAATACGTCATGCTCCCCGTTACATTTCTTGCCGGTATGAGTCAAGGGTGAAGATTCAAGTGAAAAGCCAAACAAAAATTGGAAATGGTGCTCCACCCACCCACCAGTTGTGACCCTCTTCAATCAATCACGATGAGTTTTTTCTTCAATTCTCAGTGCCCAGTCGTTCGAACACCACGCGGTGCGATTTCGCGCTTGCTAAAGTGCTATTTTTTGGGGTCACAACTAGCGGGCGTTGCAGTAAGCTTTATTATCCCTATACACCAATCAGACTGAAGAATTTTATCTGTTGCTATATCTATTTACGTATTTATTTATTACATGACTACTATTTCTTCATCATCTCAGCCTATACTTGTCCACTGCTGAACATAGGCCTCCCCAATCGCTTTCCAGCGTAACCGGTCCGATGCCACCTGCATCCAACGACTTCCTGCGATTTTCACAAGATCGTCGGTCCATCTGGCAGGCGGTCGTCCCACACTGCGCTTGCCAATACGTGGTCTCCACTCTAGAATCTTTCTGCCCCAACGCCCGTCCGATCTACGCGCTATGTGGCCCGCCCATTGCCACTTCAGCTTGCTAATCTTAACGGCTATGTCGGTGACCTTGGTTCTTCTACGAATCTCCTCATTCCTGATTCGATCGCGTAGAGAAACGCCGAGCATAGCTCTCTCCATAGCTCGCTGAGCAACTCTGAGCTTTTTTATGAGACCTATTGTAAGAGACCACGTCTCTGATCCATATATCATCACTGGTAACACACACTGACTAAAAACTTTAGTCTTAAGGCACTGAGGTATTTTGGATGAGAAGATGTTGCGCAGTTTCCCGAACGCTGCCCAGCCGAGTTGGATTCGTCGATTGACCTCTCTCTCAAAGTTGGACCTACCTAACCGGACTACCTGTCCCAGGTAAATGTATTCGTCGACAACTTCAAGAGTAGAGTTCCCAACGGTGAGTGCGGTGGGTACGACATGGACGTTACACATTATTTTCGTTTTGTCCATGTTCATTTTAAGACCCACTTGTTGAGATACTCTGTTGAGGTCACCGAGCATTCGTCCTAGATCTTCCAGCGACTCCGCCACGACCACAATGTCGTCGGCAAATCGAAGGTGAGTGATGTATTCGCCATTGATGTTGATGCCAAGTCCTTACCATTCCAAGAGCTTGAAGGCGTCCTCTAAGGTGGCCGTAAACAGTTTCGGAGAAATGACGTCTCCCTGCCTTACTCCTCTTTTTATGGGGATCGCCTTCGTGCAATGCCCCTGTACTCGGACTGACATGGTGGCGTTATTATACAAGCACTTCAACACTTCAATGTACCGATAGTCAATGCGGCATCGCTGGAGAGATCTAAGAACCGCCCAAGTCTCGATCGAATCGAAGGCTTTCTCATAGTCCACAAACGCCAAGCATAGTGGCCGATTATACTCCTCGGTCTTCTGTATAATCTGCCGCAGCGTATGTATGTGGTCTATGGTACTAAAGCCTTTCCGGAAACCGGCTTGTTCGGGAGGCTGGAAGTCATCAAGCCTGCGTTCGAGATGATTCGTGATGACTCTCGAAAACAACTTATAAACATGGCTCAGCAGTGTGATGGGCCTACTGATGGGATGGGATACTATTTCTTATGTGCTATAAACTTAATCTATTGTTTATTCTAAATTTTATGTAATACATATGCTTAGCTATACAATATAAAGGCGTCATCCCGAATAGCTATATAGGTACTCGTATTTATCAAAAACATTGTCCAACTCAAGTTCAGCTTTAACAGCTTTGTGAAATTTATATTTCCATTGAAATGACAAAGGAAAATAGGTAATCCATGTTTATTTTCAGGAGATTAATGAAAACATGAGCCGATCAAACCACAAGGAAGCAGATTTGGTGCTTGGGTTAGCGAATTATATTGTGCAGCAAGGATATACAGCGGAAGATGTGACTATTCTAGCGGCTTATTCGGGCCAAATGTTTTACATGAAAAAAGTTCGTAATACTTCTTTGTTATACTTACTTATTAACCGATTTCAAAAATCAAAAGGTTCTTTGTTAGTCTGTATGTATGATTTTTTTATGTATGTTCACCGATATTTCCGTTAATTCTGGTCCGATTTTGATAATTATTTGCATTGGGTTCAGTATAGCTCCAAGATGGTCCCATTTTAATTTCATCGGTATTGCACCTTGGACTTCAGAGGGAAACACCGGGGAACTCCTTAACTACAAATAATAGGAATCTGTGGATTGAGTTATAAGTATTGTGTTAATCCTATAGGTACCCTACCAAAGAATTAAACAGAATATTAACAGACTTCAGAAAAGGAGGAAGTTCACAATTCGTCTGTGTTTTTTTATAACTTCTTTATTTATAAACTAATTTTGATGATTCTTTTTGCGTTGGGTTTAGTATAGTTTCGAGGTGGTCCCATTTTAATGAAATCGGTATTGAACCTTGGACTTTGAAGGTACTCCAGGGGACTCCTTAACGCAAACAGCACGAATGTATAGATTTTGTTATTTTAAGAATTATATCAATCCTGTAGGTACCTTACTGTAGAACTAAGCAAAATAATATAATATAGGTATATAAATGTTAATAATGAATTCACTCATTACAAAACTTGTAAAAGTTATAATACTTAAAAAAAAGAAAATCGACTTAAAACAGCACAAAAATATATATTTGAAGTCGGTGCCAAGTAACGGACTGCACCAACCGACATCGTCTTCAAATATTTATTTTTTGCATTTGTAAGTCGGTCTTTCTTTTTTTAACACATTAACAAGTTATGAAAGCTGAATAGAATTAAGCTTGTTTACATGTAATTGACTGTACCTACTAATAAAATTGGAATATACTACATGTAAACACGATGGAAATAGATAAGATGAACATGATGAATGGATGATGATCCTCACATTATTTTTAGATTTACATTATATAGGTATATTCATATAAATTCATACTTTACTCGTGGAAGGTAAAATGTTTCTTTTTTTCACAGGAAAGAGAAACATATGCTTATTTAAATGGTGTGAAAATAACTGTGGTCGACAATTACCAAGGGGAGGAATCGAAAATAATTCTACTCTCGCTTGTGAGAAACAACGATGAAAATAAGATTGGATTTTTGGGAACCGAAAATAGGATTTGCGTGGCGTTATCGAGAGCAAGAGAAGGTCTAATATTGTTCCTACTTTCAATAGTTACTACTTATCACTCAGTTAACACTTAAGACCTTATGTAGTTAAAGCTTTATTACGCTATTTTGTAATAAATGACTGGATATTTAATTTTTTTTGTGTAACTCTTGGTTACTCAAAAACAGCTTCAAATAATATGCCCTTAGGAAACAGTACCTAAAATAAGATTGTTTTATCATTGACGCCAAGGTGTACGCAAATATAATATTTAATAAGTTACGGTTAAATTGAAATATACATAAATGTTGTTACAGGATTTTACATCTTCGGGAATATCGATATGCTGAAACACAATTCTCCGCTTTGGAGGAAAATAGCCGCCACATTAGAGGCAAACAATTCGCTGGGAACATGTGTGAAAGTGCAATGTCAAAACCATCCCGGCCAAATAACGGACGTTAGTAAAACTTGTATTTCGAACTCTAAAAAACATTCTTACATATATTTCTGAACTAATTTTAAACAGGACACCTATGTCAGAATCAAGTACAATTTTGTCATTTGATATAAAATAGTGCCGAAAGTATCATTTTAAGTAATTACAAATTCCACCATGAGTTTACATATAGCGACGGAGCTTATAATTTTAACAAGTTTGTATGAAAAATAAAACGCGGGCAACTATAATTCTGTGTCGTATACAGAGCACCTTTGTTTATTAGTGGGTGGGTTTAAATTTTCCTTTCCAAATGAAGTATAAAAAAATATCTTTTTAACAAGCTTTTATGGCAAACATACAACGAAGATATCGTGCTTAGTTCCTACGGCCTTCTTAAGGCTCCATCATCAAACCGGGACACCATCAGGGTCTGCAGTACTCGTCAAGATAAAACCAATGAGCCCAAACCTAAACACGGCGGGGTTATATTAAGTAGTTGGGTCGTTACTTTAGCCACCTTCCGACTCCATTATCAGACCAGCTGGTCCAAACAATGCAATAATATGGTGCCATGGAGCTCCATTGCACCATATATGCAATAATACCTATGTAGGTATGCCAAATTTCAGCTCAATCGTACCAGACAGGCATTCATACGAACAGTATAAGTTAAATAAAAGCTTGTAAACATAATGTATCTTCTTCAAAGTATAATGTAGGTTCAGTTTTTTAAGCGTAGCCCCAAACTTAGAATTATTCGTGTCGTGTGTGCATTTACAAATTGTAAATTCACATATGATACCCAGACTGAGACAAACATTTATGAATCACACAAAGATTTGTTCCGAGCGGGAATCAAACCCGCGACTTCTCGATCCATTAACGGGAGCCGCATACACTTAACCACTGGACCAAGCCGTCGTCACTAGTTAAATATACTTTTTATATTTGTTCAGTTTTAGCTTCTACATGTGTCTACATTATGTTTTTATTACCAACAGATTACGAAACAAGAAGACTTTAGTAAAGTTCCTGAAGGAGGCTGCCTTTTAAAGTGCAATTTCCAGTATAGTTGCGGACATCGGTGTCTGCTCTTCTGTCACGGATATGATCGGGAACACGTGACTACAAAATGTACTATGAAATGCGAAAGGCAAGTGGTTCTTGTGTTTCAATTTACTTGCTAGTAATAACTAGTATTCCCATTGGTAGGTTTAAGTATACTTTTTTAATCGACATTAAAAAGGAAGAGATTCTGTGTTCGTCTGTATGTATTTTTTTTTGTATATTCATCGATATTTTCGTTTATCGTGGACCAATTTTGATGATTCCTTTTGCCTTTTGAGTTCAATATAACGCCGAGGTGCTTATACTTTGAAGGTACACTAGGGAACTCCTTAACAACAAACAATACTAATGATTGAGTTATGGATATAACCAATTAACCGACTCTACCGACCGACTGGCACCGACTTCAAAAATTTATTTTTTGTTTTTTAGTTCTTATCTTATCTTAAATTGGCTTACCGGACCGAGGAAACCTCTGGCGCACTTCGACCCATGGGATCTTTTGTGCTGTCCTTGCCCTAATGCTCTTACGTACCTGAGGTGTCCAGTACTCCCTGTATTAGGTTGTAGATTCCAGCAGGGGGATAGAGCCGTAGTTCTTCTGGGTTTGGATAGGCCACTCCCAGTAGTTCCATTCGCCGCGCAGCCAGAGCGTCGCAGTGACAGATGACGTGCTTCATGGTTTCAGTTTCTGTGCCACAGCACCTGCATACCACGTCGCCGCATAGGTTCATCTTGTGTAGATGTTCTTTCGTGCCATAGTGGCCTGTGAATGCTCCCGTTATTTGCCTTAGTTGTAGTCTACTATATTTTAGTAGTCTCTTGCAGTCGCTTTCACACCATGTGGAAAGGAATTCCTTTGAGTGTCGTAGCCCTGTGTGTGCTTCCCATTCTTTCTTATGTTGTTCTTGGGCATATTTAAAGAGTGCGCCTCTATAGGCGCCGTCTGGTATGCCTATGAACGGTTCTGGACCAACGGGTTTTCCCATTGCTCCCTTCCTGGCTAAGTCGTCCGCACGCTCATTGCCATCAACTCCCGTGTGCCCAGGGACCCAGACTAACCTGACCGTGTTGCGCGCTCCACATCTGTCAAGAAGGTATGCGCACTCCGCAGCCAGTGCTGAGTTTAGCTCATAGGAGCCGACGGCCTTGAGGGCAGCCTGACTATCACTACAAATGTAGATTTTCTTGCCCGTGATTCGTTTGTCCAATATCTCTTTTGCACAAATGTTTATCGCATAGGTCTCTGCCTGGAATATTGATGTAAACCTGTCCATGCTTTGGCTAAGGCTATATCCTTCCGTGTATACTCCGGCTCCTGTTCCAAACTTGGTTTTGGATCCGTCAGTGTACCATATCATTTGCTCCTTGCCTTGCTTATTTAGACCACTTTTCCATTGTTCCCTGGTTGGGATATGAGTGCTAAATCTCTTATTGAACATGTATGTGGTTATGATCTTGTCACTTCTCATGTTCCTTATGTCATCTAGTTCCTTATCCGGTTCTAGCTTGGTGTGTTCGAGGCCTGGCGCCGTTATGCTCCATAGTCCAGCTTTCTCTAGCCTATAGAGTGCCTTGTTTTTTAGTTACCTTAGGTACGTCACTTTAGCGCGTTTTGAAGTTGGTTTTCCTTTTTTAAATTAATTATTTGCCGCCGAATATCAAAATAACATCAATGTTTAATAAATTCTTAACTTTTCAGAGTACTCTGCGATCTTCAACACGTATGTCCTTTAAAATGTCGGGAGACATGTGAGCCGTGCAATGTCCTTGTACCGAAGACATTGCCGTGCGGACACGAAATGAACGTGTACTGTCACCGGGACCCCGAAGACCCAGCTAACAAGTGTCTCACAACATTAGATGTCACTCTACCCGACTGTGGACACGCGGTGCGTCAGGCCAATATATTACTAGAGCTTGCATAATATGGACCTATAAAATATGTTCTAGGTGCATTGCATACATCTTCTGGCCAATCGATGATCAGTTAATTTGTAGTTGTCTCCCATTTTGAAAATAAGGAAAGTGGTGTTCAATGCTTTTCCAACGCTTCTCTTTATTTCAACATTTGTGGATTCCAAAAGCTCCCCGGCACTGGTTAAAATCGGTGACTTGGTGCTTCAATGAAGGCTACTGGGGATTCTGTCTTTCTTAGCGAATCGTTGTAGATATTTTAATGATGAGAGCATAGTTATATGGCCCTTGATTGTTTTGAAGTGAAGCTCAAAATCGATGTAAATAATAAAAATATGTTGTAAATAATAATTGTTATTAGACACAACCATCCTAGATCATTCTGTAACTACTTTATAAAATAAATAAATGAACATCTATCGACCATTTATCCCTAAAATGTTGATACACATAGACCCTCATTGTCCAAGATGTTTTTCCTTTAATAATTAACGTAGAATTTTCTGATAATATAACTGATTTATCTATATTTACAGACTCAGAAACCGTGTTTTGTGAACATAAAATACGTGAAATGTGTGGAGCAGTGCGTGTTTCGACTGGAGAAATGTGGTCACGTATGCCTCCGCCGATGTCATGTTAACGATGATCCTACACACGAAAAGGTAAATAGATTTTACCTTTACGATCCAAATACGAGTACATGGAACGGTACGTTTTCCGCAACATCTCATTCAAACAGCTGATGAAGTTGAACGTGAATAAAAACCAGATTTAGAACCAAAAGGTTGAGTTACCTTCAATAATGATTTTATTATTTATCTACCTCTCTATATATATGATCACGCCAGATCCCTTGCGGGGTAGGCAGAGAGCACACTGTTCCAACAGGTTCTTTCCTTACATGCCTCTCTGGATTCCTCTCTCTCTCTTCTCTCATAGTTCGTCTCATACACGCGCTCGCCGGATACGGAGACTTGACTTGTCGTTCAGATAAGACTGTCTGTTTGGTCGTGGTAAGATAGTCCAGGTCTTCTCCAGTACCTACATTATTTCACTTTCGCATTGTATATCTGTTTTGTCATTCTTTCTTCTGACATTCTTTCTATATGCCCGAACCAACGTCGCATACTCTTTCTCATCTTTACATCCAATACTATCTTTCATACCTACTCGCTTTTGCGAATACGGTCGGTCAGCTTCTCTCCACACTCTCCACGCAGAGCTCGCATTATCAACTCATTTATCCTACTTTCATTCTCCTTCTGGGTATGTATACCCAGCTCTCGCTACCATATAAGAGCTTTCCCATCGCACCATTTACTCTGTTCCCTGCACTCACCCTTCTCTCTATGTCAGCGGTGTATTGTATGTATTTCCCATCCTTACAACATCCAAGATATACAAACTCAATCACTTGGTCCAGCACATCTTTACCAACCACAATGATTTTATTAATGGCTCTTAAACCTAATTTCAGTATCTATGCGGAAAATCATGCGCTCGAGCTAAGAAGGGATGCCAAGCTGAGTTGATAGGAGACCGTGGCGACCATCAATGCACAAAGAAATGTCACGAAGATTGCGATGACTGCAATGTGCAGGTAAGTGTTTACGTGTTATGTCGTCGATGAATCCAAGGCCTTTTAAAACATGAACGTGTTTTTGACACTATTGAATTGAGGTATCTACTTGTTTTATGATTGGTTCGAGGGGGGGGGGGGGCACCTTAAAAACGTACTCAGTCCTTTCTGAGGTTAACTGACTCTGTTATGCCTGGCTAGAGTTAGCATATCTGGAAAAACATAAATCGCACCCTCGATGTGCCCGTTACTTACAGTACGCTACCATCAAAACGTCAGTTTCCATAGATATTTCTCGCAACTCTACGACCAATGCCCTACACAACTAAACGAGCTGGCTCAATTATGACTGTTGGTGATATCTAAATCATTAGTACCTACCTACTCACCTCATAGTACCAACTTAAATTCCTCGAGTATATGCTAAAACATAATCACTACATATTATGAAACACAGTCCCCCCACCGCGTCTGTCTGTCTGAACGCGATAAACTTAATAACTACCGTACAGATTTTTATACGGTTTTAACCGTAATGCACAAAGGAAGAAGAAGTTTTATGTGTTTAATTCACCCGTGCGAAACTGGGGTGGGTCGCTAGTAAAGTATGTAAATATGCAACGGGAATTGACATTATAAACTACCATAAGTTCCGTTCACAGGAATGTTCTTGGACGTAATAATTATATGATCCGACGATATTTATAGGTAATAAAGAAGAGGTCTACGTGTAAGCACACAGAACGAGTGGTTTGCTGCAAAAATATAGATGAGATTCCGTGTAAAATGAAATGTGCACGTACAATGCCGTGCGGACATTTCTGTAAAAAGAACTGTAGTGAAACTTGTGGCGACTGCAGACAATTGGTAAGTTATAGGAATACTAGACATGTTATTCCACATTTTACATACAAACGTGGAATAACATTTCTATGATCTTATTTATGTGTATTTCGAAAACAGCAACTAAAGGAAGCAGTGATAGGCTAGTGGTTAGACCGTTGGACTGCAAACTCGGGGGTCTCGGGTTCAAACCCAGGCACGCACCTCTGTCATTTCGAAAGCATGTGCGTATTAAAAGTTAACTATCACTTGCTTTAACGGTAAAGATAAACATCGTGAGGAAACCTGCATGCTTAAGAGTTTCTCGAAGGTGTATGACGTTCGCCAACCCGCACTGGGCCAGCGTGGTGAACTATGGCCTAAACCCTCTCAGTTTGAGAGGAGGCCCGTGCCCAACAGTGGGACAGTTTCTTAATAGAGCTAATATTATTTTATTATTATAACTAAAGGAAGAAAACTATTTTATATCGACTAAGCGGAAGGTATTTTGGGTTTTACAGCAATAAGCTCATCTCTTAATACTACGTCCTATATATCTATAATCAGTGAAACTGAATGTCAATCAAAAGAAATTATATTATTGCTCGGAAGTTGGTTCTTTTTTAGGCTTATCTAATCAGATCAGTCGTACCAACTATAAAAATTGACGTAATTATAATTTTAGGTCATAAAACCAATACCGGACTGCGGACATGAAATTAAGATTCAATGTTCGAAAGAACCAAGTCAAAATGATTGCAAGCAGAAATGCGAACGATTGCTCAGTTGTGGACATCCTTGTACTGGTTTATGTGGACAGGCTTGCGACGCTACAAAGTGCAAAATAAAGACGACTCAAGAGTTCGACTCTCCTTGCGGGCATAAAGTTAAGCTGCCCTGCAATATTGCCACAAGCTTTAGTACAGGTAAAACATTTATTTTCGTTGTCTGCAAACTAGTATTGCGTTATTGGATCATTCTATGTATTTGTAACTCTTAAAACCAAAATAAATTTATTATTATTATTTATGTATCTCGCTGAGATTCACGGGCTTTACCCGGACCTTTGAAAGGCTTGCATGGGGACATGGGTCCAACACGTAGAAGCCCTTTGCGAGAAGTTAATGTTATGTAAGCCACCTGCTGAGATCACTTGCTGAAAATGAAGAAACATAACCAGCGAACTGACCCCGGCAGGTGCAAGGTCTATTGTAGATTATGGAAAGAAAACAAGGGCTATGCAAATGAGGCTTGATGGACAAAAACTGGACTATTTCAAAGAGGACGGACACCGGCCATAATTAGTTATACCTAATTACCCGTGGCCGGCGGTGACTCGCCGCTTACTAGGTGGGCCCTCAAACGGTCGTCCTAGGACAACTGAGGGCAACACCGGTGTGAGCGGCTCAGGGGTGTAGAGAGGTGTGCTGCGCTTTCTCCGAAGTTACTCGCGGCGTTATGCCCTTTAACACTTCCACCCCTGGAGTACATCGATGTAGGAACGCATTATCTTCCTACGTCGATATAGCTCTCACGGCTCCTCTCTGGACGGCCAATTAAGGCTAGCCAGAGCCGAGAGTCCTGCGGGCACCCTTCGGTTTCCACTCGACCGACGAAGACACGCCGAGTTGGGGGCCCTGACCGACTCTCTGAAGCACTCGGGTCCGTGGTGTCGTTACTCACCAACAGCTCGCCACAAGCTGCCCTGCGGGCTTATTATTATTATTATTATAGTATTGAACCGTGTAAGGCAGCAGACTGTTAAACTTTATAAGCGTTCCAAAAACTATGTATATACCATAAACTGTCATCAATACTTATGTTACGACTTGTGTTTGTTGAGATATGCAGGCTTACACTAGACTTCAAGTATTCTATAACTAAGTAATTAGATAAACATGCTACGAGTAACGACATGGTAAATTGTTACGCAAATATCTTTACTTTATTTATAAAAAAAAATTACATTTAGAAAAAGTTGTGACCCTTTCTGTTGCTATAAGTTTTACTCCTAGTAAAAGGATTCAAAACCAGTATGATATTCCTAAAGGTGAACTGAAAAAAAGGATATTCGTCGAGTATTGCACAGCGCCGTGTGGCGTTGAGCTCGCGTGCAAGCATTTGTGTAGCGGGACGTGTTCTTCGTGCTATCAGGGCAGGTTGCACGTGCCATGCAAACAGCCTTGTCACCAGGATAACATTTGTGGACATCAGTAAGTTTTCTTTTATATAAAAAAGTATATCTCCTTTCCATTGAGGTATATGTAGTATGTACGTAATAGCTGACACAACAAATTATTCTCGTGTCATGAGTGTGTTTATTAGACTAAAACAAACATTTGTGGGTTACACAAGGATTCATCTCGTGCGGGGATCGAAACCGCAACTCTCGATCCAGTGGGCGGAGCGGTTTAAGGTCTTAAACACTGAACCAAGCAGTCCCTCACATTCACATTAAGTCACAATTATGACTCAATGCACCACACGACCAATCATTCTTGTATCATGGGTACCTTTATAAACGTGGAATTCACATACTCAAACACCCAGACCGAAACTTATCTTTGTGGGTCACACATTGTGGGATTAATAACGTGCGGGAATCGAACCTGCGACTACTCGATCGCTCACTGGGAGCGGAGCGGCTTATTGATCGCAGACATGACAAATTACATCAATGATAAGAGGCCACAAATACATCGATAATATTAAGTATCGACGCGTAGACATCTGAAAAGATGTAACACCGTCATGAAAATAATACTGAGCGATTGCGAGCCGCCTTGAGCCGATTCAAAGTTCCACCGATCAAAAGGCGATAATGAAAAAGTAAAAACATGGTTTTTGCTCTCCGGTTTTGTGCCCTCAATGGGATGTGGCAGCCTGTTGATCTGATGCTATCAATCTTATTAATCGTAATCTATTTTGATAATAAGGGTTATTACGAGTATTAAAAACACCGTCTCGCCTATATTCCCTAAGCGTGGGTGGCAGATCTATACTGTGTATACCAACATGTCGCCGGCGATGTTAGGTCCCATTTAATATGGAGCTAGCCTGTTCCCATATACCAAACACAATTCCAGAAACCGGACGGATAGTGGGAATTACTTGATAAAAAGCTACATTTTGCCGACATAGGAATTGTACCTAGGTCGGACCTATCTATTTATTACAACCTACACTTGCTGTACTGAGATTAGCGTGGCGCGGTGACAGCCCTGGATCTACGATTTTTCTAACCGGGGCAGAAAGTTGATAGTGGCGCCCCTCTCCAGCGTTTGAGATAAATTACTTACAAAGCTCACAACTATATAATGGTTGGCATAATGAACGGGACAATAAGAACGCCTATGCTAGGCGTTTTGTAGAGCAAGTGTTTTATGTTTTAATCATATTATATTATGATTTGGGCGCCCCCGGAAACTGCCGCCCGGGGCGGGTGCTCCGGTTACTAGCTTTACCTGTAACTTCGTTCGCGTTATATTCAGGCGTGTATTTAATGTTGTAAAAATGAGCGCTGAAGTCGAGCGTTTAGCGCTAAGACGACGCTCACGAGCATTTAAACACGTAGAAGATGCGAGCGTTTTAAGCGCCAACTCGAGCGTTTTTACAACACTACGTGTATTGCACACCCTTAAGCTTTTTCTTTTGAGTCAAAAGGTAATCTTCTGTATAAAATCTATTTCCCTGCCGAATTTGATCAAAATCTTTTTAACGGTTTGAGGGTGAAAAGGTAACAGACGGACAGTTACTTTAGAATTTATAATATAAGTTTATATACATAGTATAGTATGTATATTGATATGTCATGTTATGTTGTAGGTGCGAAGAACCATGCAACCAACTGTGTCCGCCGTGCATGAAGCTCTGCGAAGTGAAATGTCCACATTCACATTGTAACAAAATGTGCGGCGCTCCATGCGTGCCTTGTACGGTAAGTTAACTTTAAAAGCTGCGTCCCCGTAACTCGCATACACTATACTAGGAGGGATCAAAAAGTAGTGAGAACGACATACTCCTTGGTAAAAAAATAAAAAAATACTGGCAGGCATAGCTCCGATACATATTTGTAATATTAGTAAAAAAAATCTTCGATTCTCTTTTGTTTTTTTCTGAATGTAGTCATATGTTTGATTCGTGTCGGAACGTGTTCTCGAAAATGGAGAAAAACGAAGTGCGACCCGTCATTAAAGACCTCTGTTTAAAAAAGTTAACGACGCAAGAGATTCATTGCGATTTGGAGGCAACATAAGGAGAGTCTGTTCCGCCGTATTCCACTGTTGCAAGGTGGGCTTCTCAATTTCGAGTAGGGAGAACGAGCACGGAAGATGAACATCGTTGCGGCCGTCCATCGACGTCAGTCGCCCAAGAAAATGTTGCGAAAGTCGAGAAAATTGTATTGAGCGATCGAAGAATTACCATCCGATACTTCAAGAAACGGGCATTTCATATGGAAGTATTCAATCTATATTGAAACAATCTTTGAATATGAGAAAAGTCTCCGCAAGATGGGTGCCGAGAATGTTAACCGACAGTCAGAAACAAAATCGACTTGACATTTCGAAGATATTGTTGGACAATTTCAAGAAGGGGGTCTGTCCAAGAGCGTGCTCGTCGCGACCCCTGCCAGTCATTATGGCTGCAATCTTGGACCGAAGACGTACCGCAGTGCGGGCTAGGGCGTCCCCCCGAGGCGACGCGTACCGGCCCGCCCCCGTCGGTACGAATATAGGTGGAAGCGGCGATGGGGGCCGCCACCCATCACGCCGGGCCCGAACTGGCGAGTCGTGGGGTGCAGAGTGCCGAATAGGCACTTGGAATGTAAGAGGTGGTATGGAAGATAAGATGCATGAGGTGATTGATGTAATGAAAGAGAGACGCCTGGATGCTCTGTGTGTAACAGAGACTAAGCGGAGGGGCAGTGAAACCTGTGATCTTCCTGATGGAACGATGGCTCTGTGGTCTGGGGTACCGCAGAGCAGTCGTGCCAGCATGGGGGTGGGTATCTTGCTGTCCCGTCGCCTGGCCTCTGGAGTGAGAGATTATGGCCTGTGCGATGCGAGACTTCTCTGGGTCCGTTTAAAACTGGGTGTCACTAGAGTATTTTTGGTCGCAGCGTATGCTCCCGTAAGCTCGTCGACACCCCAGGACCTTGAGAAGTTTTGGGATAATGTCAGGGAAGTTCTGGATTTGGCTGAGGCTAATGAAAAGGTGATTCTGTGTGGCGATCTGAACGGATGGGTAGGAACCAGGCGGCAAACTTGCGACGCTGCTCTGGGTCCTTATGGTGATAAGAGAGTGAACGATGCAGGTAAGCTCATTGTAGATGTTTGTTTGGAAAGGGGTCTCCTTGTGTCTAATACGATATTCCAGCACAAGGACATACATTTGTATACGTGGAGAAGGAATGAACAAAAAAGCATGATAGATCTGATCCTGGTTGATAACCGTCTCCGAAGCAAACTACAAGATACGCGTGCGTATAGAGGCCCCACTCTGGAATCAGACCACTATCTCGTAGTTGCGCGGTTTAGTGGTCTGTTCAGGAAGTGGAGACACTGGCGAGAGCGTATCCCCTTCGGAGACCTTGAAAGATTAAAGGTTGAAAAGTTGCAAGATGAGAGCGTGAGGAGAATGTATGAAGACAGAGTCCGAGACAAGCTTTTGACAGCAGGCTCTTCGGACTCAAATGTAGATGAATGCTGGAATAGCCTGAAAGAGAGCTTGGTGGAATCCGCGAAAGAAGTATGTGGTTGCTCAAAGAAGCATATTACAGCAAAAGGTGATGCATGGTGGGATGCGGAGTTGCAAAGCTCCGTAGAAAGTAAGAAGAAAGCGTGGCAGGACTATGTATCTTCTTTGAACCTGAATGCCAGTATGACAGAGATGAGGAAAGAAATATACCGGCAATGCAAGAATGCCACTAAAACTTTAGTGAAAGAAAAGCGTGAAAGAGCCAGTATGATTGAGGAGGAGAGGCTGGCGAAGAACTTCGAGAACAACACCAAACTCTTTTGGAGCAAGGTGAGAAAGGCTCGAGGTGATTCGTCAGGCTCCAGAATGGAAAGGATAAAATCTAAAGATGGTGACATTCTTGCAGACACACAAGCTGTGCTTAACCGGTGGAGTGAATATTTTGGAGAAATGTATGGAGATGACCCGGATGCTGATGCCGCAGACGTGCCTAAAGGCGTGATTGCGGCACCAGAATCAACGGAGGACATCACTATGGAAGAAGTTGAATGGGCGATAGGAAGTATGAAAAACGGTAAAGCTGCGGAAGTAGACATGATATCTGCCGAGATGATCAAATATGGTGGAACTTGCGTCCGGGACGCCTTCCGGGCCCTTGCAAACCTTTGCTGGAGGACCGGTAGAGTCCCTACAGATTGGCGCCGCGCAGTCATAGTACCCTTGTATAAAGGCAAGGGTTCACAATATGACTGCGCCAATTACAGAGCCATCAGTTTGATGAGCTTGGCAGCCAAGGTGTACGGTAAAATTATTGAACGGAGAATGCGCGTGAAGTCCGATGGAATGTTGTGCGAGGCACAAGGGGGTTTCAGGTCTGGAAGAGGATGTTCGGATCAAGTCTTCTCACTCCGCAACATCGTAGAGAAGCATCTGGCAGTGGGCCGGAAGGTTTTCTGCGGTTTTGTAGATCTGGAGAAGGCATTTGACAGAGTTGTGCGAAAGAGACTTTGGGACATTTTGCCAGAGTATGGTATAGATGGCACTCTGTTGCGAGCCGTCCAGTCCACTTATGTGGACTGCAAGGCATGCGTACGGGTGGGTGGTAACAGGTCACCCTGGTTTGACGTTAAAATCGGCGTCAAGCAGGGTTGCGTGTTGTCCGCTAGACTGTTTATAATATATCTGGACAAAAGTCTTCAAAGACTGAAAGCGATGAATGAAGGTGTACAAATGGGTGACTTAGTGGTAAACCATCTACTTTATGCAGATGACGCGGTTTTAATAGCGCCAACAGCCACTGATCTGCAAACACTAGTCACAGTTATGAAAAACGACTGCATGATCAATGGCTTACACTTGAATGTGAAGAAAACCAAGATTATGGTTTTTGAAAGGGAAGAAACCAGAACGAATGTAAGGATTGTGGTTGGTAACGATGTGCTGGAGCAAGTGAATGAGTTTGTATATCTTGGATGCGCCTTCAGTAAGGATGGGAAATACACCGCTGACATAGAGAGAAGAGTGAGTGCAGGGAACAGAGTGAATGGTGCGATGGGAAAGCTACTCGGGAGCCGGCACTTAAGCCATAAGGCGCAGCTGGCCATACATAACGGAGTTCTTGTCTCAACGCTGTTATATGGTAGCGAGAGCTGGGTATGTAAGAAGGAGAATGAAAGTAGGATAAATGCGGTAGAAATGCGAGCTCTGCGGAAGATGTGCGGAGTGAAGCTGACCGACCGCATTAGCAACAGCATAGTAAGACAGCGAGTAGGTATGAAAGATAGTATCGGTGTAAAGATGAGAAAGGGCATGCTCCGTTGGTTCGGACATATAGAAAGAATGCCAGAGGAAAGAATGACAAAACAGATATACAATGTGAAAGTGGAAGGATGCCGGTACCGGGGAAGACCTAGACTATCTTACCACGACCAAATAAACCGAGTCTTATCTGATGGAAAAGTCAAGAGTCTCCGTAACCGGCGAGCGTGTATGAGACGAACTATGAGAGTCGAGGAAGCCAGAGAGGTATGTAAGGAAAGAACCTGTTGGAACTCTGTACTCTCTGCCTACCCCGCAAGGGATCTGGCGTGAGGTTATAGATAGATAGATAGAATTTCAAGAAGATTCTGAAAACTTTTTGTCTCGTTTCGTAACAATGGACGAAACATGGGTCCTTCATTTTGATCCCGAGACAAAACAGCAATCTTCGCAATGGAAACGGCCATCATCACCGACCCCCAAGAAGTTTCGTGTCATGGCATCAGCTGGCAAGGTTATGGCCTCAATATTTTGGGACTCAGAAGGAATATTGTTGATTGATTACCTGGAGCGTGGAACCACTATTACAGGCCAATATTATGCAGCTTTAATTCCCAAGTTGAGGAATGCCATCAAAGAGAAAAGGAGAGGGAAACTTCGAAGGGGCGTGCTGTTTCATCACGACAACGCACCCGCGCACAGGTCGGCAGTTGCGATAGCTGCCATTCAGCAAGCTGGCTTCGAATTGGTTGACCACCCCCCTTATTCACCAGATCTGGCGGCTAGCGATTTTTATCTGTTCCCCAAATTGAAACAATACTTAAGGGGAAACAGGTACGAAGACGATAACGAGGTGATGGATGTCGTTGAGAGCTTTTTGTAGGACAAAGACAAAACTTTTTTGTGAAAGGGATTGAAGCCTTGGAAAAGCGCTGGACTCGGTGTATAGAGAGACTCGGAAACTATGTAGAAAAATAAACTATTAAGTTATCAATAGTCATTATATTCTATCTCATTCTCACTACTTTTTGATCCCTCCTCGTATACTTTTTTAGTCACTGAACAGCAGGTAGTATAAATACTTAATTGCACCCATAGAGCATATGTTGTAGAAACCATCAGGATCGCTACGATCCTAGTTTTATTAACATAAATATTTGTAGCCCCTATGAGCTATTGTCACCATGATAACTCAAATTCTATATCATAGTGATTATATTCTTTTTGTTCTACATGTTCAAATACTTCTAACAAAGACAACTACAGTAAAGAGAGGTCGCTGGTCTTTGTTTGTGCGTTGTTTGTGCTATCTCTCTATATTATCACGTTTGTTTCGTTGAGGATAGGCAGAAAACAGAATTCCAGTAGTTGTTTGTTTTGTTGATATTTTTAATAACTTATTACGCTAGGAATTAAATTCCTGTACCACACACAAAGAATTAAATTCCCACACTAGGGGTCAATATCAATCCTGCGCCTATAGCCAAGTTGACAATCTACAGTCGTTAACGCTAATAGAAAGCGGAACAATGTATGGAAATGGCATTTTGCAACGAAAAGTCACGTGGTCAAAACAATGCGCTACCGATTGCGACAAGAGAAAAGAAACAAAACGCTTGCAACTTGTCTAGGCCCTCTGTTCTACTAACCGGCAACCACACCTACATATAAGAGGCCTGACTGACGATTGACTTGGCAAAAGCGTTGGTCTTAGATATGTTTTTTGTCTTGATGAAGCATCGCGCGCGCTGTAAAGGCATAAGAATTTAGCTAGCCATAAGAGTAGTACGCACACGTACGCGCACGCACACATGGACAGCTTCTGATCAAATTTTCAATAAATCGAACACTGGCATCCCATACACATGGTGCGTAACTGAGGCCCTTTTAGGCGCCATTTTTGTTACCAATGCTCCGTCTAGATAAGTCTTAAGGTTTCGCCACATAGCGGACGCGGAGCAACGGGAGCGCGACGGTGGCGCGGCTTGGAGAGTTGTTATGAACTGAAATGTACGGGAGACACCACACAGCGCAGCCCCGCTCGGCGTGATGGTGGCGCGGGGAGTTGTACTGAAACGTACGGGAGACGCGACGTAGCGCAGCCCCGCTCGGCGTGAGGTGGCGCGGCTTGGGGAGTTGGAATGTACTAAAATATACGGGAGACGCCACGCAGCGCAACCCAGTCGGCGCGACGGCAAACGTCATGACCGAGCGTAGCCGAGCCCGTCTGTCGCGCTCCGTCGGCTATTTGACCAATCCTTTAGTCTGAATGTGTTGGTGTTGTTTAACGTCTATCGGTCGGCGCAGGAGAAATGCGAGCGTCGCTGCGTGCACGGCGCGTGCAAGCGGCGCTGCGGGGAGCCGTGCGACCGGCCGCCGTGCGACGAGCGCTGCGCGCGGCGCCTGCCGTGCGGCCACGTGTGCCGCGGCCTGTGCGGCGAGCCCTGCCCGCCCATCTGCAACACCTGCCGCCCCGAGCAGTTCCCCAGGGACTTTTTAGGAGACGAGTATGGAGACGAGGAAAAGTGCGTACTCTTCTTCTTAGTGTATTATTTTTCGGATTTTATCGCGGCTTATTTTTTTTAAGTTCCCGACCTCTCGACTACTTTGCAGCACCCATGGTCACCGGAGCGACTGAGGTGTTTGACGACTTACGATTTAAAATTCAATATTTAGGTGCCGCGTAAGACGCGCGTCTGTGCGCGTGATTCTAATGATGGATAACAACATGTCCGCATAGAATAACTGATGCCTGTTATATCTAGTCCGATCAATTTAACATTACAATAATATGATTTATCGTAGAATACGCTATAACCTTTACCTATAATGTACAGGGCAGACATTTTTTTTTTCATTCAATATCTTTTTAAATCTGATCATGTTTTTCAAAGCAAAGTTTCAAGTGCCGCAACCGGCAGTAAAATCTATTCATAAAATAAAAATATCCTTTTAATTTTTTTTCAGATTCATTTTACTTCAAGACTGCAACCATGTCTTGGAGCTTGATGATATGGAGAATCTTATGAAAGGTTACCAGGAAAGTATCCAAATCCGCAAATGTCCATTCTGCCGCACTCCCATCATAAACACGAACAGATACAAGGACCTCGTGAACAACATGTTTAAAAACGAGATCAACCCTATAAAAGAAAAAGTGTATGGCACAAAAGATGAAATATTGAAGAAATGTAAAGAATTGGAAGGAAAATACTACAAATATATACATGTCATAGGTAAGCTACAAGATACCCACCTATCATGGAGCAGTGGCGGATCCAGGGAGTGACGACCATGACCAAAATTCGTAGCTTGTATTAAAAAAAATGTCTAAATGTCACTTATGTTTTGCTTATAATCCGCTCTACTCGACCTGTTCCGCTGGCTTGTAAAAAGCCTGATAAGATCAAAGCTGGATCCGCGACTGTAACAAAAGTATTTTAGTGAAGGATCACATCCACAAAAATCCTTATAATAAGACACCAGAAATAATTTGACGCACGTTTTCATCCTAAATCGAAACTACAATTGCCGCTTTGTCACACATGCACAGTTTGAAACAAATAGACACAGTCTCACAAAAACTCACATTATTGCTGTAAAAAAATACGTTCTAATAAAATTAGAATACCTATGGCAGGAACGTTGTGGCAAGATTTGACAAAGGCAAGATCTCGGTTGTTGTGTCTGACGGGGCTCGCCAGTCCCCCAAAAATTGTTGTCGGTAATGCGTCGTACAAACTCTCATATCGCGTTCTAGACATCTATGGAGAATCGTTGTTGATTTTATTTTCGGCGTCATCTATGGGCAGGCAGTAACAGCTTTTATAGCGATACATAGGGGTCGCTACATATTCTTAGAGTTAGATATGCTGTAAAATAATAATTTTGGTCCACTAAATACGGAATTACATGATGGGTATTTGTGATCATTTTTCCACATGTATAGCGACAATATGACGCGTCTGTTCGGCTTCTAATGTTTTATTATCGGTGTGTGTGTGTGTGTGTGGGTGTGTGTGTGGGTGTGGGTGTGTGTGTAGGGGTGTGTGTGTGTGTGTGTGTGTGTGTGTGTGTGTGTGTGTGTGTGTGTGTGGGTGTGTGTGTGTGTGTGTGTGTGTGTGTGTGTGTGTAAATGATTAACGCTGTTGGCAGCGGGGCCTTTAAAGCTTCACCGGACAAGATTTAAGAGTGCTTTGCTCATACTTTCTTTGATATATTCTTAACAACTTCAATGCTATCACTAAAGCTTATATCTCCCAAGCGGAGGGGCAGAGGTGTATGTACCACGGTACATCTACTTTACACAAGGCGATGTTAGGTTCTAATGCAATGATGGATGGTGGAATAATAATAATGTCAATGTTTGCTTTTGACGGATGTAAAAACTGTATACCCATACCCTATATATGTATAAAAATATCACCCTTATGTTAACATACAAATTAGTAATTTTTCTTCCACTAATAATTCCACTATTAGAGTCCGTTATCCTCTGGTGGGTCTACCTACTTATTAACAGACATTTTTTCTTGCAGGTTTTGAAGATTTAAATACTACTTTTAGGACATTTATTCCGATTATGAAATTTGGCAACAAACTTTCCCTATTACAATTGGAAATGATCTTGGTATACATGAATATATTTGAAATGATCGCTAAATGTTGTAAGGATTATAACAGTTTGGAAAAATCAGTATTCGACAAAAAATTCAAACTGCGATTAAAAATTATATGTAAAATGCTAGTTATAGAGAAAAAGGCAATTTACTCAATTAAACTTAGCCAACAGCAACAAAAAGATATCGGGAATGAGATAAAACGTTTGAACGCTATCGTTCAATTTGCTAAATTAGCCAAAATACACCAAATCTTATCAGAACCTAAAGTAGTAGAAAGCTATAACATAGCGAAACTAGCTGTGTTTTCTCTAACAACATTTGAAGAAGATAAAGCTATGAAAGCTTTGGAATCTTTTCAGATGGCAATTAAGGCTAGCGGTGTAGTTTCTAAAATGGAACGAGAACTCGTCGTGAAAGCTATAGGTTTAAAGGCTGGTCATTGGTATAAATGCCCCAACGGACATTTCTACGCCATCGGCGAATGCGGAGGCGCGATGGAGGTGAGCAAGTGTGCGGACTGTGGAGCATCTATAGGCGGCACGAGCCATGCGTTGCTGTCAACAAACGCACATGCACCAGAAATGGATGGTTCCAGATATGCAGCATATTCGCAGGAGTACAACAACTTGGCAAATTTTAATTTACAAGATTTGCTTTGATTTTATTTTATTCTATACTACTTCTAAGAAATGTGGATCTTTGGTTTATAAGATTTGGAATGTATGGCAGGTTTAGACCCAAAAAGACGGTTAAAATATATCTATTAGCTGTACCCCCGACCTTCATTTCGCCTTAATATTTTTCTAAGTGTAAAATGTGTAGGTAACTAATACATTAAGCGTAGGGTGGTTCGCTCATACCGCGGCATTTTTTACAACTTCTTAACGAAAGGTCGATTTCAATAATTTAAAGAGGAATTTACATGAACATAATCGACATTGATTATAAATCGTAATACGAATGTCGTCATCTTTCAATTCTAACCCTATTTTGATTGAATAATTTGAAAAAAAATGTGGTTTTGTGACTTAACTATAATAGTTAGACAATAGCTTCGTGCACTAGTACTGGTATTTTGTGGGTAATGATGAGTACTATAAACATGTAGTACATTATTTTATGTACCATCAATAGTTTTTGCAGCCAAATAATGACTTTTATAGGCAAATTTTTGATACCTTGACTTTCATTATTGCAATTTTCATAGGATTTTTTTTTTTTTTTTAAAAAAGCCTAGCTGACTATCGGTGAAAGGATTTTTAAAATCGGTTAAGTTTGATTGTATTCGTTAAAAACAAATGCACATAAAGTCAAAACTTTCCTCTTTATAATATTAGTTTATACATTTTATAAGACTGTTGTTTTCTATCCTCGTGGAAGTCACATGAGTAGCTGTAGTAGTGACACTGAAACATTATTCATAAAAAAAAAACAAAACACTCAAATTAGTTTCCAATAAATAATTATTTTTAATGAGGTGACGTGCCTCTGCAGTCTGGCCGTCGCTCCACCTTGTAGGGGGCCTGCGTACGTCCACTCTACGTCTTCTGGTACAAGGTCGCCGCTCGAGAACCTTTCTGCTCCAACGGCCGTCAGTTCTATGAGCGATGTGCTCCGCCCACTGCCACATAATTTTGGCAATTCTGACAGCTATATCGGTGACTTTGGTTCTCCTGCGGATCTCGCCGAGAAACTCCGAGCATTTCCATTGCCCTTAAGCTGACCTTGAGCCTTTTTATGTAGCCCATCGTGAGTGCCATGTCTCGGTGCCGTAAGTCATCACTGGCAAAACAGTGGTCAAAGACTTTTGTCTTGAGACACCGGTATTTGGGACGAGAAGACATTACGTGGCTTGCCGAACGCTCTTTTTCAAAGTTAGACCTACCTAATTGGATTGTTTGTCCCAGGTATACATAATGGTCTACAACTCCGAGGTAGTCTCCAACCTTCACAGGAGTGGGTACGACATGGGTGTTTGACATGATTTTCGTCTTGTCCATGTTAATTTTAAGACCCACTTGTTGTGAAAGACTGCTGAGGTCATCTAGCATAGTGCAGTCTTTAATTAAGATTATTCTAATTCAATGTCAAATGAGTATTAGTAAAAATATGGGCTGAAACTAAGCGAGCTTTAATTAGTGTAGAATAACTTAGGAATTCGTATTCCATAAATTCCGGGAGAATACAAAACAACAGCCTATGTAACCTATGTACCTACCAGCCTATGTACCTACCCTACGAAATACATTACATAAATATTGATCAATATAATTTAAGTTAGTAGGATTATAAACATTGCCGTAAATATTTGTGAATAAAGCTTTGTGAAAGTTTTTTTCTCTTTTATTAATTATAATTGACGTGAATTAACCCCTCATTGGTACTAGCGGTTTTTCACCGTGCGTCAATAAAGCGCTGGAATTGTAGATATATACGTACTACATAGATTACTCTTTTTTTATATATATTTATGGCATCACGACGACGCGTATTTTGCCAATGTCAAGTATTCCGAATATTCATTCCAAAATTTACTCCCCGATGAACTTGATGACAAAGATGATTATGAAATTGATGAAGTGCCCCACCCTGGATAGTAAAGCGATGGATACTTTACATACCAATTGCGACGGCCGTTTTGAGGGAAATCGAAAAGGCACGTTTTATCACTTAGTTACAATTACCTTCACTCGTGCACATATAAGAATACATAATGGTTAATATGCCACCAACATTACACATTATAATTCAAAATAACACAAGTTTAAGAAATTAAAACAAATTGACGGCATCACTCTTCGATTTCCCGCCAAAACTCCATTACTCTTTATTGTACACCAATACATTTATATAGAGAAAAAAAAATTAACAAAGGAGGTACAATTGGCGGTCTTATGGCTAATAGCGATGTCTTCCAGACAACCAAAACTGAAAGAAAAAAGCTTTACAAAAAATAGAGGGCAGTAGGTGGCGTACATTTATTAGTTACTTTTATTTTAATAAGTACAGGTTCATATGCTTATAAATATATATGATACATAACAATATATAAATATAATAAAGATAGGTATAAAGAAACTGCATGATAGTAGGTGACTTATTAGAGAATAGTCGAAAGAAAGTGGTCCTTAAACATTCTTTTTCAGTTCTGGTTGTGCCTCGGCCGCGCTCGGTCGTTTTCTCTGCGCAACCCGTCCGCTCGCTATCTGTCGTGCGTAATTACTTACGATTACTTGCGTGGTTGGTCTTGCCTGCGTTTGCGTGACTGCGTCCATTGCATCTGCTCGGCATTTGTAATTGGCGCATTGCGTTTGGCTCGCGCATAATCAACTTCGCGAGTTGCTAGGCAGACGGCCGTTATAACGGCGGTTGGCCTTCCCGCGATTTCTAACGGTTTCGTTTCGTGTGCCTACATGGTTCGGTTCGCGGTGCTTACGTGCTTGAGTGTCTGTGCAGTGACGTGTCTTCATCCGCTCGTGTGTATGCAGGTACGTCTTTGTCTATTCACGTTAGTACGTTTGCTCTGTGTACCTAATTACGTGGGTTGCTAGGCAGCCGCGTCGTTCTAACGACGCGGCCGGCCCTGCCGCGGTTTTCCTAACGGTTATTTTTCATTACGGTTTTTTTTTTAACTTCGATTCTTAATAGTATTGTATTGTAAATCCACGTATTTTGTCCGTTGGTGGTAAGTCCGGTGGGCGCCTAGCGGTGTCGTAGCCGGGCTTGAGCGGGACCCGAGCGCTCGCCTCCCTCCTTCAGAGGGCGGCCATCTCGGAAGGGCTTGAGCTCTGGCCTGGGGGCTTCCCTGGTCAGGGCTCTTGATTTCCCCCGGAGCAGTTAGGGTTTTGGTGCCGCCCGTTCGCTCTTAAGGCGAAGGGGCACACCGCGTCTCCCCGGTAGTGCCACCCCCCTTCGCGGCCACCCGGTGGGGGATCTGGGCATCGTTCACGCCCGGGTCTTAGGGCCCTATTTTAGTCCACGCGCCCTGCCATTTCCCCTCTGGAAATGGCTGACGACTTCCCTCCCGATTTTGTCCGGGATCTAACGAGGTACATCGTGCTGCATTGCCCGGACATAGTCCGGGAATTCAGGGCGACGTACTCGCCCGACGCGTCGCCCGCGCGCGCTTCGGCCCCCGCCCCCGCGCACCCCGCGCCTTCTGCGCGCCCCGCGACTCCGTTCGCCGCGCCGAGAACGGATTTAGTTGCGCCGCCCCAGACCCCCGCCGACCGCCTCGTCTCGCCATGCGGGTCCGAGCCTCTCTCGGACTCAGATATGGAGGTCGAGCGCGCGTCTGCGAGACGCGCCGCCCTCGCGGTCCCCGTCCCCGTCGTTCTCGTCGGAGGACGACTTCATTCCCATTTCGAATGGGAAGCGGCCGCGTAAACCGCGCGACTCGCCGCCTCCCAAGATTCAGAAGGCCGGGAACGTCTCCGTTTCTCCCGGCCCCTCCGGCCCCCGGCCGTCTCCGTCTCCCAACGCGGCCGCGAGGGCCTCCCCCCTCGCGCGCCCCGCACGTCCGAACATCACTCCCCCGCCGCTTGTCATTCAGGACAAGAGCGCCTGGGAGCGCATCTCTAAGGCGATTTACAATCGCCAAATAAATTACACGCACGCGCGTTCCACCGCGCAAGGCATAGCCGTCAAGGTGGCGTCTTCGGACGACCACCGACGGCTATCCGCTTTCCTGCGATCGAACAAGATCGCATAACACACTTACACCCTGGAGGAGGAAAGGGAGCTCAGGGTAGTAATCCGCGGTGTCCCTAGGGAGCTGGACACCGCCGTCATTAAAGCCGACCTCCAGTCCCTGGACCTTCCTGTGCGCCAGGTGCACAGAATGGTCAATGGGCGCTCCAAGGAGGCCTACGACATGGTGCTGGTCGTCCTCGACCGCACCGAGTCCGGCCGTAGGGTCTTCGACCTGAAGGCCGTGTGCCATATCTCTGGCCTCTCCGTGGAGGCGGCCGCCGCCGCCCCCGCGCGGGTTGCCCCCCCCCCCCCCCTCTGCGCCCTCAACTCAACACCCCCCCGCGCCCTCAGCGCACCCTCGTCCGGTGCCTTCTGCGCCAGCGACCACAGCTCCCCGCGCTCCCGCGCCACTGAAGCTGACCCCCCCTCCCCCGCCGCTCAGGCCGTCCCTTGGCGCCAACGCGTGGGTGAAGCCGCTGCCCTACACCGCGGCCTTCCACCTGTCAGTGGGCCCTGCCCGCCCCCCGAAGCGCGCGCCGGCGATCCCGCCGGTGGCGGCTTGTCCCCCCCCGCCCACTAACGTCAGTCAGCTCGTCAACCTGATCATGAACGTCTCGGCGGTGATAAGCCCCGCACAGAGTCCGTGAACTCGCCCTCCAACTCCGCGCCGCCACCAACTTGGCGGACCAGGTTCTCCTGGCCGCGGAATATAGGGACGTCTATGACGTCCTGGCGTCCCTTAGAACCCAACCCCCCCGCACCCAATAATGGATTTACGACCTCCCCGCCATAAGCCCCACAACCTATCCCTGGCGTTCTTTAACGCCGATGACCTTCGCTCCCAGCGAGATCAGGTTGCTGATTTCCTCCGAGATCACCAACTTGATATCCTCCTTGTGCAGGAAACCTTCCTCAAGCCCGCACAACGCGATCCTAGGATCGCAAACTATAACCTCGTGCGTAATGACAGAATCGGCTCCCGCGGAGGCGGTACTCTCATTTACTACAGGAGGTCCCTTCACTGCATCCCTCTCGATCCCCCCGCGCTCACCAACATCGAAGCCTCGGTCTGTCGCATCTCTCTCACGGGGCACCAGCCCATCGTGATCGCCTCCGTATACCTTTCCCCCACTAAATCCGTTCTCAGGAGTGACTTTGAAGCACTCCTCAATCTGGGAAGCGCCGTCATTCTAGCGGGCGACTTCAACAGTAAGCACGTGGCCTGGAACGGTCTCACCACTTCCCCTAACGGTAGGAGCCTTGACGCCCTGGTCGACGTTCTCGACTTTGACGTCATCGCACCTATGCACCCTACCCACTATCCTATCAATCCCAACCACCGACCCGACGTCCTGGATATGGCGCTTCTGAAGGGTGTCACCCTACGGCTGCGCTCCTTGGAAGTAGTCCAGGAACTCGACTCTGACCATCGACCTGTAGTCATGAGACTCGGTTCCCCCCTTTCCGCCCCTCAGCGACCCAAAAAGACGGTGGTGGATTGGCATGCGCTAAGCACGGCCTTGGCGGATGCCGACCCTCCCCTCCTCCCTCTCAGCTCGGACTCCATCCCGTCCCCTCAGGACACCGATCAGGCCGTAGATGCCTTCACCGAACACATCCAATCGGCTGTCAGTCGATCGTCCAAGCAAGTCGAGGCGGAAGATCTCTACCTCAACCGCTTTCGACTGCCGGGCGATGTTAGGGATCTCATTCGTTCCAAGAATGCTTCTATCCGAGCCTACGACTCCTACCCCACCGAAGCCAATCGGGCCCGGATGCGCGCTTTACAACGAGAGGTAAAGCGTCGTGTCGCGGAGGTCCGGGAGGAACGGTGGGGTGACTTCCTAGAGGGCATCGCGCCATCGCATCTGGCCTACTGGCAGCTGGCGCGTAGCCTCAAATCCGACTCCACAACTGACATGCCCGCGCTGTCCCGCCCTTCAGGCGCACCCCCAGCCTTCGACGACGACGAAAAGGCCGAGCTTCTCGCCGACTCCCTCGAGAGCCAGTGCACCCCCAGCTCTCAGTCCGTCGACGCGGTCGACAGGGAAGTCGAGCGCAGGGCAGCCCTTCTCCCCGTCGATTCCTTGCCTCCTATCACGCAAACGGAGGTCGAAGATCTGATTATGGGTCTCAAATCTAAAAAAGCCCCCGGCCCTGACGGCATTTCGAATCGCGTTCTGAAATGCCTGCCCGCCCAACTCATCTGCCTCTTAGTGGCCATATTGAACGCCGCCATAGCGAACTGCACCTTCCCCGCTAAGTAGAAGGAGGCGGACGTCATAGGCATTCCCAAGCCCGGCAAACCTCGCAATCTCCCCGCGAGCTACCGCCCTATCAGTCTCCTCAACTCCCTGGCCAAGATATACGAGCGCCTACTTCTGGCGAGGCTCAAAGACTTCGTAACGTCCAGGGGTATCCTTATCGACGAGCAGTTCGGCTTTCGAGCCAAACACTCTTGCGTCCACCAAGTGCACCGCATCACGGAGCACATCCTCTCCGGTCTCAATAGACCCAAACCCATCTACACGGGCGCCCTCTTCCTAGATGTCGCGAAGGCATTCGACAAAGTCTGGCACAACGGCTTGATCTACAAGCTCTACCAATTGGGTGTGCCGGACAGACTCGTGCTCATCTTACGAGACTTCTTGTCGAATCGCGCCTTCCGTTATCGCGTCGAAATGACGCGCTCCACTTCCCACTCCATCAGTGCTGGAGTCCCACAGGGCTCAGTTCTCTCTCCGCTCCTGTTTAGCCTTTACACGAACGACATTCCTCGTTCGAGTAAGGCGCATCTAGCCCTATTCGCGGATGATACCGCTCTCTACGTCTCGCATAGGAATAAGGGTTTCATTACCAGAAACCTTCAGGCATCCGCCAATTCCCTAGGGAATTGGTTCAGGAAGTGGCGTATTGAGGTGAACCCGGACAAGAGCGCTGCGGTGTTCTTCTCCAGAGGTGCCACCCCGCGCCACTCCCTGCGCCGCCCTAGAAGTAATCTCGGCCAAGTGACCATGTTCGACCGACCCATTCCCTGGGTCAAAGAGGTCAAATATCTAGGGGTCACCCTAAACAGTACCATGTCCTTCGGCCCGCACATCAAGCGGGTCCGTCACCGAGCATCATTTGTGCTCGGTCGTCTCCATTCGTTAATCTGCAAGCGGAGTAAAATGTCCCTTAGAAATAAGGTGACACTTTACAAAACTTGCGTTCGACCCATCATGACTTATGCGTGTGTTGTGTTCGGGCATTCGGCCCCCTCTCACATCGATAAACTCCAAGTGGTTCAAAACCGCTTCCTCCGTAAAGCCGTAGGAGCCCCCTGGTTCGTACGGAACGTCGACCTCCACTCCGATCTAGGTCTCGAACCTATTCGCGCCTTTATTAAAAAGGCGTCAACACGTCACTTCGCGAACGCATCTACCCATGCGAATCCGTTAATCGTAGCCACCGCCGACTACGATCTCCCCCCCGACCCCTGCCGCCACCGCCGGCCGCGACATGTTCTCACCGACTCCCCCGATGCTTTGTCATCCCTTCTTTCCGCTCAGAATACGGGCGACGACGACGACGTAGTAGTAGATCCCCTCCCATAGCCGGCGGTTGACCGGTGCACTTAGTAGTGCACCCGTCCCCCTACAGCGACTGTCCCAACCGAGGGCGCCTCTTCGAGGCGCCCTCGAGTATGTCGCCTCTTGTCCTTCTGGCTGGCTAGAGCGTAGTGGTTGCACGCTCGCCTTTAAGTCCGGTGAAGCTGTAAAGGCCTCGCGGCCAACAGCGTACATCATTCACACACACACACGCAATGCATTCCATAGACGAACAGCTTGGACTGAGAAGGATTTATCAAGAAATATCTTGGAATGCATTGGTGTTACCAGTCTGAGATTTTCCGACGACCTTAAGAACCTTGAATGTGACTCACGGAGGAACTCGAATCGTTTTTTGAGTTATAAAGGAGTATTAGGATCAAACAAAATGCTGTATAGAAGCGATAGTATATAAGCATTCCGGCGAAAGCGAATTGGTAGCCCCTTGAGCTTAGCACGAAATTCAGACACATGATCATATTTCCGCAAACCAAATATGACACTTATACAGAAATTTTGAAGTAGCTCATGTTTATTAAGTTGACTCTCAGTTATATCAAGATAGCTGGCGTCTGCAGCATCGAGGATAGGAAGTAGAAGGGATTGTGGAAGAGCAATTTTAGTAGCTGTGGGCAGAAAATTTCGTAACTTTCTTAATGAGCAAGCGGAAGCAAAAATCTTGCGGCTAAATTCTGGAACTTGCGGGCCTCACGTGAAATTGGTATCAATATAGATCCCCAAATTTTTCACTGTTTTACTTATAGGTATTGTGACACCGTCAAACATAATTTGGGGAAGTCGTGACCAATCTAGACGTGCAGGAAGTCTAGAGCTACCGATGATAATAGCTTGGGTCTTAGCTGGGTTGACTTTAACCCTTAGACTCGGGAACGTATGATTTCATACTTGGAGGTAGTCGATGGTGTTTTTGTTGGGGTGGTGTTTTTGTGGTATTGTGGGCCAACACTAAATTATAGCCATATACAATGTTCTTACGAAATGTAGAGGATAAAATTTACGTTCTGTTGATGTATAATAGTTGGTAGTCTGTGTTTGTGATTACGTGATCGGATAACGTCAGACGCGCGTTCCCGCTATGAGCGTCTCAAGTGTCGCGCGTATAAATAAACAAATTCGTGATTACAATTGAATTTATAATCTTGTTAGAATTCTTAAAGGAACTTGCTAGTAATAGTTTTGTGTATAAAATGGTACAAGCCCGTGAAAAGTGTGAGTGATAAAAAGTGTTTGTTTGAGATTCTTAACGAAAAGAGTAACCTTATCTTCGGTAAGTCACCCTTGTCTCAGTTTAGGTTTAATTACGTAAAATAAACGTTTATTTGTGTCTATTTATGTCTATAATAGTAAAATAGGATGTACCTAGATTTCGGCCCAGCAAAACAAGAAATCCAGGCAAGTTTTTTGGTAGCTTACGAGGTATTTTTAGATGTTTATTTGTTTAGATGACCTAAAATTAGATATGCATGCTTATTTATTTATGATTAGAAAGTGCAATAAACCATTTGTCTAAGTGTTATGAAATTTTTCCTAAAAATATTTGTTTACGTGAAAACAGGGTATTTTTCATAGACGAAGAATATACCTAGACACCGCATATCGCCACGGTAGCGTGTCAATTTTATGTCGGTGTGAGTTTGTGAGTCTGCGTTAGTGTGTGTGATTAGGCAAGTGATTACTAGTACAGGATTTATCGATAAGAAAATTTATCGATAATTTATGATTAACAAATATTTACTTCATGCAAAATCGTAATTGACTCATCTTAATTATGATTTCGAATTACTACGAGTAATTTATATAAGTTCACACATACGTATTATAACACAAATCTTAAAGACGAATCTGTAAACATCGATATTAGTCTGTACAATTTAATACAATAGTAAAGCCTCATTGGTAATGCGCATAACGATCACAAGGTCATCAGATCGAATCCTATGTCGGTAATACGAATGATTCGATAAAAAAAATCTAGTCCGGAGTCTGGCACTGTGCTCGGTATAATATCAATAGACTCATCCTCTACTACATGAGACCTTACATTGTTGAACGACAAGTGAGTGTACACAGTACACCACTCCCACTCCCGCTTGGGGAATATAGGCGTAGTTGTGGTAACAATTTTTACATCACATTTATCCTACGTTTGCACGTGCGCTTTTTCAATGCACGTTAGTCATGAAACTAGGATGTATGGTCAGCGTATATCGCTGACGTAGCGTGTCAATTTTATGTGTGACTTTGTGGATCTGCGTTAATGTACTTCAATAGGCAAATTCATGATTAAAAAAATATTTATTTCACCGTACAAAAAATCTTAAGTTATCTGAGAATCTATACTAAATATGTTCATTTATTAAATAACATTAGTGTACACTGACACACGTGGAGTTATATCAATTCACACCATTTTTAATCTACCCCTGCTGATTGTGTATAAGGGGTTAATTAAAGTTGAATTATTAATACAGAAAAAAACATTGGAGCAATCAGTTCAGTTCAATTTGTGATAATTGAAGATATATCATCTTACACTTTGTTAATTCTGAAAAATCCTGAGTTATATTATATGCACAAAAAATACTTCTTCATTTTAAGAGACATCAGATTGAAAAATAGCACATTTTTTCTGTTGCATAATGTGTAAATATATCAAAAGTAATAACTAAAATAACCCGAGTTGTATCATCACCTGGAGGTACAGATTTGCTACTAGACCAATAAGGTACTTTAATAAGATTTTTTAATACTGAGTTCTTAGCTTCACGCGAATATTACACATGAAATAAAACTATTTTTCGGATTTTATCGCGGTTTATTAAAGTGAAACTTTTATTAGATCGTTACAAACTTTTTAGTCTATGTGTTGCGGTCGGTCGCCGACCGTCACGCGACATGCAACGCGCTCGCCAGAGCAGCCAAGGTCAATATGTTTCACTTTTACCGTGGTTTCATAAAACCACACAAGGATTTTTTTTATTTTAAGTTCCTGACGTCAAATGCTTTGCAGCACCCATGGTCACGGGAAGGACTGAGGTGTTAGATGTCCAAAAGGCATAGTTGTTCCGGGGTACCCTCAAACTTTTTAATTATTTTTTTTGGTCCGATCTACGCAGAATGAGCTCACGGTGTCTTGAGGTCTCGCAGTGCTGTGCTTGGTTTTGGATTTTCTACTTGCTAACCGCAACCGCGTGCCGGCGATAATGAAAGGGGAGGTACCTTTAAAACGTTTTAGCACTCAAACGCGGATTCTAAATCACGATAATCAATAGTTCCATCACACGGATATCAACATGCTTTTCAGGTTTCAGATTTATCTACATATGGGCATGGCATACAACGGGGTGGAGGTCACAATGCAAACTCATATAGAGTTTAAACCTCTAATCTTCAGTAAAAGCAGTACTACCCAAAAGGCAAAACTTCATTTCGCAACCAAGGGTCTATATGCCATCTCAATATAAAGCTTCCAGTGGTAAGTAGTTTAATAAGTGTTTTATTTCAGGGAAAACGCTATAAAGATGAAATAATCATAAATAGATCCTACCCGCGATTGGGGAATATAGACGTGACAGTGTTTATCTAGATATTCTATCCTTACTAAATTTCATCCAAATTCGTTTAGTCATTATGACGTGAATAGGAATTGTTAATGTTTCAGTATTAATTTATTAATATCGACAGTAAGCGATAGGCGCTGTAGGACATCACTATTGGAGAAGCGTAAAATAATGCATATTTAAAATACAAATTAAAGCTTTAAACTCACAGTTAATTATCACCGTATATTAATTATATGACGTCAATAACATATATATTTCATGTAAAATCCATAATTTTGCTGTGAAACTTCCCTATAATATAATAAGAGGCAATAAATACATACGTGTGAAATGATAATTCAGGATTCTTTACTCCTCCTTTGGTTGTCCTTGATTTACACAATACAGCACAACACGACATATTTTCACTGTATTAAAGTATATTTACTTAACACAATAATTTTCATTCATATTTTAACCGCTGACACGGACGGGGCGCATTTGTTATGGCCCAAACATCGGACACAACAGGCTACGAAGCACACGTACAGTGCGACGTTGCCAACCTTACAATAGCTTTCTCATTCACTCAAAATGGTGATCCGTGTAATTGACAGAGAAAAAAGACAATGTGTTGAACGATGACCGGCGGAGCGGCAACGTCGTATGACTCCCTCCAGGTAATTTTACCTTCATGGTATTTTTTTTGAGATCATCCGGGTGTTTATGTTTGAGTTAATAATGTAAATAGTGCTGGGCTACAAACCTTTTAAAATTGTACGTCAATATCATAGAGTCGTTTACTTTTTATTTCAAGTGAATTTCGCTACAGTTTTTTAATTATCATTTTTTTGCAAAAATAAATCGCACGCCAAAAATATCTGGTGAGCCAACTCCGAGTCTAAGGATTAAGACCATAGCTTTTATTCCATTCGCATATTTTTCCTAGATCGTTATTCCTAGTATTGACAGCCTCTGACAACCTGGTCAACGGTGCTTGAGTGTAAATTTGGACATCATCTGCGTAAAGGTGGTAGGAAGAAATTAATTGGTTGGAAATCGAATTAATAAAGATAGCGAAAAGTAACGGAGACAAAACGCCACCCTGCGGTACACCGGTAGTAGGTTTCTTCGATGCGTGTACGTTGCCGGCGACCAAACAGGTTATTACGAAACCAGTCAATTGCCGTTGGAGATATGTTAATAGATCGCTAAACTCCGAGTAGAATATCAAAATCCACGGTATTGAAAGCATTACTGAAATCGAGCAGGGTGAGTATATTTAAGTCACTATTTTCCATACCCAATCTTATATCCTCCGGAATATTCACCAAAGCGGTAACAGTGCTGTCACCAGGACGAAAACCGGACTGAAAAGGATTAAGGAGGGAGTTATTATGGAGGAATCTACTTAATTAGTCATGGGCGAGGCGCTAAAGAACTTTGGATAGGAAGGGTAATATTGAAATGGGACGATATTCAAAGAAGGACGTAGGATTCGATTTTTTAGGTAATGGTGTCACTTGAGCTTCTTTCCATGAAGATGGAAACTGACCGTGGGAAATAGTGATTTAAAATGTGGCAAAGGATAGGTAGAATTTCATCAAGGGAGAATAATATTACGGCTGATACAATCGCTGCCAACTGCATGCGATATAATGGATTCTACGCTCCTTGTAACATCACAAGCAGCAAATTGACTAAAGAAAATGGAGCATAATCGGGCATCGGAATAGACGAAAGATAGTTTAGCTTTCATAGTCTTATCCAAGTAAGAAGCCGAGAAATGTTTGTTAAGAAGATTAATATCAAGGTCTTTAGGGATGTTTTCTTGCCGCGGTTTACCGACCCCCATTGTTTTCAGAAACTTCCAGACTTTTGCTAGATTGCCGTTTTGAACTGAACTATGAATACTGAGTTCTTAGATTGACGCGAATATTACACATGAAATAAAACTATTTTACGGATTTTATCGCGGTTTATTTTTTGATTTTTAGTTCCCGACGTAAACGTCAAATAACAAAATCCGTAAAATAGTTTTATTTCATGAACTATAAATGTGTTGGCGTTGAGCATCTCTTGCACACACACCTTGTTGCAGTGATTCCGAATAGCTACATAACTATTCCAATTAGATTCTGTGGACATAGTTTTTAAATTTGGATTTGATAGCCACTTTCTTGTTCATTATCAGCATTATGTCATCAGTTAACCAAGGTGCCGGAAGATGTTTAACTTTGATAGGCCATATAGGAGCGTGCTCATCGTACAACTGAATTAACGCCGAAGTAAAAATATTAACTTTGTCGTCCAATGAGTCGGACAATAACAAATTATCCCAGTTAATACTAGCAGCATCCACCCGAAGCCTCTCAAGATTAATGCCACTAAAATTGCGCTGCAAAAGAATTTTAGCTTTGCCTTCGGTGGCCGAGCTTTGTATAACATGTTTACTGGAAAAGTTCATGTGAGCATGGTAATGGAAAAAGAAGACTATGAGAGGCGTATTTAATATAATGAATTCGATATCAGTCTTAGAGACGATAATCGCACCAATGAGACATTAGATTCAGAAGATTAAATACTATGATGTTGCAGGAAGCCAAGACAATTTATAGAGTTCCGGAGGAGAATATTTAGATGAGAAGATTTTTGACTCTGATTTAATTTCTTTTTTCAAAACCGTACCGTACGTGAGCGTATTATTTCATTTTCCCTATTACTATACATTTATTATCATATACAACTTACATATATGAAATGAAGTATGGGAGTGGAGGAAGCAATAAAAGTCTGTGGCGGCGTCGATAACTCAGTGGAGATGGTAATAAAACTAGTGGACTGTATAATAATTACACTGGCTATATTGTTTAAAGTATACAGTGGTAGTCGCGTCTATGGTACCGATCGTAAGGATATAAAAATATGCGAGAAAGTAGGAACGCGGGTGCACGTCCTCGTATGTATCAGCTGACTGGCTCAGGTGCGGGCGCCGGGCATGACGTCTTGACTAGGAGTGATCGTTATATTACATAACTGAAAAAATAATCTATTATTAATAAATAATCAAATCACCTATTATTTATTACCTCAGGCAAGCGTTATTTTTTAAGCGTTACTTATATTAGATATTGTCCGACCAAAACCGCCTACCAGCCTGCCACGCGACACAGCGACACTGACTGACTGGACTTAAGGTCAATTTCACTTAGACGTATAATATTTTTGTCAAAAGTCACGTGTTATATTATGCTCTAAGACAACTACATATGATCTATTTTTAAATGAGTGTCCAGTAATGATAGTAATATATTATTAGGTTATTTATTATGATCCGCGCCAATATATTTGTTCGTATTATACGTTATTTATAACGTGTTGGTTACGTTAGATTATTTTTTTAATAAAATCAGTGGGGATCACTGGCGTGATCTTGGATGACGTACTTATGCATTTATCGTGGGTTTGTGAGGGATTGCGACGTCGCGTGTCAAATTGTTTGCAAATAAATCATTGGTTTGTTTATTGTAATAACTGTAAATAAAAGTTAGTTTTAGTTACGTGTAAATAATTAATTTATTAAATATATATTTCATTTTTTATCGTTTAATAGCTCACGGCAGCGGCGCGGCGTGTTTTGCGACAATAATCAAAAGGCGTCGTTCAACGAAGCGAAGTAATAACTATTATAAATAGCGTAAAAAATAATAGGCGTTTTAAAAGTAGCGAATCGTTATAACGCGTTGTTAATATATAGCCGTTGCGAACACTCCTAGTCTTGACGACCGGCTGCGCGTTGCGCGCGCCTCACTCCTCTTGATCCCCGCCTCGACACGTCCTGTTGAGTGGTCGCACAGAGTACTATATACAAACTGAGTGGTCGACTCAACAGTCTGTAAGAATTTGTTGATATTCTAATCTGCCTACTGAACCGGAGTGGAGACTGCATTCGTTAAGTAATTATCATATCGTACGATTAACTGTTTTGTGTATTATTCAGTAGTATTCTTGACATTTCTGAGTCGTTAAATAACCCACTTCACTTCACAGTAACACAATTAAAAAGTACATCACAGCAACACAAATAAAAGGTACAGGAAAAGTGGGAAAATATCAAGTATCTTAACGCATTGAATCGTAGTATATGGGGTGGTCATATCGATACCAGAAGTATCAATTAATGTAAGGGACAAACCATGGTTTTACAGGAGAGGCAAAAAAAGATTTTAATTTTTTAAATCTGTCTATAACTTTTTACTTATTGCTCTAATTTTAATTGTAGATAAAGCAAAGTTTCTTAGAATTTCTTCTTCTTTCATGCTATAAACGAAAGATTTAGGAATGCCCAGCCGTTTAAAATATAGCATGTCCCTTACATTAAAAAAATGTGTTTAGTTGTGCCTTACGTTACTTATTTTTTATGTGTAAACCGTCGAGCATAATGTAAGCAGCAAGAGAAATAGAAAATTATACGTAATTCTATTGTAATGAACTTTTACAGTGTTGCAATTTGATGTAACTATAGATTTTCTACTAACATTGATGGTATTTTAACACCATGGAAATAAGTTCTTTGCATGATTAATGTTGGTATGAACCAACATTAATCATCGAAAGCAAATCTATACGTTAGTTTCAGGTTTTACAGCTTAGCTATCACAGATTTAAATGAAATGTAGGGATACAAAAATAAAACAATTGTAAATATTTTTTTATTTTCGACTTTTAATGTCTGCGTAATTATTATAAATTCAACTCACTAAACAGTCTATAAAACTTTGTGGCAAGTTTAAAAGTTCTAAAAAGTAACAATTTTAGCAGTCACGTATTTTTGCTAATCATTCGCAGTCCCATTCGATCATAGCATGCTATGAATGAATGGGACTACGAATTATTAACACTAGTAAGACCTGTCATTTTGACAATTTATTGGCCAATTTTAATAAGAGCGCTAATGGTAGTACGTATTGATATTTATTTTACGAAATACAAATATCTGTGCCTCTAGAACTTGGTTAGCATGCAAAATCAAGAGAGCGAAGAAGAAAACCAACAGCTTGGTCCCATCGACAATGCTTGGGCCATGAAAATACCTAAATTCTCACCAGATGATAATCCACATGGTCTTCTAGAAGAAAGTAAATTTGCAACTTTATTCCCGAAGTATCGAGAACAATATTTGAAAGAATGTTGGCCT
Organism: Phalera bucephala; assembly: GCA_905147815.2. Lineage (NCBI taxonomy): Eukaryota > Metazoa > Arthropoda > Insecta > Lepidoptera > Notodontidae > Phalera > Phalera bucephala. The sequence goes on from LR990621.1 coordinate 18,972,700, forward strand.
CTAGTCCAAAAAGTGCTGAAAGAACATTATATAGTAGCCGAACTCGACCTTATAGAAGGTAGCATAACCGTAAAGACTACAAGAAAAACATGGGATCCATATATAATCATTAAGGCCAGGGATTTGATGAAGCTCCTGTCAAGAAGTGTGCCATTTGAACAAGCTGTAAGAGTATTAGAAGATGAAATAGGGTGTGATATAATAAAAATCAATTCCTCTGTACGCAAAAAGGAAACTTTTTTGAAAAGACGACAACGTCTCATTGGTCCCAATGGTGTCACTTTGAAATCCATAGAGCTATTGACTGAATGCTATGTACTTGTGCAAGGAAATACAGTTTCAGCAGTGGGCCCATACAAAGGATTAGTTCAAGTCAGACGCATAGTTGAAGATACAATGAAAAATATACATCCAATGTACAACATAAAAAGTTTAATGATCAAAAGAGAATTAATGAAAGATCCTAGGTTAAAAAATGAAAGCTGGGACAGGTTTCTCCCAAAATTCAAAAGTAAGAATGTTCCAAGAAAGCAACCTAAAAAGAAAGTTAAGAAGAAGCCTTACACACCATTCCCACCACCACAGCCTGAAAGTAAAGTTGACCAAGAACTTGCTACTGGTGAATATTTTCTTAAAGACGAACAGAAGAAAGCCAAGCGTCATCATGAGAAGGAAGAAAAACAATCTCAGGCAAAGCGTGCCAAGGAAGAACAACGTCAGAAAGATTTTATACCTCCCAAAGAGAAGACTGATGTTGCTCCTGCACAAGCAGAAACAACAGTAGATATAAATCAGTTGAAGTCCAAAATGAAAAAGTTTTCCAAACAGCAAAAAGGAATGAAGAAAAATAGGGAGGCATGATTTTTCTATTATGTTAAACAGTTATTCTGGGTGTTGATTTTTTCTTTTTAAATGTGACCCCATACTAGGATTTATTTCAGTGTGCGTTTACAAACACAAAAATTAACACATACAAATACCCAGACCGGAACAAATAATTATTGGTTACACTAAGATTTGTCCCATGTGGGGATCGGACCTGCAACTATTTGATCCAGGTTGGCTGAGTGGCATAAGTTCTTAAGCACTGAACCAAATCATCTGTTAATGTTGGTGTTGAAATTATTGTACATTTTGGAAAGTACTAAATACATACTTTAATATTTACTTAAACTTTTGTTGTGTAATAAATAGTCATATAACAAATTCCTTATCTCTTTATTTTCATTAATTTCAGTTCAGGAACTAAGGTGTTTTTAGAAATATATTCCTTTCCATTCATATATGGTTGTAATACTTTGGGTATATTAATCTTGCCTTTAGGATTCTGGTGCGTTTCGAGTAGTGCTATTAACATTCTAGGTATAGCACAGGCCGTGCCATTTAGTGTGTGAACATACATGCTTTTGTCACCAGTTTCATATTTAATGTTCAATCTTCTTGATTGGTAATCGGTGCAGTTACTACAACTTGATACTTCTCCATAATTGTTACGTCCTGGCATCCATGCTTCTATATCATATTTTCTGTAAATAATAAATAAATAAACACTTTTAACACCTATATTCCCATAGCAGAGGTGGTAGAGGTGTAATGAGTACACCCACTTTTCGCCGACAATTTTAGGTTCCAATTTAATATGGGGCGAGATTATTCCCGTTATACTGTGCATGACTCAGGACAGGTACTGATAATTTTTCGATAGAAAAACTACTTTTTGTCCGACTTTAAGATACAAACCCGGGACCTCGGGGTCGCAACATGCATTATACGTCGTTACACCAATGAAGCAGTCCAATTGAGTATGTTCAGTAACTAATTTACTATATTACTTTTCACATAGGATGGGTAGTGACAGTTCTAATTGCCAAACGAAATTAATATTGAATTCAATGGTGTTAAGGCATAAAACCATAAGTATAGAAACGGGTCATGCCTCTATTGTCATTAAATAAAGTATAATTTCGTTTGGCAATTAGAACTGTCACTACTCATCCTATGTGAAAAATACTATAATCAGTCAAGAGTTACTAATGACCAATTGAGTATATAAATCATTGTATATTCTATGTGATTATTAACTGAGATGGGATTAATATTTATTTATAACAATAATAATGACAGCCTATACTGTCCCACAGCTGGGCAAAGGCGTTCTCTATCACCATCCATAGTCATACTCCATTATTCAGACCATGTGGATTGGTAAAGGCAGGTTTGTGGCCACCTGCTGTTGGCACTTATCAAGCCACCTACAAGGCTTTCAAATTGGCCTAACGATTACCACATTAAGTGGTAACCGGGACCAATGACTTAACATGCATTCTGAAGGACGGAGATGCTCGGAAGGCATATAAACCATTGGTCCCACTGTGGAGAAATTAAAAATGCCACAAAGGTTCACTGTTTAACCTTGGTGATCGGTAACAACACCACGGTCGTACGGCGCTACGAGCCCCCCAATAATTATTTACTTAAGGTATAATTATAGGCCTACCTATAAGCTGGTGCGCCCAGTTCATAAGGTGGCATATCAAGTACTCTCATATGAAATCCGAGTGGTGAAAATAGTTCCTCTTGGGTACTTCTCAATGTCTCCAACATGGTTTCTGATTGTTCAGGAGTGGTGACAGCAAACATTTCAACTTTAGTAAACTGATGAACCCTACGAAAAATCTTAAATTAATTAAATATACCTAATGCTGTACTAGATTCCAATCGCAATTAAATAATCATTCAATTTGTTAGTATTATTTTGTCATCATTTTGTATTTTAAATGATTTTAAGTCGATAAAAGATACGTTCGATTTTTTTGAATTATTGTAACTGACAATTGTTTAACAAACTATCTATATATTAGACTAAGACTTAATAATAGTAATTCATCTAAGATCTATATACATTATGACCAATATTTTTGATTCCTTTGACTAAATAAATTATCTAGGGAATGGGCAGCAGCGTTCCCTTAACACTTCGACGACCAATAACTGCGCTCGCCAACCCGCCTGCCAAGCGTGGCGAGTATGGCAAACACCCCCAATTATGGAAGAAAGTAGGAAAACCAGGCCCCTAGTCCCCGGCGGTCCTGTTCGTCCTGGCCACGGTAGCAGCCATGGTAACGACAGGACAAGGGGTGCTAAGAATCTCCGGCAGAGATTCGGCTACCACCAAAACCGAAAATTGGCCCTGGTGACATACAACGCACGCACATTGAGGTCAGATGAGAAGCTAGTTGAGCTGGAAGAAGAGTTAAACAAGTTGCGGTGGAGTATTGTTGGTTTATCGGAGGTCCGAAGAGAGGGCGAGGACACGATAACCTTAAAATCCGGCAACTTGTTTTACTACCGGGAGGGCGAACAGCAGTCCCAAGGTGGTGTCGGATTTATCGTCCACAAGTCACTCATAAACAACGTTGTGTCCATTACTAGTGTGTCGAGCAGGGTAGCGTACCTGATACTCAGAATATCCAAAAGATATTCGCTGAAGGTCATACAGGTCTACGCACCGACCTCGGCATACTCAGATGATGACGTCGAAGTTATGTATGAGGACATTAGTAGAGCCATACATACTTCCAAAACACACTTTACAGTGGTTATGGGTGACTTCAATGCGCGGCTGGGCAAACGGGGCGATGATGAGTTGAGAGTGGGGCAATTTGGATATGCGCAGCGCAACCCCAGGGGTCAGAGGCTGGCCGAATTTCTGGAGAAAGAGGGACTCTTTATGATGAACTCTTTCTTCCAGAAGCCGCCTCATAGGAAATGGACCTGGATGAGCCCTGATGGTTCCACAAAAAATGAGATAGACTTCATCATGAGCACCAAGCGACAAATATTTAATGATGTCTCCGTGATTCATAGGGTAAAAACCGGCAGTGATCACCGAATGGTCAGAGGCACATTAAATATTAATGTCAAAATGGAAAGATCGCGTCTGATGAAGTCTACGCTCCGACCTACTCATGCATATATCCAAAACCCCGAGAACTTTCAACTCGAATTGTCAAACCGCTTCGAATTGCTAGACAGCAGCGCATCAGTGGACGAAATCAACAACAGGCTGGTAGAGACTGTTCATACGGTCGGGTCCAAGTATTTTAAGACCCACCGTAAAAATAGGCCTCAAAAACTATCTGACTACACCCGAAACCTCATGGCTGAGCGACGTTCCATGACGCTCCAAACCTCCGATGATGCTAAGTCCTATAGGCAGCTTAATGGACAGATATTGAAGTCCTTGCGACACGACTTACGGTCCTTCAATGCAAGGCGTATTGAGGAGACCATAGAGCAGAACAAGGGCTCTAAAGTGTTCGCAAGAGACGCGTCTATTGGGCAGAGCCAGTTGACGAAGCTGAAGACGGAGGACGGAAACGTAACGTCAAATAGGTCAGAGGTGCTCAGGGAGATAGAGAGGTTCTATGGAAAGTTATATACCTCAGTAGCTAAACCTGTTGTTGACTTGGTAAAAGACCCAAGAGCCAAGCTAACCCGACACTGCACTGAAGATATCCCGGACATCAGCCTGTGCGAAATTAGGATGGCTCTCAAACAACTTAAAAACAACAAAGCGCCGGGTGAAGACGGAATTACTGCAGAACTTCTGAAGGCGGGCGGATCGCCGGTACTTAAAGTCCTTCAGAGGCTATTTAATTCCGTCTTGCTTGAAGGGAAAACGCCGGAAGCATGGAACAGGGGTGTGGTGGTGCTGTTTTTCAAGAAAGGTGATAACACCTTATTGAAGAACTATAGGCCCATCACACTGCTGAGCCATGTTTATAAGTTGTTTACGAGAGTCATTACGAATCGTCTCGAACGAAGGCTTGATGACTTCCAGCCTCCCGAACAAGCCGGTTTCCGGAAAGGTTTTAGTACCATAGACCACATACATACGCTGCGGCAGGTTATACAGAAGACTGAGGAGTATAATCGGCCACTATGCTTGGCGTTTGTGGACTATGAGAAAGCCTTTGATTCGATCGAGACTTGGGCGGTTCTTAGATCTCTCCAGCGATGCCGCATTGACTATAGGTACATCGAAGTGTTGAAGTGCTTGTATAATAACGCCACCATGTCAGTCCGAGTACAGGGGCAGTGCACGAAGGTGATCCCCATAAAAAGAGGAGTAAGACAGGGAGACGTCATTTCTCCGAAACTGTTTACGGCCACCTTAGAGGACGCCTTCAAGCTCTTGGAATGGCAAAGACTTGGCATCAACATCAATGGCGAATACATCACTCACCTTCGATTTGCCGACGACATTGTGGTCATGGCGGAGTCGCTGGAAGATCTAGGACGAATGCTCGGTGACCTCAATAGAGTATCCCAACAAGTGGGTCTTAAAATGAATATGGACAAAACAAAAATAATGTTTAATGTCCATGTCGTACCCACCGCACTCACCGTTGGGAACTCTACTCTTGAAGTTGTCGACGAATACATTTACCTGGGACAGGCAGTCCGGTTAGGTAGGTCCAACTTTGAGAGAGAGGTCAATCGACGAATCCAACTCGGCTGGGCAGCGTTCGGGAAACTGCGCAACATCTTCTCATCCAAAATACCTCAGTGCCTAAAGACTAAAGTTTTTAGTCAATGTGTGTTACCAGTGATGACATATGGATCAGAGACGTGGTCTCTTACAATAGGTCTCATAAAAAAGCTCAAAGTTGCTCAGCGAGCTATGGAAAGAGCTATGCTCGGCGTTTCTCTACGTGATCGAATCAGGAATGAGGAGATTCGTAGAAGAACCAAGGTCACCGACATAGCCCTCAGGATTAGCATGCTGAAGTGGCAATGGGCTGGCCACATAGCGCGAAGATTGGACGGGCGTTGGGGCAGAAAGATTCTAGAGTGGAGACCACGTATTGGCAAGCGCAGCGTAGGACGACCGCCTGCCAGATGGACCGACGATCTTGTGAAAATCGCAGGAAATCGTTGGATGCAGGTGGCATCGGACCGGTTACGCTGGAAAGCGATTGGGGAGGCCTATGTTCAGCAGTGGACAAGTATAGGCTGAAATGATGAAATAAATTATCTATATATTACTTAGTTGCTATGTAATCCTTACAGCAGCGGCAGACACGATAACATCGTCACGCTTATATACCCGATGCGGAGGCAGCAGAGATGTATTGTTTACGCCCACTTTTTGCGCACAACTTATGTTAGGTCCCATTTAATAGGGGGCGAGCCTATTGCCTTTGTACTGGGCACCAGAGATAGGCAATGATTACAATTACATTTTGTAATATTCAGTCATGATTAAAGATGAAAAGTGCAATCTTAAAAGTTGAAGATTACAAAATGTAATTGTAATCGTTAATCATTAATACACCATCACGCCAATATTCCGCAAGCGGAGGTGGTTAATCATTAATCTGTTTACATTTTGGCCCATCTCTGCGGGGCACAATGCCAATCTCCGGACTGATACTGGACAACTACATTTTGTCCGACATAAGATTCGAACCCAGGACCTCGCCATATCTACGCGCATTTTTAGCCATTAGGCCAAGTCAGTGCAGACGAAACAGAAACAATTGACTGAAAAGTATATGTATAGCATTCACGGCGCGATGATGAGTTGAATGGGGCAATTTGGATACGGGCAGCGCAAACCCAGGGGTCAGAGACTGGCCGAATTTCTGAAGAAGGAGGAACTCTTTATGATGAACTCTTTCTTCCAAGATGAGCCCTGATGGTTCCACAAAAAATGAGATAGACTGCATCATGAGCACCGAGCGACAAATATTTAATGATGTCTCCGTGATTCACAGGGCAGTGATCACCGAATAGTCAGAGGCACATTAAATTTTAATGTCAAAATGGAAAGAGCGCGTCTGATGAAGTCTACGCTCCGACCTTCTTATCCAAAACCCCGAGAACTTTCAACTTGAATTGTCAAACCGCTTCGAATTGCTAGACAGCAGCGCATAAGTGGACGAGACCAACAATAGGCTGTCCATACAGTCGGGTCCAAGTATTTTAAGCCCCACCGTAAAAATAGGCCTCAAAAACTATCTGACTACACCCGAAACCTCATGGCTGAGCGACGTTCCATGCCACTTCAAACTTCTGATGATGCTAAGTCCTATAGGCTGCTCAATGGACAGATATTTAAGTCCTTGCGACACGATTTACGGCCCTTCAATACAAGACGTATCGAGGAGACCATCGAGCAGAACAAGGGCTCTAAAGTGTTCGCAGGAGACGCGTCTATTGGGCAAAGCCAGTTGACGAAGCTGAAGACGGAGGACGGAAACGTAACGTCGAATAAGTCAGAGGTGGTCAGGGAGATAGAGAGGTTCTATGGGCAGCATATAACCTGTTGTTGACTTGGTAAAAGACCCAGGAGCCAAGCTAACCCGACACTACACTAAAGTTATCCCGGACATCAGCCTGTACGAGATTAGGATGGCTCTCAAAAACAACAAAGCGCCGGGCGAAGACGGAATTACCGCAGAGCTTCTAAAGGCGGGCGGAACGCTGGTACTTCAAATGCTTCAGAGTCTGTTTAATTCCGTCTTGCTCGAAGAGAAAACGCCGGAAGCATGGAACAGGGGTGTGGTGGTACTGTTTTTCAAGAAAGGTGATAACACCGTACTAAAGAACTATAGGCCCATCACACTGCTGAGCCATGTTTATAAGTTGTTTTCGAGAGTCATCACGAATCGTCTCGAACGCAGGCTTGATGACTTCCAGCCTCCCGAACAAGCCGGTTTCCGGAAAGGCGTTAGTACATACATACGCTGCGGCAGATTAAACAGAAGACGGAGGAGTATAAACGGCCACTATGTAGTACTATGCTTGGCGTTTGAGGACTATGAGAAGGCCTTCGATTCGATCGAGACTTGAGCAGTTCTTAGATCTCTCTAGCCATGCCGCATTGACTATAGGTACATCGAAGTGTTGAAGTGCTTGTATAATAACGCCACCATGTCAGTCCGAGTACAGGGGCAGTGCACGAAGGCGATCCCCATAAAAATAGGAGTAAGACAGGGACATTTCTCTGAAACTGTTTACGGCCACCTCAGAGGACACCTTCAAGCTCTTGGAATGGCGAGGACTTGGCATCAACAAGATCAATGGCGAATACATCACTCACCTTCGATTTGCCGACGACATTGTAGTCATGGCGGAGTCGCTGGAAGATCTAGGACGAATGCTCGGTGACCTCAACAGAGTATCTCAACAAGTGGGTCTTAAAATGAACATGGACAAAACGAAAATAATGTTTAACGTCCATCGCACCGCCCTCACCGTTGGGAACTCTACTCTTGAAGCTGTCGACCAATACATTTACCTGGGACAGGCAGTCCGGTTAGGTAGCTCCAACTTTGAGAGAGAGGTCAATCGACGAATCCAACTCGGCTGGGCAGCGTTCGAGAAACTGCGCAAAATCTTCTCATCCAAAATACCTCAGTGCCTCAAGACTAAAGCTTTTAGTCAATGTGTGTCGGCAGTGATGACATACGGATCAGAGACGTGGTCTCTTACAATAGGTCTCATAAAAAAGCTTAGAGTTGCTCAGCGAGCTATGGAAAGAGCTATGCTCGGTGTTTCTCTACGTGATCGAATCAGGAATGAGGAGATACGTAGAAGAACCAAAGTCACCGACATAACCCTCAGGATTAGCAAGCTGAAGTGGCAATGGGCGGGCCACATAGCGCGAAGATCGGGCGGGCGTTGGGGCAGAAAGATTCTAGAGTGGAGACCACATATTCAGTTAGTTCAGCAGTGGATAAGTATAGGCTGAGATGATGATGATGATATATGTATAGCCATATCGGTTTCGGTGGTGACCAAAACATAATTATTTTTCGTAGCCCCACATTAGAATTTATTCCTGTCGTGGATGCGTTGACAAAAATGAAAATTCACATACACAAATACCTAGACAAAAACAAATAATTGTGGGTAATACAAAGATTTGTCCCCTACGGGAATCGAACCCGCGACTATTCGACCCAGTGGGCGGAGCGACTTAACGCATTGACTGCGGGCGCCGCAGCAGTGGACAATCCCTCCTTGCGGCTCTCCACACGTTAGGAGTGTTTTCCGCACTCGCGTTGCGCGCCCGATATGCAATGAAACACGCTATACGTGTGGGAAATTAGTGCTGCGAGCTTGAGGCGCACAATGCGCCAAATCGACCGTCAAACATTAAAATATTATTGTCTATCATGAGCCCTGACTGACTGATAAATAAGCCTTGATTGATAATTTATGTTACCTGTAGATTCCTCTTTCCTCAATTATATTTGAAGTTTCTGCTCTGTAGCATCTACTCACTGCTGCTAATTTTAAAGGCAAATCTTTCTCAGCATGCATTGTATTCATTAACAGCCCAGCTATAGACATTTCTGATGTACCAGACAAATACAAGTCTGGGCCATGATGGTGCGGATCTAATGAATAAATCTAAAAATAAAACCAAGTATTATATTACACATCACGCCTGTATTCCCCAAGCGAGGGTGGCAAACGCGTACTGAGTACACCTACTGTTCGCCGACGACGTTCCGAACTCTGGTCTCATATTGGAAATTTGAAAAACTATATTTGTCCAATAGTGATGCACTTTTCCACTAGACCAACAAGGCAGTCATAACAAGTATGATATTCTATACACTCTTCTCAACATTGTTATCATTAATAAGATTTATTGCCTTCTCTGGGATGTTTAGCACTTATACTAGGTACCTGTAACTTAGGTTACAAACAAATGATTACCTGCGTGCGATCACTTTTCACAGTCATTCCACAGCTCTCCAGAATATTCCGGGGTAAGATATCTGGTACAGAGACTAATTGATATTTCTTTTCGATTAATTTGATTATAGTATATTTTATCAAAGCTTCCTCTAACTCGGCAAGGTCTCCCAAAAAATAGTAGCTCTTATGGCCACATGTGTATCCCAATTTATCCGTTCTCATCAAATTCAAACGTCTTGTAATATCACTAAATTCTAAAGGAACATGAGTTCCGAAGTCTCGTTTATTGTTGATTTCATGTAAAATTTCTGGACTGATGTTCCCCACAACTGAAGGATGGGTTTTATTCGGTAAATAACTAAGTTCTTTATATAAATCTTCCTTTATATGTTCATATGAATTATCGTCAGTGGACATAGTTTTAAAATTGTCATAAATAAGCAAGACTTTATTCAAATCACCTACACCTTTTCTAATATTTATATTACGAGTAATCTCAGGAGAATTTTTGGGATTGCAATAATAATTTATATCAATATCAGGCAAAATAGTAGACGAATACATCCTACAATGTAACAACCTAGGAAGAATATAAAACTTTCGTAAATTTGATATCATTGCAATTATATCAATTATCACAAGAGTGAAAAACAAGGATTGTTAATTTATATAACCGTTCTCCTTCAGAATATACAGTATTAGTTTTCTACTTTCTTTTAATTACTGCATCGTACAGTAATATTATTATATCTTCTAAGTCGCACAATACTATCAACAACCCGTATTTTACTAGTCCACCCTTTGAGACCACCTGTCCTACAGTATCTGAGAGCCGGGAACTAAAAGCTACAAACAAGGAATACAAATGCACTATCCTGAGGGAGGAAATGACGGGAGCTTGAAGTTATGCAATATATATTGTAATCTTTGGTAGGCTTCTCCAATATTACTTTATACTCTTTCTTCATTCAATATTTCAATCTAAGTTTTCAATGTTTTACTGATCAGCTGGACTGCCTGCAAGTCAGTTGTCTGATTTTGAAACTGTCAGAAATTGACAATGACCGTAGCTGAAGCTTAGGGCTGCGGTGCGAATGGTGCTAATATCGATATTTGTCTAAAGCAGTCCAAAAAAAACGTAAAATCCTCATTCGCATAAGCGATTTTTCAGCGCGAGTTAATTAAATGCTCTAATAAATCAAATGACCAACGGTACACGGATAACGTATATCTGTATAAACCAAAAACGGGGTTAAACTTAATAAACAATTAATAAACAGAAATAAAATTAAAAATAAATTAAAAATCATTAGTTGAATGTAAAACAATCAAGAAAATTCTAATTTATCGATTAAGCTACTAATCTTGTTTAGTATTTTATGCTCTTTCGGATATATATATTTTTTTAATTTTAAGCTACTGGATTTGTAAAACAAACAAATAAACAAACGAAGGGCCCTAAAATTTTTACTTTACATAAATAAATTAACGGAACTGAAAATAATAGTTGTAATTTATAATATAGCTGCGGCAGCGGACGCATTTATGTTGTAATATCTTTTATTAATCTTATTATTACTGAAATACAATATATTCTAGCCTATGTCATTTCTGGTTAATGTAGCTTTCTAATTGTGTAAGAATTATCTGAATCAGTTCAATAGTTCCAGAGTTTATCGATTACAAACAAACAAATTTTTTATCTTTTAATTAGTATAGATGGAAGATAGATAGATAAATGAAGACAATATTTTAATTTTCCGTATTTTTTTAATACCAACCATGTTTTCCGTTAGATTCCGTATTTTATTATCAATATTTGTAAAATTGTGGAGGTAGGCAGAACTCGTCTCATGATGTGGTGAGGTGGAGTAGGTCTCTGGCCGAATGTTGGCCGCGACAGCAATACCGCAATCGACGAAGATCAGTACAAACACAGGTCGATACAGTTTGTATATAGTACTCTGTGGGTCGATGTAAGATCTGGCTAAGATTGGCTCAGGATAGGGATATGTGGCGTAAAGGGGAGGAAGTATATGCCCTTTAATAGGTAGAATAAGCTGAAAGTGATATTGATGACGATTTGTAAAATTGCCCCCGAATTAATACTTGTGCACTGTTGGGATTTTTTTGTAAGTTATTAACAAAAACTACAGACTAAACTACAAAAACTTACAAACTGATTTCTTGGTCGAGTTTTATTGTTATGACGCTTTATTAATTAATTTAAATCATTAGAATGAGTCTTTGTAGGACAGATATACTAGCTGTTACCTATTATGGGACCAAAGATACATGGTCTATTAAAAACATAGTTTTTAAATTAAGACAATGAATAATTATGTACGTTTTAAGCAAAGGTTTTAGCAAGTATTCATCTCTTGTTGCTATTGATTGACATTAGCCTGACAGCAAATCTGTCAAAATTTTGGCGCCTTTTATTGTTGACTGACCATATAACTCACAACTTGATTTTTTCTATACTTAAAAGTATTTTGAAGCTATCGGAAATTTAGAAAATTAATTTACAGGATTGAATGAAACTAGGCTAACACGACTAAGGATACAATGCCTGTTAAAAGGCGTCTCGTAAGTCCTCGGCACAAGGATACCGAAATGAATTTTGTTAAGAATCAACATACCTCACCTTCTCAGTTGTAAGTAATAATCAAAGATAAAATTAACAATTCAAAAGTTATTAAAATTGCATGTTTTAAATATCTGCTCAAATGGTACGGTGGCTAGGTCCAGAGCATAAGTCGATTTTCTAACTGGATCTAGTAGTCGCGGGTTCAATCTCCGCTCTAGAGAAATTTGTATGGCCTAATATTTAGTTCTGTCTGGGTAATGTTTTTTTTAATTTATGAGAGATCTCTGGCTGTTGAGGCCGGGCACAAAAACCGGCTCAGTGCTGTATACCTCCGCAAGGTCATCTTGTAAGGGGTCTGCCCACTCATCTTCCGGAACCTGGTCACCACTCGAGAACCTTTCTGTTCTATCAAAAATCAGTTCTATGAGTGATGTGCACCACCCACTGCCACAATTTTAATTCACTGTGTGTAGTTAAGTATGTTCTAATAAAAAATAGCTACACAAATTTTTGATGATGTTATGTATGTATGACTGTTAATTTATTTCGTTTTGTAGATTTTGCTTTTCCATACTCTAGAAATGTTATTTTATGTAACCATAAATTTGTAATCTTTTTTATAGATCTACTAGAAGATCTCCACGCAACAGCAATCAATTGAAAATTACTAACATGTTTGCAATGAAAAGAGAACGGAGTCCTAATGAAGGGAACATTCAACCCGTAAGTTAAATTTAAGGCTAATTACTTACTGGTCAATTTATAGCTAAATTATGCACCTACTGCTGTTTGTAACTTTATATGGGATTCTGCAAAATTTATATGGGATTACCCATTCAGGGACAAAAAGCTGCCAAGCTGAAATAGGATTGGGCTGGTTATACCTGTTGCGTGCCTGACACATCTTGGGCAAAAATAATCACCAACTGGGTTCCTCCCAATTTTAAACGGCGTCGCTGCAGGCCCTGGAGGATATGGCGGGACGAACTGGATGCCGCTAAAACCGATTTGCACTCAATAGCCCTAAATAGAGTGGAGATGGAGGAAGGCCTTTGCCCAGCAGTGGGACAGGCTAACTAATAATAATACCTATTAATATATTATCTTGTGTATCTTTATAAATTTTAGTCTACTAGCTGTACCTGCAACTTCATTCTCGTTTTTTTCAGGCGTGTATTTCATAAACATAAACCTTTTTTTAGTATAGCCTATGTCCTTTCCTTGGATAAAATCTATTTCCTTGCCAAATCATGGATCTTTAGTCAACTGATTCCACTCAAGTGGTCCCATGGGATCAGTTGACCTAATGCATATTATGAATCGGTCAATTGGACCTATTAACATAATTTGTAGATTGCATAGGCACGCATAAATGTTTGTAAAATAATAAGTCAACTGATCCTGCAGAATCAGTTATAAGCTGGTTCAGTTGACTAAAGAGCCCCAAATTTGATCAAAGTCTTAAGTGATTTGGGCGTCGAAGGTCAACAGACAGACAGTTACTACCAAATTTATAATATTAATATGTATTATACACTTATAATACTGCCTTGTTACACTAGTGGCAAATAATGCATTATTTTGTATGCACTCTTTTTTTCTCCTACTATTATTATTATACTTTTTATTATTACAGTCTCTACTTTGTTAATGAGAGGAGTATGTAGACACTGACTGATATAATGAATCTAAGAAGACTTATGTTTAGTTATTCGTCAGAGAACCACGGTTACGGACATAGCTCAGCGAATTAGCAAGCTGAAGTGGCAGCAGGTCACATATGCCGCAGAACTGATGGCTGTTGGGGCAGACTGGTTCTTGAGTGGAGGCCGCGGGTCGGCAAACATAGTGTAGGGCACCCTGTAGCTAGGTGGGCCGACGATATTCGTAAGGCAGCGGGCAGGGATTGGAGAAGGAGAGCTGAAGATCGAGCTCAGTGGCGTGCCATGGGAGAGGCCTACGTCCAGCTGTGGACTGACACGGGCTGATGATGATGATGAGACTTATGTTTAATCTATACTTAAGCTCATCCATTTAACTCGTTAGTTGTCTCTCATTTTTAAATAGAGTAACCATGGAGTTTCATGGCCTGCTTCTCCACAGGAATTACTTTCTGAACGGGTGGTAGAATCTTAAGCAATCAATCATTTTTCTCTTTTTGACTAATTATAATGGCTTTTTGGTGTATATAAATAAAAAACGTTTGATTTTGTAGCAATCGAAAGATCCTGGGTTCAAAACCTAGGTTGGACAAAGTATAATTTTTCTATCTATCTATTTATCATCACACCAGATCTTTTGCTGGGTAGGCAGAGAGTATTGAGTTCTTTCCTTACATACCTCTCTGGCTTCCTCCACTCTCATAGTTCCTCTCATACACACTCATTGGTTACGAAGACTCTTGTCCTTCAGATAAGACTCGGTCTATTTGGTCGTGGTAAGATAGTCTAAATATCTACTATAACTAAAATACTACTATAATCTAATATATCATCACGCCAGATCCCTTGCGGGATAGGCAGAGGGTACAGAGTTCCAACACTACTACAAACATACTACTAATACGCTTTCCTTGGAGTTTATTTCACCTATTTGCTCATAGAATATTTTCTAATTTACATATTATAATGTACTTTAATTACTTTCAGAAAAAGTTAAAATTTAATGAAGATGAAACTAAAGATTATACAAATGGTGATACTGATTATGTCAATGTAGATAAAAATGAAATTCAGAGTTATAATGATTTAAAAATTGACAATGGTCACGAAACACCATGTAACGAAACATCGGAAGAATGTAAAGATAGCAGTACTGATGAATCCAACAATACTAATGACACTAATATTATCATAGATAAGGAAATTCAAAAAACATCAGGAGATAATGATGATGCTCAAAATAACAATTCCAGTGACGCTACAGCTGCAGATACAGAGAAATGTGATATTTGTGGCCAATTCTTGAATAATTCAGATTTAATATATTATCAAGGACACCCGCAGGATGCTGTGGAAGAATATGTTGCATTGACCAATGAGAAACTAGTTCTAGCATCAGGTAACTTGAAATAGCTAGAAATATCTCTAAGCCCTTTAATCTCTCCAGTTGGATTTATCGGATAGATATCTCAGCTACATGATATACTAACAGAAGGATGTATTAAAATGACACGTCATAGATAGAAGTATTATATATATAGTATAAGGCGGGCAGTTGAAGGGTTTTTTTGTTTTCATAATTATGTTAAATAAATCATTTCATTCATGTAACGTATGTGCTGTATTCATACAGCTTTCATGCATTATTTTAGCCAGGCCATTGGCATCATACATAACGAAGTAAATATAAAGAGGAGTTGGCCTAAGCAAATGTGCACTGTGCCTTCCAACTAGGCCCTTAAGTCATAGCGGTGGACGTGGTTTACAATAGTCTGTCGTTCTTAGCTAGAGGGCAAATACAGAAGTGGGCGCAACGTCCTCTCCATCCCGCGCAACTCGGCGCAATTACACGATTGATTGTATAGGGAAATCTTATAATGCCATCTCCTCTTTTTATTTGCTTCGTGGCGTATAGATCTTCTTCTGATCACTGTTGTCATACTACTTGTAGTCATCTGATGGAATTATTAGGCTTAATGGAGCAAAGTAGCTTAAAGTTGTACCATTCAGTAGCTTGGATGAGCTCTCTACAATAGCTTCAATGATTCTTTAGTGACCACTCGAACTGACCCAGCGGGATCACATAAAGAAGGTTAACCTTCTTTATGTGATCCCGCTGTGACACAACCTTCAAAATATTGCAATAACAATTATTTCATTTCTCCAGGTGACGATGGAGATATAATGGAAAGACCACAGACCAACATAACCAGCTTCTCTATTTTCGATGAGCAGGGCCACCTCTGCCCAATAGACGGTGGTCTTGTTGAAAGTGATGTGCGTATCTACATGTCTGGCTATTTGAAATCAATATGCTCAGAATCGACAGAGATTGATGAAGAATCAGTACCTGTAAAAGATGTAGGACCCATTATTGAATGGTAAGTGTCTTATTTTATTATAAACCTATAGACTTCTAGACGACAACAGAAATGGAAAAGCAAAAGAATTCAATGATAGTTATGTTAATTTTAGGAAGTCAAAATAAAGGACATTTGTAGAATAGTGATTCTTCAGGTCTGAAAATCAGGTCAGGCTGTGTCGGGGCACTCGGCCGTTGATTATAATGTGAGAAGTAAGTCAGTGAGTCGGTTGTAGTCTTAAAGATAGTAAGAAAGGAGTGAGAGCCCTCTCCCCCGCCGCCCCGCCCGGCCTCGTTCAAGCTCATAACAGCGAGCTGACTATATAAGCTAAATAAGAGCTCTAGATTCATGTTTCTAATACAAATAGTTTTGTAAATATTAAGGTAAGACTATTAGACCTTTTCGTTGCGGTTAGCTTTTAAGACCCCATATGTTTCGGTATGTTTTTAACACACATCCGTCACTTTTCGCGTCAAAATATTGCTTTGGATGAGAATTGGCTCTACGAAATTCGCCTTGCCTTGCCGCTGTAAGTTATTCTTTGTCTATGTCGACATTATTAGAAAATGTATGGCACTATCAATCAAGTAAATTAAGCTGCTTATTATCTTTGCAAGCAACCTATACACGAAAAATAGCTTTTTCCTGTTAAGAATCACTATATGTATGCAAATTTATGAACATAATATATATAATGGATAGCTCTAAATAAAATAGTACCAAACAAAGGTCTTGTGATGAGGTAAAACCTAATTTAACATAGTACTTTATGAATGTTTACAGGTTTATCCATGGTTTTGATGGTGGCGACAGGAATTGCATCACATTGTCCACTGAATTTGGAGAGTATAATTTATTGAAACCCAGTGAAGCCTACACACCTCTCATGAACAACTTATATGAAAAGATATGGTTGAGCAAAGTTGTTGTTGAATATTTAGAAGAATATCACTACCTCCAACCATCATATGAAGACTTGCTGGAAGTGGTCAGGGAATCTACTATCCCAGAATTGAATGACACGAAAATGACAGAAGAAATGCTCCACAAGCATGCACAGTTCGTATGTGACCAAGTAGTTAGTTTAGAGGCCGATGAAGATGACGATCCACTTATAACTTTGCCATGTATACGAGAACTGATTAAATTGATGGGTATTAAATTCGGAAAACGCAGAATTCGTACCAAAATAGATTACAAGAAAGTAGACAAGAAGTCTTGGACTAAAGCTACCACCACCCCCTTGGTAAGGAAAACATTTGAAAGTTTCTTCACAAATCAGCTAGACAAAACAAATCACGAGCTGGTTTTGCGGAGAAAACGTTGCGGGGTTTGCGAAGCGTGCCAATTGCCAGATTGTGGCGAATGTAACGCTTGTCGTGCAATGGCCAAGTTTGGTGGACACGGGCGAACAAAGAAAGCATGTGTAAGAAGGTTTTGCCCTAATATGGCAGTCGAACAAGCAGAAGATTCCGAACCAGACGATGAAGAAGAATATCACCAAATGGCTGAGAAAAAACAACACGATAGGATTGATGACACTGTGCCCGTAAAATTGACCGGTTCAAACAGTCGGAAAATAAAATGGATAGGTGAACCAGTGAAAGCGGATGCTACTAAAATTTATTATGATAAGGTTGAAATTGATGGTTCTGAATTATGTAATGGGGAGTTTGTGATGGTAGAGACATCACAATCAAATATTCCAGCACTAGTTGCCAGAGTAGTATACATGTGGAAGGAAATTAACAATCCCCATATGGGTTACTTTCATGCAGAAGTCTTCATTAGGTCATCAGATACAGTTTTGGGTGAAGTAGGCGATCCAAGAGAGGTATTTTTAGGGGATAGATGTTGCCATGGCGCTCCCCTTTCTTCAATATTAAGAAAAGCTTATGTAGAAAAAAAAGATATTCCTCAAGATTGGTTCAAGCTAGGTGGCAAAGAAGTAGATGATAAGCATTTTGAAGATGATGGTAAAACATATTTTTATAATAAGTACTATGAAAGATTCACAGCTCGCTTTGAAGATCTACCTGATAATCCCGTGTGTCCTAATGAATTAAGAAAACATCGATTTTGCCCTTCATGTGAACGCAAAACAAAAAGAGATGCTAAAAATATCCCTAAAGTGGCTGGTAAGATACTGAAAAAGTCAAATGTAGTACCAGAAACTAACCGAACAGAATGGACTTTAGTAAGGTGGCAGGATAATGATTACAAAAAAGGCTGTGGAGTATTTTTAAAACCAGGCACATTTAAGTTTAAAAATAACCTCAGTATTATGAATAACAATATGAAGCAAAAATTAGAAAAGGTTGATGAAAATATTTACACAGAGTATTATAGAAAGAGTGATAACAATTTGAGAGGGTCTAATATAGATACTGAGGAGCCATTCTGTGTTGGGTACATAGCAGCAGTCACAGCCGCAGGGGATGGGCCTCTAATCGTACCTCAAGATATTTATCTCAAAGTTAACTTGCTATATAGACCGGAGAATACAACAAGCAGATTTCCGCAACATGAAGACATGAATGTTGTTTACTGGAGTGATGAAATTCGCGAAGTTTCATTTTCGACTGTAGTAGGACCATGTCATTTGATTTACGAACAAAATGTGCCTCAAAGTGATTCTCTCCAAGAGTGGTTGACACAGGATCCGAGCCGATTTTACTTTAGGATGGCCTTTGACAAAGCAACAGGACAATTTGTTAATGTACCACAACATGCTATGACTGTTGGTCGTACAGATAAAGGCAAAGATAAGGGTAAAGGTAAAGGAAAATCTAGTAAACCTGTAGAAGTCACTACTACGTTAGAAGTTAAAGTAAGGCCATTAAGAACCCTGGATGTGTTTGCTGGATGTGGAGGATTGTCGGACGGGCTACACCAGTCTGGTGTTGCGGACTGTAAATGGGCAATTGAAAATCTAGAGGCCGCCGCCCACGCCTACGCTCTCAATAATAAAAATTGCACCGTCTTTAATGAAGACTGTAATGCTCTTTTAAAAGACGCAATGTCTGGTGCGACGCACAGTTCTAGCGGGTTACGTCTTCCGATGCAAGGAGAAGTAGAGTTATTATGCGGAGGACCTCCCTGTCAAGGTTTCTCCGGAATGAATAGATTCAATTCTAGGGAGTATTCGAACTTTAAGAATTCTTTAGTGGCGTCTTATCTATCGTACTGTGATTACTATAGACCAAAATATTTTATATTAGAAAATGTGCGCAATTTCGTAGCTTTTAAAAAGGGTATGGTTTTAAAATTGACTTTAAGGTCGTTACTAGATATGGGATACCAGTGCACGTTTGGTATTCTGCAAGCTGGTAACTATGGAGTACCACAAACGCGCAGAAGGTTGATTATATTAGCCGCCGCGCCCGGGTACAAACTGCCCTTATATCCGGAACCCACACACGTATTCAGCAGACGCGCGTGCTCTTTAACCACGACCATAGACGGAAAGCGATTCGTAACAAATATACGTTGGGACGAGTCGGCGCCTCGAAGAACTTGTACCATACGAGACGCTATGAGCGACCTGCCTCAGATATGTAATGGTGCTAATAAAATAGAAATCGATTATGGGTCAATGGCAGAGAGTCACTTCCAGCGATTAGTTCGAAGCAAAGACGAAACTACAAAACTGCGCGACCACATCTGCAAAAACATGGCTCCTCTAATCCAGGCTAGAATATCTAGGATACCTACCACACCGGGATCGGACTGGAGAGATCTTCCGAACATATCCGTGACTCTGTCAGATGGAACCAAATGCAAGGTAAATAAGTTTTAATAATAATATCTTGTTTACTAATGTTCGTTAAAAAACATGGTCGCAAACATTTTAAAAATATCCATTTTGACGTCAAATATTGTAATTATCGGACGGCCCCTTTCGTGTTTTACTCGTCCACGTCCAGCTACGTGCTTCAATAATATATATTAATATAATAGAGATGAAATATCCCACAAACGTTTACAATGCATTAGAATGATTTGTCGATAAAATAACGATGGGCCACGGTTACAAATACTAACCTTAAATTTATATTTTTGCTTTTTTTTTATTTTACCATACAAGTGCGCTGGATCAGCATATTTTGTATTGCAGACTAGAAAAATAAAACAATGTGTGTAAAATAAAAATTTGTAGATCATGTTACGATTGATGTATAAATGAAACAATTTTGGGCAAGATTCCCTAATCACTAAGTATTTGTTGCCGTGCCCCTGGCGCCCGTTTCATAAATCGACAAGTATTATATAGTATATATAATAGTTATTTTAACGACAATATTCATTGTAATGTATCGTAAACGTTTGTAAAACACTATTTCTAATATATTATTGTAGCTCGTAGCCCAATGGACGAGAAAATCATTAAAATACGAAAGAATAAAGGTTTCGCTACAAAGCCGACGCCTAGCGTCGGGAGCGCGACGGTGGCGCGGTTTGGGGAGTTGTAATGTACGGAAGACGCCACACAGCGCAGTCCCGCTCGGCGGGACGGCAAACGTCACGACCGAACGTACACGAGCGCTTCTGTCACGCTCCCGTCGCGCTCCGTCGGCTATTTGACCAAACCTTTAAGGTTTGTTCAAATAACCGACCGTCGGCGGTGGGCAACGCCAGTTGCATGTCTCACGGCCAACACTAGTGTCCCGCTCGCACGCGTATTAGCGTCTCGCTCCTGCTGTGCATGCTTTGTAATCGCGTCAGGGGCGAAGGCGGCGGTTCGTGACGTTTGCCGTCGTGCTGAACGTGGCGGAGCTGTGTGGCGTCTCATGTACATAACAACTCTCCAGGTCGCTCCCGTCGCGCTGCGTTGGCGATACCTTTATACAGTTTTAGGCATTTTTCCATCGTAGGATCAATCTATTGAAATTTCATTGGCAATTAAATAAATCCCCCCTGAGGTTTTCCAGAATAACAATGACATTTGGACGTTAAACACCTTAGTCCCTTCCGTGATCATGGGTGCTGTAAAGCACTCCAAACGTCAGACACTTTAAACAAACAAACAAGCAAGCCGCGACGAAATCCGAAATATTTTAATTGCAACTAAATATTTTCGCGATTAATTTTTGCCCAACTCTGCCTTGTGTCTGTGTGTGTGTGAATGATCTACGCTCTTGGCCGCTGGGCCTTTACAGCTTCACCGGACAAGAGGGCGAGCGTGCAACCACTACGCTCGAGCCAGAAGGGCAAGGGGGCAACTAGCTCAAGGAGGAACGGCCTCGGCTTGGGAAGTCGCTATGGGGGAGGGCGTATATTAGGTGTCTCGCCGTGGTGCTCTGCACCGGCCGGCGGGCAAGGAATTCTTCGACCTCGCCGGCGAGGTCGGTGTCTGATCCTGTGTGCGGTATCTGTATCCGAAATAAGGGATGTAAGGGCATCGGGAGGGTCGGTGAGAACATGCCGCGGACGGCGGTAGCGGCTGATAGGAGGGGAGTTAGGTTCGTAGTCGGCGGCGGCTACGATTAGCGGATTACTATGATTGGACGCGTTCGCAAAATATCGGGTTGTCGCCTTTTTAATGAAGGCGCGAATGGGTTCGAGACCGAGATCGGAATGGAGAGTCCAACTCTCCCTTTACTCGACGGGCCGTACAGGGATTATTTATGATCGTCTCGGCGCAGGTGCTGCAGTACCGGTACGACGACAAGCGGAACGGGCGCGGCGTGTGCGCGTGCGCGGCCGGCGGCGCGTGCTCGCCCGCCGACAAGCAGGAGAACACGCTCATCCCCTGGTGCCTGCCGCACACCGGCAACCGACACAACAACTGGGCGGGACTTTACGGTACTGCTTGATTCAAACTCAAATAATTTATTTTGTGTAAGCCCTGTGGGGGCGCTTACAAATGGTCAATTTGCCTTTTTTTTTCTAAATTTAATTTAACTTCTAATCTACTACTGGATCGGAACGGGGCCTCCACTGACAAGATCCGGCGAAGAAACTCAGCAGGCTTGTCTTTTTTATTTACTTCTCTTTCTTTCCTTTTTTTAATCATATTGTGTGGATACAATGTTTAGGTTGACACATTTTATCCTCCTAAACGCCCTCATACGATTTATCGGACGAATATTTTCATGTTTGTATTTAGCCATCAGAATGTTGATTTTTTTTCTCGTTCATTCGGCTATGTGCTGTACTAACACACAGTTAATGTAATAGAGATATACTAAAGATGCGCGACTGCGAATAATTCCACTATTCGAATCATCGACAACTACTAATTTACTAATTCGACTAGAAAATTAGTAATATACTTTTTTTCTTAAACGTAGCCCCACACTAGAATTTGACACAAACATGAAAATTCACATAAACAGATACCCAAACCGAAACAAATAATTGTGGGTCACACAAAGATTTGTCCCAGGTCCCGTGCGGGAATCGAACCCGCGACTATTAGGCACAGCAGGCGGCGCGGCTTAAGCTCTTAACCACTGCGCTAAATTGTCCTTCATACTTATTGTTATAATCGAATGACGACCACTAATTAGTAACTATTGTACTAATGGCGATTCTATATCATCACGCCAGATCCCTTGTGGGGTAGGCAGAGAGTTCAGAGTTCTAACAGGTTCTTTCCTTACATACCTCTCTGGCTTCCTCCACTCTCATAGTTCGTCTCATACACGCAGGCCGGTTACGGAGACTCTTGACTTGTCCTTCAGATAAGACTCGGTCGTAGTAAGATAGTCTAGGTCTTCCCCGGTACCTTTACCTGTATTCGATAAGATTATCTGCGACTTTCACCCGTCGTCATTACGAAATGAATTATTCGAATGTTTCGCCCCTTCTCGCGCCATTTCCGCGCGAATTACGTGTGCGAGTGAGTAGTGAAAACTAAACTAAATAATAACGCTCTTGCTGGTTTGTGTTTAAAAATTCGTTTAAATAAAGTTTCTAATTTGCAATTTAAATAATAATAATAATTTATTCAGTACCAGTAATAAGGGATCACAATACAAAGATTCCTAGTGGCTAAATACAGACTGGTAATTAATGGCATACATTTTGGTAACCTCTGCCTTCCAAACTAGGTAACAACCTGTGTTTTGGGAGTCAGTGTTCCTTCACATGTTACATAACACTAAATCAAGTTACGGTAAGGAATCCTTTTTTTTACTTGTCTGAGTTTTTTATGTGTGGTGGTGTGTGATGTGTGTATGTTATGTTACGTGTGTGAGATGTCTGTATTGTGTTACGTGTGTGAGATGTGGGTTTATGTAGATGTGTTTGTTTTGTAGGTTAATATAGGAGCGCAATTCTTTACATAATAATATGTGTTTAAAACATACTGTCAAGCAGAATTTCGGTATGACTATAGTTTAGCGTTTCCAGCCATTTTGTAACCTTGCATTTTACTTCCCTATAATTTAATGAGTAAATATCCAAAGTTTTGTGGACTTTGTTGTATAGTCGGGCATGTAAGACGTAGTATTGGTGGCTCGCGGAGGTCATTCTGTGTTTTACCATATTACACACTGCATGATTTCTGCGTTTACTTTTAATCAATTGCGGCCTAAATATTAGTGACTTATGTTTTTTTAATACTGTTCGGAGTATATAAAGTTGCCGTACGGTGAGAACTTGGCACTCATGGTAGAGATCAGTGGTTGGGTACCTAAACGGTTTCGAGGTCATCACCTTTAGGACTGCTCTTTGGGCTCTTTCGAGCTCGAGAAAGGTAGTTTTTGGTGCCCCTCCCCACGCTACAATGCTGTATGATGTTAGGAGAGATTGACAAAGCGCAAAATAGATAAGTTTTAGTGTCTTTATTTGCAGATTTGAAATGTAATCCGCGCGCGTTAATCAAGTGCAGGAATGAAACAAACGGATAATGGTACATTTTTTGAACAGCGCTTAGTGCTTCTACACAATGCGTTGTAAAAGCGCCCGTGTGAACGTGGGGGTAGGCTGCGGTCCGAATGACGCTAATATCGATATTAGCATCATTCGCAAACCTGCATTCCTTCAGTCATGTCGTCTGACATATTCTCTGTGGTGCGACCGATAGGTAAATTTATTCGCCGAATTTTTTATTCATTATTTGTTCATTCAGTCTTAACTATTCAAAGTCGAATAGAAGGGAATTAGTAACTAATTATCGTGAATCACTCGAATAATTCGAATGCACTCATTCGCATTCAAGCATCGCCAAGACGGACTATCCAACAAATACGTAAATGAATTATTTCCAGGTACATAATCCACATACATCAGTATTTTTAAAGGGGTTTAGCTGGAATTGTAAACCAAAATTGGTGTTTTTGGACTACCAAAAACACCACTCGTGCACTAGCACGATACTATCCAAATAGCCGGTTTTAATATGGTGTGTATCGGCGCGCAGGTCGCGTGTGCTGGGACGGGTACTTCAGCACGACGGTGACGGACCCCGAGCCCATGGGCAAGCAGGGCCGCGTGCTGCACCCCGAGCAGACGCGCGTCGTGTCCGTGCGCGAGTGCGCGCGCTCGCAGGGCTTCCGCGACACCTACGTGTTCGCCGGCTCCTTGCAGGACAAGCACCGACAGGTAATCTTACTTGCAGCAGAGCTAACACTGCTACAACACTAGCTCAAGCGGCCTGACCCTTAAGCTAGTTGCCCCCTGCCCTTCTGGGTGGAGCATAGGTGTTGCATGTTCGCCCTCTTGCCCGATGAAGCTGTAAAGTCCTTCACCCAACAGCGCAGCTTATTCACAAACACGCAGCCACAGACACACACACACACACACACACACGCTCGAACACACGCCCACGCGCACACACACACACACGCCCACGCGCACACACCCACACACACACACACACGCACGCGCGCGCGCGCGCGCATCCTCACACACGTTTCAATCGTCTTGTATTTGGCATATAGACAAGACTTATAAGTTAGAGACAGGTGCGTTTATTACTGTATACCTCTGCTAAATGAGAAAAGTAACTCGTGCGCCACGGCAATACCTAGTTTAGAACATGTAATACTTACGTATGTTCTTGAATGCCTCTTATAAAATGGTTGGTTTAAAGGTATAAATTAATCCTTGTTTCAGTAAACCATAATCAAATAAAATTTTAAGGCCATTCAAGGCCTCTTACTCATTTCTACAAATGTAACAATTATGCACGATATCTACTCAAAATACTTACGCATAAAAATCTAAATTTGGTCGTTTTAGTATTTTAAGAAAACATGTATTTTTCCAGGTCGGTAATGCCGTGCCACCGCCGCTTGGTGCAGCCTTAGGAAGAGAAATAAAAAAAGCGCTAACTGTGAGTCTCACGTGATACACGAAATATTATCGTCGTTAAAATATTTTGTAATGATTTTATCGCCGTATTCATAAAAATAATCGTGTTGTTAAAATTTATTTTTATATTGAATAAAATATTAGTTCTTAATATTGATTTTATTTTTTCAAAGCATCCTTAGTTTTACGTTTAATATTTTTAACTAATAGACTCAATTCTGCATCTTCCTTAGATTTCTTAGGGTGTTGGTCCTCCAGGCGAGTATCAGCAGGCCTACGTCTCAATTTTTCAAGTATGAGTTTTTCCATATTTTTAGTTTTCTTGAAATTAGGGTCACTTGGGTCGATATTAAATAGATGTGAATTGTATAGTGCCGAAAATCGTTCATCGTTAACATTTATGTCAAAATCTGGCAATGCTTGTTTCTGTTCATTCATTTTTTCTTTGAGTTTCTTTTTCCTTCTGGATTTTTTTGTGTTATTTTCGGCTTCTTGAATCTTTTTAAGGCTGAAATGCGCTTTGCTGTCATCTTCATCGTCCAGGAGTAGCTCTAATTCAGCTTTTTTCATTCCATCTTCCTCTTCATTATTATCATTGTTGTTTTCTTTATTCTTTTTCAATGGTTTTGCATTTTTAAATTCTGGTTTATTAAATTCTTCGGCAAAGTATGGGTCGTTCATATCGACATCAGAGGGCACCTCGTCTGACATGCTTGCCTCTGAATCCGATTGTTCATTCTCATCTTTTTGCTTTTTTTCTTTATTTTTTAATTTCTTTTCCTTTTTCTTTTCCTTCTTTTTCTTCATTAATTTTTCAAATGGTGTCAAGTTTTTATCGTCTGCAACAGAAAATAATATATAAATCACACACCGTCACGCCTATATACCCCAAGCGGGGGTGGCAGAGGTGTACTGAGTACATCCACGTTTCGCAGACGATGTTAGGTCCCACGTAATAGGGGGCGAGTCTATTGCCATATACCGGGCACAATTCCAGACTCCGGACTCGTACTGGGAAGTTTTCGTTAGAAAAACTACACTTGTCCATCCTAGAGTTTGAACCCAGGGCCTCGTGATCACAAAGCGATGCGCTTTGCCACTAGACCAACGAGGCAGTAATATATAAATCATATTGATATATTTGAAACATACTGAATTAAACCCATAAACTTAAGACTAATCTAGACTGAACATTCCTAATGAAATTGGCGCCTAAAAGCGGCCTCAGTTACGCACTATGTGCATGATAACTAAGTTCAATTTTTAAAAATTTGTTCATAGTTGTGTGCGAGCGCGTGTGTGCCCTTGTACCCTATGGGTTAAAAATTTTTATGCCGTTTCCGCGCGCGCGATGTACCATCTAGACAAGTAATTCATTATAGATTAAACCAAAGTCAGAAGTTTACAAATATGTTAACAAACCTTCACTTAATTTTTTCTTCACCAACTCTTCGGCTTTATCTTTGATACCTAATCCCCAGCTTATTTCCATTTCCATGTCTTTGTTCTTTTTAGATTCTTCTTTTTTCTCTATATCTTCAAGCAGTTTTTTATATTTTTGTATCGGATCCCCATCCTCATTATCTGATTCTGGGATATCGTCCTCAATTTGTTGTTCAGCTAAAAATAGTAAGACGAGTTATATGTTTGATTCATAACCTTCAATGTTTTTGACACATGCTATGCGCAAACATTTGACTGATGTAAATGAAAGTTTTTTAACTAAAACAAGCAGGTTGTCAATTGGATTGTATTTTGCTTTTGGACTAACCATATATTTAGGTGTTGCCCTATAAAGGCGATTAAAGAATGCTATTGCAAAAACATGAAGTACTAATGTGGTAACAAAGATATTTGTGCGAATAAGCAACTTCAAAATATAAATGGCAAATTGGTTAAAAGAAAATAAAGTCTTCGTCTAGAGTGGTTCTTGAGCCAGTTGCAGTCCATTACATTACACCCCGTAAAAAAAATCGATCGTCCAAGCAAGTCGAGGCGGAAGATCTCTACCTCAACCGCTTTCGACTGCCGGACGATGTTAGGGATCTCATTCGTTCCAAGAATGCTTCTATCCGAGCGTACGACTCCTACCCCACCGAAGCCAATCGGGCCCGGATGCGCGCTTTACAACGAGAGGTAAAGCGTCGTGTCGCGGAGGTCCGGGAGGAACGGTGGGGTGACTTCCTAAAGGGCATCGCACCATCGCATCTGGCCTACTGGCAGCTGGCGCGTAGCTTCAAATCCGACTCCACGACTGACATGCCCCCGCTGTCCCGCTCTTCAGGCGCACCCCCAGCCTTCGACGACGACGAAAAGGCCGAGCTTCTCGCCGACTCCCTCGAGAGCCAGTGCGCCCCCAGCTCTCAGTCCGTCGACCGGTCCCACGTCGACGCGGTCGACAGGGAAGTCGAGCGCAGGGCATCCCTCCCCCCCGTCGATTCCTTACCTCCTATCACCCAAACGGAGGTCGAAGATCT
Source organism: Phalera bucephala (assembly GCA_905147815.2). Taxonomy (NCBI): domain Eukaryota; kingdom Metazoa; phylum Arthropoda; class Insecta; order Lepidoptera; family Notodontidae; genus Phalera; species Phalera bucephala. The sequence continues at coordinate 19,000,772 of LR990621.1, forward strand.
AATTATGGGTCTCAAAACTAAAAAAGCCCCCGGCTCTGACGGCATTTCGAATCGCGTTCTGAAATGCCTGCCCGCCCAACTCATCTGCCTCTTAGTGGCCATATTGAACGCCGCCATGGTGAACTGCACCTTCCCCGGTTAGTGGAAGGAGGCGGACGTCATAGGCATTCCCAAGCCCGGCAAACCTCGCAATCTCCCCGCGAGCTACCGCCCTATCAGTCTCCTCAACTCCCTCGCCAAGATATACGAGCGCCTACTTCTGGTAAGGCTTAAAGACTTCGTAACGTCCAGGGGTATCCTTATCGACGAGCAGTTCGGCTTTCGAGCCAAACACTCTTGCGTCCACCAAGTGCACCGCATCACGGAGCACAACCTCTCCGGTCTCAATAGACCCAAACCCTCGGGCGCCCTCTTCCTAGATGTCGCGAAGGCATTCGACAAAGTCTGGCACAACGGCTTGATCTACAAGCTCTACCAATTGGGTGTGCCGGACAGACTCGTGCTCATCTTACGAGACTTCTTGTAGAATCGCGCCTTCCGTTATCGCGTCGAAATGACGCGCTCCACTTCCCACTCCATCAGTGCTGGAGTCCCACAGGGCTCAGTTCTCTCTCCGCTCCTGTTTAGCCTTTACACGAATGACATTCCTCGTTCGAGTAAGGCGCATCTAGCCCTATTCGCGGATGATACCGCTCTCTACGTCTCGCATAGGAATAAGGGTTTCATTACCAGAAACCTTCAGGCATCCGCCAATTCCCTAGGGAATTGGTTCAGGAAGTGGCGTATTGAGGTGAACCCGGACAAGAGCGCTGCGGTGTTCTTCTCCAGAGGTGCCACCCTGCGCCACTCCCTGCGCCGCCCTAGAAGTAATCTCGGCCAAGTGACCATGTTCGACCGACCCATTCCCTGGGTCAAAGAGGTCAAATATCTAGGGGTCACCCTAAACAGCACCATGTCCTTCGGCCCGCACATCAAGCGGGTCCGTCACCGAGCATCCTTTGAGCTCGGTCGTCTCCATTCGTTAATCTGCAAGCGGAGTAAAATGTCCCTTAGAAATAAGGTTACACTTTACAAAACTTGCGTTCGACCCATCATGACTTATGCGTGTGTTGTGTTCGGGCATTCGGCCCCCTCTCACATCGATAAACTCCAAGTGGTTCAAAACCGCTTCCTCCGTAAAGCCGTAGGAGCCCCCTGGTTCGTACGGAACGTCGACCTCCTCTCCGATCTAGGTCTCGAACCTATTCGCGCCTTTATTAAAAAGGCGTCAACACGTCACTTCGCGAACGTATCTACCCATGCGAATCCGTTAATCGTAGCCGCCGCCGACTACGATCTTCCCCCCGGCCCCTGCCGCCACCGCCGGCCGCGACATGTTCTCACCGACCCCCCCCGATGCTTTGTCATCCCTTCTTTCCGCTCAGAATACGGGCGACGACGACGACGTAGTAGTAGATCCCCTCCCATAGCCGGCGGTTGACCGGTGCACTTAGTAGTGCACCCGTCCCCCTACAGCGACTGTCCCAACCGAGGCGCCCTCGAGTATGTCGCCTCTTGCCCTTCTGGCTGGCTAGAGCGTAGTGGTTGCACGCTCGCCTTTAATTCCGGTGAAGCTGTAAAGGCCTCGCGGCCAACAGCGTACATCATTCACACACACACACACACACACACACACCCGTAAAAAAAATAAGACAGCGTACCTTCGCTTTCACTGCTAGATGCCAAATACTCCTTAAGATCCAAATCGTCTATTTTTCCATCAAGGGCACTTTTGATAGTTTCCGCTCGGTTTGGATTTGTGGCATCCCATGTGAGTTCCACTTTCGCTTGTTGGAGCGCCGTAGTTGTAAATAACCGTGGTTTGTATTTCGTCAAATCGGGTAGCTTAGTGCATGTTTCTCGTGGTTCCTGTATTAATAACATCGCGATATACACGATTAGTACACATAAAATAAGGCATTTTATTGGATTTAACATACATAACATTGTATGAGGTAGGTATAATATCATAGTATAATAATACTTCTATAATAGGTATATCACTACATTTGGAAATGGCAGGTGTTTGAAATTGTATAAGTGAAGGCATCGATTGTGATATATCGATGGAGTGAAGGTAACCCGGAATAACAAGGACATTTGGGCGTCAAGCTCCTCAGTCCTTCTCATCATCATGGTCACGGGAAAAGGCCAGAGCATTTGAAATATTGAGAACTTAAATAAATCATGATAAAATCTATGAAGTAGTTACATTTACGACTGCCTCGTTGGTCTAGTGGCAAAGCGCATCGCTTTGTGATCACGAGGTCCTGGGTCCAAATCCTAGGTCGGACAAGTGTAGTTTTTCTAACGAAAACTTCCCAGTACGAGTCCGGAGTCTGGAATTGTGCCCGGTATATGGCAATAGGCTCGCCCCCTATTACATGGGACCTAAAATCGTCGGCGAAACATGGGTGTACTCATTACGCCTCTGCCACCCCGCTTGGGGAATATAGGCGCGACGGTGTAACTAAAGTAGTTACATTTGACGGACGACTTGGTCCAGTGGTTAAGAGCTTAAGCCGCTCCACTCACTGGATCGAGTAGTCGCGAGTTCGATTCCTGTTAGGTTTGTAAAAACGCTCGAATCTTCTACGTGTTTCAGCGCTCGTGAGCACACGACGCAATAATCATTCCTAGTTTCGAGTGTGGAGCTATTTCGAATAAAAAAAAATTAAAACTGATAAATAAATTTCAGCGGAGAATAATCTACACTAATATAATAACGAGGAAAGATTTGTATTTTTGTATGTTTGTAACGCATAAACTCAAAAACTACTGGACCAATTTTAATGATTCTTTTACCGTTAGAAAGCTGCATTATCCAGAAGTAACATAGGCTATAAAATAGACCCGGTAGGTGGCGCTGTTGTCAACCGGGTAGGAATTCGCGGGAACTGCTAGTCAGCAATAAAATAAGATGATGAGATACCTGATCAAATGTTACATCATCCGGAATGAATCTCATGTCCAGACGCGTGGCACTACTTTCATATTCCATACCATCACACTCACTATACAACTTGTCGGCTGTCGCCACAGAATCGCATTCTACAACTGCATAGAAGTATTTTAACCTATTTAATTGATACCGACGTAGTTTTTCCATGTGATATGATGAACCTGAGCGATAAATAAATAAAATAATTAGTACTTAGAATTATGATTGATTGCATGGTAAAATGTATGCAATATAATTAGTCCTATTTGTTTAAAAAATTGTCAGCCTAACCCGTCCGCCCTCTGTTATCCTAAAATGGGGCGAAAATATCTATTCGCCCCCTTTCATGGTATGGGGCTTATTTTAAATATTAAAACACCCACCCGTTCGCCCCTCGTTCTGTTTCAAAATAAAAGTATATTTCAATCTAAATTTTTTTTCACTGTGCCTACAGTTTATTTTGAGCTGGTTTTAGATTTTTTAGAAAATGTACTGGAGCCACTAAGGTGCGAACAGAACTATTTTAATGTTTAAGGGGCGTACAGGTTTATTTATGTCATCAGGGGCGAAACACGCAGGGCGAACAGGTGCTTGACCTATGACTTCAGGCATCACAAACATATTTGACTATATAACTTTATCAGCAAAGTTAAAATTGGTAAATGATATTTTTTAACATAATGTTTTATAGCTAAATGAATCTAATATTATGAACAAACCTTCTTCATTGCCTCCCTCATCATTTAAGTCATTAAGTTTCTCTTCTGTAAGCTCAATGGGTCCACGAACTTCTTCTTCTTGCATTCTCTTCAGTCCATACTCAGAAGGATATATCTACAATGTTGTTTTAGGTACATTAATATAGAATATTTTTTACACCTTTACCCCAGTTTAAAGAAGCAATCAAAAAAATCAACTGTCCCAATCAAATACCTATCCTTTATTTGTTTACAAATCTCAGCCTAACAAATTATTTACATAAAAAGATGAATTTAAATTAAGGGGAAACCTTTCTTTGAGTGGAACAGTTGTTTTTCTTTTACTAACCGTTATCTTGTGTATAATACCACCTGCAGGCAAAAATGAGTTCAGCAATACCATAAGATCTGCTGCTTTGATATTGTCCCAATCCATATTACATATTGCAATCCTGTGAAAGTGTGTTATGTATGTAGTAAATTCAAAATCAATATTAATGTTATGGAGCATTTTTTCTTTGCAACTGTTTGCTTAGAAACTACTGAACGTTTTCAGTTTATCTTAATTCAATTAGTATGTCATACTTGTTAATGTATAATGTAGGCTTTTATAACATTAAAAATCAGCTATGTAACACACACAGGTTACAACTTTTAGCTGAATGGGGGACCCGTTTTGGTCGTGACATGGGTCCATATTTGTTTTTCATTTAATTGTACCTATATTTTATATATTTCTTTATGGACTTGTATTGGTATTCACAATAAATGAGTTTTCTTTAAAAAAAAAGTATTACGTTATGTTAAAGGTTGCTTCAAAGGTCTCTGACCACCTCTTCAGGAATAACAGTTGTAATGGTATAATAATAATTCACAGCCTATGCTGCCCCACTGGTGGGCAAAGACCTCTTTCAAATTGAGGTAAGAGAGATTAGATCTTATACCAACATGTGAACTCAGTGCAGATTGATAGAGGCAGGTTTCTGGCACCTGCTTTTGGAACTTATCAAGCCACCTTTGAAGCATCCAACTGGGCTAAACAACTACCACATTAAGTGATATCCAGGACCAACAGCTTAACATGCCTTCTGAAGCACAGAGATGCTTGAATATGAAAATGCTACAAATGGTCACCGATCTCAGAAAGACTGAGCTAAATCAGGGTAGCTTACAAAAATAAAACATTTTGTTTCAATCACCATGTGTAAAACAGTACTTTCGACTGTTTTCAATATGTATTTTAAACAAGGTCTTAAACACGTTTTAACTACTAGATTTGCAAATAAAACATGTTTATGTATGTGTAAAAAATATTTTTTATGCTTTTATTTATTTATTATTCTTTTTATTGCTTTGATAAACGATTCAAAAAGGATTTTTTTTTAAATTACAGGATGAAAAAAGAAATCTTTTTATAGATGGAACCCACTAGTAAATCCCACTGCCCAAAATAAGTTTCTTCATAGTGGGCTTATAGACAGTACTCTAAATATAAATAATTATGGGTGTCATTTTTTAATTATGAGATATAAAACTATTTTTCATACATAATAATAATAAATTAAATATTTTTTCTAACCCTGAGCTAAATGCTGCCTAATCTTGATGATCAATAGATGGTGGACACACATTCCTACAAGTACCTCTGGTACATACCATATAACATACATATGTTGATTATTAATATAGTTATTCAGTGAACTAAAAACTCTTACCTTCTGGAAGATTCTTCTGTAGTTTCAGCATCAGCATCCAGCTCTCCCCACTCGTGTTCCAATTCACTTTCTTCTTCCCCATCACTGCTCTCTTCTTCAGAGGAACTGTCTGTCACTAAAACACCTGAAAAGTTATGTAAAATATTTAATAATTATATACATAGTTGAGAAAATGGAACCCCCCTGGACTAGCTCTTGCAGTACAAGTTAAATTCTTGTATGCTTGGACATAGATTTACACAACTTTTGGTAAAGGCGTTATATACACTCTCCTGCCTGCATGCTTTTTCTTTTGTCTTTGTTATATTCATATTGAAATCTTTGAGTTTCAATTTGAGTTTGAAATTCTTTAAGTGGTTTTAGGAAACGAATGAATCATAATTTTCATTGAATACAAATCAACATCATTCCAATTCAATTCTGAAACGAAATAAACTTGAGAGTGCAGATTTGCACTCACAATAGTCATTTTCAAATGCCTATTTTAATCCGATTGTTTATATAATCTTAGTGTTTTCATACTTTTCTCTGTAAAATAGCATGAATTTTAATGAAAAACAACCGCATAAAACAGGGTGCTAATGCATTACTTCACACTGCAGACAATGCACACTTCACTTTCTGGGTCCCAGCATACAAGAGGTTAACTTTAACATTATTACACATACCTATGTACATACACTTCTGCCCAACTTTCACCCTAAACGGGTGGTCAGAAATGTATGAAACAATGTTCCAATTACACTGTATTGCAAGTTACTTTAAGCAGTACTTTTGTTAGCAAAATATAAGAGATTTATACACTTACCTTCACCACGAGCGTAATCAATTTCCAAATCCAATAGTTTCTTTTTAATTTTCTTATTTAAATTACCACGAACCAATTTGTCATTATCGGACTTTGGCGTTTCTTTCTCGGATTCGTCGTCGCTTGGCAAACGCCTAACAAATTGTCCCGGCCTGGTAACTGTGCCTTCCTTATCGGAAGTGGAAACGACCTTGTCAGTTGCCTCCTCGTCGGAACTGCTACTGTCCTCCGATTCTTCCAACTCGTAGTATTTCCGCAAATTCTCAGTCGACGTTTCATTTACTGGACGTCCACGTTTATCTACTGTATATTTCACTTTAAATTTCTCATCTTTAAACATAGACTGAAATCGTTTGTCTATTTTAACTTTCTTCTCATGTTTTGGTATTTGTCTATACCGAGGATCATTTAGATATTTGGTAAAACGGCTATCTTTCAAAATATCGCCCATTTTTTCTTATTAACACAAACCCAAATCAAACAAACACCAACATAACCTAAAATTCCAAAAAAAAAAAAAACAATTTTTAGGTTACAAAATCACGTTTCGTTTGTTTGATATGGTTTGAAAAAGTATACGATAAACTTATGTAGATATGTGATGATAAAAGATTTCACTAAACATCGCAACACATTATCATAGTTTTTATTTTTTAAATTACAAAAAATGCCCAATTCTCGTAGATTAATATATAGATTTTTGTTTAAAACTTACCTATACAATTATTAATTAAAACATCACATTAATATTCACGTGAATCGGGATGTTAATGTCACTAAGGTAAGGCTGGTATTCACCCACTAAATAATCCTACGTTCGCACGAGCGCCCTTTCAATGAGCATTAGTAAAGTGCTGAAATGAAATAAGTATCAAAGAGTACATTTTTTTGAAAACACTGTACGGCGCTTCAGCACCGCGCATTAAAAAAGCGTCCATACGAATCTAGTTCTAGCTAATATATTTGAGAAATCCAATTCTTTGACAAACTCTGTCGACGAAAAAGAAAAGCGCGCTACGGTAAAGCGCTGGAACAAACCAAACCGCTAACAGAATGTTTTTTGAATAGTGCTCAGTGTTTGAGCGCCGCTTGTTTAATGAGCCTGTGTGTGGGTAACCATACGCGTATATAGGCCAAGCAACTTATAAACTAAAAGTTTCTTAGTACAAGCCTAATGACCCATGACTAATCCACAATGAATACACACCTACCTTCCTTCCACTCAAAAATAACTGACACTGACAGCACCAGCACGCACAGAGTATTGCACAGAGTACTATATACATGGAGTATTGACTGACTGACAGATATCTAATCTACATGACAGAAATTCGAGATTGCGAATTGTGGGCGAAGGGGAAGACGATTGATTTTTATACCTAAAATTGTGTAGGATTTATAAACGTATACGACGTTAATAGCCTCAAACCAACAATAATACAAATATGAATAGCATTGGAGAAGAGTGTACAGAACTAAAGAAAAAATATGATGACTGCTTCAATAGTTGGTTTTCAGAGAGGTTTTTAAAAGGCGACCACGATGATTCGGTGTGCGCTGGAATTTTTAAAGTGTATCAGGATTGTGTGAAGGTATACTACGTTTTATTTCTAAAGGTCCATTAATCTAACTGCTTTATAAAATATATTGTGGTTATTACTCTTAGGAAAGAAGTTTTAATTTGAACATAACCATTCCATATCGTAATCCTCTGATAAGTGATGGATTTGAAAATCAATATCAGTTTTGTGACAAACTAACTTTAATCGTGATGAATGATGTCTGTGTTATATTTCATTGAATGTTTTAATAATATTTTATTTCAGAATGCTATGAAACATCAGAATATAGATTTCAAGGAAATTGATAAAGATGTTTTAGGCACTGAAAATGAATTTAAAGCACCTCCCACTGGAAACAGTAGTTGACAGAACTACATCACTTTATGTGCATTTCAATTTGCTACATGCTGGAACAATAAAAATAGTGAAAAAGCAGACTTTACAAAATGTCATGTAATAGATAAATAAATTGAATAGACTAAATAATATACTAATTGCTGTGGATTTTTGAGTTGTTCAATAGTGCTTTATTGTGTACACTTTTGTTTTATTGAAGACAATTGTTTGCATTTACATTATTTGCAATGTAGTAGTTTTAAGTTATTGTATAGAGAGTAGTGTTGCATAAATTGTGATAGTACAGAATTTATTTTAAACATTATTTATTGGTTTTATAATTTAGTATAATTCCTAAAATAAATTTAGGATTTTGAATGTAATTTCTTTAATGACATGACAAAATTCGTAATTGTATTTTTCAAATGGGGAACATTGTGTATTGCTTATTTGCTATAGACGGACGATTTAGCGCAGTGGTTAAGAGCTTAAGTCGCTCCGCCCACTGTGTCTAAAAGTCGCGGGTTCGATTCCCGCACGGAACAAATCTTTGTGTGATCCACAATTATTTGTTTCGGTCTGGGTATTTGTGTGTGTGAACTTTCATGTTTGTAAACGCACCCACGACACAGGAATACATCCTAGTGCGGGGCTACGTTTTTTTTTAAAAAAAAAAACCCAGAAAAAAAATGGATTAGTATTAGACCACCAATCAAAAGTACACAAACTACCATCAATTTATCCAACTAGCTTATTATTGAAATTTACCTTAAGAATCATAGGTCAGTGTTAAAAATGATTAAAAGACTATGAATATTATAATAATTATTACATTTAATAATTCTTAACTTTACAAAGGCAATAACTTAGTCTAGTGGTGACAGTATAGGAGTATTATCTCAATGGGTTGAGTATGTTCGATTCCCATATGGAACAAGATTTTTTTTTACCTACATTTTTCATTATTTCAGATGGGTTATATCTTTATGATAAGTTTGTTTTTGTGATCAGAATAATTACAGGAATAGGAAGTAAAAAAAATAATAAATTAGTGAGATCATTGTACTATATTTTATCGTTGGCTAGTATCTCTGGGTCTGTAGACAAGGCTGCGACTCTTCATTTCTCTTATAACACCAGCAGGTAACCTTCCAGACACTGATATTGCATACACTCCTTTACAGAATCTGCCTGTGAATAAAAAGTCAATTGAAAATTAGTTCCTTTTCTTTACTTCACACAAGATAATGTGAAATGGTATTTGGTTCAGTACTAGGATTTTAACACTGCAAAGGAATGAGTAAAACCTGTGACATACTTTTAGTTGTGGAATAGTAATTGATACTTGTCTATTGATCTATATTATCATCACTCCAGATCCCTTGTGGAAAATGGATTCTTAATTAGAAAATGTTTATATGATATTTTATGAGAATTTGCAACCAGTGAAAGTCCTAATAACTTACTTATGCGTTGCCATTTACACACCCAACTGTCCTCGGGACTCATGACAGCAATCATCCTAAAAAATATAATTAAATAGTAGTTATTACACACCTTAGTAATTATCTATAATCCCTATTAACATTTTAGTAGTGTGTGTGTGTGTGTGTGACTGATGTACGCTGTTGGTCTCGAGGCCTCTACAGCTTCACCGGATTTTAACGGCGAGCGTGCAACCACTACGCTCCAGCCAGCCAGAAGGGCAAGAGGCGACATACTCGAGGGCGCCCTCGGTTGGGACAGTCGCTGTAGGGGGACGGGTGCACTACTAAGCGCACCGGTCAACCGCCGGCTATGGGAGGGGATCTACTACTACGTCTACGTCTACGTCGTCGTCGCCCGTATTCTGAGCGGAAAGAAGGGATGACAAAGCATCGGGGGGGTCGGTGAGAACATGTCGCGGCCGGCGGTGGCGGCAGGGGTCGGGAGGGAGATCGTAGTCGGCGGTGGCTACGATTAACGGATTCGCATGGGTAGATGCGTTCGCGAAGTGACGTGTTGACGCCTTTTTAATAAAGGCGCGAATAGGTTCGAGACCTAGATCGGAGTGGAGGTCGACGTTCCGTACGAACCATGGGGCTCCTACGGCTTTACGGAGGAAGCGGTTTTGAACCGCTTGAAGTCTGTCGATGTGAGAGGGGGCCGAATGCCCGAACACAGCACACGCATAAGTCATAATGGGACGAACGCAAGTTTTGTAAAGCGTCACCTTATTTCTAAGGGACATTTTACTCCGCTTGCAGATTAACGAATGGAGACGACCGAGCACGAAGGATGCTCGGTGACGGACCCGCTTGATTTGCGGGCCGAAGGTCATGGTACTGTTCAGGGTGACCCCTAAATATTTGACCTGTTTGACCCAGGGAATGGGTCGGTCGAACATGGTCACTTGACCTCGGTTCCTTCCGGGGTGGCGCAGAGAGCGGCGCGAAGTTGGACCTCTGGAGAAGAGCACCGCCGCGCTCTTGTCCGGATTCACCTCCATTCGCCACTTCCTGAACCAATCCCCTAGGGTATTGGCGGCGGCCTGAAGTTTTGAAGTGATGATGCCCTTGCTCCTACTGGAGAAATAGAGAGCGGTATCATCCGCGAATAAGGCCAGTTTAGCATCACCCGAACGAGGGATGTCGTTCGTGTAAAGGCTTAACAGGAGCGGAGAGAGAACTGAGCCCTGTGGAACTCCAGCACTGATGGAGTGGGAAGCGGAACGCGTCATTTCGACGCGATAACGAAAGGCGCGATTCGACAAAAAGTCTTCGTAAGATGAGCACGAGTCTGTCCGGCACACCCAATTGGTAGAGCTTGTAGATCAAGCCGTTGTGCCAGACTTTGTCGAATGCCTTCGCGACATCCAGGAAGAGGGCGCCCGTGTAGATGGGTCTTCCGGGTCTATTAAGACCGGAGAGGATGTGCTCCGTGATGCGGTGCACTTGGTGGATACAAGAGTGTTTGGCTCGAAAGCCGAACTGCTCGTCGATAAGGATACCCCTGGACGTTACGAAGTCTTTGAGCCTCGCCAGAAGGAGGCGCTCGTAAATCTTGGCCAGGGAGTTGAGGAGACTGATAGGGCGGTAGCTCGCGGGGAGATTGCGGGGTTTGCCGGGCTTGGGAATGCCTATGACGTCCGCCTCCTTCCACTTAGCGGGGAAGGTGCAGTTCGTCATGGCGGCGTTCAATATGGCCACTAAGAGGCAGATGAGTTGGGCGGGCAGGCATTTCAGAACGCGATTCAAAATGCCGTCAGGGCCGGGGGCTTTTTTAGATTTAAGACCCATAATCAGATCTTCGACCTCCGTTTGCGTGATAGGAGGCAAGGAATCGACGGGGGGGAGGGATGCCCTGCGCTCGACTTCCCTGTCGACCGCGTCGACGTGGGACTGGTCGACGGACTGAGAGCTGGGGGCGCACTGGTTCTCTAGGGAGTCGGCGAGAAGCTCGGCCTTTTCGTCGTCGTCGAAGGCTGGGGGTGCGGCGCCTGAAGGGCGGGACAGCGGGGGCATGTCAGTCGTGGAGTCGGATTTGAGGCTACGCGCCAGCTGCCAGTAGGCCAGATGCGACGGCGCGATGCCCTCTAGGAAGTCACCCCACCGTTCCTCCCGGACCTCCGCGACACGACGCTTTACCTCTCGTTGTAAAGCGCGCATCCGGGCCCGATTGGCTTCGGTGGGGTAGGAGTCGTACGCTCGGATAGAAGCATTCTTGGAACGAATGAGATCCCTAACATCGTCCGGCAGTCGAAAGCGGTTGAGGTAGAGATCTTCCGCCTCGACCTGCTTGGACGATCGACTGACAGCCGATCGGATGTGCTCGGTGAAGGCATCTACGGCCTGATCGGTGTCCTGAGGGGACGGGATGGAGTCCGAGCTGAGAGGGAGGGGGGGAGGGTCGGCATCCGCCAAGGCCGTGCTTAGCGCATGCCAATCCACCACCGTCTTTTTGGGGCGCTGAGGGGCGGAAGGGGGGAACCGAGTCTCATGACTACAGGTCGATGGTCAGAGTCGAGTTCCTGGACTACTTCCAAGGAGTGCAGCCGTAGGGTGACACCCTTCAGAAGCGCCATGTCCAGGACGTCGGGTCGGTGGTTGGGATTGATAGGATAGTGGGTAGGGTGCATAGGTGCGATGACGTCAAAGTCGAGAACGTCGACCAGGGCGTCAAGGCTCCTACCGTTAGGGGAAGTGGTGAGACCGTTCCAGGCCACGTGCTTACTGTTGAAGTCGCCCGCCAGAATGACGGCGCTTCCCAGATTGAGGAGTGCTTCAAAGTCACTCCTGAGAACGGATTTAGTCGGGGAAAGGTATACGGAGGCGATCACGATGGGCTGGTGCCCCGTGAGAGAGACGCGACAGACCGAGGCTTCGATGTTGGTGAGCGCGGGGGGATCGAGAGGGATGCAGTGAAGGGACCTCCACATTTTAATAGTATATTTATACATGTTGTTCTGCTCTGGTGCCTGCTTCATAAGTTGGCAAATTCATATGAGTGAATTTTCAATATTTCTATCTAGGTATAACAAGTCATGCATAAATATTTGTTGGATATCCTATTTCTATTATATTAACTGTGGCAGTATAATTAGACAGACAGATTCAGTAGTAGAATGGACAAGAAAATCATAAAATTTTCAGCTAAATACTACAGAGGCAAAGGAGCATGAAAATATTTTGCACCTTCAGAACAGTAGTGACTTATTGGGAAACAAATTGCATCCCTTTAGAACCGAGCGCCACAGGTAGAGGGAGGGAATGTGAAAGAGACGGATCATATTTCTTAATTCTACTTTAAAAACACCTTTGTTTCAATATTCACCAGCTAAAGCGTACCTTTTAATGGCATAACTCGATTTATTCTATTTTTTAATTGTCTGTACCATTCTGAAGGTAAATTTTGTCAAATTAATCCAATTAAGGTGATGAATAAGTTAAAATTTGTTGCACATAATCATTTCAAAAATTGCTGTTTACAAAACTTCTCAAATACTGCTACGGAGTAAATGTTGTTTAATTAGATTATGTTCAGGTCCAAGTAACTGGTATTGCAAACCGTCTATAATAGGAACTCTAAAATAATAACAAACAGCCCAAGTTAAAGGATAAGACAGGGATATCTTTCAAGAGTTATACATTGTGTAGACACTTCATTTGGACTGAAAATTAAAGCATACTACTAAAAGGTAGATATTGCTTGTCAGTTTTAGCAGCCGCAGTGATGATGATAATGAGCCACATGTGGCCGATTGTAAAAAATAAAACAGATATCTGTTTTGTTCAATTGAGGGCAAGGTATAAGTAATGTTTCTTACCCGTCGAAATTGTTACTTGTGCAGTCGTAAACATTGTCTTTATTATTCTTCATGCGAAGAAACTCGTCACAGTTATCACAACCGTCGTATTCAAACTGGTCAAAAGTCTGGAAATAGTTATTAAGATTTAAAAATAATTGGTTCTCAGGGTTGAGAGTTGAGAGTTAAGAGTTAAGATTGTTAATAGTATACGAACAATCTTTACGGAAATTTCTGGACTTAATTTTTAAAAGAAATCAACAACTTACCTTAATTAGAGAACACACTAAACACGCCCTCAAACCTCTTAAATCTTTTGGGACAGTTTCTAGTGACATAATTATAAATTCTGTAAAATAACGCCTACCTAATTTCAAAGACTTTTATGAATAAGAAAGAAAAACTCTTGGACAACACTTGGAGAACACCGAAGTTGAATGACACTAATGACACTGACTGACAGGCTTGTGAAAAAATAATCGATTTAAATAAAATGACAAATTTTTGGATTAAATCTTTAATTTATTTATTGGATTAAATTTAATAATATTTTTTTAATCTAAAAACAATTGATATTAATAATCAATTTCTTTATCATTTATCATCTGCTCCTGTCGAAAGGTTATTTTTGATAGCAGGTAAATTCGTAGGCAAATCCAGAAACCGTGTATGTAGTTGGAAGTGTTGGGTATTATTTAATTATTATTTTAATTGTGGGATCAATCAATTGAAATTGCAATTAAATTAATACCCTTAAGGTACTCCGGAATAAGAATGACTTTTGGAGATCAAACGCCATAGTCCCTCCCATGACTATGGGTGCTATAGAGCACTCGAAATGGTGGGGAACTTAAAAACCAAAAATAAACCGCGATACAATTATGAAAGTATTATTTGCAATGTTAATTTTTAGTTAACAATTTTTGCCTTTTCTGAACTTGCTGAACGTTTGTCAAAAACTTATTCTTGACTAGGAGATTGATATATATCGCGAATACCTAAATAAAGTAGGTTAGTACCTCTACTTATATACATGGAACTAAAAAATTCGTGCAGGGCGCGCTCAGACTCGGACGTGCCACACTATATGCGAATTATTACAATTTGCGATTTGCGCGGCTATAGTTGCTGCACGTGATTGCCACTAGGAGTTCTGCAAAACTCATAGCCAGCGAAATCTTGGCGTTTTTACAGCACGCCATTGATACCATGGATAAAGTTAGCATTGAGCAGATATGCAAGACTAACCGGTATGAGCGATCGGGTGCCGTCCCGTAGGAGGGACGAAAAGGGCGAGAATAGTTTCCAGGATAACGTCAGATTGCCGAGATTGCAAGAAGCAGAAATTTCAAGCCATGTTTAAAATGCCTGGAGGTGCTTTTGGTCTATCAAGAACCTATTGAAAGGCGATTTCCCTATCAAATTAAAGCGCAGGCTCATGGATATGAGTATTCCTCCATTTCTTACCTATGGTGCACAGACTTTGTCTTTGACCAAACATCAGAAGTCCTCGCTAGCAGTTTATCTGCGGTCCATAGGGCGTAGTATTGTTAATATTAACTCACAAACCACGTCAAGAACACCGCACTACGTTCTATCATGCAAATTGTCGACGTAAGTTAAAAAGCTGCCAAGCTTAAATAGGAGTGGGCCGGCCATGCCTGCCGTATGGAAAATGACCAATGGGCTAAAATAATAACTGACGCAGGTGGAGATGGCGGGACAAACTGGACACCTTTTTTAAAGACTGGCCTGACATAGCTACAAACAGAGAGGAGTGAAAAAGTGGAGGGAGGCTTTTGCTAGTACACACGGACACCAATGGATTTTAACATTAAATGTACTCCAGGGGTTATAGTGATGCATTGACGATGATTATATTGTTACGACTTCAATAAACCCCGATAACTCGTGAACTTCTTATCGGGGGATGTTAATTTTGAAACACAAGGTGTGTTTAATTTTAACATTTATTTTATTAGGTCCCCTATCGATCCGTCAAGAGAGATCTAGAATCCGCGCTTAAGTGCTAAAACGCCTAGAAGGTTCCTCCCCTTTACTTATCGCCGGCGCGCGCCCGCGGTTACAAGTAACTACTTGGTCTCGTACAAATAGGTATAGAATAATAATACCGCTCCGTGGGGCGCGCCAGCTTTTGTTCGATGTACTTTTCTATCCATGTACTTAGAGGCTTCGCGTCCCTTCTAGAACTTTCATACGAGTATAAAAAGAACACTCAGCGCGGCGGCGGACGCAGTCTCTTTTCGGAAGCGACAGCGATCAAATCGGGAACAGCGATCTAAGTGGAATACACCTGCGACCTTAGCAACGATATACTCGTATGGATACTACGAGTGACTCAGCGACTTGAAAGCAGTATTTAGGTACTAACGAGAGTAGTGCTAGTGTGTGTTTAGTGCGTGTGTGTACTTGCATTCGACGTACTGTTTTGTGTGTACAGCGCCTAATAAAGTTCTTCGCACGTTATTTGGCATTTAATTACCCCGCAAACGAAACATTGGTGTCACAAGCGGAATGCCGAGTCTACCGCGTGAAAACGAGGTACGTACTCCACGGACCAGACGTCAAGTAGAAATGGATGCGGCACGTCAGCGGAACCTTCAAGATGAGGAGCAGCAGGCCGAAACGGGTACTTCAACGATATTGGTGACAGCACCAGGGGGAAACTCGGCAGATATGGCAACACTGTTGACTGCCATTCAGGCAATCCAAGACCCAGGTAGATGAAGATCTACCGGTAAACTTAATGTCGCCAGGGCCGCGTGGCGGGCGCTGGCTGGTCAAGTTAAGGCCCCAACCGTCACCATAACTCAAGTTGACAATGGAAATAGTCTAATCATCGACGGCACCGTAAACAATCAAACTTGCAGTTTTACTGTGGACACCGGAGCATCCCGTACAATCGTGAGGCCAGAGCTGCTGAAACGCACCATATTGTGGGAAAAGTGGGTTCCATCATGCCATCTTCAGACAACGACCGGCCAGCCAGTTAAGGTCCTCGGTGAAACGAACGTGAAACTTAGAATTGGCGACCGCATGTATCTATAGTCAGTACTTATTGCCAGTATCACTGATGATTGCGTTTTGGGTCTGGATTTCTTAAGAAATGAGCAGTGTAGTGGATATCGCTAGAGGAGTATTAAGATTTCCTGACCAAGAAATTTGTCTTAGAGGATTACAACTATGCATCGTTTATTGCCTTAGGGATACCAAACTAGCGCCGAGATCCGAGAATTTAGGGACAGTGAAATTTGCAGCTAATATTAAGCAAAATAGATGTCTTATCGTGAAAGATGCTGGCAATCACCCAACGCTAATAATAGCTAGAACAAGCTAGAATACTATTGATGTCCCAACGAAATACTTAGGTAAGAATTCTTAACCTGAGTAACGAGGTAATCCAACTGAAGAAGAACAGTGTGATTGGAAGATGCGAAGAAGTAAAGCACCTGAGGCGGTGAATATGTCTACGGATAAAGAGGCTGTGACAAAACAAAGAAGATCCACATTCGAAAACTTCTGGAAGCTTCTCAGGAGAACGTATCACCTTCAGAACTACGACAAGTCAAAGATCTATTGCTAAATTTCAGGGACATCTTCGCAACTGGAAGTGATGGTGGAAGGACAGGACTTGTGAAACACCAGATCGACACAGGCGACGTTTGTCCTATAAAACAGAGACCACGACGCAAACCATGGTCTAGGGAAGCGGAGCTAACTGAAATAGTCAGGGATATGGCTGACAACAAAATAATTGAGCCCTCTACGAGCCCATGGTCATCACTGGTAGTCTTGGTAAAGAAGAAGGACGGCAGTACAAGGTTCTGTGTTGATTTTCGGAGTTTGAATAATATCACAAAGAAGGATACTGCCCCGAATCGATGACACGCTGGACATGCTCAGGGGTATGAAGTGGTTTTTGACCATCGATTAGAAAAGTGGCTACTGGCAGGTGAAAATAAGCTCAGAGGACAAAGAGGAAACAGCGTTCAGCACCCGAATTGGGAACGGATTATGACAGTTCAATGTTTTGCTATTTGCGTTATGCAACGCTCCAGCAACATTTGAACGCCTCATGGAAAGAGTGATAACGTGTAAAAGAGTGATACGGCCTTTTCGGTGACGCATGCCTGGGCTACCACGATGACGTTATTGTCATGGAGCGGAGTTTCAAGAAAAACTTGAGTAATTTGGAGAGTGTTTACTCGGGTTCGCGAAGCTAACCTTGAATTGAGCCCTTAGGGGTGTAAATAATAATAATAATAATATTAGCCCTGTTAAGAAACTGTCCCACTGTTGGCCACGGGTCTCCTCTCGAATTGAGAGCGCTTAGGTCATAGTCGATCGCAATGTGGTGATAGCGTACTTTAGCAAGGCACTTTCTAAACCGGAAAGGAATTACTGTGTTACTCGGCGTGAATTACTTGTAGTGGTGAAGACGTTGCAACATTTTAGCAAGTATCTTCTAGGAAGACAGTTTAAAATGAGGACAAATCATGCTGCGTTAAAATGGTAACAACACTTAAAAAATCCTGAAGGTCAAGTAGTAAGATGGCTCGAGCAATTCCAGGAATTTAACTATGAGATCGAACACCGGGGTGGCAAAGTACACAACAATGCTGACGCGTTATCATGAAAACCATGTGCAGAAGACTGCAAGCAGTGCCAAAGAATGAGTCGCGAGCAGAAGTCCGACTCATAAGAACTAATGGCCTCGACGATGGATGGACCGGAACGACAAAGAAGAAGGCACAGGAAGAAAACAGTGATCTTCGCCCTATTCTAGTATGGAAGAATAATGGATGCAAGCCCCAATAGGGTGAAGTATCTGTACCACTACCAAGTACCACTGATAATAGTACCACTACCAAGGGCTATTGGGTCAGTGGGACAGTTTAGTCCTGGAAAATGGTGAAAATGGGAGTCCAATGATGGTAAAGAAGTGACTATGCAGGTGGTGGTGCCACAGTGCCAAGTGGCTCCCCTCTTACGCCGTATCCGTGACGGCACTTTTGGTGGACATCTTGGAGTCAAGAAGACGTTGGTAAAAGTCCGGCAGTGGTTTTATTGGCTATGTTGTCGAGAGGATATTGAGGATTGGTGCCGTTAATACACTTCATGTGCTTCAGTAAAAGGTCCGCAGACAAGAATTAAAGGTAAACTGAAGTTGTACAACGTTGGCGCATTGCTATCGACGTTGCTGGACTGTTCCCGGAGACCAATAATGGCAACAAATACATCATAGCTGTACAAGACTACTTTACTACATGGCCGGAAGTGTTCGCAACACCTAACCAAGAAGCTACAATCGTAGCAAAAAAAGTGGTCCATAAAGTGGTCTGTCGCTATGGCGTTCCTTTAGAGTTATATTCAGACTAAGGACGGAAATTTGAATCGGCTCTATTCCAAGAAATGTGCAAGCTACTCGGTACCCATAAGATTCGAACAACTCCAGCGTATCCGCAGTCGGATGGCATGGTCGAAAGGTTTTAACCAAACCCTAGAAAACTACTTGCCAAGGTGGTGGATGATTACCAGAGATATTGGGATCAATACATCCCGCTGTTTCTGATGTGCTATCGGTCTGCGGTTCATGTCAGTATGGGTCACGCTCCAGCTAGAGTGAATTTCGACCGAGAAATGAGGCTTCCGGTGGATGCAATAACAGACACACCACCAGATAGTCCTAAGCCAGTCACGGATTATGTAAGTGATCTCCAAAACCAGCTGGACGAGGTGCATAAGAGAGTTAGAGAACATGGCTTATAAACCGGAATCGAATTGTAAACTCGATATGACCAAAACGCAAACATCAACGGTTTTGAAGAGGGGACCTTAGTGTGGCTTCATAATCCACTTTGAAGAAAAGGGAAGTGTCCCAAACTTCAAGCTTGGGAAAGGAAAGGACCTTATACTGTGGCAAACTGAATTAACGATCTTACCCATAAAATTAAAAAGGGTACAGGGGAAAACCAAAGGTAATCCATGTGGAGAGATTGGCACGATATCACGGATCTAATTATGCTCGGGACGAGCATTACTAATAGGGGGGTAATGTTACGACTTCAATATACAGCGATAACTCGTGAACCCCTTCTCGGGGATGTTAGTTTTAAAACGCATGACACACCCTTAGGTCCCCTATCGATCCGTCAAGAAAGATCTAGAATCCGCGCTTAAGTGCTAAAACGCCTAGATAGTTCTTCCCCTTTAATTATCGCCGGCGCGCGGGTGCGGTAACAAGTACGTATTTGGTCTCGTACAAATAGGTATGTAATAATAATACCGCTTCGTGGGGCGCACCAGCTATCGTTCGATGTACTTTTCTATCGGTGTACTTAGAGGATTTGCGTCCGTTCTAGAACTTTCATACGAGTATAAAAAGAACACTCAGCGCGGCGGCGGACGCAGTCTCTTTTCGGAAGCGACAGCAATCAAATCCTTACACCACTGACGCTCTTAGCAACGATATACGGATACTACGAGTGACTCAGCGATTTGGAAGCAGTATTTGGGTACGAAAGTAGGGCTAGTGAGTGTTTAGTGCTTGTGTGTACTTGCATTCGACGTACTGTTTTGGGTACAGCGCCTAATAAAGTCCTTCTCACGTTATTCGGCATTTAATTATTCCGCAAACGTAACAATATACAGATCAATTATAACAGGCGGTTTGAGAGAAATTGAAAAGACACGTTTTATCCGTTAGTTTTATTGTATAACCTACATGGCATACACATATAAAATACTTCATATTCTAACAACATTACACATACCTATTCAAAATAACAAGAAAATAACATAACTTTTGGGAATTGACACAAATTGACACGAATTGGGATTTGTAGGTAGCATAGGTTTGCATAATATTTTGATGTTTGAAGGTATGTTACCTCTTAAAATAAGAAACAAAATAACTTTACCTTTTTACTCTGTACATATTTTATTTATTTATAGTTAACTCATTTATTCTGTACATATACTACTATAAAACTACTTCTCTTTCTACAAGCTTTTATTTAACTTGCAGCTGAAAGGTACGAGGCATGCCTTTTAAGTTCTGTCGTTTCCATATTTCCCGGCAATTTTGAATTTGGAACTGTTCTATATTCGAATGTGTTTAAATTTTGAATCTCAAAACAGTTGAAAGTATTAGGATTAATGCTATTGTTTAGTCACAGCTTCGATTGGAATCTGTCAGGTTACGTACGAAAATGAATCTTTCTAAGGAAAATGTTCATGCAATAATTTTCTACAACTTTAGAAGAGGCCTGATACGGCTTCAGTGTTTTGAAGAGCTAACATCTGTGTTCAGAGATGAAGCCCCATGTCTGCCGACTGTCGAACGCTGGTATTTAGAATTCCAGCGTGGACATACTAGTGTTAGTGACAAATCTCGCGAAGGACGCCCAAAATCCGCCTTCACTGAAAATAACATCATTGCTGTGAGACAACTAATTCTTGAAGATCGTCATGTGACGTATCGAGAGATAGAGGCTCTATTTGGCATCTCAGGGACAACCATTCAGAAGATCTTGCATGAAGCGCTTGGTGTGAGAAAGCTAGTTTGCCGTTAGATACCGCATCTGCTTTCCGACGATCACAAGGCGGCCCGCGGCAGATGGTGTAAGAAAACTCTGCAAAGGTTCAACCGAGGAGAGTCAAATCACGTCTACGACATCATCAGTGGTGACGAATCTTGGATCTATGCCTACGATCCTGATTCCAAACAACAATCTACAATCTGGGTCTTTCAAGACGAGCCAAAGCCGACTAAAGTTGTTCGTTCTCGAAGCACTTCAAAGAAGATGGTGGCCACGTTCGTTGGAAAAACCGGCCATGTTGCGACTATTGCACTTGAAGATCGTAGAACGGTTAACGCAGAGTGGTATATCACAGTTTGTTTACCACAAGTCATCGCCGAACTTCGAAAATGTAACTCAAAGCGACGCATCATCCTGCACCACGACCACGCAAGCTCACACAGCGCTCGTCAAACGATTGAGTATTTGAAGCAGGAAAAAGTAAAAATTCTTGACCATCCTCCATACAGTCCTGACCTAAGCCCTAACGATTTCCTTACATTTCCTAAAATTAAGAAAAGTCTTCGTGGTCAAAGGTTCCAGTCCGGTGAAGAAGCAGTCGACGGTTTCAAGTCAGCCATTTTGAACACCCCCACTTTAGAGTGGAATAAATGTTATAATAACTGGTAACGTAGTGATAGCCTAGTGGTTAGACCGTTGGACTGCAAAGTCAAAGGTCTCGGGTTCAAACCCAGGCACGCACCTCTGTCTTTTCGAAAGCATGTGCGTATTAAAAATTAATTATCACTTGCTTTAACGGTGAAGGAAAACATCGTGAGGAAACCTGCATGCCTAAGAGTTTCTCGAAGGTGTGTAAAGTTCGCCAACCCTCACTGGGCCAGCGTGGTGGACTATGGCCTAAACCCTCTTAGTTTGAGAGGAGGCCCGTGCCCAACAGTGGGACAGTTTCTTAACAGGGCTTATATTATTATAACTGGTTTGAGCGAATGGAAAAGTGTATTAAGCTACGTGGTGAATACTTTGAAAAACAATAAAAAGTACTATAAGGTTCTAGTTGTGTTTTTTTCTTCAAACGACAAAACTTAAAAGGCATGCCTCGTAGTCACTATGGGTAGTCAATGGAACCACCCAATTATGCATTATGACCACACCGTGCTTGGGCTCATTGAATTTGTCTTGACAAGCACTTTAGACTCGGATGGCGTCCAAGATCTGACGATGGAGCCGGAAGGAAGCCATAGAAACTCCTCAGCTAAGCAAGGTCGTTTTAAATTAAAATTGTTAAGATACCTTCTTATATTGCCTCTGGTTATTTTCTTTACGACGCAACCTAAATATGCACAAAGGGGAAATCTTCATAGGATACATGCTCGCTCCCCGGGAAACGAGGAACTATCTATGTTCCTGCTCCTCTAAACTCCTGTCAGCTAAAACTCGCACACCGTGCTCCAGCTTGTCGCTTGCTTTCGGACTCAGGACTTTGTTATCACAAAGTCTAGGCTGCGGTCAGAAAACGATGATTTTTTTTAGGGATTGTTAAATGGCGTAATGTCTGAAAACCCGTCTCTAAAACCTACTGGTAATAGAGAGCTACCCTCACGCTAATAAATAAAATGGATGCTCGCCAAGGAAACTGCAGAAAATGAAAGTTGCATTGTACTGAGTTACAGATTTAGAAATGTGAAGACTCATAGAAGAACCAAAGTCCCTAGAAGACATCGGACCCTGTTTAGTTAAACTCAAGTGGAGGGAGGCAGGACAGGTTCCTGATTGAGTGTACCAAAAATGTGCGGGTACTAGAGAGAGGTTAAACCACCACCCCTCCATACAATTTAATTAGAATCACTTTGTTATAATAATCCCAACTTTGTTATAATAAAAAAAAATTGGCGGGAGTAAATAGCCAGCTCGCTACTTTTTTGTCTTGTGGGTAAAGGAAGAATTATAAAATATTTAAGACCACTGCTATGCGTATAACATCTACTACGACGCACATCATTTCCACGATGATAGCGAAAGCCCCGGTGAGTGCCGCTTGGAGTACCTACTACTTACTTTTCAAACTTGTATTTGGAACCCCCACCGTCTTACTTTGTCCCATGTCTGGAGAAATTATTGCCAGGGCACCAACTACTACAATCTTGACCGATGTAGAAATCATTGACTCCGCATTCTGGTGGGTAGATGCAGGCCAAATCTGTGCACATGGGGGATCAGAGATCCAAATTTAACAGCCTGCGATTGTGGTGCGACCTCACAGACTATGTCGCACTTGCTGGTGTGCCCCTTGTGCCCCACTACCTGTACACGGGAAAAGCTGAGCGCAAATGAGCTAGCCACTCCCGGAACAAGTATGAACCATTGACACGAAAAGAAGAATTATTCGAGATGTTTAAATTTTTGGCGGGTACGGATTTTTTTTCCTTTTGAACGAAGATCTTTGCCGCGGACCGTCATAAATATTAATTAATTTCATTGTTATAATTCATTGTTTGTACACATATCGATACAACATTGCTCAAGGGTTATTACTCGATTAGTGTAGTATAGATCTGTGAATGAACGGGTGATAGGTCAGAGAGCCCTCGTTCGTTGACGTCATCGGAGCAGCTGCGCGTGCGCCGCGCCGCGTATCATCGTGGAAATCCGTTACTGCGTAGTAAAACTTCTCAAATGTTACATGTGAAATTCTAATTAATATATTGCGTAGTTTATCGTTTGAGGTAAAATTAGAGATAGTCGTCGTGTTCATTGCGGTATCCGGATCTAAATTAATAGAAACTTGGCGCTTATAGTATCTACTAATCGTCCGTTTGAATACGAGTTTCGGCAAACGTCTGTATTATTGTAAATTCTAAACTATATTAACGATACTCTTTCAAACATGTAATATTGGTTACTGAATAAGCAAGGCTATTATTTAACATATAATAAACGGGTTATGAAATTTTTGTCCAGTGCTGGGTTATAGAAATAATAATGATCGCACCACCTGCACCAAGAAAGAGTGAACGCAAACAAAAAATCTTTTTGGGAATATGTAAGGTCGGTTAATTGCAATAAAAAAAAATGCAAGTCAAGAGTCTCCGTAGCCGGCGTGCGTGTATGAGACGAACTATGAAGGCTTATGACGATTTAAGACTAACTATCAGTGGAGAAAGCCAGAGGGGTTTGTAAGGGAGAACCTGTAGAAACTCTGTACTCTCTGCTTCTCTGTCTGTGATAATATAGATAGATAGATAGAGAAAATAACGTTTGTTGCCTGTGGTACTACCAAATAGATATTTAAAATGACGATTGCAAGTAAAGGCTGGATACGTACAGCACAAAGACGGTAGTCGTGGCGATCTTTAAGGAGGTCTTTATCCTGCAGTCGACGTATTTCAGCGGATGATGATAAAGATGACGATTCACTGAATCAATCATTTGCTAAATACAAATAAATAAATATTTGAGCACAGTGGCCAATCATCACAGAAATAATAATTACCTATCTATATCATCACGCCAGATCCCTTGCGGGGTAGGCAGAGAGTACAGATTTCCAATAATAATAATTTTAATTTAAAAATACCTTTTTATAAACAAGGTTTTATAGCAAAACACACCGAAGATATTATCTTGCTGAGTTGAGGAGTTCCTATGGCTTCCTTCCGGCTCCTACTCGGACCCTGGACACTATCACGGTCTAAAGTACTCGTCAAGATAAATCCAACGAGCCCAAACACGGTTATATTGGGTAGTTGGGTGGTTCCGTTGGCCATCTTTCGGCTTCATCATCAGACTCTGAACACTATCTGGTTGTATAGTACTTGTCATTACCAATCTAACAAGCACAAACACGAGGGAGTTACGTTGTATAGTTCACATGTTCCTATGGCCTTATACCTTCCGACTCCATCATTAGACCAGCTCCATAGTACCATATTATTGTATTGTCATTGACATTACATACGTATGCCAAATTTCAGCTCAATCGGATACCCGCAAGTGCTTAAAAAATGGATTACAAGATTTGAACCGGAAAGACAGACAGACATACGAACGTTACAGGTTAAATAAATGTCCGCCTCAAAAGCCGTAAAAGTTTTTTAAAGACCACTCATACATTGCGGTATCTCCCAGCAGTGGCCAGATTAAAATATGGAGAGAAACTAAACCCCTACCGCCTTACTTCATCCCCTGTCAGGAGCAACTACCGCCTGGGCACCAACTATTATGGCCGGTGTGGAAATCATTAAATAGCCTGCGACTGTGGTCCGGCCTCACAGACTATGTCGCATATGCTAGTGTGCCCTTTATGACCCACCAACTGTACAAGGGAAGAGCTGAGCGACAAATATGAACCATTGACACGAAAAGAAGAAGTTAAATAAAAGTTTGTAATAAGAGAATGCCTTAATATTCCGATATCTGTGCCAATCACAGAAACACTTGGTATTTGAGTTGAGATTATGAGGCAGACTTTTGCCTAGCAATAAAACAATATTATTATTATTATTTATTTATTATCTAGCTATTGGTGTCCCACTGCTGGGCAAAGGTCTCACTCCATACTTTCCACTTCACTCTGTTTAAAGCAATTGAGGGCTAATCACTCATAAAGACGTCGAGACGTCCAATAAAACAATGAGTATTGGTTAAAAAAAGATTAAGTTAGATCTATCTACCTATAATAATAACCGCTTATATTATAAAAACATCTGGAGGTACCAAAACCTATTTTAAATTTCAAAATGTGTATTTGAATATCGTAAACATTTATGTCCTATGTAAATAATACCCTTTTTCTCGTGAAATTTAAAATTCTCTGCTGAAATTTGCCTACACTTTGGAATTTAAATTGCATGTTGAACTTTCAAATTTTTCTTGTTTACTGCGTTTCGAAGTTAGGCACTTATATTTTCTAGATAAGCCGATAAGTAAATAAAAAGGCGATTTCTTTAAAAATAAGTGATGGTGGTTTAAATAATATTAGCCATGTTAAGAAACTGTCCCACTGTTGGGCACGGGCCTACTCTCGAACTGAGAGGGCTTAGGCCATAGTCCACCACGCTGGCCTAGTGCGCGTTGGTGATTTTTACACACCTTCGAGAAACTCCTAGGCATGCAGGTTTCCTCACGATGTTTTCCTTCACCGTTAAAGCAAGTAATAATTAATTTTTAATACGCACATGCTTTCGAAAAAGCAGAGGTGCGTGCCTGGGTCTGAACCCGAGACCTCTGACTTTGCAGTCTAACGGTCTAACCACTAGGTTTAAATAAATCTTTTGGCAAGCTTATAAAGTTTTATATTCGTTGCTACCTAGTAGGTAGTAAGGTACTACACAGGTTGTTACATTGTAAGTGGCGTAAGCTTGGATCGATTGATTTGTGTCGCCTTAGTTTATGAAGTGACTTAATTTATGGATTCCCTCTTATTGTCATTATTTAGCAGATAGATCACTATTCATTTTTCAATTTACTAGCAAACACTTAAAAGTGCGATTAACATTAGCTCTTAGCGAATTAAAAATCATTACCTGTAAAATTTTACACATGATATCATTGTCATAAAATTGTAATTCCATCATGAAAATGAATTACATTATTAAGTAGCATTAATTTCGATGTCTACTGGTTAGAGTAAGGTTGGCTGTAATTGTGTGGATGAACACGTTCACACCGCTTAGCGAAAGAAAGCGAGTTTTTTTTTAATTTATGAATTTATTTATTAAGACAGATGAAGCAAATTCGATAGTAGAAGGGGAAGACCTAGATTATCCTACCATGACCAAATAGAGTGTATCTTAATCTGACGGACGTGTCAAAAGTTCCGGCTATGGCGTGTAGGACGAACTATGAGAGTAGAGAAAGTGAGAAAAGTCTGTAAGGGAAGATCCTGTTGGAACATTTTACTCGTTGTATACCCCTTAGAAGGAATCTGGCGAGACGACCTATAAGAAATATTTTGTTTTCTTGTAAACTTACTGAGTTCTTAGATTTACGCGAACATTACACATGAAATAAAACTATTTTACGGCTTTTATCGCGGTTTATTTTTGATTTTTAGTTCCCGACGTTTCGAGTGCTTTGCAGCACCCATGGTCACGGGAGGGACTGAGGTGTAAGATATCCAAAAAACAAGTAGATGGCGTGGCGATAGGCTCCTCTGTATCTCCCATTATTGCCGATATATTTATGGAAGAATTTGAGGAGACAACCCTTCGTACCTCGCCTGTAAAGCCAAGTTTCTACAAGCGGTACGTAGATGATACTTTCACAATACAATCTGACAAAATCGATGTATTCCTAAATCATCATAACTCCATTAACCCTATAATTCAGTTTACAATGGAGTTGGAGGCACACAATTCCCTAGCTTTCCTAGATGTCTTAATAATCCGTAACCCCAACACCACCTTAAGCCATACGGTTTATAGAAAAAATACCCATACTGATAGGTACTTAAACGGTGAATCTCACCACCATCCAACACAGTTAGCTACCGTGGGTAAATCTTTGTTTCAGAGAGCACAAGGGATCTGTGACAAGAAACATCTGGCTGCCGAGCTTCAACATTGCAAGCAAGTCCTGCACGACAATAAGCTTCGAGTTCCACGCCAACGTCACAGTGACCGAGTGAAACCAGCCACAGTCGAGCGTCTTCCTGCTGGAGTGTCGAGTGTCTTCCTCTAAGATGCAGGAGTATACAAGCTTGATTGTGAATGTGGTCTCTCTTATATAGGACAAACAAAAAAACCGGTAAAACTCGGGTTAAAGAACACATAGCTGGCCAAAAACACCGTCGCTCAAAGAAGTCTGCAGTCTGTGAACATGTATCTGACCGCACCCGCCATAACATCAGATTTGATACACCACAAATCCTCATGAAAGAACACCGATTCCTGATGGTTCGCGAGGCTATTGAAATTAAAAGAACATCCTAATTTCAGTAGAAAGGATGGCTGGGTGCTGGATTGAATTAATATAATTAAATCCAAAACCAAGCATAACACTGGAAGACCTGAAGACACCGTGAGCCGTAAATCGGACCAACAAAAATAATTAAGAAGTTAGAGGGTATCCCGAAACAACTATGCCTTTTGGACTTCTAACACCTCAGTCCCTCCCGTGACCATGGAGTTAAGATGATTTAGGAATACATCGATTTTGTCAGATGGTAATAGTGTGAAAGTATCATCTACGTACCGCTTGTAGAAACTTGACTTTACAGGTGAGGTACGAAAGGCTGTCTCCTCAAAGTCTTCCATGAATATATCGGCAACAATGGGAGATACAGAGGAGCCCATCGCCACGCCATCTACTTGCTTTTTGGACGTCTTACACCTCAGTCCCTCCTGTGACCATGGGTGCTGCAAAGCATTTGAAACGTCGGGAACTAAAAATCAAAAATAAACCGCGATAAAATCCGTAAAATAATTTTATTTCATGTTCTTGTAAACTTTTATAATTCTGTGGTATATATGAGGTAGGTAAAATAAATTGATAATGATATGGCTCAGGCCAGAGGAGGGCGCTAGGGGAGTCAGGGGGCTGTGTCACAAATTGTCAACGCTAATCCAGACGGGCGGCGTCTACCTACGTCTGGGTTGGGTCAATTTGAAACATATTATCATGTAATATTTATCCGAATTCATTTGAATGTTATACGCACGTAAATATTTATAAAATGTGTAAATATTTATTTAAATCTATCTATCTATAACCTCACGCCAGATCCCTTGCGGGGTAGGCAGAGAGTACAGAGTTCCAACAGGTTCTTTCCTTACATACCTCTCTGGCTTCCTCGACTCTCATAGTTCGTCTCATACACGCTCGCCGGTTACGGAGACTCTTGATTTTTCCATCAGATAAGACTCGGTTTATTTGGTCGTGGTAAGATAGTCTAGGTCTTCCCCGGTACCTGCATCCTTCCACTTTCACATTGTATATCTGTTTTGTCATTCTTTCCTCTGGCATTCTTTCTATATGCCCGAACCAACGGATCATGCCCTTTCTCATCTTTACACCGATACTATCTTTCATACCTACTCGCTGTCTTACTATGCTGTTGCTAATGCGGTCGGTCAGCTTTACTCCGCACATCTTCCGCAGAGCTCGCATTTCTACCGCATTTATCCTACTTTCATTCTCCTTCTTACATACCCAGCTCTCGCTACCATATAACAGCGTTGGGACAAGAACTCCGTTATGTATGGCCAGCTGCGCCTTATGGCTTAAGTGCCGGCTCCCGAGTAGCTTTCCCATCGCAGCATTCACTCTGTTCCCTGCACTCACTCTTCTCTCTATGTCAGCGGTGTATTTCCCATCCTTACTGAAGGCGCATCCAAGATATACAAACTCATTCACTTGCTCCAGCACATCGTTACCAACCACAATCCTTACATTCGTTCTGGTTTCTTCCCTTTCAAAAACCATAATCTTGGTTTTCTTCACATTAAAGTGTAAGCCATTGATCATGCAGTCGTCTTTCATAACTGTGACTAGTGTTTGCAGATCAGTGGCTGTTGGCGCTATTAAAACCGCGTCATCTGCATAAAGTAGACGGTTTACCACTAAGTCACCCATTTGTACACCTTCATTCATCGCTTTCAGTCTTTGAAGACTTTTGTCCAGATATATTATAAACAGTCTAGCGGACAACACGCAACCCTGCTTGACGCCGATTTTAACGTCAAACCAGGGTGACCTGTTACCACCCACCCGTACGCATGCCTTGCAGTCCACATAAGTGGACTGGACGGCTCGCAACAGAGTGCCATCTATACCATACTCTGGCAAAATGTCCCAAAGTCTCTTTCGCACAACTCTGTCAAATGCCTTCTCCAGATCTACAAAACCGCAGAAAACCTTCCGCCCCACTGCCAGATGCTTCTCTACGATGTTGCGGAGTGAGAAGACTTTATCCGAACATCCTCTTCCAGACCTGAAACTCCCTTGTGCCTCGCACAACATTCCATCGGACTTCACGCGCATTCTCCGTTCATTAATTATTTATTTAAAATCTTTATTTAATTGTTTATTCGTTGTTTATAAGTATTCTACATCCTACTGATAAATTCAAAAAATTTAAAGTTGTAATTTGTGTCCCAGGACGTCTTATGTTCCGGGATTATGGTCAAGATTCGAGAAATGTTAGTTAAAATCGTGTCATAATAGGTAGTTTTATTTATAAAATACCAGATTTAAATATACTGGACGTCAAACCTAGTATCAGTAGTTCCACAGTACACAACAAACCCAATGAGTCGTTTTAAAATCAAACAGGCAATAAAAAAAAGTCTAAGAAAATTTCCCGGGGGTTCTACAAAAAAAAGTAAAATTAAAGAAAGAATTTCAGTCATTTGAAGAAATTTAAAAAATGTACTGTACTTATTTTGTTTATTTTGAAAAGTCTCAAAGCCTCAAGACGTCCCGGGACTTTGACCCTGGGATGTCGCGTGTCCCGGGACTTTGAGAATGTCGAGACTTGCCAAACTCAATCACGTCTAAACGGCTCAACGTGAAATTCAATTTAACAGGAGTATCGATTCTTAGCTGGAATAACATAAAATATGCTATATAAATTTGGTCACAAAGGGCATTGCGCGGGTGCGGAACCGTGGGCAATAAATGGTACCTAACCCTCTTCGGATGTTATCTACACATGAGTAACAGTGATTGACCTATTGCCATGATTTATAATAAACTGCGTCAGTCAACAATGAATATTAAATAAAGCGTATACACAATCTTATCTGTCAGTTCAGTTTCAGTAGGGACCCTCTATAAATTACGTCACGTTAAGGAGGAGGGAGGGAGTCACCAAAGTGTGAGATCGTGTGACAGGGGAGAGACGTGACATAAGTTTCGTGACGTCATATGTGAAAACCTAAAGTATTAAAACTCTAAACCTCAACTCTGACGAAATATATAAATAGTTTTGGAATTAATATTTCAATCAAAATTTTTCCAAATTTAAAACTGTAAAGTATGTGACTTTCCGTCAGTGACGGGTCACACAAGGGACTCTATAAACATGAAATTCGTGTGACGTAATATATGTATGGTCCTGAAGTACCTACTTAATTTATTTTTTTGTAAGGAAAATCCAATGCGTTATATATAGATATGTCCTTCTTTGGACATGTCATAACTACGAAAAAACGTACTAGTGTCAAGACGTTAAAATGACGAACCAGCCGAAAATTGATTATTCCCAGAGACAAACTTTTCATGTCCATATAGAAGGTGTAACATAATTAACGCAAGACCTGAAAGTATCTATCTATCTATAACCTCACACCAGATCCCTTGCGGGGTAGGCAGAGAGTACAGAGTTCCAACAGGTTCTTTCCTTACATACCTCTCTGGCTTCCTCGACTCTCATAGTTCGTCTCATACACGCTCGCCGGTTACGGAGACTCTTGACTTTTCCATCAGATAAGACTCGGTTTATTTGGTCGTGGTAAGATAGTCTAGGTCTTCCCCGGTACCTGCATCCTTCCACTTTCACATTGTATATCTGTTTTGTCATTCTTTCTTCTACCTGAAAGTAGTTTATTCTAAATCGGTAACTGAATCTATTTATCTAGACAATTTTTATTGTATCTTAATTTTTTTTAATATGCAAAATATATATATATATATATATATGTGTATATATATATATATATATATATATATATATATATATAAATGCATTCCTAAAACGTATTTCTCAAAATTCATACATACACGTACAAGTTTCATAGTTAAAAGGGGTAAAAGCCTTTAAATTGGAAAATTTGGATTTCGTTTTGAATTTATTAAGCAATTCTCTAATCGGTGTGTTTGTGGTCTTGCGTTTATAATGTTACACCTTGTATATTACGTCATTGGGAAAATGACACTGACCGGTTTGCAGGAGGCCTTTGTTCAGCAGTGGGCATCATTCGGCTGATGATGAAGCAAAATCATACATAGGATAGGATATCCGCGAAGCTCAGGCGCAGATTTCTAGCAATTATAATTCATGGTGGCACGCATTGACACTTCAAAGGCGCTTTGGGATCTCAGCACAAAACACGCCACCAGAGGGCTTGGTACGAAAACTTTAGCGAGTCATCGTGCTGACACATTCAAGGTAGTTTAGTAAATTTGTAGTGTGACAAGAATGGCTTATAAGCTTGCTAGCGTCACGCCAACATCAATATTTTCGTGCTGAACTTAGATAAATGCAGCACTTTTTCTTTTGAATCCAAAGCACTTCTGCCGTGTCAAAGCTTAAGTAAAGGGTTTTTTTTAAAGAGGTTAAAGTTCACGTACGCCCGTCCATTCTTGCCAAGGTAGGCGATATTCCAGACTAGAAAAACTGGTAGGTTTGATAAACTATTGGATCTCTATGAAGAATCCTATCAGTACCACTTTCGACGTCGTGATTTTTAAAAATTCATTCCGCGGTTTATTACGACAAGAGAAAGGTTATCGCATGGACATACTGATCTCACATGTATTCACCCTTCAGTTAACCTTCGCGATAGACGAGAGCACATTGCTGTATCGGATGTTTATTTATTAGGTAACTTACAATAAAATTGGTAACGTATTTTTATTTTGTTTATTAGAAGTTATTAAAAAAAACCGTTGTCCGATTCACGAATGCAGACGCAACGTTAATACAGTTTGATTTTATCGGTCTCTAATAGTATTTAAATTTTGTAAATAGCTCCTTATTTCGAAAACTTATGAAGTAGATAGATAGATAAACTCTTTATTGTGTACCAATAATGTAACAAATAGTTATTGGACATAAACAACGTCACAAGTAACACAAAGGGTGGCCTTATCGCTAATGAGCGATCACTTCCAGGCAACCTTAGGATGGTAACGGTGGTGCACTAAATGAAAATGATAGTAACGAGAATTATTAATATTACTTAAATACAAAAACAACAAAAGACGTTGAGTTAAAAATACAGAAAATAAAATCATTATAAATACTAACAAATACTAGGGTAAACAAATACATAATTGAAAAAAGACGCGAAACTATAATAAAGGTGCTAGTACCGGATCTGGTAAGCGGTTCGATAAGTAAAATTCCTTTACTTGTTAGTTTAAAGCGTTCTAAAGTCGACGCGCGCCGTATAATGCCAGGCATAGCATTCCAAAGTCTGACTGCTTGGACAGCAAAAGACCTATCATAGAAAATGATACTATGCAAGGGCATCTTAAGTAAGTAATAATAAAGTATGCAAGTAATTAAGGAGAAACTCTCTCACGGGGCGATACTTTTCTTTCATTTTCCAAAAACACGAATTTCGCATTGAGTCACTTTTATTCTCAAGCGAGAACGAGTGAACGACGAGACGAGACGAGAATCTAGTGCGAGAACCTTCTCCTTTTTTGAAGTCTGTTAATAATAGTCGATACGAACCACGGGATAAATATGTAGTTATCTATCTTCTGTGATACGAAAAACTAAGTTAAATGTCTATGATGACACAATAATGCAAATATTCGACAGCTATGTCACTCTGCGCTCTAGTTTGACAGGATGTTCTGATATATTTCCAGTTGACTTCCGCCGAAGTAAACAAAGTAACAAACTAGGAGAACGATTTATGCATTCAATGATTAAGTAAATTTTATTCCTGTACTGTACAAGATGTCTATCTTCTATATCATAACGCTAGACACTGTGCGGGGTAGGCAGAGGGTATAATGTCGAAATGGAATATCGTGTCGAATGTAGCAAAGGTGCGAGAAACGCTTTTGTGAAATGGTTCCAAAATTTACAGCTCGGTGAATATGTCGTGAATAAAGTTTCACAAGAGTGGCAAGAGAGTAGATCATATTCCTTCCTCCACGAGGACCCAGTTATTTCCTTACCATACTTGAAAAGCCCGAATTTTAAAAATCCATCGATCAACGGCGTTATTGATCGGTGGCGGTAAATAATCGGTGTTGCGGAATTTAGTTAGAAGAAGAGTCGTTCAGGGTTCGGAATATTTATAAAAGTATTTCGCACTCATTTGTGAATGACATAGCGCGTATTTGTGACTCTCGTGTGAGCATCCTACTAATATTATAAATGTGAAAGTTTGTATGTTCAGATGTTTGGATGTTTGTTACTCAATCCCTCAAAACGTACGGTTGAATGGATTTGAATGAAATTTACACACTCAGTTTATTACCTGATTTAACACAAAGAACACTTATTATCCCGGAAAAATTTAAGGTTCTTGTGTAAGTCAACGCCGTCAACGGCCGAAGTCGCGGGCAGAAACTTGTAGTTTATATTTATTCCAAGGCGAGCATAAAGCTAGATGTGTACGGCACAAAGCCGGTCGTCGTGGTGATGAGGGATGTCGATTTAAAATCGATTAATCGAATAAGCGATGTTTTCAAGCCAATTTATCGATTTTTTAGATCGTTCTGAACCACTGAATCGATTTAGTAGATTGATTCCGAAAGCCGTCGAATTGGATCGATTCACGATTCAATCATAAAAAAGTGGTAAACGAAAATATGACCTAAGTAGGTTAAATACTACGTTCCAAACAAAAGTTTATTATAAGTCAGGTGTCTTTTTAATAATCTCTAAATTGAACGTATCAAGAAATTATAAAGAGGAAGGAATCCAAAAAAAAACTCATTCAATCGGCTAATTTATAAGAATCAACATGGAATCGATCAATCAAGAATCGATTTTTTAATCGTCTATTTAATCGAGAAGCGATTCTTGCGCGTTGAATTCGAATCAATCCAAAGATCGATTTTTCTTTAAAAGGATGCCTAGTGGAGATCTGTTGGAGAGGCCATTGTCCTGAAGTAGACGTCTTTCGGCTGAAGAAGTCAGCATAAATCCTATATATATATATATATATATATATATAACTCTATTATATATATTATATATATTCTATTATATATAATATATCATATTCTATAATTCTAAATCTGTATGTAGGGATCGTAATTCAAACCATATTTAAAGAATGAAATCTCCATATTATTATAGTCTCTTTCGTATTACAAAATATGCTATTACTCTATCTCGCTTTCTCACTATTTGTCAAATCTTACTTTCTTCTCTTTTACTTACATATTTAAATCCTATTGCTATGTCTTTCATTCACATTCTATCTCAAACGTTTACCTCAAACCTTACATATATATCATCATACACGTTCCCTTAAAGGGTAGGCAGAGAGTACAAAGTTCTGAGAGGTCCTTTTCTTACAGATCTCGCTAGCTTCCTCAACTCTCACAGTTCGTCGAACGTAATTTTACGTAATGTACGATTAACTTCCTATTTCAAAACGAATTGGACACTACAGTCCCGCACAAGGATCTTTTGGCCCGCGGCTAAAAATCGGAACTAACGCTGTCATCGAGTGTAATGTCATCATGACATTCCCGGAGTTGTCGTTTGCTATGAAATTTACCCAAGTTCTTTTTTAATTAGTAACCATACGGACCCACCTCCATGGTTCATGGCTCCAAATATATACAACAAATTGCTAAGGGATATTAGAACTACAGAATAATTAAATGATATTAAAAGAAAAATTTTGAAATTCGTAATTGAAATATTTTATTATTCTGTACAAGATTTCTTAATAATAAATTTTAACCACATATTACCATCAATTCACATATTACCTATTATTAACATACTTTGACATATATTAATACTTACTATTGTTAACAAGTAATTATTTCAATAAATGTAAAGTCTTCTTCATTTCATGACAGTATGGCACAAATATTTGTTCGCCAAGTATTTATTGGCTGGGCATAGCGAAACATTAATTACTCTGTATTGGTGTTGTAAAAACGCTCGAGTCGGCGCTTCAAACGCTCGCGTCCTCTACGTGATTCAACGCTCGTGAGCGTCGACTCAGCGCTAAACGCTCGACTTCAGCGCTCATTTTTACAACACTTCTCTGTATACCATCTTTGTTATACCTATGTTCATAAATAAACTATATTATTATTACCTGTTGAAATATCTCCTTGGAAGTAGAAAACATTTATAAAGTGGTAACCCAAATGCCAAAAGATCTTTGTCGCGCTGTAGATAGATATGCCCGATACATCTGTGTCAACTGTCTATGACAGGTATAGCACTAAATTTGCATCAGATAGTCTATCTGACACAAGTTTAGTGCTATCACTACCTATCTAGGTGCGCAGACGAAGATCAGTAACGCGGTTGCGGTCGCAGGCCGCCGCCCTGCAGTCTGCGATCGTCTTACAATCTACACGTGAATTATATTTAGATAACTTCTTAAATCGCTGTCATTGTAAACGTACATTCTATTGAATCTATATCATCAAGCCAGATCCCTTGCGGGGTAGGGAGAGAGTACAGAGTTCGAACAGGTTCTTTCCTTACATACCTCTCTGGCTTCCTCCACTCTCGTAGTTCGTCTCATACACGCTCACCGGTTACGGAGACTCTTGAATTGTCCTTCAGATAAGACTCGGTCTATTTGGTCGCGGTAAGATAGCCTAGGTCTTCCCCAGTACCTACATTTTCCACTTTCGCATTGTATATCTGTTTTGTCATTCTTTCTTCTGACATTCTTTCTATATGCCCGAACCAACGGAGCATATCTTTCTATATGCCCGAACCATCGGAGCATACCCTTTCTCATCTTTACACCGATACTATCTTTCATACCTACTCGCTTTCTTACTAAGCTGTTGCGACATTTACATTCTACTGAATGATTTGATTTTAAAACAGCAAGTACAGTAGTAACAAAATTCCGCTAACCGCTGTTGATCGATACGGTAACAGAGAAACAATATAATAGCTACGTTAGAGGCGGTTAAGATTCGGTTTAAGGCAATTTTGTTAGTGTAAATTGACGCCCAGTATCCATGAAAAAAAAATAGTTATTTATTTTATTATTTCCTAGCTATTACCCGCGGCTGCGCACGCGTTTATTTCGTAATTTTTCATAGATAGGAGGTTCTTTCTGAGATAGCACAGATCCTGTATATTATTCCAAGATCTAGGACCTAAATTTATTTATATAATTTCTGAAAAGTCCTCTATATCCCAGTGATAGGTTCCGCACATTAGCACGGACATACAGAAAAAGAAAAATTTAAAACGCGTGTTTGAAGAAATATTATTTACATTCCACACATATAATTTTTTTTATTTGTATTCTCATGCGGTGATCGTCCCTGCGACTATTTGATAGAGTAAGCGCTAATAAAAATATGCTTTAACGTGTTTATCAAATCGTCAATGTAAAAGTATTTGAAAAGCCAATTAAAGAAATTGAAAATATTCGTTTTAACAAAATGTTGTTGTTTCGTTGAACACTTTTAAAAGCTCCCCTAGTCTCCAGCTACTTGTGAGGGAAGAGGGAAATCGAAGGATTGCAGGGCTTCTATTTAGCCAAAATAAGATTGATATTTTAGGGCCTTCACGCAGGCCAATAAAAAATTCAAGTGCATGTTGTTATAATTTTATATATCACTTATACGGGTAGTATATATTTTTTTTGTTTATTTGGTTTGTTACCAACGATTGTTTACACTAATACAATTTAAGAATACATGCGTCAAGAACTTGACTGCCTCGTTGGTCTAGTGGCAAAGCGCGTCGCTTGGTGATCACGAGGTCCTGGGTTCAAATCCTAGGTTAAATTAAGTTTTTCTAACGTAAAAACTTCCCAGTATGAGTCCGGAGTCTAAAATTGTGCCCGGTATATGTCAATAGGCTCGCCCTCTATTACATGGGACCTAACATCGTCGGCCAAACGTGGGTGTACGTGTACACCTCTGCCACCCCCGCCTGGGGAATATAGGCGTGACGGTGTGTCAAGATCATTTTCAGGGCAACAATTACTTAAAGGTAAACACCGCATGCAATAATAGAAAAAATGCAGACAAATAAATTTAAGTCAGTATAAGGTTACAGATAACATTCAAGATTTAATACATTGTTGAAAATAGACCTTTGTTTCGTTAAAGAATCAAAGTGTAAGTCGATTTTATCACTACACTTGTTCATAATCTTGCACAACCTTGCACAGGGGGAATTGGCACCTAAAACAGTTGTCCTTAACGGTGGACAAAGTGGTGTGATAGAGCTGCGAGCTATTTTCTAAGGGTACCGAAAATTAAAAAGGGCCAGTAATTGTGGACAGTCGATTTCGTGATTGAAAACTTTACACGCGAACAGTCCATCATTTATATTCCTACGTTTGTTAAACGTGTTTATATTAAACAATTTCAATCTTTTTTCCTATGAATGCCTTACCTATTGAAAAAGCAAGGTGCCAAAGGAAGCGTTTCTGTACTTGCTCCAAACGCAGTGTGTGTGTCGCATAATGTGGGCGCCAGATAATGCTACGGTATATGCATGATTTAGTGTGTAAACGAAGTATCTTGTATTATTCGGTTATTCGTTTTAGTATAGCTATCCCGCAGAAACCGTGACTTTTCAGGGATGAAATGTATCTTTTTTATTATATCGAAGTCTAAAACACCTTTAAAGTTTTAGTGAAATCCGACTTGCCGAATATGAAGCAATAATAGCTATGCCTCATGACCCGTGTAGCAATAACTTTCATATTCTTCAAATATATGCTATGTACTTCCACCAGACTATCCTTTTTTATCAACAATTTCTATTAACGGGTCCAGTCTTAGCCCGTGCAGGTGGTCTTTGTAAAATATCAAATAAACTATAGGGCGATTTTATTCAGCGTGTGTGTGTGTGAATGATCTCGCTGTTGGCCGCGGAGCCTTTACAGCTTCACTGGACATGATCTTATTCACTGCTAACGCAATCTCTTAGAAAAACACATCTGCTTTATACACAATACCTAGGTACTCTCTTTCTGAGTAGAATTACCAGTTTATCTATTTCTTAGTCATAATTATTAGTAAAATGGCTCTAATTGAAATCTTCCGTACCTACGCTGCCAGACATCAGGCGTAATAATGCCTATTTAAAAATGTACAGTGTTTTTGTTTGTATGAGAGCTAAGTATGTAACAAAGCTTTGTTAGTACATTTCGTGTCAAGTATTCTTATTTATTTATTTATTTATTCATTATCATAATAGTTACAATTATATTTACAACGATTCCTGCACTAAGCTTGTGGCTTGTATCGCAGGAACCAGACCATTTCAAATATTCTGGTTTACAATTTTGTTGGACACAGGTTCAGGTACAAGTTAAAACAAAAAATATAAAAATAACATAAAGGTAACGTTATTATAAAATATTAAATTAATCTATTAAATTATTGCTATATTATTAATATTCAATTAAATATTGTAACGCATCAAAAACAAAGACAAATAATAATAATCTCCTGTATGATACAAGCTTGCTTGTGCGTATCGTGTGCGATTGTAATTGAGTGTGTATGCATGTGTGCGAGCGCGCGTGTGTGTGTGTGTACGTCTGTGAGTGTGTGTGTCTAAATGAATCAGATATGATTTGTAAGAATACGTTCAGTGTCATCATAGGATAAAGTGATTAAACATTTTCTTACAATATTTTTTACATTTCTAATGGAGGAATGTTTTATGTGTGTAAGCAGTTGACAAACTCTGTTGTACACAGAAGGACGCAAGTAGATAGCTTGCCGTTTTATGAATGTGTTTTTTATAGGAGGAATAGGTACATGAAGAATACGCCGTTGGCTAAGATGGTAGAAGTCAGGAGATTTGATATGTCTTTATGCATCGAGATAGTAGCTTTCAAAATAAATATTTGACGCACTCTTAGTACCATACACTCACGATATAGTTTATCTGTAGGGAACCTGAAGGGCTTTTGCAACAAAACTTTAAGGACTGCTCGTTAAGTTCTTTCCAGTTGGATCATTTTAGTTTTGATTGCACCTCCCCAAGCCAAAGTACAATAATAAAACAAGGACTGTGTTAGTGCTTTGTAAACCATGATCAGGGTATCTTTGTCTGCACTATTACGAAGGGATTTCATAATATAAATAGTTTTCCTAACTCTACCCGATAAGTGAACTAGATGCTTTGTAAATGACACTCGTTCGTCTAATATGGCTCCTAGGTATCGGACAGAGTTAATATTGCTGATCACACTACAATCACATGTCGATCTGGATTTGGAATTACACTTATGAATTATGAGAGGAAGCATTGAAGGTGGTCTTGAAGCAACTGTTTTGTGAAAGGCAAAATACTAAGATTTATTTAAATTTAGGGTAAGGAGGTTTCTCTCTAACCATATTGCAATTACTACCAAGACTTTTCTCGAAAAATAACTGCAGTGTCGTAAGTATTCTTGTAAGAATACACAGTTTATGTTCACAAATATACACACCGTAACAAATAATTGTAGGTCACGCAAAGATTTGTCCCGTGCGAGAATCGAACCTGCGACTATTGGACACAGTGGGCGAAGCGGCTTAGCTTTTAACCACTACGCTAAATCATCCGTCGAAACAAGATAAAGATAATAGATATAGATTTTTATTACAAGGTATTTATTTATTTGTGTTTTTTTTTTTAATTAGCCTTCTGTTTTATATTTATTCTAACTAGTGGTCGCCCATAGGTCGATGTTCGACCTACTCTTTTCGACGCGCCGAAGTGACGATTGCTTCTCTATTTATTTACCTCAATGTAGTAGACTAACAAGCGCCATTCGTCCCGTATAACTTGTTACACATAACACTTTGTTAAAGTAAAGGGTCCTGTTGTTTTCAAACGAAATTATTCTTACTAGTGGTCGCCCATAGGTCGATATTCGACCTACTCTTTCATCGTTTGCTGGTTATGTTTGACATTCAGTAAGACTATAGACAAATAATATTAGACAAACATCAATTTGACGTGTATGGTGTCAAATACATGGTAGTGTGTGTAATGTTTTTTTCATTGATTTAATGTATGTTTTATGCATAATTTAAAAAAAAATATTAGCATTCTGCACTCCTTCTCTATATAAACTATAAGTGTGGGAAATTTCATACACCTCCGTCCGCGCAATTTTCGTAAAAATGTGTACAAAGTTTTTGCTTCTATCTATCTATAACCTCACGCCAGATCCCTTGCGGGGTAGGCAGAGAGTACAGAGTTTTTGCTTCACGTATTAATATATAGATATATTCACAAAGTTTTCGAAATTAACAAAATAAAATATGTCCTTTCTTGCGTATCGTTTGTATTTCTGACAGGAACTATCTAATACCTTGTTAGTTAGCCTATTATAGCTCAATATCGATGTAATTAGCCATAAAATTAATAAATTGTAAAGTAATATTTGTTTAAATAGATCCTGACATAGAATAAAAGGCTTTTCATCAGCTCTTTTTTCTGTGTCACATGCATGTCACATGTGTTTGTCTACCAGATAGTAAATATACGTAACTTTTGTTTGAAAAAATATGTATCTAGCCTGGATACAGTTGAACACATTTTTATAAACAACAAAAACGCTTCAAATTGTTGTACTTATATGTTACAGAAAAATGATGGTCCAAATAGATTTTTGGACTTAATTTATCTATACCGGAGTAAAAGGTGTGATTTTAGTCAGCGATCAAGCTCAGGGTGACGCAACCTATTTTGTAAAGTTCACATTTGAACATAATTTAAAAATTTAATTGTATTAATTGACAAAAATGTAACCATTTTTCGAAAGATTCGTCTAGTTTGAAATAATGTAAGTATTAGGTAGTCTCTTCTCTAAGAGCAGTGATAGCCTAGTGGTTATACCGTTGGACTGCAAAGTCAGAGGTCTCGGGTTAAACTCAGGTACGCACCTCTGTCTTTTCGAAAGCATGTGCGTATTAAAAATTAACTATCACTTGCTTTAACGGTGAAGACAAAACATCGTAAGGAAACCTGCATGCCTGAGAGTTTCTTGAAGGTGTGTGAAGTTTGCAAACCCGCACCGGGCCAGCGTGGTGGACTATGGCCTAAACCCTCTCAGTTTGGGAGGAGGCCCGTGCCCAATGGTGGGACAGTTTCTTAACAGGGCTAATATTATAGGTAGTATTAATCCTACTAGTACTGAGAAGACTGAGGGAATTTGGATATAAATGTTCTCGCTCCGAAAATTATACAAAATAAGATACTAAAAGAAAGAAGAGAACCTGTTGGAACTCTGTACTCTCTGCCTACACTGCAAGGGATCTGGAGTGATGATATAGATAGATAGATAGAAGATACTAAAATTCCAAGTGTTTACTCCCGCTAATATAAAAGAAAATGTGCGTATCTGGTACATTCTCCTTCTGCTCCAGCCAAAGGACTCACTACAGGACAAAAGCTTCCCCCGAAGATAGCTATTACGTTGTGTGCTGTACGCATCAAGCTTACCCGCGACCTTCACCAGGTTACCAGGTCATCATATCAGCCTATATTTGTCCACTGCTGAACATAGGCCTCCCCAATCGCTCTCCAGCGCAGCCGGTCCGATGCCACCTGCATCCAACGACTTCCTGCGATCCTCACAAGATCGTCGGTCCATCTGGTAGGTGGCCGTCCCACGCTGCGCTTGCCAATACGTGGTCTCCACTCTAGAATCTTTCTGCCCCAACGCCCGTCCGATCTTCGCGCTTTGTGGCCCGCCCATTGCCACTTAAGCTTACTAATCCTATAGGCTATGTCGGTGACCTTGGTTCTTCTACGAATTTCCTCATTTCTGATTCGATCACGTAGGGAAACGCCGAGCATAGCTCTTTCCATAGCTCGCAGAGCAACTCTGAGCTTTTTTATGAGACCTATTGTAAGAGACCACGTCTCTGATCCGTATGTCATCACTGGCAACACACATTGACTAAAAACTTTAGTCTTGAGGCATTGAGGTATAGGTTACCAGGTATCTAATACCTATGTGTATGTACGGACGATTTAGCGCATTGGTTAAGAGCTTAAGCCGCTCCTTCCACTGTGTCTAATAGTCGCGGGTTCGATTCCCGCACGGGACCAATCTTTGTGTGATCCACAATTATTTGTTTTGGTCTGGGTATTTGTGTATGTAAATTTTCATGTTTGTTAATGCACCCACGACACAAACGATACAAAAAAAAATGTGGGTATCTGGTACCTTCTCCTTCTGCTCCAGCCAAAGGACTCACTGCAGGACAAAAGCTTCTCCCGAAGAACGCCATTACGATGTGTGCTGCACGCATCATTCACCAGGTTGCCAGGTATCTGGTACCTATGTGTATGTAAATCCAAAGGAATAATGTACGATTTAAGCAGTAGGTACAATACACAGGTAAAGGTACAAAAACAAAGGTCTTTGTATTTTAAGCAACATTATGTTTAATTTAACATAGTGTTCTACTTATTACTAAACCAAGGATTAGTATTTCAAACGATCTTCTTGTTTCACTTAATATTCTCAACCAAAACGTAGCTGCGAGCTAAACCGTTTTAAATTCATTAGGCGCACGCCAGCCCCGCTGTCTAGCTTTGCACATCTAAATAACTCATTATGTAAGCACTAATTAAACGATCTTCTTTCTATAGAACGTTGAACCCAGTCTGCCCTACGCATCAACTGCCAAGATGTCAGTTTCTGGGTCGACAGGGTGGTACGTTTGCCAGCCCGACTGTATTGAACAGCTGGTGAAACTTTTCTTTATTTAATGATACGGTTTCATCATTTTAATAATTTGCTCTGGTTTGATGTTATTTCGCTAATATTGTTGGGCACTTAATCTTAGATTATCGCAATAGGTTGCTCAGAAATGGCGATATTAGCTGGGCGGCAATACTAAATTTTATTAAACCGCTAGGGCGGGCAGCCGTGGGCGCCGCACTTTTCTGTGTGAATTAGAAACTAGGATTTTCGAGCTGATGAGCTTTATACGGTAATAAATTCATGTTTTATTATAGTTAATCAAAATATCTAATCATCATCATCATCATCATCATCTCAGCCTATACTTGTCCACTGCTGAACATAGGCCTCCCCAATCGCTTTCCAGCGTAACCGGTCCGATGCCACCTGCATCCAACGACTTCCTGCGATTTTCACAAGATCGTCGGTCCATCTGGCAGGCGGTCGTCCCACGCTGCGCTTGCCAATACGTGGTCTCCACTCTAGAATCTTTCTGCCCCAACGCCCGTCCGATCTACGCGCTATGTGGCCCGCCCATTGCCACTTCAGCTTGCTAATCTTAACGGCTATGTCGGTGACCTTGGTTCTTCTACGAATCTCCTCATTCCTGATTCGATCGCGTAGAGAAACGCCGAGCATAGCTCTCTCCATAGCTCGCTGAGCAACTCTGAGCTTTTTTATGAGACCTATTGTAAGAGACCACGTCTCTGATCCATATATCATCACTGGTAACACACATTGACTAAAAACTTTAGTCTTAAGGCACTGAGGTATTTTGGATGAGAAGATGTTGCGCAGTTTCCCGAACGCTGCCCAGCCGAGTTGGATTCGTCGATTGACCTCTCTCTCAAAGTTGGACCTACCTAACCGGACTACCTGTCCCAGGTAAATGTATTCGTCGACAACTTCAAGAGTAGAGTTCCCAACGGTGAGTGCGGTGGGTACGACATGGACTTACATCTAATATATCTATTTATTTAGTTATTTTTAAATACAAAAATTATGACG
The DNA here is from genome assembly GCA_905147815.2 of Phalera bucephala. Classification (NCBI taxonomy): domain Eukaryota; kingdom Metazoa; phylum Arthropoda; class Insecta; order Lepidoptera; family Notodontidae; genus Phalera; species Phalera bucephala. Next base: position 19,045,290 of record LR990621.1, read on the forward strand.
TACCACTTTGGTGTTGGTCTTACGAGGCATGCCTTTTAAGTTTGGTCGTTTGAAGAAAAAACACAACTAGAACCTTATAGTACTTTTTATTGTTTTTCAAAGTATTCACCACGTAGCTGAATACACTTTTACATTCGCTCAAACCAGTTATTATAACATTTATTCCACTCTAAAGTGGGGGTGTTCAAAATGGCTGACTTGAAACCGTCGACTGCTTCTTCACCGGACTGGAACCTTTGACCACGAAGACTTTTCTTAATTTTAGGAAATGTAAAGAAATCGTTAGGGCTTAGGTCAGGAGTGTATGGAGGATGGTCAAGAATTTTTACTTTTTCCTGCTTCAAATACTCAATCGTTTGACGAGCGCTGTGTGTGTGTGTGTGAATGATCTACGCTGTTGGCCTCGAGGCCTCTACAGCTTCACCGGATTTTAAAGGCGAGCGTGCAACCACTACGCTCCAGCCAGCCAGAAGGGCAAGAGGCGACATACTCGAGGGCGCCTCGGAGAGGCGCCCTCGGTTGGGACAGTCGCTGTAGGGGGACTGGTGCACTACTAAGCGCACCGGTCGACCGCCGGCTATGGGAGGGGATCTACTACTGCGTCTGCGTCTACGGCGTCGCTCGTATTCTGAGCGGAAAGAAGGGATGACAAAGCATCGGGGGGGTCGGTGAGAACATGTCTCGGCCGGCGGTAGCGGCAGGGGTCATGAGGGAGGTCGTAGTCGGCGGTGGCTACGATTAACGGATTCGCATGGGTAGATGCGTTCGCGAAGTGACGTGTTGACGCCTTTTTAATAAAGGCGCGAATAGGTTCGAGACCTAGATCGGAGTGGAGGTCGACGTTCCGTACGAACCATGGGGCTCCTACGGCTTTACGGAGGAAGCGGTTTTGAACCGCTTGAAGTCTGTCGATGTGAGAGGGGGCCGAATGCCCGAACACAGCACACGCATAAGTCATGATGGGACGAACGCAAGTTTTGTAAAGCGTCACCTTATTTCTAAGGGACATTTTACTCCGCTTGCAGATTAACGGATGGAGACGACCGAGCACGAAGGATGCTCGGTGACGGACCCGCTTGATGTGCGGGCCGAAGGTCATGGTACTGTTCAGGGTGACCCCTAAATATTTGACCTCTTTGACCCAGGGAATGGGTCGGTCGAACATGGTCACTTGACCTCGGTTCCTTCCGGGGTGGCGCAGAGAGTGGTGCGAAGGTGCACCTCTGGAGAAGAGCACCGCCGCGCTCTTGTCCGGGTTCACCTCGATTCGCCACTTCCTGAACCAATCCCCTAGGGTATTGGCGGCGGTCTGGAGTTTCTTCGTGATGAGGGCCTTGTTCCTATTGGAATAATAAAGAGCGGTGTCATCCGCGAATAAAGCTAGTTTAACATCACTCGAACGAGGAATGTCGTTCGTGTAGAGGCTAAACAGGAGCGGAGAGAGCACTGAGCCCTGTGGGACTCCAGCACTGATGGAGTGGGAAGCGGAGCGCGTCATTTCGACGCGATAACGAAAGGCGCGATTCGACAAGAAGTCTCGTAAGATGAGCACGAGTCTGTCCGGCACACCCAATCGGTAGAGCTTGTAGATCAAGCCGTTGTGCCAGACTTTGTCGAATGCCTTCGCGACATCCAGGAAGAGGGCGCCCGTGTAGACGGGTCTTCCGGGCCCATTGAGACCGGAGAGAATGTGCTCCGTGATGCGGTGCACCTGATGGACACAAGAGTGTTTGGCTCGAAAGCCGAACTGCTCGTCGATAAGGATACCCCTGGACGTTATGAAGTCCTTGAGCCTCGCCAGAAGGAGGCGCTCGTATATCTTGGCCAGGGAGTTGAGGAGACTGATAGGGCGGTAGCTCGCGGGGAGATTGCGAGGTTTGCCGGGCTTGGGGATGCCAATGACGTCCGCCTCCTTCCACTTAGCGGGGAAGGTGCAGTTCGTCATGGCGGCGTTCAAGATGGCCACCAAGAGGCAGATGAGTTGGGCGGGCAGGCATTTCAGAACGCGATTCGAAATGCCGTCAGGGCCGGGGGCTTTTTTAGATTTAAGACCCATAATCAGATCTTCGACCTCCGTTTGCGTGATAGGAGGCAAGGAATCGACGGGAGGGAGGGATGCCCTGCGCTCGACTTCCCTATCTACCGCGTCGACGTGGGACTGGTCGACGGACTGAGAGCTGGGGGCGCACTGGCTCTCGAGGGAGTCGGCGAGAAGCTCGGCCTTTTCGTCGTCGTCGAAGGCTGGGGGTGCTGCGCTGCCTGAAGGGCGGGACAGCGGGGGCATGTCAGTCGAGGAGTCGGATTTGAGGCTACGCGCCAGCTGCCAGTAGGCCAGATGCGACGGCGCGATGCCCTCTAGGAGGACACCCCACCGTTCCTCCCGGACCTCCGCGACACGACGCTTTACCTCTCGTTGTAAAGCGCGCATCCGGGCCCGATTGGCTTCGGTGGGGTAGGAGTCGTACGCTCGGATGGAAGCATTCTTGGAACGAATGAGATCCCTAACATCGTCCGGCAGTCGAAAGCGGTTGAGGTAGACATCTTCCGCTTCGACTTGCTTGGACGATCGACTGACCGCCGATCGGATGTGTTCGGTGAAGGCATCTACGGCCTGATCGGTGTCCTGAGGGGACGGGATGGAGTCCGAGCTGAGAGGCAGGGGGGGAGGGTCGGCATCCGCCAAGGCCGTGCTTAGCGCATGCCAATCCACCACCGTCTTTTTGGGTCGCTGAGGGGCGGAAGGGGGGGAACCGAGTCTCATGACTACAGGTCGATGGTCAGAGTCGAGTTCCTGGACTACTTCCAAGGAGTGCAGGTGACACCCTTCAGAAGCGCCATGTCCAGGACGTCGGGTCGGACCAGGACGTCGGGTCGGGAGCACTGTGTGAGCTTGCGTGGTCGTGGTGCAGGATGATGCGTCGCTTTGAGTTACATTTTCGAAGTTCGGCGATGACTTGTGGTAAACAAACTGTGGTATACCACTCTGCGTTAACCGTTCTACGATCTTCAAGTGCAATAGTCGCAACATGGCCGGTTTTTCCAACGAACGTGGCCACCATCTTCTTTGAAGTGCTTCGAGAACGAACAACTTTAGTCGGCTTTGGCTCGTCTTGAAAGACCCAGATTGTAGATTGTTGTTTGGAATCAGGATCGTAGGCATAGATCCAAGATTCGTCACCACTGATAATGTCGTAGACGTGATTTGACTCTCCTCGGTTGAACCTTTGCAGAGTTTTCTTACACCATCTGACGCGGGCTAACTTGTGATCGTCGGAAAGCAGATGCGGTATCCAACGGCAAACTAACTTTCTCACACCAAGCGCTTCATGCAAGACGTTTTGAATGGTTGTCCCTGAGATGCCTAATAGAGCCTCTATCTCTCGATACGTCACATGACGATCTTCGGGAATTAGTTGTCTCACAGCAATGATGTTATCTTCAGTGAAGGCGGATTTTGGGCGTCCTTCGCGAGATTTGTCACTAACACTAGTATGTCCACGCTGGAATTCTAAATACCAGCGTTCGACAGTCCGCAGACATGGGGCTTCATCACTGAATACAGATCTTCAAAACACTGAAGCCGTGTCAGGCCTCTTCTAAAGTTGTAGAAAATTATTGCACGAACAATTTCCTTAGAAAGATTCATTTTCGTACGTAACCTGACAGATTCCAATCGACGCTGTGACTAAACAATAGCATTAATCCTAATACTTTTAACTGTTTTGAGATTCAAAATTTAAACACATTCGAATATAGAACAGTTCCAAATTCAAAATTGCCGGGAAATATGGAAACGACAGAACTTAAAAGGCATGCCTAGTATCAACAGTCTATATGTGTCTGTGCTGTAGTCGTACCTACCTATATTATTAAATTCATAAACCACGGTTATCCCTCTTGACGTAATTGCTGAAATATATATACATATATACGTAAAAATATTTTGATAAATATGAATATTTCGTTTGTTGAACTACACACACGAAGCCGGAGAAAGATCCTTCTGCTACATGGTGTGGCCGAGGACAGCAAGGAGAACACACCGCTAGCTGTAGTGAGCATCATCCGGGGTCGTCTGGGCCTGAGTGACTTTGACACCGTCAATATACGCCGATGCCACAGAATGGGGCGGCCTTCACAAAATAGTAGGCCAATCCTTGTAAAATTCGTGGATGTCGCTGTTCGCAGTAGAGTGTGGTTCGCCAAGACAAAACTGAAAGGCTCGGGGGTGACAATCTCCGAGTTTCTCACTAAGACGCGGCATAACTTGTTTCTCGCTGCGAGGGCGAAATTTGGCGTAACGAAGAGTTGGTCAAAAGATGGAGAAGTGTATGTCCTTAATTCTGATGGGGCACACGCCCGTGTGCGGTCTATAGCAGATATAAGCGCTATCACACAAGACCCTGTTAAACCGGCTGCTGTTAAGACCGGCACAGTACCGAAGTCCAAACGGGTGAAAAAGTGATTGTTGTTTTTTGTGCGTGTGTGTGTGAACAGCAGTGTCATTCGCAAGACGATTTTCTTTAATATAACATTTCCTGTTCCTCTTTTTGATTGATATGGTTGTTATAAACACCCACATTTTGTTACACATTTTACTTTTTATCTGTCACTGTGTTGTTTGTTTATGTTTAAAATTTTTCTAAACGTCAATAATGCCAAGATTGTCAATGTCAGCGGCGTTCCGTTTTGTTAAATTATTAATGCGTTCCGTATCTCGGCATTAACTTCATGCAAAATGCAATTGCATCACAGTTGATTATTTTCTTTTTTGTTTTTATTTCCATTTTATCATCCATATATATTTTGTTTTTTTTTTAATCCTAAAACATAATTTTTTATTTTTTTTTCTTATTTATAGAAAATGTTTTTGCATTGTTAATTTAGCTGTAATTTCATTTTATTTCTTTTAGCTTATTTTCTTTTGTTATAACACGTTCGGCAGGTGGACGAATTTATATACGTATAGTTGAAATTAGTTGTAGTATATAGTATCCTATTTATATTTACTTATTTCTTTTTGTCATATAGAGTCATATTATATAATTATTTAGTAAACACAATATATATTTTAAATACTACATATACATTACATAGCTATTTAAATAGTAATTTATTATTATTAGTGTATATGCAAAATTATGTCTGATCATAACAGTTGCAGCGATTCGGAATCGTTTTTTTCTGTGGAAAGTGGCGATGAAAGTTTTGTTAGTGTTCCATCTCTTGCTGACACTCTCACATCGACGTTCTCTGATGTCATTAGAAACTTTAATGTCGTTCATATTAATGCTCAGAGTATTCCAGCTCATTATTCCGATATGCTGGCCAGCTTTGACTGTAAAAATATCCACGCTATACTCGTTTCTGAATCTTGGTTGAAGCCGTGTCTCCCATCTACACTCTATTCACTTCCGGGCTTTAATCTCATTAGGAACGACCGCTCATCGGGCGGTGGCGGTGGTGTGGCGATATATCTCCGATCTAATATTCCCTTTTCTTTAATTAAACTATCGACACAACCCCCACCACCAAATGCTGGTGAGCATCTTTTCATTGAGATCGAGCTTCATCATTCTAAATTACTTCTCGGTGTCTATTACTGTCCTTTGTCAAGTATAGACTATTTTTCTTCTTTTGAAAATTTGTTAGAAAATTTGGTTCCTTCTTACAGTCATAGCATTATTATGGGAGATTTCAACACATGTCTGCTCAAAAATAACTCCCGCTCTTCTAATCTTCACTCAGTTCTTGGCTCCTGTAACCTATCCGTGCTTCCGCTTCAGGCCACCCATCATTTTCCGAACTCAACTCCGTCACTTCTTGATCTTATCTTTGTTTCTTCAACTGAACACGTTGCTAAGCATGGGCAGTGCTCAGCTGACGCATTTTCTTATCACGATTTAGTTTTCCTATCCTATAAAGTCCGGCCACCTAAGGCTAAAGCTAAAATTCTTATGCAGCGCAATTTTAGTGACATTAACCTTAAGATGCTTCGTGAAGATGCTGCAAACATTGACTGGGATTCTTTGTTTATGTCGGACTCGTTGGATGATAAAGTTAACATTTTCACATCCACCTTAATACGGTTATTCGATGTCCATGCGCCTATTCGCTCTATTAGAGTAAAACATCTTCCGGCTCCTTGGCTGACTGATGATATCAAGTTGTTAATGAGCAAAAAAGTGGCAACTAAATCCAAATACAAAGCTAGAACCACTGATTCCAATTGGAATAAATATGTTGCCATTAGAAATCATTGCAATAAGGTGTGTAGGGATGCTCAACGCCAACATATTCACACTTCTGTACAAAACGGAAATCCAGCAAAAGTCTGGAAATTTCTTAAATCAATGGGTGTCGGCAAGTCGCGCCAAAACAACATTTCTAAAGACTTAGATATTAATCTCCTAAATCAACATTTCTCTGTTTCGTCTCACATGGATAAGACATTAAAATCAAATACTCTTAATTTTCTTTTATCCATACCGGCGCCCGATTATTCTCCATTTGTTTTTAGTCAATTCTCTGCTTGTGATGTTAAAAAGAGCATAGAATCGATTATATCCAGTGCAGTCGGCAGTGACTGTATCAGCCGTAATATTATCCTACCTATCCTTGATGAAATCCTTCCTGTCATTTGCCATATCTGTAACCATTCCATATCCAGCGGCCACTTTCCATCTTCTTGGAAAGAAGCCCAAATAACGCCTCTCCCGAAAAAATGCAATCCCACGTCCTTCTCTGAATATCGTCCCATATCTATATTACCTTTTCTATCAAAGGTTCTCGAGCGCCTCGTCCACGATCAACTTAGTCAATTCCTTAATAAAAATTCCCTTCTTAATCCTTTCCAGTCTGGCTTCCGTCCTGGTCACAGTACCGTTACTGCGTTGGTGAATATTACGGATGATATAAGGTCAGGAATGGAAAATAGTAATTTAACAATACTTGCACTGCTTGACTATAGCAATGCTTTTAATACTGTGGACTTTGATGTTCTACTTGGGATTCTTCGCTCCATTAACATATCTCCAACAGCGATTGACTGGTTTCGTAACTACCTGTTTGGGCGTCGGCAACGTGTTCGCATTGAAGAAAACTACTCTTCTTGGTGCAACACTAATGCCGGTGTTCCACAGGGTGGCGTTCTCTCTCCTTTACTCTTCGCTGTTTTTATTAACTCTATTCCCAACCAACTACAATCTTCATACCACCTTTATGCTGACGATCTGCAAATCTACACTCAAGCTCCGTTAGTCAGGTTGCCGGAAGCTGTTAACACTATTAATGATGATCTATCCAAAATAAGTACTTGGAGTAAGGAATTTGGTCTCAAAGTCAACCCAACTAAGACACAGGTTATTATTATTGGTAGCTCTAGAATGACTTCCCGGATTGATTGGTCACAATTACCCCAAATTAAGTTTGACGATATTACCATACCAATAAGCAAAATTGTTAAAAATTTGGGGGTTTATATTGACAGAAATCTCACTTGGGGCCCGCAACTTCAAGAAGTTAGTCGCAAAGTTTTTGCTTCTGCAGGGTCCTTGAGAAGACTGCGCAATTTTCTCCCTACTGCCACTAAAATTGCTCTCGCACATTCCCTTCTACTCCCTATAATCGATTATGCAGACGCCAGCTATCTTGATCTCACAGAGAACCAATATAACAAGCTTGAGCGACTTCAAAATTTTTGCATTAGATTCATATTTGGCCTTCGCAAATATGATCACATTTCTGAATTTCGTTTAAGACTCAAGTGGTTACCAATTCGCCTTCGCCGGAATGCTCACATATTATCTCTTCTTTATAATATCTTATTTAATCCAACATCTCCCACTTACCTCAAAGAACGATTTGAATTCCTTCACGACACACATTCAAGGTTTCTAAGGTCATCGGAGAACCTAAGGCTGAAAACACCGATGCATTCTACCAACTACTTCGATAAATCCTTTTCTAATCAAGCCGTTCGCTTGTGGAATGCATTGCCTGTAACAGTCCGTCGTGCACAGTCGTTGGCGTCCTTTAAAAATATGGTTCACCACCACTTTCTTCATTTATAAATTTTTCATTGCACACTCTCTGTATTGTGTGTAAGATATATTTATATATTTGCATAGTATTATATGTGTATATATGTATGTATATAATGTTGTATTATAACTATGATATGTATGTAAGTAAAATGATGACAGTATGTATTATTGAGGTTTATAGTGTACGCCACCATAACTGCCCTGTTCCGTATGTTGCTTCTTCCAATACATTGGTTGTCTGGAAGAAATTGCTTTTAGCGATAAGACCGCCAATTGTACCTATTTTTTTTTCTTGTATGTAATTAATTGTTAATATCACTGGTGTACAATAAAGAGTACTCTATCTATCTATCTATCTATCTACACATCCAGAGAATTCCTTTTAAAAAAATTAAAAAAGCAGCCGAGAACTCTACAAGACTTATGATTATACACTTCCATAATAAAAATGACGGCGTTCGGCATTGTTATGCGGGCATTTTACGGGCTCAGTTTAGAATAATGCAATTGCTTGTTACTGGGAGAATATTATGCGAAACGCTCGACTTTCTTTGCGAGAATATTTATTAACTCTACAATATTCTCTTTAGATTTCTACTCTTCTGACACGTTTGAAAACCTATTAACTTAGTATTTTAATCGTATCAAACAGCATTGAAGGTTTGGTTCATTATTTCATATTAAGTATTATCGTTTATTTACTGGACGTTCTAGAAATCAATGTGATTAAATGTAGCGTAGTTATTTGCACTCGACAGAATCACTAGCGAATTGAGCTGACTCATTTGATGATCGCAGACTAACAGACAGACACGTAAATCACCAGCTTTACAGTCTTATTGTACGTTTGGGAAACCGCCACGTCCCACGTCGTAAATCTCTTTTTTGTGGTATCTTAAATTGGGATTTGTTTGGGTGCGGTTTTGAAGGACTGTAGAGATGACCGGGAGATCTGGCAGTGAGCCATAGCCTGTAGACGGGTGAAGCAATAACGCGTGCGGCGTCATTGTAGACAATCATCGCACCCTGTCCAACGCTGACTTTCTCAAGTGCTACTAGCTGAAATATATAATAGGCGCAGTAGTGTAAAGAAAACAATACCAGTAATCATTACCAGCGTGCAGTCGTACATTTTAAATCTGCAGTCGTGACGAGACGCGGTGGCACCGTCTGACAGCGCACGTGCGCGGTCTATCCGTACTAATTATTTCCGATTTCCACTATTATATTAACTATTTATATAATACATTATTAACCGAATGATCTATTCTAGTTTTGGCCGGTAAACATCGATTGAAATGTGACGTTAGATAGCGGTATATCTGACAAGCTTAGTTTTGTTGCATTATTTATTATAATCATTTCATTGTTTTGGTGGCCTCTTTTTTTGACACGAGGCAAATTTAACAGGAAAATAGTGGAATAAAAATCATCAATATTTTATGCTACACGCGCCGATATTTCCATATTGTGTAATATTTTATTGGGACCTGTATATTTTAAGAGCGACCGCTAGGTATGTTATTATTCATTTTCGCTGCAGGGATGGTAAAATATCTATTTATACTTTTATCGGTATGCCAGAACGAGGTATGCACTTCATTGCACCCGATTACGTAATTGGCGCATTCACCGAGTATTCTTGGAACAGACTATTCACGGGATATTGGGTTTTCCATGACCGTGAACATCAAGGTCTCAGAAGGGAACATGCAGCTTCTTTATATATTAAACAATATAATGTTGGAATAAGGGTTAAAACGAAGCCGATATTTTAATTATCGTAAACCACAGTTTATACGATACGAAAAACGTAAGGTATATATATTTTTATTTTTAAAAACGTAGCCTGAATGGGAATCTGGTAATTATTCCTATATCGTGGGTACGTTTACAAACATGAAATTCACATACACAGACCGAAATAAAAATTTGTGGGTCCTACCTCATACGGTAGGTACCTATTATGAACAGAAATAATTCAAATACATTTCAAAAGTAGATAAATCGTATCTAATTAATTATGGGCACTTAATAAAATCTTAAATCATTAGGCGCTCTTTAAATACTGTTTTTATTCATATCCCTTTTGTTATTATTCATCGTGTAACTGTACACAATTAGATATATTGCATATACATATAGGGTGACCGGGAATTGGGGTTTTATGCCGAAAGTAAAAACTTTTGTTCTAGGTACAACTTTTTATTTTTTCGGGTTTTTTCACTTTCCCATACAAGTACACTTGATCAGCTGATTAATATGTATTGAAAACTAAAAAAAAAACGCAAAAAATAAAGTAGAACAATAGTTGTTTAAACTAATAGGCGTTGGTCCCGCGCTTCGTTTGCCACACTTCGTCTTCTTTTTAATATACAAGTTCTTTTTTTGTATTCTGTAACAATGTGGGTGAAATAAAAGTTTACAAAAAAATCTCGCGGAATTTATCGAACACACTATTATGATACACTACTACTACTTAAAACTTCCTGTTTGTTTGAGATCATATTTTTACTAATACACATTTGTCATTCAATCAGAATAACCTTAGTTGAAGCGAAGAATACTCTCTACCACCTGGTACATAGTATTGTATGCTTTCCTCAGCCCAACCGCACGGGTTAGTCACCACACACGTGGGGCAATTGAATAAGATTTTTATTAAATTTATTAATCACTAGCTATTACTCGCAGCTACGCACGCGTTTATTTTGTAATTTGACATAGGTAGGTAGGTCTTGCCAAGATAGCACTACTCCAACACCACCACACTAAGTTATTTAAATTCATATTGGTGTGATTTATGTATCATTTATACGGGTAATATTGGCATGATCTACTGAGTAAATAAAGAACCTAACTGGTATTAGTATTTCACGACGTAAGATACTTTCATACTAAGTTTTTTTCAAAATTCGTTCAGCCGTTTTAGTATGAAGATATAATAGCTATTCCGCAGGAGTCGTGCTATTTTCAGGATAGAAAGTGTTCTGTTTATTATTTTACGATATAAAACACCTTAGTGTTAAGCTAAAGTTAAATCCGTTTAGCCTTTTTAGTATGAATAACAGCTATCGCACAAGAACAATGTAACGATAACTTTTATATTCCTCAAATATATTTTTTCAATTTCCACCAGATTTATTCTCTATCAACAATCTATACCACTGGGTTCAGTCTTAGCCCGTACATGTGGTCTTTATAAAATATAAACAAATCTAAAGCGCGATCTTATCCAAGGCTAACGCCGTCTCATAAAAAAAAAACATACACAATACCTGGGTACTTTCTTGTTAAGAAGGATTACCAGTTTATCTATTTGTTTTAAAATTATTGGTAAAATGGCTGATTTAAACCTTTTCTACCTATCCTGCAAAAGATCATTATTTTCTAGCGTAATAATATTTAAAAAAGGTACATTGCGAGCTAAGTATGTACCAAAGTTTTGTCAGTACATTTCGTGTCAGTCTTCTCGTAAGAATATACAGTTCATATTCATCATCAAAATGATGTTTAGATATCATAAATAAATGAATATACAAAGTTTCCTGCCCAGGCCATTCACCGTTAGAGTTCTCTCCAGAAGAGACAATCCTGGATGCATCATCAGTTCATGTGCAAAATCATCTATGAGTGTTTAAATCAAACGTGTATGCACAATTTCAGGTAAGTGCTTTTAACCACCGAAGAGTTTCTTGTGTGGAGATGATCCTGAGTTCAATATCAGTTCTTGGAGGAATTAATGTGTAAGCAAAAGCGCACATGTTAACGTAACGTAAGATTTCAGAGACTAAAAATAATAAAGTTTTATGGTCTTTCCCGCCACTATTCCGGATTGGTCCTTGTTTTCAGGATGAAAAGTATTTATTATTTTAAGTTAGGGTATCAGTTATTGCCATACCAAATTCAATGAAATCCGTTCTGTAGTTATTGCGCAATTGAAACACAAAGAGACAAACAGACAATAATTACAAAATAAAAATTTCGCCCAGCTATATCGATTGGGAAATATACCCCAACTAAAATTTTCAAAAAATATCCAATGAACAGATTCCCGTACGTTACAGTTTTATTATAAGTATAAGATAAGATTGGAAGGATGTAGGTACCGAGGATGACCTAGACTATCTTACCACGACCAAATAGACCGAGTCTTATCTGAAGGACAAGTCAAGAGTCTCCGTAACCGGCGAACGTGTATGAGACGAACTATGAGAGTGGAGGAAGCCAGAGAAGTATGTAAGGAAAGAACCTGTTGGAAGTCTGTATTCTCTGCCTGGCGTGATGATATAGATAGATAAGATTTATTTTTTTAGTGTCGTTTTCTTAAGAATTTGTATTCAGTATCACCACCACACCTACTACTGCAAATTCCGCGAGGATAAAAAACAACAGTCTGTATTTAATGAACAAATTAAGCACCTTTACAATTGTATAATAGTTATAGGTACTATATTATCTAATTAGAGAACGCCGAAGAAAGATCATGTAACTTTTTTCACTCAATATAAAAACGTCGATTTCATGCTAACAGCATTTTTTGTTTCGATGTCTTTGGAAATACTGTCGCCGTCATATTATCAAAATCAAAAGTTTTTTATTTATGTAGACTGAGAGGCACTTATGAATAGTCAAAATTAGAAAATTATTGATTACTTAAGACTCTACCACCCGTTCCGAAAGTCATTCCTGTGAAGAAGAAGGGCAAGAAACTCCACGGTTACTCTTTTTAAAAATTAGAGATTTACAATTTTTTTTGTATACATTGCATTCATAGGGTATGAGAAAACAGTCCAGAACAAGTTAAACAGATGTGCTTAACTATAGATTAAACATAAGTGTACTTAGATTCATGGTATCAGTCAGTGTTTACATAGTCCTCACATTTACAAAATAGGGACTTTGTGATGGTATATAATAAAAAGATAGAAAGTTATATATAAAATATGTAAACAATGCGTACAAAATAATTGGTTATAGCTCTAATGTGATGCCGAACGAGACAGAATTCAACAGTACTACGGTACATGTTTAATCAGTCAAAGGATAGAGGACGGACCAATATTACATTTGTTAGATTTCAATCACAACTAAAACATCTAAAAAAATGGTGATTGATGGTTTGTTTAGGTTTTTTTTTCTTTGGAGTATACTATATATTCTAACATATCGATTCTAAAGGACGATAGTACATATATACGCCTCGAAGAGGCGCCCTCGAGTATGTCGCCTCTTGCCCTTCTGGCTGGCTGGAGCGTAGTGGTTGCACGCTCGCCTTTAAAATCCGGTGAAGCTGTAGAGGCCTCGAGGCCAACAGCGTAGGTCATTCACACACACGGTGAAGGAAAACATCGTGAGGAAACCTGCATGCCTAAGAGTTTCTCAAAGGTGTCTGAAGTTCGCCAACCCGCACTGAGCCAGCGTGGTCTAAATCCTCTTAGTATGAGGAGGCCCGTGCCCAATGTTAGAACTGTTTCTTAACAGGGCTAACATTATTTTAAAGTCAAACTTTTATTAGATCGTTACAAACTTTTTGGTCTGTGTGTTGCATGTCGCGTGGCACGCGACATGCCCGACCGTCACGCGACATGCAACGCGCTCGCCAGAGCAGCCAAGGCCAATATGTTTCACTTTTACCGTGGTTTCATAAAATCACACAAGGATTTTTTTATATTATTACTTACTAATTTATATCTATGAAATAAAACTATTTTACGGATTTTATCGCGGTTTATTTTTTGATTTTTAGTTCCCGACGTTTCGAGTGCTTTGCAGCACCCATGGTCACGGGAGGGACTGAGGTGTTAGACGTCCAAAAGGCATAGTTGTTCCGGGGTACCCTCAAACTTCTTAATTATTTTTGTTGGTCCGATCTACGCAGAATGAGCTCACGGTGTCTTGAGGTCTTGCAGTGTTATGCTTGGTTTTGTATTTGATTATATTAATTACCGGATCCCAAGTCGATGGAAGCACCCAGCCATCTTCTCTATTGAAATTAGGATTCTCCGCTAGTTTTCTTTCTACAATTTCGACACAGTCTTGTACAGGTAGGCATGTAAATAATGACTGGACATCGAAACTGACCATAGTTTGATTGTCAGTAAGATGTAAATTTTTGATCTCACTAACAAAATGGTATGAATCCTTAACATGTGCTCTTACATGAGAGGAGTCACGGACAAGATTGGCTACATCTTGAAGCGTGCTTCAATTAAAACATTTTATAAGCCGCCGAAGAAGATCAGTCAATTTTTACCATCTGTCAAGTGTCAGATCCCTCTACAAGATGCAGGAGTATACAAGCTTGATTGTGAATGTGGTATCTCTTATATAGGACAAACAAAAAGACCGGTAAAAACTCGGGTTAAAGAACACGTAGCTGACCTAAAACACCGTCGCTCAAAGAAGTCTGCAGTCTGTGAACATGTCCTTGACCGCACCCGCCATAACATCAGATTTGATAGACCACAAATTCTCGTGAAAGAACACCGATACCTACCAAGGATGGTTCGCGAGGCTATTGAAATTAAAAAACATCCTAATTTCAATAGAGAAGATGGCTGGGTGCTTTCATCGACTTGGGATCCGGTAATTAATATAATCAAATACAAAACCAAGCATAACCTCAAGGCACCGTGAGCTCATTCTGCGTAGATCGGACCAACAAAAATAATTAAGAAGTTTGAGGGTACCCCGGAACAACTATGCCTTTTGGACGTCTAACACCTCAGTCCCTCCCGTGACCATGGGTGCTGCAAAGCACTCGAAACGTCGGGAACTAAAAATCAAAAAATAAACCGCGATAAAATCCGTAAAATAGTTTTATTTCATGTGTAATATTCGCGTAAATCTAAGAACTCAGTAATTTATATCTAATTCTATGAAATTTCAAATTATGTATTGATGTATATTTTTAAATGTGTTCAATGGATTTTGATCGACGCTAAGTAATACCGTTGAATGCTTAATAAAATTCACGTTGTTCAAATTTGTTTAGTGTTGGGACGTATTCCTTTAAGATTTTCCTGCATCTTTTAGTCGACAATATGTCACTGGAGTTTTCTGGGAATCGTTTTGAGTGACGCGCAGAAATTCCGAATTATCATTTTTTTTGGAAGGGACCACCCATAAATTACTTTACACTTTAAGGGGGAGGGAGGGGTCAATAAAGTGTGACATCGTGTGACGAAAGGGAACGAGTCATAAATTTCATGGCGTCACGTGTATAAACCTAAAGTACTATATATAACTCTAGACTTTACCTGTAACGAAAACCTTTAGAAATATATAAATAATAGAACACTATTTAATTAATTTCTAAAATTAAAATTGCAAAATATGTATCGACACATTAGGGGAGGGACCGTCAAACTTGAGTTAAACAATGTGACCACTTGTGACAAGGTCGATGTAGAGC
This sequence comes from Phalera bucephala, assembly GCA_905147815.2. Taxonomy (NCBI): domain Eukaryota; kingdom Metazoa; phylum Arthropoda; class Insecta; order Lepidoptera; family Notodontidae; genus Phalera; species Phalera bucephala. The sequence goes on from LR990621.1 coordinate 19,060,752, forward strand.
TCCAAATTTCGTGGAATTCGTGCGAGGTAATTTATGGAAGGTCCATAAGCAGGAAAGTATTTTATTCTTGGAATAAGAAATTTCGTTGGCATTAATTGTCTAAAATTAAGTAACAAAAAAAAAAAAATTGTTGATAAGAGAACTTATCAACATTTTTTTTTTGAGTGAAGCCATTCGTAGTGCGTGCATAGATAACTTCCACGACAATCTACGCATAAGGTATCTGCCCGCCAAATACTTGTAACGCCATTGTGACTGAATCATCATCCGATAACAGTAGGTATAGCATGATCCAAATCACATCTATATTCCGGGATCCGGATGGTGTGATTAATACGTATGCGCCTACTTACATTTTTGTCGTAAATAGATAATAAATGTATACGAGTGCGGTGACGTTTGATCATATTCCTGTTCACACATATTGTATTAAAGCATATTGAAAATATATAGAATCCAAAAAATAAACAGGAATATAAAAATACATCAAAAATCTACTTTGATTTTCATTTAAATCATATACTGTTCATAAAATTGCGTAATTTATTTAAAAACCTTAATAAATCTCTATAACTCAGTAATGTAAATTTTAACGGTTTGCGTTGTAGGGACTGATACAATGAAATCGTTATTATCGATATGTTGTTTTTTAAAATGTACAAAATCGATAGCGGATTTTTTTACGAATATATTATTCTATGTACTATCTGACTAAAATATTTAGTATTCTCATGGTGAACAAAATTAATAAATAAATGTGGATGCGCTATCGTGACATATCAAAAACAGAGAGTTTCATCGATGTTTTAATAATACTCGTAAGCAACGAATCAAGCGATTTGTCAGACGATTTTTCTGACCAATGGATTGATTCGTAAATAAATAATGAGATTATTTTATTTTGTTTTCTTTTTGTTCTTAAATTATTTTTATTAATATATTGTAACATTTATTCTTCGTTATATTATTTAATCGATTGAATATCGTATTACACACTCATTACATTTCTAGAGACATCACATTCTAAACGTCAGCGTACCCATGACTGGTGAAGAAAAATATAGCAGTAGTGCTAGCAGAGTTGAAGCTTACTGATGTGGACACCGCGCGGTTGGTCTACTTCAGTTACATTCATAGTGTCATGACTCTTTAAGAGAATTGTTTAAAATAGCTATTATTATGACGGTCCCATGCCAGTATATTTATGAAAACATAATGTGTCCTAGAGTGGAGACCGCGACTTGGTAAGCGTAAGGTAGGACGGCCCCCAGCTAGATGGACCGACGACCTCAAGAAGGTCGCTGGGACGGACTGGATGCGGAAGGCGGGGGACCGTGTGCAATGGCGCGTGTTAGGAGAGGCCTATGTCCAGCAGTGGACTACGATAGGCTGATTGATTGATTGATTGATAATGTACACACGGAAAAATTTAGATCTATTTAATTAGCTAGGTGATAGGCATTGCTATAACACGCGACATAGAAATAAATTGGATCAACCGCAATTTCGTCTGTCTAAAATTCACACGTCTTTCATGGGGTACTGTGTTAGATTTTAATATAAAATTCCACTTGACGTCACTCAACATAGTGAAAATAAATTCAAATCCTGTATTAAACATACGCTAATCAAGCGAGCTTACTATACTCTAGATGATTATTTAAAAGATAAAAATGCTTGGATATATGTTGTTCCAGCTCCACCAGAATGAAGATAACATGTTCAGCTATTATTATTTATTATTCCCTCTCTTCCTTCTAGTAGTTAAATAAAATTGATAATTATTCTTCCTCATTTCTTTATTTGTAAATGAGAGAACCATGTAGCCATTCACATGAATAGTTTAACTTGGTTAATTAATTTAGACTCACCTGATACTACTTTGTTCTCCCATACCCCACAACAAAATGTAGATGAAAAATTGTAAAAATACTGTTGTAAAAGAGTAACCGTGGAGTACCTTGCCCTTCTTCTTCACAGGAATGACATTCCGAAGTGGTGGTAGAGTCTTTGTTACTATTTTGACGTTTCATAAATACTGTAATGGTTTACACGAATAAAAAATATTCTGATTCTGATTCTGAAGTGTAGAAAAATAATATCTATCTCTCTTAAGGCTTGAGGCTTTTCTTCGCACATTTTGAAATGAATGATTATCGCTTTGAAGACACTAATGTCTTGTATTTTATTTTTTGCCCCTTTAAAACTTGTGAGCCACTAAAGGCAAGAAATATTTGACAGTTACAGCTCTCTTAGCAAAGAATACCTAATCTTTACATACCTACTACATAATAATAATAGTTAAAATTTTATGTGCTCAAATATTTATATCTTTATTTATCTAGGTTTTGGATCTAAAAGCATTGTATTTCGTTTTTAGTTTCTTTTAGGCTAGAGATACCTTCGGTCTGGGTATTCCTGGGTTTGTCGTATGTCGGGGGACGTCGGGAAATTGTTGAAGATGTCCAGACTATGTCCAGAATAACTAGCCGACGATAAAAAAATAGACTGCTTAGTTGTGTTTGTTTTAAATTTCATAAACCGTCCCATGCAGTGATAAACGCGTATCGTGTGGTGTGCACCGAGACCATCACTCTGACAAATTTCAAGCTTCTAGGTGACACCATTTCCAAGACCCATCCTGACAAACTAGAATAGATAGGCTAGACCAAATTTCTTTAATAGGTACGGCATACTAATTGTGCGAGGCGGACTCACACTTGATCGTTTTTCTAAAGGCGTCCAGAAAAGAAACAGATTTTAACTACCTCGGTTTATGCAATTCTTGATCATTGGGAAACTACTTTCGGTGCTACGGTTCTGCATCAAATTTGTGCGTGCGTTGATCTCTAAACCAAGCATACGTTACGTAACCATTCTGTTAATTATCATATCTACTCATTGTCGCTGTTTACATTTTCGTGCTGGCCAGTTTCATGTCCATTTATCTGTTTACTGCTGTGCCAGTGGGTTGATTACTATTAGGGTTAAATTACAAACTAATATTAGTCAAAAACTAAAATAAACGGCAACAATCCTATTCATAGTTGTTTGTTGTAGGACAACACACAGATTCCTACACAAACTCATTAAGATAATGTTTATTATGTAATAGTATGTATAGTAATTAAAATATGCATATAAGTGTTATTTATTATGCAGCTATAGCAACTACGTTTTTCAGATTAAAAAGAAAATATATTATGTTTGTAATACTAGTTTTTGCAAGCGACTTCGTCCGCGTCGAGTTTAGACAGGAACCTAACATTTTTTCCGGAATAAAAAGTATCCTATGTGTTATGTGTGAACGGAATAAAAAACATCCAAACATACAAACCATCACATTTATAATATTATATTAGTACGACTAGTAGGATATTCTTCTGCTTTATTGCCCCTGACTATATAGTCAAATCCGTACTATATAAAAGAGCCAAATTTGAGATTCATAAACTAAAAAAGTAAAGAAATACTTATAAAATAAAGTTTTTAGGTAATAAGTAACTAATGTTGTGTTTATTTATACTTAAAATTTGACCTATTATCATTAAATAAGGAAGCGCAAATGGCTCAAGTTTATGGATTTTGGTTATGTAGTTCCCGCTTCAGCGCTGAATTATCTAGTTACGAATTGTGTGGCTGGCGATAACGTGGTCCTGGGCTTGGGTTTGAATCCCAGGTTGGATAAATTGTTATTGGTATTAGTCTATTGCGAAATGTTCAGTAACAGTCTGAATTTCAGCCCAGTAAAATGACGTGCCCCCTATTACATTGGAAGCTAACATCGTCGGTGAAATGTGAAAAGGTACTGCGCATTTCTACCGCCGCTTATTGAGGAATATAGGCGTGAAGGTATGTTTTAGCACAGTAGATGAGCAGATATGTCATATGTATGTGTGATTTCCATGGAAAAATTGCAATTAACAAACAGCTTACGCAAATTGGGTCAAGAAGGTATCTTGAACTTGATAAAGGTTCCTAGTTGATGTTACTTAAATTCAACTTAAGAGCATGATATAAAATGGGAAGGTACTTAGGAAATATTATTTCACCAAGTTTTCCCGCTCGCACAACGGTCGGTCGATTAAATGTTTTATTGACATTAATCAATATAGACGGGACAAAGACACTGCTATCTGTGATTTATTAAACGATTTTCAAAACAAATTTAATTTTATACAAGTAGATGATTATGAAAGGGATGAGTAGGTTCTCTAAAATATTTTAATGAATGTTAGATCTTAACTTGGATCGCACTGTGGTAGATAAGTGCATAATATTTAAATACGAGTATATTGCAAGTCAAGAGCCGCTTACGGTGGCGAGCCTGTATGAGAAGCTAAAGAGGTCTGTAAGGAAAGAACCTGTTGGAACTCTGCACTCGCTACCTACCCTGCAAGCGATCTGGCATGATGATATAGATAGATAGATAGACAATCAATTAATAATCAGATACACAATATTATTATATGGCAAACTTCTCGCATAAGGGCCGAAGGACTAACCAACAGAGCCTCACATATGTAGGTATTTCCCTGGCGTATTTTTAAAAATGCTTTGTCGTTCGCCATTCGTCAAAGGAAAAAGGTTGTGACGACACGACGTTTTGATAATCCCCACGGATGCCTCGCGGTATTTGTTTGGTTTGTAATTCATAAAAAACATCTGGACTCGTAAATCTAATTCTTATTGGTCTGATTATGTAATGACTAAAAATACTGTAAAATACTTTTATTATTAAAACTTAATTCCTTATCTATCTATCTATAACCTCACGCCAGATCCCTTGCGGGGTAGGCAGAGAGTACAGAGTTCCAACAGGTTCTTTCCTTACATACCTCTCTGGCTTCCTCGACTCTCATAGTTCGTCTCATACACGCTCGCCGGTTACGGAGACTCTTGACTTTTCCATCAGATAAGATTCGGTTTATTTGGTCGTGGTAAGATAGTCTAGGTCTTCCCCGGTACCTGCATCCTTCCACTTTCACATTGTATATCTGTTTTGTCATTCTTTCCTCTGGCATTCTTTCTATATGCCCGAACCAACGGAGCATGCCCTTTCTCATCTTTACACCGATACTACCGATAATTCCTTATAACTGCATTAAGTTAGCCGCTGTAATTAGAACCAGTTCAGAACATTACCGGTTGGCAAGATTTTTTAAGTTTTTAGTTGAATGTCCCAAATTTACGAGGAACATGTCTGGCAGAGTTAAAAGTATACCATCGGTAAGAGTTAATTTTAGTTTCAAACTACGCGGCACAGGATGATGTAACTATAAGTGGAAATGTCGTCAAGGCAAGGGCGCGCGCGCCCTGACCGTTGCCGCTATTGTAAGCACCTAAAAATGTAAATCTTTCTCTCCAGTATTCATTCATAAAGATGGCTCGTGTATGGTTTTTTATAAGAACTTTTTTTACTACAATTTTTAGCAATCTGTTAAAAACACGTTTACGTCTTTTATAAACACCAGCCAAATTTACTAAATCATCGTCATTTTAATTTTAGTTCCTGTAGTTATACCTAGTATAATTATGATTAAAAGTAATCATATTTTACACAAAATTTAGAACTGTCTACATAGGAATATGAGGATGCCCCGTTACGTTCACTCCAACCCTTTTCTAGTTTATTACAATAGCTTTTATTGTGAGTAGGTACTATTTCTGTATGTTTAGTAACTAACTTATAAACTGACTGTTACAATTTACATGTACACAATTCTTTTATTTCTATAATTTACCCACTTAAAAAACTAAAAATTCCCAAACTTTTAAATAGATTATATAAAACTTTTGCACACACAAAATAATTCGCAATTAGGCATCATGTACGTCCATCTGTAGGTCGAAAGAGGGGTGTTATTTTAGTTACCTCGTAAGAAGGCTACAACACGGGCTATTTATGTTAGGCACGGGATATTTTATTCTAATTAACTACAACATGATTGCATGTGTACCCATCAATCAGTCGCAATGTTTACTGCGGTGGCGCGCGCGGATCGGTTATCGTTGTCGCCTATATACACAACACGCTCGTTCATTCATGTCGTTAAAACTCTAATTAGTAATAGTATTTCTAGCAATGATAAGTATTCGGGAAAATCTCTGTCGAGGTGGTGCGACAGTCGCGGGCCTCTTATCCCACTCAGCGGTGGTACTTATAACGGCGCGCCTGCCCGCCGGCACGCCACTCCGCCACGTACACTCACTGCGCGCACAAACATATTTTTTTTTCTCTCTACACACATCGTTTACTTGAGTAGACAGCCGCCACCGCCGACAACATGAAACTAGGGTTGCTGATATTTCTGATGGTGTGCGTGTTCACGTCCGCAATGATTCCTAGATATAAGGTGAGTGCTTTGTTTATATCGGTGCCTACATGTGAACGTAAACATGAATATAAAAATCGCGATATTTCTGTGCAACTTTTAAGTTAACAACCACCGACGCGTTGTCCTCTAGTAATTCCAAGTGGAGTACTTAGTTAAAAAAATATTTGCTCTAGTAGATAATGAGTTGTCTCGGTTACATTGTTGGTAACTACATAAATTTATCATTTTGGTGAATTTTTATTGTATTTAAATTTACATATCTATTTAAAGGTTGATATAATCTAATATTCTAAAATAATAATCTGCATAACTTAGGAAGGCAAACATAAGTTAGGAATCTAGTTTTTTGTTTACTTTGTAAAGGTTACTTATACGAATATTACGTGCGTCCCTCCCCTCACCGTTGTAACCATAAACAAACAATTTTGTTTGTCTACCCAAGTAAAGAACTAGCTAGATCAAACATACATACGTTATATGTAATAGATTTTATCCATTTACTTGCTTAATTCTTAACGATATAAATTTTCCATGAGACGAATCCCTAATATAAATATTGATTTGTTTATTGCCGCTCTCTTTTTGCGTCACTCGCGTCTAAATTATTAATGGTATGGTTTTTACTCTTAATGTTACTATATTTAAATTCTAACATTTAATTTAAAAAAAGGATTTGCAGTCGGAAATAGATTGTTAGGGATCTTCTAGTAACATAAAACGTAGTAACATACTAAGTTATTAACGTAAAATTGATGTAAGAAAATACACCCTTTATTTATTGTGTGTTAAAGTTCCGAAATCGTAAAAACGGATATACTCGTACTTAGGGTTAATTTTAATATCCCATTCTTGGGCTTTGTCGTCTACATTTATTTTTAACAAAATGCACGTTTTGTGTTGGTTGCTCTACCTAGTTAGACATTTTAACTGCAAAACTTTGCGGTGAGTTGGTAGGATGATAACCCACAAGAGTTAAGATTTTTTTTTCAAGCGAAAGTGATGAGTGCGAACACTGATTTCAATGAATACCGACGTTAAATTTATTTCAAGATATTTGTAAATTTCGAAATGCCACACAGACTGATGTCGCGCATCAGAATTTATATAGTCTGAGTAAATGATAATTTTTATTGTTTACTCAGCCTCCTTATCGGTTCATTGGTTTGGACGATAATTATTGTAATCGGTTATTTAACAATATCTACATACTTACTAAGGAGATAAGTTTGTATCGTCCGATATGTAAGTGCAAACGCGTAATTGTGGCGCATCATTTTTGTTTATTATTCGGGTAAAGGTTACAAATAGGTTTTTCGCAGCCGAGTGGCAAAATCGTATCTTATGTAAAATTTAGTAAATAAAAACTTTAATATAGTTTCTTCATATAACTATAGTTTCTGCTAACACAGGTCTCATTTTTGTGGCAGGTTTTTGTTTTAATTTTTCAAAGATTGGGTATCGGAGAGGCCTCTGTTGATATTAGCTTTTCTTACATGTTTCGTACGGCCGTCCATTTATAAACAAAACAAAAAACATAACAGCTAGTTTGGTACGAATCTTTATCATAATAATCTACGACGAATATTTTCTGCGAAAATCTTTTTTTATGTAAACATGTGTCATAGTCACGCGCCGGACGCCCACATTATACACGAGTGGTCACGGCGCCGGCGTTGTTTTATTATACAACTACTAATACTGTCATAACCACCCTTGGCAAAACATGTCATAGGCCATTGACATCCTGCTGATGAAATTATTGACGCCACGTTCAGATCGATGATTAAAATTCTTCAGACCAATAATGTTCATATTGATCTTTGAATACAAGTGACTCATCAAGTGGATGATCTTTTTCATTTAATTCTATTGTACAAGGACCCATTCCATTATTAAAAATTAAAAATATCACGACTGAAAAATCTATTATATAGGCCTGACTTTTTGCCCTAGAAATAAATCTGCACATACGCTCCAGGGAAGTACGAGTAAAAGTGATTCGCAAGTTTCTTATATAGGCTTGTGTAGGTTAGAATTTGACTCAGAAAAAAAATCTTGCATCACCTGTCATGCATTGCTTATTAATGTCAGTATATATACCAAGATGCATTAGCCGTTAAGGAAAATTGATTGTAGACCTTCGACTCGAAAGTCATATAAAAATACCGCGCGTAAATATTTTTACACATATTTTTAAATCATAATTGTTAGGTTTGACAGTTTTCAATCTACTAATTCAATGCTTTCCAATTCTTGTGGTCCCTATCAATAATTGTTATGGTTTTCTATAGTCGTAGGTACCAGTTCAAACAATTGCTGACTTTAGGTACAATTGTAATTGAACGAGTATGTCATAATTACAAAACACGTAAAAAATAGTAGACACAGGTTGTAAATGAAGGTTTTTTTGGAAAAACGCATTCTGTTCAGTTTCGATTATTATATTGTATAAGGAAAATTGGCAGCGCCAAGCGGACGATAATTCCCCTCCTATCAGCCGCTACCGCCGTCCGCGGCATGTTGTCACCGACCCTCCCGATGTCCTTACATCCCTTCTTTCGAATACAGATACCGCACACGGGATCAGACACCGACCTCGCCGGCGAGGTCGAAGAATCCCTTGCCCGCCGGCCGGTGCAGAGCACCACGGTGAGACACCTAGTATACGCCCTCCCCCATAGCGACTGCCCAAGCCGAGGCCGTTCCTCCTTGAAGTGCCCTTGAGCTAGTAGCGCCCATGCCCTTCTGGCTCGAGCGTAGTGGTTGCACGCTCGCTCTCTTGCCCGGTGAAGCTGTAAAGGCCCCGCGGCCAACAGCGGACACACACACAGCGGACGATAATTAAAATGTACAATTTCTTTAAGGACGATTACTTAATTTTACTTAAAACTTACCCTATTAAAGTTTTCAGACTCTTATTTTATTTATATTGCCTCCTACTGAAGGGTATTTTCAAGTATTGGACTCTTATCTTAATGCAGATGTCCTTGGTATGTATACAATTCTGGCGCCGAATAAAAATAATAAATTACATGTGCACATTTCAAAATAGTTACGCAATAATAAATACCTATACAAGTAATTCATAGCTGATATTATTGCATTGTTGACATTATGGCTTGTTACGTATTAGGTTGTAATATAAACACGCCTCTTGTGAATTTGTTTACAATTCGGATTAACCCTTAAATGCATGACATCATGTATTTTTATGGAAAAGAAAAAAGAATGTTACTTCTTACTTAAAAGTCGTACTAGGTAGAAAAATAATAAATAATATAAACAAAAATATATTTAGTTTTACAAATTATGCATAACCTTAGTCTAAGAGATAACTCTAGTACAGTTTATTTTAATAGTCCAATCCAATATGTTTAGTTGATTCTGCTTGAGATAACTATCTCCCTCTAATCAGTAGACTCTAACTTTCTAAAGAGCTGCCTCTATTGGTTTTCATTCTTCAGGAGACAGACTTTCAGCTAACAAAATTTTTTAGGATCTCATTAGTAACAAATAACGAAAAGGAAGATATTTTGTAACTAAGGAAAGTAATTTCTCGCCATATACAATCTTCTCTGAAAAACCCACATCACTAGTATGTACTAATATTCTTCTTCATCAGATCTGAAAGCTTTACCAAATTGGTGTGCCAGACATACTCGTGCTCATCTTACGAGACTTCCTGTTGAATCGCGCCTTTCGGTATTGCGTCGAAATGACGTGCTCTACCCCCCACTCCATACATGCTGGTGTCCCACAAGGCTCAGCTCTCTTCCCCCTCCTATTCAGCCTGTACACGAACGATATTCCTCGTTCGAGTAAGGTGCATCTAGCCCTATTCGCGGATGATACCGCTCTCTATGTCTCGCATAGGAATAAGGGTTTCATTACCAGAAACCTTCAGGCAGCCGCCAATACCCTAGGGGATTGGTTCAGGAAGTGGCGTATTGAGATGAACCCGGACAAGAGCGCTGCGGTGTTCTTCTCCAGAGGTGCCACACCGCGTCCCTCTCTGCGCCACCCAGAAGTAATCTCGGTCAAGTGGCCATGTTCGATCTACCTATTCTCTGGGTCAAACAGATTAAATATCTAGGGGTCACCCTAAACAATACCATGACCTTCGGACCGCACATCAAGCGAGTCCGTAACCGAGCAGCCTTTGTCCTCGGTCGACTTTACCCGATGAGCTGCAAGCGGAGTAAAATGTCCCTTAGGAATTAGGGACAGTTTACAGGAACAGCGTAGATTATTCACACACATCTTCTACATCAGGCTTTTCTATATTGATCGATGAACAACACTGCTCTGAGATGATTGGTTATTCTCTTTAGAATTTAATATGAGTGGGGGATCCATATCGTTGGTATTGATATTAAGCCCATGTACTGTATATGACTCATGTGGAAATCTGAGTTATCATGTTATAGCAAATCTTCTCCCTTCCTTAATATAGAACTTCATTTTCACCATTCCCGGCTCCGATATCTGATACATATTACTACTATACTATGTAAGTAGTGCCAATAACTTATTACTAATAGATCAAAATAAATCCCGAATTAGTATTTAAAAAAATATTTCAATACTTTGTAATAAATTTACACCCAACACAGATTCATCATACATAAAAAAATAAAGTATTAGGACCGTGCAATTGCGTAGACATCGAACGATTAGTTTATCGATATTCTAAGACCAACTAATATATTTCTAAAAACAATAAAAAGATAAGGACTTAAAAGTTAAAACTTTTATTCACTATCTTTGTTAACTATAGTCGATTTCGATCAAACTTTTTAAAGTTAGACTATAGGTACCTTAGAAAATCACAAATAATTTATTAAATTTCTAATCGATCATACCAGTAGAAGTTGCTCACATCCTTTCAACAACTAGAAAAGAAATGATGATCTTCAAACGGTTCAAGGATTTTCTTGAATCATAGGTAAGAACACTGGTCGATCAAGTCACCTTTGAAACGAAAAAAACTAAATCAGAATTCGTTCATCCGTTTAGGAGCTACGATGCCACAGACAGACACACCGATACAGATAAACTTGTAACACCCCTCTTTTTGCGTCGAGGGTTTAAAACTCAAAAAATTAGACGGCAAGAAAACACTAGACGGGACCTCCAAAAATACATGAATAATAGTTTCTAGTATACAAAAGAAACTAAACTAAATATATAAAAAACGTGCATTTTTAATTTGTTGTTTGGAATGACTAGATAATGTCTCGCACGGGGCATTGTTTGTAAATGATAATGTTAATTCAGATGCAGTTATGTGTTTAAACAAGATGCTAAAAATTACAAGTCCTTACATATCAATTTACGCATTAAACACTGGCTATTACTGTTGCCTGTATCTGTGTATGTGTGTGAATAGACTCTAGCTCACTTTGTGTTAATGCTACAGCACCCTCTGCGCCGTAGTGCATTATTACCACCCTAAAATAGACATTACACAGATATAGCTCCTTTAAAACCCCGACGAAAAATGAGGGTTATTATAAGCTTAACGGCTGTACCGGTGTGTCTGTCTGTGGCATCGTAGCTCCTAAACCGATGAACTGATTTGATTTAGTTTTTTCGTTTCGAAGTTGATTTGATCGACCAGTGTTCTTACCTAAGATTGAAAAAAATCTTTTAGTCATTCGAAGATCATCAGTTTTTTTCTAGTTGTTGAAGGGATGGGAGCAACTCTACTGGTATGATCGATTAGAAATTTAATAAATTATTTGTGATTTTCTAAGGTACCTATAGTCTAACTTTAAAACGTTTGATTGAAATAGACTATAGTTAACAAAAATATATAGATAATAAAAGTTTTAACTTTTAAGTCCCTATATTTTTATTGCTTTTAGAAATAAATTAGTTTGTCTTAGAATATAGATAAATTAATCGTTAAATGTCTACGCAATTGCACGGTCCTAATACTTTATTTTTTATGTATGGTAAATCTGTGTTTGGCGTAAATTTATTACAGTGTTTAAATATTTTTTTAAATAATAATTCTAGACTTATTTTGATCTAGTATTAATAGGTTATTAAGACTTCTTACATACTAATATATATCCAATGACGGAGCCGGGAAAGGTGAAAATGAAAAAAAATTAAGTTCTATATTAAGGAACAGAGAAGGGTTGTTATAGCATGATAACTCAAAATTCCACATGAGTCATCTACAGTACATGGGCTTAATATTAATACCAACGATGTGGATCCCCCACTCATATAAAACATAAAGAATTCTAAAGACAATAAGCAATCATCTCAGAGCAGTGTTCTGCGTCGTTAAATATTGAAAAACCTGATGAGTAAGAATATTAGTAGATACTACTCCGCCGGAAGAGAAGATTGTATCGGGCGAGAAATTACTTTTTGCTCCATCTGCGTCGTATTGCAATATATATTAACAGGGGCATTACACTGACATAATGTTAATTCAGATGCGGTGATTTGTTTAAACAAGATGCTAAAAATTACAAGTCCTCGCATATTAATTAACGCATTAAACATTGGCTTTTATTGTTGCCTATATCCGTGTAATGTCTATTTTAGGGTGGTAATAATGCATTACGGCGCAGAGGGTGCTGTAGCATTGGCACAAAGTGACCTAGAGTGCATAGACTCTGGATGACTTTGTGTCAAGTGCAATGTGACATATTTGAGTGGTAATTTTATAAAAAAATGCTTTTATATGCACTTATATACTGTTTAAATAGCTAGAGAAACCTATGATTTTATTCTCGAAACTCATGTTCACAAATCAACGGACAAAAACGGTCTTCGTCTTTAAGTTATGGCCTCACACTAAATTTAAGTGTATTTTGCCAGTGTCCAGTGAGATGCGTAATCGCGTTCGTTTAAATTAATTCGACCCCCCGATGAACTTGATGACAACGATGATAATGAAATTGATGAAGTACCCTACCCTGGATAGTAAAGTGATGGATACTTTACATACCAATTGGGACGGCCGTTTTAAGGGAAATCGAAAAGGCACGTTTTATCACTTTGTTTCAATTATCTTCACTCATGCACATATAAGAATACATAATGGTTAATATTCCACCATTATTACACATTATTATTCGAATTAAGACAAGTTTTGGAAATTAAGAGATATTGCCCACATTACTCTTCGACTTCCCGCCAAAACTCCCAAATAACTGGCCCTACTGGCAAAACAAAAAAAAATTGCCTGTTTAAGATTACTAAGTCAAAGTCAAAAATCATTTATTTGTATAGGCCAATACAATAGCACTCACAAACGTGAAAATTATTACATTTTTTATATCTACCACCGGATCGGAACGCGGCCTCCACTGAGAAGATCCGGCGAGAAACTCAGCGGGCCAGTCTTTTAATTTAATTTGTTTGGCCTGTCTGATAACCATTTTTTTGTTTTTCAAAATTGGATTATGTATAATACAATTTTGAAAAACACACGATGATGTATCATTAATTAATGTTGCTGATTGAGGAGCTGCTCAAACCCAATCTTTTTATCGTCAAGATAATCCGAAATTTTGTAATACCCTTTCTTACAGAGTCTAGTTTTAATTGCCTTTTTAAACTTATTGATAGGCATGTTTCGGATATCTATGGGTAATTTGTTGTAGAAGCGTATACATTGCCCCATGAAAGAATTACTAATTCTGTGGAGACGAGTGGAATGTACAATAAGATCATCTTTGTTTTGTGTATTTACATGATGAATGTCGCTATATTTTTCAAAATTACTGATATTCATTGCAACATATAAAAGATTTTCATAAATAAATTGTGATGCAACAGTTTGAATATTTATTTCTCTAAATTTTTCCTTAAGAGAAGCTCTCGGGGCCAAATTGTAAATTGCTCGAACAACCCTTTTCTGGAGAACAAAGACGGTATTAAGTTCTGCAAAGCATCCCCAAAGTAGTATGCCATATGACATAATACTATGAAAATAAGCGAAATAAACAAGTCTAGCTGTATCAATATCAGTTAGTAATCTAATTTTCTTTACAGCATATGCCGCTGATCTTAATCTACCAGATAATTGACCAATATGGGGGCCCTTGTAATCTGGCAACAAAAGTGATACCTAGAAATAGAGTCGACTCTACAAGGTCTAAATCCACGCCATTTATTTGTACATTAGTTGCAACCTATCTTACATTTGGCGTTGTGAATTTAATACATTTTGTCTTCTTCTCTTTAAGGAGAAGATTATTCGTGTTGAACCAATGAACAACCATTGACTAGTGTAGAGTTAACAACTTTCTTCTTTAAGTTACGACTTCACACTAATTTTAAGTGTATTTTGTCAGTGTCCAGTGAGATGCATAATTGTGTCTGTTTAAATTAATTCAACTCCCCGATTCAACATGACGACAACGATGATAATGAAATTGATAAAATACCCCACCCTGGATAGTAAAGCGATGGATACTTTACATACCAATTGCGACGGCCGTTTTGAGAAAAATCGAATAGGCACGTTTTATCACTTTGTTTCAATTATCTTCACTCATACACATAAAAGGATACATAATGGTTAATATTCCACCATTATTACACATTATTATTTGAAATAACACAAGTTTAGGAAATTAAGAGATATTGCCTACTTCGACTTCCCGCCAAAACTCCCAAATGACTGGCCCTACTGGCAAAACAAAAAAAATTGCCTGTTTAAGATGACTGGTGTAGAGTTAACAACTTTCTTCTTCTTCTTCTTTAAGTTATGGCTTCACAATAATTTTAAGTGTATTTTACCAGTGTCCAGTGAGATGCATAATTGTGTTTGTTTCAATTAATTCAACTCCCCGGTGAACTTGATGACAACGATGATAATGAAATTGATGAAATACTCCACCCTGGATAGTAAAGCGATGGATACTTTACATACAAATTGCGACGGCCGCTTTGAGAAAAATCGAAATGGCACGTTTTATCACTTTGTTTCAATTACCTTCACCCATTGCGCATATAAGAATACATAATGGTTAATATTCCTCCAACATTACACATTATTATTGGAATTAACACAAGTCTTCCCGCCAAAACCGACCGACATAAAATGTTTATTGTTTTAATTTAAGTAAGTTTGACTATACTCAGTGTGCATTTAAAAAATAAATAGTGTGGTATAGATAGGTAGTTATTCTGGAAATAAAGGACGTATCTACTTCTTAATTTTCAAGTAATTCAGATGTTGAAGAAAATATTAGCGATATCTTGTTTTTTACACTTGAGTTAATATTAAAATTAAACATTAATAAGTTTTAAGTTAAGTGTATCACATTTATTTATTTCTGTAATGGACGTTAAAAAATTTAAGATATTGTGGTCATTCCTAATAAATTATGATATAATAATATTAATAATAATATAAGCCCTGTTAAGAAACTGTCCCACTGTTGGGCACGGGCCCCCTCTCAAACTGATAGGGTTTAGGCCATAGTCCACCACGCTGACCCAGTACGGGTTGGCGAACTTCACACACCTTTGAGAAACTCTTAGGCATGCAGGTTTCCTCACGATGTTTTCCTTTACCGTCAAAACCAGTGATAGTAAATGTTTAATACGCACATGCTTTCGACAAGACAGAGGTGCATGCCTGGGTTTGAACCCGAGACCTCTGACTTTGTAGTCTAACGGTCTAACCACTATCACTATCTATCTATCACTGCTATAAATGCTACTGATAAATTCGAAAATTTAGAGGTGTAATTTGCGTTCCAGGACGTTTTATGTTCCGGGACTATGGTCGAGATTCGAGAAATGTTAGTTAATGTGACATAATAGGTAGTTTTATATATAATATAAAATATTTAAAAATACTGGACGCCAAACCTAGTGTCAGTAGTTCCTCAATACAGAACAGACCCAATGAAACGTTTTAAAAACAAAAGGCAATAAAAAAATGTCTAAGAAAATTTGCCCGGGAGTTCTACAAAATAAAGCAAAATTAAAGAAAGCATTAAAGGAAGCAGCAGTCATTTGAAGAAATTTATTTAAGTATAAGATTTTATTATCAAAGAATAAATCTGCGAAGTTGAGAATTAAAAATGACTAATTGCTTACACGTTAATTCATGTTTGAAATGTTAGAATTTCATGTATCCCTACTAGTACATGTTACATCACGCTCTGCGTGCCCCAACATTGCACGCAGCAGGATTTAACGGCTGCCTTCCACAATTGCAGTCGAATTGGACGCGTTTGGGGTCTCTTCTATATATGTAAATACAACATGTCTACTTTCGAAAGATAAGAAGAACAAGTAACTACGTATCATAAAAAATAACTGTTCTTACTAAATTATAGTTACAAAAAAAAACTAAAATGTCGCTTTAATAGCAAGTCAATTTAAAAAGGAGATTTTTTTGTTAAACGTTGTCTCACATTAGGATCTATTCCTGTGTCGTGGGTGCGTTTGCAAACATAAAAATTCACATACACAAATATGTATAAAATAATAACGAAATAATTAATTTTATTGTGAAAAAGCGCGGTGTACCAATTTATAAGTTAATCGAACACCTTGAATTTGGTTAAAATCGTTAAGCCGTTACATAGATACATATAAGTCAAGTTAAAAAAGCCTGATAAATAGTTCCAATCCTAACAACACTGTACACGTCTATTGACTTCGCTATCATGTGAACACGACTATACGAAAACTTGATGAAAACAAACATCTCCGCTGACCCCCAGATGCGCGTATTTTTTTTGTTTAAAATAACTCTAGTATAGTACTATCTACTCTACTTTGGGAACGCGTCCAACTATCGGAATCCCCTAATCGTAGCCGCCCCCGACTATGCACCTGACCCTCGTCCTATCAGTCGCTACCGCCGTCCGCGGCATATTCTCACCGATCCTAACGATGCCCTTCAATTATCGATCAACTTCGCCAGCGAGGTCGAAGAATCCCTTGCCCGCCGGCCGGTGCAAAGCATTATGGCAAGAGATCTAGTATACACCCTCCTCCATAGCGACTGCCTAAGCCAACCAAGGCCGTTCCTCCTTGAAGCACCCTTGAGCGTAGTGGTTGCACTCTTGCCCTCCTGTCCGGTGAACCTGTTAAGTCCCCGCGGCTAACAGCGTAGATCACACACACACACACACAAAAAATAATAACGCAATGAGGGACGTCAAAATATTCCGTCAATAAATATTTACTACTATGCGTAAGTAAAAACACATCGTAATTTCGTAACCTGTTTGTCTCTGGCGTACAATTTTAGTTGGATTCGTGTAAACAAAATAATATGTAGTAAGTCAATGACCGAATACCTAAGGCCAAATGTTGCTTCCTGTTGTTATCCGAAATACGAGCTTCGTTCCACGTGATAGTCTCGTATTAGTCATAGATCTAGCATCCGCTACAAGCGCTGCTACCTTCCCATACAAAGTGGACTATTATGTAAATAACAATATTGTTAGGTACGTATTCGTTTCGATAACGAAAAAAACTTCAATCGGAGTACGTTCATTCATAGTTTGTGATACGCGTGCCATTTGTACGCTCGCGAGCTTGACATTTGTGTAGAAGTACGAGAGGCCGCGCGCTGATAAACCTTTGCGTACTTAAGATTACGCCTATAATAGCATAGATTGAGAAAAACACACTATACAACGAAGTAGTAATAAACATGTAATAGTATACTGAGTATTTAGATTCAGATTTAGACAAGTATAATACTCGGCGGAGCTAATACTCGTTTATTAATGGAATAAACTTTAGATAGGTTTCGTCTTTTTCAATATTTTGTTTCGCAGAATGAGAATGAATCTATATTGTCATTTAGGTTAGATATAGTAGGTACTTAGGTTATCAATCAAAACATAAGAAAATACTGTTTATGACCGCCAAAAGAAGTAGGAATTATAATGATAATAGTAGGTAATTTAATGAACTCACCCATCATTTTTATGATATGAATCTTTACTTTTCAAATAATGCGAAGTTGACAACTTGGATGACCAGAATGCATCATGACTTACAATACAGAAAGTCAGGAGCTTTTCTTAATAGAAGATCGTATTTTCTAAGAAAACTATGCTTGTCGTGTTGTGGCACAGAGCCTGTTGACGCACTAAGTACTTGATAACTTAATTGCCCTTTGTGGCAATGTTATCTATCACTTAAATATATTATGCTTGATAAAAAATTGTAAATATGAGTAGAATACTTGGTACTTTTTAGGGTTCCGTTCCATGACATGTGTAGGTCTACCTTAAATCTATCAAATAAAAATATGACGCGGACAACGTCATATTAGTCATTTATGATGTTTCCAGTCTGGTATTATTTCTATGCCTTTTAACCCCTTAAAAGGCATAGATACGATGCGATTCGAAAGAGTTCATTTGGTCCACCAATTATCTTGAACACCTTGAATAGGTGTTTGGGGACTTTTGGTAAACTGGAGCCAGACGATATAATGTAGGAACGACTTTCTTCGAAACTTTTTGGGCGAGAAAAGTACAATTAAGTACCTATTTACAAATATGACGGTTTCCATGTTTTAGACAGTCTCCTTCCCAATGACTGTTTTGTAAGTTATTTCTTTCACATGAGCATTTCACCAGAAAGTCAATTTTGCTGGTCTAAGCTTAAATAAAGATTAGTCAATTTCTGGAAATAACATTGTTTAAAAAAAATTACAGGTCAGAATCTGAGCACTTAGCTTAAATGAAATGTTGTACCTAGTGTTAATTCGGGAAGGTGTCAAATCTGTTTCTGGTGGTGCGTCCAGTTTTATAATCCGGATAATTATATTCCCTATCTCACAGATAAATATACCGTTCTGTATTATATTCACCAAATAATGAATAATTGGTGAAGCATATTGGAGGCGCTCGATTCGCTGGGAGACTTGCTGTTTTAGCGATCTCCAACGCTTGAAGTGGTTAGCTCATTTCCATTTTCACGCAATAGAAGGTACGTTGAGCCGTTGATTTCTAAACGGCAGATGGCCAAAAAATGCCGTGGAGAGTGATCTATTTATTCTCTCTTTTTCTAACAATGGGACAGTAAAGATTCATAATGATTTATAAAGCATTTATTACACTAGTACTAAATTTTGTAATAAAAGTAACAAATAAGTTAAAAGTTATAGTAACTATTATAATGAAAGTGTTGCACGTTATTATTGCGGGTACATCCGGCTTAGGCGGGTTGTTTTGAACCACACAACCAGAAACTTAAACTCAATTATCGCGGCATCGATCGCGCTTATGGTGGTTCAGTAGCCAGGTAACACCGTCACGCCTATATTCCCCAGAAGGGGTGGCAGAGGTGTACTGAGTACACCCACGTTTCGCCACGTAGCCAGGTGAGTGTTTCACCTGACACGTTTTAATAGAGTTTTGGAAATATGTTCGTGGTTCTGATTTTAACGCGATTTTCTAAATTCGGTGGGTTCTTCTTCTTGTATCTTGATAACTTAGTCCTACATGGCTAAATAAATATTTAAATCGTCTGCGGTATAATTATGTTCTGTAAAATTAAGAGTCTGTTATTTTGTTTGACCTAAAAGGGTGAGATTCCAATGGACTTTTGTTGGCCGAATCCAATAAAATAATAATTCTTCATGATTAAGGAATTCATCCAAGAATATATTATTGTCCTAATTTCATTTCATAAATAGCAATATCTTTCGTGGAAAGAATGGCGAAAAGCGCCTTTATTCATAAACTGTCTTATTAAAAAATGAGGAAACATTAGAACGATAAAAAAAATTATACAAAAAAAGATTTATTATTAATATTTAAACCTTCCTGAAAAAATTTATTAAAGAAATCTGTCAGTCTGAAGTCCAATTTGCAAATCGGGAATCTGGATATTTGCCCATATAACTATAGTTGATACTTTTGCTTATTGAAAATCTGAAGTAGACATTGTTTTATTTCAGCGAGCTTTGGACGCTGATGAGCAGGCTTTGGCTTCGTCCTCCGGCAGCGTCAAAATATGCGCATCTCGGACTCCTTGCGCCTGGGTTGTATACAACCCTACTACAAAAAATCTCGTGCAGACAATCGGGAATAATTAGTAAGTACTGTTCTTCTTATTTTTGGTGAGTGACTTGCTTAATATTACCTATTTAACATTGTGTATTTTTTATTTCGAATAAGGTATCTACAAAAAGCAAATTCAAGGCTTCAAGAAAACCTAACGGAAATTATTTCCGTTATTTTTTCACGTCCTTTTTATATTCGTATCATTCTCTTTGTAAATTTGAGCTGAGTTTTCAAATTTATTTAAATTAACTGAGTAACCGGTTTATTTAGTTGTGAGTAAGAGATTAAGGGCCTCTTTCACCTATTTCGAGTGAAGTGCTTGATTATTTAAAATTTTAATTGTCGATTAATCTTCTTTAGACTTTACTCGAAGGTGGTGAAAGAGTCCCTAAGTATTATTAAATAGGCACTGATTGTAGATGATATTCTTTACAGTTGCAAATGCAACGTAGGTGAAGTATGCGTGAAGAACGAAGATGACTCAATGGCCAACGCGATTGTATACCGCTGTCGCTTACCAGAGGAAGGACAAGAGCTTTTTGAGAGCTAGCCCGCTGCATCTTCGAACACCTCGTCTCCAGACCTACCCACCGACCTGGACACATCGGGAAATACACTTCAATTCTTCCAATATACTATAATAAACAATATACTAGAATAGATGAGAGGTCTAACACTTCCCTAAATATATTCTATATTCCGATTTAACCAACAATGATTCGTAACTTGATGTTTCGGGCCGGAAGGGCCTCGTGTTCGGGTCTGATTTGTGAGCTCCTTATCCGGAGGAATGTGGCCAATTCGGATTGTTGTGATGCGACTGTCATTGGTTGCATGCTCACTAAAGCTAGTAGGTAACTTGCACAAATGTACGCCTCCACGATGACTGATTTTACTGCGAATTACACGTGGACAAAATTATTATTTATTGTAATGCTATTTATTTTGAGATCGCAATTATATTATATAATTTATTTTCTCGCTGAGCAGTTATACCAAAATATAATTAAGATTAAAAAATAAACATACAAAAGATAGGTATGTCTACAGTATTTTTTCCGGAGGTCGTGTTTATATTGTATTCGGATAACTTATTCGGAGAGTCAAAGCTAACAAGATATCAATAAAATTTCTACATTTTATTGATATCTTCGACTTTATCTTTATCCCTAAGTCCGTGTGACTATTTGCCTACTAGTAGATTAATGTCATTTATAATTTAACATAGGAAAAGCGGAATAACCACCATATCCATTTCTTGTTCTTGATACCTTCTCGTCGTCCATTTTTTGGGCATTGGTAGAGCAAATAAGACTTGGTTTAGTAAAAATCTCAAAAAGATATTATAATTTTGTTTCTTCTAAACATCAAACGAATTATGATAATTTTATAAGTATTTTGGCAATTTAATAGTTATTAGTTAACCTGCTAGTTAGGCATAATTTAGGAGTGTTCATCTTAAATGGCAATAGGCTCGCCCCCTATTACATGGGACCTAATATCGTCGGCGAAACGTGGGTGTACTCAGTACACCTCTGCCACCCCCGCTTGGGGAATATAGGCGTGACGGTGTTTTTTTTTTGTTCCTCTTAATTAACGCAAATAACAAAACGAACATTATACTACAGAGAGAACCTCAAAATCATCTTACTTTATTTATTAAACATAGGTACGTCATTTTAAGGTAATATACATTTCCGCTTACCTACTCTTGCTATAAATTTGAAAACAACAAAAGTAGGTATGTACTTAAGTATTACGTGTAGTTCATAAATATTTGAAAGTTCCTTTACAAATAATCAATCATTTATAACTTGGAAGACGGATGGAGTTATAAGTTGCTATTTTTAAATAAGTATAGGTATTATTTTAATGGGTTGTTCCTATCGCATCCAAGGTCCGATTGCACCCAGGGATTAGTAAAATAATAATAAATTAAATTATTCACTTCCCACGTTCATAGTTTAAATATTAGTGTTTTTGTGCCAAATATTTTTGTCAATATATGATATTCAGTATTTTATACATGTTTCTCCAGCAAACTATGGACAATTCATAAGCGGGAGGCACTAAGAATTTTCGGACTTACTGTATTATAGGAACACGAGTAAATATATGTAATCGTAATGGCTTCTCTTAGCTGAGATAGGAAGTTTTAGATGTGGTGGGAATGAAAATAACATAATTGTAGGATTAAGGTATATAAGTTTACTTTTCGAAGTCTAAGAATTTTGAATGCAGTGGGAATGACCCTTTTTAATTTGTAATTAGATTTGTACTACACACTTCATGATCATAACATTATAATGTTGTATTAAATAATTTCGAATAATTTTGTAAAACTTAGTACTTTAATAAAACAAATAAATTATCGATAAACACGAAGCAATACAGTTTCATTTATTTTTATCTAAGCGAAATAAAGTAATCGCAATATAATTTAAATGGTTATCAACATTGTAAAGTTTTAGATGATAGATGAGGTATTTTCTTGAAATCTGTGATCGTAAGCAGCAACGCCCAAAACCCGAAGGGCGCATTTCGACCCGCAGCCAGCAGTTTCCAAAATACGATACAGTCTTTTTACGTAAAAAGTTTTGAGGGTAGTCAAATTCAACACTTGCTCTGGTGCTCATGGTCGTAGCTAGCCGATATGCCAATGCGACGCTGGCAGTTTTTTGAAGCGGTACACCGCAGCGCTTTTAATAAAATACTTTTAGCTATTTGTTTAGATCCAGCGCTTGAATAATTACGCGCTGAAAAAGCGCTCGTGCGAATGACGGCACATGTCTAATGTGTTTGAGCGGTTTCTGGTGGATGCAGTATCGTGTAACGCGCATCTTCATGTTAAGCTAGTATCAAATCTAACAAAATTACGCTACGGCATTATAACAAATTGTCTTCAACGAAAATCAACTGACATAGAGGTGCAATTTTACATCAGAGTAAGAACTATACACACGTTCCGACAATCTTAAGAGATAGCACCGTGTGTGTGTGAGTGATGTACGCTGTTGGCCGCGAGGCCTTTACAGCTTCACTGGACTTAAAGAGATAGCACCGTTATCTACTCTCTTCTTAGTAGTCGTAGTAATCCAACACGCCCCGCGAGCTTCCCTCGAGTACGAGTATATGTGGGATTTCCCCAGGCAAAAAAAGGTATCTACTACATATATTTTTATTTTATTTATTTATTTATTTCCACACATACAGCTACTTTTACAGACTATATATCCCAATACAGTAGTGTAACCAACTATAAAAAAATAATTTATTTATAACATATAACCATGCTAGCTGTCTTTGTAAATTCACTCAGAGTACAGTGAAATAAGTCTATCTTGGTGTCAATAAGGTTAATGGTGCGGAGCGCGTGCGACAGCGGCGCCTCTTTTAGTAAGTTAGTGCGAGCTCGCGGCACCACCACCTGCGGCGGCCGGCGGCTCCGCCACACGAACCTGTTCGGAACTCTTATACGTACTAATATTTCCCTATTTTCTAATTTACCCCTTAAAACTTTAGAAATATATGAGACAAGTGCGAGGTCTCTCCTAACACTTAATTCATTATACCCGACCATACCCAAAATAAATAGAGTCGGATACATCAGTGGGTAAAACAGGTACACCCCGTATTGTCTCATATATATATATATATATATATATATATATATATATATATATATATATATATATATATATATATATATATATGAGACAATACGGGGTGTACCTGTTTAAAAATAAATTTATTAGGATATCCTAATAAATTTATTTTGTACCTTCTCCAACATAAGACTATACTTAGTTTCATGTGGAGCCCAAATTACTGCGTTACACTCGAGATGACTCCTAACTAGCGCGTTGTACAAGGCTTCAATAGCTTTCATGTCCGTAAATCCCCGAACCATGCGAAGCAAAAATCCTAGGTTTCTTAAAGCATTTTTGCATATTTGAACAATGTACTCGCGAAACGTAAGCTCAGTGTTAAGCATTACTCCTAAATCCCTAACACTGTTTTTCCCTCAATAGTGTAGTTCCAAAGAATCGGTGAGCGCGATCTGAAGAAACTGATATTTACACACTTTGAGATGTTAAACTCCAAGAGGTTATGGTTACACCATCTCGATACCTATATCCTGTCTATATCCCTTTGCAACTTCTGACTGTCGTCTTCACTATTGATAGTAAGAGATAGCTTAAGATCGTCAGCAAATAGCAAAGCCTTTGCATTTCCTACAATTTTTGGCAGATCGTTTACCATTATTATAAATTGTAATGGACCAAGATTGCTACCTTGACTTACACCAGATTGTGTGTAATACGGTTCCGAAATGTTTACTGCGTAATCCACATACTGCTGTCTATCTTTCATATAACTCGCGAAAAATTATAGTAGATGCGGAGTGAAATCGAGCCCTGCTAACTTTTTGAGCAATATTTCATTTTGAACTAGGTCGAATGCTTTTTTTAAAATCAAAGTAAACAGTATCATATTGCCCTCCATTGTCAACAGTTGGTACCACATCGGCCATATAGTTAAGCAGGTTACTTGTGGTGCTTCTTGCTGGCCTGAACCCATGCTGAGCGTCCGAGAGTTGTCCACTGACCTGTGCGAATATGCTCTTATGTGTAGCAGCCTCGAACACTTTCGCTGGTGTAGACAATATTGCTACCGGTCTGTATCCCTCTATTTATCGCCTGATCCTTTCTTGGGTACTGGTACGACTCTAGTTAACATCCATCTCTCTGGGAACACAGCCGTCTCTAGACATAAGTTGTATACGTGGAGCAGCGGCTCAGCCATAATTAATTGATAGTCCTTAAAGGTGAAAGTTGGGATACCGTCCGGTCCCGCCGATTGCTTGGGCTTAAGTTGTTGAAGTGCCCTTTGTACGTCGAATAACCGCAATCTGTCAAGGGTTATGCGCGCCGCTCCATTCTCGCCGCCTGATGCCGCTATTGCTTTGTCCACACACAACTGTGCCCGCTCAACATTATACATTGAGTGAAAAAAGCTAGCAAACTCTTGAGCACACTGTGCGTGAGACAAGACCTCACCGTTTTAAAATCTTTGTGAAATTTTATTATCTCGTTTTGATCTTACATATCTCCAAAAGGACTTTGGGTCTTTTAGGAGTTGATTTTGTATGCGGTGCCGGTACTGGTTCTCTACTGATGCTATTATTTTCTTAACTCTTGTCCTACACTGAGCAAACGCTTCGCAATCTTCAACAGAGCCTGTCAGTTTGTATTTCCTGTGAAGATGACTTTTCGCCTTAATGTCGCGTATTATTTCATGAGTGTAGCACTCGGGGTAAGTGTACCTTGAGCTTTTTCTTTGGAACACAGTCATTAATAATAGTTAATAGTGAGATAAAAATAATTAAGACTCGAGTCTAATTTTAATTTATACATTGGTGTCCAATCTGCCGCCGCCAAAGATTCATACAATAATGATAAAATTTGCTTTCCTAAAATTCCAACCTGCAAAAGTGCGTTTGTTTTTATCCGAATCCAAACAATTATCCGGGGTAGGCAGGTCGCGACAGCGCCGGCTCACCGTGACCTGGAGCGGGGGATGATAGGCGTCTACTGGCACCAAGGGCATCTCTGCCGTGCGAACCCAAACACCCTTACCTCCGTCAGACGTACTTAACACCAGATCTAACTGCCGCTCATTACAATTACCTACACTGTTAGACTGAGTGAATCCACAAAATGTTAAAAAGTACCTATTCATAATAATAAGCAACACTCACAGAACATGAATATAAATTAAAGTCTCCGATTACTAGTACATCGCGATAACTATTTCAATATTTGTCTATACTCGTATTTCTAAATAATAACATATATTCATTCTCACAACAATTCGGTGGGATATATACACCGCAAATTAAAAATAATATTTTTTCTCGTGAATAGACGGTAGCACTAATAATTTCAAACATATGGTCGTCAATGTTTACGTCGTCACTGTGCACTCATCGAAGTTCAAATCGCGGTGTGGCCACAAGACACGCGCCACCTTGCTTCCGCCCATCCGCTCGATCACATCGTAATACTTATATCCAGGTGGTATCATTTCGGCATCTTGAATGGATTTATTACACCCAGTTTCAGTAATAACAAACAGGTCTGCATTAGAAACAGATATACTAGTATAAAAATCTTATAGTTTAGTACGAAGACCCCTCACATTCTGGTAGTATATTTCTATGGGCTTAGTTTGACGTACTTGTTTTTTTGGCTGATCGACGAAACCAAACCCATTCACAAAATTCTATTTTTACAGCCCAGTTTTTTGGATCAGTTAATGTCTCGTATTTCGCTTCTGGAATCCCTATTATAAAAGATGCATAATCTCTTACGGTTTTATGTTTAATCCTTTCTACCATTACTTCTACTTCTTAGCCACATATATTCTTGACATGTGTCTCCAAATTTTTCTCGGATGTTTGTTTTTGCAGGCGCCAGACATGCAAATATTTCTTACGTTCTGTTCCTTTTATTTCAAGTGCACTTGTGTTACCATCCCTTTTTCCTTCATTGTTGGAATACTACTTCTCTGTCTGCCAACTAAAGTCCATTTTTCATCCTTTGTCTAATTTTCGAGGCATTTAATTACATTTACCTCTTTTCCATTTCTAATTTCAATAACAGAGTTTTTACCATTAGTGTGGCTTATTATTGGCCGATCCATTTTCAAATTCGCCAATGTTTCCGCTGATTTTGTTGCTTTGGCTCGTTATTGTTAACTACCTGCATTTCATTGTGTGTATGCTTAACTGCATCCACAAATGATAAAACTGGTTCTAAGTATTCTTAATGTTTCTCTCTATTCTCTTTTACGGGAATTTGCTTGCTCCGATGCATTTCTATTTGATCAATTTTATCTAGTAAAGTCTTAATTTGCATTTTCAATAAATCAATTTTTTGGCTTTTTCTTGAACTACCTTCAATTCCTTCCTTAATTCTTGTAATTCAAATTCTGTCCTCATAAATCTATTTTGTAGTAATGTCTTTGACTGTTCATCATACCGAGCTCTCATTTCCAGACGAAATTCCTTCAATTCTTTTAATATATGAGTTTCTTCTTCATTCATCGTCAGTGTATTTGTTTTCTGACGACAACCGCGTTCCATATTTACGTAATTGTTAGGTGCAAAGGTTCTAGTCGCGACTGTGTTACCTCGTACCGGTGTATCAGAGTTATCTTTCTTCGGAACGGTGCTTACGCATTCCGGACATTTCACTGGCACTTATATTCCTGGGTGAGAGCCTCGAACTTCTCCACCGTCATCGCCAGGCATTTCAGGTGGTATAATTTCTTACAGATCTCTTGTGAACATTCCATGAAAGAAATATCATAAATGATAGTTCCACAAGCATTACATCTTGCATCCGTTTAGTTTTCGGTATTATACAATTTTAAGGCAATACTTTATACACACGAACGGCATCGGCATCGGCACGCTCGCGGGGCGCGCGAGAATAAGCCCTACGAGTATATAGCAAAACACTATTAACCAAAAAATAAAAGAATGACATAACAGCTATAAAATGCGAAAGTAGAAGGATGTGGTATTGGGTATTTTACCAAAATAGACCGAGTCTTATCTGAAGGACTAGTCAAGAGTCTCCGTAACCGGCTAGCGTGATATGAGACGAACTATGAGAGTGGAGGAAGCCAGAGAGGTATGTAAAGAAAGAACCTGCTGGAACTCTGTACTCTCTGCCTAAAAAATTGTAAAAATACTATTTTAAAAGAGTAACCGTGGAGTTTCTTGCCCTTCTTCTCCACAGGAATGACATTTTGAAGTGGTGGTAGAGTCTTTGTTACTATTTTGACGATTCATAAATACTGTAATGGTTTACATGAATAAAAAATATTCTGATTCTATACCGCAAGGGATCTGGCGTGATGATATAAATAGATAGACAAAATGCAGTAAAATTACTTACCCAATTTATGCACTCGCACAGAGAAACGTTGCTACTGAGTACTGATGCATCGACGCAACAGACCAAGTACCGTCACCACGAAATGTATGGGTGCATAAATTGTGACCAAGTGTGTGGGTAAAATATAGGTTTTGAGTTTAGAGGTGTCGAAAGTATCTCGAAATGTTCCATGCAATATGTGTAGCACGCGGCGAGTGCGTCTACACTTTTCGTTCCCGTACTTGACCAGTGTCCCAAAAACTGTTGTGTATCCGGATTGTATTGTCGAAAGTGTTGCGAATGCACCAGTTTACGCACTGCAATCTCCTTATAGATAAAAATTCTCCTTGCATCTTAGTGTCAAAATCAAAATATGAACTGCTCCCGCTTATTCTGCAAACGTCTTCGATTGAGCTGCACAAAGAAATCATGCGAAGTCACTGAACGTAATTACAGTATCAGTATGTTGCGATATCGGCGCATCCGCCAATAAGCATGCCATTACGATCTTGGTCTCGAACCTATTTGCGCTTATATTAAAAAGGCGACAATCCGATATTCGCGAACGCGTCCAACCATCTGAACCCCCTCATCGTAGCCGCCGCCGCCTACGCACCTGACTCTTCTCCTATCAGCCACTACCGCCGCCCGCGGCATATTCTCATCGATCCTCCCGATGCCTTTACTTATAAGATACCACATACAGGATCCGACACCGACCTCACCAACGAGGTCGAAGAATCCCTTGCTCGCCGGCCGGTGCAGAACACCACGGCGAGACACCTATTTTACGCCCTCCCCATAGCGAATGCCCAAACTGAGGCTGTTCCTCTTAGAGGCGCCCTTGAGCTAGTTGCGCCCTTGCCTGTCTGGCTCGAGCGTGGCGGTTGCACGCTCGTCCTCTTGTCCGATGAAGCTCACTCACAGCGAAGATCATTCACACACACACACACAAACACAACAATGAGGATGCACCCTTAAGGGTACTGAGAAAAGGCTATGCTTTTAAAATCTTTTAGATAAGCAACCATTTTGTTTAAAACATAAACATGGCGGAACATACCCAACTGGAACAGATATAGTTATCTGTGTAAGATTATAGATTTCATGACGTAATATATGGGGAGGATTTTTGCTAGGAATGTAACAGTTGAATAGGGAATTAATTTTTATTTATATATATAGACTATAAATAATAAATACCTAATTATTTAAGCCTATATTTATAAATAGAGAATAATAAAAACTGTACTCTTTGCCTACCCTGCAAGGGATATGGCGAGATCATTTAGAAAAAGAGACATACTTAAAATAAAAATGTACAGCTACGAATGAGATATATTGCTTACTTAAGAGGTTACTAAGGCCGTTTCCGGCTTTATCATTTAACGCTGGACGCCACTAAGTGGCGATTGTCATGACAAATCCAATGAGTTCAAACGTGATAGGGTTATGTTGAGTAGCTAGTTGGGCAGTTCCTATGGCCACCTGTCGGCTCTATCATCAAATCAGCTTCAGGCATCATATTATGGCATTGTCACCGGAGTTACATACATATGCCAAATTTTAGAAAATTCATAAAAAAAAAATTATCAAAAAAAATAACTTAAAACATTGTAACAGGAAAATAATGGTTCATAACGGTTATATAAAGGGAAATAATTATGTTACTTAAGCCACTTAAAAGCATAGATATACCTAATATTAGCCAAATGAGATCCTAATAATCAAGCGTCGATTTCCTAGCACACTCAAAATAGCATGATTGAGACTTAAGGTTAATAAATACAGTGCTATGAAGTTTTTACACCGAAATCATGTACCTACCTATATGCCTACTGCCCTATAAAGTTTACATAAACATGGTTAAAATTATTATACGAATATATGTTCTATAAAATACTCAACAAAACCACGCGAATATTATGAGCCATTTGTTGTTGTTTTATTGTAGTCAAAATTATTTCACACCCATAAAAGTATTGCTATTATGGGAGTTACAATATCTTAAACTTTACACTAAGACTTTACATCATTATATTGTGTAAGAAAACAAAACAACAAAGTGATAAAGTTAAATTACACGCCTACGTATAAAATTATGTACTTATATCTATTTTATTGTTTTTATAGTCAACAGAAAAGTTTTGAGAACAATAACATTCCATTGTTAGGAATGCGATAAGAATCGAAGTTCTTTAACTACCTTCAAACTTTTGAAACTACTATATAAAATTATTGATAAATATATCAACAGCATGGTTTACAACTCCTAAAAATTTTGATATTATAATTTAATTTCATTTATTTTATATCATTACATTCGCAGTCAAATTGAATATAATATTTTTAACTCGAGGGTAGATAGGTATTAGCGGCGAGGAACCAGCTCACTTAACATATCTGTGTGTTTATGTATATATGTAAGAAATGTAATTAGTATAAATTGTTGCATCTACGGCTCGTCAGGTCTTTACCATCGCCGGCGGCAAGGCGATAACATATTTCAAGAGAGATTATTGTATTTTTTTTCAACCTACGTCGATTATGGAGTCCTTACCGGGAAATTTTAATGCTGAAGAACAAAAACCAATTTTTACTTTAGCTGGTGAAGCGAAGGTTACAACAACAACCGTAAGTGCTAATTTTACTTGTTTATTTGTTATTACCCCCATTAAATGGCATCTGAAATCGTAATTCTTTACGTTAAACTATATGTACTAATTGTATAATGGTTGCTAATGTAGATCTGTCTAGATGGAGTCTATTTGGAGCGTTTTTCTGTGGGTGTGTGTGTGTGTGAATGTGAATGATCTACGCTGTTGGCCGCGGGGCCTTTACAGCTTTACCGGACAAAATGGCGAGCGTGCAACCACTACGTTCGAGCCAGAAGGGTAAGAGGGCAACTACCTCAAGGGCGCGTCAAGGAGGAACGGCCTTGGCGGGCAATGGATTTTCGAGCTTGCCGCGAACGTCGGTGTCTTAACATGTGTGCGGTATCTGTATCCGAAAGAAGGGGTGTAAGGGCGTCTGGAGGGTCGGTGAGAACATGCTGCGGACGGCGGTAGAGGCTGATAAGAGGGGAGATAGGTTCATAGTCGGCTGCGGCTACGATTAACGGATTCCTATGATTGGACGCGTTCGCGAAATATCGGGTTGTCGCCTTTTTATTATACGCGCGAATAGGTTCGAGACTGAGATCTATATGGAGCAATAGTATCACGCACACATAGTGCGTGATACCAATTAGTGGCGATTTTGGCCCCATTTTTTTACCAATACTCTGTCTAAACAAGTCTTAGTTTTAAGTCTGTTATGTTCAGTTTAATTTGGCATAACGTATCTACAGTTATGTTAAATGCATTTTTTTCAGATAGTTAACTAGCATACTTCTTGGCTGTACATAAAATATTAAACTTTGCAATATTTTAATAATTTTGGGACACCTGCTAGTATTTATATAAATCAGTTCGTTGCGACCTTTTAAGCCGGAGAAAATCTATAGTAATTATACATTTTTATTTTTCACACGGCCTCGTTGGTCTGGTGGCGTATAATGCGCGTTGTGATCACAATGTCCTCGATTTGAATCCTAGGTCGGACAAAGTGTATATTTTCTAACAAAAAAGGTAAATTAACGATAGACTGGTCCCTATTAAATGGCACCTAATATCGTCTGCGAAAAGTGGGTGTACACGGTACACCTCTGCCTCCCTCGCTTGCGGAATATAGGCGTGACGATGTTTATTATCTTTTAACCCATACAAGTATATTTTACAGGATAGCTATACGTTTAGCGACAATAGGAACTTGGGAAGTGCCCAAGAAGGAACCACGTTGACCTCAATGACTTCTATGTTGTCGGGAGTCGGCGGGAATGAGCTATTGAACATGATGGCCCAGCAAGAGCCGAGGGTAGCTGACCCTGGTAAGAAATTAACTTGTAAATCGGTCTTGAAAATTAATTTAGACATTACTCTAGCTGTTACCCGCGGCTGCGCACCTTTTGATCTTGTAATATCTTTATAAATTATAGCCTATATATAATTTTGATTTACGTGGCTTTCATTATTGTACAGTTTTATTAAAATCTGTTCATTATTTCTGCGTGAATGAGTAACAAACATCCATACATCTATGCTCACAAACTCAGAATATTAAGGGAATTTCATACCAATGGTACTCTTTGCCTACCCCGTTAGAGACTTGTTTTTCTCATCATTCTTACGTAGCCATCAGTGTCCTACTGCTCGGAAAAAGCCTCCCTCTATTCCATTCTACATTATTTGAGGGCCAATCGTTTTAAGGGGGGTTTTGGGTTTACTGTCATAGGTATGGTAGACTGTTTGGTTGGCTTGGTAGCGTATAATGTGCGTAGCGATCATGAGGTTCTGGGTTGGGTTCAAAGTGTAATTTTTCAATAGAAATATTCCCAATATCAGTCCGATGTCTGGAACTGTCTCCGATATAAACTAGCTGTTACCCGCGGCTGCGCACGCGTTTAAATGGGAAAAAGAAAAATGACGTTTTACGTTTTTCTGTGCAATTCCATTTTTTCTCCTTTTAAGAACCTTCGTAGGACAATTATTAAAAAAAATATATCTGAATCGGTCCAGCCGTTCTTGAGTTTTGCGCTTAGCAACTCATTTAGGCATTCATTTTTATTTATATAGGTCTTTAGGGACATTTTTACTTACGTACATACTTTATGAATACATCCCTCAAATGATGATTCAAGCTTTCAAATACTTTAATAAAAATCTACTATTTACTAAAATGTCTCATTATCAAACTGTTTGCTTGATCGAGGTTAATGCTTAATTATTTTCTTAATATTACCTCTAGCACCTTCTGTTGGCGACATGGAGGATTTGCTGTCGAACATTCGTTTAAACGGTAACGATATCTTCAGCGATGAAGCCAGTCTAAATAATTATTTCACAGGTAATAAAAAGATACCTAACTAAGCCGTCCTACTTATTTATATTATTTCTAAAAAATATATAGGTATCCGAGAAATTGAAAATTGTCATATATAACATTAGGTTTTTGTGAATATTCTTTACTAAAATCGGATATATTATTTAAAAACTTTTTAAAAGAAGGGGAGACTGACTTCAAAAAACAAAAAATAAATATTTGAAGTCGGTGCTGGTTGGTGCAGTCTGTTACTTGGCACCGATTTCAAATATTTATATTTTGATTTTTGAAGTCAATTTCCCTTTTTTTAAGTTTTTAAATATTAAGAGATGAGTAATTAATTATGTATACCTATATTATATTATTATACAGTAAGGTATAAGTACCTCACTGTATAATAATATAATATAGGTATACATAATTAATTAAAACAATCCTTTAAGCAGGATTGATATAAGGGTCATTGTAACTGATTTTACACATTCGTGCTTTTTGCGGTCAAGGAGTCCCGTGGTGTATCTTTAAAGTCAAAGGTCCATTACCATACCGATACAATTAAAATGGGACTACCCCGGCGCTATACTGAATCAAATCAATGAAAGTCTGTTAATATTTTGCTTAGTTCTATAGTAGGGTACCTATAGGATTGACGTAATATCCATAATATTTCAATCTACACATCTGTATTGTTGGTCGTTAAGGAGTTGCCTGGTGTATCTTCAAAGTCCAAGGTCCAATACTACTGAAATTAAAATGGGACCACGTCTGAGCTATACTGAATTCAATGCAAATAGAATCATCAAAATCGATTCATAATTGGGGGAATGATCGCGTAACATACATACAAAAAAAACAGTCGAATTGAGAACCTCCTTTTTGAAGTCTGTTAAAAATAATATATCAATGCCAAAATCCAATAAACGCGTTTAAAGAGCCGGCTACGTAATACAGCGTAAGCGCATCGATGAGACATAGATACGATGGGGGTAAGCGTACCTATTGTCATGTTATTTAATGAATATTAAACGCGCCGATTTCTTTTACTATATTCCATTTTACATACAGAGATATATAGAGTATTGTCGAAACATTTCCAACTGCATAATGCCGTAAATAGTTATTTGTTTAGATGAGCCTTTAAGGTGCTTGGCACACGATGTGAGCTACATGCGCCGACTCTCTTGTGGGTAGTAGGTATGCAATTAAACGGCGCAAGAGCCTCGCCTTCCATTAGTTTCTAGCACCACGTATAAGCGGCAAAAAGGTAATTTAGCCATGTGATTTCAGGGTATTCTCGACCGGAGTCTGCATCAACAAACTCTTGGGCCGATGGCTCTGTGCATAGTCCCAGAAATAGTAACGCAGGAATGACTGACACTTTCGATTTTCTTGTCAAAAGTAAGTATTTTTGTTAAGTAGATATTAGTAATAGTACTTGTAGTAGCGTGCATAAGACGAACTATGAGAGTGGAGGAAGCCAGCGAGGTATGTAAAGAAAGAACCTGTTCGAAATCTGTACTCTCTGCCTACCCCGCATATATTATTTATAGTTATTAATAAGTCCTGAACTTTAGTAAAACACCAACTCAATGTAAATCATGTATTTTGCTAGGTAGCCATTGTACAAGAGTTCGTATGTCATCATATTATTTATCTACCTACTTAATCCACATTATTAATAAACAAAGTAAAAAAGTACCCTATTCTAATTCTCATAAATCCATGTAAACAAATCAACAATATAACATACCTCCCCCCTAGTATAATAGATATAACATAAATACATGTACCAATAGAACTGCACCAACACCGTATTCCGAGCTGTCACACGTAAGTACAAGTGGTTTTCGTAAGTCAAAGTGCTCCAGTGTTAGTGGTTCTAGTATAATAGCCTTGTGCCTTGTAGGTATAAATCTTTCATAAATACATGTACCAATCGAACAATGATTTTAACCTTAAATGCCAATACATAATTAAGCTGTACAAGCTGCACAAAAGGCATCTATGACATAATTATGGAGTTTTAGAATGTAGATCTATTTATTTTTTACTTTTCCTGGTGCCGATGAAACTTAAGGGAATATCTGATGGAGGTATACCCAAAATCTCTGTCCATTCATCCGCATCAGGAATCTCAATTATTTTATCCAAATCCTGAGTGTCTGGATTCTCTGTTCGTACCGGTTCATCACTCTCTAAATCATCAGCTATTCTCTCTCCCTCCTCTGGCCCGGAATTAGATAATTTTTTTATTAATTGATCAATGTGACGGTCGATTAGAGCTCCATTCTCAGTACAAATCTTGTAATTAGATGGACCGTTCTTATCACATATCTGACCTGGTAACCATCTTGGGCCCAATGCATTATAGTTGCGGTACATAATGTTCTGACCTACATTTGTTTCTCTCGTTTTATTCTCCCTGTTGACATCAATCTGTTTCTTAGTCCGTTTATGTTGTAGATTATCTGGGTCTAGAGTGTCCAGTCAAGTACGTAGCCGTCTATTCATGAGCAGTTCTGCACGTGTCTTCTTTGTTGTAGTGCAAGGTGTGACCCGAAGTCCTAGCAGTAGATTTGGAATTCTACTGTCCCATGCCAAGTCATCCATTTTCCTTAATTTATTCTTAATTGTCTGTATCATTTCTTCTGCCAACCCATTTGTAGCTGGTTGATATGGGGCTGTAGTCACATGACAAATGTTATTAGCAGTGAAAAATTTCTCTATTTCATTAGATACGAAACATGTGCTGTTGTCCGACACTATTATATCACATCGCCCATGTGTAGCAAATACCGTCCTTAATAGTTTAATGACCGTAGCCAAAGTGGTGTTATCGACCATAAATATTTCAGGCCATCGAGAGTAAGCACACACGATAATCAAGAAATACTTATTGTAGAATGGTCCAGCGAAATGAATGTGTATTCTGGACCAAGGCCTGACTGTGTAATCCACTTATGATAGGTCTTTGGCGGCATGTGTTGATGTTCCAGACATTTAGTACACGTGCTGACTAGGTCTTCGGTGTCTTTATTGAGGCGTGGCCACCAAACATAGCTTCTAGCTAGAGCTTTCGTTTGTACGATTCCTGAATGTGTTCTGTGCAACGCTTTCAACACTGCTTGGCGAATGGACTTTGGTACGACCACTCGATAACCCAACAATATGCAGTCGTCCTGAAGCGACAATTCTAAACGATTCAGCCAGAATGGACGTAAATTGTTGTCATCGACTCAATATAGTAGATGACACGTGACAATGTGTTATCACGTCTCGTTTCCGACGCTATCTGCTCAACATCATAGGGAAAATCTTCTGGTGACTCGGCCATCAACAATATTTCACCGAGCTGTTGTTCCGGCTCCTCTGGAACTGGTTGTGGCCAACGACTTAAATTGTCTGCGAATCCCAATTTGCGCACCTGGTTTATAACCTATTTCATAGCTGTAAGCGATGGCAATCCCAGTTAATCGAGGTGACTATTAGGCATAGGTTTCTTTGGATCAAATAAACACAGTAGCGGTTTGTGATCAGTCACGAATCGAAAATGTCTTCCCATAAGGTAATTATGGAACTTGGTGATACCAAACATTATAGATGCCGCCTCTTTATCTAGTTGCGAATAACGTCTTTCGTTTGAATGTAATGTTCTTGACGCCATAACTATGGGACGTTCCTGTCCATTATGAGTCTCATGAGACAATACTGCACCAACACCGTATTCCGAGCTGTCACACGTAAGTACAAGTGGTTTTCGTAAGTCGAAAGTGCTCCAGTGTTAAATCAAAGGTAATAAGACGTTTCGCTGTGTCGAATGCATTTAGTTCACGCTCTCTCCACCTCCATGCCTGAGATTTTTCCAATAAATTCCAATAACCTATGTAGTGGCTCTAGTATAATAGCCTTGTGCGGTATAGATCTTTCATAAAAGTTGTATAGACCAAGAAATGCCTGCAGTTCCTGCTTGTTCTTAGGCTTAGGAGTGTTCACGATTGCCTCTACTTTACTTTTTGCGGGATGTATTCCCTCCGCATCTATGACAAATGCAAGAAATTCGACCCTTTCTTGAGAAAATTTGCACTTATTCTTATTAGGGCGATGGCCAGCTCTACCTAACCATCCCAAAACAGTGTCCAGTCTGGCCTGCAATTCTTTATACCTGCCACTAATAATAATATCATCAATTAGGACAGCTATTCCCGGAATATCAGCCAGCAAGTAGGAATAGCTACAGAGTCTATCCTGAAATATTTCTTTGTGTTTATTGATCTATCTATTGATTTTAACACCATCTTCAATGAAGTTAATATTCATTGATATGTTTAGCGGGCTCCACCAATCACGACCTAAAAGATTTGGTCCAGTTCCTCTAGCGACGATGACGCAAAGATCTCTGATCATCTCATTGTATTGTACTGGGTACCAAAGTTGTCCCAAAAGACGTACAGGAGTCTCTGTCCATGTCCGGAGCGACAGTTCGATAGGCTGCAAAGCATCACGTGGTAGACGAAGGCGAATCGAGTGCCATGTGCGTTCATTAATGAACCGCATTAACATCTATCGGCTCGACAACTGCGGGAGGTCCACTACGTTCTGATAAGTTATACAGTCCCGCTTCAACAGTTCGTACTGTAGTCTTTCGTCCCTCATACCACAAACTAATCGGTCACGTAACATTCGCTCTAAGTCTATAAAATTGCAACTGGAAGTTAGTTTTCGTAGTTAAGCTATAATAGTCCGTTGCAGACTCGTCATATTTTTGATCTCGTTTATAAAACTGAAAGGACAATGATATTTCATTTGGCTTTGGGCTAAAATGTTTTGTAAGAATGTTATGTATTTCATCAAATGTCAATTCACTAGCTTTGTTTTGTGTAATTAATGCAATGAATGTTTCGAATGTAAAGAAATTTGCTCGCTTATCAGGATCCAACACGACGCCATTTGCCTCAAAACAAAATTGTAAACGAGTGAAATAAATGTCCCAATTGTCCGTTTGCGGATTAAACTCATCAAATTTCACTGCTTTACTGTTCATTTTGAACACTTTTTACCAAACGTCGCCACTATTAAGTCCTTAACTTTAGTAAAACACCAGCTCAATGTGAATCATCTATTTTGCTAAGTAGCCATTGTACAAGAGTGCGTATGTCATCATCTTATTCATCTACCCACTTAATCCACATTATCAATTAATAAAGTAGACACTATTCTAATTCTCATAAATCCATGTAAACAAATCAACAATATAACAGTTATAAAACCGGATTACTGAAATGAGCCTACCTAGTAGTTGTTTATTTAGTACGTATCTTAGACTTTACGATTCGATTTTTTCCATTCAAAATAATTGTTACCGATGTTTTCCAGGTCTGTCGTCGGCAAACAACTACGTGTCGATGTTGACGTGCGAGCAGCTGTATGTGCTGCGATCCATTCGCCCCAGCCTACTGTACGAGCTCCTGCTGGAAGTAGCGAAGGCACGCAGTGATAGGCGCACGCGCCGAGCATTCTCAAATGTATATTCTTTATTTGCCTAATTGTTAGACCTTGCTTGAAAATAGCACCTCTATTCTAATTTACGTATGTAATCTTGGGAAACATTTTCTTGGCGGATTTTCATTCGATAATGTCGTCGTTTAGACACTGACACGGGACGAACCTTTGTGCGTTCACAAACATTTCGGTCTCTGTTTCTGCATCTGAAATTCGTATTTGTAAACAGAACTATGACGGCAATCATCTCGATTGTGGGGCTTTACAATAAAGTATCTATTGGTGCTGTTATAATGTCTGTGCTCAAGGGTGTAATGGCCACTCTGACTAAACCCTACGATACCAGCTTCATATCTACAAGCTTTATTTGAAACATTATAATTTGTGTGCTATAAACTGGTATTTGTATCACAGGAGTGTGCGTTCTGTAAGAATAACGGTGAGAACGAGGAGTGCTACTCGACTCACGCTCTGAAAGACGCCGACGGCCGCGTGTTATGCCCCGTGTTGCGCGCGTTCCGCTGCCCGCGCTGCGGCGCTACTGGCGACCGCGCACACACCATCAAGTACTGCCCCGAGCCCGCCGACACAGGTCACCTATCCACCATTCTATTAGTGGTACACTTAACTGATTCGTGCAATCATTCCCGTTGTCCCCCCACCCGCGTGTACACCAGTGGTGGCCAAAGACACGATTTTTAAAAAAGTATTCCAGGTACACCTTCAAAAATCATCCAGCGAGACCAATGACGTATTTAGCGCGGTATTTAATAATGTAAGCGGCCTGGCTAAAATGTTGGGAATCTGAAATCTATTTATGTAGCATACTTTTTAATTGATGATCTAAATGGTTTTTGTTTTTATAATTTTTATTCTTGCGGTATTACTATTAGATAATAGTCACTTCTTTTTGCGGCTGATAGGTGAAATAAAACAACATTTATTCCACGTTAAAAAATTACAGTAATAAGCTTTACTTCGGTCATATATAAATTACTAGTGATATGTATCTTTATAAATTATACTGTATGTTATTCTGATCGATCAAAATTCGTTTAGTAGTAACAACATCCAAACATCCATCCTCACAAACTTTCGCGTTTATAATATACTAGCGAACCGCCCCGGCTTCGCACGGGTGAATTATACACATAAACCTTCCTCTTAAATCATTCCATCCATTGGTGAAAACCGTATGAAAATTCGTTCGGTAAGTAGTTATAGTTTATCGCGTTTAAACAGACAGACGCGTCGAGTGGACTTTGTTTTATAATATGATTCTCGTTACTTTTGTAAAACGCTAATGTAATTCTAGCTATTTCCCACTGGACTTCTATTAATCATAGTACTGATGCATTATAATTGTGACTTGCAGGCGCGGGCAGCCTGGCCATGCGTCGTCGTGCGCCGCCCTCCACGTCCCTGTTCCGCGCCGGCCGCACGCACGGACCCGCGCCCGCGCCGGCCACTTCGCCCGTCAGCTCGCCGGCCAACCCCTCCCTCTCGTACTCCTCGCTGTGGTCCAACTTTAACATCAACTAAATACCATAGTTAACGTATGTAAATAGTTGAGCATCTTAGAATTTCATCTTCGTTTTCTCACTGCTGAGGATCACGACCATATACAATCGGTCTCCATTGGGTGCGGTCATATGCGGAGTGGACCCCACGGTGCATGCTGCCGCCTCCTTTTTACTATGTCAGACCATCTTGTAGGCGCCCTTCCCTGAGCAGGTTTACCGTCCATTTTGCCTAAAATAATCCTAGACGCGCATCACACAAATGCGCGCTCTAAGTGGCCTCTCGACAGTGTTCAGTAGGTTCCTCTGAGGTCTGCCGAGAAGTCGCGTAGAACGCGCGTTTTTGTGCGCAATTCGGATCGCTAGATGCTCAATTGTTTACATAATATAATAACTGTTGCAATACCCACATAGGTGTCAGTCAGCGTACGGCCTTCGTGATCATTGGAGTGGACTAAAAGCTCCATTACGCTCCCTGAAGCTGTACGCTTTTTAGCCTTATATAAATAGGAACCAACAAATTCCTACTTAAAATTACAGGTGTACGTGGCACCATGTGTGGTTCAATGTTAAGAGATGTTAATAACTCTGCTTATATCGGTGGCATGACCTTTACTGTGGCACTGAAATATTGTTGTAGAAACATATATTTGATTTATCAAGTCGTCCTTGAGCATATTTATTGTTACAAGGAATTTCCTGATATAAGCCGAATAGCTCGACCTTATTTAATATATCTAATGGTCACAACTCTGTAATCGTGTATGAAAGTTTCGATATATCTATGTACCTACATCATTCGTTTGTATGTTAATAAAGGATGCTGTTTTCTGTTAGAAATAACTAGAATATTTCGTATCAAGGAAATTGTGTTCTATACTTACTAAAAGTAGCGTTCATTTCACTACATAACATGTAGGGAATTGAACGAGTTCACTTTGAACGGTACGCGGGTCGTGCTTCAGGTAACATCTAAGCGAAT
This sequence comes from Phalera bucephala, assembly GCA_905147815.2. Taxonomy (NCBI): domain Eukaryota; kingdom Metazoa; phylum Arthropoda; class Insecta; order Lepidoptera; family Notodontidae; genus Phalera; species Phalera bucephala. Next base: position 19,101,981 of record LR990621.1, read on the forward strand.
GATGTCACCTAATATATTTTTATTCCCTTTCAATTTTTCATTGGTGGTAACATTTTAATCAATAATAATATCCATCCCATTATTTTTTCACAAGCTACAATTTGTAAATCTTTTGTAAATTTTAATGAAATTATTTATGATACTGATTCATTATTAATTTTGGCAAATTGTTCAATCAAATAAGTGTACCAATGAAAAATTTACTTTACACCGTTTGTTTATACTTATAACATTAAAATATATTTTTGAGCATTAAAAAAATTGTTCTATTATTTAAACAAGTTCCCGTCTTCTGGTAGATAGTGAATCTCTTCTTTCATCTCCCACTGACAGCAAAAATGCCATTCATTAAGCCATTCTGAACCCCAATAAAATAATACTTACAATAAAAAGACTTCATTCTCATATTTTTTTATTCAAATACAACTATTAGGTGATACATTAAAAGTATAACAGAGTATTTAGTTTTATTATGGTTGCTAAAACAACATTTTTGTAACAATGAATAGCGTAGGTACAATCATTAATTTTTCAATTTAACAATGTGCCTTCCAGGCGATGGCACTTTAGTGATTTTAGATGTGAAATTTTAAACATTTTTATATTACTTGGACCATAATATTCGTATAACCTCGCAGAAATAACACATAAGAACTCATTGGAAGGTCCTAATATCGTTTTCTAACTCTGCTCATAATCATAATGAAATGTATAAATTTTCTCTTTGATGTTATTTGATTTAAAACTTTATGGTCCTCGTCATAGGGCGCATACAATATTTCTGTAGGTTCATACATATTAATTAGACAAGAATAATATTTCGTCGTATTTTTTTTTCAAATAAAAAATAATAAATTCGTTCTGATTTCAAACTTGAACCCTTCGTCTGCTACAAAGAGTCTTCATTCTTAGGGTAGCCATTTTACATATATAATTAAGCCGGCTCTTCACTATACGACAGTGTCGACTAATTTCAATTAGTTAATAATTTGCATAATTGTTTCTCCCAAATAAGCTTGCTTTTGCAGTTTATAAACATGACAGGGTTAATCTACACCTTAATACCACATACCTTAAGGGGTAGGCAAAGTACAGAGTTCGAACAGGTGTTTTCCTTACAGACCTCTCTGGCTAATCATAGGGTAAATGCAGGTAATAAGTAAAGTTAGTAGACCTCTGTATGTCATAAGAAAAAAATATATGTACATCGTCACGCCCCACACCCCCCCGCGGAACTGGCAGAGGTGTACAGTAGATGTTAGGTCTCAATGTAATAGGAGGGCGAGCTTATTGCCATTAGCCGGACTCTGCCAGCTATCGAGAATTTTTCGACAAACAAGCTGTCGGACCTGGATAATTCTTGAAAAAAAACAAACCTTTAAGAACAATAATTCTATCCAACACAGATTTACGGTTTAGTGAAGCAAAACACATCGTGATGTTCTATCCTTTTAGGCTATAATATGTGTCGCCTCCCATCCTTCTGTCTAGCGCACAGGATTAAAATGAGTGATAAACATCAGTCCTATAGTGAATCGACAGCCATAAAGATGTGAAATCCTTAATTACAATAACATCTAACAAGCATTAACAGTTTAATATAGTACTTAAAAACTATTTAGGTAAATTCATCGAAACAGTACTGGGAATCGTTATTCGTTATAAAATTTTTGTAGGTGTATATACAGATAATCCCGGTGGATATTAGTGGTCTCGGTAGACCGGTCAGTTTTAGAGTCTGAAACTCCTAAAGGATTGTTATATTCATGACGTCAATTTTCTGGTTAAGATATACTGTTACAGTAAGTCTTAAGTTATTTTATTTCCTATCTATCCATCTGTATCATTACGCCAGATTTCTTGCGGGATAGCCAGAGAGTTCCAGCAGGTTGTTATTTTATTGCAGTAATTACTAATGCAAGTTGTAAGCTACAAATATTAGTATGGGTCTGTGTCTACAATAAAAAGACAATTCTCTATTGATAATGATATCTGCCTCGTAGGTTTAGTGGCAAAGCGCATCGCTTTGTGATCACGAGGTCCTGGGTTCAAATCCTAGGTCGGACAAATGTGATTTTTCTAACGAAAACTTCCCAGTATGAGTCCGGAGGTGGGAATTGTGCCCGATATATGGCAACAGGCCCCTATTACATGGGGCCTAACATCGTCGGCGAAACGTGGGTGTACTCAGTACACCTCTGCCACCCCCGCTTGGGGAATATAGGCGTGACGGTGTTGATAATGATATCAATTAGTCTGTATCTACCTTAGTGTTGTAAAAGCGCTCGAGTCGGCGCTTGAAACGCTCGCGACTTCTACGTGTTTCAACGCTCGTGAGCGTCAATTCAGCGCTAATTTTTACAACACTATTCTACCTATTGCTGAGTGAAGGCTTCCCCCAGGTGATATACCTGTCTACATGTTAAAAATATACAGGACTTATTTTGTTTTCTTTTTGTTCTCTAGTCCAAATCTCCAGTATTTTACAGTTTCAGACTTACCCATACCGACCATCTAGATGTATTATCATGTGCAGGAGAATCGAAGTCATGTCGACTGGAATACTGGTTCTTAAAGACTGTAGTAGCTGGATTTTATAATAAGAATAAATGTCTTATTTGTTTTAGAAATATATGACACAATAACTATCGTAACAAGTAAAGATTGCTGCAGTTAATACAATTGATTTCAACATTATAATTTTTGGACCTTTACTAAAATCAAAATCGACTGTAATCAGAGAGGTTTTATTAACATTACAATATTTACATTTGTATTAATCCTGGAATAGCTATAATAGTATTTTTCACATAAGATGTGTAGTGACAGTTCTAAGTTCCAAACGAAATTAAGATTTAATTCAATGATTTTAAGGCGTAAAACCATAAGTATAGAAACAGGTCATACCTCTTATTGCCATTGAATAAAGTACTACTTTGACACTTACAGCTGTCACAGTACATCTTTCATGAAAAATACTTTACACTTTTTGTCATCTTTCATGAAAAATACTTAACACACTATACATGCGGCCGCTTGCAAATGGAGCATTACATTTATATACATTTGGCAAAGTGAGAAAGTCACGTCAAAATGCCGGTGGCCTTGAGCCCTGACATGTGTGTAGCAACCATTACACGTGCTATGATTTTATTGTGTAACAAATTTATATCCACAAGTAGGACAAAAAAGATATATGTAATGTTATCACGATATTAACAGGCCTTAATATTATGGTTTATTTGCAAACAATTTTAGCCTTGTATTAAGTCTGCAGCAAGAATTTTCCGATCGACATGGTTCTATACATTTAAACAATAAAAATATCTTTATAGACGGAGGCAAGTTGAGGATAATATTGCAATAAATTGGCAAGTGATAATTCATTAGGTACTTAATCACAATAAAATAATATATGTATAAAAATATTAATAAGCTTCGTTTGAGATTCTTAACTGAGCCAAATTATATAAAAGAATAATTAGAATATTAAATGCGAAATTTTTTGGAATGATTTGTTAGTCATTTGAATAGAGGAATGTTATCAATTCGCATTTTAGAAAAAATAAACATAAATTTTCGTAAAAAAAATATCTGATATCTACACAGATAGGCCAGCAAGTTTCATATCCCAATAGTATAAGTTTCATATCTCAAGTATATATGTATATCCTACCGATATCAATATTAAACCAATACTTAAAATCTTTGGCTTACTAAAATTAAATCACACCACCCTTTGTAATATGGCCCTTACTTATAAATGAGAATTGTAGTATTTCAAACTTTATTATAAACTGAGGAAATGGGAAAGAATATGTTGTATTCATGTCATTTATATGACCTATTTTGTTTTGACTATAACTAAACATTATTATTAATACATTAACTTTTTGCTGTCACCATTTAAAAATAATGATCGATTTTTATTTTGATCTTAGACAGAAAGAATAAGATAGACGGGAGTGTTTTATATAGCGAGTACGTATTATTTCCTCCGTCGTTTCATAATGAATTTTGCGTAACGTAACGATATCGAGATAATATGCTATTTATCGCTCTACAATTGTAAGGATATAAGGATGAACGTCACGCTACGCTTTCTCGAAACTAAAACGTAGCGTGGATTATTCGTACCAGCCCCATTATTGGGAAAAAAATATATTTAACCGTTGTCAAACAGCACTGGACATTTTACGGAGTTACTTCGATGAACTTCATTTGTCTTATTTTTCGATTATTATTTTTTAAAGCATTTACTTCTCTAATTTCTTCACCAGTCTACAATAAAATGACTATACTAATTTTAATATAATTATTATTATGTTATTTCGTAATAATAACACACAATTTAATATGATAACAAAATGGAAGAAAACTTTATGAAGCGTATCATTTGTCACTATGTTTACATTATAACAATACAACATGCTGGCGAAATATATTCTAATAACAATATTGGATATAAAATTTGATTATGTGAATTTGGCAGCAAACGTTCAGTGCGTAAGTTTTCATTAGAAAAAGCCTCCTATAATATTAGAGAGATCATTTTATACATTACATCGTTGGCCGGAAAAGAACTCCAAGTAATTTTATTAACACGATTTTTTAAATAAAATAACTGTATTGAAATCATTCGTTTTTTTAAAAAAAATAGCGACTTTTATAAGCACATTTAGGTATATCTAAATCGCATATCATAAAAATATGAGAAATAAATTATAAAAAATAAATATAGATTCGAAACACCTTCGTTTTAGTCTCGGAGAATGTCAGCGTGATATCGTATTCGGCACAATCGTATGAGGGCTTCGTTCTAGCATACACGTTGACGCATTAAATTGTGAGTACCTGTGGGCCGCCGCGGCCGCACTACCACAGCCATCGTCGACGACCGACGGACTCGTTGCGTCATTCATTCAGTTGTTCACCTGAAATAGAAATAGATGATAAGCTGACATGACATCCAGTTCCTTACTACAAACGAGTCACATGGGTAATGTTCCAACAATTTACGTTAAAAATACCTTTTTAAAAGCAAGCTTTTTTAACAAAAACACAACGAAGACATCTTAGCTAAGTTAAGGACCTTCCTATAACTTCATTCCGGTTCCATCATCAGACCCTGGACACCATCTAGGTCTACAAATCTCGTCAAGATAAATCCAACAAGCCCCAACACGGAGGGGTTATTCTGAGTAGTTGAGTGGTTCCCTTGGTCTTTCCTCTTCATCATCAACAGACCTTGAACATCATCTAGTTGGAACTATCCAACCAGATGATCTTCAGGTACTAACTTGTCAATACCAATCTAACAAGCCTAAACACGAGGTGGTTATGTTGTGTAGTTTACATGTTCCCATTCCCACTTTCCGATTCCATCATCAGACCAGCTCCTTGGTACCATATTATTGCATTGTCCCCGGACTTATATAGGTATGCCAAAATAAATTTGCAAACTGACAGAATATTATGCAAAACATTAAAAGGCACGCAACAACCCAAAAATAAAAAAGTGCCAAAATAGGCCGTGTCCTATCTGAAGGGCAAGTCAAGAGTCTCCGTAACCGGCGAGCGTGTATGAGACGAACTATGAGGATGGAGGAAGCCAAAGAGATCTGTAATGAAAGAGCCTGTTGGAACTCTGTACTCTCTGCCTATTCCGTGACATAGTTAACGCAATACCTGAAAGTAGTTTGTTCTGCATCGGTAACTGATTCCAACAATTTTTATGTACCTTAATTTTTTTTTATTTGCAAAGTATGCTGTTGCTCCTTCAGTGCGCTTTAACAAATTAAATTTATTCTTGATTCAAAGCAATACGGAGATTTCAAAGGCATTTCTAAAACTTATTTCTCAATACGCACACATACACGTACAAGTTTAGTTGTTAACTGGTTGGTATAAAAATGCTTAAAAAGGGGGTAAATAACTTTAAATTTGGAACTTTGGTTTTTGTATTGAATTTCTAAAGCAATTATCCAATCGGGGTGTGTACAGTGAACTGTAGTTTTGCTTACTTGGCGTTTACGCAATAAATAGGTACCGAGCCATCCGTAAACAATTTTAACATTAATAAAACAGTGCACTTACACCATTCAATTCGGGCGGTTTTATTATCATTTTTGATCCATCCCTATCATTTATCACCCTATCAACCCGGGAGGTTATTATCACCAGCTCTCACAGTGGCTGAGGTCTTGTGTTATTAACGATACACCTTGTAGATGGATTCAAAGAGTTGTCACCTTCGTTATTGTTGTGCTTGGCCCGCACGAGCCGCTCGGGATGCGAGTGCGCCAGCTGCGTGTAGTCGCGGAACACCTCGTTGTAAGTGTCGTCGTTGGAAGACATCTCACTCTCGCGCATCTCCTCGTTTAACTTTGTCAGCCGTAATCTGAAAAAGGGAGAAAAATACAACCATCAGTGGATCGAATAAAATTTCTAGAAATCACAAAAAGTCGTTTCACATTACATTATAGGATACAGTTATCGAAAAAGAAAAATATTATTTCCTATCCTGATCAAGCATTAGTGACAGATTTATAACACCGTTGACGAAATATGGAAACAGTTGAGCATCTGAGTACTAGCGGTTCGAATAAGAATCACGCACACAGACGCACCCTATACGCGGCTCCTTGGCAGGTCTCCCGCTAAACGCGACAGAGAAGCTATGAGAACACGGTTATACGGTAATTATTAATGGCAGTCCATTAATACATTGTTACATATGGTAGTTGGGTCAGTACCCAATTACCGTATGTAACAATGTCAAAATTTTCTATGAAACTATTAAGATGTCCTTACTTAATCTGACTTAAAAGACCCATCTTGAATTGAATCCGTAACCGGCCGTTAGGCAATGGCAGACCCATGTTTAATATTGGCATGTTAAGTGTAGATCTTGGTTATTATACTCACAGAGTAACTATGTCCGCGTTAGCGTTGTTCACAGCGATGTCGAGCGGTGTCTGTCCTTCCTTATCGACTATCGACTGATCCGCGCGGTACCGAAGTAGTAGGCAAACCTGTACACGATTAACGTAAAGATTCGGGTGTATATGTGACACAATACAGGAATAAATCTTAAAATGAGGGTCTGTTTTGTTAAATTAAATAAAAGGATCCTGATAGTTATATTTGACACTAAGATATTTAACAATTTGAAATTTAGTTGTGAATTAAACAACCAAATCTGTCTATAAATGACCGACATTCTTACCTGCCCAGTGTGTCCTGCTTCAGTGGCAAGATGTAGTGGAGTCTTTCCGTCTTCGTCCTGTATGTTCAGTTTGCTACCGTTTAGCAGAAGAAATGAGCATGCCATCACCGATCCCTGGAATTAAATTTTCTCGTTTATGTGAAACTCAACTCAAACTCAAATTGTTTATTTTGCATAAACCCTGTGGGGGGGTATTTACAAATGGTCATATTTACTATCTTAACCTTCTAATCTACCACCGGATCGGAACGCGGCCTCCACTGAGAAGATCCGGCGAGAAACTCAACGGGCTTGTCGTTTATGTCAAATTCTCCATTAATTTTTTTCATCATTTTTTGTATAGATACATACATTTTTATATTATATAAAATCATTTATGCGATCCAGCTCCAATGTGATGCCTTACGACTGAGATATAAGACTAATAATAATATGTTTAAATATATGTTATAATGAAGAGCTTAAGGATTCTGCGTGGACCAGTCTCCACAAGCAGCACCCGTTCACGAGTATGACTACTTGAGCAGCCATCACCTCCCTCGACCATATTAGAGGGAAGGAAGTGACCCATAGGTTCTTACGCTGTGCTCGTCGTCTCGGTCGTCTGCTAGTACATAGCTTGAGTGTACTTACGCTGAGCACGGCGGCGTGCAGCGGCGAGCGCGCGCGCTCGGCGGGCGCGTTGACGTCGGCGCGCGCCGCCAGCGCCGCGCGCATCACCGCCACGTTGTGCGCGCGCGCCGCCAGCTGCAGCACCGCCGACGGGGACAGCCGCGACATGTCCTCCGCCGCTGCAACAAACACATACACCTATTATTAGATGAACTACTTGTCTAGATGGAGAAGCGAGCGTGCGAAAACTTATCTGCAAAAATTATCTATTCACCCACAGGGTAGACAAATTGCAGTACGTACATGCACGCGCGAAAGGTCTCTAATATCACCAAGGTGAGACTAGTCCAAAGTTTGGTTTTACCAATCTGCCTATATGGAGTAGAAGCGTGGACGGTTCGAGCGATGGAACGGAAAAAGATAAGACTCCTTTGAGATGTGTTGACGAAGGATGCTCCGAGTATCATGAACGGTCATGAGAACGAATAAGTCTATTCTAGGACAGCTAGGCATTAGAACCAGACTCTCAGCGATCTGCTACCAGCGTTTCTGGGATACTTTGGTCATATTGCAAGACAGCAGCCAGACAGTTTTGATAAATTGGTGGTGATGGGCAGGGTAGATGAGAAAGACCGCGCCGATCACCTAGCCGCTGGCGTGATCAAATCACTGCTCTCACTGGCCTCTCCACAACAAATGCTCTCAGAGAAGACGAGGATCGGATCAATCAGTGGAAGAAAGTAGTACACAGGGACATGAGGGCCTTTCAAGGACACGGCCTTCAGTAATGGAGAATACTAGTGAAGAAGACGAACACGCACGCGCACGCACCCAGCTATTGAACAAATTTTCAAATATTTGAGCACTGGCATCGCGCACGCTTAGCGCGTAAATAAAGCCGCTTTTAGGCGCCATTTTTGTTAGCTAAGGTTTGAGCCTAGTGTTATCATTTAATTATTAAAAATGTACTAGAGAAGCTTCTTCAAACAAAAAATGGCGCGTAACTTGATACCAGTGAAGTAAGCAGGGACGGTTCTTCTTTTAAAAACAGTTATTTTCTTTAAAAAAACGTAGCCCCACATTAGGATTGATTCCTGTGTCGTGGATGCGTTTACACACATGAAAATTGACATACACAAATACCCGACCGAAACAAATAATTGTAGATCACGCAAAGATTTGGCGGGAATTGAACCGACTATTAGGCACAGCGGGCGGAGCGGCTTAAGCTCTTAACCACTGCGCTGAATCGTCCGTCCTGTCCTGTCCGTCTGTTTTTGATTTCAAAGATAAATAAATCTTATGTTTCTCGAGTTGTTTAAACAGTATCTCGGAGCACATGAAAGAATATTTTTTAAATAAAATTTTGCACTCGAACATGTCAGTTTACGGCAAGCACCTGGCACATAGTGAGCTAAAGTGTATGCACTCTTACTCAAGGTAACTTCTCTATTTTCTTTCTTCTCTATCTATCGAGTTATGACCCGAGATCATGCTCTGTTATTAACGCTCGCGTAATAAACACAAACTCGTATTCACAAATCCACAGACAACATAACAGGTTCCAATGTCAAAACAAAAAAAAATTATAGTAAGTGGTATAGAGCTAACAACTAAATCGATAGACAAAAGTTATCAAAATACATAAAATATTTACTGTTTTTGTATGTCCGTGGTTCAACTAGTGTTGTAAAAATGAGCGCTGAAGTCGAGCGTTTAGCGCTAAGTCGACGCTCACTAGCGTTGAAACACATAAAAGTCGCGATGGTTTTGAGCGCCGACTCGAGCGTTTTTAGAACACTAGGTTCAACCATGTGTGTCCAATTTTTTCCGCACAATATATCGCATTATTTAAGTCAGATCATATTGTGCTACCCCATCGAAATAGTCTTGAGTACCCGTATAAACGGACAAAAAGTAAAAAAAAACTGATCTATGTTTACGAACGTCTAAATTGTCCATCCAAATCAATAGAAAAATACAAAAAAACGTGAATCCACTCACCAAGATCGTCACTATCCTCGCCCTCGGTCGAGTCGTGGTCCGAAGGCAAGCTGAGGTCCACTCCGCGCTCGCTCGCCAGCTCCGTGCCAATTAGCAGCACAGGGCTACCATCTGATTTACTTGAACTTTCTGATACTAGATAAAAATAAAGAGAACATTACACATATGAAAGAGAGAACATCATTATTTCCACAAATGTGATATATTGTACGCCATCACTATCTCATAAGATAAAAATATTTGTTGAAACCGTTTCATTTTTTGTGTGGCTTTAGTAAACAATAGGAGTAAGTTTATATGTACTTTTTCCTGCGGAGAATTATTTAATAATTGATTTGGTACATAAACAGGTAACACCGAACATATGATCACATTTGGTTAAACGTAAATATAAAAATTTCAAATTAAAATTAAGTTATAAAATATCAGTCTCATTGTCTTACCACTTGTGTTGCTGTTGGCATCACTCTTTTCATCATTAATGGTTTCTGGCACGGCTGGCGGAGCACGCACTCTGTCATAGAAAACCGTTGTATTGTATATGATCGATATTGTAAAAAATACATTCAACGGTTAAAATAAACTATCAATAATGTGCTGAATTCAATTCCTCAAGTGCCGTATGTGCAAATCGAAGTCCTAATTCTAATATGACGTAAATCAAAATTGACAACTATTCGGGATTAAAAACTCCTTTTGTGATTTAATAGCGGTCTGAGTAAACATTTAATGTTCCTTACAAGTAATAACGGACGCAAAAAAAAAAACGATTAAATGTGCATTTGAATCAAATCGTTAAAAATTTTCAGTTGGCTGAATTTTGACTTCCGCTATATTAGAATCGGACAAAACAGATATACAATGCGAAAGTCGAAGGATGTAGGTACCGTGGAAGACCTAGACTATCTTACCACGACCAAATAGACCGAGTCTTATCTGAAGCACAAGTCAAAGGTCCCCGTAACCGGCGAGCGTGTATGAGACGAACTATGAGGGTAGAGGAAGCCAGAGAGATATTTAAGATAAGAACCTATTGGAACTCTGTACTCTCTGCCTACCCTGCAAGGGACCTGGCGTGATGATATAGAAAGATAGATAGACAGAATCAGACAAACGAAATATGAAAGTCGTCTGATAGATGTATAGAGAAGAATGACCTATCAATGTCGACATCAAATATTTGCTATACACCCACATACACTTTGAAGCCGGTTCGCTATTTTAGTTCCTCTCTGTTCTTCTGTAAAACGTGCTTGGTGTGGGCTGCATTAGGACCAACCGACATTTTAGTTGCTCACTAAAAATAGGACCTACCAAACATGAACTGAAAACAACTGAAGCCACTGTATCACTTACCACCACAGTCCACGCAGTACTCAAGCATTTTGTGATAATTAACTCACATGTGTGGCGTTCACACAAGTCTTACTTCTAGTGTCTTATTATTACGATTTATATTGTACCTACGTTTTCTCGTGCTATGCCAAGTTCATATGCTTTATTCGTGACTGAAACAGAGTGTTTGCGCGGCGCATCGCGAGTCTCATTATGCCATATGGGCGAAGTCATTCACTCATCAAGACCAGTACCAGGACTGCGATCACACGTCAATTTAATTAATAATAATAATAATAATAATCCCGTGAATCTCAGCGAGATACATAATAATAATAATAATTTATTTATTTTCTCTTCACAAAGGTTTATCTCTTCACAAAGGTTCATATTAGCTTAATATTAAATATACTACATTAGTGAAGTTCCTTTGTGAGAGACTGGTGTCCGTACTAGGACAAACCTGTGTTACGGATCACCAGGCTCCCACCCTCTGACTCAAGATATATTATATCACAGGTACTTCTTTATATCGTGTGAATGTACGGCATAAAGATTTGTGTATCCAAGTGTATACTGGTGACAGGTGTGCTCGTGATTAATCACATTAACGCGCTTATACTTAAATAAGTTGTTTCGTATGAAATATAAATAACAATATTGCTAAATGTAAAATCTTACTAAATATAATAGGGAGAATATAAAAGTTAATAGAATAAATTAAAATATTTTTTTTTAAATAATAAATATAATGTGAATAGGTTCGCTTATGTTGGTGGAATTAAAAGGTTTTCGGTCTCTATGTAATTTAAGTTAAGGAGCCAAGAAAAAGTCAGCCGCTTACAGTGAGTTTTGGAAAAGGAATAAATATTAAGTATTTTGTTGGTGTTATTGTATAAATATGGTCCGAGGAATCCAATGTGTCTGTGCGAGAAGGCTGTACGATATTTTATGACTGGACAGACTCTATGTTTCAGACGTTTGTTGGCCAAGGGCGTGGGGTTGTATGAGAGATTAGAGTGGATGCGCAAAATTGTGTTTTGAATGTAAAGTTGACGGACAGAAAGAACATGGCACTGATTATACAGATCTTTAGTAGGGTGTAAGAACGGCAAGCGAAAGGCTACTTTTAGTACGGCCCTTTGAGCTCGTTCTATCTTGAGCATTGAAGTTTTTGCTGTCCCACCCCATATTGTTATGCAGTACGTCAGCAGTGATTGACAAAAAGCAAAATATACCTTTTTTATTATATTTTGGTCCGTATAATTAAACAACAATATAATATTAGCCCTGTTAAGAAACTGTCCCACCGTTAGGCACTAGCCTCTTCTGAAACTGAGTGGGTTTAGGCCATAGTCCACCACGCTGGCCCAGTGCCGGTTGGCAAACTTCACACACCTTCGTGAAACTCTTAGGCATGCAGGTTTCCTCACGATGTTCTCCTTTACCGTTAAACAAGTGATAGGTAATTTAATACGCACATGTTTTCGAAAAGACAAGAGGTGCGTGCCTTAGTTTTGAACCCGAGACCTCTGACTTTGCAGTCCAACGGTCTAACCACTAGGCTATCACTGCTTTTTTTATTTTTTTCATACAGAATTTAAATAAGAATAACTAAATTATTACATGCAGAGATGGGCAAAATGTAATCAGATTAATGATTCCAATTGCATTATGTAATATTTAATCATGATTCAAGATTAAAAGTGTAATCGTAAACGTTGAAGATCACAAAATGTAATTGTAGCCGGCGGTTGACCGGTGCACATAGTAGTGCACCCCGTCCCCCCACAGCGACTGTCCCAACCGAGGGCGCCTCTTCAAGGTGCCCGCGAGTCTGTCGACCCTTGCCCTTCTGGCTCGAGCGTAGTGGTTGCACGCTCGCCCTTAAGTCCGGTGAAGCTGTAATGGCCTTGCGGCCAACAGCGCACATCACACACACACACACACACACACACACACATATAACATAGAGCTGGTGTATGTACCTGCGCCGTGCTCTGCGCACGGACCAGCGTCGGCCGCTCCGCAGTGGCGAGTCCGCGACCGTGGTTAGCGCGGCGCCGCTCAGCATGTCCTTCACGAACGTCAGCGACACGTACTTCGCGCGGATCCACGCCTCGCGCACACACCTGTGACAAACCGACAACTCTTAGCAAAAACCTTGTAACATTCGCAGGCATCGACATAAAATTATTATCACTATAGTAATTTTCATGAAAGGTGGGTACTGGGACAGTTGTAAGTGTCAAAGAAAATTATACTTTATTCAATGGCAATTAGAGACATGACCGACCGGACCTATAATTACGGTTTTATGCCTTAACACCGTTGAATTAAATATTATTTTGTTTGGCACTTAGAACTGTCACTACCCATCTTATGTGGAAAATATTATAGATTAAAGGTATGAACAATGGTCCGAAAAATAAGAGCACAACTAAGAGTGTAGACTGTCTCTTATTTCGAATTACTTCGATTCAATCATATCCAATGCGTTAAAATGCTACAGTTTAATTAATTATTTTATTCTTTACTGTACAATCTATATCATCGCGCTAGATTCCTTGCGGGGTAAGCAGAGAATACAACTTTCCAACAGGTTATTTTCTTACAGACCTCTTTGGCTTCATCCACTCTCGTAGTCCATCTCGTACACGCTCGCCGGTTACGGAGACTCTTAACTTGCCCTTCAGTTAAGACTCGGTCTATTTGATCATGGTAAGATAGTCTAGGTCTTCCCGATACCTACATTCTTCCACTTTCGCACTGTACATCTGTTTTGTCAGTCTTTCTTCCGACATTCTTTCTATATGCCCGAACCAACGGAGCATACCCTTTCTCATCTTTACAAGATTTTTTACTACGCTGTTGCGAATACGGTTGGTCAGCTTAACTCCGGACATCTTCCGCAGAGCTCGCATTATTGTACAAAACGACAACAAATTTGTAAGCATATTTACAGATATGAACTGTATTAAGGCGAACTAAACTCAGTTTGAATTATCTACCAGCTATCCTAATTTTGAGTAATCTACCAGCTAACCTAATTTAAAGTTATCTACCAGTTAATATTACCTTAATAAATCATTAATAACTTAAAACTAATTTCTTTAGTTACTAGCTCAGACAGAATCGTGTCTGTATAGATGCGTAAGTATATGTAAACACGGCCGGTTTTTTTGCTGTCACTTCGTTCGTGATCCATAATCTAGTACGAATAATATATCTATGTAGGCGGAAGAAACTAAGTTACCGAAATAGACTTCAGAATTGTAAAAATTAAGTGGAAGTTAACGGGGCCCCTTCCTCATAGAACTGACGGCCGCCTGGACAGAAAATATTATGGAGTTGCGACCCCGTAATTCTCGTATCCCTCCACATAGCCGACGCAGCGCGACGGAGGCACGGCTTGGGGAGTTGTATTGTACTGAAATGTACGGGAGACGACACACAGCGCAGTCCCGCTCGATGCGACGGTAGCGCGGCTTGGGGGAGTTGTAATGTACTGAAATGTACGGGAGACGCCACACAGCGCAGTCCCGCTCGGTGCGACGATGGCGCGGCTTGGGGGAGTTGTAATGTACTGAAATGTACGGGAGACGCCACAAAGAGCAGTCCCACTCGGCGCGACGGTGATGCGGCTTGGGGAGTTGCAATGTACTGAAATGTACGGGAGACCCCACGCAGCGCAGTCCCACTCGGCGCAACGGCAAAAGTCACGACCAAACGTAGACGAGCGCAACCGTCGCGCTTCGTCGGCTATTTGATCAACTCGGAATGTCCAGAAATTATGTTCCAGTCCCAACTATGTACGGTTACATTTCTCCTTGCAAGCTTTATCATTGCTGATAAAGTAAAGTCAGACATAACGTTCATATTTCGCATACTTGCTATAGGTTTCGCAACATAGCCAACGTAGCGCGACGGAAGCGGGACAGTGGCGCGGCTTAGGGAGTAGTTATATAATGAAATGTACGGGAGACGCCACACAGCGCAGCCGCAGCAGTCACGACCCTCCGCCGTCGCGCTCGATGCGATTACAAATAAAGCACGGGGGGAGCGAGACGGCAATATGCGTGCGAGCGGGACGCTAGTGGGGCGGCTGGCGAGACGTCGCTCCCACAGTGTGCCGCGTTGCCAACTGCCGACCGAACGAATCCTTTATAGCGCACCGATGATCTGGTGAAAATCGCAGGGAAAACTGGATGCGTACAGCACATAGCCTTTTGTTGCGGTGATCTTTAGGGGAGACCTTTGTCCAGCAGTGAACGTCTTCCGTTATTTGCCAGATGGCATGTAGGCCTAACTGCTTATTGATGGGATGCACAATGGGCATTAATATGTATTCCTATGTCTGCCTATTTAAGTTCATTGTACTAATTGTTAGAGAAAATTTTGTGGAGTTTAGATGTCTTTACTAACTACTAGTTGGCGATCCCGCTATCAAACAATCTATGCAAATGGCGGTCACGCCCAAACTTGTAGTAGAAAAATTATAGATAGGTGATACGAGATCATTTGTTAAACGTACGTTTCACAGACAGGAGTGGCCCTCGCAATAGTTGTGTCTGCAGTGTTGGCTTCGTAAATCTGGTTCACCGTTTTATTTCCCAGCTCCGCCATTACCTGTGATAAAACATAATAATGTTGATTACAATGAAGTACAAACAAGATATATGTATAGAATTAAATTTACTAATTTTACCTTTATAATGTCAGGTTCCCAATCGTCTAGAGTAAGTGATCTGACTTTACTGACGTGCACTCCGAGAGAACGATGTATTCCGGAACATTCTGAAACAAATATGCCAGAATGGAACAGAATATTAAACTCAAACTGTGGGGGCGCTTACAAATAATCAATTTACATTTTTTTAAATCTAATTTATCTACTACTGTACCACCGGATCGGGACGCGGCCTCCACTGAGAAGATCCGGCGCAGAAACTCAGCGGGCTTGTCTGTTTTTATTTAATTCTCTTTCTCTTTTTTCCTTTCCTTTTTTCAATCATATTGTGTGGATACAATGTTTAGGTTACAATTAAATAGTTTACGATCTAGCTCCAACGTGATGCCTTACGACCGAGATATGAGACTAATTATGTTTGTAGAGTGTCTAAAGGATTCTAGATGGACCAGTCTCCACAAGCACTTTTTTGTGTGTGTGTGTGTGTGTGTGTGTGTGTGTGAATGATCGACGCTGTTGGCCGCGGGGTCTTTACAGCTTCACCGGACAAAGCGATAGGCATCACTCCCCTCGACCATTTTAGAGGGAAGGGAGTGACCCGCGCCAGACTTAACGTTCGACAGACGTCACATTCGCTGTTTATTTACATGATGGGACTTACTGCAGAATATAATAATAGAATGTAATAATATGTCTCGAACGAAACACACTACGGACAACAATATTCAAGTTTACACGTGTTATATCAGCGTGTAGCAAGCAAAAATTAAAATTAAATAGCACTAGTATAGCATTTAGTTACGTTTTTAGAGCATTTTAACTGGGCATTTACACATATAATAAAATCCCTCAATGGTACACACAAAAATAAGTAAAATCTTATCTATAATTACTTACCTATACACAGGGTTATGCCAAGGTTGATGCTCGCCCATCGAGGATTAGGGCTGCCACAATCACAACAATAATTGTTACCAGGTATGCTTAGAAGTTGTTCCCATATTCTGGAAAAAGTACACACAGCGGTAGAATTAAACGAAAATTGGAGTTGGCAGTTGAAAGAACACCAAGAGAACTTTAAATAATTCAAGGGCATTTGCGTACTGAATCCCTAATTCAAACATTTACATACTGAAATAACTATACAAATGTATTTGATATCATTAATCATTATCAGATCACTCCGTTGGTATGGCCACATAAAGAGAAGACCTCTCAATTATGTGGGTAATATTACAGCCAATCTAGACCTATCAGGGCCCAGACCCAGAGGACGGCCAAAAACAAGATAGGCAGATGTGGTCAAGAAAGACCTGTGTATCTGCAATGCCTCCGAACACGACACGTCCGACAGAGCGAAGTGGAAGAAGAAAATTAAGAAGGTAGACCCCACCATCAGATGGGAATAATAATGGCCAAGGAGAGAGAGAGAGATCATTATCAGATCAGACAGAATATTACTATTTATTCTTCCGCAACTAATCAACTTCCTACATAATGAATTTAATTATTTTAAAATAGCTTAACAGATCACAGAAAGAGTCTCAAAGTGTTATTTAATTATAAACGGCGGGCGATTTGATGCAGTGGTTAAGAGCTTAAGCCGCTCCGCTCACTAGGTCGAATAGTCGCGGGTTCGATTCCCGCACGAGACAAATCTTTGTGTGACCTACAATTATTTGTTTCGGACACGACACAGGAGTAAGTCCTCGTGTGGGGCGACGTTTTTTAAGAGAAAAAAGAATTTGTTAAAACTGAATACTCGACACATTGCGTGTATCATGCAGCAACTTTCATTAGCCTTGAGCAGTATCTCTAGATGTCAAAGTTACCTGATTTTCCTCATGCCGACGTGTACGCTGCTATGTCTGTTGTCCGAAGGTCTGTCGTCGGGCACCAGAATGAGCTGAGATTCGGGGTTCTCCCGGCTCTGGCCCTGCTGTATGGCGGAGCGGATGCCGTTCTGTAGAGCCGCTATCCAACAGTTTAGCATCTCCTCGGAGTCTGCTTGGAGCATGTGGCTCCTTAGAAGAAAATGTGTATTTATGGTTATCATAATGCTTTAGGTCCCCGACAAGCGTGTATGAAACGAACATGATAGTGCAGAAAGCCAAAGATGTCTGTAAAGAAAAAATTCTGTTGGATCTCTGTACTATCTGCCTCCCCCTGCAAAGGAGCCGGCGTGATGATATAGATAAAAAAAACACCGTCACGCCTATATTCCCAAAGCAGGGGTGGCAGAGGTGTACTGACTACACCCACTTTTCGCCGAAGATGTTAGGTCCCATGTAATAGGGGGCGAGCCTATTGCCATATACCGGTCACTTATACCGAGAAGTTTTCCTTAGAAAAACTTCATTTGTCCAACCTGGGATTTGAACCCAGGACCTCGTGATCACCAAGCGATGCGCTTTGCCACTAGACCGAGGCAGGCAGGCAGGGGCAAGATAAAGATATACAGAACATTCCTGAAAATTATACAACGTGTAACATGATTAATGCTGAGAATGTTAAGTTCCAATGTAATAAGGGGCAGAACTATTATCCCAAACTTCTTCTTATTCGCTTCACTCATGACAGAGTGGTCGTGGTCACGACGAGGTTTAGTCACTGGAGGCTGATGTAGCTCGCCTTACGATATCTCTCCACTTAGTTCGATCATTTGAGATTCTGGTGCACTCGATCAAAGCATCTACCACTACGGACTTAATTTGGCCAGTCCACCGCATTGGTGACCTCCCACGTGGTCTAGTTCCTTCTACTTTCCCCTGCATAACCAGACGCTCTATGGAGCCGCTGTTACGCCTCGAGCCATGGCCGAAAAATTTGAGTATGCGAGACTATACTACTGCTGATAGACTATTCCCCGATCGATCGATCGATAGATCCCGAACTATATACCATAAACCGCGGACTGCTACTGAGATTTTTTCGATTATAAGCGAGTTGTCTTAAAATTTATATTTAGAAAAACTCTAACAACACTCTTCGAATTATGATTTGAATCAAGGACGTCCTGATCGCGAGCAGCACCATGCCCCGCTAGACCAACGAGGCAGGCGTTACGTACTGGGGCCTTATTCGCGATGATCAATTAACATACGTGACAAATCATCATACGTGACAAATCATCATTTTTAGTACTTGATTTGCATATAGAATACGATCACACGATCATTTCTTTCTATCTTAAAGATTATCTTATTTCTTTTTATTCTCTTTATCTTAACGCGCCACGTTCAGTCACAACGAATAAGCGCCCTGTGTACGTAACGTACGTACATGTTATTTTAAAGATGCGCGACTGCGAATAATCCGACTATTCGAATCATCTACAACTACTAATTTTCTGATTCGACTTGAACATTAGTAAATACCCAGACCGAAACAAATAATTCTGGATCACACAAAGATTTGTCCCGTGCGGGAATCGAACCCGCGACTATTCGACACAGTGGGCGGAGCAGCTCAAGCTCTTAACCACTGCGCTAAATCGTCCGCTAAATTATTCGAATGATTCACGAAAATTAGTTAGTAACAGCTTCCCATTCGACTTCAACTTGCTGGACTGAATGAATGAAATGCAATAATTCGCAGTCTCACATCGCTATGTTATTAATAATAATAATATTAGCCCTGTTAAGAAACTGTCCCGACGTTGGGAACGGGCCTCCTCTCGAACTGAGAGGGTTTAGGCCATAGTCCACCACGCTGAACCAGTGCGGGTTGGCGATCTTCACACACCTTCGAGAATCTTTTAGGCATGCAGGTTTCCTCAGGATGTTTTTCTTCACCGTTAAATTAAGTGATAGTTAATTTTTAATACGCACATATTTCGATAAGACAGAGGTGCGTGCCTGGAGTTGTACTCGAGACCTGACTTTGCAGTCCAACGGTCTAACTACTAGGCTATCACGGCTTTTGATCTTTATTCTATTTTAATTAGAAGTAGGTTCTTAAAAATGCTTACTTGGAAGGCGACAGCACTTCAAAACAGAAGCGTCGCTCGCCGTCGTGCACCTGCTTCACAGTGCACAGCCTCAGGTCTTCCTCCATCACTGTCACATTCAGCTCCCCAGTTCTTTTCCTACGGTCCATATAAATAAAGAATATATAGATAGTTACGACGCATGGTATAGATATACAGAACATTCCTTCCTATTTAGCACCATATCATGCTAGATACTTTAAGGACCTACCGCGGTCGACCGGGAGAGATAGTAATGCAACTACTTAACAAATGAAAAATAAGGGACGGATATATTAAGTGCGCCTGCACTCGGAAATAAACGACGCATGTACAAAACAATTTTTTTTATATTCTATAAAAACTACACTATGAAATAAAAAACTGCTTTACAAGAACTTTGCTACAAGTATTCTCTATGTTTTTAAGTAAATTCCATTAACTATTCCTTAAACGTTTTGCGTTGGTATCAGAAAATGTGAAGTGGTAGAGATAACTTTATTTTTTTCTATCGAGAAAGTTTTGTTTAATCGAGTATTCCTTTTACCAGATCCTAAACGATAGTCAAAAATCATATTTTTACATATCAAGGCTCTAATCCATATACTTCTTGAAGTGCAAGGAATACAAAAACACGTGTTTAACGCTGTTGCCCCTTAAGGACCCTCGATGCAGCTACTGAATATTACACTCGCACTAAGTTTTTTCTTGTGCGGAGATGAAACCCACGAGTACTCAGACCAGTAAGCGGAGCGGCATACGACCTAACCACTAAACCAAGCTTTAGCCAAAGTTAAGTCACATAGTAAGGTAATTATAGACAGAAAACTTTTGCAATTATCCTATGCTATTATACTATCCTTGCAATTATCGATACGATGTATCGGGCATATAAAAATATTTTCATACTCGTCAACAACATTAAAGACATGGGTCAATAACACAATCGTAATCACAACAAAAGAATATAATTTTTACTCCAAATCGCCTTGATTACGGCGACGGCGACGGCGATAAATATACGGCAATACATAAAACTGTGACGTCACAGATGACCTACATAGTAACAGCCTTCGTCACGAACATCGCAATCTAAGCAATCACTCACCTATACACGAGACGATTATCGTACAAATAAAACCATCTTCTGTTCCAAGTTTTGAATGCGTTTGACGTCCTTTTGAACAAATAGCCTTGCATTCTGGGCATGTTCTTTAAGCAGGGCGTGCTTAGAAGCCCGTCTTTGCAATCTCCCTCAGCTTCGATGGTTTTACAGCTTGGTAACACAGTGTCGTTACTGTTAACTATAGTATGGCGATTCTCCATCTCTTTGTCAAGTATTCTTGTATCGCCACGCATTGCTGCTATCTGGAAATGTGAATACCGTTGAATACCCAATTCCTTTGGATAATGAGCGTGGCGTGTTGACGTGTAGTTATGTAATTGATTTGTGAAATAATGATTGATACTTATGATAATCAATTGAGAGTGAACGACCTGTGGTTTTAATTGGCAATAGGCCAGATCATCAATTTTACTTAACCTTTCTTATTATCTGGGATATATAGGTAAGTTAGTGATTTATCATTGTTTTTTAACGACCAGTTGCCTACCAAACCTCAGCTAACTACGGCTGTGGATGCCATAGGTGCCGCCATTTCAAAAAGTGCTATCCTGTTTCCGACAACAACAAGGTCTAAACCAAACCTCCTACAATGTGACACTAGAGTAATGGCTCGCTTGATCTATTACTAATTATTATCGCTAATGAGATTTATTTCTAGATTTATTGGTCTCTTAAAACCCGCTGTTAGTCCAGCTTGCGATCGGGAAACTTTACTCCATCCTCACACGACACGATTACCGTTAAAGTCCTAATATACTTTATGCATAAAATACTAAAGATTTAACTTATGTTTAGAGATTTCAGGATCACGTCATTAATCAATCGATAATCCCTTGCGATTTGTTAGCGATCATCACAGAAAACCCTCTCTGTAACTAGTATTACCTAAACAATACAGGCGCCCTAAAATTAATTTAATAAATTACATTTTGAGTCCAAGTGTTTGTGTTTAGTAAATATAAGTGTATGAACAATTGATGTATCGTACCTCCTCCGCCGTCGTTTTCAGAAATGGCTCCAAATCTTCTGATAAGTCAGCACCTTGATGGTAGTATGTGCAACATGCTTGCAAATATGACAGAAACTGAAACAATATGAAACATATTTTATGAAATTAATTAGGTATAAATTACCAGGCGCTCGTAGCGCTGTGCGACCGCGGTGTTCTTACCGATTACCAAGGTTAAGCAGCGTTCAACTCGGTTGGCCCGAGATGGGTGACCGTTTGTGGCATTTTCATATTCGAGCGTCTCCGTGCTTCGGAAGGCACGTTAAGCCGTTGGTCCCGGCTACCACTTAATGTGGTAGTCGATAAGCCGAGTTGGAAGCCTTCAAGGCAGCTTGATAAGTTCCAACAGCAGGTGGCCACAAACCTGCCTCCACCAATCCGCACTGGGTCAGCGTGGTGGAGTATGACCTAATCTCTCTCACCTCGATTAGTGAGAGAAGGCCTTTGTGCAGCAATGGGCAATATAGGCTGATATTATTATTATATATAAATTACCATACATAATTAAAATCTATAGAGCATTTGATTCAGTAATATAATAGGTATAACCACGTCAATGTATATGTATTCACAGCATATCAATCATCGTCCATCAACACCTATTGTTTATTGATCTCACGTCGGTGGTTTTAAATTTAGCTTTAAATAGGTACCGATTATGTTGGATATAAATAAATATCCCTAAAATAAAGAGAACTATTTTCTGCTAGCGAATTCGTCAGCGTTGACTTTAGACTGAAACCTAACATTTTTCCGGGATAAAAAGTATCCTATGTTATAATTCAGGTCAATTTGGCCAATTACACAATATCTTTATAAATTATAGCCTATGTGTCATTCTAATGTATAAGCTATATTACTGTAAAGTTTCATGAAAATTCGGTAGTTAATTGCGTGAAAGAGTAAAAAACATTTGCACAAACTTTCGCCTACATCATATTAGTAGTATGATGTGTCATAGCATAACGGACCGCCGATATTTAGCAGTAAAAAAAATTGACCGGTCATTAATGAAATAAGAATAGTCTAAAAAGACGATAGACAAACTTGGGGGACGGCTTGGTCCAGTGGTTAAGAGTTTAAGTCGCTCCACCCACTAGATCGAGTAGTCGCGGGTTCGATTCCCGCATGGAACAAATCTTTGTGTGACCCACAAATATTTATTTCGGTCTAGGTGTGTGTGTGTGTGTATGTGAATTTTATGTTTGTAAACGCACCTACGATACAGGAATGATTCCTAGTGCGAGGGTACGTTTTTTTTTAATAAAAAAAAATAAAACAGACTTAACCTATCGGCCGCTGTTTTCCGCTTTGCGGTTTCCTGTGGTTCCGCAACCTACAGGTTATGGACAGCTTTAAGAAGACGAATGTTAGTAAACCAACACTTCTCCTGATGATGATGATGATGATTGATCCGACCGATTTCGGCCATGGCGACCACTTTAAAGACCCCTAGTCAGAGTAATGCCGCTGATGCGCTCGAAGATGGCTTATGTAGCCTATCTTCGCGGCGAAACTCCGTGCACATTGAGGGCACGTAAGTACGCCGTTCTCATAGTTGTATGATATGGCAGCAGGTGGGCGGGCCTTTAACTGATTGCGTTTGGCGTCAAGGTCAGCTTTACGCTGAGCCTCGAACTCGTGTACTTGGCTGTTCACCATCCTGCGCCATTCTGGCCGCTGTGCTGCCAAACGTTCCCAACGAGAGGGCTCTATGTTGCATCTCTTCATATGTCGCTTTTGGACATCCTTGTACCGGAGGAGGGGACCGCCATGATTCCGCTTGCCCTTCTCTAGTTCAGAGTAGAAGATGCGCTTCGCCACTCTTTCCTCCGCCATACGAGATACGTGACCGCACCACCGAAGCTGTCGACGCATTAAATAGGCCTCAATGCCACCAACATTGGCTCGTCGCAGAACTTCGGTATTTCGCACTCTATCGGACCATCTGATCCTCATGATGGTACGGAGGCATTTAAGGTGGAAGCGATCCAGAGTGCGAATGTGGCGGCGGTATACACACCACGTCTCAGAGGAGTATAGGAGGTTTGGCAGCACGATTGCCATATACACCGATATCTTAGTGGGCAACTTAAGGTTATGCGAGCAGAAGACCTTGGTACATAGCTTGCCGAATGCCGCAGCTGCGGTACCCACCCTGCTATTGATCTCAGCATCAAGGTCACACTTGGATGTTACAGTGTTCCCCAGATAGCGAAATCTATCCACCTGCTTTAGCACATCCTCACCAAGTTTTATGGTCAGTGTCTCGTGACCGTGCATGTCCAGGGACATCACCTCCGTCTTATTGACACTGATCTTTAAGCCAAACTTACGGCAGGCTTGGTGGAATGCGGACATCAGCTGTTGCAGGCCGTCTAGGGATTCTGATAGGAAGCACAAGTCATCAGCATACATGATCTCAGTGATCAGTGCGTAAGAGACTTTAGTGCGAGCCTTAAGTCTAGCCAAGTTGAAAAGGCTGCCGTCTGTGCGGAAACGGATGCGGACTCCCTGAGAAACAGTGTGTAAGACCTCTCTAACTACCACCGCAAAGTATAAGGCGAACAGAGTAGGCGCTAAGACACATCCTTGCTTCACCCCACAGGTAACGGGGAAGAAGTCTGTCTGTTCACCGTCTACGGCAACGCAGCATTGCATGTCGTCATGCAGGAGTCTAAGAAGTCTCACAAACTTTCCCGTGCACCCGAGCTTACCTAGCACCAACCATAGAGCTTCCCGAGGCACGCTATCGAAAGCCTTCTCCAGGTCAACAAAGCAAAGGTACAGCTGACAGCCCTGTTCCCTGCTCTTTTCTTGCAGTTGACGCACAGAGAATATAGCTTCGCATGTGCCTCGGTCCGGTCGGAAGCCAAACTGGGTTTCAGGCAGAATCTTTTCAGACAAGTTCTTTAGGCGGTTTAAGAGAACTCTAGCAAAGACCTTTCCGGGGGCTGAAAGGAGCGAAATACCGCGGTAGGAGTTGCAGTCAGATCGGTCACCCTTGTGCTTGTAAAGAGCACTTATGCGCGATACTTTAAAGGTATCCGGAACGCGCTCCTCCTCCCACATGCGAACAAATAGTTCCCACACTAACGTGTGCAACTCCTCTCCGCCGTATCTTATCAGCTCTCCTGGTATAAGGTCAATGCCAGCCGCCCGTTTGTTTTGTTGCTGTCTGATGGCAGTAACAACCTCGTCACGCAATAGAGTCTCGTCCAGCTCAAAGGCGATAGGGAGCTGAGGCATTAAACCGATACTTTGCAGATCAGCTGATCGATCCACATTTAGCAGAATGTTGAAGTGCTCCGCCCAGCGGTTTAGTATATCCTCCTTGCTTGTCAACATGTGACTACCGTCTAGAGACCTTAAAGGCACCCGAGCTTGGTAGGATGAACCAATCAGCTTACGTACCTCACTGTAGAACTCACCCAGCTGGTTTGTGTCAATGAGCCATTGCATGTGACTAGCTTTGTCCTGCCACCACTTGTCTTTCATATGTCGAGACAGCTTGCGCAATTCGAGGTCACTAGCTTTAACAACCGCAACGCTTCCTCTCTGCCTTTTGTGCTGTCGCAGGAGATCTCGGTGTTTGTCGAATGCTGCCCGCAGGGTTTCATCATTTCCATCGAACCAGTCTTCGTTGCGACGGATTTTTTTACCCAGTACAGTTGAAGCGGTATCCATGATATGAGATGACATAGTTCCCCAGGCAGCATCAACATCACCTACCTCATTAGCTGGCATCAGCTTTTCAGACAGGGCTTCAGCGTATTTCTCCCTGACCGCGATATCTTCTAGCTTATCCAAGTTCAAAGAAGCAAGCTTTTTTATAAGAGATCTACGCGGGCGACGGAGGCGGATTCGTAGCTTAGTGACAATAAGTCGGTGGTCAGACCAGCAGTGCGCACCACGCATCACGCGGGTGACCTGTACTTGGCTGAAATCTTTTTGTCTCACGATAGCATAGTCAATCAAATGCCAATGCTTAGATCTTGGGTGTATCCATGTTGTCTTGTACTTGGCGGCAAGTCTAAACATAGTGTTCGTAATTGCCAGACCGTATTGAGCACAAAGACTGAGCAGCAACTGACCATTGCTGTTCATGTTGCCAACTCCATGTCTACCCAGAACTCCAGGCCAAGCCTCATAGTCCCGTCCAACCCTGGCATTGAAATCGCCCAGCAATAAAACCTGCTCCCTGGCGTTGAAGCTATCGAGGCAATGTGTCACTTCCTCATAGAACTTTTCCTTGATGTCATCAGACTTGTCTAACGTTGGAGCATAGACACTGATGACATTAAGGTAGTTGTCTTTGTCCAGGTGAAGGCGCAGTGTGGTTACGCGGTCTGAGATATGTACAGGGTACTCCTCTAAATGCTTTGCTAAGTGATTCTTGATGGCAAAACCTACCCCTGATCGTCGAGTTTCGGAGGCAGCGGTACCTTTCCAGAAGAAAGTGTAGCCGCCACCTGCTTCCACCAGCTCTCCTTCATCGGGGAGATGTGTTTCGCTGAGAGCAGCCACATCCACGTTATAGCGATGAAGTTCCCGAGCTACTATGGCGGTCTTACGTTCGGGGCAGGCGTTGACATCTCGATCAAGAAGCGTTCTCACGTTCCACGCGCCGAATGTCATAACAGGTGTTCTTTTTAAATTTCCTTTGCGGCGTCGACCACGATTTAAATGATGCGATGATAGCCGCGGTTACTACCATCTGCCATGTCGGGACGAGCATTTTTTAGGGCACCTTTTCTAGCCCCCTCCCCAGCTGAGCGGGGAAAGCAGTGCCTCCCTAAACAGGGCTGCTTTGACATCCCAAGTGCTGCCGAGCCCGTGCTGTCGTCCCAAATGTGCAGCTCGGAAACGACCACGGCGTGTTCTCACGCCCCCGGGACCGCCTGCGTGCAGATATCAGACAAAGCCTAGTTTGCATCAGGCTAGACCTCTCTACTTCTACCCATCGCCACAGGACTTTTGCGTACTCGGAGTCCAGTAACGGAAGCGGTCAGATGCGCAGGAAATATTAAGGTGCACAAGTATACGCGCGAGACACAGGTGCACATACTCATCCTTATCCTTCTGGGCCCAGTGGAACGGAGACCGTTACGACCGGAGAAGGACTCAGACAGACGGAGCAGTATCACGGTGAGAAAGATACAAGGAGTCAGTATTTTCTCACACTCCCTTAATCGCCTTCTACGATACCCACGGGAAGATATGGGGTGGCGCTATTCTGCTCTGCCGGCACCACACGGCTCGAGTTCTCCTAATAACTCAAAGTATTACATATTTTGTTTTTTTTTTTTTTTTTTTGTTTTTTTTTTTATAACGAAGCCCCACACTAGGATTTATTCCTGTGTCGTGGGTGCGTTTACAAACATGAAAATTCACATACACAAATACCCAGACCGGAACAAATCACTGTGGATCACACAAAGATTTGGCCCGTGCGGGAATCGAACCCGCGACTATTAGACGCAGTGGGCGGAGCGGCTTAAGCTCTTAACCACTGCGCTAAATCGTCCATAGGTACAGATTTTAATAATGAATGACGTGAAATCCTACTAATTTAACTTAAAATATTTTAAACGTAATTTTTCTGCTTCGTTGGTCTAGTGGGTCATGGTGCGGCTTGTGATGATTACAAAATCCTGAGTTAGAACTCATTCCAGCCAAATAGTGTTTGTTGAAGTATTTCTACAAAAATTCTCAGTGAAGGTCTGGAGTCTAGAATTGCGTCTGGTTGTACATTAATATCGTCGTCGGTGAAAAGTGGGTATACACAATACACTAGTTGAGTTTAAAACTCCTTTGTCTTTATACATAACGGTGTGTGTTCGTAATTCTTCTCCACCTAAAGAGCTTGACCGAGTTTGATGATTTTTTATAGTACTGAGTTCTTAGATTTACGCGAATATTACACATGAAATAAAACTATTTTATGGATTTTATCGAGGTTTATTTTTGATTTTTAGTTCCGGACGTCTTGAGTGCTTTACAGCACCCATGGTCACGGGGGGGACTCTGACTCTGGTCCCTCCCGTGACCATGGGTGCTGCAAAGCACTGGAAACGTCGGGAACTAAAAATAAAAAATAAACCGCGATAAAATCCGTAAAATAGTTTTATTTCATGATTATTTATAGTACTTATTAGGGTCTCCTGGATGGATCTTAGGACCCGATAGGTGGCGTTTATGTCGACCAGGTGCGAAACCGCGGGAAACTGCTAGTGTTTTTATGGAAATTTATACGCACTTATTCTACTGATATTATAAATGTGTAAGTTTGTATGTTTAGATGTCTGTTACTCAATCACGCAAAAACGGCTGAACGGATTTGAATGACATTTGGCACACAGATAGTTTATAACCTGGAAAAACACATGGGATACTTTTTATCCCGGAAAAATGTAAGGTTCCTGCCTAAAGATAACGCGGACGAAGTCGCGGGCAGAAACGAGTATTCTATATTTGTAACATGCAACGATGATCGTAACTCGCTCTATTGGAACTCGTCGTATCGGCCGCACCTGCACCCAATGGTTACGTACTCTGTAGGCATCCAAGTTTTGGTAGTTTATTACAAATACAGCGTTAATTTATGATTGAAACATTTAATCCTTGGCTGATTCGGTTGCACAAGTTAAACGTAAAATTGACACAGCGCCCAACACTGATGTAAATACGTAGAAATGAAATAAATGCGGTATTCGCGTCTCTTAGATTTTTGCAAATATGGGAAGACAGCGGTTTGCCTTCATTTATATCCCAAAAGTAAGAGTAGCCTGCCTCGTTGGTCTAGTGGCAAAGCGCATCACTTTGTGATCACGAGGTCCTGGGTTCAAATCCTAGGTCGGACAAGTGTAGTCTTCCCAGTACAAGTCCAGAGTCTGGAATTGTGCCCGGTATATGGCAATAGGCTCGCCCCCTATTACATGGGACCTAACATCGTCGACGAAACGCGGGTGTACTAGTACACCTCTGCCACCCTCGCTTGGGGAATATAGGCGTGACGGTGTGTATACGGTGTATAAGTAAGAGTAATATATCCACATTTTACTTAGGTATTTTAATAAGAACCTATTTTCTGAAGAGGACGGCGTACGGCTGACGAATAAAAAAAAAATTGAAAACCTCATCAGAAAATTTATTCATTGATTACTGATACCATGATGACGCCCAACGCGCACAACTCTAATCTCAAAAATTAATCGCTGTAAAAAAACCTTCACATCTGTGAGTTTCGTGTTTATAAATTAAAATATTCGTTATTGGGTCTGATCTTTCGTTATAACGCAGTGATATGGGAAATAACTGTAACAAAAACATTTGACAATCATTCAGGGGGCTTACCACCTCTTGGCAGTATTGGTATCTTGTTTTGGTTAAAAGAAACGGACTTATAAATTGCGCATATCTATGTCACATTGTGACAGAAAAGTAATCCTACTAATATTATAAATGTAAAAGTTTGGATGTTTGTTACTCAATCACACAAAAACGGCTAAACGATTTGGACGAAATTTGGAACACAGTTTATTACCTGAATTAATAAATACCTAGGATATTTCTTAACCCGAAAAAGTGTTAGCTTCCTGTCTAAAGCCCACGCAGATGAAATCGCAGGCAGAAACTAGTATTACAATAATATAGATAAACACACTGTCTCGTTGGTCTAGTGGCAAAGCGCATCGCTTGGTGATCACGAGGTCCTGGGTTCAAATCCTAGGTCGAACAAATGGAGTTTTTCTCACGAAAACTTCCCAGTATGAGTCCGGAGTCTGGAATTGTGCCCGATATATGGCAATAGGCTCGCCCCCTATTACATGGGACCTAACATCGTCGGCGAAAAGTGGGTGTACTCAGTACACCTCTGCCACCCCCACTTGGGGAATATAGGCGTGACGGTGTGTAAAAACTGATAACCAGCTTGTTTACTACAAGCCCTTGTAATCATATACCGGCTAATTTGATTCTGTCGCACAGTACCTATAATATGTCCCTGTTGTATTTGAATCAAGCCGATTTTATGACAATAATAAGGATAGGATATGACACTGTATATTATACTTAAATCCCACAACCTCAGCCGTAACGACATGAACGTATCTAATGGATTTTCATTACGAGCAAAGTATACTTTCGCCGAATTATCTACGTGACATCAGCAAAATATTTGTACCACGCCTTTACAATTTAATCCTATTACAGACTGATGGGATTGTGTGTAGGCGTGCCCTGACGTGTATATAAATATTTAAATGACCATCTAAATACATATCCTAATAGCTTCGTTAAATACTTCAGTTTCTGTAGGCGCTATTCCATGTTTTAGCTTTACTCAGATGATCGATAGGTAATCTATCTATATATATCTATCATCACGTCAGATACAGAGGTCCAACACGTTCTTTCCTTTCAGACAACTGGCTACCTCCACTCTCATAGTTCGTCTTATACACGTCCGCGGGTTACAGAGACTTTTCTCTTGCCCTTCAGATAAGACAGTCTCCATGGTCATGATAAGATAATCTAGGTCTTTCCGATACCTATACACTGTCACGCCTATATGCCCAAGCGGGGGTGGCAGAGGTGTACTGAGTACACCTACATTTCGCCGGCGATGTTAGGTCCCATGTAATAGGGGGCGAGCCTATTGCCATATACCGGGCACAATTCCAGACTCCGGACTCGTACTGAAAAGTTTTCGTTAGAAAAACTATACTTGTCCGACCGAGGATTTGAACCCAGGACCTCGTAATCACAAAGCGATACGCTTTGCCTCTAAACCAACGAGGCAGATTAATTATAAACGATTAATAATAATGGGTGAAAATTACTATTTGCCACCTACACCAAAAATCTTTTGATATCCAGGTAACGAACAAAGTCCTATAATTCAATATTTATATTTGGCATAAATAACCTTATCGACGGGCACGAAAGTTGCAAATGCTATTTATTTTGTTTGGCTTATAAAACTTTGTTCTATGGGACCGTCGAAATAACCAGTAAACATTTTTTAACATAGTTGTAGGTTTAGATACTAACCTCTAAATAGTCGATTCCTATTAAACTCTTTATTATATTTAATATTTTGATTATAGTATTGATATTATAACTACTCATAAATTTAATAATAACGCCTAAGTGATTCGGTGGTTACATCACAACTGTTCTAAAACAGGACACATGTTTAAGTTACAGTTATGAAGTCCGAATTATCGAGTAGTGAAAGTTGGTCGGTTTTAAGAAGTCTCTTCATGTTATGTATATGTAAACTACAAGAACAAACTATAGCGACCTAGTTTGGTGCTAGAGTGCGAATTCATAGAGTACACATTATAAATATGTACATCTTATCACGCCTGGGCTATATAATAAAACTTACAATGCAACCTAGGAATGTCACATAGTCGCATTTATATAACTTTTTAGTCGTAGTGTCGATACGATTTACCATGTGGTATTTAATCTCCTATTTAAACCCCTTAAGGGATTATTTTTTTTAAATATTTTCATTGTACTTAGGTGAGCACAATGAAAATATTTTTAAAAAATAATATAAGGAACTACGTTTTTGACTACGCTTCAACTTTTTTGAATTCGTATTATTCACACTTCTACTGTGGTTCTTTCTTTCAAAAAAAACATTTGCTATAGTATTTTTTATGTAAAATGGGTGACAGTTGTGTCAAAGATAATTATACTTTATTCAATGGAACTAAGAGGCATGACCGGTTTCTATACTTATGTTTTTATGCCTTAACACTATTAAATTAAATATTAATCTCGTTTCGCACTAGGACTGCCACTACACATTCTATGTGAATCATATTATAGAATGGGTAGCTTTATTAGTTTGCTCCTGTCTTATTTTTCTATTAAGGTCATTTTCAATTTTGAGTAAATGACTAAAAATTTGACCATAATCCAAACCGTTGAGTCTAGAAAGTAGAACTTAGCAACAGCAAGCTCTAAGAAGAGGATTCTGAAAATTCAGCCCCGATGCGAGGTGAAAAGGTTGAAATACTATAGTATTGAAAATAAATAGAAATAAAAAAAATTGGATAATGTTATTTTTAATTCCCTCAGACAAAATTGCGAGCAACAGCAATAAAGCATTCTTGCAGGAGAATTTAAGCTTGTTTAATTATTATGATTAGAGTGCTTATTCAGATATTTAATTGTTTGAATAGTGTTATTATTACATTCAGTGAAGAACATAATTAACTTGATTTATGAAACATTGGTTGATGCTCAACAAACATAAAACGTACACTCCCGGGATTCGTGAGGCTCATAAAACAGATCCGCAATAAATGTGGTTATTCTTTCAGTATCGCTTCGCTTGTACACGTTTTTACGACAGCGCGTATCTTACGTTACGGATCTACGTGTTTTTACATGCTTCATGTCCAGACTGATAGTAAATACAATTTGCAGTAGTAGATGCAAAGGTTACGAGTTTCATATTTACAAACGTATCTCAGAAACTAACATGCCTACATACTGAAAATGTTATTAACTTATCAATACTTTAATATTGTATATCTATTTTATACGATATATTTGTAATATTAAGACAACGTTGATAAATGCTTTTTTTGTGGTTTTCTTTTTTTTTAAAGATCGTAGCCCCACAACCCATAGGATTTATTCCTGTACCGTGGGTGCGTTTACAAACATGAAAATTCACATACACAAATACCCAGAGCGAAACCAGTAATTGTGGGTCACACAAAGATTTGCCCCGTGCGGGAATCGAACCCGCGACTATTAAACACAGTGGGCGCAGTGGCTTAAGCTCTTAACCACTGCGCTAAATCGTCCGTCTTTTTTTTATATAATAATTCTGAGATAGGACATAGTTTTCTAAAGTTAGAGGATAAACTTATCCGATATCGTTGATAAGCAATTACTCACTTAGGTGGTTTATCATCTTTTCATACGACTTTACAAACGATTCTATGATGAGTCAACTGAGCATAATTAGATGGATTCTCGGAACATTGTGATTCAAAACAAAGTGTGATAGCCATATAGATAAACCTATTCCCTAAGTTTAACTGTTTAATACTCCTTTGTTAAGAATCAAATAGTCGCAGGTTCGGTACCCGCACGGCACAAATGTTTGTGTGACCCACACATATTTAATTCGCCCTGGATGGTGGTGCATGCGAAATTCTTGACGCATACATGACACATGAAAAATACTAATGTGGGGAAACACTACTCATAAAAAAATATATCGTCAAATATGCAGAGAGAACGTTTGACGGACGATTTAGCGCAGTGGTTAAGCCGCTCCGCCCACTGTGTCTAATAGTCGCGGGTTCGATTCCCGCACGGGACAAATCTTTGTGATCCACAATTATTTATTCCGGTCTGGGTATTTGTGTATGTGAATTTTCATGTTTGTAAACGCACCCACGACACAGGAATAAATCTTAGTGTGGGGCTACGTTAAAAAAAGAACAAAAACGAGCATTTGTTACGTTATACGACAATTATAGTCCGCAGGGTACTTGATTGAAAATCACATTTCAAGCTGAATTAATTAGAAACCCACAAACTTTTGATGTTTCTATTAATTAAAGACAGGCAAAAAAAAAAACATTTCTATATTTGACCTATTCCATAAACAACCTACAGACTTCAAGTAACTATGCACGGGGTTATCTCATGAAGTACTACACTGATTTTTATAGCAAAAAATAGTCACAGACTAACTCATATATTGGGACTATACATTTTAGTATGAAATATTTTTGTCTACTTCCTTGCACACTGGGCTGAATGTAAAACTGGTGTTACATATACTTGACATGACCGGACTAATACGCATACAGTTGATGTCAAATTTAAGGCATATTTTGTTAATTAATTATTTTAGTATAATGCGATGGTGTATATTTTATGTTTTGTTTTTAACCTTTACAATAAATTTGGTGGTTCATTCATTTGCAGGCATCACACAAGCCAGTTAACTCTTCTTATAAAGTAAAAAAAGCTATAGAGTATGTACCAATTTTTTTAAGAATACAATAGTGGGTTTCTCTTGTCTTAGAAATATATTCAAATCTTTTTCATCTGCGATAAATTATTGTCGACACTCAATGTCAAATCAAAACGGTCGATTAAATATTAAAAATACATAATCACCTGCAAGACAACGCAGCCGTGGGTTCACGTGGGTCCTATGAAGACGACGATAAGTTTTTCCAATTCGTCACAGAACCACTGAAGTATGAACACAGTTATTTTGTAACAAAAGAACACTGCGGCACCTACTCCAGCACAATACGTAACTGTCGTCCGAAGACGCTACCGTCAGATTAGTTCGAAAACTTTAGTCAGACAGCCTTGCAAACTGTATAGGCGACTTGCAAAACCACCTGTTGAATTGATAACTGTCAATTGGTGCTAACAAGAAATAACCTCTATAAGATATGATATTTTTTTAAGGAAAACGATAAGCGATATCAATTTAAAAGTGATTTGAACGGCTTTATCATAAATTAGCGACATATTATGATAAGAGATATTGTTTATTACATTTTTTATGGATGAAGCCCCTTGGGCGATGTAGAATTCATGCATTATATTTATATTGTATTGAGATAATTTTGCGCAATTACTACTTTCGAAGATAACATTAAAAGAACGTGATAACCCTGTAGAAAATCGTTATGCAAAACATTGATGATCTACTTAATAAAACTCTGACTTGACTGACTGCTAGACAACGCACAGCCAAACCGGTGGGTCTAGGACATTGTTCTTAATAGATTGATGGTCTAGAAATAAAAAAATGCACAGAAGTGTTATATCTAATGTCTGGGTAATCACTAAAAAGGATAATGGGTAATCACTAAAAAGGATATTTCAAATTGATCCCCAAGGGAGGTTAAATAGGGGATTAAAAATATTTAGACACGTATTATATCGGATACGGCAAGTATTACATAATTTATAGCTGTACACTAAACCGTGACTGCGTTTCTAAACATGACCGTAAATGATAGTAGCATGTTCACGTTGTATGATGTAAACAAATGACTCATGATATTTTTTTAAATTAATATGCATTACGAGGTAGGCACCGATCGGTGACTTTGTTAAGCTCTGCGTTCCCACGAAGAATGATCACGGATTGTTGCTGCAATACAACGGCAATGGTACATACGAGAATACAGGTAAGTACGTCACAATCACCTTGAGAGAATAGAATATTAAAGAATTCTAGTTATGTGTAGGCACATAGGTACTTTACTAACAACATAAGGCTGCGTCCACAAAGCGAATGCGTCGCAAATGCGCCTTTAGATACACATAACTAAGATTTACTTATCACAAGGGATTTAAGTACTACGTGGTGTATATTTTATCCAAATATAATAGTATAAAATGAACGTGCTTATTTTAAAAAAGTACACCTTAACTATCCCTTTTACTTGTATCGACTTCCTGCAATCACATCCATAAAAGGCTGTAAATGCACGAGAAATAGTATTAGTTAAGATACGTTTCAAGGTATTACCTGAATCACTGCACAGGACCGCAAGGAATGGCTTAATAGAAGGTATACTTACAATCAACAGTGGGTAAATACAGGCAGAATAATGATGATAAAGATATTGATAGGCATATTCAGGTCAGGGTCGTCTTGGACCACATGAGCTTAATGTCCCGTCAAGGACGACACTTTGTACAAACTATTTTGTAATTTGGAACCGTCATGAGTAACCGAGTGTTCAGTTGTTTTATCCGGACAGACAAACGAGAAGTTAAAAAGGCCCAGACCATAAATTAAGATCCGTCGACAGTCGTTAATTAAAAATTATAACTTGCATACTGTGCAGGAAAAAAACATAAAACTGTATAATATTCGCCGCAGATGCCACCTAGTTCTAAAAAAACAGTCAAACGTCACCCAACCAGACACTAACATAAAATGAGGATACGAGGACATCTCGACGCGACACCGGTCATAGCAAAACATTCCACATTCTTGTTTAATGACCCCTAGTCAGCTATTGAGATAAATTGTACACTGTTTTCATAAATCGAGTATAAAACGTCGCGCGTCGTCACAAAAAAGTTCAGTTTTAAAATGAGCAAAAATATTTAGAGAAAACGAAAGTAGGTGCACCTTAATACATGGATATTTTAAGGATAGTACGGCTCGGCCGACCGTGTCGGTCGGTGTTGTTAGTAGAATTAGGCATTGGGGGCAGGTGCTATGAATAGACGCGGGCAAAACTCACGACTTACGGGTAATAACCCATTGTCCATGAGTGGGCCATGATTATTGTTTTCCTATTGTTTGTATTACACCAACTTGTGTAGCCAGAGTGTGGCTAATAAAGTTCTTTGTTTATAACGATAATAGCCAACGATAAAGCAAAGCGTGACATTTTAGTAACTTTTGATTAATGTTTATTAAAAAAATTCAGATATCTATAAAGTGTTATTGCCTATCAACAATGTTTGTTAGAATATTAACAAAATATGATATTTTGTTTCACAAACAAATTTTAATAAACGTAATCTTTGACTATATCCTCATGTATGAAGGTTTTTAATTACATAATAAAACTTGATCCATCTTTATCTATAATATAGGGACTAATATACAAAAAACTGTATTTGGACACGTATTATTACACAAAAGCGCATCAGTCAACGTCATTTAAGTATAATGTCAAGGACTTTGTATCGTTTCCGTAATGATCGGTCAAGTAGGAGAGGACTCGAGCTCCGAGGGTTCCGCACAAGTGCCACTCTATGTATGTTTTTGTTTTACTTATACTGTAAACTGTAACCTTTGTACTGTAAACTTGTACTGTAACCTTTCTTCTTACCAATTTTCATGAATCTACAACAAGAAGTCAACGGGAAGGACCCTATAGGTATTTATGAGTTAATTTAAAAGGTAGCATCTTTTGATCAGGTTGACTGACAAGCTTCAATTTTCTACACCCTCTGGGGACTATCGACTTTAGTTTTTGACCGACAATTTCAATTAGATACCTTCACCAGTTCTCGAGAAAAAGGGTCTTAACCGTCAGACCGAAAGACAGTCAGACAACAAAGTGATCATATCAATAAGGGTTCCGTTTTTACTGATTGAGGTACGGAACCCCAAAAAAACCGCGACAGTGAAAAAATAATGTCAAATACTATGATTAAGTAAGGAAGAAGAAGAAAAGAACTCACAGTGGCAAGTATTTCATGGCGTTTCCTTGCTTGCAGCATTGTGATCTTCTGAACATGGTCGAGTGCTGTGTGACGGAAACATGACCGTGTCGCCAGCAAGAGATTCACCACCTCCTCAACTTCAACTGACTTGTGGCGTGAGACCTAGGCAACAAATGTACGCTATGTTACCAAAATTTAAGACGATTATTGAAATATAAACTTTGTAACATTGATCAAGCTCCAAGTAGTCAGCACAATAATCAACAGTGGACCATCACATTATCTGGGTTAGCTTTTTAAAATCACTACAGTGAATATTGGAAAACTCATATGCACCTCATAGGTATATGAACATACTTTTGTATTTAGGGAATTAATATATATTGACAGTGTGATACCAATACCCCTAAAAATAATATATAGAATAATGTTATGTTTAGCTTAGTTCTGAATTAGGACAGTTAGCTCTTCTAGAGGTGGAGGTTTTACATATTATACATTATAACAAACATAGTCTTACCCTGTACAGGCAATCCAAATGACATGGTAATAATAGAATAATTATAGTATTTTATATTTTTACCTGTGAGTTTCTATTTAAAGCTGTGTCCAGATCATTTGAGATTTTTTCAAAATGATTTTTGCTTTCTTTTACACCTTTTATATCTCTGCAACAATATTAATAGAGATAATGATTGTGCATAAAGGAAGTGGGGTGTCTGCTTCATATGAGGTGTTATCAACTTTATGAATGAGTCAATAAATTTTAATACAAATGTGTGACAATATTGTTATAAAATTTATATCTATTTACAAGAACATTCTCATTGTGTTTGGGACAGATGTACTAGGTATCTACAGAGGATTATTGAAATGTGTGCCTCAAACTAGCAATAATTTAAAATTACTATTTTAAATTAATACAACTTATAATAACTGGAGTCAGTGTCTTCAGCTGTTACTGGTGCCTCTTTGTAAATATAAAATGAAAATGGGTATGAAGTCTCAGGAAAGAGCTAGAGTATTATAATAAAAATATGTTCCTTGACCTTTTCCTGTATAAATTATAAGGTAAAAGTTAGATTAATAACTCATTTAATGACATCAATTTGATTTAATACTTAACGATTATACTTCACAGAACTTGTTTGTGCGGAAAAATCAGTATTATAGTTTGAGGATAATAATTGGCCAAGAAAATGATAAGGGATTAGGAATGAATAAATAATAAGTAAATTATATATAGTATAGAACTAATAAATCTAAAATTATACTACTAATATTATAAATGTGAAAGTTTATATTTTGGATGTTTGTTACTCAATCACGGCAAAACGGCTGAACGGATTTGAATGAAATTTGGTACACAGATAGTTTATTACCTGGATAACAACATAAGATTTTTTACACAGTAAAATTTTAGGTTTCTGTCTAAAGTCAATGCCAATGAAGTTGTGGACACGTACTAGTACACTATAAACAAATATTATTTCATTTTAAACATAACATAATAATCAAATTACAAATCTGTCAATGAGTTTTTAGAATTTCCTTATTTTTTTATAGGTAGTAATTTTAATTTGTTGTGTAACACACACAAATTAAGTAATGTTAAAGTTTTGGATAAGTTTATTGATATTTTTGAAATTTTATTTGACATTTTATAATCTAATGTAAATTTACATTAATGATTTATTAACTATGGACTTACCTAATTCTAATATAATAATAATGTCTAATTACCTACTACAGGAAAAATTATACATGAATTACTTATTCAACTACCCGCCCATATAAAACTAGACTTTTTCATTGACTCATTCATTTTTAGACTTTTCAAAGGCTTATCAAAATTATACATACTTCTGCTAACCTTATACAAAGGGCATAGGAGTAAATAAATTATAATAATGTTAATTATTATTATTACATTATAATAATCACACTGATATTTGTTATAGACTAGGTAATATATAAGTACTGGATAACTTACACTTTAATAAAAGCAGTGAGATTCTTCAATACAGTCCTGGATACTTGATCCAGGAGAATGGAATGGAATTTGCTCATCTCTTGAAGAGCATGGATCATTCGGTTGAGATTAGCCATCACTGGTGGGTCCTCGGAAAAACTTCCAGTTAGATCCCATAGTGCATTAGTGAATGTACTAAAACAATAGAAAAACTAATATAATTATATAATTTATTATATATTATATATTTATTATATAATTTAGATAATATGATAAATAGCAAAACTAGCAACTTTTTGTCCTTATTTTATCAATATAGCTAAATGATGTTTTGAAATGAAAGAATGACAAAACAGATATACAATGTGAAAGTGGAAGGATGCAGGTACCGGGGAAGACCTAGACTATCTTACCACGACCAAATAAACCGAGTCTTATCTGATGGAAAAGTCAAGAGTCTCCGTAACCGGCGAGCGTGTATGAGACGAACTATGAGAGTCGAGGAAGCCAGAGAGGTATGTAAGGAAAGAACCTGTTGGAACTCTGTACTCTCTGCCTACCCCGCAAGGGATCTGGCGTGAGGTTATAGATAGATAGATAGATGTTTTGAAATGTGGATGTTTGCAACCACTTTTTTTGAAAGTGATAATCAAATATATAAGTAAGTTATAATATGTGATCTAGCGGTGACTTGTCTGAAAATGAGAACCATGGTTCCCTTGCATGCCTCGTTGGTCTAGTGGCAAAGCGCATCGCTTTGTGATCACGAGGTCCTGGGTTCAAATTCTAGGTCGGACAAGTGTAGTTTTTCTAACGAAAACTTCCCAGTATGAGTCTGGAATTGTGCCCGGTATATGGCAATAGGCTCGCCCCCTGTTACATGGGACCTAACATCGTCGGCGAAACGTGGGTGTACTCAGTACACCTCTGCCACCCCCACTTGGGGAATAAAGACATGATTGAGATTTTTTTTTAGCAAAACCAGAAACTTATTTTAACTTTTTGTCCTTATTTTATCCATATAGATAAATGTTTTGAAATGTGGATGATTGCAACCACTTTTTTTTAAAGTGGTAATCAAATTCACAGTCGCACAGCGGGCTATGGAGCGAGCTATGCTTGGCGTCTCTTTGAAGGATAAAATTCGTAACGAGGTAATCCGACAAAGAACCAAAGTTACCGACATAGCTCGCAGACTCAGTAAGCTAAAGTGGCAATGGGCTGGTCACATCTGCAGAAGGACGCGTGTCCTAGAGTGGAGACAGCGACTTGGTAAGCGTAAGGTAGGACGGCCCCCAGCTAGATGGACCGACGACCTCAAAAAGGTCGCTGGGACAGACTGGATGCGGAAGGCGGAGGACCGTGTGCAATGGCGCGTGTTAGGAGAGGCCTATGTCCAGCAGTGGACTACGATAGGCGGATTGATTGATTGATTGAATCAAATATATATGTAACTTTTAATATGTGATCTAGGGCTGAGTTGTCTGTAAATGAGAACCATAGTTTCCTCGAGGTGGACGGAAAGCATTGTCAGATTTAAGTGAAATAGGAAACAACTAGGAAAATGCAATAAATAGTATGGTACATACAGCTTAAATAAAGGCTAGAAGAGTAAGAAAATTAAATAAAAAGGCCAAGCCCACTAAGTTCCTTGTCGGACCTCAGTGCTGGCCGCATTCCGATCTGGGTGGTATCTTTGTAGTTAGATTTGATAAAAAAATGTAAACTGACAATAAGTAAGTACCCTGCAGGTTTTATACAAATAATTTGAACTTGACTCTATTCCTCATAAAATTAACGGCTATTATTTCAGTACAATTTAAGTAAGATTTTTTTAAGATAATTGCTGTACTTTGATCCGGTTTATTTTGGAAGTGTTATCAAATTTGGAGAGAACTTCAATTTGTGGCAGGGCCTACTTCACAGTGACCTATTTTACAGAGTATAACTTTTGAAAGAGTTTATTGTTATTAATTTCTGCCATGAATTCCCACATTCATAAGTATGGGCCTTCTGACTTTTGAATGTTTTACTTTTGATACTGACTCTCCATAGCTTGTTGATTATATGTAAAATCATATCTTAGAACTTTTATGCAATGCCATAGAAACAATTTTCTAACTGGTTTTATAATAATTTCATTGTTTACTTATAGTAATCTCTAATGAGTGTTATGTAACCTACAAAGGAGTCAGTGTTAGACTCCCAAAACACAGAATATTACCTAGTTTGGAAGACCGGTTTCAAAGATTTGTGCCATTAATTACCAGTTCGTATTTAGCTACCTACTAGGATCTTTGTACATTATGAATTATTTATTTATAGTACTGAAATAAATAATTTATTTATTTATTGTAAAGTAAATTCAAACTTTGTTGTAACACACATTATAATCAAATCTATTGGTATTGTTTTCATAAGCAAGTGTTGTAAACATTTATACCAGGTAGGTATGGATAGATACATCATCTAATCTTCATTGCAAGCATTATAATGTACTAAGCGTTGTAAAGCATATCAGTAACAAAAATACCTCATAAAAATAATCTGATAATTGCTAACTAGTTGGGTAAATTGAATCATACACTTTTAAATGGGTAGAGAAAGCTGACATATTATGTCTACAAATACGGAAGTAATGAAAGCAGAAAAAAAAACAAAATACATTTAATAACAACAAAAAAGCTGAACAATTCTTACCCTCTATGACTCATGTATGTTTTACCAGAATCTATCATAACAGCGCATGCTTTGAGAACCTTATCGAGTTTTTGTTCCAATGCATCGATACTGGCTTCCTCAGTTTCCAGCTGCTCTCTACAATAACAAATAGGATCGCGTATAATAACATAATTAACACGCACAACACGTACTAATTTTCACTTTCTATGAATACTTTCATTGATTTTTACGTTTGTATTACCTAAATTTAGGAGAATCTCTGAGGCATTCATCGAAATCAATTAAAGGCTTCATATTTCAACAAAAACTAATAGCACTTTATATGTAAGCCAAATATTTTAATTCATTTCCACCATTCATTTACGAAAAAAAGAAGTTGAACACTACAATTCCACTGAATGACACTGACAAGCAACGATGACAAAACTGACTGACAGTTATTGGATGCGTTCCATTTAACCCGCACCCAGTGGCGCATTTACCAGCAGGCTGAGTAGGCAGCGGCCTAGCTTAGCAAATTGTAGGGGGGGGGGGGGGGTCAAATTGGGCTCAAAAACTTTTTATCAGTACATGATTGAACTTTTCTTAACTTAAAAATATACTCAAAGGCTATTTCTTGTCTAAACTTCACTAAATCGTGAGTTGTAAAAATAATCTAGGAACTGACACAACGATCCCTTAGTTCACAATCATGCTAATAACGGGAAAAAGCTGATGTAATGATGACGAAAGAGCACAAATCATAAATAATTAATATG
This sequence comes from Phalera bucephala, assembly GCA_905147815.2. Classification (NCBI taxonomy): domain Eukaryota; kingdom Metazoa; phylum Arthropoda; class Insecta; order Lepidoptera; family Notodontidae; genus Phalera; species Phalera bucephala. Next base: position 19,144,571 of record LR990621.1, read on the forward strand.
ATTGAGAACTAGGGTATTGAATTGCAGAGATTAGTAGGGGCGGCAAAAATTTAATAGCCTACTGGCGGCAAAAGTATAAATCCGCCACTGCCCGCACCCATGGATTTTCTATTGAAATCCATTATATTGTGATGGCTTTGTGTCAAAAATTAAAACACTATCGATATTATCACTCATAGAGGTAGTAATAAAAACATAGAGGGATTACAAACGTAGTTCAGCTGTACACTTTTTCTGGACATTTGGTACCATTTAGGTAACCAATTTAAAAATGTTTTTTTTCTACATGGTTCGAACTTCTTTTTTATTCTAAATTTATGACTTGTCATTTCCACATAGGCTCTACGCAAATTTATCGATTAATATTTCTTTGTCTAGTGACTGTGTTCTCGGAGACTTTAAATTTGTTTTTAATTAATCAAAAGATATATAATTAAAATTTTTGTAAAAACATGGTGTCACACAACTAAAATACCGTGCTTTATATTGGAATGCAAATCTTATTGGTCTATAAAAGCAGATGAAGCTGAATTATGTAGGCTTCGGCCGGTGACTTGGTTTTGCTGTATAATGGTAAAGATTTAAATGTATTTTCTAAAAAAGATGTAACTAGTTTCAAGATGCATAATACCTACACCAGATTGACTGTTTTCCCTGAGCATAAACGATTATATTAAGATAGAATCCCAATAATCGTATTCCCAAAGAGTTTAGTCATAATGATGGAAAAATTTACATCGATATCGATAGCATTTTCGAAAATTGGTAATTATATAGTTGTTAACGCATGTTTTTTTGTTTTAGTATGCCTACAGATATTGCAGCCTAAATGAATACTGTTTTTATGCAATACTAAGAGCACATTAAAACTCAGTATAGTTGCATCTTTTCAAAACACTTTACAGAAGAGTGCTTCGATGTTGGACTCAAATAGTGAAGATTACAACCAGTTGCAGTTTCAATGTAAAATTATCTTCAATTTGTTCTCTTTTAAATTAATGATATTCTTTGAAATAGGTTTTTTCTTATATAACATTATGAAAGGTTCAATTTTATGTTTACAAGCTTTTATTTAACTTACAATGTTCGTATGTCTATCTGTCTGTCTTTCCGATTCAAATCTTGTGATCCATTTTTCAAGCACGTGCGGGTATCCAATTGAGGTAAAATTATGCATACGTATGTTAGTCCGATGACATTGCAATAATATAGTACCATGGAGCTGGTCTGATGATAGAGCCGGAAGGTGGGTATAGAAACATGTAAACTATCAACGTAACCCTCTCATGTTTAGGCTGGTTAAATTGGTATTGATTAGTACTATATAGCCAGGTAGTGTTCAGTGTCTGATGATGCAGCTGAAAAGTGGCCAATGGAAGCACACAAGTACTCAATATAACCTTGCCGTATTTGGGTCCGTTGAATTTGTCTTGACGAGTACTTTACACCCGGATGGTGTCCAGGGTCTGCTGATGGAGCCGGAGGGTGGCCAATGAAACTAACTAACTTCTCAACATAACCCTACCGTGTTTGGACTCATTAGATTTGCCTTGATGAGTTCTGTAGACCCGGATAGTGTCCAGTCTCATGTTGGAGGTGAAGGGTAACCAACAGAACTACCAAACTACTCAACATAACCCTGTCGTGTTAAGGCTCCTTACAGTTGTCTTGACAAGTACCATAGTACTTGTCGGTCTCTGTTGTGTTTTGCTATAAAAGCTTGATTTTTAAAAGGCATTTTTAAATTAAAATGAATACATAGTGAATGTCAAGATTGTTTAGATCGTCAATAGCTAGATAGAATTACTATTATTACTACCAAACTAAGTTACGCATCTATAATAGGCACTATGAGATACAGCGATATTTTGTATTGTAAAAAATATTTGCCTACCCCGCAAGGGATTTGGCGTGATGATATAGATAGATAGAAAAAATATTAAACTTTAGGCTTATATACAAAATGATTTTATCGATAAAAATTTTCGCTGTTATATAGGAAAATACTAATACTACATTTATAGGAAAACATAAGTAAGGTCTATGGTCTGTCATTAATGTAAAAAAAAATGTACAAGGGTGTAACTGGTAACGATGGATTTGTCCTCTTTCTTATCACTGGCATGACATAAGTGTAAGCAGTGCAAATTTATAATCTTGTAAATGCTCGCTCTATGCTTCTAGTACATCTATGTTATGACTGAATGTCAAAGACTTGAACATGAATTTATTACCAGTATCATGAAGGTAAAATTACCTGGAGGAAGTCATACGACGTTGCCGCTCCGCCGGTCATCGTTCAACACATTGTCTTTTTTCTCTCTCAATTACACGGATCACCATGTTGAGTGTATGAGAAAGCTATTGTAAGGTTGGCAACGTCGCCCTGTACGTGTGCTTGGTAGCCTGTTGTGACCTATGTTTGGGCCATAAAAACTGCGCCCCGTCCGTTTCAGCGGTTAAAATATAAAAGAAAATTATTGTAATAAGTAAATATACTTTAATACAGTGAAATTATGTCGTGTTGTGCTGCATTTTGTAAATCAAGGACAACCAAAGGAGGAGTGAAAAATCCTGAATAATCATTTTACACGTATGTATTTATTGCCTCTTATTATATTATAGGGAAGTTTCACAGCAAAATTATAGATTTAACATTAAATATATACGTTATTGACGTCATATAATTAATATACGGTGATAATTAACTGTGAGTTTAAAGCTTTAATTTGTATTTTAAATATGCATTAATTTACCCTTCTCCACTAGTGATGTCCTACAGCGCCTATCGCCCACTGTCGATATTAATAAATTAATACTAAAACATTAACAATTCCTATTTCACGTCATAGTCATCTAAACGAATTTGGGTGAAATTTAGTTAGGATAGAATATCTAAATAAACACTGTCACGTCTATATTCCCCAATCGGGGGTGGGATATTCCCCAATCGGGGGTGGGACCTATTTATGATTATTTCATCTTTATAGCGTTTTCCCTGAAATAAAACTACTTACCTCACTGGAAGCTTTATATTGAGATGGCATATAGAGCCTCGGTTGCGAAATGAAGTTTTGCGCTTTGGGTAGTACTGCTTTTACTGAAGATTAGAGGTTTGACCTCTATATGAGTTGGCATTGTGCCCTCCACCCCGTGGGTGGAGTTGCGTTGTATGCCATGCCCTTATATAGATAAATCTAAACCCTGAAAAGCATGTTGATATCCGTGTGAAGGAACTACTGATTTTCGTGATTTAGAATCCGCGTTTGAGTGCTAAAACGTTTAGAAGGTACCTCCAAGTGAAAAAGCTTTGCGGAAATCTTTGTTAAGTGTCCATTACAGTAAACTTAACACGAAGGACGTATTTAAAATATTCGCGACGTAATATTGCAAGTTCTACATTCAACAAATTATAAAAATGTTTTTCAAGTTTTAAATGAACACCAGTTTGATTATGGTTTTTTTGAAGACCACGAATATTTATTAATAAAATCAATATGTGAAAAGTATTTCAAATTAAGAATTCATTATATAATGAAGAATGCAGTAGTAGAAACTAGTGTCATTAGTATAATTACAGTAAAAAAATAATTAAAAACCCGGGTTAAAGAACACATAGCTGACCTAAAACACAAATAAGACTGCAGTCTGTGAACATGTCCTTGACCGCACCCACCATGTAATGACATCCAATTTGATAGACCACATATCCTCGTGACAGAACACCGATTCCTACCAAGGATGGTCCATGAAGCTATTCAAATTAAAAAACATCCTAATTTCAAGATGGCTGGGTGCTTCCATCGACTTGGGATCCGGTAATTAATATAATCAAATCCAAAACCAAGCATAACACTGAGAGACCTCAAGACACCGTGAGCTCATTCTGCGTTGATCGGACCAACAAAAATAATTAAAAAGTTTGAGGGTACCCCAGAACACTTATGCCTTTTGGACATTTAACACCTCAGTTCTTCCCGTGACCATGGGTGCTGCAAAGCATTCGAAACGTCGGGAATCAGTCAATTACGATTTTGCATAAAGTAAATATTTTTGTTAACTATTATCATAAATTATCGATAAATTTTCTTATTGATAAATCCTGTACTAGTAATCACTTGCCTAATCACGCACACTAACGCAGATTCACAAACTCTAACCGACATAAACTTGACACGCTACCGCGGCGATATGCGGTGTCTAGGCATTCTTCGTCTATGACCAGTTTAGTATTCTTCTTCTTCTTCTTTAAGTTATGGCTTCACACTCATTTTAAGTGTATTTTGCCAGTGTCCAGTGAGATATGTAATCGTGTTTGTTTAAATTAATTCGATTCCCCGATGAACTTGATGATAACGATGATAATGAAATTGATGAAGTATCCCACCCTGGATAGTAAAGCGGTGGATACTTTACATACCAATTGCGACGGCCGTTTTGAGGGAAGTCAAAAAGGCACGTTTTATCACTTTGTTACAATTACCTTCACTCATGCACATATAAGTACACATAATGGTTAATATTCCACCAACATTACACATTATTTGTCGAAATAACACAAGTTATGGAAATTAAAACAAATTGACAACATCACTCTTCCACTTCCCGCCAAAAAAAAAACCAGTTTAGTATTATTATATTTATTACCTATTAAATTAATCTTTGGACCTATGTCAGTCCGTAGCGACGTTGCCAATTTGTGGGGATTTCCCCAAATCGCGGGGTATTCCAAGTCGATTGAGGATTTAGTGGGATTGGCATGAAGGGAAAATGCGGGAATTTTAACATATCAGGCTAAAAATGAAAAATTACTCAATTTAAATAACTTGTTTTTATTCTCTAACTATATTATGGGAATGTACTAGGTGCAATCTGGATGCCACGTCCTGGGCGAAAGATTAAGTTTTGTCACGCGGGATCAATTTTAATATATAGAAAATATTTAACTAATTGAGAACCTGGTTTTATGTTATATGGCTAAGATATTTCGGCAAATATATTTTACTTTTTTATTTTACTCAAACAAGAACTTATATAGAGTATTTAACACTTGGCTCTTTTAAAGCTATTCATGCAATTATTCGGTGACATTTAACAAAGAGCCACTCGTTTTGTGTTTATATTATTCCCCATGAATTTGATTACAATAAAATTTTTCTTTTATTTTCTTATTTTCTGTGCTATAAACCATTATTTATTAATGTGTAGCACATTTAACACTACTCCTTTGTTTAAATAAACTAGTCTATGATTTATAAACCTTATAATTGTTAAAATATCAACAGCTGATTTAAATATGTCAATCCATCAATCAATCAGCCTATCGTAGTCCACTGCTGGACATAGGCCTCTCCTAACACGCGCCATTGCACACGGTCCCCCGCCTTCCGCATCCAGTCTGTCCCAGCGACCTTTTTGAGGTCGTCGGTCCATCTAGCTGGGGGCCGTCCTACCTTACGCTTACCAAGTCGCGGTCTCCACTCTAGGACACGCTTGCTCCATCGGCCGTCGGTCCTTCTGCAGATGTGACCAGCCCATTGCCACTTTAGCTTACTGAGTCTGCGAGCTATGTCGGTAACTTTGGTTCTTTGTCGGATTACCTCGTTACGAATTTTATCCTTCAAAGAGACGCCGAGCATAGCTCGCTCCATATATCCAAATATGTAAGTCGATATAATTAAAATAACCGCTTAATTTACAAGAAAGACACATGAAAGTAAACTAATTTTGTGGGGAATTTGAGGGGAATCGGAATGTTGTTCTCCCCAAATTTGAGGATTTCCCCTAAACTTTTGGGACATTCGGAGGATTGACATTGGCAACCCTGGTCAGCAGCTTCAGTCAGCTGTCAGGACGCTGTCAGACTGTCAGTACGTCAAGCACAGAGTATGCGAGTACATTTGTAAACGTCAAGCGAAGTGCAGTTGTTTGTTATGATTTGGTTCTAAATTTATTTATCATAGGAAACACGAATAAAATTACTCTGTATAATGGCAGAAAATACGAAAAATGGTGACCTCATAACCATAATTTTATGTACCTCTGCGATACCTTTGTCAATGTCTTTTTGGATCATTAATTTATTTTATACAAAATTTATTACAAACCACGAGGGTTTTGATGGTAAAGTATATTATTTCTTAATATTTAATTCATGTATTTGATACTTTACCGTGTGTATATTTTTGTTAATTTTCGAAAGCAGGTGAATTTAGCTTATACTTACACTAGGTACCTGAAATAACTGTAATATCTAACTGTTCATTAAATGTGTAAATTTGAAGTAAATAATTAATTTAAATAACCATTTATTACAGAGCCAGTTGTTATATCTCCTGCTAGATGGTTGGCATCCTGTCTTATACCACTTATATTGGCAGTGCATGGCTACAGGAAAAAAAAGGTTGATTTGAGTGGTGCATTAGTTGGCAGTGTCATTGCCTTTATTCTCACTTTGTCAAATTACTCCTATTTGGCATGTCTGTTTGCATTTTTCTTATCATCATCAAAAGCGACAAATGTTAGAGCCCATATGAAAAGAAAATTTGAAGCAGACTTTAAAGAAGGTAAGTTATTCTATGTTAAACATAGTCACCTGTTATAGTTGACATCACAATGATGCAAGGCTTATATTTCACTTGCCCAATTCACTAAGATTTGACAAAATATGGTTTATTTATAAATAGCCTTATAGGTAAAGTGGTGAATGTGCATAGCAATCGCAAGGTCCGGGTTCGAATTTTAGGTCAGCCATAGTAGTATTTTCATTTTTCTTTTCAAAAATTCTCATTATGTGATGTTTTCTGTGAGCTGTGTTTGGTAAAATGGCAATAGGCTTGGCCCTGGCCAGGCCCCTGTTACATGGGGCGTAACATCTTCAGCAAGAAGTAGGCGTACACAGTACATCTTTGCATTCCCGCTTCGGGACCATGGGTGATGGTACTTATTTATTTTTATTTGCGGTTTATGTTACAGGTGGGCAGAGGAATTGGGTCCAAGTTATATGCAATGGTGGTATGGCTACTCAATTAGCATTATTGTACTTACTTGATGTGGGAGCATCTGAGAGACCAATAGACTTCATAAAAGACTACAGAGCATCTTGGCTTACTGTTGGTGTTCTTGGTAAGTTCAGTAACAATTTTGTGATTGCTTTAATTTTCTATTGAACTGAAATTGTAGGCAATCTGAATTTTAGGACTGTATTTCAGTAAAATTATTTAACTAGTGTTTGTTAATTCTGCCACATTCAATTGATAATCTTTGTAAACACACCTAATGGTATTGTTAAGACATTTGCACTACTTAACTATTATATTGAAATAATACTGTTGGTATGAGATAAATTGTGATTTTATTAACAATACAAATGAATTTATTTTGTATTAACAAATCAAATTAAATGAGGTATTAGGTTAATAATATAAATTAATCAATCAATACACAAATAAACATATTGCAGGCTTCAAACCATAGGGTAGTACAAACCATATAGTGTTAAATACTCTTTGGTACAAAAAAATGTTTATTTTTAATGCTAGGATGCCAATTATCTAGCAGGAGATATTACAACTGGCTCTGTATAAATGGTTATTTAAATTAATTTTTTACTTCAAATTTATATATTTTTAATGAACAGTTAGATATTACAGGTGCCTAGAGTAAGTTTAAGCTAAACTCACCTGTTTCGAAAATTAACAAAAATATACACACATTAAAGTATCAGATACATGAATTAAATTTTAAGAAATAATATACTTTACCATCAAAATCCTAGTGGTTTGTAAGAAATTTTGTAATAAATAAATTAATCCAAAAAGACATTGACAAGGGTGTCGCAAGAGGTACATAAAATTATGGTTATGAGGTTACCATTTTTCGTATTTTCTGCCATTATACAGAGTAATTTTATTCGTGTTTCCTATGATAAATAAATTTAGAACCAAATCATAACAAACAACTGCACTTCGCTTGACGTTTACAAATATTACAAAAAAAATGTTTTTATTTATAATGCTAAACAATTCCAATGTTAGCATCAGACAGGCTCAAAGTTTATCTTTAATATATACATATGTAGTTCACCCAATATCGTGATAAGTTTAGAGGCTGACTTATACTGATACTAGAATTAAATAGCATTAAAAATGAACCTCCGCATTTTTCTTCTTACCGTTTCGACGGCGGCATATGGAAGCGGCCTAGAACGCAGCCATTTCGACCGCATTGTCAGTGGCACAAAAATCCGCATTTTTGTTGATTCCTTCTTATGGTTTAAGCCCCTAATGTCAAGGGTTTTAATAATTATGTGCTATATTTTGCAGGTGTGTTTGCATGTGCCAATGGCGACACGTGGGCATCAGAGTTGGGAACAGTTTTTTCGGTATCTGATCCAATTCTAGTCACATCCTTTCAAAAGGTGCCAAAAGGAACTAACGGAGGAGTCAGTTTTGTTGGCATAGTGTTCAGTGCATTGGGAGGTCTTCTCATAGGATTAATACAATATGTAACACTTTACTATTTTTCTGATCATTCTTTGTGGACTTATGCCCCTCCACAGTGGCCCTTGATATTGTTTGGAGCCTTGGGTGGATTGGTGGGCAGTCTTATTGATTCTTTTATGGGAGCAACCCTGCAATATTCAGGTATTTAAACAATATCTATACTAATATTATAAATATGATGTGTTTTTTTCAATGTAGCCTCACACTAATATTTATTCCTGTGTCGTGGTTGCATTTACAAACATGAAAATTCACTGCCTCGCTGGTCTAGTGGCAAAGCGCATCGCTTTGTGATCACGAGGTCCTGGGTTTAGTTTTTCAAGGAGTAGTTTTTCTAGCGAAAACTTCCCAGTTCGAGTCCGGAGAATGGAATTGTGCCCGGTATATGGCAATAGGCTCGCCCCCTATTACATGAGACCTAACATCGTCGGCGAAACGTGGGTGTACTCAGTACACATCTGCCACCCCCGCTTAGGGAATATAGGTGTGCGTGCGTGCGTGCGAGCGTGCGTTCGTGCGTGCGTGCGTGCGTGCGTGCGTGCGTGCGTACGTGCGTGCGTGCGTGCGTGCGTGCGTGCGTGCGTGCGTGCGTGCGTGCGTGCGTGCGTGCGTGCGTGCGTGCGTGCGTGCGTGCGTGCGTGCGTGCGTGCGTGCGTGCGTGCGTGCGTGCGTGCGTGCGTGCGTGTGTGTGTGTGTGTGTGTGAGAAAATTCACATACACAAATACCCAGACCGATACAAATAATAATGGGTAACACAAATATTTGTCCCGTGCGGTAATCGCACCTGCGACCTATCGACACAGCGGGCGGAGCGGCTTAAGCTCTTAACCACTGCGTTAAATCGTCGGTCAGTTATGTTTGGTTTTAAGCTATAAACGCTGGAAATACATATCACATTTTAATATTTATTTCATTATTTAAAAGCTACATTATCTAGAAGTAACATAGACCTGGTAGTCGGCGCTGTTGACGACTGGGTGTGAAGCCGCTGAAAACCGCTAGTTTATTAAGTTTTGAAATTGTATTAAGCAGAATTTTACAAACATTCCATTTATTTTCAGGTCTGGATAAAGATGGGAGAATAGTTTCACATTCTAGTCTAGCAGTGAAACATATCAGCGGTAGAAATATACTGGACAATCATAGTGTCAACCTTTTATCAACTATTGTCATGGGTCTGCTACTGCCAACACTCGCAAAGAGTTTGTTGCCGTCATTCTGATTTTTACTTTACTAAAATGAAATGACAGGTTTAAATTGTATAATGTGTCTATGTTACTGTGAAAATCCAAATTTAGATCTACCAGCAATCTCCAATTTCGATTGTGTAAGTCCAATATTGCTTTTTTTTTAATGGGACATGCTTGTGAGTATTAACAATCTTTGGACATTTACAGTAACTTACATGCCTACCCAGGTATTTGTCATTGGTTGCTATTATATACATGAAGTATTTTTTTATGTGTTGAGTTATAAAATTTGAAAAAAAATTGTAAAAAAAAGTATGATGAGTATTTTTATAATAAAAAAATATATACTAATATGTTCTATAATATATACTCATATAATGTTGCAATGCATTTTTTGTGCATTGGCTGCTTTACGTAGTTACCTACCTAAATTTTCACTTAATTTTGAGTAAAAATTATTCACTAAACTGCGTTAAAACATTCCTACTTATAACTAAATTCAATGTTTTCACGCACTTAATCACTTAATACCATTCCTACTGTGTCGCTCAGTATTAGTACCTATATTATCCATGGTGTCGCTCGCCGCGTTCGGTCGCGTCACCGCTTACCGGCCGCTCCCCCGCGTCGCAGTCCGCCCTCCGGCTCGCGCGTACGTATTTACGTACGTTCGGTAGGTACGACGCGCCGTTTTGACGGCGCCGTCGACCTTTCCCTTGTGTTCGACGACTAGTCGCAGTTTGTTTTTAAAACCACGACTTTTTTTTTTCGTTCGTGGTAAGACTGGTGGATACGAGATAAGAATCGCTTAGTTGTCACCTAACGGTGACAACTAAGCGATTCTTGAGCGGGACCCGAGCGCTCGCCTCCCTCCTTCAGAGGGCGGCTTACTCGGAAGGGTTTGAGTTCTGGCCTTGGTGACTACCCTAGTCAGAGCTCATCCTTTCACCAGGACCTACCTTTCCCTTCCCGAAATCCTATTCTTCGTGCGGCGTTTCTCTTCGCCCCGGAGCAGTTAGTGATAGGCACACACCCTTTCGCACACAAGTTTGGCGAAAGGACGCACGTTAGGCTCACGTTAGCATACAACCAGACCCCCCCCCCACCCCCACCTACACCCGGCAATCCAGAGTTCCTTCGGAACCTGGTCGAGTTCATCGCCTCGAAGTCCCCGGAGCTCATCCGGCAATTCGAGGCGACGTACTCCCCCGCTCCGTCGGACACGTCACTGGTCGGGTGTCCCGAGACACCCGACTACTACGCGGCCCCCTCTCCCCCGCACGCCACTATGTGCGACGCCGCGCGCCGCACTGTCCGCGCGCCCCCCCGACCTCCGTTAACCGCTCCGTATCTGCGTGCGCAAGCGGCGCGGTTCGCATCCCCCGATAATCCAGAGAGCCGGAAACGACGTCGCTTCCCCCGGCCCTGGTACCCCCGCGCCCCAGCCGTCACCCAACGCGGCCCCAAGAAATATCCCCTTTCCGCGCCCCGCGCGTCCGACCATTTCTCCCCCGCCACTGGTCATCCAAGACGAGCGCCTGGGAACGTATTCTCCTAAGCGATCTAAAATCAATGATACCCATGCGCGATCCACCGCGCAAGAGATGGCTGTAAAGGTGGCGTCCTTGGACGACCTTCGCCGTCTGTTCCACTTCCTCCGCGCCGAGAAAATCGGCTATCATACTAATGCCCTTGAGGAGGAAAGAGAGCTCAGGGTGATCATTCGTGGCCTTCCCAAAGAGCTGGACACCTCCGTAATCAAGGAGGACCTCCTAGCCCAAGACCTTCCGGTGCACCAGGTGCACAGGATGTTTAAGGGCCAAAACAAACAGGCTTACGACATGGTGCTGGTCGTTCTCGACCGCACCGTGGCCGGTCGCAAGGTCTTTGACATAAAGATTGTATGCCACATCTCTGGCCTCTCCGTGGAGGCCCCACACAAACGTGGCACGCCCGGGCAGTGCCACAACTGTCAGCTGTACGGGCGCACTGCCCGTTACTGCAACGCGCGACCTCGATGCGTCAAACGTGTCGGGGACCACGCGACCTCTCAATGCTCCCGTTCGAGGGAGACGGCGACAGAGCCGCCCAGTAGCGTGCTCTGCGGAACCAAAGGGCACACCGCGAACTATCGCAGTTGCCCTAAAGCCCCAAAAGGGGAAGCGCCGGACAAGGCGCGGACGGCGCCGCCCTCACGCGGCCACTTGCCCCCCAGCGCCTGTAGCGCAACATCCTCCCGCACCCTCACCCGCCGCCCTTAGCGCCCATCCCACTAGCGACTTCAGCCCCCCGCACTCCCGCGCCCCAGGCGCTGACGTCTTCGCCTCCGCTTAGGCCGGCACTCGGCGCCAATGCGTGGGCGAAGTCGCTCCCTTACCCTCGCCCAGCTGTGTGGTCCGACCATCTCCCCAAACCCACGCCGTTGGTTGTGCCTTGTCGGCCAGGTGACGCCGTCGCGGACTATATTATGCTGGACAAGATGTATGGCGTGGTATGCGTCAACAGGATTCGCGAGCTGGCCCAAAGGCTCCGCGCCGCTACTAGCTGGGAGGAGCAATTCACCCTGCTTAAGACGTACATAGACGTTCACGACGCCATGGCCTCCCTTAAAACCCATCGCCCCTACAATCCATAATAGATTTAAGACCTTCCCGCCTTAAGCCCCATAGCCTATCCCTGGCGTTCTTTAACGCCGACGGCCTCCGCTTCCAACGTGACCAGGTTGGTGATTTCCTCCGGGATCATCAACTGGACATCCTTCTGGTGCAGGAAACCTTCCTCAAGCCCGCCCATCGCGATCCTAGGATCGCAAACTACAACCTCGTGCGTAATGACAAAATCGGCTCCCGTGGAGGCGGTACTCTCATTTACTATAGGAGGTCCCTGCACTGTATTCCTCTCGACCCACCTGCGCTCACCAACATCGAAGCCTCGGTCTGTCGTATATCCTTCACTGGGCATCAACCCATTGTGATCGCCTCCGTCTATCTTCCTCCCACTATACGTCTTCTCAGGAGTGATTTCGAAGCACTCCTTAATCTGGGAAGCGCCGTCATTCTGGCGGGCGACTTCAATTGCAAGCACGTGGCGTGGAATTGCCTCACCACTTCCGCAAACGGTAGGAGCCTTGACGCCCTGGTCGACCAACTCCACTTTGACGTCATCGCACCTATGCACCTCACTCACTATCCGGACAACATCGACCACCATCCTGATGTCCTGGACATGGCGCTTCTGAAGGGTGTAACCTTACGCTTGCGCTCCTTGGAGATAGTCCATGAGCTGGACTCTGACCACCGACCTGTAGTCATGAGACTCGGTCCTCCGTCCATCCCCCAGCCGCTCAAGAAGACGGTTGTGGATTGGCATGCGCTAAGTACAGCCTTAGCCGATGCCGACCCACCCCCCCTTCCTTTCAGCTGGGACTCCACCCCGACACCGATCAGGTGTTAAATGCCTTTACCGCCCATATCCAATCAACTGTCAGTCGGTCGTCAAAGCAAGTCGAGGCGGAGTATCTCAACCGCTTTAGACTGCCAGACGATGTTAGGAAACTTATTCGGGCTAAAACGTCGTCGGCGTCGTCGAGCGTACGACTCCTACCCCATCGAAACCAACCGGGCCCGGATGCGCGCCTTACAACAAATCCGACTCCATGTCTGACATGCCCCCGCTGACCCGCCCTTCAGGCGTAACCCCAGCCTTCGATGACGACGAAAAGGCCGAGCTTCTCGGCCACACCTCGAGAGCCAGTGCACTGCCAGCTCTCTTCCCGTTGACACGGCTTATGTCGATTCGATCGACCGGGAAGTCGAGCGCAGGGCGTCCCTCCCCCCCAACGATTCCTTACCCCCTATTACCGAGGTCGAGGACCTGATTAAAGGTCTTAAATCGAAAAAGGCCCCCGGCTCTGACGGCATTTCTAATCGCGTACTCAAATGCTTACTCGCCCAACTCATCCGCCTCTTAGTGGCCATCTTTAATGCCGCCATGACGAACTGCACCTTCCCCACTCTGTGGAAGAAGGCCGATGTTATAGGCATCCCTAAGCCCGGAAAACCTCGTGACTATCCCACGAGTTACCGTCCCATCAGTCTCCTCAACTCCCTGGCAAAGATCTACGAGCGCCTGCTCCTGGCACGGCTCAAAGTCTTTGAATCGTCCAGGGGTATTCTCATCAATGAGCAGTGGTTTTCGAGCCAAACACTCTTGCGTCCATCAATTGCACCGCGTCACGGAGCACATCCTCACTGGCCTCAACAAACCCAAACCCGTCCACACCCGGGTGCCCTTTCCTTCGATGTCGCAAAGGCGTTCAACAAAGTCTGGCACAACGGCTTGATTTACAAGCTTTACTAAATGGATGTGCCGGACAGACTCGTGCTCATCTTATGAGACCTCCTGTCGAATCGCGCCTTTCGGTATCGCGCCGAAATGACGCGCTCTACCCGCCACTCCATACAAGCTGGTGTCCCACAAGGCTCAGCTCTCCCCCCCTCCTATTCAGCCCTTATACGAACGATATTCCTCGTTCGAGTAAGGTGCATCTAGCCCTATTCGCGGATGATACCGCACTCTATGTTTCGCATAGGAATAAGGGTTTCATTACCATAAACCTTCAGGCAGCCGGCAATACCCTAGGGGATTGGTTCAGGAAGTGGCGTATTGAGGTGAACCCGGACAAGAGCGCTGCGGTGTTTTTCTCCAGAGGTGCCACCCCGCGTCCCTCCCTACGCCACCCAGAAGTAATCTCGGCAAGTGGCCATGTTCGATCTACCTATTCCCTGGGTCAAACAGGTCAAATATCTAGGGGTCACCCTAAACAATTTACAATACCATGACCTTCAGAGCGCACATCAAGCGAGTCCGTAACCGAGCAGCCTTTGTGCTCTGTCGTCTTTACCCGATGATCTGCAAGCCGAGTAAAATGTCCCTTAGGAATAAGGTGACACAACTTGTATACGGCCCATCATGACGTACGATTGTAAGGTATTCGGGCACGCCGCCCGCTCTCATATCGATAGATTCCAAACGGTTCAATCCCGTTTCCTCCGCAAAGCCGTCGGAGCCCCGTGGTTCATAAGGAATGTAGATCTCCATTCCAATCTCGGTCTCGAACCTATTCGCGCCTATATTAAAAAGGCGACAACCCGATATTTCGCGAACGCGTCCAATCATAGAAATCCGCTAATCGTAGCCGCCGCCGACTCCAAACCTAACTCTCCTCCTATTAGCCGCTACCGCCGTCCGCGGCATGTTCTCACCGACCCTCCCGAGGCCCTTACATCCCTTCTTTCGGATACAGATACCGCACACAGGATCAGACACCGACCTCGCCGGTGAGGTCGAAGAATCCCTTGCCCGCCGGCCGGCGCAGAGCACCACGGCGAGACACCTAGTATATGCCCTCTCCCATAGCGACTGCCTAAACTGAGGCCGTTTCTCCTTGAGGCGCCCTTGAGCTAGTTGCCCCCTTGCCCTTCTGGCTCGAGGGTAGTGGTTGCACGCTCGCCCTCTTGTCCGGTGAAGCTGTATAGGCCCCGCGGCCAACAGCGTAGATCATTGACACACACACACACACCCATGGATGGCGCTGTGAATAATTATATTTATTCTAAGGGATGGCAAATCTATTGTAATATTCATAATTAAATTTACAACTCTGTACGTACCATAAGTGATTGATTATAATTTCTGCTCTGTACTCTGATCGTTGGTAGTAGCTCAGGTAAATTTCGTGTCTTTTGTATTTAGGGTCTGCTTCAGAAAATGCAGTTAGTGTAGCCGCTTTCTGGGCCGCATCCATATAATTTTATCATGTTTGCCGTCGAAACGCTAAGAAGGTTTTATGGTTCTCTCGGTCTTGGACCTTTCTTCACGATGCTTTCCTTCGTCTTTAACAAGTTTTATAGCACATGGACTTCGAAAAGCTTAGATTACTTTACTCTTTGAGCCAAGATTTCAACCCTTGATCTTCGGAACAAAGATTCTCGGGAACAAGGCAAGCGTTCTTTGTTCTATCCGTAGAAAACGAAACTTTGATGTAAGATACCATTTTGGTAGGTAGTACGTGAAACCACTGTTGTTGGCAAATAGTTTTCTGATTGGCATAATGCGTTACGAAGTTGTTGTAGGTAAAATAAAAAAATACTAATCTTTAAATGACATTGACACATGACGAGGTAACTCGCGTTCCAAGCTTGTAATTTTAAAAGATGGTGCTTTGTAAAAGATTTGAGAAAAACTCGACACACATGACAGGATGACACAACACCGACACCTATAATAATTATTGCTAATAATTTATCCTCGTGACCTTGAGGATTGTGGCTTATTTCATTGATATGAAATATAATTTAGAAGTTTGGGCTCGTAGAGGACACTCCAATACCGCCGTTTTGGTAATATTACAAATTAATCGAAAAGTAAGACGCTCAGTGGCCCCAGTGCCATAGAACATTGCTAAATTGTCATTGCGCCATGTAGGCTGCAGCGCTGGGGACAGCAGATTTCAAGACTGTTTAGTGAAAGTTGAGAGTGACTATGTAACGTTTTCATAATACTGAGAGCGAACCATAGATATAGACAAACTGGTTATGATACACGCTATAAAATTCTACATGATTTAAATTTAACACCTGTGAATGTGAAATTTGATCAATTCCGTGGCATTTGCATTGATGGATCGCTTAGATGATACTTTGAGTCGGACAATTCGTAATGTAACTAAAAAAAATAATTTAATATTTGAAAGCCGATAAGTATCAGGTTCCCATAGCAGAACACCAAAGACCTATAAACAGTTTACATGCAAGAATGTAAAGTGTTAGGATGCTATAATTTCTATGTAACTCCCTCGCTCCTCTTTCTTGTTTGTATATGCCATGTTCCTTAAAATCATTAGCTTAATTAAACGATTTTTTGCATATGCTCTACTAACTTTTTTAGTCAAAAGTATTCAAGTATCAAATCCATTTATTCTCAGTTCATCCGAGGTTGCACGAGATAGTTTATTTAAATTTGCCGTCATTTGCATTCTCAGTTTTCATTAGACAGACTTTAGCACGCACCATTATTTACTAAATTAAAGGTCTATAATAAATAGATATAAGTACCTAAGGTAAGTAGAAGCGTGGTGGAATATCATACAAAAATCTGATACGGTACGTCATGACTGTATATAAAACACAGGCGCGTAAATTTCCATACTATGCTTATAATGGAATGAAGGTGGAGTTAGAAACTGGAACGTACCTAAACGTTTTTGATTTGGTTAAAAACGATTTGGTTTCCTTTGTTTACGAACAGGGCAATTTGTGTTAAAAAAACGTCACTGTGACTCATAATAAGAGAAGTGCAGTGCTATACTTTTGTTTTTACCTAGATTTCTCCCACAGAGTGCATTTATTTCTCGTAACTATTTGAATATCGTTGGGTTCAAGTAGTTTTCAACTACCTAATTGTCTAGGAATGGTGTTAATGTTTTAACCATGTCATCACCGACAGAAGAAAGTCCAATCATAAATTCTGACATCGAACATGATGTTACAGACGATCATCGTGATCTTATCGAATCAGATAGGGGTAAGCAAAATCAGAGTCGTTTATCAGAGTGGATTTGTGATGATGTCCAGATCTTGTTAGATACCTACTTATTACTACATAATTTTAAGGTCATGACTCAAAACAAAAGAACTGTTAGATAGTACGTAACACGTTCGCGTATTGTTTACTTTTTTATGTGTAGGCATTTGTGCAAACTAACTTGTACAATTTATTGTGTTTAGAAATTTGGTTAATTTCTTAGGTTTTACTGTACTATTTATTTATATCCTACTAATATTATATGACATTATGACTGCCTCGTTGGTCTGGTGGCAAAGCGGCTCGTCCCCTATTACATGGGACCTAACATCGTCGGCGAAACGTGGGTGTACTCAGTACACCTCTGCCACCACCTCGGGGGAATATAGGCGTGACGATGTTTTTTTTTTAATATTATATACTCGAAAGTTTGTTCATTGATGATGTTTATTATATGTTCACACAGAAACTTCTGAAGGGATTTTGGTGAAATTGTATAGCTTATATATCAGAATAACACATAGGCTATCATGTCTATAAATGTTGTGTAAATTAGCCAAAATATAAAATTACAATAGAAACACATGCGAAGTCGGGAACAACAGCTTGTATAAATATATAAAGTGAATCCAAATTGAAGACTTTGTCAGTGGAATTTAAGAATATGCCTTAAGGTCACTTAGTACTCATATTCTTTCTAGTTGAAGAAACAACAGGATGGGTCAAATGCCGAACGGTGCTTGGCGTCATGGGCTTCCTGGGTTTTGCCAGTGTGTATGCTATGAGAGTCAATCTGTCGGTGGCTATAGTTGCTATGGTGAATGCTACAAAACCAATTCCATCAAACACTTCAATAGATGTGTGTCCAGCTAGTTTACCAGACAACAGTACCACGCCACAGGTTTGCCATTGTCTGCATTTTTAAAATTAATAGATGCCAAATTTATGTTATAGCAAAATTATAATATTTTTTTGTATATAATATTTTTTCATGTGCATGAATATCAATGCTTGTAATTTAAGCTCAGGTTAATAAAATACAATTGTATACAAAATGTCACATCTTATTATAAATGGCTCTTAGCGATAACATATTAGTAGAAAGAAATCTGAAATTCTATTATCAAAACGTCCGTGGGTTACGAACGAAATGTTCAAACTTATACAACAAAATCCTTATTAATGAATATGACGTGCTTTCATTCACAGAAACTTGGCTTCAAAATGACATTTTTGATTCTGAATTATGCGATAACAGATACGAGACCTTTCGATGTGATCGCAATTTGCACCTAACGGGTAAGGCGACTGGCGGTGGGGTTATGTTGTGCACCCGCCGGGATCTCGGCGCGACCCGTAGAACCGAATGGACATATACATGTTCCGAATCGGTATGCATAACTGTTCCGGCGCGCGCGCTTTCCTCTGCAGTCGACCTCCATATAATATTAATATACATACCACCAGACTACAAGGACAAAGCAATGCGTTTAGATAACTTTAAATATAGTTTTATTAATTTTATTGGGCTTAATCCTAGTGATAATTTTATAGTATTGGGAGATTTCAATTTACCAATTATTAAGTGGAACGACAGTTCATATAATATTTCACAAAATGACTCTGGATTAATCACTTACTCAGCGACCTCATTTTTAGATGAATTAAGTTTCGCAGGGTTAAGACAGTACAATTACACACTTAATAGTTTACAAAATACTTTGGACCTCTGCTTCAGTAATTTACCATTAGAAGTTGTAAACTGTTGTAATCCTCTAATAAAAGAAGATGTATATCACCCATCCTTATATATTACAGTTTTTGACCTACAACCACATCAACTTAAAGAATATAACCCACCACGTTTTAATTTTTATAAATGTGATTATAGCAAGATCAAAAACTTTTTAAAACAAATCGACTGGAATAAAATGTTATTAACATCCACCATTGATGAGGCAGTTGATACTTTTTACAAAAAACTTAATGAATGTTTTCTACTGTTTGTACCTCTTCGCACTTCTTCATCAAATAGTAAATATCCGGTATGGTATAGCCCTGCTTTAATAAAAATAATTCACGTGAAATCAAAATTACACAAAAAATGGAAAAAACACGGAAATCCACGTGATTACGATGAATTTTCTATTTTGAGAATTCGGCAACAACGAGTGCATGACGATTGCTATAATAATTTTATACAGAATACAACTACACTAATTAGGAAGTCTCCTAAACATTTCTGGAAATATGTTAAGTCCAAAAGAGGCGGTTCAAATTATCCTAGGAAATTTACTCTGGGAAGTACACAGTACACTGATGGTCAGGCAATATGTTCTGCATTTAATGACTTTTTCGAAAGTGTGTTCTGTCGTTCTAACACTACGGATAATAATATGGACGAAACATCCACTGAGTCCTCTTACACATGTAATGAAACATTATCTAGTATTACAGTTAATGAAGATATTGTCTGTAAGTTACTGTCTTCTTTAAATAAAAATAAAGGCCCGGGTTCCGACGGCATTCCTCCCATTTTTTTGGTATCATGCGCCAGTAGCTTATCTGTACCAATCACCATTTTATTTCGTCGTTCTCTAAAGGAATGTGTTTTTCCTTCTGTATCTGAAAGAAAGCTCAAATAATCCCAATACACAAAAAAGGGTCTCGTTCTGTTATTGAAAATTACCGCCTAATCTCAATTTTAAACACTATTAGTAAGATGTTTGAACATATATATATCCTTTAATCAGCCGAGGTATATCCAATACACAGCACGGTTTTCTCAAGGGACGGTCAACCATCTCAACTTAACCTTATTTACCGATTATGTACTTAATAATATGGAGAACGGCGGCCAGGTTGACGTGATCTACACGGATTTCGAAAAAGCCTTCGACCGTGTGGATCACGTGACCCTGTTTCGCAAACTGGAACATTTAGGAATACACGGAAGTCTATTGAAATGGATTAAATCTTATTTAACAAATCGTTCTCAGATTGTGGTACTTGGGGGGTTCAGGTCTGATTGCATCTCCATTCCTTCTGGCGTCCCCCAGGGATCGCATCTGGGTCCAACGCTTATATTTTTGACATTAACACCTGTTTCAACCACGCAAATCACTTATTATATGCAGATGATAAAAAAATATATATGAAAGTCCGTTCCAACGCTGACTGTGAGTTGATACAGAACGATCTCAATAATCTATTCAAATATTATAAACGTAACAATATTGTAGTCAGTATTGTAAAATGTCAATATATTAGTCTCACCCGTAGGAAACATCCTATTACCTATTCATATCATTTTAATAATGTTGTAATCGAGAAGGTCCAAGCTGTCAGAGACCTGGGAGTCCATTTCGATTCTAAGATGCTTCTCTCTGAACATATTAATATTATTGTTGACAAAGCCTACCGTAACCTTGGGTTTGTTTTACGCACCTGTAAACCCTTTAGCTATAAAAGCGGTGTTTTATGCTTACGTGAGAAGCATCCTAGAATATGCCAGCCCTGTCTGGTCACCCTGTTATGATACCTACGTAAAACGAATTGAAAGCATCCAAAAAAAATTTGTTAGGTTTATGAATTTCAAATCCAGAACTTCTATATCCTATTCTGAGAGCTGCAAAAAATATGATCTCTTAACTCTAGAAGACCGTCGTCGACTGCTAGATATAGGTTTGTTATTCGACATTATGCGTAGTCATCTAGACTGCGCTGATTTGGTACAACGTATCTCATTATATGTACCTACACGTCGTCTTAGACATACCCCATTGTTTTATGTACCCTTCCATTCAACGAATTATGGCAAGAACGCTGTCCTTACTAGAATCATAAAAACATACAATGATAAATTTCGTGATATTGATCTCTTTGCTGGATCAAAATCATTGTTTAAAAAAAACATTATAGAAAAATTAGCTACTTAACATCACGTATTAAATAAAATAAAAAAAAGGCTTGGTCACGCTGTATTTTGTAACGATAATTATACATGAAGAATACTTATACATTACGCTATCCCTATATTTCTTATTACGTATCTATATGCTCGGCAACACGTTACTTATATCTTATTAAATAAACTTATACCTTGTTAAAGAATACCCACAATTTTTTATCGCTCACTTATTTCGTTTATGCTTATTGTAAACCTATTTATTATCTTAAATTCTATGTAAGAGCATGTATTCTTATTTATAATATACATAGCACTTCTTTATTAACTAATCCTAAGTCGCTTTGAGTGTTTGAGATAATCTTATTTCTTTATTGCTTTGTAAGTACCCATGTTTTACTCACGAATTACTTGTTTGCTTTTGTGCACTTGAATTGTAAATCGTGGATAACTATTATTAGCTATGTTTATTGTATACTTATAATTTTGTATATAATGTTAAAGCTGTTGTTATCCCAAATAAATAAATAAAAAAAAAAAAAAAAAAAAAAAATATTTATTGCAAGCGTGCTAGCAAAGCAAACCATAAGTAATTTAGTATCACAAAAATAGAATTTCCATTGATATCATTTTTACGTAGTTAAAATAAATATAGTAGCAAAAACAGCGGCCTGCATTTAATATAGGCAATTAAGCATTGCCTACCTCAGTATAATATACTGAAAGTAGGTATATGTTATTAATTACTATACTTAAGTTAGTATGATGATTGATGATATTTTATTTATGTATTAATAATTGAAACTAGTGTAATTTCATTTTTATGAGATGGGAACTGCTTAATTGCCTATATGCAATGCATGCCAATGAGCGAAATATTTTTGACTAAAGATCTTTTTAATTTGCAGAAACCTGGCGAATTTAACTGGAGTGTAGAACAGCAATCTATAGTATTAGGATCATTTTTCTATGGTTATGTGTTAACACAGGTAAGAAACTTTTGTTGCAGTTAAAGAGATGCATAAAGGGCAATGACATAGTTATTCACTTCTCTAATTATTGGTGATAGTGCAAGACCACATAGCTGACATTGGAAAGTATTCTGTATCTGCATGTGACCTAATTCAAGCAAGAGAAGCAAATAGCATTGAAAGATGTCTACTTCATATCTGCTCTAGACTTAATTTTATAATATAACCACAAAAACATCTTTTCTTGAGCATTTGCAAGAGTCAAATCTTGTAACATAGTCCTTAATTTGCTTGTTTTATTATCTGTGATGACAGTATTATAAAAAAAATACTTTATTTAGTTAGGTACCACATCACAATATGGCTAAAACATCAGCCCTTTTGTGTTAATACATGATAAATATTTTTCTACTAGCTGGTACTGCGGCTACTCACACATTTATTTTGTTAAACCCTAACTCAAAATAATAAATACTTTTTATACTGGAAACAAGAACCAAGCCTAGATAAACCATTAAACTTTAATATTTTTGTTATTGCTGGTTTCGAGATGCAATGTAATGTTGTGGTTTTGCCTACACATAAATTCCTCCATGAACTTATATTGGACTCAGGTTCATTTCCTCACGAAGAAACTGTTCAGTGGTTAAAACCATGCACCGGAAATCAATTATATACAGTTGATTTAGATACTCCGATATTATTTTTTGCATGAACCGATTATGCAGTCAAAATTGTCACTTCAGGAGTGCATTCTTTAAATATAAATGGCTCCGACACGAAACTTTGCATATTCATTTGTTTAAGATACCTAAACATGATAGAAATTCATAGCTACAAATTTAATAATTAATGTTTAACACACAATTACAGATACCAGGAGGCAGAATAGCAGAAATGTATGGAGGAAAGCTGGTGTATGGTTTAGGAATACTATTCACAGCAATATTCACCATACTTAGTCCAATTGCTGCATATACAGACATAAGGTTCTTTATTGCTGTTCGGGCACTGGCGGGATTGTCTGAAGGTGTTACCTACCCAGCGATGCATGCTATGTTAGCCAGGTGGATCCCACCCTTAGAAAGATCTAAGTTTGCAGCATATACATATGCTGGTAAGTATGAATTCCCTATTATTCTTTTATTTCCTTTATCATAATTGAAAAAGATAAGGACAGGTGTACTTAGTTAACCTAACTTTTCCCCTAGATTTTATGGTCCTAATTTGACAAGTGGTGAACCTATGGTCATACTTTTTTTGGCATTTATTCATTTATAATCTTTGCAGCATTGTATGTATGAGCAGTATAATTGCTTATCTATTGCACTTGAAATACTTTCACCTTATCATGAAACTAGGATGTTACAAGAATGTGGTAACCTTAAACTTATTTTAAAATTAGTTTTGCATTTAAGTGTATAACCTGAGTTATAAATTAATAGGTATGTGTCATGACTATATCCCGAAAAAGGTCATCAAAGTCATCAAAACATTTGCCCCAGTTTCCTGATATACACAGATTTAATGTAAACACAGACAATCAGGATGTTGCTTCATGCAAATAAAACTAAGGAATGACTAATTTTTATATTAGATAAATTACATTTCTTATAATGGGTTTATTGGATATTATTGACCAGATTTAGAACAGATTATTATTTGTATTACTTCAGATCCTTTGATACAAATTAAAATGTTATAACTTTTTTAGGGTCCAACATAGGTACAGTAATTACGCTACCCATATCTGGGTGGTTGTGTACTCTAGAATATGGTGGTGGCTGGCCATTATGTTTTTACATATTTGGTGGTATAGGTGTGGTGTGGTTCGTCTTTTGGTTATTTTTGGTGTATGACACGCCACAGAAACATCCCAGGATATGTCCAAAAGAGATTGAATATATTTCATGGTCTATTGGTCCTCAGGTAAGCTTTCATTTTACAAATACGAATTATTTACTAGCTGTCATATGCGGCTGCGAACGCGTTTATTTTGTAACATTTTTATGTATTATTATTACTAAAATACAATATAGCCTCTGTTACTTCTAGATAATGTAGTTTTCTAATGGTGAAAGAAATATTTAAATCAGAATGCATAAAAATTGAAAAAGGTAATTAATTTCTGCAAATGTTTTAGTATGTTATATAATTTTAGATTATTCAATTACTTAAAGGGTTGTTCAATTATTACATATGCATTGGTTAATAAAGGTTTAGTGCACATATATCTTTGTCACAATTAAAAACGTGGTCAAACGACGTCCACTTCAGGACACAGGTCCTTCACATAGTACACAATATTAATGGACTGGTATCTTATAGGTTTTACAAAGTTAACTATCAACCTTATGTTAACTAGCTTTTAGGACGCTAATTAATTAAGCTTTCTTGAAAGAATGGATGGATTCGGCAAAGATATTTGAAGTGGTGTGGTGCCATCACCCTTAGTGTTGGCACTGCCTACATTGGAAAATCTACCATATGTTTTCTATGTAATGTCGATTTTGTTATGTAATAATAACATAAATTATTGCAGTTTATTATGATGTACAAAAAACGCGGTAATAAAGTATCAGTTTGCTCAGTTATCAGAATGTGGGACACAAACATGAGTCACGTTGTGACCTCACAGATGTTTCTATGTCGGTTTCGTGTTTATTATAAACTTATTGCAAATGTTGATTGTTTTGCAATTGACAATATTAATATTATAATTATTCTATTTTGTACCTACGTAATTTGAAACATTCGATGTGTTACTTTTAATATTATTCATAACGGGTTGGCTCCAATCGCAGACGTACTATAGCAAAGACCTAATAATCTTTGGCCGTCTAAAGGCCTTATTGATAGCATATGTCATGGAATAATTTATATAATTATGACTAATTTATTATTTTTGTCCAAAATGTCTTCTAAGTAGTATCTTTAAGCATAGTTTATCGCCATTCTTAACTCGTAACGCTGTGATACTGCGGTACTTTTAGCAATTACCAAAACTAACCAGAATTTGGCTCAGTCGGTGTAAAATGGGTCTCGTTGTAATTTACATTCTCGAACGTCTCCCAGCGTCAGCAGCCAAGTAGAGCAGTTGGTCTCGGCTGCCACTTAACGCGTTAAGCGTCAAGTCAAGTTGGCTTGATAAGACCTATCAACTTATGGTCACAAACCTGCCTGCCAGATTAGTAAATCTGTATTGGGCCCGCTTGGTTGAGTACGATATATTCTCTTTCATGTTGACTTGTGAGAGAAGGCATTTGCCGAGGATAGGTTGATTACACATTTGAATTGAAGCCGAAGTGTGACCTACACTTACGGGGATGCTTGTTACGGGTAGTAACAAAAGGCGAAATAACTCCTAATAAAAAATTAAAAAGCTCTTGGTCTCGGTTGAAATTATATCAGCGAACAAAACGAGCTTGTTTATCTATTTATCTGTATCTTCACACCAGACGAGCTCGTGTAAAAAGTATACTGTCTCCAAATACTAAGCGTATGGATACATGATTCAAAATCTAATCTTATTTTGTTTTATTATAATAGCAGGATGAAAAACCCACCATGTCAATACCATGGGTAAAGTTCCTGAAATGCGTTCCGTTATGGGCCATTTTAATAGCGCAGTGCGGGCAGGCGTGGGTATTCTACACGCAGTTCACGGAACTACCCACTTACATGAATAATATATTGCATTTCGATATTGTTTCCGTAAGTATTATATTATTTTTTTCAAATAAAACGTAGCCCCACACTAGGAATTATTCCTGTATCCTTGGTGCGTTTACAAACATAAAACTGCCATACACAAACACCGGAATCTTTGTGTGACCCACAAATATTTGTCCCATATGGGGATCGAATTCTCTTAACCATTGGACTAAGTTTTCTGCTATATTATTTTAACTCAGCCGTTATTAACTTCATTATTTGTATACCTCCGAACTAATGGGGAATGGTTAGTGTTGTTAAAACGCTCGTGTCGGTGAATGTCTTGCTTCAATGTTCGTAAGCGTCGACTCAGTGCTAAATGCTCGACGTTCAGCGCCCATTTTTACAGCACTTGGCATAATGCACCTAGCAAACACCAGGTCCTGGGTCTAGTTTAAATTCTAGATCGGATAAAATGTGATTGAGGTTTTTCTATAAATAATTTTTTGAAGAATCCGACGGTTTTTCTATCAATAATTTTTTGAAGATGGTCCACGTTGACGCGTGTCAACGTGGACTCTTTTGCGGGAAAGACATGGATACTTCTAGCCCAGGATCGATCTATGTGAAGACGTAAAGGGGGTGCCTTTGCCCGAGCAGTGGGACACAGTATAGGCTATTCAAAAAAATATTAGCAAGCCAGTGTATGGAACTGTGCCCGGTATAGTGGCAATAACCTCGCCCCCTATTACATTTGTAATTAGCATCATCGGCGATATATAGGTGTACACAGTACACTTCTGCCACCCCTGCTTGGGGAATACAGGCGTAGCGGTGTTTGATTTTTGTGTCAGTGATTATAATTTGATCAAAAAAATGTCATGGCTTCATTGTTTCTACAATTGCTTTCTTCTTCTTCAAGTTATGGCTTCACACTAATTATAAGTGTATTTTGCCAGTGTCCAGTGAGATATATAATCGTGTTTGTTTAAATTAATTCGACTCCCCGTGAATTTGATGACAACGATGACAATGAAATTAATGAAGTACCCCGCCCTAGATAGTAAAGCGGTGGATACTTTACATACCAATTGCAACGGCCGTTTTGAGGGAAGTCGAAAAGGCACGTTTTATCACTTTGTTACAATTACCCTCACTCATGCACATATAAGAACACATAATGGCTAATATTCCACCAACATTACACATTATTAGTCGAAATAACACAAGTTTTGGAAATTAAAACAAATTGACAACATCACTCTTCGACTTCCCTCCAAAACTCCGACTACAATTGCTTTATTTTGTGTGTATATTTAAATATATTTATTTAAAATAAAACCTTGTCTGTAGGCGTGTTTCACATACTTAATTTTCACGTGCACTCGACTACACTCGAACCATGTGATGAAAAATAAAATTGTAACGAAATTCAACAATACATTTTATTTCTTTCAGAATTCTAGACTGAGTGCTCTCCCGTATTTAACTGGATGGATCGGTGGAATAGTAATATGTATATTTGCCGACTGGCTTCTAGGTAAAGGATGGATTTCTCGTCTGAACAGTATGAAATTATGGAATACAGTATGTGAGTAATCTTATCTAAGAACTGGGCGGAAAACCTACTAACAAAATTCTGCAAAACTGAATTGTAACTGCCGCCCATCAAGGTTGTTCAGATTATTGTATTCTATAGAATACAAAAAGAGCTAACAGCGTTTCGCTACTTTCGTATTCTACTAGAATACGGAAACACCTAAACACTGTTGATTGGTGGCGGTGGTTGAGATTTAGTTTTTTGCGTAATTTTGTTAATAGAGTTGACGTCCTGATCGAACTACATAATGAATTATATATGATCAAACGAACTTCTGAAAGTGAAGTTCGACCGTTATTATATGAGTCGCTTCACTCGAAGATATAACATTACAATAGAATCTGAAGAATGAAACGATGAAATATAACATATTTTGCCGGACAACATCAATACTGATTTCATGTCGAAAAGATATACATAACTACCTACTTATGATTGGCACTTTGTTATCTCTGCCTTTCCTGAGAGAGCAATTCTTTTCTTTTTTTTTAATTTAGCTCCCCTAGTATTTATTCCTGTATCGTGGGTACGTTTACAAACATGAAAATTCACATACATGAATACCCAGACCGGAACAGATAATTGAGGATCACACAAAGATTGGTTCCGTGCGGGAATCGAATCCGCGAATATTAGACACAGTGGGCGGAGCTGCTTAAGCTCTTAACCACTGCGCTAAATCTTCCGTCCGAAATGAATTGATATCATAATCATATAGTATAACGAAAATCGATACTACAATATTCATTCTCAATCCTTATTTTGACCCATACGAAGCGGAGTCAGGCCAGTAGGATCAATAACTTGTAGAATTGCAGTCCCAGTCTATGCTCACTATATTTTTTTTACACGGGTATAAGAATAGAAAAGTTACACTATAGTCCTTTTCACGGGACATTGGTACGGTGACGTTTGGAATTTGACATTTCTAGAAATGTGGTGAAGATAAAATCCAATAAATAGAATCGATTGAATATCGTATCGAGGTAATTTATAACGACGAATGAATCAATATTTATAACAATAATTTAAAATATAAAAATAATATACAAGAATTTCATTATTTATTTACGAATCAAGCGATTGGTATGAAAAATCGTCTTATCGTTGGCTACGTGAATTATTATTTAAAAGTCTATGAAACTGACTATTTTAATATGTCAGTATGACGCATCCACGCTTTTTTAATTTCTTGACCGTGAGTATATTATGTCTCTCAATCGGATACGTAGAATAGTATACGTAAAAACTTGGCAATCGATGTTGTACGTTTTAAAAAACAATGTATCGATTATAATGATTTCATTGTCAGTCCCTAAAACGCGAAAAGTTCCAATTTACTTAATTGACTAATGAAGTTTTATTAAGTTTTTTTTTTTAAATAATTACGCAAATTAATTAACAGTATATGATTCAAATGAAAATTAAAGTATATTAAAGATTTATTTTTATGTCTGTTTATTTTTTGGATTTCCTATTTTAAATATCCTTAAATAAAATATGCGTGAAATGGAATATGATCAAACGTCGCCTTACGAGACATGAGTCTCGTGAAAAAGACTAGAACCGAACATTGCATATTCTTCTTAGCGTAACGACGACAATAATAATATAATAATAACGACAAACATGCCATAATTATATGGCCAGTACAGTTATGTGGCCCAGAATGCGGCCACATAACTGCATTATCGGAAGCAGACCAAAGTCTTGCTGCACGCAAGATACGCACGCTTGATACGTGCCCTAACACCTGCAGTGTTAGGGCACGTATCAAGATATAATGTAATACAATGTTTGGGTTGTACCCCACAAATTGCATGGTGTAAACATACAAAATAAAAGAGTCTAGGACGCTCCTTCGTGGATTTATACTGAAATAAATCTTCTTAAGAAAATATTCGGTATCGCTAATTTTCGTTTATTGATAATGTTATACATTAACTAAGATTATTTTTTTTGTGTTTTTGATAGCTGCGTTCATCCCGGCGTTTGGGTTGCTCGGCATAGCATGGGCGGGTTGCGACCGAATCGCAGTTATGTTGCTGTTGAGTATTGCCTCGGCGTTTGGCGGTGCGGCGTATGCTGGTCAGTACTTATTTTACATAATGTATGTTGGTAAAACTAATGTCGTTAGGGTAATGAAAAATATTTCAAACTATTTAATTTACTAAATTTATCATGAATACCCATGTGACCGCGTGGTCCTACAGCTTAGTCCAAGGGATCGGAATAAAGTCTGTAATAGGTGGTGGGACTTTGCGACAATTATCTATATGCTAGTATTAAACTAATAACTATTCCCTTCAGTGTAAATAGTTGCAAAAATGCTGTTAAACTATACATTAATGTATGGACCTGAATAGCATTAGCCATGGATAATGTACAGCCTATTTCTTATTTGATTAGAAAATAAATGGCAGGCACATTATATTTGTTCGTATAATCATAAAAAAAATACATATTTTTTTCAGGTAATCAAATGAACCATATAGATCTGTCGCCGCAATTCGCTGGCACAATGTACGGGATTACGAATGCGGCCAGTAATATATGTGGCTTCATGGCGCCCTACGTCGTGGGCCATATAATCAAGCCTGATCAGGTAACTATTTTCGGAAGACTACTTTTTATTGTGGACGAGAATTTTATAAGTCAGTAGGTCTACCATGAAACGTAATTCCGAAGCTTCGGATCGAAAATTCGGGCGATTCCTACCACGAAGTACTTTCGTTCCAAAATCGGTCCCGAACACTGCCTGTGACGTTTCGTTCGTCGTAAAGCGCTACCACGATGTGATCCGAACAAACGAAGTTTCGGCATTTTGACAGCACTTCTTCGTGATTTTAACCTCAATTATACGAAAACTAAATAGGCAACTTTTTACTTTGGTTTAATGGTGATTTTGTTGATATCTTAAATCAATAAATACGTTCAAACTGGAATTATATGGTGTTTTGGTGTTTTTTATAATATGATTATTGCTATTTGAACATGGAGTAACAGATATACGAAGTAACACGATTTTTCTAAAAATCCTTTCAAAGATCGAAAGCAGAAGGGCATCCGCCTAGGTTGCGGTGGCTCGTTTCTCATAATAATTCTTTTCGAGTTGCTTTCCTTAAACAACCAAATTGCCTTTGTTGCCATCCCCATGCCTATAATAACAAAATATAAAAATTGTAAAAACACAAAAACAAAAGATCATTTAGTCGGGTTCGAACTCACATCGACAACTATTGCTAATATGATAAAGACAATTGCGCCATTTCAACTTAGATTTTTACTGCGAAATTTTGGAACATAATATGCATTGTTCGCGCTTTTATGTCATTATAATAGCTTGAGATTTAATCATTTTACACGGCTAACTTGAAATGTTCATCAGTTACCATGTATCTGGTAAGAAACCAATGCACTTTTTATTAGGTTGGTTTATACTACTTCATTTATTACTAACTTTTTTCGTAAACGGAAACATACTTCGCATCTGTCATTCATTCACGAACACAGTCTATGGTGCCCGACCGAAAGAAATAAATCCGATGCAACTTCATGGTAGGTACACGCATCGTATTTCGTTCGTAAATCGTTCGGCTCCGAAGTTTCGGATTGAAACTTTCATGGTAGACCTACAGGTCACAAATAAAGTTACAATATTACTATTAAAATGTTCTATAATTTTTGAACACTTAAAAAATACTAAATATTTTGTGCGTAAAAACACCCTTTATACGACTTCTCGAACTGACAGCGATATGTAAGAGTCCATGCAGAAGCGGTATGATCTACTTTCTAAACGTACACTCCGTGTCACGCTTTACTCTGCATAACGTGCCTCGCAAAGTGCCGGGCTTTGCCTCCACACATGTCTATAAAAACCATCATACATCGATAAAGACGCGACCGCTTCTTTTCACCCGTCGCCTCTATGAACGTAGAATCCACGAGACTAGCCGCGTGACGCAACCGTATCGACATTAACATTTAGGCTAAGATTTGAGAAGACGTAAGGACGACGACGACGTAGAGGTATGTAAGGAAAGAACCTGTTGGAACTCTGTACTCTCTGCCTACCCCGCGAGGGAGCTGGCGTGATGATATAGATAGATAGATAGATAGATTTGAGAAGACTTACGTGGATAAAAAAAAACAAACAAATATGATATGATTAATGAGGGCTCTATATCGTAGCCAAATCGAAGGTTTACTTCATGCATATTATGGAACCCCGAAGATAAGTGAGTATCGTGAAAAATATGTATTTATTGTTTCAGGAAACTCTGGGCCAGTGGCGTGAGGTGTTCTACTTGGCGGCAGCTATCGATCTTGGCACAAATCTTTTCTATTTGTTCTTTGCAAGCACAGAAGAACAGGTAATTATATTGATAACCTGTTACATTACTACATAAAGAGTCAGTGGTCTTAGTGATCACAGCTGATCATGTGGAACAAAAGTATTTTATGGCAGTTTGCCAATTAACCATATACGTAAGTGCAATAAGTTTCAAAATTAATTGCGGTATTTAGAAGTCTCTATTTCGCTCTCGAGTCTGAACAATTGATCTACAAAAAATACAATGTTATAGAATACTTAGTCGCGATTTTATAGCATCGCATTTCTACTGTGCTGGAAAATACCGTCACACCTATATTCGCCGACGACGTTAGGTCCAAATTACATTTCCAGGCTTTGGACTGACCGTTGCCAATTTTTCTATAGACAAAATAACTGGGCTGATTGGACCGGATAGAAAATTTTACTGACTGAATAGGTTTGCTATTAATAGTATTAACAAACACTTATTATTAGTACATTTAGGATTACCACCTAGGAGCTTTTATAAGTATTTAGTCTGAGCCTATATCAGAAGCAGCAAAATTTCTTTATGATATGGTACGATATGCATCATTACCTCTTTCTTTATTGCAGTAATTTTAATTGATCGTTTAGTAGAGTTATATTAAATTAGGGTATGACGGGGCTGACATATCTTGTATGGTAAAAGCATCTTATTTACCTATGTCATCACGCCAGATCCCTTGCGGGATAGGCAGAGAATACAGAGTTCCAACAGGTACTTTCCTTACATACCTCTCTGGCTTCCTCCACTCTCATAGTTCGTCTCATGCACGCTCGCCAGTTACGGAGACTTTTGACTTCTCCTCAATGTCACCAGTAAATCAAAAAATATGACTACATTAGATGCAATTATAAATATTTGTGGTTAAAATTTTGATTTACTGGTGATGGGGCTGACATATCTTGTATGGTAAAAGCCTCTAGTGGCCGGTTTCAATATTTAACTCAAGGATAGATTTACCTACTGTCAGTAGAATTTCGACAGATTTTCCGTACAAAATATAAATTTCTTACCTGAAAATAAAATTTGTATTATGTTTCCTGGGATGTCCGAAGTCCATTTATGAGAGTATATCATCTCTTACCTCGCTTCGTCGCTAGGTAGCGCTTTTTCCGTCACGTGAATCGGCCTCCAGCGCCACTTGTGGCCAAACCTGGAACTAACTTTTTATCACAGAGCAAGCCGCCATACTTTTGTCATTGTTCGGCTCATAATGATAATAATGATGAGGTATACACCAGAAGAAATTATTTGGACTTCGGACATCCCAGGAAACATAATACAAATATTCAGGTAAATTTTTTATATTATGTGATCGGTTTGATGTCCGAAGTCCATTTATGAGAGATTTGTTTGTTATCTTCTGGTGGCTTGCTTAATCTGGTGGCTTTCTGAAGCAAATGTTTTTGTTGTGAACTATATACCCTTTTATAGAGTAATACTTTAATTATATTTTTTGTGACGCTAGTTGGCCTTCGCTGGAATATTATTTACTAGGTAGTTTTGTATGCAGCTAAAGTAAGAACTGCTGACCAAAACTAACAAGTGGCTTCAGATCGAAATATTCATTCACCGTCAACTTACTGCTACAAGTGTAGCTGGTTTATACTTGTGATAATCACTGATCTTTACAAAAAAAAACACAAAAAGAATTTTTATTGTTATCTGGCGGTACTAGTAACCTCAAAAGTGTTTTGCAACGCAATGTAAGAGGATCATTTCGTGCGTTCTTTTAGCCCCGAAGCTAACAAAACACAGCGACAGTATTGCGCGACATACATTAAACTGTTAAACATTGTCTAACCTAATGATTCGATGAAATCTGAATACAATATGAACAAGGGTACCATGATATGCTTATAGGTCCTTCAGAAAAACCTAATAGGGTTGTACAGACAGGTGTTGTATAAATACGATTTGGGATATTACGAGAAAACCACAGCATCAATTTACTTCATAGTGGAATTTGGCTTTGAGAGTGGAATCTCTTTAACAAATGATATTTCTACTGAGTTGACCAGTTACGTGTCAAAGTTTCAGTCACAATGAGCCAGGCTTCCAACTGTAAACTGCACTATACTTGAAATGGTGAGCGCCCGATCATCTTGTTTAAGTCTTGATCTTGTGGACGCTTTCAGATCCTGACTTTCGTAGAACATGCTAGGCGCGGCTCTTCATATCTGGGTGCCAAAAAGGTTTTTTTTTTACTTGGACGAACTTGCCTTTCGCTGTGATGAGGTAGCATAAAATACGCGGGAGCATGGCTGGTGGAGCAAAACCACTATCGTAAAAGCAAACGTTCAAGTCTGATAAGTAAAGTGACATAGTTCAGGCGCTTGTAGCACTGGTTACGCAATGTTTTTAGCGATAACCTGGTCAAGCAACTTTCGGGTTAATCTGACTGAGATTGGAGAACATTTGTAGCAATTTCCTTTGAGAGAGTTTACATGCATTGAAAGGCACCTTCAGCCACGAGTCCGACTGTCACCTAATAATAATGCTGCCATTAATTTAATACTATGCCCTTTAAGCGGCTTAAGAAGTTTTAGCAGCAGATGTCCACAAACTTGCCCCCACCAATCCACATTGATTTTGCGTTCTGCGAGGGAAAGCTTATGCCCAATAATAGTAGGGACAGTATTGACATTTTTTGTCGTTCACTATGGCCCCCTTACTGGTTAAGGAGACTGTGATGAGAGGATTGATTTTCTGAAGAACATTGATGTGGTGCAGTAATGTGCTGCAATGCAACCTTCCCCGGTGGGTGATGAAGGTTGCAAAGTTGAGATATCTTAAAAGGCGTTGCGCCTGTTTAAGGGTTCAACTGCCGGCTTTAAAGCGCATCAATATGCACTGATGAAGTTTAAAAACCTTGTTTGGAGGCGGACTCTTTTAGATGGATTGGGTGTTCCAGATTGAAGACTATTACTCTGGCGCTACAATGTGGGGCGATGCTAACTTCGCTAGTGGGTGACGAAGGTCGCAAAGCCTAGATGTTCTGAGGCGTTGCGCCTGTTTATGGTTTCAACTGATGGCTCTTAAGCATGTCAGTGGGCACTGACGGACCTTGAAAGCCTTGTCCGGAGGCAAACTCTTGGAGTTAGATTGTGGTTCCAGACTGAAGACCATTGCTTCGGCGTTGCAGTGTATGGCAATGCAAACTTCCCCCGTGGGTGCTGAAGGTTACAAAGATGTAACGCCTTGAGGCGTTACACCAATCAATAGGTCCAACTGGTGGATGTCTATTGACTGGCACTGACGGATCTTGTGAAGACAAACTCTTGGAATTGAACCATTGTTCTGGCACAGTAGCGTACGTACGGCAATGCAACTTCCCCAGTATGTGATGAAGGTTACAAAGCTAAGATGCCCTAACATTTTGTGCCTGTTATGAGTCTTAACTTACGGCTTCCAAGCGAGTCAATAGACACTGGCGAATATTAAAAATCTTGTCTGGAGGCAAACTATTGGTGTTGGATTGTGTCCCAGACTGAAGACAATTGCTCTGATACTACAATATATGGCGATGCAGATTTGTTCAGTAAATGCTGAAGGTCGCAAAATTTAGATAACCTAAGAGACGTTGTGCCTACTAGTGGTTTCAATCGCCGATTCCTAAGAGAGTATAGGCACTGAAGGATCTTGGAAAAGGTTTCCGAAGGCAAACCTTGGTGTTGAATTGTGTATCCCAGACAATTCTTATGAATTCTATACACGTTGTTGATATTCGTTCAGATTTCTCTACATAAATATTTCATTACCAGTAAGGACACACCCAAGAAGGATCTTGTGACGATCGCAGGAAGTTGTTGGATGAAGGTTGCATCGGACCGCTTACGCTAGATAGCGATTACGGAGGCCTATGTTCAGCAGTGTCCACTGCTATAGGCTGAGATGATGACTATGATGATGATGGAGAACCTAACGTCAGTAAACATTACTAAGGATGGGAAATACACAGCTGATAAAGGGAGAAGAGTATTCACTCTTTGCATATGGATAGTGCGATAGATGGGCTACTTGGGAGCAGCCGGCGTTCAAACCTTATTTGACCGTTGGTCATACACAATGATGTGTTTGTCTCAAAGCTGTAATATGGCAATGAGAGATGGGCATGCAAGGAGCAGGTTGAATGCCATCGATATAAGAGCTTTACGAAAAAGTTCAGAGCCTAGCTGCCGCTCGCGTTCGCAACCGCGTAGTAAGATATGTAAGGATGTAGACACCGGGTAAGATGTAGAATTCGATAGGAAGTTAGGATATAAAATATAAAAGTTCGATTGCAGGGGCTTGAGAATTCAACTCTGAATTAAGGTTTAATGATGTCAGGCATAGGGAAAATAGTCTTGGTGGTTGAAATAACGGAATTTACTCTCTCGTTAACCTGTCTACGCCCCTGTCTTTATTTTTTATTCAAAAGTCGAAAACAAAGTAATAATAACTGTTTTTGTCCTGATTATGATTCAATTTGTTGTAAAAAGGAAAGTGTTAAAACTTACGTAAAAATAAAACAACCGAACTTGGAGGTATCAGTGATTTCGAACGTCCGGTAAAATTGGATTTTATTTTATTATTATTCTTTTTATCTGGTGGTGAGGGTATTTTTATTTTATCGTGAATCGTAGAATAGAACTAGATACAAAAACCAGAGGCTTGTCAAGCATTAGTTAGTAATAGTAAGTGCCATCCGAAACACATAAATAAATGATGGATGGTTACATCCAAAACACGCTAAATACTAAACGTGTAGATTTCACCAAAATCTGCATTCGAATCGTTGCAGTCAGTGTTCAGAGTGCCAACCGTTACACATTGACATTTTTTTAATCCTCTGCAATAACTTTTGCATTGATTCACCGTTGGATAAAACGGTTCTAACAATTTATTTGCTGGAGTGGACGTAGCGCAGGGCAGCTATAGTGTATGATACCACTTACTATGCTGTATTGCACCGTAATTTGAATAATATATATCATTGAAGTGACTCACGAGCTGCTGCGGCAAAACTTTAAACTATATGACTCACGCAAACTACTTTTACTGGTGGCTCCTCTTCACTCGAGCTTGAACACGTTCATAACGATCGTAACATAAGCACTTAGCGCCACACGGGTATTAACACTTTCTGTATGGGGGTAGGTTGTATCCGATTAGCTAATTTAAACAATAAATGTGCATAATTTCACGTAACGGAAAAGAAAAAAAATACTGCAACTTTCTACTTTAATCTCGAAAGTAAATATTTAGAAGAAAAGTTGGTAACTTTCTATCTTAATCTCGAAGGTAAAAAATTATTTTCGAAAACCAAATCTCACGAATTGCGCGATACGAAATACGACACAACAATGACAAAAGTATGGCGGCTTGCTCTGTGGTAAAAAGTTAGTTCTAGGTTTAGCCAAAAGTGGCGCTGGAGGCCGATCATTAATCCGATACAAATTACATTAAGTGTTTTGTCAAATTATATTTGTTTTCATAAAATAACTGTGTTACATCACAATTTTGATCACATTGTTGCATCCTATTAAGCAAGCCACCAGGAGATAACAAACAAATTTCTCATAAATGGACTTCGGACATCAAACGGAACACATAATATGTCAAAATTTTATCCGCAGTAGGCAAAGCTATCTTCGATCTATCAGATTTTTGACTACGCTAGATTCAATTATGAATATTTGCGGTTGAAATCTTGTTCCCCAGTGATTATGGCTACGCTAGACGCAGTTGTGAATATTTGTGACTGAAATTTGTTTTATTGTTGATTTTATTTGTGCAGGACTGGTCCCGTCCCGACGACGACGATATGACAGCGCCGGCGCCGGTCGAGAGCATCCTGTTCCCCGAGTCATAGGCTCGGGCCCGCGCCGGCTATACCATCCGGGACACAGGCGTCTAACCAATAAATGTATCATAATCAGAGATGGCCCAATATGTAATCAGATTAATGATTACGATTACATTTCGCGATCTTCAATCATTGAAGATTACAAAATGTAATTGTAATCGTTAATCATTAATACGCACTATATTACCCGGGACACAGGCGTTTAACCAATAATGTATCATAATCAGTGTTGGGCAAAATGAAATCAGATTAATGAATACTAAAAAATTGAATCATGATTGAAGATTAAAATGTAATCGTAATCGGTGAAGATTACAAATTGTAATCGTTAATCATTAATACGTGCTATACTACCCGGGACACAGGTGTCTAACCAATAATGCATCATAATCAGAGATGGGCAAAATGTAATCAGATTAATGATTACGATTACATTTTGTGATCTTCAATCATGATTCAAGATTTAAAATGTAATCGTAATCGGTGAAGATTACAAAATGTAATTGTAATCATTAATACGCACTATATTACCCGGGACACAGGTGTCTAACCAATAATGTATCATAATCAGTGTTGGGCAAAATGAAATCAGATTAATGAATACGATAACATTTTGTGATCTTCAATCATGTTTGAAGATTAAGAATGTAATCGTAATCGGTTAAGATTACAAAATGTAAATGTTTATCATTATTTTTTTGCTTTTTTATTTGCTTTAAAAAAACGTAGCCTCACGCCAGTATTTATTCCTGTGTCGTGGGTGCGTTTACAAACATGAAAATTCACATATACAAATACCCAGACCGGAACAAATAATTGTGAAAAATCGAACCCGCGTCTATTCGACTTAGTGGGCGGAGCGGCTTAAGCTGTTAACCACTGCATCAAATGGTTCGGCCGTAATCTGATTACATTTTGCCCATC
The DNA here is from genome assembly GCA_905147815.2 of Phalera bucephala. Lineage (NCBI taxonomy): Eukaryota > Metazoa > Arthropoda > Insecta > Lepidoptera > Notodontidae > Phalera > Phalera bucephala. The sequence continues at coordinate 19,183,118 of LR990621.1, forward strand.
TCTGATAATAATTAGCCGACAAACGTTAACAGCAGGCAAGACGACCGGCTACACTAATAATATATCACTCTCGTGTGTGATTGCGTTATAGTTTTTGTGTGCGCATAATAGTTTTACCAAGCGGCATTGGTAAAACTATTATGCTAGAATTATGTACCAATATCGATAGTCTATCGATACTATCGTGACCTTAAAAATAGGGTAACTATAGCGCAGGTCGCCCAATCCTTTGATTACATGTATACAATACTATCGATGTATTAAAAGTAATGCTATCGTTCATATCGATACCAGCGATAGTCTTTATTGGAAGATAAGGCAGGTTCTCAAACTATCGATCTTGCAAACGATAGTAAGTATGATTTAATACAGAAATAGTATCAATACAAAATATTATCGATACTATCGATAGGACTTTAAGGTCAACTATCACTAGTCAAACTATCAATAGTTTGCAACTATGGTATACCCTAATGGACAATTGGCATCGGTCAAGTCTTTAGCCCGACCGACTATTTTCGCAACAGGGTAGTAAGAAAGCGAGTAGGTATGAAAATATAGTATCGGTGTAAAGATAAGAAAGGGCATGCTCCGTTGGTGCGGGCATATAGAAAGAATGTCAGAAGAATGACAAAACAGATATACAATGCGAAAGTGGAAGGATTTAGTTACCGGGGAAGACCTAGACTATCTTACTATGACCAAATAGACCGAGTCTAATCTGAAGGACAAGTCAAGAGTCTCCGTAACCGGCGACCGTGTATGAGACGAACTATGAGAGTGGAGGAAGCTAGAGAGGTATGTAAGGAAAGAACTTGTTGGAACTTTGTACTCACTTGCAAACAAACTAGTAGCCACTTGCAAACGTCTGGAGAGTGATCTTGTACATACTAGGCGAGGGATAAGGATATGCGAAATGATCGTTTAATGATGCTTGAGCGGCATACAGAAATATCATTATAGTCTTTTTAACGAGACATAGGTAGGGTGACGTTTGATCATATTCTTTCTATTTCACGCATATTGTATTTGAGAATATTTAAAAAAGGGAATCCAAAAAATAAACAAGTATATAAAAATAAATCAAAAATCTACTTTAATTTTCATTTAGATGATATTCTGTTAATATATTTGCGTACCGAATTATTAAAAAATTAAACCTTAATAAAACTCTATTACCAATTATGTAAATTGGAACGGTTCGCGGCTTTAGGAACTGAAACAATGAAATCGTTATAATCGTCATTGTTTTATAAATGTACAAAATCGATTGCCGATTTCTTTACACATATACTATTCTACGTATCCGATTGAGAGACTATTGAGAGCTAATAAATTAATTAAAAAAAAGTGGATGCGTCATTTTGCCACAATAAAGTCAGTTAAATAAGCGACGAATTAAGCGATTTGTAAGACGATTTTTCAGACCAATCACTTGATTCGTTAAAAATAATGAAAGTCTTGTAACTAGTTTTTTTTCTTTCTAAATTATTATTATTAACATCGATTCATCCTTCGTTATTAAGTATCTCGATACGATTTTCAATCTATTCTATTTTATTCGATTTTATCATCACCACATTTCTAGAAATGTCAAATTGCAAACGTCACCATACCCATGTCTTGTGAAAAAGACTATACACGATCATTTTACGAAGTTATAGTAACGCGCCGCATTTAGTTCAAGCGAATAAAGGCCCTGAAAGTGTAATATGTTCGGATCTATTTGAAAAGCAGCTTCCTATCGAAGAAGGCAGCTTGCAATCCAAGTTGACACTCTCTATCATTCGATCGGTTTACAACTATATATAACAAATGTACTTATTAACTTTGATATCTTTTCTTTACTAACGGTACTTATTAACTTCTCTAAAGACTTGACCAATGTAAATCGGGTATAAGTGGGGGGTGTTTATCGTAAACATGCGTATGTAATTGTATTTCTTTCTATTTAGTGTTCAAATTGAGCTCAAAATAAAACGTTAGATTTAAAAATATGTTTCATGCGCAAGGACCCGTGGGCGAGGGTACCTAACCCTTCCTAAGCATTTTTTACAAGAAAAGTTAGCAAACTTTGTAGTGAATTTTACCAGTCGTAAACAAAGCGATTCGTTTATTTTAAATAATAATAGTAACTAAAACGAAAGGTCTATTATTACCTAATGTAATTAGTAAGCCACTACTTGGCGAATGAGAAATATTTTAAGTGATTTAAAACATGCACATATCATTAAGACAATAATAACGAATTTTATGTGCGTAATTAAATGCTTATGAATTTAGATAAATGCGTAGTGTTACGAATTGCAGCCCCAGTTTTCATGTCAGACCAAAGAAAAACTGTTTGATGCGTGGTTTGAATTACGCACTAGGCGTACAATCCAGTGGAATAAAATTAGAATTCAGAACTTTTTTAGCACAACTATGGCAATAAAGAATTGTGTTTTAACCATCCTTCAAATATAGATAGATACACGCTCGCCGCACGAAAAATGGCCCCACCAAAAGGTATGCAAAAGTGGACGGTACTAAAAACTAACAGGCTTCCCCTTTTGAAAATACAACTTTAAGTGATACGAGTAACGTACAATAGGCCCTAATTTATGTTTATATTATAACTATACTTACGTGGATTTGGGGACGTTTTTTAGTATAACTTTTGATCTTTTATGAACTTTTTATCATGGAAAATTAACAGTTGGCCTCGTTAGAAATGACTAGCGCGGCAACGCAGTATCAATTTCGTGCAGTACCCTGATTTGTTTGGCGCGTTACGATTATTTTGTCTAATGATGGTATTCTGTATCCCACTGGAATACCTACCATTAGACGATCGTCCGTTGAACCGTCATAGTAAATAAGGATCGTCGTGTCGCATTTGCTGGCGTTCGAGGGATTGTCGTTCAGAATACCCACTTTACACACTGCCTACTGCTGCATGAAGTGAGGGAAGGTAAGTCGTATAAACGCGCCACTTACGTTCTACTTCCCTTCCCACACTATCACTGCCCGGCGCTCCCTTCGTTGGCGGTTTTTTGAGCGATACTCAAAAGACTGACAGGCCACACCCACTTAATGTCGGCTTTAACCGGTTTAGAAATCTTTTTGGAATTATGGGGAAAAAATCTAAAGAAATATATAAAATAGAAAAAAAGGTGAGGGTGGTGCATTAGAGAAAGCATGGGAAAGTTAGTATAAAATTGCGTTGGGGATATTTTTATAAAAACAAATTTCATTTTGGGGAAAAGAAAATCTGATGTCAGGAGTTTTTGCAAACATAAGAGAAACATAGCAATGCGTGCAGTTTGAAGGGAGTATGTTAACAGTCGACGCTGCCACGGTACTGCTCATGACTTTTGGCGGGAAGTGGCTGCAGTAGCAGTGTATAAACCGGGTTGAAAGGAAAAACAATTTGCGGCCTTATGGACGACGCGACGCCATTATGAAAATAAATTTCCTACGGAAATAAGTAGTAGTTCAGATACTTCAAAATTACCTTACTTATGTATCACGGATTTAATTTTACGGCAAATATAGGAAGCCAAAACTTATCGTCCAAAGATATAAATATATCCCATCCTCATTTTAGAAACACAAAGCTTAAAATAAAAACGCGATTTTCATAATCGCCGTTACTAGTAACGGCGATTATGAAAATCGCGTTTTTATATGAAAATTTCCCTAGGGATAAGTGATAAATCTGTGATATATGCGAATATTCGGTCAATAACATAATGCATTTGGCGGCAATTTTCGAATATTAAAGGGTGTTTTTTCAACACAATTGATTAAAATAATCTATTTCGAAAGGTGCATCTCTACTGCAAGAATCAAAATCGAAGACCGTGAATACGTCGAACCAAGTATTTTGAAAGGAAGAAAGGAACTTTATTAGACACAGCGCATGAGAAATGTATTTGCAAAATTTTTGAAAACTTTGTAGTCAGTAAGTCTGGACGATCAACTGTACCGATTAGTCGCGAATTTGACGGACGATTTAGCGCAGTGGGTAAGAGCTTAAGCCGCTTCGCCCACTTTGTTTAATATTCGCGGGTCGCTGTATTTGTGTATGTGAATTTATACACATTTGTAAACGCACCCACGACCTAAGAATAAATCCTAGTGTGGGGCTACGTTTTTTAACGTTTAAAACACCACTCCGTGTTTTTTATACCGAGTAAATTTGTACACGCGTCCGAGATTTGTAATGCTCTACTTAACGTACCCACTTTCCGAATGCTCTTAGCCGAATCTTGTTACGCGCAAATGCAGCGGTGGAGGTACACCTGAGTGCAAACGTTGTTTATTTAGGAATATAGTCTGTTTTATATCCAGCAAAGTACTTATAGCTTATTTTTTTAAACAAGAATATGGTCAATTTTTCCTTTATTAATAGATTTAACTATAGCATAAATGTGTTATATTCTAGCTCTCAATGTTTTAATAAACCTATTTAATAGTAAGCAGTGCAAAAGTGGTGCTTATTTTAACACGGGATATTTTTTCCAAAAGAAAGGAATCATATTTAGTACGCATTAGCAATTTTAATGTCAATATAAATGCGAAAATTGATCGTCATCAATAAGTAACATCCATGTATTATTTTTATATTCTTAATTGATTGTTTTTATTGGCACAATATGTAATAGAAAATATTATGTACATATTAATCATATTATTTTGTATTAATATAAAAATTTGTGCGATTGGAACGCCGCTATATTAGCGTACTATCTGTCTCAGCGTGTCAACTGCATCTCTCAGGAAACCAATATTTATCTTGCTTTTTCCACATAATGTTCACTGGACGTTGCTTTTGCTATTTTAAATGTCCCCCGATTTTGTTCAACTTTTTATTAATTGAAATTCTTATTAAAAGCGATTTAGTAAAAGTATAAACGATTTTCTATTAAACTAAAGATTTATCATATATTTTAGCGTAATATCTAAATACTATACCAAAAATGTTTTATTTATTTCTAACGCAATAAATGAATTCGTTTTCAAATTAAAACGAAGTTTTATAATACGTATATATTAATTAAATTAAGCAATGGTTTAAAAACGTAAATAAACAATACTAAGGCATAGTTGTACCAGTTAAAGGTTACGGTTAAAGGGAACTTGCCCTATGTAAAGGGTTTTGCGGACTATTTGATGTTTACTGCTATAACTCTGCTTACGATATGGTGAAAGGTTAAAGAATCGCCCAGGAAACCGAAACTATTCTTCAATCGTTAAATTAAAACGTAAAAATAATTTTATAATTAATAGCAAATACAAACTTAGCCAATTTTATTTTGCTTCTAAGGCCGTAGAACAAAGTTCAAGTGCGTGTCCTCTAATTACCTGATTATTTAATTATTTGTAAGTAGGCTTTTTATTAGTACATGACATGTCATAACCATGTTCATTTGTTAGAATGTACCTATTACAGTAGAAGCTTCATACCTATATTTTTAAATAATAATAACCCGAAGGGATTTGTACTTGATCTGTTTATAAAAATAAGGAATGAAATTTATAAATTTTACAATATTTTTTTTACTTTTATCTTGAATTTTTTAATCATTCCAAAACATAACTATTAGTTTGCTCAAAAAAAGAACGATAATCTTATGAAATCTTCTCAGTTATTGTATAAATATTAATTAGCAGTATTCTTTTATGTGATGATTATGTTTCCGATATGCGAAAAATATATTAATACGTTGTTACTTTTGTGTTTAATTTAGAATCAGTTAACGCACAACCGGTTTTTATTTTTAATCTATGATTTATAACGTTATCACGATGTATTTTATAGGAATCTCGTAACTACTTACTAATGTGAGTATTCATTCCCAGTTACATAATTGTACGGTACCTACCTATTGTAGCGTGTTAAGTTTATTTGCTGTGATTATATCCAAGTTAATTCGATTGAAATGTAAATAAAAAATTTGTATATGGCGTATTTTTGTAGAGACGGCAAATAAATTTTCCAATAAAAACCCGTTTTTAAATTTTTACCTGAGAAACATTTACATGAAATTGTCAGAATGCGCCTAAAATTTAAAATTAAGAACTATAATAATACGGGTTCGTTTTTTGTGAGGCCTAATTGTTTTGCACAGATCGCGAGAAAATTATAACTTGCGGGCAGAACGTGAAAGAATGCAGTGTGATGAGGAACATAAAGTTGATTCTTTTGTTATTCACTGCGGTTTTATGTTTGATATGTCGTAAATAGCGGAGAAGCGACGAGGCGATGGTTCAGGCAGTGGGAAAAAGTATCCTTGGTGTCTTATTTCGGTTATAAAGGGTGGTAAAATTCAGCAGTAATCATGACACTACGGTGACGTGTCTGCCCATATCCTGACTCACGTAATTGCAGTTTGTGGAGGCTTGAAAGCCAATACTAATATTTGTTTTCGCCCCGAAGTGAGTTTTTTCGGGATGACAGCATTTATCTTGCAACCGTGTGTGTTTGCGTATAATTATGACAGTCGTTAGTTTTCGAGAGATGTTTGCAAACACGGCAGGTGCTATGTTTTTGATTATGTATGATTGAGTTAATCAACAGATTAAGTTAGAATATAGAACCAATGCTGATATTCAAGGTTCTGAACACTGAAAGCGACAATTCACAGCAAATTTATCATTTGGTCTAAATATATATGTTTATATCGGCGTGCCGATACCATTTTTTAACAGACCGGATTGCGTAAAATATTTTTGCTTTATAAAAAAAACTAACTGGTCAGAGAGATCTTTCTTTCTCTGAACTTTTTAACAGTTTGGCGTAAACACAACAACAATTATTTTGAAACGTCCAAACCTTTCAGCGACGTCGTAAAAGAGTTTTAGACAATAGCGATTTTATTGGCAAACCCTTGCAATTACTGTTACAAAGTATCATTTTCGCTTCGGCCGCGTGTTTACTTACATTTCGGTCGGTATTGTCCTTTTGTTGATTTCGCTTCAACCCGTCAATTTGTGTGCAGAGCCCCGAAGGGCGCTCAGCGATAAAACTTGAAGAAAAACTTTACGAGCCGCCAAAGGCATTGAGGGTGCAGCTAACAAAACTTAACGGCCAACGTTTATGACGGTGGGCTGTTTAACAATATTTTTCGTCGTAAAACAATCGATAGTTGTGTTGCGTTTCGCTGCGGGTGAAAGAATATAACGGTCCTGTTATGATGGTGCACTGTCGATGTGGACGGTATATAATTATAAAATGGTTTAACAATTAGTTTATTTTTGTGTTTCGTGGGGGAAAACAATCTTCAAAAGATACCCAGTCTTGTGTGGATGTGTGGAATGTAAGCTTATTAATACACTAAAAATCCCCACAATCGCTTCCTTCTGCATGGTAGGGGGCTTCGAGATCTCGGATCGAAACACACCGGTGCCCCTTCTGTCTAGCTATATTAAGCACATCTATCATCAAAAACAAAATCGCCAACACCCTCGCTGTGCGTGTGCCACTCACACCGTCGTCCTCTTAGGGATCGCTCAGTTAACTGAACACTAGGAGCCCGTTCGTGTTCTAGAAATCCTAGCATAGGCCCCTCGTCTCACTATCAAGCTCAAAGCCGGTACAGGATAGTTTTTTGTGTCGTTCAAATTTATTTATTACCTGGGTATTTAGGAACTGTTTTAACAAATAAAAAAAACTGCTGCGATCCGGTGGCTATATGAAATCTCCTATAATACAGCGAATATATATATATATATATATATATATATATATATATATATATATTTCTTAAAAGGAGAATGAGATTATGAGAATGGTAAATAGTATTTATAAAGTCGATTATTCTGACTGTTACATATTTTTAACTCGTACAGTTTAAAGATGCAATCAGAAAAGTGGACACATTTTGAGCATATAAGTCATTATTCATGTAGTAACATACTCGTACGTAGGTACTGAGTTACCTTGTTCTATTGTGCAATACTGTGGGTTTACACAAACAACTTAATTGTAAATAGGTACACATATCTCTAAAAGATTCGTTACGCTGGCAAATTAAAGCGTACGAGGCGAGACTTTCTTATGAAAAGTAATTATAGAGCGGTTCCGAAAAACCGTTTCGGTAGCAATAAAAGTTGCGTTGTCAGCGACAAAAGGGTTTGTTTTCGGGCTCTACGGGTAACCTTCCGCGAACTGCGGGAGCTATGAAATGAACAAATAAACGGGCTGAGGAACATACGCGTCGCCAACCGGAGCTAATCGCGTGTCGTCGGCTATAATGGGCGGGATGGAACGAAACACGATGCTCATAATGAGCTCGGACGCAGCTTTGTTCTCTAAAGAATGGGCTTCAAATGTCACCGAGATAGGTGTATTTACATCAGAAAGTTGTACGTCATTAAGTATTGTGTGTAAAGTCGCACCATTTCAAATCACCTTTTACAATTCAGTACTAAAGAAAATTGGTGGGATTGTTAACCAGAATAGTTAACCTGTTTTTTGCCGAACTTTTTTTTACACGTGTAAATCTTTCTGTATATGTATTTGCAGTGAATATTTACTCATTAATTTGTCGTTGCGTACTCAAATGGAGCTTGATTATGTGTGGGTTTTATGTAGGCTTCTATTTTTTCTTAGTTTGGTCAAATTCGAACATTTTGTACATACGTTTTGCTTTGATTAAAATGGAACGTTCTGATTGACTCGTTCTCGTTTGATCAATTTTTGCCCTTATGCTGCTATTAATTAGGGAAATATTCTAATATTAGGTATGCAATGTATTAAGAATGTTTGTTTTGTAAAAATAACATTGGAATCTTAAAATTTAGAGTTAAGAGCATACTTGAAAGTAGGTCGTTACTGCACATTAGAGGATCCCAGTCTACGACTGTTCGAAACCATTTGTACCTAACTGTATCATCAAACGTTGGATAACTTTTTTTTCAAAGTCGTAGCCTAATACTAGAAGTTATACATAAGCAAATACCTAGGTCGAAACAAACATTTGTGGGTCACACAAAGATTTGTCCCGTGCGGGAATCGAATACGTGACTACTCAATCCAGTAAACGGAGATGCTCACGCCCTAACCAGTAGACCAAGCCGTCGTCTTCAACAATCAACTATAATAAAATATGTAACGGTTTCAAAAACAACAAGGAAAAAAATTTCGACCCTCAAGACAAACAGTTTTTTTGATACCAAAATAGAGCAATATTTTGGTATCAAAAAAATTAGTAAAATAGAGCAAACCTTTTGTTCGAGGATGTTTTTTGGGAACAAACGATGGACCTCTGCTTTTTGTAAAAGGAACAATTTTTTTATGTTTTGCATATCATTACCGTTAATTGTAACAGTTATTTTAAACCAAAATGTTATTTTCTACGAAATTACAAAATAACAAGAATATAAAACGGTGTAGTTGCGGTCTTGGAAGTCTGTCCTATTCTGTTTGCGGACACCTACCTTCCTTACAGTTTTTTTTAAGTCATTTATTTTTTTAACTCAAAAACCTGGACCTTAATTGTGATGACTGCGTGGTTGTTTTAAGAACTTTTGCTTACGGTTGGTTTCTAAAATAAGATAAGTGTCTACCTATCTAGAGCACCTATCTATTTACCTCTATCTTATCACCACGCTAGATCCCTTGAGGGGTAAGCAAAGTAGAGAGCTTCAACAGGTCATTTAGTTGCAGACCTCTCTGCCTGCCTTATTCATTTTTGTAATCTGCTGAACTGACCACTATTATAGTTGATTAAAAAATACAGTCTCTTTTACGCATTTATGTAAAAACGAATTATTTTTTTCGTACACAAGTGATTACCTGAAGCAGCTTTTAATTTGTGATAAAACAGGTGAAACCACATAGAAACAACATCTAGTTCTCAACATAAATAGCCTCGCATCTGTTAGCTCAATGCAGAAACATTTCTGAAACACTAATTAGTTCTGTGCGTAGCCGGCAACGGAATACAATAGTGCATTTAAATAAAGATCTCAAGCATGTGGGACAATGAAGGCGGGTGGGCCAACCTTTGCATATGCAAAATAGAGGTTGAGCGGGCCTCGGCGTCGGCGTCGGGTCGGCGCTTTGATGTCGCGGTCGGTAGACGCGGGCAAATTTATGCTTAGTGTCAATACATTAGAGGAGTGCGGCGTCTCCACTGATGTCAGCATCGGTGTGTTTGAATAATAAGCGCGCGTGTCCGCGGTATGACGCGACCGCGCGTTGACGGGACACCGTCGCAAACCTTAGGAACAACAACACTGAGTAATCAATTTTTTCTTCCGTTATATTGTCCCATTAGGCTTATAACTAATGTGACAGTTACGTGAAAATTAGTGAAAACTAAAATAAATGATACACTAGTTAGTTGAGGTTTCAAAATATTTCAAATAACCAGGAATAAATACAAACCAATTGAATTAGTAAATGAGATCATATTGTATCCTTCACTTCTCAAAATTTGTAACAGAATAGTATTGTTGACCGTACAGATTTGATGCCTTTCATGAATATTATTTATTATTAATTTTAGAGTAAAATATATTATCTTGAAATGGTATCGATTCATTTAATGATTTATATATTTACTTTTTTCTTAAACTTTGATACTTAGCTGTATTATACACTGCATGTTCAATATCTATAACAACATTGCTATATGTATAATACACGGTATCTATACGGGCTGAGATTTCCAAGTCCGTGGGCATCAACACTACGAATATGTAGCCGATGCACATCCGTCATTAGCGTAAAACAATGGAGAAACGCTCTCATAATGCGGAGGCACGCGAGAGGCCGCCGCCGCGTCCGCGTGCACGCGCCGCGCCCGCGCCGCGCTACGTGCCCAGCCCCCGGCCCGTGGACCACGAGCCACTCTCGCCGGTACTCTCCGGCCGACTCGCGCCAGTCGCGCGCCGACTACGCTACCGAGCACACGTGTACCACACCGCTCCGTAAACACGCGATGCAGTGACTGTTTGTGTAGTTCAGTGGAATAACAATATGGTGACGGGTATCGCGGGCAGTCCGCAGCAGGCAGCCAACACCGTGGTTGCGAACGCCAACATGAGCCCGCCAGGGGCTCAGGTAGAGCAGAAGAAATCGGGGGATAATAGAAGGGTAAGTTTAATATCTGGTGATATTTTATTAGAAATATAATTTTATTATATTTCTTATATAATTAAATCTTTAATATTTTGAAAAAGTAAATATTACTTTTGGTTCATGAAGAAGTCGCTGAAAAGCTAATTCTCTTTTAATTAAGTTTTAACTTTGGGATATGTGCACTCTCTTCATTTTCATTTACGGGCACTGCCCACAGAAGTCCATCCTAGTAGTTTGTCAGCGATTCGTGGAGCTTATTATTCTCATAGACTTTGTCAGAGTTACCATATTTTTTTCCATAGCTCTTAATTGCTGAAGTAAGCAAAAAGCTGCCAAGCTTAAGTAAGACTCGGCTGGGGCCAAGTCTATTGTATGTTAAAAGACCAAGAGGCGATATAACAGGGGACGGTTTGCAACTCTACAAAATACGAAAAATGCAACCCAGTAGGCCTAGATGGAGATTATGGGATGAACTGGATACCTTTGCGAAGGGTCAGCCTGATAAACCTTCTCACAGAAATGTGTAAGAAATGGAGCGAGGCTTTGACCTAACAGTGGAATTACAATGGGCCATAATAATAATATTTTGTCTTTAATTAATTAATAATTATCAATTCCCAGTTTGAAATATATTTTTATCAAAGAAAGACATCAACGCGCCTAATTTAGGGTATTAAAATATTTTACTGTCGAAGAAGAATATTTTCACATGCATACACTATGATAGTTAGATTCGAATACATAGATTTACACATACGCAAACGATTAATATAATATAATAATAATATCAGCCTATACTGCCTACTGCTGGGTAAAGGTCTTCCCTCACAAATCGAGGTGAGAGAGATTAGGTCATACTCCACCTCGCGGACCCAGTGCGGATTGGTGGAGGCAGGTTTGGGGCAACCCACTGTTGGACTTATCAAGCCGCCTTTAAGGCTTCCAACTCGGCTTAACGATTACCACATTAAGTGGTAACCGGGACCATCGGCTTAACGTGCCTCCCGAAGCACGGAAACGCTCGAATATGAAAATGCCACAAACGGTCACCCACCTCAGGCCGACCGAGTCGAACGCTGCTTAACCTTGGTGATCGGTAAAAACGCCGCGGTCGCACAGCGCTACGAGCGCCTCAAACACGACAAACACAGCAAACGATTAGCACAATGTAAAATGTCTATGAAGTCGTGCAGAAGGAGTTAGCTGCAGGGCTAGCACAGACGGCAAGACGTTTCGCGCAGGATAAGATTTTGACCGCCCGTAGTTCGAGTATTGTACGCAACTCAAAATAGCGTTGCCTTTACCTCAATACGATACAATTTTAAAAGGAGTTTTCACGTGTCAAACTTTTGTCACGGAACGCCGTGCTAGTACGTAAGATTAAAAGGTAATCTCATGCGTAGGGCGACAAAATCCGTGGCGTATGTTTTGTTGCGTTGCTGTGATAGCCCTGCTGTTCAGAGTTCGCACTCAGAAAGCCGGTGCATCGTCGCCGTTCTAGCGGCTTCTCGCGAACTCTGCCAAGTGATATGTCACGACTTCGTGACGACTATCATAGTGTGTATCTACTATTTAGCATACTCTTTATAAGATCTTTAGTGAGGACACTGCGCCCGTTGTTTATGCATATTATTGTAGAATAATGTAAAGCTTAAATCAGGTAGAGACTTGTAGTAGATTAGGTAACCATGTAGTTTCTTACCCTTCATCTCTACATGAATGACGTTTCGAACAGAGGGTAGAGCCATAAGTATCTACTGTAAGTATATCTCTTGATTGTTCATAAGTACTTTTTTGATCTACATGAATTAAAAAATTGACTGCCTCGTAGGTCTAGTGGCAAATCGCATCACTTTGTGATCACGGGGTACTGGGTTCAAATCTTAGGTGGGACAAATGTAGTTTTTCTAACGAAGAATTCCTACTATGAGGCCGGAGTTTGGAATTGTGCCCGGTATATTGCAATAGGCACGCTCCTTATACATGGGACTTTACATCGCCGACGAAAGTGGTTGTACTCAGTACACCTCTGCTATCCCCGCTTGCAGAATATAGGCGTGACGGTTTGTGCAAAAATTTGAATTGGATGATTTTAATGATATACGTAATTCAGTGGTCAGTCCAATTGTATAGTGTTTTTTGTTTTAGCGAAGCGCGCCATTTGTCTGCTAAGTTGCTCTATGTATACAAGTAATTATTTATTAGATTATGGAATTCAGAATAATATACTACATCGGTCCTTTCTAAGTAGTTAATAGTTATTTAGGAAAGTTTAGCAAAAAATATTTTAGAGCTTTCCGATGAAATACTTTTCTGTGTCATAGTGTGATTTTGTACGATAATTAATTGCATATTTTCAAAACGGATTGTTTCCATTGATATCGCAGATGTTTTTGGTAATAGCTAACTGTGTCAGCAACAATTAGTTCCTCTAAATTGACTAAATACCTTCACAGCTATATTACTGAGTAATTCGAGCATATATCGCTTATTTGTGTGTTCGCCGTCGTTTCTACGTTTATATTTACCATGAAATAAATTAGTAGCTGGCTTTATACAACAACGTGCAATTATTTTCCCACACAGCAGCAGAATCAACTAGCATTGTTTAGCCTACGTTTGCGAGTTAACACAAAATAACGCAACAGTCATGCGAACAGCCACCCACACCACATCCCTGTTATCAACCTCGCTACTCTGAATACGTACATAGGTAGTGGGTATTCACTTAGTACCATAACAAAACAATAGGGTTGTCTCACGTGGTCTTAATAGATTCGCTTTGTCAAAGAGAGTTTTCTATGAACCAACACTGACCATTAATGAAGTTAATACCCTGTATAGATTCATCAAAATGGATTATCATTACAATATTACAAGGTATTATCATACAATTAGTATACAGAATCAGCTATTTATGCTTTCCTAAAATAAAAACGTGCGATTTCCTACAATTATATATGTACTTGATAACTCGAAAACACATTACCTTCTGAATCACTTTGTAAAACTGTCATTTGTCAAAATTTTGGAATGTGTCGAGCGCTCTATATTGCGCCTGCGATGGAAGGAGGAGGCCGAGCGGGATCGGTAGAAGGCCGATCCTGCTCGACGATGGCGACGGTGCTGGGGCGGAGGCACAACCCGCCCAGGCCCTCCGGCCCAATAGCCCGGGGCTTAAGAATACGGGCTAACTTTCGTCTCCCGCCATAATATTTGGCGAGGACCCCCCCTGTACCAACATGAGCAGGGGGGCCTTCGGGGTCGCTGATGCAAGGGGCGGGGGTCTTATGCGTCCTTCACTAGTGACCCCGAGGAGGACGGAGGCGTGGTGTGGCCCACGTCGCCGTGAGCAGCGCGTTGGTGCGAGGGGGAAGGTGTCATTAAGTGTCCCCCCGAAGGCGGGCTCTTCAAAGCGCCGCACAAGAGAGGCACCGGTGCAATCCATACGGAGACCCTGGAGCCCCTCCAAAGTGCTGATGCCGGCCACCCTGGGATTTTTAGTCGGTAGGAATCCGACACGCCCCGCGAACGTCCTCCGAAAAGGTAAAAAAAAGAAATGGTCTTCCCCGGTACCTACATCCTTATACTTTCGCATTGTATATCTGTTTCCTATAAAATATTACTGACTTGATAATCCTCTTTTCTATCGTTAGACTCATTTAAAAGGTATATCAATAAAGTGCGTCAACCCTAGTGGGCAGCGCAGACAGTAGAACGCGGTGTGAGTCAGGCGGGCGGGCGGCGCGCGGCGGCGTGTGGGCCGCGCGGGCGACGACGCGCCGCGTGGGCGACGCCCGGCGACGCACCGTGGGCTAATTGCCGTGGGAACGAACCTTAGCCCCCACTATCTCGCTAGTAGCCCACACTAAACCAGCCGATTAATAAGCCGATAATCTTATCGATACTTTTCTGTTAAATTTATTAATTGAATAATCATTCTTAGCTGAGAACATGTTGGAAATCTGTATTCTCTGTCTATCCCGCAAGGGATCTGGCGTAATGGTATATATAGATAATCAGCCGGCCGGATAGAAAAGAGACATATCATCCTTTCGGTACATTTACGTTGCATTTCGTAATTGAAAAATATCTACACGCCTGGTTTTCCTCGAAGGCAGAGAAGTACACAGTATACACGTATTTTACTGATGAGGTATTGGGCAAAATGGGCGATGGCTATTTCTCGGGCACATGAGTTATTTTATGAATGATTTGCGAAACAATCTCTCAGACTCGTAAACTTTCTTTCCATGTTTCGTTTCACTGTTAGCAAGTGACAATTTTACATAGATTTTAGAGGTGTCGAAAATCCGAGCTAGGATTCCCATCCTATATTATTTTAAAAAGACAGTAAAAGCAAGCCATAGCCGTGTGTCATATGGAAAGTCCCATCAATTCCCAGTAACCTGTTGCCTCTAATCGCACCCCACTCGCCGCCCACGCGCCGCCGCCCGCCGTGCGCCAGGACGGGTCTGCAGCGCAGAATGAATCATAGAACATAATCATTAGTCGCAGCCAGCATAGAGAAGTCACTGAAATTACTATGAATTGGAGTCTAAAGTTCGTTATTTTATTATTTACATTTAATATCATCAGCAAAGCGGCGTTCACTGCTGGCCAAAGGCTTCTCCAAAGATTGTCACAGCGACCGGCTTTGTGGTGTACGATTTTGACCGCGATCTTTACCAAGTTGTCGGTTCCTCTTGTGAGAATCCTGTCCACTCCATGTCTTCAATATTTATTTACAGATTATATTATGATGCTTACCAGTAGATGTTCATTTTCTTGTTGTTTGACGCGTGTACGAGCTGAATGTAATCTAAGGGTTAAATTCTTGGATTAATGTAATCTTTCTTAATTATTAGAAATTGCCAACACAACTGAAAAATGTATTAGGTAGAGTTCCTACTCTTAATCCCTGACTCTACCTGATCGCTTACGGAGTAAAAATGATCGTTGACTGAAACACGTTTAATGAATTTTATTGCAGTCTTAAATGATAAATGGAGTTTTAACTATACAAAAATATGAACTATGTATTAGTCGAATAATTAATTACAGTGCTTTGTAAGTTTATTAATCATACTCACTACATGACACATATAACAGGCAATAGATGGGTGCTAAAATGTAATTATACGCCTTGTCTACCCGACAGACGGGCGGCGGCATCTCATACTATATATCAGCTAATTATAACTTTATAACAAAAGACTGTCGCCTTATGCTAAGAAACAATAAAGTAGTTTTTTGACTTTATTTATTTGGTCATTTGTCTTCATGGTTGCCTTGTGAAGCTATTAAGGAACAAGCTATCCATCATATGATGATAAACATCATCGTTGGCGTGAGATAAGCTGTAGCTCGCGTGAGACCGGCACCCACACGCCGCCGCGCCGTCGCCTACACGAACCTAAACCCGCTAGATAAGGCATAATGATTTTCTTGAACACTCGAAATCTTTTATTTCTATAGCTTTGTAGTAGGTATTTGATCATTGCTTATTGTATAATATAGAAAGCCTTACTGCCGAACGAATGGGACGTTTCTATGCTGGATAGTTAATGGTCGGCGAATTTCAATTACAGTTTTAAAAACATCGCTAGATCACAAGTACATGTTATATACTAGTACTAGGAATTTTATGAGCAATATCTGTCGTTTTCAGACACAACACTCGTAAAATAAATTCGATCTGACGTCACATCTAGATTAGTTAGGTCTCGATGATTGCGGAGCGCGCGCGTGCCGGAAGTACGGCGTCCGCTCCCACGCCTTGGCACGCGTCGCGCGTCGACCGCCGACCGTCGCCCGGCGCATGCCAACACCGGCCCACTGTCGATACCCAACTACTGCCAACTGCCAAGTACCTTCCGAATGTGGTGCCGGTCCCGTCGCCCGACCTACGAGCATTCCGTTAGGGATATTTTGAGAATACCGCAAATTAAAGCTGATTAATAACGTGATATCCCTGCTTTTAGACTGTGTGCCCGGTATGAAAATGGTCTCCAATGAAATCAATGAGTTGCGGGGACTTTGTGTCGAATAAAATTTTGAAAATTCTACTTAACTTAGTGCCTTGATTTTTTTTCTATTTATTCGGGTCATCTTGATATCCATGAACAGCGCTCTTTTCATTCTGATAAAGAGAAATACGTTTTTAAGCAGTCTAAGGTCTGATTCTAACCACCAACTTTAATTTCGTTTCTTGGTTAATTAACCACTTAAATGTCAGATGACAGCTAATCGTTACGACTAAGGTATCATTTTCATGATAAACACAATAATTTTATATTGACTTGTAAACGTTGATTTACAATATAAGGATTTAATATATTATTCAACACGTTAATTTCCAAATACCATAAGTGCGTAGTTAAGATCAGAAGTTACGCCTATAATTATGACTTAAATGGTGTCGACTGCCTCGTTGGTCTAGTGGCAAAGCACATCGCTTTGTGATCACGAGGTCCCGGGTTCAAATCCTAGGTCGGGCAAATGTAGTTTTTCTAATTAAAAATTCCTAGTATGCGTCCGGACTCTGGAATTGTGCCCGGTATATGGCAATAGGCTCGCCGCTTATTACATGGGACCTAACATCGTCGGCGAAACTCTGTACTCAGTACACCTCTGCCATCCCCGCTTGGGGAATATAGGCGTGACGGTGTGTTAAATGGTGTTGATATAGCATATACCTGAATACATAAACCTCAAGTAACCGTATAGATAGACATATGATAACTAAAATATTACTTAAACATTTTAGAGGAAGGTCAACTAGGATATGAAATAAAACGCAATTGTTTCACATCGAGTATTTGTCGTTTGCACTTGCGTTGCACGGGCACAATGCTGTCAAACGTCGAGATGCCAACACGAATGTGTAATGAACACTGGGCGGATGCCAGACACTGTGAAATAGCTGTCTGTTAGACTAATGGTTCGCTTACACATAGAGCGAGTATAGACACCTACAACGGGTTTTCCAGACAGAAAAATTCATACCGGGCGCCGTGCTGTCGCTTTAATAGACGTCATTTTTTTAGGTCTGTAAAACTTAATTCTGACCGTAACACACGTTATCTAAGATAATAGTATTAAGCTGATTCCCTGCCTGCTGCAACTTTTAAAGAAGAAAAACTTTTAAAGCAAAGTTTCCTATAGACTCCACGTTAGAGTAGGTTTTATACAATGGATACGTCCTATTCAATATTTTCGTATTGAAATATTTTTTTAGAAAACAATGTCAAAAATATCTCTGTGTATGTGCTCTTCCCCAAAGATCACTATCGCCGACGACTGGCTTCATACTGTACGACGACCACATACCGGAAGACGTGGTATAGGCAAATCCTCACTAGATGAACCGATGACCTGGTGACGGTCGCGGGTCGCGGGTATATGTATATATTAACTTGATGTTTATAGCGGTGAATTCAATACGACTTGCCATCACCAACGATACACTTGTGCAATTCCACCCATTGCCTTTTCCAGAAAGCCACTCAATAATTTTTAGTTATCACTTGTAAATTACTCCTTGTGGTTTCGTTGGGGCAACTACTCCATGATACTGCGACCGTATTCTGAGTCATATGCCTTTTATCTAGTGAATAGAAATTGATGACTTGATCATGTGGGTCGTTTATCACTACTTGCTTTCAGTTAATTTCAATCAATTGTAGTTTAACGGACTAAAGAGAGTGTAAAATATGTAGAAATGTCTACTTGTAACGTGTATTGGAAATTGCTATTCTATTAGATAACTAATACGCCTATTTTAAATGTTGTTTGTATTCCATTCATCATGAAATGTTATTTTCATCATAAATGTTTCTCTGACATTTTAACACGGTAGTGACAAGTGAAAAATTGCTGATGCGTACTTTGGCCATCTATATAGATCAGTGATTTCGCGTCGAGTGTGAATTTTGAATAATGTAAATTATAAATAACGGACCAGCCTGATGGCTCGACTCTACGTGACGTAGGGTTGTCATATGCCTACTTTGGTATTAGTAATGTAAAGTTCTTAGTATTTTTACGATCATTTCGGAAGCGGTAACGATTTAAGGTCTAAATCTGTAGCATTAAGCGTTCCATAATCTTATATACTCCTAGGTAAATGCCACCCGTTGACAAAAGTATAAATGTTTGGTAACTTTTCTCTTTCCACCATCGATAGCGCGCTTTTCTGACCGCTTGACTTTTCGTTGTCAAATGCCATTCTTTTTTCCGTTTTCTCTTAGCGTTAGCAATTGTAGAAAGATTGTCAATGTGGCCACATAAGTTGCTAATCTATAGCTGTTTATGTTGTATTATTGAAGTTACATAAGCGGTAGATTAAGTTGTAAAAATGAGAGCTGAACATCGAACGTGTAGCGCTGAGTTAACGCTTGCGAGCGATGAAGCATATCAAAGTCTCGAGTATTTAAGCGCCGAATCGAGCGTTTAAGCGCCGGATTGAGCATTTCTACACTAGCGGTAGCCCTATTTCTACTAGACAGCTGATGTTCGTGGCGTCGCGTGTCGCGTTCATCCCGGCGTACGGCGCGGCGGCGCCTCGGACTAAATCTACTTCGCACGAGTTGCCAAATGTTACGTAAACCGAAACGTCTCGCGCCTATAATACTGCACCTATAAGTCTGTGTACGCTGTTAATTAGGTGGCGCGATGCCGAATATTCTGCGTCGTAATAATGACTATGATAAATATGTCTGAACCATGATTAAGACTACCGTCTGCTCGACGTTAGACTCGTTTCCAGAGATTTTTGTTTTCTTTTATAGTACAGTAAATGCGTAGATATGAAAATAGATTTTCTTTTGTATGTTTTTGACGTCTGTAGTGGGGTAGTAGTAGGGTAATAGGGTAGTGCACTGATGATATATAAATATTAATTAATAAATAGTTATAAAAATACTTCAGATGGCTTTAGGATAATTTGCAATATTTTTGGAAGATATGTAGATGTTGCTGTGATTTGCTAACTGCCTCGTTGGTCTAGTGGCCAATAAAGCGCATTGCGATCACGAGGTCTTGGGCTCAAATCCTAGGTCCTCGGAAAAATTCCCAGTATCAGTCCGGAGTCTGAAATTGTGCCCGATATATGGCAATAGGCTCGCCTCTATTACATGGGACCTAACATCTTCGGCGAAAAGTGGGTGTACACAGTATGCCACCCCCGCTTGGAGAATATAGGCGTTACTGTGTTTATTTATTTCAAAAGTAGAGGTGTTATTTTTAATTATATGTTTTCTATCAGTTCGATTACCATACCATGATAAGTTTAGCAGATCGGGTAGTTTTGAAGTTATTAAGCGTAACTTAGGTTTGGAGAGTTTTGGAGTAACTTTTATGATCTAGTAGGTCTTGTTCTATTATTGTAGAACGATGGGGTTGTTATGACTACGTTAGGCAACTGTATTTTCATATAAATACCTATATATCTACAGATTATTTAACGGAATGCTAAAATTATCTTACATATTAAATATCTCTGTATGAACCAGTTATACAAAATGATTATCATTAATACTTTCAAGCTCCTGCTCCTTGATATTGATCGATAGAGTTTGTTACGGTACACTTGTTTTACTGCTCAATGTTTATCAGTCATCGCGTTTGACTGCAAACGTCACATCAGTGTCAATATTGAAACTGAAACGCTCACGGGGTATAGACACTACTTTGTTTTCGGTCATTGCCTCGAGTTAGCTGCAGTAATTAATAGATATGAACGCTATAGAAAATTAATAAAAAAAATTCATGCCTCTATTCCCCAAGCGGGGGCCGTAGACTACATATCATTGACGATGTTAAATCCCAATGTAAACGGCTCGAGTCTATTGCCATTACACCGGGCAGAATTCGAGTCTCTGGGCTCTTATTGAATTTTTTTCTATAGAAAACCCGTATCCCCTAGACAAACGTTATCCTAGAAATGACTAGGGTAGAGTTTAGTCGATATTTTTTTTATTTATAGAACTGGAAATAGTATTCCTAATGACCAGGGACAATTGAACACAAAGGAAAATACTCACAGTTGAACCAATAATATTCGACATTCATCACGTGACTATTAAAGTCGAGCATTTGTTATTCATGAACGTGCCAGCGACAGAGGGAAAAAGGAAAACAATAACGGACTATCTACCGCAGTAGAAACGTCAGAGCCTGTGACACATATACTAGGTATTAGTGAGGTAATGAATTTCGATTTTTACATATTCGCGAATACGGATACTCGTCAGTCACATTCGCTAAAGCTAACAGCTAACATTTTTTTAATTTGTCAACATTTTCTACGCTCATGATAGGTAACTATATGCGATTATAAACATGTGGCGCATGATAATGATGCCTGTTATTGGCTGTCTCCATTATACCCGGTTGCATGTCAAATAGAACGTCCATTCTTTACTTTCTTTATCTTGTCAGTTTGCTTGTTAGTTTAAGTTTATAGGTCGTTATTGATCTCAAAATTAAATTAGAGTACTATAATAATTAAATACATCGTGATTTTTTAAATAATTCCTCACCTATTAAATTATAAGACATATATTTATTATTTCAGTAAGGTAATAACAACATCCGTATTTGTTTTAATAACTTTCGCAAAACATTCGCATGTGTTTTCTTTTTGTAAAAGCGCATGCATTCCTTACATCACTAGTAGGTATATCTGTATGTACATATATACTAGTGTATGTGCGTGGCCGCGTTATCGGCGGGTAGGCAGTTGCTCGGAACACGCCGCCCGACACGCGATCATTTTCAGTGCCACGTGCCGGTGAATGTGTAGCTGAAAACTAAACGAATTGTCCCTTTTACAAGCTTTTATTTAACTTGTAATGTTCGTATGAATGTCTGTCTGTCTTTCCCGTTCAAATCTTGTGATTCATTTTTCAAGTACTTGCGGGTAACCGATCGAGCTGAAATTTGGCTTACGTATGTAAAGTAGATGACAATGCAAAGATGGTGCCATGGAGCTGGTCTGATGATGGAATTCGACCTACCTAAATACTCTACATAGCCTCACTGTGTTTGGGCTCGTCAGATTGGTTTTGCCGAGTACTTTACACCCGGATGGTATACAGGATCTGACGATGGAGCCCGAAGGTGGCCAACGGAACTATCCAATTACTCAACATAAGTCGTGTTTAAGCTTGTTAGATTTGTTTTTACAATTACTATGTACCCATATGGTATCCAACGTCTTATTATGGAGTTTGAAGTTGGCCAATGGAACTACCCTACTAAGTAAGATATCTCCAGTGTGTTTTTGCTACAAAAGCTTGTTTTTAAAAGATCTTTTCAAATTATAATTATTTAAACGCATCATTATTATTTTCCTTACACTGTTTCTATTTTAGGGTTCAGGCAATATTTTTTTCTACTTAAAAAAACATTACCCCACATTAGGATTTATTCGAGTCGTGGGTGCGTTTACAACCAAGAAATTTACATGAACAGACACCCAGACCGATACAAATATTTGTGGGCCACGTAAAGATTTGTCCATTGCGAGGATCGAACCCGCGACCACTCGATCCAGTCGGAGGAGCGGCTTAAGTCCTTAACCACTGGACCAAGCCGTCGTCATGGTGAATTATAATTAGACATTAGTGATTTGTTATTGACAGGCCGCCTACTAGATCCTTCTCGGGGCTTAGCAGTAACTCAACTGACTAAGCCTTTGGATGTTGTAGATACCGCGTTGTCTTGCTTTCGACTACACTCAGCCTACAAGAGTCCTGTTCCATTGTATCATTAAAGTCGAAGCCTCGCGAGAATTCCGGTATTTGCGGTATTTGTTGCAGGATTAATTTCCTCTTACGACTTGTTTTTAGTCCAGCTTGCGGTGGGGAAACTATATTATTACTGGGTTATTACTTCAGCCGTCTTTAAATGGACATTGCAATTAATGTTATATTTAAAGGTTTATTTGTACAGGTTAGTCGAATTTTTCGATTATTTCGAATATATTAAAGATATATTATATATTCGGATATATTATATATTAAAGATGAAAAAGGGTATGCTCCGTTGGTTTGGATGCCCAAATAAAAAGAATGTCAGAAGAAAGAATGACAAAAAAGATGTACAATGTAAAAGTAGGAGGTTGTAGGTACCGGGGAGGACCTAGACTATCTTACCATGACCAAATAGGCCGCGTCTCATCTAACGGGCAAGTCAAGAGTCTCCGTAACCGGCGAGCGTGTATGAGACGAACTATGAGAGTGGAGGAAGCCAGAGAGGTCTGTAAGGAAAGAACCTGTTGGAACTTTGTACTCTCTGCCTACCCCGCAAGGGAACTGGCGTGATGATATAGATAGATATATAGATTGTTTTGAAATTTAACTCCTAGTAATAGTGCAACTTAGAGTACCCTACATATTTATTACGCACTAACGTTTTAGCTATATAATACAGGCAGAATACTAAAAAACATACTTATTATACAAACTTCATAACTATTTTCAACTGTATTGGATAGATTTCTTATGAACGATATTAAGGCAATGAATAAGTTCAGAGGTTAATTTTATAGTCTTATTATTATTAATAAAGATACACTAAATTTACTACGCGGTAGGAAAGTGACGAATATCCTGTGATAACTTTCCATTTACACAGCAAACAGTGGACATATTTTCTAGTGAAATTTATACTAAAAATATCCAACCAAAGAAAATGTTACTTTTCCTTCATGAGCACATAAATCACCTACTAAATTAAATGCATAACAAATCATTAAAGCTATATCAACATGTATTTCGCAGCACGCTCCTTTGAACTGGCGGGGCGGAAGCGGGTCGCGTGCCGGAAGGCGTCGGGCGTTTACCGCCCTCGTTGCAAATGCCTCTATCGATTCTACTTATGTTTACTGAGACTGAAATAATTTAAACAGTTTAACTTGAGCCATCATTACGCCAGATCCTTTGTGTACTCCGCAAGTAGAGAGTACAAAGTTCCAACAAGTTCTTTTCTTACACACCTTTTTGGCTTTATAGTTATTTTATATGTATTAATCCATTAGTCTGTTGACTCGATGGCCTAGTGGCGTCTAGTTCAGCTAACGTCTACGGGGTCCTAAGTTCAAATTTTAGGCAGACACGGTGTCATTTATTTTATTTTATTTACAAATTACTTACGTTTGTGAATACCTAAATAATTCTTGTAACAGTTTGACTGCCGAAAATGTCAAGCAGTTGACTTCTGTTGGTCCTGGGCTTGATTTGACATTATGTAGTTCATTGGCAGTGTTTAAACACAAAAACGGTAACCATATTAGTCATATTATTGCGTATATACTAAGCAGCGCAATCTCCGTGTCAACTCTACATACTATGTGTGTATATGAAGGCACTAATAATTTTAGTTATTTATTATCTCACGCGTGTACCGAGCATGGCAATCACCGTGTTAACCCTACATACTGTGTTTATACATCAAGACACACAATTTTACTCATATCATCTCGTGCGTATACCGAGCACCGCAATCACCGTGTCAACCGCCGCTGTGCGCATAATAATCGCGTCGCATGTCACGTGGTCGCGGTACGCGTGACGCGGCGTCACGACGCGCCGCGCGCTGCTCCCGACAGCGGCCTTCACCTTGAGGCGCACGCGCACGCGCCGCCAACGGCGTGTAACGCGAGATTAATGGCGGTTTTTGTCACGCGCCTTACTTGGAGTCACCCGACGATAAGCTTAACAATGTTGTTTATGATCGACCGAACAATATGTGTATCATTACACGTGTGACGGTGATAAGAAATGATTTTTATGGCATATTTATATATGGCAATAATCTTATCTGAAAGGCATTGCACGTTATTGCCTATCAGTCTATCTATTCATATTATCACGCCAGATTCCTTGCATGGTAGGAGAAGAGTACAGAGTTCAAACTGGTTCTTTCCTTACAGATCTCTCTGGCTTCTTCTACTCTCATAGTTAGTCTCACACACGCCCGCCGGTTACGAAGATTCTTAACTTGCCCTTCTATATATAAGACACGATCTATTTGGTTACGGACACGGCCTTTATTCGATTGTAATTTTCATGTTCTGGGACTGCATTGACATAGAAGTGGAATCTGAGGATTACTTTTATAGGACTTAGATTTATATGAAAGAATTCACCTTCAAAAGTAATACTTTAGTTGGTGAAGCTGTTTATTGGTAGAGTTTTGCCAAACCTAATATATCATGTTAACTAACGATATTTTTACCTTTGTTCCGTTTAATTTACTAGTAGATTTTAACCCAGTTTGATTAAATGAATATAGATAAGCAGTAATAAAATGGCCATAACCGTAAGAAGACCATGTACACTCTGAGGGTCGAGAAGCTGAACTCGCAAAACAATACGGCGTTTAATTCGTTTGTGGTGCGAGTTCCCACTGTCAAGCTGGAGACCTTCATGAGCGAGGAGTTCTGGCCGAAGGGTGTCGTCTTCAGGATATTTTGTGGGAGCCTACGAGACGCTCCTGCACAACATGTCGCCGAAATTACATGTTACTTAGGTTATAAGTTTAATTTATTATATGTATTTTGTCTGTAAGGTATTTATTATATGGGCCTGTAAATTGTACAATTTCTAATGTCTGAAATAAATAAATTATTATTATTATTATCGAAATTTTAAACGTATAATTTATGATACGAAATGAATCTTTAATGTGGCAATGTACTTATTTAAGACTGATCAAAGATGACGGCTCGTGAATGCTACCTACTTATCAACTTCATACGTGTGAAGTTGTTAAGTAGAAAAAGAAGAAGTATAGACACAATACATTTTAAGATGGTTCTCTACGTGTAGTTCTCTAATTTTTACTAGTATCCTACTAGATTGGGTTAAAATTGGTCCACATTGTCCTAATTATGAATGCGAATCGTAAAAGGTGAAAAAAAACACTCAACTTGCGTTAGCAATTTATTGAATACACAACATAAGCAATGTCATATTTACAAAATAATTAAACAATTTATGTAAGGGCTAATTTGGGTTTATAAGGAAATTTTTCCGGAATAACTTTACTTATGTAAAATTTATTGTTACAGAGTAACAAGCCGATAATGGAAAAGAGGCGTCGAGCGCGAATAAACAACTGTCTAAACGAACTTAAGGCACTCATTTTGGACGCCATGAAGAAAGACGTAAGTGTTCTCTATATAATTTTTTTATATGCAAGTAATAATCAAAAATCTTTGAGTAATGCCTATTAGATATACATGTAGAAAAAAGATATATTCTCATGAACCTTATCAGCTTATCTGGTATTTGTTCGCGAACTTTTTTGTATTTATTGTTTTTTTCTTGCATTGAACTTTCATCCTCCGTGTTCTTATACGTAACATAGTTACAGGGACTAAACTAACTAGTATTTAAATGTTCAGAATGCGTTTCTTTATGGAACCAATATTCATGAACTTATGATTTGTTACAGCCAGCGAGACACTCAAAACTAGAGAAGGCTGATATTCTGGAAATGACTGTGAAGCATTTAGAGGGTCTTCGGTCTGAAGGTGCTGGTTCTCCTGATCGGTTCAAAGCGGGGTATAGACACTGCGTGTCTGAAGTGGCAAAGTTCCAAGGGTTGGAGCCAGCGCTGAGGAGACAGCTCGTTAGACACTTGGAAGTGTGCGTGAACACGCCTGGAGCGAGACCTGCTGGTGCGCCAACGCCACCTTCGGACACCGAGGACATTCCTTCATCAAATCATTCGACTATTTTTATTTCTGGTGAGTATTATGTTATTTATAGCTACTAGGATTTATTACTGTTGGGGCAGAAAGTTTCATAAGTGGTGACCTAATACCGAAATAAGTGGAATGAGCAGGCCTCCTACAAGAAGGACCAATGATTTGGTAAAGGTCTCAGATAAAAGATACAGAACGGCGTACAGCACAAAGCCAGTTGTCGTTGCGATTTTTGAGGAGGTCTTTGTTCTGCAAGTAAACATCTTTCAGCTGAAGAAGAATTATGTTAGATTCTAGCATCCAATACTAAATATAGGCCTCTTCAGAACTATGCCATTCAAAGCCTGGCAGTTGCATCCAGATGTTTTTTAACCTTGCGTAGAAATATATGTATCGCTATTTTAATCTGCGTTGCTAGTGGCCGGGCGCCAATGTTTACACTATCACTTTTTAACATAAATACCCTACGAAACACTAAAGTGGTTGTATATGGTGCACCTAGCTAGACATAACTTATATATACTTGAAATAAAGCACTACAAACGACGAGAGAGTAAACAAAGATGATAAAATCATTGAGAATGCACGTAGTCATGTTTTACTGCGTGCTTTGTTGATATGATCACTATTATAATGTAAAATGCACTTGAATACTAATTGATACATCATGTTATACATGATTTAGAGAACTCTGTTACAAAACCTTAACAAATATTACTAATCTTCAAATATGTTTAGTAGATTAGTATGGTAGACGTGTTTTCTAACAAATATGTATCTTTACAGCTGGCCCCGGATCAGGGTTCCGGCTCGTTCCAACAAGACTATCCAATGGTGATATCGCACTGGTCCTCCCCGCTGGAATCAACGCGAACAACCTCGGAACTGTACCGACTCTCGTGCCACTATCGCCACGAGATGCTTCATCATCCACCTCTTCGGAACCTAGATGTTATTCACCGGGAAGTTCAGGTTGGGGCAGCCCTCCGCCTCCCGCGGAAGACTCCGCCCCTCTCGCCCTCGTGACGAGGAAACAACCGCCCGAAGACAAACCCTGGAGACCGTGGTGACGTCATCCCTCATTCCTTTCGTGATACTGTGATATTGTACATATTAGTATGTCAAATCTGACAGAATATAGTTCCTAGAATAGATTATATGCTACCAGACATGAGAGTTTAATAAATGGTCAGTTTTATGTGCGTGATATTTAATAGATTTGATAGAATTTAATTTGAACATTTTTGTATGTTTGATATAATAAAGCTAGAGTTCAGATATTATAGAGTTAATGAAACTAAGGAAAATTATACTTTTCACACTAATTTATCTGAAAAAAAAAGACAGACTTGTATTTTTGAGTGTAGTCTGAGGTCTAAGGTCGAGGAAAGTCGCAGACTTTTAACAATTATGAGATAACTTTATAATAACACAGACTATGTAAAAATAAAACTAACTCTACTACTTGTGGGTAATGTAACGCAGTCCACAACTGTCTGTAAATTGTTAATATATAGCTGAAATTCTAGTTAAATTAACGATGGATAAACCAGATGACGCTTCTAGCGTGCACATATGTGGATTTTCAGCAATTGTGTAAAAGAATAGGCGAAGAGGTTTTCCTGGTAAATTCAACAAATCTTTTTCTTAATAAAAAAGTTCTTTTAGTTTTATTTAAGTAGATTATTATTTTGTAAATTCATGAATGACATCTGAGGCAGTATTTCATTTATTATTTAGAACCTAGTTCTATATAATTATCATTACATAATTTTAGATCATAGTGCCATTTAATCGTTCATCTTACAGTTAATTTGCCTAAAGCTTATGTAAATATCGAACTAAAAAAAACTGATCGCTTCAATTGTTATATTTGCATTGTAATCTACATGAAGGAATTCTGCGTGCCTTATACAGCAAAATCATATTTGTCTTCCATGTGTAGGCATAAGCTATAAATAGAATTTAAATGTAAAGGGTAAACATACGCGTCTCGTTTCTATTTAATGAAAATATTAGTAGTATGTTTATCATGCCTTTACTCAAATATCGAAATTGATATCAAAACATTTGATGTATACCTAATAGTATAAAAGTTTCGCAAGTTCGAGAAACGTAAGATACATTATGCAACGTTACATTGTATAAAAACTGCAAAATATTATTTAATTTTTTCTCAAATTGGATTAGGCAACAGATGCAGTATAAATCACAAAGAGCTTAGCACGAACTGATTGACGAAAGCATAACGTTATTGAGTTGATATGCTAATCTTTTCACACTACAAATATTGATTTTTGGGAAAATGTGACAGGACGATTTCTGTTTCTGTCAAAGTTACTATAACATCAAAGCGATCGTGCTAGGCCCTCGCATGTAATATAATATCAGGTTTTTGCTGTATGTTTACTGCTACATTACTTAGAATAGCGCTGTTTAGCATTTTTTGTAAGCAGCATTTATACTCGTATATATACAATTATATTTACCCAAACAGTGACCTTCACCGTAATTTTATTTTAATGATAATAATATAAAAAAATTACGTATGTTTTACAAAAGTCATTAACATTTAACTGCACCATAGAAAACATAACATTGTAGTGTGATAAACTATAAGAATTCGGTATTTTGGCTACGAAATCATAAATACTCTACATTTTTTTAATATCTCAGAAGGAAATGTGGTGCGATATTTTGTTACCGAAACAAACTAGTAGTCATTATGGTCTTCCTTTCCTAGTTACCGAACGTGGACAGTGAATATCGTTAAATATATAACATAGTATGTACCCGTACTGTAATATACTAATTCATCTACAAATGAGAGTACTTGTGAAACAGGCTTTTAATTTTATGGCGTAAGAGTTATAATTATGAAGGCGCATATTATTGTATTTTTATTATATGAATGTGGTATAAACGAGTTACTTATAGCTATATATTAAATAGTAATTAAGAAATTATTAAGTTGCCGTCTCATGTAAATTATTAATAAGGAAATAACGTGATATTATTTAAGATTGTATAGTATATAAGAAGATGTACCTAAAAGAAATATGCCATTAATTTAGAAATATAACAATAAATATGAAATATTTTATTTTTATTTTCTCCATGTGTTTCTCACAATCTTACTTACAGAGTATTCCTGAAGAGATGGAACTCAAACTATATTCAATGCGTTGTGTTTCATCGCAAAGTTTGTTTATATAATAATTGAGGCGGACTGCGCATGTGTTTGTGTTAAGGCATTAGATAGCGTTTAACTGTTTTATAACTCATCTGCTGCTCTGTCACTAGCTAAGATAGAAGAACGGGTGGAATGATGGGATGCGCTGGAATTTACTTATCTTGTGATGCCCTGGGTAAACCACCACATACCCACAACATTGTAAATTTCGAAAAAATAATAAAATACTGTAAACGCATGTGGTACTAATAGACAAGATATACCTACCTAATAATGGCTAGTTTATGGCATTTATATATTTTATCACTTCATTGGCACTTCTTAATCACGTATCTATATTAGGTTGTAATGTTACGATTTTGTATAATCTATTTCATAAACAAGGTGACATAATTAATTTAAATAATAATGGGTCCTCTCCACTGATGTGATGGTGATGATTTATTAGGATAACAAAAGTATCCGATTCTCAACATATGTATCGAAAAAATAGGATCTTGACAACACTATATCCGTTAACTATAGCGTTCGACTCGGTCGGCTCGAGATGGGTGACCGTTTGTGGCATTTTGATATTCGAGCGTCTCCGTGCTTCGGAAGGCACGTTAAGCCGTTGGTCCCGGTTACCACTTAATGTGGTAGTCGTTAAGTCGAGTTGGAAGCCTTTAAGGCGGCTTGATAAGTTCCAACAGCATCCCGCACTGGGTCCGCGTGGTGGACTATGATCTAATCTCTCTCACCTCGATTTGTGAGAGAAGGCCTTTGCCCAGTAGTGGGCAGTATAGGCTGATATTACAATATCCGTTAAAATAATGTGGATTTTAGTAAATATATTACGATTCCATTATTCACATATTTGTTTTAAGAATCGAATACTGTACCGAATCTATGCAGGAAGTGAAGGGACTAAGCCATCCACACATTCCCACAACTTTAACCCCTGTAAGCAGAGATCCACAATGATCTCCTAAGGTGACACCAAGGTTTGAACCTCGGGTAGTCGCGAGGAGCGTTTATTGTCTTTAAACTGCAACAAATTTAATTAGAAACAAACGAAAACAGAAGGAGTAGGAAAAACTATAATTCCACTTTTGATTTTCCTCCACAAGGAAGTGGGGACAGTGGCATATCTAAATTCGTTTTAGTACATCTGTAGTAGGAATTAATGGCTATCTTTCTATTCGGTAATTATACGAGCCAAGAAAACCATACCAGGGAGTTACACAATAATGTTACAGTGATCTAATAAATTCCTTATTGGCGTTCGGAGAAATGCAATGAGATCGACGTAGCGGGTGGCCAGGGTAATTCATCAGTGCATGTTTAATTACAGTTTTATGGCTGTTGCTACACTCGACATCAACATGGAATATGTATAATGTATATTGAGACACCGTCACGCCTATCTTACTCAAGCGTATGTACTGGGTAACCCCACAATTTTTCAACGATATATGCATGTAGGTGCCAATATAATTTGGGGTGAGCCTATAACCATCATTCTAGGCCAAATTCCAGACTCCGGACTACTACTGAGATAGAAAAACTCCAATAACATTTTGTGCGAATAAGGATACGAATCCAGGACCTCATAATAGTCAGCTGCTGTATCCACTACTAAATCAATAAAACATTTTGAATTTATATTACGAAGGATAAAAAGTAAACAACGGTATTATTATAAGGGTTTTTATATAACTAACACCGTCACGCCTATGTACCCTAAGCGGGTTTGGCAGAGGTGTACCGAGTACACCCACTCTTCGACGTTAGTCAGCGAAGAGTGGGCAATATGGCAAATATGGCAAAAGGCTCGCCGAGCCGAATTTTACGCATTTGTCCCATTGTCCCCCTATTGGGGGCGAGCCTTTGGCCATATACCGGGCACGATTCTAGACTCCGGACTCATACTGGGAATTTTACGTTAGAAAAACTAAATTTGTCCCATTGTCGAACCCAGGACCTCGTGATCACAAATCGATGCGCTTTGCCACTAGACCAACGATATAACTACATTATCATCATCATCAGCCCGTGTCAGTCCACTGCTGGACGTAGGGCATGCTACGCCACTGAGCTAGATCTTCAGCTCTCCTCCTCTAATCCCTGCCCGCTGCCTTATGAATATCGGCACCCCGCCTAACTACTGGGCGCCCCACACTACGTTTGCCGACACGCGGGCTCCATTTAAGAATCAGTCTGCCCCAACGGTTATAGGTTCTGCGGCATATGTGATCTGCCCACTGCCACTTCAGCTTGCTAATTCGCTAAGCCATGTCGGTAAACTTGGCTCTCTGTCGAATAACTTCGTTCCGGATTCGGTCCCTAACCGAAACTCCAAGCATAACTCTCTCCATTATATATGTCTATATTCTTTTAAGATCCTTCAATCATGCAAGATGCGTCAAGAAGCCGTGGTAAAAACAATCTATTTATATAATTAATTACTGTACACTTCCAAATTAATATTTCCATAACATAATATGAATATTTACGTGGCTATTGCGTATATCCACTAATTTTATTCTCACTTTTGGGCAAAAATTGCAAGGTGGTCTGATCTCAGCCGGTGGTCGGGCTAATTCGTCAATGCGGCTTCAATTACCCCGTGTGTTTGCACTGTCCCGACACTAATGGCGGGGTACCGCACGAGTTATGGTGCATGCGCATGCCAGTCGCAATTTTCCACAATCACGGCTCCTCTTAATTGTTTAGAGACACATTTTACATCTATGGCAGTAGAAGGTTTAATTTTGTTTGATTTATATTTGTAAAATATGGGCAATTTGCCGGTAGTCGTTGCAAACTTTAAAATCAAACGACATGTAGTTTAATCTCCGTATAATAACCTAGCTGACCCCGTATAAGCGGGAGTTCTTTCTTCTCAAGAAAAAAGATAACATCGCTTAATATCGATAAAGCTGTGCATTACGTCAATAAGCTCATTTCCTATTATTTAAGCATTTTTTAAATAATGGCGTACGACCTCCAAGGGCTTAGCACGAAAGGATTGACGTTAGCACCACATAAGCGAATAAGCGTGCTGTTATGTTTATTTAGATAGTGGACAAGGATAGCATGTCAACTCGCTAGTATCACGCTTACATCAATCTTCTCGTGCTAAGCACACGTTCCAAGAGCTGAGGAGCTCTTGAAATGTATGGAATACGAATGCGTTCTCAACCTTCTTCATCGTCCTTCCTAGATGTTGGTTGTAATACTAATGGCTCGTATATGTACAAAGATTAATAAATATCTTTTAACTGCCGAAGCCACGAGTATTAAATACCGAATAACCTTAAGTATTTATATTGGCACCTACATGTTTTTATAGATAAACCTGTAAAGTCCACTAAACACAACTAAGCATTTAACAGACCCGATTTTTGAAAGCCGTGATATTAATATGCCATTTGCTAAATATTTTCCAATCTACAAGCAAAAAAGACTGCGCCCATCTGATTATATCCATTACGTGCCTCATTAAAATTCATTACATGATAGCCGTACGTGTAATGTTCCTGATATCGAACTAACGACGAAAGTAATTGAAATGTGATTTTGTATTAATTTCGCCGACATCTGTCGAACCACCCAAGTAGACGGTCCACCTCGGGCATTGTATTGCTTCGTATCCCTTTAACTTAATGTCGATATACACATAATATCCGTTCAATACCCGTCGATTTCGAATATACTTAATATATTATTTAAATTAATTGAAGTGCCTCGTCCTGAATCTTGTTTAAAAGAAATGAGATATTATGAAAGCATGTTAATGCCTTGCTAATGGAAGACTATATATTATCGTTTTAAAATGTTTTTTGTTATCGTGTTCTTAGATTTACGTGAGTATTCTACATAAAGTAAAACTATTTTGTATGATTTTATCGCAGTTTATTTTTAATTGTATGTTTTCTCCGTTTCGCGAGGGTATTACACCCTGCACCTTAATTGCAACTTAAATGATTACTTGATGCTACCATTGAGAGCCTATAATTAATTTCAAAACCAAGCATACTACTGCAAGACCTCAAGATACCGTAAGCTGATTCTGCGTAGATCCAGCCAACAAAAACAATTAAGAAGATTGAAGGAATCCTGGGATAATAATGACATTCGGACGTCAAAAGCTTCCTTTCCGTGACCATGGATGCTGTAAATAATTTGAAACGTCGCAAACTTAAAGTGAAAAAGAAACCGCAGCAGAATCTGGATAAAATATTCTATTTCATGTTTTTTATTGCTCAACAATTATTTCGAGAACTATTAGTGCCATGATTTTATTACCTATCATTCAAAGCGGGAACGAGTGTAGGCATCGAGTTGCATATAAATTGGAGTTGTCAAGCGGACCGGCGCGGCGAGCAGCTCGACGGCGGCCTCTGAGTGACGGCTCCTCGTTACCGAAAGGTCGTTGCTTGCTCGTTGCCATTGTTTTTTACATCTCTTTGTATTCGCATCAGTACGCTGCGTTGTCTGAGGCTAATTAATCAGTGTTATGACGCGTGACACGACCTAATGAGCGAGAGAGGATGGCGTGTGCATGCAAATTGCGCTATTATCAGCGATTTACATCTTTCTATTGACATTTTATCGAATTAATAGGGAATTCTATATCTCTTAGGTACTCGTAGCACTGTGCGACCGCGGCTCGGTGGGCCTGAGATGGATGATCGTTTGTGGCATTTTTGTATTCGATCGTCTCAGTGATTTGGAAAGCACGTTAAGCCGCTATTTCCAGCTACTACGTAATCTGGTAGTCGTTAAGCCAAGTTGGAAGCCTTTTTATGATAAGTACCAAAAGCAGCCTCCACCAATCAGCAGCCTCAGCGCGGTGAAGTATAACCCTTAACCTTACATAACCCTATATAACCTTTTCTCTCTAATCTCGATATTTCAGGGAAGGCCTTTGCACAGCAGTGGAACAGTACCGGCTGATTTTATTTTATGGGAAACTCTTTTAGTTATTGACATTTTGTGGTTACCTCGCTGAGTATGTAGGTATGTTAGTAATGGATCATATTGGCATTCACTTTATCTTATTATTTATGATGCGGATATCTGTCAGACATTAATTTAAAATAAAATTAATGTCTCTACATTTTTAAGAGACTACTCAAGTTACGCTTTGAGTTATATGTATAATTATAAAATGTAGTAAAGCAGTGCTTATCTCATTTATCATTTAATGTGGATGTCTTGTAAAAATACGGTTTCACTAAAAGTCTGGAATAGTCTGTTTATACAAAATAACTTGTTATTTATCGGAAAATGGGACTGGACACAAATGACAACCCATTCAGGGTTCAAATTCGATACAAGAATTTGTCTGAACCTACTTTATGGGGCTTTTTTCAAGCTTATCCAAAGGTGGTCTGGATTATATAGCCCTTTTTGTGGAATCCAATCAGTTTGTGAATCTATGTCGGTGGTCGAATTTTGAACAAACTTTCTTGTTCGTTACATAATGAAGTTTTATTAAGGTTGTATATTTTGGAAAAGGGGATAACTCAATTTATCGATAGATTTCCAATAGTTACATACTTCTATTTTCTTATGTTTCGGATTTACATAATTATAAACACTAATTGTCTGCCCCGCAAGGGATCTGGCGTGATGATATAGAGAGATAGATAAACACTAACTATAGTTGATATATGGGTATTGTTGATAATGATACCTACGTATATGAGGAACATATCAAACATGATAATTATTCCAAGAAGTACTAGTTAGGCACTTGTTTTCGTCTGTTCTTCGTTTTATTATTAATGCGGAAAACCAAAGCTGCAGGTGCACCACTAATACAATCATGATTTTAGGGTTGGCTTATTAAAAGTATTATTTTCTTTTTCAGCGTTTTAATAAAGCAATTCTGTTAAATAATACAGTTTTGAGCTAGCTGGGTGGCCTGATTTTGGCGCTTTTAATGAATGCAATTTGTACAAAACCAATTGACCACCTCCGGTCGAACTGGTAATTTCTGTAAATATGAGATTGTGAAGTAAATACTGGAACATCGCATCGGGTTCTTTGAGATAAAAATATTAATATATTCAGATTATTTATTTAAAATTATGATGTCATTGTGAGGAGGAAGTCTGTAATTTAAATTTGTCTCAGTGCTTGAGACAAGAGAGTTAAAAGGTTATTTGTGAATTTGAAAGTTAATCACACGCTGCATGATTGGTCAAATGGCTATCATGAAGTCGAGGGTCGAATCCTAGGACGGATAGTATGCTTTTGCGATCGGAAAAATTTGAGTAAGTCTGGAGTTTGGAATTACACCTGGAATAATGGCAATAGGCTTACTCACCCCTCATACATTGTGAACTAACATCGTCGGTAAAATACGGGTGTAAACCGTACATCGCTACACCCCCGCTTGGGAAATAAAGCATAGCAAACATTGTGTACTTTTATTACAAACTACATAACTATATCTTATTTAATTATAAGTAAAATATGTCGGAATTGTTTTTGTTACTAATGCATTTCAAATAAAAAAAAAGTCGCTCGGTGGTCTGCCTCTGGGCTGTTCATAAGACGATCACGTGTCTACAAACAACAAAAAAAAACAAAAAGAACGCAAAGGTCTCCACCACCCACGGAGGGAGCGAGTCGCACGTGCGGTCACGTTGATTTGACAGGATTCGGACCTCAAATCTTCATGATGTCTTCACGTGTCAAATGTTGAAATAGAATTTTGTGTTTTTTATAAAAACAAATTGTAATAGCTCTGTTTCTGTCATTATTTAAAGAAGAAGTGCTTATTAAACACATTTTACTATGACAACATGGTCCTTATTCGACATGTCCAAATGTAGCGCGTTACCAAATATTCGTGAAATAATCGTATATTTGTATTCTGTATTCATTGAAGTAACATTTAAACCAACATTTCACAAGTTGTCATAACGCATTACTTTTTTTTAAATGTAGCCCTACACTATTATTTACTTCTGTGTCGTGTACCCAGACCGGAAGAAATAATTGTGGGTCACACAAAGATTTATCCCGTGCGGGAATCGAACCCACGACTATTAGACATAGTGAGCGGAATGGCTTAAGCTCTTAACCACTGCGCTAAATAGTCCGTCCTTACTTTTAATTGTCTGATCTGGTTTTATAGAGACTGTCTCGTTGGTCTAGTGACAAAGCGCATCGCTTTGTAATCACTAGGTCCTGAGTTCAAATCTTAGGTCGGACAAATGTAGTTTTTCTAATAAAAACTTTCCAGTATGAGTCCGGAGTCTGTAATTGTGCCCGGTGTATGGCAATAGGCTCGCCCCCTATTACATGAGTCCCATCGTCGGTGAAAAGTGGGTGTACACAGTACACCTCTGCTACCCCGCTCGGGGAATATAGGCGTGACCGTGTACATCGAATAATGGCCCTGGTTGTAAAACAGCTTTCAGTATAATAGTCTACCAATAGGGACGGATTTCATTAAAAACACCACACTCTTCCTCATCTCGTTAACTTCAATAAAAACAGATGACTATAAAAAAGTAAAACCGAAATCTAGTTTAGAAAAACACTAAAGAAATAAGCGCGCTTAATTCAAGCGGATACCTTGGTACCTTTAGATATTATCACGGGCGCACAAAGCATAGGCAGTTAGTTTCAGATCGATTCGTTCCGAGCATGCCTTCAATATGTCCAATCTCGATATAAAGAAAGAATGGCTCATTCGGTGCGTACATTAATCGTTCCAATTACTGCGCTCGATCGTCGGTAGCTATCCCTTCAAATTAATTGAATTGATCAACCAATTGAATTTAGCGCAATTCAGTTTTTGTTCGCATTGTGGCGTACGACAAGCCGTTGCATACCGATGTTGGACTGTAAAGAAGCCTTGTCCGTTAAATTATAACTGCTTTAAATTATAGTATTTTGATATTTTACTAATACGTTATTTTATTATTACGTCGCAATAGGAATAAAAATTACTTTAAGTAGTATCGTTTGTTTTTTATTTGTTAGTTTTCACTAGAATTTATTCCTGTATCGTGGGTGCGTTTACAAACATGAAAATTCACATACATAAATACCCAAACCAGAACAATTAATTGTGGATCATACAAAGATTTGTCCCGTGCGGGAATCGAACTCGCGACTATTAGACACAGTGGGCGGAGCGGCTTAAGCTCTTAACCACTGCGCTTAATCGTCCGTTTATATTTCACTTTTGAAGTAGTTTGTGTAATAATGAATTTAAATTATTGTTATAAAGTGCGTTGCAAAGTAGATAAAGAAAGAGAGAGAGAGAGCATAGAGTGCCAACAGAAAAAAAAACAGTAATACTCGTAATTAAAGGTACACCGAACATACGACCAAAATTCTATTTTATTTATCTATCTATATCATTACGCTAGTTCCATGGCGGTGTAAGCAGAGAGTACAGAGATCCAATAGGTTCTTTTCTGACAGACCTCTCTAGCTTTCTCCACTCTCATATTTTGTCTCACACAAGCTTTCCGGTATAATGAAAATGAGATAAAATTAATGTCATGTATAGGCTTATACTCGTAACTATAACTAGTAGTGTCTCGCACCGTTACGTAAAGCTTACAAATATATTTCACGTCAATTGAACGATGCGTCTCAACAAAGTAGCGACATATTGATCTTTGATAATTACCTTCACCACTTTCTTTTTTCTTCTTCTTTATAATTTTAACTTATAATCACGGCAGGTGTGTTGCAACGTAGACAAACAAAGAGAGAGAGAGAGAGAGAGAGAATGAGGAGGGGAGAGCGAATAGATAACAAAGCGCCAACAGAAAAATAAATAGTCGTTGAAAAGTACGACAATACGAGAAATTTTGTATAATGAGGACTTGTACTAATCACGGACGTATAAAGAAGGACATTTTTAATACGTTCCTGGGACCACTACATACAACTTATAAATCAATTTCACGGCAATTGAACAATGCGTCTCAGCAAAGTAGTGACATATCGACCTATAATTAACCGCCTTCACTACTAATTCGCCGAGCCAGACTGGTATTTAATCAAGTCGCCACACCAGTCTTCACTGCAGGTACACGTTGGCTTTAACCAAACAATAGCTTGTCGAATCTCAATCGTACAAAAATACATGAAGTGTAATGAGAATCATTTTGTATCATTCTGTCCGTAAGAATGCTGACCTTGAAGCCATCTTTACACTTTCTTTTGGATTTACCAAAGGTCTCAGCCGCTCGCAGGAGACTAATTTGTAAGTTATATTATGTCTAATAGTTGGGATAAAAATTTCATATATATCTGCGAGATTCACATATCTCAAACATAGCTCGTATACAAGGTGTAACACAATAAACGCAAGACCTGAAAGTAGTTTGTTCTAAATCGGTAACTGAATTGATTCCAACAATTTTCAATGTACTTAATTTGCGAAAAATGCTTTTACTCCTTCAGTACGCTATAAAAATCTAAAATTATTCTTGATTCTTAGCAATAAGGATCAAATGCATTCCTAAAACGTATTTATCAAATCGCACACATACATGTACAAGTTTCATTGTTAATTAGGGTACAAAAGTGGTTAAAAAGGGGTAAAAGCTATGAAATTTGGAAATTTGGTTTTGGTTTTGATTTTATGAACCAATTCTCTAATTGGGGTGTCTGAGGTCTTGCGTTATCTTCGTTACACTTTGTATAGCTAAATGAAATTACTATAAATGCAATTATCCTAACCTATTTATATCAGCACGCCAGAACCCATACAGGGTAGGCGGTTGCCTTTCACGATGACTGAAATAATCGTTTTATCAATTTAATATTTGCGTATTATGGTTAACTATCGATTAACTTTGTAATTTTATTACAAAATATG
Source organism: Phalera bucephala (assembly GCA_905147815.2). Classification (NCBI taxonomy): domain Eukaryota; kingdom Metazoa; phylum Arthropoda; class Insecta; order Lepidoptera; family Notodontidae; genus Phalera; species Phalera bucephala. Next base: position 19,222,950 of record LR990621.1, read on the forward strand.
ACCAAAACACATCGTAAGAACGATTAGTACCTATAAAAATAGACCAAGCGTTAAATGTCACATGAATTGCGAATTACATTATCAAGGTTGGCTAATAAAATCTGGAAATTACTAAGTTGTTTATTGCCTCTCCACTTTATTACTTAAGAAATATCTAAAAATAGCCATACCCATTACACTTTTAATGGTGGACCTGAATAGCTTTAATTACGCTTTATCAAGCTATAAATAATATATTTTTAATCATCTAAAGTACTAGGTAGGTCTTAGTTATTAAAGATAAAAATATAAATTAACTAGTTTCTGCCCGTGACTTCGCCCGCGTGGACTTTAGCCCGGAACCTAATATTTTTCCGGGATAAAAATGTTATATGTTATATGATAAATGTGTTAATCCAGGTAATAACCTATCTGTGTGCCGACCGAAGTATGGGTATTTATGTATGTGAATTTTCATGTTTGTAAACGAACCCACGATACAGGAATAAACCCTAGTGGGGCTACGTTATTTAAAAAAAAAAGCAGATCAGTCAATTTTTACCATCTGTCAAGTGTCACATCCCTCTACAAGCTGCAGGAGTATACAAGTTTGATTGCGAATATGGTCTCTCTTATATAGGACAAAAAAGACCGGTAAAAACTTGGGTTAAAGAACACATAGCTGACCTAAAACACCGTCGCTCAAAGAAGTCTGCAGTCTGTGAACATGTCCTTGATTGCACCCGACATAACATCAGATTTGATAGACCACAAATCCTCGTGAAAGAACACCGATTCCTACCAAGGATGATTCGCGAGGCTATTGAAATTAAAAAAACATCCTAATTTCAATAGAGAAGATGGTTGGGTGCTTCCTTCGGCTTGAGATTCGGTAATTAATATAATCAAATCCAAAACCAAGGCCTCAAGAGCTCATTCTGCGATGATCGAATCAACAAAAATAATTAAGAAGTTTGAGGGTACCCCGGAACAACTATGTCTTTTGGACTAACACCTCAGTCCTACCCGTAACCATAGGTGCTGCTAAGCACTCGAAACGTCAAATAATTTCTTCTTTGTTTATGGAAATGAGGGCTGAAAGGACATGAAACTGGGCTCTTGCAAAGGGTATATCCGAATCATTATTATTATCACTCGAAACGCTTTTTTTTGGTGATATGTCGAGAATATTAAATTGCATATATTCCTGTAACTACCTGGATGATTTATTTTAATACCTCGCTTATTATTAAAAATGTTTATAATTATGAAATATTAATAAACATGCAAAATGAGTTGTTTCTTCTTATCTTCGTAGGTGCGTTTATAAACATGAAATTCACACACTCATTTACGCTGACCGAGTCAGAAATTTGGGGCATACAAAGATTTGTCCCGTACGGGACTCGAATCCGGGACTACATTACCCAGGGGGGACTAGAAGACGTTGCAAACCTAAGTTTTTCTTAAGTTTACGAACCATAATACACTGAAACCTGGGTTGTATTCCAGTGGTAGATCTGCTTGTTCTTAAATTTATTTACTTGTGTGTATATTACCCTAGGGGTACTCCCAAGCTCTAAATTTTTATTTTTATGTTAAACCAACGGTGATCATATGTTGGGTGTAACCTGTTAATGTACCAACATACTACATGTGCAAAGATTCACATCGTGATGTACAGTATAAGTACTAAGAAAGCTGTATTATGTATTGACCTTAATAATTTTCGCGTGGCTGGCTGCGGCGTGCGCGAGCACCGCGGCGGCCGGAGGACGTACTTGTCACGAACTACGAGACGTTTCACATAATTATGTGAACGTAGGTACCTATTTGTGATTGTCGGTTTCAAGAATGCTTATGGCTCATGTTGAATAGTTTGGATAAATTCATTCGTTAAAAAAATATGAAATTTCTGAATGATTTAAGCTTCCGTAGAGGACGAGTTACGAGATTATGTCGATGTATCTGGAGTAACAGCCAATACTACAAAATGACTGAGGAAGACTGTTTCTTTAGTTTTTTTTTCTATCTTTTTGGTTCTCTAGCCTTATTAATTGTCATTTAACACCGTCACGCTTGTATTCCCTCACCGGGGGTGACAGTACGTTTATATCGAGCACTCCTGAATCGACATAACTGTAATATATTACAGATTAAAGATAATAAATAGTAGGTATATATCATAATTCGTACATATTTAAACAATAGTATATACATAGTAAATATACCTAGCTTAAAGGTAACACCTTCAAATAACTTACGGTATTGTTTTACGAAGGTTATAGATAGTACAGAACTTGGTAACAAACACAAAAAATACAAGTACACACAAACAAAGCCTCCTGCCATGACATAAATCACGGTTTGCGAACAAACTTTCATGGAAACAGTAAACTCAAAACCGCTCTCAAAGTACAATGTCTGCATAACAGATAAATTCCCGACAATTGCCGATAACCAATACCGTCGATCTATTTTCGGTGTGGTAAAATAAGCAGTGTGTTATGCGCGGTTGTAGCACGTAGGTGCTATTTAGCCCTCAAGGTGGTGCGGCCGACTTCGTGACTTACCGCCGCGCGCGCCGCCAATAAGAAATAAAACGCCCACGCCCGCGCCCGCGCCGCCCGCCTTAAAAATGTGAAAATAAATAAAATGCACACGTCCCGGCTTATCTGCGCGAACGCATAGAGCCGAAGGCTGTGAAGGGTCCGCGCGTACTGCGCTTGACTATTGACTGTTGCAAATATGTGAATTAATTGCGTCAAATATTGCTGATATTAGAATAGGGTAGATAAGTCTCGTCCTTATTTTACCAAGTCCAAGAATGGACTGCCATATATCAGTGCGAATTTCACCTTTATATTAAAGTACTCGCTCGGTAATATAACGAATTATGTCCTTTACACACAATTATGTACAGCCAAAAACGATCGATATGGCAACTGGTTCACTCTATGCTTTGTAAATAAATAAATTTCTCAATTAAATTATTACAAAATATATTTTCGAATATTTACCCTTAATTATAACACACACACACACACATACGTAGTTGTAAATAATAATACACTTGTCTTATTAACCTACCAGAAATTTATTTTGATGTGTGAGGAGAAGAGTGAGAGAAACTTTTTGCCCAGCAGTGGGACAGTATCATGTTGATTTATCTCTATCTCTCTCTCTCTATATATATCTATCTCATCAAGCCAGATCCCTTGCAGAGTAGGCGGAGGGTACAGACTTCCAACAGGCTCTTTCCTTTTGCCATACTTATTACTGGAATCAATCATGAGGCTCACAAATAGGCCCTGTCAATATTTTTTACGTATGCGTGGTGCTTTATAACTGGGCTTATCCTAGTTGTAGTCTCCTTCTCTATGGTTGATGTGCCAATTTTTTGTGTCTCCCGCTTTGCAAGGCAGGGAAGTGAAATTTTATTTTTTCTACTCGTTATTCTTTCTAATTAAATTTGTTGCGAGTTTCAAGACAATTAAAGCGCTTCCCGGGGCCCCCCAAGGTTCAAACGTTGGTGTCATCTAAGGAGACCATTGTAGATCCTGGTTTACAGGAGTTACAATGGTGGGAATGTGTGGCGGGCTTAGTCCCAAAAAAGGCTCTTTCCTTACAGAGCTCTCTTACTAATAATATGTGATGTTTGGATGGACGTATAGATGTTTGTTACTCTTTCACGCAAAAACAACTGAACGGATTTTAATAAAAGTTTACAGTAGTATAGCTTATACATCAGAATACCTCATACGCAGACGAAGTCATGGGCGGCCGCTAGTTATTACTATAATTTATTTTACACAATTCTGTGGTTTACCATGTCGCCTAGTTGCGTGTGCGCCGCGGCTGCGTGGCGTGTGCCCGCGGCAGGTGCGCTTGCGCACGACCGGTCCGCGCAGTACTGCACACCGCGCGTACACACACCAACTAGTGCATTATCATTATCTATATTTTACTTCGCTATCATTATGTAGGTTTAATATTGGGATAGAATGGAATACTTTTTATTGTACACCAACAAAATTATAATTATATCATGCTCGCCGGTTACGGTGACTCTTGACTTGTCATTCTTTCTTCAGACATTCATTTCATATACCTGAACCATCAAAGCATCATTATTTTTACATCGATGTTATCTATCGTATCTTCTCGCTATATATAAAAGTTGATGGTAGTCAAGAAACTTAAAATGGGAAGTATTTTCTTGTGTTACAATTAAAGCTGTGTACAATTTCTTTACTCTATTAGTTGCTTAAATACTGATTTTAGAGAAGTTAATTATCTATCTATTTATATCATCACGCCAGATCCCTTGCGGGGTAGGCAGAGAGTACAGAGTTCCAAACAGTTCTTTCCTTACATACCTCTCTGGCTTCCTCCACTCTCATAGTTCGTCTCATACACGCTCGCCGGTTACGGAGACTCCTGACTTGTCCTTCAGATAAGACTCGATCTATTTGGTCGTGGTAAGATAGTCTAGGTCTTCCTCGGTACCTACATCCTTCAACTTTCGCATTGTATATTTGTTTTGTCAAAATTTAATTATGACTCCAATAAACCTTAAGAGATGACTATATAGCTATATATTATTACTCGTCCTTATGGACATGGTTTTCAACTAAGGTAATAAGCCAACAGAAGAATAAAATCAAGATTTTTTACAATACGACATTACTACCCACGCAACGCTGGCCACATTCCGCATGCTACATTAAGTGTGTGTAATTATGTTGTTCCACTATCATATAAATTGCAACTAAAGCATGTTATATTTAGAATCGGCGCGGTTGTCTTTCAACGCTGACTCGCCAACCAATTGACCATGAAAGCGGAGTAATGTGGGCTTGGAGAATGACTTGCTAGTTCCTTAAGAGCTTTGTAAACTTTAAGTTAGTAGTGACAGGATTTCTAAGTAAAATTTAAGTAATTATTTCAACGTCTTTCAGCAATTCTAACGAATACTTGTCTATGTCAAATTACAAAAAAAATCGCGCGCTAAGCCATGGGCAATAAGTTAGTTCTTAATAAAGATTTCTTTTTTAATTTAAGCATGAGCTTTTTTTGATGGGAAGCACTGATGATTATTTCGTTTTTACTTTAAAAATACCTGTATCTATTATGCGATGTAAGTAAAATATATCTATCTATTTATCTATATCATCACGGCAGATCTCTTGCGGGGTAGGCAGACAGTACAGATTCTTTCCTTACATACCTCTCTGACTTCCTCCACTGTCATAGTTCGTCTCACCGTCTCGTAAAATATATGTTAATGCATTATTTATATTATGTTTACAAAAATATTGATATTATAAAATAACTATTCTATACAACATTAAAGCGTACCAGTTGGTTCATCTAACACATCTTTGATACTGAATACTTAATTTTATTAAGTATGAAAAACAATAAGTATATAAAATTATATTACACCGTCACGCCTATATTCCCCAAGCGGGGGTGGCAGAAACTATTCCAGAAACTATTCAACACCGTCATCCTCGAGGGCAAAACGCCACAGTCATGGCGCGGAAGTGTGGTGGTTCTCTTCTTCAAAAAAGGTGATAAAACCCTCTTGAAGAATTATAGACCCATCTCACTTCTGAGCCACGTCTATAAACTGTTTTCGAGAGTCATCACGAATCGTCTCGCGCGCAGACTAGATGACTTCCAGCCTCCCGAACAAGCCGGTTTCCGAAAAGGCTTCAGCAACATAGACCACATTCATAGGCTGCGACAGGTCATACAGAAGACTGAAGAGTATAACCTGCCACTATGCTTAGCGTTTGTGGATTATGAGAAGGCCTTTGATTCGATCGAGACCTGGGCTGTACTACAGTCTCTCCAGCGGTGCCAAGTTGATTACAGGTATATCGAGGTGCTGAAGAGTTTGTACGAAAACGCTACTATGTCAGTCCGCCTTCAGGACCAGAGCTCGAAACCTATTCAACTGCAGCGTGGTGTGAGATAGGGAGACGTTATATCCCCGAAACTGTTCTCCGACGCGCTGGAAGATGTCTTCAAGCTTCTGGACTGGAGAGGACTAGGTATCAACATCAACGGCGAGTACATCTCTCACCTTCGATTTGCCGATGATATCGTGCTCATGGCGGATACCCTGGAAGACCTCAGTACCATGCTCGACGACCTCAGTAGAGTCTCTCAACAAGTAGGTCTTAAAATGAACATGGACAAGACGAAGATCATGTCAAACGTCCATGTAGTACCAACTTCTATAAAGGTTGGAGACGCTCTACGCTCGAAGTTGTTGTCGATTATATATACCTGGGACAAAGAATCCAATAAGGTAGGTCCAACTTCGAGAAAGAGGTCAATCGTCGAATCCAGCTCGGTTGGGCGGCGTTCGGGAAGCTACGTAACATCTTCTCGTCCAAAATTCCGCAGTGTCTCAAGACAAAAGTCAGTGTGTGTTGCCAGTGATGACTTACGGCACTGAGACATTGTCGCTTACGATGGGCCTCATAAGAAGGCTCAAGGTCACCCAAAGGGCGATGGAGAGAGCTATGCTCGGAGTTACCCTGCGGGATCGAATCAGAAACGAGGAGATCCGCAGGAGGACGAAAGTCACTGACATAGCACTCAGAATTGCTAAACTTAAGTGGCAGTGGGCGGGGCACATCGCTCGTAGAACTGACGGCCGTTGGGGCAGAAAGGTTCTCGAATGGCGACCACGTACCGGAAGACGTGGAGTGGGTAGGCCCCCTACAAGATGGACCGATGACCTGGTGAAGGTCGCGGGTAGAAGTTGGATGCGTACAGCACAAAGCCGGTCGTTGTGGCGGTCTTTAGGGGAGGCCTTTGTCCTGCAGTGGACGTCTTTCGGCTGAAGAAGAAGAAGAAGAAGGGGGTGGCAGAGGTGTACTGAGTACACCCACTTTTCGCCGACGATGTTAGGCCCCATGTAATAGGGGGCGAGCCTATTGCCATATACCGGGCACCATAGAAAAACTTCATTTGTCCGACCTAGGATTTGAACCCAGGACCTCGTGATCACCAAGCGATGCGTACTGCCACTAGACCAACGAGGCACGAAACGAATAAAAGCGCAGCGAGTGATCATTTTAACATTTACGTTCACAATTCGAGGCATCCACTTCAAAGGGTTCAGGCGGCTGTCTAATAATTACTGTATGGTTAAATTAATTTCCACGACGATTATTACTGTCACCATAAAAACTCTCATTAAAAATAAAAAGTGACAATGTGTGGCCCTAAGACGACGCCGACAATCCTTAAGGCATTACATACACTGAAGCCTGAAGGTATTAATAAATCTATCTTATATACTTAAGTAATTTACAAGTTAAAATTATATGGTATGGTACTAATCGAAGATTAATAAATGAAGTCATATTGTGAATTTCGCGTTATAAAAACCCGTACCCGCAGAATCAGAGGCCAGGTTTTCATTATTAGAACTTTCGACCTATATAAACTACATTTTTCATGTACTCACTACATGTACACCTGAGAGCTAAGCAAGAAAAGATTGATGTTACTGTGACAATAGCGAGTTGATATGCCATCCTTGTCGCGCTAAAAATTTGGTAAACAAACATGAACGTAACAGCACTATTCGCTAGCGTCATTCTAACGACAAAATTTCCGTGCTAAGCCTGTACATGTGTACTTTCCACTGTAACGGGTTCTCGTATTTTTGGATATCGGAGTAGTGCACAAAGCCTTTACATCCGCCAATCCGGTTTCAGAAGCGTCGACCTCTCGGCCCCGTTTGTTTTTTCCTTCGCAAACTGTCTTATTTACGCTAATTAAGTGAAGTATAAGTTCGTGACTAGTACTGGGTAAAGGCAGGGAATGGAATCGTGACGCGCCCCAGCTTGCTCTTTGTCATAAGACCTTTTTATTTTAATGCAGAGCTGCTTCGAACCGAAGGCGACGGTATTAAATGACTTGTAATACCTCCATGAGTCGATAATGGAGCTGTTACGTTTTACATAATATAACACTTAACTACGTAGGTGTTAAAAACTTTGACATGTATGTTACGAGAATGCTGTCAGAAATTGATACTATTCGGACATGACGTATACAAAATTAGACCCCGTCAAGTGTATTATGAGATTCTGGAAAATACCATGTAATTTGAAAGGAAATAAAAGTTGTTTTTAAGTTGCTGTTGCTTAAATGTAGAACAAAAAGGCAAAAAAGTAGGCAATGCTGACAAATAGGAGATCAATATTAACCAAGATTAGGTATATGGTCGAAATGAGGGAAGAATCGGGAGTGTGAAACCGGTGAGTTTTTAGTGGTGATGTGTAGCAAGAAAAAACATATGAGAGCTAGAACAATATACAAGGATAATAAATATGCGTATTAGGTACCTACCTATTTAATAAATTAGCCTATAGGACTTCACTGCTTGGCAAAAACTTCTCACACAAATCGAGGTGAGAGAGAAAATTTCGTACCTCATCACGTGCTTTGAGAGCGGATTGTTAGAAACAAGTTTGTGATCAACTGCTGTTGAAACTTTTCAAGCCGTCTATGTGACTTCCATTTAACTTGACATCCGGAACCAACCACTAAATATGCCCATCCCTTCAAAGCGGAAATGTCACAAATCCTCAAGTTTCTCAGACTGTTCAATAACTGCTTGACTAACCTTAGAGGTCGCTAAAATCAACGCAACAGTGCACGAGCGCCTATGAATAAAAATTCTTAGTCCAATCAATCGTAGACAGCTTTTATTATTCATAAATTTTAAACACTATAACAATGACGTTAATCAAGGCCATTAGCTTAAAAATATATAATATTTCCGTTACTTACGGTTGCAATAATTCAAGTCATTTTAAAAATATTCCACATTATCTAAGTTCGTGTAGTAATGATCCATTTTACAGTATACTGACGTGACTTATGGTGTCTGCAGCGAGCCTTATAACAGTTATTATCAGCCCGGGGCACACACGAATTATAGAATAACAGGTACCTATAGTAATGAAAAACTCGTTTTTTTTTACATCGACACCGTATTACCCTGGGGGTAGTGATTTTACATACATCATGGGTTGTTCGCGGGCGATGCATGTGGTAAATAATGGAACTTTTTTTAACATTGCTGCAGCTTTCCAGGACAGTTTTTATTTCGGTGATGCATCCAAAATCTTTTGGTTGATAAGGATGATGATTCAAAGTCTGGTTTTTTGAGGTGGCAATTTTTATAAACAACCAGTGGCTGCCTCGACTGCGCCTGCATATTTATCTCTATAAATTATAGCGTATGTGATATTCTGGTGTATAAAGCACTTTACAGTAAAATTTTTTCAAAAGCCGTTCAGTAGTTTTTTGTCCATACATCCATCCTCAGAAACTTTCGCGTTTGTAATATTAGTAGGAAGCTCATATTTGCGCCATAATAAAACCGAAAGACATGTTTTTAAAATTTTCATTGTCTGTTTCTTTCTCCTTACTGGAATGGACTGTCATTGGAAGATGGAAGACATTTAGGGACTATTTTAGGTTACTTTTTATGTAAATGATTCCTGCTGGATAGTTTTTATTTCTCCATACTAGCACGGCTTTAAAGATTTTACGACTTTACTTTAACGATATTAAAGAAATTTATTATGGAGGTGTCTTAAGTCTTGGAATAATATACAGGATATATGCTGTCTCGGAAAGACCGATCTACCTATGTCAAATTACAATATAAATTCGTGCGTTTCCGCGGGTAACGGCTAGTATATTATAATTAAATTGATACGTTTGGTAAATCAATGCATAACCAAAATTAATTTAGTTTGTTCATTCGTCATATTTTTTTATAAAAGTAGCCACGTAAGTTATAGTTAGAAGAGCGTATATACACGAAATTATTCCGATTTTGTAAAAAATACCGATCGACAAATAGTGTGATTCTGTTTCATCAACTAAAACTGGATGTGGGAATAGTAAAAAAAACGAATCCGATCTCAGACATATTAACAGTATCTGTGTGAACGAGCTGTTACTTGTATGTGTATTACGAGAACCATAATGAATGCCTATTCTTTATCATTAATTAAGTACTTTAGTACGATTGAAGCTGTTCCATTTAAAGGATATTAAGTGGATGTGTACGTGAAGGAAAATGTTCAATACCTGCAGGGCTAACACAGGCCTAGGCGGTGCGAGAAGACATATGTGACAGATTTTGTCATAGAAAATAAGACATAGTGACGGAGTTTGTCGTAGAATCGATTATTTAGAACTATATATTGGAATTATATATTCCAGTATAGGAAAAAGCGTACTATCTATTAATAGAGCCATCCAAAGGATTTAATTGGACCGAGCGACCGGAGTAAGATAAATATTGTGACCTGGGTGGCTACCGTCGCCTTTTGCGAGGCTGTTTTGATGCGGAAAGAGGATGGTGAGCGAGAGCGGGAGGAAACCTGCTCTAATACTGCTTGCAGAAGACGCATCGGGCGAAGGCGTAGGGCATACGCCGCAAATGACCGCCCTCCATGAACATAGGCCTGCGGGCACCGGGCAAGGGCAACGGGCAAAGGCAACTCGTCACCCAAACAGTGACAGGCCCGTGAGGGAAGCACGCTGCGGCCTGCGCGCCCTCACAAAGGAGAGCACGGGCTGAAGACGAGGTCTGTGCGAAACAAACCAAACCCGCCCGCGCCGCAGATGTTATGCCACTGGCGATTCCTGCGGCCGGGCACTCGGACAAGAGACAGACGCCAGGGGGTTTTAGTGGGTGCGAGCTCCACATAACTGCCACACCACCAAAGCCCGCGATGTGGCAGTATGCGCTAGGTATTCCCCCCGTTAAAAAAAAGGCGTAAGATAACTGTTTTGTCTTATGTACTAGTATGGCATGCCGTGACAAAAGTCTGACACGAGAAAAATCGTCTCAAGAACTATATTGTGTTGGCGTATAGACAAGGCTGTTTTGACTTGCGTACGAAGGACATATTTTTTAACCCGTGATTCGAGTCTTTAATCACGGGCTGACAAAATTATGTCCTTGGTGAGAAAATTCTTGCCACCCGTGACAGCCCTGCTTGGTAATTTACAATCGCTTTTAGATCGGTACTATTTATCCGTATACTTACGTTTTCTTAATTGGATAAATATCATATTCACGCATATATTCCCGGGGGTGGCACAGGTGTATGGTGTACACCCACTATTCGCCGACGATATCAGGTCCTAATGTAATAGAAGCGAGCCATTATACCAGGAACAATTTCAGACTCTGGCCTGATACTGGAATTTGTTTTTACCAAAAAAATATTTTTTTACCAACCTTACTGGACCAACGAGGCACTGAAATGTTATTTAAATTAAGAATTTTTTATTTGAAAAGCAGTGATAGCCTAGGAAACCTGCATGCCTAAGAGTTTCTGGAAGGTGTGTTAAGTTCGCCAATCCACATTGGGCCAGCGTGGTGGAATATGGCCTAAACCCTCTTAGTTTGAGAGGAGGCCCATGCCCAACGGTGGGACAGTTTCTTAACAGGGCTAATATCATTATTATTATATTTATAAAAACGCAAGAGGCCGTCTGAAATTGAACCCGGTTTATTGACAATAGTCTAATCCCGTATTACATTAGGATCTTACGTCGTCGCAAAATTTAGGTGTACACAGGATATCTCTGACACCCCACTTGGCGAATGTAGGCGTGACTGTTCTTTTCGAAGGCATAAACAAGCTTCTGCATTATCTACATATAAAGTCTTACATTAAATTTCAATGGTATATAATTACTTTATTCGCTAAGTTACGCCTCTTCCCTTATATAGATTAACATATGAAGGACTTTAAACATCGCTCCGAGACATGACTGTTTAAGTTTCCCGATTGTCCGGTGTTAAGTTACGAGGCGTTTACGATACGTCTTATTAACCAACATTTTTACGACAACTACTTACATAGATTCTTGGAGGTAGATAGTAAGGAACGTTTTATACATGTTCGACAACTCTCTCTTGTCAGTCCCTGTACACAAACGATGATAACTGAATGGGACGATACAGGGGGTAATACACCAGAAATCTTCTGGTGCCAATAATTATTACCCCAGAAAATGATATGTCTCAATATGATCTTAATAAAATTTTAATCTGTAAATAAAAATGGATGAGGTAAAAACATAGTTGGATGGAATATTTAATGGAATGGAATATTTAATGGACATGGAATATTTAAAAAAATGTAATTTAAAATTAAGTAAGACTCGGGCAAAATGTGCACTCCTTCAAGGAGGTATGAAATAATTATCTTTTACTACTTAGTAGCGGCCCGTCCCGGCTTCGCACGGGTGGAATATAGCCTTAATATAGCCTATGTTACTCAGGGATAATGTAGCATGCTAATGGTGAAAGAATTTTTGAAATCGGTCCAGTAGTTTTTGACTGTATTCGTTACAAACATACAAATATTTCCTCTTTATAAATTTAGTGTAGATAATTAAAGTCGAATCTCCACAATAACCCCACACTCATCTCGGTAGTCTGCCTGCATATACTATTTTTAAAGTTGTAAATACCTATGGTGAAGCGAAAAAGCATGCTATTGTTAAGTTAAAGTTACATACTTCTTATGTTTAAATGCACATAACTCATTAGGTTCAGTTAAAGTAGCCATATTGTTTTGAATCTAGTTTGGAGTTATCGCAAGCTTTGTAAACGCGGAATATATTATTTTTTAGATTTATTATATTACAACGTCGTTAGTCTAGTGGCAAAGCGCATCGCTTTGTGATCACGAATGTCCTGGGTTCAAATCCTAGGTCCGACAAATGTAGTTTTCCTAACGAAAAATTCGCAGTATGAGTCCGGAGTTTGGAATTGTGCCCGGTATGTGTGTACTGAGTACACCCCGCTTGGGGAATGTAAGCGTGACGGTGATTATTCTTTTTTTTTTAATAGAACATTAATAAATTCCACAAAAATTTAGTATTTCGGTGCAGGTTATTTTCACATTGAACAGTGCAGTTTTCTCTAGGTGGTCTTAGTCAAGATAGTCCACTCCAACCTATAAAGTATATTTAAAGAGTTATTCATGCTTTAAAACACGCTCATTTAATGAGATTGTGAAGAGTGTACTATGAACATGTTCTAACTCATTTATTAAGGATGCCAAGATATAGCAACATTAGTATCAAGTTATTAAGTATTTCCATGTCTTAATCTAGATTGAATATGTTTTTAACTCCTGTATAAATTCATGGGAGATAATTGCGTAAATTTAAGAATGACTACAATAGCTATATACAAAACTTTATGAGTGTACAAACGTCATTCATGATTGTGCATTTAATGAGATGTACATTCATTTCACTAAACTTAATTTTACAGATATTTGCGTAATGGCCTATCAAATGGAAGAACATAAAGTGATACCACTAGAAATGAAAAAAGCGTCAGTTTAAAAGGCACGTAAAAGATGGAACCGATGAATTTAATACCGTCAAATTATATGGCATGTAAACCAAGTAACAGACATAAACTCTTATACGTTTCGTGCCATGAATACTATCTTTAATATATCTGTATCCTTGATAATTCTGAATCGTATCCTCTCACTTTACGTGTCTGCGCCTTCATTTACTGGAAAAGACATAACTAAACGTTTAACTTTAGGATAGAGATATTTTACGGTTAACACACGGCGCGATGAGGTTAATACTACGTCAAAAACAATTTTCTGTAGAGATTACGTTATTAGGAATTTTAAAAATAGCTACAAACAACTAATAATTTGTCATGATAATTTATTTGTTGTTTATTATCTCAATAATAAATTATACGAAAAAAAGGCAACGCGGTAGACTCAGTCGGAGATGGCGTGAAGAACTGGACACCTTTTTGAGAGACTGGCCTATATCAACTAACAGAGAGGAGTGAAAAAGTAGAGGGAGGCCTTGTCCAGCAGTTGGATAACAATAGCTCTTAATAATAGTATTAAGATCATCATCGATCAGAATACCACTGTATGGAAAGAACCTGGTGGAACTCTGTATTCTTTGCTCACCCTGCAAGGGATCTGGCGTGATGATATAGATAGATAGATATATATAAAATTGTACAGTTATCGACAAATGTTTCTGAAAATGTGCAATGTTCCACAAATGGTTTTAACAACTTAAGCATCTAAACTAGAACAGTGAAATTAAATAACATACTATTGAACTGTTAAACGCCAAAGTGAAAAAAACTTAACGAACCTTCAGAACAGTAGAGACTTATCTGAAAAAAATCAAGTTTTTGGGAAACTAATCGCGTCCCTTCAGAACCGAGCGGCGCGGGTAGAGGGAGGGAAAGTGAAAGAGACCAAAGTATCGTATTTCTTAATTCTACTATAAAATTGCCGCTGTTTTAATATTCACCAGATAGAGCCTACCCTTTTAATAGCCCTTTATGACCGTAACTTGATTTCTTAGATTTTTGTCTTAGAGTTAAGTCTATACCGTTCTGAAGGTACGATAAGTTCTAAACTTCAATGAATCAGAAATCTGAATGAATCAATGACAGGAACAAATATTAAAAAACAGAACAACCAAAAATAAAAAGTTGATTATGTAACTTTAATCATATTCGGAAGCATGAATTATTTTCAATAGCAACGATTGCTAGAGCAAATACGCCATTGCTCATCTACACTAATATATTAAAGAGGAAATTGTATTTTGTATGTTTGTAACGAATAAACTCAAAAACTACTTTTTCACAATGAGAAAGCTACTTTATCCAGAAGTAACATAGGCTATAAAATATAGACCCGGTAGGTGGCGCTGTTGTCGACCGGGTACGAAGTCGCGGGAAACTGCTACTACCATATAAACAGATTACTGAGCACCAAGCCTGCTATTGCAGTTGTAGTAAAATTGTCGTTCATTGACTTCATAATCGTTGGTTTTGATAGTTTTAATAATCTATTAATTCAATGGTGTACTTATGGTTTTCCATAGGCTTAGCACTTGAATAATTTTTCGGTATTTGTTAATAAGACCATAAAGAATTTAGTTGACTACCGACTTAGGCATAATTGTTATTGAACAAATATTATAGCATTTCATAATTATTTCCCCTCCAATCAACCGCTACCGCCGTCCGCGGCATATTCTCGCCGACCCTCCCGATGCCGTTACATCCCTTCTTTCGGATACAGATACCGCACACAGGATCAGACACCGACCTAGCCGGCGAGGTCGAAGAATCCCTTGTCCGCCGGCCGGTGCAGAGTACCACGGAGAGACACCTAGTATACGCCCTCCCCCCCTGGGACTCCCCAAGTCGAGGCCGTTCCTCCTTGAGGCGCCCTTGAGCTAGTTGCCCCCTTGCCCTTCTGGCTCGAGTGTAGTGGTTGCACGCTCGCCCTCTTGTCCGGTGAAGCTATAAAGGCCCCGCGGCCAACAGCGTAGATCATTCACACACACACACACGTCATAATTACAAATCACGTAGAAATAGCAGACGGGCCCCTGGACTTACAGGCGGAGTTAAATATGTTTGCGAGTGGCAGTATATAGAATGTTTTGTTGGAAATTTTGAAGTTTTACAAAAATCTGTTTAACTACAAAAACAATGTCATGTTTTTGGAATTGGCCAGTACCGATTCACAATAAATAATAAATTTACACTTATTAACTACCAATCATTATTATTATTCTTAAGAAAGAAATATTTTTGTAGCCCATACAATAATATATAAAAGCATATGAAGATATAAACCCAAGTCACTGTAAATAACAACTATGAGACAGCGTTACTATAATATCTCGATATAGATAATTCTAAAACACACGCGCAGGCCCACAGCCACCGCATAATAATTTAGTGACGTAATGAATGGGTGCAAACTTAGTAATACTATGGCGGGTTTAGTCCTTCTGGAATCAGTGTGGCAAGTGTAAATACAAGTTTCGAATATTACCAAAAAATATTCGGCGCTTTCTAATGTAGATATCTTGTAGCTAAGCATGAAGACGTTGGTGTAACGCTATCGAATAAACGTGCTGTCATTTTCATTTATATCTGGCATATTTGATGTGTGAAAAAGTGAAGTGTGTTTTAGACTTTAGAAATGAATTTACACTATCGTCGCGAAACAAATTGCTGCAACTTGCAGGTTTTTGGAATTGAGTGTCAATAAGCTAGTCTAGAGTTATACACTTTTATAGAATCATCAGCTTTCACAGTTGACCTTATAAGTAAACTGGTTATGGAAACTTCATTCTTCATTCAATTAATTTTTTCTGACCTTTTTAAGAAACGCAAAGAAGCTAAGGTGTTGCTATCACCATTAATGACAAGAAGTCGCCAACCAAGATTGCTAAGTGAATGTTCGTTCGCTTAAAAAAAACTCAAATTTGTTTGAAAAATGATTCCAATATACTAACTTATTTAATTAAATTCGTATACCATTAAACTTACCGTTTAATTTCTTACCTATGTTTTTACAAATATATATTTCATCAATTAATTAATTAAAAAAAAAAAAATCTTCGGTACTTGAAAGTTATATCTGCAAAAAAAAATTACTTACCTATTTGCTGGCGCAATTTTATGCGACAACATACACCAAAACTTGCTTAACAAAGATTGATAAAAAGTGTGACTGCGACTAATATTCCTGGAGTATTTGAGTACATAAAAAATCCACATTTTTCAGTGGAATCTACTAAAATTATGGTAACACTTGCACTGCGGCTACTGGTATTACGGAGCATCATTGTGCACCAAACCGTAATTCCACCTATAAGGCCTTCGCCTAATTGAGCACTACGTACTCTAGGAGGCCTTGAATTTTCCCTTTTGTTATTTTATACGTTGTTAGACTTAATTATACTTTGAAGAAAGTGGGCGGAGTTCATGATTATAACCCTTTGGATAAAGAAATAATTGCGCTTAAACTACAGTATTATCGTTGTTTAACAATTGACTTTAAAAATTAACTATCACTGGCTTTAACGGTGAAGGAAAACTTCGTGAGGAAACCTGTATGGCTAAGAGTTTCTCGAAGGTGTGTGAAGTTCGCTAACCCGCATTTAGCCAGCGTAGAGCACTATGACCTAAAGCCTCTCAGTTTGAGAGGAGGCCCGTACCCAACAGTGAAACAGTTTCTTAACAGGGATAATATTATTATTATTTATTTAAGAATTAACTAAAATAAAAAGGCTAAAATGAACATAAAACTACGATAAGAATGCGTGATCTGCTGATCAATAATTAAATTGATCGACACGTACTCAACAGAGATAAAACCTTTTCACGCGTAATGCAAACATCTCTTACAATATGTCTGCACAAACATATCAATCAACAAACTACTGTCAAATAATACAAGTACATAGTACTTTGAACGTGCAGCGTGACTGAAGAGTCCTCACGCATCGCCACACGTGCGATGATCTTTGTAGTACATACCAGTTTTGGAAGAGCTAGAACGTTAAGGCTGCTCTAAGAAGTCAGAGGTCAGTGTCAAATGGTTGGCAAGAGGGTCTAAGAGGCGGCAGGATCTAATTCTCGGTGTGCGCAGCGCGTCACGACTCATCAGCTGCGCGTGCGCTGCGCCGGCGGACGCGAGCAGTAGGCGAGCTGAGCACGACCGTGCATAAATTAGAAATGACGTCCGTCGCACGTCGTGTTACCAGTTATTTAGCGAAATTACAGACTATGTTACGTTAATTTATAAGCATTGGTTTATGAAAAAGAATACAATGGTTACCTTTATATACCTTCCTTACATACCTCTCTAGCTTCCTCCACTCTCATAGGGTTTGCCCAATTCCTTCCATATATACCTAAAGTTTTTAGAATATGCTTTTACCCTCTCAATATCTTAATGTGTCAGTAATTAGAATTATCATTAAACTACCTAATTTATTTGATAGATGGAATAGGGTTAAAGATAGAGGTTTAAGAAAAGAGTCAGTGTAGCTTTAAAATCGGTTTGGAAGCAAACAGATATATTATATATTATTACGCGTTTATTATATAATTATAAACCAGTATAGTGTCCCACTGCTGAGCAAAGGCTTATTTTAAAAAAGGTGAGAGAGAATAGGTCTTTCTCCACTACACAAACTCTCTCTCTCCCTCTTTATTGCTAAAATGATTTTAAGGACCAAACCTGCTGGAACTGTGTAGGCACACTTTGCGTGGCGTGGTGATCTAGCGTGATGATGATATAAATAATTTTGATACAAGTAGAGAATGCATTCAATATCTCGAGGAGTTAAAACAGGAACATTTGTTCTGTCCATGGATACATAGGTCTTATGGTTACACTCACCGTTGCCACGGATGAATACATGACTGAGTGATGTTAAGAAATGCCGAGCTGAGAGGCTGCACGCTGTTGCAAACAGCGAAATTAAAGGGAACCAAACTGATACGGGTCATTTCGACGATTGCACATGCTTTAGGGTGTTTGAAGATGCCGTAACCTCACTAGGAGAATGGGTTATTGCGTTGTCAGTGGATTTTATAAGATAAAGTGAAGTTTCTAGTTATACTTATACTAAACATGTGCATATTAGTAAGACCCCAGTTTATGAAATAAATACTTTATCTTTGAGCAAAATTTTTATGACATTGGTCTTCTATGTAAAGCTGAATATCGAACAACATATCCAATAAAATTGTTACGTTACGTATTCGCAGTGAGTACCCTTCCTGATCGTAATTGGAATCTCAGATCATTAATGAAAATCCCGTGCCAATAGTACATAAAAACTCATTGGAACTGACCTATTATTACATAGCGATATACTTTACACATGGCTTCGCTCGCGCATGCACAAGAATAAATATTAAAAGTTTTGTTAGAAGACACTGAAAATAAGTTTAGAATGTTTCTTTAATAAGATACACATAATCTGAGTGGAATTAGATATCATAACATAAATGCACAATCCACACAAAAAAAAATAAACTGGATTGGTTAAGGGCACCTTTGTTCATAAGTGCATTATATTATCCGCGGCCTTTATAACACAGGTAGCATTTTGTGTGCAAATTCCAGCGGTCACTGCACACAAAATGCAGCCTTGAGGGATGACCACCATAAATACAGGTCATCCCTTATGTTTGATGATAGTACCTGTAATATTTGCGGCAAGTATTGTTTGATACTAATTTCCTACATGTAAATGCGACGGTATGAACGTGGAGCGAGCGAGTCTCTAGCATCAGAGCCAGGGCGAAGGGCGCATTGCGACCGCAACGACCTATCAGTCGCAGACGAGGCTGCGCGCGTTTCACACACCAGAACGTACATATTACACAGCTGAAGATTTACCGATAGTAAAATAAATAAACATCGTCACGCCTTTATTCTCCAAGCACAGCTGGAGCTGGCACAGATATATCGTGTACACTTACTTTTCGCGATGTTAGGTCCCTTGTGATAAGGAACGAGCCTATTGCCATAAATCGTGCGCAAACTCCGGACTGATACTGGGATTTTTTTAAATAGAAAAACGACATTTTGATCGACGCAGGATTTGAACTCAAGACCTCATGCATTATTCCCCACTAGATCAACGAGGCAGTATAGCAACGGTTTAGATCATGGTATAAATCGGGTTTGTTACGGTAACATTAAGTCTAGGTGACAAGGCTTGTTACGGGCTCTAAATTTTCCTTATTACTAAACGTTGACAAATCAAGGTCTATTTAACCCTACTTTAAATGCTACAAGATAACATATAAATTGTTCATACAATGTCACGTAAATGATCTTTTCTGTCTATCTATATCAGCACGCTAGATCCTTTGACTCTTGAGTTACTTACTTATTTTTGCCCATCTCATAGTAGCTTTACCACATATATACTGTCTACCTACATCATAAAACTCCTCACTTCATAACTCAAAGATAGCATCTCCTTGTCGAATGCGTCCAGTTACAACAGCGCGTGCGTAGACGGTCGCGCGCTAGTCGCGGGCGGCGCGTGCCTGGGAACCGCTGGCGCGCGCGCGTTCTCACGGCCCCGATGACCCGCGCAGGCCTTACACCCCTCCCCTCGCCCCAAACCCTCTCCGCACCGCCTACCTTCCTACCTAACCTCCCTGCCAAGTCGTGCCACACCGAAACTGCTTTCCTTGCGCCTGCGCTTGTGTTGCCGCTTAATACCAAACGCTCGCAGGCGTTGATTTATTTATTAGTATGCACTGTTTCAATTCATAATGATGTTAGTGATTTTGATTTAGAATTGAGTTATGTACATTTTCGATGAGGAAAATTTTGTTTCTATAAGGAATGTATGTTGGAATATAGTATATGATTGGCATCACGAAACAAAAGTCTTTTTCTGCGATGTTCATCATTCTGATCATTATAATACTAAAGCACCGGTAGGCCATACTTAAAGTCAATTTAGGAGAAGCTGCTATAAAACAGGCAGGGTCTATTTAGCTCAGAAGGCTACTAAACTAAACATTAACTTGACAATTACTTTGATAAAGAGAAATATACGTTTAATATTGTTGCAAAATTTAGAACTTAGATGAACACTTCTCACTTAGTCTAAGATTTATAGCATATTATGATACTAATATACTCTGTTCTAAGTCCGATATCAGAATTTTCTGTTGGGTTACCCGAACAGAAATATCCCATTAGTCGTATGTTGCATGAAATTCTGTGTACAAAGATAATGTACGTCATAATGGAGCTCTATCACGAGTACACGGTCTGAACGCGTACCTTTGTAATAACTCGGCCATAGTTATTTTTTAAGGTTTAACCCATCAAGTCCGATCCGATTGATCGTGTCTTGTCAAATGAACGTCGATATTTCGAGTTTTTCTAATCACTAGCACAATTTTATTTTGCATTAAATCTATTATTTTTCTTCTAAATAATATTGAAACATGTTGCTATTATTTTGTTTTAGTGATGTTCATTAACATTTGCAAAATACGAGTATTACCGCTTTAAAAATTGGGAATACGCGACGACCTATGTTACTGACTGTATATGTAAATACTGGTTAAATGCAACGATGCGAGGAGGTGGTGCTACGCTGTATGCCATTTAATATACTCTACCGGAGTGTATTATAATATGACCTTAAGTAAATGTTAGAGATCGAATATCGCAATGAGGCTTGCACCTAGTCCTGAGTGTATAAATGTCTCACTCTGAAAAGAATGCTACAGAGGTTCCCACGAGAGCGTGGAGTGTGTATTACCGGCTAATAGGTACACGGCACTGATGCCCGGAGCTTTTTGTATCTTACACAATAAGCTCGAACATTTTCTCTTGCACATCGCCATTAAATGTTATGACCGTACAAAAAATGCTGAAATAGAGAAAAATACGACAAAAGTTTATTTATAGTTAAATAAATTAGCATTTTCGCAAAGTTGACTAGTTTAATGGTTTGCTGGTACTCGTCGTTATACTTACCTCATGTAAGTAAGGCAATAAAAAATTTCGAGGGGCCTATTTTTTTACTAAACAACCTAGAGTCCAACAGATAATTACAAAAGAAATTAATTAGTAACCTAGTGGTTACATATTTTATTACGCATACCAAATGTAAAGGAACTAAGTATTAACATGTATAATTAAATATCTTTCAGCTAGTCATATTAGAACGTCTCTACAATATTAGTGAAAAATATTTTTTAACGGATGGCTTGACCCTGCGGTTAAGAGATTAAGCCGCTCGGACCATTGCATCGACTGGTCACGGGGTCGATCCCCGCATAGAACAAATCTTTGTGTGACCCACAAATATTTGTTTTGGTCTAGGCGTTTGTGTATAAGACTTTCATGTTTGTAACCGCACCATCGGCACAAGAATAACTCCAAGTGTAGGGCTCAGATTTTTAGCAAAAAAAAATATGCCGGAGACTGATTAATATATTCTTTATTTAACGCTAACGATATTGAACAGTAAAGTTAAGTTTTAAACTCAGGAGGTATTATGAACACCAAACGTGTGTGTGCATAGTTTATCAGACGCATTGCACGCATCACCGCTTTTACGTCGTTATCAAACCGTTGTGTAAAAAAACAAAGTGTTGAATAAACATGAATAGAAGAACAAAACATTGAAAGCCGACGGCAACACACAGTGCTGCGGTAATCCAGGGCCATCGGCACTTATCTCGGCGAAGGCACGTTAAGGTGCGCGGGCGCAGCCAACGTGATTCCGCGCATCTTATTCAGGTAAGGTCACCATAAATAGCGGTTCCCTTGGACTGCCTTAATTTGGATTGATTCGAGGACTAACGAAGTTTTATAATAACACGAAACTTTTGGTAATAAAAAGCTGATTATGTTTTGTTATGCATGGGGGCAATTTTTAAGTTTAAAGCGAAATCTTTTCCACTTCTAAATGTGATTCGATTATTATTAATAACTATTTACGGGCAGGGTCTCTTTTTTGTTTTGTGAATTGTTGAATTTTATTCAATTGCCGACTTGTAACTATTTTCTTCCAGAAAATTACGTTACACGTTGTATATAGATTATTGACACCTTTATGAATTGTTGTTATTTTCGCTTATAATAGGCATTAAATCTAATACATATTTATCATCATCTAATATATATTTTATTATGTTTATATGCATACATGACATGTACCCACGCGCACATTTTAACCGACTTCTAAAAAGGAGGAGGTCGACAATTCGTCTGTGTTTTTTTATAACGTCTTTATTTATGAACTGATTTTGATGATTCTTTTTGGTTTGATTTTAGTATAGTTTCAAGGACTTTGAAGATATATCAGGGGGCTCTTCAACGGCGAACAGCACGAATGTGTATATATATATATATATATATATAAATATTAGTAAATAATTCACTTGTCGCTTAAAATTGTAAAATAAAAATTTTCTTCTATCGGTTAGTGTAGTCGGTTACTTGGCACCGACCTATTCCTAGACTATACGTATTTCCACCAAAGTCAAATAAATAAAAAATAAGCGTGCGCGAGAGTAGCATAAGTGTACTGTGTACCTACATACATACTTCGATGTAATAGGGGCCAAGCCTATAGTCAATATACCGTGTACAAATCTGTAACTAAGAATTTTTCGACAGACATACTTTTTCGACCTATTGCTAGAAACCAGGACCTTGTTATCGCCAGCCACGCCAGACCCCACTTGACCTAACAAGGCAGTCATCACCAACGTAATTAAAAAAAAGTGGCCTTGACATTTTTATAGTCCGGTTTAAATGATTTGATATGGCGGGCCTACCCGGCGGCGCATCGGTACCGCGCGGCACGTACCGCGACAGAATACAGATGCAATCTGTTTGTTTTATGAGCCTTCGGGTCGACTTCAAGCCCTCGCCGGCTTTGATTATATTATGGAACACGTACGCCGTGTATTAGACAAGTCAGTATGAGCACAAGAGATAGCTTTACAAGTCTTGTGGGCGATGATTTACAATTTAATTAAAAACACCTTTTTTCTTTTGTACTCGTAGACAAAATAAGTGACTCATGGAGAGCCATGGAGCGGACTATGCTAGACATCACTTTGAACGATCGTCTAAGAAACACCGAGATTAGACGGCGGACAATATTCCAAGATATGGTAAAACGCATCGCTTCATTCAAAAGGCAGTTGACAGAGCATGTTGCTAGAAGAAATACCATTAGATGGAGTAATATATAGACGGCATGATGGACTGGCAAAAGACTAGTGAGCAGACTAATCACTCGGTGGGTAGATGACATATCGAGAATTGGAGGAAGGAGAATCGCGAAGAATGGCACGAAAGGGAGGGCTTATACTCTGCAGTGAAAGAGTTATAGAAAGCTTATGATGGTAATAGTAATGACTTGAAGCCGTATAAGTTATTTATTTTTACGTACGGACACAATGAACAGTTGTGTTAGCATACACTATACAGTATGGATATTCTGTACTCTCTGCCTACCCCGCAAGGGATCTGGCGTGAGATTATAGATCGATAGATAGATAGATACAGAAAAAAATAGTAAAACGTGCACCTCACCACGTTATGGCCATGTTACTGTTATAGGTACCCACCTACAGCAGGGCATAGGTCTCCTTACGCCAGATATCCCTAACCTGAGCCAATCTATGCCAGGTCTTACCTACGCACTTAACCACATCGTCGACCCATATTTGTACTGGCTATATACGATTGCAATATCCCTTCCGTAGTATAGTATAGTTTAATAACATACTTAAATGCTACAGACGGAGAAAGCAAATGTCAGCGGATAAAATCTACTAAATCAATGTGATCGTCGTGACGAAATGGTGTTTCGATAATATCAATAAAGATGTTATTGTATGTACTCAAATAATTAATCAATTTATGTAGGTTAATTTTCGTAAATTATGTTTTGGGAAATATCTCTGAATAATAATGAGATCAATTTCAGTCGCATGATAAAGAAATCGTTAGTAGATTGTTCGGCTATTAGAGCGTTTTGATAAAAGGTCGATTTGTAACTTGGATTGTTGATTGATGTCGATTTGGTACGAAAGCGTTTAATTTGCAACCATTATTAATCGTGCGTTTATCTATTAACACCTAGTTGTAGAAATATTTCTTAAATAAATTAAAGAGTTGACATTAATCGTTGATCTATCATTAAACATTGCATAAAACAAAATTAAGACCAATTTAACATTGAAATAATAAATTCATTAGTGATAATGTCCTTTATATAATCTAGTCTCAATAATGAGCTTTGTGTACTTGAGTGTAAGACATTTGTTTTATTACAACAATGTAAATGGTCATTTACGTCAGCCTCGAGATTTACATAAACAGCATCCGTGACACGTTAAGAGGCATGCAACAATAACTTGGCATGAAGGAGAGATCAGTACTCCGGGCACGTACGTCGTGTCTTCATCTGCATCGTATGGACCGTTCCTGCGTTTAATTCACTCGAGATCATGAACGTGATGCATAATGTCGTGCGCAAGATCAATTCCTTACAAAGAATTACCCGCCACAATGAAATGCGTCTTTAGTTTAACGGCAACTTTATTTTATTTTTTATACCTAAAAAGATATGCGAAAGGTTGTTAACGATTTTATTAACATTTATCTGTCTACATCGTCACGTTAATTTTTCATGCGGGATAGGTAGCAACTACGAAAATCCAACAGATTATTTATAAATATCAAAAGAATATTGCAAAATATTTTTTAGTTATAAATACTCAGAACCAATTAAACTTTAATCGAAAACCATCTACCGTGTATGAGACAAACTATAGGATTGGGTGCAGCGAAAGAGGTTTATAACCATTGGTATCAATTAGGAATAAATATTTCAGCTCACTTGTGCAATAATGTGAAGAAAAATAGACATGAATACAGAGTGTAGTGGGTATGTATCTAGATCTTTTCGCAATAGTCCAGATTCATGCCCATCAGATGATCAAATTCTCATATCCAAATACTAATCACTTTAACATGACATGGACTTTCATATATATTTAGGAGTTTCGGCGGTGGACACATCGGTGGGAATCCTCAGCGGCAGACCATATGGAAGGGTCGCCCTCCTCTGGAGGAGGCGACTTTTTAGTGAAGTTCCTACTGTTCAGTGCGATAATCCTCGTATTAGTGCGATAAAAATAGTGTTAAGGAATAAATCAATTTTAGTGAATGCCCACGGAGACCGCGGCTAATCTTATGTATTTCACGGACACCTTAAGCTCGGTAAGTGCTATTATTGAGAACTGCAATATAGATGACTGCAGTGACTTCAACGCGCACCCCTCGAAACAATTTTATGAAGAATTGTGTGACTATTGTTGTGACCAAAAAATGACTTGTATTGATACGGCATTGTTGGTATTATTATCGAACACGTATACATTTATAAGTGAGGCTCATGGTTCTAGGCGGTGGCTTGATCACTGTTTGGTAACCGAAACAGATGTAAAGTCCATTAAAAGTGTATATGTGTTATATGATGTATTATGGTGAGATCACTTTCCACTAGTGGTAGAATGTTCCTTAGATGCAATAACACTAAAAGTACATGTTACAAATATTCATTTAAATAAGGTTACATGGGGAGAGAGAAGTCAAAGTCAAATTTATGCTTATCAAAAAGAGTGTCATGCATGACTGAGACTTATCGACTTCCCACAAGAATTAAGTAACTGTAGTGATACAAGGTGCAATAATGTCATAGGTTAACTATCAATAAGTTATACTCAGAGCGGAGAGCGGAGAGCGTTGTCGATAAGGGCAAACATGCTGGCTCGCAGGTCTGTAGCACCTCTGGGATGTTCGCCGATGCTCAGGTAGACTGTTTTTACACAACTATGCGGAAACGGTGTGCCTCCTTAGTGCGCAGGGTGTGGGCCAGCTCCAACAGCGTTCTAAATATGATAGCCAGTAGGTTAGACTGCGTATATGTAAGTCGCTGCTGCGCTATCTCAGATGGGATAGAGCCTTAATAGTAATTAAGAATAGGTAATACTAACATTAGTCTTAAGTTTACTAACCTATATGTGAGTCTAAGTTACTTGAATAAAAAGTTTCTGTTCTATATTCGCCCTTTCACCTGCCGGAATTAGCTCACTGTTGATTAATCTCTGCAGGTGAACTATATAACATTAAATTCTCTCAAAGAGTGGATGCGCATCCCTGCGAAAGTCTTAAACAGATCTCAGTAAAGCACGTTGAAAAAAACTATGATAAACAGCTCAAGAATCTCTTTAGGCAGTTGGGTGCTGGCTTTCTTGACCACAGCGTGCACCAAGAGAAGACTTTTCAGTATAGAGCCCTGACCACCGTTAGCATTGGTAGATCCCGTTGTCGCCGGAATGCAGTGTATTTTCAAATGTTGTATTATTTAGTTACATATTATAAGAAATGTGGCAATACGTAACAGAAAAAATAATCTAATAAAAGGTAGGTATATAAACGGTTAAATAATTTCAGCTTAAGCTTAATAGCCTTTAATCTGCCAAGTTAGGAAAAGATTTTTTATGGAACAATATTTTTTGTTTAGGTACTCTATGTTGAAAAAGCTACTGGCAAGATTGGGAACACAAAGAAAGTGTTAAACCAAATAATCTCGAATCTACAATCACTTATCTGTTGAGTCACGTGGCGGGCTCGGGCGTGCGAGGTCATAATATGAACAAAAAATGACTACCAGGCGAGATTAAGCGGGAGGGACCCGCAAAAACTGAGCTACCTGCACCGCGCGTCATTTCGGAACCTTATTATAAGGATGCCGCCTTGTCCACGTCTAAAATGATGAAGTCTCCGAAGAAAGAGATAAACAATACCGAATACTAAAGAAGGAAAGAAATACTACACCCTCCTAATCTTAAGGGTTAAGTTAAAAGCGGTTAGTAGCCGAAACAAGTTATTTAAATTCGGTTGTTGTCTGGAGGCCGCTACGCCTACGTCTCCCGCGGGCGGGCCGAGTATTGCCTTAATCTTTTATTTTTTTGAAGATGGATAGAAATAAATTACTCACATAAGCTTCACGAGGTCGCGGGGTGTGCGTGTGACCAATAAAGTAATCATGCGGACGGTCGGACCAATTACGCCGCTGCGGACTCATTCGTTGGCGATCGAAAATTAAAAATTAATTGATGGCACATTCGGCGTCGTAACTCGCCGCACCAGGCGCGCGCGCTTGCCCGCCTCGCTGCTCATCTCGAAGCCTTTATGGAAAATATATGTTAATTCAATTTGCACTTGAAAACACTTACCTATTTCGTGAGATATTAAGCTGCTATACATGAGCAATATATACATCCAAAGGACATTGGCGCTGTTCAGAATTCCAAATTTGTATTCAGAACGAGATGGTAATTTTGCTCTAACTCCGAAGGACCTTACTTCATGTATACTCGCGTCGCGGACTGGACAATCGTCGTTTGTTTCGGCTTAAGGATTCCCATATAACGACAACTTAAGTGGCTGAAGTCGTGGTTATCCTATAAATGGATATGCAAATGGAACATTTCGAGCGAGCTATTTTCGCGGCAATGATTGACTTTTAAATGGATATAAGGGCCGACAGTATCGGCGTATGAGACGGCGCGCGTCGGGTACATTCGGTCACGTAGCGGCTGGTCTCGTCCCCAATTACTCATATAGCCGACTCAGAAAACGTGCGACACGTCGGTTTTTTACCGAAAAAGGATCGCCGCGTTCCATTTTCACAAAGAGTAGCCTCTGGTTAAGGCAATTTGTTTTGGATTGTGTGCGGCGCGGATGAATGGGTCCGGCGGCGGAGGTATGTGGAGGAGGCGCTCCGTGCATACTGATGAGCCGCGCCACCGCTCGGGGAACCGCTAAGATAGGGGGTCCCAATTACTTGTGTCTCCTCAACTATTGTTGCACTCCAACTTCGTAACAATTTCTTACAGTACAAATTGCATCCAATTGTTCGCCGAGGTAATTCATACCATAAAAGACCTACACCAAAAAATATCCATACCTAATACGACTAACGATTCCCTATAACTAGTTACTGAAATAGTTGACACAACTACAAAGCCGATCCTTAATTAATCTTTAATTGCTTTTTTAAACTTAGCCCGCAATATAAGAGATTAAACCGTGCGCAATTTAGTCTCATTGTGCGTCGAGATTATTTAATACGACCGGTTATTCGAGGTGAAAAATAAGAACCGAGTGGGCATTTTCAAAAATCGATTAAGAGAGACATGATTAAGCACCCGAGTTTTTGTGTCGGTGCGTTCCTCTCGTGGCGCTATTGTGCGCGCTGCGTTCAGTTAAAATGTTTGCATACGCTGCAATAAAGCAATCCCCTGTAAATAATTACGTTAGCGCGGCTCCTTTTTGTTGGTGACCATAACGCCATAATTATTTCCATTCGGTTCCACTGACAAGCAACGAATAATACAACATATCTCTCGCATTACAATACTGCGAGTCGACTTCGCCACGCCGTGCGAGAGATAAATGCGTCGAGTACTGCTTCGCATCGAGATAACCTTCAAAGCCTACTCTTTCGTAATGGCTTAATTGAAAAAGTCAACAAACATCAGTAAAAATCCGCAACAAAGATAATTCATGCGGCCGGCCGCGACACGCCCACGGACGCGATTTAATTACAAAATCAATAATCGAATTGCGGAGGCGAGTTAATTGATTGTCTCTCGATACGACGTCGCCGCAATCGATGTGCGTGCATCGGCTGCTTCCAATAAAAATAACGTAGCATCACTGATACCTATAGTGAGACTAGACAGCGGGAGGGAGGCACATCATTTATTATGCCTTATGGTGTAGTGCGCCTCGTATAATACCTTATTGAAGTAATTACGATTAAACCGAGTACACGTTGAACATAAACCATTCTGATGTTACTCAATTCGGGTTAGTCGGGGACTAATATTTTACGATTTAATTACAAACACATACATGCGATTTCACATAAAGCACATTGTGTTCTAACGGATTCTATTTATACTCTACTCTTATAGTATTTTTTGACTATGAGCGTAGTGTGCTATAAACTCCTAGCATACAACGTGTAACTTTAATAACGCAAGGCTTTAGACACCGCAATTAAATTTTCTAAATTTGCACAAATTGTTACAAATTCAAACGAAAATAATTTTTAAGCTTCGAAGAGCCACATATAAGTATAAAGTAGTAATAAGTACTAAGTAAATTACATTTTCTTGAGAACTTAGATAACCAAATTAACTACAAAACCTCCTTTTATAAGCTAATAACCTTGCTAATGAGTCTTAAGAAGTGCAATTATAAAAATTGCTGTATTGCTTTTAATAATGGTTAAACGTATTTAATACACGTTAATCGAAGAATGTTTAGGATAAGTTATAATAAATTTTATTAATATATTTTTAATTTTTAATATTTGTTAATATAAATTTAAATAAGTGTTTAAAAAAATGTAACATACGCTTAAAATAGTTGGAATCAACTGTTGAAATGGATTCAGTTCCCGATTTGGAATAATTACTTTTAGGTGTTGCGTTATTATCTTACATGTTGTATACAGCACAATTTGCACTAACTGTCGAGTCGTTACCACTGCAAAGTAACAAAAACGCGTCCGTTCCTACGCGCGCCCTCTTGCGGTCATTAAAAACGCATCAGCGTCAAATAAATAATTTTATTAAATGTCGATTCACACCTTTGCCCCTGGCCGAGTGCGGTTAGTCGAGGAGGATCTTGCTCGTCCTTTATTACTTCAGTTTCTTATTTTGAGATTTAAAACTTACGAGAAAATACGTAGAGCTGTCTCTTACAATTTACGGACGGATTGGTCCAGTGGTTATGAGCTTAAGTCGCTCCGCTGTCTGAATCGAGTTGTTGCGGGTTCGATCCCCGCACAGAAAGAGCCATTTATGAGACCCATAAATATTTGTTTCGGTCTGGGTGAATATGTATGTGAATTTCACGTCTGTAAACACACCCACGATACAGGAATTATTTCTAGTGTGGGGCTAGTAGTTGAAAGGATCGTATTAGAGACATCATGGGATCTTTTATGATATACTAAGACTATTGAAAATTTTCCATACAATTGGAGAAAAACCACACGCCCAAAATTTTGTTGAGTGCATTCCTTCACTTTTCAAAACGACATTCCGATATTTTTTTATGCAATTAACAATAAAATTTATTATTTTCTTCCTGCAGTCTATAAGAACTTACTAATTAAGTAACTTAGACACAAGTAACTTAAATTAACATAATAACTACAGCACGATTTAGTTGAGCACATTCGTTCACTTTTCAAAAAGACATTGCTATATTTTATTATCCAATTAACAATAACATTTATTATTTCCTTCCTGCAGTTTATAATAAAATGAGAACCTAATAATAAATTAACTTAAACACAATTATACCATAACACAATTAACTTAAATGAACATAATAACTACTCTCTCAGTTAATAATCTGGTCTAACATTCTGGTCTAAACCGCCTACCGATAATTTCTAAAGTAGTAAATCTTATGAGTAGCAGATAACTATCCGAGGCACTACAAAACATAACCATGTAAAAATTAATGAACGGCAATTACACGACCATTATTAAGCGTTTCATCGCCCATTTAATTAGTAGACAGTTAAGGTAAGAACGGTCCAAGAACAGGTTCCTAAAAAAATTCGTCTTCCGCCGAGTTGATGACCACATTCTTATAACAGATATTTTCAAGAAATTGTGAGCCTTTGTTTTTACGCAGAAATCTGGATATCAGGAGGTATTGTGGTAGCAGAGGTACTGTGTACACCCACTTTTCGCGTGCCAGACTCCGCACTCATATATTTCTACCAAAAAATTATTTTATTTTACGACATAAAAATTGAACTCAGGATGCTACGTGCATTGTTCCCCACTGGAACTATTTTTTTTTTATTGAAAACAATTCGTCAGTGCCATATTATATTCCGCCTTATCATAATGAAATAAAAAAGCAATAGGTTTGTTGAATACATATACCTAGCCCCTTTGTGTGTTCATAAAGCAATACATTAAATGCATACAAAAACTCATCCTTTCAAGTATCGTTTCTTACTCCTGAGGTTTATGAAACAAAATTCAGTGACTATTAACATGACATCATAAATTACGGAATTCTACACACATTATTGAAAAAATAGACGAGTGTCCACTCCGTCGCAGACTCGTTCCAATCAATTAAATAGCTATATCGATTACAATATTCGTATTTTAAATTTATCTTTTTTTCTGTAAAAGTAATTTCGCAAGTTGTGACACACAACTTTTCAATTCAAGATTGTCAATTTCTTTTTCTTTTTTTTAGCCTGTTTGACTGTCCCACTCCCATCCCACTCTTAAGCAAATGTCTCCTCTTTATACTTCCACAGCTGTCGATATTGCTATTTCTGGCCACAAAGGTCCTTTTAATAAGTATTTTTATTGACAAAAACTTAATAGAGGTGTAGCTAAAAGACATACGCATACTTATACATAGAAAGACAGGCAAATAAAGCTATTTATACAATCAATATTTTTATTCACTTGTACTTTTACATATAAGACCACGAAATAATTTCACTAAATACCCACGTTCGTTTCAAATTTAATGCAAATATTCAACAATTAATATTACATGAATTTAATTTATTTAAGAAAACTTCATATAGAAGTTTTCTTAAATATTTGCCCTGTAATGGGGTAATTAAAGGGTAATTTGGTTATAAAGCGACCATACCGGTAGTTAAGGGGATTACTAACGTGAATGATTTCTAAATTTATATTCAAAAAAATTACCTTGCCTGCATTTACCTTTACAAAAATGAAAGTGCACCCGGAGGACCAGCTTAGTTTTTCAGAATATAGATGCAGGTATTTTTTTAAATAATTAAGATACAATTAATCCAAATAAAAAAGACATCAATATTATTTATAGCAAATATCTTAAGCTTTCTTTTCATGGTTATTTTATACATTTTTAATCAGCTGTTTACTAGATAAGACGAAAATTTACATGTATATACAAAACAGAGCTTGTTACAAGTATTTATGTTTTGAAAATTTGAATAAATTGTATTAAATTTTATTCAATACATCGTGCACAATTGAGTCCGTTGATACAGCCTTAAGGCAGTGAGTGTTGTATCGTGTTACGGCTAGCGATTACCCCGCACGACATTCGCTTCACTTGATAGCATCTCGATTGAAGCCCCACTCTAATTCACGCTAATTTTGTCTTTGATACGTATCTCGTTAATTGAATGCCGAGTTTCAGGTGTCGATTATTATCATCAGTACATAATATCTACGCAGTTGCAACCTAAACGTAAATCAGTTTGTAATTTCTTATATTGCGTGTCCATTTCACATACAAAAGTATTTGTATTAAAGTTACAAGTTGTTACTTTAAGGCTATCAGAAACATTAATTTACAGGTTATCGTTATCTCGTCACAGTAGGAATATTATCTGGAGTAGTCAAAATGCATTGTAACACTAATTCAAGACCACACATTATGAAGATGGGAGAAGATATTCTATCGTTTTTCTACTTGACTAGTTATAAATGACAGAGAGCTTAGCATGAAGATATTGTCGTTAGCGTAACGCTATCGAAACAGCGCGCTATCACGTTCATCTATACTTAGTAAATTTGTAGTTTTTTCAATTTAATTTTGTATTCAGCCCTCGGTTTTCATCTAATATAATAATAACAAATTCTTTATTTCGACCAACTTGGATCATGCCTTTTTTTAAAAACGTAGCCCCACACTAGCTTTTATTCCTGTGTCGTGGGTGCGTTTACAAACATGAAAATTGACATACACAAATACCCAGACCGGAACAAATAATTATGGATCACACAAAGATTAGTTCCGTGCGGGAATCGAACCCACGACTATTAAACACAGTGGGCGGAGCGGCTTAAGCTCAGAACCACTGCGCTAAATCGTCCGTGTTAGTAGAACATCGAGACTTAATATTAGGATTAATAAAAAACAATATAATAAAAAACAAATTACAGTCGTAGAAATAAAGTAGTCCGTACATGAAACATACAACAATGATTCATGTACCGACAGTCGAGACATCATGTTCTTAGGATGCTGGTGGAGCTGCCCCGAACCCTTCGCACCAGGGATGCGCACCGTTTCCTTATTTGGCGAAAAAACAATCAACCCTTACCTCGGCGACCATTCCTGACACGCTGCAAAACCGAGGCAGTCCCATCAGCACTCTAAACGCAGTATTATATTGTATACGGAGAGCGTTGTACTGCCTCTATGTATAATACACCCTAAGGCCGCTCGCGTAGAAGGACGTACAAAAGGCTCTGAACATAATAATTTTAACATCCCTCGAACAGCAAGCAAACCTTTGGAAGATCATTTTAGCTCTTATGGACAACTCCCTGCGCTCCCTGCGTCCTACAAGCCTGAGGTTACGATATGCCCTGATGAGTGGTATATAATCTGGACATTTACATCCAGGGCGAAAGACATGTATTGACTTTTTTCAGTCTGATCTATATGGCCATGGCTGAGCGCATATTTTTCACAGCTCCAAGCAGTTTTGACAAGCCACAGATTGACGCATTCAGCGATACTATGTATGTCTGTCTCTGTGCTCTAACTAATTACATAGTATATTTAAGGAGTTGAATTTGTGTGGAAAGTATCGTAATTCAAAGTGAATTGATACTGCCTACCTTCTCTGAGAGATACATATATCTACCAGGAGCCGATCATAGGCATTAAAACAGCAACCATTAAGCAATATATAAAAATCGCCTGCAAACCAATTAGTTGCTAACGCCGTTCGCATCCGCTCGTCTTCGCGCAGACACATTGAGTTGTCATCGTAAATCTCCACAATAACCCCACACTCACCTCGGTGGTCTGCCTGCATATACTATTTTTAAAGTTGTAAATACCTATGGTGAAGCGAAAAAACATGCTATTGTTAAGTTAAAGTTACATACTACTTATGTTTAAATGCACATAACTCATTGGGTAGTACAGTTTAAGCAACCATTCTACTAAATATTATAAATGTGAAAGTTTGTATATTTGGATATTTGTTACTCAATCACACTAAAACGGATAAACGGATTAACACACAATTATTAATAAATCTAGTCTTGAGTTATGGCACGTTTTGTGAACTATAAACATATTATGTTTTAACATTTATTTCATTACATTTTACATTAATAAAATAAATAATACCCTTCGATCTTATATGCAAAATTAATTTTACGTAAAAAACGATCGATTCTTATTACTAAGTTTTGCACGTGCCGTATACACTTCAAAAGACACTCGACATCAATCTCGCCGTTGTTATTTTAGCGATTGTAGTAATTTATTTCGATGATGACCAACAGGTTTCAGGAGTTTTAGTGATATAATACTTTTTTTTTGTATAGGAGTCCTTAAGAGTTATAACCGTGACGAATCGTACGTGACAAATTTTGGGGAAGTTTTTATCCTGCAATGGACGTTTTTCGGCTAAAGAAGAAGAGTTACAATAAAGTATTTTTTTTTAAGTCAGGAAGCTGTTTTACAATTATGAAGTGAAGAAAATCAAAATTATGGTTTTTGAACGGGAAGAAACCAGAACGAATGCAAGGATTGTGGTTGGTAACGATGTGCTGGAGCAAGTGAATGAGCTTGTATATCTTGGATGCGCCTTCAGTAAGGATGGGAAATACACCGCTGATATAGAGAGTTAATGCAGGGAATAGAGTGAATGGTGCGATGGGAAGGCTACTTGGGAGCCGGCACTTAAGCCAAAAGGCGCAGCTGGCCATGCATAACGGAGTGCTTGTCCCAACGCTGTTATATGGCAGTGAGAGTTCGGTATGTAAGAAGGAGATGGAAAGCAGGATAAATGCGGTCGGAATGCGATCTCTGCGGAAGTGCGGAGTGAATGTGCGAAGTCACGCTGACCGACCGTATTCGCAACATCGTAAGAAAGCGAGTAGGTATGAAAGATAGTATCGGTGTAAAGATGGGAAAGGGTATGCTTCGTTGGTTCGGGCATATAGAAAGAATGTCAGAAGAAAGAATGACAAAACAGATATACAATGCGAAAGTGGAATGATGTAGGTACCGGGCAAGTCCTAGACTATCTTACCATGACCAAATAGACCGTGTCTTATCTGAAGGGCAAGTCAAGAGTCTCCGTAACCGGCGAATGTGTATGAGACGAACTATGAGAGTGGAGGAAGCCAGAGAGGTATGTAAGGAAAGAACCTGTTGGAATTCTGTACTCTCTGCCTACCCCGCGAGGGAGCTGGCGTGATGATATAGATAGATAGATAATTGTGAAAGATTTTAGAATCTTAGCTGAACTCAGTTAAGTTTTAGTCATCCTCAATTTCTATTCTCGAATACAGGCTTGTATGTGTATAAGTCACATAAATCGAAGGCTTAAGCCTTATTTATCAGCAAGCGTTAATGTTTACTAGTATTTGCATAAAATGTATATCCATTGGTAATCCGTAGACATATAATCGTATTCTATTACCTGCTGTAGAAACGCAGGCTCTCATCATTGCACAGATTTTAATTCAGTGCAAGACGTAATTTCGCGAAAGACGGTTTATTATGGACCATCTTGCATAAACATCATGCTCAGATTAATATTCCCTATTTAAGAGTTATACGTATAATGTCTATAAAATGTTAATAACGATATAATTTATTCGCAATAAATCGGTCTCCGTAATTAGTTTCGTATTATACTGATTAGGGGTGACAGATCAAGAGTTTTCACTTCATCTTTGTCATCAGCCTCGTTGGTCTATCGCATCACTCTGTGATCACGAGGTCCTTGGTTCAAATCCTAGCTTCGACAAATGTAGTTTTTCTAACGAAAAATTCCCAGTATAAGTTCAGAGTCTGGAATTGTGCTCTGTATATGGCATTAAGCTCACCCTTATTGCATGGGACCTACCATCGTCGGCGAAAAGTGGGTGTACTCAGTACACCTACACAGCCACCTCCGCTTAGGAAATATAGGCGTGATGGTGTTTATTTTATTATTTACTAGTTTCCGCCCGCGACTTCATCCGCGTTGACTTTAGACAGCAACCTTACATTTTTTTGGGATAAAAAGTATCCTATGTTTTAATCCAGGTAATAAACTATGTGTGTGCCAAGTTTCATCCTGTTTAGCCGTTTTTCTAAAAAAAAACATCTAAAAATACAAACTTCTGATTTTTAATATTCGTAGGACTAGTTTCTGCCTGCGACTTCATCAGCGTTGACTTTAGACAGGAACCTTACATTTTAAATACAATTGTATCTATAACATCACGCCAGATCCCTTGCGGGGTAGGCAAAGAGTACAGAGTTCCAACAGGTTCTTTCCTTAAATACCTCTCTGGCTTCCTCGACTCTCATAGTTTGTCTCATACACGCTCGCCGGTTACGGAGACTCTTGACTTTTCCTTCAGATAAGACGCGGTTTATTTGGTCGTGGTAAGATTGTCTAGGTCTTCCTCGGTACCTGCATCCTTCCACTTTCACATTGTATATCTGTTTTATCATTCTTTCCTCTAGCATTCTTTCTATATGCCCGAACCAACGGAGCATGCCCTTTCTCATCTTTACACCGATACTATCTTTCATACCTACTCGCTTTCTTACTACGCTGTTGCTAATGCGGTCGGTCAGCTTTCTCCGTACATCATCCGCAGAGCTCGCATTTCTACCGCATTTACCCTACTTTAATTCTCCTTCTTACAATAGTATCCTATGTGTTAATACAGGAAATAACCTATCTGTGTGGTAAATTTCATCCAAATCTGCTTAGCCGTTTTTGCGTAATTGAGTAACAAACATCCAACCATCTAAACATACAAACTTTCACATTTATAATTTAAGTAGAACTTTAGTACATACAACATATACAAAACCCTGTGTAAACTTTATGCTTTAAATCCTACCTGGCTCTTCCTCAGTTATTTATTGTAGTAAATAACAAAGATGATATAATAATCATTCTTTATTGGAATAAAATTATCTAATACTTCGTGATTAAGTATTGAAACATTTATAAGCCAAAAGCTATAGCTTTAACTGAATAAGGAGCATCCCTAAACAGCAATCATATCTGTAACAGCCGCTATTAAAAACTTAAGCAACGAAAGTGTTTCAGTGATTGGTTTACTACTTAATTTTATTGAAGCAGTAACTGCCGCGGGTAACTTACCTTTCACAGTACCATCAGTTCGCATTAATGATAGCTGGATTGGCAGATTTAGAAGAAATCCTTCACTTAAACATATTGATACCCGATAGTTTTTATATTTTATTTATCAATTTGGTTTGAGAATTTCATGTTTATAAACGCATCTATCCACAACACAAGAATAATTCCTAGTGCGGCCCTATGTTTTTTTTTAAAAAAGAAAAGAAAAAATCAATCAAAAATATATTTCCAAACACTGAACGAAGAAGTATTTATTCCATGTTTTCAAATGTCGAAATTTAACTGTATCTGTCAAATCAATCAATCCTTGTGTCAATCCGAACTTTTATGCAAGGTGTAACATAATAAATGCAAGATCTGAAAGTAGTTTTTTCTAACTGAATTGATTCCAACAATTTTTAATGGATTTAAATTTTTTTTTAATTTGTTAAAATGTTACTCTCCATACAAGTTTCATTGTTCATTGGGGTATAAAAGTGCTTAAAAAAGGAGTAACGAAATTTAAATTTGGAAAATTGGTTTTGGTATTAAATTTGTGAAGCGATTATCTAATCAGGGTGTCTACGGTCTTACGTTATTTACAATTCACCTTGTATATCCAATAAAAATGATTTATTAACAAGCGAAATTTTTACAGTAATATTACCAGTGGCCCCACACTAGTAGCCAAATCTGTCCTGGGTAATGCCTTATGCATTGCTGTATTTTTTTAATTTACCTCCTATTGGAATTAAATACATTTTCATATATATGTTGTTTTCCTATGTTCCGATAAATAGTTACTTGATTGATTAGTTTTTACCTAGCCTCGCACAAGGAATTATTCCTGTGTCGTGGATGGATGCGGTTACAAACATGAAATTCTCAAACCAAACACCCAACCCGAAACAAATATTCGTGAGTCACACAGATTTTACCCGTGCGGGGATTAAAACCACGACTACTGGATTTAGTTGATGGAGCGGCTTAATCTCTTAACTACTGGATCAAGCTTTTGTGTGTGTGTGTGTGTGTAAATGATCTACGCTGTTGTCCGCGGGGCTTTTACAGCTCCACCGGACAAGAGGGCGGGCGAACAACCACTACGCTCGAGTACTGGACCAAGCTGTCGTCGATATTAAATACATTAAAAACCTAATATCATCATCCCTCTCGATCCCCCCGCGCTCACCAACATCGAAGCCTCGGTCTGTCGCGTCTCTCTCACGGGGCACCAGCCCATCGTGATCGCCTCCGTTTACCTTTCCCCCACTAAATCCGTTCTCAGGAGTGACTTTGAAGCACTCCTCAATCTGGGAAGCGCCGTCATTCTGGCGGGCGACTTCAACAGCAAGCACGTGGCCTGGAACGGTCTCACCACTTCCCCTAACGGTAGGAGCCTTGACGCCCTGGTCGACGTTCTCGACTTTGACGTCATCGCACCCATGCACCCTACCCACTATCCTAACAATCCCAATCACCGACCCGACGTCCTGGACATGGCGCTTCTGAAGGGTGTCACCCTACGGCTGCACTCCTTGGAAGTAGTCCAGGAACTCGACTCTGACCATCGACCTGTAGTCATGAGACTCGGTTCCCCCCCTTCCGCCCCTCAGCGCCCCAAAAAGACGGTGAATTGGCATGCGCTAAGCACGGCCTTGGCGGATGCCGACCCTCCCCACCTGCCTCTCAGCTCGGTATCCATCCCGTCCCCTCAGGACACCGATCAGGCCGTAGATGCCTTCACCGAGCACATCCGATCGGCTGTCAGTCGATCGTCCAAGCAAGTCGAGGCGGAAGATCTCTACCTCAACCGCTTTCGACTGCCGGACGATGTTAGGGATCTCATTCGTTCCAAGAATGCTTCCATCCGAGCGTACGACTCCTACCCCACCGAAGCCAATCGGGCCCGGATGCGCGCTTTACAACGAGAGGTAAAGCGTCGTGTTGCGGAGGTCCGGGAGGAACGGTGGGGTGTCCTCCTAGAGGGCATCGCACCGTCGCATCTGGCCTACTGGCAGCTGGCGCGTAGCCTCAAATCCGACTCCACGACTGACATGCCCCCGCTGTCCCGCCCTTCAGGCGCAGCACCCCCAGCCTTCGACGACGACGAAAAGGCCGAGCTTCTCGCTGACTCCCTCGAGAGCCAGTGCGCCCCCAGCTCTCAGTCCGTTGACCAGTCCCACGTCGACGCGGTAGACAGGGAAGTCGAGCGCAGGGCATCCCTCCCCCCCGTCGATTCCTTGCCTCCTATCACGCAACCGGAGGTCGAAGATCTGATTATGGGTCTTAAAACTAAAAAAGCCCCCGGCCCTGACGGCATTTCGAATCGCGTTCTGAAATGCCTGCCCGCCCAGCTCATCTGCCTCTTGGTGGCCATTTTGAACGCCGCCATGACGAACTGCATCTTCCCCGCTAAGTAGAAGGAGGCGGACGTCATAGGCATTCCCAAGCCCGGCAAACCTCGCAATCTCCCCGCGAGCTACCGCCCTATCAGTCTCCTCAACTCCCTGGCCAAGATATACGAGCGCCTACTTCTGGCGAGGCTCAAAGACTTCGTTACGTCCAGGGGTATCCTTATCGACGAGCAGTTTGGCTTTCGAGCCAAACACTCTTGCGTCCACCAAGTGCACCGCATCACGGAGCACATCCTCTCCGGTCTCAATAGACCCAAACCCATCTACACGGGCGCCCTCTTCCTAGATGTCGCGAAGGCATTCGACAAAGTCTGGCACAACGGCTTGATCTACAAGCTCTACCAATTGGGTGTGCCGGACAGACTCGTGCTCATCTTACGAGACTTCTTGTCGAATCGCGCCTTCCGTTATCGCGTCGAAATGACGCGCTCCACTTCCCACTCCATCAGTGCTGGAGTCCCACAGGGCTCAGTTCTCTCTCCGCTCCTGTTTAGCCTTTACACGAACGACATTCCTCGTTCGAGTAAGGCGCATCTAGCCCTATTCGCGGCTGATACCGCTCTCTACGTCTCGCATAGGAATAAGGGTTTCATTACCAGACACCTTCAGGCATCCGCCAATTCCCTAGGGAGTTGGTTCAGGAAGTGGCGTATTGAGGTGAACCCGGACAAGAGCGCTGCGGTGTTCTTCTCCAGAGGTGCCACCCCGCGCCACTCCCTGCGCCGCCCTAGAAGTAATCTCGGCCAAGTGACCATGTTCGACCGACCCATTCCCTGGGTCAAAGAGGTCAAATATCTAGGGGTCACCCTAAACAGTACCATGTCCTTCGGCCCGCACATCAAGCGGGTCCGTCACCGAGCATCATTTGTGCTCGGTCGTCTCCATTCGTTAATCTGCAAGCGGAGTAAAATGTCCCTTAGAAATAAGGTGACACTTTACAAAACTTGCGTTCGACCCATCATGACTTATGCGTGTGTTGTGTTCGGGCATTCGGCCCCCTCTCACATCGATAAACTCCAAGTGGTTCAAGACCGCTTCCTCCGTAAAGCCGTAGGAGCCCCCTGGTTCGTACGGAACGTCGACCTCCACTCCGATCTAGGTCTCGAACCTATTCGCGCCTTTATTAAAAAGGCGTCAACACGTCACTTCGCAAACGCATCTACCCATGCGAATCCGTTAATCGTAGCCACCGCCGATGTTCTCACCGACCCCCCCGATGCTTTGTCATCCCTTCTTTCCGCTCAGAATACGGGCGACGACGACGACGTAGTAGTAGATCCCCTCCCATAGCCGGCGGTTGACCGGTGCACTTAGTAGTGCACCCGTCCCCCTACAGCGACTGTCCCAACCGAGGGCACCTCTTCGAGGCGCCCTCGAGTATGTCGCCTCTTGCCCTTCTGGCTGGCTAGAGCGTAGTGGTTGCACGCTCGCCTTTAAGTCCGGTGAAGCTGTAAAGGCCTCGCGGCCAACAGCGTACATCATTCACACACACACACACA
This sequence comes from Phalera bucephala, assembly GCA_905147815.2. Lineage (NCBI taxonomy): Eukaryota > Metazoa > Arthropoda > Insecta > Lepidoptera > Notodontidae > Phalera > Phalera bucephala. The sequence goes on from LR990621.1 coordinate 19,264,498, forward strand.
CACACACCTAATATCATTATTACCCTAACTTAAGTGTGCATTACTATTTTAAGAACACTGTATCAATATGAAAGATAGTATGCGTGTAAAGATGAGAAAGGGTATGCTCCGTTGATTCGGACATATAAAAAAGAAAGTCGGAAGAAAGAATGACAAACCAGATATACGAAAGTGGAAGGATGTAGGTACTGGGGAAGACCTAGACTAATATAATATTATGTTACAAAGACCAAATAGATCGTATCTTATCTGAAGGACAAGTCAAGAGTCTCCGTAACCGGCGAGCGTGTATGAGACGAACTATGAGAGTGGAGGAAGCTAGAGAGGTATGTAAGGAAAGAACCTGTTGGAACTCTGTACTCTCTGGCTACCCCGCAAGGGCTTGATGATGTAGATAGATAGATAGACTATATTAATAGTTTTGCTCTAATATTTCATCACGTGAGGTACTCCAGCGATGTTATTTGTGATGACAAAATGCGTTCTATGTTGACGAGCAGTGCACTACAATTTGCGACGTCAGTGTTAGGACATCTTGCCCGTAATTGTGGTATTTTGTGATGATAATAGGCCCGCCAAAGCTGTTGTATTACACTAGACTAGTGAATGGTGTTTTGAAATCTTTAAACACCGACAAGCCTATATTTCTTAAGCGTAAGAGGTGCAGAGTACACATTTGCCTCCCACGCGTACACCCACCTTTTGCCGAAAATGTTAGTTCCCAATGTAAAAAGACGCATGGGTATTGCCATTATATCGCAAGACTTCGTATTGGAAAAGATTTTTTTTAGATAGAAATACCTGAGTAAACTTTACCTGGGATTCAAATCCAGATCTTCGGGATCGCATACCGCACCACATGCCACTAGGCTAACAAAGTAGTGAAATGCAATTTCTCAATAAAAATTACCAATATTTGAAATTCCGGTAATTAATGATTTTTATTACTGTGTTTGATAGTTATTAAGTCGAGTGTATACTATAGTAAATATTTCCAGATTGCATATGACCGGTTTATTATTTAGCAATTGTAAGATAAGATTAAATAACATCTAACTACTATCCAACTGTCCTAATAAAATTTAACATATAAGTTCCTAAATTTATTATTTCAGGCTAAAGAAATCTATCTAGTCTATTTGTTGCATACTTTTTTAAATAACCTAGGATAAAGCTTAATAAATGATTGCAAGGAAAATCTTATATTCAAAATATAGTAATTACAAACAAATCATACCTCATTTAACCGAGGCGATAATAAAACGTAATTACAAACTATACACAATAGGTTGCTTAATCAATGCATTTGCCTTCACGCAAATTAAGAGCTTATGTCCAATGATCTGTAGAAGAACAAACTGTTAATTATAGATGTAATTACATTCGGAAATTATGTTATTAAGGCGTCATGTACAGGCGAGGTTGCGGGACACGAAGCGAATGAAATTGAAGGTGATTACAATTAAAGTACATACAATGTACTAATGTAGAAACCCAATCACCGTAACAAAATGGCTTATTGTATTTTACGTTTTCAGTTTCGAAATATATGTTATTATTATCAAATATCGTGTAGATAAATATGGGATATAAGAAGTTAAGGGATAGCATGAAGATGACAAGAGATAAACACCGTCAAGCCTTTATTTCTCAAGCGGGGTGACACAGAGATACGAGAGACAGAACTGGTAAACCTTTTTTTATATTAGTTTTGTCCTGAGACCTAAACTGATCTACGAACTATTTTGTTGTCTTGCTAAACTACTAAAGGCATTAAAAATTATACTAGTTCTCATAATGTTTTAAAATCATCACAAACCAGAACAAACGGTATATGAAATCAGTTACCTGTTCAAATCTAGGCAGTGTTAATTACTTTTAATGAAGCCTCAAGTAGCCTACATTCACTTGTAATTTCTTTCACTTCGTCGATGATTACACTACCATGAATACATTATTTATCAGTGTTTGTATGTTGATTATTTTTTAGTGATTCGCTATTGAGCTAAGAACCATTGAGCTCAGTTCATAACATCCTCATATTATTTCCTCATCTAAATTTCAAATAAACTTCATTATCATCAATCAACTTTTCTTTTCTTCTTTTCTATACGCTGTTCAATATTAAAAATATATTTCTTACTATTACTACGAATATTTCTTTGAGTCTTATGTCAAACTGTTCCTCCACTTATGGATGGCTATCATTTAGTGCTCTTCAATGTTTTATTAGTCAATTAAAAGTAATGTTTTGAATTGTGACATTTTCAAAGGGATTTACTTATGTCAGCTCACTACGATCCCCACAATAAAAAATGCCAAGAGCTATTTTTTTAGTTATCTTACCCCTATAAGGTTTTACCTATACCCCTATAAGCCAATTTCTGTACAAGTCTTAACCAAAAAATACTTATCTATATTGGAATTGCTGCTCATGGCGCGGAGAATAAATTTCACTTAGAATAAAGCCGAGAGTATTAGTCGAACTTATACTTGACTTTATATCTTACATTCATATATATAATAAGGCTCTTATCACCATGACGGCTGTTAGAAAGAAAGGCCGCTTATCATGTCAGATTGCACAATCTATTTCATAGAATCATCAGTATCGTCGCCGAAACTCAAAAAAACTATTGTTTAATTTTTTGTATGGTGTTAATAGGCTTGCTATCGCAAAGTTGGGATCTATGGAGCCAAGGGTTGCCTATGTCATCTTATGCTTATGAAGATTTTTTGTTTAACTGAATACATTGCTGGTTAGAGTTTTAAATCTCATACCTACTAAAAAGTCAGCTCTTATCGTTAAATTAAACTTTAATATATATTGAATAGTGTATCAAAGTTGTACTTTAGTTAAATAAACTCAAACCAATTTATATTAAGTTCTATATAACCAACAAAGGTAATGATCTGAACTAAAACAATCAACGCAACTGGATTTGTTATGACTGACTATGATAGATACCAATGGCAAGCATAAAATAAATGAGAATGAACTTGTTAAAACTTTGTACTCTCTGCGTACCCCGCAAGAGTTGCAGCGTGATGACACAGAGTTACGTATGTGGCGCTCGTAGCGCTGTATGACTGCGGTATTCTTAGTAATCACTAAGGTTAAGCAGCGCTAGGCTCGGTTGGTGTAAATTGGGCGACCATTTGTGGCATTTTCATATTCGAGCGTCTTCATGCTTCGGAAGACACATTAGGCGTTGGCCCCGGTTACTAATTAATGTAGTAGTCATTAAGTTAAGTTGGAAGGAAGTAGTCATCAAGTTAAGTGGATGGAAGGAACTAGCCGGCTTGTTTAGTTCTAACAACAGGTAGCCACAAACCTGGTCTCAGGTACTCATGTCATAACCTAATCTCTCGTCATAACGTCGATTTGAGAGAGAAGGCCTTAGAACAAGAACACACTATTTAAAGTAGTGGCAACCCTAATTAAAATCCCGCGCGTAATCTCAGTACGGTAGAGCTGGTGGTGCGCCGGCGCAGCGCCGTGACAGAATCGATTTGTCCATTGTCCAGTAGCGCTAACGATTCGTTACGGGAACGAACGGTGCCACTGTTAACTATGGTTTAAACAACAATTGCCTTTTTTATTATTTTCACTGTGAAATACCCACTTTCACTTAAAACGATTTCATGAAATAATTACAATGGAATAGTTAATTCTATTGATCAATTTGCATTCGACAAATTCTTTCTCACCTTGATTTGTGAGAGAACACCTTTGCCTAACCCATGCAGTGTGAAAATATAGGCTGACTTTTAGTATAATTCCATATACACGTAGCGCAAAAATTTAGTCTTGCACCCGTTCGCACCCTGCTTTCGTCTTTTGGTGTTTAAAAGGGTGTATCCACCCCATTTCAGCATATCCGTTCGCCCCTCAACGCGGGTTAAACTTATTGTGAATGCTTATGAAGCATCGTAGCAAGCATAATCCTATCCCTTGATCGATATGACGGACGATTTAGCGCAGTGGTTAAGACCTTAAGCTGCTCCGCCCACTGTGTCTAATAGTCGCGGGTTCGATTCCCACACGGGACAAATCTTTGTATGATCTACAATTATTTGTTCCGGTCGGTGTATTTGTGTATTTTCATGTTTGTAAACGCACCCACGACACAGCAATAAATCCTAGTGTGGGGCTACTTTTAAAACAAAAATAATAATATAAGTATTATGTTTCAAAATTATATTATATTTTATTTTATTTCACTATTCCTACAATTATTTTGAGCTAATAGTATTTTAAAAGCAGGCCCATTTTAACTTCCAAGGGACAAATAAGTTCATTTATGTCATCGGGGGTGAAAGATACGGGTCGAACGGGTACGAACCCATGCATTACAGGTATGTAGTTCAAACATAAGTGATTAAAATGACAGCGTACTGCGGTCATTTAGATATATAGCATACCTATTCTCTAATTGGACTTGATATGCAATCTGACGGAAAATTTAGTTTGTTCCCATCCTTATCATCTTGCAAATAGAGAAGAAAAAAAGCAATAAGATATGATCATTTCAGTACTTTGCTTTAGCTACAATTCCCGTAAACAAATTCGTTATTTGAACTCCGCACGATGCCACAGACGATGCTACCGGGCGCGCTGCATAATCTATCACTGGCATCGATTCAATTAGCGGCAGAACAATGGAGCGGCGGGACGGAGCCGGCCTGCGCCTGCGCCACTCGCCTGTGACCGTGCCAATCCACCGCCTAATGTAATGTTACTAACAAATTGTGATGTTCCGGCACCAATTGTTTTTTAAAGCTGTGTTTTTACTACAAAAGCTCGACAAACTGAGACTGTTCTTTTAGATTAGATTCCTATGACGAAATATTATTTTCAAATACTTGATTTATCACCACAGACAAAACATAAGGATGACAATTTATCTAATCAAATCTACTTAACGGTTAAGGAAAACATCGTGAGGAAACCTGCAGGCCGAAGAGTTTCTCGAAGGTGTGTGAAGTTCGCCAACCCGCACTGACGTGGTGAACTATGGCCTAAATCCTCTTAGTTTGAGAGGAGGCTCGTGCCCAACGGTGGGACAGTTTCTTAACAGGGCTTATATTATTATTATTATATAGTACCTAATTAAAATGTAGAAGATTCAGGCTGTGGGTCGCTTGTGGTTTAAGTAAGTAAAAAGAACCTGTAAAACAGGTCACCAGGTTCCCACCACTCGACAACTTAAGAGAATTATGCAAGTACAGTTACTACAAAGTGTAAATAAAAATATATATTTATTATGTAGTAAGAAAAAACAAAACAATCTATTCTTATGAACACACATATCGCTTGAAAGTGGGTGATATAAGCAAAGGAGCAGAGAGCAAATTCTTTAGGTTTCAGCCAGCCCTATAGTTATTTGTTATTTTGACAAGCTATTTGGTCATATCGCAGCATACCTATACGATGTGAGCAAATCAGCATAACGACATAAATCATGTTAACCATGAATATGTAGGTATTTACGTTATATTTTATCATATTAAGGTCACTGCACAACTAAACTTCTCCTTGAACCTCTTTTAAATCCCGTTACAATGGATATAATGATATAATTTCTCGTACAGACAGAAAGAACGCCGCAGTCGTAAATCGGTCGAAACGAGCCTTATTTCAAAGGTCGCTGCAAGCAAACACGACCATCAATATAGCTCGTCTCCCAGAATTTATCGGCGTGCCGCCTCGTAACGATCGCTAGGATGTTTTAATCCTGGTGTTCGGCGCGTGGGCGACACACTTTAAGGGTATATAGCCTCAGTTTAAAGAGGCAGGAATCTGATTGCTCATGGAAACTTTATTGTGATTTAGTAAAATTCAGTTTATTTGTAGAAAACCCAATGAATTATATCGGTCGCTTGAGCTTAGAAGGCACGAAATCAAAGACTGGGCCCGAATCTCTGAGTTTTCTGAAAGCCACGTTTTAATCACAATAAAAGTTAATCATAAGGGAACTTGGCCAACGTACGAAGGGATAAAAATGTTCGGCACTTAAATACCTTAGTAAAATAATCAAAAGGTTTTTGCCTACCCTTACAGCTGTAAAAGGCTTGGGAAATATGATAAGAATTTATTTTTTTAATATCTTTTGATTGTTCCCCGTTCAGGGGCAATTAGGAATGCTCAATCTTTCTGTGAATATACTGAAAAGATCACTTCAAGTAATAAAAACTACATTTAATCAGACCCCATGCCACTTTACGGTTATAGGATCGTTCCCGGTTACGTTTACAATTTTTAATTTGACTGTTTATGGAAGTCATCAAGAATTTTAAGATTAAGACTGTTTATTTTTTTCAAACTTTTTATTGTGGAATTTAAATTTATGGATAAACATCCATAAATATGAGGTTTTGAAGTGATTTCGGAAATACAGTGAGGATCAAGGCTTTTACTGCTAATAATATGTTTCGAAAACCTTATTGAAACAGCGCCTTAAGTACACATAAGCTCACATTTAGTTCTGTAGGACTCGTGGCATGTATTTTGTGGCCACTTACATTCGAGGACAACTTGTGAAGATTATTTTATTGTTGTGTTATGCATATTTTATATCGTAAGCAATGGCGATAAACGGAAAAGGATTTTAGGTCCATGCGGGCTGCATTCAACAGACCTTTTGTTGGTGAGTTTCATCAATATTATTATATTCTTACCGAAAGCTTACAACGTGGATTTTGGAAGAATCATTCAATTATGCTTACCAATGTGTATTTAAGTATCATAATTATCATCGGCCTATAGTAGTCCACTGCTGGACATAGGACCTTTCAATTACTAAACCACTGAGTACGATCCTCGGCTGGAGTTTCAAGTACATTCAATTGGAATTATAGTTCCTATTTTTTCCGTAAAATAGGTATGGCAGTAAAAAAAATGCATATCGTATTCTTTACAAAATTTGTATCAAAAACTTGTAACATTTCATTACATATGTATTTCAACCACTAATGAACTATAATCTTAATACTAAAATATTAAACATTTTAATTAATAGGTATAACACCCTACAAGATGCAGACTACCCAGAACCGACAACCGAGGGTCCATTACTTTAACATTTTGCAAAGAAGATCGTTGGTAATGTGTCTTTATGCTCATTAAGCTACCAAAGTTGTCAAAAAGAAAGATAAGCTAAGGTATAATCGGACGTGAACATTAAGGTGTGTCGGGTTATCTTCGCTCGGCTTCACATTTCAATTAAGGACATGATTAAGGAAATTAAAGTTAATGAGTGAATGGTCGCAGAGGTGGCGATTACAGGCACTTCGGGGATTAACGATGCAAAAGAGTGCGTAATTACCACCATTTGGAGCAAGAACAAATCGTTCGCCGCGTGAGCGTAGTGGAAATGACGAGTCGGATTATTTAATTCGTATCTGGTTAATTAATTTCATTTCCATACAGTGAGTTTTAAAATGTAAGTACATGGCTATATCGGTGATTTCAGTTTCCCTGCGGATCTCCTCATTTCTGATTCGATCTAATTCTTTCATTAGTTTAAATATAGACGTAATGCATTTCTCTTACGTGGATCATCTAGTTTTAATGATATACCACTACACCTAGACATTGATTTGTTTTGTACTAGTGTGTCCTCAGTGAGACAAATTGATACAGGAATACTTTGGGTAGGTAGTGGCAAATCCTGCAGTTGTTCTCATATCTGCAAAATCTACATTCTTTTCTTAGTTTGTTTTTTTCATCTCATATTTACCATGTTATATCTTTTTTTTTATATTTATTCAATTTTTAAGGTTCATACCTAATAAGGTATATACTTATAATAATAAGTGGAGGCTTGTAATTAGCAATTTAAGTTATATTTATGTATCTTAGTACACAAGCTTATTAGTCTGTAAGCCTTCTGTAAGAATACCTAAATAAATAAAGTGATATAACATATTCTGATCGAAGAGGAAATTATTCTATAGCCCTCAGGACTGCCAAACTTAAGTGGCAGTGGGCGGGGCACATTGCTCGTAGAACTGACAACCGTTGCGGCAAAAAGGTCCTCGAGTGACGACTTCGTACTGGAAGACGTGGGGTGGTGAAGGTCGCAGGTGAAAGCTTAAGGCGTACAGCATGAGGCCGCTGGTCATGGTGATGTTTGAGGGAGGGTTTGATCTGCAACAGACGTCTTCCGGCTGATGTGGACTTTTTCTATTGTATTTTCAGTATTGGCCTTAAATATAATTGAATTAAATCTTTCTTCGTCTTTCGTAATCAGTTTTATCATTAGTTATCTTCAAATGGGTACATGATGGGAAATCTACGTGTAGAAAAATAGGGGTTTTAATTTTCGGTATATGTTCAATTTCTTTATCCTGCAATATCTTATATATAAATTTAAGATTAAACCAAACGACATTTCGCCTAAAGAACAAGTCATGCGCATATTATATCGAATTAACTGACATTAGGTTGTACGAAATGAGCACGAACAAACACCTCTGCGGTGCGGCTACGAGCTTTAACTCCTGTGCCCTTATTCGCTTTGAGTAAACGCCGCCGCGTTTCCATAACTTTGTGAAATAATCATGTCATTCTTTATGTTACTGGAGTATAATTAAAGGATAATTTCACAAAGTTATCGTAACGCGCTACGTTACTTGTTTAATTGGTCATATAGAATATGGGGCCTGACATCACACCTGCAAAATTACGCCGCATCATTATTGTACAGACATAAAATAAATGAAATAAGAAATATGAGACATAATTAAGTTATTAAATACGTTTTTTTATTTTTATTAATAATATTACTATTGTATGTATCTTGCCTGTTGTATCCTACGGTTCACAGACTTGGTCACTGACCGAATCGCAAAAATCCAAACTCAAAGTATGTCAAAGGGCAATGGAACGCAGAATTCTTCAAAATATCTGATCGAGTCCGTAACACCATACTGGGTTCCAAAACTGGCATTTTGCAAGTGGGGACAGGCAGATCATTTGAGCAGAATGAGCCCAGATAGGTGGGCAAAAATCACTACCGAGTGGCGACCGACACCGACGCCGGGGAAGACCTAGAAAAATGCCGCGACGACCTTGACGCCTATGAAGAGAGATGGCCTGATATGGCCAAGGATCGGGTTAAGTGGAGAATCATGGGAGAGACCTTTGCCCAGCAGTGGGACGAAAGAGGATAATAAAAAAAACATTACTATACGGACGATTTAGCGCAGTGGTTAAGAGCTTAAGCCGCTCTGCCCACTGCGTCTAATAGTCGCGGGTTCGAGTCCCGCACGGGACAAATCTTTGTGTGATCCACAATTATTTGTTCCGGTCTGGGCATTTGTGTATGTGAATTTTCATGTTTGTAAACGCACCCACGACACAGAAATAAAACCTAGTGTGGGGCTACGTTTTAAATAAAAAAGAAAAGAAAAGAAAGAAAGAATAAAAGTAACTGGAATATCCCGACCGTGGTAATTAAAGCAGATGGAACCAAAAATTGGAATCCTATAGAAAATAGTTAAATAACTCTAGTAGTAGTAGTTAGTAGTTTCTTTTAATACCTATAGCGAATTTAAAATTTGGTAATTCGAGAGTTAAAATTTGTATGTTCTTGTGTTATTATGTGCAATTCCTTACAAATACCTACCAACAAGTATAAAAGGGTTTATGTAAAGTTATTTATAACTTATATACGGTCGTCTCATTATAGTGACACGGACAGAGTATATAAGTACCGCCGTCTACGTTTACGGTAACTGCCAAAGTTTCACTTAACAAATGTTATGCAGTAGTCTCATTTTAACTTTATATGATAATTTAAATTGAATCCAGTTTTCCCCGCTACAACTTGAGCTTTTTACTAATAGCATTATTTGGAGTACCCTTATAGCGCATTTCATCACCCGAGGCTATTAGCATGAACATACAGCATAGATCATTAACTTCTAACTTACCTGATCCCTTTTCTAGGATAAACAAAATATCACCTTTTATTTACATAATATATGTATGTAATATTCTACTATTTATATTAATGTGGGATTAAAATATGGCTTAGTCTCATAGACCTATAATAATCAAGAAGAATCCATATACCACATCCACGCAAGTAAACCGCGCAAGTAACGATACGGGCTCCTACTAGCTCAAAAGCATTTGGAAAAAGGTCCAACCTTGTCATCATCTTTAAATCAAACAATACAATCGATATTTGTACCAGTTAACTTACTGATAACAGCGTATATTGTGGATATATTCTGTTATGCATTGTCTGACATCGCGCGGTGCGACCCTCACCGCACGCACTGACACTACGCGTAATTGGAACTCGCTAACTTATCTTGGGCCCCAAGAAGGAGGTATTCGCTTCGCTAACGAATATTATCAGAGTATATAGTATCTGCTATAAATATATTTAAGGGCGGAAGTGGGTACAAATATTTAACTTTTGATACTAATGTCCGAATACAGAATAATTAATATCATTTGGATTGGCATTTATTGTCATTATTCACAATCGTATAGAACAAAATTTTAGGTAAAAACGATGATATACCATGTCCGGACATTGTTAAAAACTATTATTTGAGAACTATGTGTATGTGTGTATGGTCTGTAAGGAAAGAACCTGTTGGAACATGTACACTCTGCCTACCCCGCAAGGGGTCTGACGTTATGATATAGTGTATAGTATTATGTACTAAATTTCTTACAAACCCACACCGGGTTACGGATAATAATTGGCCGATGAATCAGAATAAGAATATTTTTTCATTCATGTAAACCATTATATTGTTTATGAATCGTCAGGATGATGTTGATAGTGGTCAGATATTATATTATAGATATTATTTCAGGCACTTATTACTTACGCTCATGTGAAAATTACACTGTAATTATTCCACTCACTGTTCAACCACGAGAGGATAATTAAGTTCCTAACCCAATTGCTTCTTTATCGAATACGCAGCAAGCCTCATTCCAACCTTTCTCTATATATGGATATTCACCAAAAACCGTTGCAAAAACTCGCACAAGTGCGTATGTAAGGCACTCTTGCCTTACGGGATGACAGCGCGCTTGCGTCGAACAAAGAATGATACAAGAAATAATTACGCCCATTGATCGCAGCTCATTAAAATCGACCAATGGGCGTTGGCAGCGCGCGCGCTACCACTAAGCTAAGTACAAAAGAAATATGGCGCGGGTAAGCGCAATTTGCCGTGGCGCCACCGCTTGTATTCGTTTATCGTTATTTCTATTTTGCTACCGATTTATTCAATTACAACAAATGAAAGAGTGGCTTAGGTACACAAACAAGGCATGCACCGATGGATTCTTGTTCTGCATTTTTAATGGTACAGCATTCTCAAAAGTCTTAGGTAATAGTGTACGACCGGTGGTCGATTTTAGGCTGAAGCCGAAGGTTTAAGAACCCTAAGAAATTTGTTTCATGATGGGTTAAATTTTTAAAAAGTTATGTTGACTGTATAAATTTAACGAGATGATTAAAATTACCTCCTCTTCCTTGCGTCGGTTTCCTCATTACTGAGGGTCTTAGTCATGTATTAGAAAGCAGTTTTCTGCGGATGATGAGTCGCCATCCACTCCTATCTGCAGCCGAGTGAAGAGCATCGAGAACCGTGGTATCAAGAGCTGTGCGAATCTGATCCGTCCAGCGTGTTGGGCACCTTCCTCGTGGTCGCTTGCCTTCAATTTTATTGGTGACCATCAGTTTAAATTACCTACAACTGGTTAAAAATAATAACACTAAAATAATTTTATTTATAATATTTATTTACTTAAAAACATTCGTAAGTCGTAATTCGTCGTAAAACTTCGGCCCATTTTGACCGAAGCCGAAGCTACGGTCGGACATTACTTATTGAGTATATTTACTGAGACCCTAAAAGAGTAGACTGTTTGGCGTACTAACTATAATAACTCCTGTGTCACAGGTCTTAGTTTGGCAGTATACTGGTCAAGATGTATTTGTATAATTCCTTCTTAATGATACATTCTATGAATGGACTTGGTGACTGTGCACGAATCAGAACATTATTTTTTTTATCATATTCCTCGTTATGTTCATAATTAATACGGATTTTTATTTTATTTTATTATTAAAAAAATAGAATTACTCTCTTATAAAAACATTAACATATTTATTTTAGTAAATGCTACCATTTACTTCATGTATGCGCTCGTTGATGTCTTTACTTAGAAGAAATATGATTTTGATTTATCATATTTCTTACCACGGTTAAACTATGAAGTTCCTTAACCTTATACAAATAAATATTATTCCAAAAACACCTGTAAACACAAAAACTTAAAAAATAACATTTTTAAAATGTTATCCAGAATTGGAGGGAAAGGAATCCACGACTACCACGAACATGTCGACGTTAAATACTTTTATATTTTTTTATTTACAAAAAGAAGTGATAAAGTTAATTCGGCGGGCATGCACAACCGCCAGTGCTCGAGGCACGTCTCATTAACTCGCTCGTTATTCACGGCCCGCCATCTTGATTCGCGTCAATTTGCGGGTCGCGTGTGACACACGAGCGACGAACGGTGCGCACGCGTCGCCACCCGCCATATGTCCTCAACGGTACTAAAGATTATATTCCAAGAAAAGTAAAGTGAGATATGCAAAAATATATATTAAGAGCTTTTTAAGATAGCGGTGTTGCTATCAACCTTTGATAGGTATTGACTTCAAGAGTAAATAACGTGTGATATTTTCTATAAAGATTGAAGTGTTGAGATGTACAACAAGATGTTTGGCGAGGATCACTCTTTTCCCTCCAATATGGTCGAGGGAAGTGATGGCTGTTCCAGTAGTCATACTCGTGAACGCGTGCTGTTTGTGGGGACCGATCCATCTGGAATCCTTTAGACACCATCAGATTCATATCTCCGTTGTATGGCATCACACTGCAGCTTGATCGTAAACTATTTCATTGTAACCTGAACATTGTATCTACACAACATGATTGAAGAAAAAAGAAAAGAAAAAAGAGAAAGATAAGTAAATAAAAAAGACAAGCCCACTGAGTTTCTTCGCCGGATCTTCTTAGTGGAGGCCACGCACCGATCCGGTGGTAGATCAGTAGTTAGATTAGATTGAAAAAATGTAAATTGACTTTTTGTAAGCGCCCCCACAGGGTTTATACATAATAAATTATTTGAGTTTGATTTTGAGGTACTCCTATACTTTTCTTGGACATTTCTCTAGGTAATCTTCCAAAAACGTGAAAGAACATTATTCTAAAGAAATGTTACTAATACGCGATAAAATAAAAATCAAGTAAATTATGTATATATCAAGTATATATACTGCCTCGTTGGTCTAGTGGCAAAGCGTATCGCTTTGTGATCATGAGGTCCTGGGTTCAAATCCCAGGTAGGGCAAGTGTAGTTTTTCTAACAAAAAAAAAACTTTCCAATACGAGTCCGGAGTCTGGAATTGTGCCCGGTATATGGCAATAGGCTCACCCCCTATTACATGGGACCTAACATCGTCGGCGAAACGTGGGTGTACTCCGTACACCTCTGCCACCCCCGCTGGGGAATATAGGCGTGACGGTGTTTTTAGGTAAATTTTCAAGAGACGCGTTTAGTGAATCGCTTCGATTATACTATATTTTATGAACGAATAAACTTAGCACAGCATACAAATATATATTTCAAGTTCCAAGAATTATTAAGCCATTTGGGGCTATATCCCACTCGTCATTTTTTAAATAATTATTGCACTGTTCAGTAAACAAGGATTAACTTAGCAATCAAGTTGTTTGTTAAGACAACTGTACTTCCAATGGCTTTCAGGTTTCCAATTAGTCGAATTCCAATGGTCGTAAATGTTAAACGTATTTTATTACACTCAACCCATTTGGCAACCTCACGTCCTCTTTTTATGATCCATATAAAAACTAAAATCACATAAAATATTTGCTAATTAGGAATATAGCTTTGTGTCTTGGCTTTTCTTGCATGGGAATTGCATTGAAAATTAATTTTTTGCAGTAATAGCCTAGTGGTTAGGCCATTTGCAGTCCAAAGTCAGAGGTATTGGGTTCAAACCCAGGCACGCACCTCTGTGTTTTCGAAAGCATATGAAAATTAAATTTCACTTGCTTTAACGGCGAAGAAAAATATCGTGAAGAAACCTGCATGCCTAAGAGTTTCTCGAAGGTGTGTGAAGTTTGCCAATCCGCACTGGGCCAGCGTGGTGGACTATGTCCTAAACCCTCTCAGTCTGAGAGGAGGCGTGCCCAACGGTGGGACAGTTTCTTAACAGGGCTAATATTATTATTTGATATTTATCTCAGAATTGCTAAACTTAAGTGGCAGATGGCGGGGCACATCGCTCGTAGAATTGACGGCCGTTGGGGCAGAAAGGTTCTCGAATGGCGACCACGTACCGGAAGACGTGGAGTGGGTAGGCCCCCTACAAGATGGACCGATGACCTGGTGAAGGTCGCGGGTAGAAGTTGGATGCGTACAGCACAAAGCCGGTCGTTGTGGCGGTCTTTAGGGGAGGCCTTTGTCCTGCAGTGGACGTCTTTCGGCTGAAGAAGAAGAAGAAGATATTTATTAAGTAAGTCATCTTTAACTAGGAAATAATTCTGTATTATGTATGCGTTTATGATACATTTCACATGCACTTACATATATCTAGACCAAAACAAATATCTGTGCGTCGCATATGTGCGATTTGTTACGTGCAGCCGAGCGGACTTACGCTCAGACCACTAAACCAAGCCGTCCTCAATTTGGAAAGTAAATAACTTTAAAGTGCAGTTACTGCAAAGCCAATAAAAGTGCTGACAAGACATTTACTTTTCTTGACGTGACGCAAATATTTGTTTAACCAAAAAAAATCACAACGTAAGTTTCTCGGTAGGTATAAAATAATTTAAAATTATTAAATCGCGCACTTATATTTAACCCTAACAAAAAAAATATTCGGTAGACACTTCCATGAAATCGCTCATAATATAAATTTTATTGTTATTTATATAGCACATAAATGTGTTAACGAGGTGATACAAGGAGCACCCTTCTTTTAACATTTTTTTTAGTGGTGGTAAATTCGTAAAAATGACCGGTCGATGTAACTTTTGGGGATTGATTAAGCTTATATGAAGTCTGGTGTATTGTGACAATACACCAGGTATTGTGATTTGATGTGCTTTGATAAATTAGCAGCAGTTTACAATATATAAATTCTTTTTCACATCCGATATAACACATCATGGTTATGTATCTGATAAAACATCTTAGCGCATTTGAATGTAAATTTTGTACTCTGTTGGTATGCATTTTTGGGGTCACTTTGAACTGTAAACTCGCCAAAAAGTTAATTCATCACATGTTTGTAAGTCTCTTTGTTACGTTTTTCGTGATTACAACAACCCCATTTATGATATTAAATTCTGCAAGTACATACAATCATTCATTGTAAATATCATGATTATTCTATTTCTCTTCAAACATTGGACTATGGCGATCTGATGTGAGACTGGTAGGTACCTAGGATCTGTGCCATTGATAACAAACTATTAATGTACCTTCAACACTTTTCCATGGACTTAGTATAAATACATAGATAGACTAATTAAAGAAAAAGTAATCACCAACAACAAGACATACGTCTACAAAAACCAGTTACCTTTATGTTGGTACTAAAACATACCTTAACACCATCAATCTTATATCAGGCACAATTCCAGACTCTGGACTGATATTGAGAATTTTTCAATAGAAAAACTACATTTGTCTGACCTAGGATCTCATAATCACAACGCGCACTATTTGCTACTAGATCAACAAGGCAGTTAAACGTATCTTATCCTATATCAATTAGCGTTTGCAGATATGCATTAAAGATTCCAGTCATTCAGAACCGAACAAAAACGCATCACGTCCTTGTCAAAAGGTTAGCAAAAAGAGGCAACGTTAGTCGGTTTCACGTACACGATCACCGACCAGTTTTTGTTTGGTCCGTATCAATGGAGAGCTGAATGGGTAAGCGAACACACAAAAAGAATCGCGCCGCGTGTAGCCATTAGTATTGCGGTGGCGTCCGTATGTGAGCATTAATTTATCGAAAATAATGTATCGGATAACATGCTTTTTCTTGCAGCTTCGCCTGCATTATGTATTCATTATCGTTATATTGGTTATTAATTGTGTCCATGCTATGTATAAAGGTTTTATTGATATGATAATCAATTGTGCAGCTCACCAGTAGGTATATACTATTTGTATAACTTGCAAATACACAGAAATTGTGTTTTATGGTACCTATTTGTGTTCTATATTCCTTTACTATATCATGCAAATTTCATCAGATGAAATATAAGAGAAAATTATTAAAGATTTTAGCAGGGTTGTCCCTGGTCACAATCTGATCAAGTGTTCACTATCGACATCCTCATAGATATCATTAGAACATTCATAGCAGTGTAATGATACTCTTCCTTGTAATAACTAGTGGTCACAGATGAAGGCTACTCAGATATTCACTAACACAACAAAAGACGGATGTCTGTCATTTTATCAGAGAGCTTAGCACAAAAATTTACGTTAGCGTGACGCTAGCGAATAATCGTGCTGCCATATTGCGCTGTTCATATTTATTTAGTAATTTTATGGTGTGACAAGGACGGCACATCAACTTACTAGCGTCACGCTAACATCAATTTTTTAACGCTAAGCTCTCAGAAAATTGAAGTCACCAAACAAACAGTTTGTATTTAGTATAGTTACACGCTTCGGAACGCAAAAGCGATGTATCGAGCACGCGTCTCTTTTCCTGTGAAGAGATTTCGGTAGCGGTACATTACGTGCGGATTTTATTAGCACACATTACGTTCACAATAGCCGTCTGGTTTCCTGGTGTTTTCACTTTTTAGATGTCTTGTCACATTATTTTTCTTTTTTTTCTTCGTTGCGAGAGTTTTGGCAATGATGAATGGATTGTTGAGAACTGTGAATATTAACTATTCATGAAGCCGCGAGTTTTATTAATATTGGCATGTTCAATACAGTATGTGAAAATATACTTAGTTATAAATATACTTATTTGCAGTGATAGCCTAGTGGTTAGACCGTTGGACTGCACAGTTAGAGGTCGGTCAGGTCTAAAAGGTCTAGGGTTCAAACCCAGGCACGCACCTCTGTCTTTTCGAAAGCATGTGCGTATTAAAAATTAATTATCACTTGATTAAACGGAGACGGAAAACATCGTGAGAAAACCTGCATGCCTAAGAGATCTTGAAGGTGTGTGAAGTTCACCAATCCGCACTAGGTCAGCGTAGTAGACTATGGCCTAAACCCTCTCAATTTGAGAGGAGGCCCGTGCCCAACAGTGGGACATTTTCTTAACAGGACCAATAAATAATTTATGTAGCTCTTTAATTTATTTAAGAATACATATTAGCTGTACAGCACTGAAACAGTCGCTCACGATGGGCCTCATAAGGCTCAAGGATCACCAAAAGGACAATAAAGAGAGCTATGCTTGGGGTTTTTTTTCTTCAAGACTAGTCAGCAATTGACCCCTTGTTTTGAAGGACGCCTTGGTCCAGTGTTTTTTTTTCTTTTATCTTATTTTTTCCTTCATATTTGGTTTTCGGTTAAATGCTTGACAGGGCTTCTTAACAGGGCTATTATTATTTTTATTATATGCTTTCCATTAATGCCTTCTTTTATTTCTTTTTACCTATTGACCAGCCAAGTAACTTTAAAAAATAGTTATAATGTCTAACTAAAACCGTAAAAACCATTCATTTATTTCATTCGATCTTTAATATATTTTAAAGTATGAAACTATAGAAAAATGTCAATAAGCAAGCAAGCCCGAGAAAACTTTAATCAGTGAAATGTATTGGAAATTTATGTGTCCCCGGTGTGGCATTAATTAAAATACTTGGCGGGCATTGCACAAACAGAGCGCATACCGCAATCTGTCCGGGACATTTGTTAAAAGGCAAGTTTTGATAAAAACACTGATTGCGATTTTCCATATAAACAGAATGTTTGTAAAAATAAAAGTATTATTATAAGTAGCCGATAAATCTTTGATCAAGTTTTTTGTTCATGGTGTTGAACTTAAAGCCGTATTATTGTTTCTGTTTTATTTATAGTCATTTTATAATATTTTAAAAGTGTTGTAGACACTGCATAGAAGGTTTACATATATATATAAAACATCAACTATTATTTACTTTATCCCTATACTATTAGTCATCATCTTACCCTATACTTGTCCACTGCTGAACATAGGCCTCCCCAATCGCTCTCCAACGCAGCCGATCCGATGCCACCTACATTAAACGACTTCCTGCGATCTTCACAAGATCGTCTGTCCATCTGGAAAGCGGCCGTCCCACGCTGCGCTTGTCTCTTTTTCTGCCCCAATGCCCGTCTTCCCATCTTCGCGCTATGTGGCCCGCCCATTACCATTTCAGCTTACTAATCCTATGGGGTATGTCGTTTACCTTGGTTCTTCTACGAATCTCCTCATTTCTGATTCGATCACGTAGAGAAACGCTAAGCATAGCTCAAATATTATAATAAAAAAACCGGAGATACAGTCGAGGGTAGCCAGCCAGCTAATTACCTCAAGAAACCCTCAAGAAACTTTTATAACAATGCATACATTTTTTGCTCACATTATTTTTGCTTAACTATATATGGATATACAAGTTTTTCAAGTCAGTTTGATATCCGATCCAGGCTTTGGATCGATCGGCTTGACTTAATGAGAGTTTATTGTCAATCGCGGCCTTCTGCGCTGGAGCACGCCCATATGCAAAGGTGCGCGTGTCCAACGTCGATGTGACTTTTTGTTGGTCTGTGCCCTTTTGCTGGACTAAATTTAACACAGACATCGGCAGATAACGAGAAGAAATAGTATTAAGTATTAACTGATTCAATCATTCTAGATATTCCACCGCTTAAAGCAATGGTTAAATGAAACGGAGATAAAGCTTTAGTATAGATGGTCAAATTATTATAAATACTATATAATAATTTGATCACACTAAAACACTTTTTATTTTAAATTCTCGATTCTAGCCTTTAACCTATAAATACAAGTATAGATCTATATAAATTTAAGAACTAAACTAAGGGTTATCTAAATACTTGCCAATGATCTGACATGCGAATGATCGACACAATCAATTCATCACTCACCTTAACAGACATACTACATACATTATTATGGTAACACATGAATGACCAAATGAGTTCACCATAAGGGGTATACCTTCGTCATATGAAGGCCTTTATGTTATTTGCGCATGTTATCCTACTTATATTAAAAATGTGAAAGTCTGTATGTTAAAATGTGTGGATATTTAGATGTTTGGATGTTTATTACTCAATCACGCAAAACGGCTGAACGGTTTTGAAATTTGGCACACAGATAGTTTATACCCTGGATTTTTACCCCGAAAACATGTAAGGTTTCTGTCTAAAGTCAAAGCTGAGAAAGTCGCGGTCAGCAACTAGTATTTTGTAAATGTTTTGGACTCGAAGTTTAGCTTAAATAAAAAGGTATCTCTATAATCTACATTAATGCAATATTGGGATAAAATATATAAATATAATGCGTCGTTGTAAAATCGACCCTAAGAATTACAAATTGTATACTGCATGGCTTTTAAGTCACTACATAATTTGAAGAGAAGTCTTTAGTTGGCTCATTGGATAGATAGTTTCAATTGTCATACATTTGATTTGATACACGAGGTAGCTCTTCTTATTTAAAAGACTAAGTAAATGAGTAAAATATCGTTTTAAGTGACTCTATACACAGACGATTGATGGACAAGGAGGAGAGATATCCATCAAAATACTTTCGTTCTACATTTTTTGATCAATAAAATATTTTTAACATCATAAAGATTTTTAAACAACACAGATCATCAGTAGGCCTCCACATTACGCGCAACGCTGGGCTGATATGACAATGATTTATACATTGTCAAGCGAGAAACAGGCAAGACAGGCGTTACTTTCTACAATGTAACGACCTGGACCCTTATTCCCTATAACCAATTAAACACGTAACGCGGTGCGTTTTGATAACTTTGCGGAATGATCGTTTAATGATTAATAATCGTTAAATAATAATTCAACAAAGGACTTGGTTAAGTGCTTAAACCGCTCTGCCCATTGCATCGAGTAGTCGCGGGTTCGATCCCCGCTCAGGACAAATCTTTGTGTGATTCACAAATATTTGTTCTTGTCGGGGAGTTAGTGTATGGGAATTTCGTTTGTAAACGCACTGACAACACAGGAATAACTTTAAGTGTGGGGCTACGTTATATTAAAAAAAAAAAAGGAAAAAAAAGGTTCTTGAGTACCATACAGATAACCATTACACAATCATTTTAATTATCAATATATCGTAACGCGTCGCGTTATGTCATACCAAATAAGGGTCCTGACGTGTATCCAGACTCCAGTACGATTAATAACTGTCCATACCACGCCTGGATTGCGAGGAGCATATCTTCATTACAATGCCTTTTTAGCACCGTTTGTTCGATCGGTTATGACATAAGATTGATCTGTTTCAGGTGCAAGTTACATGATGAGTGACACCCCTATAATAGATAATCTATTTATATTATAGGTACAAACCTTAGACTAAATCTTGTCTAGACTGAGCATTGCTAACAATTATCATCCCTTACATTATCATCCATTGCGTTATTATGTACTGAAAAGCTAATTGTGTTTTCAGGTGTATCGTAAATAACGCAAGACCTCAGACACCCCGATTAGACAATTTCTTCACAAATTCAATACGAAAACCAAACATCCAAATTTAAAGTATTTTACCCCTTTTTAAGCACTTTTATAGCCCAATTAACAACATGTACGTGTATGTGTGCGTATTGAGATTTTTTTTTTAGAAATGCATGCGAAATCTTCGTATTACTTTGAATTAAGAATAAATTTATTTTGTTGTAGCGCACTGAAGGAGTTAGAGCATACTTTGCAAATTAAAAAAATGTAAAAGACATTAAAAATTGTTGGTACTCGTATCAATTCAGTTACCCATTTAGAACAAACTACTTTCAGGTCTTGCGTTAATTATGTTACTGCTTGTAAAATAGATCATTTTATTTCTAGAGTTATTTACTGCTTCCTTTGTCTAGTGGCAAAGCGCATCGCACACAAAGATTTGTCCTGTGCAAGAATCGAACCCGCGACGATTAGACACAGTGGGTGGAGCGGCTTAAGCTTCCGTCAATTATAATTAATTACTTAAGTTCTCTTTTCTAATACATAGTAGGTACGTAATAACTCAATTTTTTGGTCAGAATTTTTTTAATTTTAAATTTTGTCGAGTTTCAATACTTTTTCTAAGAAGCAGCTATTTTTTCGGTAAAATTGAAACATCTTAGAACAATACTTCTTATTTATGATGTTAGTAAATTAGTCCTGCGAGGTTATTGGTGTTTTAAAAGTAATGCTGTATAAGCTCATGTGTGACATACAATAAATGTGCCATACAATTATAATACATGGCATACATATATAATATATCTAGGCAAATAGAGAGGTATGTAAAACTAGATGTCTATTAAAAATTTAAATATATATGATGCTTAACTTCACCATATTTAGTAATTGTGTAATGGTAATTTCTTCAATTATAAGCTTAATTATTCTATAAGCATACACTTAAAAGGGAAATTCAAACATTAACATCCTGCTGAGAATCCGCGACAGCGAACATACAGCTACGGGCTCTCTACGAGGCACTTACTTCTCATTGGGGACAATTACACGAGATCGGAATACCGACAGCATCCTCTTATGATTATTCAGGCAATAAAGCGGTGGACCCGGAATCCAGGGCTTCGCCGCTCCCAACCTGCTCGCCGCAAAAAAACCTGCCCGCACCCTGCCTGTCTTATTCGCTATGACCAAACACGGAACACAACGCGTTACGACAACTTTGTAAAATGGTCATTTCATGATACTCTACCATTACACGATTATTTCACGAAGTAATCGGAACGCCCCGCCGATAATATAATATACAAGGTGTAACATAATAAACGCAAGATTTTAGACACCCCGATTAGAGAATTGCTTCATAAATACAATACGAAAACCAAATTTCTAAATT
The DNA here is from genome assembly GCA_905147815.2 of Phalera bucephala. Taxonomy (NCBI): domain Eukaryota; kingdom Metazoa; phylum Arthropoda; class Insecta; order Lepidoptera; family Notodontidae; genus Phalera; species Phalera bucephala. The sequence continues at coordinate 19,286,655 of LR990621.1, forward strand.
TAAAGGTTTTTACCCCTTTTTTAAGCACTATTATACCCCAATTAACAATGAAACTTGTACGTGTATGTGTAAATTTTGAGAAATACGGGTTTGGAATGCATTTGTAATCTTCTTATTGCTATAAATCAAGAATAAATTTAGTTTTTTATAGCGCACTGAAGAATTAAAGCATTTTTTGCAAATTAAAAAAAAATTTAAGATACATTAAAAATAGTTGGAATCAATTCAGTTATCGATTTAGAACAAACCACTTTTAGGTCTTGCGTTTATTATGTTACAGCTTGTATATTGTCCTTTCATACTTTCTTGATTTCGATAGAATACATTAGACGGACGGCTCATTCCAGTAGTGATTAAGGCCCGAATTACAGAACGAAAATCAGTCGTGAATCTAATTTTAAAAGTAATGTTTATGTACAAAAATCTTTTTTGAAAACTAGATTCACGACTGATTTACGTTCTGTTATACGGGCCTAAAGGTTTTGCCACATAGCCGACGCAGAGCGACGGGAGCGCGACGGTGGCTCGGCTTGGGGAGTTGTAATGTATTGAAATGTACAGGAGACGCCACACAGCGAAGCCTTGCTCGGCGCGACGGCAAACTTCACGATCGAACGTAGTCGAGCGCTTCTGTCACACTCCCGTCGCGTTCCGTCGGCTATTTGACCAAACCCTAAGAGCTTAAGCCGCGCCGCCCACTGGATCGAGTAGTCGCAGATCGCACGCACCGCACGGGACAAATCTTTGTGTGACTCACAAATATTTGTTTCAGTATGGGTGTTTGTGTATGTCAATTTCATGTTTAAAAACACATCCATGACACAGGAAATATCTTGTTTTAAAAAAAAAACGCAAAATTATCGTAAAGCGTCGCGTTTGGTACCCAATAAGGGCTCTGTTATTTGTCAAAAGTAAAATTATGTCCTGATTATTATTTCAAGCGGGCGAGGCGACCGCACCATCCGCCCGCGCCCGCGCCGGCCGCGATGCAGGCGATAAAGCGACAATAAAATATATAAATAATTCATATCGGGAACGCGAGTATTGATTCGCAAGAACGTGTTTCAAATGTTTTATTGTCGGTGGTATTAATAAATGGGGCAGATGTATGGGCCGTTGTTCTTGCGGCCGCCGCATGATTGCTCTGCTCGGCAGTTCAATTAATAAAAATCAAATTTGTTTTTTCTGTTGCGTCCTTTAAATGTGTTCTAATTATAGTTTCCTAAGGACTTGTTCTTAGAAAACTATAATTGACTTGTCCACTTGTGGAGTGGAAAGTGTGGTGGAGTCGGAGGTCGAGAACAAGGACTTGTTCTACGAGGCTATAAGAATGGTCTAGTTTAATTTTATAACAAACTAGTTTATGCCCGCGACTTCGTCCGCATTGCCTGTAAATAGGAACTTCACGTTTTTACTGGATAAAAAGTATCCCTATGTATTAATTCAGGTAATTGGCTATCTATGTCCAAAATTTCATTCAAATCCGTTCAGCCGTTTTTCCGTGTTTGAGTAACAAACATACAAACCTTTAACATTTATATTACGAGTATTATAATATTAAGAAGGATTTGTTCTGTTTTGTTTTTGTATTAATACCTTTGATATATAGAATGTAAAATTACCTAAATAAATCAAACTATCTATAAAACATTTAGATAACCGAATGAAACACAACAAGTTTAAATTATAAATCCCAAAATAGCATAGCAATTGACTATTCATTTTCCGAACATAAAAGAAAATAGTAAATCAAATTTATTCAGACCGCATCGCCAGCAGCCACGGAAAACACTGGCCCAATAATTAAAAAATATTGGCATAACAATGACAAGTTCTGACCAATGAGCGGATGGGATTAAGGTCGGCAGCAAGGGTAGGCGGATCTTAAATCAGGTCCTTCAAGGCTCTCAAGTCATGTCTTGTAGACGCAGCCTAGAAAACGCACATACAAGGTTTTTTTACACACATTCAACGGCTACTAGGAACAAATTGTAATTTAACATGCTCTAAGTAGCGCATTATTGAAGCTCCTTGAATTATTCTTCCTGTGACGAGAATTATGTGTAATTTGGAGGCTAATCGTTATTTTTTTACAGACTAATGGATATTTTATTTAGCAGGTAACTACAAATAAACTTAAGTAGGTAGTAAGAATTAGATTTAATGTAAAAAAATCTTAAAGATGATCTTTAGGCCAAGTTCACATTTGAATAGGTGGCCACATTAAGTTATAGGCTACGAAAGACATACAAAATTAAATTTTATATTCAACACAGGTATAACTACGAATATTTTCTGCGGAAACTCTTCCTGATATGCACAAGTGGCTAGCGATCACGAGGTTTTGTGGCTCGAATCCTAGCTCGGATACAATGTAATATTTCGATAGAAAAATTTCTAATATAAGTCCGAAGTCTGGCATTATGCCCGATATAATGACAATAGGCTTTTGCATGAGACCTGATATTGATGACGAAAAGTGGGTGTTTACAATGCACCTCTACCACCCCAATTCGGGAAATATAGGTGTAACGGTGTTCACTCTTTTTTTTTAATTTGAGCTGGTTTGCCAGCGAAACATTTGGCCTATTAAAATCACTTTAAGACAGGCCAATTACATTATTTATAAAACGTATGAGTAAATCGTACATCAAAATTAAATAATACGGTGGTTCGGCGCGGGATGAAAGAGGCTGCGGTATGAAGATTTGCCCCACAAAATGTCAACAAGCTGCAGCACGCCGACAAAGGCCTCGGACAAGCATGTAAGATTACCAGGTGTACTCAAAATGCTAGGATTTTCTTGAGCTCTACATTAAGTCGCTCATATCGCTGTGCGACCGCGATGTAGGTAGCGATCACCACGGTTTATGGCATATTTATATTCAAGCGTCTCCGTGCTTCGGAAGGCACGTTAAGCGTTGGTCCTGGTTACCACTTAATAGAGTAGTCGTTAGGGCAAGTTAGACGCCTTTTAAACGACTTTACAATTCCAACAGCAGGTGGCTACAAACCTGCCTCCAGCCAATGTACACTGGGACCGCGTGAGCGAGTTCCACCGTTGGGCAAATCAACTCGAGGTGAGAGATTAGGTCATACTCCACGACACGGTTTCAGGGAATGGTATAGGAATCATAGACATGTTGTTGTAGTTTTTTTTTTCTAATGTACTTAAATCTTAGACATAACTCAAATCAAATGTGAGAGATAAGGTAAGGCATACTTAATGACGCGGTTTAGGCCCGTATTACAGAACATTAATCAGTCGTGAATCTAGTTTTAAAAACTGATTTTTGTACTAAAATGTTAGTCTTAAAACTAGATTGATAGATGTAATACAGGCCTTATTGTGTTGGTATAGCAACCTTCGACATGTAGTTGTTTTATTTTTGTTTGTCCGAGAATATGTTCTATAGCGGTCTTCCTACTGAGGCAGGGGTCGGGCATGTGTGGCCCGCCACGCTTGCTTCGCCTTAATCGGTTAATTGTGCACCCGTAACGAGTTCGCTATATCAGGTGCTTCGAAAACTTTGATATTCCTGAGAAGAAAATTTGAAGGGCTAAGGCTACATGCTACTAAGTACATAGCCTATATCAATCAAAGAAGAAAATCCCAATTTATATTACAATATTTTCTATTCTGTATCATCACGTCAAATCCCTTGCAGAGTAGGCAGAAGGTACAGAGTTTCAAAAGATTCTTTTTACAATATTTTCGTTGTTGGAACTAAGCCCGCCACATACCATTGTAACTCCTGTAAGCCAGGATCCACAATAGTCAACTTAAATGACGCCAAGGTTTGGACCTTGGGGTGTCCCGGGAAGTACTTTAATTGTCTTAAAACCCGCAACAAATTTAACTAGAAAGAAAAACAGGACTAGGAAAAAAAAATATTATATATAATATATTTTTTTTCATTATTATAAGTTCATAATATATATTTAAAACCAAATGTTGCTATTGACTCGCAATTCTCTGAGCGTAGCCTGCTCGATTTAGTGTATCTGCGCGAGCCCGTATAGAGTATGGATGTTAATATTTAACCACGGCAAATAATTCATAACATAGGAAATTACTAAAAATAACTTAAATTCGATTATCGAAATCTATACTAAAGAATACCCAAAGAGCTTAGCACGAACAGACTGACGCGATTGTAACGTAATCGAGAAAGTGTGTTCATCTTAATTTAGTAAATTTATGTGTGAAAGGGATGGCATATCAACTTGGTAGGGTTACGCCAAAAGGTTACGGTAACGGCAATCTGATTAAGCTAATTCCATTCTCTACCCTTTCTAAAGTCTCTATTTAAAATCTTACTATATGATTACTGCTTTTAAGCGAGTTCTAACTTGGAGTGTTATGTATTATTAATCACCCATTCTACTCCGTTCAGATAGGCAAGTTAAATTAACGACGAAGGGCTAATTACTAAACCACAGCAATATCTCCATAAACTATCAATAAAATGAACCACGTAAATACACTTTCGAGATTTTCCGCAATGGCCCCGTTACAATATCTACAATGTTGACGTCGGATACATAATCTGGAATGTAAATTTGTTCTAAATTCAATAACGTCCACTTATTAAGTATTTTGCATAACCGCATATCTGAGTGGCGCAACGAGTTCACATTTGTTGATAAATATTGAAATTTGCCTTGATTTTCATTACGGACCACACACGGTGCGGCGCATTTGTGTTCGTATAAGAGCGCGATATTTTAACGGTTTAGTGCTCGTATTAATACAGATGACATGTGACGACGGTGCACAATCTCCTTTATCTCCTTAACAAAGAATTCGATAATCCTTGATTAAAATAATTAGCCATTCGCTACAGGGCTCATAATGCGCCCGCGCCTCTCGCCAGCAGCGCTGAGCGCACACACGCGCACGATTCAAAGAGAAAAATTAATGAGGTAAAAATTAATTATGAGTACGGTGACATAACTGCATTATTAAAGTCATGCTTCTGAACTTTATTGCTTAATATATCTGCTCGATACGCTCAGAATTTTAAACACCGTAAATAATGACGCAAATTTTCATATTTAAATTCGTAATCTCTTACAGATCCATTGTTTATATTAACAGAAATAATTCTAATAATTATATCATTGCGAAAAGTACGAACATAGTAGAAAATAGTGCTATTGTAGACACGGCCGTTTCCAATAGAATTTATAGACCACATATCGAGATAACCATTAGGGAGCTGAGGCACGAGCTCACAATATTATCAATTTACGATTAAACTGTAGAGATTATACTGAACCTGTAAATAGGCAGTCCTTGCTAAATGCATTAGTCAAGCTGGATAACGTATTTATTTAATATGAGAACACCAATTCACTACCCCTAGTGCAATTTTTTAGGTGAATTATTAATTTTTGCTTTTTAACAATTATAAAAAAATCCTCCGCTATGGAACACATAATTTTTTTTTATATAGTGTGAAATATTTATATATTTTAAATTATAGCATCCTTACAGTTACCCAAATCGATGCTATAACCAACAACATTATATATGTTCATAGGTTAAATATTATTAATTTGTTCTAAACACCTAATTGCGCATTCAATAAATTTCGTCTGGCTGCAACTACAAATATCAATTTCTCTATGTATGAGATTCACAAAACGTTTAACGCGAGCTACGGATGACTGCCTGAGTAAATTAGTGCGAGCTATCGAAACACTCAGCAACTAAGGCTGCCGGCACGCACCGACATAATTATCCGAAGCGCAAAGCTAGAGCTCGTCTAATATCTCCGTGTGATGCAGTTTCCCCTTCTATACATCCACTACGTACGTAGCGAGGGTAACGTCTTGTCTTACCGCCAGTCTGGTGTATCCGGTCATGCCCAAAACGAATAAGTTCGGATACACAAGTGGATAAAAAGGATACACGCCGTAATGTTTAAGATAAATAATATTGGCCCTGTTAGAAACTGTCCTACCGTTGGACACGGGCCTCCTCTCAAACTGAGAGGGTTTAGGCCACAGTCCACCACGCTAGACCAGTGCGGGTTGGCGAACTTCACACACCTTCGAGAAACTCATGACTTAGGCATGCAGGTTTCCTCACGATGTTTTCCTTCACCGTTAAAGCAAGTGATAATTAATTTTTATACGCACTAGCTTTCGAAAAGCCAGAGGTGCCTGGGTTTGAACCCGAGACCTCTGACTTTGCAGTCCAACGGTCTAACCACTAGGCTATCACTGCTTTTTTTTAAGATATAAATACTTTTATTTATAGTATAAAAGTTTAAAAATAAGTAAACTATAAAGTACCTATGCGTTTAGTGTCAATAGATTTATGATTAGTTTTTTTAGATGCCTTGTAGGCATCAAAAGAGACTATTCTTCATACTTAAATATCAGTGTAGAGACACCTACTAAGAATAGATTTTGCTTCACCTACGAAATTTTGAAAACCCTGAGGTTAATACAAAGGACAGATCATGAAGTTAATACGAAGTTAAAATTTTGAAAACCATTAGGTTACTACAAAGGACAGATCATAAAGTTAATACGAAGTTGAAATTTTGAAAACCATGAGGTTGATACAAAGGACAGATCATGAAGTTAATACGAAGTTGAAATTTTGAAAACCATGAGGTTGATACAAAGAACAGATCATGAAGTTAATACGAAGTTGAAATTTTGAAAACCATGAGGTTGATACAAAGGACAGATCATGAAGTTAATACGAAGTTGAAATTTTGAAAACCATGAGGTTGATACAAAGGACAGATCATGAAGTTAATACGAAGTTGAAATTTTGAAAACCATGAGGTTGATACAAAGGACAGATCATGAAGTTAATACGAAGTTGAAATTTTGAAAACCATGAGTTTACTACAAAGGACAGATCATGAAGTTAATACGAAGTTGAAATTTTGAAAACCATGAGGTTACTACAAAGTACAGATCATGAAGTTAATACGAAGTTGAAAACCCAGGAAACGATTAAATGGTCATAAACATTTTTCGTTTATTTTACTAATCACTTAATATTTTCACTACTACTTTTATTTATATTCACAACTATTATTAAAATGCAGTAATAAACACACGTACAAACTACCTTAATAAAAAACTCAGGAAATCTTTGGTCATAATGCCAATGGCAACCATGATAACATCCTGTGGTCATATCACCTGTTTAATTTTACCAACCCTTCACATTATTCGGCAAAAACGCAATAAGTACAGCCATAAATATCCGATATAAAGTTATGGAAAGGTGGATCGGTTCCCATGGATCAGTGCAGGTACAGTCGATAATATTCCCATGCTTTTCTATTATTAAGGGGAAGATATCTAATAGAATCTACCTGTTGGAATGATGATATAAACATCTAATAAAATGTTGGAATAAAGTTAATGTGAGTAAAAATATGATATTCCGATAGGAAAATGTATTCGGATAATATATTTTCCTCTCATCCTATATTATGAACGAGAGGAAAGTACAATTGACGAGCGGCTTGGTCCAGTGCTTAAGAGCTTAAGCCGCTCCGCCGATGGTCCGCTGGTCCGAGTAGACGCGGGTTCGTTTCCCGTACGGGACAAATGTTTGTGTGACCTACAAATATTTGTTTCAGCCTGGACGTTTGTTTATGTGTATTACATTTCTGTAAATGCACCCACGACGTAACAATTCCTGGTGAGAGACCATTTTTTTTAAACTATATTAAGATATATAACATCCGTATCCGTTATTTTGTTAAATAGAAATCACATTAAACGATTGCAATTTTGAAAAATAAGGCAATTTGTCTTATATGTATACTTATTTGCTATTTATATACATAAATAAGGCCTATACATAGTTTGTTCTAAATCTGCAACTGAATCGATTCCAACTATTTTTAAAGTATGATATTTTTTTTATTATCAATAATTGCTGTTAATCAATAAAAATATAATTATTCAAAGCAATGCGACTATTTTAAATGCAATTAATACATATACCTCAATATGCACACAAAAGTACAGGTTTCGTGGTTAATTTGTGTATCAAAGAGTAAAAAACATGATAAGAAATACCTACTTAAAATTAAAAGTTTAAATTTCCTATTGAATTCGTAAGGCGATAATCTAATTGGGGTGACTGAGGTCTTACGTTTTGTATGTTCCACCTTGTATAACTGCCCCTTAACACAATGTCATTGAATGATGGCAACAAAAAGGCCCATTGATTGATCCTTTCACTACATTTGCCACGGGTAATAGTCAGTGAGTTCGACTAAAAAAAAGTTCTCTATTGTAATAAAATGATCGCATCATTTTTATTATCTCCGTGGATGCCGAACAGAGAAAAATGAGAAATAACGTTCTTCCCAGTTTGTTAGGAAGTAAATGTCATTAGCGCTATCCTTTCGTCGAAAACACAAAACGAAAAAAATAATTAAGGGGAAGAATATGTGTGTTCGGAATGAATCGTAATATTCTGTGGTTCCAATGTTTCTGATCATCTTTTCGGGAATATGTTGTAACGAAGTGTGTAAAAACTGGTGGTCTTCCAGGGTATATTCTTAGATTATATTTTTATTTAATGCTGCACTTAACGCGACTTTACCTGTGTAGGTATACTTACAATAATAGATATAAATCAGCGTAAACTGCCCTATTGCTAAAGTACGACCTAATCACTCTCACCTCGATTTGTGAAAGAAGGCCTTTGCCCAAGTATACCCGATATCTGGACTTTTTAATTATTCATTACATAGGGATAGTAAACAGTTGTACAGTAGTGTGTTAGTATACAGTATGTGGTATCGATACAAAAGAATTAATGAAACGTGCAACGTTATCCTCATGCCACTATATAAAAAGCAATAGTAAGTGGTAACTGTAGTAATGACTCGACTGTTTTTAACTTATGGCTAATATTAATTCTCATATTAATAGCTAAGCTACACCCATGACACGCCGATATTAGGAGTAGGTATTTAGATAACTATTATTTTTATCAAAACAGCATATATGTCTTATTTTTTATATATGATTTTATTATACCAAGATACCTTAAACCTATTGGTAATCTGTACTCTCTGCCTAACCTGCAAAGAATCTGGTGTAATAGTATATACAGAAGATACCTACCTAATTATAACAGGTATAAAATAAAGTAATTATCATATTTATATAGTTTATTTTAATGCTTCCGACGTTAAAATTCAAAATTAAATTGTGATAAAATGATGAAAATAAATAAGTTTTATTTAATGTGTAGTATTCGAGTAAGTTTAAGTTAGAAGTTAAAGATTTCTAATTTGAACTTAGATATAACCATAGTTGTTGAAAAAAGTTACATATTAAAGTAAAACTTTGAAATTCAGTATTCATGCCGGACAATGGAGTGACACATTTTTATATTGTGTGGGATCTCCACGGCGTCACACTGCCTTTTTGTTGAAAGAACGGCAAAGTGAATGGTGGAATAAGTACCCACCTTGCGGGCACCGTGGGAGGCTTTCTGTAAGCCTTCCGCCCCGTGGGAACTTCAAAAACAATAGCTCCCAAAAAAATTATTTGTGACTGTAGTAGGTATATACGCAAGTAATCTAAACTACTAAATCCACTTTTGAGGATTGCGATTTACGAGGGTTAATTTACAATTTTAATTTTACAAATAACACACATGGTGAAGTTGCTAATAGCTTGTAAGTTATATTAAAATATTTATTTTAATCGAATGATAAAAGGTTTTATATCAAACCACAAATTAAAACCCATTTTTTTTTAAATAACCCTCCGCTCCATTAAGTAACTATTCCCATGTCGTATCTAAATGCGTTGAAAGATAGAATGTTAAATGCACGAACATCCAACCCGAATTACATAAAGATTTGTCCTCTGCAGGGCCCGAAATGTATCAATACTCGATCCTTTCGATTATATTTTCGAATCTGAAATACAGATTAAGTTCTACTGTTAATTGTCAATAGCCTGATTAACGACGTTAATATGAAACATTATGAAAACTGTTTTTCTTCGGACTTCCTAATTTGCCGCGGCATTGGTGTTTGTTACAACATGTAATTAAAATTATTTAAAATAATTAAAAATAGAGTAATAGAGCAAATATTTTATAAGAAAACGCAATGCTATGATTCCGTTTTTATTCTGGTAGATAAACTTGTAGCTAATTTATTTATGTTTATTTAAATCATAAAACCTTTATAGAACGTGCAATAAAAACCTCAACAGACTCCAATTAAATCAAACTCTAATTGGCAATAGCGCATCGATTTCAGCTTAACCATCCACTGCTAACACGATAGTGTTTTTATCTTAAATTTACGGTTTGCACGTTTATGAACACACTTTAATAACATAAAAATACAACCACTTTGGGGCCCTTATTTGCTATAACAAATTAAACACATAACACATATATAACACACACATAAAACATGTTACAAAGACTTCTTAAAATGATCGTATTCAGAATACCTTTACACGGCCGCCCGATTACTCCGCAAATTCGTCTTGCCCCGTGGTACATGCGGGACGGTGATTTACATTTCAATCTTGGTCCCGATCCTATCCACGTCTATATTAAAAAGGCGACGACCCGCTATTGCCGTTCGTGCCATAGTCCTACCAACCCCCTCGATGCCCTTACTTCCTTTCTTTCGTTCTTTCGGATCGCCGGCGAGATCACAGAATCCCTTGCACGCCGGTCATTGCAGAGTATCACGGCGAGACACTAAGTATACGTCCTCCCCGATAGCGACTGCTCAAGCCGAGCCTGTTCCTCCTTAAAATAGTTGACCCTTTGCCCTTCTGACTGGAGTGTAGTGGTTGCACGCTCGTTGCACGCGTAGATCATTCACACACACATACAAACACACACACATACAAACTCACACACACACACACACACACACACACACACACACACACAAATACCATTATTTTACGAATTTAACGTAACGCGTCGCGTTTGGTTATAGCGAATAAGAGCCGTTATTGGCATCTTCATCATGCTACTGATGTCGGCAATCATAATTTAATTTAATAGCGTCGACCGCTTATTATATTTTCGTAAAGTGAATACGCAGAGGTATTACGCAGTAATAACACCACTGCCATTAATTGTGCCAGTTCTCATTTGTGGGGTGTATTTGCAAGAATACATATATTAGGTAGGCTGAGAAGAAATATTTAAGTAATTTCAAAAACAATTTTTAGAGTGGTAACCTACGACGGAATATGTATTTGTTTTATGTAGCCTACGGATACCGCACATGTTTCTGGAGACGCCATAAAAAATAAGAACAACCGCCAGATGACTTCGCATGGAAAAAATAAACGGATTACGCAGAACACATTGCCCGTAAGTTTTGATTTGGAATATAGTATCTAGATATTCTACGCAACTTCGTGTGTAACATAATATATAATAATATCCCATTGAAATAAAATTGCCGAGTCAAATGCTTCTACACACGTAAAGATATATAATTTGTCTACCTTGACAAAGCCTCTTATTTAAGGATGAAAATCCTCGGGCTCATTCCCAAAGTTTCCAATTCTTGTATGGGAGACGTCTTCATCCATACCTCTGTGTTATCTTGGTGAAAGACGGACGTTTCATATGTAAAATTATTGCAAAGTTCTCTGATTATCCCTTCTGGATCAATGGTCGTGATGGTACCTATGTATGTAACACAACCTCACCGCGAAGGCACGTACTTAATGTGTAATGCTCTCCACTTCATCCGTTTGTTTATCTTGTCCTGCCCTATATTGATTAACAATCTAATGTTCATAATCATAATGTTCTTAGAATATAAAAAAATAATTTAAACCGACCATTAATGCACAAGATATAATCTAATTCAAAGATAGCACTACCAGTAACTAAGCAGTTAGTGCTCGTTTGTCGTCGATGTAAACACTCGTTAAAATCTCCTTAATTATAGTCTCGTCTATGACTCCTCGTTCTTTTGACGTTAAGTCGGCTTCACCTGCATATTTCACTGAACATAATGTTTATAGCACCCGAAGTGAAATTATCATTCATTCCAGAAAGAGCCTCAATTAAGAGGCGGAGGAACGTGCGATGACAAGCCGCGCTGGTGTCGTTAAGAGCAGAGCTGATCGATTATAATATATGAGTTTAACTTTACAACCTATAAATTTTATAGTGTAAAACGTTAGTTACTCATCCGTAAGTAGGTAGACCTAGTTATACTAAGAAATATAAATTAATGCTGAACTTATCAATTGCATTCTTGCTGGGATTCGTGATTGTGATAGGTATATGATTTTTCTTGCAGTTCATTGGTACCTAGCTCTCATTACATCAATCTGTAAGGTAGGTACCTACCTACTCTCTGCCCACTGCGCAAGGGAACTGGAGTGATGTTATAGTGATAGCGAGAGAAAGAGAGATCTACCCAAAAATTAACTGCAAATATTAACGTGTCACTTCTTTAACGGTATATTAACGGTGCCATTTCGGCGGAAGCGCTTTGATTTATATTTCGACTTTTTCACTAATTTAGAAATTGTTTGTGTTCTCATTAATGAGACAACGTTATTGGGGCATTGCCGTCGCTGAGCAATATGCTATAATCAGGCAAAATAAACGAGAAGCATTCGAGAACACCATAATTCTTCCTGAAAACCTGATTGAAGTAGGCTCTCATTACGAAAAACCAGATTAAAACATCAGCATCAGTTCCATATAAACAATAAAACATATCTAATAGAGTATTCTGGGTTTAAAATTATTCTCGCACTTGAGCGGGAAGTTAGTTATCACTACCTACAGGTTTTTTGCTCACTACCAACTTTAAAGAAACGGTTCCTAAATATAAAACAAGTACCTGTTTAGGTTCGTCAGTTACCAAACCTATGAGGAACCCTTAGGAGGGACCTTCACCCGTTTCGATACGCTAATGTGGTATCGTTAAGATGTTTAAAATTACATATTAGGTATTCTTATCGTGTTCTGATATGCAGAAGATGAATAGAGAGTTTGCTAAGTATGGTAGAGAGACGGGTTATCTGAATTTTAATCTCCACAGGTACATTGCTTATGGGGAACTTAAGATACCCACTAAAGGCTTAAAATAATAAAAGAAGTTTTTGCTCCGGAAGGTAGAACCAAACTCTGACCGTAATTTTCGGATGTTCATTCTCAAGGCTCTTTCTCTCTGTGACTCTATCATGAGTTCAATTTTTGTACCTATTATGTATGTGGCTATAACAATCACGGCGTTAATTTTAACGCTTTGCTTATTCAAAGGAGGGCACTGTATGTACAGGTACATTTTTTTTTATAATAAGGTAATGAGAATTAGCTTTGCACCTAAGTCATGGTAACTTTACTGTAAATTATTTTAAGCGTGCTGACTTCGGTGATGCCAGCTCGATCATAATAGATGTTCCCGATATAAAATAGTTTTTTCTATTCATTATGTTACGAGGGCAGATAAAGGTGGAGCCTATCATTTATTGAATATGGCTAATTTATGATCACTTCATGAATATGCATATCGCTTTATTTAATTATAGACGCGTTCAACGTGGCTACCTGATAGTCATGAAGTTACGTGCAAAAATGCATTTTTTTATCTTTAACCCTTCAACCCTTCGCGTCAAAGAACAAAAGATATCGAATTCTGTCAATAGTTATTTTAACCGTCATGAATATGCAAAAATAACAATTAGGATAATCAATATTAGCTTTGATCTTGAATTTCAGTCGAGTCATCGCGTGGTCATTAATCGTTTCTATGATAATCGAACTCAATCCCTACTTAGTGTTGTATAGGTAGGGTTGTATTTTTTTATCACCTGTCTCGATCGATAAAGTGTACCTACTTATAGGTAAGTTTATAGGTACATAGGCAAGGAGCACCGAGCTTGTGGGTAAGTAAATAGTGTGTGCAAAGCTTGCGTCACTGTCACTCTTCCGGTCGATAAACGGTCGATCGCGGAGGGCTCTTAAGCTCTCTGGTTACTTATAGAAATAAAAAAAGACAAGGTCGCCCCAATATTTCTAAAGCAGCGGTTGTAAAGGTGTACTGTATAATAATAATAATACACTTTATTGTACACCAAAAAATCAATAAAAGAAACAAATTTAATACAAAAACAGTACAAATGGCGGTCTTATCGCTTACAGCAATTTCTTCCAGTCAACCGTATACACCTATATATCGCCGACAAAACTATGTCTCAATGGAATAGAGCGAGCCTATTGTTATGACACAATTCTGGCACAATTCTAGATTGTGTGAGTTATTTTATTTCATAGATAAGCAACTATACAATATAACAAGAAGCCAATTAAAGATTTTCCCAAAAAAATTCAGTGCGGACTCTGAACTACTACTTTCGAAAGGTTATCATTGTCGAAATAAACTAACCTTATTCATTATTTGAATAACTTTATGTACATGTTGTCAAGTTATAATGACAATGTTTTATTTTTTGACACTAATAAGTTTGTTAGTGGGTTTAAATTGACTCAGAAAGCGATGTTCCTTCCTAAGAAATGTAAATTAAAAATTGCTAATTTGTTAGCTTATAATATTAACTCTGTTATAAGTAATATAATGTAATCTAGGATTAAGGACGAGCCAGTATTATATAGTTTTTCTAATAATACTGTATTAAACTGTTTAAACGACCGAGATTGACAACAGAGGTACATTCGAGTACCTCTGTTGTCTAGCAATTCGCATACTTTAAATAAGGAGGAAGAGAGGCCTGGTAGTTTGAAACTATTCCATCTGAATATACAAGGATTCTCTTCAAAATCATTAGAGATTGAGTTATTTTTGGTAAAGACAAAATATGATGTTGTTTGTCTTTGTGAGCATTGGCTTAAATCATATGAAATATTAGTCAATTATGAAAATTATTCGGTTTTAAGTTGCTATAGTCGTAAGTCCAGGCTTCACGGGGGTAAATTAATTTTGGTAAAAAAATATGAAGTCCAGGCAACGTAGTGATATAGTTGGGCTTTCAGTTGAACAGTGTGTTGAAATATTATTGTGTGTGGATACAGACCCCCAAATAGTCAGAATTTTACAACATTTGAATCTATAATGGAAGATGTGCTGTATAAAACTTTCATGAGTAACAAATCTGTTGTAGTTTGCGGTGACTTCAACATAAATATTTTAGAACAAACATAGCACAGTGACAGACTCTAAGTTTATTTAATTATTTTAAATAAATTAACGTTTTTTTTCGTACCGACTGGAAAAACATCAAATTCTGCTACATGCATCGATAATATTTTTTGTAATTGCAATTACATAGATCAAGCAGTAGTTAACTATGTCCCATCAGATCACACAGGACAATCAGTTACCTTTAATAATATTACACCACAAAAGGGTATTAACTCTAAATGTAGACATATAACACCTAAGAATCTGCATAAATTTAATATAATTTTAGGTAATAAATTAGATATTAATGTATTAATCCTTTATTGTACAAAGGCGAGCTTAACTCAAAATATGAGTTCTCTTCCAGCGAACCTTTAAGTGTGTTAATTAGATGTTTTCAAGTATATTCCAAACGATCCTGGTAGATCCTATGCTGACTTCTTTTCGATTATACAAAAGGAATTTACTAGTAGCTTTCTTATTAAAATGAAATATATTAAGCCCAAGTTTATCTTCATTGATTGGGCTACTACGGGAATTCGTAGAAGTAGGGAAAGGCTCTTTGAATTATATGATCTCAAATCCCAAAATCGTAATGAAAACTTTGCAAGGTACGTTACAAATTATTCCAAAACGTTTAGAAGAGTGTGTAAGGTAGCTAAAGCGCTTCACATAAGTAAAAAAATTAAATCTGCAGATGATAAAATAAAGGCCACCTGGAAAATTATTAATAATGAAACCGGGAGGTCTAAACAACGCAGTACAGACTTCACTCTTTAGACTCCGCGCGGTCTCTTTAACACAGATAGAGAAGTGGCTCTCCTATTTAAAAGATTTTTTACTAATATCTCAATAGAGACGACTAAATATTTGAAATCCTTTTCAAGCCTTGTGGTTTCATTTGTTAAAAGAAACATTGGTGCTTGTCCTGTAGAGTTTAATAACAAGTGCTTAATAATAGTGCTTAATAACAAGAAAACTAAATGTATACGATTTTCTTTACCAAACGTGAAAAGTACTGCATGTGATATTATACTAAATAACGAGAAACTTGAGTTTATAAATGATACAGCTTTCTTCGGGATTACGTTTGACTCTAAGTTGCAATGGGGCCCTCATATTAAGACTTTAGGTAAACGACTCAGTTCCGCTGCCTATGCCGTAAGAAAAATCACACAGCTTACTGATGTGGACACTGCGCGATTGGTCTACTTCAGTTACTTACATAGTGTCGTCTTACGGTATAATATTGTGGGGTAGGGCAGCTGACATTGACTCTATTTTTATCTTACAAAAAGGGCTATTAGGGCCATCTATAACTTAGGTAGTCGCGACTCTTTAAGATAATTGTTTAAAGAAGCCAATATTATAACGGTCCCATGTCAGTATATTTATGAAAATATAATGTACACACGGAAAAATTTTGATCTATTTAATCAGCTAGGTGATAGGCATTGCATATATAACACGCGACATAGAAATAAATTGGGTCAGCGGCAAATTCGTCTGTCTAAACTTCATACATCTTTCATGGGGTCCTGTGTTAGATTTTATAATAAAATTCCACTTGACGTCATTCAACTTAGTGAAAATAAATTCAAATCTTGTATTAAACGTGCGCTCTGAAAGCGAGCTTACTATACTCTAGATGATTATTTAAAATATTAAAATGCTTGGATAGGTGCTGTTCCAGCTCCATCAGAATGTGGAAAACATGTTCAGCTATAATTATTTATTATTCCTTCTCTTACTTCTAGTAGTTAAATAAAATTGATCATTTTTCTTCCTCATTATTTTATCCGTAAATGAGAGAACCATGTAGCCATTCTCATGAATAGTTTAACTTGGTGAATTTAATTTAGACTCACATGATACTACATTGTTCTCCCATACCCAACAACAAAATGCAGATGGAAAAATTGTAAAAATACTATTTTAAAAGAGTAACCGTGGAGTTTCTTGCCCTTCTTCTCCACAGGAATGACATTCCGAAGTGGTGGTAGAGTCTTTGTTACTATTTTGACTATTCATAAATACTGTAATGGTTTACATGAATAATAAATATTCTGATTCTGATTCAAACCTAAATTTCGAACCCAAGACCTCTTCATCGTCACCCGAAGGTACTATGCGCCGCCAACATTCACTCTTTAAGTCAACATATTATATCCATTATAAAAGGCTATTTTATTATACTCAGAACAAAAGTATCGCTTTGAAATATATATTGCTACTACCCTAGACTTAAATTGAGTTCAGACGATGTTCTAATCTAATAATTTAATAAAAAATTTAATGCAATTTCTAGAAATGGACTGTTATGAACATTAGAGAGAAATAAGTAATTACATCATAATGACTGGCGCGTTGGTCTAATAATGCACGTTACGGCTTTCGATCATTAGGTCCTGAGTCTGACTCTTATATCGGATCACCCCACCTGAGGGCTTAGCACAAAAATATTGACGTTAGCGTTACCCAAGCGAGCAGTACAAATTTATTAAGTAAACAGTACAGTACAGTAACAGTACTCGCTAGCGTCACGCTGACATCTGCCTTCTAATAGACCAGTCAATATTGGTCTCCCATACCCCACAACAAAACAAAAATATTAAAATTGTAACCCTGAAATTTCTTGCCCTTCTTCACAGGAATGACATGCCGAAGTTGTGGTAGAGTCTTCCATACGTTTACCATGACCATAGACATCAAAATGCTTTGAACTAAAACTTTGTCAGCAGTGTAACTCGCTCAAAATTTCCATTTTTTTAAATCGGTAATACTCACTAATTTGCGAACGCTGCTGGTAAACATTGTCGAAACCAAATCATTAGCAACACAATCAAATATATTTAGATCATCAAAAAAAGGGTATGCTCCGGTAATACGGGCATATAGAAATAATGTCGGAAGGAAGGATATGACAAAACAGATATACAATGCGAAAGTGGAGATATGTTCGTACCAGGGAAGACCTAGATTATCTTACCATGACCAATTAGACCGTGTCTTATCTATAGAGGAAGTGAAGAGGCTCTGTAACCGGCGAGCGTGTATGAGACGAATTATAAGAGTGAAAGGAACAACTGTAAGAAAAGAACCTGTTGAAACTCTGTACTCCCTGCCTAACCTGCAAGGAATCTGGCGTGGTGATATAGATAAATAGATGAAAAATAACAATTTGATGTAAAACAAGTGTGTATGCGATTTGAAAAACTGAGAATGTTAAGGGACGTTGCTGGCCGTACATCACTTGAATTATTATAATTATCTTTATTAGGGTATATACATTTCCAGTGTACGTGTGTTCGTTATTGATCGATGATGGGGTCACCTGGATGGTTCTTAGCTATAGCTGGACCCGGTAGGTAGCCTGTTGTCGACGGGGTCCGCAGTGTTAATATATAATGAATGCATGCGAAGGCGTAGGAATATAATGTATATAGTTATGTCCGACTCTCTATTTGTTGGCAGTTGTTAGTGTCGAGATCTTAGCATAGGATCTAAGTACTGGATGGATTTAAATGCAATTTTCATGATTATGTAGAACAAACTATGAGAAGAACTATGAGAGTGGAGGACGCCAGAGAGGTATGTAAGGAAATAACCTGTTGGAACTCTACTAATATAGATGTAGAAATAGTACTTATCTTTCGGTCATTTTTCTTCTTGGACTTCGGCAGTTCTTTTAAGAGTTATTTAATGAGCAAACTTATACGAAAAAGTCAACGCTCCTGTACCTACAATACCTATTGTGTAGGTTTAACCATACCTACCAGAACCTCTTTAGAAAACTATTTCAATCAAACTTTGCCGTGAAAGAGACAGCTATAAACCGTGGATATCTACATCCCTTTCTTACAGCAGAGTAAGAAAGATTTAGTTAAAGAGATTGTGGTACGTACGCGCTAAATAGTGACGTGAGGGCAGTGGCAGATTTACACATTTGCCGTCATTAGGCTATTCAATTTTTGCCGCCCCTACTTACCTCTGCAATTCAATACCCTAGTTCAGAATCATATTAAATACAAATCATATTAATCACATTTTCATTGCAATGAAATTTTATGATTTGTGCTCTATCGTCATCATTATATCAGCTTTTTCCGTTATTGTGTACTAAGGGATCGTTGTATGCGTTCCTAGATTATTTTTACAACTCACGATTTAGTGAAGCTTACACAAGAAATAGTTTTTGGGTATATTTCTGAGCTAAGAAAAGCTCAATCATGTACTACTTATAAGGTGGGGTAAGGTATGCCTTTAAACTACTTACACTTGTATATAATAATGTTTTTCTTTATTTCTGTAAGACCAAAAAAAATGTTAGAGCCAAATTTGCCGCCCTAGGCTCCAGCCTAGAATAGAAACTCTTTATTGTACACCAAATTATAAATTAACAATAATATAAGGTACAATTGGCGGCCTTATTGCTTATAGCAATTTCTTCCAGGCAACCAAGCCTACTCAGCCAGCTGGTAAATACCCCACTGCGTGAGGAATCTGAAGTGCATCTCTGCGATCTGACATCTACCTCTTTATTATAAACTTCATAAAAGAAGACTAGGTACCAAGCAAGACATTCTGTAAGACAAAAGTACTAAAAGAATTAAAACAATGTTTAGAAAATCAGTCAAGCTTTATTTATAAAAAATATATCTAGCATGACAATCATTGAAGTAATTATTATATTATTCAAAATGATTTTGAGAATAACGTTGGACGTTTTACAAAATACGTAGATGTTCAAGTTACATATTTCATTTCCCATTGAACATACTTAATTATAACATTATTTTAATTAGATTTCACCAGTTAAGTAAAAATGCAACGTTATGTAACCAAACATTTATAATGGAACGAATAATGAATTTACAACTAAATAGTAAATAATAAAAAGATGCATACACAGTCTCCGCTTAAATAAGAGAAAAAAAATAAGCCTCAAATACATTAAGATCTAAAGCTTTGAGATCCAATCCTGCACAGTCTTGATGTCTGCAGGAGTATCGTCATCACCGGTGTTAGCAGAACACTCGCCCACGTCCACACGGCATCCGAGGTGAGAGAATTCAAAATCTTTCCCTTGCTTTCCAAGGAATATGGTGTTGTTCCCTTGAGATGGATCTACAGACTCCAGCTGGCTGGATTTTGTGACGCGGACAAGGTTTCTGGAAAAGGACAATAATTAATCACAAATTAGAATGATGCGAATTCGAAAGTGGAAGGATGTAGGTGCCGGAGAAGATCTAGACCCTTAGTTCCCAAAATGGTCCAGGTGGACCCCCAGGGGTCCACGGAAGACTCGACGGGGGTCTACGTTGGCGTGACAAAAAAAATGGGGGTTCACAATTCGTAAGCGGGATCCACGAAAATTGATTTGCTTTTGATAGTGAAAACTAAAATGTTGGCTTGACTTCACCTATCAATGTAGGCAGATAATATGTTAAGAAGCTCAGCGACTGTTACTTGTAAAAACTTGCATATTCCATATTCAGTACAACGTGTCGAGACTTGCAAAGCGCCGCCGCCGTCCGCAACGCTTGTTCAGACGTGCAAAGGGACGAAATACGACTTGTGTGTGTGCTTGCAATCTTGAATGAACTTGTTAGATTCTTCACCAATATAAATACGAATGCCAAGAATAAACGTTACTCATTTGTTTCCGGAATTTCGAAAAGAAAAGTAAAGTAAAGTGAATCGGTGTTAGTGTTTGCCAGTGTCAGAAAAGTAAGTATTTACCTGCCTATTTGTTATACATACTTTTATTTTATGTTGTAATAAGTATATTTGTACAGTGTGTAAATATTTCAGGTTTCTAATGCTAAATGACTTAATTAAATATATTTTCATAAATTGTACGCGTCTTTACGTACACGTAACGTGCATCAATGTAATAAATTAATGATTAAAATCGCGGAGTTTTGATATGAAAATATTATTTAAAAGTATTTTCTACCGAATTCACAGAATATATTTATGAAAAAATGTTTTACATTACATTAAAATCGGTTCAGCCGTATTCATAAAACTTTATTAAGCGATTTATTGCTTTTTATAATTAGAATCAGTTTGCCGTCGGTACTTATTTCATTGCAATAATTGTTCAAATAGCCATATCTTGTTTTTTTTATTTACAGGTAGGTAACTGGTACGAAACGTAGCTGAATCTAAGAAGAAATATCGATCGTATATAGTTGATTATTTAAAATTTGGTTTTCTTCCATCAAAGGCAGACAAGCGATTGCCCGCCTTTTATGCAAAAAAGTTTTAAGCAATGAAACCATCGTAGCTCGAAGATCATCTAAGAAGGTGTCATCCTGATAAAATAGGTAAAGATTTGAACTATTTTCAAGCATTGAAGGAAAAATATGAAAATAGACCCACCGTGCACAGTATGTTCGCTATAACACCTGAAAGTAACGATGATGGCTTGCGGGCATCTTACAATATCTCATTACTTATAGCGAAATCTGGAAAACCGCACACCATTGGAGAACAGTTAATTTTACCTGCTGTTGAAGAGGTTTTAAAAACTGTTCTGCACAAATTTCCATTTGACGTACTCAAAAGAATTCCTTTGAGTAACAACACTGTACAAAGACGTATTGATGAAATGAGCTCTGATACTGAAAGTTTCTTGAGTAATTATCTGCAAACAGCTCATTTTTCTATTCAATTGGACGAGACAACCTGGTAATGAAGCATTATTATTGGCATATGTTCAATTTGTTATGGACGAAGAAATTCATGAAGAGACTATTCGCGAAAACTTTGGAGACGAACACTAAAGGTGAATCAGTATTTAATGTCCTGAGTAATTTTTGTTAAGGCAAAATCGATTCCATTCACAAACGTTATTTCGGTGGCAACAGATGGAGCTCCTACCATGGTCGGGCGATATCGTGGGTTTAAAAGCCATCTTAGAAGAATTATACCAGAGGTAACTGCAATTCATTTTATCATCCACCGACAACACCTAGTAGCGAAAAATTTGAGTGATAAGAGTGTACCAATCGCTTCAATTTGTGATTAATGCAGTTAACAAAATAAGGAGCAATGCGTTGAATACGCGTTTATTTGCACAATTGTGCGATGAAAATGATGAAGACTTCCAACGATTGCTCTTACATACTGAAGTACGCTGGTTGTCTAAAAGGTGCATGTTAAACAAGATTATACTCACTTTTTGAATCATTTTTAGAGTTTCTGGAAAGTAAAGATCCAGATTTAAAAGAAAACCTGATCAATTTGACAGCAGACATCGCGTATTTGACAGATTTGTTCAAAAAATTTAATGACATTAACTTACAATTACAAGGGGACAGCCCCAATTTAATAAAAACTAAGGGTGTCATTTCAACATATCGGGTAGATTTGAAATTTATGAAGCAAAATATAAGTCGGCGCGAATTTTCCGAGTTGTCAAACTTGTCACAGGTAGAATGCCTTGATGAGGATATTCAGACATACGTTCAACGACTTCAAAATCAGATTTCAATATATTCTGACGATGGAAATATCACCATGGATCATAAATCCATTTGATGAAACGGAAGTTGAGAATGTGGTATTGCAAGAGGAGCTACTCGAGCTTAGCACTAATGAGGAGCTGAAGGTGAAATTTAAAAGAGGGTATCAAACATTTTGGCTGCAGGCAGAAATACTCGAAAAATATCCTGGACTGTCGGGAATTGCGAGACAGCTTTCGATAGCGTTTCCCTCGTCATATCTTGTCAAAAAAAGTTTTAGTGTCGTTACAAACCTTTTAACAAAAAACAGGAGCAGATTGAAAATCACGCAACGGGGAGATTTGCGGTTATTCCTAACAAAACTGAAGCCAAATATTAATTATTTGCTGTCAATCCATCAAGTACATGCCTCCGATTAAAATTATGACTATTTTGTGATTATCATTGTAGAAGTTACGTTACGTTATTAATGTTTAATTTTAATTATATTACGACTGTTATCATATACAATGTAATATGATAACAATAATAATTAATAGTGTAACAATAATAATTAATAGTGTAATAATTACATATATGAATAAATACAACACAAAAAATATACTATTTTTATTTTTAACACTCCGAATGGGGAGTTTTCTAAATGAAATAAGTGAGAATTGATTGGTTCCTTGTGCTGTAAATAGATGTCAAAAAAGTAAAGTAGAATAGAATCACTTTTTTGATTGTCCAACTTTACTTTTTTGACATCTACTCACAGCACAATCAATTAATTAATTAACCAATCAATTCTCATTTTTTTTTCGAAAAGTCGTGAACTTGAAACTTTCCATAGTTAGATCTAATCTCCCCACTTTTATGTCGAGTTTTGGGAATATGGTAGAAATTTGACTGCAGGGGGTCCACCATAACCAAAATTTTGAAAGTAGCCTATAAGAAAAAATGTCTGGGAGCCTCTGATCTAGACTATCTTACCATGACCAAATATACCATTTCTTATCTGAAGGGTAAGTGAAATCTCCATAACCGGGGAATGTGTATAAGGCTAACTTTGAGAGTAGAAATAGTCAGAGGTTTGCAAGTAAAGTACCTGTTAAAACTCTGTACTCTCTGCCTACACAGCAAGGGAACTGGCGTACATATAAATAGATGAAATAGGTAGATGGTAAAATAATACCATGGACTTTTGCAAATATCTTGTTAGTGATACTTGGAGGCTGACAAAATAATTAATATGCATAGTAAAACTATCTGATTGCAGTTAAGTACACAGTTGGTTACTAGGGTCCCACAAAAATCACCTTGGTCTATTTGAACTATGTGGATCGGTATGGTTGTTTGGCAATTTTGGTCATTCTTTGCAAGCCTTCTTTAGTCTAATTACGGAAAAAAACATATATCATAAATCAGCCCATCCTGTACCACTGTTCGGCAAAGATCTTCTCTCACAAATCCGGATAAGAGAGATTAGGTCATACTATACCACCCAGACCCAGTTGCAAATCAGTGGAGACAGGTTAGTGGCCACCTGCTGTTGAAACTTCTCAAGCCAAACAAGGCTTCCAACATAGGTTAACACATTAAATGGTAACCCGGACCAACAGTTTAACTTCCAAAGCACACAGATGCTCGAATATGAAAATGCCACAAACTGCTAACCATCTCAGAAAGACCAAGTCGAACGCTGCTTAGCCTGGCACTGCACGCAAGAGCACCGCGGTTAGACAGCACTACGAATGCCTCGCCTAAAAAAATTGAATAGGTATTTAATTTCTATGCCTTACATTTCTTTCTCCAACAAACTCTTGATCACTTGACTGCCTTTAGCCAAGGGCTGATCTTGCTTATTGCATAAGATTAACAGTGGTGGACTGTTGCGCTGGACCACTGGGTCTGATAGCACAGTGTACAAATACCTGCACAAACAAAAGTTACTCACAAGCTATCCAAAAGTACCGAAGCCAAAAGCTATCAATATGATACACTGTTAATGTAATTTTGGATTAGATATAGCTAGGAGAAAATGCAGAAATTCTATTGACTTTCCACACTTCATTATGATACAACAATTATGTATGATATCTAAACATATAAAATTACTTGTCCTGACTGACTGATCTTTCAATACCCAGGCCAAACTGCTGGAATTACAGTTTTGATATTCCGTCTCTAAGGTGACAAAAATGGGTTTGAAAATTTGTATGGAAGTACTAGATAGATAGATAGTTTTTAAAAAGTTTGCATAGTGATTCGTTCAGTTTCGAAGTTGAGTCATAGAAATTAGTATGTGTTCATTTTTTAATAAAAGGAACATGCTTCATTGTTTTGAAAAATGCAAAAATGAAAGAAAAGGTGGGTTACATTTTTTTATAGAAGAACAAGTAATTTTATAAGTTAGAATAATAATAGGTGGTCTTTAAGTTATTTGTCACAGTTAAAGGATTTATTGTTTCAGTGGTTTTGGAAAATCCCCCTATCCCCTAAAGGGATAAATGGCGTATGGAAGTTTGTATGGTGGAGTCATGGAAATTAGTATTTTTGTTCACTTTTTTGGATAAACTGTTTTGACCTACGTCAAACTAGTTTGGACTGAAATTAATTAGGACTGGTAGCATATATAATAAGTATTTAACATACTCACTCAGCAACATCCCTGATCTCCTTCTGTATGGTTACAGAGTCAACAACATACGCAATAGCTTTAGCACTGCTTTTGTACTGATCAAAAAATTTGTTACGCAGCCTCTCTTGACCAGGCAAATCGACTAATTTCAAAGATATCTGAAATGTAACATTTTTTATGGTTAAAGATGGATTTAATTGACAGTATCATCACTGAGAAAAGGCCTTCTCTCAAGAACCAAGGTGAAAATGACAATGTAAATAGGTTATACACCACCACATGAACGCAGTGCAGAATGGTAGGTTTGTGGCGATTTAGATGAAACTTATCAAATTGTACCGATTTAGATGAAACTTATCAACCATAACAGTTTGCTCAATGCTTAGTGTACATTTTTCATCATGGACATACTAAAAATAGAAATGTCATAAAAAGGTATGTATCACAGACTGACCAAACAGAAGGCTGTAATTATGCTAGATACAAGTATTTATGCTAAATGATGATATATATGATGCTAATAGATGCCTTAAGTATTTATGCTAGAGACAACATAATATCTTAGTTTATATAGACATGAAAATTCACTGCTGTAGCAATGGTAAAGCAGAGAAGTTGTCAAATAATATTAATTACTTATAATAAGTTATTTTTTATTTGCAGTGCACTAACATTAGATGTGAGATAATCTTCAACATTCTCCTTCATAGATGTGAAAGTCTGCCTGTACTGTGAGTATACTAGTCTCACAAATAGAAGAGTTTTGCCCGAGTCTGACAATCCCATAAGTAGCACTGATCTACGTAGTGTGCGCTGCCTTGAGAAGAACCACCAGAACACTGAAATTAACAAAAATATGTCACATTGTGTAATCCTGATACATATACTAGGCAGAACGGAATATTGATGCAAGCAAAAAAAGACTAACAAGGGAATTCGAGCTTTCTAATGTTGCAATTAGAGTGCTAATTCAACTTACCATATTTTTGAGTTAGTTCATTATTACATTTAGCCAGCAATATCTGGTCTACAATTCAGTTGATAAATTTATTACCTATTTATTTTTCAACTACTGTCATGTCACCGTTATTAATTGGTCTAGCATATGTTTACAACATAAAACATGAGAATGGTATTTTTGAGCCATGTAGTATGTGAGGATACTTGTTGCATTTATAACAACCAGCATGCTTATTTTATTACAGAGGCACGATATAGATACATTTTTTATTATTCAAAAAACTTACCGATGGTGAAAAGAAGAACTATTATACTGAGTAAGGTTATGTACCGGGGATCATTGAGCATAGGTTCCGTGTTAATCTCTTCCTTCATGACTTCTGATTCCATGGTGCTTAATATTATCTAGAACGAATTTAGTGCACAATACCGAATACTGATGTGCGTGAAAAATACTCTAAAATTAAACTTGCGGTACCTATTACTCTATGACATAAACAAACCAAATCAGATGGCACGTCACACGTCATCGTCATTGAATGTCAACTGACCACAGACTACCGTAAACAACAAAAGACTTCAAACTTGTAAATATTAAAAAAAAAATTAGAAGTTTTCAAATCTTTGCACAGTCTTTGACATTTATTTCGTCTCGTAGGTATATTTGTGATTAGAGTCTGTCTATAGAAAGCTGAAAGTGATTTTTAACTGGCAATCTGAGGCTAATGTCACCTGTTTTTCTAATGAACCATAGACCTAGACGAACTGGTTTTGATACACCCTAGAATTATTTACTGTTATGTTAGTATCTCATAAAATTCTACATGATTTAAATTTAATGCCTCTGAATGTGAAATCTTTATTAATTACGTGGCATTGCATTGTTGATTGCATAAATGATAATTTGAATCTTCGGACAATGCGTAATTTAACGTTTTGAGTCGTCATATATGGGGTGGTCATATGCGCGAGAAAGGCTCCCTCAATTTTTTTTTTACTCTATTTTGCCATTTTATAATTAATGTTGACTTGAGAAGTAAAAAAAAAACGTATCCGATATTTTATAGTCTGTCTAATGAAAGCTGAATATTTAACGTATTCATAAGCTGGCAATACTGAGACTAATGGCACTTATTGTTCTATTGACATAGACGAACTGATTTTGATATTCGCTAGATTTTTTTTAATTTTATGTTATCATTTCGTAAAATTCTACATAATTGATGAATTGATATATTTAATACCTCCAAACATGAAATATTATTAAATTCCGCGGCATTGCATAGATGGTACTTTGACACCTCAGACGATTCGAATTTTATTTAAAAAATGGAAACACAAGAAATCATAGATTTAATCTCTGAAACACAACAAGTATGGAAAACCAAGGAGTTATAAACCATTGCTACGAATACATCTAATAAGTTGGAATGCTATAATTTATATTTCTCCACTCCATCTCCTACCTCGTTCCTTCATTCTATAGTGCGTTCCTTAAAATCATAAAATTTATTTTCATTTTTTTTTCTGAAGTATTTTGAATCAAATACATTTATTCCTAGTGTTGATTGGTAATCTCAGATTATACATACTTTTTTGATGTCAACTCTGATCTGTTTGGTTTATGTATTATGTTTGAATTACTTTAAATTTGAAATGTCAGTTTTATTTGTTCAGATTGAAGTGTCATATTTGGTACTTAGTAGAAATCGCTTGAAGGAGTAACATGTCTAGTTATCTGTAACTTTTGTATTTTATATAATTTTCATAATGATTAGGTTTCGTCATAAATAAAGTCAAAATGTTTATCTATCTATATCATCACGCCAGCTCCCTCGCGGGGTAGGTTCCTTACATACCTCTCTGGCTTCCTCCACTCTCATAGTTCGTCTCATACACACTCGCCGGTTACGGAGACTCTTGACTTGCCCTTCAGCTAAGACACGGTCTATTTGGTCATGGTAGGATAGTCTAGGTCTTCCCCGGCACCTACATCCTTCCACTTTCGCATTGTATATCTGTTTTGTCATTCTTTCTTCTCCCAAGTAGCCTACCCATCGCACCATTCACTCTATTACCTGCATTCACTCTTCTCTCTATATCAGCGGTGTATTTCCCATCCTTACTGAAGGCGCATCCAAGATATTCACTTGCTCCAGCACATCGTTACCAACCACTTCTTTCTTCCCGTTTCTTCCCGTTCAAAAACCATAATTTTGGTTTTCTTCACATTCAATTGTTCATGCAGTCGTCTCTCATAACTGTGACTAGTGTTTGCAGATCAGTGGCTGTTGGCGCTATCAAAACCGCGTCATCTGCATACAATAGGTGGTTTATCACTAGATCACCCATTTTTACCCCTTCAGTCATCGCATTCAGTCTTTGAAGACTTTTATCCAGATACACTATAAACAGTCTAGCGGACAACTCGCAACCCTGCTTGACGCCGATTTTAACGTCAAACCAAGGTGACATGTTACCACCCACCCGTACGCATGCCTTGCTGTCCACGTAGGTGGACTGGACGGCTCGCAACAGGGTGCCGTTTATACCATACTCTGGCAAAATGTTCCAAAGTCTCTTTCGCACGACTCTATCAAACGCCTTCTCCAGGTCCACAAAACCGCAGAAAACCTTCCGGCCTACTGCCAGATGCTTTTCTACGATGTTGCGGAGGGAGAAAACTTGATCCGAACATCCTCTTCCAGACCTGAAACCTCCCTGTGCCTCACACAACACTCCATCGGACTTCTCGCGCATTCTCAAAATGTTTAAGTGGAAATAAATAGGTTTCTAATCAGTCCTTAAGTGTCTTTTTGGTTTGAATGTGATCCCATTAGCCACATCTAGGTACCATTTAAGACCTAGTTCAGCCAGGGTTGCATGATTCAATTTTAAATTTGCCGCCAATTTCCACTTATTAAGAATATATTATAGGATTAAGCCGTGAGCACACTTTGTGACCACGACTGTGACCTGACAGCCTTGAGACGCCATTACAAGGCGGTCAGGTCGAAGTCAGAGTTGGATCCAACTTCACCCGACCGCGACTGCGACCAAGGACATTTAGTGATGCAGTCATCGTTATGATAAATATCAATGTATCGATATAATATGATACTATTGTCGTGTAAAAAAATAATGTGAAAATGAAAGTGATTGATGATGTATCGAAACATCAATCTTTTATTGTACTGACGCCTCAAGGCTGTCAGGTCGGAGTCGTGGTCGCTAAGTGTAATCACGGCTTAAAGACAGACTGTCGATATTGTGCTAATCCTAGTCATTCATTCATTCATTTTATTATCTATCAAGGTCACCAGTATTTCATCGTAATCAACACAATTAGTTTTTTTATAACTGTTCTATTCCTATTCTAGAAACAGTTAATTATTAACCTCGTAGCATTAATCTGTAAAGTAGGTTGTATGAGTTCAACACGCTTAATAAACCAAGCGACCTCTTGTTGTGTAATATTACTTAAAAGAAATATGAGTATTGATATTGGAGGTAAGTGCATATTTAATGTACATATAAATTCACAACCTTTTTTCGAGATTGATAGTCAGAGATATTAGTATGGTCACGGGCAATAATATTTGAGCATTTTAGTTCCTTCTTCATCTCAGTGCCTACTAAAAAAGTATATTTCTCTATTACTAAAGAAAATGGGGTTGAGTCAAATTTATTGTAATTTGACTCATACCCTAATTCCACGTTTTATTTATCATCACCAACACGGTTTAACCATTTCCATAACTGCCGACTATCACAGTGAGACGAAATGTCGGAAGAGGTGCTTAAGGAGAATGTAATCATGACAAAATGGTCTCTTTAAGAAGGGTCAAGTGCGTAGCACTCTAAATCAATGTATGAAAATAGATAAAGCGAAAGCAAATTAGAATTGTAGCTGTGGTGAACGGTTCTCTGCCTCAGTTGCATAAAGGCATTAGTGTATGTTTGTTTATTACAGAAATGTCATATTTTCAACATTTACCTAGACCTGTGTTACAATACAGACCATTACTATAACAAAGTTGGTACTAAATTCTTACATATTGCTTGTGACTGTACCATTACTATATTATAATTTATGGCTAAATATTATGTAACTGATTTTGAAGGTATGAGAATTAAGTACAAGGATAAGGATGAAACATTTTTAGAAAAACATTTAGTGTCAAAGGAACCATTTGGGCAGTTTAAAGCATGGTTTGAAGAAGCTTGCACTAGAAAGGAAATATTGGAACCAAATGCTATGTGCTTAGCAACAGTGTCAAAGTAAATATTTCATTTAATTGTGCTTACCTATACAAGGCTATATTTTTTAATTTTAATTAAATATAAATCACAATTATTTTCAGGGAAGGATTTCCATCAGCCAGATTTGTTCTGTGTAAAGGTTATGGTAAAGATGGCTTTAAATTCTTTACCAACTATGAAAGCAGAAAATCTAAAGAGATGGTTAGTTATAGGGAGTCTGTAATTAATTCTACCCATATAAAACAATTTCTATTTAAAGGTAGTAAGCTCTGACACTTGATTCTTTTTAAAAACACTTCCTGCACATAATGTTTATTATGACCTAGGGCCAAGGTGGATTATTCATTTTTCCTTCTTCTTCTTCTTCAAGTTATAGCTTCACACTAATTATAAGTGTATATTGCCAGTGTCCAGTGAGATATATAATCGTGTTTGTTAAAATTAATTAGACTCCCCGATGAATTTAATGACAACGATGATAATGAAATTAATGAAGTACCCCACCCTGGATAGTAAAGCGGTGGATACTTTACATACCAATTGCAACGGCCGTTTTGAGGGAAGTCGAAAAGGCACGTTTTATCACTTTGTTACAATTACCTACACTCATGCAGATATAAGAACACATAATGGTTAATATTCCACCAACATTACACATTATTAGTCGAAACAACACAAGTTTTGGAAATTAAAACAAATTGACAACATCACTCTTCGACTTCCCGCCAAAACTCCCATTTTTCCTTTTATCAACTAAAATCTATTTTAGACAAATAAAAAAAAATAATACAATAAATTACAGAACGAAAACCCAAATGTAGCTGCTACATTCTACTGGGAAATTCTAAATAGATCAGTAAGAATTGAAGGTCAAGTGGAAAAACTGTCCAATGATGAGTCTACAAAATACTTTCACTCACGTCCAGTGCCAAGCCAGATAGCAGCCTGTGCTAGCTATCAGAGCACACCAATTGAGTCCAGAGATATCTTGTGTGACAGAGAGGCTATATTGGAGGCAGAGTATATGATTCCTGAAAAAGAAGTTCCAAAACCTAGCTACTGGTAAGTTACATGCAGTAAATGTATTAGCAATAATTTGCATAAAACACTTTTTTCATGAATCTGAATAGCAGCCACCCACAACACTGTTTGCATATGTATCTTTATAAATTATAGCCTATGTGCTATCCTGATGTTTAAACTATGTTACTGCAGGGTTTCATCAAAATCGGTTCTGTAGTTTTTGCATGAAACAGTGAAAAACATCCATACATCCATCCTGTTTCAGATTTGCATATCTGCCCTCTACACCCTATTTATATTATATTATCAAAACCCCGACCCAATTAGTAGAAGAGAAAACCGGATTACAGTACATCACATCTGTTCTTATCAACTTTTATATCTTTCCTTATCATTGTGTTAAGCTAATACATCAAATGATTTTATCACAGGGGAGGATACATTATTCGTCCAAGAGCTGTTGAATTCTGGCAAGGCCAGAGAGATCGTCTTCATGACAGAATTAAATTCAGGAAACCCAAGGAGGGAGAAGTACCTGATGGAAAACTGCTACATGAAGGAGATGATGGATGGGTTTTTGAAAGATTGTCTCCTTGAATGTCAAAATGGAAAGTTTATAAATAAGTGTTACAAATACCTTAAGTTAAATCATTTTCATATTTTATTATTTTGTTAATCAGTAATATATCAAGTGAATATATTATTGAGTTATGTTTGTTTTGTGTGTTATTCTTAATATTTCTCTCTGAATACCACCTACACTTATCCAGCACACTTCACTATCCAAGTTTCCATTTTTTGTGATACTTTGTTCAAATTGTCTTGTGCCACCTCCAACACCAAAGTAATATGTTTTAGCTGCTACATAGATAACTCCATCTTTTTTCAACCGGTCCTCAAACAATTTAATGAGTTTATCGTAATTAGATTCATTGTAAATGGTTTCTGATGTAACAATTACATCATACAGTTCTGTGTTATCTAGTTTTTTGTTAAATGATTCCCAGTCGCCTGAGAAAAATTTGCAGCTTTTTATTTTGCTATCCCTCTCTTCATCTTCAATATTTAACAATACATTGGGTATTGTGACATGTTCTATAACTTCTTTATTCTGCAAAAATGATTTAATTGCAATATTGAATATAGAAACTATATTTTTCTTCAGCTACTTAGACATGTACTTACATAGTCTTGAAATGTCGCAGTGGCGCCATTCATGAATGCATAAATCCCCAGGATTCCTGCACCACATCCCAGATCAAGAACATTTGATTTGCCAAAACTAATGTTATCCATGTTTTCTACCAAATAATGTAATAGGTCATTTGTGCATTCCCAAATTTTGAGGCCACCTGAAATATTATGAGTCTAGAATAATGTCTGTATCAACTGATGGAGGACAAAATTGTCTTTACATGTTGTGCCTTTTGTCAGGACCACTTTTATGTACATAAACTCAATTTAATCTTGTTTATAGCCTTCCTAAGAAGATTCACCATTGTTGGGTACAAAGATAAATAGAGTAGAGAGACAAATGAAGAAGAATGTCCTGTGAGAACTGCAATTTAAAACCAACTTGATATCAATAAATGCAGACAAAAAGCACATAACAAAGATCTGATTGCTTCTAGAATTTTTCATAAAATGACAGAATTTGTCAGCCAATGGTCTAAAGTTATAAGCTTCCAGAAAGAGCAACCAATTTTCCATTTTAATAGGATTCAAATGGGATATACTTGTTAAAAAGAGCGCACCTTCATATTTGCCAGCAACAAGGTCGCTGTGTTCCTTTTCCGCCAGTTCTACATTTTTAAGACCATCCTCTTCTATTCTAGCTATTGCATCACTAACTACAACATGCCCAATCTCCACATCACCACATGTGACCATTTTGGCATGAGTTACCTTATCAATTTCCCTTATTTGTTTTTCAGGTAAAATTTCCTCACTCTCAAGCCAGTGTATCTCATCTTGAGGATCTGAAATAATAATGGTTAATAAATTGTTTACTATATTATTTAGTCAATCAATCAGTGCAACTAATTTTGGAAATATTGATGGCACTTGTGACTGTTTCACTGGTGCAAAGGAATGCTCGGGGTCTGCTGTCCAGTGTAAAAACTGAATGCAGGATATATTAACATGCACAAAGTTGCATGCAAACCCACATGCACTCTATTTACCTTCTTTAGAGAATTCGGGAATGGGTTGCTATTCCTAAATGGTAGATGTGGATAATGGGATCACATTCAAACCAAAAAGACACAAGGACTGATTAGAAAACTATTTATTTTCACTTAAACATTTTGAATTTATTTTTGATGAAACCTAATCATTATGAAATTTATATAAAAATACAAAAGTTATGTCAGATAACTAGACATGTTACTCCTTCAAGCGATTTCTACGAAGTACAAAATATGACACTTCAATCTGAACAAATAAAACTGACATTCCAAATTTGAAGTAATTCAAACATAATACATAAACCAAACAGATCAGAGTTGATTTCAAAAGACTATGTATAATCTGAGATTACCAATCAACCAAATGGCTTAATTAATTTTATTAGGTTAGTGCTTGGAATATTTTATATTTATTCTGGTGGTTTGTGAGAGCTATGGTATGTGAAACGTATGGTGTCAAATAATAATAACAGCTAGTAACCAACATCTTAAGACACAATCTTAAAAAAATACAGCATACTAACCTGCAATACATGCAGGCTTTTAATCGCAGTGATACAGATATAAAAATCGGTGCACACTTAGGATACCTACAGAAATATTTAGAAAAATATAAGAATAAAAAATACCACCTGACACTGTTTCATTATCATCTTGGCCTGAAAAATTAAATCTAAATGTGGACATTATTCTTATGTTTATATTTATGACACTAATATAAATTATTTGTTGACTCCACTACATCTGTTTGTATATCTAAAAGTATTTCAAATAGTCAGTATAATAATTATTGTAAAATATGCCTTTCCGATATTTATACTGATTTATATTATAACCTATCATTTTATTATGACATTTTGAATTCGAAACTTCCTTTTTTTGAATGGCAATCAAGTTTATGCCGTTGCCAATATCTATAATACCGTGTGATATTCTATTTATGGATATTTGCAGAATATTTGGATTTTATGTATACTGGATGCTAATATATTCTCAGGGTTTTTTCTAAATAAATTATATTTTATATGTAAGAACAATTAATAAAAATAATTTTTGGGGCGCCAATCGTGGTGAAATTGAAAAGTTACGTTTCATCACTGTTACCCTGTGTTTACTTCACTTGTGCATCTACGAATACGTACTACCTATAAGTAATTGCTATATTTCACCAAAACTACATATTATTCTTCAAAAACAAGACAAGTTTCTAGAATTTAAACAAAATTGATAACATCACTCACTTTTGTTTCCCGCTAAAAACTTTTCTAATAATATCGTTCATTCAAACATCCTTTTTTTTACCTTACTAGGTACCGTATTTCCTAGGAAACGGAGATTTTTTAT
The DNA here is from genome assembly GCA_905147815.2 of Phalera bucephala. Lineage (NCBI taxonomy): Eukaryota > Metazoa > Arthropoda > Insecta > Lepidoptera > Notodontidae > Phalera > Phalera bucephala. Next base: position 19,321,687 of record LR990621.1, read on the forward strand.
TTATTTATCTATTAACGTAACTATATCAGCAAGCCAGATCTCTTGCAGGGTAGGCAGAGAGTAGAGTTCCAGTCTTCTTAAAGCATACCAAAATTAAGCATTTAATGAAAAGACAATGAAAGTGACAGTTATGATGCCATTATATTATTTAAAAAAAATTAAAAAGTTTATTGTCACATTGTCACGATCTATCAAAAATAATTAAAAAAATGGAAATGGATCCCATTGAAATCGAAAGGAACATGAAATTGGTATAAGACATATTATTAGATATTTTATATTGATAATTCTAATATACCTTTCTATTAATAACACAAAGAAAGAATTAAGTATTTATGGGTCCAACAGCATTAATTTATAGAATGAACGCATCCAAACTAATAAAGCGAAATTCGTAAATCATTTCATTCATTCATACACATTAGTTGTAAAAGTTATCGTAGTGAGGAATTATACAGTATTTTGAATTAGAAGGGATTATATACATAAAATCCCGGTAAAAAATAATATTATAACTATGACAGACGTAGCGAAAAAGGTAAACTGCTCATGACTTTATTTATTAGTACGTTGTTTGACACGAGTAACGTACTTGCATACTGTGTGTGGCCTTAGTTTTTATTGAGAACTACCCGTAATTATACTTTCTTTGTGTTATCTATAAGTCCTGGTCAGTTTCGTGCGTAGTACCCACGTTGTGATTTGAGCCCGCAGTTATGGGAGCGGTAAGTTTTACGATGAACACAACATAACCTCAACATTCCGCAACCGTGGGGTGCCTACGGCATAGCGACAAGCCATGCCAGTTGTTACACGGTTGACTCATTTGGCATATGTGTAATTCCAGGTACAAGACTACAAAGATTCCCTCAAGCAGAAGGCTGAACACTTAATAATAAAAGGATTTCCAGAAAAGATAGTAAAACTTAATGAACTGTTAGAAACATCACATTTCCAAAATCGAGATTTATCCGATGTTCACCAGGTAATAAACCTACGTTGCTATAAAATGATTGTAATGATAAGTAGATATAAAATTGTGCTACATTTTTTCGTTATGTATATTATATGTACGTTTATATATATATATGTTCTATTGAAGCAAAGTACCTGTAGACTTTATTTTAGAATTTTATTGTGTACACCTCTGTATTGAAGGGATAGTCAGGAAGATTGTTTAGATACATTTAAGTATATTGAGTGGCCATAGATAATGAATAATAAATACACTAGGACTATATTTTCTGTTTTATCAATAATCTGTTGCACGATGTAGCTAGGTATTTTGTTACTTATATATGCTAAACATATTTTAAGATGGTAGGGATATGGCGTAGAAGGGTTGAACATGTCAAACTAGGTATATATTATAATCTTGTATTTCCTTTTTGGGTATAGGTGGATCAATATTTTGTTACCTATCAATATATATAAATTATCTATGTCCCTGATCTTAGATGAATTACTTGTCTAGGTGGCGGGTCACATGCTTGCAAACAGCATAAAATTTATCTACCCAATGGGTAGATGAACACACACACACACACATTGACAGCTATTGAACAAATTTTCATAAAAGCAAACAGGCATCACACAACACTTTCAGGCATCAATTTTGTTAGCAATGCTCAATCTAGATAAATCTTACTTTAAGGTTCCTGATATTCCTTTATTTTTTTATTTTAGGATATAAACATTCCAGTGCCACCTCCGGCAAGCACAAACAATGAGCCAAACTCCAAGCGCCAGCGGCTGGACTCTTCAGAGTTATCAAGCAATACAACCTTAGAGGGGACACGAGTGTATGCTCTGCCCAATGGCACCGTGCCCTGCAACAAGCCACTCAGTGAACTCATACATCTTGTCAAACCACACATAAGGGAACTTGTTGAGGATTCTAATTTGGTAAGTTTTTAACAATAGGTAATATCTATGGCGATATAAGTGAGTTATAAACTTTTTATGACACTATATTGGCTGCTTCAATCTATTTTGGAGACATAGCCAGTGTGTATGCCTGTTGTGGTGCCCAGTGACACACCAGTAGCTATTTCCATGGGGCACTAATTGGGTAGTGGCAAGCGCAGCGTGGGACGACCGCCTGCCAGATGGACCGACGATCTTGTGAAAATCGCAGGAAGTCGTTGGATGCAGGTGGCATCGGACCGGTTACGCTGGAAAGCGATTGGGGAGGCCTATGTTCAGCAGTGGACAAGTATAGGCTGAGATGATGATGATGATATGGTGAACACCAGTGGCCATATTTTGATTTAAAAAAAGCCAGGAATTAGTCCCGCGTTGTGCATTTACAAATATGAACACATACACAAACACTTGGAAAGAAACAAATATTTGTGGATCAGACAAAGATTTGTTCTTAACTACTTAATCCAGTGGGCGAAGTGGCTTCAGCTCACAACCACTTGGCCAAGTCCACTGAAGGTTTGCAACCATTGTGAATTCAAAATATTTTTCTTTCTGTTACTGAAGAAATAAAATTACTTCATGTACAAGTTCTTCAAGTACAAATAATGAAATAGAACTTACATAAGATGTTAGTGTTATGTATTAGATTACTGTTTACATTCATCTCACATAGACAAAAACAATTTAGTCTTTTTTTGAAGATGGCAAAAAGCTATGCAGCTTTCAAATTATTATCTATACACAATTTTATTTTTAACTGTAGTAACTTCTACTACAAGGAAATAATCAAAATGTATTTTTTAACATACATACATTTTCATCTTTTATACATTTCATTCTGATATAAAACTCAAGTCTACTCTAAAAACTGGTATTGGGGAAAAAATTAGCATGCTAAATCTAGAACACTGTAATTAAATTAACACCCATTTTGAGACACAAAACATAAGAAATATTTTTAATATATGTATTTTTAGAATTTAAATGAACACAACACTACTGCCTAAAACCGAAGTCCTGTTTTCTGTTGTTTGTTTATAAATGATAAACTGAAATTACTGAGCCAATTTAAATAATTCTTTCACTATTATAAAGCTACATTATCCAGGATTAACATAGACCTGGCACTATTGTCGACTAGGTGCAGCGCTGCTGGAAACTGTTAGTTAAATTATCTTTTAATTCCATTCATTTAGATTCCAGTAATTGTTTGGGATAAATTACAATCAAACTTTAAAACTTGATGAATGTTTGTTCTCATTACCATTTTTAGATGTTTTAGTTGTAATTGCAATTTATAACAAGTGTAATATGAAGGCGACAGTATTTCCAAAGACAAATAAAAATGTTGTTACCAAAAAATGTTTGAATTTTGTGTTAAAAAAGTTTTAAAGTTAAGTGCCTACCATAGGCACTAATAACTCTGTGGGTTCACAGTGTTCTTATCAAACACTATGAACCCACAGAGCTAACTAACCAGCATTAAGCTCTGTCAATCTGAGATGAGTGACTGTTGGTGGCATTTCTATATTTAATCAGCCAAATTCAAAGCCATATGGCAGCCTTGATATGTTCGGAAAGCAGATGGTCACGAACCTGCCTCCACTTATCCTCATGGGTATTTGTTTTAGATTGTAAATTTTTGTTTTTATACCACTACTACTATATCATCACGCCAGGTCCCTGGCGGGGTAATATAGTAGTAGTAGGGTAGTTTGGATCTTTTTAAACTGTTAACAAAGTATACATACAGGGTGGAATTTTAAGATGGGGCAGTAAGGGTAGCTATCTCAACCAACAATGCTACAGGAAAACGGTCTTCAGAGACTCCTTAACTTTTTTCGTCACGTTGAGTTGCATTTGCAGATCTTGAAAAAAGAAATTCAATGGATGATTTACACAATTTTTTTTTAATGCCATTCGGTCCTGTTGCTTATATTGATCAATAACTTCTATTAAACCAACTGAGGAGCACTAGAAAAGTCAGAAATCGCAAAAACGTTTCCCATACATTTTGTAGGGAATCATCGTGGCTCATCTTGTCCTGTATAGGCCTCATCAAATGTGTAAACATATTTAATGATTAGTCATTAATTTAATGTGTAGCTATAATTCGTCGCTGCTATTGGTCAATTGATTTGTCGTCAATAGCTTCATGACGTCAATCACTTGTTTTATGATCAAGTTTCAAAGAAACAATGATGCAAGCAATGTTGACCTACAATAAAGGTCAATATTCATGTATCATCTAAGGCGAATTATTTTGCCATGTTTTTCTAGTAACTTTTTGTTTGTGCTTAAAGCAAATCAGTATTAACAGTATATGTTAACATAAAATGTTTATAGGTCTTTGTAAAGTTCTGCTTCTGCCTAAGTTTAATAATGTAGTTAAATTCCAGCAATTATTATATAAAAAGAAAAACACATCCTTCTTTTAATTCTGTATTATATTTTGACTATTCAATTTATATATTTTTAATATATATAAAAAAAAATCTGCCTCGTTGGCCTGGTGGCAAAGCGCATTGCTTTGTGATCACGAGGTCCTGGGTTCAAATCCTAGGTCGGACAAATTTTCTAACGAAAAATTCCCAGTATGAGTCCGGAGTCTGGAATTGTGCCCGATATATGGCTATAGGCTCGCCCCCTATTACATGAGACCTAACATCGTCGGCGAAACGTGGGTGTACTCAGTACACCTCTGCCACCCCTCTGGGGAATATAGGCGTGACGGTGTTTTTTTTTTTTAAATTACACAAGTTGCCTGTATTTACAGTCGTACAAGGATCTTTTGGCCCGCGGCCAAAATAAAAACTAAAGCTGTCATCTCGTGAAATGACATTACATGACAATCGCAGAGTTGCCGTTGCCTATGAAGTTTACCCAAATTCTTTTTTAATTAGTAACCATGGGCCAAAAGATCCTTGTCGGACTATTCTTCTGCATTTCAGCGCGAAAATAAGAATTTTGTTTTGTATTTTCTAGTACCTACTTTATGTCGCTGAATAAACGTTTTTATTTGTTTTTCATTCACTGTCATAGACAGTCAAGTGTGCAGTCATATATTGGCTCATTGGTTGATGAATTCATTTGTTCACAGCTGAAGATGTGGATCTCATTTATGATCCCTAAAATCGAAGACGGCAATAATTTCGGTGTTTCAATACAAGAGGATACACTGGCCGAGATCCAGTCGGTGGAGTCCGAGGCGGCGGCGTTCTTCGACCAGATTTCACGGTACTTCATATCGCGGGCAAAGATCGTGTCCAAGGTCGCCAAGTATCCACATATTGATGACTATAGAAGAGCTGTTAGAGTGAGTAACATTTTTCCATAAGTACTTTACTTTTTTTGAATATTTTACATTTTTACAGTGGTAGCCTATTGGTTAGACCGATGGACTGCAAAGTCAGAGGTCTCGGGTTCGTACCCAGGCACGCACCTCTGTTATTTCGAAAGCATTTGCGTTTTAAAAATTAACTATCACTTGCTTTAACAGTGAAGGCAAACATCGTAAGGAAACCTGCATGCCAAGAGTTTCTCGAAGATGTGTGAAGTTCGCCAACCCGCACTGGGCCAGCGTGGTGGAGTATGGCCTAAACCCTCTCAGTTTGGGAGGAGGCCCGTGCCCAACAGTGGGACAGTTTCTTAACAGGGCTAATATTATTAATATTTATTACATTTTTACATTCGGTTTTCACGCTAAGGCCAGCACAAAGATGGATCAATGATGTGTGTAGGTAAGGCCTGGCCAAGACTGGTTCAGGATAGGGATATGTTGCCTAAGAGGGAGGAGTCCTATGCCCTGCAGTGGGTGGAATGAGCTGAAAGTCATGTCATTTTGCTCGGTGTTTTCTTGATTTGAATCCTGGATTATTGTGAGCATTTTAGGCTGTCACTGCTTCATTGATCCGACGGCCTAGCATAAATAAGAAGTGTACCCTATGGTTATTTTTTACTAAAAATGTATACTGTAGTGGGGTGGTTTGCAATACATATATTGCCACACTTTGTGCTCACTGATTCGAGTTCAAGTCTTTTCCTAAATAAAAGTACCTGTTATCCCATATGATATGAGGTGACATTATTGCAACTAGTCCCTTACACGTGGGTTTCATTTTGTATTTTAATATTGAACCACTTCACATATCATTTCGCTTCTAAATGACAATTGTCAATATGAACGAAGATGTGAAATGAAGATTAGAATGAACGAACGAAGCGCTGACTCACAAAATTCGTACACTGGCGAATCTCGATTTCCCATGTCTTCTCGCTCCTTCTACTCTTAATGCGGTAATGGAGGTTCCTCATAGGTGCCTCGCGAGCAAAAATAAGGGTTTCGGTCATCCTCATATATAATACGCGATGTACGGTCAGCAACGTAAGTCGCTTAACATTCTCAGTTTTTCGAATCACTTGCACACTTTTGTTTTACATGAAAGATTTTTTTTTTCTATCTATCTATATCATCACGCCAGCTCCCTCGCGGGGTAGGCAGAGAGTACAGAGTTCCAACAGGTTCTTTCCTTACATACCTCTCTGGCTTCCTCCACTCTCATAGTTCGTCTCATACACACTTGCCGGTTACGGAGACTCTTGACTTGCCCTTCAGCTAAGACACGGTCTATTTGGTCATGGTAAGATAGTCTAGGTCTTCCCCGGCACCTACATTCTTCCACTTTCGCATTGTATATCTGTTTTGTCATTCTTTCTTCTGGCATTCTTTCTATATGCCCGAACCAACGGAGCATACCCTTTCTCATCTTTACACCGATACTATCTTTCATACCTACTCGCTTTCTTACTACGCTGTTGCGAATACGGTCGGTCAGCGTGACTCCGCACATCTTCCGCAGAGATCGCATTTCGACCGCATTTATCCTGATTTCGTTCTCCTTCTTACATATTTTTTTTAAATTAATATGTTTGAATATATTTCTAATAATTTGATTTTGACAACGCTCACCAAAGTTAATATAAAATAAACAGTTACTTTACGACAGATACTTGCGTTGCTGACTGTACCCCGCGCTATACATACTCAACAGTTAGTCCATCATGTAGCTGCCATGTGAATATAATAACTCAATCTTTTTGACCAACGATTAAACTGGTTAATTGAGATACGACCGGTTTCATGCGGACCTGCTTTTCATCCCGGAAGTTATAAAGGGGTTCATCAATTTTGTTTTTGATAAACAGGAACTGGACGAGAAGGAATACCTGTCGCTGTGGCTCGTGATGTGCGAGATACGCAACCGCTACTGTTCACTGCACGACATCGTCATCAAAAACCTGGAGAAGATTAAAAAGCCACGCTCATCCAACGCGGAGTCTTTATACTAGGCACCTAATAATCTCAATTAGCATCTTTTTAGTCACATGCAATTATAAGAATACATTGTGAATTTAAGAGTAATACTAAAAATAGTCTATTATTATATTTTTTATTCACTGGACGTTGTTTCTGTAAATAATTTTAATATTAAAACTGTGTGATATATATACGAAAATTGTTCATATTTTATCTTTGCAATTCGTATCCCGTACAATAATAATAGTAACAAAATATTTGACAACTCCAAAATGAAGAATAATATTTCAGATTCAGAATACGTTTGAAATAAATTACATGCTGTTTGGACGCCATTTTGATATTTACAGTTAAGGCGCTGGCTTTGATCTAGTGAGTAAAAAATAGATTTCTTATTCATATTGTAGTCTTGTAGCAAGATGGAGAGAATGGGAGACTCGTATTATGACTTGAGACTGACTGTTGTAATTAATTGAGATAATTAACATCAATATTAATTCAATATTGACATTTCATTCATAATCTGTATTACTATCGTTGCAAAAGTTTTAAGCTTGTATCACCAAACGGATTACCGCGTAGTATAATTATACAAAAATGCCGACTTGCTATGACACTACAATGTGATTCAATTATGCCTCCAGTTGTTCCAAAACTGTTGAATAATAAGTTTTTTTAGGCTAAAATTGTTGTTACTTAAATGATCCTTCATTTGATATGATGACTTAAAAATATCAGTTCAATAGACAGGGAAGTGTCGTTTCCTACTATCTAAAAAGTGATATGATTGGCTTATAGTCAATAATTTAATTTAACACTGTACCCAATGTCGATAAATAAAAACATTTATATAAATGTGTAATACTTGTTTTCTTTTTGATTTGTTAAGAACTAGTATAATGAATACCGCCCAGTAACTTAAGGATTAAAGCGCACAATGTCCCGCAACGCGTCGCTTGTTGTCGGGCGAAGTGAACGAATCAACATAGTTTCGCGATTCTAAAGCCGTCGACCAATGCCCAAAGGAGTTATTTTTAAATTGCAAACAATTTTAAAGAGAAAAGGAATTGACGGAAAACTCTATGAAAGAGCTCAACAGGTTCGTTAAAAATTAATAAATAGACTAAGGTATTTGCGCGTTGGGAACCGAGACTCCTTTCAGAGTCGAACAAAAACTCACTCGAGTAACAATATCACGCGATTGTTTACAGATGATTGATTAGGTAGATTACTGCAGTCTTCCGAGTTAAATAATCATAATATAGGATACTAGGACTTAAGTTTAAGCCAGTGGTAGTGATTATATGCTCTGGCCTGTGGCCACACGAGATATAGGTTTATTTCTGTGATCCACATGTTTCTGCCGGGCATTTGTGCTGTAAACCTACGAGGAAGGAGTAAGCAACGTTTTATAAGAATAAAAAATCACGCCGACATTCAGTACCCACCTATCATCTGCGCGTATCTGCTACAACAGTAGTACGGGCGCCAACGAACACCACCAACGGCGGCCTGTTTTTGTACGTTTTAAATGTTGATAATCGCCCTTTTTGCTACAGTCCGCGCCTATTTTATTAAACTTAGCTAGGGATCACAGGTATATAAAAATACTAGTAGATGCCTATCCACCCCGCGGGGGATTTGGCGTGATGATATAAGTTTATCGTGTTGGCCAATATAAAAACGGTCTGAAGGAAACAATTTTAAGGATCTAATTAATAATGATATTATTGGGGATATGGCCACTAACAAAAGTCAACCAAGTTTCGTTTTCAGAACTACGTATTTTGACGTAGGTATCATTCTTTTGGGGTAAGATATTTTGACAGTCATTTATGCTAATAGGACGTTTAATTTTCTATTTCTTATCAATCTTGATTTAATATTAAATATTTTTAGCTTTATTTTAATTATGGTTTTAAATTTTTAAAGGTATTTGCGATAATGGCGAGCGACATCGACAAGGGTAACTTTGGTGACAGCACCGGAAATAGAATGCATCTCGATCTAAAACATAACAATTGTAATCATATTTTTGACGGTGCAGGCGAAAATATACAATACCATAGTGATTCTGAATCAATCGCTTCGAGAAAGAGTAAAACACGTTACATTAATCCTGCGATTTATATAGAGCAGGTGGAGGCTACGCACTCTGTGACGTCGCTGCTTACTGACTCCTACATCGATGACGTAACTCCTCATCCTCACAGCACGTACAGAAGTAACTCTACTCCATTTTTGAGCGGTCGTGGGTCTACAACTTCATCGGGAAGTGTGAAAAGGAAATCGTGCCGTTTGACTAGCGTGCCGAAAGACCTGAATGATGACGAAGATGAAGAAACACCGCGAATGGACCGCACTTATCGTGAAGATGGACCTGATACGTTTAGGTTGTCTGTAGCATCAGTGTCTACCACCATCACAGCCAAAGAAGAACGAGAGCGCAATGAAAAGAAAAAGCAAGAAGCTTTTAAACAGTGGTTGGCTAGGAAAGATCAAGAGGTAAAATTTTGTAATTTGTTAAAAAAAACTGTCCTGTCTTAAGTCAGTACAGTTTCATTAATGGTTCATAGTATGGTATAGTATAGTTGTATCAAGGCATGATATAATTCAGTTGGTACATTACCTATTAGGGAAGTTATTTGTATAAATATATTTAGGTACCACACAACTATATACCTCCCTGCTATCTACATAAAAATATTTTTAATCATAGAAACTTTAATCTAATTAAATCTCTCATACATGGGATTTAATTGGATCTCAAGCCTTGCTCGGGGACAAAGGTTCAATAGGTAGAGACCCTTCGAGAGTGTCTAATGTTATGTAGTTTGCTTAGGTTGTTCGCCTGTCGAGATCAACCATTAAATTGTTATATATATATATTGAATATTGAAATATCAACGGCTAGCTGATAATTTCGACGGCATTTGTAAGAAATTAAGTATACCTATGTAAGGAAAGAGTCAATGGTTATGGAAAATGAGGATTGGATAAATGAAACCAGGCTATTCCAAAAATATTTAAGTATCCACCAATAATCCATACCTATCATAACTAGCATGCGACATCTTTGGCGGACGGTTATACGACAGTAATACGTGATGCTACTAACTAGATGGGCTCTCAATAATTAGATACTGTAGTCATAAGACAATTGAGGGTAACACCGATGAGAGCATTTCAGGGGTGTGTCAAGCTCAACAGGTTCGTTAAAAATTAATAAATAGACTAAGGTATTTGCGCGTTGGGAACCGAGACTCCTTTCAGAGTCGAACAATAACTCACTCGACTAACAATATCACGCGATTGTTTACAGATGATTGATTAGGTAGATTACTGCAGTCTTCCGAGTTAAATAATCATAATATAGGATACTAGGACTTAAGTCTAAGCCAGTGGTAGTGATTATATGCCAGAAGCACATACTTGAACATAAGTTTTAAATTATAAAATTCTTATGGATAGTGTTCTCACTATAAAAATCTCATTTCCGTGTTAGAAACGTAATAAGGCCCGAATCGAGAAGATGAAACGGCAAGTCTCTGCAACAACGACCTCGGAACAACGCGAAGAATCGTACCGACGGTGGTTGGAGCGCAAGCGCACGCAGGTGGAAAGGCAGCGTGCCGAGGATATTATGCGGCAATATCGCCACAACGAACAGCTTGAAAAAGATCGCACTAAGCGCGATAGAAACAAGGAGGAAAAGCTATCTGAATGGGTGCGAAGGAAAGAGGAAGAAATGAAAGGTATAATCGCCAAATCCTACTTTTACCGTGACTTTATAATAGCAACATAGATAATGGTCTATCTATATCATGACAGATTCTTGGCGGTGTAGGAGATTTTGACGGACGATTTAGCGCAGTGGTTAAGAGCTTAAGCCGTTCTGCCCACTGCGTCTTATAGTCGCGGGTTCGAGTTCCGCACGGGACAAATCTTTGTGATCCACAATTATTTGTTCCGGTCTGGGTATTTGTGTATGTGAATTTTCATGTTTGTAAACGCACCCACGACACAGGAATAATTCCTAGTGTGGGGCTACGTTTAATAAAAAATAAAAAAAAATGCTGTCATAATATGCACCGTCACGCCTATATTGTCCAAGCGGGGGTGGCAGAGGAGTACTGACACTCACGTGCACCGGGGTTGATGTGTGGGATGTAATGGTAAGTGTCGAGGCTATAGGGAGTGTTCTAATTTTATCTAGCTGTCTCAAGAAATTATCATGTGGCTGTGTTGCAAATTATGACAACAGGTGTTACAATGCAACATTGCCATTCGTTCTTCTGTCTGCTCGTCTTAATGCCCTGCTGATCATGCTAGGTCACTCCAGATCTTAGATGGAAGTTTCTTCACGATGTTTTCCTTTAATGTTAGTGATAGCCTAGTAGGTAGAACTCTTGTTTTCTAATACCGAAATCCAAGTTTTAAATCCTGTTGCCTTTGGGTTTTTTCGACACCAATGTACAATATGCGATTATTAATTGCTATGGGCGATAAGTTATTTCGTGAAATCCTATATATCCGATACTACCTAAAAGTCTTTAAAAGACGTGAAATAATATGCCAGAAGAACTGCGACAGGCTCGGCCCCAGTATCTCCTTTGCGCATCCGACGGGGAAGAGTTATGTAGTATTTATTTTATTTACGTTAGTAAGTAATATCGATAATCTTTGGTGGGATCCTTATCACAGCGATGAAAACCAAAGAAGAGCGTCGTGCAGCACGGCTGGCCATTGACGAAGAGCGCCGTCGCTCTAACGGAGAACGCGCCTACCGCGACTGGTTACGGACTAGCAAGAACAAGCCTTTGCCAGTGCCTCTCAACCAAGGAGAACTTAGTATGTTTCAAATATCATCATCAGTTTAAAAGCCGTCCACTGCAGGACAAATGCCTTCCCAAAGATTGTCACGGCTGCCGGCTTGGTGCTGTACGCATTCAGCTTTTACCTGCATCCGTCACCAGGTCATCGGTCCTCCTTTTGGAGGGCCTACTCCACGTTTCAAATGCATAATAATATTTATGAAATACAAACAAAAAAGAATCACAAGTTCATGCACTTATTTTGAGTCTGTGTCATACCTACTGTAGTACGGTTTCGTGATTAACCTGCCCACAATATTGTCGATTTAATTTTGGCAAGTTAATATACAAATGCATCCTTTAGCATGGTCGTCCGTATTTATAAAGTACCTACTTCTCTTTTTTACATATATAATAGGCACAACCACCAATCTTTAACTAATTAAGATAAGCACAAATGAAAACAGGTACTCTTGTTTACCTATTTATATATTTACCTATTGAACAAATACAAAATGCATTTTTACTACTTTGCTGAATGTTTAGTACATGAAAACCATGCCATATCTTTTAACCTTATGGTAAAGAAGTTATAATTAATGTTATAATTATTAATCTATCTATTCATATTATCACGCCAGATCCCTTGCGGGTTGGGCAGAGAGTACAGACTTCCTAAAGGTTCTTTCCTTACATACCTCTCTGGCTTCCTCTACTCTCATAGGTCGTCTCATACACGCTCGCCGGTTACGGAAACTCGACTTCCCCTTCAGATGAGACTGTCTATTTGGTCATGGTAAGTTAGTCTAGGTTTTCCCCGGTACATCCTTCCACTTTTGAATTGTATATCTGTTTTGTCATTCTCTCTTCTTTCTATATGCCTGAACCAACGGAGCGTACCCTTTTCCCATCTTTACACCGATATTATCTTTCATACCTACTCGCTTTCTTACTACGCTGTTGCGAATACTGTTAAGATTATAATTATGTTTTAGGTATGCGTGGTTCTGTATCACAGATGTACGTCAACCCAACACCATGGCAATCCCCAACATGAGGACTAAAGAACTACTTAATTGTACATAATTATTGTAGGTGCTTCTCAAATTGTGATATCGGTTATTGCTAATGTGGTACTCGCGTCATGGTCAATTTTTGTTGTGGTCTACATGAAATTAGTATCACTATTATTTCCTAGACTGTTTCATTTTAGAATAAATTTTCCATTTTTTAGATTAATATTTTGTTGTAGTATAATTGTTTATTATATCAGAACATTGTTGTTGTGAGAAATGTAAAGCAAGTTGAGAGCTTAAATAAAACAAAATTTAGACATAACGTTATTTTAATTTTAATAATAGAGATTACATTAATAGGGCCCCGATAAGTATAAATACGTAAATAGATAACGATACGAACGATAAAATTCAGAAATATTAGAATATACTACCTGTTCGGCACGACATTTTAATTCTAAAACTATTTTAAAGAAAATGTGCAGAACAATGTGTGTGATAGTAATAAGCTTAAAATATTTTCTAGACTATATCTATAACCACACAGTCCGTTTATAAAAGTTTTTGTACAAGCCACAGCCAACTTTGACGCTTATAAATGTTATGTTCTATTTTGACCTTTTAAACTAACAGGGTCGATGATTTTTAAGTTTATTTTGGGTATTAGTAAACTTCCTCCTCCTCTTTAAGGCGTAGGATGTCAGATTTGTTCATGAAGTAGTACGTGGGCTGACGGCCCTTGAGGTCCTTGAGAACCCGCTTGGCTCCACCTTTAATGAGTATTCTGCTGAGGGATTCAAGTTTGTCGACGCCCATTGCATAATGTAGGGGTGTGCGCTCCAGCTGCAGAAAAAAACATATAAGCTGCCTTCTTATGACAATAAGTCGTTAGGTTTTATTTATTTTATAAAGCCTATAAATATTTGAAAAAACCGCTTTAAATTATGCTATGTTTTACCTTGTCCAGGAGTAAAGGCGGAGCTTAACTATATAATTACAATAGGAATTGCCGACGAAAAACTTACATTATCTCCAACTCTCAACAATTCCGGATAGTTTTGCGCCAAATACGTAACAACTTCCTCATGCTGTGCCAATACAGCAATGTGGAGAGCGGTTCTCCCAAAAGAGTTCTGACTACGGGCGAGAGTGCGACCTCCTTCATTTGACAAGGCAGCTTGAACCGCTGCTAAATCACCTCTTCTTACTGACCCATGCAGGGACTCCCGAGATTCCTTAAAAAAAAATACCTTTTTAGAGCAACATATGTATTTAGTAGTAATTGATTCGCCTGACTCTGGTTCACAGCTGATGAAATAATTTTATCTTAATAACACACTACCCCAGCTGTGTCCCTGAAATAACGATATAGGAAATCCTAACTTGCAGTAATAGGTATCGATAGGGTAGGATATAATATGCGCTACGGACGGAGTACGGAATAGAAGGCTAAAACATAATTCAGTTTGTATTTGTACTGAAGATAACTTTTCTCCGCATATACTAAATATTAATTCTTTATTGGATTGCAGATATCGTTAAACCTTGCATAGGTATAACAACCTATATCAATCTAAAATATATCAATCCAAAGTGTGAGAATTGAATTTCATTTCTTAGTTTCGTATATATCGTACCAAATAGCACATCGAAGACCTTTAAACGTGATAGGACCTGGTATGTAGGCAAAATAAAGAAAAATGCTTTAGGTAAATTATATCCTTACTTCAAAAGCCGGTATTGAAGCGAGCAGGTTGCTCATATCACTATCGCCTCTCTTAGCGATCACCTCTGTAATTGGCACTCCCTCCTCGTCGACTACATCTAATAAGTGATCATAGCCTTCCATTAATAATTCCATGATTTTCTCCGTATTCCCTGTGAAGAGCATATAACGTATTAGCTTAATCAGTTAGTACAGGTTTTTCGTCAATGGTGAATGCAATGAACGATATTGTGGAAGACCAGTACAAAAATGGGTTGATGATGTCGTTTTTGTCTAAGTGCAAGTGGTAAAATCTGGCTAACATTGAGCTCAAGATAGGTATATGTGACGTAAGAGATACAGGGCTTATGCCCTGTAGAGGGTGCGATGAGCTGGAAGTGATGATTGTGCCGAGTTGGAAAATATAGAAGACTTTACGGTGATTATACCATGAATGCCTTTGTTTGCCATTTATCATTATAAAGCCTTACCTCTAGCAGCTAAATGTAAAACCCATTTGTCTATCTCAGCGGTATTCTCTGGTACGTTAGCTTGAATGGAAACATCTCGTGCAGTCCTGTATAATTCATCTCTAAAACCTAAACTGATATCTGATTCTTGAAGCAGTTGAAATAGGGCGTTCCGTGCATGTGTGCGTGCAGCAGCGAAGTGCAGCATGGACTGTCCATGTTCATCCTTGAAAAAGGCATAAAGTTATACACTGATTCTGGAATGGTTTATTACTTCCATATTGTTACATGTTTCCATTTTCTTAATTTTGGTGTAAGGTATGCTTTATATCCAACATTTTGTTGTAATCGGACAATTGACGGACGATTTCGCGCAGTGGTTAAGAGCCTCAGTTGCTCCACTACACGCCCACTGCGTTTCGGTCTGGGTATTTGTGTATGTGAATTTTCATGTTTGTAAACACACCCACGACACTGGAATAAATCCTAGTGCGGATACGTTTTTTAGAAAGAATAATAACAAAATCTATAAAATTAATTACTAGCCATTAAATATTTTTAGGAAAGGTGTCTTCTAAACTATGTCACAAATATTTAATAATAGCCTGCTGCCTCAGTTGTGTTAGCAGGACTAATGTCCTGTAAAGACTGATATACAAATAGCAGAGGAGCTTATTCTATGATATCAAAGTATTTCTCTTACCCTACTGGCACTGCTGAAAGCTGTCTCTGGAGCGTCGGGGCTGGTAACTGGCTGCGGATCAACGGTAACTACGTCTATAGGCCTGTGTGGCCTTGTTGCTGTTCGATTGCCACTGTGCTCCTCTTTTGATGGAGCTGGTTGTGCTATGGGCTGCGTTAGCAGCTGCTCGTTCTCGATTTTTGCCGCCTCTTGCGCCAGTACCACGTTGGATTCCTGACAAAACAGGCTCATTTGATTGAAGTTTCCTTTCTCTTGCAAGTTAGTAGGGTAGGTAGGCTATATCTACAGGAAAAGGAGTTATAACTTTATAAAAAACGGAGTACTAGTTTAATCATAATAAACCAGAGAAAAAGAACTTAATCATCGGATAGGAAAAAAAGAAAGGACGAAGTGTATGTATTGGTTGAAGTTGTTATTCAATTTAAGTTTACCTTGACAATTTCAAGCTTATGCGCACAAAATTTTAGTAGAATTCAACAAATTAAATGAATTGTGTAAAAACACACCTTGGTAATTAACAAAGTCAAACATGGGTGTTCATGTAGGTGATATAACGAAAATAGAATAAGCATTTTCCTGGAAAACCCCGAAATATACCGCAGCCAGTGAAAAACATGACATGACAGTGGCTCACCTGCGTACCTATTTTTGACTTGTCTTTTTCGGGGAAATTATGGAGAAAACTCGCTAGGAACGCGATCGGGTCCTTCGGCTTTACGTTAGCCACCTCGGTTAGACCTTTGATCAAAGGATCGCCGAGAGCTGTGAACACATTGTCTACATAAACGTCCTTGTCCTCTTTCACGTCCATTTTAACATTTATTTGATTATATAGCTTACACTTGGCGAGATATCTGCCTTCGTCGGTGTTAAACATGGGAATGTCCATGTGACCATTGTCGGCTTGGCTCGGGCCTGAAAGCGATTAATTATTCATTTGTTACGTCCTTCATTGTGGGTGGTCGAAGGGTTGTTGAAATGTATAAAACATATGTGGTTTGTACACGAAAACAACCACCTGGGAGGCAGGGAGGGTGGTGTGTCATATGATTAATGTTGATTGTGGTGGCGGAAAGTAGTCGAAAAGCCTCTATTAACACACGGCACTCATAATTAATATGACCCATTGTTATCGATCGATTTTCTGTGAAAACCAATTTTTGTTTTTCATCTTGTCATAATTTACATAATTACGGAGTAAAAAGCCAACTGTTAATGTATATATATATATATATATATATATATATATATATATATATATATGTAATTACTATACTAATCTACGTATTGGTAAATGAAATGTGTTATCTGAGGAACTAAATTGGCATCTAATGTTGGAAAGACAGGATTAGTCAATGATGAACGTGCGATATACAAAGCATTTTTCGTTTTCTTTTTGTGTAAAAGCGTGAACGCTTGCAAATTTTAATTGTGTAAGACTCACATGAACACGGGACCACGTACACAAAGAATAAATTATTCAGTACTGACCTAAAACTTTATAGACGGAAATACGTCTATTTTTGGTCAGAGCAGCAACCACAGCTGCACTGCTGGGTACTTTTCAGCACCTACAATCTTTCCAACATTTGATTACAATAGTGGTGAAGTGGGAACGTGAAGATTACTACAATTTACATTTAATCTATGTATTGTGATGATTAAAAATATTGTGAAGTCTTATTAAAGCTTTTCCTTCTTCTCTGGACTTTCCTGTCCAGTTAAGCTGCTTCGTTTTCTGCGGAAAATGTTTGATAGCATCGTAGCAATATGTGCTGAATTTTGCATTGATAAATCTTTCTCAAGATGGAGTAGATTCGAAGCAGCGGTTGTAAAATCGTTGAAACAATTCATTTCAGTGGTACTTAAACATTGGTAGTTGCTAATTCTAGCAATATCAGTACTTAGAGTCTCTCGATATTGTAACCCTCTCATTGCACACAAATATTTCATATTGTCTGGATCTTTCGAAAGACCAGGAAAATTGACAATAAGACTAAAGCGAATACTGGCGCCTAGAAACGTTGGTCTACTTGACAAATGCCCGAGCTTTGGATCCCAAACGAAATCAAGTTTTTCATGAAGATAAGTCATAATGTACGATATTTTGCTGAATGGGAGACCGATTTCTCCTGGCAAGTCTTGTGACGTAGATACAACAACTCGAATATGATCATGTACGTTGATCCATATCGCCACACTTTTATCGTCACTCACGAATACGCCACGTCCGTAAGGCCAATGTCTTCCATGTAGCCTAGTACAATCATCTATTTCTTCCTTGTCACAAAGAGCTATCAATAAACCATTAGACGCCAAAGTCGCACATATTTCAGACGGTTTCTCTAAAACTTCATTTAATGTATAATACGATCCGCCTTTTTGATCTGATTCAGGATTAGTCTGTTCTCTAAATTTTGAGAAGTCCTCTTGCATCAGTATGGTTGTTAAAATTCTTTCTATTGTTTCCAACTTACCTACTTTCAAGTTCAAAGGGAATTCAAAACCTTTTAAGTTTCTTGAACATTCTATTGTTCCAGTTAGTACAAATTCATCATTAGGGTCGATATTTAATTCAACGAGAGGCTCGGTCGATAGGTTTGTTAAAGATGTTTTAATGAAGTCACTATT
This sequence comes from Phalera bucephala, assembly GCA_905147815.2. NCBI lineage: Eukaryota > Metazoa > Arthropoda > Insecta > Lepidoptera > Notodontidae > Phalera > Phalera bucephala. Next base: position 19,340,269 of record LR990621.1, read on the forward strand.
GGGGTGTGTCGGCAATTCTGAGTTTATATTTATGTTGTGCAGATCTTTAATCAGCGGTAATAGAAACTCCTGAAATACTTCGTAAACATAATAGTCTGGTGCTGTTATTCCACCGGGAAAATCTTCTTCTACCGTTTGGATAATATTTCGGTTATCAGGTAATTTTTTTACAGCAGGCCATATTACATCGAATAAATCATGATCTAATTTTGTAATTCTGTGTTTAATACTTTCAAATATTGGCCTTTTAAGGAATCTCCCTAAAACCCGTGGCGGTGTTGTTCTATTTGATGACGCAGATAGAGGAGTACGAGTTGGGCGGGCTGATGATAAGAGACGATAGCATCGCTCTAGCGTATCCAATGCTTCAGGTGAATCCAACAGACGACGAGATGATACATGATCCCCAGGAACTAGACATATTCAAATCATAAACATGTGTAGTAGACTTGTATACAAGCTATATATACTAAATTACATAATTACTAATAAATTATTATAAACTATATTATATTGTGACCATTACTATCACAGTTGTATTACATACCTTTGTCAGCAAACATAGTTTTAGCTGTATCTTCACTTATACCATAATCTGATAACAAGTGATCAAATGGAAGTAAAGATGAATTCTTTTGATATTCCTCAGGCGATTTACCATTCTGAAATAACAAGAAGTAATATTAAAAACCTTTATAAACAGCGAGGAAAACCGATGTAATGTGTAAAAAATTATATCATAAGTGTCTTACGTCATCCAAATCCTTTGAATTGGCACCGAGTTGTTGAAGCAAGTTATAGTAGTGTCCATTATCCGGCAGAACTGCAGCATAATGTAGAGCAGTTCGTCCTTCAAAGTCTACTGCTGATAGTGTTTCCGGGAACCTGCGTTTTAGATTTTACCAACACAGCTAACTTTTACGCATAAAATCTCACATACATATCAATGTTATAACATCGTATGAAAAACTTACCTTCCACCGAGATATTTTATGATATTAGTTTTTCCAAATATTGTGGCCACATGTAAAGGAGTTGCACCGTTTGGTGATATGGGATCCCTGGCTATTGCAAATTTTCGCCTATCTAGTGCAGCTTGGAGATCTCTTATATTCCCTTCTCTTGCAGCCACATGAACTTTGTTTATTTTTTGCTAAAAATAGGTATATTTATAAATTTTCTATGCAATTATTATTTTAAATTAGATCTGTACAGGACTTCACAGGTCGTCGTGATGATCTTCAGCGGAGGCCTTTTTCCTACAGTGAATGTCTTTCGGCTGGTGGTGACGTAAGTTACTATGTGCCTGCCTTTTAAAGTCCTGAATTAGAACTCCAATTCAAATTCGGGAGTTTTAAAATTTTATATGTGTAGGAATATGTGAAGGATAATTAACTATTTACCTGATTAGGGAATCTAAATTGTTTTTGGGAGACCTGCTAATTGTTTTAAATTATAATATATAATAATATTAGCCCTGTTAAGAAACTGCCCCACCGTTGGGCACGGGCATCTTCTCAAACTGAGACGGTTTAGGCCATAGTCCACCACGCTGGCCCAGTGTGGGCTGGCGAACTTAACACACCTTCGAGAAACTCTTAGGCATGCAGGTTTCTTCACGATGTTTTCCTTCACCGTTAAAGCAAGTGATAGTTAATTTTTAATACGCACATGCTTTCGAAAAGACAGAGGTGCGTGCCTGGGTTTGAACACGAGACCTCTGACTTTGCAATCCAACGGTCTAACCACTAGGCTATCACTGCTGTTATATATTTTAAACAATGTATTAAAAAATAATGTTTCTATACCAATATGTCAAATTTATTGCGAGGCGAGGTAACATAGTTCCAACAGGTTCTTTTCCTATAGACCTCTCTCGCTTTCTCCTCTCTTTAGCTCTAAAATAATGATATTTTGGAATTATTGGCTAAGTTATAATTACCATATATGTTGGAACATTATCTAAGAATGCTTGTAATTCTGAATTTCTTGAACGTCTACCTATAAGCCGTGATCCTTCGCCGTTTAAAACTAAAGTTGCTAGCATTTCCATGTTTGCATTGTTTATTAAATCAGTTACTTCTGGATCTATTTCATTATCCTGAAAAATTATATGATGAAAATTTTAATGTGCATCCTGAATTTTAGGCAAGTAGTGATGTCTGTTAACAATCGCGGGCTAAACTGTAATACTTGTTGAGGTTACAAATAACTAAGAAGCTGGCAAATCAATTTATGACGGTGGTGTTAGAAGGTGTCTGTGAGAAGTACACAGTGCTACAATGATGCTTCTATTCTAATGAACACCACAATCAACTAATTAATTTACGTATTACCTTCATTAGTTGGTCGATCGACTTACTTGAGGGTATAATTTAGGATTATACTTACAACTACGAGTACTTCTCCGTGAACCGATCCCTCTCTTTGCGTCATACTTGCATCTTGCGAGTCCTGTTCAGCTTCACCACTTATAACACCGTCTATAAGACTTTCCTGTGTACTTCTGCCGTTGCTCACGTTTCCTTAATTAGCAAAATAATCAAAAATGTTGAACTTATCAGGGACCCTTTTATAATTGATTAAGTATAACGAAGATTATATTTTGATTGTTTCGAGTTTAGTGCCAGAAGAGATTTCGGCTTTACCTCTCTTGGCACTTCCCATGTCAGATATATCAGCAGTACTTTTAAGATGTGAATCGCTATACTCAGAATGTGTTTCTCCTTGTACTTGTACATCGTCATCGTCTTCATTGTGGTCATCATTGCTATTACCTTCTTTTGGCGTGGTTCCAGAATCCGGAGCTACTTGTACATTATTACCATTTAACTTGTGTTCAGCTTCGTTATCTCCATTGTCGCAAGTTTTATTGACATGATGATTTAATTCACTTTCGCCGTGACCCTCTGAGTTGTTTTCTTGGTTACTTTTTAAGTCTTCCTCCACTTTATTTACAATATTTTGTTGCAAATTATCATTCTGACGTTCATTTTTATTTTCTTCGAGGTCTGGGTGTTTTGTTTGTGATTCTCCATGATTATTTTCTTCTTTATCTAATTCATCATCTGTTTGCTTTTTGATACCTTTTTCTTGTTCGGGTTCATTGGTCTGATTAGCAATACTATTGAGATCAGTTTCATCAATTTTCGATTCGTTATTTTCTTTTCTTGTAAGATCACCCTGATTATGTTCAATTTCTTTGTTAGTATTTTCTACATTTTCTTTTTCTTCAAGTTTTTCTGCGGTTTTCAGAGGAGTTGTTATTTTATTTTCAATAGGTTTTGCTTCCTCTTCTTCGTCATGAGTCTCTTCACTGTTATGAGCATGTTCATTGTCATAAGTCTCTTCACTGTTATGAGCATGTTCATTGTCATGAATACCTTTAATATTAGAATCATTTTCATCATTATGAGTGTCTTCAGTATCATGTGCATGTTCATGCTCAGAAGCATCTTCATCATCATGAGTGTCTTCAGTATCATGTGCATGTTCATGCTCTGAAGCATCTTCATTCGTTTGAGGATCTTCATAATTATGAGCATCCTCAGAGTCATGGATTGTTGGAGCTTTATCTTCATTATTATTATCTTCTTCTGCAGCTTTTTCACTATCTTCAACTTGTTCTTTGTTCTCTGCTTCATCATCGTTTACGTCTACTTCTACTTCTGAGTCCTAAAATGCATAAATAAATGTTCATGCAGATGTTTATAAAAAAGCATCGCAAAATAACCATAACTGCATTCCGTGATTTTGTGACATGCAATGCTCACCTTATGAAAATCGGCATCATCCCTATTTTGTTTATCATCTAATTCAGGCAAATTATTAATCAGTTCATGCGTACTGCTGCCTTTCATTGCCCTTGTGCGAACATCTGTACTTTCAGATGTTGTGTTAGTATTAGTGTCTTTTGATGAAATATTTTCGTTTGATGCCTTTAAATTTCTCCTTCTAGACTTTTTATTTAGTTCGACTAAAACCTCAGTATCTAATAGCTTCCAGTCCCAATTAGATGGATAAGCACTTGAAGGCGTCCTGGGTGCTTCGGGTAGAGTTTTAAAAATGTTTTTATCTATTTCTTGTGGTCTGCTTACGTAATAGGCTGGTGTTTTATTTTTCTATAAGTAAAACATTGTAAACTTTAAGCTCATATTGAAAATCTATATAAGCTAGCTGGCTTTAGGCCTTGCCTTTATAATTCCGTAACACTTGCTATATCTTAGCATTATTACATTGTTATTAAACAGATATAGTATAAGGTTATTATGCGTTCACTAATTTTATTGCAGAGTTAATTTGATAAACAAAGTTGTGAATCTTTGTTTACTAATTACGTCATGCAGTGATTTTTAAGTAATTTGTTTTACGTCTTTTTGTGGTACCTCAGTAATACTTACATTATCAACAGCACTTTCGTCAGCACCGAGGCTGACAAGCGTGTTATAAGTATGCTGATCGTCTCTCACAGCGGCAGCGTAGTGAAGAGGAGTGCGTCCATCGTTGTCTACGTCGTTAATTCCTTGCGGATATCTGTTAGCAATGTATTTGAGGATTCCTCCATGGCCTAGACCTGCAGCCTAAATGTTTGTATTGAATATTTAAATACCAAGAAATATTTTACATGTATTGAATGCTTAATGTTCATAGACAATTCAAATTCAAAATTCAAAATCATTTATTTCAGATAACATTAGATCCATATGCGATAAATGTCAAATTAATAATAGAATAATATACAATAATAGCAATAAATCAACACTAGAAATAATTATAATAATAAAATATAATAAAAAATAAAATAAAAATTAAATAGGTACTGGTTATCAATACCTTCTCTCCGGCATGGGTACTGTTCTGTGTCTATCACAGGAATGGGTTACTTTCATAGTCTTAAACAGACGTTCAGTACTATAATCGACTAGGTGCAATATTTATTTTAAGAAACTGGTCGTGATGATTTCCGAAAAGTGAAAATATGTAAAATCTTACAATTAGTTAAATATACTGTGCCGACCCTAGATAATGGCACAGTTAACATAATGGAACAGTGGAGCATATTAGTACTAGGCGTTCGAATAAGAATCACGTACCAGACGCGCACTCTACGCGGGTTCTCAGAAGTGATCAGTAGGTATTACGCCCAAGACCTGCCGAGAAGCCGCGTAGAACGCGCATCTGTCTGCATCATTCTTATTCGGTCCGACAGAACTAAATTGCTTAACTGTTAACATATGTCAACTGTGATAAAGTTAGGAAAATATGAAGATTTTCACTTACTTTGTGCATAACAGTCAAGTTATTAGGATCCCTACAGGATAATGCTTGTGGCGGCACGGGATCACCAGAGTGCTTCAACAGACCTTCCAAGTCGTTCTGGACGACTGAGCTGTGAATATCTCGGATTGTATTCTGAAATAAGTGTTTTAATTGAATCATTGTCCTTGACTTCGTTAGCAAATATTTGCATTTAAAAATAATTTCAATAATTCGAAACTGTTCTTTGAATCATGTTCGAGCAGATACCAAAGTTCCAAATTAAGAATAGACAGATAAATCTTTGCTTAATGTCTGCATTAAGTAGTAACTACGACAGGAGTTACTAAAAATTTAAGTAAAATAGAGAAATCGGCAAATTTGTTTTAAAATTGGGTGTTTGTGTTGTGAATTGCCTGTTTGTAAACGTACCCGTAACACAGGAACAGTTCCTAGGAGAGGGCTGTTTTTTTCATAAAAATATCAAGCAGAACTGAGCAAGGATTTTTTAAAGGTTTAGTTTATGTATATATTGTATAATTATATATGTATGTATATATATATATATATATATATATATATATATATATATATATATATATATATATATATATATATATATATATATATATATATATAAATATGTATTATGTATAATATCGTTATATATAATTTGTATTTATGAAGGGTTATCTATCTATATATCTATATCATCACGCCAGATCTAGGTATGCAGAGAGTACAGAGTTCCAAGAGGTTCTTTCCTTACATGCCTCTCGGGAGGAATCCACTCTCAGAAAAAAAAAAATAGATCGTCTCATACACGCTCGTCGGTAATGGAGACTCTTGACTTGTCCTTCAGATAAGACTCGGTCTATTTAGTCGTGGTAAGATAGTCTAGGTCTTCCCCGGTACCTACCTACTTCCACTTTTGCATTGTATATCTGTTTTCTCATTATTTCTTTTGACATTCTTTCTATATGCCCGAACCAACGGAGCATACCCTTTCTCATCTTTACGCCGATATTATATTTCATACCTACTCGTTTTCTGACTACGCTGTTGCGAATACGGGCGGTCAGCTTCACTCCGCACATCTTCCGCAGAGCTCGCATTTCCACCGCATTTATCCTACTTTAATGCTCCTTCTTACATACCCAGCTCTCGCTACCATATAACAGCGTTGGCACAAGAACTCCTTTATGTATGGCCAGCTGCGCTTTTTGGCTTAAGTGCCGGCTCCCAAGTAGCTTTCCCATCGCACCATTTACTCTGTTTCCTGCACTCACTCTTCTCTCTATGTCAGCGGTGTATTTCCCATCCTTACTGAAGGCGCATCAAAGATATAAAACTCATTCACTGCTCCAGCACATCGTTACCAACCACAATCCTTGCATTCGTTCTGGTTTCTTCCGTTTAAAAACCATAATCTTGGTTTTCTTTACATTTAAATGTAAGCCATTGTTCATGCAGTCGTCTTTCATAACTGTGACTAGTGTTTGCAGATCAGTGGCTGTTGGTGCTATTAAAACCGCATCATCTGCATATAGTAGATAGTTTACCTCTAGGTCACCCATTTGTACACCTTCATTCATAGCTTTCAGTCTTTAAGGACTTTAATCCAGATATACTACAAACAGTCTAGCGGACAACACGCAACCCTGCTTGACGCCGGTTTCAATGTCAAACCAGGGTGTCATCTTACCACCCACCCGTACGCATACCTTGCACTCCATATAGGTGGACTGGACGGCTCGCAACAGAGTGCCATCCATATCATACTCTGGTAAAATGTCTTAAAGTCTCTTTCGCACAACTCTGTCAAACGCCTTCTTCAGATCCACAAAACCGCAGAAAACGATGCGGTTCTCCTCTTCTCTACGATGTTGCGGAGGGAGAAAACTTGATCCGAACATCCTCTACCGGACCTGACACCCCCTTGTCTTTCCCCCTTGTCATCTCGCGCATTCTCCGTTCAATAATTTTTCTGTACACTTTGGCTGCCAAGCTCATCAAACTGATGGCTCTGCAATTGGCGCAGTCATATTGTGAGCCCTTGCCTTTAAAGGGTACTATGACTGCGCGGCGCCAATCTATAGCGATTCTACCGGTCTTCCAGCAAAGGTTTGCAAGGACCCGGAAGGCCTCCCGGACGCAAGTTCCAGCATATTTGATCATCTCGGCAGATATCATGTCTACTTCCGCAGCTTTACCATTTTTCATACTTCCTATCGCCCATTCAACTTCTCACGTAGTGATGACTTCTGTTGATTCTGGTGCCGCAAGCTCGCTTCTGGGCTCGTCTGCGGCACCAGTATCCCCACACATTTCACCAAAATATTCACTCCACCGGTTTAGCGCAGCTTGTGTGTCTAAGAATGTCACAATCCTTAGATTTTATCCATTCCATTCTGGAGCCTCAGGAATCACCTCGAGCCTTTCTCAGCTCCAAAACAGTTTGGTGTTGTTCTCGATGTTCTTCGCCAGCTTCTCCTCCTCAATCGCACTAAGTTTTAGTGGCATTCTTGCATGGCCGGTATATTTCTTTCCTTATCTCTGTCATACTGGCATTCAGGTTCAAAGAAGAAACGTAGTCCTACCACGCTTTATTTTTACTTTCTATGGAGCTTTGCAACTCCGCATCCCACCATGCATTACCGTTTGCTGTACTATGCTTCTTTGAGCAACCACATAATTCTTTCGCGGATTCTACCAAACTCTCTTTTAGGCTATTCCAGCATTCATCTACATTTGAGTCTGAAGAACGTGCTGTCAAAAGCTTGTCCCGGACTCTGTCTTCATACATTCTCCTCACGCTCTCATCTTGCAACTTTTCAACCTTTATTCTTTCAAGGTCTCCGAAGGGGATACGCTCTCGCCAGTACGAGATAGTGGTCTGATTCAAGAGTAGTACTAAGTGTTATAATTAATTAATTAATTAATTGTAAACTTTTTTTTCTGAAACTTGTGTTATTTCGCATCTACCATACTTGTCTCACACCACTCTAAGGTAGACAGGCAGAAAATGCCGCGGGCATTAAGTGCGCCCATGTACGTAAGTGCATGAAGTATAAATAAATAACATACTCAGAGGTGCATGTATCGTTAAAACACGTGAAAGTTTAGCGAGTGGTCAGTCTTCAACCCTCACCATGATGTAAGGCACTGCCTCCAAGAAGCGTTTGACGACGGGCTGGTTGGACACCTCGCTGAGTAGTCGGGAGCCATGCCCCTCCCACACGACGCGCTGTAGGCGCGCCATGTCGCAGTCGTGACACCATATTCGAATGTTATGGCGTTTGATCACCAGACCTTGAAAAAAAAAATTAAACACGCTCGTTACGCCTCACCTCAAGCGGTTGGTGGCAATGGTGTTAGGGTCCCATGTAATAGGGGGCGAGCCTATTTCCATATACCGGGCACAATTCCATACTCCGGACTCGTACTGGGAAGATTTCGTTAGAAAAACTACACTTGTCCGACCTAGGATTTGAACCCAGGACCTCGTGATCACAAAGCCATGCGCTTTGCCACTAGATCAACGAAGCAGTCAAGTTAGACTTTCCAAGAAAGGCATCAAGTTTATCTCCCATCCCTATAGTACTCAAAGGTTTAGACAGAACTTGAGGTATTTGTGGTCCTGATGTGGATCATGAGTCCTGCTGCTCTGGGTCTAAAACGCATACCTAATCAAAATGTGGTTATGTGCACCTCTTCTATTTTATGAATTAAAATAATCTTTTATTAATAAGTTATGTCGGACAAATGTAAATTTTCTATTCAAAAATTCCCAAATTGTGCTCGATATAATGCTCGCCCCCTATTACATGGGACCAAACATTGTCGGCGAAAAGTGGGTGTTCCCTCTCACCTCTGATACTCTCACTGGAGGAATACAGGCGTGACGGTGTTTATTTTAATTATTTATAATTTCTTTTCGTATATTGTAAGAACCGTTAGTTTTATAATAAATCTAGCGAAATTGTAAATGGCAAAATATTGTGAACTAACGATATTCCTTCCGCAACGCGATCATCACAACCCTAACCAAATCCAATCCATTTTTGGAGTAACTGGTGGATTTCTGAACTCTAGTATGTAGGTACTAATAGTCTCGTACAGTGTTTGTCCTATGAAGCTGTAAAGGTCCCGCGGCCAGCAGCGTAGATCGTTCATACACATACACACCCTCTCTTTTATAGTGTATACTAGCGACCCGCCCCGGCTTCGAAAGAGTGAAATATACACATAAATCATTCCGTCTATTGGTTAAAAACCGTATGAATATCGGTAGATCGGTGTTCGGTAGATATTGAGTTTATCGCGTTCAGACTGACGCGGCAGGGGGGCATTTTTATAGTATGTAGTGAAGCGCTTTGTTTTGTGGTTTAAATTAAAAAAACAATCATATTTTCTTTGGCCTTCCTTTGACGTGTTACCCTTTTAGATAGTAAGTAGCTAGATATTACATAGGTAACTAGATAATACATAGGTATCATATCACGGTCACCTACATTTCAAAGAAACGTCGAACATGGCACTGTTTGTACGTAGAATTGCAATCGATGGGAAAGTTCAAGGCGAACGCCATTCACAAGAAAAATGGTAAAAAGTGGCAATTTAAATAGGTTACCTTGATTAACGGCGTTTATTAATTCCCCTTTTACGCAAGTCACGTGTGTAAGGTGGTCAGTAGGTCTACCATGATTTTTTTACTTTAGAAACAGCCAATCACAACAGAGAGCTTTTGTATTTTACGTTTCTGCAAGGGGCGCTGTACGTACACATTTGTACAAGCTTTTGTTCGTACGTTTGTCTGTCTGTCTTTCCGGTTCAAATTTTGGATTTTGATTTTTTACGATTGAACTAAAATTTGTCATACGTAAGTTCCGTGACAATGCGATAAGATGGTACCATAGAGCTGGTCCGTTGATGGAATCGGAAGGTGGCCAACGGAACTACCCAACTAAGGAAGATATCTCCATTTTTTTCACTTTTACTTTCACTAGTTACAACTAATGGTAGCGGTGCAGAATATATGAACTAAGTATTTAGGTAATACGATGTAATACGTTATAAATGCTAACTGAGAGCGGCGCGGAATCATTTGGCCCTATGTAAATATATATATATATATATATATATATATATATATATATATATATATATATATATGTATATTTTTTACACCCATTTTTTGTTACTAACTGTTTGTTGTTGTTGTTGTTTTTTTTGGATGTAATTGTAGAGCCAATTGTGATTAAATGAATACACTGAGACAAATTAATGCTATACATATGTAAGTTAAGTTTAGCTACAATAGAAAACTGCGATACTAATAGATTAGGTACATTGGTAAACTTTTTGAAGCATTTATTTACATTTACCTAAAGTTATGTCATAATGGTTTCCCAATAAATATAGGTATATTTATCCTATCCATTTACAATTATGACGTACTTACAATAATAAGTTCTATATAGCTCTGTTATAAGAATCAATAGGGACAAGGGATATTGTCACTAATGATCAATTTGATCATGTTTTATCGTATAGACGAATTAAGCGTGCCTGAAAGTACAGAGTTTACTGGAAATAACTGGACATGGAGGAATAGTTCTAAAATATTTTATACTCACAACCGTGAGAATAGAAGCTTGTAGAATTGTATACTTTTAGCGCCTCGTAAGGGGCGTTGCGTGATTGTATAGTAATTAACAAGGTATAGACAAATGTTTTTAAACACCAGTGCTCCTAGCGCCCCGAAAAGACCTCGCGTGTTAGTATTAACCAGATTAGGTATAATACGAGTAGGTAGGTACGATTTAATACAGAACTAAATTATTTGCGGTGAAAAACGTCTGTAGAGAGTGGACCTGTAGAAACTTTCTCTCTTTTTTTTTTTTTTTAAACGTAGCCCCATATTTTGATTTTTCCCTATGTCGTGGGTGCGTTTACAAACACGAAAATTCACATACACAAATACACATACACGAAACAAGTAATTGTGGATCACACAAAGATTTGTCCCGTGCGGGAATCGAACCCGCGACAATTAGACACAGTGGACGGAGCGGTTTAAGCTCTTAACCACTCCGCTAAGTCGTCCGTCACTCGATACTCTCTACTGTCTACCCCGCAAGGTTTCTGGCGTGATGACATAAATAGATAGGAAAACCATTCTGGAACTTCATTCCAAAGCTATTGGGCGATACTAATCTAGAAAAAGAAAGATTATTAACAGATAGGCACTTAAATGAGGTGCGTGCCAATCAACGTTATCGGTTGAAATCGAACGCGTGGCGGGTGATACCAACAATAGGACATTGCATGTCCTCGATTTTTAAATCGATCCCTATTATATTAAGTGCCTCTACGCCATTGTTGCATCATTAGATGTCTGTCCCCGTGCCAAGGGAAAACAAAAGGGTATTTTAACATTTTAATATTGTGATCCCAAAAATTGGGAGGAGATCGCTCTTTACAGGTCCTCTTGGCGCTTTATCATCTATAATAATGTTCTACCACTTGTAAAAAATCGTCTTAAACACTTGAGCAGAAGCGCCAAATTCAAAACTAGGCCTAAGGTCTCGTATATCTACAATTAATTAATACGGGGGACAATCTTGATTGTTGTACTCGCAACCTGGTGTTTAAGACCAAATTCGGTTTAGCCAGCCAAATGACAGAAAGTTATATTTTAATGTTTGTGTCGCCGTCATTATTTCTGTGGCGTGTGTACGTTTAGAAACATGAAATTATCGTGGACCAGACTGAAAAAAATATTTGTGGATCACACAAAGAGTTGTCCGGTGTGGGAATCAAAGCCGCGATTACTCAATACAGTGGGCGGAGCGTCTCAAGTTCTTAAGCACTGGACTAAGCCGTGCGTCAATTGAAATATATAATGGCTATTACATAATTATAATTACCAACCTTTCTATAAATCTATATCCTTCAGAAATAATGGATTATTAACTGTTTTAAATCACCCAGGACCTCGTGATCACCAAGCGATCCGCTTTGCCGCTAGTCCAAATCCTAGGTCGTACAAATGAAGTTCTTCTAACGAAAACTTCCCAGTATGAGTCCGGAGTCAGGAATTGTGCCCGGTATATGGCAATATGGACCGTTGGACTGCAAAGTCAGAGGTTTCGGGTTCAAACCCAGGCACGCACCTCTGTCTTTTCGAAAGCATGTGCGTATTTAAAATTAATTATCACTTGCTTTAACGGTAAAGGAACACATCGTGAGGAAACCTGCATGCCTAAGAGTTTCTCGAAGGTGTGTGAAGTTCGCCAACCCGCACTGTGCCAGCGTGGTGGACTATGGCCTAAACCCTCTCAGTTTGAGAGGAGGCCCGTGCCCCGCAGTGGGACAGTTTCTTAACAGGGCTAATATTATTATTATATACTAACATTGCCAGCAAAAAGTGAGTGTACTCAGTACACCTCTGCCACTCCCGCTTGGCAGAGCTATGCAGTAGAAACTGCTATGCTATGTCGGTTAGAGTATACAACCACCTACCACAACACATTAAAGACCTCACAGTAAAAGAGTTTAAAATTAAACTATTTAAATTTCTCTTGGAAAAATGCTTTTATTCAGTAGAAGAGTTCATGACCAACCTGTTGGAACTCTGTACTCTCTGCCTACCCCGCAAGGGATCTGGCGTGATGATATAGATAGATAGATAGTGTATAATATCCTGTATGCCACAGGCATCAAAAAATTACTTCACAACGTTATCCCGTTATGTATTTAATTTTATTTGTATTAAGTTTATGAGTTTGGATGTTCGGGGTAATCTCCGGTACTACTGATCCGATGTTATTCTTTCACCAATGGAAAGCTACCTAATCCAGAAGTAAAATAGGCTTTATAACGTAGACCCGGTAGGTGGCGCTGTTGTCGACCGGGTACGAAGTCGCGGGAAACTGCTAGTATCGAATAAAAACCCTACCAAGCAACCTCCCTCCTTGCGACTTTTTCTAAAATATTGGAGAAACTAGTAAACCGAAGGCTAATAAGGTTCCAACAGGTTCTTTCCTTACATACCTCTCTGGCTTCCTCTACTCTCATAGTTCGTCTCACTATCATAGTAGTTATGAATCCTAGGTCAGACAAATCTAGTTTATCTATTGAATAATTCCCAGTATCATTCGGAGTCTGGAATTGTGCCCGGTATGGCAATAGGCTCACCCTATGTAATAGGTTACACGGGACCGAACATCGTCGGCGAAGAGTGGGTGTGCATAGCATGGGGAATATAGGCGTGACGGTGTTTAGTTATTAATTTTTCAGGAAGTTACAGTAACGCGCCGCATTTGGTCATAACGAATATGGGCCTAGTAGGTATTGCAAACGTTACAATAGCTCTACCCTCAGCTACGAAACTCACTCTTAGTATCCAGACGGGTGGACGGCTTCGGAATCAGAAAATGTAAAGCAAAAAGATGATTTTAGATGTTTTTTCGATCGAAAAATGTTCCTAATTGTGTATTCCTTTTACCAGATTCTAAAATATACAGCCAAAAATCATATTTCGTGGGCCATTCCACCCACTGGACTGAATGGTCACGCGTTCGATTCCCGCACGGGACAAATCTTTGTGTGAACCACTAATATATGTTTCGGTCTAGGTCTCTCGCAATCATGCTTGTGCTCATGCACCCGCGACAGAAGAATATTACCTAATGTAGGGCTACGAGAATACCTATTGACAAAAGGAGCCCACCTACATAATACCCGTACGCGCATGGGTGTTTGAGTGTGTGAATTAAAGGTTTATAAACGCATTCACTACACAGAAATAATTCCTAATATGGGGCTACGTGTTTAAAAAACCTTCGGTCGTTTTTATAAAGTAATGCTTCCAAATTTTCCAAACATCGATATCAACGGTCAGTTCGGTGTTCGAGTGTCAAGGGCGGACATCACATTATTTAGGTCGTAGCTCAGTCAGACAGGTTTAAATATTTAATGGCATGGCCGTCGATCGATCACATACACCTGGTGTGGTGGGGTTCCTTCCGAACGAGTGATATGCAATGTAGGTTATAACGATGGACATTCGAGTATCGTTAACATAAATAAACTTAAATCAGTTTTTACGCTGGGCAAAAGCCTTCTCTTGGAGAGAGGACAGGTCAAAATTCAATTACGGGATCCAATGCAACGTTGGAGCATGGTGTTAATAAATTATAGATATATATATATATATATATATATATATATATATATATATATATATATATATATATATATGTTTACTGTTGTTGGAAGTTTATAGTCACGCACTAACAGAGCTTATTAAGCGCTCATTTGTTTTTATGTATATCCAAAAATGGTAAAGAATAATTGTGGGTTACACTAATATTTGTCCCGTGCGCTGGCGTATACTCAACGCACTCCGTTTTGGAAGCCATCGACAATAGCTAAGTAGCATTTGTCGATGGCTTCCAAATTTACTATAACTATCCATCACGTCTTGTTTGAGAACCTTTATATACAGATATCTGTTATAAAACATCATGACCAGTATTACAGAAGAGTTGGTTGGAAATGTTTAGACACTAAATAAATAATAGCAATACGATATACCCGATACCCTATCGATATACGATATACGGTACATACATTAATGTAATTCTTAATTAAATAAGTTGTTGGTAGGTTCCCTCAGGTCTTCTTGTCATACACACACACACACACACACGCGCGCGCACGCACGCCCATGTATACACAAACTCCCATTACTAACTCATTACATTATTTTAAATTGTAATATTGTTTCTCTCTATACGTAAGTCTTCCTATAAGACCGTATAAGAATATTATTTTCGTTGGTATTATTGATGTTCATTGTTTTATTTTATATGTAATGTTTCACTTTTATACCTATAGAAAACTGCCTCTGTTAAGAAAGAACGTATTCTCCTAGCACAAGCTATTCTTTGCTTAAAAGGGGATTAAAAACCTGGCAATGTAAAATACTATAGATGATTGAAATAAACATGTTTCATTATTTTTTTATTATATTATTCTCATGTTAGCGTCATTCCATATTCCGTGTCAACGTTAATAAAGATACTGAAGTTCTGAACGCAACAAGTTAGCGTGTTTGGCAAATACGTAAGAGCCGAGATTACCATAATAGCAACCGAAACACTCCGAAAAACAACGAGATCTAACGCGCGATAAGCAGCTTTGAGGGTAAGGGTTGCCAATCATTGGATTGTCAAAGTCAAAGTCAAAATATTTTTATTTGTATAGGCCAATAAGAGCGCTTACAAACGTCAATAATATTACATTATTTAACAACTACCACCGAAACGGAACGCGGCCTCACACTGAGAAGATCCGGCGAGAAACTCAGCGGGCTAGTCTTTTAACTTAATTGGACTGGCCTTTCTATTTATCATACTTTTTTTACAAAATTGTATTTTAATAACAAAGTATTTTACAAACTATATTTAGGAGTTGCCGAATGAGGAGCTGCTCAAACCCAATCAGTTTTATCGTCGATATATTCCGAAATATTATTATATCCTTTATTACATAGTCTAGTTTTAATAGCCTTTTTAAACTTATTAATAGGCAAATTTATGATATCTATTGATAATTTGTTGTACAAGCGTATACATTGCTCCATGAAAGAGTTGCTAATTTTATGGAGACGAGAGAGAGTAGAATGTACAATAAGATCATGTTTGTTCCGTGTATTAACATGATGAATGTCGCTATATTTTTCAAAGTTACTGATATTCTTATTAACATATAATAGATTTCATATATAAATCGCGAGGCAACTGTTAGAATATTTATCTCTTTGATTTTTTTCTCTAAGGGAAGCTCTGGGGGCCAAATTGTAAAGTGCACGAATAGCCCTTTTTTGGAGAACGAAGATGGTATTCAGATCAGCAGGACAGCCCCAGAGCAGTATGCCATATGACGTAATGCTAGCCGTTTCAATATCAGTCAATAACCTAATTTTCTTTACGGCTAAGCCGCTGAGCTTAACCTATTAGACAGTTGTTCAATATGTGGGCCCGTCTGTAGTCTGGCGTCAATAGTGATACCTGAAATACAGTTGACTCTACAAGGTCCAATTCTACACCATTCATTTGTACATTGGTTCCTACCTGTCTTACATTTGGCGTAGTAAATTTAATACATTTTGTCATTTAGGTCATGTTTCTCATTTAGGAGAAGATTATTTGTATTGAACAACAATGATCAACCTTAGACAGTGCGTTGTTTACATCGTCATAATTAAGCAGCTGTCTTTTAATCTTGAATAACAAAGATGTATCGTCCGCGAACAACAAAATGCTTGGATTGTCCCCTACATAGTAGGGTAAGTCATTAATATATACCAGGAATAGAAATGGACCGAGAATCGAACCCTGGGGAACGCTCATTGTTACGGCAGTGCCGTGAGACGTTTTCCCATTAACATCGACCTTTTGAATTCTATTAGACAAATAAGAAGTCAAGAGGTCGAGAGCCCTGTCCTTAATACCGTAGTTCCTGAGGAGAGTTTCATGATACACACAGTCAGAAGTCTTAGACAAATCACAAAATATACCTAAAGCACAAGTGTTCTCCCAGGCATCAAAAACATTTCTTATTAATTCAACACCCGCATCAGTAGTTAAGCGATTCTTAGTGAAGCTAAACTGATTTTTGTGAAGTATATTATGACTACTAAAGTGGCTTAACATCTGATTCAAGACAACCTTTTCGAATACCTTACTTAATGTGGGTAGCACAGAAATAGGCCAAAAATTATTTGGATCTGATGTGCTATCCGATTTGAACAAAGGAATCAGTCTACTAAGTTTCATAAGATCAGGAAATACACCACGAACAATACAGCTATTGAACGCAGATGCCAAGTTCGATTATATGGATTATAGAGCTAACTGTCTTCACAGACAGTCTCCATATGTCCGCCGTGTTTTTAATATTAATATAATTAAAGGTGTTTAAAATATTTTTCCCATTGACCTCTGAAAATTTAAAGGATGTGCTGCATTTGAATGTACTAAATTTAAGGAGCGACTCAGCGGAAGTGCAAGACGACGTCAGAGTGTTAGTTGTTAACAAAGGAACATTGGTAAAAAAAGTTTTAAACTCAGTGGCCACTTCCTGATCATCCCTCATACTCCTATCTATCACCAATTTTCATATTAAAGTCTCTATTTCGCACTGTATTCCTACCGGTTTCACTATTAATAATATTTCAAGTCATTTTAATTACATTACCGGGTTGTTTAATTTTATTTCTTAAACAAATAGACTTGGCAAAGGAATAGGCTCGTTTAATAAATCTTCGATGCACATGTTGACCAAATAGTTGCAAAGACTTCTTAAGCATTGGGTTTTATTATGCGACTTTCTAAATCATTCACCGAGGTCAAGACCCTTAAAGTTCTTTATTGCAGCTTTGTTTGTAGCCATCTCGAATACACATCACAAGTATGGAGCCCTTGTTACGACAAATACATCGACCGAATCGAAAACATCCAAAAGAAATTTATAAAATTTTTGTGCTTCGGATTTAAAACTACTTAGATGTCTGTAAGAAATTCCACCTCTTACCTCTCTCCAAAAGGCGAGAGATCTCAGACTGCACTTTTCTCATAAAATTATCTTCAATTATCCTTGACTGTCCAGAGCTTCTTAATAAATTATTCTTGAGTGTCCCACCTAAAGCTACTAGATATAATCCTCCAATTCATGTTTCCCACGTATCCACTAATTATAGACAGAACACATACCTCGTGCGAGCAAGCAGGAATTTCAATAAGTTGAGCAAGCAATTCAATTTAGATTTATTCTCCACAAACATTACATGTGCAAGACGGCAGCTTAGCCTTGATTTTTTTTACATGAAATTACTCCAATAGGTTATATAGGAAATTACTATAACCTACCCTGTACCTGTTTAATTTTTTCCACATTGTCATATTTTTTCTTTTTGTATAACTTCTTACTCATATAGCTCACGCAATACCTTTTTCATAATCTATGACTATCCGTGAAGATCTGTAATTGGCTTTCCGTTGTTATGTTAAGTTTTTATAGTACTGTACTAGCTGTAGGTTTTCCACCAAATAAATAAATAAATAAGTTTGGAGTAATTCTTTACATATTCTTTAAATTCTGGGTTTTGGTTATCATATTTTTCTTCATAAAATTCATGTAACCTGCGGCTACTTACGTAAATACCACAGGTTATCCATGCACTAACACCAGCACGATCACTGACTAAAACATTTTTGGGCTTAAAAATTCGTCGCTAATTAGGTGGAACAGCGAGTTCTACAAATCGTTCGGATCATCCTGTGATGGCAACTTGGTTACTTTTTCACTTAAGTTACACTTAAAACGCTCCAAGCGCCTAACATTTATAGGAACAAAGCTAACCTTTTTCCTTTGAACCTTAGTAGTCCTAGGGAATGCAACTAATTGATCACAATGATCGGATTATAGTTTATTTATCACATAATAATACCTAGGTTTCACATTTGTTAAAATATTATGTATACATGTCGCACTAGTAGCAGTTATTCTAGTAGGTTCCAAAAACACATTGTACAAATTATATGATTTCATGAGTGATAAAAAAATGTTATTGTCTAATAAATTAATATTTAAGTCTCCATAGATAGATAGCAACTACTTTATTAGAAATAGAGATTTTAAATAAAATGTCCTCCATAAATTTCTCAAAAACATCATAAGGAGAAGATGGGGGCCTATATACGCACATACCAATGAGCTGCTCAGCTTCAATACAAGCAACTTTAATAACCCTTTCAACAGTGAGGCTCACAATATCCTAACGTTCTTTAAATTTGATGTTATTATTTATAATTATTAAAGAACCACCATGTATCAAATTATGTTTGCTGAAAGAGCTAGCAACCTGTTGATTAGAGAAATTGAACATGATTTGGTTACTTTTAAGCCAATATTCAGTAATACAAAGAATATCTATCTTGCAACTATTCATGATTAATTCAATTTCCAAATCTTTGCCTGTCATACATTGAATAATTTGATGGACCAGGTTAATTAAATTTGATTTATTATTTAATATTTCATTATTATTAAAGCAAGAGGATGTCTCTATTGTCTCTGAATGTAATTTGAAATGTCAAGATTTTGATTAATAAACATTATGTCAGAATTTAAATTACACATGTCAATATCACATTGCTCAAGTGAAGCAACTTTGTTGTTAGCCAAGTTCTTGCCTGAAGTATAGAAAAAATATGATAGCGAACCAGCTATCTGTCTTTTATAATACTTTGAAAGATAAAAATTATCATTATTAAATTATTATTATTACCACGACCAAATAAACCGAGTCTTATCTGAAGGAAAAGTCAAGTCTCCGTAACCGGCGAGCGTGTATGAGACGAACTATGAGAGTCGAGAAAGCTAGAGAGGTATGTAAGGAAAGAACCTGTTGGAACTCTGTACTCTCTGCCTACCCCGCAGGGGATCTGGCGTGAGGTTATAGATAGATAGATAGATAAAAAATATCTTTTGTCAAATAATGTGTCTTGTTAACATAGCTGTTAATATGTATGACATGCATTTTGTAACTACAATTGTAGTTACTTTGAGTTTTTACATTGTGCAATGGCATATTCAGCCTATAAATAGCTTCATTTTCCACCTGTGACAAGCTTTTGCTGTAGGGAAATGTGAACATTACAATTTTACTACCTTTAAATTAAGTAACAAGTCATTATAGTGTAATAATAGTTTATTGTTAACATTCGCCCTATTTCCAATAAATATTAATAATGTACTGCCGGGGCTAAATTCAAATTTTTAAATTTTTGGGCGGAAAAACCACACTAGAGAGGGAAGAGAAGAGAGAGTCAAGAGATTTTTATTTATTGATCCGATTTTCCGACTCATTATTATAATGCTATATTTAAGCAGATAATATAATATAAGTATTGGGTTTTTGTTTTGTTATACCTCACTTCAACTCAAATTATTAATGTCGATTTCCACCGCCTATATCAACATCAAGCAAAAATTGCATTGAGTGAAATGTTATTTCTTAGTAATTTAAGGTTCCTTTTAGAATCATAGTGTAACAAGAATTCCTTATAACAAAACAGAAGTTGAGACATAATTATGTTATTCGTCGATCTTCTAGTGATTTTGTATCAAATTCTATATAACCTACTTTCATCTTTCAATCCAAAAAAGCGTGACTTGTTTTAGTATTCCAATTATGTTGTATTGTTGTTAATAAAAAATATTGGTAACCCTAACGTTACAACATTCTTAGAGTTTCAAGTCGGCGATTGTTTAAAATGGTTGGTTGGGGTGTTGGAATATTTAGCAATAAGTCAAATTTATAAAAAAGTTATCGATGGTCATGGTGTTATAGAACGCAACCATGTTTTAGTGCTTAACCTAATATTTTTTTTTACGTTTAAATTTCCAGCATATCTCGATAAAGAATCCATGTTCTAATTAAATTAATCCACGTGTTAAATAATAGTTGACGTGTATTTTCTGACTTACTGTAGGAGGAGACAAAATGACCTATTATTAATAAAGGCATTATTATGTCTTTATACGAAGGTCAGAATACATATTTATTGAATTAATAACATTTTTTATGGTGAGAAAACCCAGGTGCTAAGGAATAGGACACCTGCAGTCGACAATATTTATGTTCTCAATATATGGACACAATGGCAATAAATATAATAGGATCGGAAATGGGTCATATACACGGAATATGGAACAGAAGTAAGTACTTACTTCGTAGTCAGATACGACTTACTATTCAAAACTTTGAATAGCAATGTATATAAGTAGTATAATCTTTGTAGCAATTTTAAAATAAGAAACTACACACACCGTTGGGCACGGGCTTCCTCTCAAAGTGAGAGGGTTTAGGCCATAGTCCACCACGCACGCCCAGTGCGGGTTGGCGAACTTCACACGCCTTCGAGAAACCTCAAGATGTTTTCCTTCATCGTTAAAGCGCGTGATCGTCAATTTTGAATACGCACATGACTTCGAAAAGACAAAGGTGCGTGCCTGCGTTAGAACGCGAGACCTCTGACTTTGCAGTCCAACGGTCTAACCACTAGGCTATTACTGCTTTTGAAATTACTTTAGAAGTTACTAAAATAACATAAAAATCGATAAGGAATTATAACTCTGTGAAGATTAATTATGAAATTGACATGAGGAGAAAGAATCAATTAGGCTCTATCCTTTTATAATATAGATATTAAGTAATGGCACGGTTATTATAGAAGAAACAGTTACATATGTATAATCAGTTGTTATAGAACACGGTTTGTTGTTAAAAATAGATTGATGACCGTCAAAGATTAGTTTGCAAGTGACCAATCGTTCTGAGTGGACGAAATAAAATGTAATATAGGGGTGTGCCATTTTTGGAGCAGAAAGGCTACTATAAAATAAATATTCATGACCACGCAAGAACACTACCCCGCCTGACGGCCAAGCCTTCGGCACGCTAATGAAATTACCTAATGTTTGCACTGACAGGTTGGAAGGGACAAGTCGATGACAGCCTGCGATGGAACAACTTATCATGAAATAATAATCTATAGGTATATTTAATTACTTAATTATCAGAATCATAATCAGAATATTTTTATTCATGTAAATCATTACAGTATTTATGAATCGTCAGAAAAGTAACAAAGACTCTACCGCCACTTCAGAATGTCATTCCTGTGGAGAAGAAGGGCAAGAAACTCCATGGTTACTCTTTTAAAATAAGAAATTACAAACTTTTTCATCTACATTCTGTTGTGGGGTATGGGAGAACAATGTAGGTTGGTCATCAGGTGAGTCTAAGTTAAAAAAGCGAATAATACTATTTATGAGAATGGCTACAGGGTTCCCTCATTTACAAAAAAAGTACATATTGTGTTAAATTAATAGAAGGAAGAGAGGTAATGTTAACTAACAACAGTTGAATAGGTTGTCATGACTCAAGTGGAGCTGGAATAGCATCTATCCATTAATTTGTTTTGATAACCTTTAGCTAATGTTTAAATTTAGTGAGCTCATGGATATCCACGTAAGCTTCATAAAAACTACATAAGTAAGAGAGAGTCAAGTGATCTTTGATATATTGTTCCGATTGATTGTGATCACGCTGCATATTTTCAATAACATGTTATAAAGCCGAGGTTACACTGCAAAAGAGTACTGAGAGAAAAATAGTCGAGTAGAACGGACTACAACTAGTTAAAATAGGTTTTGTTTTCCACTAAAAAAGAGTTTTAAATATTTTCCCTCCACTGCAAAAACAAAGGAGCGGAGCGAGTCCGTTTTTAACTATGTTAATCGCTCAGCACTTTTCGCTTAACATTTTCTTAGTGGTAGCACTTCTATGAAATTTAATGTTGCGAGTTAAACGGACTTCGTACGGATACCGTTCCACTTGCAATGGAAACCCAGTTTAAGTATTGGAATTCCTTTTTTACTTTACTTCTACTTATACATTATTCTGCGTATTGATTCTCAAGATCCATAAGGTGCTTTACGACTCACTGTCTCTATCAACGGTAAACAATTGTTTAAGTATAAAATTAATATGTATTGAAACTAAATAAAAAACGTTTTGAATAAAAAATTGTTGAAATAAAATTATGTTTTATATATGGTTAAAACGAATGAGTTGTTGTGAAAGCCAACCTGAATAATGTACGTCTCAAAAATAATTGATGATAGTGGTAATAACCGACTTCAAAAAGAAGAAGGTTCTATGTTTGGCTGTATGTGTTTATTTTAATAACGCGTTACATCTTCTTGCAACTTAATCTACTGCCGAATTCTATGTACAATTCTATTATTTTCACCTTAAAGTGACCTTTTGATAATAACTCTATTCAATCAAAATATGTTGTTTTCGTCACGAGGCACAATACCTAAACAAAGTGTCTGGACGTTATCACCATTAGAATGGTCGATTTACGAATCTAGTCCAAGTTTCAGTGGGTTGATACATTATGAATTCAGTGAGAGACCTGCTTACAGATTTAATGGCTGTGGACTAGACTGCTTTATGTTTTTCAGTCGTACAGTTATATTATGGCGACTAGTTTTGTATAAGATATTACTATTAAATTAAGATTGTTCTAGAGAATATGTTTTGGGTTGAGATAATCAAATTTGTGGGGAAATAAAATCTGCGATTAGCTTAGGTGTTTTACTAAACCTACCTATCTCGAAATTTCTAAGATTTTCTTTAATTTTTCTTACAGATATATGTATATTTCACTTGATAAATATTATCAAAATTAGACCAAAAAGTTTATAATGACTTCTTGCGCATTAATAATAAATTGCATGTGTTTGAATATTAGTCTAATTTGTCACGAAATTTGAAATTAATCGCTGGGGTTTCCTCGGTATCGCAATATCTACAACACAAAGCTATGGTATATATATATGAGTCCTGTAAGCGAGGAATTATCTATAAATGGTAATCAAGCTGAGGTAGAAAACAACGTATGTACGTACATTTTTCCAACATTCACGTGTCCGGTCAGTGCATTCAAATTGTTTTGTTTTTAAGTCCCTATTATGGTTGTTGGTTGTGTATATGTTGTGTAGGCTCATAGGATACCTATGTGTATCTATTTGGGTATACATAATTGCAGTGACGTGGCGGCAATAACATAGCGATGCCACATGAGCTTATAATATCAGATCGGTAAACATGATATTGTGATACTATCTAATGCTACCGACATTTTAAAATAGAACTGGAATTGTAATTTGTTTTAAGTTTTATCGAGGTCAATAATTTCATACAACTGTATAGAATTAAATGTTTTGTTGAAATACATTCAACTTACATACCTTAAAATTTAACAACGGTCGATATTGTCATTATGGCAATATTTTCGCCTACAATGGGCGTGTTCCATTAAAAGATCAAACCACCCACAACTCTTCTTCTTCCCCTTTCTTTCTACGTGTCAATACTGCCGTCATCAATGACATCATCGATTTCACACGCACCGCGCTCACAAAGCCTTATGTATAAATATGGGTCTAAATGGGCGTTCAACGCTCATGGTGGTAATCATAACGACTTCGACATTTTAATAGGAAAATAGCTCTATCTGAAGAAAAAAGTATTTACATTTTGACCTTATTAGCCTATTCACTTGCGTAAACGATCGTAAAGTTCGCATCTTGTACAAAGGAAATATTGACGTAGTGGCGTAACGTGTGGGATTCTTATCCCAAGAAGAACGTACTGAATTTAAATACACCATAACTATAATGCCGTCCATTTGATGTACATTTTGTTAAAATCCAAGTGTCTCTGAGTCTATACTCTATGTTTTGACTTGATTATAAATAACCGCTTAGTTTAGACTTATAGAGGACGTTACGTTATTGGATTTCTGGTTTGAGAGGTAATATTCAATTCCCGTAGAATAAATTTCGGATGTTCTTTTCGTGGAATCGAACTTTAGAGAGAGATTCCATCAAAAGAAAAATTAAATGTATATATTTAATTGAGATATAGTAAAGTGTTATCTACTTAAATTGTGAAAATACTTATTTTACGGTATAGCAAGCTCGTTATGGACAACCTTTTTATAAATAGTCGGTTACGTAATTTCTTGATGTGTTTCAAACATTAACGTTTAGGGTAATTAATAAAAACTCGGTAACCGTTTTATTTAAAAAAAACTAACACGTAACGTGTGTTTAATCACGCTATTTACTGTTTATTTATAGTTATGTTGCTACTTCTGTGTTCAGGCAAAATTATACTCCCCTCAACAGAAA
Source organism: Phalera bucephala (assembly GCA_905147815.2). Classification (NCBI taxonomy): domain Eukaryota; kingdom Metazoa; phylum Arthropoda; class Insecta; order Lepidoptera; family Notodontidae; genus Phalera; species Phalera bucephala. The sequence continues at coordinate 19,365,370 of LR990621.1, forward strand.
AACAAGCCCTATCACTACGGTGGTGGTGGCTTGTGTTTTTTTATATATTACAGTACCTACTCGTTTAAATGTTAGACATTCCAAATATTCAGTATTCAGAACATCTAAATTTCCCCGAAATTATATTACATTCTTATGTGTAATTTAAAAAGGTATTTTTAAAAACAAGCTTTTATACCACAAATACAACGAATATGCCTGCTTAGTCGAGAAATTCCTATGGTCACCTGCCGGGTCCACCATTAAACCAGCTCCATGGTACCATATTATTGCATTGTCACCTAATTAACATATGTATGCCAAATTTGCACCAGTGCTCGAAAAATTAATCACAAAATTTGAACCAGACTGACAGAAACAAAGTCCAAGTTAAATAAAAGCTTGTTAAAAGGAGAGAAGCCTAGTGTTGTGTAATGATATTGCGTGAATTTTTCAACGGTGTAACTTGTGTAGCCGTATAAGCGAATGCGCGGTCCTCGTATTAATTCGCGAACTGGTACTGCAACGGTTACTGTAACTGCGCGTTCCGCCTTTTAGCGCGCATTTCTTGCGCAACACAAGCAAACCTCATAAAACCTTTATGAAAAGGTATTCGCACGTGCAATTTACATTTTGTTTTCGAAAATAAGGTGTGGCCTACCTACACTTTATTAGTATGACGTGGACTACTTTTTTTTTATTTCACTGCGCCATGGCAATCTATTAAAGAAACAATAAGCCACTTCTTTGTTCGATTAGATCTGTTGCCATTTATTAAGTTCATAGTCTTTAAATTGGATAATTCTAATCACTCTTGAAATCTGTTTCTAAGTCCGGCGATATCGCTTTTCTTTAGTCTGACATGTTGTAGGGCACCGTGTATACTTAATGCTAGTGCAAGTTTATTGACATGTTGGGATAGTCTTCTTTGATATTTAAAGCTATATTGGGATATTTCTTATTTTACTGTCTTTATGTTGAGATCTATGAGATATATGAAATACAGTGCAGAAGTGCAAAACTTTCATAATATAACCTAAAAATTGAACTATTCGCAATTCTTTATCCAGCAGCAGAAACAAGCAGCAAACCAGCGCCATCTATTATAAAGGGACCATACTACTAACACTAGTATTCAATAGATAAACGTTCCCAATCAATAAGATACATAAGGCTATAGTTCAGCGATAAATTAATAGAGAGCGCTAAAAAACATCTAAGCAGAGCCTTGAACCACTAATTAAGTTAGTACAAGGCTATATATACACGAGGACGCTACTAGTACCAAAACAGAATTAAGATTCAAAACTTCAAGTTTACCAAAGATGGAGGAAGTTCTGAACGCACTTCGAAACATACAAAAAGACCTAGAGGAACAAAAAATAACGATTCACCAAAGTGGAAAAACTGTAACAGATCAAGTAACACAGAATATCAATAAAATATTGGAAGAAAAATTCTCTATATGGGAAGAAAAACATGAAAACTTGAGAGAAAAGGTCGAAAACCAAGAGAAACGAATTTACTTTTTAGACAAACAGATAAGACAACGAAACATTGTATTCTTCGGCATTGAGGAAAAGGAATCGTCGTACAGAGATCTGGAGAACAATATTACTAAATGGATAAAAGAGTATTTCTCTCTTAAATTAGACCCTAGAGACATTCAAGAGGTAAAGAGAATTGGAAAAAAAGGAGAGAGACCTCGGCCAGTAATTGTAACCTTCACAACTCTGGGACTTAAGATAAATATTCTTAAACAAAAGAGAGCACTGAAAGACACTCAATATTACATGAAGGAGGACTATCCACAGTATATTTTAGAAAAAAGAAAGGAATTACATCAGCAAATGATATTAGAGAAAGAGAAAGGCAATATAGTCAAAATCAAATATGATAAATTGGTCATAGTAAAAACCAACAATAAAAGAACATTTCCTACCTCACCCGAAAATAACCCCCATTCACAGAGCGATAAAAAAATTCAAGCCACAAAAAAGAACAAAACACACCAATCACAAGCTTCGGTCCGAAGGTCAAGTAGCATATCAGAAGGAGTCTTGAAACCGGGTATGCTGAACTTCTTAGTCAACAAAAACGCTAACAACAATAATACAAATAACCAAGACAACAAAGACAAGAACACATAACAATCAATCCACCCCTCTCACGAAGATCTCTTATACAAACAGGTTCAAACAATCAACAATAATCATCTTCCAATACGGCTGGTCACCGAGGAAGATTATGACCAAAACCCTCCAAAGTTTAATACTACTACAACTACAAATATATCAAACTGTACATCTGTGCCAAACAAACTCTACATAATGACCTACAATGTAAGAACACTGGCATCTTATGGACGCTTAATGGAGCTGCTAGAAGCAATAAAGGATATAAAATTAGATATAATTGGACTATCCGAAACAAGACGTCAAGGAATAAAAATAGAGGAATATAGCAACTATATACTATGCCATGCAGGACTTACACCTGGAAAGTATGGCGTCGGTTTTTTATTACATATAAAGCACAAAATGAACATAGAAAACTTTACAGGCATCACTGATAGAGTAGCAATATTAGATTTAAACATACAAGGAAACAAAATATCTCTCATACAAGTGTACGCACCCACTGAAGCAGCAAGTGAAGAAGAATTAGAAAGTTTTTACACAAATGTAAATAAGGCCATAAACCAAGCACATAAATCCTTTATAATAATGGGTGACCTAAATGCAAAAATAGGCCAACCCAGACAGGACGAATACTTAGTAATGAAACATAACTGGTATGGAGAAAGAAATCAAAGAGGCCAGAGACTAATAGACTTCGCCCTTGAAAATAAAATCGCAATCCTAAACACATTTTTCAAAAAAAAGGCGGGCTTAAAATGGACTTGGCGCTCGCCAAACGGAGAGCATAAAAATGAAATTGACTTTATCCGGTCAAATCAACCGAGTATGGTTCAAAACATAGAAGTGCTAAACGTCAACTTCTCTTCAGACCATAGACCAGTAAGAGCAACAATATCACTAACAAAACATAAGAAATACAGATCTAGTTTCAGTAAATTCCAATACTCTACACTGGAAAAAGAAGCGGAAATATCAAGGTACAAAGAGCACATCACATCTTACCTACCAGACTTACTAGACTGCTCCACCATCTCTGTACAAACCTATCACGATAAAATTATAAAAGCTATCTCCCAAAGTCTTCAGGCGGCTCGATTAACAAAAAGTATATACAAAACCCAAAACATACTATCAGAGCGCACTTTAACACTTATGAAAAGAAGACAAGAACTACAAACAAAACTCGATCAATGAAAAACGAATTATCAGCTCTATACAAAATAATAAGCAAACTCATAAAACAGGACTATACAAGATATAGACACAAAACCATAGAAAAGCACTTGGTACAAGCAGGCAGCTCAAAAAAAGCTTTTAAGGAGCTAAAAACATGCAAAACATGGATTGACGGACTGAATAGAGGAAATAAAACACTACATAGTCGCAAAGACATCATAGACGTTGCAACAGAATTTTATAAAAACTTATACAGTGCCAAGGAATGTAAGAGCAAAAGACAGATGAGTACAAATGCTAAAGACTGTTACAAAACAGGATGTAAGGCACAATTCAACGAAAAAGAAGTTGTCGAAGCAATCAAAAGTTTAAAAACGGATAAAAGCCCTGGCTCAGACAACATAACAAATGAAGCTATAAAAATAGCCTACCCTATACTGGCTCTACCGTTAACCCTTCTGTTCAACCGCATACTGGAGACTATCGAGACACCTACTCAGTGGTCAGAATCAAATATAATTTTAATATATAAAAAAGGAGACCCTCACGACATAGGCAACTACAGGCCAATAAGCTTATTGCCATGCTTGTACAAGCTATTCTCTTCGCTTTTAAATCAAAGAGTAAGCGCTACACTAGAAGCAGAACAACCCATGGAACAAGCAGGATTTAGAAAGGGGTTCTCAACCATAGACCACATTCACACCCTGGAACTATTGATTGAAAAATATCAAGAACATCAGAGAGCACTCTACATCGCTTACATAGACTTCAAAAAAGCATTCGACACTGTGTCACACTCGAGTATCTGGGAAACGCTGAAAGATCAGGGAGTAGAAGATGTATACATACAGGTAATTAAAAGCATCTATGGAAACAATACAGGAAGAGTAAAACTTGACAAAATCGGCCCAAGCTTTCCCATCGACAGAGGGGTACGACAAGGCGACCCCCTATCTCCAAAATTATTTATTGCCATCTTGGAATCCATAATGAGGAAACTGGACTGGAAACAATACGGACTAAACATCGATGGCAAGTATCTTAGCCATCTCCGTTTCGCTGATGATCTGGTGCTGCTGTCAGAATCGGGCACCCAACTACAACTTATGATCCACTCACTGAACGAAGCCAGCAAACAAGTCGGTCTAGAAATGAACCTGAATAAAACAATGGTAATGACAAACAGCATACAGACAAGAATATCTGTCGACACCGAAGTACTTACTTACACGGAAAAATACATTTACCTGGGAAAACAAATAGGTTTTGACAGAACAAACAATGAACTAGAAATAAAACGAAGAATACAAAACACTTGGAATAAATACTGGAGTATGAAAGAAATATTTAAAAGCGATATGGCAATAAAAATTAAAACTAGAGCAATGAATACATATCTTCTGCCGTGCTTAACGTACGCTTGTCAAACCTGGAAATGCACAAATAAAGTAAAGAACAAAATCATCAGCTGCCAACGCGGTCTGGAACGCAGTATGTTAAATATAAATAAAAGACAAAAAATAAGACACACAAAAATAAGAACTATTTCAAAAGCTACTGACGCTCTAACCTACGCCCAAAGACTCAAATGGAAATGGGCGGGACATGTAGCGCGACTACAAGATGACAGATGGACTAAAAAAATCACCTTGTGGAACGGTCCAAAAGGGAAACGCTACAGAGGAAGACCTTATACGAGATGGCATGACGACATCATAAGAGCAGCTGGCCCGAAATGGACACAAGTGGCCAAAAACAGGGACAAATGGACTTCTTTGGAGGAGGCCTTCACCCGAAGAGGGGTTCTCGCAAATTAACCAAACTTTTTATTACCACTAATTTCGGATATATATTAACATATTAACCAGTACACACTATAGTTATTTTTTTAAATTTATTTTAGTTTTTTTGCAAGAAATAAAAGGCTTTTTTATTTTTATTTTATTATGTTGAGATCTAGAAATATTTATTTATTACTAATACATTGTGGGATATTGAATGACATGATTACTAAATTAGTAAATTTCAAAATAAGCGATAGTATCTTGTCAAATTTTTATATAGAATTTGACGGTCACTGCTTAATCTAGCTTATGCGTTACACTTATCTACTAGAACAAGTTAGTTTAAAATATTTTAAAAATATATAGTTTTGGTAGAACTGTTAAAACGAGGTGTTTCCTAACCAGTTAATTTTCGCGTAAAACATTTAATGCCTTAGGACAACACATCTACCTCCATTTAATAATTACATATTTTGATAAATAGATGGCGAATAGAAACAACATTTTACCAAATTTAAGAACGTAATATATTACGTTCTTAAATTTGGTAAAATGTAGTTTCGAAACACAGAAATTCGAGAATAGGTATTTTGCCTCGACCGGACCGACTTATAGCTTTTTGCAGATATACGATAGCATTAAAACCAAACAGTTTGTTAAAGTAATATTTGACTATTAATAACTCTCGACATAGATAGAGTTAGCTAACTTTAACTGGTACATCTGAGCCTATGAAAGTTGGTATCTTTGGTGAGTGCGTGGGTCTTATCAAATTGCTCATTACTTTGTTACGAAGACGCGACGTTTTGCTACGACGTTTGCATGTCAGTATATAGGAACATCTTATAGTAAAATTACTAAAATTTTAACAACGTATGTATACTCATCTCTCTACCAAATACCTAAATAAATGGTGAAAACAATTAAAACTTTTGAACTACTTAATAACTTATATCATTATACGTATCGAAAGTACATAATTATCTGTGTTCCGGTCATTAATTTGGCAAAAAGTCTTACGGAAGTGAGAAATTATAAAAATTTACTTTCGGATTTTCTCACATTTTATATAAACATATTTTAAGTTACCAACTTTACTATGAGTGTTTCGAGAATTTAAAACCAAAAATTAATTCGCTATTAAATAATTTTGTTACAAGCAAATCTCGCATAAATCTAATTCGAAAAGATTTCAGGATAAAAGAACTTGAGAAATATAAACGTAAGCCTCCACTAACCTGGCGTGTGCTTGTCGCGCGGCATGTCGCCGGTGTCTGGGAGGGCGAGCAGCGTGCGGGCCGGCCCGCGGTAGTGTGCGGGCGTCCGGCCGGCCGCGTCCCGCGCGCCGCGCGTCGCGCCCGCGCCCTCCAGCAGCGCCGCCGCCGCCGCCTCATCGCGGCACACCGCCGCGTAGTGCAGTGGTGTGCGACCCTCCTTAACAACAAACATTTTTTCTAACCCACACATATGTATACAAGTGCTGTGGTGGACGTAGCGCTGTGTTGGATGCTCGTAGCGTTAGTGTAGACGCTCGTAGTGCTGCCGTAGATGCTCGTAGCGGTGTTGTATACGCTCGTAACGTTGTGGTAGACATGCTCGTAGCGCTATGGTACGCGTTTTTATAACAATCACTAAGGTAAAGCAGCGTTCGACTGGGTGGGTCTGAAATGGATGACCGTTTGTGGCATTTGAATTCTCAAGCATATCTGGGCTTCAAAAGGCACGTTAAGCCATTAGTCTCGGTTACCTCTTCTCGTGGTTGTCGTTAAGTAAAGTTGGAAGCTTTAATGAATTCTGCGTGTGCGTGTATACTCTTTTACCTCGATTTGTGAGCAAAGGCCTTTACCCAGTAGTGTGACAGTATGTTTATGTGCTTGTGTATGTAAAATTTATGTTTATAAAAGCACCTAAGACACAGGAATCGGTATATGTGGAATAAATAAAAAAGTAGGTAAAGTTAAAGAGGATCAGCTTATGGCTATGACTGGATGATCAATATTAAATTGTCTTCAGAATTTTGCACCTCCAAAGGGACACAACACTAAAAAGATATTTGGAGCCTTTCTCGTATCTAGGTATCTATAATAGCCTAGAAGCCCAAAATTTGGTATAAAGTACAGGTACCTATCGTCTGGCAATTCCGTGAGTGACTCCCTCGTTGGTCTAGTGGGAGTGCCTCGTTGGTCTAGTGGCGAATAATGTGCTTTGCGATCACGAGGTCCTGGGTTCGAATCCTATTTCTGACAAATGTAGTTTTTCTAACTAAAAATTCCTAGTGTCAGTTCGGAGTCTGCCCGGTATATGCCCGGTATATGGCAATATGCTCACCCAATATTACATGGGATTTAACATCGTCGACGAATAGTGAGTGTACACAGTGCACCTCTGCCACCCCCGTTTCGGAATATAGGCGTGACGGTGTTCTACCGGCAGTAATAGGTGCTATCCTAGGTAGTGCATACATTTATATATTTATTTATTAAGCAACCAACAAGTCATGGTAGAAGTATAAACAGAGAAATTCTTATTAAAAATAATTAAACATTGTTGACCTACTTAAAGGTGTTGCTCACCTTTATCATTATAGTATCAGTATAGTATCATTTTTATACTATACAAAATCATTTATGCGATACGATATAAGACTGATAATAATATTTTTAAAAATATGTTATAATGAAAAGCTAGAGGATTCTGGGTGGACCAGTCTCAACAAGCAGCACCCGTACACGAGTAAGAAGACTATTTGAGCAGCAATCACCTTCCTCGACCATATTAGATGGAACGAAGTGACCCGCACCAAATAGCCACTGCATGCATAGACTTTTTAGTGAGCAAACATTAAGAGAATATACTATACTCGTATATACATAGGTCGGAAACAGCGTTCTCTTTTCTATTAAAAAAAAGCTTGAATATTCCAACTCACTGAGTCTTTCATGTGCACCAGCTGTGGATAGTTCTTGACGAGATACTCAGCTATATCCATATAGTCGTAGAACACCGCCTTGTGCAGCAGTCCCACCCCGGCTTCGTCTCGGCACATCACATACTTGCGACGGTTGTAGTCGGGCTCTAATAACTCCTGAACATGAAGACACAACAGGGTTCTGATCGGATACGAATATAAGTATGCTTAATTCTATAGCTAATAGTATTTTGAACATGAGCAAATAGGGAAATAATCGACAAACGGCTTGATCTAGTGGTTGGGAACTTAAGCTGCTCCGCCCAGTAGTCCGATACCCACACAGGAAATCTTCTTTCTTTGTGTGACCTACAAATGTATGTTTTGATCTGGGTGTTTATGTCTGCGGATTTCATGTTTGTAAACGTACCCACGACAGAAATAATTTCTAATGCGGAGCAACCTTTTAAACAAAATTAAGAAGAGAAGTCAGTTTGTTTAGAGTCAAGAGAGATAAAACAATTTTAATGTATAATTTCCTGACGTTCATACTGGATTCAACACCAATGGGACAGGGAAGTAATCAATCCCGCGACTACGTGCAATATATGTGTATATTTAAGGTATAGTTATGTGATAACTATGAATACTAGTGTCCGACCGTAGGTCGATTTTTGGCCGAAGCCGAAGGTTTAATAACCCTAAGAAATGTGGTTCATGGTTGGCTAAATTTTTAAAAAGTTATGTTGTCTCTGTTAACTTAACCAGATGATTATAATTACCTGCATTGAATAAAAATCATATTACTGGAGTAATATTACTTATAATAATAGTAATATATAAAATAATAATACTGAAACGCATTTATAAGTCGTAAATCGTAATAGATCGTTCAATTTCGGTGCTTGCTGGAAACCTTCGGCTTCAGCCAAAACTCAAACTCAAATCGTTTATTTTGCATAAACCCTGCGGGGTGTTTACAAAGTGTCATATATACATTTTTATTTAACCTACTAATCTACTACCGGATCGGTACGCGGCATCCACTGAGAAGATCCGGCGAGAAACTCAGCGGGCTTGTCTTTTTTGTTTAATTTTCCATCCATTTCTTTTTCATATTTTTTTGTATAGATACATACATTTTTATATTATACAAAATCATTAATGCGGTCCAGCTCCAGTGTGATGCCTTATAACTGCGATATAAGAATGTTTTTAAATATGTTATAATGAAAAGCTAAAGGATTCTGCGTGGACCAGTCTCCACAAGCAGCACCCGTTCACGAGTAAGACTATTTGAGCAGCCATTACTTCCCTCGTCCATATTAGAGGGAAGGAAGTGACCCGCACCAAATAGACACTGCAAGCAAAGACTTTTTAGTGAGCATGACCAAAACTTCGGTCTATTTTTGCCGAAACCAAAGGATTGGCCGAAGGTGGCAGCTTCGGCCGGACACTAACGAATACAACTGCGTCGTAGCGCTACGGCGTAGTACGGTGCTACGATGCATTTATACTAAAAACTACGAACCACGTTTGGTCTATCACAGTGGTACTCCAAATGTTATCGCGTGGATAACAATTTATTTTAAGAGTACAATTTTATTGTTTATTATTTAGTTTAGTTCGGTTTTAATATAACTACTTTAAATTACAGATGCAAAAAATTTCAATAGTATTTATAATTATAGTATAGTATTATACATAAAAAAAAATATTTGTTTACGTACCAATAATTAAAGCGCTAATTTCCCGTTCACAGCCTGCTTAATAGTCAACGTCACTTTACCAGTAATACCTGGAGCTCGAGCAAGGACCCCCTCTCAACGGCCGCGTGTAGGGCGTCACACTTGGCGACAAGGCTCGGCAGGTTGCTGTGGTTGGACAGCGGCAGTGACTCGGCCTCAGCGAGAAGTCGCCGGCCCTGGCCAGCGAGGACCGCACGCTCCAGCCTGCCCTCGGTCCCTCCGCGCGCCCACTGCCGCAGTTGAGCTGATGCCACTACGCCGACCACTGCACATACAGATCCATTAACATTCTGATACTATTTTTACAGATTTATTAGCATTGTAGGACTATAGATATAGGTTTATTAACATTATGGCACTATAGACACAAATTCTAGCACTATAGGCACATATTTATTAACATGTTGGCACAATATGCATGAGAGAAGCCGAGGATCGTACTCAGTGGCGTGGAATTGGAGAGACCTATGTCTAGCAGTAGACTGCTATAGGCTAATGATTACTATAGGCATCAATTTAGTAATATTTTGGTAATATAGGCGCAGATTTATTAAAATTCTGACACTATAGGCACATTACAACATTTTAACATCTTTAAACACGGAGCCGTAACTACTTAATGCTTAGATGGTTTAGTCTGAATTTTGCAACTCTAATTATGGCTATGGAAGATAAGCTGGCCGAGACGATTCAATTATTGCAATTTAAAAAGAAAATAAACTGAATTACTTTATATATTTTAAAAATAATAAAAAACAATAACAATATACTACGTCGCTGATACGGGTATGAAAGTTTTTATATTGATGCCAAAAAAAATCAAATTACAATAGTGTAAAGCTGTCTCAATGATTATCAAAAATACTGAACCACAATGGCAATCATATTTCTTCAAAATGAATTTTAAAAAGAGGTATTACCATGTGCCTTAATTAATACAATAATGCCAGAAACGTCAATATGAGTAGCTTTAGTAAGGAAATAATTTGTTCTTAATGGAGCAAAAGCGAGCTAAGCTTAGTGAGACTGAAAGTGATATGGTCGGCCCAGTTCCAGTTATCGTCTTCTACGATAATATGGCGAGCGGTGATTTACTGATTCCCTTTCACTTGACTTTATACGGAGTGTTTTATTTTACAAGTAACCCTACAGTGAGTTCTAAAAAAACACTATCATTGGAGAGTGAATTTTCTTGTAGAATTTGTATGAATTTATAAGACAGCGCCCCTAATCACAGTGAAAAGAAAAAAAACTGTATTGTGATTGGATTATTCCTTTAATTTCTATATAAAATGCGTAAATACTACGATAACTAATGCTAGAGGTACTATTAAAATATAGATGTGTTTGCTGATTTTGATTGTTTGTTTACCGTTGATGTAATAATTTATGTAGCTTTTAGTTATACCTTAAAGAATCTATACAATAAACATTTTTTTTGAGTTTTACAGTACACGTCATTTAGTTATATAGAATATAAAATGCTCTTTTAGATAAATCTGACTTTCAATATAAACTGATAATTAATAATAGCAATTTAATATACTCGTTTTGCTCCTACATTAAAAAAAAGAGCAATAAACATGCATAATTCTAGTTATTCACCCTTGTCGTCTAAATCTGATTAACAGTTCTAGACTTAGTCATTTTTACATACCATATTATATTATCAGGTAATATACGTATATTTTTCATGAAAATATTATTATAGGGTATTTGTGTATGTGAATTTTCATGTTAATAAATGCACTCACGACACAGAAATAAAACCTATAATAATAATAATAGGGTGGGGCTACGTTCTTTTAAAAAAGAAAGAAAAAAACAACCTGTTTTCTAGTGGTTGTTTCTCGCCGCTAGATTACGAGATTTATGCGCTAATAGTCGGCTGAGGGCGAGTTATCACGACATCTGCTGACCTTACATTCTTAAGGTACGCCCAAACCAACGCGTTCAGCGGCGGTCGCGGTGGCGTGCACGGTGGCGATCAGCGCCTGCAGTAATATTTGTATGGCGCTACACGCGCTACCTGGGCGGCGTATGCACTCGCAATTATAGGGAGATACTGATCGGCACCGTGATCGCGCCGACACATCTATCTATCTATCTATAACCTCACGCCAGATCCCTTGCGGGGTAGGCAGAGAGTACAGAGTTCCAACAGGTTTTTCCTTACATACCTCTCTGGCTTCCTCGACTCTCATAGTTCGTCTCATACACGCTCGCCGGTTACGGAGACTCTTGATTTTTCCATCAGATAAGACTCAGATTATTTGGTCGTGGTAAGATAGTCTAGGTCTTCCCCGGTACCTGCATCCTTCCACTTTCACATTGTATATTTGTTTTGTCATTCTTTCCTCTGGCATTCTTTCTATATGCCCGAACCAACGGAGCATGCCCTTTCTCATCTTTACACCGATACTATCTTTCATACCTACTCGCTGTCTTACTAGTGTTGTAAAAACGCTCCAGTCGGCGCTTAAAACGCTCGCGTTTTCCACGTGTTTCAACGCTCGTCGACTTAGCGCTAAACGCTCGACTTCAGCGCTCATTTTTACAACACTATGTCTTACTACGCTGTTGCTAATGCGGTCGGTCAGCTTCACTCCGCATATCTTCCGCAGAGCTCGCATTTCTACCGCATTTATTCTACTTTTATTCTCCTTATTACATACCCAGCTCTCGCTACCATATAACAGCGTTGGAACAAGAACTCCGTTATGTATGGCCAGCTGCCCCTTATGGCTTAAGTGCCGGCTCCCAAGTAGCTTTCCCATCGCTCCATTCACTCTGTTCACTGCACTCACTCTTCTCTCTATGTCAGCGGTGTATTTCCCATCCTTACTGAAGGCGCATCCAAGATATACAAACTCATTCACTTGCTCCAGCACATCGTTACCAACCACAATCCTTACATTCGTTCTGGTTTCTTCCCTTTCAAAAACCATAATCTTGGTTTTCTTAACATTCAAGTGTAAGCCATTGATCATGCAGTCGTCTTTCATAACGGTGACTAGTGTTTGCAGATCAGTGGCTGTTGGCGCTATTAAAACCACGTCATCTGCATAAAGTAGATGGTTTACCACTAAGTCACCCATTTGTACACCTTCATTCATCGCTTTCAGTCTTTGAAGACTTTTATCCAGATATATTATAAACAGTCTAGCGGACAACACGCAACCCTGCTTGACGCCGATTTTAACGTCAAACCAGGGTGACCTATTACCACCCACCCGTACGCATGCCTTGCAGTCCACATAAGTGGACTGGATGGCTCGCAACAGAGTGCCATCTATACCATACTCTGGCAAAATGTCCCAAAGTCTCTTTCGCACAACTCTGTCAAATGCCTTCTCCAGATCTACAAAACCGCAGAAAACCTTCCACCTCACTGCCAGATGCTTCTCTACGATGTTGCGGAGGGAGAAGACTTGATCCGAACATCCTCTTCCAGACCTGAAACCCCCTTGTGCCTCGCACAACATTCCATCGGACTTCACGCGCATTCTCCGTTCAATAATTTTACCGTACACCTTGGCTGCCAAGCTGATCAAACTGATGGCTCTATAATTGGCGCAGTCATATTGTGAACCCTTGCCTTTATACAAGGGTACTATGACTGCGCGGCGCCAATCTGTAGGGACTCTACCGGTCCTCCAGCAAAGGTTTGCAAGGGCCCGGAAAGCGTCCCGGACGCAAGTTCCACCATATTTGATCATCTCGGCAGATATCATGTCTACTCCCGCAGCTTTACCGTTTTTCATACTTCCTATCGCTCATTCAACTTCTTCCATAGTGATGTCCTCCGTTGATTCTGGTGCCGCAATCTTGCCTTTGGGCACGTCTGCGGCATCAGCATCCGGGTCATCTCCATACATTTCTCCAATCACCTCGAGCCTTTCTCACCTTGCTCCAAAAGAGTTTGGTGTTGTTCTCGAAGTTCTTTGCCAGCCTCTCCTCCTCAATCATACTGGCTCTTTCACGCTTTTCTTTCACTAAAGTTTTAGTGGCATTCTTGCATTGCCGGTATATTTCTTTTCTCATATCTGTCATACTGGCATTCAGGTTCAAAGAAGATACATAGTCCTGCCACGCTTTCTTCTTACTTTCTACGGAGCTTTGCAACTCCGCATCCCACCATGCATCACCTTTTGCTGTAATATGCTTCTTTGAGCAACCACATACTTCTTTCGCGGATTCCACCAAACTCTCTTTCAGGCTATTCCAGCATTCATCTACATTTGAGTCCGAAGAGCCTGCTGTCAAAAGCTTGTCCCGGACTCTGTCTTCATACATTCTCCTCACGCTCTCATCTTGCAACTTTTCAACCTTTATTCTTTCAAGGTCTCCGAAGGGGATACGCTCTCGCCAGTGCCTCCACTTCCTGAACAGACCACTAAACCGCGCAACTACGAGATAGTGGTCTGATTCCAGAGTGGGGCCTCTATACGCACGCGTATCTTGTAGTTTGCTTCGGAGACGGTTATCAACCAGGATTAGATCTATCATGCTTTTTTGTTCATTCCTTCTCCACGTATACATATGTATGTCCTTGTGCTGGAATATCGTATTACACACAAGGAGACCCCTTTCCAAACAGCTTACCTGCATCGTTCACTCTCTTATCACCATAAGGACAAAGAGCAGCGTCGCAAGTTTGCCGCCTGGTTCCTACCCATCCGTTCAGATCGCCACACAAAATCACCTTTTCGTTAGCCTCAGCCAAATCCAGAACTTCCCTGACATTATCCCAAAACTTCTCAAGGTCCTGGGGTATCGACGAGCTTACGGGAGCATATGCTGCGACCAAAAATACTCTAGTGACACCCAGTTTTAAACGGACCCAGAGAAGTCTCGCATCGCACAGGCCATAATCTCTCACTCCAGAGGCCAGGCGACGGGACAGCAAGATACCCACCCCCATGCTGGCACGACTGTTCTGCGGTACCCCAGACCACAGAGCCATCGTTCCATCAGGAAGATCACAGGTTTCACTGCCCCTCCGCTTAGTCTCCGATTTTTTAATAAAACAGGTGCAGTAATTCAATTTTAATTCAATAATTTGTAAGCGTCATTTAGACTTCCTTCTTTTAAACTTTAGGAAAACTTCAATACTTTCAAAACCGCCTTGAAAACTTTCAAAATCGCCTCAAACGCCGTGACAAAGCGGTCGTAAATTCTCAGCATTAGAACTTGACCCTGAGATATAGGTATGTTTACAAATTGTAAAATGATCACACGCGGACACATCTAGACCTACACAAATCACGCAATTATTTATCTGGTGCAGGTACAGAAGAACGAAAACGATTTTCTCTTGCGTGGGTGCCGATATCGAAATTGTGACGATGGTATAGCGATGGTAAACGATGGTATAGCCTAGTCACTTATGTGTGTGTGTGTGTGTGTGTTATAGGCAAAGAGTGGGTTTTTATAACATCTCTGCTACCCCTTTTTTGGAAATAAGGGCGTGACGATGTATTATGTGTTGTTATTTAGTGCAGTTTGGTCATTCATTACGAGTATGTACGACGATTATTCAAAGACCCTTTCTTGGCTAAAGGGAAAATCTGTCAAGGTTATAATAATATTTTGCGCATACAATAGGGAAAGCTGTAGGTTAATCTCAAAATAGCTTGTTCGATAGAAATGTTCCGCCACTAACGGAAATATTTATGAGAATATTATGCCAACGTCGCAAATCATTTGCATGAATTAAGTTTTTCTTTGCTCTTGAAGTATTTTAATTTAATTGCTTGATGTAGGGAATGAGAGTACGAATGCATGTTCTTTATAACAACAGTGTTAAATAAAAAACAATAAACCGTATTCCCCAATTAGGTACGTTATACTTTGACGGACGATTTAGCGCAGTGGTTAAGAGCTTAAGCCTCTCCGCCCAATGTGTCTAATAGTCGCGGGTTCGATTCCCGCATGGGACAAATCTTTGTGAGACCCACAATTATTTGTTTCGGTTTGCGTATTTGTGTATGTGAATTTTCATGTTTGTAACGCACCCACGACACATAATTAAATGCTAGTTTGGGGCTACGTTCCATTATAAAAAAAGAATTGTGCACCTATTTTTCGTCGTCGATGTTAGGTTCCAACGTAATGAGAGAAAGCCTATTTTCATTATATCCAGACAAATACTGGGAATTTTCCGATAGGAAAATGTAGACTTTTTCGACCCAGTGTTTGAACCCAGGACTTCGTGATCGTTATGCGTATTATACGCCACTAGACCAACGAGGTGGTTACTGTGTAACAGTTATGGTGTACAAATAGTTTTTTGTTTGATGAATGCTTGGACTAGTGGTTAGTGCGTATTCGGGGTCGCGGACACAAGGGGCGGGGACCTTGAGCGTCCTTCATGAGCGACCCCGAGGAAGACGGCGGCGTGGCGTGGCCCAAGTCGCCGTGCGCACCGCGTCGGTGCGGGGGAGAGCGTGTCATCAGGGTCGCCCCGATGTCGGGATTCTATACTTTCCAAATACCCCGCAAGGGTTCTGGCGTGCTGATATAGATAGATAGATTGAGGTAATATATTTAAATGTTATGGCATATGGGAACCTTGTAGTTATAGTCAGTGGCATGGACATTTTGTTATAGCTCTGTGCATACATCTTTATGTTGAGGCATTATCTATATAATATAGTCTAAATTCAAAGTTTTATAATCACGCTGTCTGCAGTCTATGTTCTCTGGAAAATTGTTAATAAACGAACTAGCCCTCAATATTATACAAATTCCAATCGCCCTTTTCATTTTACGTGTAATTTACACCGACATGTGGCTGATTCTTGTTGGCACGGTCGTTTGTTGACACATTTAATAGATCGTTATGGGTGAACAGCCGCGGTATTGAACCCCATCAATATTCATGGTGCGCCACCGAGCTCAGTACAAAATATGAGTAGGTACACATTGCATTTACACTCGTAATCCATTTTGGGGTGTATATCAATATATACCAACCAAAAACTATTTTGGGAACCGAAGAGCATTTCAGGCGTAGTACAAAATTCACGATAAAAGCACATTTAATATATGTAATGTAAGCAGTTGAGTATATTAGTGTTAGCAGTCCGAAAAAGAACCACGCACACACCAGCGCGCGTCGCGCTCTACGCAGCTGCTAGACAGTGGTACCCCCGCTTAGATAAAAAAATAATCCAGAAGCTGCGGCGCGCATCAAATTGAAGCAACAATTATCACGTGCGAACGGTCGCACGACGGTCGCGAGTAGTCACTCTGCGACCGTCGTGCAGAATAACGTGCACTGCATGTGTCAAATTAAATTGAATTATTTCGTTTTGTGTCGTTCATGTCTGTAAAAAAGCTATTGAGATCAAAAAGAAACATAATGGGATTATATTTCATACATAACTAGCGCATTCAGTTGCCGTATTATTTAAATATCGTTTTAATTCTTTCGTGTGATATTGTCATAGTAAAAGACGCGTCCAAATTATTAGTGTTGCTGATATAACAATTTTATTTTTCCCTATTTTTATTTCGTGAGGCCTTTATTAGTTCTAGTATTAAATGGTATTAATAAAGTTAACTAACTACATCATGCTTTTAATATTTAGTTAAAATAATGAAAATATATTTTTCCTACATTAAATTACTACAAATCTTAATAGTTAAAGTACGTTACCGTAACAATGATTTTATTATCATCTACTCTAATGTCATCAACATTTACCCCAAAAATTGGTTTATTTCCGCGCTGCCAACGTTACGCGGGTGGGAAGTAGAGGTGAGTCGTAATAATTAGAACAGATCCAAAGAACAGGTATTTTACGAGAATAGGCGGCACCTAATCCAATTCTGACAATACCTAATCCACCTAATATTCATATTCAATAAAAACGAATGTTTAGCCGTTTAGCGCGCTCACTCACTCATATGCTTATCGCTTTGCTATCCCGCTTACGTGTAAGGGTGGAGGGAGCGAGACAGCGCTATACAACGCGTATTGATATAAAACAAATGTAAATATCTATCTATCTATATCATCACGCCAGCTCCCTCGCGGGGTAGGCAGAGAGTACAGAGTTCCAACAGGTTCTTTCCTTACATACCTCTCTGGCTTCCTCCACTCTCATAGTTCGTCTCATACACACTCGCCGGTTACGGAGACTCTTGACTTGCCCTTCAGATAAGACACGGTCTATTTGGTCATGGTAAGATAGTCTAGGTCTTCCCCGGCACCTACATCCTTCCACTTTCGCATTGTATATCTGTTTTGTCATTCTTTCTTCTGGCATCCTTTCTATATGCCCGAACCAACGGAGCATACCCTTTCTCATCTTTACACCGATACTACCTTTCATACCTACTCGCTTTATTACTACGCTGTTGCGAATACGGTCGGTCAGCGTGACTCCGCACATCTTCCGCAGAGATCGCATTTCGACCGCATTTATCCTGCTTTCGTTCTCCTTCTTACATACCCAACTCTCACTGCCATATAACAGCGTTGGGACAAGCACTCCGTTATGCATGGCCAGCTGCGCCTTTTGGCTTAAGTGCCGGCTCCCAAGTAGCCTTCCCATCGCACCATTCACTCTATTACCTGCATTCACTCTTCTCTCTATATCAGCGGTGTATTTCCCATCCTTACTGAAGGCGCATCTAAGATATACAAACTCATTCACTTGCTCCAGCACATCGTTACCAACCACAATCCTTGCATTCGTTCTGGTTTCTTCCCTTTCAAAAACCATAATTTTGGTTTTCTTCACATTCAAATGTAAGCCATTATTCATGCAGTCGTCTCTCATAACTGTGACTAGTGTTTGCAGATCAGTGGCTGTTGGCGCTATCAAAACCGCGTCATCTGCATACAATAGGTGGTTTACCACTAGATCACCCATTTTTACCCCTTCAGTCATCGCACACAGTCTTTGAAGACTTTTATCCAGATACACTATAAACAGTCTAGCGGACAACACGCAACCCTGCTTGACACCGATTTTAACGTCAAACCAAGGTGACATGTTACCACCCACCCGTACGCATGCCTTGCTGTCCACGTAGGTGGACTGGACGGCTCGCAACAGGGTGCCGTTTATACCATACTCTGGCAAAATGTCCCAAAGTCTGTTTCGCACTACTCTATCAAACGCCTTCTCCAGGTCCACAAAACCGCAGAAAACCTTCCGGCCTACTGCCAGATGCTTTTCTACGATGTTGCGGAGGGAGAAAACTTGATCCGAACATCCTCTTCCAGACCTGAAACCTCCCTGTGCCTCACACAACACTCCATCGGACTTCTCGCGCATTCTCCGTTCAATAATTTTACCATACACCTTAGCTGCCAAGCTGATTAAACTGATGGCCCTGTAATTGGCGCAGTCATATTGTGAGCCCTTGCCTTTATACAAGGGTACTATGACTGCGCGGCGCCAATCTGTAGGGACTCTACCGGTCTTCCAGCAAAGATTTGCGAGGACCCAAAAAGCGTCCCGGACGCAAGTTCCACCATATTTAATCATCTCGGCAGATATCATGTCTATTCCCGCAGCTTTACCATTTTTCATACTTCGTATCGCCCATTCAACTTCTTCCATAGTAATGTCCTCTGTGGATTCTGGTGCCGCAAACTCGCCTCTGGGCTCGTCTGTGGCACCAGCATCCGGGGCATTCTCATACATTTCTCCAAAGTATTCACTCCACCGGTTTAGCACAGCTTGTGTGTCTGCAAGAATGTCACCATCCTTAGATTTTATCTTTTCCATTCTGGAGCCTGACGAATCACCTCGAGCCTTTCTCACCTTGCTCCAAAAGAGTTTGGTGTTATTCTCGAAGTTCTTCGTCAGCCTCTCCTCCTCAATCACACTAGCTCTTTCACGCTTTTCTTTCACTAAGGTTTTGGTGGCATTCTTGCATTGCCGGTATATTTCTTTCTTCATCTCCGTCATACTGTCATTTAGATTCAAAGAAGAGACATAGTCCTGCCACGCTTTCTTCTTTCTTTCTACAGAGCTTTTTAACTGAAATGTAAATATGATGAATTGAAATCTTTTAAATACGCCATCTTGCGAACGCTGAACTTTTGCGGAATATTTAATATCGCAAGACTCAAAACTTCATACATTCGTAAGTTAACAGTCCTAAGCCTGTAAAAAGTATGAAGGGAAGATACCAATTCATCACTAAATGATAAAATAAAAAAACAAGTATTAGTTTATTTATTCCATTTTGAAACTTCCATTTTCTTAAAAGTGTTATTATGACTGTACCCGTTCTTAACTAACAAAACAATTTAACATTCAATTAATTCAAATATCGATAATTCGATATCAGGATTTGATATAGAATAGGCGGATTAAGATCAATAAGGAACGGTATGTGTATGAGATCATTGAGATTAGGTGGATTAGGTGGAATAGGTATTTGGATTAGGTATTTATGCAGACTAGGAACAGGTGTACTTAGTACCTGATTTACCTAATACGACCCATCTCTAGTGGGAAGTGCGGTGAGTGCGGGACGTTTGTTGAATTATTGGCTTCACCGCGCGGCGTGCGACTGGACGCGCCTTCTGGATTATTTTTATTGATGCGCGCCTGTGGCTTCTGGATTATTTTGATTCTAAGGAGCTAACATACATTGGACAATTGATTTTTATTTATATAATAATATATAGAATACCATTCTTAAATATTGTTACGACATGAACATACCCCGATATCTCGAAACCCCTTTTTCGGGGGATGTCGATTCTAAACGCATTAATCACACTCACACTTTCTATCGAGCGTCAAGGGAGATCTAGAATCCGCGCTTGAGAGCTGAAATGTCTAGAATGTTCTTTCCCTTTTCCTTATTGCCTGTGCGCGGTCCCGGTAAACAAGTACCTACTTGTTTACGTACAAATAGATATGTAATAATAATACCTCTCCGTGGGACACGCCGGCTATTGTTCGAAGTACCTGGACTTTCCATCGATTTACTTGGAGGATTGGCGTCCGTTCTAAAACTCTCATACGAGTATACAATAAATACTCAGCGCGGCGACAGACACAGTCTCTCTTCGGAAGCCACAGCGATCAAATCGGGAACAAACGATCTAATACACCACGTATTCCACCGGCGACGTTATACGGATATTACGAGGGGTAGGTACTAGAAAGATTAGTACTAATGTGTGTTTAGTACTAGTGTGTACTTGCATTTGACGAACTGTTATGTGTGTACATCGCCTAATAAAGTACTTAGCACGTTATTCGTCATTTAATTACCCCGCAATCGTGACAATATTATTTTTTTTAAATGTCATGCCCTATAACTCATGTTAATACATCGTTTATTGCAATGGCCACGTCAATGCCTATGCCATTTATTGCAAAAGCACTGTTCTCACGGTATCACGCTAAGGTCGCGTCAACGGCAGCTGTTGTTTAAATTAATTGTAGGCCTTTTAATACTAATATCCAAGACATATTACCAGCATATGGCCTAGTTTAGTCTAAAGAACATGATTTTTATTTCTCTCTCGTTTAGTTATTATTAGATAACATTCATAGTTCTAGTGAAAGTAGGTTATAAGATAAGTAAAAAAATATGTTACATTTACGCGTATCATAGGCCGAAAGACGTTCTCTGCAAGAGACACAGGCCTCCCCCCAAAGATCGCTTTGACGACTGGTTTTGAGGCATCTACAGTTATAGAAAGAATAACTTAACTAGTCATCGGATAGAGCCTTATCCGACGGCTGAAGTATAGTTATTGTACGAATTTGACCATCTTTGAGTAACCGATGGTGAAATTCGGGCATAGAATTACTTGCAATTTTAATTGTCAATTACTCTACATCAGACTATATTCGAGGGTGGTGAAAGAGGCCTTTAAACTGATACAACATATTATTTTAACGGCCTCGTTGGTTTAGTTACGAAGTTTTGCTAACGATCACGAGGTCCTTTTGAAACCTAGATGGCAAAAATGTGCTTTCTATCAAAAAAAATCTCAACTGTTATCCGGATCCTGGAATCATGTATAATGACAATAGGATTTCTCTAATATGCGTACACATACAGTGCACCTCTGTCACCCGTACTTGGGGAATATAAGCCTAACGAGCTTTATAATTTATCTTTTTATAACGGTACACAGTAATTTTACAGGGAGTGTTGTCTGATAGCGCCAACAGACGAGTTATTTCCCCGCGGCGCACGCGAGCTCCCGTATTTTCCAGACAGGTCGTTCTACCTGTAGCTGTTTGTACAATATTTTTGTACAGACTACTTGTTTGGCCTAAATTTGTACTAGATGATTTTTGAAAGACAACCGACATGAAGACCATCAACCCTATATGCGTTAGTATAGAGAATTAGGGCGCATACCATAATCACTGTAACAAAGCTATTACAATCTTAATTTTCTGTAATAAAGAGATGTGGACATACCTTACAGCAGTGTCTCTTGTTCACGGTAAAAAAAAACTAAAATAGGTTTGCCCCGGGTTCGCGTCAGTATTAAAAATAAAATAAAAAATGACGTCCTCTATCGACAATCAGCTGGTCCTCTAAATGTATGGAGAGGACAAAAATCTTTATAATACTCAAGTTATCTATCGTCTCTATAACTGATATGGAATTGATTGTCTTCATATCAACATTAATTAAAAACGCCTTTTATATACGCTATAACTACGTAGGTAAGACATCAGCTGCTCTCCTTTTTAACCGACTTCAAAAAGGAGGAGGTTCTATGTTCGGTTGTATGTATGCTTTTTTTTTTTTATGTATGTTCAGCGATATTTCCGTCAATTGTGGACCGATCTTGATAATTTTTTTGCATTGGGTTCAGTATATCTCCAAGGTGGTCCCATATTAATTTTATTGACATTGGACCTTGGACTTAGAAGATACACCAGGGAACTCCTTAACGACAAACAATAGGCATGTGTAAATTGAGATATTATGGGTATTACGTCAAGCCTATAGGTACCCTACTATAGAATAATTCACTGGTCACTTAAAATTGTAAAATAAAAATCTTTTATAGAAAAAGGTAAACCGACTTCAAAAAGCAAAAAAATAAATATTTGAAGTCGGTGCTGGTTGGTGCAGCCGGTTACTTGGCACCGACAGCAGCTGATGTCTTACCTACGTAGTTATAGCGTATATAAAAGGCGTTTTTAATTAATGTTGATATGAAGACAATCAATTCCATATCAGTTATAGAGACGATAGATAACTTGAGTATTATAAAGATTTTTGTCCTCTCCATACATTTAGAGGACCAGCTGATTGTCGATAGAGGACGTCATTTTTTATTTTATTTTTAATACTGACGCGAACCCGGGGCAAACCTATTTTAGTTTTTTTTTACCGTGAACAAGAGACACTGCTGTAAGGTATGTCCACATCTCTTTATTACAGAAAATTAAGATTGTAATAGCTTTGTTACAGTGATTATGGTATGCGCCCTAATTCTCTATACTAACGCATATAGGGTTGATGGTCTTCATGTCGGTTGTCTTTCAAAAATCATCTAGTACAAATTTAGGCCAAACAAGTAGTCTGTACAAAAATATTGTACAAACAGCTACAGGTAGAACGACCTGTCTGGAAAATACGGGAGCTCGCGTGCGCCGCGGGGAAATAACTCGTCTGTTGGCGCTATCAGACAACACTCCCTGTAAAATTACTGTGTACCGTTATAAAAAGATAAATTATAAAGCTCGTTAGGCTTATATTCCCCAAGTACGGGTGACAGAGGTGCACTGTATGTGTACGCATATTAGAGAAATCCTATTGTCATTATACATGATTCCAGGATCCGGATAACAGTTGAGATTTTTTTTGATAGAAAGCACATTTTTGCCATCTAGGTTTCAAAAGGACCTCGTGATCGTTAGCAAAACTTCGTAACTAAACCAACGAGGCCGTTAAAATAATATGTTGTATCAGTTTAAAGGCCTCTTTCACCACCCTCGAATATAGTCTGATGTAGAGTAATTGACAATTAAAATTGCAAGTAATTCTATGCCCGAATTTCACCATCGGTTACTCAAAGATGGTCAAATTCGTACAATAACTATACTTCAGCCGTCGGATAAGGCTCTATCCGATGACTAGTTAAGTTATTCTTTCTATAACTGTAGATGCCTCAAAACCAGTCGTCAAAGCGATCTTTGGGGGGAGGCCTGTGTCTCTTGCAGAGAACGTCTTTCGGCCTATGATACGCGTAAATGTAACATATTTTTTTACTTATCTTATAACCTACTTTCACTAGAACTATGAATGTTATCTAATAATAACTAAACGAGAGAGAAATAAAAATCATGTTCTTTAGACTAAACTAGGCCATATGCTGGTAATATGTCTTGGATATTAGTATTAAAAGGCCTACAATTAATTTAAACAACAGCTGCCGTTGACGCGACCTTAGCGTGATACCGTGAGAACAGTGCTTTTGCAATAAATGGCATAGGCATTGACGTGGCCATTGCAATAAACGATGTATTAACATGAGTTATAGGGCATGACATTTAAAAAAAATAATATTGTCACGATTGCGGGGTAATTAAATGACGAATAACGTGCTAAGTACTTTATTAGGCGATGTACACACATAACAGTTCGTCAAATGCAAGTACACACTAGTACTAAACACACATTAGTACTAATCTTTCTAGTACCTACCCCTCGTAATATCCGTATAACGTCGCCGGTGGAATACGTGGTGTATTAGATCGTTTGTTCCCGATTTGATCGCTGTGGCTTCCGAAGAGAGACTGTGTCTGTCGCCGCGCTGAGTATTTATTGTATACTCGTATGAGAGTTTTAGAACGGACGCCAATCCTCCAAGTAAATCGATGGAAAGTCCAGGTACTTCGAACAATAGCCGGCGTGTCCCACGGAGAGGTATTATTATTACATATCTATTTGTACGTAAACAAGTAGGTACTTGTTTACCGGGACCGCGCACAGGCAATAAGGAAAAGGGAAAGAACATTCTAGACATTTCAGCTCTCAAGCGCGGATTCTAGATCTCCCTTGACGCTCGATAGAAAGTGTGAGTGTGATTAATGCGTTTAGAATCGACATCCCCCGAAAAAGGGGTTTCGAGATATCGGGGTATGTTCATGTCGTAACAATATTTAAGAATGGTATTCTATATATTATTATATACGACAAACAATAGGCATGTGTAAATTGAGATATTATGGGTATTACGTCAAGCCTATAGGTACCCTACTATAGAATAATTCACTGGTCACTTAAAATTGTAAAATAAAAATCTTTTATAAAAAAAGGTAAACCGACTTCAAAAAGCAAAAAAATAAATATTTGAAGTCGGTGCCAAGTAACCGGCTGCACCAACCAGCACCGACTTCAAATATTTATTTTTTTGCTTTTTGAAGTCGGTTTACCTTTTTCTATAAAAGATTTTTTTCTTACTATTCTTTGGGTAAAGGAACGCTGAAAATTTAGTACTTTCCTTGGCACACATACAGATTAAAAACTTACGTTTGGGTGGACTATAGTGTACATACATCCCATTCTTCTTGACAGA
This sequence comes from Phalera bucephala, assembly GCA_905147815.2. Classification (NCBI taxonomy): domain Eukaryota; kingdom Metazoa; phylum Arthropoda; class Insecta; order Lepidoptera; family Notodontidae; genus Phalera; species Phalera bucephala. The sequence continues at coordinate 19,390,650 of LR990621.1, forward strand.
TCGCTCTGAAAGCCACTTCTTCACGCTCTCCATCAGCTTTTTGGCGTCAGCAGCTCTCAGGACATTGTATTATGAAAGGATATTAATGAAAACTTTTAATTGGCCTTATCCTTTTTACTGTTCTGTGCTTACTAACTGTATTAGCTGTAAGTTTTTTCAAGTAATAAAATAAAATAAATCCTTCTTTCAAAAAACAGTCCGCGGAATCGATTTGTCTGGAATTCTTTATTGATGCTGTTGAATTCAGACATCATGTTACACTTAAGTGCATTTTAAGCTACAGACGGTTATAGGGCAATCTTTTTCTATTGTAATTAGTTTTTATTTGTGAACATCTGTAGGAGTTTTATTTTATTATTATATATCTAGTTGATACAAAATTGATCTGACATATTGCAGCCCTAAGTAACCTTACATAATGTAGATATTAAAAAATAGTACCATGCTCCTTATCTATCTATATCACACCAGATTTCTTGCGGGGTAAACAGAGAGTACAGAGTGCTTTTATGTTTCTAACAATCATTCAGCGACATGATCGTGAAAGCAAGGTACATCAAACTAATAGAGACAGCTAACACAAACGCGCTTGGTTATTAAAAAATAATCGATCACAATTAATTATTATTACCACCTACCTAACATTAAAATACTCAAAACTAACTCGATCAATGTGTCCTTAAGTATTTTATAGAACAATAATTACGTAAATATGCTTATCGATTGGTTCTACTAATCAATTATATGTCCGTTGATCAATTTGTCCCTAAGAAATTTCTAGAACGATAACTCACATAGTTATGTCTAGAAACAACCAATTGGATGTCCGTGAAACAATAAGTCCTCAAGAATTTTCTAGAACAATAACTCACAAAGTTATGGGTAGAAGTAATCGATTGGATGCCTGTGGATCAATGAGTCCTTAAGGATTTTCCAGAATAATAACCAATATAGTTATGTATAGAACTAATCGATTAGATGCCCGTGGATCAATATGTCCTTAATAATTTGCTAGAACAATAACTCACATATGAGTAGTTATGTGTAGAAGTAATCGATTGGATATCCATGGATCAATTTGTCTTTAAGAATTTTCTAAAACAATAACTCACATAGTTATGTCTAGTAACAATCGATTAGATGTCCGTGTGGGCGATCGAAAACGCTTCCTATAAAATATTTACTCGCCCGGCGCGCCCAACTGACACCGTTCAGTCAACTTGTATCGGAAATTACCATCAGAATACTTTATACAATATCTAGTACGGAAAGAATTATTTGTGTACGTAAATGTAGTAATTAGATTACCTTTTGTGAGGTGAATACAAGCCATTGTTATAATGATAACGTAGAAAATATTGATCTGGCAAGAGTAGGTATAACTTAATACGGTTAGCTGTAGTTAGGGTACCCACTCCTAAAATTTATTTTTTTATTGTAGTCTTGTATCTGGGCCCGTACCCAGTTAATAACGCGAGCTGTAGCATATGATCCATGGCTCTACTGTGAGTTATAACACTCACTGTCACAAGTGAGAAGGTTCTAACTAGAGTCGTAGCTAAGGGTAAGTGGTGGCGGCGAACAGATCCAGACCCCGAACATAAGTTTTGGGCACGCAAAATTCTGACCTGACCCTGAGAGCTTAAGATAATCGAAACGGCAGCTCAATATGAAATAACACGAGGAACTAAATTACAAAACCTTGCTTACAACATTTTTACAAAAATTAAATGTTTGTAGATATCTAATCAAGGAGAGCGATAGAGAAAGGGAGAGCGAGAGCAGAGAGGTCTATAAGGGAAAAACCTGTTGAATTCCTGTACTTTCTGCCTACCCGCAAGGCATCTAGCGTGATGATAGAGATAAATAGATATCTAAATAAATGTCAGATACACTCACTGTATTTTTTCCTTTTAGGGTATATTATGTAAAACAACTACCCTCTCTAAAGTAACAAATTAACGTTAATGTTATAGATACCACTGAATGGCACAAAATGTGAAGAATAGTCGTATCACTCCAAAACACCACATTAACTGAAAATGGTGACACAATTGACAAAAATTTTGTATTAATGGTACTACGGTACTAGGTAGGAATGGGTATGTTCGCAGGTGTCCAATGAACTAGTGTGGTATGTGCTTTCACACGAGACGAGTGTATCTAGGGACGCAACAATGGGTACACCCTTGCCCACAAGTTTGTAGTGACTGTTTTAGGGTCGAATTTATGAAATTATACGCCTACTTTTAACTACAGTTGGAAGGGTTATTTAAAATTATGAAGATTTATGTAATGATAAGAGTAGTGATAGCCTAGTGCTTAGACCGTTGGACTGCAAAGTCAGAGGTCTCGGGTTCAAACCCAGGCACGCACCTCTGTCCTTTCGAAAGCATGTGCGTATTAAAAATTAACTATCACTTGCTTTAACGGTGAAGGAAAACATCGTGAGGAAACCTGCATGCCTTAGAATTTCTCGAAGGTGTGTGAAGTTCGCCAACCCACACTGGGCCAGCGTGGTGGACTATGGCCTAAACCCTCTCAGTGTGAGAGGAGGCCCGTGCCCAACAGTGGAACAGTTTCTTAACAGGGTTAATATTATTATTATTATGTAATGATTTAGATTTATTTCGATGGACGATTTAGCGCAATGGTAAAGAGCTTAAGACGCTCCGCCTACTGTGTCCAATACCGCGGGGTCAATCCCCTCACGGGACAAATCTTTGTGTGATCCACAATTATTTGTTTCGGTCTGGGCATTTGTGTATGTGAATTTTCATGTTTGTAAGCGGAATAAATCTTAGGGTGGAGCTACGTTTAAAAAAAAATGTTGTAACTTTCCAACTTTTTTTTTAACGTGGGGAAATGCCTAACTCATACCCCCGGGCCGAGAGCACGGCCCGGGTAGTTATGTGGGGCTTGCACCCACTAAAACCCCTCGGCGTCGTACTGCCCTTTTGCCAGACCACAGGAATCGTCACCAGCATGACGTCTGTGGCACCGGCGGGCTCGGTCCGTGTGCAGACCTCGACACGTGTTAGGGGAGTTCGGTCTCCCCCCTACCGCCTTTCGGAGGCTGCGCGGACGCAGCGATTTTACGGCGCGGGCCTGCGTGTTATAGGGCGCCGGGGTGCCCTCCCCGACGCCTGCAGGCCGAGATCACGGTGGGCGAAGGTCGTTTCGGGCGTAGTCCCTGCGCCTTCGCCCAACGCGCCGTCGTTGCTACCCAGGCGCTCTCACTCTCAACCATGGATGATATCACGGTCGGGAGCGATAGCGTCTGTCCCCCTGCACCGAGCGCTCCGGCGAAGCGGCGCCGCTCATCATCCTATGCAGGGCACACCAGCAACGTGTGCGCCGCCGTATCTTCTGGGGTCGCACAATGGTAGCAGCGCTCCACCTCCTCACGACCGATCCGCCACACAAACCGCCCGAAGCAACCATGCTCGGACAGTACCTGCGTCAGACGGTACGTTAGGACGCCGTGTCGCCACCCCAGCCTCTCCCAGAATACTGGCAGCAGCGCAGCGATGACGGCGTGACCGGCAGTGGGGTGGGTGAGCTTGCTACGCCAGCCCTCCAGCGCAGCTCGGTGCAGCTCCGTCCGCCTCGCTCTCGGGGCGCAGGGATCCAAGGTGATGGTAGGATCCCTACGCCAGGCATATAGCTCGGAGAGCGCAATTTGGGCACTAGGGTGACAAGATGGGGCCTAAAAGTCAAGCGCCCGTCCAGAATGAGGCCCAGGTAGCGACGTTGATGCGCTGCTCCCCGACAATGATGTGAGCGTCAGGGGGAGGCCGATTTCTGGGGCCGTGAGAAAACATGGCTTCGGTCTTATTGAGGGCCACCTCTAGGCCGAGCCGCCGTATGCGCCCCACCACCTGTGCCACGCCAGCGGGCTCTCGCGGTGACAAGAGTATCGTCCGCGTAGCACGTTACCGCCAGACTTGGCAGCAACGCGCCCTGCAGGACCCAATCGATGTCCAAAGACACCGCCAACACGACCTCCTTCCACCCCACGGCTTCCCCCGCCATCAGTTGGACGCGCCTTATCGCATCCACAGTGGACTTGCCCCGCCTGAAGCCGAACTGGCAGTCCTGCAGGTCTGGCCCCATCTGCGAAAGGTGCTTGACGAGTCTGTCCGCACTCACTCTTTCGAAGAGCTTGCAAACCTCGTCGAGCAACACAATGGGGCGATAGGCGGACGGCGAGTCTGCCGGGCCCTCCTTCCTGATCAGGACCAGTTTCTCCAAATTCCAAAGCTGAGGAAACCGGCCCTGCCTGAAGCACTCGGTCCAGAGAGCCCTGAGACGGCGGCCGAGCGGACCGTGGGACAGAACCCACACTCGGCCGGGGACTCCATCTGGCCCGGGTGCCACCTTCTTCGCCCGCAGTCTGCGGACGACGGCGTCCAGCTCCTCTTCCGTTACTTCTGGAACGGCTTCACTCGACGGCATGTTGGGTCCGGATGTCCGGGACATTGCCGGAGCACTGTGCGCCGTTCCTTCCGGGAAGAGAGCCGACAGCACGCCATCGGCAAACGTCGGCGGCATAGTCGGCGTAAGGGTCCAGGGGCGGAGCTTATTCCGCACCAATCGGTAGAGGCGTCCCCATGGGTCGGCATCAATGGACGCCAGGACCTCTTCGCGGGCTCGCGCTTTGGCTTCCGCGATGGCCACCTGCAGGGCAGCCTTTGCTATGCGGTAGGTGGCATACAGCACCTCCTCCCTAGGCGTCGGGACCGGCAAAAGCCGTGGGTTTTGACGCCTTCTTCTCCGCTGTGGAGTGTACTGGCGGCGCGCAGCGACGCAGGCGCGTCGCAGTCGCTCAATTTCACGCGACCACCATTACATCTTTAGCCTGCGACGTGCTGCATGCCGTATGCGCGGCATGGTGGCATCGCAGATTGCCCTGGTTGCGGCTTGAAACCACTCGGCCTCCCTATGGATGTCAAATGGGGAGCCCGGTGCCGTCGTCCAGGCCTGGACCTCGGCCGCCTGTGTTGCGGCCTCTGCGTCTAGGCGCGCCAACGCCCATCTCAGCCGCCCCCAGCCACGTCAGCCGGCACGGCGGCCCGAGACTCGGCGGAGATCACAAATCTGTTGTAGACGTGATCAGATAGGGACTCCACTGAGTCGACGACTCTCCATCCTCGCACCCGACCTGCCAACGCCGAGGTGGCGAAGGACACATTGACCACCGAGCCGCCGCCCCGCCTGACACAGGTGAACGCTGTGCCCCTGTTGAGGACTAACAATCCGTGGGCATGCGCCCACTCCTCGAGGGCCTCGCCCCTAACGTCGTCGATAGAGGAACCCCAGGCCGAGGACTTGGCGTTAAAGTCTCCCACGACGAGAGTGGGACGGGGCCGACACCGAATCACAATGTCGCCGAGGTAACTTTCTAACCTCGCCTAACCTGCTAGGGCTCTGGCGTGATGATATAGTCAAAGAGAATAAAACACTATAAATATTGATTTATATATTTTCTGGTAGGCTAGTGGTAAATAATGCGCGTAGCGATACGAAGTCCTGGATTCAAATCATAGGTGGGACAAAACGTAAAAAAAATCTATCGAAAACTTCCCAGTCAATCAATTCGTAGACTGAAATTTTGCCCGGTATATAGCAATACGCTCACCCCCTATTACATGGGATCTAACATCGTCGGCAAAAAGTGTGTGTACACAGTATCCCTCTGCCATCCCCACATGGGGAATATAGGCGTGACGGTGTAAAAAAATATTTATAGATAGCGAAACACACCCTTGCTCCGGAAGACTGCTTGTTTACTGCAATCTGTAACTTAAAAAGAGGCAATTATCGATGCTTTGTGCAGTACTTATAACATGAACAAATGTTTAGCGCACCTAGCGGGTACACAGGGAGCTAAAATCTCTATTGTGAAGCCTATAGCCGTCAATAAGTTCAAAACGTGCCTTAAAACAGGAACAGCTCAAGCATCATCATTGACATCATCTTGGCTTAAGTAGAGCCACAACAAACTTTATTTGTATACTAGCTGTTTCCCGCGGCTTTGCACGCATTTATTTTGTAATTTGACATTGCTAGGTAGAACTTTTTGGGATAGCATTATTCCAAGACTTAAGAGACACCTTCATATTAAGTTTCTTTTAAATCCGTGTGTGTGTGAATGATGTACGCTGTTGGCCGCGAGGCCTTTACAGCTTCACCGGACTTAAAGGCGAGCGTGCAACCACTACGCTCTAGCCAGCCAGAAGGGCAAGAGGCGACATACTCGAGGGCGCCTCGAAGAGTTTTATCTCAAAACATACTTCTGTGGAATAATAGATATTCCACAGAAGTATGTTTTGAGATAAAAAGTGTTTTGTTTTATTTTACTATGTAAGACACCTTCATATGAGTATCAAGTTTCAATTAAATTTGTCTAGCGATTTTAATATGAAGAACTAACAGGGAGACTAACTATTCCGGTTGAACCGTGTAGTAAATATATATTTTATACTTTGTCAACTTCTACCAGACTTATATCCCTATAGACTAACTCTATCACTGGGTTCAGTCTTAGCCCCGCTTAGCCCGCACATGTGGTCTTTGTAAAATATAAACTAACCTATAACGCGATCCTATTCAATATACAACACTAACGCCATCTCATAAAAAAACGTAAGCAATATCTTGCTTTTCAAGAAGGATTATCAGTTCATCTATTTATTTTTAAATTATCGATAAAATATTTCTGATTTAAATTTTCTCTACCTACCCTGTCAAAGATTATAATCTAGCTTAATAGTATCTAACGGTACATTGCCAGCTAAGTATGTAGCAAAGTGTTGTCAGTACATTTTGTGTTAGTCTTCTCGTAAGATATTCATCGTCATTACAGTTTTGTATCCGGCCCATTCATCATTAGAGTTCTCTCCAGAAGAAACAATCCTGAATGCATCATCGGTTCATGCACAAAACCATGTTTAAGTGTTTAAATCAAACATGTATAAACAATCCACTCGAAAGTTTTTCGTGAGGAGACGAACCTGAGTCCAATATCAATTCATGGACGAATTCATGTATAGGCAAAATCACATATTTTACATCGTAACATTGCAGTTCGGGACAAACAGTAATAAAGTTTTATGGTTTATCCCGCGACAATGTAGTAAGTTGATTTAGAAACAATGAATGATTTATCAAAATCGACTTTTTTTTTCTGTCTTTAAAAACTGTTAGATTTTACGAAAATATAAGTATGCAAAGTTGTGATCTTTAGTACAGGCTACAATTACACAATATTTCATTGAAATTCATGAAACAGGTTTGGAGTAAAGTGTATTTTTAGAAATCCAATCTTTCGCTTATTTCCGTCTTTTCTGGAAAAACCTTTTGATTTTTCGGGTTAAATACCTATATAACGTATTAACCAGCATTTTAAGGTATCCAAATGTAAAGTTTCATTAAAATCTACCTAGTGGTTTTTACGTGATGATGGTTTATACCCTTGGACAGACAGAAAAACAACAAGAAAGCCAAAAATTGTAGAATTGGCTTCTAAATTGATAAAATGATATCCCTAGGTTATTTCCTAAAAATATTCCATGTACAGACTTGATTTCCTTACAGCTTATTATATGTAGTATGTATGGATATATATGCTTTTCTTTTCCATACAAACAGTTTGATTTGCTGAAAACTTAAATATTAACTATATTGTCTGTCATATGAAATTTTTTCGTGCTATGTTTCACTGACTTCTAAAAAGTAGTTTTAGAACAATGAATGAATGATTTATCAAATTCGACTGTTTTGTACTTTCCTCGGAAACTGTTAAATTTTTCGAAAATATAAGTATACAGAGTTGTGATCTTTTCTACAGACTACAATTACACAAAATTGCATTGAAATCCATCAAACAGGTTTGAAGTAACGTGTCTTTTTAGAAATCCAATGTTTTGCTTATTTTTATCTTTTCTGGAGAAACTTTTTAATTTTTCGAAATAAATACTATACAACATGTTACCCAACATTATAAGGTATCCGCATGCAAAGTTTCATCAGAATCTGCTAGGTAGTTTTTGCGTGATGCTGTTTCATACCCTCCGACAGACAGACAGACACGAAAGCCAAAAATTGCAGAATTAACTTCTACATCGATAGTATGGTACCCCTGGGTTGTTATTTCCTAAAAATATTCCATGTACAGAAACGACTTCCTTACAGTTTTATTATATGTATATGTATAGAAGATACTGTGGGAAAGCGTGAAATGTGAGTGAAAATATCGTTTCACAGTATTTTTTTTTAATTTAAATTGCAGTAATTTTAACGATAATCCTCGTGCAAGGCAACGTTCTTTTTGAGCTGAACGAAAAAATATTCAGTGTTGAATATCTCTTATCTCTCGTCAAGTTTATGATCGTTAAGTTGTACAAGCGCAAACTTGATCCTGTATTTTGCGTTATCAGAAGTCGAATTACTAATTAGACCGATAAAGTTAGCATCCTACTAATATTATAAATGTGAAAGCCTGTAGGTTAAGATGTTTGGATGTTTGTTACTCAATCACACACAAACGGATGAACGGGTTTAGGTAAAATTTAGATAGTTTATTACCTGGATTAATATCTGGAATAGTTTTAATACCGAACACAATGTTAGCTTCCTGTCTAAAGTCGGACAAAGTCGCAGGCAGAAACTAGTTTACAATAAAGTAAAACTTTTGTGTAGCGCTGTATCTGATTCAGCGAAAAAAATTAAATATAAAATTGTATCGATACAATGGCCACCTGACACCGATATTAATGGTCGCACTATGTGGTACGCGATTTCTTCCTGATAATCAGGCTTCTTGATTTAAACGTGACTGTAAGGAAATTGGGGCACACATTTTAGCTAATTCAAACTATTTAATTTTATGACCACCCCGTTGATCTTGAGCGATATGAGTTGATTATGACTACCCCGTTGATCGATATGAGTTGATAATGCGCGTAGCGACGCGCATTATTCACCACTCTAGAATTTGAACCTAGGTTCAAATTCTAGTTCGCACAAAAAAAGTTATTTTTTATAAAAAAAAAAACCCGTATCCGCTCGAAGTCTGGAATTTTGCCCAGTATAATGACAATAGGCTCACCCCCTATTACATGGGACCGAACATCGTTGGCACAAAGTGGGTGTACACAGTACACCTCTGCCTGAGCTGAAACAATAAATGTTCCTAATGGGGCTATAACTACTAGTAGACATAGTCACAATTCTATTTTACACACACACACACCGTCACACCTATATTCCTCAAGCCAAGCGGGGGTGGTAGAGGTGTACCGAGCACACCCACTTTTCGCCGACGATGTTAGGTCCCATGTAATAGACGGCGAGCGTATTGCCATAAACCGGGCACAATTCCAGACCCCGAACTCATACTGGGAAGATTTTCGTTAAAAAACGGTGTATTTCGCAAATATTATGTAATTATAGAGCAGTGGTATAACGCATAAACACTGGTTTCTTCTTCTTCTTCAAGTTATGGCTTCACACTAATTATAAGTGTTTTGCCAGTGTCCAGTGAGATATATTATCGTGTTTGTTCAAATTAATTCGACTCCCCGATGAATTTGATGACAACGATGATAATGAAATTAATGAAGTACCCCACCCTGGATAGTAAAGCGGTGGATACTTTACATACCAATTGCAACGACCGTTTTGAGGGAAGTCGAAAAGGCACGTTTTATCACTTTGTTACAATTACCTTCACTCATGCACATATAAGAACACATAATGATTAATATTTCACCAACATTACACATTATTAGTCGTAATAACACAAGTTTTGGAAATTAAAACAAATTGACAACATCACTCTTCGACTTCCCGCCAAAAAACCAAACACTGGTTTGTTGTTGCGGATACGACAAAAAACAGAAGAAGAAGTAAAATTGCAACAATAGCCTAATAGTCGTAAAATTAATATATGTGAATTTTATTTACTAATTATAACTATAAGAAATTATCGTAAGAAATCCTACTACTACTACTACTAATCCTACTAATCCTAATATCCTAACTAAATTTAAAAAAAAAAGATCACCGTCACCCCTATATTCCCCAGAGGGGGTGGCAGACGTGTACTGAGTACACCCACGTTTTGCCGACGATGTTAGGTCCCATGTAATAGGGGGCGAGCCTATTGACATATATCGGGCACAATTCCAGACTCCGGACTCATACTGGGAATTTTTCGTTGGAAAAACTACATTTGCCCGACCTAGGATTTGAACCCAGGACCTCGTGATCACAAAGCGATGCGCTTTGCCACCAGACCAACGAGGCACTACTATATTCTACGATATTATATCCTACTATATTAATATTATATATTAATAATAACCTTAGAGCCAACAAAAGCGAGGTGCAATCTCTGGAAGGAACGATTATCCCTACCAAATCCCTTTGTTTCCCCTGCTGAGAGTCTTCCTCCTGGACATAAATTACCATGGCCGGTCTGGAAATCTTTAAATAGACTTCGGACCCAGGTCGGCCGCTCCAAGGAAAACATGTTCAGATGGGGATTCACGGACGGTACCAATTTATGGTGTTTGTACGGCGTAACCCAAAAGATGTAGGTTTAAAGAATTTATTCTCATAAAAACTTACAGTTCACTTAAAATGAGATATAGGGTAAATATTTACATAACTATGATGATTCAACATTTTTTTACCTCTGACGCTTTATAATTACAATGTATATATATATATTCCTTAAGTTTATTTTTATATGTCTTTATATTATCACACCTCTTTATTTCATTAGGTAGCTTATTGTACAGTTGTACTCCCTCAAACAGTATCGTTTTCTTACCATAATTTGTACGGGAGCTATTGAGCTGAAGGTTATGTTTGCTCCTGAGATTATGTGAATATACTTTTTTGTGTAGCTGAATATTGGATTGAATAGAATTTGTGATAATATGTGTAATTAGGATGCAGGTGTTATATGAATAAAGTTGAGTTAAGTTAAATAGTTTTGTTTTTTTTGTATAAAAGTTTTGTTGGAGTGAAATAGTCATAGTGAAAAAGTACTTTTATTAATAATTTTATTTTGGGTTCTAAATTTCGATCAAATATTCGAGATGCAATTTTACAAGAGAATTATAGATGATAGGTCGAACTTTCTTTGGAATACAATTTACTATTTTACGTAGCGCTCATAAAGTTGATTGTAGTTTTGTGTTAATATGCTCGATATGTGGTTTCCAGGTCAGCTTATCGTCTATCCATAGCCCAAGATATTTTTCGCGATGTGAACGTTGTATTATAACATTATCTATAGTAAGCGGTGTAAAATCTGGAATATTTTTGTTTTTTGCTGCTAAGATCATGAATGATGTTTTTAAGGTATTGATTGTTAGCAAATTAAACTTTAACCACTCCTTAAGCACATTTAGGTCTTTCTGAGCGTCTGTTACAATATTATGTATAGATTTATCAAAATAAAAGAGACACGTGTCATCCGCATATAGTGTTAGGTGTCCAGTTACTTCTATTTTATTGATATTGTTAATGTAGATTAAAAATAACAGCGGCCCGAGTATCGAGCCTTGAGGAATTCCGTATGTTATATTCTGCGCAGAGCTACTGGAACTATTTTCGTTTATTTTAACAACTTGCCTTCTATTTGTCAAGTACGATTCGATATTAAGAGCAGTACCTGAGAGACCTATATTCTTCAATTTCTGCAATAGCTTTTTATGACTTACGGTATCGAAGGCTTCTTTTAAGTCAACAAAGATGCCCAAGGCAAGGTCTTTTTAATCAATGTGCGTTTATATTTTAGTAATTAAGTCCATTGCAGCTGTAAGCGTGCTCGATTTCGGGCGAAAGCCGTATTGTTCGCAAATTATTTTTTTTTTTTTCAATTAGATAATTATTTAAACGGTTGTACAAAACTCGCTCAAATATCTTAGAAACAACGGGTAGAACTGATACCGGCCTGTAGTTGCTGGGATCAGTTCTACTTCCTGATTTATATATAGGACTAACCTTGGCAATCTTAAGTGAGTCGGGGAAAATCCCATGCAATAAACACATATTAATACAACTCGTCAATCTCTCAGTGATTATAACTTTTAAACATTTTATCGCTTTAGTACTAATTCCATCCAGGCCCGTACTAGTATTACTATCTAAATTATATATAATTTTTGATATTTCCTCTATGCTACATGGAGTAAACACTGATAATTTTGCCTTATGTGTATAATTATCTACGTACATTAAAATATTACCGTCATTTACATGGTATACGTTCGGTATTTTGTCCGCTAGATCTGCACCAATTGACGTGAAAAAAGAATTAAATAAGTCACATATTTCCTGACCTTCTGTCATAATAAGCCCTGAATTCGATACAAATTTTGGGGGAGTACTGCTATCTTTAATATTATTTGACACTAAGCTATTAATAATTTCCCACATTTTCTTCGGGTCATCGTAATTGCTTTGGAACAAATTACAATAATAATTTTCCTTATTCTTTTTCACTGACTTTCTCGCTTTTTCCTGTTCTTCCTTAAATTTCGTTACTAAATATTCATCTTTTGGATTAGTTTTTGTTTGCAGCCATAAAATGTTTCGTAAGTTAATTGAATCGATGATATTTTTGTTAATCCAATCTTCCTGGGGTGGATTCAAAATTTGTATCTTTTCTATCTATCTATCTATCTATATCTATCTATCTATAACCTCACGCCAGATCCCTTGCGGGGTAGGCAGAGAGTACAGAGTTCCAACAGAGTTCTTTTCTACTCTACTATTATTTATGTGTTCAGAAATAAACCTTTCAAGGTAGGCGTAGTCATCGTCGACATTAATGTAACTCGCTTTTAAAGCGTTAGTGTACAGCTGTCCATAATCTAATGCCTTGTGCCAGTTGTATGTCCCACCTTATATCGTGCTCCGCATCCCCTAACACGTGTACGTAGCAGGATTTGATGGCTGCCTCCGACAAGGCAGTCAATGTGGCCGCATTCTGGGCTGCTTCCATATAACTATAGCATGTTTCCCGTCGAAACGCAAAGAAGAAGAATAATATTATAGCTGTAAAAGTTTGTATGTTTAGATGATTGTTACTCAATCACGCAAAAACGGCTAAACGGTTTATGGATAAATTTGGCATAAAATAAATAATAATATATAAAATTAGCCCTGTTAAGAAACTCTCCCACCGTTAGGCACGGGCTTCCTCTCAAACTGAGAGGGCTTAGGCCATAATCCACCACCCTGGCCCAGTGCGGTTTGGCGAACTTAACACACCTTCGAGAAACTCTTAGGGATGCAGGTTTCCTCACGGTGTTTTTAATACGCACATCTATCTATATCATCACGCCAGATCCCTTGGCGGGTAGGCAGAGAGTACAGAGTTCCAACAGGTTCTTTCCTTACATACCTCTCTGGCTTCCTCCACTCTCATAGTTCGTGTCATACGCTACGCATACGCTCGCCGATTACGGAGACTAAACCTGTCCTTCAGATAAGACTCGGTCTATTTGGTCGTGGTAAGATAGTCTTGTCTTTTTAAAGTGCACATGCTTTCCAAAAGACATAGGTGCGTGCCTGGGTTTCTACCCGAGACCTCTCACTTTACAGTCCAACGGTTCAACCACTAGGCTATTACTTCTGTTATGAAATTTGGCATACAAATAGTTTATTACCTGAATAAATATTCTATAAGTATACTTTTTATACCGGAAAAATTGTCTGTCTTAAGTCCACGCGGACGAGGTCGCGGGCAGAAACCAGTCTATAATATTTAAACGAATAATTTTTCGAAAAAAAGGATTGTTGTAGTACCCGGTAACATAGTGACGTCTCATCTCATTACCTGTCACCACCTACCACTACCTGGGACCAGGTTCACTTAATTCACCTATAAGTCTACTGATTAGTTTACTTAAACCACTTAGGTGTTAAATTTAGGTGATTTATGTCTATTCTAAATTATAAAATGCCAAAATATCTCTGAAAACAGAAGGTTCTATAGGCACCTCTATCGATTACTTCAAGTATAATTGACGTGAAATGTACCATACTGGTTGAGATGCTTCTCTATCATTGCTTCTTACCAACCCTATTAGTCAAAAGAACCATTTACAAGATTATAAGTATAATATTTAAATTACAATAAATAATTTGTATAAACAATTTAGAGCAACATAAGTTCGTCAACACCTCATTTTATTTTTTCTGCGCTATTAGAAAGGGTTATGTTGATGTTGAGCCCTACGTTTTTCTTAATTGGGTTTGGTGGGGTGATACGCTCCAGTGACTCGGAACTGCCAGATTCGGTTTGTCCTGAAAATAAAATTACTTTACACCAACAACATACCCAGTTCACGAGGAAAGCTGTGTAAGAGAGAGAGGGAGCGAGAGGGAGAGGGAGAGAGAGCGAGAGAGAGAGCGAGAGAGAGAGAGGAGAAGGAAGAACAATAGATTTCGTCAGCGGCTGGCTAATTTCGCCGGTTCGAAGTTAAGTTTTTCTTTGTAGGTGTCATAAATAATGAAAGTTCTAGGCGCTCTCTAGGTTTTTAACCCTATATTACTTAAGCAAGCGGTGAAGGAAAATTTATGAGGAAACCTTCATGAGTAAAGAATGTAAGTGGGGTATCTACCCAATTCTTCAGCGTGAGAGGTGTTTTGTGGTATTATACGTTACTTACCATTATTCAACTGTGTATTTAGAATGCGATGATAGAGTTCATTAAATTTCTTTTGTCGCTTCATATTGGATGGCGTACGTACGACTAGAGTGGGCAGCACTATATAATGCTCAAGATTCGGCTCGTCTCTAGTATACTTGCGTCGGGATGTGTCCTTCTTCACCACTAGCCGTGGATTTTTTGGTTTGCATGAAGAACTACTGCCGCTCGTCAAATCACGGCTCCCGCCACGCTTTAACTGTTGATTTTCTGATTTAATGTTAGGTTTTATAAGACTACTCGCTTGATAGCAACATGTGGGTTCCCTGTTCGAGGGTCTATTTACTGCGTAACTCGGACCCGGAGAACAGTCCTCTTGTCCCAACCTACGCTCAAGAGTATGGCGATGCTGTCGAATCTCCAAGGACAAACGGTCATCGCTCCTCGGGCTCCTGCGTGATTCTTCCCATCTCCTATCAGATATCATAGCACTCGCAGCGTTATGGTCACTAATAGCTACTTCATCTCCTTGCCTGTTTTTGTGACTAGCCACTATGATATCACCGGTTTTACCTAGCGGTCTACAGCTTTCATGCCGGTGGTTTAGTTTTACTATCCTATAGTGACGTCGTCTCCTTCGCTCGACATGTGCCACTCTTTCTCTTAATAAGCTATCTATAAGTCTTTGCAGTTCGTATCTTGTGCTGCATCTCTCTGGTTGCGCCACTCGACGACTGAGGCGCGTGTTTGGCCAGTGAGTGCGACACACGTCTTCCCAAATGATATCACTCAAAACAGCTTCTCGTGACGGTGTTAGTTTGATACCATCATCTCGTGGAGCAAATTCACCTTGGGCTAAATAATGAACTGTATCCATTAGCCGGTAATCGCGAACAGGGTTGAGTTTGTGTCGAATCTTGTGCACTCTTTCGGCGGTCATTTTAGGTGCATCGTCTCGTTTACAAGGCACAGAGGCGCACTGTCGTCGTCCGCGCGCTGTGATACCATCATAGGCAGTGAAATCTCTGCCATACTGCTCAGAATTATGTTCTTTTTCTAAAGTCGTAGCTTTGCTTGGCGACAATGGCGCCGCTTGTTGTGCGTATCGTTGAAACGCGGAGGTTTCGGGGACATGGCTGTATTGCTGTATATAGCTACATCCAGGCGGTCCAGTGCTAGATGTAGTCCTCATTATATTATCTCTGATTTCCTCATCTGATGAAGACAGTGGGATATTAGGATCAATAGAACGAAACACCATTTCTTGTTTTAGGATTTTACGCTCCAAATGTTCTATTCGTTTCTGTAATTGATCAATTGTGATAACAGATGGTGCTATATCTTCGGAAGATGTATTAGTGACTATCAATGTAGCGATATCGACTTTTATGGGATTCAACGCCTGTTTATCTGCTTTTGTATTAACTCTGGGAAGGTTCATATTTTGTTGCTGTTGAGTATAAACATAACATTTTTCCACAGGCCGTTGCTTTGAACTATACACATTGACCTCGTTAGACAGGTCATCAGTGTGTGAACATTTCGAAACAAATGGAGAGCTCTCTACCTGAATAGTAATCGATGATACTCTGTCTGATTCAATTTTATGTTTTTGTTCCGTGCCACATGCAATCGAGTTTATAACGTTTGATTCATCATCACTGAAATCTAAAATGATAGTATAATTTTACATCAAATAAAATCACTAAAAAATAAATACGGCATTTACAAACTTACGCGTCGTAAAGGATGAGTGGTCGCCAATAGCGAGACGTGAACCAGACTTGTCCGAACCCTGCGACGTACATACAGAATGTGTTAGTCTTAACTCAGGAGCTAAGAAAGCTAAGCACACTGAGTACTACAAAATATATTTCAATGTACCTTTTTAGCGTAAAAACGGTTCTTTTCTGCAATGTATATGGTTTTAATGGCGGGCGCTTTAGGTTTTATAGAAACTAATACTCTTTGTGAACTCGGATGATGCGGTGGACCCCTCTGAAGTATTTCTAAATCTAGTAAAAAAATAAAAAAGCTTTTATTATCATCGATCTAGAGTCATTCCGCTAAAGACATAACGTACCCAGAAGAAGTTGTTTCTTCGGGAGGCGATTAGAGCCTCCGACTAGAGAATCGTAATCAATTTCGCGTATCAACTTTTCTTCTTGGATGGATATTAACTTGTTCCTGGATGGAGACTGTTTATTTTCCATCACATTTTATTTTCCTCTTTCCATGCATAGTTATCAAACAACCCGCCTTAATTTTATGATGGAATGTGGTGAAAACAATAATTTAGTTTTTTAAACGAAAGGAAAATTTTACATTATTCTGACAGAGGCTTTGACTCAAAATGTTTTTCTTCTTTATGTATTTTCTATACTTATGGTACCTATTTACATTGTAAGGTTTTATTTTGGGTTTATTGGAGCAATGTAACAGTAATAACGGTGGTATATTTTTTTCATGACCAAATAGACCGTGTCTTAGCTGAAGGCAAGTCAGGAGTCTTCGTAACCGGCGAGTGTGTATGAGACGAACTATGAGAGTGGAGGAAGCCAGAGAGGTACGTAAGGAAAGAACCTATTGGAACTCTGTACTCTCTGCCTACCCCGCGAGGGAGCTGGCGTGATGATATAGATAGATAGATAGATATTTTTTTAATTGCATTCTTCACCCTTTGTGTCAGAGTATATTTTTAAACAGGTTGCCAATTTTAATCTAGAATTAATTCTTTCAGGAAGCTGCAGTAAAGTAGACTTCTAAATATCCCTGAATAAGTTATATAGCATAACGACCATAAAACTAATTCGATTAACGAATATAAGAATAAGAGAAATTCTTGGGCATGAATCTGCAAACATAAAACAGTTAACCTTTTAATTCGTGTAATACTTTTTCATGTAGACAGATTTTGAAAATGGAAGGTACAGAGAAACAAGAAAGTTAGCTGTCAAAATTTATAAAGCGTGACGTTTCATCCATTTGTGCTTTTCTAAAAATTGTTAGCCAATTTTCTGGTGACAAATTAGTTGAGTTATAAGGTATATACAACGCATGGATGCTTAAGTTGTTGTGAACGATGTCGGAGCAAGAGAAAAAAAGCGGCGGCTCGTCCGCCGGGGCCTCATCATTGGTGATGGTTGAGCAGTCTGCAGCAAGTAGACACAAGCAGCCTTACCGCCCTACAGATTTGCAGATGGATGCACCTGAATTGCATCATAAACGGTCCAAAGCACCTGCTGTACCATGTACGTTTTTAAAATTTTTAACTCTGTCTGTCATTAGCGATATTGCTTGATTTATGCCATTTCTAACGAAGTTTAGAACACTGTGCCAGTTTTCATTTCTTAATCTATATCATTATATCATTACGCCGGTTCCCTTGCGGGTTCCCTTAATTAATGTTTTACATTAACCGATTTAATAATAGTAGCTATTAGATAGATAGATAGATAAACTCTTTATTGTGCACCAATAATGTTACAAATAGTTGTTGGACATAAACAACATTACAATTAACACGAAGGGCGGCCTTATCGCTAATGAGCGATCTCTTCCAGGCAACCTTAAGATGGAGAATTTTTAAGTGATAGGAATGAACGGGGGTGCACTAAATTAGAATGATAGTAACGAGAATTATTAATATTATATACAATAACAACAAAAGACTTTGAGCAAAAAATACAGAAAATAAAATCATTACAAATACTAGGGTAAACAAATACATATTTGAAAAATGACGCAAAACTATAATAAAGGTGCTAATACCGGATCTGGTAAGCGGTTCGATAAGTACAATTCCTTTACTTGTTCTTTAAAGCGTTCTATAGACGACGCGCGCCGTATAATGACAGGCAAAGCATTCAAAATAATTATTATCTATTATTTGACAACTCACTTTGTAAATATTATAATATAATGTTTTAAATTATTCAATTATTCGCGCAGCGGTTACTGAGGAACTGAAAAATTCGGCTGAAAATCCTGAGACCATAGAACGAAGGGAATGTGAACGCGGTGAGGCAATAATTACTGTTTACGCTAATCATACAATCTAAAAGGATATCTATTAAGTACTATTTCTTTCTATGCAGCTATATCTTCCGATAAACTGAAGCATAATGTCGCGAAGAAATTATCTCCCAACACCAAGAGGCGAGATTCGTCACCAGAAACATTTGTAATGGCGCCAATTGAAGTTGAAACAAAGGTGGGGTCAATGGATCAGGTTTCCCGCTGTCCCTCACATGCTAGTTTGTGGCAAATGTTTGTTTACCACGCCACTGTCGCGCGCTAGCCAATCCTATCTATGATAATTTTTTTATGCATCGTAAAATAATGAGTATCACGCGATATCGTGAACCAAACCAGATTTTTCAGTAGCGTCACTTAAAATATAAAATATTCAAAGCAATTTGCGAGAGGGAGTGGCCTCATACTCGGCTTGGCCACGCGCCAGGCAGCGACCGAAAACATATGGACCATCATTCTTTTGGTTCACTATCATCTATGAAGGTTATTCATAATCATCAATTATAAAGCTTCTACATAAGATCTCGATTACTCAATTAAATTCGACCGACGACCGACGGATGATTGGGCGGAGCGCCTCAAGCTCTTAGGAGCACTCCGCCCACTGGGTCGAATAGTTTCGGGGGTCGGTTCCCGCGCAGGACAAATCTTTGTGTGACCCACAATTATTTGTTTCGGTCTGGGTATTTGTGTATGTGAATTTTCATGTTTGTAAACGCACCCACGACACAGGAATTAATTCTAAAGTGGGGCTACGTCCTTAAAACAAAAAAAAATAGAAATCATTTAAGGGAAGTTGCTTTTTTTTCGGACTATAATCAATCGACCTTTTGAAATTAACTTTCAATTCTTTTTCTTCCATTGTTTTCTCATCTATTTCCGCAAGATGTAATCAGATTGATGAAGAAATAATATTTGTTTTACAGAAGGGTACGATCTCGCCTCTACCACAGCCTATATCAACTCATGTGGGACCAGTATCGTCCACAACCATCAAACTGGCTGAACGAGAAAAAGCAGAGGCAGAAAAGAAGGGCGATGATGACAGCATAACGGAGGAGATCACCGAGTTGCGGACCCCACAAGTGGCCAAGAAGGAATCTGAATGGGTACGGTTGTATTCTCTTCTCTAATCATAAGTTGTATCGTTTTTTACTTGTGATAATCCAGGCACAAGGTTGCAAAATTAAGCTCTTAACTTAGAATCTCAACTTGTATAGTCTCACAAATCGGGTTTTGATAAAAGATATCAAAACTTACAACTGGTGACGCATTCTGTGATTTCGGTTCCTACTTTAGAACCGTTTTGAGTAGTTATCTTTAAATAAACGCGGCAGCCCGCACGCTATATAGTCGCTTATGCGTTTTGATGTAAATTTTGTTACATAACATATATTGACAAAATTTGATGTTATTATATTTTAATGTATAAACGAGGACTTATGTATCGTGTATCGCGTAGTATACTCACACTTACATGTTCCTTGGTGTTGTAGTCTGACGATGAAGAGGCGGGCGGGCTGCCGCGCAGCGACTCTCGCGCATCGCGCGTGTCTCGCGTCGTGCGCCAATTCTTCTGTTGCGGCGCTGCCTATGGGCCCCCCTCCGAAGACGACGTCTCCTCGCCCCGTGCCTACTCCGACGGCATTTAGTCCCAATGCACTCGTACCTCAAAACACACGGACCGTGTGTCTGTCCACCCAAATGTTATACCGGCTGGCCATTTCCAGCAGTCGCATCGATGTTTTAGTTACATTTAGCGATTAAGCTATAAATGATTACTCATTTAAGTAACTATGTAGATTCTAAGTGTCATCCCAAGACTAAGATCTCTGCAGCAGGTGGGGATGGCCAGCTGGACAATTGGAAAACTTAATGTGAGCACCGCGTGTGTACTTAGCTGTGTATATAAAAATACTAATTAAATACGATTTTCATGACTTATAAAAGCACCTATCTGAATCTTGATTTCAGATGTCTTATGCTGGCTCTGTGATAGGTGGAACGTTTACAAAAATATTTTTTTTATTCGTGTTGTATGATTGGTTGTTAACTTCATTATGATATTTTTTCTAACACAGAAACCTTAAAAAGTGCAATAATATTTATGCAATATTTCTGTACGATGAATACAAATTAAAGTTGCTATTTCCAAACAAATAGGCCTTTTACTTACGAGAACTGCTACATATAACTTTTACTTTCCTTGTTATCTAACAAGATATGTTAAAAACAATTATATTGATCCTGCACTACCTGCTAATGTAGTTAGGCGCTAAAAATGATAACATTAAACATTGGCTACATCTGCGCAATGTCTTTATTAGCGTGTAGCGCCACAGTTATCCAACTGTTAAGGTATAACTGGCGGTCGGTATAAATTAACGCACTACGACGCAGATAGGGTTAGTTAAGCGTTAGTTTTCCCAAATGCTCCTGCATGAAGAAAAACTAAAGCTTTTAAAGAAAATTGGTATTTTTGTAGAACGTTGAAAAAGAGAATATAGATACAAAAAATCGTGATACTGTAAAAGGAAATACTGGAGGAAGTATTGATGTTACACAAAGCAAGTCAGCCAAAGAGGATTGTCAGAATATAGTAAGTGAGTTCGTGTATCAAATTCTAAATAGAGTTAGGCTGGATAATAATATATTGTAACGGTTGTTGTTTATTGAAATACAACATCAAGAAAAGATGTTGGTGCTATGATCGTGCAATGTCGTTATACATTTATGCGTATAAAATTTCTATATCTATGCCATCACGCCAGATCCCTTGATCTGGTACTCCTTCTCTCTAGTACAAAGTTCCAACAGGTTTTTGTATCAGATCCTTTCAGTTAGAAAAAAAAATTAAAATAGAAATTTTCTTTAAAAAAATTCCAATACCATAGGAAAAATATTCCTGTACGTATTTGTCACACTTATAAACGTGAGTTTCTTATATCTAGACATACATAAATACTAAGACATAAACAAATATTTATGGGTCAAAGATACTTATAAGATAAATAATAAACATTGATAAATTAAACTGCTATAGCAAAATGATTGTGTGATAAATATGGTCTGACCAACTGAACTGATCATCGAATTACCTTTCACAACGTTTTAATTCTATCTATATCTATCTATATCATCACGCCAGATCCCTTGCGGGGTATGTAGAGAGTACAGAGTTCCAACAGGTTCTTTCCTTACATACCTCTCTGGCTTCCTCCACTGTCATAGTTCGTCTCATACACGCTCGCCGGTTACGGAGACTCTTGACTTTTCCTTCAGATAAGACTCGGTTTATTTGGTCGTGGTAAGATAGTCTAGGTCTTCCTCGGTACCTGTATCCTTCGACTTTTACATTGTATATCTGTTTAGTCATTCTTTCATCTGGCATTCTTTCTATATGCCCGAACAAACGGAGCATGCTCTTTCTCAGCTTAACACCGATACTATCTTTCATACCTACTCGCTTTCTTACTACGCTGTTGCTAATGCGATCGGTCAGCTTCACTCCGCACATCTTCCACAGAGCTCGCATTTCTACCGCATTTATCCTACTTTCATTGTCCTTCTTACATACCCAGCTCTCGCTACCATATAACAGTGTTGAGACAAGAACTCCGTTATGTATGGCCAGCTGCGCCTTATGGCTTAAGTGCCGGCTCCCAAGTAGCTTTCCCATCGCACCATTCACCCTGTTCCCCCTGCACTCACTCTTTCCTCTATGTCAGCAGTATATTTCCCATTCTTACTCCAAGATATAAAAACTCATCCACTTGTTCCAGCACATCGTTACCAACCACAATCCTTACATTCGTTCTGGTTTCTTCCCTTTCAAAAACCATAATCTTGGTTTTCTTTACATTCAACGTTTTAATTACTCTGTTATTAAATTATTTATATTTGTAGGTGTGTGAAAATTATAATACAGAAGATGCTACATCTCCAGATAGCACAGGGGGAAATAGTAATAGAGACAATATTGCTCTGGGAAGCAAATCAACCAACGAAATCTTGAAGTGCACTGTAAGTAGACTTTTATATAAAACCATTAGTTATTTATAAAAGAAACATTTTCCTACTAAATTATTATGAAATAAAGAAATGTAAATACAGGCGACTGGTGAAATATTTTGGTAAAATGTGAGATGTACGTGATCTACACGTGTTACATATGTTTGGTATGGTATTTGTTCGTCATAACTGGACATCAATATGGACATGTCAACCACATTCAACGTGACAATTAAATAAATACTCAAATATTATGGCAACAAGATTCAATTTCCAACAATGTATTGTTAATTTATGACACATTATTGCTTATTTGTGTCCGACTAAGACTATAGTTTTGTCAGTTTTAGGCCCGTATTACGTACATTTTAGCACAAATAGCAGTTTTAAAAACTAGATTCACGACTGATTTACGTTCTGTAATACGGGCTTTAGAATAACAATATCTTACAGCACTCTTACCGAATACGCGAGTAACAAAATTGTATAATGTGAAGCTAGCTGTATTGTGATCGGCTTATTGCTAAAATTTGAAATAAAACCCTGTACAAATAAAAAAAATACTGACGGTATTTTTGTTAGTAGAATTGGGACCACTCACTTATCACCCTGTCATTTATATCTTCTTCCTCTTCTCTCAGGACGAAGAAGATATATTTTTCCCTAGCTCGTTGCCATTTTGCGTTTCACCAATATATCACCCGTATACGAAAATTGCTATGCGACAAAAATTGATTCATTAATATGCTTATTAACAATTTCTTTTTTTTAATAGCCTATTCTGTATTCCACAGCTGGGCAAAGGCCTCCCCTATACGTCTCCACTGTAATATCAAGTTAAATTATATCTTTGGAACCATTCATATAGTGTTTTAAACTATTTACCCTTTTATAATAGTTGCGCTTTCTGTTTTTTTTTACGTTATTTACTTGGTAGGTTGGCTATCAATCTCGATTTTCAATGTAATAATCAATTTTTCAAACTATTTCTCGTTGTTTAAGAAAAAGGAAATTACGTGGTACGATGGAGACTATTTGCCGAAAGGACAAGACTATTTCCAGGTGCGTCATACCTACTATTTCTAACGGCCGGTTTCAATATTTAACTTACGGCCGGTTCCTATATTCAACTCAAGGATAGATTTGCCTGCTACGGATAGAATTTTGACATGTTTTGTATGGAAAATCTGTCAAAATTCTAATGATAGTAACGCTATCGCTATCGCTTTAATAAAAAATTCGCACATAAGTTTAGGATAGCTAAGTATATCTCACTAAGTACTAATAAAAGCCACATAAGCATATCGACCAAGCCGCACGTGTGCTGCTAGATGTGACTATTCGCTAGAAATAATGTAATTTGTTTTTATATAAAAAACGTAGCTTCTCACTCCTATGTCGTGGGTACGTTTACAAACATGAAAATTCACATACACTAATACCTAGACCGAAAAAAATATTTGTGGATCACACAAAGATTTGTTCCGTAAGGGAATCGAACCTGCGACTATTAGACACAGTGGGCGGAGCGGCTTAAGCTCTCAACCATTGTGCTAAATCGTCCGTTATTATTTGGTATTTGATGTACATATTTTTAATCGTATCCTTGAACATTTCAGGAATTGGGACCTCGCAGCAAATCTTGGATGTTGGAACGGAAAGTTTCGGTTGGCCCTTGTTTTGGCACGGGAATATCTTTCGGTGAGCCCTCAGGAATCACAATTTGTGTGCCGAAGGTACTTTAATATACTTTAACTCTATAACTAGGTGTCACTCAGTTTAGTTATAGTAATAACCGAACTGAGTGATACCTCATTATCTATATCATCACACCAGATCCCTTGCGGGGTAGGTAGATAGTACAGAGTTCCAACAGGTTCTTTCCTTACATACCTCTCTGGCTTCCTCCACTCATAGTTCGTCTCATACACGCTCGCCAGTTACCGAGACTCTTGACTTGTCCTTCAGATAAGACTTGGTCTATTTGGTCATAGTAATATAGTCTAGGTCTTCCTGGTACCTACATCCACTTTCGCATCCTTTCTTTTCCTTCCTCATTATTATCATCAAAATGGCGATGCCTATAATTATTCGTCATCTTAGAAAAAAAGTTAGAGTAAACCATTTTACTCACAAATCTCATCTATCCATATCATTAGGACAAAATGTATGGAACAGTTGATTTTTTTCGTTGACATTTGTTGATTTTGATGTTAGTAATATAGTCCAGCAAGGTTATTACTGTTTTACAAGTAACCCTGTATAGTACATTGAAATGTTTTTTACAGAAATCTGTACGGAGCGTCAGTGATTCTAAACCTTCACAATCTGGAATATGCATTACGGTTTCACGGGTAAGTACTTAATTACGTTACTTAATATATGTACTCCGTTAATTTTGGCATTTTACTAAAGGTTAACAATGTAAAAAAGAAAAAAAAAAAAATAAGCTTCTTTAAATGTCACTTTGCTGTTTCAAAATGTGTTGTACCACCTGAGTTAAATGTCCTTATAAAAGATATGATATATCCTATCGTATTATTTAATAATAAACCATTTTATTTATATTAAAACTATAGTAAATATTTTAAAAAGCTTGAACACAATTATTACTCACTATTATGTATCTCGCTGAGATTCACGGGCTTTACCCGGACCTTTGAAAGGCTTGCATGGGGACATGGGTCCAATACGTGGAGGCCCTTTGCGAGAAGTTAATGTTATGTAAGTCACCTGCTGAGGTCACTTGCTTAAAATGAAGAAACGTAACCAGCGAACTGACCCCGGCAGGTGCAAGGACTATTGTAAACTATGGAAAGAAAACAAGGGCTATATAAATGAGGTTTGATGGAAAATACCTGGACTATTTTAAAGGGGACGGACACCGGCCATAATTAGTGATACCTAATTACCCGTGGCCGGCGGTGACTCGCCGCTTATTAGATGGGCCCTCAAACGGTCGTCCTAGGACAACTGAGGGCAACACCAGTGTGAGCGGCTCAGGGGTGTAGAGAGGTGTGCTGCGCTTTCTCCAAAGTTACTCGCGGCGTTATGCCCTTCAACACTTCCACCCCTGGAGTACATCGACGTAGGACCGCATTATCTTCCTACGTCGATATAGCTCTACGGCTCCTCTCTGGACGGCCAATTAAGGCTAGCCAGAGCCGAGAATCCTGCGGGGGCACCCTTCGGTTTCCACTCGACCGACCAAGACACGCCGAGTTGGGAGCCCTGACCGACTCCCTGAAGCAATCGGGTCCGTGGTGTCGTTACTCACCAACAGCTCCCCACAAGCTGCCCTGCGGGCTACTACTCACTATTATTATTATGTCATTTTTATGTATTGTGATCTAACGATCACGAAGAAACTAAAGAGACAAGTGCTTCTAAACCATTTTATAAGGATTTTTGGCGGGAAATCGAAGAGTGATGTCGTCAATTTGTTTTAATTTCCAAAACATGTGTTATTTCGAATTATAATGTGTAATGTTGGTGAAATATTTTTATTCTTATATGTGCATGAGTGAAGGTAATTGTAACAAAGTGATAAAACGTGCCTTTTCGATTTCCCTCAAAACGGCCGTCGCAATTGGTATGTAAAGTATCCATCGCTTTACTATCCAGGGTGGGACACTTCATCACTTTCATAATCACCCTTGTCATTAAAATCATCGGAGAGTTAAATTAATTTTGAAATGATTATTACTAATATTATACTTGACATTGGCAAAATACGCGTCGTCGTGATGCCATAAAAATAAAAAAAAAAACATTTTATAAAAAATATGACAGTTATCATCTAGTGGAATTGAAGTAAATAGAATTGGGTTTTATCACATTATACACTTAATTATACTATATTAATTATATATACACTTAATTAGACACAAAATTATCTTGTTTTTTGTTTGTTGACTAGTTCCTTCGCCGACTTGCCTAGTTATATTTAATTGACTACGTATAAAATATATACAAGACAATCATCAGATGATTTTTGTTACAACTGTAATTGCTTTTTTCATTTAAACACATCACTTTGAAATAAATGCAGTTTTTTCAATAAAAATTTCCTAAATAATATTATGTAAAAAATGGTTTGGTAGCCATGATGAGTCACGTGTTTTTTTGTTTACCTTTAGTTAAATGCCAAAACGAACAAAGTGTAATAATACTTAACACAAGATTATATAATATGAAATGTAAATATTTGCAGAAAGGTTTGGAAAAGTCATCAAAAATATCAGGAATAGATTTTGTCCGGAAAAGTGGTGGAGATAGAGTCAAAATTCCTCCGAAAGAAAAAATGGGCCCACTAAAGGTATTTATCGAAATTTTTTGTGTTAACTATGTATAGCTTCCTGTGATCGCTGACAATTAGTCTACTATTTTATAAAAATAATTAGCCTTGCCTGCGCCTGGCCGTCAAAATGGATTTTGCTATGCTTAGGTGCAATTATAGATAATAAAAAAACATTCCTATAGTTTAATTTCAGAAGGTAATATTTTTCTGTATAGAACCTGACTCTCAAATGACGGTTTATTTTTCAGATTGAAGAAGTTCGATATGATAATTTTTTTTCCAATCTCAAAGGAAAGCTCGGAAACGTATGTGGAAAAATAAAAAGTGCACTACATATCTGACACACCTCACGACGACTAAATACGTTATTATGTATCTTTGCATTTTTCCTATGTTTTGTTATTTTTGTATTTTGTAGTATCTTTGATAAATAAAAAATATGTTTTTGTTTACATTTATTAAAAACAAATGGAAGTCACAATAATAAGTACATCCAATATAAGTAATTTATCATCCATATTTTATCGTATCTGATTTCCTTTGAAATAAAAAATATTGAATGATGTCCATGTGATACAGTCTTATATGTATGGAAGTAGTACTCTTTCTAATCACCCCTTTTCCAATTGGAAACATTGTTAACCGGACATATACGTCTCATTTATAAGTTGAGAAGGACCTCATTAAATAATATTAATTAGTCATATCCGCCTGATCAAAATCTAAATTTACCTAGATAGGTTTTTCAATGCTCGACAAATTTAGTTTAGATAACCTTCAGAACCAATTTTCTTTAAGATGTATCATCCATTACATTGTTCTAGACTTCCAGATTTGTAATATTTTGAATTCTCTCCATAAGCCTATGCCATCTTGGTTTTGTTGTATTTAATAAAAAAGACGAAATACTATTGACAATAATGAAATATCAATTTTATTCCGAAAAATCTGATAAATAGCGCTTGAGACCATATTTTCGTAGTGATATTTTGAGTTTCTATCAAAATTGCAAGTCAACTAAAGCCAGTGTAAAACATAGCGCATTCTTCCGAATTACAAAAATACAGAAAAAGCATTCTGAGGCAACATTTTATCTGTGTAATGGCTTTATTATGTGTGTGAAGGTACCAGTTGACAAATCGTCTCAATCTTGTTTGTTACAGATAACTTTCAAGGATTTCTTTGTAATAGCAGTTGTTAGGTTCTCTGTTTCTTGTAGTCTTCTTCCGTCCCTTCTCCTCGATGTACGCGGCTCTAGGATACGTGAAAGGCAAGTCACACCTCCAGTAAAAATGGTGTATGGCAGGAAACCCCATATGGAAGGATTCTGGAGCTTTTCCCTCTATTATAGTTCGATGTCAAAGGATCGGTGGGCATTTTCCAACGCAGTTGCTACTAGTATTTTGTCGGGTTTCCGTAACCAACATCTCATGGCCGCTCACAGCCACACTTCGAGTAAGAAATAATAAATGGCACGAAAGGACTCTAGAGCCTTTTCCTTCTATTATAGTACGATGTCAAAGGATCTGTGGGAATTTACCTATGCAGTTTCTACTGGTATTTTGTCGGATTTACAAGTTGGAGAATACAGGGTCCCTGACTTTATCCCGCAGCTCCTGCTCGATGCGGACGCTTCGTGGCACGTGGCAGATGCAGCAGGAGCCGCTTTGGAGTGGCATCTGGTGTGTGAGGTTGGCGGCGCGCGCCGCGTTGTAATCGGCATCTCGCGGTCGCCAGCACAGCTCTGTGCCACCGCACCGGCATGTCATCTCACGACAGATCTGGAAGATGCCGTTATAAAAATGATCGCTGCACATCGAGCTTTAGCATTGAGCCGACGCTTAACAAGCGTCGAAGCATGTTGAAGACTCGCATTTAAGCGTTAACTCGAGCGTTTTAACAACACTGCATGGACTCTTATTGGATTTGACCAATTAAACACATACGGCACGTGCACGCCGCGTTTTGTTATAGCGAATAAGGACCCTAAAATAGGCGCAGAGATTATAAACACCGTCACGCCTATATTCCCCAAGCGGGGGTAACAGAGTTGTACTGTGTGCACCCAAGTTTTGCCGACGATGTTAGGTCCCATGTAATAGGGGGCGAGCCTATTGTCATATACCTGGCACAATTCCAGACTCCGGACTCGTACTGGGAAGTTTTTATTGGAAAAACTACACTTGGCCGACCTAGGATTGAACCCAAGACCTCGTTATCACAAAGCGATGCGCTTTGCCACTAGACCAAAGAGGCAGTCATTATGCTGTTAACAATTACACTGAACAATTATACTGTAAAAACCCGACGACCGCTTGTTCGGCTGGTCTAAGCATCAGCCACGGTCCCAGCATAAGAAAGCGTTAACATCTCTATATCTATCGAACAAGGCATCTGGGGGGGGGGGGGGGTTGTCGTTTCAGAGAGTACAGGGTTTGTACAGGTTCTTTCTATACAGATCGTTAACATGACTCAGGTATAAACCTAGTTTACTTTTTATTTTCTTTCCAATAAGGCTGCAATTTGTGTTTTTGACGGCAATCTTTTAGTGTAATTGTAGTAATAACGTGTACTATTGTTGAGCAACTCACCGAGGCTAAGTACTCGTCCCTGCAGGCATCGGGGCAGTCGCAGGTCCATTTGGTGGGCGCCACGCACGGCACCACGGGCGGCGTGAAGCAGGTGCCGGGGTGCGCGTAGCACGTCGCGCAGCAGCACTGCTGACACATCGTGTACACCTGCAACGCCCATCATGTACGCATTAGACATGGCAAAAGTGCCTCACTGTTCAGAATCGAATCATTTGTAACTGAAATAGTGCAGAAATTCGAATCCCAATATTTGGAACATTTGAATCAGCTAAATTCGGGCAGAGTCGCCCCACCAACCGAAATCGCGTATTCGTTCGTTCTGTGAGACGGTAAGTTTAATGAATGTGTGGTCGAGATTCAGATTCAGATTGAAATAAAGCATTTTATGACAATTATAAAATCGAGATTTAAATACAAAATAAATGAGGCATTTGTTTAAGTACGACTGTTTCGTATCTTGTATACTCGTAGTATTTTTCATGAAGGTACTGTGACAGTTGTAAGTGTCACAGAAAAGTATACTTTATTCAATGGCAATAAGAGGCATGACCTGTTTCTATACTTATGGTTTTATGCCTTAATACCATTGAATTAAATATTAATTTCGTTTGGCACTTAGAACTGTCCCTACACATCTTATGTGAAAAATATTATAGTTCTTGCTTGTTTTATATCACTGAATCGTTTTAGCAAAGTTCGGCAAAGATCTGCTACGCGTCTACTACACGTAGACTAGGTCTTTAATTAATAATGACATAAAATATGCTTATGTATGTATAGTAATGTAGGTAATCTGAAAAATAAATAAATTACACACCTAATTTATATTTAGGTGTTTTTATTTTATTCAAAAAGAGCAAACAAACTAAAGTTAAACAAGTGTTTTAACGGAATTTAAGATTTATGCCCTTATTTTATATTAAGTTACAAGAACAACTGAAGAGCGGCCTGAATTGGTATTGGCGGGAAGTCGAAGAGTGATGTTTTCAATTTGTTTTTATTTCCAAAACTTGTGTTATTTCGTCTAATAATGCGTAATGTTGGTGGAATATTAACCATTATGTATCTTATATGTGGATGAGTGAAGGTAATTGTAACAAAGTGATAAAACGTGCCTTTTCGACTTCCTTCAAAACGGCCGTTGCAATTGGTATGCAAAGTATCCACCGCTTTACTATCCAGGGTGGGGTACTTCATTATCATCGTTGTCATCAAATTCATCGGGAAGTCGAATTAATTTAAACAAACACGATTATATATCTCACTGGACACTGGCAAAATACACTTATAATTAGTGTGAAGCCATAACTTGAAGAAGAAGAAGAGCGGCCTATGTTAGCAAAATGCTAAAACGTGACTAAGTTGTCATGGTTTAAAAATACACACAAATACATGTATTAACAGAATGTGCGTTTCGTACAATTTCAATATTGTTTTAGTATGCTTCATTTTGTTAAACGACTAATTACAGCAACGCATTAAAATAAATTTAGTTACTAAATTATACCGCAGACTTTAATTTACAAAAGATGTCCATTCTGTCAAACGTTTACATTTTTTCGAAATCATCAAACCATCGCGATATGAGTACATCTTTAAATAGGAAAGGTGTATCTATTTATCTAAACTAAAGTATTATAAAGGGTAAAGATTTAGTATGCATTTAGTATAGCATTTTAGTATGTTTGTAACGAATAACCTCAAAAACTACTGGACCGATTTCAAAAAATCTTCACCATTAGAAAGCTACCTTATCCAGAAGTAACATAGGCTATATAACATAGAACCAGTAAGTGACGCTGTTGTCGATCGGGTACCTAATAAATAAGGAGGAATTTATGAGAAGAACTTACCAGCCATATGGCTCGAGCTATTTCGTTCCGTACATATGGTAAACAATTACACAGCAGACAATTTTCGAACTTAGAGAGTTCCGGTATTCCTAAATTCTTCTCAACTCCTGATGGACCGAGCAGTACCTGTTGATACCATAGTTATTTACATCGGAGGAAACAAAGTGAGATGGACGCAAATATTCGAAGAGACGAACTTCACAAACGCGTACTTAGTTTCATACCTCTCACCGTATAATATCACGTTCGCAAAATATTACTATGTCCGAAAATGACACTTTTGAAAGATGTCTCATTCGCAAAATCTCACACTCGCGCATTATCATATTCGCAAAAGAACACGTAATAGATAATACACAGGTATGTAATATAGTGCTTAGTGCTATATGTTAATTTTGACCCAATTTCGGTCCATGGAAGAAGTCAGAGTTGGTTCGGACTTTACATATTCCGAACGTTAATGTTCTATGAACATTTTCAGAAATAGTTGACGTAATAAAGGTTGAGCCTATTGTTTTAGGGGATCGTCCATTAATCACGTGAGGCTCGAAAGGGGGGACGGGGTTATAAAAAAACACGAAATATCACAAGAGGGAGGGGGGGGGGGGGACTAGTGAGATATCACATGTTTTTCGTTGAACGCGCGATTTTTAAACCGGAAATTAGCGCGTGTATTTGACTCACCTTAAACATTTTTAAGATACTTTGTACCAAAAAAATACACGTGATTTTTTTTTAAGTTGATGAAAATACGTGCTTAATGGAATACCTCTAACAAACTGCTTTATTAATAGTACAATTATTATTTTCTAGCATATACAAAGCAACAGCTGTATCGGTAAAGGAGAGCTTAGCGGAAAAAGATTGACGTTAGCATGACGAGCGAGTTCAAGCGAGTTGATATGGCATCCTTGTCACACTACAAAGGATATTGTTCTGCGGCCATATATGATTTGCCCCAGAACCAACAGCAATGAAAACATACTTGTATAATTTCAAATTACCCATAAATTCTTTTAAGGCATTTATTATTAAACGGACAAGTTGGGGAATCGCAATATTGCACAAAAATTATTAGATTTTGAGGTTATAATTCAGTATATATGAGTTTATATTGTGTGTTGACATTCAGTAAAAATGTCGGCGACTACGATATAGGTACTTCCAATACTTAGATACGGATATTTGCCAATATTTTAATAAAATAGATAATTAATGATGGCATGGATCAAATGTTTGTTGGTTCTGGGGCAATTTTCGACAATGTCCTCTACTAATATGAACGTGATATACACTTACTCATAAGCTAACGTTAAAGTTTCATGCTAACCCCTCTGTTCAACCTAAAAAGTAGAACGAGAAGTCATTCAGTAGCATTATTCATCCCCAGGTAAAAAGAGTGACTCTTTTCTCCTATTCCTACACCTACACCGACCAAACAACCGCATCTATAAAATTACAATATACAAGAGAACTCACTTCGCTAGCGAAGAACTGGCAATCGGGTGCGCAAGTTCCGAGGCTGTCAACATACGCGCACTGCACTATTTTCTTGCCGCCCTGCAAGCCCTTCACCACATTGACGGTGGTGCGCGCGATTGCGTACGCGCCGGCCAGACACGCGGTCTCGCCGGTGCAGCCTTTCGCTGCGCACACGGCTTCGGTCCCGCTCATTATGCATGACGTCACACACTCAATCTGCACACCATATAGCAACGATTGAATAACAAGTCATTTTTTTAAACATTATCTAACTAGATATGATTCGATAACGGGTCTAATAATAGGAATCCGCTAGTCGTAGCCGCCGCCGACTATCAGCCGCTACCGCCGTTCGCGTCATGTTCTCACCGACCCTCCCGATGCCCTTACATCCCTTCTTTCGGATACAGATACCGCACACACGATCAGACACCGACCTCGCCGGCGAGATCGAAGAATCCCTTGCCCGCCGGTGCGGAGTACCACGGCGAGACATTTAGTATATACCCTCCCCTTGAGGCACCCTTGAGCTACTTGCCCCCTCGCCCTTCTGGCTCGAGCGAAGTGGTTGCACGCTCGACCCCTTGTCCGGTGAAGCTGTAAAGGCCCCGCGGCCAACAGCGTAGATCATTCACACACACACAAAAATGATTTAATATTCGGAAGGATACCGTTACGTTGACCAAAATTGAATAAATATGTATTCTTATTAAAAGTATCTAGCCTCACTTTAGGGTTGTTTCCTTGGTAACTGCGTTTACAAACATGAAATTCATTTAGATGAACACCCATATCGAAAAAAATGTGGGTCATACAAATATTTGTCCAGTGCGGATTCAGCCTGGAACTATTCGACCTAGTGAGCGGAACGGCCTTCTCTTTAACTAGGTGATTAACCAACCAGTCGTCAAAAACATTTTTTTTTTATAAAAATCACCTTTTTTTATTAAAGTGAACCTAAAATAATTTTCACACTACCGGATTCATGCATTAAGGCGGTCTCGACATCCTCGATATACGGACGGTATCTGTTTTTAGAATTGAAACTGACAAAATTTTAACGAGCCGAACGCTGCCTATTCTTGTTAATCGCTTCGATTAACAATATTTAAAACAGAAGATTCTAATGCATAGAAGATAGGAAACACAACTTCTTTTCGTTTGTTTTTAGGGTAAATAATATTCAGTTATCTAGTACCTATTCGCAAGTCAAGTAAGTCATGTGAGAAAATCTATATTATCACGCCAAGTCCCTTGCAGGGTAAGCAGAGAAATCCCCTGAGAAAAAATGTTATCGAATAACGACTTCCCGAGTGTCTAACCTAATCTTCGATAAAATTCTGGTCGATTTAAATAAATTATCTTATACCTACCATCCCACTGCTAAGCAAAGCACTCTCAAAAATAGAAGTAAAAGTGATGAAGATGATTGGTTGATGATTAGTTAGTACAAAACTGAGACCAAAATATCTTAGCGAAGTTGCACCATCTGGTATGCCTATATCGAACGCCTTCGAGGATGAGTAATATATATATCGAACAATAAATAGAGAACGTTACCTGCTCTTGAGACATAACGCAAGGATGTACGGCGGCGGACAACACGGGCACCATTGTATTTGGCGTGGCGCCGCCGATAACCGGCACGCGCACTGACTCCGGTGGCATCTTAAGGAAGTCCGCTAGCACTGTATTTGCTCGCACGCAGTTCAGCTCGACACAGCCGAGAAGCGCTCGAGGGTTGTACACCCCTCGGAGACGCTGGATCTCGCTTACTAGCGGCACCATACTCTCCACAGGCTCGGTTGCAATTATCGTGAAAGCCTGTGAGAAAACCATGCTATTATTATACCTAAATGTGAAAGAAACTCGTCTGTCAGAAATGATCTTGATAAAAATTGGCAAGAAAATAGCTTGCATCATCTATGTATTTTGTCCTTACATAGGCTACTTTTGGTCTTAAAAAACAACGCAGATGAAGGCGTAGGCCAGCTCGTAATTTTATAAATATATGGAGATGTAAGTTTACATTGTTTTGGAATGCTGTAATTTGAGCACCTGTAACTAAAAATGCCTTTGTTTCACTCTTTCATGGAGTTATGTGTTAGTAAAACGTTACAGTTTTCCCAAGCCATATTAAAGTACGATCTTCCTGAAATCATTAATTTGATTAAACTAACCGATGGACAAATATTGCAAATCTGCAAGGCAATTTCTGTCAGTATCGGTGCACTATGCTCGAAGGTATCGCATTGGTTACGGGCGACGATGATTACCACTTTAGCGTCCTGAAATTATTTACAAAGAAACATTATTTTGATTGAAACAACTAATAATAATAAATCATCCTACATCACATAAATCCTCATAATAATGTCTTATCATTAAAAATTTTGTTTTTTACAAATTCTAAATCAAGGTTGGAGGAAAATGGCAGTACGTGGTAGATTCACACCAAACACTGTATGATATTGACATAACAGAGTGCCAATAAGTTCTGTTTCATCTGAAAAGCAGCTTGTTACTTTCACCTATGTACCTACTCGTAGCATGGATGTTACTCGTTAATCACTGTATAAGTTAAATATGAAAGGGTTGCGTAACTCAAACATTCGTCGAAAAAGTCATACGTACTTTGAGAGCGTCGCACAACATGTGTTTTCCCGAGAAAGACGACACTTTGCATTTAGTGTCGACATGGCTGAGCTCCATGCCGTAGCCACAGGTAGGGCACATGTCGTACAGTGCGATCTCGTCCAACAGTGGACACTGCTTTAGTAGTAGAGCGAGAGGTTGGCCTGGAAAAATATGTCTCAAATCAACAGTGTGGAATCTACCTACATCTCCGAAACACGAAATGTACGAACAAAATATCCATAAATAATAGATCCCGCTTATTGTGAGTACATGAGAGCGGCACAAAATGGAGACGATTTGGATATCTATGTAAATATTTTTTTCAAGTACGGGGACGTAGTTGAGGACGTTTCCTTAACATTTAACATCTTGAGACGTAGTATAAGGGTATACCTTATCATATACCAGTTATGATAATGTCCTAAAAAGATTTTTTAACAGGAAACTAGGCAATAATGGATCATCAAGCTTCTTTTTAATAACGCAGTAACGTGGAAACAGAAATCCTAGGGTCCAACATACCCGTGCAACCAGCGGCTCCACAAATAGTGACCTTCATCCCCGCAGGACAAGTACTGTACGGATTTTTGACACATGGATCGTATATTCGGCACCCCAGCGTGGTCCATGATGACCGCATCAGTTGCCGCCCAGTGCAACGGCACGCATTCAAAACAGATTTCAAAATTTGCATATTTTTCAGACTTTTTAACTATTTATTTTTATACATTTATAAAGGATTTACATGACTAGAATTTGGAAGTTGCTGATATTTATTTTTCCTTTTAACGTCTTTCACGATTGTCTTCAGATCGGAAGGTCAAATGCAAGAAGTATTTACGTTAGTTATAATAAATCTTACTTTCTTTTGAACCTCTATGCTCACTAAGTCACAAATTTGTCCCCAAATACTGCTGGTTTAAAAAGTCCATTCTAGTATGAACACGTTACCTTGTAGACATACGGTTTGTTCGGACGAAAGATGGCGGAGTTTACGTTCTTTATTTTGGTGTATAATTCTTGTCATAAATTGTCTGTGAGCGTCGGACATTAATTTTTTAAAACTCGTTAGAAAAAACGCGCGTCAACAGTTTTTACGAAAAAATACAAAAAAAAATTTCGATTAGAAGGTGAGTGAATTATGTAATAACTGTATTATAGAAATATGTATTGGACGTTCAGGTAAGTTATTTTATATAATTTGAATAGAATGTGCAATAAAATATTAGTTTTTTTCATTAATGTAATGGTAACGGGATTTTTTGCGTTCAGAGTGTTTTGCCGGGTATATTTTGACGTAAATAAACATTTGTTTGTGATATGAGTGGCATTGTAATGCTAAAATAATATCCATTTTTATGCCTATATTCTAGATTGAAAACCACACATTTTTGTAAATATGTGCTTTTATTTGTAAATGCGCGATAGGTACGACCGCCATTTTTTCATACAAAATTGTACTTACTTTGAAAATTGTTTTTTGATTATTTGTTTGAAATGCATAATACTAAATATTTCAGAGCAATATATCAGTATTTCACCATATAATATCTTGTTTTATTTCACCTAAACACCACCCCCGTATGAGTATAGGAGACGAAAAAGAAACTAGGTGCAAACTAGATGACTTTCACATTTTACCTCATTTATTTTTTTCTGTTGATTATTTATCTATTTCAATGTATGTTACAATAAGATAAGTATATTTACTTCAAACTTATCTAATGTTTTTATCTATAAGATTCAAGATCATAGATTACTTCATTACTACTGATGGCAAGCCATCTTACCATCAGAAAAAGGCCTTTCTTCTCTAAGGCGTTCTGGGCGATTATTTTGTTTAGAAGACATAAAACAAGATATGCAGATTTTTAGCTACTTTACCTAGATTACAAAAAGCATAACTTGTTATTCCAAAGTAGCGTAATAGTTTCTAAAAAAAATATTTTCGTAAACACCAATTATTTTTTCTCGTATGTATTTTTCAAGTCAAAACATTAGTTAGTTTTTGAATTATCGTCGTTTTTATAAACCTCGGAAAATTTCTGACCGCGCGGCCGCGACCTTAATGAGCATACTGGTATAACGTCTTTCGTCGCGGGTGGAGCAGAAGGGTTAACATCGTTACGAACTTAATATACTTAGGAGATGTTAGATATTATCTAACTATATCTATCAGTGTCTAATGTGAATGCAGTAAGCAAGCAGCTTTGAGGGATAAACAGAAAAATATCTACAAAAGATCCACAACTCTCCATGGGAAAAACTAAGGGATCTGAGACTTTTATCACACTATAAAACTCCCGATACCCAGTGCCTACCTTCGACACGAGAGAGGGGCTTCTGGATCTTCATACGGAACGCACCGGTATCCCTCTCTTGTGCCTTGCTCGAATGAGCTCATTTCGGGAAGAAACAAAGATTGCTTGCCCCGCAACCTCGTCGTGTTTACAGCAGGGCTGGGCCACTCAAAGTGTGCATTAGTATAATTTACTCAAAAAGCCATCCCTATCGGGATCAGACGTAAGAGTAGGTATGCTCAGGATAGCTATGTTTACTGAACGTGAGAACTGAGAGGGCAGTTCATTATTGTAAGCCCCAGGTAGCAAGGCTGGTAATATTAGTGCTTAGTAGCATAAAGGAATAAAGACGTTAAGTAGACGACATCTAAGAACGAATTAAAGAAACTTAAATACCTGCGGCGATAGATGTTACTACAGGTGATTAGGTAGGTTGTGCCTTTGGTTTGAGTGCAGTATTTCGAGTATTCGTCTGATTATAATGATAGGTGTGTTAACTAATTTTCAATCAACTATAATACCTATGATTTGGTAGTGAATGTTCTTCTTTAAAACGAGAATTTATTCACTGAGGATTGTACTCAATGTAACACGAACTCGATAGTTATGTTACAAATCAATCGTGTAACACAGACCTAATTACATCGTCAACCATAAGAATTGTTCCACTAATATACATTTAATAATCACGTTGTGCATTTAGACATGAGCATTTTGCTGAATAAATAATGTAAAAAGATATTATCGTCACACTACGGTTGTTAATTGTCTCACAACTTGTTTGCAATATAACGATGCATTCTGTTACAATTTAAAGAGCAAACCGTTGTGACTATTTCGAATTAGGTATTGGTAAAAAATGTTATCGGAGGTTAAAAAATATTTTGGCTATAACTCAGAAATAGACCTAAAAATTACGAACATATTCAAACCCTTATATATGGTGTTATCAATTTTTGGTCTGTTTCCGTATAGTGTTAAATTCTACAACAATAAAAGAGGCTTAACAATAAAACAGAAATCCATATACCTTAATTCCCTATGCGCCGTATCGTTTGT
This sequence comes from Phalera bucephala, assembly GCA_905147815.2. Taxonomy (NCBI): domain Eukaryota; kingdom Metazoa; phylum Arthropoda; class Insecta; order Lepidoptera; family Notodontidae; genus Phalera; species Phalera bucephala. The sequence continues at coordinate 19,429,593 of LR990621.1, forward strand.
TTTGTTCATAAGTTCATTTTTAGCGGTTCATATTCGTTACGTGTATGACTCCATTAGCGACACCTCAATGACGAGAGAAATTTTGACGCAAATGAACTATATTCTGGAGCTGGTAGCATTCACTGTTTTTTGCATTATCGCATACATCTGCGCTTTTTATAACAGATGTGTATATGTGAAGATAATAAACAGAATAGCTAGTATGATTGAACCGATGAATAAAAATATCGAAGATGTCTTGCAGAGTTTCCGATTTGAAGTGAATGTCGTCGCCATGGGATCTCTACTGCTAGTGTTCATACTCGAGACGTGTATAAATTTCTCAAGAGATTCTACACTTTGGAAGATGTGTTTGGTTGCGATCACTTTTATGTTACCTCAAATGATACAGTTTACTATATTAGCTTTCTACTACGTGTTAACTTTAATGTTGACAATACTATTGCGCAGTATAAGGGAGCATATCGCAAGCCTTACAAAGGAACATAACAATATAATGGACTGCTTTGTAAAAATAGAAACTAGAGTACTTGCTCTGAAACATGCAGAAACTTTGTACGTTAAGGCGTTTGAACTGAAAAGCGAGATAAATAAGGCGTTTGAAGCTCCTATATTGGTCACCACATTGCAATGTTTTCATGCTATTGTGAGCGAGGCTCATATAATTTACCATGGTATCGTGGTCGAAAGGTCTTTGAGCATGCATTCTATAATTAACTGCTCTACTTGGATCCTCTATCAATTTATGAAGATTTATGTTCTGGCAAGATCAGGAAACTTAATAAAATTACAGGTGATGATGCATTAATTTTGGATGTATAAACTTTACTGTATAATAAATTTATGTGATAACGTTTTAGGTTTTAAAAATTGGCCAAGTCTTGCACAATATACCAACAGAAAAATACGATCTCAGATTATTAATGGAGGTAAAAATATTGTTAATTTTTAGTAAAAAATCACAAAGTGTTTTATGCCTGTCATTCATTAGATAAATTGCCTTTAAATAAACCTTGTATATTGCGGTTTTAACATTTTCAGATACAACATTTTTCGACATTGATGACATACCACAGTGATCAAATAACCGTTTATGGCTTTTTTTCACTTGATGCGCGCCTTATATCCACGGTAAGTAAATAATACCAAACACCTCACTAGAACGATTGTAAGATCTATTAAATAATAATAAAAAAATAAATAAACACCGCCTCTATTCCCTAAGCGAAGATGTTACGTCCCATGTAATAGGGGGCGAGCCTATTACCATATACACTATTCCAGACTCCGGACTGATATCGGGATTTTTTTGATAGAAACACTACATTTGCCCGATCTAGGATTTAAACCCAGGACGTTGTTCGCAAAGCACATTATTCGCCACTAGACCAACGAGACAGTCTATTAAAAAATTATAGATTAAATGCATCTTTTGTTGGTGATGAAAATCTTATCCTGATAATATTTTCTTCAACGAACTCATTTCTATCTGTTCCAGATAATCGCGTCTGCAGCTATGTATTTAATTATTCTAGTACAGTTTGATAAAAAATAAATATATGTAGGTACACAGTAAAATAGTATATTTAAAATTTTGGTAAAAATTAATTATATAGTAGGTTATTTGACATTGAAAATATATTATAAATTGTGGTCATCCTATGAGATAATATACTAGCGTAGCGTAAACAATAATGTTTCACATCTTTTTAAATAAAATTATGTGTATTTTTTTGCAAATTACACAAAATAAAAACATGTTGAAATATTATCTGTGACGGGAACGCCCTGTGATTGGTTCTTAGCTTAGGTTCTTAGAAAAAATATGATCCAGAAGCCGCGGTCTAATTAAATTTAGTAATGCCGTCTTGTGTCGTTCTTGCCTGTAAAATGCTGTTGAGTTCTAAAAGAAACATGATGGGGACACGTTTCATACCTAATTAGCGCCTACAGGTACCGTATTATTTAAATATTGAATAAATTCTTCAGTCTGTAATTGTCATAGTAAAAGACGCGTCCATTTTGTTAGTGTTGCTAGTTGTTGGTAGTATAACAATTTTAGTTACCCTACTTTTAATTGCTGAGGACTTATTTAGTTCTAGTATTAAATGGTATTAATTTAGTTAACTACTACATTTGAATTTGAATGTGATAAAGTTGCGGGCAGAAGCTAGTAGCTAATAGTCTAATATAAATAGAGTCCTTAACCTCAATCGGTAAAATTTTAATTTAAAAAGGTCTTTACAAAAACATGCTTTTATGGCAAAAACGCCATCTGGAACTAGTACTTGTCAAGACAAATTCAGTGGGCCTTCACACGACAGGGTTATATTGAGTAGTTGGGAGGTTCTATGGTCCGATTCAGCATCCTGGTCTACAGTGCTCGCCAAGACAAATCCAACGAGCCCAAGCACGACAAAGTTAAAGTTATATTGAGGAGTTAGGTAATTCTATAGGTCATATTTCTGCTCCATCAATGCGGGTCTACAGTAGGTATACCCGTCAAGTCAAATTCAGCAACCTCAAATATGACGGGGTTATATTGAATAGTTCCATGGTTACTTGCACGTTGCTAAAGTTATCGATGCTATCTACCTAGTTGCGCACACCATCGGATAGTGGCGATTCGTGACTAAAAAAGCTAAGAAAGAGCTTTAAATTCCTTTATAACGATTACGATGACAGGTTGCCGCCTTGATTGGTAGGTGATATAGATTACTCTATTTCTGGAGTAATCTTTAATGGACTGGAAAGAAAGATATGTTTTTTCTTTTTTTATATCCGTTGGCACCACCAAATTTAGTGGTACACAACTTAACGCTGAAGGGAACTCTCACTCTACGTTTGAACGACTGCTTTTTCAACATTCGTTAGTAAACCGCTGAAATGAATTAAAATGGCTAACGATACATTTTTTAAACCCTGTACAGCGCTTCAGCAACGCGCGTTAAAACAGTACCCGTGCGTACGATGGGTTACTTGAAACATATGTCTGTGCTTGAAACCAACTTGAAACGCATTTTAACCCCACGTTCGCACAAGCGCTTTTTCAACGTGCGTTAGTAAAGCGCTGCCTAACACTACATTTTTTGAAAGCGCTGTATAACGCGTCAGCACCGCTCGTTGGAAAAGTGTCCGTGCGAATGAGGGATAGCATCTTTGGGTAACACACGTTAAAAAAGCGCTCGTATCCTGTGGTTGAAACCATGGTGAAATGATCAATCGACTGCAATGACGTATTGATCGGCTGCATCAATCGTTTAAATTCTGGAGCTTCAATTGGATTCGAAAACGATTTCAATGACCATCAATCACGATGTAATCACGATCACGTAAATATTTATAAGAATGATTGACAATCGCGATTGAACATGTCCATACTCTGTCCATCCCAAGGAACTTAGATACTATCTGGAACGCTCACGACACAAATATTAGGATCTGAAAATATACTTTATTTCTAACGCAATAAAGTTCATATTTGTTTAATTTATCAAAAGGAGAAACACGTTTCGAGCAAGACACGGCGATAGGGGGAGTTCGCCCATTTCTTGAAATTGCCAGTACGAAATTTAAAAATAGAATCGTAGTTTTCTACTCATCAATTACCTCTCATTAAAACATTTTTGCGTCCGTTGACTTAACATAATATTTATATGACATAGACGTCTTTGTCTTATAACAAGATTCATATAATATTTAAATTCTATTTACTTCTATCCCATTTTTTTCATAATAGTATTTAGTCGATAGTAGTAACTAACAAATTTAACATGGCAACATTCAAAGCACATTAGAAACAATATGGCCGATATACTGTTGCATTAAATCCGAATTTCCGCTTTGATCTATATATTTTTTGCCGTGTTGAGTGAAATCTCTCATTAAAAAATGGTTAAAAACTTGCTGTGTCAAAGGGGTGTAAAACTGATAGTGGAATTTCAAATTTTAGGAAAGAATTTTGAATTTGTTCACTGATACGTGTAGGGTGATCATAACGACAATATTTTAAAAACAGGGATACGAAAGTCTTATCTGGTTATTTAAGCTTAAGCCTTTTGTATTTGTGCTGTATCTCTATAAATAATTATGGAATGTCGTCTCTGTATAGATTCTCTATAAATGGAAAGGAAAAATAAATCCTAAGTTCACAATGCATGAGACTTAGCCGAGCCCTGGCTTTTGAGGTTTTGGCATAAGAAAGTGAAAAGAACACGCTTTAATTTTCGGACCATAGAAGACAAACATTATAGGCAACTACTACCTAGTACGTATTATTGTTTCTTTGCCGGGTTTCCGAGTGATGAGAATCTCTGTTAATGGTGGTTTGATTACTGTAGTTTAGAGCTATCAGTTCAAGTCCGACGACATACGTTTACATAAAATTATAATTCATCAGTGTTTAATCTATTAAATAAATCTATAAATTCATATTAAGTCTTTTTACTATAGACAAGCTGAAACTACGTCTTTATTAATAAATATTAATTTCGAAATTAATTCAACTCCCCGATTGACTTGATGACAAAGATGATTATGAAATTGATGAAGTGCCCCAGCCTAGATAGTAAAGCGATGGATACTTTACATACCAATTGCGACGGCCTTTTTGAGGGAAATCGAATAGGCGCGTTTTATCACTTTTTTACAATTACCTTCACTCGTGCACATATAAGAATACATAATGGTTAATATTCCACCAACATTACACATTATAATTCGTAATAACACAAGTTTTAGGAATCATTAATACGACAAGCAAAAACTTTGTGCTCCTTTTTACGAAAATTGCGCGGATGGAGAAGTATGAAATTTTCCACACTTATAGTTTATATAGAGAAGGAGTGCAGAATGCTATTATTTTTTTTAAATTATATATTAAAATACATTAAATCAATAAAAAAACACATTACACACACGCATGTACACTCTTTTGTTTATTGTTAAAATCTGTGGTCTAATGGAGAATAGATTAATATTAAATAATAAATAATAAAAAACTTTATTTTCTCAGCATTTACAGTATACCTATATGTTAACAAGTTACAATAATCAAAAGATACTGGTGTCTGAAGTAGGCGTTATCACCTGTTTTACAGATCACCAGGATCTCCATCTCACGGAAAATTACATATTTAATAACGGTAATACTTCTAAATTACTAATAACAAAAAAAAATTAAAGCAAAAAGATGAAATATAAAAGTAGTATTAATAAAAAGTGTTTATGTGTGTGTGTGTGTGTGTTTACGCGCGCGCGCGCGTGTGTGTGTGTATGAGGTGTGTGAAAATGTGTATAAATGCGTGTATATGTACAAACATATCTTTATTTTTCATAATATAAAATTTAAAATATCATGTTATTAATTCAGGATAACGGTGTTAAAAGGTTTTCAGTTTCGTAATAATCCAGCTTCTTTGACCATGAACTGACCCTCAATTTACATTTACGGAAAGGTAATGGATAAATATTTATTTTTTTATTTGTTTGGAGAGTTTTGGCGGGAAGTCGAAGTGTGATGTTGTCAATTTGTTTTAATTTCCAAAACTCGAGTTATTTCGACTAATAGTGTGTAATGTTGGTGGAATATTAACCATTATATGTTCTTATATGTGCATGAGTGAAGGTAATTGTAACAAATTAATAAAACGTGCCTTTTCGACTTCCCTCAAAACGGCCGTTGCAATTGGTATGTAAAGTATCCACCGCTTTACTATCCAGGGTGGGGTACTGTATTAATGAAGTGAAGAAGAAGAAGAACTGCATGCATGAAGAAGAAGAAGAATATTGTTTGTCTCATACTATGGTCTCATAGGTTTGTCTTTAATATTATTTGTCTATAGTCTTGCTGAATGTCAAACATAACCAGCAAACGATGAAAGAGTAGGTCGAATTTCGACCAATGGGCGACCACTAGTTAAAACAAATTGACAACATCACTGTTCGATTTCCCGCCAAAAAAACGACATCTCATTCACTGGCTGACACCTTACTTCTTGTGTTGCATGGAAAAAATATTAAGATTCGTTCATTTTTGTTCATTCACTAATCTCACCCACATAATGTTGCTACACTAATAGTTTTTTCACTTATTACAGAAAAATAATCCGACGATGTTGTTGGTTTCAATGAATTATATCGTATAGCAATATCTCTCATTTCCATCTTTTATAAATAATTGAGGAATATAATTTGGGGGAGGAGGTTTATTAAAATTTTACAGAGAGATGTGTAGAGAGGTAAACAAAAAGAAGAACACCTTTCCTTTTCTCAAAAGTGGGGCAATTGTGATGAATATTTTTCTTTATTTTATATTTAAATATGAAATGGTTAGGCATTGAAAAAAAACCTAACATTTATCTTTTTTTACATTTAGTTATGTTTGTAATAAATAAATATGATTTTTTGACATGATAGTTTTCATCTCAAATTTTAAAGTCTGTCATACTAAACTAGTTAAGATTTAACCGAGAAGAAACGCGCATACTTTATACCTATATTTTTAAGGACTTGCGAATTTTAGTTTTGGCAGCCTGTAAAGCGTATTAAGTGAATGAATTGAATGAGTTTGAATGTAATAAAGTGAAGCGATTTCCTTTGTAGCGTCAAGCATGCAAAATTGGAAGCGGTTTTAAGTGGTTAGTAATTAGGATTTAGCGGTTCTTTGTTATTATTTCTACTGATATTAAGTAATCATAAAGATATTCCATAATCAGAGCTTATTTTGTTGCACATTCACAGACGTGTTTTTCCAGTTTTATTGCTGTGGCCAATCGTGGAAATCTAGAAAAAATGGTACGTTTATCTTCTTATATTTATCTGTTAGGCAATATCAATTTTAATTTATTTTTAACTAAGTATTTATTTAGAATAAAGTAAGTTATGCAATTAAAAGAACTTATTTTGAACAAATGCCGGATGCCGGCATGCGGTGTAGCCATTTTGAGTAGCCGTAATGGCCGGCGGCCGCCATGTCACAGAACTCGATCACATGTTCGTGAAACTGTAGTCGCCAAAGTTGTTAAAGTACCGAGTTTGTGAGCATCATACTCCTAAGTGAAAAATAAAAACCTGAGTACCAGTTTTCCATTGTGCTCAAAAGAACTTTCTATCAATTAAAGTTTCTAATCGGAACCGAAAATTTCCAGTTATGTATGTGCTTAGACCCCAGGTAAGACACGCAACTAATAACCATAATTTTGTTCATATTGTATCGCCACATAATTCACATTACGTTACGGACTCTCGCATTATAAATTCGTATGTATAACCTCGATAAAATACTAATAATGTTGAGAAATTTGTAGCGTCGATAAAGATTGATTTTTCCTGAAAGCTAGGTATCGCTGATTGTTGCTTCTGTGACTTTATGTTGATTGATTATTTGTACAGATGGACGGAAACGTAGTGCATCCGCACCCAGGTGTGGTTCCTGGAGGTATGCCGGGCGTGGTGCACGGTATGCCGGTCCACGGTGCTGGCCCGGACGGGGAACATGCCCCCCATGTTGGCCCGAGACGTCGCTTCCAGAACAGACCCAAGCCTCAAAATAACTTGGAGCGTTTGCCTCTTGATGAAGCTGCTAAGAGGGTCAGTATTCTTGATTTTTAATTTTATGAGTATTATACCTCATTTAGTATTTTACATGACTGCTAAATGGAGAGACCATGTGTTACTGACATTATAGTCCAGTTATTATATGAAGAGCTCTGTTAGATGACAATTCGAAAAATAACAGAGATGGGAAGCAAATAAATCTACCACAATTATTGTTTTTTAATTGATAGTTACTGTGAACAAAATGTTATCGATTTTATATTATAATTAAAATATACTATTATTGTGTTTAGGTGCTCAATTTCAGCCTAAATGTATAACTCCAGGATATATATTTATTATTATGGAAAATTATATATTGAAATTGTCTTAAAACATTTTGTTTAGTTGAATTTGTTTATCTGTAAAGGCCTCGCGGCCAACAGCGTACATCATTCACACACACGCTGGAATACTCATATGTGTTCAATTTATTCATATCTTAATATACTTATAATTATAGTCTTTTTCATGAAAAATGGGTAGAGCGATGTTAGGGATTTCACCAAAAAATATATATAGCCTCAACATAGTCGTATTCTTAGAGTAATAAACGTACAAACTAAAATATGTAGGTATATGCTACAAGATCTGTCAATAAAAGAAAAGTAATTATTCTAAACCTACCCACAAGAATAAGTCTTTCGTTTATTGAATAGGTCAAATGACCCTAGCCGCCTTTGTCCATGAATACTATTTTTATTAATGTGTTGATAAACATATTACAATATAAATGCTTTTATTTTACAAAGAAAAGCAATTCATTAAAAGTCACGACGTACGAAGTTGAATAAATAAATAGTTACAAAATAATAAGCAATGAAAGATTTATTTCTGGTCAAATGACCCCTACCGCCTTTCTAGTGTTAAGAAATATAAATAAATAATATAGTTTTAATTTATTTAAGTAATTAGGCATATTAATAATCAGTATATGTTTTAAATGCAAATTAAAATAGATTTTTGTTGTATCTTTATATTATTGTGTATACTCTGGATTCCCTATTTTAAATATTCTATCTATCTATCTATCTATAACCTCACGCCAGATCCCTTGCGGGGTAGGCAGAGAGTACAGAGTTCCAACAGGTTCTTTCCTTACATACCTCTCTGGCTTCCTCGACTCTCATAGTTCGTCTCATACACGCTCGCCGGTTACGGAGACTCTTGACTTTAAATATTCCACAATAAAAAATGCGTGAAATGGAATTGGATTAACCTTCGCCGTACCCATGTCTTTTGAAAAAGTATATGACATTATTACAATATATTTTTATTGTGTATATTTATCAATTACTCACTATTTTGCAAAATATTTGTGAATATTATATTCTTTCATAGGGATAAAGATAAGTAATTATTTTATACAGGTTCTAAAGTAATTAACTGAAACGCATACTACATTTTTGGATAAATAAAAATATGTAATAAATAAGAAATTGTGTTTGCATGGAATGTTAATTTTTTCTTTTTTAGAACACTTAGAATAACACTTTATCGATCCACCAGAAATGCCAAAACGTAATAAAAAGAAATAATATTACAATTGAAATGTAGTGTAAAAATGGGCAGCCTTGTCACTCAGCCCTATAATAATGTTTTAATTGAATAAATAGTAATTAGGTTTTGGACATAAACTTATAATTAGATATATTGCTAATCAGACATAATATAGTTTGGTCAACAGTAATTTGTTGCTGAGTAATTTTCTAATTTTTCATATTGTAATAATAAATAATTGTGTTTTATTCAGGAAATGGAGTCTCTTCCACTAAAAACTCCTGTCTCTGTGCTTCAAGAGTTACTAGCTCGCCGAGGAACAGTTCCTAAATATGAGCTGGTACAGATAGAGGGAATGATCCATGAGCCTACATTCCGCTACCGCGTCACTGTGGCTGACCTTGTTGGTAAGTTTCAGAAAGCGAATAGAACATGTATAAATCAAGTTTACGACAATTAAATGCAGATGTTTTTACAGCGATGGGCACTGGGCGATCTAAGAAGGAAGCAAAGCACTCTGCTGCGAAGGCTCTGCTTGACAAGTTGACTGGAGCAGCTCCAGCTGATCAGTCCACTAATGGAAATGTGCCCGAGACGTTAGTAAATTTTTTAATGAGCCTTTGTACTTTTGAATGAGCCAATTTACTTTATTTCTTCAAGCTTTATCAATCTAATTGGTTTCTATTTCTTTTCTTTTTTTTCTGTCTACACATTTTTGTTATTGGGGATTTAAGTGATCTGTGTTGTTATTTTGCAGAAGTACAGTGGTCTCCTCGTTTGAAGATAAGCTGATGGGTAATCCGGTTGGCTGGTTGCAGGAACTATGTATGTCTCGATTCTGGCCACCACCATCGTACCATGCTGAAAATGATGATAATGTTAACAGACGTAAGTTGACAAACTGTAAAAAGCGAGAAATTAAGTTTTATAAAAGTAATTCATGTTTTTAATCTATTTTCCTATTGTAGGTTTACCACATGAGCGTCAATTTACTATTGTCTGCACCCTGTTGAAGCGCCGTGAGGTGGGCACTGGGAAGTCTAAAAAGCTAGCTAAGCGACAGGCTGCTTACAAGATGTGGCAAGCTCTGCAGGATAACCCTCCAGAGACCTTCCAGCCTGAGGAAGAGGTAAAAACACTTCTATTTCAACCTAAGAAAAATCTTCCATCTCATCTCGATTTGTTAATAAAAGAATTCTAACAGTGGTATAGAATGTTACTTATATTATAACTAACATAAATCAGAAATTACTTATTGTTATATCTAATCTATGCCTTTTTTAAACCTGATCTTATTTTCCAAATTAATCAACAGATCACTGGAACAGCCATCTGAGTGGCACTTTTGTATCATTCCGTCAAAGGGTTGCTCGCACTTGGCCAGGTGTTTTACTATCTTTCGGGCGGCTCTCCAAGCTTGAATGGACAGAAGGGTCACTCGCGTTTACTTGAACTGTTGTAATAATCCGTGTTATGTTCTAGGGCGGAGTCGCGGCCCGTTATGCCGACTTGAAAGATAGTAAAATCTCCACTCTTACTACCAGTCACAGCCACAAGGTGTCGCAGTTTCACAAACATCTCAAACAATCTGTCGGCCCTAACCTGGCCAAGTTGCAGGTATGTTTGTGTATGTGTTTAATTATTATGCATGGTTGTTATGTCAGGATGAAATTGTCAAAGTTAAATGGGATGCAAAATTATTCAATGAATGCATGTAAATTGATGATTTAATCATTATAAACTATAATGTTAGTGTATTCATACATGTAATTATCTATTATGCAATGATTATATATAATAATTATTATTTCTGTAACAGGTGACTCCACTGAACAACAAGGATTTCAATTTCGTTCAATTCTTGCAAGAGATCGCATCGGAGCAGTCCTTTGAAGTCACCTATGTGGACATTGAAGAGAAGTCTATGACTGGCCGTTGCCAGTGTCTCGTCCAGCTTTCCACATTGCCAGTGGCTGTTTGCTACGGATCGGGGCTCACCAGCAAGGATGCCCAATCCTCTGCAGCTCAGAATGCACTTGAGTACCTTAAGATCATGACTAAAAAGTGAATGGCTCATTATCTTGCGACATCAGTGCAAGTAGCCCAGTGCTCCACAAAATGCAGAGAATTTTAAGTTACTATTGATAACTTTAGTGGTGCACAATTAACACTTGAGCTTGTGATTGATGTCGTTAGGTTTTGAGCCTACATTTATCTTTATCACCACTTCCCATTTGAATATGGCATCATGCCTGTGTGCAGACAGCACTTCGGGCTATGCTTTATAACTGGCATGTTTGCAGTATCTTACTTGTGATTATTTTTCTTTGTTTTTTTTTTGTATTGCACATTCTGTCCATCTCGTCAGTGCTGGCTGTTGCCTGCACTTTTCTTTTCTAATGTATTTGATCTGACATCAACAAGTGATCGCTCACTTGTACTATTACTGCCAACGTGCGAGGGTAAATTGCATAGCCCGTAAATTTAAATGAAACAAAGTATGGAGTGGTTAAATAACAAAATACAAGCTATACTTTGCATAGAATTAGTGTAATTTTCCCAGCGTGGAAATTACTTATAATATAATAATAAAAACGTAAAAAAAATATAAAAAAGAAAAAATACAAAAAAAAATGTGTGGATATTTCCAGTTTAATATTCAGCATTATTTAGGCATGATTTTTGCATTCATATTAAAAAAAAAAAATCTATACTTATCAAACAAAAGTTACAAGTCTTAGCTTTTAATGTATATTATAATCATGGCATAGCCAGTCATATATTTTCGTTTTGTTAAAACCAATATAAATACTTAATTTACATAAATTTAGTTAGTGTCGTGTGTTAAGAAGCTATCTAACATGCTGAGCATTAAACGGAAAAAAAACATTCTCAGCTAGTAAATGTCTTGTTGACGAACTGCCCGACCTTTGCTTTGTAACAAGCTCCAAAATTGAGGTCAACTCACTTGAACTTGTAAAAAAAGAACTTTTTACAAAGTGCAAGGGTTGGAACTTGTAGATGGATTGTGTGAGGCAGGATTGCAGATTGTTTTATTTAAATTTGAACCAGTGATTCTAGGTTTTCTTTTGAAACAAGATGGATAACTTTGCAGGGAAGCTGAGAACTATGTGCTAGAGTGAACTTATCACTGGAATTAGTGGTTGCGAAGTTAGGATCCCTTGCCTGTGAAAATGGGCATTATTTTAATGCAAAGTATAGAGGTTGTAACATTTCTACCTGTACAGTGTCGTCGTCGGTGCTTGCCTACAGATGCCGGGCAATGACGAGGATCCTGCACGCACCCAGTTTCTTTTAAATTGAATGGTGTGAGTTCAACCTGCCCTCTTGTAAAACATCGCACTGTTCAAGTTAGAAAAGACTATTCGAGTAAAGGATTGGAGTTCTGTTCAACCAAGACCGACTAAATAGAAGTATGATGTCCGACCGTCGAGGCATTGAAGTTAACCTGTTATTTTATGTTTAGTGAGTCTTGGTTTTACTTGTTCTTGTGATTAATCTCAAGAAAATAAAATAGTTTAAAATATAGATTAATTGTCACTATTGTGACCATCTTATCACATTTTGTCCCCCTTATGTTTTAATAACATACCTAGGTATACGAAATATGAATTTAGTTTGCTGTGTAAATCATTTCTTGCGCTAACTTTAATATAAATTTGGTGTTGCTTACAGTTTTTTTTTTATTGATAAACCTTGTCCCTAGAACTTAACAATAAGTAAGTATGAATACTAGGATTGCATAACGACAATAATTTTGATATTTTAGTATCAATACTTTCGATAGTATCAATGGCTTTAAAGCACAATTCGATAGTATCATAGTTTTAAACTGATACTATCGAATTGTGCTATCAGTCATCATCATATCTCTACTTATTTTATAGTTTCACACTATTGCTGTACAACACGTTGATGGACGATTTAGCGCAATGGTTGAGAGCTTAAGCCACTCTGCCCACTGCGTCTAATAGTCGCGGGTTCGAGTCCCGCACGGGACAAATCTTTGTGTGATCCACAGTTATTTGTTCCGGTCTGGGGTATTTGTGCATGAGAATTTTCGTGTTCGTAAAGGCACTCACGACACAGGAATATATCCAAGGGTGTGGCTACGATTTTTTTTTTTTTAAAAAGCTAAGAATATGAGTTTACAATAAAACTGCATGAGACGCTCCTGCTAGAATCTCAAAAATGATTAACGATCGCATAGATATTTGATATATTGTCATGAATTTATAACCCTAAACGGATTGAGTACTACCAAAGTATTGCTAAAGAAAATTAAACTCTAACAGACACAATACTGAATTTTCTAAGATTTAAACAATGAGAAACCATGATGATTGAGAGCTATTGCCTTGAGCCCGGTGTCGCGATCGAACCCATTACGATGCAGTACGGTGTCCATAAGGTAGAACTAATACGGACTATACCTATTTATGATATAGTTTAAATACGCTGTAAACCATTTATAACAGAGTTCTAAACGAACACTGTTCTCAATTACTCTGTATATACAGGATGGATTAAGATGGGATAGTTCGGGCAGCTATCTCAACCGTTGTAGCTACAGAAAAACTGCATTAGGAGACTATCCTTAATTTTTGCGACATTTGGATCCGAATTTATAGATTTAAAAAAAAAGTGTACAGCGATCAAGAAATTGGGCTGTTTACTCAAAGCCTTTTTGTTGCCAATCGATCCTGTTTCTTACAAGGATCAAAAACTTCTGGATCAGCCAAGATTGGAGTATTGGGAAAATCAAAAATCGCTAAAACTTCCCATAGATAGGATAGTTTTCTCAGTCCGATTTCCTATAGCTACAACGGTTGAGGTAGCTGCCCTTACTGCCCTCTTACAATTCTATTTTGTATATATTTTATGTTCAGACATAATTTCTTAATTTATGAACCGATTTAGATGATTCTTTTTGCATTGAGTTTCGTATAGCTACGAGATGATCTCATTGTAGTTTTATTGGAATTCCACGTCAATACATATGTAGATCTCTAACGCGCGTGCGTATTCAACGCTCACGCCATCTCAAAACAAAAAATCATATACAATACCTGGGTACTTTCTTTTTGCGAAGGTTTACCAGGTTACCTATTTATTGGTAAAATGGCTGATTTCAACCTTTTCTACCTACCCTGCCAAAGATCGCAATGTGGCGTAATAATATTTAAAAAGGTGCATTGTGATCTACGTATGTAAAAAATAAGTATGTAACAAAGTTTTGTCAGTTTTGGGTAATATATCCATGCATATTCTAAACCGGCCGTAAATAAACTTCAGAGTTATTAAATCGAGTCAATGGCAAACTTTTCTGTCTTTTTATTCCGATCAACTAAACTGACGCAACTTTTTAACACTGGCACTCTTCTTTGGTGACACTGAAATAAATTTCACAAAAATGCAGAGATTGCTACTGTCTACGGAAAGCTACTGAATGAATGACAAAACTCCCATATCGAAGACGCCGCCGCCAACACCATCGATCGATTCGATCACATTCCCTCCGGTTTGGGTGGAACAAGCGCCCCTTTCCAGCCGTCTCAATAGGTTTCGAATACACATCCTACTAATATTATTAATGTGAAAGTTTGGATTTTTGTTACTCAATCACACAAAAACTGCTGACCGGATTTGGCACACAAATAATTGATTACTTAGATTAACACATAGGATACTTTTAATCCCGGAAAAATATTAGGTTCCTGTTTAAAATCAAAGCGGACGAAGTAGCGTACAGAAGCCGGTGTAACATAATTATGGCAAGAGGTGAAAGTAGATGTTTCTAAATCGACAACTGACGATTCCAACTATTAATAAAATGTTCTCTTTTTTTAAATACTTTATTCCAAGCATTCCCCAATCCGCTGTATCATTTATGTTTAAGCATGATTAAAAGCTTAGATGAATTACTTAGTCTAAGATTGATAGTATCACGGCGATTTCAATTGGACAGTATACTTAAAAACACCTTCTTCTGTAGTAAATGGAAATTAACTCTTAAAAATGAGATCTTTATTCTTTATTGAATTGAGTGGTGTCTGAGGTCTTGCGTATAGGTAAAATTCAGATCCCTAAAATGTAAACTACCCACCAAAACGTCTACACGTCACCCTGTCTTACGTACCGTTTTCCAGAAAAATTGCTATGACAGTCTAACACGCACCCACGGGTGATCTTACAGGGGATCCAATTTACTTTTTGTGGTATGAAATTAAAAACCAGCTAAAAGGCTCACTTTACCCTATTCGTTCATGGAAGGTGGTTTTAACCAACTCATTCATTCTGCAAGAGTATTATATTAAAACATGTTTAGTTTTGTTAGATTTATTTTAGCGGGTTAAGTTTACAATTTCGGGATTTTGGCCTTATAGAATTTTCCATTTAGAAAATAAGACGTGTGCTAAACACCGCTTTGTACCTACATTAGGATGTAGGCTAATGTACGATGTAGAAGAGCTCGTTCCTTACTCATCTTGGCCTTATAACTAGTGCATTTCGACAATATGTTTACATACAATTAAATTAATATAAGAAACAACGAACAAGTTTGCCCAAATTCGACGCATTCATAAACTTGGAGTAAGATCCCAAGCCAGCTAGACCTACGGGATATATAAGAAGGCTAAAATTTTGTGAAATGAATAGTCTGATATATATTTACAAACGTACCTATTACTTATATTGCTTTTGTACCTGCTTCCCTTAAAACGGCCCCGGTTTGAAGCTATAGTATTTTTCATGTAAAATGGGTACTGTGACAGTTGTAAGTGTCAAAGAAAATTATACTGTATTCAATGGCAATAAGAGGCATGACTCGTTTCTATACTTATGGTTTTATGCCTTAATACCATTGAATGAAATATTAATTTCGTTTGGCACTTAGAACTGTATACGTTAATAACTATTATACTATTCACTCACAAAACAAATACGCAGTACATTCATCATTCAGGTTCCCCCTTAAGACAGGTTATATCTTATTCAATAGCTATGAAAAAACACGTTGCAGGTAGATATACGATACAATTTATTTATCTATAGAAGTTGAATCTACAATCACATAAATTAAACGTAAATACAATTAATGATTATTCATTTCGTTACTTTTTTAAGTTTATCCTTATGGCTATACTTAAATTTACCCAGTCTAACTCGTCGAGGCAGTGTAGAATTTAATACAACGTCATCTGGAATATTTTTGCGCATTATCGTAAATGATTTCAAAGGATTTGAATTAGATTCTTCCCAACTATTTTCTCGCGATAAAGTCCAAGTCTCTATTTCTTTAGATGGTGTTAATTCAGTAGCATCATTATCTTTGAAAATGCTCTCAATTAGTTTCATATCACAATCTTCAGAGTTTGTACACCACTGACTATAGTTCTCTGCCATACTATGATCGTGTTCATAATCAGGCGAGTTATCAGTTTTATCACAAAATTGAGGCGGTGGGGGAATAATATCTTCAACGTCATCTCCGCTGACAACACACTGCAGAAGAGTTTTCGGATCCAACATTGAGTTGTCTATATTAAAATCCCCACAAGGTTCCAAGTCAACGTCATCGGGAATATTAAATGTTTCTAAATCATTTGCATATTGGTTATCAACAATATCAGCTATATTTGCAGCTGAATTGCACTCGTATTCTTGTAACTTGAAATCTTGAGACATATCTCTGGTCAAGCTCTTTTCTTCTATTTTCGGAAGACTACCAATCATGGGTACAGGGTTATCATCAACAACATCTTTCGGCAAATGAGCTTGTAGTCTGTGAATGTCAGTTATTTTAAATGGTCTTTTTGGTTTTGTCTCCGCTAATTTATTATAAGTTTTACTTTCTTTTGCGTTTGAATGTATAAACGTTGTCGTTTTTGGAGTAACTTTTCTGAAAATGAATAAATTTTGATAATAATATGAATTGTTTTAAATAGATTTTTTATTATTACTTAAACAAAGTATGCGATTATATTTACCCTAGTATCTTACTATATTTTTGTAGAATATTTTTAAGTTTATCATCATCACCTTTTGAAATGATTTTTTCCTTAGAATTTGAAGTCGTGTTATCGTTTACGTCAGGATCTTTGGCTGATTGAATTTGATATGCATCATTATCTCTCGAACATTCTTTTTTCTTTACAACCTCATTAACTTTTTCAATGTTAGCTGCATCTTGTTTATTTACAATTTCTTCGTTTAATTGGTTATCATTTTCACCAGCGCAATCATATTTAAATTGATTCAGAGAACAATCTGATAATAAGTTTGTTATGAATAAATCATTCCTTGCTTCAATTTCATTGTACATAGTCACATCTGATCCGTTTCTCTTTTGTAGGTTGTTTGAAATATGATACATTGGTTTTTCAATGCATTTTGCTTGGCCCCTGTTTTCATATTTATTTTCTTCATCGTAGAGTTTTTGTCGCAATATTATCTCTGATATATTTAAGTCCATTTTGACCTTTCTCACAATTTTAAACTTATTGTTTGTACAAACGTCTATTTTGACTTCAGAGAATGAATAGTTATTAACGAATTCTTCATTTTGTATATTCCGGTTAGATTGATATTTTTCGCTGGTAGAACAGGAAGCAGGTTCCTGATCAGGAACACCTTTGTAACGTAAGTAATTATTGTCGTTAGCAATCCTATTGTCATTTTGTCTCTTAGAAATTACTCCCATAGCCAATGTGCTACTATAAGATAATTCATTATTATCTTGAATATCGTCACCGGTCCTATCATCAGGGTCCACTCTTTTACATGCTATTGATTTAGACTTGTTAGACTCCAAGCAATAATTCGTTTGGTCGTTTTTATAGTTGTCCTTATCTGCAGAACTTGATGGGTCAAGTTCTAGGTAATGGCTACTGTTCTTAGTATTCGTGCTATTGTAGATAAGAACAGAGTCCACATATTTTGCAGCAGATTTGAGTTGAGTATCAGTTTTATTTAAATTACATGTATTATTAAAGGAATCATGAATTTCGACTTCTGTATTTTTATTATGATTAATTTTTGGGACTTGTATTTCACTCACATCTTGTACACTCGTATTTGGTTGTTTAATGTATTCTATTTGTTCTAAAATCTTTTTTATTTCATATTGACGAATAGGCGTTGGAGAATGGTTTTCAGAATCTAAGTTTATAAGCTTTGGTTCCGTACTGACCATTTGATCGCAAGTTACATCTCTTGTTGATGTAGTTTCTGTGTCTTCCAATAGCGTTTCTATATCTTTATCAGGTAATACAGACTTGTTTTGTGCCTTTTGTAAATATTGATTAATGTGACATTTTATAGTTTCTGAAAATCCATTATCTTTTGGCGATTCAATATTTTGTTGGTCTTCGTCACTTAAATATAAATTTCGTTCCAGTAATTCTATAAAGTTATAGTTGTTAGGCTTATTATTTACAGCTTTAGATTTTCTTTTTGCATGGAGAAGACAAATACTCTGTTTCTTATCGCTATTTTTTATTGACGTATTTCTTGTATTGTTTCTTAGTAACGCATTTTTAAATTTTAACTTCTCTCTATTATCGGGTGTATCCACGGAATAAGTTGTAATCTTCCGGTCAGTAAAACCATTCACATTTGGCCTACCTTTAGAAATTTCGTTTTCTATCTCAATTAACATACAGTCTATTTGGTCATCATCTATATTTTCATCGCATTCAATATCTTCGACATTAAAGTCATATGCAGAATTAGTTTTCAAACGTTGGACATCAAAATTTGTGGTCTCGACATTTTTCAGTGCAGTAGTTGGTTTGTTAACTTCTTCATGCAATATATTACTCATCTCATGTCTTGTTTGTAAAACATGCATTGGTTCTTTTGCACGCAGTGTAAAAGATTCTTTGAGAGACTTGAATTTTTCAATTATAGCATTATCTCGTTTTCTTTTTTCTTTGGACTGTGTTATGTCTATCTCAAAAGTATTTTTTCTCTTACGTTCTTTAAATGCATCTGTTATACAAGTTTGTTTTGCTGTTTTTTTAACTGGGGTTTTTTCGTGTGAATATGCATGTAAATTCGCTCTAGATACGTGCTCTAAATTGTTAAATAAATATTCTGCGTGTCCGTCAATGCCAACTGCAATATGCATACGTTTATGAATTAACAAAATAACAATATAGTAATCAAATTTGTAATTTAAATTTATGCATTTACCGAAACTGGAACTTATGCAGTGAGCAAATACTTTGTGCTCAGAATCATGCTTCCGCCTTATCTCGTATTTAATGGTTCCATCATAAACGCTTATCAAGTCTTTGTCCCTGTGAAAATTAATGTAAACAGGTACGTAGGTCTTAATATGCAGATACAGTCCTTCAAAACAAGGATGTCTACCATGAGTTGTTATAGGTATGTACCTATTTACGCACCAACAAAGTATAAAATGTTCATTTCTTGCGTATTCGCTAAGGGCATATTTTTTCATATAGAATGGGCAAAATTAGGAGCGATCTTTTTAGTGACAGTGAGTTTTATAGCTCATGGTAGAACTAGTAATAGATTGGTTAATGTTTAGGAAACTTACTTGAACGATGTCAACAATAAGAGATGGTTATTGGAATCGCCTACGACTATACAACTCTTGTGGTGCTCTCCCGCCGTTAGGTTCTCCATGTTTTCCGCTAAGTATGCTTGGTTGAGCAACTCTAGTTGCAAGCTGATAGTTCTTTCATCCACCGGTGATATTGTTAGTTTATATTTTGGAAGCAAGCTTATTTGCTTCCGGAGAATGTTGCCTGCTGGGGGACCTTTGTTCATAATCTATAGTTGTAATGATTACATTGTTTTGTAATAAAAATATCAGTGTTAAACTTACAATTAACATATGTAAACAGATAACCATCTTAGTACTAGTGGAGAATCAGAGTTACGCAACAGACACGGCAGTTCTCAGTAGTAGAGCGTGCGTCTGTGTGCGTGAATTTTATTCGTACGATTCGTACTGTAAGTACTTAAGATGTTTCAAGGCATCTGCCATATAGTTACCCACCGATTTCTCTCTTTCTGTCATTTATCATTTGTCATTATCTTTCAGGTAAATGGAGGAAAAAGTACACTAGGATCCATCAATGGAGCCATCCAATGGATCGTTGCGGGTAAGTACGGCACAGGACTGGCTCTATTCTAATACCTAATTTAAACACTACTGCCGCCACTACCCGCCAAAAGCATTGAGCAGTACCGCGGCAGCGTCGACTGTTCACATACTCCCGTCGTACTTCAAGCATCGCTCTGCGTTTCTCTTATGTTTGCAAAAAACTCCCGACATCAGATTCAATTTTCCCCGAAACAATATTGTTTTTATAAAACTATCCCCAAGGCAATTTTTATACTAGCCTTCGTTATACATAGTTTTTCTGATGCACTAACCTCACATTTTTTTTGTAATTTATATATTTCTTTAGTTTTTTATTATTATTTTTCCACAACATTATGTATAACTTATATTACTGTAAAGTTTTATAAAAATCCGTTCAGTCTCACAAACTTTCACGTTTATAATTGTAATAGGATTTGACATGTATCAAATAGCCGGCCATGGCAATAGGCTTAGCTCCTATTACATGGGATTTTTGAGATTAGTCTCTGAACACCTCTTCTAGGGTAACGGTCAGTTTGCAATGAGAAAAGAGAACTTGTATAGAATTTAGAATATTCTTTACCTTGCAAAATTATGCACTAATAGCCTAGTGGTTAGACCGTTGGACTGCAAACTGAGAGTCTCGGGTTCAAACCCAGGCATGCAACTCTGTCTTTTCGAAAGCATGTGCGTATTAAAAGTTAACTATCCCTTGCTTTAACGGTGAAGGAAAACATCGTGAGGAAACCTGCATGCCTAAGAGTTTCCCGAAGGTGTGTGAAGTTCGCCAACCCGCACTGGGCCAGCGTGGTGGGCTTTGGCCTAAACCCTCTCAGTTTGAAAGGCCTCCCTCAGTTGGCCCGTGCCCAACGGTGGGACAGTTTCTTAACAGGGCTAACATTATTATTATTACAAAATTAACGGGTTAAAGACGATCGGTATGATAAACAGCATTCGGCTCAAAAGTTATCAAATCCTACGGTATATTGTGGTATTTCGTCAAATTACACAATAGATGCGAAAACCAGTAGGTATGTTTAAAAAGAATATAAAGTGTTACCCTTTCCAAGTCCCTCGGGTGACTTTCTTCAAGAAACATGAAGTTGACCTTCCCAGCACTTGCTAGTAATGCACTAAAAGTAGGTCCTATGCCTTTCAGTTGCTTGCTCACGAACTGCGAGTTCTCCCATAGACGCGCCGTGATACATTTAGCGAGTACCAAAGCATTTAGCACCGCCGAGTAAAACGGAGGCTGACCACACACTAGGTCTGGTCTAGTCACGTACGCTACTACACCTGCGTAATGTTAACAAAAGAAAATTTGAATTTGAATACCTACCTTTTCAGATTTCAGAAATAAGGTTACCTAAACCTTGAAAAAGTGCATTAGAGAAATTGCAACAACTATAATTTGTAATCAAGCTCTAGTCAGGTTCATTATATTATGTCACTGTTCATATTAAGTAATATCTCACTACTGGGCAAAGGCCTTCTCTCACAAATCGAGATGAGAGAGATTGGGTCATAGTCCATCACGCGGACACAGCGCGGATTGGTGGAGGCAGGTTTGTAGCCACCTGCTGTTGGAACTTATAAGGCTTCAAACTCGGCTTAACGACTACAACATTAAGTGGTAACTGGGACAAACGGCTTAGCATGCCTTCCGAACCATATAGACGCTCGATTATGAAAATGACACAAACGGTCACCCATCTCAGGTCTACCGAGTCGAACGTTGCCTAACCTTGGTGATCGGTAACCACCGCGGTCGCACAGCGCCACGAGCACCTCTCGATATCAATGTCACTGTATAAACACGAATAAATAAGTAATATTGGTGATATTGTCAAATGTACAGTCATATAAGTATTGCTGGACCGGTTGTAGGATGACAATTTTTGATTAACAGATGGTATGGAAGCATGAGTATTGAGCATTTTTAGAAAGCATATCAGTGCTGAGGTGTATTTATTGAACTCGATTGTAGAACGCTTAATGATCTATAGTAATAATGATAACACAGGCCTTTAACGATTTTGGTGCCGGGGATTTTAGATCTAATTTTAAGTATGTCTTACATGGTGATATCAAAAATGTTACCGGTTTTTTACACCGGTTTATACAGTTTTCAGAAAAAATTTTTTTTTATTGGTATTAAAGAATTAGAATGAGACTGACGTGGGCAATCTCGCATGATTCCCCAGCAGTAGTCGGCCATCATATGGGTGTCCCACCTTCCTTGGTATCTATTCTCCATCGTTTTTATGTCTTGGTGGAAACGTTCTCCTTGTTTTTCGCTTAAATCTCCTAAATTGTGTTGAAATTGATCTAGATGACTATTAAGATAGTGTAATTTTATACTCATCTTACAGCCTAAATTTTTGAAATAAACCAGCATTTCTTCAACTAATTCTACATAGTGTCCTAGTCCTTATGATTTCCGAGGAAATTTTGTGCAACTGCTACAAAAGATTTCCACGCAAGCCTTTCCATAGAAGTCTCAAAATTAGTGGTGTCTTTCATTGACGTATAACGTAACGTAATGCCGTATTTGAGGTCCATCAAAGATTTTTGTTTTTAGTTTTTCAGATCTGCTTTTAGTTTTTCAGTATTTAAACTAGGAAATTTCTGTGAAATAAACTGAAAACATTGACCATTTCTGTCAAGAGCCTTAACAAATTGTTTCATCAGCCCTAATTTTATATGCAATAGCAGAAGAATGATTTTAGAAAAAAGACTCTATTCATTGGGCTGATAGATCGTCAAACCCATGAATATCAGCAAACCACTCACATTACAGCAATACACAACATTTTTATCAGATGAATAAAACTGTAATAAGCGTCGTGCTCTCGTGCGATATGTAGACACTCGGACATCTGAGGAAAGGCAATTTTTTTCTTTTAATCTGGACGCTAGTAGCTCAGCTCGTTCCTTAGAAAGATCTAAGTCTCTGATGAGGTCATTAAGCTCATTCTGCGAAAATGGCTTAGGATTTGATGTGTTTCCGCAGTATTCAAAGTCATCATCTACTTAAGAAGAAATAGGTGTTTCAGCTTTTTCCTCCTGAGATTGCTGCACTACCTGGTGATAAGCTGGTATTGGAACATTTTCTGAATGCGGAGTAGGTCTTTGTGCTGAAGAAATATTAGGGTATTTCCATTTACGGAGATTGTTTTTGTATATGCCCACTATATTAGTCATACAAAAGTAACAGTCGTCATAATGATTTTTTTGTTCTCGCCATATCATAGGCACTCCAAACTTCAAAGACTTACGTGTCCCTTTCTCCCATTGTCGCCAATGTTCAACGCATAGTTTACATACACTATGAGGCGCCCACACTTTATCTTGATGTCGAATTTCAATGCCGAAGTAAGCAAAATACAGACGATTCACAGTGTCTGTTATCGATTTACGCTGATCTTTTAGTATGTATTCACCACAAATATAACAAAATGTATCAGGATTGTTAACACAACATCTGGACGTACCATAATGATATAGTAACATAAACTTTATCGATGTTATTGTAATAATGACTATTTACGAAAAAGACCGGGAAAAAAATTTAATGAGCGTAGAAGCTAAACTAGAGCTGATGTGTAAAAATAACGTATGACAATATATTGTACATTACCTACTTTATCGACCATAGGAACAAACAGAGCTGCACCAAAAAAAATAATTTTGTAGGCCTGTGTAATTATTATGATTAAAGGGGTTGTGATTATACTTACTTGATCGAAACTATAATAAGGTAACTATACTAAACGATAATAAGGCCAACTGGTATTATAGGGAAGGGCAGTGTATATTATGAGGAACTTTTATTAACCAACAAGATTTTTTCCGGGTAGTATCCACATTTAGAACTTTATTGATAAATAGCAGTTTCCCGCGACTACGTACCCGGTCGACACAGCGCACCTACCGGGTCTATGTTTTATAGCCTATGTTACTTCTGGATAATGTAACTTTCTAATGGTGATAGAATCATTAAAATCGTTAGAATAAACTCAAAAAGTACTGGACCGATTTTAATATAGACGCTCGATTAATATTAGGTAGTGTAGATTCAAAAACAAAACCTTCACGCTTATACCAAGCAAGTGTGGGTGGCAGAGGAGAAATGTGGGCACCCACTTTTCGCCGACGATATTTGGCCCCGTGTAATAGGGATAGAACTCATTGCCATTATACGGACACAACGCCAGACTCCGGACTGATACTGGATATTTGTCCATCATAAAAAACATTTTGTTCGGCTTAGGATTTGAACCCAGAACCTTTTGACCATCACACCAGTTCATGCCTAATAGTCTGATTAATTACTTTGAAATTTAATGTCCTATAAATTAACATCCTATATAGTAAAACCCTTTTAAGTTAATACTAACATTTGCATATCCTTTCAGCGATCCTCATTATTTTCATGGCTTCTTGTCCGAGGGAGGGATCGGGGATTGGGAGGCAGCCGAGGATAGCTTGGATGACGCTGCGTAAACACAAAGATTGGGCCATATGACATAATAAACATAACTAATTCTTTGATAATTGATTGCCTAAACATATAAAAAAAACCGTCAGGACCATATTCCCCTTGCGGGCGTCACAAAGGCGCACTCTACACATATGTACGGTCAGCAACATAAGTCGCTTAACAACCTCAGTTTTTTTAAATTTAAAATAGTTTGCAGACATTGGATTTGTATCAAATCCATAATTTTTGGTGATCCTAATATATTTGAATATGTCGCTTAATTATAATATGGTTTTGACAACGTTCACTAAAATAAAGAGTATTAATCATTTGAATGATTGAAAAATGATAAGCGACTTATGTTGCTGTCTGTACATATCACCGACGATGTTAGGGGGAAAAATAATGACCGTTGTCATATAGGTACTTTATACCATAAACATAAAAATACGTTTATGTGTTATGTTTATATATTCCATAATGTATGACGTAGACAATTACGGGCTGATTTATCATTAGTAAAGTTAGATTAAATAATATAGACATTTAGAATGATGCACGGTCTTGGTATTCTGTGTGTGCATGGATGTGTTAATAAAAGTGTGAGCGATAAGTTCTTGTTATTACGTCATGGAAGACCTTACCAGTTAAGCTTCATCTGCCTCGAAGTAATCTTGCCTTTCATGGGGAAGCGTATGGTGGCGGCGGTATTGTTCCTGTTGAGCGCGTTTAGACACCTGCGCTCGTCCACGCGCAGGTGCATGTCCGCTAGCTCGTGGCTCTCACAGATGAGCCACAGGAGACGCTCTAGCGATTCTGACCCTTCTATCTGAAGAAATACGTACCTATTCTGTCTGTCTATATCATCATGCCAGATTACTCGCGGCAGTGACTCTATCGCACTGCAGCAATTCTTGCTAAATATACCTCTTTCGCATTCACCACTCATCCACCGCTCGCTAGGTTCGGTGACTGTCCATGAAATATCAGCTGCATAACAAATGCCGGGTGATATTTTTTTTGACAAAACGTAGCCCCACACTAGGAATTATTCCTGTGTCGTAGGTGCGTTTACAAACATGAAATTCACACATCCAGAACAAAACAAGCATTTGTCACACAAAGATTTGTTCTGAGCGGGAATTGACCCCGCGACTATTCGATTTAGTATGCGGAAGCGCTCTCAACCGCTGGAACAAGCCGTCCGTCAAATCACTGGACATTAATTAAATGAAACAATAAGGTACGAAACAAATGGATCGTGATAGAATTATCATGGTAAGATGGTCTAATGGCCGGTTTCATTTCCATACACAATATGTCAAAATTAAATATCGAAACCCCCTAAATCCCCTTCGGTACTTACACTTTGCATTGTCGCAGGAGGGTATGTAGGGATGACTCTGGGCAATAGTCGTGAGTGCAACGCAATAGTAGATATGATTTTATTAATCATTAATGCGAACCCCAACAGAAATTACATTTCATGGAATTCAAAGTATGTTTATATGATGTTAGCCTTTATACAAAAAGCTCGTATAATTACAAAATAATCCATTATTCTTCAACTAAGTTAAAGTGCATATTAACACGATGACCTTTGCTAAAGGGTTAATTAACGCTACTGACACGATGTAACATCGAATATTAAACGAACAGCCTCAGTAACCTTTGATTTAGTGGTCTTAAGAAGACCAATCGTCTCAGTGGGTTATGAACCAGTTGCTAAAAAGCAAAATGCCTAAGAAGGCAGAATACCTAAATGCAGCACCTTAAAAGCGAAATACTTGACTGGTTGAATTTCCGCGAAGAAAGCTGCCTAAATAGTAAAATGCCTACAAAACAAACTGCTTAAGTAGCTGAATGTCTGTGAAGTAAATTGCCTGCACAGAAGCAAAATGCCGAAGCAGTCGATCGTATAAGACGCAAAATTTTAAAGTGGTGAAACTGAACTATGATATAATTACGTTACATAACGTAAAGTTATTAAAATAAATGCTGTTTTATTTTATGATATGAGTAGCATATTTTATTACACCCTATCCGTAAAGTTACCTATTCTATTTAAGGCAACCTGCTTATTAGTCATGATGAATTTTAGGCATCCTGCTTCTTAGCCATGATGCATCTTAGGCATCCTGATAGATAGCCACGATGCATTTTAGGTATTTCGCCTTCTTAGGCATTCTGCTTTTTTAGACAACTCGCTCATACTTGGGCTCAGTGTACTGAGTCTATTTTGGCGCTGGGAAAATTATGAGGACGGGCTATTTGTAATTCGCCATCATCTATTTTAATCTTACTTTGCTAAAAAGAGACATAGCTATAAATTACGTATATCCACATCTCTTTCCGTCAGCAAAATCAGATTATAATAGTTGTAATGAAAGATTGTGGTACGCGCCCTGATCATAACTAATATCGCCCTTAGGCATCGCTAGATGAACATATTCAATCAATCAATCAGCCTATCGCAGTCCACTGCTGGACATAGGCCTCTCCTAACACGCGCCATTGCACACGGTCCTCCGCCTTCCGCAAACGAGGTAATCCGACAAAGAACCAAAGTTACCGACATAGCTCGCAAACTCAGTAAGCTAAAGTGGCAATGGGCTGGTCACATCTGCAGAAGGACCGACGACCGATGGAGCAAACGTGTCCTAGAGTGGAGACCGCGACTTGGTAAGCGTAAGGTAGGACGGCCCCCAGCTAGATGGACCGACGACCTCAAAAAGGTCGCTGGGACAGACTGGATGCGGAAGGCGGAGGATGAACATATTAATACATCAGAAATATTGATTTCGTAAAACAAAATCGAAGCTGTGCGGAAAATGTGCAGAGTCAAGCTGACCGATTGTAATGTCAACAGCTTAGTAAGAAATAGGTATGAAACTATATCGGTACAAAGATGAGGGAGGGTATGCTCCGGCGGTTCGGGCATACAGAAAGAATGTTGGAAGAAACAATGACAAAACAGATGCGAAAGTGGAAGGATGTTGGTACCGGGGAAGACGTCGAGACGAGAAATTAACCGTATCTTACTAAAGGGCAAGTCAAGAGTATTCGTAACCGGCGAACGTGTATGAGACGAACTATGGGTGTGAAGGAAACCAGAGAGGTCTGTAAGGAAAGAACCTGTTGTAAACTCTGTACTCTCTGCCTACACCGCAAGGGATTTGGCGTGATGGTATAAATAGATAGATGGTTAAAACAAAATCTTAAATAATGAATTGTGTATGTAACATGACAATAATGGTTGCTATATAATTAATACGAAAGATATATAAATATGACGGTTTGAGGAGATAAAGGAGGAGAAAGAAAGAAAGAAAGAAAGAAAATACATTTAAACAAAAGGGCTAAACAGGCTACTGCCTCAGGATATTGCTGCACCATAAACATTTATGGTACAGCGCTGGTATTCTGGTAGCACGTATGAAAAAGGTGACGTCACAGATGCCATATCGACGATTCCACATGTTCAGATGTAAATGAATAAAAATTGAAGAATGAATATCTATCTATCTATCTATATTATCACGCCAGCTCCCTCGCGGGGTAGGCAGAGAGTACAGAGTTCCAACAGGTTCTTTCCTTACATACCTCTCTGGCTTCCTCCACTCTCATAGTTCATCTCATACACACTCGCCGGTTACGGAGACTCTTGACTTGCCCTTCAGCTAAGACACGGTCTATTTGGTCATGGTAAGATAGTCTAGGTCTTCCCCGGCGCCTACATCCTTCCACTTTCGCAATGTATATCTGTTTTGTCATTCTTTCTTCTGGCATCCTTTCTATATGCCCGAACCAACGGAGCATACCCTTTCTCATCTTTACACCGATACTATCTTTCATACCTACTCGCTTTCTTACTACGCTGTTGCGAATACGGTCGGTCAGCGTTCAATAATTTTACCATACACCTTAGCTGCCAAGCTGATCAAACTGATGGCCCTGTAATTGGCGCAGTCATATTGTGAGCCCTTGCCTTTATACAAGGGTACTATGACTGCGCGGCGCCAATCTGTAGGGACTCTACCGGTCTTCCAGCAAAGATTTGCGAGGACCCAAAAAGCTTTCTTCATCTCCGTCATACTGTCATTTAGATTCAAAGAAGAGACATAGTCCTGCCACGCTTTCTTCTTACTTTCAACAGAGCTTTAATAAATAAGAATGAATATAATATAATAATTATAGTAAATATAATAATCGAGCATAAAATATAGGAAAATAAAACTAAACAATCTATAGGGTACATAATAAAAAAGAGAACTTCAATTATCAACCTTAAAAGGCTAGTTTTAACGCCGTATTACGTGGCCGTGAAGAAGCATTCCAGCATGGACACATTATGAATCCAGTTGCTAGAATCTCTTTCATACTACCTATGCTTATATTTATAATTTTTGTTAAAGTTTTATATAATTATATACATTTGATAGTTCGTTATAAAATCAGAATTAAATAATAAATAATAAGGAAGACGATGTGGACAGACATAAATCTACAATTGGTGACCATCAGTGTGTATAATTAAGCGAAAAAGTACTTTAAGTTTGCAGTGCGGGTACATAAAACAGGTGTGCCTCCATACATGATGTGCAAAAACGTTAGGTGAGTGGGCTAACATTGTTTTTGCGAATCCAGGAGTAACTTTTTAAGCGTCGTCTTAAATATACCAATTGTTTTAAGGGCACGCACAGGAGGAGGCAAGTCGTTCCAGCACCGGGAGGCAGCAAATCAGAATGAACCACGAAACGCCATAGACCTGTGTTTCGGGGTAGAAAGTACGAAAGTACAGGTCCTCTCGGCTGGTTAGACTGTTATTGTGCCCATGTTAGTTTCTCATAAAGGTATATGGGCGTTTCGGTCTTAACTACGCCGAACAAAAGCGATGCAAGGTGATGCTTTTGACGTGCTGCCATTTTTAAAAGATTGTATAATATTTATAAGACAATACATATCTATCTCCCTAAATATTGATAAAATCGCTTGGGTCATTTAAATAAAATACTTTAAAGAGGGATAGTAAACTGAATGAACTAAGCCAACACATTAAATAGTAGGCTGTTGTGAACCTATGTATCTATATCATCACGTCAGATCCCTTGCGAGGTAGGCGGAGGGTACAGAGTTTCGAAATGTGTTTTCCTTACAAACCTCTCTGGCTTCCTCCACTCTTTCATTATTCAGTTTACTTAAGGGCCGCCTAATTAATTATGTCGTGGAATAAAGGGATGGCAAAAGTAAATAAAATAAAGATAACTTATGTATTTAATTTTACCTTCATAATGTGCTTCATTGTTTCCAAATCCAAATAAAATATGGACATGAGGCGACCGGCTTCAGTGGATTCTATACAACTGGCCTCATCCATGGTTATTAGTCCCGATGACGCTAGCCCGTTCATAGCTCGGACGCAAAGTTCTGTTACGTAAATATATCAAATTTGATTAGACGTAGGAATACTCATGTATTTAGAAGATATATCCGGTATATAAGATATCATCCATTGCTAAAGGTATTAGAAATATGTATGAGTACTATAGTTTTGGCATCCTATAGTTGTGGGTTGCAAGAAGTCTCAATATCCTAGTGGTGAAAACTAAGTGTATGGAACATTCTGTGGAGCGGGTGACTCTTTTCCCTTTAATATGGTCCAGGAGAATGATGGCTGCTTCTCAAGTCATACTCGTGAACGGGTGCTGCTGGTGGGGACTGGTCCGTCCTCTATCCTTTGACTGATTAAACTGTCTGTTGAATTTTGTCTCATTCGGCATCACACTGGAGCCACCAATTATTTTGTTCGCACTCTTTACATATATTATAGTAACCCTTTTTTCTCTTACTATCATTATTAATTTTTTTATTATATACCTTCAAAATCTCTATTTTGTAAATAAGAGGACTATGTAGACACTGACCGATACCATGAATCTAAGTACACTTATGAAAAATCTATACTTAAGCACATCTATTTACCTCGTTCTGCACTATTCTCCCATACCCAATGAATGCAATGTATACAAAAAGAATTGTAAACTCTCATTTGTATAAAGAGTAGCCGTGGAGTTTCTTGCCCTTCTTCTCCACAGGAATGACTTTCCGAACGGGTGGTAGAGTCTTAAGTAAACAATTTTTTTTTCTTGTTGACTATTCATAAGTGCCTTTTGGTCTACATTAATAAAAAACTTTTGATTTGAATTGCCACACCAAAAGGCACACATTGACCTCCTTCAATGCGCCATTGAGATTCCGTGATCTCCAAACGGAACGCATCGTTGCGGTCGGTGCCCTTCTCTTGTGTGTCGCTCGATTGAGCAAGTAATGGAGGGAAACTTTAATCCTTCGCACCCTCGCGGTGTTTATTACGACATTGTAGAGCCACGAATACTACCTTAGGGTATCTCCTTCAACTTTATGCCTGAGGCCACATCCCAGACGATCACAATTACTTAACCTGATAGACAACCTACATTCCCATACCCCACAACAAAATGGCGATGCAAAAATCTGCGAAATAAAAAATAAAAATACTATTTTAAAAGAGTAACCGTGGAGCAGTTTCTTGACCTTCTTCTCCACAGGAATGACATTCCAAAGTGTTGGTAGAGTCTTAGTTACTCGATTCATAAATACTATAATGGTTTACATGAATAATAAATATTCTGAATCTGATTTTTCAAGTTATATTTTAGCTTATGATTATTTTATTACCTTTAAATAGACAATTAAATCAATATTGACTCATAATTTAAATCCATACTAATAATAACTGTAAGTAATTACTGCTACAATTTTATGAACTTTTTTGTTTTTCAATAAAATGCCACTGACTTAAACACTTAATAGGTTGAACGTATAAATAGTGTAAAGATGCATTATTATCAGCCATCTTTTCTAGATAAGGACATAATTGAAGCATTACTGCGTGTATATGGTACCTATTAGCAGACATTAGATAGAGAATCAATAAACAATTATAACACGTAAACTTATATGAACAAAATAATTGCGATTCCAATGACGTGATATTTACAAACGTTTACTACGATTTAGCACAAACACACACTCATTATATGCCCTCGACGACATCAGAAATAGCTTTACGTTTAAAGGGCATGCAGCTTCTGTTGTAAGGAACAAGCGAATAGTGAAAAAGATTTCAAATTGATTAAAATACAATTAAAGCACTACCTACTTAGCTAAGCTATGATTTATATTGTTTTTCTTAAGCTGTGACTCAACCGCGCGCATTCTCGATTGATGAAAATTTCGCAGGGTATTCGGGCAGTTGGAACGTCAAATTAAACATAAGCAAATTTCACACGTGAGCAAGACATTCATTTGGTGGGCGCTATTTTACCGAAGTCATCACTCACGAAAGAAGCTTGCTGGCCTTGGAAAATTTGTAATTTCGATAACGCTTGCGAAGAATTGTTCGCGATGAATATACACCAAGGAACAAGTATCTATTAAATCACTTCATATCTTAATAGCAGTTGCCCCCGACTCCGTACCCGATCGACAAAAGCGCCACCTACCGGGTCTATGTTTTATAGCCTATGTTACTTCTGGATAATGTGACTTTCTAATGGTGGAAGAATCATTAAAATCGATCTAGTAGTTTTTGAGTTAATTCGTTACAAACATAAAAAAATACAAATCTTTCGTCTTTATTATATTAGTGTAGAAGTACTAAATACTGTTTACAGATGTTAATTGTAGTTTTTTTTTGTAAATCTAGCTCTTAAGTTGTAAACAATCTCTCTTAAGTATTTTTTATTGTGTAGAAATCTAATGGTATATTAATAAATAAATATGAACATACTTACCTAAAACTTGTTGATAAAATAATTGAGTAACTTTTATACATTTTTTTTCAAGTCAAAGACCCGCAATAGGATTTATTACTGTGTCGTTTACAAACATGAAAGTTCACACACAAATATCCAGACTGAAACAAATAATTGTGGGTCCCACAAAGATTTGTCCCCTGCGGGAATCGGACCCGAGACTATTCGACCCAGTAAGTGGATCGGCTTGAGCGGCTTGAACCACTGCGCCAAATCGTATTTTAAATAATGGTCTGCCGCTTCTAACTTGGCCCTAGAACTCAAGGATCGCGTGCGTCGACAAATGCTAAGGATCACTGCATGTCAACAAGGCTCATCCATCAATCTTGATCCGGAACTCAAGCGAGGCCAGTCAGGAATAGGGATAGCAAACACAGATGTCATGCTACAAGTGATGACATTCTTATTTCCATTATTTTTTTATTTAATGTTTAGAAGGATTCTATAGTGGTA
Source organism: Phalera bucephala (assembly GCA_905147815.2). Lineage (NCBI taxonomy): Eukaryota > Metazoa > Arthropoda > Insecta > Lepidoptera > Notodontidae > Phalera > Phalera bucephala. Next base: position 19,462,624 of record LR990621.1, read on the forward strand.
CTAGTAGTTTCCCGTGGCTTTGCATCCGGTCGACAATAACGCCACCTACCGGGTTCAACTACAATTAACAACCATCAAGATGCCTCCACTAGTACAAAAAACATCAAAACCACACAACACACGCGGTGTGCGTGTATTTTATATATAAAGAAGATAACTCAACTTAAGTTCATCGGGGTTATTTGTGATTAAAAGATAGGTATTAATGAAGAAAAAAACAATTTACTTTAATACTTAGTATTAAAGTCTATCCAAATGAGGACGATGTTTCTCAGATTAACAGCGCACCTTCATGCTAAAGGTTTTATCAAACTGAATTCATTGACAGACAGAAAACATTGTTCAAACAATATGTAAATAGGTAGATCTATCTATATCATCACGCAAGATCCCTTGCGGGGTAGGAAGAGAGCACAGAGTTCCAACAGGTTCTTTCCATACATAACTCTCCGGCTTCCTCCACTTTCATAGTTCGTCTTATACACTCGCCGGTTACGGAGACTCTTGGCTTGCCCTTCAGATAAGACACTATCTTGGTCTATTTGGTGATGGTAAGCCAGTCTAGGTCTTTGCCGGTACTTACATCCTTCCACTTTCGTATTTTATATCTGTTAAGTCTTTCTTTCTTCTGACATTCTTTCTACATGCCCGAACCAACGAAGCATACCCTTTCTCATCTTTACGCCGATACTATTTTTCATAGCTACTCGCTTTCTTACTACGCTGTTGCGAATACGGTCAGTCTTACATACAGAGTTCTCATTGCCATTGTCAGTGCTTGTCCTAATGTTGTTAGCATTCGGACAAACACTCCTTATGCATGACCAGCTGCGCCTTGTGGCATAAGTGCCGGCTCCCAAGCAGCTTTCCCATCGCACCATTCACTCTATTCCCTGCCCTCAACTCTTCTCTCAATGTCAGAGGTGTATTTCCCATTCTTACTGAAGGCCCATCCAAGATAAACAAACTCATTCACTTGCTCCAACACATCGTTACCAACCACCATCTTTGCATTCGTTCTGGTTCCTTCCCGTTCAAAAACCATATTCTTGGTTTTCTTTACATTCAAATGTAAGCTATTGTTCATGCAGTCGTCTAGGTAGATATAAGATTTTATACGCACTGTAACCGAAACAGCTGGAATCAGGAACAGAATATATTTCATCCAAAATATACTATTATAGTAGGTACTTAAACCCCTTAAAAAAAGGAACAAGGACACTACCATCACTTCGGAAAATCATTTCTCGTACTGATCAAGAAGTTCCACGGCTATCTGGTTATTTGGAATAGGTAAGTTAGAAATCATTTAATAGACAAGGACAAGCAGCTGCTATCATCATGTTGGTATCAACATTTTTTGAAGTAGTAGTCTAGGGTAAAAAATAAAATAAAACAGTTTATTATACTATGAATATGACTACACCAGAACCTGGTAAGCCCTGACCCGGATATACGTGTATTTGTTTAGCCACATAAAATTCCATCATTATATTAAAATCGTAAACACACAATAAATGAACCTCAACCTTTTATTTTAATAGCCTATGTTTTATGGACGGTAAAAACATTGTTATCATGACAATTATATCAACGAGTTGTTTCTTTGACGGTTTATTCCGACGAATCTAATGAAATGAAACTTGTTGAACCGCCCCGAGTAAACAAAGGAGTGTGTGACATCTACAAGGAAAACATCGTAACCAGTTTTTTAAGTAATTTTGTAACACTATTGTTGGTATAATAAGAAATATACCTGGAAAAATAGAATATTAATATGAAAAAGAAAAATGATGGTGTTTAGGTATATTATCATGAAGGTTATTCCAATAATCTTAAAGTTGGACTTCAATCTTACAATTATTTTTTTTCGTAGACAGGTAAGCAAAAAACTACGATAAAAAATTATTGTCAGATTAAACTTCCCAAGAATTAACTATATATTGAGTAAACACACGAATTCACTTAAGTTTTATATCGATAGTCAAATTAAAATTGTTTCCCGAAGTAAAGAAAAAAACAGTACTCAATTAAAACAACGTATATCAGTTAAGAAATATTGTTCAAGTAAACTATATACTAAACTTTATCTACCACTACTACTCGTCTATATTACTTTAAAAGTACATTTAACTACAAAATATGTTGGTTGTGTTTCCTTTGTACTTACCCTCAATTTTCTTGGAAATAAGATGTTGAGGCGAATTTTGTGACAGCCCAAGATATCTGTTAGAAAGAAAAGTTCATTAATAATTTTGGAAACTTACTTATTTAATAAAGAATTTAAATCTGCCATCATCAATAATATGGTTTATTAGAAGAACCAATACTACATAAGAAATATCGACCGTAATGTTTTATACTTATTTAACCCGTTACATGGCATGATATATGGGTACTTTGTAATTAATTTATTACGATTTCACACCTTCGGCTGAATAACGTCACAACTGTTTTTTTTTATAATTTCAAGTTACTTGATATGTCATTTACTAGATCTTCTAAAATTTTCTTTACTTCCCAAAATACGAAGCCAATTTTGTTAGTTTCCAAATTAGAATACGAATACCACAGTGTGAATACAGACAGACAAATTAGAATTTTTACAATTGAGTTCTTAGATTTAGGCGAATATTACACATGAAATAAATATTACGGATATTATCGCGGTTTACTTTTGATTTTTAGTTTCCGACGTTTCGAGTGCTTTGCAGCACCCATGGTCACGGGAGGGACTGCTGCAAATAGTAGTTTTATTTCATTTTTACAATTGTTTTTCTAAAGTTATTTTTTTTTACTAAAACTATTTTAATCGATGAGAAAAATGTGTCAAGTAGTTTTTTGAAATATAATAAAAAATTACAATCACCCTCACGGCCATGTTCCCCGAGCGGGGGTGGGAGAAGTATACACATAGGTACATATGAGCATCCACAAATCGCCGACTATGTTAGATTTCAATGTAATAAAGGGCGAGCCTTTTGTAATTACACCGGGCAGAATTCCAGAAACTATCCAAAATTGTTTCATACAAAAAGCACTCCTTATCCGAGACTTACGATTTAAACCTAGAACATCTTATCCACCACTTGCATTATATGCCACTGGCCAACGACACGGTATAAGACAGTTCTAGAAGTACTAAAAAATATCAAAATTACCTCCTAGGATCTTTTGCTGCGCGTACAAAGAGGAAAGTGGAGCGCAGCCACTGGACGCATTGCGCAACATCTCCTACAGTACCCAAAGCGGCTTCACTATTCAGGTTCTCAGGCAGTCGCTTATGAAGGTAGCTTTGAAGAGGCTCACTGCCACTCACTAGGGCCTGGTAACGGGGCTATAGAAAAAGTGATTAGTATTTATTATTCTGTATTTTATAGGCCCAGAAAACGTTAAAGTGACGACATGGGTGTATTTTAAAAGATTGGCCAGAGATGGCCGATAATAGGTCCGCTTGGAAGGTTATGGGGAAGATATTTGCCCTGCAACGGGACAATAAGAGTTAAAAAAACAAATATACCTGGATACTTAGAAATTGAAAGAGTCTAGCCAAAATATATCTATATCATCACGTCAGATCCCTTGCAATATAATAAACACTGTCGTGTGACAGTGTTTATTATATTATAAGTGGATGCGTATACTATGTAAATACATCGACATATCGCCAACGATGTTAGATCTCACCGTGATCGGGGGCGAACCTATTAGTATTATACAGGGTACGATTCCAGATTTCGGTCATATACTCGTAATAATATACTTATAATATGGCTGGTTTAGATGATCTAAGTCCGAATAGAACAATTGAGGAGCGTTTTCACATAGCGAAATATTTTCAAAAATGTTTTTTTTCAGTACCCGGTTTTTATCATTTATTTCTTTTTCGGGTAGGACTTACATAAAATTAATTTATTAAATGTTTTAAGAATACAGACACCTATACATCAAATAAAATACATTTTTTTATACCAAGTTCCTTATTAAAATCTCTAATCAAAATCACGAATTTTCACAATAGCTATCTTCTTTTTTTTTCTTAATATCCTTTATCTGTAGTTTGCAATTATTTTTATTGAATGCAATAACTTTATAGCAGTGGTTCAAATTCGTCAAACTCACGTCTTATATCATCACTTTCATTCACTGGAACTGAATTTGCGGTAAGCGTTTCGTCATAAAACTTCTAAGCCTCATCGTCCAGATCACAAAAAGCTAGCAGCGTTTTTAACATCTTTTTTTTTTACAGACACCATGTTCATTTTAAATATTTTGTGATTTTTGGATCAAAGCATCCATAAATTTAATCCCAGGCTTAAAAGTTTCCACATTGACCGGACTTCCCGAATAAGTTTCGCTGTAATAATGTTTAACTTTATTCCGCTCTTTTTCATGATTCGAGCATAAGTCATTTTAAAAGGTAAAATTAAAATTTTCTTTGTTGTTGACTTGAAATCATAGCTATCCCAATCGGCGCCCCACTTTTTTTCAACTCCAAGCTTCATGAAGCTAAACGCTTTGCTTTTCAGTAAAAAAAGTGATTAGACGCCAAGAACGATTGAATTTATATTTTGACTGCTACACGAGTCCAAAAATAACTTCAAAGTCAAGTTATGTTCTTTTTTTCGAGTCAATTTTTCTCCAGTTCTTGCAAGTAATGCAACAAGGCTGAAGATATCTCATTGGCCCCTCTGGCAGGTTGTATCTCTAACGATGTATAAAAGCGTATGTCTTCTTTAAGTTGTTTTTTATCATCCCTATGTTGCATAATACACAAGTTGTACAGCCAAGCTTGTCGGGCAGAAAATACTTCTCCTACACTTAGCTTAGGTAATGGCTGATTCTGTTGACAATCAAAGCACACTTTTATTGTACCTGGTACAGTTTCATTCATTATTCGAAAGAAAATCTTTGCTCTCATATTATAAAGTCTATATTGGGTCCGTAGCTCATTTTTTGCATCAAAATATCTTTAGTTTTTTATTTTCAGCATAACTCTTTACATGCAGAGCATGTGTCTTCGAGGGGATTTCCAAATCCTAAGTTAAAGTACTTGTAAAAGACACTTTCATATTTTGACAGACTAACACTCTCTAGGTTTTGGGATTTTCTCTTTTCATCAAAAATTTTCCCCATCTTTTTTAAGTAAATAAGAACGTTGACACTTGGATCGAGAATATTGGTACACGACAACGATACTTTAAAATATTCGCCTAGATTATCTCTGTTTTTTCGGCATCTTTCAAAACAATTAGTCGAACCCCTCTTTTTTCCGATGGCGGCTGATGAACCACAGGACTTTACTAAACGCTACAGCCGTAAAGAATGTACTCCAGTTACAGTTAAAAACGTTTTTTTTCCCAAACAGGACCCAGGTTCCCATCAATGGTAATAGGTATGTTGTACGTTACAGTCCACAACCTGTCCATCAACCCATCCATCCACTATTTTTTCGAGAAACGTAATAAATCATGATATGTAAGAAGAGCGGCCTAACATATTACTTTTGGTTTTGACGATGTTACTCCCAGACCGTGATTACATGATATATAAGGATCTCCAGTATCACGATCCGTGTAACTTGTCGACGACGGGCGCAACACGTTCACTTCATCTTTTTTTCTGCTTTTTCTTCCTCAACTCACTTCAATCACAGGTAAATTATATTACATTTCAGCCATAATTCGAGATTTAAAAGTTTTTAAGTACAGACCATGAATTTATAATCCATTTTACAGACCGAGCACACTGAATGATTGACAGGTGACAACTGACCATTTACCGCGTATTTCAACGAGTTGCCATTCTATAAAAAACAAACAGCTAATTAACCGCGCAGATATTTCGCTTCATGAAAACTATTTACTTGTAGATATTTCACTTTGTAAAAATCCCTCATATTCGAGTAAGAATACAAGGAAAGATATAATGTTTTATTAAATCTGTTTTGTGAACTAATAGATCCAATACTAAAGAACACAAAACCGTCAAAAAAAGATTCATTTACATTTTTTAGATATTTCGCTTTTTTAAAACGCTCCTTAAGTACGCTATCGGAAATGTTAACTGAAAGTCGTCAGAGTGTATGCACTATGTAAAAGTGTGTAATAGCCTACAATCCCACTAAAACCTCCAGATTCAAAGATAACGATACGGTTGTCTAGGTCATAAAAGAAGTACCTATGTAATTGCTTATATTTAGACGTATGTAAATGGTAGCTTAGAATTAAACAAACCTATTGGGCCTTAATTACCTGTTAAATTATGTACATAATTAATGACGTTATTAAAGATATCTTGATAGTAAGGATAATTGGAAATCTTATTTATCTCTGCAAAAGTCTATAATTTACGTTGATGTATATATATATATATATATATATATATATATATATATATATATATATATATATATATATATAGATACAAATAACTAACTTTTCCAACAAAATAAGTAACATAAAGATGAATGTAAAGATTCCCAGTAAACTGACAACAATATTTTATGATTGGACTGAAACTTAAATAACAGCAGTAAGATGCTGGTATGGATTTAAAACAAAGGATCGAGTACTGTCAAAAAATTGCCAAGGAAAATTAAGCTCTTACTCACAGACACAACATTGAATTTTCTATGATTTAAACAACTCGAGAAACCATGTTGAGTGATAGCAATAACCAGTAGCCCGGTGTCACGCTCGCATCCATTACGATGCAGTACGGTGACCATACGGTAGAACTAATACGGACTATACCTATTTATCATGTGGTTTAAATACGCTGTAAACCATTTTTATCGAACAAGTTTCTCAATTCGTCTTTTTATACAGAATGGATTAAGATGGGGCAGTAAGGGCAGCTATCTCAACCCTCGTAGATACAATGTAGAGTCCCCTAGAGCCGTGTTGTAGATACAAAAGGGCTCTAGGGGACTATCCTAAATTTTTGTGATATTTGGAGTTGAATTTACAGATTCGGAAAAAATTACAGCAAGAAAATGGATAATTTAATCAAAAACTTAGACTATTTCTCTTTTAAGATGTGGCATATGCGTAGAAAGAAAAAAAATTGGCAATAAACAGTGCCCGAGAATTATACGTTAATTATATCAACACGTCTATAATCGTACCAATGTTTGGTCACCTTACTTAAAAAGAGACGTAGGGCTCTCAGTGAGTATCCTTGTCATCCCGTTTTTTTCGCAGAGTGCTCAATCCATTGTTTTATATCCATGAATGCTGGCTACAATATAAACACGCATTGTCAAGTGATTATATTCTCTTTGGAATTTGTCATTTAGCCAAATCAAACATTTGATACATTGTTCATGAGCTTATTATTTTTTTGAAAAGTCAGTTATTAATAAAAAATGGGTTTAACTAAAGAAGAGAAAAAAGCGAAGAAAGAAGCAAAACAATTGGAAAAACTAAGGCAGGAAAATGAATTGCGAAAAAAATTAAAACGTGAGGAGCTTCAACGCGAAGTGGCAGCTCAAGCGTTGAAGCGCGATGAACTCGATAAAAGTTGGCGCAAAATAATGCTGAAAATAAAAGAACCGGTCTTTAGACAAGATATTGAGGTGATGTGGCATGTTTTTGAGAGGATGGTCGACAAAAAAGACCATCTTATTGCATACACGATGAAGCTCATGAACGTAGCGGATGATCAATTCCAAAGGACTGTAGCCAGTTTCTGTGTAACCATCGACACTATGATTAACAAATTTCTTTCAGATTTGGATGACATATCAAAAGAAAATTATCGTAGAACCCATGAACTTTTATCTAGATGTGGAGAAGAAACTGACCGAATCATGTCTGATCACAACGCTGCCGAAACTCATTTACAACTTTTACTGTATCATGCTCATACCACCGCTGACAATCTCGCGTGGACTACACGAGGTGAAAACCTAGTAAAGCAAGATGAGGACCGAATTAAATACTCCAACGAACGTGAAAACCTGCGTTCCTTTCTGGAAAATAATTATAACGCTGTTTGGGAAGAATATAAAGCTGTTCTCAAAGCTTATGTTGTTGATACTGCAGAAAATCAAAAACACGTTCGTAAGCTACGCCGTAAAGAAAATTTAATGGCTGATATTATAGCATCTCAAGGTAAAAAAATTGCCAGTAGTGACGGTCTGCTCAAACGATTGCGCACAGAACTGGCGGCATACGAGTCCGGAACAAAGCAAGCCGTTTTCCGTGATCGGCGCAATAGACATAGAGATGCTTGTTTTAGGCTGAAGAAAAATATGTACGACGGTGTCGACAATGATGTAAAGCAGTTGGCAAGACTGGTGAAAGAATCGGACAATGCTGTTGAATGGTTGGAAAGCGCATATAAAAAAGTCGAAAAAATACTTAGATTAGCGGCACTTTGTCGAAAATTCGAAACTCAACACGAAAAAGTGCTACCATATGGATGTTCAATGCCGTATACAGAAGTTAAAAGTGTAGTGCGTAAACAACTGTCTGACGACTCATTGGTTTTAAATGCTTTATCTGCAACTAGCGGGTTAACGAGATTGTGGCAAAAGATTTCTAAAGCTGAATTAACAAAAAGAGCATTGTTTCGTGAAAAAATGTTACTGGAACATGAAAACGCAGTTATAATGAGCAAAGTGCAAGAATATAAAGAGAAGAAAATCGGGCCGGTGACAGTCAAGTGCCCTTGTAACGAACCCAATAACAACACATCTATATCAAAACCTGTAGCTATTGAGGGAGTAATAGAAGTTAGTAAGCTCAACTTCTATAACTCCAGTTAGGTAGATATATTAATCATTGACTAGGTATTGTTATATTATTTTTTTCATTTTAAATAATTTAATAAACATTGTATTTTGAGCTGTGGTTTTATATTGAGACGTCACGGTGCTTTCTCTTTTATTTCTTCTCGTTGGTATTTGACATAATTTTACCCTTTCACAAGGGTTCTATATGACCTTTCATCATGTCAGCCTATACTTGTCCACTGCTGAACATAGGCCTCTCCAATCGCTTTCCAGCGTAACCGGTCCGATGCCACCAACATCCAACGACTTCCTGTGATTTTCACAAGATTGTCAGTCTATATGGCACGCGGCCGTCCTACGCTGCGCTTGCCAATACGTGGTCTCCACTCTAGAATCTTTCTGCCCCAACGCCTGTCCGATCTTCGCGCTATGTGCCTCACCCATTGCCACTTGAGCTTGCTAATCCTGAGGGCTATGTCGAGAACCTTGGTTCTTCTCGGTATCTCCTCATTCCTGATTCGATCACGTAGAGAAACGCCGAGCATAGGTCTTGCCATAGCTCGCTAAGGAACTTTGAGCTTTAATATGAGACCTATTGTAAGAGACCACGTCTATATGACGTTTGGGTTATAAGTTTACAGTTTAATAGGGGTTCAGTGCAACCCATACGAAATGCAAGTTCATTAGGCATTAAATCTCACAATATATAGGCGCTTTAAGACAAAGGTAGCAAAAAATATTGCTGCTGTACGACCTTGCTCTTCATATGTGTTCGTGCGACTACAGTAGATCTGAACTAAATGCCTATTGTGATAAAGAATCGCTTTCGCACGCAACCATATTATTTTGACAAAATAATCTCACAATGCTATGTCGAATTATTCAAGGACGTTAAAAAGGTCTATTAAAACCTGATTAAACGCATTACTGCGAACAACAAACATAGCAATAAATAGCATGTATGAGTAAGTAACTGAATGCTAAGAATTGCTAGTAGATACTGAAGTACTAAGGTCTGACATTTCAAAATTCTCCAAACTTGTACACAAGTCGCATCACGATTGTCCCAAGTTGTTCGAATGAATTAAGCTCTGCGTCTTTATTATGCCGCTATTATCAAGAATGAAATGCATAAATCTTGGAACAATAAAATTATGTACGTTGATCATTGATTGCCTGTATGACACAACGCAACATTGCCTATTTTCTTGTATTTATGCCGCAAGACGGCACTATTACGATTCAAACCTGTATTATTTTGAAAACAATGAGATTATGATCTAACGCTGAGTTAGTGTCAACATGTCAGACATTATACCTAACTTACGCTATAGTTTAAATCACACCCCCATGGCCATATCTCCCATAACGTGCATAGAAAGATTCGAAAAACTATAAAATTTTAATTCATCTCACGTTAGACGACCGATTTTCAATATTTTAGGTAATTTTTAGTTAAATTGTTAATTCTAAGCTGCATGGTACAACTCTTTAGTCCGACCAATTGGCCGAAAAGAACTCTTTTCTTGATGGGACCATTCACAATGGTAACTCTCAGAAACTACAAAACTCATCTATTTATCTATATCACGCCAGATCCCTTGCGGGGTAGGCAGAGAGTAAAGAGTTCCAACAGGTTCTTTTCTTATATACCTCTCTAGCTTCCTCCACTCTCATAGTTCGTCTCATACACGTTCCCCCGTTACGGAGACTCTTGACCTGTCTTTCAGATAAGACTCGGTCTATTTGGTCATGGTAAGATAGTCTAGGTCTTCCCCGGTACCTACATCCTTCCATTTCAAAACTACAAAACTCATGAGATTTTAAATCCCATTGTTATTTCCAGTGATGCTGTATCTTATGTTCTTACTATGATAACAATCCAGAATGGATAAGATCACATGACAATTGATGGAGCATGCAAAATATTATATGGATGTACGAATTACTCATAAGCGTTTGACAGATAATCGCTTTCACCGGCTGATCCTGTTAGGATAGTTACAAGGAAGAAGGGCCGCCCTACTTACCATAATGAACTATATTGTACGTTCTTATCAAAATATACATTGTAATCTGAGCCGTGGCATCACTCTTTTAGAAATGTAGCTATGAACATCATCACGACTCTCTTAGCGATACAAAGATCTAGTGAAATATCGTGCTGTCTAAACGTTTCCTTGTTGAACTCTGAATAGGACTCGCCTAAATCTAAATACGAGCACTATATTATTGGATTAGGGATTAGCGCAGAGTAAGCTAAGAACTGCTCTAAAATTTTCGTAGTGATAGTAAAATATAGGCGGAGGACACGGAGGCGATTTGTAGTCATCAGGACATCACAGAGTGCACAAGTTTTACAACATGGATGGCGCAATTTAACAGTTAAAAAAACACAAAATTATTTAGTTTCACGTTTTTTTTTAATTTAAACGTAATAGATTCATGTATTTTTAAAACTATAACACTTCAGTTACCTGTCCGAAAGAAAATTAGTAAATAAATGGGCATTTATTAGCACAGATTGTATAATATTTTAAAGATACATCATATTTTGAGCACACAATACAACTATGCTCCCGGAATTTTTATAGCGAACTAAAAATGTCTCAACATCATGTGATTCGCAGGATATTTTCAGTCGACTTCTCAAGTATATAGGTAACTGATAAAGCGGACGCGGATGTCCTCTTGATGCGATTAACATTCTCAAGCACTTCTTCGTCTATTGTACGTTGCCCTTTATATCGTACAGAATCAAATAATTTGGGCAATTAAAGTAATTGTAAATTGACCGTTTCTCATCACGTGTAACAGGAAGAAGTATTTCTACCTGGCAAATTAAATATCAAAATATTCATAGATTGTTACCACATCAGGCCAAACAAAGTTTTTATAATCCTGCTCAAAACATCTTCAGTTATGCCTACTATTTTAAATCTTAGTAGATAATAATAATATGTAAACCTTTATATTTACTTTAAGAATAATAAAATTATCCTTTGTTTGTCCGGTTAAATCTAGTTGTTGTTTAATCTGTCATTTTTGATCAATAAATAAACAAGTTTTGTTCATATATTTTATTTCTTACCCGCGGCTTTGCGCGCGTTTATTTTGTAATTTGACATAGGTCGGTAGGACTTCTTGGGATAGCATTATTCCAAGACTTAAGAAAAACCACCGTATTAATTTTCTTTTAAATCCTTTCAGCCGTGTTAATATGGAGAAATAAAAACAACTATCCCCCAGGAATCTTGCATTTCCCGAACTAAAAAGTAGTCTGAAACCATCTCTGAAAAATTTTTCTAATTTTATCTCTTATATTACCGTATACTTTATAAAATGTATATCGTTCTTAGAACTTAACAAGGTGACTTTAGGTGTAACCGTTCTAATGTAAACATAGGAAACAAATCCAGGAACTTAATCAAGCCAATACTAACGAAACAAGGACTCGTTATCCACGCAATCGAGCCTTAAAATAATTAAAACAAAGGTTCACGGTCACATAATTTGGTATTTTAATTGGTTTATAACCGAGAAGGTAGACACAAGTCATCACATTATGAAATAATAACTTATACAATGCCAACAATACGCATGTTTCGAAAACCTGGTGAAGTTTAATCACGCGATGGAATTATTTATTTATTTATTAATATTTTTGCACAAAATTGTACAGAAGCGGACTTAATGCCAAAGGCATTCTCTCCCAGTCAACCTTAGGGTGATGCAGAGAAAACAAGGTAGGTGCACTTGGACTACAATATAAAGAATTATCGGGAGGACAAATATTTTAAATATAATACACAGATACGCATATATAATAAACTAATATATATCAATTTTTAATATGTATATATACATAGAATACATAAAATTAAATGAATGTTACATTAGAAAAATAAATACAATAAATATAATTAAACAGTTCGCGAGTTCTTTTCTTGAAGGAGTACCGGCTCTCGAATTAAGCTCGCTGACTGTTACTTGTGGGTCGTGTTGGTGGTTCGAGCAGCAATGTACGTAACCATGGGTATAGCGTTAATGGATAAGTACGTGGGTATGATTTAGTCACGGTTATCGATGTGTTATCGGATCTGAGATCTGCGAGGGACATCCATCGCGATAGGGCGACATTGCAGCATCTTCGCATCGTCGCGGAGCCGTGGGGTGCGCGTATAAGAGGCGAGCTAGGCCGGGGCGCGCCACCAGTCAGCTTTGCACGCTAAACAACGATCATTGTCACCGAAACCTGTTGTTCCACGTTGTGTTCAGTGTCGTGTATTTGTGTGTACTCTACTAAATAATAAAGGTGAGTTTTTCTCGAAGAAGAAAAAGGTATCGTCGGTTGGGAATATTTATTTAGCAGCTTACGTGAACAAAATTTAAATTAAAGATTTATTATTCACAACTTTACATTAATAAATAGTTTAAGGTAATAAATATGTATTATTGTTAAAGACTTGCCCTGAAAAAGTAGTCAGGTTTTTTTATTAATGAAAATTAATCAAGACACGAATCTTGAATTTTAATACAATGTCGTTTTATACATAGCGCACTTAATATCAAATAAAAGATTTTCTGCAATCTTATAAATAATTAAAATTATGTTAACTATTTCCCCATTATACATAAACGCGCATTGAACGAGTAGGCAACTAATAAAATTCGCATTTAAATAACAACTAAAACATACTCTAGTTACTTTATACACCTACGTGTTACTTCATAAATAAACTATCAAAAAGGCTTATTAGCTTTACATGACCATAAAATGACCACCCAGAAACCGAATTAAACGCCGACCCGTAACCCTGTACCGACTGGAACTGCTGTCATTAAGTATCAATTATCTCAGAATTTTATCAGTTGCATTGATGTGAAACGAAAATCAATTGTTCGGTGTAAGAAAAACGTGCGAATCAATACAATATTGATTTACTGCATACATTTAGTGGGGGAAACTGCAAAAATTGAAATGTCGTCACCTTTATCATTTCTTCCTACAACGGAGGCTGGAGGGCCCTGTAAGAGCAGTATTTCTCACGGGTACACCGTACTACATCGAGATAAACGTAAAAACTGCAGTAATAATTGACAGGTTAATGGCGAGTTATAATCTCATTGGAGATATCAAAATACAACACATGATCAGTTTTTACAATATAAATGAAGTTCTATATAATACTGTAACATGATGTTGTGAAAAAAGTAGAGAAAAGATATAAAGGCCAGTGGAATAAAACAAATTAAGTTAAACGACTAGCCCGATGAGTTTCTTCTCAGTGGAAGGCGCATTCTGATCCAGTAATATATGTAAAAAAAAATATTTTGGCAATAAGTAACTTTGTATACAGCAGCTAACTAAGTCTCAGTCCCGTTTTTGAGCAACCATAAAGAAGATACAATTCTAAGGTTAAATTTTTAGGCCATCATTTTCTCAGATGATGAATAAAACACCGAGAAACCTCGCGTAAATTTGTGTCCCATAAACGATGATATTAGATAAGAAAATTACATGATACATAAGGTAAATTATACATTACCCTCCGTCAAATAGTAAACCGTAATTACGCGTAAAGCTATGTAACCTATCCTCTCGCACGCGCTGCTCTTAACTTACCATCGTGAACCTACAAATTAAATGATACTTTTGTTCATGTGATGTCTAGTACATACAGGTCTAGTATTATAAATAACGAAGGAAAAAACAGATATCGAACCACACATTATAAGGGCTAGATTCTTTAAAAAAATCCCACATAATATTCGTGGAAGGCTTACTTAAAGATCACCACAGAGGTAGGTAGGATAGGCAGAGGCAGAGTTGTACTGTTTTTTTTGTTTTTTTATATTAAATCGTCCATGTACTAGACATCAGTGCATTCACAAACATAAAATTCACATAATATACAAACACCCAGATCGAAACAAATATTTGTGGGGTCATATAAAGATTTTTCTTATTGAATCCGCGACTACTCGATTCAGTAAGCAGAGCGGTTTAAGCGTTTAAACACTAGACCAAGTCGTACGTCAAATAATGTGTATAACGAGAAGATTCGCGTAAATTTGAAGTGTGATGTGATACACCTTATGTCCTTTTGTGTACCCTGTCGAGGAGAGTGATGATGGCTGTTCCAGTAGTCATACTCGTGAACGAGTGCTGCTTGTGTGGGCTGATCTAACCGGAATCCTGTAGAAACTTACGCTTTAGAAATATCATCATCAGTCTCATATCGCGATCGTTAGGCATCACACTGGAGCTAGATCTTAACAATTTCATTGTAGCCTAAACATTGTAATTACGATAAAAAAAAGAGAAAGAAGATTAAATAAAAGAGATAAGCCCGCTGAGTTTCTCGCTGGATCTTCTCAGTGGAGGCCGCGTTCCGTTCCGATGGTAGCTTAATAGTTAGATTAGATAAAAAAATGTAAACTGTCAATCTGTAAGTAGGGTTTATGCAAATTGTTTGAGTTTGTACACCTTTATTTAGCCGACGATCTTAGGTCCGAATATGATAGGGGATAGACCTATTACACCGGGTTTTTTCAGCATAGCTATTACACCGGGCTCAAGTTTAAATTTTGATAGAATACCTTTATAATACTTTTCCGCCCTAGGATTACTTAAAACTCATTTATTAATATTTGTGTATGTGAATTTTATATTTGTAAACGTATCCACGACATGGAATAATTCCTAGTACAGTACGTTTTCTATTTAAATTAAATTAAATTACATACCACGGAACCTCAACTAGTAACAATTTGCTCCTACTAAAAAACAACGCGTACGTCGACGTATATCTGAGGTTTTCATTGCCAAAATTGGCGGATAAGTGTGAAAACAGGTTCGCAAGATTGCAAGGTGTGCGAGACAAAGCTATTACCCTCAGGGCTATTATTTGCTATGACCTGATGCAGCACGTTACGATAACTTCTTGAAATGGTCGGGTTATGGTATTCCAATTCCAATGGAGTCATTTCCCACCACAGTTCATACTAGCACGGGCAGAGCTCTTACTATCCTTTTTTTTATTTTTTTTTTAAAACGTAGCCCCACACTAGGATTTATTCCTGTGTCGTGGGTGCATTTACAAACATGAAAATTCACATACACAAATACCCAGACCGGAATAAATAATTGTGGATCACACAAAGATTTGTCATCATCCTAAACACATTTGAAGTATTAACAATAAATTATTTTTGATTTGATTGATTGAATAATTGCCTCGTTCGTCAAGTGGCAAAGCGCGTCGCTTTGTGATCACGAGATCCTGGGTTCAAATCCTAAGTCGGACAAATGTAGCTTTCCTTACGAAAACTTCCCAGTATGAGTCCGGAGTCTGGAATTGTGTCCGGTATATGTAATTGTGCAATAGGCTCGCCCCTTATTACATACATACTAACCTAAACTAAAATCGTAGCGGAAAGCGGGGGTGCACTCGGTACACCTCTGCCACCTCCGCTTGGGGCTTGGGCTTATTTATAGGGAATATAGAATCCGATCCGGTGGTAAATGCAAAAAATGTAATAATTTTGACGTTTGTGAGAGCTATTGTATTGGCCTATACAACTAAATGATTTTTGACTTTAGGCGTGACGGTGTGATCAAATAATATACTGATGACTTGGAGTACTATTAAACGATCATTTCACGAAGATATCGTAAAGCGCCCCGTTACGTGTTTTATTCGTCATAGCGAATATTGGTCCAGGAATCGATCACGCGAGGCCAGACAAGTCTCAATTACTGGCGTCCCTGCTTCGATGTTTTATGCATAATACCTGCACCAATGTGTCCCTATCAGGCGTTGTTTATTATAATTAGTCTTTTTGTGAACACTAATAGCCGTTTGCCGTGAGTCGAATCTGTTTCAAGATTTGAATTTATTTTTTTGCTCGTATTCCACTTAAAAAACTGAGATAAAACGTAATTAATTCAATATATCTTTGTGGCACAATTATACAATAAAGCATTGCCTTTGGGTTTCAGAATGCAAACATGGATAATGCATTTGTATAGATTTAATTGGAAGATAATGTACCTATAGAGAATTTTGTTTTATTCCATAAGTAACTATAAAAAACTATCATCTGAAATATATTTTTACAATAAACTTAGACCTATATATGTAGGTAAAAATAAATACATAATTTGGTTTAGGTATGCTATGACATTGGTACCAACCAAGCATTCCAATTCAGTTAACTTCCTAATCTACTGTGAGAAAGAAAAATGTTAAGTGCGTGATACAGAAACATAAAACTGAAGATAATTATAGCAATTATCGCCATCTTTGTACAGATAATGGGGCGTTTACAAAAGATATACCTAGTTTGATCAGTGATGTCAAGAATCTGCTTGCATCCCAGTGCAATGTGACCTAATTCATTTACATGTGTCGACAAACTGGACGCCAATTTCGTGGGTATTTGCCTTCTTTTGATATAAAGAGGATATGGTTGACCATTCCCGCGTTTATTGGCTTTTTTTTAACAATATGGTTGACGTAATAAAGACGCCAAAATACATATCAGAATGGTGTCCAAAAACAACACTATGTAGATGAATTAGGTCACTGGACTGAGATTTATGTAGCATTTTACATCAAGTTCATTTAATACACACTATACTATTAGCATTGTTGATCGACGATTTGATCGCTTTTCGGAACCTGAATTGTGCGACTGCAATTCCAAAAAAAGGTGATTTTGATATTGCGTCGCAAATGGACGCCGAAAGTTATGAAAACACGATTGAGCATTGATGCAGAACCAAAATCCCTGATTGCCGATATTAAAAATAGATATCTTATCGTTTTGGCAACACCACCTAAACAATCTACTAGCCTTGATGTTCTAAAGCTGATCATAAATTAAAACAGGCTTACGTAAGAACTAACGCAAAGATACAGGACTAATTATGAAAAAGAATTGTTGATTGTGGATGTGACGGTTATGATTTGGGTATAAATTTACTTGTAGGTTACCAACTTGGTCCTATTACGCGCCTACAATTTAATTTTACTAGTACTGAATTGCTTGTGGACGGACACCTGGTTGATTTGGACACTGGGTGATCATTGGGCACTAATTAGTTGCATTTGATCACCTAAGTGATTAAAGTGGAATAAATCACTTCATAGTCAAATCCACAGAGATTATGTACGCGCGTTGAAATTCTTTACTCACATTAGCTCATAATTAGTTTATTGTTTTCATTCGAAGAAGAATCCACGGAAATTATTAATTATCATGAAATTATGAACGATGCGCGACGAGCATATATAAACAGTCATTATAATAATATTTAAATAATCCACGTCACTTGTTACGGTGTATAACGGCAACAATTGTAAATTAATAGCGTACGAGGTCATATAAAAATATATTATTCTAATCGGGGGTATCCTTTAGCAAAATTTGCATAAATTTAACGGGAACAAATCTTTTGGTTAAACTATATTAATAACATCATATGAAGGCAACTCGCTCATGACCAGTCTCCTGACGATGACCATGACCTCATCCTGCCTCCATAGATTTTCCTGTTTCACTTCTTTTGGGCAGTATTTAACAATTCCCTTGGATCCATCTTCTACGCACAACAAATCCCATAGAACATACGAGTATGTATGTTATATCAAATGTGAATAAACTTTATCTATAACCTCACGCCAGATCCCTTGCGGGGTAGGCAGAGAGTACAGAGTTCCAACAGGTTCTTTCCTTACATACCTCTCTGGCTTCCTCGACTCTCATAGTTCGTCTCATACACGCTCGCCGGTTGCGGAGACTTTATCAAAGCTTTTTTAAAATAAAAAGTCTTCTTCATAGAAATAAAACAGATTATTAAATAATTAATAGCATGTGATCAATAAATCTACTGATTCAGATGTCTCAGATTCCAAGCAAGTAGTAACTTATCTCTCAAAGCCATTTAATCAAATTTATTATGGCTCTGCTGTAGGTATGTTGTTTTACCCTTTTTCGTTGATATATTGTATCGACTTCTAAAACATGCGCGATTTTGGGACCAATAACCTAATAAATCTGTCGCAATGCTGATTCTTTTTCATACTAAAATAATTTGTGCTACATTATTTAATATAATTGTATTCTATACAGGTTTATTTACATTAAGTATTGCATTTTATTCAAATGCATAGCAATGGGATTTACAACAGGATATTGTGCTATTAAAAGCCGAAAACAAAGTCATTATAATGTATCTTAAATCTCTTTGTTATAATATATAATAAAATAAAAATCAAAATTTTTTAGGTTAATTTTTTATAAAACAAAATATTTTAGTATCAAGATGACCTCAGCACTATAAATTTTGTTTCTTATAACAAAGCCAACAGAGAGACTTACAAGAACCGTTTTTTGAACGGAAGAACATTGAATTACGACTTTTTTATGTTAAATTATAATACAAATAGAAAAAAAAAAACAAATTTTAAATCAAGATTCTTTTAATATTTTGCTACGGATATTCTTTATCAATATTAATCTTGCTTCACCTGTGTTAATAATGATGTTAAAAATATAATAGGATGCCAGTGATAGATAGATAGAATACTCTTTATTGTACACCAATGTACATTAAAACCAAAAGTATAATTTCGAAGAAAAAAGTGCAATTGGTAATCTTATCGCTGACTGCGAGCCATATGATATGATTAACGCAATAAATACTGGCTACATATACGGAATTTCTTCATTAACGGGTTTGTTAACGCTTCGCACGCAGGTGGGGCAGGAACTAGATTTGTAAAATAGAGCGTTGAACGTCGAATGTTTAGTGCTGAGTCGCGCTTACGAGCGTTGAAGCACTTTGAAAATTTGAGCGTTTAAGCGCCGATTTTTACAACACTAGCAGGAACATCATCATCATCAACAGGAGTTTCAATTTGTGTTCAACAAAGTCTGTAATAATAACGTTCTTTCATTTTCTATTACTCATGGCAATGATACGTTCGATCTTGTTATTATGTCATCAAATGTGTGTAAAGTATGTCTTGTAGCAGAAAGACGCAAAGATGGCCACCACGCAAATTATCTCATGCTCATTTAGCAAATGCAAACTCATAGATACTTTACTTACATAATGTAATAAAAAAGTGCAAAAGTCAACAACCAGATGAATATTTGTGAAAATTTTACGGCTAATATGACCAAACCGTGTTTTTTTTTGGGTGTGTGTTTTATTTACGCTGGGCCCTTACACCTTCACCAGGCAAGAGGCTAGGCGTGCAATAACTATGCCCCAGCTGAAAGGAGGAACAGCTTCGGCTTGGGCTGTCGCTTTGGGGAGGGCATATACTAGGTGTATTGCCGTGGTGCTCTACAACGGCCCGCGGCCAATTTCTCGACCTCGCCGACGAGGTCGGTGTCTGATCCTGGTTGCGTAACGCAATAGCAACTTTGAGGATATGCCTAGAAAGAAAATTGAGGAAGTTTTACCATGTTATGTTTCATTTTGTAGATGTGTTCAACAAAGTGGATGGTGTGTGCGCTCGTCGTCGTGTGTGTGAGTGTGCGGCAAGCGACGGCTGCGCCCGCGCCACCACAGGAGGAGTACCCGCCCATGCCAGTGAGTAAAGACTACTTTCGTGTAAGCAATTCAACAGTTGGAGGCGACCTCGCACGTTGTAGACTGCATTACCATTCCGTAGTCAACTTCATTCTAATGTTAACTTAGCAGACGAAGCAACGGCCAAGGAACACACACGATTGTACTATTTTGATTATTTCTATGATATGTTTATAACTGAAATTAAATCAGTTCAGTCAGGTTTTGAACGTCGCTTCGTTCGCTAACGCTAACAATAGAATGAAGTTGACTACGGAATCGTAATGCAGTCTTCAGTCGCGCGAGGTCGCCACCGACTACAAAGTTGCGTAGACAACTTTGATTATGTCGAATTCTTCGTCCTTATATATAGTGTTATGTGTAGGTCCAGTAGAGAAATGTAATCATGAATTGTAGAATGCCCAACGGTATTGAAACTGGCTATGCTCTGCTGTCTCGATATAGATAACGATCGTTAATTGCCCGAAATCGGTAAGATACCCTTACCGAGTTCGGGCGATAAGACATAACGAATTTATTATAACGACATCAGTCTCTACTATCGAAGATATCGATTTATACCAATAATAAAAACAAAAATTGATAGCTTTGACAGTAAAAACCACAGAACAAAGACTTAACTCAGACTTAGACTTTCTTCTTTATTCTGTAGTAAAGATTGTCAAATGCACCAAATTTTGTTAATATAAATTCGTTCGAACTTATCGACTGCATTCGGTAAAATAGCGATCGTTATCTATGTCAAGATTGTAGAGGCAGGGTAAGAATATAAACAGTAGCGGAAGCAGGGAACTGGACATAACGAGCAGAGTGTTGATGTAAACTTTACACACAGCTCATTTTCAGGCGCAAATGAATGTAAATTTAGAGTTATGTATAAGGATTGTCCCAAGTGATTTTTCTAAAGTGCAAAGAATCCTGGACACAATGTGCATTTGTAGAACCGAGTTATAAGACAAAATTAAAAAAATAACTCAAACCTTGATTTACCTATGTATGTCCTATGGAGTATGGAACAGAGGGTATGTCCAGTGAAAATTAAGATGTTAATAACTCCTAAAAAGGGATTTCCCTTGTAGATTTTATGCAGTAATTATAACTGTTGTTTTTATGATTACTCGAGGATCACAAAATTTGGAAATCTTTATAGTACCTTTGTAGATAATTTAAACAGCATCTGTTAATACTTTTTTTATCACAATTCAAGTTGTTTCTGAATTTTTTTATTAAGTTACAGACAATTATAAATCTTCTAAACATGATTAGTAAATTTATAATGGAATACTCAATTATGGTCACGAACAAAACTCGAGTTTTAAAACCTATCATTACAAAGTGTCGGTTAATTAGCATGACCACTGGCGGGTCAATGACTAAAATCATCATAACTAATAATGATTGTGCGTGAAAATAATGTATTATAATCGCGTAAGCGCAATACCTCCTCGTGTTACTTAAATGTGCTATTAAAAATACATTAATATTTATTTATAAGACGGCATCCATAAATTACCTTACATGAATTACATGATGTTTAGAGCCCTCCCCCGTCCTTGTCACAGATGGTCACTTTTGGACTTTCCCTCTCCTGGTGTGACGTCACATATTTTGCAATTTTACATCTAGAAATTATTAAATTAAAACTGCCTCATTAGTCTAGTGGCAAAGCACATCACTTTGTGATCACGAGGTCCTGGGTTCAAATCCTAGGTCGGATAAATGTACTTTTTCTAACGAAAGTTTCCCAGTATGAGTCCGGAGTCTGGAACTATGCCCGGTATATGGCAATAGGCTCGCCCCTTATTACATGGGACCTAACATCGTCGGCGAATCGTGGGTGCAGTCAGTACACCTCTGTCACCCCCGCTTAGGCAATATAGGCGTGACATATTTGGCAATTTTAAATATAAAAATAATTCAATTAAAACAGCACTTCCCAAAAAAAAAAAATTCCGCTTTTGCCATTAGAGTAATTCTTTAAATTTATACATGTGATTTATGACTCGTCCCGGCCCTTGGCACACAGTGTCACCTTTGTTGATCCCCTCATTACCCCTTAAGGTGTAACGTAGTTTATCGATAGCCCCTAATGGTTGTTACTTAACTAAAAGTTGTCTGCCTTAACATATAAATGAGGACCGCAAGGATGAACATTGGCCATAATTAAAACAAAACGTGAATACCTTTGACCTGCGGCATTTTGTCTAGCGAGTTACAAATGGATTGTGATTTACAGCGTATTGAAGCTAACAGTAAAACAAAAATGATTCGCCAATTGTTAGCTAAAAATACTAAACATAAACAAGTGTCATAAAATCAAGGCAATAACCAAATTATTGTGAATGACATGCGCCCAATTAGTATTGACAATATATTAAACAATTTTAAAGGTTGCACGTGTTAATGGGGTGGAAAATCACTGACCACATCGAATATAAAATTACCAAAGATCTAATACAATGATGAAACGATATGGGTAGCGGTATATTTGGAAGCCAGTGTTTTAATCTTTGACTTTGACATTCATAATTTGGAGTATTTAATACTTTTCTTATTATTTATCCACTAGCTGTTACCCGCGGTTTCGTAGTTGTTTTATAACTTAGTTATTTTTATCACAATAAAGTAGCCCGTAGCACTCTGGAATAATGTAGTTTTCGGACAGTGAAAGAATTTTCAAAAATGAAAAAATACCCCCTCCCTTTCAAAAACCAAGATTATGGTTTTTGAAAGGGAAGAAACCAGAACGAATGTAAGGATTGTGGTTGGTAACGATGTGCTGGAGCAAGTGAATGAGTTTGTATATCTTGGATGCGCCTTCAGTAAGGATGGGAAATACACCGCTGACATAGAGAGAAGAGTGAGTGCAGGGAACAGAGTGAATGGTGCGATGGGAAAGCTACTCGGGAGCCGGCACTTAAGCCCTAAGGCGCAGCTGGCCATACATAACGGAGTTCTTGTCCCAACGCTGTTATATGGTAGCGAGAGCTGGGTATGTAAGAAGGAGAATGAAAGTAGGATAAATGCGGTAGAAATGCGAGCTCTGCGGAAGATGTGCGGAGTGAAGCTGACCGACCGCATTAGCAACAGCATAGTAAGACAGCGAGTAGGTATGAAAGATAGTATCGGTGTAAAGATGAGAAAGGGCATGCTCCGTTGGTTCGGGCATATAGAAAGAATGCCAGAGGAAAGAATGACAAAACAGATATACAATGTGAAAGTGGAAGGATGCAGGTACCGGGGAAGACCTAGACTATCTTACCACGACCAAATAAACCGAGTCTTATCTGATGGAAAAGTCAAGAGTCTCCGTAACCGGCGAGCGTGTATGAGACGAACTATGAGAGTCGAGGAAGCCAGAGTGGTATGTAAGGAAAGAACCTGTTGGAACTCTGTACTCTCTGCCTACCCCACAAGGGATCTGGCGTGAGGTTATAGATAGATAGATAGATAGAAATCACCAATTCCAGAGATTACCTTCTACAAAAATATACACTTACATACAAGATTTCCTCTTAAAAATATTAATGTAATCTATACGGTTGAAGCTTGTTCATATCGAGGCTACGTTCTATACATATAGTGTCTTTCTTTTTCCCTCTCTCATTAAAGCTATGCGTAATTATGTTTGGTAATCTCTTCGTCTTTTCACTGACTCTATTCTTGTCAACTTAATTAACAAGTCATTTCAAGAGCATACATCGGTGCACGGCACACATTATTATTACTGGCACATCAACTAAATGTCATTGCTGCATGCACATAAAAGGTATCAAATTAAAACATAGCAACTGCACAAGTAAGCCGTTTTGCCGTAAACGGATATGAAGATGCTAAATGTTTTAGCGCATAAACACCACCATGAAGGGATAAGTATAATCACGAGTCAAGATCGCGAAGCTATAAATCTTATAACACAATACACGTCAAAAGTTTATCATGAGATGAATAGGCATTAGAATTATTTATTAGCTAGCCCTGTAAACGCTGAATAATGAGGAGACACAATTAACATTGTCATTACATAGTCGTGATCGAATCAGGAATGAGGAGATTCGTAGAAGAACCAAGGTCACCGACATAGCCCTCAGGATTAGCATGCTGAAGTGGCAATGGGCTGGCCACATAGCGCGAAGATCGGACGGGCGTTGGGGCAGAAAGATTCTAGAGTGGAGACCACGTATTGGCAAGCGCAGCGTAGGACGACCGCCTGCCAGATGGACCGACGATCTTGTGAAAATCGCAGGAAATCGTTGGATGCAGGTGGCATCGGACCGGTTACGCTGGAAAGCGATTGGGGAGGCCTATGTTCAGCAGTGGACAAGTATAGGCTGAAATGATGATGATGATGATTACATAGTTTACCTAATGCGATCGTTTACAACTGTTCGTGCCAGTTTAAAAGTTGCATTATAAAAGTAATGCAAAGAGTTGTTTGATGGGTTGAATATTTATTAATGTTTATGGAAAAATCTTCCTTTTATTGCTCGTTCAGGTCAATTAAACTGTAAATAAAGTTTTAAGTAGATGCGTAAAGGTATAGTTTTTGTAAAACGATTAAGTCACTATTTTTTGTTGTTTCTGAATCTGCTAAACATTTTAGAACCTCAAGGACCGCTGATACAGCGATAACGTTTAAATAATGATGATGTTTTTTTTTTATCAAGATGAAGATGTCTGAAGATTTTAACTTTACGAGATTAATATTTAAATTCAAAGAAAACGAGAATCCGTAAACCGTAATGTAGCATGACAAAAGGATATCCATAAACATTTTAAAAAGTTTTTTTGCATTTTTTTAAGCGATATCGGAAGGATTCTTTTCAGAATATTAAAATTCATTGGATATTAATGCACAAATTAATGCAAATATTTTAAAGCCGCACCATATTATATTTTGTCTCCCATTTTTATACTGACAAGGGGTCCAGTTTCAAGTTACAAAATCGCTTAACGTGGGTTGACAGAAATTTTAAATCTTTTCAGTGGTTTGTTTTCCTTGATCGTCAAGATGCCATTGAAGCGGATTTGTAGATTAATTTACCTACAGTATTCATAAAGATCAGATAAGAAGAGTATATTCTCATCAGTAGTGGGATATACCATTAAACGTTTACTCCGTTTTGTAGCTAGACAGTTTAAGTACTTTTGATTAGTTCGCCACAACATCATGCATCTGTTATCGGGTGCATCTCACCTACTATTATGTTAACGATGTGAACATTTGCAACGCGAACCCGACTAATTGGACGCAATTGCGTTCAACCGTCTTTGTGAGCGCTACACCTCTTATCTCGATTAATTGCAATCGCTATACAATAAAAAACTAATTGAATCACATGCTCAAAACTAATGAATACGCTAACATAGAGGCAAAATATAGTAATTTTATTCTCATAATGTATGTGTACAATTGTAATTATATTTAAAACGAATTTTTATTATTTCATCATTCATGTGCTTTGTCTTTGCAAAAGAATTTATTATGCTTATAAAACTACCTCTTGTGCGGTGCCATGCTCAGTTTTTTATCATCTGCGGAGTCTTGTGAATAGTTTAGTTGCTGTTGGCATGAATATTGATTAACAGCAAATATTATTTTGTAATACCACACATTATACAACTAACTGTCTGCACGGACTATCTCTCAATAACTTTTATTCAACTAATTGCTTCTATAAATATTTGTCATTAGGTACTGCTTCATTGGTCTAGTGGTGAATAATGCGCTTGGCGATCACGAAGTCCTGGGTTCAAATCCTAGGTCGGTCAAATGTAGTTTTTCTATCGAAACACACCCTCTTTGAGGAATATTTGGACGATTCAGGGCAGTGGTTAAGAGGTTAAGCCGGTCCGCCCACTGTGTCTATTAGTCGCGGGTTCGATTCCTGCACGGTACAAATCTTTGTGTGATCCACAATTATTTGTTTCGGGCTGGGTATTTGTGTATGTGAATTTTCATGTTTATAAACGCACCCACGACACAGGAATAAATATTAGTGTGGGGCTACGTATTAAAAAAATATAGGCGTGACGGTGTTTATCATTAGGGTCCTTTAATAGGATCAGGGTAGAATCTGTTCTATTTTATGATCTATCAATGTTAGACATTTTAAAAGACGTCTGTTAATAACTATCCCGAAGAGCATATCGAGATACCGATACTCCTTACTTAAATGTGTTAATTAGTAGGTGATAAGGAAATCAGATAACCAACTAGCAGTAGTCGAGGAATAGTAACATAATAAGGATTTATTTTTCAGCGAACGATTTAACAAAATAAGTTGTTGGAGTCTTTAATATTTATTTTGTTACCCACCGATATTAATTCATTATCTGTGAAGTTACCATATTTCACTTAAAAAAATGAAGGCGATACAATCAAAGTCGCGGGTAACAGTAAGTGTAGTATAATTAGTGCTCATCTGCAACTTTATGATAGGAACAAGGAAGTAAACGGTGGCCATTAGGTCACACAGTAATATCTGCAAAAAATTCAAGCAGATGTTTTATGATCCTGTTCCATCAGATCGCTCGTTATGCGCTCACTAGACGGGTTTCCGGAGATGCATCACTTATCTTCATCATGTAACACGATACAAAGAAACGGGGGCTGTCTGTATAGAGACATAGAAAGCAGGTCTTGCAAATTAGGCTAACAAGCTTAATTTTTGAGTATGCTTTGATGCACAAGATAAAAATTAAGAGGCAAGTAAACGAGTTGCATCTGACAAAACTTTTTATATAATATTCTATAAGGGGTTTTCTTGGTAATATATGAAATTAATTTATTAATCTATTAAACTTATTTTTGCATCAACTCTTGATTCATTTTAAGGTTAATGGACCGCTTCCAAAATGTTGTGGACCGTAATATAAAGAATTAAAATTGGACAGTATTGTTGAACCAGCTATAACTTATCCCGAACCTTATGTATGTCCCATACCTATTTATCTTTTTATCATTTTCTTTTGCTCCATCTGAGTTAAAGTGACATCGAAATGCACTTTAAATAAGGCGTTCAGAAATAACCCGCTGCCTCATAACAATGAATACATTAGATATTGACTTCATCTGAATATTGTTAATTTAACGTGTCCATTTACAGACTATGATACATGTGAAGCAGGAACGATAGTGTAAGTCATATAAATGATAGTCATTTTACGTTTTCTTTCCGCAGTACGAATACAAATATGACGTAGAAGATCAAGAAAAAGAACTCTACTTCGGGGCCAACGAAGCTGGAGATGCTCAGGGAAAAGTCATCGGTGGATATCGCGTATTGCTTCCCGACGGTCGCCTCATGACCGTCGAATACAGCGTGGAAGGCGAGAGCGGGTTTGTGCCCAAGATCAGCTTCGAGAATAACGCCAACCCTTTCGGTAAAGGAAAGTAAATCAATGTCTGCCACAAGACTGGTCTCACGATGAAATAGATTAGTTCAAATGCCACGATTACCAAACTATTTAATATCCGTTTTCTATGAATGTGATGTCACTACCCTAAATGTTTTTCCCGATTTTTGTCAATGTATACACTTAATTCAGAGTTTACTAACAGCGCAGGGTTTTGGGACGTGAATGATGTTCATAGAATGTAGATCACGTCAAGGGGGAGGTTGCTATTGTTTTTTTCGCACGAAAGTTCCATTTCATTTTCAACATTCAGTTTTGTTTTATTTTCTACTGGAATTTCAATTTTAAATCAGAGGTCAACTTTAAAGTCAGATTTTCAACCACTGAAAACAAAGTAACCTTTCTCTAACCAATATTATGTATATCTGAAAAATGTAATCTGTCTCTTAAAATAAATAGCTACCTATCCATTATAATATTGAGTAACTTAGAGTATAGTCAAAACTCATTCGCCAATAAGATATTGTACAGTCCGCGATCTCTGCGCAGTGTCAACAATTTGGTGCACCGCAAATATCGAGTTACCGATTCTGTGATCAATTAGGACGATTATGTTAGGTCATGTTTGCCAGTACTTTGTAATACGAATCAATAACATAGTTTGTAATTTTGTATATCGATTAGAATACATAATGTCATTTAGATTTTGATAAATATTTTGTATGAAAATGTAAGAATGTGGTTTTAATTAAATCTCCTATTTATGGAATACCTATATAGGCTAAGGATCATTCGTCGAGGGGACCAATACAGTAGAGCGATAATTGAGTCTCAAGTTCGGTGATAGGTAGGTAATAATATGTAGAGACGTTGGAAACAATTAAAAATACATACATATAATTGAATGCATATAAGGCGAATTACACTGACCGCAAAAAGTTTAGGGCATAATGTTTCCATATTAATCTAAATATCATAACATGTTAAACGTGATAAGTGTCGTAGGTGGTTACAGGTTAATTTAATCCATTCTTAAGTACCAATACCTAGATAATAGGTATCATGTTAACAAGAGAGACCTTGTCCGTGATCTGTGTGATTACAATAACTCTAGTATTGTATTTCGGTCGATCGATATCAATTTCATTTACATTCATCATATAGGATATTGCACAGTAAGTGATTATAAGTCAGTTCAGTTTCTGTACTGGTCTAATTAACCTTATATTACTACTCATTATGGTACCATATCAATGAACTTAAGGTAGGCCCCTTGAAGGATTTAAGGCACGAATATGTGTGCTGTTGACGTATCTTATGATTGGAATACGAATACCTTAGTATCGTAGTCCAGTCGAATCATTGAAAGATTTTATTTCATAACCGGTATCATTTCGGGCGTGCCAGTTACAAGTCACAATCAACACCCATTCACGAGTATGACAACATATTTCACGAGGCGTATGAATCAAAATAACCGCAGTGGCTTCGGTGTCGTACTATAAATAATGAAGTTTTTTTAATATAGTAATTTTTGTATAGTTTTTCTCGACTAGTTTTCTATAGTCTTAAATATACAAGGTGTAACATAATAAACGCAAGACCTGAAAGTAGTTTGTTCTAAATTAGTAACTGAATTGATTCGAACAATTTTTAATGATTCTTAAATTTTTTTAATTTGCAAAAAATACTTTTCCTCCTTCAGTGCGCTATAAAAACCAAATTTATTCTTGATTCATTGCAATTACGACATTTCAAATGCATTCCTAAAACGTATTTCTCAAAACGCACACATACACATACAAGTTTCATAGTTAATTGGGGTATAAAAGTGCTTAAAAAAGGGTAAAAACCTTTAAATTTGGAAATTTGGTTTTCGTTTTGCATTTATAAAGCAAATCTCTAATCGGGGTGTCTGAGGTCTTGCGTTATTTACGTTACATTTTGTATAAGGAAGCAATACATATTATAAAGTTACAGAAATCTTATTGAATAGACCGTCCTAATCAATAAGGCGTGTCGTAACAAACGTCGTGGCTTCAGTTTCGTACTGCGGTTAGATCCATGAACAAGTTTTTCTAATATGGTAATTGTGTATGATCATTTTTCTATACTCTTAGATACATAAGGAAACAATGAGCTGTAGATATAAAGTTCCAGATATCGTATTAATAAATCGACCTTGTCAATGAGGCGTGTCGTAATAAACGCCGTGGCTTCAGTGTCGTTCTGCGGTCAGATTGTAATTGTACCTGACTATTTTTTTACATTCTTAGACATATAAGGAAGCAATGAGTAGTAGATATAAAGTTACAGATATAGTATTAAATAGACCGCTCTTGTCAATGACACGTATCGTAATGAATGCCGTGGCTTCAGTGTCGTACTACGTTCAAATCAATGATGACGTTTTTTTACTATCGTATTTTTACATGACTATTTTTCTTCAGACTTAAATGTATAAGGGAGCAATGTCAAGTATAAGGTTACAGATATCGTATTAAATAGACCGCTCTTGTCAACGAGGCGTGTCAAAATAACCGTGGTGGCTACAGTGTCGTACTGCGATGATGATTAATGACGTTTTTCTTATATCGTAATTGTACGCGGATTTGTTTCTACATTCTTAGACAGATAAGGAAGCAATAAGCAGTAGATACTGAGTTACGGATATCGAATTAAATAGACCGACCTTGTCAACGAATCGTGTCATAATGACCGCGGTGGCTTCAGCGTCGTATTGTGGTCATTTCAATGATCAAGCTTATAAGGAAGCAATGAACAGTAGAGAAATAAAGTTACAGTGATATCGTTTTAAAAAGACCGACCTTGTCAACGAGGCGTGTCATAATAACCGCGGTGGCTTCAGTGTCGTACTGTGGTCGGCCAGCCCGACCAACCATCTGCAGGACTGTGCTTATACTATATTCCTGTGTACAATGAATACTATAGTTGTTGACAGCTTCAATAAAAAAACCATGATGTGATTATCAAAATAATTACTCGAAGAAGATATAGGCGTCGCGGTGACGGTGACTCGAAGAAATGTTAGCAAGTAGGTATAGGCACTAACAGTGTTATTATTATAACTATAATAGTACAATAAACAAAATGTATTTCACTATTTACCTGATAGGCTCCATTAACGTATTGCTGAGTATTTTTGATTATCACCAAATGAGCAGGCAGATTGACTCCCATAGCTGAAATAATACATTAGGCGTTACTGGATCTGAGGCAAAGCATGAATGTGTTTTTGCCGTTATTAGAGTTAACACTCCAACGTATAAACTTTCTTGAAGTAAGATTCTTCTTTTTTATAGAAGGTAAGTAAGTAGGTCTCTGGGGAAGGTTTTGTTCCTGCAGTGAACGTCTTTCGGCTGATGGTGATGAAGTAGGTTTAGTAGTTTTCAGGTAACAATAAGTACTTACCTAAGGTTGTAGTGGTGATCAAAATAGGTAGATCCTTATTTCTAAAGGCGTGTTCTATATTTAACCTCTCCTCGAACAACAACCCTGCATGATGGCATCCCACGCCGCTCATCACTAAAGACTAAAATCGAAAATTATTTCAAATAAACCAAACAGTTCCAATATAATCATCGATCAAATATATACGCGCTCGCCGCATGAAAAAGGGCAGCACCGAAAGGCAGGCAAGTGAACGGTACAAAAAAATTGACAGGCTTCCGCTTTTGTGCAAATACAACTTTAAGTGATACGAGTAAAGTATAATGTGTATCTTATTATAATATATCGATAATTATGATACAAAGACTTAACTAGCTGAGTACCTAACAAAGAGAACAGTATAAAAATCAAAAACATCTTCCACTATTACCGGGATATTTTGCCCTGTATGCCGATGTAGAAATTAAAGTAGAGGTGCATACGTTGATGGTGATGGGATCTCTCGAATACGTTCTAGATACTAGACGGGATGCATATCCATTTTCTTGCCAAATTTTGCATTAAGCATTTGCAGAAAGGATAACTTATTTAAGTATGTTAAATTACAAAAGAGACTTGCCAAATTTGTATTTACCTGCAATTTTTTGTTCTTAATAGAAGACGCTATTGCCGTAAGCTTCGCTTTTTGCTCTGGGTTGAAATTAATTGTGAGCTCTCGGGACAAAGTTTCCGCAGTTAATATGACACTTTTTCGAGTGTTGCAGAAAATCTGAATATAAAAGATATACCCGTAGGTATAAGCGGAAAAAGCTAACTTATTGATCATAAGCTGCAGGCATGAAAACCTCACCATACAACTCTAAGTGTGATTCGACATAAAACCCCCCGAAAAATGATTATGAATTTTCATATTAGAGTTTAGGAGTGTTGTTAATGTATTACCTGAATAAATTGAGTTGATTTGATCATATCAGACACTATTTGTCAGACACGAGTTGTAAGGAATGAAATAATATTGTCTGATTACTACAATTTCCCGTTAGAGTGTAGTTGTTTGATGAACCTATAATGCCCCATCGGCCTCAGCATAACCTATAGTAGGTTACCTTACAAAAAATTTGCACACACAAAAAAATACCTACAACTTGAAAATTATGTACATATTATCTTTAAACGTTATTAAAACTAGCATTAAATCTGCTATAAAATCAACTAATTCTTACCAAGGTTGGTTTACCATCGTGATACTTCTGTATGATCGGCCACAACTTATAATTCAAGATAATATCGAACTTAAATATGCTGGTGCCTTCAGAACACGGATATCCTTCTACAATTCGCTTAAGCTTAACTGGACGACTCTCGTCACCGAATCTGTTGGAGAATATTCGCGATCCTTTTCCATAGTTCAGGACCCTTATTCCTATGGCCGATTAAAAACGTAACGCGGCGCTTCCGATAACTTCGTGAAATTATCGTTTCATGGTACTCCGGGCAATGCCACACAAAATGCAATTACACCATCACTTCACGAAGTTATTGTAACGGGCCGCGTTTGGTCATAGCGAATAAGGACTCCGCGTGTAGTAGGGAACTAACCCACACAGATTTTGGTAATCTTACATCGCCACATGAAGAAGATCACGGAATAAAAGAACTAGAAAACACTCATTGGATTTGAAATAAGTAATTATTATTATGAAAACACATAAGTATAGGTTCTCGTAGTATTGTGAGACTGCGATTTTCTTAGCATTGATCAAGGTTAAGCGGCATTCGGCTCGGTCAGTCAAAATAGTTAACCACGTGTGGCATTTTCATTTGTGTGCCTCCGTGCGACACGTAAAGCCGTTGGTTACGACAGCCTCTTATTCTGATAGTCTTAGCTATGTTGGAATCATTATAAGTGGCTTGATAAGTTCCACAGCAGGTGGCTAAAAACCTGCGTTCACCAATCTACACTAAGCTACGCGGTAAACCTATTAACCTTTTCTCTCTCAGGCTGGCCAAGAAGGCCAATGCTCCGCAGAGGGACAGTTATAGCAGGATTTATTAACATAGTACCTAGTACTTACATAGAAGCCTACTATATATGATTACGTCTGGTTCGAAAAAACAAAAACCAGCGAGCTTTACAGTAGTCGCATATGATGTGTAAACATCTGTCATGTTATCCTACTATGAAATTGAGATGACTCATTGGTAAAATCAAATAGCGCGCGCTCATTGGTCTAATCAAATAGCGCGCGCTTCCCCGGTTCCCTGTAACACATTTCCGTTCCTTTTCCAAAATCACTCTCACAAAAAATATCCAGCAACCGAGAGGAAAGATGTTACACATCAATATTTAGTTACCATTGATGATTTAAGACTAGCTACCAACTTCTCAACTATCGACTCGATTGATTATTCTTAACTATCGATTGAAGGGTGGTAGATTCAATATTAGATATAGACTTACTTGTAAAACACAGCTGGTTTGTCAGGAGTTCCAAGCCAAGAAGCCACGTCTTCAGGGTTGCTTACAGTTGCTGAGACAGCGACGAATCTTATTCTCGGACTAAACG
The DNA here is from genome assembly GCA_905147815.2 of Phalera bucephala. Classification (NCBI taxonomy): domain Eukaryota; kingdom Metazoa; phylum Arthropoda; class Insecta; order Lepidoptera; family Notodontidae; genus Phalera; species Phalera bucephala. The sequence continues at coordinate 19,496,312 of LR990621.1, forward strand.
CATTCCTGGCTACTCCGCCTTGTATCTCTTGCTGGAGTTTCTCTATACGGTAGACGGATTGTGCTGATGACTGGAACAATGTAAATACTTTCATATTCTAGACTTTAAAAAATAAAAATGAAAGAAGTTTGGCAGATTTCATTAAAATCATCTTCGACAATCTACGTAATCGTGAAAAGCCGTCAAGGCTCTTTAATAACATAGCTTTTCAATCACTTTTTACATTTAGCAGTTTTGATAGGTACAGATACATCTTTTAGAGAAAAAGAGGGTCAAACTGGCATAGCAATTCTTTGAATAAGTGTCTTGCAGGTAGCTAAAACTGTTCCCAAAGATCGCAGACGACTAGGGAATGTGCCCCGGTGTCCAGTTAACAGATCATCGCAATAGTTTTTTAAACTAGGGAAACCCCCCACAGGTCCCACGTGCCCTAATTTTCCCGATAGTAAACTAGCAAAATGTCAAAAATTTTCTCCTTTTGCAAACGCATAAAGCTGTGTACCCTTTTAAACTTTCAATGAATAACTTACTTCAATCGTCTTCATCCTACTAACTACAGCTTCAAGTACTGGACCCCGGACTTCGTCGTTCAGAATGTGCACTTCGTCGATTAGAAACAACTTGATGAGTTCCACTAGTCCTTTGTGATCTCGCCATCTTCGTGTCAACATGTCCCACTTTTCTGGTGTTGTTATTATCATCCTAGGATTCGAATTAAGAAATACGTAATGCAATACAAATCTATTCTAATATTATAAAGAGGAAAGATATGTATGTTTGTAACGAATAAACTTAAATTTTAATGATTTCAAAAATTCTTTCAGCATTAGAGATCTATCTTATCCAGAAGTAACATAGGCTTTATAACATAGACTCGGTAGCTGTGCATAGAGCGCTGTTGTCACCGGGTATGAAGTCGCGGGAAACTGCTATATGTAATAAATCTGTAGACCTATATATGAAAGTTTGGATACCAAAAGTGATGATTTGGATGAAATTATACAAATGGTAAAAATCGATCATCGTATCAGTCTCTCCAAGGCTATAGTATATCCAGTATAGTGAAACTTCACGATTTCTGACTTCATGATGATAGACGGCTTGGTCCACTGTTTAAGCGCCTAAGCCGTTCCGCCCACTGGGTTTAATAGTCGCTGATTCTATTCCCGCACAGGACAAATCTTTGTGTAACCCACACTTAAAAAGTTGATGAAATTATACAAATGGTATGAATCGATCTCCGTTTCAGTCTCTCCAAGATTAATAGATCCAGCATAGTAAAAATTCACGATTCGTGACTTCATAATGAAAGACGCCTTGGTCGAGTGGTTAAATGCTTAAGCCACTCCGCCCACTGGATCAAGATGTAGCGGGTTAGATTCCCCTACGGGAGAAACTTTTGTGTGACTCACAAATATTTGTTTCAGTGTGGGTGTTTGTGTATGTGAATTTCACGTTTACAAACGCACTCACGACAGGCATAATTCAAAGTGTGTGGCTATGTGTATTTATAAAAAAAAGATATTACAAAAATGTTTGTAGATGCGAGTACACTATGGGTAACCATTAAGTAGCGGGTTAGTACCTCACATAACAAATAAACTGAGATTATTAACACACCGTCACGCCTATATTCCCCTATCGGAGGTGGCAGAGGTGTACTGAGTACACCCACGTTTCGCCAACTATGTTAGGTCCCATGTAATATGGGGCGAGCATATTGCCATATACCGGGCACACCGGGAAGATTTCGTTAGAAAAACTACATTAGTCCGACCAAGGATTTGAAACCAAGACCTGGTGATCACAAAGCTATGCGCTTTGCCACTAGACCAACGAGGCAGTCAGAGTTTAGACAGTCTAAGTTAAACTGAGTTTATTAGAGACTTAAAATGTAGTAAGCTAGGTATATGTCTTCATGGGTCCCGGAGCCCCCATACTATGTTGAAGAAGGTCACAGTGGAGTTATTTAAGGTCATAAAAGTCTCTCCATTCCGATCTCGGTCTCGAACCTATACGCGCCTTTATTAAAAAGGCGACAACCCGGTGTTTCGGGAACGCGTCCAATCATAGAAATCCTCTTATCGTAGCCGCCACCGACTACGAAACTAACTCCCCTCCTATCAGCCGCTACTGCCGTCCGTGACATGTTCTCACCGGCCCTCCCGATGCCTTACATCCCCTCTTTCAGATACCGATACAGATACCGCACACAGTATCAGACACCGACCTCACAGGCGAGGTCGAAGAATCCCTTGCCCGCCGGCCGGTGCAGAGCACCACGACGAGACACCCAGTAAACGCCCTCTTCCATAGGGACTGCCGAAGCCGAGCTAGTTGCCCCCTTGCCCTTCTGGCTCGAGCGTAGTGGTTGCACGCTCGCCCTCTTGTACGGTGAAGCTGTAAAGGCCCCGCGGCGAACAGCGTAGATCATTCACACACTCACACACGTCATAAAAGTCCCACATATATCAGTCTTGCCCACATAGGACTTAAAATCTTTAAGAGAATTTTTCCCAGCATTAGAAAAAAAATAATTTCTATTTACTTATTTTAGTTCATTTTAAATAGTACTTTAATTAGTTTTTGATTATAATGATTACCTGTATGGCTTCAATTGCGAGAAATCAACATCAGTGTCTCCTGTTACCTCAATACACATCAAACCTAGTTTCATTAATTTTGGATACCATTCGGTCAACTTTTCTGTACACAACGCTTTCACGGGTGCCACTGAAAGTTCAAGACACAATCTGTTCAGTCAGATAAGCTGTTAGACGGAGGTTACACGAGATCAATCCGAATAAAAATCCGAGAGAGACACTCTTACTAGGCATGCCTTTTAAGTTCTGTCGTTTCCATATTTCCCGGCAATTTTGAATTTGGAACTGTTCTATATTCGAATGTGTTTAAATTTTGAATCTCAAAACAGTTAAAAGTATTAGGATTAATGCTATTGTTTAGTCACAGCGTCGATTGGAATCTGTCGTTACGTACGAAAATGAATCTTTCTAAGGAAAATGTACGTGCAATAATTTTCTACAACTTTAGAAGAGGCCTGACACGGCTTCAGTGTTTTGAAAAGCTAACATCTGTGTTCAGTGATGAAGCCCCATGTCTGCGGACTGTCGAACGCTGGTATTTAGAATTCCATCGTGGGCATACTAGTGTTCGTGACAAATCTCGCGAAGGACGCCCAAAATCCGCCTTCACCGAAGATAACATCATTGCTGTGAGACAACTAATTCTCGAAGATCGTCATGTGACGTGTCGAGAGATAGAGGCTCTATTAGGCATCTCAGGGACAACCATTCAGAAGATCTTGCATGAAGCGCTTGGTGTGAGAAAGCTAGTTTGCCGTTGGATACCGCATCTGCTTTCCGACGATCACAAGGCGGCCTGCGTCAGATGGTGTAAGAAAACTCTGCAAATGTTCAACCGAGGGGAGTCAAATCACGTCTACGACATCATCAGTGGTGGCGAATCTTGGATCTACGCCTACGATCCTGATTCCAAACAACAATCTACAAACTGGGTCTTTCAAGACGAGCCAAAGCCGACTAAAGTTGTTCGTTCTCGAAGCACTTCAAAGAAGATGGTGGCCACGTTCGTTGGAAAAACCGGCCATGTTGCGACTATTGCATCTGAAGATCGTAGAACGGTTAACGCAGAGTGGTATACCACAGTTTGTTTACCAGAAGTCATCGCCGAACTTCGAAAATCTAACTCAAAGCGACGCATCATCCTGCACCACGACAACGCAAGCTCACACAGCGCTCGTCAAACGATTGAGTATTTGAAGCAGGAAAAAGTAGAAATTCTTGACCATCCTCCATACAGTACTGACCTAAGCCCTAACGATTTCTTTACATTTCCTAAAATTAAGAAAAGTGTTCGTGGTCAAAGGTTCCAGTCCGGTGAAGAAGCAGTCGACGCTTTGAAGTCAGCTATTTTGAACACCCCCACTTTAGAGTGGAATAAATGTTATAATAACTAGTTTGAGCGAATGAAAAAGTCTATTAAGCTACGTGGTGAATACTTTGAAAAATAATAAAAAGTACTATAAGGTTCTAGTTGTGTTTTTTTCTTCAAACGACAAAACTTAAAAGGCATGCCTCGTATACGTCCAAAAGGGAAGCATTTACTTCCCACTTCAAAAAATAACGGCGTCTCTCTGACTGAGAGCAGAAACCATTATACGTACTAACCAGTAATATATTGTAGGTAATCTTTGAATACTACCAGCATCAGACCAGTATAGGACTTACAATGTCAGCCAGCTGCTAAACGCATGAAGGTATCAACGTCTTATTAAATCCATGAATTTAGGCCCGTATTATAGAATGTAAATCAGTCATGAATCTAATTTTAAAAACTAATTTTTGTACTAAAACGTTAGTTTTAAAACTAAATCCACGACTGATTTTCGTTCTGTTATACCTGTCTAACACTTAAGTTATCAAACTCAAATAAAACATCTTATATCAGTGGTTTTTACAGAAGTCATGTAAATTTCTTGGTTCCAATGGCTGTTACGAAAAGTTTCCACGTTACGAGACGACATCATCTATGCATAACATACAAATAATACAGGATTTTTTATAGGGCTATTGAGTCTATTAATTTTAAGCGGTCTGTGCTCACAACCTGTGCCCCTAATCGGCTATTTTGTACGTGTTTTGTAATAATGACACGCTACAAAAATCCTTCAATTACAATTGTGCCAAAAGTCGGCAGTTGTTTGAACTGGGACCTGCGACTATGGAAAACCATAACAATTATTGAGAGGTACCATAAGAATTGGAAAGCATTAAATTAGTAGATTGAAAACTGTCAAAACTAACAATTATGATGTCAATGAACAACAATCATTATATTAATACGTGAAGCAAAAACTTTGTACCCCTTTTTACGAAAATTGCGCGGACGGAGGAGTATGAAATTTCCTACACTTATAGTTTATATAGAGAAGGAGTGCAGAATGCTAATATTTTTTTAAAACTATGCATAAAAATCTTTTATAAAAAAAGGTAAACCGACTTCAAAAAGCAAAAAAATAAATATTTGAAATCGGTGCTGGTTGGTGCAGTCGGTTACTTGGCACCGACTTCAAATATTTATTTTTTTGCTTTTTGAAGTCGGTTTTTCCAGTGAATTATTCTATAGTGGGGTACCTATAGGATTGACGTAATAACCATAATATCTCAATTTACACATTCCTATTGTTTGTCGTTAAGGAGTTCCCTGGTGTATCTTCTAAGTCCAAGGTCCAATGTCAATAAAATTAATATGGGACCACCTTGGAGATATACTGAACCCAATGCAAAAAAAAATATCAAAATCGGTCCACAATTGACGGAAATATCGCTGAACATACATAAAAAAAAAAAAAAGCATACATACAACCAAACATAGAACCTCCTCCTTTTTGAAGTCGGTTAAAAATACATTAAATCAATAAAAAAAACATTACACACACTATCATGTATTTGACACAAACACGCATATATACTATTTGTTTATTGTTAAAAAGTCTGTGGTCAAATTGAGAATAGATTTATATTGTTTGTCTTTAATATTATTTGTCTATAGTCTTACTGAATGTCAAACATAACCAGCAAAGGATGAAAGAGTAGGTCGAATTTCGACCAATGGGCGACCACTAGTTTTACTAAAATGGCATTAACCGACTTGGTGCCCCGTGCTGACAAGATGACCGTGTTAACTAATGTATAAATTTAATTTATATGACTTTTTATGATTTAACGATAAGAAATACTTTACTGTAAATTATTTTGAAGTCCTCGTTACACTGCTTGTCTTCTAGTTCCATCAATAACTGTACTATAGCCATTTCGAAAATAACAGTCTTGCCTGAACCCGTCGGTGCGCATACGACCATTGATTTGTCTGAAATAAGAATAAGATTTTGATCCTGTTTAATATAACAGGGACGAGTTTTACTTCCTGGCATCTAAAAGGTGATGGAGTGAAAATTATTAAACACCCATCGAGCAGCATATCAGGCATATAATCTCATCCTCGATTAGATAGACGCAGAGTATTTTTTTATATAAATAAAACGTAGCCCCACATTGACGGACGATTTAGCGCAGTGGTTAAGAGCTTAAGCCGCTCCGCCGTGTTTAATAGTCGCGGGTTCGATTCCCGCACGGGACAAATCTTTGTGTGATCCACAATTATTTGTTCCGGTCTGGGTATTTGTTTCTGAATTTTCATGTTTGTAAACGCACCCACGACACAGGAATAAATCCTAGTGTGGGGCTAGGTTTTAAAAAAAAAACCATTAGGTATTATTTCTGAGTCGTGGGTGCGTGTAAATACCAGAGATGGGCAAAATGTAATCAGATTAATGATTAACCACCCCCGCTTGGAGAATATATGCGCGATGGTGTATTTATGATTACCGATTACAATTACATTTTGTAATCTTCAACGATTACGATTACACATTTAATCTTGAATCATGGTTGAATATTACAAAATGCAATTGTAATCATTAGTCTGATTACATTATGCCCATCTCTGGTGCATACACAAACATCCAGAATGAAAGAAATATTTGTGGACCATACAAAGATTTGTCCTGTGCAACTTGATCGAATGGGCGGAGTAGCTTAAGGTGTTAACCACTGGACTAAGTTTTGGTAAATCTAGATATAGATTCAGTAACGGAGATGGAACACATATTTAGTTAGGACAATAAGCGTTGGGTATATAAGAAGAATGAAAGCAGGATAAATGCAGTCGAAATTCGAGCTCTGCGGAAGCTGTGCGGAGGCAAGCTGACCGATATTCGCAACAGCGTAGTAAGAAGGCGTGTAGGTATGAAAGATAGTATCGATGTAAAGAGGAGATAGGGTTTGCTCCGTTGGTTCAGGCATATAGACAGAATGTCTGAAGAAAGAATGACAAAACAGGTACCGGGAAAGACATACTCTCTTACCATGACCAAATAGACCGTATCTTATCTGAAGGGCAAGTGTCTCCGTAATCAGCGAGCATATATGAAACGAACTATGAGAGTGGAGGAAGCCATAGAAGTCTAAAAGGAAAGAACCTGTTGGAACTCTGTGCTCTCTGCCTACCCCTCAAGAGATCTGGCGTGATGATATAAATAGATAGATATTTATTTAACATGCTCATTTACCTGAATATAAGGCATCGTCAATTGCACTCGATTGGACGACATTGAAAAAAGGGTATGTGAACATGGATCGATACTGTGGATCTAGAAATGAAATATACACAAAAATACCTTAATCATAAACAAAATCTGTTTATAATATCAGCCTATACTGCCCACTGCTAGGCAAAGGCCTTCTTTCACAAATCGAGGTGAGAGTGATTAAGTCATATTCCACCACGCGGACCCAGTGCGGATTGGTGGAGGCAGGTTTGTGGCCACCTGCTGTTGGAACTTATCAAGCCGCCTTTAAGGCTTCCAACTCGGCTTAACGACTACCACATTAAGTGGTAACCGGGACCGACGGCTTAACGTGCCTTCCGAAGCATGGAGACGCTCGAATATGAAAATGCCACAAACGGTCACCCATCTCAGGCCGACCGAGTCGAACGCTGCTTAACCTTGGTGATCGGTAAGAACACCGCGGTCGCACAGCGCTACGAGCGCCTCCGAAAATCTGTTTAAACCATTATAATTTTATGACTTCTTTCACTACTACTCTAGTAATAAGGCCGCCAATTGTACTACCATTTTATAATAATATAATAATAATATTAGCCCTGTTAAGAAACTGTCCCACCGTCGGGCACGGGCCTCCTCTCAAACTGAGAGGGCTTAGGCCATAGTCCACCACGCTGGCCCAGTGCGGGTTGGCGAACTTCACACACCTTCGAAAACTCTTAGGCATGCAGGTTTCCTCACGATGTTTTCCTTCACCGTTAAAGCAAGTGATAATTAATTTTTAATACGCACATGCTTTTGAAAAGACAGAGGTGTCTGCCTGGGTTTGAACCCGAGACCTCTGACATTGCAGTCCAACGGTCTAACCACTAGGCTATCACTGCTCGTATATTTTATATATGTATATTTTATTTTCTTTGTTTGTTATTCTGTGCTTATGTTGGTGTACAATAAAGTGTACTCTATCTATCTAGGTTAGTCAATTCACGTGTTTATGCGGCGTAACCCAAACAATGTCCTACTTTATATCGTGCCCCGCATGCCCTGACATCTGTACGCAGCAGGACTTGATGGCTGCCTCCGTCAATGCAGTCAATGTGGTCGCATTCTGGGCTACTTCCATATGACTATAGAATGTTTGCCGTCGAAACGCTAAGAAGAAGTTACTTCACGATTAGCCTTACTCGGCTATTAAAACTGGCCCCTTTAACCGTCAGATAAAGGCTAAACAGAAATGGTGAAATTCGTATATAGACTTACGTACAACTTTAATTGTCAATTAGTCTACTTTAGACTTTACTCGAGGGTGGTTAAACAGGCCCTTAGTATTATAATCTGTGTAAGATATATTAAAAAGCTAATGCTTAAAATTTACCTACCTATTTCTTCTACACTGCGAAACTGCCCATGCTGCCCAGTACCTTTTGGCAGGCGTTTCACTATTCTATCAACATTATGTTTGTCTTTACAGGACGATATACAAGATTCATTTGATGAAGATAAAGATAATGGTTGTGAATTGCATATTTCATCTCCTAATAGATCGGTAAAGCTTGAACTAAAAATAAAACAAGTAAATAATGGCAATATAATAAGCCACGATTAAATATAATATAAAGATTGTGTTACAGTTATACTATTATTTGAAAATATAGTTACAACCTATTTATAAGTACTTACAGATTATTATTAGTCATATTTTGGATTAGGTATCTAAATGGTATCTAATTGATTCAGAACACCTTTATTCCTTTTATAAATTCTCCCGCCAAAAACTTGTTTAATAGGCAAAATGTAAAAACATTGTCTTTTCCTTTTTGGTATTCAAAAGGGCGTGTTGTGAATATACACTTGTTTTTAAAATAGACATAAAAACTTTTCATTACAATAATTTAAGCCATAATAATGTAAGAACTTAGTATAACAACCGACGACGCAATCTTTCCGTCTTGTTTAAAATAATTTCTTTCCTTTCTCATCAACTCACTCATGACTAATGCAATCACTCATAGACCTCACACCCCATTTCAATCTTTTTTTAGTTTTTTTTTTACAATTCCGTTATATAGCGAGTTATCAGTTGATAGATATTCAAATTCTATCTACTACTATTTGTTTTTTTTTTCTCTACTATCCAAATAAATTTCGGAACTACTATTTAAATTTCGAAAAATTAAATGCCAATATTAATTACAAAACTAACATTTTTGCAGCTGCTGTTATATACTCAAAATAATTCATGTCCTTTTATCTGGTATGTAGGTATTTTGTTCAAGTTATTTCTGAAATTAATTTACTTTTTATACTGTAATAAATAGGGGGATGGGGAATGCTTAGTGGTGTTAGTGGTAGAATAAGCCCACTTTCTCATGAGCGCTTCTTCGAACGCTGTAAGCATTTTAATATGCTTGTTAGCACGCTGTTAGCCATTTGTTTCATTCCAACGATTTATTAACGCGCATTGAAAAAGCGCATTTGCAAATTCCGGTTATTGTCCAAATTAACTAACAGCAAGCAAATATATGTACTCTGCTTGTAGAGAGAGGTTCGAGATTAGAGAGGTTCTTTCCTTAAAGACCTTTCTGGCTTCCTCCACTCTCATAGTTCGCCTACTTCGTTACTACTTATACATCGTTTGTAAAAATTGTAATTTCATAGTAAATAAATAAACATACACAGGTCCAAATATAATAAATACAATTTTTATCCCTGATGATACTAATCCTCAATTTTACAAAGATCCATATTTAAATCGTCTCCTTAGTCCACAATCAGCTATTGCTAGAATCTTGGCGGAATTCATTGATAGGTCCCCGGAACTGCGCGACGAACATTTTCAAGTGATCTTTTAACGCTCGTTTAAACACTAGTTTTGCAAGCGTTTAAATATTGCCTACGACGTTTTTTTCCGGCCCTGCACAAACGCTCGTGCGAACGCCCGCTTATATTTAAGTTGTTGTCTTTATCGTTACGACTTACCAAATGAACCTAGAATACATGGACGGCGTAATACGACATTGGCGCTACGCTGGTCATTGTTCAACACATGGTATGGTTTCTCTCTCAATTACACGGATCGCCATTTTGAGTGAATGAGAAAGCTATTGTAAGATTGGCAACGTTGCCCTGCATGTGTGCTTGGTATTATTTTTGTGACCTATTACTAGGCCATTACAAATGGGCTCCATCCGCTTTAAAGGTAAAAATATAAATTAAATTCGTTGTGAACACTGATAAATATTTTATGTAGTGAGTTGTGCAGTGTTTTGTCCATCAAGAACAACGAAAGGAGGAATAGATAAACTGGAACAGTCATCTTACACGTTTGTTTTTATTGCCTATTATTGCATTCATAACGACGTTTTATAGCAAAATATGCATTTCATATTAAGGATACATTTTATACGTCTTTGGCGATATATAATTTCCACATGATGGTATACTATGGATCTAAAGTTTTAATTTAGGTTTATCTTCCGAACAGTAATGTACCTACAACGCCTGTGGTCTATTATCGATATTTGCCAAATCTATACCCTACCTATCACGTTTATAGTGTAAAATTGACCACCTCTCTTCACGTCCAACCCCTCGTTCGCATATAAACACCGCCACGCCTATATCCCCCAAGCGGGAGTGGGAATAGGTTACTGTGTATGCACACTCACTTGTCGCCAATAATGTAAGGTCCCATGTAGTAAGGGACGAGTCTATTGATATTATACGTCTGTGTGAACTTATATAACTTACTCGTAGCAATTCTCATGTATATATAAATTAAACTAGATCTTGTGGAAAACATTATTCAAAGTATACTGATCCACGGCCAAGATAATATTAATAAAAAAAAAAAAGTATTATTTTTGACAAGTATAACTGTCAACTTTGGCATTGCAATATTTTTTGGAGCAATTTTCATCAATCAGTACGATTACAATAAATATGTAAGTGTAGCATGTTTTTGAATATGTGGTAGATATATCTTTAATATCAATTGTAGGTGCTGAACTTAAATAAAGTCAACGTCAAAAAATGTAAGTTTTAATTTGTTTAGTTAATGGTGGCAACTTATTCGCAATTACTATAACTCTTCTTTGTTATATCTAGGAATGTTTACAATGATTACGAAAATGCTGATACCGTCAGCGTTGATACGTTGGCCCTTGAAGAAATGGTACAACAAGAACGAGTGAGGGAAATAAGTCAATTACATGCTTTGAGTAAAAAAGTTTCTTTTATGCGTTTGGATTTACTGTACTATCGAAATTCAAAATCCTCATTAGGATCTGCATGTTATGAAGCATGGAAAATATTGGTGAAAAAAGTTGGTGGCACCCCTAATGGATGGAGGGACTTAGGTCACTCATTGGGAATTTCTCAGGACGACCTGAATGTAAGTATTAAGGTGTTATGTTTCTTATTTTTTCAAGTGTGGATGGTGGTTGTTTTATGTACATCCAGGTATCAACAATGTGAGGATTTAATGTAATTGTAAAAAAGTAATAGGGGGTAAATCTATTCACATTATACTGGACATAATTTTGATCTCTGGACCTCTACTGAAAATCATTAGATAAAAATTGCACACTTTGTCCTACAATATTAATATCTGCACCTTTGTACTGAACTCCTTATCAGAAGTATTTGTTTTAACTTTTATTTACACAACTTTCAATATTACACCAAGAATGTATGAGATGAACTATGAGGGTGGAGAATGCCGGAGAGGTTTATAAGAAAAGAACCTGTTGGAACTCTGTACTCTCTGTCTGTCCTGCAAAGGATCAGGCAAGATGATATAAATAGATATAACTTTCAATATTCCCTTCCCAAGTGCCAAATTTATAGATTTCTCAGTAGGAGTTTGAGGACAGACATTCCATTTAATTTAAAAAGTTTTGCTATTTATTGTTTTTTTTTTATAGTATATAATGCATTCTGTAAAAGAAGATCCTGTTGATATGGTGCTCAAAGTCTTCAGACAAAATGAAAATGCCACATTAGATAAACTAATAGACACATTTATAAAATTGAAGCGTTATGACATTCTTAAAGCAATAGAAAACCCACTCTGTGATATGGCCAGTTATTTTAATAAGGATGATAGCGGATATTATAGTAAGGAAAAAAGTAACTGTCAGAGAGAAATAGTCGGCCTTAAGAATTTAGTGAATGATCTTCCACCAGCTTTAAATACAAATATTGTGAATGAAAACAACGACCCGAAGAAACCAAAATTACCATCTTTGAAACAATCAACAAATAAAAATGTTACGACAGAAAATGAAAGTCCCATTTTCTTCCTAACTTACGCTCAAGATGGTTTGCCAACAGCTATAAATATACAAGAATATGTGGACAATTGGTTAGATGTCCCCAATGTGAAGGTAATAACCCTAAATGGTAAAAAAGAAGAAATGTATCAGAACCCCGAAAAATTCATAAGGGAATGTTTTGAAAAAGTAAGTTTACTTAATGTTAATCAAAGTCATAATGCATAATATTACTATACTGCAATATTCTATTAATATTAAAGACTTGAGACATACTCTTTGTAAGGTTTGTAAATATTGAGAAATATTAGCAACTTTGCATTCATATTTGATTATTTGTGACTATGTTTAATATTCCTTGGAAGATGTATTAACTTAAATACATTTTTTCAGAATACTTTTTTTTTTAAATTTTATGTTTTGTTATTACAGGCTGATATCATCATACCAATCATCACACCAGGTTACCTTGAAGAAATAAAGTCGCACAATCCTAATGTGCCAAATACTTCTGATAACTTGGATCATAGATATGTAAGCTTCATTTACAACCTCATATTTAATCATTACATTCATGCTGATGGTTGTCTCAATAAAAAAGTTCGAAGTGTCTTGCCTCAAAATTCAAATGTTGATTTGTTCAGAAGCATCACCATGTATCCAGATTTATTGCCATGGACTTATGAGACTCACTTCAATGAGCAATTCAAGGCATTCCTGAATATGGAATACTCATGACTGTGAATTTATATTTTTAATTTGTATCCTGCCATTTAGTAGTAACAATATTATTTCTGTTTAGACCTATCCTGGATAAATTGAATCTTATTTACCTATGAATAATTTAGTCGATTTTTAACTGTACCTGACATCATTTGGCATTAAAATAAAACTTTTTTTTATTTATAAACATTTCGCATTTTAATTTCTTCACTAAATCATCATACAAATAAAGTTTAATCATAAAGCAAAATGAAAACATTATATATTTACTTCATCTTAAAAAAAGTTATTTGAACCAATTGAAATTATATTTTCTCACAAAATTTAAATGATCATAAAGATTGTCTAAACTAAAATGTTACTCAGTACATATTAAGACAACTACAAAAGGACTTAAATATATAATTGATTTTATGTATCTAGTGCATTTATTAATTACTAAAGAAATGTGCATTATATTAATTATTATCTATATTACTATATATTAGAAGAAATAGCTTGCCAGGACATAGCAATGGAGGCAACAATAAACTTAGATCAAAAAACTCAGCACATTGTTTTTATATAAAAGAAGAACAATAAGTGATTATAAAGACATTAATCATGCCCCCATTCTATTTACCAAGACTTAAGCAAAAAGAAATCTTTTTCTTTGGAAATGGGATTATCCAGGTAACTCTTCATAACAAGAATTTGAACGGGGTTGTGTTGTGGTTAAATAATGATATTATATTCTACTTTTCACTATTAGGCATCTATGCATTTAAAACCAATAGCAGGTTTCACATTAATAAAATTTTCTTAAAATTCAGCCGTATAAATGGAAACGTGTTTAAAGTTTATAGTTAAAAAAGTCATATCAAGAATACAAATTCCTATAACAATTAGAGGATTGAGACACTTCATCTGATTCAGACATCTGAACTGAATTATGAAAGCAGAGTCAAATAATGTATCCAGTCAAAAAATTAATTTTATAAACAATTTGCTGACAATTCCTTCAAGAAAAACAATTTACGAGTTTAATTATCTTTATTATCAGTCTTCGTCTCGATTTCCTCCCCAAGAGTTTCATCGGCAGTGCTGACATCATTGACATCAATGCCCGTGTCATCCTTGCTGGTATTGGCCAATTCCTCCTGAAAGATAATTGACATTCATGGATGATGATTATGTGACCCAGGCCAACTTTGGCCACTACTTCAACTTGCTATTGTTCTCATAAATTATTATAATTACCCCGCACGTTCGCACGAGCGCTTTTTCAATGCGCGTTAGTAAAATGCTGAAATGAAACAAATGGCTAACAGTACACTTTTTGGAAGTGTTCAAAGGGCTTCAACACTATGTGATAAAAAAGCGCCTGTGCAAACGTAGGCTTCAACAATAATAATATGGACACAGGTGTCCAACCGGTACACCTCTGGCAGTCAGACTAAGCAATGCTGGGTGTAGTTTATTAGCTGGCTGTATTCAATGTGGCCGGCGTGTTTGACATGCCTGCTCTAGTGGTTGAATCTGAGGTGAGACCAAGTGTCACTTGGTTATCCTATCTAAAAATTCTCACTAGCAGGCCAGTTTAAATTTGTCTATCTAAAAGCCTATGTCTATGTATCTGTTGGCGAAGGTTGCTCCGTGTACCGTGGACTGCATTGAGAACCAAGGAGTCCATACTAAAAGAACTTAAAGTCACCACACCGCTCTTCACAATCTGCCGACAAAGAGCCCTCAGCTTCTTCAGACCCATTATGCTTTCTTAAACGCATTGTCTGGAGAAGCAGATTATTTTAGGTAAAACGGACAGTAGGCATACACAGGTGCCCTTCGCCTACAAAATGGTCTGATGCAATAAAGAAGGCGGTGCATCGGACTGTACACTCCGCATATACCCGCACCCAGTGAGACCGTTTGTGCGTGGTCGCGATTCTCAGCAATGAGGGAACGAGGAAGAAGATTTATCTAATGACATTATATTGTCTAGATTTGTGCCTGATATACTGGCAATAGGCTCGCGCCCTTATAACATGGGACCCAACATGATTAGTGAAATGTAGGGCTATACAGTACATCTCTACCACATAAAGGGGCACATAGGGGCATAACGGAATTTGTAAATATGGGAAATAGTAATATCCTGTTACCTACGAAATTGTATACTTCTGGTTATTTGAACCAGGTGTAGTGTCTATCCAACCCACACTTAAACCATGTTAATCAAGCATGATAATGAAGACAAATATAAATATACATTTTTTAGGAGTGGTTAATGGTTAATAAATAATGTAACGACCCGAACATACCCCGATATCTTGAAAAGTCTTTATCGGGGGATGTCGATTCTAAAACGCATAACGTGTGTTATGCGTTTAGGTCCCCCGGTGAACTGACTAGAAAGATTTAGAATCTGCGCTTAAGTGGTGAAACGTCTAGAAGATTCCACCCCTTTAATTGTCGCCGGCGCGCGGTCGCAGTATACAAGTACCTATTTCTTCACGTAAAAATAGGTATGTAATAATAATACCGCTTTGTGGGCCCTGCGGGCTATTGTTCGATGTACTTCTATCGATGTACTTAGAGGGTTCGCGTCCGATTTAGAACTTTCATAAATAAAATATATACGCGTATAAAAGGAATACAGAGCGCGGGGGCAGACAGTTTCTTCTCGGAAGCGATAGTGATCAAATCTGAGAACAAGCGATCTAAGTGGAATACACTGGCGACTTTAGCAACGATATACGGATACTACGAGTAACTCAGCGACTTGGGAGCAGTATTTGGGTACAAACGAGAGTAGTACTAGTGTGTGATTAGTTCGCGTGTGTATTTGCATATGACATACTGTTTTGTGTGTACAGTGCCTAATAAAGTACTTGGCACGTTTTTCGGTATATAATTACCCCGCAATTGTAACAATATGGTTCAGAAGTCTTGATTATTATGTCAAATCACTTACCTTAATCACTTCAACAAAACTGTTAGCCTCATCCAACATTTGTTTAATCATGGTGTTTTCTTCTTTCAAGTCCTCAATAATTTTTCGCAACTTTTCATTTTCATCTAAAGCATCTTGCAAAGCAACTCTAAAAATGTAAAATTGTCTAACTGTATGTATAAGTTTGATAATTTTAGTAAACACACTCATAGTGCTGTGCGATTGTGGCGTTCTTAATGATCACCAAGATTAAGCAGCATTCGATTCAGGTGGCCAGAAATGGATGACTGTTTGTGGCATTTTTATCTATCTAATGGTCTAGTTGGTCCCCTGCAAAACTACCATATTAAGTGCTAACCTTAATATGGTAGTTTTGCAGGTGGTTTAATAAGTTCCAACAGCAGGTGGCCACAAACCTATCTCCACCAATCCGCACCGGGTCCGTGTGGTGGAGTATGACCTAATATCTCTCACCTTGATTTGTGAGACAAGGAATTAGCCCAGTAGTGGGACAGTATAGGCTGATATTATTTTTTATAACTTAAGTAAACAATATTGGAAAAATTTCAACACAAAAACAAAACATTCATATAGAGGTAGTTGATAAACAAGAATTCAATATAAATGAAGATAATGAAGGTAAGATAGCCTAAATCTACTTACTGGCGTTTCTCAGCAAGAATTTTCCAATAATTCTCAGATGCTCCTTTAGGATTTGTTAGGTCATCAACAGTAACCTTGTTTTTGAGGCTTGCTTGAGTCTCTTTTGATGATAAGTTCTTGCGCTTGACTTCTACATCCCTAGTACAAAAAAAAAGCTATGAGTACTTATAGCAATTGTTCATACTAATTTATGGAAATAATTAAATTAAACGTACACTGGTGTTTCTTGACTTAACTGATGCTTCAAACTTTTTGAAGGTCTACCCACTAAGTTTTCCCTGTCAGCAGCTGTATGTTGAAGAGTCTTAAGAGACCTCCTCGTAACTCTTGTTGATTCCTGTAAGGAAAGGAGATAAAATGATCCAGATAATCGAAAACACTGAACAGACACTGCAATCAAACTATCGACAGTTAACCTGAACATCTTGACTACTCATTTTCTAGCCTTCGTATACTTATTGAATGATGCAACGCAGAACTGACAAGAAATACTACTTAGAATAGCGGATAAACGGTAAGTATTCGCGTTATTGATTTACAACTTTTTGATTTACAAATACAACACACCGTCGTACGAGCAGACATTTGACAGTAATTTGACAGAAAAGTTTGTTTCCCGCCAATGGCGCAATTTTTTTTTATAAATTCTATGGCCTTTGCCCTTGGGTATTAGCTATTTTGACGCCAATTATGACTTGGGACTGCCAAGTATTAAACACATATTTTATTTTTTAAAATAATAAATCAAATCAATTCTTTTATTCCACATTGAGATAATCAATTTTTTCGACGATATATTTTAGTCCTTGCTCTTAGATTTATGTACTTCATTTAGCTATTAGTATTTTTATGCTTGTCAAAGTTAGAATGCACAGGTTTTTCATGAATTTCTATCACTATGTTCCATGGTTAAATTAAATGTATGAGAAGCATATTCTGGTTTATAAAAAAAAAAAAACATTTTGGAGGACAAAATAATCTGATAAGTGAAGTGGTGAAAAACACAGAGCGATTATTTAATTTTTACCCTTAAAAATAAAACTATTTGTATTTAAAAATTTCATTGCCACTTTGGTCCATAATTCCGTAGGCTGGTGATCATTGAAAATAAAACAACAAATATTTCGAAAGTAAATACTTTAGTTTAACACAAATTAACTTATAAAGTGGTTTCTTACACCTCAGGTGAAAATCGGTTATTGTTCGATTTAAAAAAAAAACTTTTATTCTGCGAGTTTAAGGATGAGAGTAAATTACCTGCTTCTTGATTTATTAAAAAAATTTACTGCAATTTATCAAGCGTATCATTGCCAGATGTACATTTTTTTTGCAAGCGTCGATTTCATGACCTCATCACAGCTAAATTCTTTTTTCGTTTTTCAGCTAGCAGAGACTGTACTTTAAAATTTTTCACCAGTTTCTTTATTCGTGAAGTATATTTTTTCATGGTTTTTTCACTGCTCAGAGATTTAATAACTTCAAGCAAGTTTTCATGTTGAAAATAAAACAAACATTAAGACAATGTTTAGGGAACAATCAACGGCTGGGTATGAGTTTGTACTTATGACCGAAATTATATTCGTTGAAACTTAAAGAAGTTATCTCACAGCCCATTGCCCCAATATTTGTGGATTTGGAAGACTTTCCTACTATATAGGTAAAAATTAATTTCAGGATATGCAAGTGGAGATCCTGAAATTAATTTTTAATTGAATTGAGCTAGGATGCTTTTTATGGTACATTTCAATACAAATACATGCCAGCTAGAATCTGTAATCTTTATTGAATACACCTTGTGATCAGTCTTTCACAAAAAAATTATTTAAGTTCTCTTCAACTATTATGCCATTATATTTTATTATATCCCACATATTCTCAAGTCAATTAGAATATGGTTACAGACACTCAGCGAATTTACCCCATAGTCAATTTCTTTAATTTGTGTAAAATTGATGCTCTCTTTCCAAATAATGCACTGGTCGTGGTGGTATTTCCTCCTGATATCCTAGTGTAGTGTTTTGTCATACAAACCAAGATTCTGAAATTGATATAACATGATTTAGGAAAAGGAATATTAAAAGTAGAATATTTAGAAATCGTTATGATAATAAAGGCTGGTAAATAATGAATAATCACAAGTAAATTATTAACATATTTTAAGCAGTAACAGTTTTCAGCAACTTTTTCCCAATGTGACGGGTAATTTTAATACGCAATGACTGATTTGGATATTACTAAGAGGTGTATTGTAGTACTAAAATTAAAATTACTGAAAAATGGGCGCTTAACCATCGTGTCTATGGAATTTGGGAGGGTTATTTTTGAAAACCACTAAGTTATTTGTGCAATTTTACACGTAATATATTTCATGATTTCATAAGGATATAAACTAATAAATACGAAAATGTGGCACTTACGTGTGTACGGTTATGTTTTTTTTCTTTCCGATCACTACGGTTTTTGCAGCCAATAACACTGCAATGAATTATGTTTATTACACGTAAACACTTGTTATAAAATAGTAAATGACAGTTTTAATGACCGGATAAGATTGATTTTCACAAAAACTGAGAAACGTCAAGATTGTTGTGCACAAACTTAGGCTAGGCCAAAACAAACTTTAGGCGATACGCAGATAGTGATATTTTTTTTTATATCTGCATAGTTCACTCTTCCGATTTCGAGCGTAAATTTATCTCGTAGTGCACTCTCGGTATTATACTTACAATGTCACGTCCATATATCCTATATCTATGACCACTTGCCAGTGCTACCAGCAGGAAATAATAATCATTCATTCTTGATCACTTTGATGCTGTCATGCTGTACTTGTGCTTCATTCACTTAATTTAATTCCGTTCATCGTACAGCTGAGAGGTTGAAAATGATGTTGTGAATTATTTACGATAGTTTTGATTGGGACTCTTCTTGTACTTTGAATCACATAGCTTGTGAATTAGTGGCAATTTAATTAAATTAGATTTCTATAAAATGTTAAAATATAGTGTAATGTAAATTTGTGCTCTGCGTACTTAGAACAAATTTTATTAAGTATATTCAATTTTTATCTTATCTAATAATATCTGTTTTAGGTACATTTTTATCTACCCTGTTAGTATATAGATAGTACCTTCGTGGTAAGGTTAGGGAATTGGTGTAATAATATTTAAGAATAATGGATAATCTGAGGTAAGTAAAATTATAGTTTCTTAGAAAAACCTGTATGAACTTTTGTGTTGATTAATGGGCCTTGTTTGTGCGTCAAACAGTCAAGGTTAGTTTATATTCCTTTTTTAAACTGGTTATAGCTTGACACTTTCCATGGAATGATTAATCAAATACAGCAATGAATTCAAGAGCATGGTGACAAAATAAATACATGTCAGTGGTATGTTTATAGCCTAGGATTTTATATGAAATGTGTGTTGTTAAGCTCGATGACCTTTTTTACGTGAGGAAATCCTCATGGACTTCCGCCAGCTTAGGGGGAAGCTGGCAAGGTATGTCAGACTCTTACCAACTAAAACCCCACAATGGCCAGCATCAACACTTCAGGGAGGGTCTCCGGGATATCCGCAAGGAATGCACCAGTGCCCCTCTGTGTTGTGCTCCGAAGAACCCGTTTTCGGGGTGAGCCTACGGACGTGCTCTCTCTCTGCACCGTTGCGGTGCTCACGGGGTGACCAGGACCTATAGTAACCCTGCAGGGATAGCCTTCATGGAAATGTTTATATAATTTTAATTTTTCAGGTTTTATTTTGTGACCTGGAATGTGGCTACTAAGGCCCCTGGGCAGGACCTCAATGCCCTCTTGGACTTTCCATCTCAGTACAATAAAAATAAGCCATTGCCTGATTTCTATGTGATTGGGTAAGTGAACAGTCTTCACATTATGTATTTCCCTACTTAGTTTTGCCCCACTTATTTTCTAGGTCAATACACTTGACCACAGAATTAACACTTATGCTTACTTTATTAATAAATCTTTGGCATTATATACACTTTTATGGAGGAAGGCCTTTGCCCAACAGTTTATAAATATTCAAGCAATAAATGTAATTTCCGATGTGGATGAAATACTAAGATGAAGAATAAATAATAATAAATACACTTAATATTATTGTAATGGAACCGGCGAGCTTGTATGAGATGAATTATAAGAGTGGAAGAAGCCAGTGAGGTCTGTATGGAAAGAACCGGTTGTAACTCTGTACTCTCTGCCTACCCTGTGAGAAATCTGGGTATCTCTCTATATCATTACGATATAGACATATAGATAGATTGTAACTATATGATGTTTAAATGTGTATGTGTATCAAAACTCATTATTGTGTTAAATAATTTTATATGTATTCATACTAGCATTTTATTTAGACAGCTCCTGCAAGAGAACTAGTGTACTTATGTCTATATTTAACAATTCAACATTCTGTTAAAAACCTATTTCCCATAGAAACCGAACTTATTAATTGAATTAAAATTACATTGCTATAGTATAATTGGTAAGGTTTAAAGGTAAAGAATATATTAGAATTATAAGGATACAATTATATTATATTCATAAATCATTTTAATAAATTCACATAATGATTTGCGTCATCTCTTGTATTATTTTACCTCCGTCAGTTGAATATTGGGATGGTAAGATATTCAGGTTTTAAAAATACCTGTCTTGAAAACCTGTTCTCTTATCTTCTATTATTAGTTAATTTGAATCCTACATTCTACTAATATTATAAATGTAAAAGTTTGTGTGTTTGTTACTCAATCACGCGAAAACGGCTTAACGGATTTGGATGAAATTTGGCACACAGATAGTCTATAACCTGGATTAACACAAATTATACTTTTTATCCCAGAACGATGTAAGGTTTCTGTCTAAAGTCAATGTGGACTAAGTCGCGGGCAGAAACTTGTAATACACTACAACTACTCATTGCTCTCTCATCTCTTTTGGGGAATGTTTGTGCTACTATTTTCAAGTACAACATGAAATGTAGTATAAAATGTTTTCAATAGCTTCAACAAAATATGTTCTGATAACACTTTTTGTAACCTATTATGAATTAACAATAGGATATAAAAATGAGTGTTGTTAATTATTGTGTTAAGACTATAGTTTATCTTTTTATAAATAAAACATTACAATAAGAAATTTTTAGGGGTGCTTGCAGCGGTGTGCGACCGCAGTGTTCTTATCGGTCACCCAGGTTAAGCAGTGTTCGACACCGTCTATCTAAGATGGGAGACTGTTTGGGATTTTCATATTCGAGCGTCTCTGTGCTTTGGCAGGCATGTTAACGTTATGTTACGACTTAATGTGGTATTCATTAATCCATGTTGAAAGTTGTATAGGCGGCTTGATAAGTGCCAACAGCAGGTGGCCACAAAACCTGCCTCCACAAATCCGCACTAATCTCTCCCTCCTCGATTTGTGAGAGAACGCCTTTGCCCAGCTGTGAGACAGGATAGGCTGATATTATATATCAAGATTTTTTTATTCATTCCAGATTACAAGAAGTGAAGTCACAACCTCAAAATATGTTAATGGACTCACTATTTACTGATGCATGGACATCAACATTCAACAAAATTCTTTGCAGACAAGGTTATATAATTGCTAAGGCCACTAGGCTCCAAGGAATTTTATTATTAGTATACTCCCAGATGAAGCATGTCACACATCTAAGGGATATTGAGGCACAGTACACAAAGACTGGATTGGGAGGAATGTGGGTAAGTGTATAAATAGAAGTAGTTATAGTTAAGCACCGTCACGCCTGTATTCCCCAAGCGGGGATGGCAGAGGTGTACTGAGTACACCCACGTTTCGCCGACGATGTTAGGTCCCATGTAATAGGGGCCGAGCCTATTGCCATATACCGAGCACAATTCCAGACTCCAGACTCGTACTGGGCAGTTTTCGTTAGAAAAATTACACTTGTCCAGCCTAGGACTTGAACCCAGGACCTCGTAATCACAAAGCGATGCGCTTTGCCACTAGACCAACGCGGCAGTTTTTATCTTATATAATTATTAGGTTTTTTGATGAGACCTGTGAGAAACTGCCAATATGTTAAAACATTATTTTATCTTCACTAACAGAAATTATATTTACGATTTACTGAATCAGTGTGCTAAAGGTATGAGACATCTGTGGCTGTGTGACCAGCACAAAATTATTTTCTAATGGTTAAAAAATGAAGGAATATTCACCTAAGCATAGCTCCCATAATGGCAATGTTATTTCATGATATTTAACTTACATGTTTACAATTTACATTAAACAAAAGTTAAAAGTAATCTCTCATAGTGTAAATATCCATCTATAGAAAAATACATATTTACTACTGCTTTTTACCCTATTTTCTTGAAAAGTAAGTGTTTGTATTTGTTTCCAAGTAGACTTATTACCTACTCTTATAATTTAAAAATACCTTTTTCAAAAACAAGCTTTTATACAAAACACAACGAAAATATCTTGCTTAGTTGAGGAGTTCCTATATTCCTTCTGGCTCCATCATTAGACCTTGGTTACCATACGGGTCTAAGGTTACTCGTCAAGACAAATCCAACGAGCTCAAACACAGTGTGGTAAATTGAGTAGTTGGATGGTTCCATTGGCCACCGTTTGGCTTCATCATCAGACCCTGAACACTATCTGATTGTATAGTATATGTCAAAACCAATCTAACAAGTCTAAACACGAGGGGGTTACGTTGTTTAGCTCAAATGTTCCTATGGCTTCCTTCCGACTTTAGCATCAGACCAGCTCCATGTTACCATATTAGTGCATTGTCACCGACTTTACACACGTATGCCAAATTTTAGTTCAATCCGGTACCCGCAAGTACTTGAAAAACGGATCACAAGATTTGAACCGGAAAGACAGACAGACATACGAACATTGCAAGTTAAATCAAAGCTTGTAAAAAGTACGATACTGTGAAACTTTTTCATACCTTTGCTATTTTAAAAAGCGGTCAAAGTGGTACCCTAATTAATTTTATCAACCTATTGCTATGTGATATGTACAGACACATTCATGGCCAATAGTTTAGCAATTGCGTATATTTCTAAGCTCTGACGTTACCACATAATCAGCAATTTACTCGCGTACAAGCATTTGCGCAAGACTCTTGTAATAACTATGTCAGTCTCAGTAGGTCGTAAGATTTATATAGATGTGAACATAATTACTTTAATGTTATTAATATTTCATATAAGCAGTAAAATCTATAAGTATTAATAAATAAATTTCTTGCATTTAGTTATTACTGACCGGTTTCGATATTCAACTCAAGGGTATATTTGTTTACCGTCAGTAGAGTATTGACAGTTTTCCATACAAAATATGTAAAATTTCTATCCGTAGTAGGCAAATCTAATGCGTAAGTTAATAATAAGTAAGTAAGTTAATAATATCGAAACCGGTCGTAAGACGTAGACAAGTAATTTAACTCCTGTGCTCAGTGCGCGTTTACGAACTTGAAATTTACGTATACAAACACCCATCCAGATCGAAACGAACTTTTTTGGGTAACTTTAAGCTTTGCTTTTGTGTGTGGAGCGGCCTTCGCTTTAACCTTAAGACCAAGCCGTGGTCTATAAATAAATTTAAAGATGGCTTCTCAGAAGGTGATCGAATGATAGAGGAAGTACTCCATTTTAATTGTAAACCTAAAGATTTGGTCTAATAGCCGACGGAGCGCGACGGAAGCGCTCGGCTGCGTTTGTTTGTGACGTTTGCCGTCGCGCCGAGCGGGGCTGCGCTATGTGGCGTCTCCCGTACATTTCAGTACATTACAACTCCCCAAGTCACGCCACCGTCACGCTCCCGCTACGCCCATCGGCTATGTGGCGAAACCTTAAGCAAAGTTTAAAATCAAACGACATTTTATTCTTATATTTGCTAGCATACAATTAGAATTAGTTACGCTATAGTGACACTTGTGTAACAAGGAATAATAGAATTAAACTACAGCGTGACTATAATAGGCATCAATTGTTACAGGGCAATAAAGGCGCAGTGAGTATAAGATTTAATATCTACGGATGTTCCGTATGCCTAGTGAACTGCCATCTGACGGCCCACGAGCATCTGTTGGCGGACCGCATTAACGATTACAACACGATAATAAACCAGCATGTGTATCACGTCAGCGAAACGGCAAACATCTTGTTTCATGAGTGAGTACATTTGGACTACATCCATATATGCTCGTTTAGGATCACAGTTTTTGAATATTAATCTATTGACCGCCCCTAATTTATGCGACAATAAATTTAGGGCCTGAACCGCCCCTGTCGTATTTGTCCGGCAGAATTTTCATGGTTGTTTTGCTGGTTCAAAATTCAAATCTTGATTCAACACATATTAACTGTGTGTGTGAATGATATACGCTGTTGACCGCGGGGCTTTTACAGCTTCACCGGACAAGAGGGCGAGCGTGCAACCACTACGCTCGTGCCAGAAGGGCAAGGGGGCAACTAGCTCAACGGCGCCTCAAGGAGGAACGACCTCGGCTTGGGCAGTCGCTATGGATCTTGATTCAAAGGACATAAGGCTTTTTTGAGAAGGTCGCCACAATTACGCCAATGTCGAGTAAATAGATAACAATACATCCAGTACATAGACCAACAAACAAGGAAATTCTGCGACGTGTAATACCGTTAATATATTGAATAGAATATCAAACAAACATCTATTAATATTATAAATTCGAAAGCAACTCTGTCTGTCTGTTACCTTTTCATGCCCAAGCCGCTGAACAGATTTTGATCAACTGTGGCATGGAGATACATTTTATCTAGGAGAAAGACATAGGCTACTTTTTGTTTCAAATAAACGTAAGGGTGTGAAATTCACGCCTGTAAATAACGCGAACGAAGTTGCGGGTACAGCTAGTTTATAATACATTACAGAATTACTTCTCATAGTTAAGTCTCGAAAATAACTATTCGTATTATTATGCTAATTTATGAAGCGGACGCCAAGTCCATCGCAATAAATATAAAATTAAGCGTTCAAAAGGTTAAATACCGACACAAACATAAATTTTGAGTAGGCGACCTTTAACCTTAGAATAAATAAAACTAATCCAGAAGCCGCGTCCAGTCGTAATTGCACGCCGCGCGGTAAAACCAAAAGTTCAACAAACGTGTCCCGCACTCACCGCACTTCCTACCCGCGTAATGTTGGCAGCCCGGAAAGATTACCACTTTTTGGGGTAAATGTTGATGACGATAGAGTAGATGTTAATAAAAACATTGTTGCGGTAACGTGTATGCATATTAAACTCAAGAAATAGATATTCTTGAACTACTAAGGTTTGTAGTAATTTAATGTAGGGAAAATATATTTTCATCATATCGACCCCTTGGGGTCGATATCGGTTTCCCATTCGGGTTGACATAAAGGAAAACTGATTTTGGGGGTCGACGAGGTCTAAAAATCGACCCCTATTATTTACACAAGTTCTTATTTGAAACTTTCAAGATACTGTATAAGTTGTGTTACGAGTACCAACTTGGTATAAGAATGAGTAATATTTTAGTAGGAAGTATAATTGTTGTACTTATAAAATACTCAACAAGTCGATAAGCGTGCACAAGTTCGTACAAGATGAAAAACTTTGCAAGTCACACTGATTTTTTAATTTTTTTATGTTTAATATGCGATTTTAATGTTTTTTTTAAAAAATTATTACCAACTTAAGTATTTTTACTTAATTTATATTAATAATTATTAATTACACTTGATATTTACTGAATTTTATGTCAATTTATTTTGTTAAATTTTTATGAGAAAATGATGTAAATTTACTAACTTAACCAACCGCAAAGTTTTTAAATTGGTAAGTATTTTGTATCAATAGGAAAAAACTAGAGATTTTACAGGCAGAAACGACACAAGACGGCATAATTCAATTTAATTTGACACACGCAAAGTACGTTATTCCGCACAATGGTCACAGAGTGTCTACTCGCGTGGCTACCTGCTTCGCAGGTGGTAATTGTTGCTTCGATTTAATGCGCGCCCGCGGTTTCTAGATTTTTTTTATTCTAAGTCTCTAACATACATTAAGAAGGAGAAAAGCTATGGTCTTGGTAACTGCTATCAGTTACAATACGTGCTATTTAAGGTTATACTATTGCCCTATGCCGGGTACAATTCCAGACTCCGGACTGATACTGGGAATTTTTCTATAGAAAAACTACATTTTTCCTACCTAGGCTTTGATCTCAAGACCTCGTGATCGCAGAGCGAATTATTCGCCACTAGACTAAAGAGGTGACTACTCTTTATCGAAATAGAGTAATTGAACTTTAATAGGATTTACATGTGTCTTACTTATAAAAACTCTTTTCCTAACGACTATGAATAAGTGTTGTAAAAACGCTCGAGTCGGCGCTTAAAACGCTCGCGTCTTCTAAGTGTTTCAACGCTCGTGAGCGTCGACTCAGAGCTAAACGCTCGACTTCCGCGCTCATTTTTACAACACTACTAAGAATGCGCAACTGCTCGGAGAAGCTAACTTCTAGCCGGTCAAGTTAAATCGCGCGTACTTAGATATTGAAAGCGAACAACCCCTCACACAATGGACCGAAGACCTGATGAAAGACGCAGGTTAAAAGCTGCACAAGCCGGTCCTAGTAGTGACCTTCAGGAGCGTCTTTGTTCTGCAGTACGGAATACGTATAATTAATCAGCCTATGATTTCCCACTGCTGGCCGAAGACCATCTATCACAAATGGAGGGGGGAAAGTAGGTCACTTTTCACCTCTCTAGACTGATTTCTTTAATAGAAATCCCCCCAAAAATGTCTGAACTACGATTCAAACCAAAGACCAGCTAAACCATACGTTCAAGTAACGAGGCAGGCAGACTATTATTAATTTTAGTTGACCAGAACTCAATGGTTCCCTTTAAATCATTGTACCAATAATCGCCTAGCAAACACTCATATACAACTTAATCAATTATGTGTTTGCCCAAACTAATTCTACTCAGATTAATCCAATACTAATTGCTTCTAACCGTTCTAGACTATTTATAAGCCTACAAATATAGTAAATTAATTAATTTAGTTGTTAGTTTTGTGTAGTAATAGACGATTAGCGACGTTGATAATGTTAGTAACGTAGGGCGCGGTCAGACGACAGATGGGTGAGCATAAGTGACATAATAAATACCTACTGACTTCGATTTCAATATTAAACACAAGGATAGATTTGCTTACTACGAATACAAATTTGACATATTTTGTATGGAAAATATGTCTAAATTCTACTGACAGTAAGCAAATTTATCCTCGAGTTGAATATTGAAAGCGGCCATTATTAATCAGATTCAAGACAAACCTGACTGTTAATGATGCAAGTTCTTTTTTGTAATGTCAGTTGATTTGCAGAGCTAAAAATGATATTTATCATCTGACTATGGTTAATTGTTTAATAAGTTTAATAATTATTGGATAAAATTATCTATCTGTCTCCATCTATAGCATCACGCCAGATGCCTTGCGGCGTAGGCAGAGAGTACAGAGTTCCATCAGGTTCTTTCCTTACATACTTCTTTGGCTTTCTCTACTCTCATAGTTTGTCTCATACACGCTCGCCGGTTACGGAGACTTGACTTGCCCTTCAGATAAGACACCGTCTATTTGGTCATGGTAATCTTACCATACAATATAGTCTAGGTCTTCCCCCTTTCGCATTGTATATCCGTTTTGTTATTCTTTCTTCCGACATTCTATATGCGATAAAATTATTATTATGGATAAAATTATTAACTGTCTTATTTTGTCAATGCTTTCCACTCTCATTATCAGATGTTATTATCTTATAATTCAATACTTAGGCAGTGATAGGGACCTTATTGCTTACGTCAGTCCAATTGGACATGATAATGTAATATTCTTACATATTATGTAGGTATATAAGGATTTTCTCTGCCTACCCCGCAAGGGATCTAGAGTGATGATATAGGTAGATAGATATATAAGGATTTTAGCACATCAGGATGTTATAACGATTCATATTAAGGCAATTCATTGTTGCAATAGATATTGCATAAAGAGAAAATAGATGTTTTCTGTAAGTTCTCACATGCTTAGTTCAGACAAAATGGAAAAATCCTACAGGACTTTTTCGAGTCCACTAAATCAAAACTGTATTAATCGATATCGAGTTTAAGTATAAAATTCGAAGCAGATAATGAGCGCCTCTTGCGCAAGCCCCAGCAAACTCGAACGTCATATAAGAAAAGTTTTCTTATATGATCTGAAGATGGAAATCAAGAGGATGTTCGAGCATGCTCGAGGATATTTCCATTTGATCTGAACACACAGAAATGTTAATATTACGGTTTCTGTGATCTGAATTGAGCCACATGCTGTCGCGATACAAACACGTGGTTAAACCTCTACAAATATTGGAATATCGCAATGGGTTAATATTTACCGTTATTAATCAAATTGTTTGGCCAAAGGCTTTATTATCATATTTAAATTGTATCTGCACTAATTTTGTACGTATTTCGCAAAAGTGATATCGTCAAGTGGGTAATTTTTCCTATCTTTGCTATGAGCAATAGCGGTGTTGGTACATTAGGTTTATCAAGACACTCGAAACTTACTATCTATGTCTAAATAAAATATACTATCTATCTCCGTGTCGGTCTAGGAAGAGACTTTGTTGTACAAATAGAAAAGTACGACTTAAATTATTATAATTATAGTGAGTGAGGTAGCCAGACACGTATGTAAGGAACGCGTCCCACAAAGCGGTATTATTATTACATACCTATTTGTACATGAACAACTAGGTACTTGTTTAATATGCACGATTTAGTGCAGTGGTTCAGAGCTTGAGCTGCTCCGCCCACTGTGTCTAATAGTCGCGGGTTCGATTCCCGCACGGGACAAATCTTTGTGTGATCCACAATTATTTGTTCCGGTCTGGGTATGTGTTTGTGAATTTTCATGTTTGTAAACGCACCCACGACACAGGAATAAATCCTAGTGTGGGCTACGTTTTTTACAAAACCAGAAAACAAAATACGACCGCGCGTCGGCGATAATTAAAGGGAAGGAACCTTCTAGACGTTTTAGCACTCAAACGCGGATTCGAGATCTTTCTTGACGGACCTGTTGGAACTCGGTAGTCTCTGCCTACTCCGCAAAGGATCTGGCGATATAGTAGTAGGTAGTATTACGGCATATTATACAATATTAGAGGAAGTGGTTCAATCCATGTTTTAAAAAACTTTTCCTTGTTTGCATGTTTATTACAGTAACCCTGTAAATACCTATAATAACATCAGCCTATACGTCCACTGCTGAGAAAAGGCCTCTCACAAATCAAGGTGAGACAGATTAGGTCATACTCCACCACGCGGACCCAGTGCGGATTGGTGGAGGCAGGTTTGTGGCCACCTGCTGTTGGAACTTATTAAGCCGCCTGCAAAGCTTCCAACTTGGCTTAACGACTACTACATTAAGCGGTAACCGGGACCAACGGCTTAACGTGCTTTCCGAAGCACGGAGACGCTTGAATATGAAAATGCCACAAACGGACATCCATTTCAGCTGGACCGGGCCGATGGCTTCTTAACCTTGGTAAGACCACCGTGGTCGCACAACGCTACGAGCAATAAGGAAAAGATTTTGAAAACATGCTTTGATCGCTATCAGGAGATAGCGAGACAAATAAAACATTGATAATCTACTTACGGGTTTATGCGTCATGCCAGAGAATTACGACGGTATTACACAACAGTTGACGGAAGCTCCGATCAAAGCATGTCTTAAGAACCCGTACTGATTTGCCTGTTACTATAAATAAACCTGTAAATATAGCATTACGGAAATAAGGAAGAGGTTTTAAAATATGCTTTGCCTGCGACCTCTCTTGAATAAAATATTGATGTATCTATCTATATCATCTCGCCACGATACCTTGCGGGTTAGACAGAGAGTACAGAATAAATGTACATAGCGTTGGCGACGAGTGAAAACCTTGCATCTAAAACAAAACGCACACGCCACGTCATCGATGGCCTTGTAAACTATTCTACTGAATTTGGGTGCGTTCAAGCTATGAGGTTTTCTTACTATATAAATAATCCTATTTTGGTAAAAACATCGATTAACGAGGTTTATACGCGTCGCCGACGATAGGCATAGGCTTGATGTCTCCGACAATGCAGTCAATCGCATTCTGGGCGGCTTACACAACAATAATGCTAAGAAGAGTATATACATATCAGATCCCTAGCGGGGTCGGCAATGCGTACCATCAGGCCCTATCATTGTAAATCAATATGTTCAAAGTAGGAGTAGTCTCCTAATCCTAATGCCTGTTGTATTTGACCGCTGTATGTCCTACATCGTACATACAGTGATTTTACTGGGCGCTGATTACGTATACTATGGAATAGAGTCGGCTTAGACGTTCCAGTATCTCCTGCTACTGTTAAATGTAATATAATAATAAATAAATAATAATATTACTGTCCCACTGCTGGGCAAAGGCCTTATTTCAAAAACCTAGATGATTAGGTCATACTCCACCACGCGGACCCAGTGCGGATTGGTAGAGGCAGGTTTGTGGCCATCTTCTCTTGGAACTTGTCAAGCCGCCATCTACCACATTACGTTAAATGTAAATTAAATAAATTTGATATCATTTGAAAAAGATCAGGAGGCACCACGACTTCTTTTACAAAACTATTTTGATATTCCTTTGCCGTTAAAAAGAGACAGCTTTTTCTGACAGCAAAGTAAGATTATAACAGTTTTGTTAAAGACACTGGTGCGCGTCCAGGTTTGAATTAGCAAACTATCGAGATTAAATATACTGGTTTGTCTTAATCCCATAAATGAGTTCATATTTATAAAGCTACAACAACTAACTAAATTCCGACAAGGATCGTTTGGTACGTAGATGAAATTGACAGAGGGGGCGTCGCGTTGGTGTGAAATTAGGGTTACCATTTAGCAAAATTTTCCTACATCCAGGAAAATATTTAGACAGGCGGACGGACATTAATATTTGATCTCTGACCTACATTACAACTAATCATCCGTATAATGCAGTCGATATCACGTCATGTATAATATTGATATATACAAATGTTCCACTGACCTTTATATTAAATTTTGCAATCACAGGTTTGTGGTCGCTAACCGTGTAGTGGGGAATGTGATTGTAGGATTTCGGCTCAGCTCTTAGCGTCACGTTTTCGTAGTTATTCGCGTTTACTTTGTATAATTATCGGTCTGTCCCTGATGATTTCCTTAATCGGACTATGGGACTTAGTGATTCTTCTTTATGCGATGAATCGGACCTATAGAAAAAGTAAGTTCACGTGATCCGATGGGGCAGAGCACACGGTCACAAGGAACCTGGTTCCCACTTCTCCACAACACATGAGTACGTGCTTTAATAATGTAATAAGACTCACGGATGGTTTCATACTAGAAGCTGATCTATGTGGACGCAGTAAACCAAATTGAATTGTAGAACAAAGTAAAAAAAATATTTGTTACGACATTCCTACTAAATTTCATAGGAAACGGCAACTCTGCGATTGTCATAAAGTGATTGTATTGCCACAGGCCAAAAGATCGATGTCGCACTGTATACAAAATACATTTGTAACCCATTCAGAACCTGTTCGGTTTGTTGAAATAATAAATGACTTATTATTAATTTTTTTCAGTTACGTATTCTGGATAGGAGATCTGAACTTTCGAAACGACCATCCTACAGGCAATAGTCCCACTTCAGAAGAGATTGTCGCCACATTACAGAAAATTGAGAAGGATAAATACGCGTCGCTATTGAAACACGACCAGCTGATCGCGGTGATGGACACCGGGGAAGCGTTTTCGGAGTTCACCGAGTCAGATATTCGATTCCCGCCGACGTACAAATTTGCTATAGGCGGGGACGAGTATGACTTAAAGTAAGTAATATCTAAATACTGTAAATACATCGCTTAAATAGTGTCACATGTCCAACATAGCAACTTTCGAGAAAAAGCGTTTAAATTTATTATAACGTATTCGGTCCCAATTCAAAAATTAAAAGAAATTACTAAGCTGACGGACGATTTAGCGCAGTGGTTAAGAGCTTAAGGCGCTCCGCCCACTGCGTCTAATAGTCGCGGGTTCGATTCCCGCACGGGCCAAATCTTTGTGTGATCCACAGTGATTTGTTCCGGTCTGGGTATTTGTGTATGTGAATTTTCATGTTTGTAAACGCACCCACGACACAGGAATAAATCCTAGTATGGGGCTACGTTTTTTAAACAAAACAAAAAAGTGTGTGTGTGTGAGTGGCTAATGTTTTTGCAGTTTTAAAAATATTTATTTGTAACCTGTAGCTCAGAAAAAAAACAAACTAAATTTAAGTATTTCAGCTGATGTGTAGTATATATTTGGTATGCTATTAATGTTTACCACTAGGCAGAAAACAAGTAACATACTTATAATTTAAATATAGCAGTAGGATATAGAATGTAGCCTTTAACTGTTAAGGTTGATACTAGAAAAATCATCGGTCACGCCCCTTATGTTAAATTTCAATACACAGCAGTGGCACCTACCTAATGTGTGTAAATGGTAATACGTGCTAAATGGCGCTACTAATACGACCAAGAGGCCATATCTACTAATAAAGCTCTACAAAAACCTTAACTGGTGGCGATCAAACGAAGAGGGCGAAAACAGCTTAACGGCGTCGGTTAAGTTTTAGTTTTTATGGAGTTTTGTAAGCAGATTTCCACCTTTACTGAGTAATGAAAATTACCGATATCCTTTACGCATTCCCAATAGTTTTTAATGTTTGGCTTGCAACTAAATAATGGTACTGAACTGAGTAGGTATGTAACATGGAACCAGCTAGTTATAGATTTGAAAATTTACTTCATATAGTATATCTTAAAATGATCTAGTTTCAAACCAACCTTGAGTCTAATAACATTACTAAAGTATGTGCTTATCTTTACATCAGATGTTTTGTTGGGAAGTGAGAACAGTTTCCTTGTGACCGTGTGCTCCGATCCATCAAATCACGTGAACTTATTTTTTATATAGATCCAATTCATTGTATAAAGAAGAATCACTAATTCCCATCATCATAACTTTTCATAGTCCGAATAATCGGACTACGGGAAAATACGAGAATTAATTTATATTTATTTCAATAGGAGAAAACCATCGTGGACAGACCGAATATTATACAAAGTGAACGCGAACAACTACGAAAACGTGACGCTAAGAGCCGAGCCGCTATCCTACAATCACATTCCCCACTACACGGTCAGCGACCACAAACCTGTGATTGCACAGTTCAATATAAAGGTCAGTGGAACATTAGTATATATCAATATTCTGCATGACGTAGATATCGATTGTATTATACGGATGATTGGTGGTAATGTGGGTCAGAGATTAAATATTAATGCCCTACACGTTTCCAACCTGCCCTACATTAATAAATAATATCTTTAAATAATTATTTCAATATTGTATGTATAACTCGATTTTAGGTCGCTTCATTCCTGGAGTACTATACAATGGATTGGAAGTGATAACTGAAGCCGTAGTTGACGTAAACACTTAATAATGCTTATGTAAAGAAGTGTGTCGTACTTAAATGTTTCATTCAAAATGGTGAAAATATAATACATCATTGGACATATCACTCAGTGCTTCTGTACCATTCAGCTCCATCGCACGGAAGGTAGCATAAAATAGTCAGGCGATAGGACGGCAAGTCGACATGAAATTGAGTTCTCGTATATCCGTACTCTCTACTAATATTATAAAGTGGAAAGTAACTCTGTCTGTCCATCTGTCTGTTTGTCTGTTACCTTTTCACACCTAAACCGCTGAACAGATTTTGATCAAATTTGGCAAGATACATTTTATCTTGGAGAAGGACACAGGCTACTTTTTATCTCAAAAAAAATCACTTAAGGGTGTGAAATAGTTGATGGAAGTTTGTATGGGGAACCCCGTTAATCAATTTAGGCCTATGAGAATTCATACATAGGCTTTTGGTAAGAAATAAAGGACTACGTGTTTAAGCGTTATTTAAAAATCATTCCTCAGGGAGATAAAACATTACTATCATCATCATCATCATCATCATCATCATCATTTCAGCCTATACTTGTCCACTGCTGAACATAGGCCTCCCCAATCGCTTCAAACTTATGTCGAATTACCAAATAACCGCGTGCGCAGCCACGGGTAACAGTTAGTAATAATATAAAGTTTTCATACGTGTATCATCACGCCAGATCCCTTGCGGGGTAGGCAGAGAGTACAGAGTTTCAACAGGTTCTTTCCTTACATACCTCCTCCACTCTCATAGTTTGTCTCATACACGCCGGTTACGGAGATTCTTGAGGTGTCCTTCAGATAAGACTCGGTCTATTTGGTTATGGTAAGATAGTCTAGGTCTTCCCCAAGTTTACATACGCGGGCTGAATACTGCCATGCAAGGCTTGATGTAAATCACGGAAAAGATGAGATAACTTATAGGTCCGTACAACTTAAATTGATAGTTAATATTACAGCTATAACCTTTAGTATTTTCAAACAATGCAGTGTCTAATAATAGATTCCGTTTACACAAAGCATAAAGCAGCTATTTCAGATGTCGGCGCGGGTTGGAAACGTGTGCGTCCATAATTAATTAGCGCACCATTGATGCATGGAACATTTCTGTTGTGTTTACAAACTCTATGTTTATTTCTGTTTCTGTTGGAATTTACCTTATTGTTGTGAGATCGTCTAATTTACTTAACAGTTTCGTGTTAATTTTATTGCACAATAAAACTAAGAAATGTATTGAAGCAGATGGTTAGTTTTTGGATTCAATTTATATTACTGAAACAACAAAGGATTTATGTTCAATAATATTTTTTTATTTTGTTGGTAGATAATTTAGATGTATGGATTCGTTACTTATACACCCTTTGGGGATTTTTTATGTCTTGATGAAGTTATTAACTGAGACAAGCCTGTTATCATTTTTTTGAACCTATAAACAGAATAATTCTTATCGTATTCAAGTAAAAAATATGCTATGAAATTGCCCTAAAACAATACATATCTTTTAGCATAAACATATTTATGCCGTATATCCAAGTTTACCTTTTTGATTCTACGAAGGTGCTTATTACATTTAAAAGTAGTTATGTAGATCTAGCGCGCGAAACCTATTTGCCTTAATCTGATTTATTAATTCCTAATTGAGTGCAGTTATGCCAAATTTTTTCTACAGTATACTTGATATTTTAAATTTTCTCTACAATACCATCTGATCAATATGACGCAATCCGATGTTATCGAAAAAATATTGGATATTTGCGCTCAATTAACCCTACAACCTGCTTTTCTTATTTCGTAGTTTAGTAGCATTAATTCTTTTTGCACGCTCGCACGTTAGATCCGTCACGGCTTCATACTCTCTCTATTGAACGAGCCGCCCGCCGCTCGCGTCTCAGCCCCCGCCTCCGTCCGCATGCGTTCGGCAATTATACAGGCGGAAGACACCCCCTTGGCTTCCGTCGGCGGGACAAATATTGCCATGCATACTGCGCTCGTGGATTTCGACAAGGATATTTCGACTCCTGTAAGTATCTATCTATCTATACCATCACGCCAGATCCCTTGCGGGGTAGGCAGAGAGTACAGAGTTCCAACAGGTTCTTTTCTTACATGCCTCTGGTTTCCTTCACTCTCTTGTAAGTATTTAGGCATAATTGAACTGTTAGTTACTCTCGGGTGTTATAAAAAAACTGAACTCCTTGATACAGATTAATTACAGGATAATTATTTATTTTCAATAATTATACTTTACAATTATCACAGTATTACCTAATATGTATAGACTTAGCTGCTCACACCCTCTTGCGAGAAGAAGGGACAGTGAAGACTTTCAGGAGGTCTCCCTCCTGAAGGTCCTTACTTAATTCCGACCTTTGGTATGTTACTTAGCCAGCCGGTACGTTGAAATCGGGTCCGTAGATGAGTTACAATTTGACATAACATCAAGTACCAAAATATGTTTCCTATAGTTAAAAGTCAGGGTTTCGTACATATGCTTTGTTAGGAATTACGAATTGTAAATGTGAGTAAATAAGATGTATACAAGTAGACCGGTGCAGCTAGTTTTGGTGTACTTAGTTTGCATGGCTTCGTAGTTTAGCAAACTTCAAATAGCTTTAATAGTAATGTGCAATGCACAAAGGCATTTCCAGTAAATATACCATCCATTATTATTCCATTCAGTTATTTTGTTGTGTGTTGACGATTCAGCAATGAAAGTCCTCCCTTAATACAAGAGACTGCTTATATTTTCTGGAACTGTTTTAAAACGTCTACCGCTTATCTTATTTTTATGGGCTAATAGTGCAACGATTAGCGATGGGAATCGCTATTTGTGCTGGTTGAGCAATTCCATTATGTTCTCTTTTAGTCTAAGGAAAACTCATTGTGACAAGGAAAACGTACTACCTACTTAACCGGCCAATTAGTGTAGTGACGTCAATAATATTAGTTTTTAATTACTAGGCGTGTTACAGAGTTTTATGATAAAGTATATTTAGCATAAGCGCTATGACTATTAGTGGATTCCGTATTGCCTTTAGGGTTATATTTTACACGTGCCACCAGTATGGGACGATGACATAATTTCTGTATGAAGTTAATCTTTGTTATTTCTTTTCTTTAATAAAACGTAGCCCTCTGATGGTTATAATTACTTTTTTAAACGTAACCCTACATTAGGAACTATTCCTGTGTTTTGGGTGCATTTACACACAAACATCCAGACAGAAACAAAAATTTGCCATGATCATACAAAGATTTTCTCCGTGTGGGGAGTGGGTACAGCGGCTTATGTTCTTGACCACTGTACTAAACCGTCCGTTAGTATTACAAGAAACACACTTTCAATCCACGAAGACGCACTCCGTTCGTTTTCCTAAACGCTTATATTGTAATTGTTCATTATTCTGTTAGTCTGCACACAGGATCAGACCCCGACCTCGCCGGCGAGGTCGAAGAATCCCTTGCCGCCGGCCGGTGCAGAGCACCGCGGCGAGACACCTAGTATACGCCCTCCCCCATAGTGACTGCCCAAGCCGAGGCTGTTCCTACTTGAGGCGCCCTTGAGCTAGTTGCCCCCTTGCCCTTCTGGTTCGAGCGTAGTTGTTGCACGCTCGCCCTTTTGTCCGGTGAAGCTGTAAAAGCCCCCCGGCCAACAGTGTAGATCATTCACACACAAACACACAAATTATTCTGTTTGTGTTCTATCGTTACACGTGTGTAAGAACTGCTACTAACCACTATCGTAGATAGAAACATTCATAGATATTTTTTCATCAGGCATTCTCCAACTATACTGAGAAGACTGTAGAGTTCGCGCCCATCAGCCGGATCTGGTACATCGGCGACGCGGATTTCCGGACGCAGTGTACGCTCTCACCCGACGTACACGTCAACGCTAACGACTGGATCGGTATTTATGATGTTAGTACACACTTATTTTTCGTCATCAGTCGTGAAAGACATCCATTGCAGATGAAAGGCCTCCAATGACCACTAATGACTGGCTTTGGAATGCACAAAAAATATAATATGTTTCGTCATACGTATTCATGACCATTTTATGTACAAAGTGTAACATCTATCTATCTATATCTATATCATCACGCCAGATCCCTTACGCGGTAGGCAGAGAGTACAGAGTTCCAACAGGCTCTTTTCTTACATACCTCTTTGGCTTCCTCTACTCTCATAGTTCGTCTCATACACGCTCGCCGGTTACGGAGACTCCTGACTTGTCCTTCAGATAAGACCCGGTCTATTTGGTCATGGTAAGATAGTCTAAGTCTTCCCCGGTACCTACATCCTTCCACTTTCGCATTGTATATCAGTTTTGTCTTTCTTTCTTCGGACATTCTTTCTATATGCCCAAACCAACGGAGCATACCCTTTCTCATCTTTACACCGATACTCTCTTTCATACCTATTTGCTTTCTTACTACGCTGTTGCGAATACGGTCGGTCAGCTTCACTCCACACATCTTCCGCAGAGCTCGCATTTCCACCATTATAATGACCCCATTCCTGCTGGTCGTTTACGGTGCCACGGCGTCACCGTTAATAGAAACAATACGAAACATCAAATATCTTTATATACGTTTTTATGACTGATTTTGGTAGTTGGTACATACGGAGACTCTATCTATATCATCACGCCAGGTCTCTTGCGGGATAGGTAGAGTTTTAACAGGTTCTTTCCTTACATACCTTTCTGGCTTCCTCCACTCCCTTAATTCGTCTCATACACGCTCACCGGTTACGGAGACCCTAGACTTACCATTTAGATAAGACATTATCTAAAGGGTAAGTCAAAGAGTTTCTGTAACCGGTCTATTTGGTCATATTCATTTTATCTGTCTAAATATTGATTGTTGTTCCTAAGATTCATGTATCACCTACTTTTTTTGTTTTCTTTCACGGCAGGCCAATTTTCACAACCTCGACGACTATATAGCGTACGAGTACTTGGCAAAAGTGAGCCTTTCGCAAGGGCCCACTGCGAGCGGCCAGCCACGGGTTATCACTCTCAGCTTCCCCGTCGGTAGCGGCGTCAGAACACCCGGCTTCTACAGATTTATATACTTCAGCCAACCTAACAACGACGTCAGGAGTGTATTAGGTGAGTTATGAAGTATCGTATCGTGAATAATTCACGTTATCGTGATTAACGTGATCGTGATTGACGTGATCAAGTTTTACGTCATCGGCGAATGTTTGATGAGCCATGCTTTACTTATGTGATTGAGGCATAGGGTGAAAAGAAAAAGATGAGATGAGCATTTTTACTATGGCAACATTTACTAGAAATTAATAAAAAAATATCAGCAGTTTTATACATTTTGTAAGAATTAGTATCAATATTTTGTATGAAACCACTTTTTTAATTCCGGTAAATGTCGTCATAGTTATAGTTGCCGGTGGGAATGAGCCTGTTACAGGTTTTGTGCACCTACCCCTTACACTTTTTTACACTAATCTTACAATTTGACGGACGATTTAGCGCAGTGGTTAAGGGCTTAGCCCGCCCCGCCCACTGTGTCTAATAGTCGCGGGTTCGATTCCCGCATGGGGCAAATCTTTGTGTGATCCACAATTATTTGTTCCGGTCTGTACCCAGACCAGGTCTGTACCAGTTGTGTATGTGAATTTTCATGTTTGTAAACGCACCCACGACACAGGAATTAACCATAGTGTGGCGCAACGTTTTTTAAAAACGAAAAAAAAAACATAACAAAAGCTTTATTTTTGTACAACTGAGAATATGGCTAATTTTGACATGCCAATACTGGGTCCTTATACATAATATGATAAATATTCACTGCTTACCCTGCAAGGGATCTGCGTGATAATATAGCTAGATAAAAATTTATCATAAAATCTTGTGACCTAAGTACATACGTTATTTATGGCTGGTTTCATTATTTAACTTAGGGGTAGATTTGCTTACTGTCAGTAGAATTTTGACAAATTTTTCATACAAAATATGTCAAAATTCTGTTCGTAGTAGGCAAGTCTACTCTTGAGTTAAATATTGAAACCGGCCGCTAGTAATCACAAGTACATGAAAAGCAGAAATTATTTTCAGATGATTACATTGATTTACTTCTTTTATAGGTATATCAGAGCCCTTCGAGGTTAGCAGTAAGGAAGACAGGTTAGTGGCAATAGATCCTTGCCAGCAAGCCTCGACCAGCTCGTCTCCAGGTCGGTCCAAACCCACCACAGCCAACACAGATATCTTCACAGACTTCACTGGATTAGACGTCGCGAAGCTGTCCCGACACTTCTCCAATGACTTGAGCATCGACTGACTAAGGACCTATATGCCTGGCTCCCCGGCTAATACGAGGAGAAATCACGACGGTGTAAATTAGGTTCTTTTATTGTTGTTTGGTAAAGATTTGTGTAATGTGTAGTTTTAACACTTTTATGGCTGGCAATGCGCTAGCTCCGTTCTTATATACCTATCTTATCTAGATACCGGCAACGCGCTAAGCTTGTTAAAAAAAATAGGTTATTTGTGAACCGATTTACATGGCGGCATCGCTAAGAACATCGTGAAAATTGGGGCGGGAAAGTATGTGCTAAGGCACAAGCAATGTGCGAGACTGGGTGTCTGATGGTAAGTATTGGTTAGGTTAAGATTACACAAGTGGACAGGGAATGGAGAAATTGAAAATAGCTTACACTTTTTCCTGTCTCGGACGAATGGTTCTTTTTTTAACCGACTTCAAAAAGGAGGAGGTTCTATGTTCGGTTGTATGTATGCTTTTTTTTTTTTTTTTTTTTTTATGTATGTTCAGCGATATTTCCGTCAATTGTGGACCGATTTTGATATTTTTTTTTGCATTGGGTTCAGTATATCTCCAAGGTGGTCCCATATTAATTTTATTGACATTGGACCTTGGACTTAGAAGATACACCAGGGAACTCCTTAACGACAAACAATAGGCATGTGTAAATTGCGATATTATGGGTATTACGTCAATCCTATAGGTACCCTACTATAGAATTCACTGGTCACTTAAAATTGTAAAATAAAAATCTTTTATAAAAAAAGGTAAACCGACTTCAAAAAGCAAAAAAATAAATATTTGAAGTCGGTGCCAAGTAACCGACTGCACCAACCAGCACCGACTTCAAATATTTATTTTTTTGCTTTTTGAAGTCGGTTTACCTTTTTTTATAAAAGATTTTTATTTATTATGAACAACAAGTTCGTCTTGTTCGGCTAGGAATAGGCAGTCGTGCGTATTTCGGTAAATGAATACATTGGTATCTCCTATATTAAATATTTACTCTAAGCTTTCGTTATTATTTAAATTTAACTTAAACTTGTAAGATAAATTTAAATATACAACACTCCTTTATACTTATAAAGAAGAGTTGAAATTAAAATCCTGCTGATATAGTGGATCTAGATCCAGGATTTAATCTTAAATTTCAAGAAAGATTATTTAGTTGACATATTACACAAATCTATACCCCCCTTCCTCATTAGGATAATAATGTACGGTCAGAACAAAAGTGTAAATAAAAATAAAATAAAATTACAATCTGGTGTAATATAAATATACCAATTCGGTAATTGTTTTGTTTTGATGAAATAAGGTTTTGAAATCTACAAATTCATGCCATTGTTCAGAGCTGCCATAATAGAGTACTTGATTTTCAGATGTGATTTTAGTAGTCAAACGATTGCATATCGATATATCTTCGATACGTAGCAACATAACATAAAATTATGTTATATCTTGTGTCCTTAGCTGCCTATTATTTGATGTTCATTATAACAAGTAAAGTTATTGAGTAAATAGGATAAAGTTATTTTTAATGCTCAATGTACTGATATTTGTTTAATACATAAACATTGTATATATTTTATCTATGTATCTAGTGTAAATAAAATATATATCATCACAACAGATCCCTTGTGGGGTAGCCGGGTATATTTTCGTACATTT
This sequence comes from Phalera bucephala, assembly GCA_905147815.2. Taxonomy (NCBI): domain Eukaryota; kingdom Metazoa; phylum Arthropoda; class Insecta; order Lepidoptera; family Notodontidae; genus Phalera; species Phalera bucephala. Next base: position 19,538,668 of record LR990621.1, read on the forward strand.
TAAAGCAGCTACGGAACAACATGGTATTGCTATCATAATTTTTCGTTGATCTATCAAAAAGAAAAATATGGCTTTGAACTTACAATAGGATCGTAAGTTCAAGGTTAACTCTTTTCCACTTCTTCGTATACAAATTGTGTCACAAAACAAGTATTGTTACAATATTGAAAGGTCTACATGCTTCATTAGGAACTTTAATCAATGTATAACAAAATTCATGGTCTGGGCCAGATTCAGTATATTTTTTTGCTGAAATATGAAATTTTAGGCATTAGTACCTGAGATTCGCCACCAGTTGAGAAAAGTTTTTTTTTTCTTGGCAACTGGTTGCGACGGAAGAGACAAAGAATTTTTTATACCCATACTAATTAACATCGCATAGCGGCGGTATAGTTACACTATGCTTTGTTTTCTTCTTTTGTTTATCAAATGACAGATGACAGAAAGAGAGAAATGTCATGGGTTTAGTCATACAAGGATCTTGTGGCCCGCGGCCCCAAATCTGAAATAACGGTGTCATCAAGTGAAATGTCACTTCATGACAGTCGTAGAGTTGCCGTTTGCTATGAAATTTACCCAAGTTCTTTTTTTAATTAGTAACCATGCGGACGAAAAGGGCATTGTCGAAAATTGCCCCAGAACCAACAAACATTTGACACATGCCATCATTATTTATCAATTTAATAAAATAACGGCAAATATCCGGTTCTAACGGACAATTTGCAATCTAAAACGATGTATTCTTTATTTTTATTAGTTCAAAGTATTGTAAGTACTTATATCGAAGTCGCCGACAACACACGCAATATAACCTCATATGTATTAATGGTTACAAAATTATAACCTCAAAATCGAATACTTTTTGGACAATATTGCGATTACCCCGCTTGTCCGTTTAATAACAAATGTCTTAAGCGAATTTACGGGTGAAATCATACAAGCATTTTTTCATTGCTGTTGGTTCTGGGGCAAATCATGTATGGGCGCAGAACAATGTCCTTTACTAAATGATAACTATAATTTCACACCAACCCCTGTCAATGCGAACGAGCCAAAATATCCGTGTCGCATAATAACTGTTCACCCACTATGCATCGTTTATTAGTAAGGCCGTTAGGACAGTCGTGATACAAGCCAGGTTCCAAAGGTTTGGTATAACGGCTAATAAAGATTTATATGCTCTCTATGCATAAATTATTATCGTAAATTGCATTGCTATCGATGTTGTTTGAATGTTTATCACATATAATGCTTTAAATTATTTGTTGTATGATTAACACACTAGTACAATTTGTAACTTTTATATCGTTGTATAGCAATTATAGTAAGTGTGATAGTTGTATCATAATAATACTTTAATTTTAAATTGGACATTCCCGGGGCAAACAGTAATTAGTTAAGTAAGATGTATTATTTTCTTAATATTCGCGATACCGAAATACTATGTATATAATAGAAAAGATTGGTAATACGTCAATGGAAGAAATGGTGGAAAAATAGGTTAGAATGCAGGTTGAGGTTATAGAAAGTAGGTTGGAAGTGTATTCATGGGTGCCTACCCATAGTTTATAAACAAGGATTAAACTGCATAATAGCTATATCCGACTTTTTTCTTGCTATTTGAGGTACCCTTAAATTGATTTTTGCCTTAGTGGCATATCTTCAATCAGTATTAAAAGAGTTGTGTGCAGAAATAATTAGATCTAATCTAGAAGAGAAACTAAATTTGATACTTAAACTCGAACATAAACAATTATTTTCGAAAGAAACTCAAATTGCAAACAATGGGTTTCAATTTGAGTTATTATTTCTGGAAGGGTAGAAGAAGAGATTTTGACCCTTTCAAAAGACGAGACTTACAAACGTTTTTATAAAAGTGCGTTAAATTGTGTGACATTGGAATAATTGCTAATTAAGCTGTTTGAGACTGGTCGAAGAAATTACTATAAAAATAACAAACACGCTCATATCGTTATATAGCTAAATTGTGCAAATATTTAGTAAGTAGGTACATTTTACTTTCATTTACCACGTTGGTGTGGTTATATGAATAAAATAGTCATATATGAATCAGTTTTCCAAAACTATTTGAAAAACTGATTCACTTGTCTCATATGTTTATACCATAAATTGCATTCAATTTGAATTGTGTGATATAGACACTGCTTGCTTTACTATTCTTAAGTCACCGTTACACATCAGTAAATTAGTATATAGATTTTAGCGTCTTAATTCTACATCATTGCGTGTATAAGACGAACTATGAGAGTGGAAGAAGCTAGACAGGTATGTAAGGAAAGATATATAGATAGATAGATTGATAGATATTCTACATCATCACGCTAGATCCCCGCGGGGTAGGCAGAGAGAACAGAGTTCCAACAGGTTCTTTCCTTACATACCTCTGACTTCCTCCACTCACATATTGCGTCTCAAACAAGCTCGCCGGCTACGGAGACTTTTGACTTGCCCTTCGGATAAGACGCGGTCTATTTGGTCATAGTGAGATAGTCTAGGTCTCCCCCGGTACCTACATCTAGCGTTATTGTTTTCATTAATTATGTTTAACCACCACATCTATACCAAATTTTGTAGTGGTGTATGCCTAATACAATAAAATTATTAAACTCCAGTAGTTATCACATTTACTTAAACAACATATCTACACCTTAAGTGATGCATCCTATGAATATTTTTGGGCTCAAAATTAGCTCACTATTGAATGACAATAAAATCTGGGCCGATTCCTGAATTGAGAATATCAAAATTTTGGATTCTCGGAGGGATATCAAAGTAACATTGTTTTGATATTCTCAATTCATTACATGCCCTATATGATGTGATTTATTTATATATAGTAAAATGCTATGCGATTATTTATTAAAATGCTAAGGAAATACAGTCCCTATTTTGTATATATTTTGCGGGACCGTTGTTATAAAGTCAGCTGGTCTAATACCGAATTATAAGCAGGTCAAGTTATGTAAGTATTTCTTAGATTTACGCGAATACTACACAAGAAATAAAACTATTTTTGTGTTTTGGGTCGGGAAGTTAAATTTGAGGAGAAAATAGTTTAATTTGAGGTCAAGTTATGGTCACTGGCAAAAGTAATGGACGTAAAATTTTAAGTATACTAGGGGTCGCCCATTGGTCAAAATTCGACCATAATTAATTAAAATTATAAGTTTGAACATTATTAAGGTTCTATTTTCAAACACTATACCCTTATAATCACAGATTTCGCCAAGGCTACACTGTTAATTTGCCTATCTTTTTCAAACAAAATATACGTAAAAAAAAAATGATTAAAATAAAAAATACCCTTTTTTATTGAAACAAAAAAACAAAAAGAAAATGCTGTCCATTGAACTTGACATACATATTTCGATAATTTAATTAATGATACAAAACTTCTCTGTAAACGATGTTTTTGTCCTCCGTCCGCACAATTTTCGTTAAAAGGGGTACAAAGTTTTTGCTTCATGTATTAATATAATGATTCCCTAATGAAACTTTAACGTTAAGAAACTCTTTGAATCCGTAAATTTAATCTGGAATATTATTTGTTGATTAAAATTGAAAGTGTGCAACTGTACTGTACAGGATTATTTTAAGTATTTATATCTAGTTTATTAACACTTATTATATACTACATAGTAGGTTTTGATCGGCAAAATGATACTAAACCAATATTCCAGTAAAAATAAAAACCGTCCTTTGGACATTCGAAGTAAATATCACTATTTTGAAATATTTTTGGGTGTGTATCTATCTATCTATCTATATCATCACGCCAGATCCCTTGCGGGGTAGGCAGAGAGTACAGAGTTCCAACAGGTCATTCCTTACATACCTCTCTGGCTTCCTTAACTCTCATAGTTCGTCTCATACACGCCCGGTTACGGAGACTCTTGACTTGTCCTTGGGTGTGTACTTAACCTTTTATCTCACTAAGCGACAAATTTGTCTCGGGCAAAATCATGCCTTATACTCACTAAGTCACAAATTTGTCTCATGATATTACAGATTTAAAAAGTCCATTCTGGTATGAACACGTGACCTTGTAGACATAAGGTTTGTTCGGACGAAAGATGGCAAAGTTTACGTTCTTTATTTTGGTGTATAATACTTGTCATAGATTGACTGTCGCCTTCCGTTATCGCGTCGAAATGACGCGCTCCACTTCCCACTCCATCAGTGCTGGAGTCCCACAGGGCTTAGTTCTCTCTCCGCTCCTGTTTAGCCTTTACATGAACGACATTCCTCGTTCGAGTAAGGCGCATCTAGCCCTATTCGCGGATGATACCGCTCTCTACGTCTCGCATAGGAATAAGGGTTTCATTACCAGACACCTTCAGGCATCCGCCAATTCCCTAGGGAATTGGTTCAGAAAGTGGCGTATTGAGGTGAACCCGGACAAGAGCGCTGCGGTGTTCTTCTCCAGAGGTGCCACCCCGCGCCACTCCCTGCGCCGCCCTAGAAGTAATCTCGGCCAAGTGACCATGTTCGACCGACCCATTCCCTGGGTCAAAGAGGTCAAATATCTAGGGGTCACCCTAAACAGTACCATGTCCTTCGGCCCGCACATCAAGCGGGTCCGTCACCGAGCATCATTTGTGCTCGGTCGTCTCCATTCGTTAATCTGCAAGCGGAGTAAAATGTCCCTTAGAAATAAGGTGACACTTTACAAAACTTGCGTTCGACCCATCATGACTTATGCGTGTGTTGTGTTCGGGCATTCGGCCCCCTCTCACACCGATAAACTCCAAGTGGTTCAAAACCGCTTCCTCCGTAAAGCCGTAGGAGCCCCCTGGTTCGTACGGCACGTCGACCTCCACTCCGATCTAGGTCTCGAACCTATTCGCGCCTTTATTAAAAAGGCGTCAACACGTCACTTCGCGAACGCATCTACCCATGCGAATCCGTTAATCGTAGCCACCGCCGACTACGATCTCCCCCCCGACCCCTGCCGCCACCGCCGGCCGCGACATGTTCTCACCGACCCCCCCGATGCTTTGTCATCCCTTCTTTCCGCTCAGAATACGGGCGACGACGACGTAGACGTAGACGTAGACGTAGTAGTAGATCCCCTCCCATAGCCGGCGGTTGACCGGTGCGCTTAGTAGTGCACCCGTCCCCCTACAGCGACTGTCCCAACCGAGGGCGCCTCTTCGAGGCGCCCTCGAGTATGTCGCCTCTTGCCCTTCTGGCTGGCTGGAGCGTAGTGGTTGCACGCTCGCCGTTAAAATCCGGTGAAGCTGTAGAGGCCTCGAGGCCAACAGCGTAGATCATTCATACACACACACACACACACACACACACACAGATTGACTGTGAGCATCGGCCATTCATATTCTAAAACTCGTGAGAGAGGACGCACGTCATTTTGGTCACAAATGGTAACTTGCCATCGTTTTGGGCAATTATTTTGTTTAAAAGACATTTAACTAGATATGCAGATTTTTATAACTACTTATCCTAGATTACAAAAAGCATAACTTGTTATTCCAAAGAAGAGTAATATTTTCTAAAAAAAATATTTGCGTGTACACTATTTTTTTTTTCGATTCCGTATGTATTTTTATCGTATGTATTTTTTAGGCTGAAAATGTATTTGTATAGGGTGATGTATCAAATAAATGTATATACAAGTAAGACACAGTAACATCATAGATGAAAATACTTTTTATTTCAAGTCAAAACATTAGGTAGTTTTTGAATTATTGTCGTTTTTATAAACCTCGGCAAATTTATGACCGTGCGGCCGCGATCTCATTGAGCATACTCGTAACGTCTTTCGTCGCGGGTGGAGCAGAAGGGTTAATGTAAAATAATTATTCACAATTTTAGTGTAGATTTACAATATGTGTACAGGATGAAAACAATAAGCATGCCCAGTGGCTTAGTTCTTTAGTTTAAAATATATTCAGAAAGAGCCCATAATAAAAATTCGGTTATTAATTCGCAACATGACATGAAACTTAAAAAAAAATAAACGTTATAATACGGCCAAAATTCGTAGTTTTGTAACTCATGACTTTCCGATAGCAATTTTAGAAGGTAAGGTATTATCAACTGAATATGAGTTTTATGCACGCAATACGCATGAGGGTTGTGTTGAATTAGACTTTTTTATTTATCTATCAACATATATTTGAATGCATTTCGATATTTAAAAGTTTTAAGTATGTATCTATATCATCACGCCAGATCACTTATGGGGAGAGGCAGAGAGTACAGAGTTCCAACTGGTTCTTTCTTTACATATATCTCTGGTCCTCTCTGTAAGTCGGACCCGGTGGGTATCTGTAACGTGAAGTCCACATTCGGTTGGGCTTGTGCAATAGATATTGGCTATTCGTTGTGTATCGTTCACCACTGTTAAATCGCATTTAGCTTAAAATATTTTGTTTCTTATATCAGTTATGGGACAGATATATTATAACTAAAATTTAAACCAACGATTTTTATTCACAAATTATATAAATATTTTATAACAACTAATAAAAACTTTCAACATTTATAGAATCGAATAATTTCGTAAGCCTTATGAAAGATAAAGATATAAGAAGAAAGGTTAAATAAGAGATATAAAGGTATTGTAATTATTCAAGTCAGGGTTTTTAGGGGTACTGGCACACTAATACTGGTAAATTAAACGCCTTATTAGGTATGGGATTACGCATGCTTGTAGATTATGCCTTTGCAATTAATGTTGATGCGTTATCTTCGCTTGAAAGCATTCATTAATTTTATCAAGTTATAAGTTTTGCAAGCTTACTTAAGCATTTGGTCACATAAAGTGTGTCTGTTACCTAAGGTATATGATACATATGATTATGTAAAAAGTGTATGATAATAACTATGTACGTAAAATATGTAGACGATATATCAATTTCAGTGTGTATACAATTCATTAATTCTAATTTAAGAGTTTAGAAAGATGTATGTCTTTCTCCATTCAACCCTTTCCGAAATATTTTCCGTATTCTTTGAGATTCTCACACGACTTGACAGAAACTTTCCCCTTTAATTGACTGGTGTAGCTTATTCTGGGCATTCCTCTTCCTCTCTTTCCTTCGAATTTCCCTTCCAAGATGTTTTAAACGAAACTGTTATGTCGTTTGCTATATATATATATATATCTCTTCTTTCCTCTTCTATATTCTATCGTTTCTAATAGTAATCTTTTCCATTGATTCTTATTAGTACGTCTTAATTTGTCACTTTTTCTGTACAATACCTAAATGTAAAATATTTTTATCTATTACGTACATGTATCAAACGTAATACAAATTAACTTTGTCATAAAAAATAGTGCACACAATTTTGTACGCATCTGCATGAAACAGAACGTTATGAAATAAATGAACATAATTTGGAATGTGAAAACAATAACGTTCTTTTTTAATAAAATTTATAACCCTGGATAAAAATAGGGATTGTAATGGGTTTATGCATTATGTTGAGCCTTTATCATTTCTCAAAATCTTTAATTTATTTTATTCTGTATTTATTTATAAATTAAGTAGTATATGTACATGTATTACTTTCACGTTCCTTAATCATACTCTATAATAATTTGCCTATGTACTGGAAAGGTAATACATAGGCTCCAATCGAAAATATTTTTATACCTACAATATAATTCATATTGTGTAATATTCGTGTAAATCTAAGAACTCAATCTTATATTTGCTTCTGTGAATAGTTTGAAGTATTTTTTTCTGCTATAAATCTGCGAAACTGAGATGTACTATATTTGTGGACTTGACGTCTTTAAAACCCAGTGAACTAAGGTTCGAACCATCAATACGGTCTTAAACCCTATTATTTAACATAATAATTGTTTTTTAAGTATAATATGCTTTGTAATTTAATACCTACTTAAAGATTTAAGATTGTCCCGTTAATGTAGTGGAATGGCGAGGTTGGCGTTCACAAGGTCCTGGTTCGGTTCTTAGGTCGGACAAAGTGTTGTTGAGGGTGTCCTATCAAAAAATCTCAGTTCTGCTACTCTGGAGTATAGTTATCTGGAGTATAGTTATATTAACAGGCTTGCCCCTTCACGCCATTACATTGCGATTTGGCATCGACGGTGAAATTAGGGTGTACACAGTACATCTCTGCCACTTCGGCTTGGCGGTACGGATTATTTTCTTTTATAAACGGTAAGAAAAAACAGTAAAATAAATTTCACTTAGGGTGATTAAATAGTTAAAAATTACCCAAATAGACCAATCTTAAAATTGTAAATATTTGATTTTCTTTTAAACGTAGCCGTAAAATTTCCGTGTCGTGGGTGCGTTAACAAACATGATAATTCACATCGTATTTATTGAATTAGATATGAGTAATACTATAATTTTTTGTACTTGAGAAGGACAGACGGTTTTTAATTGCTGACCAAAATGGACTTTATTGTATTTATTATTAAGTGTGCGAAGTTGTAATAACAAGTATCTATTTGTACGGTTTAATACTGTTTCGTATTAATTGTTATAGGTTTGCAAAATAATTAGGTGATTCCAGAGATTAGTTAATATTTCAAAAGGTATTTTTTAAGATTACTCCTGTATCCGCTACTACACACATGCCGGCGGGAATGGCCTCCAGTCTTTTCCCGGGCAGGGTAGCCGGTTTAAGGTAACGTGTTTCAAATAGGACGGGACGGAGCGAAATATTTTGTAGGGACGGGACGGAATTGTCATTGTTGACGGGGGCGCGATGGGCCGGGTTCCCGCTGCGTATGCACAATCGCTCTATAGATTTTATAATGAAAAATGTATCCTTTCTATATTGTTCATAATAACGCCATTTATAGCAATATCTGTACATTTATAGCAATAACGCCGTTCATAATAACTGCCATAGTTTTATGATCTATATAGAAATTATGCAATTTTAGTTTCATATCACTTTTAAAGTGCATGCATCTATTAAACACGTCCCTTTCTTATTATATTTTCCTCCTTATATCTTCCATTATATCCCCTCCGTTCTTATTATACCCCGTCCCGTCGCCGCCATGTCCACTTTCTAACTCTACTTACCGGCGGCCGTGCAACCGGCATAGTGTGTAGAAGTCATATCGCTTGCCATTTGTCAAATTATATTATTGTTTACTTAATCATTATTATAAAGATGTGTACAGTATTCACGATTTAGCTTGCCCGGATTCAAGTTAGCTTCTCCAAGCAGTTCTGCGTGCATAGTCGCTAAGAAAAGAATTATTATAAAAATCGTCTTACCTATTAAAGTTCAATTACCTTATTTCGTTCTATAAGGAGTGGTAACGAGTACTAATTACAAGGTATTTGGCGTAAGTCGCCCAACAGTGTCACAAAGTATAATACATGAACAATGTTATATTCATAACGCTACGCATCATAGCGTTAACATTAATCCGGACAATATAAATAGCGCGTACTATAAAGCTTACGATTTGTGATGAATATTATAAGGCATCAACTGAACTTAGATACATTGATAATGGCGGTTGAAGTGGACTGGTAGGAGAGTGAGAAAACGTAGACGATGTTGTCAAGATTCGCTCCTCTCGCTCGTTTATTGCTCGCTATTGATCTAAACATATTTTACTTAAGTTGTCACTACATATTTTGATCACGGTATGCTGTCATTGTAATACTAACTAAAGTTAAAGAGGACAGAAAGAATTTTTATTGGATCTCACTAGTTTCAGTAAAAATTGATCAAGTCACTAACCACTTTCAGTGACTCATGCAAATCATATGTATGATAATTTGGATTGTCCAAAAAAAAAATGTGTTTCTTGCGTGTGTAATCGAGCTTAGCCGACGATGTCACATTAAGCTATTTTAATATAGTAATAATATTTCGTTGCAACCAAAATTATTTAGTAATTTTGTAAAACCTGTCACTAATGTTGATTGTGATTACACGCATATATTGTATTGTAATTATTAGTTACCTATTAATCGTTTTGCAATTCAAATGCTTGTAAAATGTAGTACAAAATAATTAATTTGTAGTTGTCGCAATAGTTGTGTTAAATTATGGGAATAGAATTTATTTAGTTGGATTTTTTGTTTTATTTATACGTCTCTCAAGTGATTGCATGTGGCTGCCGCTCGCGGCGCGAATATGAGCTCCCTTATCAAATTAATAACGTGGCGATAAGGACTACGTGATAGAACGTGATACACTGAGTGCGAGACGGAGGCGCGGCGTTGATGTCGAATGGGTGCAACTCATGTTCGTAGATAGTTCGTAGCGTTATCGGGAAAGCGCGGGAAAACCGCGGCGCCGAGCGCTCGGTTCAGTAGGCTCGCGCCCGCCGACAGAGATGGACGGGTCCGCGCGCGCGTTCGTTCTAGTACTCGCGGTCGTTGCGCTCGCGGTCGCGCGCGCCAACATACCGTCGCATGATAATATTCTCAGAATACAATTGTGGGACGCGGAGGGCCTTAGTAGGGACCCCATCACCACGCCGGCGCCGACCACCGCGTCTCCTTCACGAACCACCAGGCGCCACAAGTTGAAAGTCAACTTGGACTCTCTTTACGATGCCATGCTGGAAGAGAGCCGCAGCGGTGGCTTTGGCCGGTTCACGAGGCACAAAGTGCGGCACAAGCGGCGCCGGCCCCGGCAGACCGGGACCGACCTGCCCTGGAGGTTCCACTCCGGCGATAAGCTGATTAACGTAGATGTGTACGACTACAACGTGCCGTGGGAAGTTATAGAAGCTGACGGTTACGTGAATGGCAGTGCAGTGAGTGACAGTGCGGGTTCCCCAGTGGAGGGTTCGCGGGACACGTCGCCGCCGCTGCCGCTGCGACAGCCCGAGGAAGAGGTAATGAACGTGAGCAAACACAGTATACATTAATGTAACGACCCCTTTCATCGTTATCGTCGCCCCGAGGTGGTTAATAGCCATTCACAGTACTGATAGCCTGCCGGCGTTGCCGTAGGGATTTCTATTCACCGGTCCTTTTCAGTGCGACCCTCGAGCGACGATGCGTTGATAAAAGTGAATGCCCTTCATTGTTTTTAAAATATTTTCTCGCCGGCTGCATGTAGATGGTATCGCGGCGCGCGGACGCGATGAAAAATAATTTTCAAGGGGAGATTGGCTCACTCGCAGTCTCTTATCAGCAGATATGTTTTACAGATTATCTGGTTTGTGCCGTGGATGTTTATTTCTGCTGATATATTTACAACTCTGTTTCGTAATATTTTTGTTATCAGTGATCAGTCATCATTGAGTTAACCCAATAAAGTTCACAGAAATTCATGTAGGTAGGCACTTTAAATGATAAGATTATGATCTTACCTTCCGTGAAATTGTTCGAGTCTTAGTCATTGACTTTCTTATTAGGATGTTTAAGATTGCATCATTAACTTCCTATAGACATATTAGGTGCATTTTATTGATTATTAATGGAATTTACATATTCCGAGAAATGTCTCTATAAAACCAACTTTCAACTTGTTAAGGAGGGCTTACATCGGGAGGTGTCCAAGTTAGAAGATACTTAGCATACCATACATGTTCTTTGCATACTTTAAGAAACTTATCTACTTAGGTAGTAGGACTATCCTGACTATTTTGCGAGATCTGCTATTTTATTATTCATTAAGCGAGATCTTACACCTTTTAAAATGACCTAATTTTTTTTGTAACTAAAACATAAAACCTCTAATAGCAGTACTGAAATGTGAAGAAATATTTGTTGATTTCCAAATTAACTTTAAGTAAAATTACATATATTATTAGGTACATGCAATTGGAAATTTCCATATTCGGTATTGGAAACTTAACTGGTGAATATGTTATAATTTTCGTATAATTTACTTCTGTATTTCTTCATATTGTATGTAAGACTTAATAAATAAATAAATATTATAATTAACAAATTAATTTCGACATAATTATACAGATCTGGAAATAATTACTGAGTCAGTGAGCCATACCATCGTCAATTTCCATCAGGGGAGATAGGGATTAGTCGCTGACCAATCCTTAATAAAAAAATGTTAAGAAACGTCAATTTCACAAAATAACTTATATTTGAAGTGCATCTCTATGTATGTCAACGCTTCCAAAGAATAGATTAAGCTCACACATGACTGGATTTTAACGTTCGACCTTTACTGTTGCGAAACTAAGGGTCGTGTGAAGCACGGAGGGTTGGCCCAGTCTATCATACTTTCACATTTATTCGCATCTTACTATTAACATAACATAGTCGTATATTACTCCTATTGCGCTCGCTTGAATTCATCTTTACAGGGTTTTGCATGATTTAATTTTCAAGCTCTATGAAAACACTTCCGTGATACACTTGAGTCTATTTTCAGAGGTCGTTTTAGTTTGCGTGTGGTTGCCGAGGCTAAATTAGTGTAATGCCAGTACGATTTACTTTGTATGAGTAAAGTTTTTAAATAGGATAGGTTAGGTTAAAAAATACATAAATTTTGGATTGGGTAAAATTTTGGTGTATTTTAGTTATAAGCCACAGCTGGCACAGTATTTAACACAGCACAGTATCACAGCATCTAAATAGCACAGTATCTAAATATCACATGCTTAACATACTTTCCAAACCTGCACCCTCTACTTATTGTTCAGTTATAAAAATATAGGATATTCTAGTTTTTCAAGTGGCAATCTGAAAAGTAAACCGATCTCGTTATCTCTACAAGTAATATGGAGCGTGAAAGATGCAAATTGAGCATTTTCCATAAATTATACAAAAAATCCACCACTCGATTGAATGCACGTAAAAGTTACCTATAAAAACCAAATCTGAAATGCTAAAACATAATATTATTACGATCGATAGTATCGACGATAAATATGTACTGGGAGATAAGATACGAAGATACATAACTCAGTTTCTCCGTATGAATAATCAATTTCATAAACGTCGATTCCGATTGCCAATCAGACACCTATCGGCCATACGTTATCTCGTTTGCGTCGTCAGTTAATCGTTTACCTGAGCTAAGTTACAACCCTGACCGCGTGCACGCCCTCCGCCCGCAGCAGGTCGGCGCCAATCAACCGGAAATTAGGCACAAATCGATAATTTCCCAGTCAATACTGTCCACTATACGACGCCTCGCTAATAGAGTCTGATTGGATAGTCTAGTCCATCTCTTTGATGCGACATTTCAATCAACTGAGTCGATGTTAGAGTATTGATAGCTTTATTTCTGCTCAATAATTTGGGTAGATATGAATATGTACGTCCATGGTTAGTGGTTAGTGAGCTTAAGTCACTTCGCTCACTGGATCTAGTGGTTGCGGGTTTAACCCGCATGGGGGAAATCTTTGTGTGACCCACAAATGTGTAAGCATTTTTATATGTGAATTTCATGTTTGTGAAGTCACTCACAACTAGTGTTGTAAAACGCTCGAGACGGCGCTTAAAACGCTCGACTTCAGCTCTCATTTTTACAACACTGCTGACAAAACAAGCGTGGGGCTACGTTTTTAAGAAATAAAAATATCCGCCTAAGCTGTCCTACTGCAGGTCGAAGGCCTTTCCTTTATAAACTACCATGCGAACTTAGTGCATAGTACTACTACTACTACTATATCATCACGCCAGATCCCTTGCGGGGTAGGCAGAGAGTACAGAGTTCCAACAAGCTCTTCCCTTACATACCTCTTTGTAGAGCATATTGATAGAGAAAATTCGTTTTAACAGCAGGTTCTGTTGGAAGATCTCAAGCAGATAAGGCTTCTAACTCAGCTTAACGACTACTTACCACATCAAGTGGTGACAAAGACCAATGGGTGCCTTCCGAAGAATGGAGATGCCACAAAGGTTCACCCATTCCAAAATGATCGATTCGAACGCTGCTCATTACGATCGCTAAGAGCACTGCAGTCCAGCAGCATTACGAAGGTCTCTGTACTGGATATATTACAAATATTTTGCAAAGTACTAACAATACTCTTAATAATGAAGGGATAAAGTATGCTGCATACATCTAGATCAACGTCCAAGTCATTTTGGTTACTTCTAAATCGTAAAAGCTGTCAATGCTATACCGCGCATTTTGCTCCTTACCTGACCAATAAACGAACATGAAAATCGCGCTGTATTTTGTTATAGTTGACACTATATATCCAATATAGACGTCTACGTTGCGGCTGACCATCACGAAGTCCTGGGTTTGAATCCTACTTTAAAACCCCTTCGTAACACTGTCGGCGAAATTTGCGTGTTTACAAGATGTATCGTAAATAACGCAAGATCTCAGACATCCCGATTAGATGATGCTTCACAAATTCAATACGAAAAACATATTTTCAAATTTAAAGCTTTTTACCCTTTTTTAAGTACTTTCATACCTCAATTAACAATGAAACTTGTATGTGAATGTGTGTATTAAGAAATACGTTTTAGAAATGTATTCGAAATCTCCGTATTGCTTTGCAGTTTTTTATAGCGCATCGAAGGAGTAAAAACATTAATTGCAATTAAAAAAAAAAAAAAATACATTAAAATTGTTGGAATCAATTCAGTTACCGATTTAGAACAAACTACTTACAGCTTGTATAGTACAGCTCTGCCATATCCGTTAGGGGATCGTAGGTGTGACAGTATTTTGGTGTGTTTATATGTCTCTTTGTAAAATAGTATTTGTCTGCTTGTATAGTTCAAAATAAAAAAAAGCTAGTAAAAGGCATTTGAGGGTCAGCATTTAATTTAGGTTGCTTCAGTGTGTGAGTTAACTAGATATATAGTATACCTACCTAAAAAGGACGTTGAACTGTTAATTAATGTATATCCATATGATTCATCATAGTACCTACATATACCAATTAATTAAATAATGAACTTAGGGAATATGGCGAGCAATTAAGTACCCCGCCGTTAACCTTACGAACACATTTGCCCCCTAACTATGACGGAACGTTATTGCGAACACACTTTAATAATGTACCAAAACCTTTGTTCCTTAGTGTATACAAATCATAACTTTATCCCTAGTGCCATAGTTAATTATTATCTAAAACCTCAAGTAATATCATTTAAGTAAGAAATTTGTCTTACAGCTTTATTGGTATAGTGACGAATAACGTGCGTAGCGATCACGAGGTTCTAGTTTCAAATCCTAGGTGGAACAAAATGTAATTTTTTGATAGATTAATTTGAAGTACAGTCCGGAGTCTGGCATTGTGCCTTGTATAATGGCAATAGGCTCGCCCCCCATTGTATATGGGATATGGGACCCCGATATGGGACCTAACATTATCGGTGAAAAGTGGGTGTACATAGTATACCTCTGTCACTCTCGCTTGCGGAATATAGGCGTGACGGTGTTCATTTTTTATATTGAGAAACTTCTCTCATTTAATATGGTCAGTATACAAATAAGTCGACAGTTAATTTAGGATGATTTCATGCTCAAATAAACCCAATTACCTAGAATGTTCAACCGGTTTATTAATTTTATTTTAAGTATGATTTTATTACCTAACAAAGGAACGGGTATAATAAAATTAAAACTTTATTATAACCTAGATTTTATGAAATATTACAATTGGTTTATTGTAGATACCTAAAAGCCGAGTTTATTAATGCTTAGAGAAATTTAGATACTAACTATAATATACTTTTTTTGTATTTGGGAGGCAATAGAGTTTAGTTTAGTGATTAGCAGTAAAAAAAAGATAATGTGCTTAATACTATCGGATACTAATTATTCAATTAGTAGGCTAAATAAATAGCTGCAAAGTTCTATGATACGGATACATGGAGAACGGAAAAACATTTTTAGTCTAGTTGTTTTTAAATGATGTTGAACAGCTGGAAAATAAATCTAAAACTGGATGCGTAAAACCAATCGTTTCATTAAACGCTTTAGATGAGCGTATTAGGTACTCAAACTAGTTGGTGAGTAAAATACTCTTTTATTTAAATATTCTTGCTATTGCGCTAACAATCCTGTAGGATCCTGAAGAATCCTGAGGGCTCGTGTGTCGCGTTCATGTTCATTTAGTAAATTTGTAGTATGACAAGGATAGCATATCTTGCTAGCGTCAAGCTAATGACAATATTATCGTTCTAAGCTCTCTGAGCAAGATTGCTATTTAAACTTAACTATCCTCATTAAATTTACGACTTCCGTCTTTACGGAACGTAGGTAAGAGACCGTCAGAAAATCGTAACAAAAAGTAATAATAACGATGTTCTCTTTTGTGACAGGCATTATAAAAAGGGAGATGTAATTCCTTAGTGAATCAAACATCTGCCTTTGAAATATTGTCAGTCGTCAACCAAAATAATTATCTGTTCTTCGCGTCCCCCGATCGTTAAGCGCGATGAAGCGAATATTTTAGCGAAAATCGATGGCTTTAACTTCCTTGTACCGCACTCCCTCATCGCACCTGTGACGACATTCATGTTTTTTAACAAAGAACAATATGGTGACAGTTTGTTAGGAACTTTTCACCCTTGGAAGCGGAAAAGAAAAAGTTTTTGTATTCCATTTAACTAATAGTTTCCTGGGATTTTGTTTATTCTTGTGGGGGGTTGTATATTACGTAAGTATGAAAGTTCTTTGATGTTGGATTGCATAGTTAGTACAATAAAAAATGGTTATTAGAGTGTTGATAAAAAAGTGACTATTTATTATTTTAGAATTTCCTATAAAAAGTCTGCATAAAAAGTTGCCTGATCACGAGGTTTTGTGCTCCAATCTTGGATAGGACAAAAATGTTAGTTATATAATAGTAATGTTAGTAATATTCTATAGAAATAAAATCTGATATATGAAATAAAACTATTTTACGGATTTTATCGCGGTTTATTTTTTTATTTTTAGTTCCCGACGTTTCGAGTGCTTTGCAGTACCCATGGTCACGGGAGGGACTCACACATAAACCGCGATAAAATCCGTAAAATAGTTTTATTTCATGTGTAATATTCGCCTAAATCTAAGAACTCAAAATTTGATATAGGCCTGGAGTCTGGCGTTGTAGCTAGAGTAATGACAATAGTCTCGCCCCCTCGCCACACATGGGACATAAAATCATCGACGAAAAGTGGGTGTACACAGTATTGCTTTGCCATGCCCGCTGAATTGGGCGAGACACTATCTTAAAAAAGTCCAGAAAATTAACCTAATAACGAACATTGACAAATTATTCTGTTTCTTATTTTTCAACTAATATTTTGCGAACCTGTATTAGCTGCATCAAACATGCAGCTAATACAGTCTCACAAATTTTTTTATCACACAATGCTCGTATCATCGAATCTTCACGGAAAAAGTTTACAATTCCAACTGCATTATCAACCACAGATATGTTCCCGACAACACATTGTTTTATTTATAAGCCGTACGAAGGACAAACAACTTCTATCGCTTTGTCTGAATTAGCGATACTTATTGCGAGTGCCATAAATCAATGCGATGACTTATATTGCTTAATTTATCTTTATTGGATGTGTTCCGGCGAGTACGAATAACAAAGGAAAGTTATGCTCGGCTTTTACTTATACGATATCCCGGAGTGTAAGTTATAGATCGTGGATAATAATAGAGCGAGTTACTGGGGCCTTTGTTGGTTATGGAGATGTTGGAAATTGGAATAGTTACATATGTAATTTAATTAGACGCCTTAGAAGGTTCTATCTCCAGTCGAAAGACGTCCACTGCATGACAAAGGTAAGAAGGTTACTTAAGTTTATTTCAAGTCATGATGACGGCTCGCTTAATTTATTTAAGTTTCTAAATGGATTTTAGGGGTTAGGTATAATTTAGGGTCTAATTACTTATGTAAAGAGGTTACTACAATGAAGGATCTAATGGCTATCGTCGGTAATAATTTTCACAAGTTTCAGTCTTCAAAAGTTTTACTAACAGGCTTACTACAAATTAGGTATAAGTAAAAAAATAAAAGGTTGCATGTAAAAAAGCTGGATGAGTGCAACACACGCAGGTCGTCCTGGTGATCTTTGCGGGAAGCAGTGGACGTCTGCTGATGATAAAAATATAGAAATGAAAACGTTTAACACCGTCACGTGTGGTGTCAGAGGTGTACGATGTTAGGTCCCATGTAATAGGGAGTGAACCTATTGCCATATATCGGGCACAACTCCAGACTCCGGACTCATACTGGGAAATTTTTAGTTAGAAAAACTTTATTTGTCCGACCTAGGATTTGAACTCAGGTTCTCGTGATCACCAAACGATGCGCTTTACTACTAAACCAACGAGGCAGTCAAAATGTTTATGTACATCTTATTACAGTACTCATTTATATATTATATATTTTAGGCACTACCTATCTGTCTTTCTTTTCATTATTTTTATAACAAGAATATTTACGATGGTAGATACACACGAAATACTTCAGTACTCCGTGGTACCCACCTTCTCTTTAAAAATACTCTTACAATATTGACATAATAATAATATGCTAACGTTGTGAAAACATTTTGATTGATGAATCCACCCGATCAGCCGACCTACATTGCCGTAATACGATAATATTTCCATATTTCCCCCTGCATCACAACGAGGCGTGAGTTTTTTCATTTAAATTCATCTTATTCATGTTTAATAATGATATCTTTTCTGTAATATTTGTAATTGAAATGGATGACGTCTGCCTCTTACGTTTTAACCTTAGACTAAAACTTGTATGGAGGGAGCATTGCTAACAAAAATGGCGCCTAAAACGGCCTCTGTGTGCGTGATGCCACTGTACAATTCTACTTTTTTTTCAAAAGCTGTTTAAAAAAGTTATCTACCATATGGGTAGATGTATGTATGCCGTTTCTGCGCGCACGATGATAGATCTAGACAAGTTATTCATCTTAGGTTTGGAGTCAAGATCTTTGAGTGTTTGTACTGCAGTCTTTCGGCTGGTGATGTCAAAATCCAAGTCAAAGTCAAAATGTTTTATTTGAAGGCCAACAAGAGCGCTTACAAACGTCAAAAATTATTATTAATCGGAACATGGCCTTACACTGAGAAGATCCGGCGAGAAACTCGGCGGGTTAGTCTTTTAATTCAATTGGACTAGCTTTTCTATTTATCATTCTTTTTTCACAAAATTGAATTTCAATATCATAGTATTTTACAAACTATATTTAGGAGTTGCCGAATGAGGAGCTGCTCAAACCCAATAAGTTTTATCGTCGATATATTCCGAACTATTATAATATCCTTTAATAGATAGTCTAGTTTCCATAGCTTTTTAAATTTATTAATAGGCATATTTCGGATAGCTATCGGTAATTTGCTGTAGAAGCGTATACATTTCCCCATAAAAGAGTAGCTAATTCTATGGAGAAGAGTAGAATGTACAATAAAATCATCTTTGTTCCGTGTACTAACATAATGATGATAAATCAAGCGCTATCATATACTAGCGACCCGCCCCGGCTTTGCACGGGTGAATTGTACATATCATAATATATAATAATCTTTTCTCTTGAATCACTCCGTCCATTGGAGAAAACCGTACAAAAATCAGGTCTATAAGAAAAGAACCTGTTGGAAATCTCTATCGTTTAACTACTCCGCAAGGGATCCTGCGTGTTGATATAGATAAACGGACGATTTAGCGCAGTGGTTAAGAGCTCTGCCCACTGCGTTTAATAGTCGCGGGTTCGAGTCCCGCACGGGACAAATCTTTGTGTGATCCACAATTATTTGTTCCGGTCTGGGTATTTGTGTATGTGAATTTTCATGTTTGTAAACGCACCCATGAAACAGGAATAAATCCTAGTGTGGGGCTACTTTAAAAAAAAAAAAAAAATAACTTGATGATATTTGAGATAAAGACTAAATACATATACTTCTCTAAATATTTGACTGCTTTGAATTCTTCCTTCCTTAATGAAAACCTTCTCGTGAAAATAATAAAACATTTATAAATTTATTATCTATATCTAACGCTTAATACATTAAGGTTACTTGCTGTATCACTTTGCTACTTCGCGTCTACGTAAAGAAACCGACATTTACACGTCTGAGGATTACCGTCGAAGACAGCTAATTTACTGGGACATGCATCAAGGGGAACATCGCCCGAAGATTTATGAAGAAACGTTTAAGTGATTGGTAGCAGAGTAGAGTAGACTGCGACATATAGTAGGAAAGCTGGTAGCAGTAGACACACTACGTAGGTATAGGTAAAAAGCGTTGATAGAGAATCAAAATATATGAGGACTGGTAAATTGCAAGGGGTCTGGCGTGATGATATAGATAGATAGAGACGTAGAGACTTTACTTAATAATAAGTAGGTATAGATTGAGGGAGAGATGTAGACTTAAGCAAATAGGTCGGTGTAGGTTGGAAGATACACTCTCTCAAGTCAATTTGTGATAGAAGGCTTTTGCTCAGCAGTAGAGTTCAATAGTCTGATTATCTATATGTATTACTAGCAGTTTCCCGTGACTTCGTACCCGATCGACAACAGCGCCACCTATTGGGTCTATATTGTATAGTCTATATTACTTCTGAATACGGTAGCTTTCTAATGGTGAAAGCATTTTTGTAATCGGTCCAGTTGTTTTTCAGTTTATACGTTACATACATACAAATTTTTCTTCTTTATAATATAACTATAGATAGGTAAAAGGCTTCGAAAGATACAAAGATAATATAAGAGAAATACAGATTATTTATGTACAGAATATGTGAATTGTAAATCGGACCGGAATATGTACATAGATAGCATTGTCTCTACATATTGTGGTAACTAATTAAACTATATAAAAAGAGGACAAATTTATGAAGCAGAATGCCTACCCAGTTGTAGAATAAGTAGAGACCTTTTTGTGTATTTAAAAAAAAACCAATTTGTCATTATAATACCTTTCAAATTACTAAATGCTACTGATGCTATAATATATCAGGTCAGTAGTTTATTTTTGATCACACATTATGAGCATGGTAACGTGACGAGGTGTGAATTATAAGTACTTATGGAGGAAACAAAATATACAAAATAACATTACTGATGTCACACATTATTTTATTTCATATATACTCTCTGCCTACTTCGCAAGCGATGTGACGTAATAATATAGATAGGTAGGCACTTTTTTTTCTTCCTGGTTGGACTCCAGTTATATTAACGAATTTTGCACAACAATAAAACTAAAGGAAACTTATTTCCTTTTCTCTACCAGACAGACATAAAAAATGTAAGTAGTGTCCACGCAGTACAAATTTAAACAGAGTGAACTCTTTGACTATGAAATAAACCTTTGTCGTTCATTCTGCTGTACGCCTTTATGTGTAGCCATAAAAAAGGACAAATTTCTAACATGTCGTCGCTTACATAGTACGAGCAAGTATTATGTGGACACAAAGTATCTATTTCTGGTTTAATGTCTTTATCACCCAGCCGTGTGGGAGTCATAGCGGACATGTTAGTCTGTTTAAACAATACCATTTGCCTACGCATAAGTGTAACGTATCCAGATAATTAAATAAAGATTTCATGTGGGAAATAAAACCGGTCCATAAACAATGACAGCAATTTATAAAGAAGAAAATTATTATTTTAAATTTACTCTTGGTTTAAACTTTTAAAAATATAACTTTGGTTATGGTGGCTTCCGTATCAACTATATTTTTGTGATGTATTTTTATAAGTTCAAATAATTAGTATAGTATACTTTAGAAAAAGCCAAGTGGGATGAACGGGGCTTCAATTAAGGACTAATATTCAAGGCTACTATTTAAAAAAAAACGTAGCCCCATACTACGATTTATACCTGTGTCGTGGGTGCGTTTACAATCATGAAAATTCACATACACAAATAGTCAGACCGAAACAAATAGTTGTGGGTTACACAAAGTATTGTCCCGTGCGGAAATCGGACCCGCGACTATTAGAAACAGTGGGCGGAGCGGATTAAGCTCTTAACCACTGCGCTAAATCGCCATCTACTATTCTAGCACATTTTGCTGTCAATATAACGAATATTTTAATAATTATCAACGGGGTTAGCACGAGCTGCAAGATTTTTCTAGCGAAACTTGTATCCAAGACAAATTAGTCTGGTTTATATGTCAATATAATACAATTTTTGAATGCTTTTTCTAGTGTCAAACTTTTGTTACGGCATGCATAGCATGTTAAACAAAACGATTATCACACGTCTAGGACAAAATAAAAAATCCGTGATTTATGTCTTGTCACGCCGGCTGTGTATCCCCGCTGATTTGGAATTACAGACATGCAGTATAAAAAATAAACGCCCTGCTAAATGAGTTATTAAAACCGGTTTAGGACTAACAGGAACTCGCCCTGACGGGCCTGACGACCGTCGCTTTACCCGTAATATTGGGTATCAGTGTAAGTTAATGCTAGAGTTACTAAATAACACTCATTAGTAATAAAGATAGGGATCGTCCAGGACGTGGAAATGACGGAGCCAGTTCGCAGATTTTATCTCGAATACTTAGAATATTAAGTTGGAGGTTAATTAGAAAATTCTCATTAACGTGAGGTGATGATTTTGTGTAGAAGCCAGCAACGTCGTAAATGTTGATACGGAAACCGATTTTTCATTACGTTATAGTAATGATCTAAGGAATTCCTTTGAAGAAGGGTTAAGCTTGATTGGCTTTAAATTATCAAAGATAAGGGTTTTAAACGCTACAAGGCTACATTGTAGTTAATTTTTCAATTTAAATGACTCTAGATTTTTTGATAGGTAGGTAGGACAGGTTGAATTTTTTTTTTTATTCTTTTTATTTTTTTTTTTAAAAAACGGAGCCCCACACTTGCATTTATTCCTGTGTCGTGGGTGCATTTACAAACATGAAAATTCACATACACAAATACCCAGACCGGAACAAATAATTGTGGATCACACAAAGATTTGTCCCGTGCGGGACTCGAACCCGCGACTATTAGACGCAGTGGGCAGAGCGACTTAAGCTCTTAACCACTGCGCTAAATCGTCCGTCAAATAATAATAAATGACACGTTTAAGAATAGGCTTTATTTATTATTAAATCTCAATAACGGTGCAAAAAGAAGTGGCTGTATTTTTAAATCAGGAAGGCAGTTAATATTTCTTTAATAACTATTTAAACATAAATTAGATGAGGGTAGAATTGTATCATGATAGCCAATTCTCGTAAGGTATGATATAAAAATTCGCAATAGCCCTAAAGATGAAGAGGAGGGGTGGTAGTAGAAAAAGGTTAAGGTCACAAATAGGCATTGCGACAGTCACTAAACTATGTCAAGACACAAGGCAAGAGACAAGGCAAAATACCGCCTTACTTCCAACCGGCTTGGTCCAGTGGTTTCGGGTTCGATCCCCGCACGGTACAAATGTATGTGTGATCCACAAATTTATGTTTCGGTCTGGATGTTTCTGTATGTAAATTTTCTGTTTGTAAACGCACCCACGTCATAGAAATAATTCCTAGTGTGCGATACATTTCATTTTGAAAATAAAGCTTCACTAGTTCATGAAACATCTCAAAAAGAAGAATCTTACGTTCCTAATTGGACACGTAAACCAGGCTTTGTTTCATATCACCATTAATGTGTTTCTAGTTCATTGACTTAGGCAGTAATTTCATCACTGGGAGTTTCTCATTAAGGTACTTTGTTATCAAATAGGGATTTTATCAGCACATGTTTTGTTTCATCTAAGTTAGATTACTACGATTTAACAAAGCACCTACTGTTAGTGATTATTATTTAGGCGTGTAAGTTTATTAACGTCGAGTTGGTTAAGTCGAATCAATTCTGTCAGTTTGTTTTGATCAGTTTCTTTCTTTGAGATTCGTGTACATGACATTCCGAAGTGGTGGTAGAGTCTTTGTTACTTTTCTAACAAATAACAAAATATTATTACTTAATATGAAGTACAAGTGGAAATTAGCTAATTAATTTAAATGTTCTATCTATCTATATCATCACGCCAGCTCCCTCGCGGGGTAGGCTGAGAGTACAGAGTTCCAATAGGTTCTTTCCTTACATACTTCTCTGGCTTCCTCCACTCTCATAGTTCGTCTCATACACACTCGCCGGTTACGGAGACTCTTGACTTGCCCTTCAGATAAGACACGGTCTATTTGGTCCTGGTAAGATAGTCTAGGTCTTCCCCGGTACCTACATCCTTCCACTTTCGCATTGTATATCTGTTTTGTCATTCTTTCTTCTGGCATTCTTTCTATATTTCCGAACCAACGGAGCATACCCTTTCTCATCTTTACACCGATACTATCTTTCATACCTACTCGCTTTCTTACTACGCTGTCGCGAATTTAAATGTTTTTATGTAAAAATCTACAAATATGTACATAATAAAAGCTATTGCTTATTGTACATACGCTTCTTTAAATTGATCATGTTTAGACTGTTAGATCACCGTATTTTGGAAGAGAAGTTAAGTCCTTGATACAAATTACCATTAAGGTAGTCATTAAGGCTAGTTACAGTCTTACCTGCCTGTCTTATCTTCTGGCCTGCAGCGAAAATCGGAACTAACGCTGTCATTAAGTGAAATGTCACTTAATGACAGTAGCAGAGTTGCCGTTTACAAATGAAATGTACCGAAGTCCTTCTTTAAATTAGTATCCGTGCGGACGGACCCACCTGTAGAAATATTTCACTGGAAGTCAGAAAATTTTACTAAATGATAAGCCTAATTGAGATTTTGAAAAAAAAAAATTGATTTTCTTCATGTATTTTAAAACTTAATTATTAATAATATTTATATTTAATGCAAAAAACTTAAAAAAAATAATTAATTAATTATAAACAAATATTGATAAAATTTAAATTAAGATCACGTGACTATAAACGCGCCATGATTGGTCACCATAGTTGTGACGTCATAATGTTATAGCTATTTAATAACAGTACAGCGTTTACGGCTATTACACGTGACTAGACAATAATATTGAAAATTTATAGCTAAAAAACGAGTTGTTAGTTGGTTCCGATTAGCTATGTGTGATGTGATGAAGTATATAATAATTATTTGATCTGTATACTTAGATAAATAATAATTAATAACAATGGTGCTAAGAAATACTTACATCGAAATGATCTTCACACCAAAAAAAAATCGATTTTGTTTTGGGATTATGACGCACTGCTTGAAACCATTTATTTCGAAGTTTGTCATCTTGGGAAACATTTAAACATTTTGTTAGGAGTTGTTTTTGTAGTATTCGTACATAATGGTACAAAACAAGAACGATAACTTTTGAGGTTGGACATTTTTAATATAAATTTGAATATTTAACAATGACAACAAAATTAAATAGATCAAAACACTGTACTTATTATTTCTATATCAACTGCAATGAGTGAAAACTAACATTATGACGTCACATGCGCTCGGGTTTGTTCGGGAGCTGTCGGCGTGTCTTTGGTACTGGATTCAAAAATTAATTTTTATTTTGAAATAACGTTTGATTTATTCCGAAAAAGAATAGTTTTGTTATAAAACTTATATATTATGATCTTTCCATTCATCACAAAAATTAAAAAAATTACACACCAGCGCCCCCTATCAATGTCATCCATGAGTCAAAAGATCCTTGTCGCACTATACAAGCTATATGAGCAGCTTGATCAGTTCCAATTCCAGTTGACTTACTATGTTTGTAGTACTACAACTAGAGAAGTTACTTCAAATTAAAAATGGCGCATAACTTGATGACTGCGGAGTTAGCGAGGATGTTTGAGTTTTCATAGATATCAAAATCTTATGTTTCTCGATTTGTTTAAACAGTATCTCAATGCGTACGCATATTTTTAAAATTAAACTTAGCACTTGAACGAGGCACGTTGTGGCAACCACCTGGCACAAAGTGAGTTAGAGTGTATGAACTCTTTCTTTTCTTCTTTCTTTTTTATTGTATACAGTGCGAAGAAAACAAAAGTTTACAATTAAGAAGTATACAAAAAGGCGAGCTTAACTCAAATATGAGTTGTCTTAAGTGTTGTAAAAACGCTCGAGTCGGTGCTTAAAACGCTCGTGTCTTCTACGTGTTTTAATGCCCGTGATCGTCGACTCAGCGCTAAACGCTCGACTTAAGCGCTCATTTTTACAACACTAGTTGTCTTCCAGCGAACCTTTGTTCCGAGTGTTAAGAGATGAGGAGATGAATAAGAGTCACTCTAATTTTTGCAACAAAAAATTGTTGAGGTGACTTCTGTAGTACGTACGTAAAAAGTATGGTAGCGTAGGAGACATTCATTTTGCGTATATCATATACAGATCTCTATTATTACAAACCATAAAACTCTATGATCATAGTTCCCTTGTGTAGATTATTATATTGCCTACAAGGAAACAATGATTGCTGCCTGATTGAAATGTCTTTGACTTCCATTGACATTTCGTGTTCACAGCAGACTCATTCATTATTCAGTCGTATTCTGAATGTAAGTAACTTGTTTCAAATAACAATATTTTGGAAAGTACGAATGGAAACTATTAATATGTAACAAGATTTATTATTCGAGTAGAGAATTTACTTAAAAAATAAAGAATGTGTGAAAATACTGTTAAATGCAATTAACGTGTATAATTATTTTCTCGAAATTAACTAAGTATATTTCATTTTTCTGTGTTACTGTACCCCATGTCATCAAATAATGTAACAAACATTTCAACCCTTTGGAAATAAAAGAATTTTGAATTATTTTTTTTTATTATTATTTACTAGAAAAATTTGCTGTTACTTTTTATAACCTAATAAATCAACTAGTCATCCGACTCTACAACCATATGTTACAATCTTATTATACGAGATCAGTTTACTCATTCGAAGATATTTAAATTCAAATAGATAAATCCAGTAAATTTGAATTTAGAATAAAAATAAATTTATTTTCAACGGCAATTTGTTACGAACGAGTAGTGATGTATCGATATTTCGTAATTATTTCCATTACATCGGCGCGGTGCACATTCATCTTATTTTGAAACTAGTTGTCGTCTTTGGAGGTATACATTATAGTGCACAATCAGTTGGATTGTGTGTTGGACAATAAATAACATCTTAGTACTCGTTGAGAAGCGACTAATTAAGTTCTTGTGGGTTCGGACAACGCGTGGGCGATATCCCATCTAACGATTCAGGGAATAGTATTTATGAGGAAATTAAACGCTATTCTCGCTGGCCTACGAGTTGTAATCGATAGTGCATAATGCATTCATAAATTTAATATGCAAATTCGAAATATCTGTCGGTTGATGGTGTCTGCATTTCAGTAATTGATAATGTTCGTTGAAAAAGTATTGGATGTAATTGATGGTTTTATATATCAAAGACATTTAGATGCGAATTTTAATTCGTGTAGTGTAATAGAGAAATTTTTTAGGTGGAATAGTTATTTTGTTCCTAATATTTTGTATCTAGCCGATTTTTTTCTGGTCAGTGTTGTCATAGCAATGGTTGTTGGACTGATGAGTTGGTATTAGTATTTGTTTTGTGTTTTAATGTATTTTTTTTATGGAAAGATTTACAGTATCAGCCCAGAGTTTGCTATTCTGCTCGGTTAAATGGCAATAGGCTCGCCCCCTATTACATGGGACTTAACTTTATCAGCAAAAATGGCAAAAAACTTTATTCTTCAAGTGGATGTGACAGAGGTGTATACAGTACACCTCTATCACATCCATTTGGAGAATATTGGCGTGACAGATTTGCTTTTTTTAAGTTTTATGCACCTGTTCCTTATATCTTAAACATGATTTAATGTGAATTTTTAAAAGACTTAAATAAAGCCATGCTTAGCTCTCTCATAAAATACCACGGAATGAATTTTCAAAATTATTTTGTAAAAATTGTTGTTTGTTTTGTCAACATTATCTGTATTATCAAGCCAGAACCCTAGTTGTGTATATCTTATCTGAAATCTTAAACTAATGAAGTTTTTTAACATATAAAATAAATAGTTATATTTATAGTTGTAAATCATTTCAGTTCGGAAGGTCTTATTTCGCTTTGGCAAAGTCAACACGCATATTTACAGTGAGAAATTACTTCAATACTGGACCTCCTATAAGAGTGGGCTAACGACATTAAATCACAATTATTGAGTCATATCGGCGGACTTTATGACTATAAGTTGTCCAGTTTTCTTAGAACCTCTTACGAAAGGATTATCGATTTATATAACGGACTGTCCGTTGTTTGCATGTTTATCAACGAAGTCAAAGTTGCGTTTAGCATAATATAGCGATAGCAACAAGCGATTTGATTTCGTCTTTCACATTGTTGTCATTAGATTCCTCTTAAGTATTAGGCTTGTTTCATTGTTCATTGTATTTCATATATTTTTGCCTATCTAAAGATGCTAACGATCAAAATTAATGTTAACTCTCAATATGTTTAAAAAGTAAGCGTCATCACAAGTAAAAGTTTTGATTATGTCTCCACCGCTAACTCCGCAGCAATAAAGGAAAGTCAAGTTTATTGCATAAATTGTGGTATTACAATGCCAGGTCTTATGGTCTTTAGCGCGGGTCAAACACAATTTACCCTAAATTAGGCATACAATATTTTATTACTAATGCTAAGACAAATTTTCTACAAGATAAAGTAAAAATTCTATTCACTAATTTTTCTTAGAGTATTTTGTATAAATTAAATCGAGAAAAAATAAGGATCATGTGTGGTAGTTTTAGAAATTACTACTTCATAGTGGAAGGTTTATCAACCACACCAGATCCCTTGCGGGGTAAGGAGAGAGATAGCAATAGGTATCGATATTTGTTTATTATACTTTATGCACTATAGGTACAGAGGCAGACTTAATGCCTACGGCATCTTCTAACAGTCTACCATATCTCACACCGTCACGCCTATATTCCCCAGAGGGGGTGGCAGAGGTATACTGAGTACACCCACGTTTCGTCGACGATGTTAGGTCCCATGTAATAGGGGGCGAGAATAGGGGGCGAGCCTATTGCCATATACCGCACAATTCTAGACTCCGGACTCCTGGGAATTTTTCGTTAGTAAAACTACATTTGTCCGACCTAGGATTTGAACCCTGGACCTCGTGATCACAAAGCGATGCGCTTTGCCACCAAACCAACGAGGCAGTTCTTACCATATCTCTTTTGTATTTATTTATTATTTTAATGAAAAACAGATAAATGAGACGGAGATAGGCATAAATCATACACAATAGAGTATCGTAAGAACATTCACAATATCCTCCTAAACGAGTAAAAGATCTTAGGAGATCTGAGTAACCCAGACGCCCGCGTTATCCTAAAACAATCAAACACAAATTAAGTCGTCCTTGCCGGTTCCATTTGTGTACACATCTAAATATTAGACCTCCTACGGTCTGAGAATGAGACCCTAAACCCGCGTGATCGATATTCCAGCCATACGGAACAATGTACGCCGGTCAACAATTTCGTGTACACACAATGTGTTGAATGGTCAATTTGTCAAACACGTGTACTTACCTGTCCAGTTAGCTTTGTTTATTGTAGTTGTAGACACGGATTATGCGGTTAACTGTTGTTGGCTGCTTTTACGGAGATTGCATTCTGATTTCTTTAAGCCAGATTTATAATAATAAGTAAACATCTTACAAGTAAGTATATGTTTGTACTAGATTAAAGGACTGACTGCCTCGTTCGTCTAGTGGTGAATAATGTGCTTTGCAATCACAAGGTCCTGGGTTCAAATTCTATCTATCTCTATCTATATCATCACGCCACATCCCTTGCAGGGTGGGTAGAGAGTACAGAGTTCCAACAGGTTCTTTCCTTACATACCTCTCTGGCTTTCTCCACTCTCAAAGTTCGTCTCATACACGCTCGCCGGTTACGTAGACTCTCAAAGAGTCAAATTCTAGGTCGGAGAAATGTAGTTTTTCTGACGAAAACTTCTCAATATGAGTCCGGAGTCCGGAATTGTATAATAAAAATAATTTATTTTTAATAATAATAAAATAATTTATTTTCTCATCACAAATGTGCATCATTAGTACAGTACGAGCTTAATCTAATAGAATAATAGGACATTTGTGAGAGACTGGTGCCCGAGATAGGTATAGGAATACCTGTGTTACGGGTCACCAGATTTTGCCCGGTGCCCGGTATATGGCAAAAGGTCCGCCCCTATTACATGGGACTTAACATCGACGGCGACAAGTGAGTGTACACAGAACACCTCTGCCACCCCCGCTTGGGGAATATAGGCGTGATGGAGTGTTAATTCAGAATTCTTCCATCCAGATTTATAATAACTAGTGGTCGCCCATTGGTCGAAATTCGACCATAATTAATTTAAATTATAAGTTTGAACATTATTAAGGTTCTATTGTCAAAGACTATACTTCTATAATCACAGATTTCGCCAAGGGTACACTGTTAATTTGCCTACTTTTTCCAAACAAATTATATGAAATTTAAATATAAAAAAAAAAACAAAAAATGATTAAAATAAATAATACTTTTTTTTATTGTAACAAAAAACCATGCGATAAAGAAAATGCTGTCCATTGAACTTGACATACATATTTCAATAATTTAATTAATGATACAAAACTTCTTTGTAAGCGATGTTTTTTGTAAAAACTATTTCATCGTTTGCTGGTTATGTTTGACATTCAGTAAGACTATAGACAAATAATTTGAAGTGTATTGTGTCAAATACATGGTAGTGTGTGTATTGTTTTTTTTATTGATTTAATGTATGTTATATGCATAATTTAAAAAAAAACATTAGCATTCTGCATTCCTTCTCTATATAAACTACCTATAAGTGTGGGAAATTTCATACTCCTCCGTCCGCGCAATTTTCGTAAAAAGGAGTACAAAGTTTTTGCTTCACGTATTAATATAATGATAAGTGAACATCGATAAATGATTTGTATCAGATTAAAGGTTAAAATTGGAAGAATAAGATAACAGGTATGGATGTGGCCTTATTTCGAATTAGTTCTTTTTAACATTAACTAGCGCGGGGACGCGTTAAGACTATAAAGCTAAAAGTATCATATTAAAAAGATTAGGTCATTAATAATTTAAAACTAATTTCTACAGATGTTATCTACGAGTAGATATAAATGTGTAAGTATATCCAAATAGGGCCAAATTTTGACTGCATTTTTGTTCGTAGTCCGTAATCTAAACGAATATCGATGTAAGCAAATATAATCTTTGCGCTAAATATTGTATTTATTCTTTTTACACTCATAATAAACAGGTTTTTTTAAGTTACTATAGAGCTTGATCCTGACATTTTAAATTCTCGATTTGAAGTAGAATGATAATATTTTGGTATAATGTATCGTTTGGCATGCATTTTGTTGTTTGGTGTTAAATGCCTCCTTCATTTATTCCTATACCCATAAAGCTAAAATAAAACAATAATACGTTACTAATCCCCGGTGCTTATAAAACACAGATCTCTCTCGACTCGAATCCGACCGTTTTAATAGATATGAATTATACTTTCAAACAAAATAAACGAACTTAAACGTAAATCAATTATCTGAAGGCATAGAGCCCACCTCTGCGTTCAAGAATTATTTTATTCAAAAACAAGAAAAGTCTTATTTGAATAGCATTTATCATTCGAAATTCAAATATAAAAAGTCGTAAGCTTTAATGGACAAGATGTAGATTAAAATATTGTCATTTGTATTCACTATTGTTTTGGTATAATAAGTACACAGTGACGTAGAAGATAGGACTTTCTACCGGTTCAATATTGATTCATTGTATAAATTATGTTTGTGGGGACCCGTAGAAGAAGTTTGGAATTTATTCGAGGTGGAGAAGTTATTTTTTTTAATATAGCATGAAACTATATGGCTTTTAATTAATATCTGTCTCATCGTGTGGTATATTAACTTGTTAATCCAAGAAAAATATATAATTTAATAATCTAACTTCTATTGTTGTTGTTCTTATTGGAGATTACAAAGATTGTTTCCGTTTTTTTTTCTGTTTTATTAGATATAAAACTCAATTGAATTAAATATCTCGTAGATATTAAAGTCAATTGAGGTTTTTTTTTTATTTAACTCGTAAATTAAATAAATATAAACCTCAATTGACTTTAAACGATACTTGCGTGAAGATAGTATAACATTTTATTTTTTTTAAAAACGTAGCCCCACATCGGATTGTATTCCTGTGTCGTGGGTGCATTTACAAACATGAAAATTCATATACACAAATACCTAGGCCGAAACAAATAATTGTGAGTCATACCCAGATTTGTCTCGTGCGGGAATCGGACTCGCGACTATTGAATAACTTGGGTTTAACCTCAGATGATGTTCTAGTCCATTTTATAAACCCTCAATTTAAAAAATAATGTATCGTAGGCGTGAAACTCTTTATGAAACTGATAATTTCAATGAATAAATTACACACATGCACACACACACCGAAATAATTGAATGAAGTAAAAATCAATTATGTTAATTCAATACACATTATGCTTGTTCCATTGGATACAATAATTGACATGCACGACGACTTGAACTTAACCGATCGCGTCCGAGTATCACTTTCGAGAGGTTGGCGATTGTGATCGATTATGTAAATGGGCCGCAAGAGTAACATTTAAGAAGCCGACATGATGAATTATCGGGCCTTTGTTTATTTTTTTTTTTGGCTTGACTGCCTTCTTGGTCTAGTTGGCTAATAATGAGCTTTGCGATCACAAGGTCCTGGGTTCAAATCCTAGGTCAGTGTGTGTGTGAGTAATGTACGCTGTTGGCCGCAAGGCCTTTACAGCTTCACCGGACTTAAGGGCGAGCGTGCAACCACTATGCTCGAGCAAGAAGGGCAAGGGGCGACATACTCCGCCTCTTCAAGGCGCCCTCGGTTGGGACAGTCGCTGTGGGGGGACGGGGTGCACTACTTAGTGCACCAGTCAACCGCCGGCTATGGGAGGGGATCTACGACTACGTCGTCGTTGCCCTTATTCTGAGTGGAAAGAATGGATGACAAAGCATCGGGGGGATCGGAGAGAACCATCCTAGGTCAGACAAATGTAGTTTTTCTATCGAAAAATTCCCAATGTCAGTCCGGAGGCTGCGATTGTGCCCGGTATATGGCAATAGGCTCGTCCCCTATAACATGGGACCTAACATCGTCGGCGAAAAATTGGTGTACATAGTACACTTCTGCCACCCCCACTTGGGGAGTATGGGTGTATGGGTGTTTAATTTTTGTTTTTTACTATTTTTCTGGCCCACTTCAGATAGCTTAGCACGAACAGATTGACGTTAGCGTGGCGCTATCTTTCCGTGCTAAGGCCTCTGCGCCAACACTCACTCATCTCACTTGCGTTAACATAACTGTCTGCGCAGCGCATATTTCCTTGGTGTTTTTTTATCGGGAGGCAAAGGACTGACAGCATGAACACCGTCGACCGATTAGTATTAGCATTAGTGTCCTTACTATTTCAGTCATTGTTGTCAATTTGGAGACTTTTGCAAACTTTAAATTTGTAATCAGTAAACAGTTGGATGCCCAAATAAAAAAAAACAAACAATAAGTAATTTACTAGTGTTATTACACTTTGCGACTGAAAACTCGTCATCGTCAGTCAGACAGTCATTACTAAGAACATTTGTCTAATTCGCTCCTTCAAAAGTATTCACAGAAAGTATATTTTATGTAGAATTATTTTGTATGTACTATGTCCATCTCTAATTCATTCTCTTAACTTTCGGAACTAAGCAAAAAGAGGCCAGGTTAATAGTTCAACGAAGTCCAAATCAAGCTCTCCCGACGGGAGCCCGCAAAGTTAAAAAAAATTGGAACAAACTTTAAATTACTGTAGTTGATCTCTCTCTTCTATTTAATTAAGATTTAGATTAATAATAATAATATCAGCCTATACTGCCCACTGCTGGGCAAAGGCCTTCTTTCACAAATCGAGGTGAGAGAGGTTAGGTCTTACTCCACCACGCGGACCCAGTGCGGATTGGTCGAGGCAGGTTTGTGGCCACCTGCTGTTGGAACTTATCAAGCCGCCTTCCAACTCGGCTTAACGACTACCACATTAAGTGGTAACCGGGACAAACGGCTTAACGTGCCTTCCGCTGAAATATGTTAATGCCACAAACGGTCACCCATCTCAGGCCGACTGAGTCGAACGCTGCTTAACCTTGGTGATCGGTAAGAACACAGAGGTCGCACAGCGCTACGAGCACCGCATTAAAGATTTAGATTAATAGACACCTATTTATAGATTCTTTAGAAATATGTGTTTATTCTTCTGTGGTGCCGGTTCTGTTAGCCCCGTGGTAATAAAATACCGCATTGGTACGAGAAATTTCACAGTACTCGTTACTATAATAAAGTTCGAGAACCTCCGAGCAAAACCGCTCTCTTGAGTAAAAGTGTTTTTTTGCATGGCTCTCACAAACTGTACAATAAATTACCTAAATCCTTAATTGAAAGCATATCTAGATTAAAGACGAAGGTAAAAGAATAATTGACACAGAAGACATATTACACCAAAAGTGAATATTTTAAAGATAAAAAATGGATATATTAATAAATATTTGACATTATCTCACGATAATAGGTGGTAAACCTGTATGTAAATATTGTGTACAAATAGTGAGTCCCGTAATCGAAACTATTGTAGCTATGTTTTATTTACGGTTTATAATGGCTAACGCAAAGGGTGTGTCATTCGGGTGGCTAAGGGTGCGCTTTAAAAGTCAAGGGCACCTGTAAACCTCTCTAGGTGTATATGTCTTCATAGGTGTGTATAAATGAGTTTACATATTCCGTGAATTCCAAAAGAAAAATAGAGATTCCTTAATTCCAGCTATTAAAATTAATTAAAAGAAAGCGAGCGTTCTGATCGAAATTACTTTAAGGAAGTTAATATATCGAATTGGGTTCTATTTACAGCGGGACACACATGTACCTGTTTTGAAATGAAAAAACGACCCCTTTATTTCGCGAAACAACATCAAACAAAAAAGTAATAACACGGGTGACAATGTGAAGCATAACAGAGCTAGCGCCGGTTGTCACTAAACTAACAATTTATGCATGGTCCCTAATGGGCCGCTCCATCAGGCTCTGTTTGCTAAGCTTTCTATGAAATTTTATTCGGTAATAGCGCGTATAGGCCTCCATACCTTACTTCGTCAGTACAACTTCTTGTTAAGTGATTCAGGTAAAGTTACGCCTTCAAGTTAGTATTACTTTAGTGCTTTCTTTGTGGATATCTTCAGATTTAATCTATTACATAATTTAGTATCAGCTGTAACTTAATTAACAATTTATGCATGTTCCCTAATGGGCCGCTCCACCTAGCTCTGTTCGCTAAGCTTTCTATGAATTTTATTCAGTAATAGCGGGTATAGGCCGTGTTGTATAACATTGCTAAATGATTTGGGTAAAATTACGTCGTGACATAAAGCTAATTTTGCTTTTTGTTTTTGTGCGGATAGAATCAGATTAAATCTATTGCATAATACAGTAGCGGCTATAATTTACCTAACGATTTATGCATGGTCCCTAATGGGTCGCTCCATCAGGCTCTGTTTGCTAAGCTTTCTATGAAATTTTATTCGGTAATAGCGCGTGTAGGCTTCCACGTCTTGTGATGTCGTTTTGTCAATATAACTTTTTATTAAGTGATTTGGGTTAAGTTTCGTCGTGACATGAAGTTTTGCTTTTGTTTTTGTATAAGATCAGATGAAATCTTTTACGAATTTCAGTATTGGCTTTAGTTAAATTACTAATTTATGCATTGTCCCTTGGGGTCGCCCTATCAGGCTGTTTGTTAAGTTTTCTATGACTTTAGCGTAATAGC
Source organism: Phalera bucephala (assembly GCA_905147815.2). Classification (NCBI taxonomy): domain Eukaryota; kingdom Metazoa; phylum Arthropoda; class Insecta; order Lepidoptera; family Notodontidae; genus Phalera; species Phalera bucephala. The sequence goes on from LR990621.1 coordinate 19,574,459, forward strand.
GTGTGTAGGTCTCCCCGTCTTGCGACGTCGTTTCACCAATATATCTATCTATCTATCTCTATCTATAACCTCACGCCAGATCCCTTGCGGGGTAGGCAGAGAGTACAGAGTTCCAACAGGTTCTTTCCTTACATACCTCTCTGGCTTCCTCGACTCTCATAGTTCGTCTCATACACGCTCGCCGGTTACGGAGACTCTTGACTTTTCCATCAGATAACACTCGGTTTATTTGGTCGTGGTAAGATAGTCTAGGTCTTCCCCGGTACCTGCATCCTTCCACTTTCACATTGTATATCTGTTTTGTCATTCTTTCCTCTGGCATTCTTTCTATATGCCCGAACCAACGGAGCATGCCCTTTCTCATCTTTACACCGATACTATCTTTCATACCTACTCGCTGTCTTACTACGCTGTTGCTAATGCGGTCGGTCAGCTTCACTCCGCACATCTTCCGCAGAGCTCGCATTTCTACCGCATTTATCCTACTTTCATTCTCCTTCTTACATACCCAGCTCTCGCTACCATATAACAGCGTTGGGACAAGAACTCCGTTATGTATGGCCAGCTGCGCCTTATGGCTTAAGTGCCGGCTCCCGAGTAGCTTTCCCATCGCACCATTCACTCTGTTCCCTGCACTCACTCTTCTCTCTATGTCAGCGGTGTATTTCCCATCGTTACTGAAGGCGCATCCAAGATATACAAACTCATTCACTTGCTCCAGCACATCGTTACCAACCACAATCCTTACATTCGTTCTGGTTTCTTCCCTTTCAAAACCAATATAACTTCATGTTAAGTGATTTGGGTAGTATCGTGGTAACGTGAAGTAAGTTTTGCTTTTGTTTTTCTTTTTGTGCGTAGAGAATCACATAACCTGTTACATAAGTTAGTATCCAATTGGATTTATTGGTATGTGATTAGTGTTGTAAAAATGAGCACTGAAGCCGAGGGTTTAACGCTGAGTCGACGCTCACGAGCGTTGAAACACGTAGAAACGCGAGCTCCACACTAGGTTTAATTCCTGTGTCGTGGGTGCGTTTAGAAACATGAAAATTCACATACACAAATACCCAGACTGGAACAAATACTTGTGGATCGCACAAACATTTGTCCCGTGCGGGAATCGAACCCGCGACTATTAGTTAGACACAGTGGGCGGAGCGGCTTAAGCTCTTAACCACTGCGCTAAGCGCGTTTATAGCGCCGACTCTAGCGTTTTTACAACACTATATGTGATAGGTATTTGGGTGTTTGTGAGCTTTGTGTAATACGTAAAATAGTACATCACAATATTAGTCCGCGTCGGTACATTTAAAAGCTTTATAGTGATCGATTTTGGTATCATATACAAAAATATTTATTTTCCATATCCCTGGTGGCGGCATAGGTATAGTAGAAATGATTACAGGAAAAGAGCTAGGTGGGTTACCAGTATTTGAAAGGGTGATTAAAAATGGCACAGCTCGATACTCTTGTCAATGTGTTAGCACATATAAATATTGTCCGAGATCGGACTAACAGTCAAAAATAAATGTGTTGTCCTGATGTTACGTTCGACGCGAAGATGCTATACCACAGCGTATAATACTTTGTGGCAATACTCCTAAAAGGTGTCAATTGGTCTTGTTCACGTGCTACTTTCTTACGAAAAATTTATTGTGAAGAAGTGATAGTAATAAGGCCTCATCCATCCATCCATCTATCCATTTAATATCCACTTCGGTCTTTTGCGGGGTAGGTTGAGAGTACAGAGTTCCAACAGGTTCTTACCCCACAGATCTCTCTAGCTTCCTCCACTCTCATAATTCGTCCCGTACGCGCTCACCGGTTAAGGAGGCTCTTGAGTTCTTTACAATTAAGTAAATAAAAAATCGAAATTTATCCCCTTGCGGTACGAGACTGTAAGATTCGCACTGATAATTGGTTACATACCCTTACCTATAATCAGATAGAAGAATTAATTAATATTTAAGAACTCTGTTTAACCTTTCCAAATAAGCGTACACTCGCACTCAAGCATACATACACGTACACACACACACACACACACACACACACACACACATGTACACACTCACACACTTACCTTTTTTTTCTCCTTTTTAATTTTTGTTAGATTTAAGTAAACAATGTCTATTTTATACTCAACTTAGCTTCTGTTGGAACGCTGCGCCTTTTTCTGGAGGTGGGCGTTAATGGCTGCGACACAGTTTTAACTAATGTAGCTATTATCGTACGCAATCCCTCCACTCCGATCTAGGTCTCGAACCTATTCGCGCCTTTATTAAAAAGGCGTCAACACGTCACTTCGCGAACGTATCTACCCATGCGAATCCGTTAATCGTAGCCACCACCGACTACGATCTCCCCCCCGACCCCTGCCGCTACCGCCGGCCGCGACATGTTCTCACCGACGACGACGACGTAGTAGTAGATCCCTTCCCATAGCCGGCGGTTGACCGGTGCACTTAGTAGTGCACCCGTCCCCCTACAGCGACTGTCCCAACCGAGGGCGCCTCTTCGAGGCGCCCTCGAGTATGTCGCCTCTTGCCCTTCTGGCTGGCTAGAGCGTAGTGGTTGCACGCTCGCCTTTAAGTCCGGTGCAGCTGAAAAGGCCTCGCGGCCAACACCGTACATCATTCACACACACACACACACACACACACACACTCGTACGCAATTTAATTTTGTACATTGTTATGGTTCCAAAATAAATAATTTGTAATTTGACTTGCTCTTGATAACGCCTCAGCAAATAACGTGTTGACCGATGCAGAATACCAATACCATATAAAACCTTAACTAGTTGAATATGCATGTTACAAGCACAAGAGACAAGCAGAAACCCTCCAGCGAGCGTAATGCCTCGAATAGAATTCTTTCAGCTTTATTGGTTCCTGTCAGTCCAACACCTATTCGAGTTCGGCCCCTATTGAAAATTCCTTTTTATTTCACCAATAAAATGTGCCGAAACTAAGTGAAAAGTGTCAAAGTAGTTTTGAGGAGGGATACTAGGTTTTTGGTTAATTTTTAGTATTTTAGCAGTTATTGTTGATAGAAATTGAGTAAAATAATCACCTAATTCGCGATGTAAAAGGAACATTTTTCGGCATTCATCTATTTGACAGTTTTTTTTCTTTATTAAGTTCTTAATAGTTTATTGATTTATCTACGTGAAAACTCGCGCGCGAATATTCCAATCATTCTGCGTATATCGAACCAATACAAATAATTGTAAAGTTTGAAGTAATAACAATGATATATAGATGTCAAACACCTAAATCCTTCCCGTGACTATGTGTCCTGTAAAGTACTATTAATATATTTTTTTTATTTACGAAATATCGTTCACTTAATTCTTAAATACAAATAACCAGAAAAACTTTTGGCTATAATCACTTTGCCAAACTCTGGATATACTTATTTTAAGTCTAATGTCGAGGGATTTACGTTGGCGCGGCTATTTTCGTGTGCTCTTTAGATATAAATATCTAAATAAATAATATTAGCCCTGTTGAGAAACTGTCCCACTGTTGGTTGGGCACGGGCCTCCTCTCAAACTGAGAGGGTTTAGGACATAGTCCACCACGCTGGCCGAGTGCGGGTTGGGGAACTTCACACACCTTCGAGAAACTCTTAGGCACGCAGGTTTCCTCACGATGTTTTCCTTCACCGTTAAAGCAGGTGATAATTAATTTTTAATACGCACATGCTTTCGAAAAGACAGAGGTGCGTGCCTGGGTTAGAACTCGAGATCTCTGACTTTGCAGTCCAACCACTAGGCTATCACTATTAATATATATTTTTTATTTTTACGAGGTATCGTTCACTTAGTTCTTGAATATAAATAACCAGTAAAACATCTGGATAGAATCACTTTGCCAAACTCTGGATATACTTATTTTAAGTCTATTGTCGAGGGATTTACGTTGGCACGGCTATTTTCGTGTGCTCTTTAGATATAAATATCTAAATTCAGTTAAAATCTTTTTTTGCATGTCGTGTGATGGGAGTTAGCGTTTTTATAAATCAATGCTATAAATAAATTTTAGGTCGTTTCGGAACAATAAAAGCGACATATTGTCCAAAAAAAAAATTTGAGCGAAAATTTAACGCCGATTGTGCCGGTAAAATTAAAACTGGCTTCGATATTTATGAATGTACGTAATCCTATCAATAATATAAATGTTAAAGTTTTTATGTTTGGTACTCAATCACGCAAAAACGACTGAACAGATTTGTTATATATGATAGTTTATTACCTGGATTAACTGGATTCCGGAAAAATTTAAGGTTTCTCTCTAAAGTCAACAAAGACAAAGTCGAGGGCAGAAACTAGTGTAAAATAAAACAATAATTGGAACATTTTTGGTTTGCATTTAAAAAAATACAGAGTTCTGAGACCGCCATACACCAACATAATAAATGCAAGACCTGAAATTAGTTGGTTCTAAATCGATAGCTGAATTGATTCCAACAATTTTTATTGTATCTTACATTTTGTTTTAATTTACAAAAAATGCGGTTACTCCTTTAGTGCGCTATAATAAACTAAATTTATTATAGCGCACTAAGTAGCTTCATGTTTGTCACCTTTTAATTTTATATTAATTAGTTTGCTCTTTATTTTAATTGTACGGCATAATTGATTGAGAATGTTGTATACACCTATAATAGTGTTTCGCTTTAGACGTAAATTTGTGTAATGTATACATTTTGAATGATTTGGTGATAATGCTGATGGTGTATCTTTTTAAATAAATAAATAAAATAAATAAATAAATAAATTTATTCTCGATTCATATCAATACACGGATATCAAATGCATTTCTAAAACGTATTTCTTACGCACACATATACGTACAAGTTTCATTGTTAATTGGGATATAAAAGAGCTTAAAAAGGAGTAAAAAAAATTAAATTTAGAAATTTTGTTTTAGTATTGAATTTGTAAAGCAATTATCTAATCAGGGTGTCTGAGGTCTTGCGTTATTTACGATTCAGCTTGTATGAGCGCGGGTGGTAGAAGGGGCTGTGCACATCACTTTTCGAGGATGTTAGATCTCAATTTAAAAGCAGATAAGCCTATTGCCATTATTCCGGACACATTTTTAGCACAGCTGCCAGGCTCTGGACTGATACTAAGATTTTTTCAATAGAAAGGCTACACTTTGTCCGACATTCGAACCCTGGATCTCATAATCGCTACGTGTATTTTACGCCATTAGACCAACTAAACAGTTATTACAGTAATAATAGCCCTGTTAAGAAACTATCCCACCGTTGGGCACGGGCCTCCTCTCAAACTGAGAGGGCTTAGGTCATAGTCCACCACGCTGGCCCAGTGCGGGTTGGCGAACTTCACATCATCATCATCATCATCATCATCAGCCGAAAGACGTCCACTGCAGGACAAAGGCCTCCCCCAAAGATCGCCACAACGACCGGCTTTGTGCTGTACGCATCCAGCTTCTACCTGCGACATTCACCAGGTCATCGCTCCACCTTGTGGGGGGCCTGCCCACTCCACGTCTTTCGGTACGAGGGCGTCACTCGAGAACCTTTCTGCCCCAACGGCTGTCAGTTCTACCTTCGCATACCTTCGAGAAACAAGTTCACCGTTAAAGCAAATGATAATTAATTTTTAATACGCACATGCTTTCGAAATGACAGAGGTGCGTGCCTGGGTTTGAACCCGAGGCCTCTGACTTTGCATTCCAACGGTCTAACCACGTATTAATATCCTAACCTGTTTTCGGGTCGTAATGTACTGGTTGTCCAAATGTTTATTGAGCCCTTCAAAGCATAGAAAAGGTTAGATGTTATAAATTGATACTCTACATGGCTGAATTTATAAAACATAGTGTAAAAAAACCTTGAACCTTTCGTGTAATTACTACGTAGCTACCAACTAACTGTACTACATTGTATATTAATTCACATAATGTGCTTGTATAACTATATATTTTAATTTAAAAAGACCTTTTTAAAAACCTTTTATAGAAAAACAACAAGACGTCTTGCTTAGTTGTATAGTTCCTATGGCTTCTTTCCGGCTCCATCATCAGACCTTGGACACAATCCGGGTCGAAAGTACACGTCGAGACAAATCCAACGAGCCCAAACGGCGGGATTATACCCGCCACCATCCATTTCCGGTTCCATTGGGCACCTTTCGGCTTCATCATCAGACCCTGAACACTATCTGGTTGCATAGTACTTGTCAATGCCAGTCTGACAAGCCTAAATACGGGGGTGTTACATTGTATGGTTCACATGTTCCAATAGCCACCTTTCGACTCCATCATCAGACCAGCTCCGTGGTACCATATTATTATATTGTCACCGACTTTACATACGTACGTCAAATTTCAGCTCATTTGGATACCCGCAAGTGCTTGAACAATGCATCAAAAGATTTGAACCGGAAAGACATACAGACAGAAATACGAACATAAAAGCTTGTAAAAAGTAGGTAATATATGTGGAAATTTAGATGTTTGGATATATATTACTCAATCACGCAAACGGATGAACGAATTTAGATGAAATTTGGCACACAAATAGTGTATTGCCTGGATTAACAGATAGGAAGGAAGACTTTATCTTATATTTAGAAGGAAGATTATATCTTGGAAAAATGTATGGTCGAAGTCGCGGACAGAAACTAGTACATTATAATTGCATAAAAAAGGTAAAGTTTTACATCCAACTTTGAATTGCATAGGTATAGGATGTTAATGTATTTCATATACGTAATTTTTTTTTATTCTTTTAAAAAACATAGCCCCATACTAGGATTTATTCCTGTGTCGTGGGTGCGTTTACAAACATGAAAATTAACATACACAAATACCCAGACCGCAACAAATAATTGTGGATCACACAAAGATTAGTCCCGTGCGGGAATCGAACCCGCGACTATTAGACACAGTGGGCGGAGCGGTTTAAGCTCTTTACCACTGCGCTAAATCGTCCGTCATAATATGAATAACGTACATACGTACGACTTGCTCACTCAATTATGGCCACCTAGATCCTATTTGTCTAGAATTACCTCATACCCAATATCCTGGTCCAAAAATGACTTCATGCATGATTGGAATCGTATAAAAATTCAGTGCTTACCACATCACACTCATCGACATACGTACACGGAGATCCTTTAAGTAGTTTCCTAGTAGATCCTTTAGTATTTTTTATGTTTTCGCTCCGAATATAGTGTTGCAACTATGTTACATTCATAACTATGAATGACATCATGATACTATATTATATGTGATTATGATAATGCGTTCATTAGGAGTAACACGATGAGCGGAAAATATGCAAATAACATTCAACGGTCACCATTCTATTGCCTTGCATTAGACTTTGCATTTTGCATGATACATTACTGTGCGACTTTTTTATTTGAGATTGTCACTAAATATTATATCTTTATCGATCATCAGTTGAAAGAATTCCACTGCAGGAAAAGGCCTCCTCCAACCAACGCCACAACGACCGGCTTCACCAGATCATCGGGACACCTTGTGGAGGGTAGGTCTGCTGACTTCTCAAGCTTACTTACTCTGTTGGTTTAGCGACCCATAGTAAATCTGTGCGTCCGAAACAAGATTCTGTAACTCCTCACAATTCTGCGCACAAAGCAAATATTAAGAGAACTCAACTGCCGCGATAAAATCTAAGCAACTGTGCACTGTCTCCCAACTAGGCCCTGACGTCATCATGGTGGGCGTGGTTTACGTCAGTCTGTCATTCTCAGTTAGATGGCAAATAGGCAAGTGGGCGGGGTGTACCATTCGCTTAATCCGGCGCCACCCCGCGCATTGACACGCTTGATTGTATAGGGAAATCTAATAACGCTATCTCCTCCTTATATTTGCTTCGTGGTTCTGCGCGATTTCGTATCAGGGATTCCACACACAGCTGACCTCTTCGTATCGCTATATAGATATATTTTACCTTTCTTATGAAAGCGTTTTTAATATTTCGTATAACTGCCAGTAACAATTATTAAAGCACAATAATTCCGTAAAAAAAACCATTAAAGAACTGGCAAATCACCAAACCACTATCACTTTGCTATCCCAGACAATTCCAACGCTATTAGTACTACAACAAAGTTCAAAGTTCAAAAGCAGTTGTGCCGATGAAAACTTGACATCAAACGGAATAAGTGAGTGGCGTGCACGAAACGGGCCCAGAAAGCCAGCATTGTTTTAACAGACGTCCGCAATCCCCCGGGATGGGCTGGTCTCTTATTCGCAATGTCCAATGAAACACGTAACGCGGTGCGTTACAATAAATTTGTGATTTTTTTTTGGAATATTTAAAAAATAAACAATAGGTAATAGGGAACGAGACTATTGCCAGATACCTGGCACAATTCTGGACGCTCAAGTGTTACTGAGAATTTTTCCGACCAAGGATATGAACCCAGGACCTCGTGATCGCAAAGCGCATTATTCACCGGTAGACCCATGAGATAACCGTTTTTTTATTAACACGTAGTCAAACTTCGAATTATTCATGTGTCATGGTTGAATTTAGAAACATTCAAAACGAATTAAACATTTTTTAGTCAAACGCAGTTGGTCCCGTGCGGTAATCGAACCGGTGACTGCTCGATCCAGCGTCTTAAGCTCTTAACCACTAGACTACGCCATCATCAAAGCCTCCAAAATTGGAACTTCAGTAGCATACAGTAATACCAATAAGCGATAATTCCACGAAGGTATCGTAATTCGTCGCGTTTGGACACCGAATACGGTCCCTGGCCTTGTTGTGTGTCAGACATGGCGGATCATTGGGTTGGCCCGGCCGATTAGACGCTGAATTGAATAGGTAAAGCGTAGATAAACGAGCTGCTAGGGAAATTGGTAGGTGTGTTGCTAAATGCTGGTCACTGGGTAACATTTCCGTTGAATACATAATGGTGGTCACTGTGTACCATTTCCGTTGAATAAATAATGCTAGTCACTGTGTACCATTTCCGTTGAATACATAATAGTGGTCATTGGATACCATTTCTGTTGAATACATAATGGTGGTCACTGGATACCATTTCTGTTGAATACATAATGGTTGGTCACTGGATACCATTTCTGTTGAATACATAATGGTTGGTCACTGGATACCATTTCTGTTGAATACATAATGGTGGTCACTGGGTACCATTTCTGTTGAATACATAATGGTGGTCACTGGGTACCAGTTACGTTGAATACATAAATGAGTGACAGGTATTTTTTTTTATTTTTTTTTTTTATTTGTAATTAGACACTGCGGGCCCGATTTGTCCCGTTTTGTTTGTGACGGACGATTTAGCGCAGTGGTTAAGAGCTTGAGCTGCTCAGCCCATTGTGTCGAATAGTCGCGGGTTCGATTCCCGCACGGGACAAATCTTTGTGTGATACACAATTATTTGTTCCGGTCTGGGTATTTGTTTGTGAATTTTCATGTTTGTAAACGCACCCACGACACAGGAATAAATCCTAGTGTGGGGCTACGTTTTTAAAAAAAAAAAAAAAATATTTATTTATTTTTTTGGTTTTGATGTTACAGTGCTTGGTATTTGTTTGTTGCGGTACTTCAGTATAGGTTTTTTTTTTTGCCTATAATTTTTTTTTTTTTTTTTTTAAATTTATATTAAGGATTATGTAAGTGAATGAGGCTTTCTGAGTGACAGGTCTTATGTTGAGTTAGTTTCACAGTTGTTTGGGGCATAATCAAACATAAATACAACAACTTTTGTTTACGGTTAAACTCAGGTTGTTGTATGTTTGATATATAATTGACAGAGCATCCTCAGAGCGGCGTATCGTCTTGCAAACAGATTTGTGACTAGGTGGCCATAATTAAAACATACATACCAGGTTTAAAAAAAAGGTGTGTTTCGTACAATCCTGAAAAGCCGTCTATTAGGCTGAATGTTTTGACCTATAACTCGGACATTGCTTTTTTACACACCTAACACACTTTGATAATCCAAATATTTCTCTCTAAAGCTTAAAAACCCTCTCATGATATTGTATCTAATTAGATATAAGTATAGATTAAGATACGCAGTTAAAAGGGGGTGAAGTACCCGCCAATCTTGTACTAGGAGAACTATGTAGATACATTATCATCTCAGCTTATTCCACTGCTGAACATAGGCCTCCCCAATCGCTCTCCAGCGCATCCTTTCTATTCATCTTCACAAGATCGTCGGTCCATCTGGCAGGCGGCCGTCCCACGCTGCGCTTGCCAATACGTGGTCCTCACTCTAAAACCTTACCGTCCTAACGCCTGTCCGATCTTTGCGCTATGTAGCCCGCCCCTCCCCACATTCTCACTATTTCTCGCACCAAACAAGTGGATCTATTCTCACTATTTTTACAGTGCATTTCAGTTCCATAATAGAGCTCATAAGCTTATTACAAGCCGTCCAGTGTGGTTGCATAAATTTGCGTCCCAAGGGAACTTGGGGGTGTTACGTGTTGGACATTTGATAAGCCGGACTTATTAATCGCCAATTAAAACGAATTAATACATTGACAAGCCACGGAAATAGTAAAGCCGAACCATGTATAAATATATTATAGTTTTATCCAAAATTGACTCAAAATTGGATGAGAGTAGCCAGGGACCGTACTTATCGTGCAATTGGAGAGGTCTATGTTCAGTGGTGGACAGTTTATAGGCTGATGATGATGATATTGACGATAATGATGCTGATGAAATTAAAATAAGTTTTTGTTATGTTGATCGAATGCAATCATTATACTATAGGCACCTCTTTGGCTGACGCCAGAGATTTCAGTCAGGTCTGTAAGAACCTGTTGAAACTCTGTAATCTCTGCCCACCCCGCAAGGGATCTGGCGTGATGATACAAAATAGAATTTAATTACATACGTACTGCTTGTACTTCCGAGGTCGTGGAATGTTAGTTCTAAACATCACTGACTAAACCGAAGCTTTAACTTGCTTAAAGGGTCAATTTAGGAAATGAGCTGAGCTTACTCAATTTATTTTGGTGGATACATATGGTATGTTAGTTTTAAAAAAAATTAACCGACTTAATAAACAGGTGGAGGTTCTTAATTCAGTTGTATTTTTGTATGTTTGTTACCTCTGAACTCAGTCATTTATGAACTGATTTGGAAAATTCTTTTTTGTTTGTTAGAGTATACTACCCGTTTGGTCCCATATAAATTAGAAGAAAAATACCACCCCTAAGGGTGAAACAATAGGGGATGAAATTGCGTATGGTCTTTAATTTTATTTATAATTTACTAATGTACCTATGAGAAAAATCCTGTAGGTACTTTACTGTAGCACTAAGCAGAATAATATAATATACGTATGTAAATACTAATAATTAATTCACTCATCACTTAAAATTATAAAATAAATAACTTTTCAAGAAAGGGTCGGTTTCCCTTTTATAAATGTTATTTATACACTTCGCGATAAACCACAAACACATAGCCATTAATGTATAAAAATGCAAATTCGTTCAAACATTACAGTTTGTTTGTTACCTATTTGGGCCCTTACTCGCCAAACAATTAATCACGTAACGCGGCACGTTATGATAACTTCGTAAAATGATCGTTTCATAAACTCCTCAGCAACATACATAATACAATTCTGTATGTTATTTGTTATCTTTTTTTTAAACGTTAGGAACCCCACTCTAGGAATTATTCCTGTGTCGTGGGTGCGTTTACAAACATGAAATTCACATGCACAAACACCCAGAACGTAACAAATATTTGTGGGTCACACGAATATTTGTTTCGATGCGTTTCGATTTGTCTTGCAGGGATCAAACCCGCGACTATTCGATCCTATGGGCGGAGCTTAAGTTCTTAACCACTGTACTATGGCGTCCGTTAATTACACGGTCATTTCATAAAGTTATCGTAACACACCGCGTTCTCCAAGTATCCTCGTTTGATCACGTCACGTCGTCGGCGTCTGGCGCCAAATTAATTGACCAATAGCTGTACATAGTTTTAGCTGGGCTTTTAATAAACGTCAACTATGCAGGTGTTCCCCTAGACGGGTATAAAGCACTTTCATGTTCTGGTATTTTCTTCCTAAAGCCAGATAATTTGCCTACGTGTTTGCTGTCATGCAAAGAAGGATTAATAAATTTATGATAATCATAATACGAAATAGCGGAAACAATTTTTATAAGATGGTTCAAAACCTTATGCGAAATCATGGTTATAATTAATGTTATCAGTAACTTTGAAAAAGATAGCGACATTCATCATGTTAATACACGGAACAAAGATGATCTTATTGTACATTCTACTCGTCTTCACAGAATTAGTCATTATTTCATGGGATAATGTATTCTACGCTTTATACGCTTCTACAACAAACTATCCATAGATATCCGAAACATGCCTATCAATAAGTTTAAAAAGGCAATCAAAATTAGACTGTTTAAGAAAGGGTATTACAAAATTTCGGATTATCTTGACGATAAAACAGATTGGGTTTGAGTACCACCTCAATCACCAAAATTAAGCAATGCTGATTAATAAAATTTAAAAAAAAAGGTTATCAGAAAGGCCAAATTAAGTTACAAGACTAGCCAGTGAGTTTCTCGCTGGATCTTCTCAGTGGAGGCCGTGTTCCGATCCGGTGGTAGATCTAAAAACAGCAATAATTCTGACGTTTGTAAGTGCTTTTGTATTGACTAAAAATAAATAATTTTTGACTTTGACTTTTGACTTTTGACTTTTAACTTTCAAATTCAAATTGATTTATTTGCCAATACAGGTGTACAGAGATTTTATGTTATGAGAGTGTTCTAGCCGTATTCCACCTTTTGGCATGCAAATTACAGGTGTGTTTTATTTCTTATATTTTATACATTTCTTTATAAAATATGTAACATTTATTTCATTATTCATTTAAGATAGATATAATAAATCATAAGTCTTAAGAATAAATAACATTATTAACCGATATCATTAATTATAATGGGTCTCTTATATTGAATTATGAAATGTCAATTTAAATCATCATTCATGTATCATTTAAGTTCAGTGTCATTAAAATAATCATCTAGTGTATAATATGCCTTAGCGGTCAGTAGGTTCTTAACTTCCCTTCTAAAAATATTTGTATCCTGTGTGTCAATAATATACCTAGGTAGTTTGTTAAAAAATCTCGGTGCCATACAAAATATACTTTTGTTGTACATCGCTGTTTTGTGTCACCAATCTTATGTCTATTACGAGTACTGTTGTAGCTGACTTTGAATGTTATTTAGTAAAAAACGTAGGCACGAGGAATTATTTAATCATATGTGATATCTTTTGTTTTTATCTTTAAGGAAATAACCCGTTGGAACTGGAACTCTATACACATGCCTACCGCATGTGATCTGGCGTGATGATATGGATACCTATAGCCTGCCTATTTCGCCACTGTTCATGTTTTAATAACAATGGACTTACCTTTTCCGCAGTTAGTAGTAGCCCAAAATAGTTGCTAGCATAACAAATTAGCCACAAAACTCGACCAAGCACTTCCGGTAGCCCTGTAGTTTCTCCTATTCGTTACTTTTGTTTACGTGAACCGGAACGGAAGTCGCCGAATAATTTATCGACGCGGTGGCTCTCATCTTGTAATGTGTCGTAAGTAATTTGTTCGTAATTGCCTCTGTCTACTAATTAGATAGTTAGAGTGCTTTATTAGATGGAAAAAACTGTTAGACAGAAGTCTAATGGACATTTTATGTTGTTATTTTTAAATAGTTGATGGGATTCTAAACCCCGGTTTAATGATCCTTAAGTAGTATATTTGTGAAGGTAATATGGTCGTGGTTATGAAAAAAAACTAAATATTTTAGAAGGTTTTGGATAGACTGAGTGATGTGGTTTTCAGTATGTATATATAATGTATCCCAGAGTGGACAGAGTCTGGCGGTAGATCTGGGCCCGATTGCATAATAAATCTAATTTTTGGAAATAATTATTTCGTTATTTACCTTGGTATCTCTAATCACTCTTAGTATATAATTTCCCACTGCTCACATCTTCATCTTCAAGTACATCGCCATAATGGAGATTAAACGTCACCTGTGTGTATCTATTTTGCGTTAGCGAGTCCGAGCAACTCCATATTGTTACGCAGCTAAGGTTTCTTCTGTCGTTCAGTTCTCAATTTTGCCTATCATTATTGATTGCAGCAGGTGATGTCATCGCATCACAGACCTTGCAGAATATATCTAAACTTTCGGGTTGACTTGACTTTACCTACTTCATAATAAGTATTTTCACTTTCTATAAGCAATATATCATTTTTAATTATATACAGTACGTCGAAGTTCCGCAAGAAAGGCCAACCGAAAGAAATTGTTACTTACCTACCGCGAACGCAGACGTTATAAAAATTTACGTGCAATTATTTTACCAAGGTCGGGAGACGTGCAGCCATACGAACGTCTTTACTAATTGGACAACTTCCACGTAAATAAGTTTAAGAAAGAACAATATTAAAAATGTTTACAAGGAGAATAAAAAGTCAGTAGGTTATACCTATATTGATAGTTGCGTGTTTTTTTCAGTAATATGGTACAGAAGGCTTTTAAAGTTCATCGAAACCTTGGGAGCTTGATATTAATTAATTCGACAAGCTTACCTATTACATTAGAACATATATACTGACCTTTAGACACGTACTATATCTTTATAAAGGTTTTGTTAAATACTTCTTATGTAGTTGAAAAAGTTTGAATTAATTATAGCACCGAAAAAAATAAAGTTACTATTTTGTCTGATCGGTTGAACTAAGCAGCCGGACCAAGCGGTTACAAGGTTTGAATCGTGGTCAGTCGTTCCTATTAGGTCCTTATAATAATCATAATCATGTCTTTTTTGTGAAATAAGATATAATTATATAATACGATCTTTCAGCGTTTGAAGTGATTTGGACTTTCACCATATTCAGCTTCACGGCATGCAAATATTTAATGAATTATTAGACTAAAATTGATTATTAAAATAGAACATTCACATACCTAATTGTTTTCATTACCCATCTATCTATCTATATCATCACGCCAGATCCCTTACGGGGTAGGCAGAGAGTACAGAGTGTTCATTAGATAGTTATTAAAATAATAATTGATATATTATTATTTGTATCTAGCTGAGATTCATGGGCTTTACTCGGACTTTTGAAAGGCTTGCATGGGGACATGGGTCTAACACGTAGAGGCCCCTTGTGATATTATTATTATAAATGTGACATTTGCAATTATAATTTTGGTCACAGTGTAAGTAATTATTACTTTAATCAAAAACTTTAATCGTAATAACGATCAGTTATATTTAGTTAGTCGTTAGTTTAGACTTATAATTTATGATTTAAGTAATCATCCATCACACTTACTTACAGAAAAATAACTCGCTACGTTTTGAGATTCGGAAATAACAATCTACCTTAGTATTAAACAATTTTCTGACGGCATACTGTACTAAAAACCCTGTTCGCAATAATAAATATCACGTCACCCTTCCTTCATAATCTACGGCCTCGGAAAATAGGCAGGCTTTGTGAGGCAAATTATGGCCACCTTGTACCCACCTACAGCAGATAATACCGTTCGGTGGCTAGGTAGCTTTCTTTTAGCGAAGGTTTAAGGAAATAGGTAATTTTCACTTTGGTGGCATGTTATGAGGTAATGTAAGGGTTGTTGCTGGGTCGTTATGATTTGGCTGAGCGACACGTGTTTGTTAATACCAGTGTTAACTCTTGTGTTATAGTTATAAGCTTGTCATGAAAAGATTCTGGTTGTCAATTGAAATTCTAAAAAAATACCATTTCGAAAGTGATAATTTTACAGGTAAACAATAACATAAAATAGATACCGTCACGCCTACATTCACTATGCGGCAATGGCAGAGGTGTACTGTGTATGTATACCCACTTTTCACGGATGATCTTAAGCCTCATGTAATAATTGATGAGCATATTGCCATATACCAGGCACGAATCCGAATCCGGACTGATACTGAACATTTTTAGATTGAAAAACTAAATTTGTTCAATCTGAGCGCATTATTAGTCTGTAGACCAACGAGGGAGTTGTTTTACAGTTTTGGTCGGAGTTTATGAATAAGTGAGAATTATCCAAAAATATCCTATTTTCTTCTAAATAACTATTCAGTAGTGTGGTACTGACGTCGCCAGTCGGAATATTTAACTAGTTTCCACCGGCTGTAAACTTCGATTAAATATTCGGATACCTTTGCCTGAAGCTTTTTTAGACTACGATTAAAATCGGTAGGTATATTTGTCGATGTTTGTTTTGGTAAACTGCACCGTTTAAGTAGTTTTTGGCCGGCTCTACTTATTTCTTTGGAGATCTAATTCTGTGCCTAGTCTTATCGGTGAACAATGCATTTTTGAGCTTCAAAGGACGGACTTTTGACGGACGATTTAGCGCAGTGGTTAAGAGCTTAAGCCGCTCCGCCCACTGTGTCTAATAGTCGCGGGTTCGATTCCCGCACGTGCCCCGTGCAGGGTGTGAATCTTTGTGTGATCCTCAATTATTTGTTCCGGTCTGGGTATTTGTGTCTGTGAATTTTCATGTTTGTTAACGCACCCACGATACAGGAATAAATCCTAGTGTAGGGCTACATTTAAAAAAAAAAAATAGACGTTGTCGAAAATTGCCCCAGATCCAACAATAATTTGACATGCCATTATTATTTACCTATTTTATTAAAATAATGGCAATATCTGAATCTAATGGACAATTTGCAATCTACTTATATCGAAGTCGCCGATATCTTTACTGAATGTCAACACACAATATAATCTCATATGTATTAATTGCTAATGAATTATAACCTCAAAATCTAATACTTTTTGTGCAATATTGCGATTCCCCCGCTTGTCCGTTTAATAATAAATACCTTAAGAGAATTAATGGGTGATTTGAAATCATACAAGTATTTTTTCATTGCTGTTGGTTTTGGGGCAAATCGTGTATGGACGCAGAACAATGTCTTTTGCGCACTTTTTGTTATCGTGATCGAGAAAAAGGAGTCCCCTACAGGATAAAACTCCTCCAAAGATTACCACGACGACTGACTTTATGCTGTACACGGTGCCTAATGAAGGTCGCAAAGTTGGTTGCGACCTTCATTAGGTGATCAGCCGCCTTGTAAGAATAGAATAGAATACTCTTTATGGTACACCAATACGTTTATATTGAGAAAAACAACAAAGAAAGAGGTACAATTGGCGGTCTTCTCGTTAATAGGGATCTCTTCCATACAACCAAAACTGAAAGAACAAGAAAAATATACAAAAAATAGAGGGCAGTAGGTGGCGTACATTTATTAGTTACTTTTCTTTTGTGCAATAGGTATAGATTCGTATGCTTTATATATGATACATAACAATATGTAAATACACATAAAGATAAAGGCAAACAGAAACGGCAGGGTAGTAGGTGACTTATTAGAGAATAGTCAAAAGAAAGTGGTTCTTTACCATTCTGCGCCTCTTACTGATACAGGCAATGCATAGACGAACAGCTTGGACTGAGAAGGATTCATCAAAACATATTTTGGAATGCATTGTTGCTACCTATATAGTATACCTACCGATAGATATATAAATATCCTCCCATCTTATACCCTACCAGTGTGATCCGAAAGTAGGGTATATCTCAACGTTTTTGCACTTATACGTTAGTCTAAACAACTCTTTTCACTCTACAACGTTTTTTTTAGTTTCCTATACGCATTGATTAACTGAGCGAATTAATATCTACAGGAAATTGAAAAAATAAACGCGAACAAATGAGAAAAAATGTAGAGGAATGGTTGTTAAGGTTATATAATAATAATAATTTTTATTAGACAAAGAGAATTAGATCCTATATATACTGTCAAATACATACATAAAATATGTTTAAGCTCTATATTAACACAGCGCGCTGTACAATTATGAAAATGGCTTTAAGACAGCACTCTGTTCTCTTTTTGCATATGTTCCACGTTCACCTTTAGCGCGATATAAGGAAACATTTTCGCCTCGGAACGCTGTAGAGCTTATATTTTATGAATATTTCATTACATTATATATTAATTATGCATCTGTATGGTAACACAGGCCCGCCGCGTCGGGGGCAAGACGTTGGTAACAATATTATTAACATATTAATAGTGTGTTTATTAATGGATTGCTTTGCTTCAGGGGAACGCAAATAATCCTTATTTGCTAATGGAGTATTAAGGAAATCTGGAGACCTTATTAGTTTGGGTAGAATTGTGGTTAAATCTATTATACTCTTCAGCGCAGGCATTAGCAATAAATGATATTGACATTTATTCTATGAAGTGCAGATTTTTATCCATATGACATTTCGTTGGAATTAGAAGAATTCAAAGGGCTTATCTAAGAAGTTTCTATCATACTTTTATAATTTATGATACAGGAGCGATATAAAAAGACTAAGCTACATTTAATAAATAGCCCTATTCTGATAATAAGTCTTCGAATTTAAAATTTCAGTACAAAAATCCTAAGTATATTGTTCCATGCTCAACTTGACTTTTTATAAGAAAATACGATGGGTCATAGCTGTATTATACCAAATTACCGGTAATAATACTGTTAATAATTATGCGTCACAATAAAATTCATTTCATGACGGTTGAAAGAGAGCGGTTGTTTGAAAATCAAGCAAGACTATAAAAGAATTTTAATTGTCTGAATTAACAAGCTCTCAAGTGGTAATAGACGTTCTGTGACGTCTATTAACACCAATATCTTAATTTAAATAATCCGTTTGAACTAAAGGTTGACCTTAAAAATGTCGTCTGTCCAAAATTACAGAGAAAGAAAACATTTCGCTCTCGACGAATTTCCTAAGAAAATATAAGTAAAAGAGAAGGCCTAAATGTGAATAAGCAGGACTTTTCTCATTATGGGAATCTAAAGAATAGGCCGGGCGAAAGGGAAGAGGCCAAATTAAGGAAATTAACTTTTTATAATAAAAACCCCGGCATCCATTCGCCGTTGCGAATGACGCACCATTAATTGTGTGTTGTAATTAAGGCTGAGAACAAATAGGAGACGGATAATAGTGGATTCCACATTTTCACCAGCTTGTGTAAGACTGAATGTTTTGTGGATATAAAAGTCTGTTTAAAAGGCTTGGTCTGGACCAAGTTGCTAGTGGTGGAGCTCCCGAACTAGTGGACGAAGCGTCTTAAGCTCTTAACCACGTATGCCCCCCAAATATTTGTTACGCTCTAGGTGTTTGTGTGAATTTCATGTTTTTAAACGCACCTATGACACATAAATAATTCCTAGTGTGGAACAACGTTTTTTTTAAAAAGAAGAAGTATCATCCTGTTGTTACCGCTGCGCCCCGAGGTAGTGGCCGATACTCAAGTAAGGTATGGAGTTAAACTGCATTGTTGAGGTTATTTTCAATATACTTAGCTTTTATATTTCGTTTCCCGTATTTCACTTTTCGTATTTTGCAAGTAATGCATGATTCCAAGGTCTTGAAAAAAGGCTGAAAAACGCTCCTTCCTTCTGTACCAATAGCGATTGGCCAATGGTACTAATGTGTTAAGATTGTGAGACCTGGGTACTATCACGTAGGTATATAACGTCCACCCTTGGTGTGCGTTGTTTTTAAATAACTATTTTACTATATACCTACTGTACATAATACATACTTGTTATTTTTTTATCGCAATTTGGCACGTTTTAATCAGAAAAATTAAAGTCATGTATGGTATTTATTTTATTGTTTATCTTATCTGTAACTAATTGTTTTATTACTTGGGAAATGAAATGTAAACATCAGCGTTAACAATATGAATATTCTAAATTCCACATTAGCATAGAGTTGTATACAACATGGAACATGAATAACGGAAGACCTGAGAGTCATCATCATCATCATCATCTCAGCCTATACTTGCCCACTGCTGAACATAGGCCTCCCCAATCGCATTCCAGCGTAACCGGTCCGATGCCACCTGCATCCAACGACTTCCTGCGATTTTCACAAGATCGTCGGTCCATCTGGCAGGTGGTCGTCCCACGCTGCGCTTGCCAATACGTGGTCTCCAATCTAGAATCTTTCTGCCCCAACGCCCGTCCGATCTTCGCGCTATGTGGCCCGCCCATTGCCACTTCAGCTTGCTAATCTTAAGGGCTATGTCGGTGACCTTGGTTCTTCTACGAATCTCCTCATTCCTGATTCGATCACGTAGAGAACCGCCGAGCATAGCTCTCTCCATAGCTCGCTGAGCAACTCTGAGCTTTTTTATGAGACCTATAGTAAGAGACCACGTCTCTGATCCATATATCATCACTGGTAACACACATTGACTCGATTTTCACTAATTTCTCTTGACAATAGTATATACAATCTATATATATTTAAACTCGGTATATCGAGCCCGTTCTATTAAGACAATTTCCCGAGGAAAATTCCGAAGGAAATTTATAAATTTTTCCTACATTGACTATTTTTTGGAATTTTAAACCCCAAAATTTTCAGATTTTTCTTCTGGCGAAATTCCAAATTCGGTATCGTTGCGCAGCCCTCGTCAGCCCCTATCCGCAGACACCCCATTCGTAGGGGTAGCGCGAAATTTGACAAAACCGCATACCGAACCGAGGTACAGTGCTGAGTGCGATAATTTGGGTTTTCGTCGATTTTCCATAGTTTCTTTTGACTTTAGTATAGTAAACATTGAGATATTTAAACTCGATACATCGAGCCCGATCTATCCGGACCATTTCCCCAAATTTTTTCGAAGGAAAGTTATAAACTTTCCATACATAGACCGTTTTTTGGATTTTTAAATCCCAAAATTTTCAAAATTTTCTTCTAGCGAAGGTCCAAATTTGGTATCGTTGCACAGCCCTCGTCAGCCCCTATCCGCAGACACCCCATTCGTAGGGGTAGCGCGAAAAATCGCCCCCCCGCCCACCCGGTTGTTGCTCACTACGTTGATTTTTTGGATCAGCGGCAGTAGGTATTTCAAAATAAACGCAGATACCACAGCGCGGGTGGTGGTTTCGGCTACAGACGTACCTGAAACAGGAAAATACGATTAGTTATATTGACTCCAACCCTTATACAGTTGGAAACAAGGTACAGACATAGCGAAAATACAAAAAATTTTACGCTAACTGACTGAAAGTACTCACGTACTCATTAAACACAATAAAACGACTGACTAGAGGTGCCATAGCACGACGATAGTTTTCCGCTACTGTAACTAGAGGAAATCACATATATACGAGACACATCAGAGAGGAAGGTGACAAATTAGACCAATATTTTAAAATAAAAACTGACATAAATCTTATTGACCCAACCCATCTACAGTTGGTTAAGACATAGTAATAGAAAATAAAAAAAAACACATTGACATACTGTTGACATACTGTGAACAAACAGTATAGTAATCAGACTAAAGTCGTATTGACCCAACCTATTTACAGTTGGTTTTAAAAATAATTGATTATAATTTATAGATACGGACGTACTGTTAAATAGCAGTACTTTAAAATAGAGTGTAGGAAGAGGCCTAACCGAGTACCACAAACAAACTATCTCACACCACCTAAATAAACCTAAATTATTATCATAGCACTAACATTCTACAATAAAAATAATTCATAGAACTCATAGTACTTTAAATAAAATAAAAATGTCTGTCCCTGCGAAGAACGTAAAGGAAATAAATATTACATACCAAAAAAAGGCGAGTCCCACGAAGCCGAAGAAATCCATGGAACCGCAGACCAGCAGACCTGAAACAAATAAAAAAGAATTAACTCCTACAGGAAAACCAGGATCCAAGGCCAACACACTGTTCCAGGAGGGCAAGGCCCAACTGGAGCAGTCTGGAAACCTCAAAACCACGATCAAGGAAAAAGTTATGGCAAGTCTGTCAGGGTTATATGAGATAACCCTCAAACAGAAGGAACAGAGACAGGCACTCATGTTGCAATTAGAACAGCTGAAAAGACAGAAGGAGGAAGAGTTACGGAGTATGCAAACAGACCACCTGAAACAACTGACTGGACTGACGGACACCATAAAGGAAACAAATCTTAGCACACCGGTGACAGAAGTACTCGCGACAGTTAAAACCATCAGGGACCTGATTTCCTTTGATGTAATAGGGCAAGATACCACAATACCGAAAGGGGCACCGAAGTGTGACAACATGCACAACCTGGACCAACTAGTACAGGAAGTAAAAGAGCTGCGTCAGGTCTCGGAAGAGACAGCAAAACAGGTAGCGGCCCTAAGGGAGACAACGCCCTCATATGCCGATGTCCTTTCGGGACCTGAACGAAGCCAAAAAACACCAAAAGCCCTGCCTAATCACCCCAGTCACTCGATAATAGTGTCCTCGGAAGAAGAGATGGACACGAGTGACGAGGTGCTCGGCAAGGTTAGGAAAACCTTGGAAGCCAGAACAACCGGCTTCCAAGTTCAGAAGGTCCGAAAAATAAAAAACCAGAAGGTGGTGCTAAGTTGTCACAGTAAAGAGGACCTAAACAAAATTAAAACCAAACTCAAGGGAAATCAGGAGCTCAAGGTGGAAGAAGCCAAAAATAAAAATCCGTTGGTTATACTTAAGGATGTGATGAGCTACAACACCGATGCAGACATAGTAACATCATTAAAAACTCAAAACGCGGGACTGACTGCCGACATGACCGGGGAGGACCTGGAGGCGACTGTCAAATACCGCCGGAGAGCACGAAATCCACATCAAAATCACGTGATTTTGGAAGTCTCCACCAAATTCTGGCAAAAACTGACTACAGCAGGGCGGGTCTTTGTAGATCTACAACACCTGGTAGTGGAAGACCAGTCCCCCCTGATACAGTGTACCCGGTGCCTGGGATACGGCCACGGCCGCAAACTATGCCAGGAGACCGCCGACCTGTGCACCTACTGTGGCGGGCCGCACTTGCGAGCAGACTGCCCGAGGAGCACAGCCGGCGAGAAACCAGCCTGCCGGAACTGTACAACGGCGAAATACGGGGACACGGAACACAACGCCTTCAGTTGGGACTGCCCAATCAAGCAAAAATGGGACAGAATTGCTAGATCAAGCGTAGAATACTGTTAAAGCCGAAGACACCGCAAAGATCATAATAACCGAAGGAGCCAAAAATAAAAACCATAAAATAATAGAATCAAACCTACAAAGTAAAAAACCGACGACACAAAAACAAATCCAAGACACACAAAAAAGGAATACGCATAATGCAAAAGATCTAAAAACCTACGTAGGACTAATATTTAAACCTAATCAACACAACGGTAACATAACAATACAAGAGAGAAGAAACAAAACGAAATCTATAAAATCGGCCACCACAAATCTATACAAATATACAAAAATCTGGAAAACCCCAGAAACAAGGACAAATAACACAGCAGTAACAACAATAAAAACAGGAAAACGGAAGATTGGCGGTAAACAAAACTATTCTGAGGATAGTAAACCAATCAAACCCTACTCATATAAACTTAAAAGGAAAATAAAAATAAACATACCAGACATAAATTTTAACTATAACACAAGAATAATCAAGCATATACTGGAAAACCACACAAAAAGGAAGATACAAATAATAAGAAGAACATACAACACCATGAAAGCAATCTGGAAGAAATATACTCAAGAATCTAAACAGTTATTAAACAACCAAAACATAATACCGGAACTAAACTCAAGAATAAAGAAGAATAAACAGATGGAAGAAATAGCTAAAATCCATATACATAACAAACAGAGAACACATAGACAAATTAAAATTATAATAAAGACTAAAACAAAACATAGATACTCATTTCGGTGGACCGTGAAAAAGGAAAATATTAAAATAAACATCACAGTGAAACGAAAAGGTACTACCCATTTAAACATTGGCAGAAGACCATATTCAAGTAAGCAATGTTTACACCTAATAAAGTTACTGGGAAAACATGTACAGAGCGATTTGAGGAGTGATAACAAGGGAAAAAGACCAACTTCTAGCGTAGATCGAGGAACCGCGTGCCAGGGAAATCGCCAAATACTCGGCGACCGCACTCTTCCCGCGGGATAATAGACGCATAGATAATGATATCCATAAATCTATTAAAGAAACCAGGAACGACAAACAGCAAGTTGCCGAGTAAATTCAAAATTATTATCATAACAACCGAAATAAAACCTCCAACAAATATGAACCCAAAAGCACCAGGAACAAACTGACCAAAACAAAAACTGCAAATAAGCAATGAAGATCAGAATGAAAAATACCTAGAAAACGAAAAGAGAATAAACGCAAAAACCCCTTATCACATCAGTCGCAAATATAAAAAAAGTCACTAAAACAATAGAAGTTAAAAACTATGAAAATAACCAATGAAAATTATAAATAAAAGGAACACTACAATAAAATAACCAAAAAATTAAAACAAGAAAGCCAAATAAGTAACGAACCTACAAAATGGCTCCGAAGGATATCGGAGGGCCTCACCTATTCACTCAAATAAAAAAAAAAACACACATTGACTAAAAACTTTAGTCTTTGGGCACTGAGGTATTTTGGATGAGAAGATGTTGCGCAGTTTCCCGAACACTGCCCAGCCGAGTTGGATTCGTCGATTGACCTCTCTCTCAAAGTTGGACCTACCTAACCGGACTACCTGTCCCAGGTAAATGTATTCGTCGACAACTTCAAGAGTAGAGTTCCCAACGGTGAGTGCGGTGGGTACGACATGGACGTTAAACATTATTTTTGTTTTGTCCATGTTCATTTTAAGACCCACTTGTTGAGATACTCTGTTGAGGTCGCCGAGCATTCGTCCTAGATCTTCCAGCGACTCCGCCATGACCACAATGTTGTCGGCAAATCGAAGGTGAGTGATGTATTCGCCATTGATGTTGATGCCAAGTCCTCGCCATTCCAAGAGCTTGAAGGCGTCCTCTATGGTGGTCGTAAACAGTTTCGGAGAAATGACGTCTCCCTGCCTTACTCCTCTTTTTATGGAGATCGTCTTCGTGCACTGCCCTTGTACTCGGACTGACATGGTGGCGTTATTATACAAGCACTTCAACACTTCGATGTACCGATAGTCAATGCGGCATCGCTGGAGAGATCTAAAAACCGCCCAAGTCTCGATCGAATCGAAGGCTTTCTCATAGTCCACAAACGCCAAGCATAGTGGCCGATTATACTCCTCGGTCTTCTGTATAATCTGCCGCAGCGTATGTATGTGGTCTATGGTACTAAAACCTTTCCGGAAACCGGCTTGTTCGGGAGGCTGGAAAACATCAAGCCTGCGTTCGAGACGATTCGTGATGACTCTCGAAAACAACTTGTAAACATGGCTCAGCAGTGTGATGGGCCTATAGTTCTTTAATAAAGTGTTATCACCTTTCTTGAAAAAGAGTACCACCACACCCCTGTTCCATGCTTCCGGCGTTTTTCCTTCGAACAAGACGGAATTAAACAGCCTCTGAAGGACTTTAAGTACCGGCGATCCGCCCGCTTTCAGAAGCTCTGCGGTAATTCCGTCTTCGCCCGGCGCTTTGTTGTTTTTAAGTTGTTTGAGAGCCATCCTAATCTCGTACAGGCTGATGTCCGGGATATCTTCAGTGTAGTGTCGGGTTAGCTTGGCTCTTGGGGTCTTTTACGAAGTCAACAACAGGTTCAAATACTGAGGTATACAACTGCCTATAGAACCTCTCTATCTCCCTGAGCACCTCTGACCTATTCGACGTTACGTTTCCGTCCTCCGTCTTCAGCTTCGTCAACTGGCTTTGCCCAATAGAAGCGTCTCTTGCAAACACTTTGGAGTCCTTGTTCTGCTCTATGGTCTCCTCAATACGTCTTGTATTGAAGGACCGTAAATCGTGTCGCAAGGACTTCAATATCGGTCCATTGAGCTGCCTATAGGACTTAGCATCATCGGAGGTTTGGAGTGTCATGGTACGTCGCTCAGCCATAAGGTTTCGGGTGTAGTCAGATAGCTTTTGAGGCCTATTTTTACGGTGGGGCTTAAAATGCTTGGACCCGACCGTATGGACAGCCTCTACCAACCTATTGTTGATTTCGTCCACTGATGCGCTGCTGTCTAGCAATTTGAAGTGGTTTGACAATTCGAGTTGAAAGTTCTCGGGGTGTTGGATATGTGCATTAGAAGGTCGGAGCGTAGACTGTGAGTACCTGAGAGTAATTTGTTCTAAATCCGGAACTGAATCAATTGTATCTATTTGTTAAATTAGCTAAGATTCCTATAATTCATTTCAAACGTTCCTCGATCAATTATATTAAATACCTTTATCATGATTAAAAGCAACGATTTCAAAAGTTTCTTAACATAATGGCAGGTTTTGAATATCTAAGTTCTTGTTAAATTAAAATTAACTCTTGAAAACTGGTAGTTTTATTTTCATAATGAATTTGTTATCTAAGAATCCAATTAGATTGTCTGAGGTCTTCTGTCATTTAAGTTATACGTTGTCGAGTAGTTCAGATTACGTTGGTTCAGTGTGGTTTCATTAAGTCAAACTTATTCGTAGATTGATTTAAATATATAAATACTAAATTCAAATAAGATATTTTGAACTTCCCACAGGAAACATTAAAGGCACATGTAGATAATAGCTGCCTTTTGAAGTCGAGAGGCGTCCCTGAGTAGCCCATAAAACTACAATATCCAACTCATAAACGTATATTGCTAAGTGATTTTAAGATTAAAGACAGTAGAAATGATCTATCTATCTATCTATATCATCACGCCAGATCCCTTACGGGGTAGGCAGAGAGTACAGAGTTCCAACAGGCTCTTTCCTTACATACCTCTCTGGCTTCCTCTACTCTCATAGTTCGTCTCATACACGCTCGCCGGTTACGAAGACTCCTGACTTGTCCTTCAGATAAGACCCGGTCTATTTGGTCATGGTAAGATAGTCTAGGTCTTCCCCGGTACCTACATCCTTCCACTTTCGCATTGTATATCAGTTTTGTCATTCTTTCTTCGGACATTCTTTCTATATGCCCGAACCAACGGAGCATACCCTTTCTCATCTTCACACCGATATTCTCTTTCATACCTATTTGCTTTCTTACTACGCTGTTGCGAATACGGTTGGTCAGCTTCACACCGCATATCTTCCGCAGAGCTCGCATTTCCACCGCATTTATCCTACTTTCATTCTCCTTCCTACATACCCAGCTCTCGCTGCCATATATCAGCGTTGGGACAAGCACTCCATTATGTATGGCCAGCTGCGCCTTTCGGCTTAAGTGCCGGCTTCCAAGTAGCTTTCCCATCGCGCCATTCACTCTGTTCGTTGCACTCACTCTTCTCTCTATGTCAGCGGTGTATTTTCCATCCTTACTGAATGCGCATCCAAGATATACAAACTCATTCACTTGCTCCAGCACATCGTTCCCAACCACAATCCTTGCATTCGTTCTGGTTTCTTCCCGTTCAAAAACCATAAATAAATAGAGAGATAATAGAGAGATATAGAAATGATAATTAACATGATCTCTAAGAAATAATACTTGTTTCATCTTGTATACATTAACGGCTCGTAATAAAACCCTAAACACGATTTCCATTTGAAAAATTTAAACAATTTGTATTTAAAATTTCACATAAAACCTAGAAATAAGCTATAAAATACTTATCTTATTGACTTGTTATTTAATTAAAAGTATCACATTTACTAGTCAGAGTACTCGACTGCCGTGATTAGACACAAGAATTAACATTGCAATAAGATAAAATAACATGTTATTATACTGTCAACTGTAATTATGAAGCCATTAGGTTCAGGTTTGTGGAAAAAATCAGGGGTCGTATATATTTTATGACACATTTTATGGTTTTAGCAAACATCTCATAGGTCCTCTCTCAGAAGTAAAAAAAAGTAATTTATAATCCCTGTCTAATTTAATGTTAGATTTTTAAATAATTCATTAGTTATCGGTGGAATCACGAAGATCTGGGTTCAAATGCTACGTCGGAAAAACGTAGTTTTTCTATCTAAAAATTCCCAGTATCAGTACGGAGTCTGGAATTGTGCCCGGTATATGGAAGTAGGCTCGCCCCTTATTATATAGGATCTAACATTTCCGGCGTAAAGTAGGTGTACACAGTACACCTCTGCCACCCCTGCATGGGGAATATAGGCGTGACGGTAATTTTTTTGTCGGATTTTATTGCAGTTTATGGTCACAGGAGGGACTGAGGTGATGCCAAAAGAGGTGCTGCAAAGCACTTCAAACAAAAATAAACCGCGGAAAAACAAAAATTGCGTAAATCTCAGAACTCCAGGAAACTAATGA
Organism: Phalera bucephala; assembly: GCA_905147815.2. NCBI lineage: Eukaryota > Metazoa > Arthropoda > Insecta > Lepidoptera > Notodontidae > Phalera > Phalera bucephala. The sequence goes on from LR990621.1 coordinate 19,602,846, forward strand.
GATATATCATCTCATTAGTTACTAGCTGTGATTGAGGCGCTTTGTATAAACCCGTATTTTATTTATACAGGTAAATGAATAGATACTTTGGTACCACTTCTAAATATAAACGGGAAAACGTTGACGTTTTATAACGTTTTTATTTTTTTATCGTTTCAAGGGGCAAAGATATGAGAAAGTGCCAGTAACCACCCTTTTATAACTCGAAGCCGTGATGTGGGTACTTTATGTGCGGATCAAAACATCCCTGTGATGTTGAGGGCGAAAATACGTTCAACCTCGTTGATTTAAGATATTCAAAGGTATACGTTATTTGGAACGCGATTGGATTTTATAAGGAAATATTGTGTAATAAAAGTAAACTTTGGTAAACCGTTTATTTTTGTTTACTCTACGAAAATAATTTCAAGAGTAAGGATGTTTGGTTTGCGTACTTCGATTACTATCGTTTCGTTCGTTATATCGCATAATTTTGGTAGCAATCCGACGTCTGGAATTATACCCGGCAATGGGCTTATTTTTAATTCCATTAACATTAGATTCGTTGGCGAAACATGAGTATACACAGCACACTCTGCCACCCTTTGCTTAGGGAAGATAGGCGTGTTGGTATTTATGTGAGAAACCAGGGGGTCGTGGGATTCAGGAAAAATACACAGCGATATTTTTTATATTATAATCTTGAGCTTTAGCTTATCTGATAACAATAGTCGTGAATCTTAATCTTGCATTCTTCGTCTTTTTACCCTTCAGTCTTAAGTCTTCAATGCTCTTATCTTGACAAACGTCTTCCAAGCATCACGTCTGTCACTTTAAGTTTGAATAATATTTACAACTTAAAAATAAATCGTCTAGCATTCAATCTTCGTTCAAAACCATCAAGTTCAAAAGTCCTTATACCCCACATTTATTTAACTACTTACTTTTTCTTGCTACTTCTTCTTTCTACCAATTCTGCAATAGCTATTAGGCTACAGATATATCAATTTAAGCCTTTAATATCCCATCGATTATGCATCGACAAAATCGGAATAGGCACGATATAATGCATTCCGTGCGACAATAATTTATACCATAAACAAGCACATAAGCCTTCACTCTCATAAATTATACAGCGGTGACATCCGAATCGGAATAAAGGCATTTGCTCGGCTCAAAGGACGAATGGCCTAATACTCAGATTCGCTCGCAAATTATGATGGAATTAAAGCATTGTCTGTGATCGTTTGTTTATCATTAAGCCTTTTTTTGTTTAGTTAATTCAAAGAGATAAATAATGTTATTTTGGGGTTTTTTGGCGGGAAGTCGAAGAGTGATGTTGTCAATTGGTTTTAATTACCAAAACTTATGTTATTTCGACTAATAATGTGTAATATTAACCATTATGTGTTCTTATATGTGGCTGAGTGAAGGGATTTGTAACAAAGTGATAAAACGTGCCTTTTCGACTTCCCTCAAAGCGGCCGTCGCAATTGGTATGTAAAGTGTCCACCGCTTTACTATTCAGGGTGAGGTACTCCATTAATTTTATTATCATCGTTATCATCAAGTTCAACTGGACACTGGCAAAATAAACATAAAATTAGTGTGAAGCCATAACTTAAAGAAGAAGAAGAATTTAATTTTACATATAGTTCGTAGTTAATGTTGTTACATATAGTGAGTGGTATATCTGTCTGGTTCTATCGCATCGCACGATAATCTGTAATGCTAGGTCTGACAAATTTTTCTATAAAAAATGTTAGTATTAGTCTATCGTCTGTGTTTATTAATTTATTTAAAATATTAGAATTAAACTGAAACCAAAATAGATTTTAATTAGACTTGCACAATACTGTGTGCTCATTAATAAATGTCATTGCAACGTTGATTAATAAATTTTCTATCTATCTATATATCATCACGCCAGATTCCTGGCAGGGTAGGCATAGAGTACAGAGTTTCTACAGTTGTTAATAAATTAATCATATTAAAATTCTTTACCTTTATATTTAATCACCATGTCACGTTGTATATTTAACAATGTATCAGTTTTTCATTTTTTTTTGTTAAAAGATTCATTCTTCTCGGGCTGTTGGAAGTGGCAAAGATGTCAAATTCCAAGGAAATAGGCCATGTCAAGTTGAAGTTAAGAGTCCCAATGCCCCGCAGCGGTGACGATTATGTAACCAAAGACCAGCCGACGACGTAGGGTTGGCGATATTTTATTATGAAATTTAAACTTGATTTTAATATGCTATGATATCATCGTAAGATCATCGTATTATTTTAGTTCTGGTCGAAGAAAATTTATATTGCGTGTTTGATCAATCAGGCTAAGCAGGTGGTCACAGGGTGTTTTATAATATTAAGTAAATGTTTTTTGTGACTATTTGTCTTGCAATTGGTTTTATCCAATTTCTCGTTTTGAAATATAAATATTATGCAGGTAATATCTAAGGGAAATAATTTACTGGTCTGGAACTCTTAACAGTTGAGTTATTAACAGTTATCATTCATTTTATATTTACTAAACCTTAAAATTGCATTTCATTTTTTTCTAATAGATTATTTTATAACAAACCATTATAGGTAGTATAGTAGTGTAAGCGCTTAGTCTATATTATATGTATGTATCTGTATTTTACGATTGTCAGTACTATTGGATACTCAGATTGGTTCCTGACAAACAGTATTTTATATTTATGTTAAAAAAATGTTCGGTCAACCCTGGCGGGTGCGCGCGGCGGCACGGAATGAAAGCTCTGCGACGACCCTCGTCATCTCAAGGAGTGCGACGCAGCCGCTCCACATTTTGTGCGAACAACCCGATGACGTCAGAGACCTCTCGTTCCTTATCATCCATTTCTATTTATATATTATTTGCAAGGGTCAAATTTGTTTAAATTAACAATCGATTTTAAACGAAGTAACGAAGAATGTTACACAAACCAAGCAATATTTAAAAGGAATATGTTAAGTGAGTACTTTGTATGTTGATCTACTATGAGTAAAAGATAAAACATATTATAGAGATCCTTCTTCATAATCTTGACAATTCAGTGTGAAGAAAGGTTAGTGAGAATTGGGGTAGTGCTAGAAAGTAAACTGTTTTTTTTTTATTAGTCATCACAAGTACATAGTCTTTAGATCAATGTCATGCTTCTGAGTTTAATGTCAGCTTCTTCGCTTATTGCCGCACGAGTGGCTAAATGTAAATTTTAATAATCTTTTAATAATATACATAGTATTTCAGATAAATTGGGTGTTATGTACGATCATTTCAGCACATTTTCTCTAAAATTCTAACTATATAATTAAAAGATAATTTTTAAATGATATATGTGTGCACATGTATAACAGCATTTATCTACGGGTAGAATATTTATTTATTTCATTTAAAATTAGTTGTCTTATTACTTGTTTTGTTATCTCAATAATGCTCCGAAGAAAGAGATTTTATCTTTCTAATTCTAAGCGATATGCTAAGAGAAAAGTCCGTTCACAAGAAAAAGACGACCTTTAATATGTGGGTGATTTGCTGCTGATCATTGATCATGATCATTTTACACTGAATTATTTAAGCACTCAGAAGCACCCAGAAAGTGACACACGCACACAAAAAATAAGCGGAATATGGGAATAAACCTTTATACTTTTGCATGAGCGAGCGAAGCTGCGGGTTAAAACTAGTTTTTAAAATATTGTATTTTTATACAATACCCGTTTCTCTCTGTCGTCGTACTCTCTGGTAATAAATCTGCGATGTATCGATGCAGATGTCAGATCGTCGCTGCATATGATACATGAACCATTGCACTGCGGATCCGCGCGTCCCGGGATACCCCGGGTCAACATTTCTCAATATTTCTCCAGGGGATCGTACGTTCAGATACTGTGAGCAACTATTGCTGTCCTAGTTTTTAAGTTGCATGACATGTAAATTATTGTTCATATATCTCTAGAACTACCTAGTTCTAAAGATATATAGGTATATATCTGAAGTTCAAAGTCATTTCAAAATTATCGTCAATATCGCAAGTAATAAAGAGCATGTTTATGGTAAGTTGTTTTGGCAATATTAACCCATGGTATCGTAAATTTTATATGCGTCTTTTTATCTCTGCTCACTGACGTGGTTGACATTCTTGTTGGCCAATTTTATCGACATTTGTCTACTCTAAGTTGTGTATGTGCGTGTGTGTGCGCGCGTATGTACGTATACGTATGTGTGAGTGCGTGCGTACGTGTGTGTGCGTGCGTGTGTGTGTGTATGTGCGAAGGTGTGTTTTGTGTTGTGGTACGTATACGTCGCATATGTTGGCCCCGTTATAAAATGTATCTCGCAAAGCAGTATTTATAGTGATAAATGAAGTTCACGATTTTAACATTTTTGGCCGCCTTTGCTTCAAAGCAGTGATTTAGTGTTGTTAGTACGCAGACCTCCAAATATCTCTACAAAATAGATATTTTGAATAAAATTTACTGCAAGTGCATAACAATAATACTCTGACAAGCGTACGACACTTAAAACATAGGTGCATACACTTAAGCCTATATCTATGTAAGTCATTAATATTCTTTGATATGATTTGATTGAACAGATCGGAAACGGAAAAACCAGTATATACATTATATACATGTTTATATCAAAATATCCACTCGACGGGTAAAAGTATTGCTTATGGAAATGTGAAAATCCCAACGAACACAAACTAGGATTACCTCGTCGTAAGGTCCGAATGGACGACTCCGTAAATAGTGCTGAGGCGATTCAATTTGCTCAACGGATCTAAATGTTACATATTTTATAAGGTATTTGATAAAAAAATCCGGAACCTTTTCTATATTATGATTGTTTTCTGTAGAAACGTTTTGTTGCTTCTTACAGTAGATATCCCTTTGCCTATTTTATTCTTGGAATAAAGACAAATTGAAAAATACAAAATAAATAAATTAGTACATAAACTACTGCATACCATATACTACTGACTGCCTCGTTGGTCTAGTGGCGAATAATGTGCTTTGACCTAGGATTTGAACCCAGGACCTCGTGATCACATAGCGATGCGCTTTGCCACCAGACTTTCGAGGCAGTCTAATGAAATTTAATAATGCTAATGAAAATTATAAATTTTGTACTGTCTCATCAATTAATTCATCTAAGTATAAATCATTGCACGAAACAAAATTAGGACTAATTTGATATAGAAATGACTATTAGTGATAATGTCGCTTTATGAAATGGCTCGCCCCCTATTACATGGGACCTAAAATCGTCGGCGAAAAGTGGGTGTACTCAGCACACCTTGGTCACACCCGCTTATGGAATATATGCGTGACGGTGTTTATGTAATGAGAGGTCAATAATGAGCATTCTACGACTGAAGTGTTACACGTAAAATAAACAAATAATAAAAGACGAAGTCGACATAAAACAATGGTCACTCTCAAAATAAAAGGCTAATACCATTACAAGATTATTTAACAAGTTGGCTTTAGAACTATTAAGTATCATAAAAAATTGGAGTTAATATCACGCTGTAACTTCACAAACAAAAATTTATTGCAACCATTAAAAAATGAAAGAACCCATAAAAGGATATTGTTACAGCTATTTTCTTCTCTTTAACATTATGAGTGGATTATTCCGTAATATTTATGACTAGATTAATTGTAAATGAACGTTGCTGGGTGAGTTGCGTTACACTTGCTATGTACTTTTTTTGCTTCTGTGGCGGGAAAGAGGAACGGCCTCGGTTTGGGTTGTCGCTATGCGGGACGGCGTCTACTAGATATCATGGCGTGGTGCTCTGCATCTACTGGAGGTCAAGGGATTCTTCAACCTCGCCCGCGAGGTTCGTGTCTCATCTTGTGTGCGGTATCTGTATCCGAGAGGAGGTAAGGGCATCAGGAGAGTAGGTACTTTTTTAAGTGGGAAACATCCTGTATAGAACTTCCACGAGTTTTGGAAGAAGCCCGCGGTGTGTGTCGGACTCCAACCTTGAAGGAATCTCCGCGAGAAACGCTCTAAGAGCCCGCCTGCTGGTCCAGGCTTCGGACTCATTTCTCCCTGCATACTTACTTCATGTGTTGTGCATGGTTGTGTTACTTAAGCATGTAAACTATACTTGCCCCCGTGCTAATTTTAGCGTCTTTTTTCCTGCTCACTACATCGGTTTACATTTTTCCATTGTCCAGTTTCAAATCCACTTCTCTGTTCACTGCCTAGTGAAGTAACTAAATGTAATCCAGCAGGAATAGCCAATGTTTTTGTTTTATACCAGCGTTAACGACTGTAGGAAGTCAACTTGGCTACAGTGGCAGGTTTACATACAGATTATAGATGGTGAAAGTGTTAATTTAAAATACTTTAGATACCAACGCTGATTATAATTTGATCTCGAGGATGCGAGGAAGCTCTAAAACAGGAAGAAACAGAGATATGATACAGGAATTATGAGACGTTTATATCGGAAATGAAAAGTGAGCGAGTTTGGAAGAATATACCCGCTAGCACCTCTAGATAAGTTACGAGAGTGAGAGATCTAATAGTTGGTATATTATAATATGAAATATTAAGTTTATACTATACGTAAGTACTATACGTAAGACACGTTCGAGCGACTGGGCATTGGAAGATGTAGGAAGAAACTCTACACGAAGAGGGTCACAACTGGTGGGTGGAGCACTGTTTCAAGACTATTCGGCTTTTATTGAATTCTCCTTCACGACGCATACCAGCCACAGTAGCAACAGGACGTACTAATCGTCCTGTTCATTTGGTCCTTCGGAAGCCGGATTATCGTCGTCAAGAGAAAATAGAAGAATCAAGCTGAAAAAGGAAGAAAATAGAAGAAAGAAACATGCCAGTCACACGCTCCACCACCAGTAGACCAGCAGCATCTGCCCCAGTCGCCGAATCGTCGGGGTCGACTACAGCGACAGAGTCGACCGCCACGTCAGAGTCGACCGCCACGACAGAATCTACTGTCATGACGGAAACAACCGCCACGGCAGACACTTCCGCGACGGAGAAAACTAAAAAGCCAGTGTCCAAGAGGACTGGCACAAAGAAGACGCTCTCAACAAGGACGCGAAGATTGAAGCTCGCCCGCGCCAAGGAGGAGCTACTAGAATTGCAAGTCCAATTAGCAGCCGCGAAAATATCACGAATCGAAGCCGAAGATGAAGAAAGCGAGAGTGACGCAGACACGTGCATATCAGATGACCAAGAAACAGAGAAAAGAGTCGGGAGCTGGCTGAACGACTCGCGACCTCACGTCCTGGCCATCGCCGACAGGCCACACGACATAGACGTGGGGCGCACCATCGATGCAGCGCCGCGGGCGACAACGCCGTTGCCCCCTGCACCGATCCAGCCACCACCCATCGCCGTGTCGAAGGATGAAGAAACGACAGTCGCAACGCCGCCACAGCAAATTGACCTGCGTGAGCTGGCGTCCGCAATCACCCTCGCCGCCCGGTCCGGGAGCACCCCGCACCACCGCTTCGCTACTGAGTTGCCGTACTTCAGTGGGTCACACCAAGAGTGGCTCACCTTCAAAGCTGCTTATGAAGAATCTGCGCCGAGCTTCACGGACACAGAGAACGTCGCGAGACTACGAAGAGCGCTAAAAGGTAAAGCTAAAGAAGCCGTCGAGAACTTACTCATATACAACGCCAAGACAGCTGACATACTCCGGGCGCTCGAAGCACGCTTCGGCCGACCAGATTGCATCGCGCTGGGCGAACTAGAACGCCTGCGCGCGCTGCCCCGACTCAGCGACAACCCGAGAGACATCTGCGTGTTCGCCACGCGGGTGATGAACATCGTCGCGACGCTACGCGCACTCAACCGCGTGGCGTACCTGTACAACCCGGAGGCTGTCAAGACGACCATTGAGAAGTTCACACCGGCGCTCAAGTATAGATGGTTCGACTACGCAGCGGAAGAACAGACAGAAGAACCCGACCTACTGAGGCTCTCTGATTTCCTCAGTAGGGAGGCCGACAGGTGCGGGCGCTACGCACCTCCCGAACACGTGACACCCGAACGGGAACATACAGCGAACAGAAGACAGACGAACAAGACTTATAGCACCGCTGTATCGAGCCCGAGGAAAGAAAAATGCGCGGCGTGTCACGACACAGAGCACGAGGTAACCAAGTGCAACAAATTTATTGAATCGACGGTCAACGACAGATGGGACATCGCGAAGGCACGAAGACTATGCTTCGCGTGTCTACGCTTCAGAACAAAGAGTCATCATTGCAAGAGGCTCACTTGCGACATCGACGGGTGCAAATACTCGCACCACAGACTGCTTTATCACGTCAAAAGCGAAAGGGTCGCGGAAGACGACAACGCGGAGAAGCAGACAGTCGCGTCAACGTGGACAAGAGGCTTCGCGTCGTATCTCAAGATAGTGCCGGTACACATTTCCGGACCGGCGGGAGGAGTAGACACTTACGCCCTCCTCGACGACGGGTCAACGGTGACGCTCATCGACGCCGAGCTCGCCAACCAGACAGGCGCGCACGGCCCCCGCGAATCACTGCACATCGAGGCGATCGGCGATTGTAACGTCCGGTCATCGAACTCCCGTCGGGTCCAGCTGACGTTGAGAGGTACGTCCCAGCGCGCACATCGGATTCAAGCGCGCACCATTGAGAATATGAAGTTGTCACCACAAGCCGTCACCGTGCAAGACATCGCTGATTGCAAGCATCTGCGGGACATAGAAAGCGATATCACCTACAGAAGAGCGAAACCCCAGATACTCATCGGCCAAGACAATTGGCACCTGCTAGTGACGTCGGAGGTACGCCGGGGACAACGACACCAACCCGTTGCCTCCCGGACTCCTCTCGGCTGGGTATTACACGGCACGCGCTCACGGCTCACTGTACAAGATGCGCACAAAGTCAACTTCATCGCGGACAAGAGCGAAAGCGAAGACATGGACGATCAGCTGAGACACTACTTCGCAATCGAGTCACTCTTCGTCGAGCCCAGAAACCCGAAGAGCAGCCCAGATCAACGCGCGCTTGACAAGCTCGACAAAGAAGTCCGTATCGACAGCGGCGGGAGATATGAAGCCCCTCTACTGTGGAAAACCGACACTATTAAGATGCCCGAAAATTATGAAAATACACTGAAGCGTTTACACAACATAGAAAAGAAGATTGACCGCGATTCGACTCTGAAAACGAAGTACACAGAACAGATGGACGCACTTATCCAGAAGGGATACGCCGAGCCCGCACCGAAAAATAGAACTGAGAATCGAACGTGGTACCTCCCGCACTTTGCAGTACTGAACGCATTGAAACCGAACAAAGTGCGAATAGTCCACGACGCCGCCGCTAAGACGAAAGGGGTGTCACTCAATGACCATTTATTGACGGGTCCCGACTTGCTGCAGTCACTCCCCGGCGTCCTCATGAGGTTCCGACAGCACAGAATAGCCGTGTCTGCCGACATCAAGGAGATGTTCATGCAGATAAAAATCAAGACAGAAGACAGAGACGCGCTGCGGTACTTGTGGCGCGGCGATCGGCGCGATGAACACCCGCCCGAAGAGTACAGGATGACGTCACTCATCTTCGGGGCCACATGTTCACCGTCCATCGCAATCTACGTGAAGAATCACAACGCAGAGAAGTGTAAGGACACCCATCCAGAAGCGAGCCGCGCCATCGTTCGCAACCACTATGTCGACGACTTGTTACACAGCTTCGACGACGAAGACAGCGCCATCAACATCTCAAAACAGATCGACGAGATACATCGGGCGGCGCACTATGAGCTGAGACAGTGGTCGTCTAACTCCACGGTGGTACTACAGACTCTCGAACCGGGCGCGACACAGCGGGCGATCGGAATTAATGAAGAAAGGAAGACGGAACGAGTGCTTGGGTTAGAGTGGAGGCCGGACACCGACGACATCGGGTCGACATCGACCCCCCGGGCATACTCGACAAACCGACGCCGACGAAGCGGGAGACACTCCGCATACTGATGTCTCTGTTTGACCCGCTCGGAATCGCTTCGCCCATCACCATACGGGCCAAGCAGATACTGCAGGAGATATGGCGGCGCGGCACAGGATGGGACGACAACATCGACGATGACCTAGCACAACAGTGGGTCGAGTGGACCCAACACCTGCGGAGTCTGCGGGACCTGAAGATAGCACGATGCTACCACGGGTACACGCACGCCGAGACGCTCGAGTTGCACGTTTTCGTGGACGCCAGCGAGTCAGCCTACGCGACAGCGGCGTACTGGAGAGCCACCACGAGCGACGGCGAGGTACATATAACCCTCGTGGCGGCGAAGGCGAAGGTGGCACCGCTCAAGCTCACATCGATCCCGAGACTCGAACTGCAAGCCGCCGTACTGGGTAGTCGCCTGGGCGCGACTATCATCGCCGAACACGACAAGAAGCCAAGCTCAGTGACCTACTGGACGGACAGCCGTACCGTCATGACATGGTTGAAGACGGGCGCGCGATCCTACCGCCCGTTCGTCGCACATCGCATCGCCGCGATAGAAGAAAACAGCGCCATAAGTGACTGGAGGTGGGTGCCCACGAAGCTAAACGTGGCCGACGACGCGACGCGCGAAGTACCCAGGGACATCGGCTCTCATCACCGATGGTTCCTTGGGCCCGAGTTCCTGCGCGAGCACCCATCAACGTGGCCGGCGGAGCGACCGACACTCGACGCAGCGACGGGCGAGGAGCGGACACACAACATCACCGAGCAACGGCCCGTCTCACCGCGATCAGCTGTTCCGGATCCAGCGCGCTTCTCTACGTGGGAGCGCCTGCTACGAGCGACGGCGCGCGTGCTGCAGTTCATCGACCTGTGCAGTGTGAATAGACAATTAGTGAACTATAAGAGACAGGCTAGGAATCGTGAAAAGGACCCACAATGGAATAGTGTTAAGAATAGGAATAAGCGTAGCGATAAGTGTAGAATTAAGTTTAGTGATAAGGACAGTGTCAAGTGTTTACCGCTCAGTGCAGAACTATTGATAAGAGCGGAGGCGTTGTTAGTGCGTGTAGTACAACACGACTCGTATCATAGCGAACTGAGTAATAGTGATAGACTATCGAAGGACCGCCTCCGCCCCTTATCAGCGCAGATTATCAGTGGAGTGATAAAAATCAGGTCGCGAATAAGTGCGACGCCGGACATCAGCGACGAGCTACGGTGCCCCGCAGTGCTGGACGGAGATCATCGCGTCACCCGCCTGTACATCGAGCACGTACACCGACAGCTGCACCACGCCGGAGTAGAGGCGACCATCAACGAGTGTCGAGCAAGGTATTGGATAACTCGATTACGTACTGTAGCCCGGATGGTCATACACAAGTGCTACAGCTGTCGCCGAAGAAGAGACGCGCCTCCAGAGCCGAGCACCGGGAACTTGCCGCCCTGCAGACTGGCTCACCAACAGAGGGCCTTCACGTACACCGGCATCGACTATTTCGGACCTCTGACTGTGACAGTGGGTCGGGGCACACAGAAGCGCTACGTAGCCCTCTTCACCTGCCTGACTTCACGCGCCGTACACCTGGAAGTCGCCGCATCACTCAGCACCGAGTCAGCTGTGATGGCCCTACGACGATTCATCGCCCGCCGCGGCTGTCCGACTGAAATATGGTCGGACAACGGGACCAATCTCCGCGGCGCCGACAGAGAGCTACGGGAGGCGCTGGACAACGCCACCCGAGAAGAGGCCACGAGAAGAACCATCAGCTGGCGCTTTATTCCCCCCGGCGCCCCGTTCATGGGTGGCGCATGGGAAAGACTGGTGCGCAGTGTGAAGACGGCCCTATACGCGATCCTGACGGAGAGGCACCCGACAGAAGAGGTTCTCACCACACTGCTGGCGGAGGTCGAGTTTACAGTAAACAACCGACCGCTCACTCACGTACCCGTCGACCCTGAGGACCCAGAGGCGCTGACACCGAACCACTTTCTGCTCTACGGCCCAGCGCGCAACCCGACACCAGGGACCTTCACTGACACTGACCTCATCGGCCGCACCCATTGGAGAGCGGCACAGAGACTCGCGGACATGTTCTGGGAACGATGGATAAGGGAGTACTTACCTGGACTTCAGTACCGGCGGGAGCCCCATGGACGCGGCGCCGCCCTGAAAGAGGAGGACATCGTCCTCATTGTTGACAACGTACTCCCCAGGAACATGTGGCCTCATGGGAGGATAATAAGGACCTTCCCTGGAGAGGATGGGATTGTACGTGCGGTGGACGTCCGCACCAAGGGAGGAGTTCTTCGGAGGCCAGCGAAGAAATTGATAGTGTTGCCGACGTCGTCCCTCCACGAAGACTTACTTATGAACCGTCAGTGAAGCCGACAGTTCACGGCGGGAGAAATGTACAGGACGACGTCTGCATAATGTGTATAAATAGATTATAATAGATTAAGTTACTGTAGTACATTATGTAATTTAAGTTAGAAATAATAATGTCATAGAATCCTAGCGCATAAACACTAGGATAATAGAAGAGTGTAACCCCGGAAAGGGACAGGAATAGTTGTATCGTGATTGGTTGTTTGATTAATACACTCGGTACAAAGCCCACTAGTTGTGACACACCAAATAGTATTTAAGAGCGCGAAAAATCACGCCAGACACGTTCGAGCGACTGGGCATTGGAAGATGTAGGAAGAAACTCTACACGAAGAGGGTCACAACTGGTGGGTGGAGCACTGTTTCAAGACTATTCGGCTTTTATTGAATTCTCCTTCACGACGCATACCAGCCACAGCAGCAACAGGACGCACGACGTACTAATCGTCCTGTTCAAATACCGTAGGTATTCTTTCTCTGAGTTTTCAACTAGATCTCGTTAAGTTTTTTTCCTTTAAGATTTATATTTATAGAAGTCTGTAATATTGAACGACCTGAAATAAAGCGACATATTATGTGATCTTTCAAAAGCAAAATGAAAAGATAGAGTGTAATGTATACTTAGTAAATAAGACAGTAAATGCCTAAAAATTATATGAAATTAGATGTAATATAGCAACCATATTACGATGACCTCATAATGGAAAATACTTACTTACTTTGTTGGCTTAGCGATCCTAAGTGTATCTTGGCCTACGAAAATTCCGCCACTTCTGACAGTAATGGAAAATGATAAGGAAAATTATGTTCATCATCATCTCAGCCTATACTCGTCCACTGCTGAACATAAGCCTCACTGAAATAAAACAATTTTTTCGGATTTTATCGCGGTTTATTTTGATTTTTAAGTTCCCGACGTTTCGAGTGCTTTGCAGAACCCATGGTCATGGCAGAGACTGAGTTGTTAGACGTCTAAAAGTCATAGTTGTTCCGGGGTACCCTCAAACTTCTCTATTGAAATTAGGATGTTTTTTAATTTCAATCAAACACCGCTCAAAGAAGTCTGCAGTCTGTGAACATGTCCTTGACCGCACCCACCATGACATCAGATTTGATAGACCACGAATCCTCGTGAAAGAACACCGATTCCTTCCAAGGATGGTTTGCGAGGCTATTGAAACATCCTAATTTCAATAGAGGAGATGGCTGGGTGCTTCCGTCGACTTGGGATCCAGTAATTAATATAATCAAATCCAAAACCAAGCATAACACTGCAATACCACAAGACACCGTGAGCTCATTCTGCGTAGATCGGATCAACAAAAACAAAAATAATTAAGAAGTTTGAGGGTACCCCGGAACAACTATGCCTTTTGGACGTCTAACACCTCAGTCCTTCCCGTGACCATGGGTGCTGCAAAGCACTCGAAACGTCGGGAACTGAAAAAATTAAAATAAACCGCGATAAAATCCGAAAAATAGTTTTATTTCATGTGTAATATTCGCGTAAATCTAAGAACTCAGTATATAAGCCTCCCTAATCGCTCTCCAGCGCAACCAGTCCGACGTATGTTTGACCACTATAAAAAAATACCCTAACCCTAAAAAGTATAACCTAGTTTCTATTTTGACATTCGTTTAAACGCATTGTTGTTTTAATATCCAAATTACTTTGACTGCTCTAAAAATATTACCTGCTTCCTCTTTTCCCGGCTCGTGGTATGAGTATTTCATTAGCAAGGTTTAACTAGGCATCCAGTACGACGTTAATGTGTGAGGTTCCAGCTAATTGACCGCAATTACCTGTATTATGGGCTTTGTTGCTCTGAGCATGTTTGAGGAGATCATTTAGCGGTTTTAGATTATTTAGGTGTTCTTGTTGGGGTAAGAGTTATAGGGTATTCTGGAAATCCAATTTATAAAACTCTTACACTGACTGATACCGATTATAATAATAAAGTCGCCGAAAGAAATACATGTCATACACAGATAGGTATGTAGGTTAAATACTTTAATTCAATTAAAATGAGAGTTTTATAGTTGGGAGATGTTCTTTTCATTATTATCAGATACGATACCCATTATTGAGGAAAATGGACTTAATCAGGCACTAATTGGTCTGTTACACTATTCTTATCTGTTAGTGAAGTGTTTTTCACTATAATAGAACTTGAAATGTTTATTGTCGATAAACATACGTAGCCTTCATGGCTCAATTTTCAAAGTAAATATGAAGTACCTATTAAAAATGTTACAAAAGAGTAACTAACAATGTACCTACTTATCATCAGCACATTTTACATCATTTTATCTTTACTATTTAGTTCCACCAATGCAACACAATACAGAACATGACTTTGCGCGCTTCGGTTGATTGTAACGGTACAATCAGTGACGTAACTCTAGACAAATTGTTGCAAAATGATTCAAGCGTTGATTTGTATTCCTAGAATCATTAAATAGATTCAAATCCGGCCATTACTATTTGAATACAGAGAAGAAATTAATCATGACAATCTCTACGTAATCCGACATAAAGAATTATGCTGACGTATTTCTCACTATAAAAAAATATTTTCTCGCCAAAACTATTTTGCCTTATTAAGTGTGTCTAAATAAGTCAGAAGGTGGATTAACGAATTTTGTCTGTAGACTTTTTGGTTTTTGAAACACCCGTCACATATTCGAATACAATGGATGTATTCAAAACTATTCATAACTAAATCAAATACCTGTGCTATTAAATCTTATTTTTTAACGCCGTGATTAAACTAATTAGTTCGGTTATTCGGTTAATTAACTGAGCGGATATTTCGAGTTATGCTGGCGAAATGATTTTTAGTCCAGGCAGGACTGAGGTATGTGGTAATTTTAGTACATATGCGCATTCTACTATTATTCTATGACTTAATAATATCAGCCTATACTGCCCACTGCTGGACAAAGGCCTTCTCTCACTAATCGGGGTGAGAGAGATTAGGTCATACTTCACCACGCAGACCCAGTGCGGATTGGTGGAGGCAGGTTTGTGGCCACCTGCTGTTGGAACTTATCAAGCTGCCTTTAAGGCTTCCAACGCGGCTTAACGACTACCACATTAAGTGGTAGCCAGGACCAACGGCTTAACGTGCCTTCCGAAGCATGGAGACGCTCGAATATGAAAATGCCACAAACGGTCACCCATCTCGGTCCGACCGAGACGAACGCTGCTTAACCTTGGTAATCGGTGAGAACACCGCGGTCGCACAGCGCTACGAGTGCCTCATTCTGTTACTTGCGTATGTGAAATTAACGTTTGTAAACACACCCAAATAATGCGGCAGCGATACTAGAATAAGAAATCTATTAAAAAAAGAATAACGACGACGAAACCGAATCAAATATCTATATAAGTACAATTATGATTCACTTCCACGGTCGGGAGTACTAGTCGACGGGTGTTTATCAATAATGTCAATGACCTAACTGGTATTTAATGTGCTGCAGAAAATAGAAACTTATGCCGCATAAAATATGCATTTATTTATCTTAACCAGTGCTAACGAGGATATCGACTTTGCATATCCGTACAGATAATTCGATTATTGTAGTTATTTACCTTGGGGCTTTACAAGTGCGCGTTTATCTTGAACCGGGGTTATTAGGTATTTAGAAATCCCGATTGATGTGCTAGTGTTGTACTTGACATTGTGCGACGGGTTACGTAAATTGATTCATAATTTATATTTAACAATGTGTTAATTGACCAGAAACCTATGTTCTGTATACCTGGAGTTATTCTGTAGGTAAATACTTAATATAACTTTACTGGCCAACCGTTAAACACGTTATAATATTTATGAAACACACTTATATTATACAAGGTTTAACATAAATAACGCAAGACCTCATACACCCTAATTCGATTATTACTTTACGAATTCAATACGAAAATCAAATTTCCAATTTTAAGGAGTTTTCTACCATTTCTTTAAGCTCTTCGGTATCCAAATTAACCATAAAATTTAATAGTAACTAACTTTTGTATGCGTGTTGAGGTGTGTGTAATAGAAATACATTTAACACAGCCGTAATGCTTTGAATAATTATTAAATTTTGTTTAATACAGCGAACAGAACGAATAAAAGAATTTTTTGAAAAATGAAAAAATAATCTAACATTAATAATCGTTGGAATCGATTCAATTGCCGATTTAGAAAAACCTACTTGCGGGTCTTGGGATTATTATGTTACACCTTGTATATAGTCCTCTACATCGTTTTCGATAACGGCGTCACAAATATTAAAATATTATTTTCTATCATGAACCCTAATCTGGCTCGCTAAATCGAATTTCCTAAAAAAATCTCCTTTAAACACTTGACCAGAAGTGCCAAATTCAGAAAAATAAGCTTATAATACTCGAGGCCAATTTTATTGCTCTTATTACAACCGGCAGTGATAGCCTAGAGGTTAGACCGGTGGACTGCAAAATCAGAGGTCTCGGGTTAAAACCCAGGCACGTACCTCTGTATTTTCGAAAGCACGTGCGTATTAAAAATTAACTATCACTTGCTTTAGCGGTGAAGAAAAACATCGTGAGGAAACCTGCATGCCTAAGAGTTTCTCTAAGGTATGTAAAGTTCGCTAATCCGCACTGGGCCAGCGTGGTGGACTATACCCTCTTAGTTGGAGAGGAGGTCTTTGCCCAACGGTGGACAGTTTCTTAACAGAGCTAATATTTAATCTATCTATCTATAACCTCACGCCAGATCCCTTGCGGGGTAGGCAGAGAGTACAGAGTTCCAACAGGTTCTTTCCTTACATACCTCTCTGGCTTCCTCGACTCTCATAGTTCTGCTTCGCTAATATTTAACATTATTTATTTTGCTATGATTGCTTATTACGCTTCAACATATCTGATGACAAGGAATTAGACCGGCTGCCCGTCAACACCGGCCCACGTAGTAGCCACGGACTCCCCTATTATTATTATATTTTATTATAATTACAACCGGAAGTTTAAGACAAGTTTTCTAATTTATTAAAAAGTAGCTTGAACATGATGCCAAGTAATTTCGATACATGACCTTACATGCTCGATGCACAGAAATGTATTGCTTTTGCAGGAAGTTTTCAGCATTTGTGTTGAGCAAAAGCGGCACGCTGTAAGCACAGGTGCTGCTTCACAAAACAATTTGGGAACATGCAAAGAACACAATGAAACAAGGATGAAATTTTTTTGTTGTATTATTAATACTAGTGGTCGCCCATAGGTCGATATTCGACCTACTCTTTCATCGCTTGCTGGTTATGTTTGACATTCAGTAAGACTATAGACAAATAATATTGAAGACAAACATCAATTTGACGTGTATTGTGTCAAATACATGGTAGTGTGTGTAATGTTTTTTTTATTGATTTAATGTATTTTTTATGCAAAATTTAAAATAATATTAGCATTCTGCACTCCTTCTCTATATAAACTATAAGTGTGGGAAATTTCATACTCCTCCGTTCGCGCAATTTTCTTAAAAAGGGGTACAAAGTTTTTGCTTCACGTATTAATATAATGATTTTACACTCATCTATCGTTGATCTAGTGGTGTGTGAAGCGTCTGGTTTTTACGAGGTGCAAGATTAGACTCCTAGGCAAATCAAACCATTTTTTCAGGGGTTAGGGTGCGTTTACAAACATTTTGTGTGTGTGTGTGTGTGTGAATGATCTACGCTGTTGCCTTTCCAGCTTCACCGGACAAGAGGGCGAGCGTGCAATCACTACACTCCAGCCAGAAGGGCAAGGGGGCAACTAGCTCAAGAGCGCCTCAAGGTGGAACGGCCTCGGCTTGGGTTGTCGCTATGGGGGAGAGCGTATACTAGGTGTCTCGCCGTAGTGCTCTGCATCGGCCGGCGGGCAAGGGATTCTTCGACCTCGCCGGCGAGGTCGGTATCTGATCCTGTGTGCGGTATCTGTATCCGAAAGAAGGGCCGTAAGGGTATCGGGAGGGTTAGTGCGCTTACAAACATGATAATTCAAAGGAACAAATAATTGTGGATTACATGAAGATTTGTCCCGTGCGGGAATTGAACCCGCGACTATTAGACACAGTGGGCGAAGCGGCTTAAGCTCTTAACCACTGCGTTAAATCGTCCGTCTAACTTTTGATTTATTTTAATCAATAAATTATGTTCTAAGTATTATAGAAGCTATTTACGCGGGGTATTTGTGTTTTCATGGATTAATAATCTTATGTTTCTTGAGTTGATTACACAGTATATCAATGCACAGGAAGGCATATTTTTAAATAAAATTATCTGTAGAGCATTACACATTGCGGCAAGCATTATGTGAGTGTATGCACGCTAGCGCGTGCTGCATAAAAAATAGTTGAGGTGTTCCCATGTAATAGGCTCGCCCTCTATTACATGGGACCTAACATCGTCGGCGAAAAGTGGGTGTACACAGTACACCTCTGCCATCTTCACTTGGGGAATATAGGCGTGACCGTGTTTTCTGCCAGTTTTCGGGTCAAACGTGGTTTTCTGCCAGAGATGGGCAAAATGTAATAAGATGAATGATTACAATTGCATTTTGTAATATTCAATCACGATTCAAGATTAAAAGTGTAATCGTAAACGTTAAACTAACTAACAATGTACCTACTTATCATCAGCACATTTTTACATCATTTTATCTTTACTATTTAGTACCAGTAATGCAACACAATACAGAACATGACTTCTCGCGCTTCGGTTGATTGTAACGGTACAATCAGTGACGTAACTCTACACAAATTGTTGCAAAATGATTCAAGCGATGATTTGATTCCTAGAATAATAAAATAGATTCAAATCCGGCCATTACTATTTGAATACAGAGAAGAAATTAATCATGACAATCTCTACGTAATCCGACATAAAGTATTATGCTAACGTATTTCTCACTATAAAAGATTGTTATAAAAGATGAAAGTTGAAGATTTCAAAATGTAATTGTAATTGTTAATCATTAATACACCATCACGCCTATATTCCCCAAGCGGGGGTGGTTAATCATTAATCTGATTACATTTTGCCCATTTCTATTTTCTGCCAAAAAGTTCCCATACCAATTCGGAGTCTTTATTTTTCTAAAATAATCGTAACCCCACACTAGGATTTATTCCTGTTTCGTGGGTGCATTTACAAACATGAAAATTCCATACACAAATACCCAGACCGAAACAAATTGTTGTGGGTCACACAAAGATTTGTCCCGTGCGGGAATCGAACCCGCGACTATTGGACACAGTGGGAGCGGCTTAAACTTTTAATCTCTGCGCTAAATCGTCCGTCAAAGTCAAGTCAAAGTCTGGAATTGTATATATAATGGCAAAAGGCTCATCCTCTAATACATTGAGATTAATTATACACATGTAGGTGTACATAGATCACTTTTGCAGACTATCGCAAGGTGATCATATTATATAGGTTCCGGTGTTTATTTTTTTTCTTATCAATTCGTGTTCTATTTTTGCCTGCAATTCACTGCAAATTGTGACACAGTGAACCCGACTGCAGATAAAGTTGGCTTGACGTCAAATGTCTAACAATACTTCGCCAATCACGTAAAGGGCGGTGTTTAAGGGTTATTCATCTCTGTAATGACGCATATGGAATTCTTGTGTTTGTATGTTAGGTAACATACAACCATACACCTGTATAACATACCTATTATCGAAGTGGAAATATGCCCTTAGGGGTTAGCACGAAAAGATGTGACGTAAGCCTGACGCTAGTGAGTAGATATACCGCTTGTCATGCTACAAATTTACTAAATAAACATGAACCTGACGGCACGATTACTCGCTAGTGTCAAAGTTTTTGTGCTAAGCCCTCTGGCCCTGTAGTTTCCTGTAGATAACGATTGAATTTATCTTAACGACATTTATATTCATATCCTTAAATACGTCTAAGTAGTTACTTTTGCTCTAGTATTTACTTAGGACATCATTTTTATTTTATAGTTGAAAAGTGACAAAAGTAAGAAATGTTAAAGGTTAGTATTCTTAGCCAAGTATAGAATATTAAACAGATGATTTTACTTAGCTAAGTAAATTTTAAGACGAATTTTTTTTTTTTAATGAAAACGTAGCCCCACACTAGGATTCATTCGTGTATCTGGGTGCGTTTATAAACATGAATATTTATATGCACAAATACGCAGACCGTAACAAATAATTGTGGGTCAGTTTTGTCCTGTGCGGGAATCGAACCCGCGACTATTCGACCCAGTAGGCGGAGCGGCGTAAACTCTTAACCACTGCACCAAATCGTCCGTCAAATTATCAATTTATGATACCCACAATAATTGATAGCTTTCACAGTAGAGCTTGAGATTGTAAAAACTACCTAATGCACCAATTTTGGGAAAGATAAATTCTTAAGGACTTATCCACCGAAATCGGTAAAATCTACCCATGTATGTGATCGCGCCAGATCCTTTGCAGGGTAGGCAGAGAGTACAGAGGAATAGGTAAGATGACAGTCCTTATCTATGTTGAGATTTCTGGCTTTGGTCAAGGTCGCGGGTAAAGTGTATTGCAAAAAGCCGTTTGTTGTTATGATATTTTGGAGAGGCTTTTGACTTCAGTGGGCATCTCTCGGCTAATGATGATATCATACTTGGTATCGTATTATTATGCTAAGGGTATGTCTAGGTTTTCAATTGGTTGGTATTTTTATTGCATTTTTAGTGCTTTTGACGCTTGAATAACAATGATTATAGTGTCAATTGCGCAATGGAATTGATTAAAATAATTTATAAGTATACAACTATATACTAAATATCTATATACTATATAAGTATATACTAAACAATGTATATAACTATGTACTAAATATTGACTGCCTCGTTGGTCTGGTGGCAAAGCGCATCGCTTTGTGATCACGAGGTCCTGGGTTCAAATCCTAGGTCGGACAAATGTAGTTTTTCTAACGAAAAATTCCCAGCATGAGTCCGGAGTCTGAGATTGTGCCCGGTATATGGCAATAGGCTCGTCCCCTATTACATGGGACCTAACATCGTCGGCGAAAAGTGGGTGTACTTAGTACACCTCTGCCACCCCCTCTGGGGAATATAGGCGTGACGGTGTTTTTTTTAAAGTATACAACTGTTGGAATTCTGTACTCTTTGCCTACCCCGCAAGGGATTTGGCGGGTGATATAGATACATAGAGTATTATATATAATGTTCGTAACCGACCAGCACCTCTTAGTACATAGATATAGTGGTGAAAAAATCAATTTTATGTTGAGTCTAATGAATATAATTGATTATAAAAGGTTAGTTAAGAGGTGTTGGTTGTTTGTTTACCCTATTTTTAAACTTTAGCCTGCACATACCTATTTCTCAGCACAATATCGTGCCTAATCTAAATTAGGCGTAATATTATGCAGATTTGATCCTTCCATCTGTTATGTGTTCCAAATGGAACATACTTATAAGCGAACCTTTTTAATCGTTCAACATCAATTAACGAAATTAAGGTTAAAAAAAAATAACAACACAGAGCTCCCAAAGTTAGGATATAATCCTTTGAGAATTAATTCATTTCGTTAAAATATTTCGAATACCGAACCATTTAATCCCTTCTGCGACGACTGTTTAACCTAAGAGCTTAGCACGAACAGATTGACATTAGCGTAACACTATCAAGTTGATATGGCATCCTTTTCACACTACGGCTTTACTAAATAAAGAAGAACGTGACAGCATGCTTTCCAGTCGACGTTACGACAACGTCAATCTGTTAGTGCTAAGCCCACCTGTTTATTAAAATTCTCCACAAAAACTGTACATGTAACTTAAACTGTGCTATTACGTCGTTACTTCCCGAACATACCCACTTATTATCTAGCAACCAGTATAACTTGAGCTTGGACGTTTTAAAAATGCTCCAGCAATTTGTTACTTGTCATCACAAAACGGGCGTTGGCGTTGGCGGCCGCACCACGACGATGCGGTTCTTGTAAAGCTGGGCATGGTGCTGTAGACGAATGGTTCAAATAGATGTTCTTAGAAATGCACGGCTGATAAATTGACTCGTCCGCCGTATACTTGCGAACGCACCTTTAGTGTTACAATCTATAGATAAAGGTGCGCGTTTTAATGGTTGGAGATAGATAAACAGATAACATTTTATTGTATCAACAACGATAAATACATAAACACGCACCTGTATTCCCCAAGCGGGGTGGCAGAGGCTGTATACATCCATTTTTCTATGTAATTGGTTACCGGCCAGTATCTATTGCCATTATCCACCTTTATGTATTCCAAATACGAGTACAAACTATAGGCAACATAGTTGCATTGTGCGCGCTAACAGAAACTTCAATAAATTACTTAAGCAATTTAATCTCGATCCCATTCCATTGGTAGCATGAGCGAGAAGGTGTTTGAGTCACATTTTTTGTCAATAACGTACTAATATAATTACCTAATACCAAATGGCCTCACACATTAGATATGTATCAAGTTGTACCAGAAGTGAAGACTTGCCATTGGCTTTCCATTACCTATACAAGCTGTGTAATGTATTTTTTATATACTGTAAGTTTTCCATGCACTTAAATAGATAAATATTATAACGGGCACAGTGACAGACTCCGGACTGATGCTGGGAATTTTTCAATTGAGAAATTCCATTTTGTTAGACTTGGGATTCAGACGAGGTCCTGGCGATCGCTAAGTGTAATAATACACGGCACCAGACCGTCGGGGCGGTCTGAAATAAAACTAAAAATTAGTGGATTGCCTCATTGATCTGTCTGCTTTGATAGCCTAATATTGCATACTGCGGCGGACGATCACGAGATCGTAAGTTTCTATCCTAGGTCAGATATATTGTTGCTTTACTATACATACATTCTCAATAGTAGTACGGAGTCTGGAATTATGTCCAGCGTAATGGCAATAGGCTCACTGCCTATTATATTGGGACCTAATATAGGCAGCAAAATGTAGAACTCTACTCTGCCCCATCAGTAGGAATATAGGCGTGAGGGGATATTAATTAGTGGTACAATACACACAACAGTGATAGCCTAGTGGTTAGACGCTTGAACTGCAAAGTCAGAGGTCTCGAAGGTGTGTGGAGTTCGCACACCCTGCACTGGGCCAGCGTGCTGGACTATGGCCTAAACTCTCTCAGTTTGGGAGGAGGCCCGTGCGGAACGGTGGGACAGTTTCTTAACAGGGCTAATGTATGTATATGTATACAATATCTAATAACGGTGCGCGTTTTAATGGTATGGGATAAGGCATGTCGTTGGGTATTAGGGTTAATTGTACAAGTCATGAGCCATTAGTCGACTTTTAGATTGGGTTTATTTTTAGATAATCTAGGTCATCGGCTCCTGAACTTTAAAAGTAATCGAGCACTTAACGAATCCATTATAATATACGGAACCATCAAATGCTTATAAATGATAGGCACTGCAACTTAACATAAGGATAAAAAAAAACTTTATTTTAATTATGAACCAGTTTTATTCATCACTTATTTCGCAGAACCTTTGTGTCTTTCCAAGGAAGCCTTGGGTTCCACGAAACCCACTTTAGGAATCGCTGATCTAGTTATATGGTATTACTAGTTTCTGCCCCCGATTTCGTCCGCCTTGAATTTATACAGGAACCTAATTATTTTCCGGGATTAAAAGTATCCTTTGTATTAATCTAGGTAATAAACTATCTGTATACCAAATTTCATCCTAATCCGTTCAGCAGTTTTTGCGTGATTGAGTCACAAACATCCAAACATACTAACCTTTACATTTATTATAATAGTAGGATATACAGATTAATGAACTTATGATAATCTTTCATCGGGTTCGTAGATCGAAGAAAGTGTTACGAAAGTTAGACCGGAATTATGAACGATATAATGCCTTGTCTTCTTTTGCAGAAATTTTTCGTATGGGAATCGAAACTTCCACTTCGCGATCCAATGACCAGAGCAGTCTACCCTCTTAACCGTTGAAATAATCCGGCGTTAATGTTGTTATTTTTTAATATTAGTAATAAAATCATTTGTCTCTTACTTTAAACGTAACTATGGAGATTTATTATCGTCTCTATAGTAGAGTCGAGAGCCACCTGTTTGATCACAACATAATAGTTCATAATGAATGACTTTAGTTGTTATCATAAAATGATAGGCACTTACTTTTTAATCGAGCTGATAGTGGTTGGACTCGTTAAACAACTGAACGATAAACGGAAACTCGGTTTTTATCTTTTTAAATCCTAATATACGAACGTATTATCAAGACTATATCTCTGAAAAAATTGTTACTTAGTTACAAATAACTTAGCATTGGGTATGTTGTTCTGCGTCAATACTATTTTTCACATAGGACGGGTACTGACAGTTTTAATTGCCAAACGAAATTAATATTTAATTCAATGGCATAAAACCATAAGTATAGAAACTGGCATGGCTCATATTGCCTTTGAATAAAGTATAATTTCGTTTGCAATAAATGTGTTACTTCTAGTTGGTACGTCATATGACGTCATGACATGTTTGCGTGTTAACCCGATTTCTGAAGGATATAGGTACGGCTATAAAATAAAACTAATATTTATACAAAGGACGCTGTGTTGTGGATAGGTATGTGCAGTTGTTGTTCATTGTGGTTAGAATATCCATTAATGGCGGTCGACACTCTGACGAACATTTCTAATTAAGACGCTTTCATTCATTACTTAGTATTTGCTTGCCACATTGCAATAAATGCGCTTCAGAAATGAAATAATGTATAATTATTTTAAAATACTGACTCGTTGGTCTAGGCGCGAATAATGTACTTTACAATCACGTGGTCCTGGGTTCAAATCCTAGGTCGGACAAATGTAGTTTTTCTATCGAATAGCTCCCTCCTACAAGTCCGGAGTCTGGAATTGAGCCCGGTATATGTCAATAGGCTCGCCCCCTTTAACATGGGATCTAACGTCGGTAGGTAAAAAATGGGTGTACTCAGTACACCTCTGCCACCCCCGCTTGTGGAATATAGGCGTGACGGTGTATATTTTTTTTAGTATTTGCAATTTTTATTTTGAAGACATATTAATATACATACTATAGTTATCTATGTGCAGTTAATATCTATCTATAACCTCACGCTAGATCCCTTGCGGGGTAGGCAGAGAGTACAGAGTTCCAACTGGTTCTTTCCTTACATACCTCTCTGGCTTCCTCGACTCTCATAGTTCATCTCATACACGTTAATATTTAAATATTTATATTTAGGCCTGATAAACTGCCTTAGTGAAGTCATTTCTAAGGCGTAAAAATATTTTGATATTTATCGAGCTATCACGTCCATATTTACAGACGTTATATTACAACTTACAACATGATAATACAGACATATAATACCAAAAGTCTGTGGCAATATTTCGCGAGTTGTTAAAGATAATTTTGGTGGTGTGATCGTTGGTAATAGTGTTCCGTACGTGTTTGATTACACTCTCTGGACCCTTATGGCTTAGGCCTTAGGCCTTATGTTTAACATTGAGAAATTATTGTGTAATGTAGGTACGCTACTGGAGCACCATTAAATAATTATTTGACGAAGTTATGTTATCGTAATTCACCATACCTAAGAGAAAAATAACTTGCTTTTTCAAGTAAATTCTGCGTCGTCACGTTCTTTAAAGTTTAAGTAGTTCAACGAATAACTTGTCCCGGTTATTGACACTATCAGATGCTACCCACCATATTCGTTAATGCGCGGTGTAGACCATAAAATACCAATAAAAAGTCCGCTGGGAGATACTTTATGACACGCCAGTATAGTGCTTAATGATTTAATTAAGAAGTCGATTTTACTGTAATTGGTGTATCATAATGTTGTTTCTTTTAAATAGATATTGTGGTTCGGCAAAACTGATTTAAATATAATAAAATATATTGTAGTCATTTATAGTAAGGAGATGAAAGATATAAAAGATAGGCAATCAATTGATCTTTAATTATGTAAAGATACCAATATTAGGTAATCTATTAATTATATCAGTTTGCACGTTAGTAATGTAGATTAGGATACATGCTTTGGAATATAATCTAGTTAATTAAGTTTTAGTTTTTATATTGAATTTGTAGCGATTATATTCTGTTTTGTGTCTGAAATAAATAAATAAATTGATGCTTCGATTGACTCATCATTTAAATACAACATTATACAAAACGAGGTTCTTACCTATAGTTAGGTGAAAAAATAATTGCTTTAATATTTTTTAATATACTTTATTTTCCTGTCTAACTCATCACGCCAAATTCTTTGCGAAGTAGGCAGAGTATAAAGTTCTATCAGGTTTTTTTCCCTTACAGACCTCTCCGGCTTTCTCAACTCTCAACAATCTTTAACAAACCCATAGTGTATGCTTCTATGATATGACCCTATAATCATACTAAGAATCAGAATAAAGCGTCAAAATGTCGCAATCCAATCAGCAGAATAAACATCTATTTACGAATTGTTTATCGAATCTGATTGGGTTATAATGATCGGG
This sequence comes from Phalera bucephala, assembly GCA_905147815.2. Lineage (NCBI taxonomy): Eukaryota > Metazoa > Arthropoda > Insecta > Lepidoptera > Notodontidae > Phalera > Phalera bucephala. The sequence continues at coordinate 19,629,755 of LR990621.1, forward strand.
GTTCCGAGAAAATAAACTTATATCCCTCGTTGTCAGACAGGAGATGAAGTATACATCAATGTCACGGCAGGAATTCCTGGAGAAGGATTACTGTTATAACCTGTTAGCTGGGAGTAATAGCTCGTGAATCATGGGAAGGTGCGATTATCTAGAGCAATATTGAATCATCTATGTCGTTGCTTCTGAGAGTTGCTAGGGGTATTGACTTTTTATATTTACGGCTTAGGATATAATATACGCTAATTTTCCACCTACAGGAAAAATAATATTACGGATTTTATAGCAGTTTATTTGTAATTGTTAGTTCGAGACTTTTTGAGTGTTCTGCAGTACCCATAGTCACGAGAAGAACTGAAGTGTTTAGCGTGTTATTCCAGGATGATGTCTTGAAACTTATTGATTTTATTTGTGGTGGTTTGATTTACGTAAAATATACTCACGGTGTCTAAGGGTAGGATTTCGCCGAGGAGAGAGATGTATACAAATGTCACTATTTGCTGAAAATATATCGAGAATTCTGAATTCAGAATCTCCAAGTCCATATTTCTATCTGCGAATACAAGTGAGATGACGTAACCGATATTGACCGGCGTCGATAACATCAGTTGATGAGGTCGTAAAATTAGGCTAGTGGAATATGACACAGAAACCTCGTGCATACTATATACTGATGAAAATTGGGTGGATGTTGTATCTTTGAGCACGTAGGCATATCTTTGCATCAATATATGCATGCAAGACTTGTATGCATGCATTGTGCGAATAATGATTTTGAGCAGTACATCCTATTTCATCACTTTCAATCCGTAGCCACCTAATGCTGAGTGTGGTTCTCTTCCATGGCAGTCCATTCTCTTCGGTCTTGCGTTTTTCGCATCCAATCCTTTCCGGCCACCTTCGTCAGGTCATCAGTCCATCTTGCGGGTTGTCTTCCTACATTTTGATGGCTAGTTCGCGGTCTCCACTTAGGCACCCTTTTCCTCCAACAGTTGTCCGTCCCCGGCATGTGTCCTGCTCATCTCCACTTTCTTGAGCTATGTCGGTAAGTTTTGTCTCCATCCGATCTAGTTCTTGGACAATCTGCACGCTATGTGGGACTAAAAACTACATAGACCTTATTCCTTTCATTGCGAGTGTTACGTATAAATATGTATAGAAAGAGTGTTAGATGTTACTACGTTACCAAAGTTATTTTCACAAATAAGTTTTAATATAAAATTTAGGGCTCGCAGGTCTGATAAAGCTAATATTTTCACGATACAAATTCATAAAAATAATATTTCTTATTTCAATCCTCTAGTACGAACGCTTCGGCAGTATAATGATTTGGCCAAGTCCAATCATATCTGTAAATACATTAAGAGTGTAAAAAATATCCTCCATCGAATACATAGTTAGTATTATATGTAATAGTATCTTCTCTTCTTGCAATTTCGTACGTTTTAATTTTAATTCTTGGCACTCACACGATAAGTTTATTATCGCCCTTTCGCTAAATACTGTTTATGCAGAATGTACATATTATGGTTTACAATCTAGATCTTTACTTTAAATTGAATTGTTTAATATCCACCGATTGTTAACTGTGTTGTATATCAATAAAAATAAATAAATAGATGTCACATTTATATAGGTTTCATCTACGTTTTGGGTATTGCATTAGAAATTACACCGTCACGCTTATATTCCAGAGGTGTACTGAGTAAACCCACGTTTCGCCGACGATGTTAGGTTCCATGTAATACCATATACCGGGCACAATTCCAGACTCCAGACTCGTACTGGGAAAAGAAATTACGTATTGAAATTTCATGGCCAAAGCAGTATGCGCAGCTTTATGCGTTTGCTGGAATTCGCATATTCGAAGTCTCTCTCAAACAAATTGTTAGGTACGGTCAGCAACGTATGTAGCTTAACATTCTCACTTTTTTGAAATCAATAATACTCTTTATTATACAGACATTGGTGAACATCGTCAAAGCCAAATTATTAGCAACATATTAAAATATATTTAGATCAAGAAAAATAATGAGATTAATGCCAAAAGTGTGCAAGCGATTTGAAAAACTGAGAATGTTAAGCTGCTTATGTTGCTGTATGTATATTACATAAATGAGATATGGCATGGTATAAAATCGCATTGAATATGCATCTCGGCTATACGCGAAATATTCACAGGCAATGATTTTTATTCTCTAAAAGCTAGTGTTAAGTAGCGTCGCAGTTGATACTGTTGCAACTTAAGAGAAGAATTAATTATGATCGATCGGCCAACATGCGAAGAATATTCAATTTTAGCAATGAGATTTCACATTAAGTGGGATTTTAACATCCATTGTATAAAGAAGTAGCAGGTGCTATGAGTTAAAAATAATTTTATATGATTTCTCACATTTTAACTGTGGAGTGTTCAATGCCTATTTTGAGACACGGACGTTTCGCCACGGTCTTTTTACCATTAACAAGTGCTACTAAAACATGTGTTTTATGCCGATTCATAATCTATTAATAATACAAATATACACACGTGCTGTACTAACCTTGTATTCCAATAGATAACCTTATCGCATACCTTCGTACTTTATATGCCAATATTCTTTGTTAATAAATTTCATTGAATTCTTAATTATACTTAAGATGGATATTAACTCTTTTAAGTTTACAGGACCAGACATCGACCTCGCCGGTGAGGTCAAAGAATCCCTTGCCCACCGGCCGGTGCAGAGCACCACGGCGAGACACCTAGTTTTAACCCTCTCCCATAGCGACTGCCCAAGCCGAGGTTGTTCCTCCTTGAGGCGCCCTTGAGCTAGTTGCCCCCTTGCCCTTCTGGTTCGAGCGTAGTGGTGGCACGCTCGCCCTCTGCCCGGTGAAGCTGTAAAGGCCCCGCGGCCAACAGCGTAAATCATTCACACATACAAATTAACTCTTTTAAGAGGAAAGAATTTAATAGACCTGTCAGCACAATTTTAGAAGAAAAAATAACTATAGAATACACACGGAGTTTACGTGTTGTGTGTGTGTGTTTGTTTAGTGACGATGTATGTGTGTGTACAAAGAGTACAACACGCCTTACAAGAAATCCGGCGTGAAGATATAGATAGATTTATTATTAAATTGGTATACGCCGTCTTCCCCAAGCGGGAGTGGCAGAGGTGTAAAATTGACTTTGGTCGTTACTTCAGATTTTTTTTTGTTATAATAGTTCTAAAACTTGCGACAAACACAGAAAACAAAACAATAGGTCTATAGCCAATATCTCACGGCATGTTAACCACAAAACCTGGTTCCGAAAAGTAACAACATCCGTAAGCATGTGTGTGAATTGGGCTATAATGAATTCGTGATTTAAACAAGTTCACACAATCCTATACTCAGAATTCATAATTACGCATTCATTTACATTGCCATCCGTGTAAATTAGGTTCTTTTATAGCATTTTCGTAGAAACTCTTCGTCTATATAAGTATAAAAACTGCTTTACACACAAATTCTATATTTCACACGACGTGCGTAACCAATAAATATTTTCCATTGTTATGGTAAAATAGATACGGCTTAAAATACTACAAAATCATTTTATACGAATTAAGCGGAATGCGGAAACGGGGCCAGCTCTTATAAAATGAATATAAGGCTAATAGCTTTTTTGTGTTCAAACCATTTGAAACGTAACGACGTAATGATGAGAGTTCAGAATCGAACTCCGGTCAGTTACGTAAAAAAATAAGTTAACCTAGGGTTGGCACTTTTGCGATAAAACGATTGAAAGATTTCATCATCATCGTCGGCTCAGCGTATACTTGTCCACTGCTGAACATAGGCCTCCCCAATCGCTATCCAGCTCAGCCGGTCCTATGCCACAGGCATCCAACGACTTCCTACGATCCTCACAAGCTCGTCGGTGCATCTAGTAGGCGGCCGTCCCACGCTGCGCTTGTCAATACATTCTAGAATTTTTATGCTCCAACGCCCGTCCGATCTTCGCGCTATGTGGCCCGCCCGTTGCCACTTCAGCTTACTAATTCTATGGGCTATGTCGGTGGTCTATGTTGGTTGTTCTACGAATCTCCTCATTCTAGATTCGATCACGTAGAGAAACGCTAAGCATAGCTCTTTCCGTAGCTCGCTGAGCTTTTGAGTTAAAAGCTTTAAAGATTATTTATTCAAATATAAACACAGAAAATAATAACTGCGCGTTCGTAATCAACTGCATTAGTGAAAACAGAATTGCAGCTGTTTGCGCCCGTCTCTATAAACATCAATGAAATTTTAGACAATTCTATAGTATACAACGAAAATGCGAATTAATGATTTTCATGAGTGTGCAAAGTGTGTGTATGTGTGTGTGAGTGTGTGATAATGAATTATTGTTATATATTTCATTAAGTTACTATTGTTCTTTTTATAAAGGTTAACTTTATATTTTTATCATAATTCATACAGATTTTTGGTGTTATAGTTTTATGGAAGAAAGATTTGATTGTCGGTTTTTAATGGTTACTAGCAGTTTCCAGCGGCTTTGCACCTGGTAGACAACAGCGCCACCTACCGAGAATTATAGTTACAAACTATTCATAAATACAAAAACAAGTAATCAAAATCGGTCAAGCCGTTTACGAGGAAGAATTACTGCTAGTTTTATATTGAATAAAAAAGCTACTTATTAATTTATTGAATTTTTGTATCTAAAAACGGGAACCTTAGGCACATGGAGGTAACTTTTATAATATCATAGAATTTACGAATAGGTGTTTGTGATCTATATTGTAGATTGTGAAAAAGACATGGACTGTAATTTGAAATAACTTATAATCAAGTGAAAACTGGTTTATGTATTACAAAAACAAGCGCGTGAGTGCTGACGATGGCGTCGGGTGTCGAATTAACCGACTGATTCAACCGGTGTATGCGCCCCACCGCTAGCGATGGGCAATTGTTACGAAAAAAACTATCGAATGAATCGACAATTGTAGTTACACACATTCGATTGTTGATTCATTCGTCCTCACAAAAATACATTCGAATAACAATCGACCTACGAATGAAAATCGACGGTGCATCGCCAATGCGCAGGTCACATTCGATACGGGGAGAATTTTAGTAAAAATCGCCCATCGCTACCCACCGCGCAACGCTAGCAGCAAGCTCGAAAATTTGGTAACCCTAAAGTTAAACAACTATGGCTTAGCAATAGCGGAAACAATACAAAAGATAAGTATATTGTTTGCAATTGCTTGATTAGATTGCTAAAGTATTAAGACTTTGGACTATCGTATCGTGATCGTATTTTAGAATGCCAATAACAATGTAGTTACTTTAAACATAAAGCACTTTAAGAGGGGACATGAAAAAAATTGCAAATGGTCGATTTGATTTTATTAGGAGTTACTAAATAAACAAGTCTAAAGTTATAAATAGTATTTCTAATAGTTATCATTGATTTAAATTACTAAATAAATAAAATTGCTCGAAGAAGAAATAAACCGGCGAGTGTGTATGAGACAAACTATGAGAGTGGAGGAAGCCAGAGAGGTATGTAAGGAAAGAATCTGTTGGAGCTCTGTACTCTCTGCCTACCCCGCGAGGGAGCTGGTGTGATAATATAGATAGATAGGTAGAAGAAGAGATCACGAAATAATGTCTAATTTTGTTTTAGTTTTTCGTTTTATACTCAATATCCTTGACATAATTCGAAAATATATGGTAAGCCAGCTGTACGCGCAACTTCGTTCGCATTATTTCCAAGCGTGTATTTCACACCCTTCAGCTTTTTTTTGAGTCAAAAGCCTATTCTTTTTAAGACATATCCTTTCCCTGGATAAAATCTATGTCCTTGCCGAATTTGATCAAAATCTGTAGTGTTTGGGCGTGAAAAGGTAACAGACAAACAGGCACACTTTCAAATTTATAATATTATTATAGAAATTATAGTATGGATTATATTTATGTATAATCATAAGCTGACATTAGGTATATATATTTATCTCTGTCTATATCATTGCGCCAGGTCCTACAGACAGACATAGGCAGCGATTATAGAGTTCCAATAAGTTCTTTTCTTACATACCCCTCTGGCTTCATCCACTCTTATAGTTTGTCTAATTACGTATTTTATGTAAATATCTGTAAGATGTAGAGAGATGGGAGGAGCTAAGGATCGTCGTGGGAATCTTTGCAGAAAATGAATAAAGTCTTCGTCTTGGTGTATTTTATTTAATTAGAATCTTAAATCAGTAAACGACATGTTTTAACATCTTCATTCATCGTCTTCTAAGTTGTGAATCAACCCCTTTGACATACGTCTTCTTAACGTACCTCTGTCACTCTAAATTCAATTGTGTACAATTTTAAAAGTAAATCATCTGGCAAACAGGCTTCATTGAACCTACCAAAAACACCTCATTCCACATATTTATATCATCTATTATGTAAATAATTTGACGGACGGCTTAGTCCAGTGGTTAAGAGCTTAATTCGTTCCACCTACTGGATCGAGTAGTCGCGGGTTCGGTTCCTGGACGGGACAAATCTTTGTGTGACCTACATCTCTTCGTTTCGGTCTGGGTATTTGTGCATATGAATTTAATGTTTATAAACGCACCCACGATACAGGAACTATTTCTAGTGTGCTACGTTTTTTTTAGAGGGAAAAGTATCTTTAGTTTTATTCGAGTGCGATCTTTTTGCTGGCTTTATGCGCCCTCTTAAATGTAATGTTCTCTGTTGGTTCTTGTAGAATTGCGCCAAAGTAGACATGGGTGTGCCGACGATCTAACGCAATTAGCGCTAATGGAGCGCGTTTTTTTTGTTTTTTATTACTTGCCTTGTGAACATTGTACTGGGCCCTTATTTACTGTGACACAACGCGGCGCGTTAAGAAAACTTCGTGAAATGATCGTATTCTGTATGCTTCTGTAGTATTTCCTCTTCTTCTTCTTTAAGTAAGTTAGCTTTACACTAATTTTAAGTGTATTTTGCAGTGATATGTATAATATTGTTTGTAAGATTTAATTTCTAATTTAATTCAACTCTCCGATGAACTTCATGAAAACGATGATAATGAAATTGACGTATATCCAGGGTCCCCACCGTCACGCGATGGATAGTTTACATACCAATTGCGACCGCTGTTTTGAGGGAAATCGAAAAGGCACGTTTTATCACTTTCTTACAATTACCTTTACTAATGCAGATATAAGAATACATAATGGTTAATATTCCACCAACCTAACTCATTATTATTCGAAATAACACAAGTTTTGGATATTAAAACAAATTGACGACATTTCTCATCGACTTTCCACCAAAACTCGTAGTACCTTTACACGGTCATTTCACGAAGTCATCTCAACACGCCTTGTTACGGGTTACATTGGCTATAGCGGATAAGGGCAGTGTGTAAATGCACAATAGTCATCTTAACGCGCTTTGTACATTGGCTATAGCGGATATGGACAGTATGTAAATGCACATTACCATATCTATTGTTCTTTGACTTTCATAACAGTTTGTTTTGATATTCGTATTCAATCATAATTCGTAGCAAATAACTAATAAAATTATTAAAAGTAATTAATTTATTTTATTAAGATATTCAACAGCGTTTGACAATCGAAAGCTTAAGCTTAAGCTAAATAACGTAATGGCCCAAAACTTACGAGTAAAGTAAGACGAAATGTTATATAATAATAATAATATATAGTGACTGCCTCGTTGGTCTAGTGGCAAAGCGCATCGCTTTGTGAGCACGAGGTCCTGGGTTAAAATTCTAGGTCAGACAAGTGTAGTTTTTCTAACGAAAACTTCCCAGTACATTCCGGAGTCTGGAATTGTGCCTGGTATATGGCAATAGGCTCGCCCCCTATTACATGGGACTTAACATCGTCGGCGAAACGTTGGTGTACTCAGTACACCTCTGCCACCCCCGCTTGGGGAATATAGGCGTGACGATGTTTATAATAATATTGTATTTTATAAAATTTAAACTGTTAAATTAAGGATGTAGGTACCAGGAATGACCTAGACTATCTTACCATGGCCAAATAGACAGAGTCTTATCTGAAGGTCAAGTCAAGAGTCTCCGTAACCGGCCAGCGTGTATGAGACAAACTATGAGAGTGGAGGAAGCCAGAGAGGTCTGTAAGGAAAGAAACTGTTGGAAGTCTTTACTCTCTGCCTACCCCGCAAGGGATCTGGCGTGATGATATAGACAGATCTGAAGATTAGGTTCTTCGGGCACACTCTTGTCAAGGTCAGGAAGGAAAGTAAATTGGCCTTCCTGACCTTGACAAGCAAGGGATCTGGCGTGATGATATAGTAGCACTAGTGTCGTATTAAAATCAATTCTTAGATTGTTGTGCCCTCACTTCGATATAACTGTTATGTCTACACTCAAAGGTTAACTGTTAGATAACTTAAATTAAGCTAAGTTCGCCTTTGTACATCATATGTGTAAATATGCTTACAAATCTGTTTCCTTTTGTACAGTACCGAAGAAATAAAATAAAAATTACATATTTAAAACAAAGGTATATTAATTTTCTTCAAAGCTTCTAAACTTTAATATAACCTCGTGGTGATGTGATGTTAAGCAGTTTCTAACTTCATAGCGGGTTAAAATTGCGGTATAACTTGTGAACAAAATAAATAAGGAAGTACAGACGAGTAACAATATGTAAGTATACAACACACTATACTAACACAATTAAGGTTATTTGAACCTCCAGGGTATTGTCGAAATTTATCTAAAATAACAGACTGACAGAACATAACTGACTGTGTTCGTTCGTCGACTTGTTGGGTTTAATATCGGATAATGCGAGTAGCGATCTCGAGGTCCTGGGTTCAAATTTTAGCGACGGACGATTTAGCGCAGTGGTTAAGAGCTTAAGCCGCTCCGCCCACTGTTTGTGATCCACAATTATTTGTTCCGGTCTGGGTATTTGTGTATGTGAAATTTCATGTTTGTAAACGCACCTACGATAAAGGAATAAATCCTAGTGTGGGGAACATTTTTTAAAAAAAAAGAAAAATCCTGAGTAGGACGAAAATTTAGCTTTTCTATCAAAAAATATCAGTATCAGTCCGGACTGTTGAATGGTGCCCGATCTTAGGCAATAGGCCTCCTTTTAAGTCCCATGACCTAACATCGTCGGCAAAAAGTATACACAGTGCATCTCTCTAAAATAACACTGAACTCAGTTCTGAAGAACTACGTCATTCATGTATTTCGTAAAAGATGAAAAGGTCAAAACTTCTGTTAAATTTTTTTTTTTTTTAAGCTACATAAGACTCGTCTTAAACTCTGACTTTGAATCGTGCGGAAATTCCACGCGCTTAGTTACTACAGCGTGTGTTCTAAAAATGTTAAAATATAAACAAATCTATAATCTCATACTCATCTATCTATCTATATTATCTAGCCAGATCCCTTGCGGGGTAGGCAAACAGTACAGAGTTCCAACAGGTTCTTTCCTTACATACCTTTCTGGCTTCCTCCACTCTCATAGTTCGTTTCATACTCGCTCGCCGGCTACGGAGACTCTTGACTTGTCCTTCAGATAAGACTCGCTCTATTTGGTGATGGTAAGATAGTCTAGGTCTTCCCCGGTACCTACATCCTTCCACTCTCGCATTGTATATCTGTTTTGTCATTCTTTCTTCTGACATTCTTTCTATATGACCGATCCAACGGAGCATACCCTCCTACTCATCATTAGTCAATAATAAAAAGCAATTCCAAATGACCGTCTTCTCCCTTTTAAGACAATTGCATTTTTATTAGCTCTTCTGCATGATGCGCGAAACTGGTGCAGGTTACACTTGCATGCATATAAATTAATTTGACCACGGGGGTTACCCGCACCAGTAGTCTACCCATGTACCTTTTTTAACGTGGAGAAATCCTTATGGCCTTCCTCCTGCCTCGGGGAAAGCTGGCCGGGCATATCGGACTCTTACCGACTAAAGCCCCACGGTCGCGGTCGGATCTCCGTAAGGAACGCACCGTTGCCCAGTCTACCAGTCCATGTACCTACTGCCCACTTTAACTGGCACCTTGTATAAGTGTTTTAACCAGTGTCTAAGTAAAGTGGTATGTTACAAGAACTACTTGTGCAATTTCTCTATGCATGACAAGCCATTTCTTATTTACCCTCTTACGTTTCGAAAACGACACCACGCGCGTAGAGCACTTGGACCAAATTGCTTAATGTTAGAACTGGGGTCTTATTCATTAAGACTAATTAAACACATAACACGGCGCGGTACGATAACTGCGTGTAATGATGTACCATGCATGTCATAAACGAACTTTAATCTTCGAAAAGGAAGTTTAAATTTAATATTAAAAATGCCTCCGGGTAATGCAGTATTGCATATTTGAGATGAGAGTGGAAGAAGCCAAAGAGATCTGTATAGAAAGAACCTGTTGGAACTCTTTAATTCCTGCTCACCTCGTAAGGGATCTGGCGTGATGATATAAACAGATATTTATTGGCCATCGGGAGTAACGGGAACCGGTTGTTGCAAACAACGATTAGTCTAGTGGTGTGCACAATATCATTATACGGCCATTTCTCGAATCTATTGTAACGCGCTGCGTTTGGTTATAGCGAATAAGAAATCTAAGATATTTAAGCGCGCGCCGGTGTTTGCTCGCCTGAACAAATATCACATTATCTGTTTGCACCAACTGGCTCCCGGTACTCCCAAAGGCCCGTAAATACCACATTACCCGGAAACCGTTTCAAATTCAAATTTAAACTTTATATTTTCAGATTTAGAGTTCAATTTTCATTAGAATGCAATTCAATTCTTGATGTGTTTTTGCCTAATTTATGTCGAATTATTTGATTACCAGTTATTGGCGACGCCTTAGGTGACATCTTTGTTAACTAAACATTTGTTTTACGTATTTGATAATTAGTGTTTTCGGTCATTGGATGCTGTTAAGATAATCATTTATGCGGATAGAGAATAATCAAATATTGTTTTAGAATATTCGGGTGACATTTTTATTTTGCATTAGAAGAATATTCTATCCATTTATAATTTCAACTCAGATCCCTTGGAAGGTAGATAGACAGACTTACAACAACTTCTTTCCTTAGAGACTTCTGTGGCTTTCTCCACTCTCATAGTTTCTATATATCTATCTATCTATCTATCTATAACCTCACGCCAGATCCCTTGCGGGGTAGGCAGAGAGTACAGAGTTCCAACAGGTATATATAGGTTCTATAATATAGATATAGATTCTATATAATCACACCAGATCCCTTGCGGGGTATAATATAAATATAAGCTTAAGCTAAAGGAATATTTAAGCCAAAGAAAGAAAAACGATTACTATTTACCATTAGTTACAAATTCATATTCAGTTGTAATTGATTTCTTATAGAAAAATATTCTTCCAGGAAATATGTCCTTGTCGGTCTCTATTTATCTACATCAACATGCCAGATCCCTTGCGGGGTAGGCAGAGAGTACAGAGTTCCTACAGGTTTTCCTTACATGCTTCTCTGGCTTCCTCCTATGTTCTTGTAAAGTGTAATATCTGTTATTGTACATTTTGTACATTTTATCATTATTTGTTGCAGGTACGCATTCTCAACCAAATCCTGGATCACTATAAACAAAAAAGATGGTAAAGTAAAACATGAATGACACGAAACATTCTAACTAAATAAATGAACTGCTGTTATAACCTTACCGGTTAAATGCTTTCCGCGTAAATTTAATTTCAGGAGTCAAATTCCATCTTGTACCACTTGGTTTATGTACCTATTGTTTACTGAATCACTGTAAGCGACATATAGGCGTACACAGTACGCCTTTGCCTATCGAAAAAATGTTAGTAAAGAAACTGCTTTTTTAAATTAAATCCGAGAGATATTTGCAAGGAAAGACTTATATTTCAGAAAGGCATGTTTTATAAGGCCAGAGCATATATTCGTTATGTCCAATTAGTATAATTTTTTCACGAGTTGATCATTCCATTCCAATTATAATCTATGGCTCCATCGTTAACCGATGATTCCGCCAATGTCAAGTTTGACAGGTTAATATAAAGTTAATACAAATCATCTATACAAGGAAGAATGTGTGTCCAGTGGCGTACAGAATATCAAAACACGATCGCTTCACCAAGTCATCGTAACGCGCCGAGGCAAATCATACCGAATAAGGGTCTAGTATTGACAGCGCTCATTTATCTACTCCCTTCCCCCCCACACACACAACGCCATGGGCTCCAGACAATTGCATTATGTTCCCGATTTTATCAGCCGCAGGACGGCTTAGTCTGAAGCACCGTGAAGATACCATTAGAGTAAATATTATTAGTCAAGGAGAATTGTAGCTGATATTTTTTTTAATCGAAAAAGAGTCATCTCCACACTAGCCATTATGCCTGTGCTGTGGGTGCATTTACAAATACGAAATTCGCATACACAAATATGGGTATTTATGTATGTGAATTTCGTATTTGTAAACACACCCACGAAACAGGATCAAAACAAATGTTTATATGTCACACAAAGATTTGTCCCGAGCGGGGATCGAACCCGTTACTACTTCATCTAGAGGGTGGAGAGGCTTATCCACTGAACTAAGTCCTCCGTGAAAAATAACAACAACTTGGCGAAATTCAAATGGGATTTTCAGGGTAAATAGTGAACGACCGTAGCTTATCTATAACAGGCGAGCAAGTACGAGTCAAACTATGGGAGTGGCGGTAGCGATAGATATCTGTAAGGAAAGAACCTGTTGGAACTCTGTACTCTTTGCCTACCCTGCGAGGTATTTAGCGTGATGAATAGATACAAAACAATGTAAATATCGCACATGAAGTATCCATGTACTCTTGAGAGCACCTAATTTATGAATAAAACTGATTTCAAACATGTTTCCCCAGAAAATCACATTTGAACTTTGCGAAGTGTTTACATGTTGTTCTCTGAAACTCATTATTCTATACATTAATTCTCAGCAAGGCCAAGGATATTAATATTATTTTTTTGCAGCTCAATAGATAGGGCTAGGTTATAGTATACGTTTTTCGTGACCTGTGGATTTCAGGCAGTAAAGGTACTTAGAATCATGGGATTCCGGTGGTTATTGTTAATTTTATTAAGTTTTATAGCAAGCTATTACTAATATAAGAAAAATCATAACCGTGTATTTAACGACCACTTGCTTTTATTGTTTGATTGGAAACCCCCTCGGCTTACTGCGTCTAAAGACACGGGTTTGATCTCTTTTACGAGACAATTCTTTCACACATATGAGTTTTGGTCTCTGTAGAATGCGTGTCAAGCATTACTGATTAACCCCTATTAAATTAAAATTAATTTTGACCCCTTAGTCACATCCCATCAAATGAAAGAGGGGTCTATCGTCGACCAGTCTACAATAAAAAAGTAGGGTCAAAATTAAAAAGGCAGAATTCCTTTTACGTTAAAGTTTACATTACCATTTAGATTCGCTAAAATACTTTACTTAGATTGAGTGCTATTTCTTTACCAGGTAAATTTCTTCTAACGTATTTCCTTAATAAATCAATAGTAGCCGAGATTGATAGCCCTCCTCACTAAAAGCTTGGTAATGGGAGTATAAATAGTATCAACTGTGCCCTGAAAAGGACTATTTTTAACTTAGTAAGTATCGGTTTGGGTCATCAGCTCCGCACACAGGGGGCACTGTGTACATGGGTATTCAGAGATCCAAATTTAACAGCCTGCGACTGTGGTGCGACCTCACAGACTATGTCGCATATGCTAGTCTGCCCTTTATGCCCCACCAACTGTACAAGGGCAGAGCAAAGCGCGGCTACAGACGGCGCGATCAAACTAGCCACTCTTTTAGCGGGACAAATATGAACCATTGACACGAAAAGAAGAGGAAAAAGAAGTGGAGAGCTTAGAGAGAGAAAAAGAAAGAAAAGTGAAGAGTTAAGAGCTTAAGCCGCTCCACACACTGGATCAAATAAACGCGGGTTCGATTGCCGCATGGGACAAATCTTTGTGTCACCTACAAATATTTGTTCCGGTCTGGGTGTTTGTGTATATGAATTTCAGGTTTGTAATCGCTCTCATGTCACAGAAACAATTCCTAGAGTGGAGGTACTTTTATAAAAATAATAAAACATAATAGTAATAACGACGGACTGGTATAGCGGTCTTTATTTTAAGAAAATCGATTCACTCTATCGAGTTGCCGTTTATTCTAATAATAATATTAGCCCTGTTAAGAAACTGTACCACCGTTAGGCTGGGCCTCCATTCAAACTGAGAGGGTTTAGGCCATAGTCCATCACGCTGGCCCAGTGCGGGTTGGCGAATTTCACATACCTTCGAGAAACTCTTAGGCATGCAAGTTTCCTCACGATATTTTCCTTTACCGTTAAAGCAAGTGTAGTTAATTTTTAAAACGTACATGTTTTCGAAAATACCCTCTGTATTTTCGAAAACATGCCTGGGTTTTTTGTTGATTTTATACCGTCAAAGAATATTATTTTCATATCACCTACATACATGTGGTCCGGTCTGAGCGTAGTAATATCAGTCTTTACCGTCCCACTGTTGGGCAAAGCCTTCTCTCACATATCGAGGTAAGAGAGAGTAGGTCATAATTCACCACGAGGACCCAGTGCGGTGCGGTGGAGGCAGGTTTGTGGCCACCTGCTGATGAAACTTATCAAGCCGCCTAAAAAGCTGCCAACTCACCTTAACGAGTACTAGGCATGCCTTTTAAATTCTGTCGTTTCCATATTTCCCGGCAATTTTGAATTGAACTGTTCTAAATTCGAATGTGTTTAAATTTTGAATCTCAAAACAGTTGAAAGTATTAGAATAAATGCTATTGTTTAGTTACAGCGTCGATTGGAATCTGTCAGATTACGTACGAAAATGAATCTTTCTAAGGAAAATGTTCGGGCAATAATTTTCTACAACTTTAGAAGAGGCCTGACACGGCTTCAGTGTTTTGAAGAGCTAACATCTGTGTTTAGTGATGAAGCTCCATGTCTGCGGATTGTCGAACGCTGGTATTTAGAATTCCAGCGTGGACATACTAGTGTTAGTGACAAATCTCGCGAAGGACTCCCAAAATCCGCCTTCACTGAAGATAATATCATTGCTGTGAGACAACTAATTCTCGAAGATCGTCATGTGACGTATCGAGAGATAGAGGCTCTATTAGGCATCTCAGGGACAACCATTCAGAAGATCTTGCATGAAGCGCTTGGTGTGAGAAAGCTAGTTTGCCGTTGGATACCGCATCTGCTTTCCGACGATCACAAGGCGGCCCGCGTCAGATGGTGTCATATCACGTCTACGACATCATCAGTGGTGACGAATCTTGGATCTATGCCTAAGATCCTGATTCCAAACAACAATCTACAATCTGGGTCTTTCAAGACGAGCCAAAGCCGACTAAAGTTGTTCGTTCTCGAAGCACTTCAAAGAAGATGGTGGCCAAGGTCGTTGGAAAAACCGGCCATGTTGCGACTATTGCACTTGAAGATCGTAGAGCGGTTAACGCAGAGTGGTATACCACGGTTTGTTTACCACAGTCATATAGTAAGTCATCGCCGAACTTCGAAAATCTAACTCAAAGCGACGCATCATCCTGCACCACGACAACGCAAGCTCACACAGCGCTCGTCAAACGATTGAGTATTTGAAGCAGGAAAAAGTAGAAATCTTGACGATCCTCCATACAGTCCTGACCTAAGCCCTAACGATTTCTTTACATTTCCTAAAATTAAGAAAAGTCTTCGTGGTCAAAGGTTCCAGTCCGGTGAAGAAGCAGTCGACGCTTTCAAGCCAGCCATTTTGAACACCCCCACTTTAGAGTGGAATAAATGTTATAATAACTGGTTTGAGCGAATGGAAAAGTGTTTTAAGCTACGTGGTGAATACTTTGAAAAACAATAAAAAGTACTATAAGGTTCTAGTTGTGTTTTTTTCTTCAAACGACAAAACTTAAAAGGCATGCCTCGTACCAGGTCGGTCGGACTCGGTCGGCCTGAGACGGTCACCAGTCTCACGCTGACCGAGTCGAACGCTGCTTAACCTTAGTGATTGGTAAAAACACCGCGTTCACACAGCGTTACGGTCTGCGCGTATGTATGAAAAATTATACAGTAAATGCAGTTTTAATAAGGTTATTCTAAATCTGGCACAAGGTTTCTATAAAATTCTTCAAATATTAAATAAAAGCTACATTAGGCAATTTAGAGTATACCTCTATTTTGTCAGGGTACAGTGCATAAGCTGAATACTCTTTGACTTTGAAAGTGATTAAGTGAATGTGGGGTACTCCAATACACCTATGTTCTATTCAACTGAGATCCGAGGTCTACCAGTATACAGTTACAGACGTTTCGGTATTACCCAAGTGTCCATTTATATAATAAAACAGCTCTATTTTCTATTAATTTAGTATTACTGACCAAACTCAAACTCAAATCGTTTATTTTGCATAAACCCTGCGGGGGGTGCTTACAAAGTGTCATATTTACTTTTTGTTTTTAACTTACTCATCTGCCACCTGATCGTAACGCGGCCTCCACTGAGAAGATCCGGCTAGAAACTTAGCGGTTTTTTAACCCTTAAATGAGGGAAACTTGTATTCACGTGAAAAGTATTATTTTGTTAATTTGTCTTAGTTACCTGATAGACTAGTTTACATTGTTCTCCTATCCTCCTAATCGTACTAATATTATAAATGAGAAAGTTTGTATGTTTAGCTGTTTGGATTTTTGTTACTCAATCACGCAAAAACGGCTGAACGGATTTGAATGAAATTTGGCACACAGATAGTTCATTACCTGGATTAACATATAGGATACTGTTTATCCCGAAAAAATGTACCCCCCCGACCCCTGCCGCCCCCGCCACCACCGGCCGCGACATGTTCTCACCGATCCCCTCTATGCTTTGTCATCCCTTCTTTCCGCTCCGAATACGGGCGACGACGACGAAAAAGTCGTAGATCCCCTCCCCTAGCCGGCGGTTGACCGGTGCACTTAGTAGTGCACCCGCTCACCCCGCAGCGACTGTCCCAACCGATGCCGCCTCTTCAAGGCGCCCTCGAGTATGTCGCCTCTTGCCCTTCTGGCACGAGCGTAGTGGTTGCACGCTCGCCCTTAAGTCTGGTGAAGCTGTAAAGGCCTCGCGGCCAACAGCGTTCATCACTCACACACACACACACACACACACCCGAAAAAATGTAAGGTTACTGTCAAAATCAACGCGGATGAAGTCGCGGGCTGAAACTTGAATAATAAGTGTGAAAGTTTGTGTGTTTAGATGTTTGGATGTTTGTTACTCCAACACGCCAAAACGGCTAACCGGATTTGGATGAAAATGGCAAACATATAGTTTATTACCTGGATTAACACATAGGATACTTTATATGTCGAAAAAAATGTAAGTTTTCTGTCAAATTGAACGCTGACGAAGTCGCGTAGACAGAAGAACTTGTAAAGTTTTTATTTTGATAGATTAAAGAAGTGGTAGTAGAGTCTTTTTAACTTTTTTGACGTTCATAAATATCATATTGGTTTTCATGAATATAAAATATAAATAAAAACAACCTGTACCGGAAGTCTGTACTCTCTGCCTACCCCGCAAGGAATCAGGCGTGATGATATAGATAAAATATTACGTGTTATACTTGGCTGCGCACGCGTTTATATAATATCTTATTATTACTAAAATACAATATGCCTATGCTACTCCTGGGGAATGTACCTTTCAAATGGTAAAAGAATTATTAAAATCAAACAAACAAATCTTTTCTCTTATAATATTGGTATAGATTCTGAATTAAACGTGTCGAAAACTATACTAGCAAATGTAAATTAATTTACATTTACCAATAACCGTATAGTTTTTATAATAATAATAAAAAAACCCAATTTTTTCTACGATGTCAACTAAAAATAATTCAATTCGTTCGCCCATAATTGCATCTAACTTCAGTAACGAAAGCCCCAGCCGAGGACTGATAAAAAAAATCGTTAATGATGGATGAGTTTCTCCGAGGCTCTCAGGGAAATTATGGAGTTTACGTATTTATTGGATTAAACGTTCTAATCTCCAATCTTTCGTGAAATTTTTTCACCCGCCCCTTCGGTCTAAGTAATTAATTATGTTATTTGGGTATTATTGGGCGGCGGAGGGGAGAATTTTTTGTACGCCGCTAATTTGTTTGAAGTCCGATAATTTGATCGTTACTCTTTTCGATAAATTTTAGGTATTTTTAAATAATCTTATGACTACGATACCTTAAATTATTTGCATCGGTCGTTAATCAATAGGTTTAACATTGTCGTTGAAAGGACAGTATACCCAGTCTACCTTTGCGACCACACCTTGGGTAATATAGGCGTGACGATGTACACAGTAATAATAAGGGGTAGTACCACATACACTACACACAAGCCTTAATATGCTAAATATTCACTCATCTATATATGCCCTTCTACAAAAAGCTGTCATACTCGACACATGCGGAATAGTACGAATTTTTTTATCTATTGAATAGTTATAAAGAATTTTCCACTCCGTAAGCACTAGGCTCCGGCCAGTGCCTATGGATGCACCTCTCCTCAACGGAGAGAGAAAGAGAAGTCTTGAACCAAATAATAATAATAATAATAAATTTTATTTGCTTAAAATATGGTAATATACAAAGATGGTAGTTTTTTTGATATAGGATACACAATTCGCCATCTAGTAATACAAATAAATGTTAACAATTCCTTAAAACAACTTATTACAATGCATTCCTATAATGTTAGGATCAACATAAATGTTTTTTGATAAATTCGTTAATTGAATAGAAATATTCTGATATCAACCACTTACGAAGATCGACACAAAACTTGTTAAAGGGGAACTCCACAATCAGCTGTGGCAACGTATTAAAAATGAGTGGTACTATTACACAACTATGCCTAAATAATTCTAGTTATTACAGTCGTTTTCTTAATCGGTTTCAGTTTAATTAATTAAATATGTTATCATTATCGCAAGATACCTACACGTTTTATACAAGGTATTAACTATCGAAACCCCAATAAATAAAGTTCTCAAAAAAAAACATTTTCGACTACAGTACACGCTTAATTGGTCTCATTAAAATTCAACACCATTACATGAACAGTTAAAAAGCAGACCGCATTTAAATCCACTTAATCAAACCGGTAGGGCATTATGTACGAAAGGACGAGATGGATTGAAAAGAACCTCCGCGCACGTGTTGACTCGGCAAACATTGGATGGGAAATGAAATGAAACGAACGAGTTCTCGAGTGTCACCCTTTGGTTAGGGTTGCCAGGCTTTTATATTTATACAAAAAATAAACACACACACATTCACATGCTTCGTGGTCAATTAGAAAGCGAGTATTTACGCCGCGATGAGATGAAAAGTTGTTAAATAGCGTCATTCACAAGAATATGTGGCGTCGTTTTACTAAGTATATGGGCTATTTCTCTTAAAATTTTCTCGACAGCTACATTTTCATATGTGAGAAAATATTTTTAGTTAATTCTTTTGCTGTGCTGTTTGCTCCATTTGTGTGATAGCAAAGCAAACGAACAAATGATAATGCTGTATTAAGAACTATTTATTTTAATGATATATATTATTAATAATACTGCTAATGTTTTAATACGGACCAATAATTGCCCTGTATGAGTTTTAGAAGACGTACGGGAAGACCTTTCACAATAACCTGGTAATAGGGAAAAGTTGGTTGCGTAAAGTGTTAAGTAGCTCTTTTTTCTAGAGAAGATTTTTTGCGTTGCAGTGGACATCTTTAGGTTACTGAAGATATATAAATTGCAGCATTAAAAAGCATACAATATTTTTTTGTCAATCAAAAATGAGAAGACTTATCATGCATGGTAATAACTTTGTTGTGTCCTTTGAATAGTTAGGCATCCCTATCCACATCGCATCCGTTGTGTTGCCAGCCTCCGCAAATGTTTGCCTTCTATTATCTTTCACGCCATCTGCAAGTCGGAAAATCTCTTATTTCGCCCCCTCGTACCACGTACACTATCGATATATTCCAACGATGCGACAGTGATAAAATGAAATTTTGTGTGGGAGAAATGTATTTTATGTACATGTAAGCCGAATAGATTAACTAAGTATATTCACGAAAACAAAACGAAAAATGGTCAGCGAATATAAAAATTTAACATAAAAGATAGCGGGTTGGCCCGCTGAATTTCTCGCTGGATCTTCTCGGTGGAGACTGCGTTCCAAGCCGATGTAATAATTTATTTTAAACACATTTTTTAAAGACAAGATTTTATGCAGCCAGTTAATAATGCCAGCCAGTTTTTTTGGTTGAGGGTAGTTCAGTTTAAAGGTTTTAAAAATTTACAGCTGATAGTTTTATTTTATTTAATAATATACAAACTACACATGTAATGTTTATTACATGCTAAATTGATGTACAATGCTAAATTTATGATGAACTCTTTCTTCCGGAAGCCGCCTCATAGAAAATGGACCTGGATGAGCCCTGATGGTTCCACAAAAAAAAAAATGAGATAGACTTCATCATGAGCACCAAGCGACAAATATTTAATGATGTCTCCGTGATTCACAGGGTAAAAACCGGCAGTGATCACCAAATGGTCAGAGGCACATTAAATATTAATGTCAAAATGGAAAGATCGCGTCTGATGAAGTCTACGCTCCGACCTTCTTATGCACACATCCAAAACCCCGAGAACTTTCAACTCGAATTGGCAAACCGCTTCGAATTGCTAGACAGCAGCGCATCAGTGGACGAAATCAACAACAGGCTGGTAGAGACTGTCCATACGGTCGGGTCCAAGTATTATAAGCCCCACCGTAAAAATAGACCTCAAAAACTATCTAACTCCACCCGAAATCTCATGGCTGAGCGACGTTTCATGACGCTCCAAACCTCCGATGATGCTAAGTCCTATAGGCAGCTCAATGGACAGATACTGAAGTCCTTGCGTCACGATTTACGGTCCTTCAATACGAGGCGTATTGAGGAGACCATAGCACAGAACAAGGGCTCCAAAGTGTTCGCAAGAGACGCGTCTATTGGGCAAAGCCAGTTGACGAAGCTGAAGACGGAGGACGGAAACGTAACGTCGAATAGGTCAGAGGTGCTCAGGGAGATAGAGAGGTTCTATGGGCAGTTGTACACCTCAGTAGCTGAACCTGTTGTTGACTTGGTAAAAGACCCAAGAGCCAAGCTAACCCGACACTACACTGAAGATATCCCGGACATCAGCCTGTACGAGATTACGATGGCTCTCAAACAACTCAAAAATAACAAAGCACCAGGCGAAGACGGAATTACCGCAGAGCTTCTGAAAGCGGGCGGAACGCCGGTACTTAAAGTCCTTCAGAGGCTGTTTAATTCCGTCTTGCTCGAAGAGAAAACGCCGGAAGCATGGAACAGGGGAGTGGTGGTACTGTTTTTCAAGAAAGGTGATAACACTTTACTGAAGAATTATAGGCCCATCACACTGCTGAGCCATGTTTATAAGTTGTTTTCGAGAGTCATCACGAATCGTCTCGAACGCAGGCTTGATGACTTCCAGCCTCCCGAACAAGCCGGTTTCCGGAAAGGCTTTAGTACCATAGACCACATACATACGCTGCGGCAGATTATACAGAAGACCGAGGAGTATAATCGGCCACTATGCTTGGCGTTTGTGGACTATGAGAAAGCCTTCGATTCGATCGAGACTTGGGCGGTTCTTAGATCTCTCCAGCGATGCCGCATTGACTATCGGTACATTGAAGTGTTGAAGTGCTTGTATAATAACGCCACCATGTCAGTCCGAGTACAGGGGCATTGCACGAAGGCGATCCCCATAAAAAGAGGAGTAAGGCAGGGAGACGTCATTTCTCCGAAACTGTTTACGGCCACCTTAGAGGACGCCTTCAAGCTCTTGGAATGGCAAGGACTTGGCATCAACATCAATGGCGAATACATCACTCACCTTCGATTTGCCGACGACATTGTGGTCGTGGCGGAGTCGCTGGAAGATCTAGGACGAATGCTCGGTGACCTCAACAGAGTATCTCAACAAGTGGGTCTTAAAATGAACATGGACAAAACGAAAATAATGTGTAACGTCCATGTCGTACCCACCGCACTCACCGTTGGGAACTCTACTCTTGAAGTTGTCGACGAATACATTTACCTGGGACAGGTAGTCCGGTTAGGTAGGTCCAACTTTGAGAGAGAGGTCAATCGACGAATCCAACTCGGCTGGGCAGCGTTCGGGAAACTGCGCAACATCTTCTCATCCAAAATACCTCAGTGCCTTAAGACTAAAGTTTTTAGTCAGTGTGTGTTACCAGTGATGATATATGGATCAGAGACGTGGTCTCTTACTATAGGTCTCATAAAAAAGCTCAGAGTTGCTCAGCGAGCTATGGAGAGAGCTATGCTCGGCGTTTCTCTACGCGATCGAATCAGGAATGAGGAGATTCGTAGAAGAACCAAGGTCACCGACATAGCCGTTAAGATTAGCAAGCTGAAGTGGCAATGGGCGGGCCACATAGCGCGTAGATCGGACGGGCGTTGGGGCAGAAAGATTCTAGAGTGGAGACCACGTATTGGCAAGCGCAGTGTGGGACGACCGCCTGCCAGATGGACCGACGATCTTGTGAAAATCGCAGGAAGTCGTTGGATGCAGGTGGCATCGGACCGGTTACGCTGGAAAGCGATTGGGGAGGCCTATGTTCAGCAGTGGACAAGTATAGGCTGAGATGATGATGATGATGTACAAACCTTTGGTGCACCTATTTACTTAATAACTTCTCCTCTGCCTATCTTACTGCTCTATATTACACTGCACCTTCACTTCTCACTTCCATTTTCCTGCCTGCTGCGTGTTGTATCTTCTCTTTTGCACTATGGTTCTTTATGCGAAGTTGGCCAACACCATGGAAGACTTCACAGCAATATTTACGTCTAGGATGGATACCTATGAACAGGATCTCAAGAAGGCTGCAGACTCTTAGACACCAACAGTACATAAAACCTTAGCCAGCCTTTCACAAGAGTTCACCGAATTCAAGTACCTTGTCTGGAAGACTTGAGGGGCACTAAAAGCACAAATTGAGTTACTGTTGCTGGGCTTGGATCGGCACGAGATGGCATCCCGTAGGAAGGTGATTCTTTTACATGGAGTTCCCGACGTTTCTGATTGCCACCCCAAAGTTATAAACATGTTAAAGGACAGGATGAAGATGATAAGTGTCTCTGCTTCCGATGTTGTAGTGTGTCACCTTTTGGGAATAAACTCCAACAAGCCTCGACCCATTCTTATGCGATTCCAAAGCCATTCTCTGCGAAGCCAAGTATGGAACAATAAGGCCGCCTTGAAAGGGTCCGGGCTAACTCTCTCAG
The DNA here is from genome assembly GCA_905147815.2 of Phalera bucephala. Taxonomy (NCBI): domain Eukaryota; kingdom Metazoa; phylum Arthropoda; class Insecta; order Lepidoptera; family Notodontidae; genus Phalera; species Phalera bucephala. The sequence goes on from LR990621.1 coordinate 19,653,195, forward strand.
AGTTCCTAACCAAACCCCGGCATGAGGTTTTTATGGAAGCCCGTAGAAGATATGGTATGAAGCAGTGCTGGACCACCGATGGTAAAATCGTCATCCAGCTGCCTGACAAATCGCGGAGAAAAATTGAGACGGCGGCTGAACTTCGTCAAGTGTTGGTCCAATTTCCTCCTGCTGGCGACATTGTGAGCTCCAAAAAACAGCCGAGCGACGGGCCTGCTGCATCTTCATCGTTTGTTCCGGAGAAGAGAACACGAAAGCCTCCGAAGTGACAGGTCGTGGTGTTTTTTTACTGTTTACCAAACACGTCTTCCTAGTGCGTAATTCTAATACTGTCTTGTAATGCTGTTTTGCGTAATATTGTTTTGTTTTTTTTTTTTTAAAGCGATCACTGTACTTCTTTTTTCTTTGTGTAATTTCACAGTGTGTGTTTCATTTGTTTACAATTCGTTTGTTTTTATTTTATCAAAATTCTAGTTATGCTCACCACAGATAAATAATATCTGTAGTGACAATTGATGTGATCGTCTAGAAATCGTCTTTTTTTTACGTGTTTGGATCATCGTACTTTTATCCGTTGTTCCACAACCGGCGAGTGCACCGAGGGTATGATTATATCATTTTTTTTTTAAATATATAGTATCTAGTTAGTATATAGTATCTAGTTTTTATATTAAATATTATTATTTTATTTATTTACTTACATATGGATATATTTGATAATAGTGATGATAGCTTTGTTTCTTGTTCTTTCGTTCTGAGATATTCGACGAACAGTACTCTAGTGCATTTAGTGATGACGACAACAACGACTCAATTCATTTACATGATCGACATCTGTCCGTTTTCTTAAATCAGCGGAAATTTTTCAATGCTGTCCACATTAACGCCCAAAGCATTCCTTCCCACTACTCTGACCTTTTAGCATCCTTCGACTCTGATCTTATTCATGCGGTTCTGGTTTCTGAAACTTTCCTTTAACCCACTCTTCCTTCTGTGCAGTTTGCACTACCTGGATACAAGTTGTTACGCAATGACAGAACAGGCAAGGGATGTGGAGGGGTTGCCATATATCTACGAGGTGATATCTCTTGCAAGGTGGTTGATCAGTCGCCAAGCGAGTATTCTAAGTTTTCTGAACATCTCTTTCTCGAAATTAATTTTAATCATACAACATTTCTTTTAGGAGTTTACTATAGCCCATCATGTCAGATTGATTTCTTCTCCTCTTTTGAGTCAAAATTAGAATACTTTTCGACTTTACACGATAACATTATTATTCTTGGGGACTTCAACACTTGCTTGTTAAAGGGGGACAGTCGTAGCAACAAACTCCGGTCCCTTGTCTCTTCTGTTAACATGCATATTTTACCGCTGACAGCTACTCACCATCCTCCTCATTGCACTCCTTCACTTAGACCTTATCTTAGTTTCCGATTCTAGCAAAGTAGCTACACATGGGCAAATTCCTGCCTCCTTTTCTTATCATGATTTGATATTTCCCTCCTACAAAATTCGCTCACCAAAACGCTCCTCTAAATTTCTTTTTCTTCGTAGCTTCAAAAATATTAACGCTGAGCAGCTTAAAATGGATGTGGGCCGTATAGACTGGACTTCTGTTTACAACTGTGTAGATGTAGATGCCTAAGTATCAGTGTTTAACAAACAGATACTTGATTTATATGATACTCATGCGCCATTAAAAAAAGTGAGGGTGAAACATAGACCCGCGCCATGGCTGACAGATTCTATAAAAAAAATGATGGCTAAACGGGACAAAGTGAAGAGACGGCATAGAAAGTTTCCTACAGAAGAAAACTGGTGTCTATATAAAAAGCTTCGAAACCGCTGCAGTCGTCTATGTAGGGATGCGAAGCGACGCCACATACACTCTTGCATTCAAAACTTTAATACAGCACAAGTTTGGCAATTCCTTAAGACGTTTGGTATTGGCAAAATCTCTTTTGTAAATACCAGCAACTTAGACCTTAATGCACTTAATGCTCATTTCTCTAATCCTCCTGCTCCTCTAAAAGATGATATAAAATCTCTTACTCTCAAGCTTCTCTCAAACCTCCCTTTGCCTGGAAGTGCTTCATTCTCTTTCAGCCCGCTTACGGAGCATGACATAAAGAAATCTATCCTGTCAATATCCACGAAAGCCCTGGGTGATGATGGTATTCAATTACAAATGCTTCCACCTATACTTGATAAACTTTTGCCAGTTATCACCCATATAGTGAATTGTTCCTTGGAAACTTCCACTTTTCCAAGTGCGTGGAAAAAGGCATATATTCTCCCTTTACCCAAAATCCCAAATCCCCTTTTACTGTCCCATTTTAGACCCATATCCATCCTCCCTATTCTCTCTAAGGTGCTTGAATGTGTTGTACAAAATCAATTGTCTCAGTATCTCTCCTCTAACAGCCTGCTGAGTCCATTTCAATCTGGGTCCGGCCAGGTCATAGTACAGTTACGGCTCTGGTTAAAATAACTGACGATATTCGATTGGCCATGGAGAACAAATTACTAACAGTACTAGTTTTACTTGACTTCAGCAGTGCTTTTAATTCAGTCGATTTTGACATCCTCATAGGCACCTTGTCTTCTCTCAATATCTCTGCTCCTGTAATTGCGTGGTTTAACTCTTACCTTCGGGGGCGCTCGCAGGCGGTTCGTTCTGAAGAGAACTTCTCTGCATGGTGTAATCTTGCTGCGGGGGTGCCTCAGGGTGGCGTCCTTTCTCCTCTTCTCTTCTCCACTTTTATAAACTCTATCACTAAAGTCATTACTTCTCATTATCATCTGTATGCAGACGACTTGCAGCTTTATCGTCACTTTAAGGTTGGGGAAATCAATCATGCGATTGGCGCCATCAATGATGATCTCGAAAACATCAGTAATTGGGCGAAATCGTTCGGTCTCTTGGTCAATCCTGCCAAATCTCAAGCTCTCATCATTGGTGGCAAACACTACATGAACGCCCTTAATATAAATCTACAAACACTCCCTTCAGTTGTCCTTGATTCTGTTCCTATACCTTATAGTAATACTGTTAAGAATTTAGGTGTTCTTATAGACACCAATCTTGCCTGGAGCTCTCACATAGCGGAAGTAAGCAGAAAGGTCTACGGCACTTTTCATTCTCTCAAGCGTCTGCAAAATTTTTTGCCTTATCAAACTAAAATAAGTCTTGCTCAGTCTCTCCTTCTTCCACTTTTAGACTATGGTGATGTTTGATTCCTAGATGCTACTGAAGAACTGGTGAATAAGCTCGAACGTCTGCAGAATTTATGTATTCGTTTCATTTTCGGTTTACGTAAATTTGATCACATATCAGAATTCCGATCGAAACTGAAATGGCTACCTATCCGGCTGCGACGGGACTTGCACATTCTCTCTCTTCTCTACTCCATTCTACATAATCCTAAATCCCCAGTTTACCTCCGAGAGCGTTTTGACTTCCTGATTCCAAGGGACAAACCCTGCCGTACAGCTACATCTCTCCTTCTTCGTACCCCTCTTCATTATTCCAGTCGTTACGACGGGTCCTTCACTGTGCGTGCTGTGCGTCTATGGAACTTACTTCCTCATTCCATTCGTGCAAGCTCTTCTCTGGATGTTTTCAAAGGAAGAATCAAAGAACATTTCCTATCTTGATTTCATTTAGATATTTATGTTTATGTATATATTATAATTATATATATTAATATTTGTATCGTAAGTACTAAATATATGTATTTATTTGAAAATACAGTATTTATTTTATATCTTCTGACGTTATATTGTATAACTGCCCTCTTATTCTTCTCTTCATCTCTCAACACTCAAAGGTTCGCTGGAAGATAACTCATATTTGAGTTAAGCTCGCCTTTTTGTATACTGCCTAAATGTAAACTTTTTCTTTCACTTCTAACTGTATACAATAAAGAATAAATAAATAAAATAAATAAAATAATGCAGTTCAAAATGGGCCATCAATATTTTCTTTTTTCTTCTTTTCTTGTTTTTTTTTTTAAAACATATCCCCATACTAGGATTTATTCCTGTGTCGTGGGTGCGTTTACAAACATGAAAATTAACATACATAAATACCCAGACTGGAACAAATAATTGTGGATCACACAAAGATTTGTCCCGTGCGGGAATCGAACCCGCGACTATTAGACACAGTGGGTGGAGCGGCTTAAGCTCTTAACCACTGCGCTAAATCGTCTGTCAATACTAAATGTGTATATAAAATATTGTGTCTATGCTGTAGTCCGTTGAGGAATCCTTTCGTCTGGAGCCAATCCTGGATGTCAAATCAGGCCATGCTTAGTCAAAAAAAGTCCAAATTCAGCTCCCTAAGATAAGAGGAAGTGATTCTAATTCAGATTTGTCCTAAAACAACAAACTAACAAACATTGCAAGCTTAATATAAGCTCGTAAATATGTAATTATTTTGACGTTTATAATCCCTGGCCTATTGTTGGCCTATATAAATAAAAGGTTTTTGATTTTGACTTCGACATGATACTTGAATTAAGTTTCGACAATATGCTTATGAATACTCATAACACTCCCCAAACTTGTATATTTAATAGGCTCAGCTGAACAATACATTTTCCTAACAGCACATTTAATGCGGCGCAAATCATAATTTATTATACCGCCGTGATTAAGTTTGTCTTAAGCTCGGATCTGGCTTGTTTTCTAATTTAGATGATAAATATTTTCTCAATTTCCAACCGACGTAAAGCAATTACGGTTAATCTACATTCAGAACAACGGTCTGTTCGTCTGTTTTGAAGTTCATTTTGTATAGGCTAATATCCTTTGAGTTTGAGCGGACTGGAGCATTTGGTTTTAAACCGTTATATATCTTTGGTGAGCGGCAAACATGACAATGTAGCGCAACACTGTAAAAGTAACAAATACACACCGTCACGCCTATATTCTTCAAGCGGGGGTGGCAGAGGTGTACTGAGTACACCCACGTTTCGCCGACGATGTTAGGTCCCATGTAATAGGGGGCGAGCCTATTACCATAAACCGGGCACAATCCCAGACTCCGGATTCATACTGGGAAGTTTTTTCGTAAGAAAAACTTCATTTGTCCGACCTAGGATTTGAACCCAGGACTTCGAGATCACCAAACGAGGCCACTAGACCAACGAGGCAAGTAACAAATAATATATGTATTATCAACGATTTGTCTAGTGTAGTGGATGGATGTTCAATCAAGCAGCCTAATTCACTGGATCAAGAAGCCCGGGGTTTGTTTTGCCATCAGCTACAATTCTTTGTGCCACCTACATATATTTGTTGCGGCTTAGGTTTTGGTGCATTTGCAATTGCACAGGAATAATCTGACGTCTTTCAGCTTATTAAGAAAAACCTACAAGTAGTACCGGGAAACTGATCTTTGCAATAACGTATGCCAAATTTAGGTAGGTAAGTGGAATTGGTAAAAAGTATTGCTTTAGAAATCGCGTCGCGTTAGCGTGTTTGTCACTCACCTAGAACAACATGTAAGTTGCCTTGGCATAGTACAGTTAATTTGACAGTCAGTGTATTTACTTAGATGACCACTTAGAAACAGCTCGTGATATGGACATAATGCGTCCGGTGTATGTTCTTCTAATTATTTTTTATTGCATCCTATTCAATGGACCTCCGACTGTGCCTCATACTAACACGGTTTAGTTTGGAAACGTTACATAATTTTCATGTAGTTCGTCGTGTAAGGACTGCTGCAGTTGTCTTATCGGGATGAAGGATAGTGTCACTTCTACTTTCATGTGTGTGTGTGAGTGATGTACGCTGTTGGCCGCGAGGCCTTTACAGCTTCACCGGTCTTAAGGGCGAGCGTGCAACCACTACGCTCGAGCCAGAAGGGCAAGAGGCGACATACTCGAGGGCGCCTTGAAGAGGCGGCTTCGGTTGGGGTAGTCGCTGCGGGGTGAGGGGGTGCACTAATAAGTGCACCGGTCAACCGCCGGCTAGGGGAGGGGATCTACGACTTCGTCGTCGTCGTCGCCCGTATTCGGAGTGGAAAGAAGGGATGACAAAGCACCGGGGGGATCAGTGAGAACATGTCGCGGCCGGCGGTGTCGGGGGCGGCAGGGGTCGGGGGGAACGTAGTCGGCGGCGGCTACGATTAATGGATTCGCATGGGTAGACGCGTTCGCTAAGTGTCGAGTTGTCGCCTTTTTAATATAGGCGCGAATAGGTTCGAGACCAAGATCGGAGTGGACCAAGATCGGAGTGGACTTCTACTTTCAGTATGGAGGAAAGTGCACGCGCTACTCTTTTCATGTTAACTTCCGTTCTCTCCTCAAAGTTTTTCATAACATTCGAGCACTGCCCACAGTCATATTATGGACTGGGTGTTAAAGAGAACCTCTTTGATGATTTAACTTAGACTAACTCTCCCATACCCTACACCAAAATGTGGATGGAAAAAAATTTAAAACTTTTATTTTAAAGGAGTAAGTGGAGCTTCTTTTCCTTCTTCTTCACAGAAATGATATTCCGAAGTGATGTTACAATCTTTGATACTTATCTGACAATTCATAAATACTTTAATGGTTTACATCAATATAAAATATTCTGATATCGATCAAGAAGCATGTTTGGGCAATATGTTCGCTCATTATAACGCTGGTTATTTGTAATCAGAGAGCTTAGCCCCAAAAGATGGACGTTATCTTGCCGCTAGCGAGTTTATATGCTATCCTTGTCACACTAGAAATTTACTAAATAAACTTGAGCGTGACAGCACGATTACTCGCTAGCGTCACTCTAAAGTAAAATTTTTTTAAGCCCTGAATTTGGCACAATGTCAAAGTTCTGAGTATGAAAAGTTTTCCTTCCAACGGGTTAAACGTTTTATTGCTATAACAGGCTGGGTCAAGATTTAAATGAGTTCGTATCCCCGTTTCTCTGCCCTGGGGTTGTGCCCAATCTGAGTTGCGATCGAAACTTATTGAATACTCTCACTGCCTCAGGGTAGGATACAGTTTAATGGTGAACCATGCGGCAGCTATTAAGATTGATGTCGATAATTTTCGACCTTGCGTGTTTGGATTAGAGTACAATTTTAATAAATAATGGATGCTATTAAAAATGTCCTTGTCGGTAATTTATATCAATTAGGCAGATTGCTATAAAATTGTTATGATGTCGCTTTGGTAAAATGTGTGCGACGCCTATAATAATTTAATTGGTTTTATTGGGATATTAAGAAACATTAGATAATATATTTGTGACATTTTACCTCTTCCAAGTTTTCCTTCAGTCAATGAAGTCGAGCCGAAGATGCAAACAAAAATCTCCAAGGAAATGTTAATAATAGAAATATAATAGAAATCTTTACCTATCCAACAATTTTCATCCTTAATCTTTTACAATAAAGATCAAAATAAAAACGAATAATCAAGCTGGGTACAGAAACACGTACTATTACCCTTTATCGTAACCCAAACAGGCATAAATTAGATAAGACATTGCAAAGAATTTCGTAAGTTTAGATAAGGATTTTAAAATGGATAATGTTCTTATCTTATTAATATACAATTTAGATTACCTTGAAATGTACGTGTCTGTTCTGATATCAGTATTTTAGAATTTGTTACAGTAATATTGTTTGTAAATAGCTCGTAAGTTTGATAGTAGTGATACTCGAGTCGATTGGAAATGGAAACATTTAGTTTGGCTCTCTATAAAGGACAGTTTATTGGGATACTACTTAAAGAATTGATAGCCCTGAGTGTAAATGAACGATAAATGGATTATAGTATTTTTTCACATAGGATGGCTAAAAAGCAGTGATAGCCTAGTGGTTAGACCGTTGGACTGCAAAGTCAAAGGTCTCGGGTTCAAATCCAGGCACGCACCTCTGTCTTTACGAAAGCATGTGCGTATTAAAAATTTATTATAAATATATAAAATAAGTGAAGGAAAATATCGTGAGGAAACCTGCATGCTTAAGAGTTTCTCGAAGGTGTGTGAAGTTCGCCAACCCGCACTAGGCGCCAGCGTGTTGGACTATGGCCTAAACCCTCTCAGTTTCAGAGGAGGCCCGTGCCCAACAGAGGGACAGTTTCTTAACAGGACTTATATTATAATATTTTATACGGCTAGTGACAGTTCTAATTAAATTAATCTTTAATTCAACGGTGTTAAGGCATAAAACAATAAGTATAGAAACGGGTCATGCCTCTTATTGCCATTGAATAAAGTATAATTTCGTTTGGCAATTAGAACTGCCACTACCCATCCTATGTGAAAAATACTATATTGTTGCTGGCATTTAATTCTTCTTTCCTCTACATGACCTTTAAAACCCCTAAAATTATACTTGAATAAGGCACACAAGGTTTGACGTACATGTGTGGTACACATCTTTAGTATTTTAATGAAGACAGATGTTTCTTTTTAATAGTTTTTTGTCTGTCTGTATGTATGTTTGTTACCTTTTCCCGGCCAAACCACTGAACGGATTTTGATCAAATTCGGCAAGGACATAGATTTTATCCAGTGAAAGGACAGAAGCTACCTTTTGTCTCAGAAACGACTTAGGGTGTGAAATATACACCTGAAAATAACGCAAACAAAGTTGCGGGTTCAGCTAGTATTCAATAAGTTTTTTAAGCTCCTAAACCTTTAATTAATAGTTTTGATTATTCCGCAGTTGTTTTATAGTGTATTACTTTCACCAGTGGTAACGTGTTGAATGATATCCAACCTGATATAGTATTTTTCGTGAAGGGTGGGTATTGTGACGGTCGTAAGTGTCAAAGAAAACTGTGCTTTATTCATTGGCAATAAGAGGCATGACCTGTTTCTATACTTATGGTTTTATGCCATAATATCATTGAATTAAATATTAATTTCGTTTGGCACTTACAACTGTCACTACCCATCTTATGTGAAAAATATTATAGTATCTATTACTGACACATATCAGTCGAAAAACCTCTATTGCAGGACTAATGCCTTCTCCTAAAACTGTCACAATAACCGGTTTTGTGCTAAATGCATCCAGCTTCATATCATACCGTTCATTCATACCTTGTTATCCGACTTAGTAACGTAATATAATATCAGACTATACTCTCCCACTACTGAGCAACGGCCTCCTCTCACAGATAGAAGTGAGAAAGATTAGGTCACACTCCACCACGCGGACCCAGTGCGGATTGGTGGAGGCAGTTTTGTGGCCACCTGCTGTTGGAAATTATCGAACCGCCTATAGTAAGGTTTCCAACTTGGCTTAACGACTACCACAAAACACGGAGACGCTCAAATATGAAAATAACACAAACGGTCACCCATCTTAGTAGTGTTGTAAAAATGAGCGCTGAAGTCGAGCGTTTAGTGCTGAGTCGACGCCTATGAACGTTGAAGGCCGTAGAAGACGCATTTTAAGTGCCGACTCGAGCGTTTTTACACCACACAACACTTCATCTCTGGCCAACCGAGTCGAACGCTGCTTAACTTTGGTGATCGATAAGAACATCGGGGTCGAACAGCGCTACGAGTGCTTCCGTATAACTTAGTTAACATTTTAAATTTCTACGTTTATTAATGCGCACTAATGTATAAAAATCAAACACTTTCTTGCGAAGACGAATATGTATCAACGACTACCCGTATGGTTCTTACATCTATAGGAACATTATCAGAATATTAAAAATCAATTGATATGTCTAAAGTATTTTTTTTATTGAAAAAAGACACATTTCGAGGGACGGGAGACGTTCCGAGTAATCATTTATTCATCCAGCGGCGACCAGGTTTGACCGTCGAGTGCTTATAAATAAGAGTCGTTAGGGCTGCCTTTCGCTCCGTCATGTAAACAGTGTTGAGTTGATTGAGATAGTGTATATTGTGTGATAGGAAGTCGAGAAAGCTAGTTCGGTGTTGTTATTTTGAATAATTCTTCTTTTGAAAATAATAAATTAAGTTGGTTCCTTCTGTTAATTTGTGTTTAATAATATTTGGTATTTGAATTTATAATGAATGTAACTTGTAAAAAAAATGGATTGGATATTTTAATGAAACATGCTGATGGACAAAAGACATTTTTTATGGCAAGGATAGGCCAAGTCAAACAAACTATATTAATTGTGATCATATAAACATACTATTATAAACGCGTAACGTGGCTTTATTCAAAAAAATTAAAGATATTTTGGGGAAAATGTCTAGATTCAATAGATTTTGATTTAAAATTGAGAAAAAAATATTTTTTCTTGTCAGTGTGTGAGTAGCACCTACACAAATACTAGATGAACAAGTTTGATGGGACTATTGTAATTAAAAATTATACTCAATCGTAATCGTAATTCACCGTAATTACGTACTTTATTAATTACATTCCATCACCAAAAATAATTAATACACGCAACATTTCCTCGATACTTACAAATAAAATTTAGATATCCGAAATTCTCTCGAATAATTAACGCTAACGAATTTACGATTTAAATAAATTAATCTCACGCGTCGTGATTTATAAAGCGGCTTTTAAGTCGTGTGGAGTGTGTAGGCGTATCTTATCTTCGGCTGTCATGTGGCTGCTACCGGGTCGGCGTCGTGTCGGATCGGAGTCGCCGGGCGTCGATAGCACTCGTCATGTTGAAGAGATAAGCTTGGTCCTTATTCGCTATGACCCATCCAGGTTGAACCTCCCAAAATAGGCTCGATTTATAGAAAATGTTGGAAGAATCTACTGCCCATTTGTTATAGGAAGTATATCTATACTAATATTATTCCATTATTCTATACTATTGTTATGGAAGAGAAAAGATTGTTTTCGAAAATAAATCGATAAACTCCAGAACGCTCGTAGCGCTGTGCGACCGCGGTGTTCTTACCGATCACCAAGGTTAAGCAGCGTTCGACTCGGTCGGCCTGAGATGGGTGACGGTTTGTGGCATTTTCATATTCGAGCATCTCCGTGCTTCGGAAGGCACGCTAAGCCGTTGGTCCCGGTTAACCACTTAATGTGGTAGTCGTTAAGCCGAGTTGGAAGCCTTAAAGGCGGCATGATAAGTTCCAACAGCAGGTGGCCACAAACCTCGATTTGTGAGAGAAGGCCGTTGCCCAGCAGTGGGCAGTATAGGCTGGTATTATTATTATTATTATTAAAATCAGATCAATAGTTCCAGAACTATTGAACTGATTACCCAGTAAAGTGAAGACCCAGTAGGTGGCGCTGTAGTCGAGCGGGGGTGTAAAGTCGCGGAAAGAGACTGGTATAAAAGATAAAAATATCGTGGACACAATGTATTGAATAAAATGTTATGTGGAGTTTTTAAGTTTTTAGTCAATGTGTGTTACTAGTGATGATATATGGATCAGAGACGTGGTCTTTTACTATAGGTCTCATAAAAAAGCTCAGAGTTGCTCAGCGAGCTATGGAGAGAGCTATGCTCGGCGTTTCTCTACGTGATCGAATCAGGAATGAGGAGATTCGTAGAAGAACCAAGATCACCGACATAGCCCTTAAGATTAGCAAGCTGAAGTGGCAATGGGCGGGCCACATAGCGCGAAGATCGGACGGGCGTTGGGGCAGAGAGATTCTAGAGTGGAGACCACGTATTGGCAAGCGCAGCGTGGGACGACCACTTGCCAGATGGACCGACGATCTTGTGAAAATAGCAGGAAGTCGTTGGATGCAGGTGGCATCGGACCGGTTACGCTGGAAAGCGATTGGGGAGGCCTATGTTCAGCAGTGGACAAGTATAGGCTGAGATGATGATGATGATGATGATGAAATTTTATGCAATTTCCCAAAAAAAATCCATCTAGCCCTTCTTCTATACCAATATCTATAAATAAAATTGAAAGTCGGTTTGCAATGACAAAATAACAGATTTTTACTAAATAAATATAAATTTATTGAAAGAAATATCTTCAGATGAAGTTATTCGGGCACACCTTTACTCTAGTAAAGGTAAGCAAAGAAAGTAAATTTTCAAAAAAAAAAAACCATTCGCACGCCTTCAAAAAAAGACAATTCATGTTAGTAGTTACGTTAACTTAGTGAAACGATTGTTTAATGTGTGATGGTATACTGTATGCTAATACAGTATACCATCACACGATCATTTCACGAAGTTATCGTAACGCACCAGGTTTGGTCCTAGCGAATAAGGGCCCTTGTATATTTTAATGCTCGCGTTATGACGCCTTAAAGAAGTCGCTCGTTTTATACGTGACGAAATGTGCGCGGGAAGATTACTCATAAGAAAGATTGTTTGACTTTAATGTGTGTACGGTGGATTGCTTCTAGTGGCTTTATTATAAATGTTAATATCATAACATTATTACAATGTTGCGTCTACATTCACCAAGAGGCGGTAATAAAGGCGTCTCCATCCAAATTATGTAGTTTCATTACCAAATCCCAATCTTATAGAGCGTGAACCTATTTCCTATTGCCATTATACAAAGCATAATTGCAGATTAGTTTTTTTATGTATATTTTTAGTCGAAACACGTCCACTGCAGGAAAAGGCCTCTCCTGAAGATCGCCATAACTTCGGATTCCTACTGAGAAATGTTCGATAGAAAACCCACAACTTGTTCGGCCCAGGATTCGAACTCAGGACCTCGTATTTGGCAGCCGCAATACTCTCCGCTAGATCAATGTCGCAGTCATCTACCATAAATAATTATCATCATCTTCAGCCCGTATCAGTCCACTGCTGGATATAGGCCTCATCCAAGGCATGCTATTGAGCCCGGTTTTCGGCTCTTCTCCTCCAACCGCTGCCAGCCACCTTGCGTATATCGTCGGTCCACCTAGATACAGAGCGTCCCACACTACGTTTGTGCCGCGGTCTCCACTCAAGAACGGTCCTTCGGGAAATAAGGCCAGCCCACTGCCACTTTAGCGAGCTGATCCTGTGAGCTATGTCGATGACCTTGGTCCTCTGTCGGATCACCTCATTCCGAATTCGATCCTTCAGAGAAATAATATTTCAAATTAACTTATATAACACATAATAATATAGTACGTAAAACCCATACTAATTAATCTCTGAAGCTGCTATATTCTCTAAGATAATAGGTTTTTAGTTCACGTCCTCCCTAAGCTATAGGAAACCTGGTGTAAATTTATTTTCCTACTTCGTTAATCAAGGAAGCGTCTCGCTTCATTATCCAGCTATTTTGTTTACGTCTTGTCTTGATCGTCTTGTTTATTCTCGAAGCTCAGTGTTTTGGCTGAGAGAATAATTTGGTTATTTACATATGAAAGACGTCTGCTTAGAGATTCCGTAAAGAATCTGATCCGGAATGGTTGACAGGAAACCAAGGTCATCCAAATAGCTCATAAGTTAAGCAAGATGAAATAGCAATGTGCTGACCATATTTGAGGAAAGAACAATATTTGTTGAGGTAGACGGGTTCTTGAGTGGAGACCGCGGTTCGGCAAACGTACTGTAGGACGCTCTGCAGCTAGATTTAGCAATGATATACGCAAAGTGGATGGCGGCTGTTCGAAGAGAAGAACCGAAGATCGGCCGCAGAATCGTGCCTTGAAAGAGACCTATGTCCAGCAGTGAACTGATGCGAACTGATGCCGATAATGATACCTTGTAAAAGGAGGGTAGTGGACACGTATGTTAAGAGTTAGATGAATGAAATACGCGACAATATGATAAAAATACAAGGATAATGCTACGTGATGCTTAAATATGATGATAGAATTATCGATACGAATAACGTTTACTATGAGGACAGTTATAAGAATTAAACTCGAAATGATTTTTGTATGAGATTTGGGGTCGAGGTGGAGTGTTCTAAGTTATAAAACAATCGCCACAACCTATCTTTTAGAAGCTGGAAAGGATGCCAAGCGAGTGTGGCAAAGGTACATCTCACATTTTACCGACGATTTGTGATGTGATGTTCCAATCTCGAGCCTATGACCATTGTCAGTAGGTTATATGTAAAGAGATAACATCTACGAACATTTGTAGAGTAGTTAAAGGTTGATCGCCCTAGCAAAACATGCATCGTCATAAAATTTCCATTATTATAGCGATACAGCATTGCAGCACTTCAAGAGCATTAAAATTGGCCAGAGTTGAAAAACGCATAGGCCCTGGAGAGAAAATAGGAAAGGGATTATAATTTTAAATTTACTCAGAGTTAACAAGAATTTCTTTAGAAAAGTTAGTAAATTTGTGTAGTGCAGTAATTTTAATAACGCCATTAAAATAATCTACCTAGATACGTAGTTATTGTTGCAGCGGAGCGCGCCAGGTAAGAGAAACAAGATGAATCTTTGTGAAAGCTAATTAGCTTGCAGGTAAAATTCTGTTTGTATTTTACTTGGAATATAGTTCGGATTAAAATATAGATCCTATAATATTAAAAGATCCGCCTGTTCTTCTAATGGTAGGCACAGGCACATTGTATCCATTTTAGGCCTCAATATAGCACCGTCATATTTTGGTATCTTGTTGCCACCGGTGTTTCAAAACAATGTAAATTTAGTTAGATGTTTGTCGGTAAGCTAAATATGACCAGATAAAAGAGGAATGAGTGGAGTGGAGAGTAGAGGAGAGTGGGAAGACTATGGGGAGAATTTTACTCAAGCAACAAAGTAGGCTAAATTTCGAGAGAAATTTGGGTGGAATTTATGACTGTTGAAAATTACCATACATGATTTGGTGTGTGTTTATGACTCATGCATGACCTTCAAATCGAAATTAAGGTCAGAAGCAAAATATTCTTTTTTAATATGAATCATTAAACCACTTATGAATCGTCGAAAAGAAACCAGAAAGACCCAATCACCACCCTGGAATGTTATTTCTGTGGAGTAGGCAAAAAAAGTTCCTTATAAATAATTTTAGACCTAAACATGCTATTAAGGAGTGTACTTAAATAAACCTTTTCCTATTAAATGTACGTGGGTGTAAATATTTCTTCCACTTGTAAGTGATAAGGTCTGAGTGGGCAGTGATTGTTGATCGCTTCCTACATGCCAATCCGAGTGCTTCGCTCTAACGGTGGTTCTTATTTCTTCTTGATAAACTAATACTTATGGTACTTATTTCGATCAACGTTAGTGACTCAATTAGATTGCACCCACGCATGCATTATGTTTACAATATTTATAGGTGACAAAGTAAGTTGATTTATATTATTATTTCGACTGCCTCAAAAATGTAGTTTTTCTGTTGGAAAATTCTAAGTATCAGTCCGATGTATGGAATTGTGCCCGGTTTATGGCAATAGGCTCGTCCCCTATTACATGGGAACTTATATTATCGGCGAGAAGTAAGTGTACACAGTACCTCTCTGCTACCCCCGCTGGAGGAATATAGTTGTGACGGCATATATAATTATATTATTTATTCAATTTATTTACATGTTACGATTTGGTACACGCTGCGTGGTTGCTAGGACTAACACATTACCTAGAAGAGTTACCACTCGATATAACAAAGCTATAATCATCTTATTTTACTGTAGCCCCAAGACAGCAATGAGTAGCCACTCAGTGCTGTCTTATGGAATTAAACTACTATAAATATAATTATCATATATACCAGAAATATTTATATTATTCGTGCTATAAACAAATTTTCGTGTACATGCTGTTAGTATTCCTTGAAGTAAATAAATAATAGCATGCACGGAAATAAAATAACTTATATAACAAGGCTACAAAAAGTTGACCTAGAGATTCTTTGGGGAACTGGGTCATAAGGTATGTGGAGTATCACCAAGCGAATACTACTAGCATAAGAATAGTGCAATTTACTTGAATGACACCGCAGGGGCACCGCAGGCTTGTATGAGAATGAATAACTAACAAACCTTGATAAAGCACTGGCCTCCACATAGGGATAATGGTAGAAAAAATACAGTAGTATAAGTTTGCATAAGACGTGAGATGCCTTCGCACCTTTGGGTTCTTCAAAATCTATGTGTGGCTTACAGTTATACCTTCTAAATTTTATGTGTCTACAACTTAGTTCGATACATATATACACATGAAATACAAGGAGTTTGGTACGATTAACTATAATTCTTTCTATACTACCCAGCCACGAATCTAGAAAGCCAATATATGTATATAGATAGAAACTTTTTGAACGTTTCAGGTCTGGAAGAGGATGTTCGGATCAAGCCTTCTCACTCCGCAATATCGTAGAGAAGCATCTGGCAGTGGGGCGGAAGGTTTTCTGCGGTTTTGTAGATCTGGAGAAGGCATTTGACAGAGTTGTGCGAAAGAGACTTTGGGACATTTTGCCAGAGTACGGTATAGATGGCACTCTGTTGCGAGCCGTCCAGTCCACTTATGTGGACTGCAAGGCATGCGTACGGGTGGGTGGTAACAGGTCACCCTGGTTTGACGTTAAAATCGGCGTCAAGCAGGGTTGCGTGTTGTCCGCTAGACTGTTTATAATATATCTGGACAAAAGTCTTCAAAGACTGAAAGCGATGAATGAAGGTGTACAAATGGGTGACTTAGTGGTAAACCATCTACTTTATGCAGATGACGCGGTTTTAATAGCGCCAACAGCCACTGATCTGCAAACACTAGTCACAGTTATGAAAGACGACTGCATGATCAACGGCTTACACTTGAATGTGAAGAAAACCAAGATTATGGTTTTTGAAAGGGAAGAAACCAGAACGAATGTAAGGATTGTGGTTGTATATCTTGGATGCGCCTTCAGTAAGGATGGGAAATACACCGCTGACATATAGAGAAGAGTGAGTGCAGGGAACAGAGTGAATGGTGCGATGGGAATGCTACTCGGGAGCCGGCACTTAAGCCATAAGGCGCAGCTGGACATACATAACGGAGTTCTTGTCCCAACGCTGCTATATGGTAGCGAGAGCTGGGTATGTAAGAAGGAGAATGAAAGTAGGATAAATGCGGTAGAAATGCGAGCTCTGCGGAAGATGTGCGGAGTGAAGCTGACCGACCGCATTAGCAACAGCATAGTAAGACAGCGAGTAGGTATGAAAGATAGTATCGGTGTAAAGATGAGAAAGGGCATGCTCCGTTGGTTCGGGCATATAGAAAGAATGCCAGAGGAAAGAATGACAAAACAGATATACAATGTAAAAGTGGAACGATGCAGGTACCGGGGAAGACCTAGACTATCTTACCACGACCAAATAAACCGAGTCTTATCTGATGGAAAAGTCAAGAGTCTCCGTAACCGGCGAGCGTGTATGAGACGAACTATGAGAGTCGAGGAAGCCAGAGAGGTATGTCAGGAAAGAACCTGTTGGAACTCTGTACTCTCTGCCTACCCCGCAAGGGATCTGGCGTGAGGTTATAGATAGATAGATAGATAGAACTTTTTGACATACCCCCATACTAATAAACATTGTATAGCGGCGGAATAGTTATACAATGCTTTGTTTTCTTCTTTCGAATGTCAAACGACAGAAAGAGAAAAAACAGTGGGTAACTATTCACACGCTGTATACCTGTTATTAGTAAGACCATTATTGATTGACTATTAATTGACTGTCTCGTAGGTCTAGTTCATCACAGGATCCTGAATTCAAATTCTAAGTCAGATAGTATTTTTGATGATTTTCTCTCAATCCCCAGTAGCAACTCGAGTCGGATTTTCTGTCCGGTATGATGGAAATAAACTCGCCGCCTTATATCTTGAGACCTAACATCGTTAGTGCAACATGAGTCCACATACTACCCCTGGGGAGTACAGGCGTGTTAGTGTCCTTTTTATTTTTCATACAAACAATAATCGTTACTAAAAACTACAATATAACGGTTCCCAACAATATTACGCGTCCATCTGAATTCCCATCACGTTTTATTCCACAGTCCTAAATAGTGACATGTATAACTCTTTGGCCTAAGTAGTGATTCTACTTCCGTTCCCATGTATTGTGGCATGCAAGTGCCACTTAAGGAGATTGCTCAGAGGCCTCCACGCAACACATTTATTCTCTCCAGGCACCTTATTCACTACCACCGATCAAACACGTAACAAGACGCGTTACGATAACTCCGTGAAATGAACTTTCACTGGTACTCCAATAGAATACAGAATACTTTTACTCGATTTCATGAAGTTATCCTAACGCACCGTGTTTGGTCATAGCGAATACGAACCCAGATAGGATTCAGTTAATATGGGCATTCTCTGCAAAAAAGATACTGCCCCTAGTGCCGAAATAAATATTGTTAAGTACCGGGTGAGGCCGTCTGTTGCAGAGGCGGTATATCTTTGTTGGGAAAAGATAACGTTGTTTGATAATAGCCACCCTCTCGACTCTACAATATGTTGGTTTCAGCGGTCGGTTTATTTGTGATGGTTAATAGCATGAAAGAACAGCAGTTTTAGGGGGGAACGGTAAAATAACAATTAATTCCATGTTATTATGTATATGATAACAGAAATAAGATAGCTACATAATACGTGTTTGTATTTTTCAAATTTCAGATAAAACTTATTCGTAGCATTAAATTTACTTGTATGACTTTACATATATATTCAGTCAGGTTATAATTTAATTGATGGGTAACTTTTATCTGATAGATTTAATAATCAGCCCTTAAGAGAAAATCATATTTTACGCATTCAATAATTGTTATAAGTAGGATATCGCTTTACTAATAAAGGTTTCGCCATATAGTCGACGCAGCGCGACGAGACTGCGACGGTGGCGCGCCTTAGGGAGTTGTAATGTACTGAAATGTACGGAAGACCCCACACAGCGCAGCCCCGCTCGTCGCGACGGCAAACGTCACGACCGAACGAAGCCGAGCGCTTGCGTCGCGCTTTCGTCGCGCTCCGTCGGCTATTTGACCAGACCTTAAATGTTTAAAAAAGCACACACTTGAACACCGTCACACATATATTTCTTTTTATACACCAATTCGCATTAGATCCGTGTAGTTGAGAGACCTATTCTCTCTCACCTCGATTTAGGAGAGGTTTTGCAGCCTGTAATAAAACGATGGAGTTAAGTATTGTTCTTCTTTTCGAGCATGGGTTTGTTATTATTTTTACCATTACCATTTAAGCCATTTATTTTGCCACACACACATTACAATTAAAATAAATAATAAATAAAAAAGTACACATAACAATAAGAGTCGGAAGTCGATAAAGTGTGGCAAGGTAGCCAGCTCAGTATTCGCTGTGCATATATGCATAACACAGATTTTCAGTTGGTCCCTGGCATTTGAAAAACACATCTTAACGCGTCCGGCTTAATTGAACATGAAAGACAATCATTTTAACGAGAAAAAAAACCAACTTTTAAAATTGTGTATGCGATTAAGCTTTTCTCAAGGTCTGGTTCTTAAATTAGAGATCAATTGACATGGCTCCCATATAAGGTAACATTGATTTCTGCGTACATAAAAGTTCTTTAGCTATATATTTTTTAATAGATGTTTGGGACATACTTTTGCGTAAGGGGGGAGGTAATTACTACTTATTAGTACATAATAATATTAGCCCTGTTAAGAAACTGTCCCACCGTTGGGCACAGGTCTCCTCTCAAACTGAGAGGGTTTAGCCCATAGTCCACCATGCTGGCCCAGTGCGGGTTGACAAACTTCACACACCTTCGAGAAACTCTTAGGCATGCAGGTTTTCTCACGATGTTTTCCTTCACCGTTAAAGCAAGTGATCATTAATTTTTAATACTTACATGCTTTCGAAAAGACAGTAGTGCGTGCCTGGGTTTGAAACCGAGACCTCTGACTTTGCAGGTCGGTCTAACCACTAGGCTATTAGTACATATATTATGTATAAAATAGTACTTAATGTCACGAGAACTAGAGGAACCTATTAACACAATTAACGCCCGCCATATTGCTTTTGAAAAAGATTCTATCATTAATGCATTAAGTCAAAACTCGTTGGGTGTTAAATATTGGATAAGCCACTCTGATTTTAATGGCCCCAATTAATATACTTTTCGACCTACTTTTCGTTCACGTTATGTAGTAGTTTGTTTTAGTTAAACACAAATAAACAATAATGTATCATACATTAACCATATGCGATCGAAAATTAAATCTTGTTGTTATGCATTAAGAGTATTAATTAAAATGCCACGTTGCATTTGGTTGACATGTTGTTGCTTATTTGTGATCAGTTATCGCTCAACTCTTTACCGACCCAATGTCGGTTTGTTGCCTTACTATCTGAACCTATATATATAATGTCCTCAAATTACTTTAGGTAATTCTTTTTTGATCACATTGCTGACAACTTACAGTGGAAAGCACTCGTAGATGTATTAGTGTAATAATAATAACTGGAATTTAGTTATGTATTTTAATACTGTAATAATTATCAATAGAGGCGCTCGTAGTTCTTACCGATCGCCATGGTTAAGGAGCGTTCCTCTCGGTTAGCCTGAGATGGGCTACCGTTAGTGGCATTTTCATATTCGAGCCTCTCCGTGTTTCGGAAGGCACGTTAAGCCGTCGGTACCGGTTACCACTTAAGGTGGTAGTCTATAAGCCTTATAGGCGGCTTCATAAGTTCCAACAGCATATGGCCATAAACCTGCCTCCACCGCACTGCACTGGGTCCGCGTGGTGGATTATGACCTATTCTCTCTCACCTCGATTTGTGAGAGAAGGCGTTTGCTCAGAAGTGGGACAGGCTGATATTATTTAATCATCAATTGCTATAGTAAAGATATAACATCATTATTAGTCTGAAAACGTTTACTCTTGAGGGACAGAGGCGTCCTCCAAAGATATCCACAACGGTTACAATCAGCTTCTAGCTGCAACCCTTACCAGATCATCGGCCGATCTTGTACGTTTTTCAGTGTATGATTGTCACTCTAGAACCTTTCTACCCCAATGGCTGTCAGTTTTATGGGTTATAAATAATTCTCTGGCAGCTATTTATAAAAGTTAAGTTATCCCTACTAATATCCTAAATTATATGATATAACTAATATCATCATCAACCGCTAAACAGATTTTGGTCCAATTCGGCAAGGATATAGATTTTATCCAGGGGAAGGACATAGGCTAGCTTTATTCTAAAAAAAAACTTACGGTGTGAATCACACGACTGAAAATAACGCGAATGAAGTTGCAGGTTCAGTTAGTACTACTTATATTGTGAAAGTTTGTATGTTAAGATGTTTCTTACTCAATCACGCAAAAACGGCAGAACGGATTTGGATGAAAGACATTGTCAAAAATTTCCCCAGAACCAACAAACATTTGACCCATGCCATCATATATATCTTAGGAGAATTTATGGGTGATTTGAAATCATACAAGTATTTTTTTTATTGCTCTTCTTCTTCAAGTTATGGCTTCACACTAATTATAAGTGTATTTTGCCAGTGTCCAGTGAGATATATAATCGTGTTGGTTTAAATTAATTCGACTCCCCGATGAATTTGATGACAACGATGATAATGAAATTAATGAAGTACCCCACCCTGGATAGTAAAGCGGTGGATACTTTACATACCAATTGCAACGGCCGTTTTGAGGGAAGTCAAAAAGGCACGTTTTATCACTATGTTACAATTACCTTCACTTATGTACATATAAGAACACATAATGGTGGTTTTGGGGCAAATCATGTATGAGCGCAGAACAATGTCCTTTGGGACACAGCTTATTACCTGTATTAGCACACGGGATAATTTTTATTCCGAAAAAATGTAAGGTTTCTTTCAAAAGTCAACGCCGAAGAAGAAGCGGGCAGAAACTAGTTATAAATATATAGTAAATCCTCGCGTGGCGACCTCGTACCGGAAGACGTGGAGTGGGCAGGCCTACCACAAGGTGGACCGATGACCTGGTGAAGGTCGCAGGTGAAAGCTGGATGCGTACAGCACGGCGCCGTTCGTTGTGGTGTTCTTTGGGGGAGGCCTTTGTTCTCAAGTGAATGACTTTTGTCCGATGATAGTAAAGCACTTCACGCTTTTTAACAATAAAATAAATTCAATAAATTTTTCTAACTTAAAAAATATTTTCTCATTTTATAGTTCGGTTTGCTGTTAAAGCTTTTTATTTTATTTTTTAACTATAATTTTGTTTCATAATTTTTATATAATTAAACTGTAAAATTAATAATTTATTCTTGTGATCCTGGTCAGGATTTTGGTCAAAGTTATAAAATTATCGTATTGTCATCGGTTCCTGATACGTGTACCAATTTTCAAGTTAATCGGACGTCTTGAAGTTGGTGGGAATAACGTCGCAAGATTCCGTTACATATACTATACATAGTTACAGGTCAAGCTTATAATAATAATAAAAGCGCGTGATAGTAGTTTTATTTCATACCGTCGTCGGATATTATATCTTATTTAGATTGGAAAATAAGTATTTGAAAACTGTATCGGATCAAAGTCTAACTTTTTAATTTAGGTTATTTTAACTTCGGAACGTTCAGCATTTCGAAGCTGAGTTCTAGTTTTAGACGGTAAAACAAACTTTGGAAGTTAGTTTCCTGATGCTTTCACCACCGAACGAAAATTGAGGACTTACCTACCGTATGAAATTTATTTAGTTAATATTTTTAAGAACTTAATACTATGGGCTTAGCTTGAACAGATTGATATTACCAGTACGATTTTAAGTTGATATGCCATCCTTTTCACTCTACAAATTGGCTAAATAAATATGAACGTGAGAGCATTATATCTCGACAACGTTACCTGTTAGTCTTACAAGTTAGCCTAAACTAGGTACCTACCACAGGTTAGCTTGCACTTTCTTACCTGATAATGACAATAGAGGTCGCGTTCCTATCATGACGTAGATTTAATATTTTTGTTTTTTCAAGTGATTATTGGTTTTTTAATTCGAAAAGAAAATAAACACCGTCACGCCTATACTCCCCAAGCGGGGGAGGCAGAGGGGTACTGAGTACACCCACTTTTCGCCGACGATGTTAGATCTCGGATACCGGATAGATATACCGGGCACAATTCTAGACTCCGGACTCATACTAAGAAGTTTCCGTTAGAAAAACTTCATTTGTCCGACCTAGGATTTGAACCCAGGACCGCGTGATCACTAAACGATGCGCTTTGCCACTAGACCAACGAGGCAGAGAACAATTTGACTCGTGTAAAAATCTGGTTAAATACTTAAGATTTTCTCACGATTGTTTCACTGCAGTGATTTTGCGGTTATTTATAGTTCGGGGCAAGGAAAACATACAGTAGCATTTTAATACAATATTAAATCAAAGAGATATAGATCTTTTTAATGGCAACGTTCCTTAGCTCAAGCGCATGCTTAATTAAAATTCTTTTGCTGAATTATTTTTTAAAGTGTGTTGTTTCGTGTAACTTCGCGTATCTTATTTGATTTCTGTACTGTCATCATTATTATTGCTATTTATGGAAACTTTTAAATGCCCTCTTTCTTCTATGTAACATTATTATTAATATACTAGCTGTAAGTTTTTCTAATATATAAAAATAAAAAGTAATATAATGAATTATAATCTGCGTTTCCATATCCTAACTATTTAAAATGATGTTGGTAACATGCCACGAAACCCGACCCTATTATCATACGAAAAAGGCTTTTCATAATATTGACCAGCGAGACTCTTTTCCCAGTATTCCCGTCTCATTTCCGGGACCGAGTGGGGTAGTAGCGAAAATATTTACTTTCTATTACCTGCCGTAAGGGTCGACGTGGCGAAATGGCCCTCTGAATAATTCCCACGTGATAACCCTTCATCTATGTCAAACATCGCTAGGAGTGAAACGAGACCAATTTCGTTTTGTTTTTTTTTGACTTATTTTCGGCGTTGAAGATTTCTGTTTATAATTGTTACTCTACATATCACAGTTCAATATTTTTTTATGTCAAGCATCGCCAAGAGTGAAACAAAACCAATTTTGATTTGCGACTGACTACAGTCCTACAAGGTTATTTGGGCCAGCAGCCAAAATCAGACCTGTCATAAAGTGAAATGACGGACGATTTAGCGCCGTGGTTAAGAACTTAAGCCGCTTCGTCCACTGTGTCTAATAGTCGCGGGTTCGATTCCCGTACAGGGCAAATCTTTATGTTGGCTCACACAATTATTTGTTTCGGTCTGGGTATTTGTGTATGTAAATTTTCATGTTTGTGAACGCATCCACGACACAGGAATAAATCCTAGTGTGGGGCTATGTTTTTATTAAAAAAAAGTACTTCCTTTCATGACAGTCGCAGAGTTGCCGTTTGCTTTGATATTTACGCAAGTTCTTTTTTTATAAGTATAGGAATGCAGCTGTTTATTTTGTTCTATCCTTATTTTTATATATATTTATAGTTTTATATACGTACTCCCGATTTTTCCTTCAGATAAGACTCGGTCTATTTGGTCATAGTTTATTTTGTCACACACACACACACACACACACACACAGACACAAACACACACCGTCACGCCTATATTCCCCAAGCGGGGGTGGCAGAGGTGTACTGAATACACCCACGTTTCGCCGACGATGTTAGGTCCCATGTAATAGGCGGCGAGCCTATTGCCATATACCAGGCACAATTGCGGACTTCGGACTCGTACTGGAAAGTTTTCGTTAGAAAAACTACACTTGTCCGACCTAGGATTTGAACCCAGGACCTCGTGATCACAAAGCGATGCGCTTAGCCACTAGACCAACTAGGCAGTCTATTTTGTCCTATGATTAAATTTAGTTTACTGCGTCCACATGGTGAAGCTAGATTAAATTCGTTCAGCAAGAGCGTCAATTCTCGAGTTAGTTACCCCGTGCGGACCCTAGCCTTGAAATATTTCCCTGGAAGTAGGAAAATCTTATTGAATAGTAACCCTCATTACACTTAAACACCACCCTGTTAACGTCATCCATGGGCCAAAAGATCCTTGTCGCACTGTACCTCGTTGGTTTATTGGCGCACAGTATGGTTGGCGATCACGAGGTCCTAGGTTCGAATCCTAGGTCGAATAAAGTGTTTTTCTATAAAGAGTTTAATAACATGAGTGCAATAACGACGATTTAGCGCAGTGGTTAAGGGCTTAGTCCGCCCCGCCCACTGTGACTAATAGTCGCGGGTTCGATTCCCGCACGGGACAAATCTTTGTGTGATCCACAATTATTTGTTTCGGTCTGGGTATTTGTGTATGTGAATTTTCATGTTTGTAAACGCACCCACGACACAGGAATTAATCCTAGTGTGGGGCAACGTTTTTTTAAAAAAAAAAAAAAAAAAATAAGATGAGAAAGGGTATGCTCCATTGGTTCGGGCATATAGAAAGAATGTCAGAAGAAAGAATGACAAAACAGATACAATGCGAAAGTGGAAGGATATAGGTACCGGAGAAGACTTAGATTATTTTACCATGACCAAATAGACCGAGTCTTATGTGAAGGACAAATCAAGAGTCTCCGTAACCGGCGAGCGTGTATGAGACGAACTATGAGAGTGGAGGAAGCCATACAGGTATGTAAGGAAAGAAACTGTTGGAACTCTGTACTCTCTGCCTACCCCGGAAGGGATCTGGCGTTTAAATACAATTCGGTGTCTGAAATTATGACTAGTATAGTGTCAATACATTCGACTCCTATTGCATTGATGCCAAATATCTTCGGAGAAATGTGGGCATACATAGAACACCTCTGCCCGGCTGAGAGAAAATATGCGTGACAATGTAGGAATATTTTATTTACAAGAGACTTAGATCACAGACAAAGGAAAATAGTGGTCGTTTCATTTGTTAGTTTTATTTTACTGACTTAATTACTGTGAGAAATTGTTATAGCACTCTCTATTCACTTTTCAAGCGAATGATATGATCGTACATGTAAAGATCGAGGATAAGATATATCACAGTAAAGGTGACGTCAAGATTAAAAAATGCTGAAGGTACCGATAGCATCACGGAAATGCATTGCATCCTTATCAACGCGGTGTTACTCCCACTTTCTTTTACTTAATTAAAAAAAATCGACTATCGATTAGATTAAAACGTACACGATTAATTAGATTTAAATTTAATTGATTGGCAGACATTATCTTTGGAATTTTAGTCGTAGATAACACCTATTTTTATCTTTATTTGTATTTTCCTTAAGATAATTAAAATAAAATATTCAATAGTTATATTCTTTTCTTTTAAAATGGAATACGTAAGGCCTGCCATTGCTATAGATTTGATAGAAAAACAAACAAAATCCCATATACTAAATAGAAAATAAAAGTAAAAGACAGAGGTGTACTGTGTACACTCACATTTTACCTATGGTGTTAGACCTCAACATTAAAAGGGAGAAGCTTACCGACGCCTACTGACATCATCTATCTATTTATGTATATCATAACGCCAGATCCCTTGCGGGGTAGGCAGAGAGTACAGGGTTCCAACAGGTTCTTTTCTTACATACCATTCTGGCTTCCTCCACTTTCATAGTTCGTCTTATACACGCTCGCCGGTGACAGAGACTCTTGAGTTGTCCTTCAGATAAGACTCCCATACCCTTTCTCATCTTTACGACGATACTATCTTTTATAGCTACGCTGTTGCGAATACGGTCGGTCAGCTTGACTCTGCACATCTTCCGCGGAGCTCCCATTTCGACTTCATTTATCCTGCTTTTATTCCTCTTCTTACATAGCTCTCACTGCCATGTAACAGCGTTGGGACAAGCATTACGTTATGCATGGCCAGCTGCGCCTTTTAGCTTAAGTCCCAAGTAGCTTTCTTATCGCACCACTTCAGGTCATCCATGTACAGTAGATGAGATATAGGCTCACTCTCCCTCCGCAAATGGTAACCTGGCTTTGAATCCTTAAGTATAGCACTTAATGGATTCAAAGCCAGGCAGAACCACAATGGACTCAAACTGTCGCCCTGAAAGATACCCCTACTTATCTTTATCAAGTCCGACGAGCCAGAAAGGCCTCCATATCCTGGATGACGAAGAACTGTGGTCTACTGCCCCATACACAAACCGAGGAAAGAGCATAGCTGCGGATGTACTTTGTGTAGCTCTAGCACCCTCCTTAGCCATGTATGAGGCACCGAATCATAGGCCTTCTTATAGTCGATCCAGGCCATAGAGACATTCTTTCTAGATCGTCGCACCTGTTGGCAAATGGCCATATCAATGAGGAGCAAATCTTTGGAGGAGCTCGGAGCTTTGTACCCCGGGACCCCCTTACACCCATTCTGAGTAGGCGATAGAATGTGCTGTGCCTTAAGGTGATTATTGATTTTTATTCTCAGAATGGATGTGAGGAGTTTAAAGACCGTAGGTAAACATGAAATCGGTCTATAATTTTTAGGTTCCAAAGTACTGCCAGATTTGTGAATCAAATGAGTGACACCCGTTGTCAAAAGGCTAGGTAGCGGTCCCAATTCAAGAGCTTCTTGGAATTGATTTGCTAGACGAGCATGTGAACCCTGAAGCCTCTTTAGCCAGAATGCGTGCAGTCCATCCGGTCCCGGACTTTTCCAGTTCGGCGCCGCACGGACCGCACAGGCTACATCGTCACGGGTGATGACTACGGGCTCCATTTCTTGAATGGGCTCACACGATCGTCCAACAACATCAAACCATTCGCCCTCGGAGTGACTGACGGGCACTGACCAAATTTTACGCCAAAACGCAGCCATCGTGGCCGCATCTGGCAAGTGCACGTCAGTCACTCTCTCTTGGGGGCGCTCCCAAGCCTGGTATACACTCTTTTGATTCACTTCGAAGGTACGATTCACGTGGTATCGGTCTGCTCTTTCCCTATACCTGCGAATCTTATTCACCCATGCATAAACTTTCTGCTTCCAGTAGTCTATGCGTTCAGTGACCCGTGCCATATAGTCCACAGGAGCGACTCCTGTGCCTGGAAAGGCTTAGGCCACGAAACGCACAATTCTCGGGCGGTTGTTTCCGGCCTGGAAGCACAACAATTTCGCTATGAGTGTCCTAGCCATATTTATACGCCACTCTGTTCCCTGCAATTACTCTTATTATGTCAGCGGTGTATTTCCCGTCCTTGCTAAAGGCGTACCCAAGATATACAAACTCATTTACTATAACAACAACAACAGATATACAACTGATATCATCAATCAATCAGCCTATCGCAGTCCACTGCTGGACATAGGCCTCTCCTAACACGCGCCATTGCACACGGTCCTCCGCCGATACACACTGAACACAATTCCAATTTCCAGACTACTACTGCGAATTTCTTGAAAGAATCCTCTCCAGTAACACTTTGATCGACCTAGAATTCGAACTCAGGACCATAGATTCGTTAGTCGTACCATGCGTCATTAGACTAAGGGGGTAATTACGGCTATAAGAGATTTCTCACTAGGAAGTAAGCCATCGTGGGGATTTTTAGTGTGGTTAAAATGTCACATATCTCAGTCTGTTCCACGTAGAACTAATAATTTTCCAGGTTTTTTTGCTCACGAAAGGGAAAAGAAGAGGACAGTATTATTAAATTGTGCCCACGTGCAATAAATTTATACCTATACGGCAAATATCCCTGTAAACGATTACGAAATATTTAATAAACCCCCGTAGTAAAACCCGACAGGTATTAAAAATTCATTCACGAATATCATATAGCGAGGAACGTTCGCAAATTCAGTACTCATAAATTATTTATCGATAATATTGCGGTAAATAAATAACTTTGATGTTTTTCGATAACGTTTAACCCTTGCCCACTGTCCTAGTTATTATGTATGTCGGATGCAGAATGTGGCTTGCGTGTTTCGAATACTTTCTTATTTTACCTCCTGGTGTGTTATGACAACCTGGTACTTGATTAGTTCATGTTTAATTTAATGAATATAATTATAATGGTGGGAAGGCTTGCGGACAGGTAAAAAAAGGTGTGGGTGACGTCGGCCTGTAAGCCTTTCCGCTCGTTATCAGATAGTCGCGAGTTCAATCCTTGCTCGAAACATCTTTGTGTGTCCACAAATGTCCTTTTCAGTGTTGGTGGCTGTGTATGCGAATTTCAAGTTTGTAAGCGCATCTGCAAACAGAAATTTAATTGCTGTGGCTACGATTTTAAAAATATTTTTTTTTTAAGTTCGACCAATATCTCGTTATTTCTGGAATCTGGATCCTTCTTGGGAATCATCGGATTCCTGTTGAGAATCTTATTTTTGATTACGTCATATTTATCATAACCGTTCTTGGAATATAAGTAATCAACTTATTTATTATATTTAATAAAGAAACTCCAAAAATACGCTACCAAATTCCTCGAACGGAAGTTTACCGATAAGATTTCGCAAAACCTATATAAATTATGAAGAGGTAATTTCTTTTTTGGAGTTTTTATGAAGTGGTTAACTAGAATCTGACTATCATCACTAAACGAGATAAGTGATAACGTCACATGATAGTCATAACGGTCTTCAGAATTGGATGGATGTAAACATTTGGTCAAGTCTCATATCTCATATGATATAGATAGATAGAATATGACGTATTTGTATGTACCTACTTTAGAATAAATGGCCTCATCATACGATTCCAATACTGAGTAAAGGTCTCGCATCAAATAACAGTGGATTCAAGGAAACGCTGACCTAGTGTGGAGACGCAGGCTTGGTGGAATTAGTAGGCTTGTTGCTGTTGGAATTAACCAACCCACCCTTATTACCTTGGATATCTCTACTCTTTGGACGCGAATTTGCCTGGTTCACATAAATTACGATCACATTACGGTAACGTTCGTACATTTAACATGCTCTTCAAACCAAGGTGATGCTCAAAAGTGCCATTGGTAAAAAAGATTACCCATCTCAGACTGACCTAATCGAATGCTGTTTAATCTTGCCATACCTTGTTGATGGCTAGATCATCGCGATTCAGCAGCGCTAACCACTTTACCTAAGATTATTGAATTAGTGCAGTGTAAACGAAAATTGGCACATCAAACATTACTTTTATCAATCCCAGATTTTATCAGTATGAATGTCCAAAGTAAAGTATCTGATTCAATATATCCCAAAATTTGAAATATATTTATCCTGTTATCTCTATCACGCAAAACCCTTACGAGGGTAGACAAAGAGTACAGAGTTTTAACAGATGCTTGTCTTACAGCCCTCTAATTTTCATTCATATCAATAATAAATGGTTTTAAACGGTTCGTCAAACCGATGTGAAAAACACACACATACTGAGTTCTTAGATTTACGCGAATATTACACATGAAATAAAACTATTTTTTCGGATTTTATCGCGGTTATTTTGATTTTTAAGTTCCCGACGTTTCGAGTGCTTTGCAGCACCCATGGTCACGGGAAGGACTGAGGTGTTAGACGTCCAAAAGGCATAGTTGTTCCGGGGTATCCTCAAACTTCTTAATTATTTTTGTTTTTGTTGGTCCGATCTACGCAGAATGAGCTCACGGTGTCTTGAGGTCTTGCAGTGTTATGCTTGGTTTTAGATTTGATTATATTAATTACTGGATCCCAAGACGATGGAAGCACCCAGCCATCTTCTCTATTGAAATTAGGATGTTTTTTAATTTCAATAGCCTCGCGAACCATCCTTGGTAGGAATCGGTGTTCTTTCACGAGGATTTGTGGTCTATCAAATCTGATGTTATGGCGGGTGCGGTCAAGGACATGTTCACAGACTGCAGACGTCGCTCAAAGAAGTCTACAGTCTGTGAACAATTCCGTTAAGTCCTGTGGGCGTAAAACATGTTTCTATCAAATAAAATATCAATAAGATTTCAGAAAGACTTAGGAGCTAAAATAAATGATAATCACAGTCTGATACGATGATGTTTTAGTGGGAAAATTTCAGCTAATTCTAACTTCTGCTTCTGCCCCTACATTAGTAAAATGGTGGACAAAACATTTTTAGACCATACAAAGGTTTTTATCGTGCGAGATTTAACCCCACGACTACTGGGTCCAGAGCGAGGCGCTTAGCACGAAAAGATTGACGTTAGCGTGACGCTAGCGAGTTGATATATAATCCTTTATCATCATCCTCATTAGCCTATGTCAGTCCACTGCTGCACGTATTGCCTCGCCCATGGCACGCCACGGAGCTCGATCTTCAGCTCTCCTCCTCCAATCCCTGCCCGCTGCCTTACGAATATCGTCACCCACCTAGCTACAGGGTGCGTACACTACGTTTGCCGACACGCGGTCTCCACTCAAGAACCTGTCTACCCCAACGGCCATCGGTTCTGCGGCATATGTGACCTTCCCACTGCGACTTCATCTTGCCAATTCGCTAAGCTATGTCGGTAACCTTGTTTCTCTTACAAATCATCCTTGTCGGACTAAAATGTACTAAATAAACGTTAACAACGTGACAGCACGCTTCACTATAGGTACAGTTAGTAAAAAAATATATAGGTGTATGTATTTGCGTAATATTTGCACGGGGAAAAACAGGAAAACATTTCTCAATCCTTTTGGTGATCACAACCCCTAACCATAAGCTTGTTTAAAAGAGAAAAATATTCGTATGGTTTCCTTTTGCGAATATTCTCAGGAAGTTGACAGTGACGTCGGCGACCCGTGGACTCTCGAACGGAATATTACCATAAAGAAGCTTTATAAAGCAAATTGTTTTAACATTTAGAAATTCGGAAGGAAGTTGCGGACTTAGTCGGGCCTTTGTTTTCTGTTTGAATTTTTTTACCTACTTTCTTCTTTTATTTTTATTGGGTTGGGATTTTTTTTTAAATAAAGTAATGTCGTAGTTGGTGCCAGTAACCAAAACAAGGCGCAAAAATCATCGGCATTAATAAAATATCAAAAAAAAAATTGTAGCAGATACATAGTTTTTAATAGTCGGATTGCAGTACACACGAACTTATACTTGTGCTGTAAGCTATAAAGACGAGGTGTCTTTATAGTCCTTATAGATGCCCAAACGTAATCGTACACATATCCACATCTACACTATTTTTTTAAAGAGGAAATATTTGTATTTTTGTGTGTTAGTAACGAATAAACTCAAAAACAAAAATACCGATTTCAATAATTCTCTCACCATTAGAAGGTTACCTTATCCAAAAGTAATATAGGTTATATAACATAGACCCGGTGGGTGGCGCTGTTATCGACCGGGTACGAAGTCGCGGGAAACTGCTATTAAAGGTTTAAAGGTTTTTTTAAACGTAGCCCCACTCTAGTATTACTTCCTGTGTCGTGGGTGCGTTTACAAACATGATAATTAACACACACAAATACCCAGACCGAAACAAATAATTGTGGGGTCACACAACGATTTGTCCCGTACGGGAATAGAACCCGCGACTATTAGACACAGTGGGCGGAACGGCTTGAGCTCTTAACCACTGCGTTAAATCGTCCGTCAATATACACATAAAGTTCGAACTAACCTATTAGTTCTTAGCTCCTCACATGTAGAATTATAAAACATTGATTGTTCAAGGTTTTATGACAGGTATAGTTTTGATAAAGGTACATGTTGAATGGAATAAAGTCAGCCGTAGTTCTGAAAATTCTATCTATCTGACAATTCTCAACTTTCACCTTTTACCAAAATATTTCTAGTGGTGTCATTTTTTCTTTGTAAACATCATCGTAACTGCTACAGGAATTTTTGAAACATTCAATAATTTAGTTTATTTAGTTTTGTTTTCTTAAGGGGGAAACCTGTAAAGGGGTTCTACACTTTCTTTACCATTAACAGTATTCTAGAAAAAAGCCATGCGTACATAACGCCCCCATTTCAAAAATTGGATGTATAAATATTACCAAAACAATCTTAGTCACATCATTTTTCTTGTAAACATCACTGTAATCTTACTTATGCAATTTTTCTTTGAAATAATCACACATAGTAAAATAAATCAAAATGTCTGTATCATTTTCTAGCCTTCTTAAGGTAGAAACCTGTAAAGGGTTTAACACTTTCTCTACCAGTATTCTAGAAAACGTTGTGGCTATATAACGCACCTGAGCCCTACTTCGAAAACCTGACTCATAATGTAACGCGTGAGGTCCAACTAACGAAATGTCTTCCGCAAACAGCCGTCTAATCTTATACTTAGGTAACGTCTACATCGCAGGTGGGCCATTAGGACGGGGTCCATATTTGTGTATCTCTGGACCACCGATTTGTGTCCGCAACGCGTTTTACGGATGTGACTTTGTACTGTTAGACCACACTAGTGGTCACATACCAAGAGTAGTCTTGTAAATGAGAAAAAATAAATGACCCTTTTCGATTTAATTGATAATCTAATAGTCTATTTACTAGTCTAACTTATTTGGGAATTTTTTATATAAACTAGATAGATTTTTTTTCATATATAACATTACACTCTATACGGTATTTCGTTAATGTCTAGTATAGCAGTAAATTATAAAAGCATTATAAAGATCGTCATTACAGTAAATAGTAGAAGACCATTAGGACAACGAAGTATTGAATTCAGTACTTCGTGATTAGGACACTACTCAACTGCAATCTGTATAATATTTTTATAGTAATTTGACTAAGTGGGTGATGGAAGAAAGCAGTCTCAGTGCAGTCAGCAGCCTCTCAGTAGTAGGTAGAGTATAGGCTGGTTAATGAGGATGATGATTTGATGCAACAATAATTTTTTTAACACCGGCTATTAGGTGCTTGTAAAATTATGCTATATGATGGTGAAAATAAAGTAAGCCCCCCCCCTGTATTCCCCAAGCGGAGGTGGCAGAGATTTTCTGTGTAGACCGGCATATCACCAACGATGTTAGGTCGCAAAGTACGTAATCGGGGGCGAGCCAATGACTTTTGATGATGTTTACCAAACATACCACGTTGCCGGTTTTCCTAACGAAAACTTCTCAGTAGGAGTCCGGAGTCTGGAATTGTGCCCGGTATATGGTAAAAGGCTCGCCCTCTATTACATGGGACCTAACATCGTCAGCTAAAAGTGGGTGTACTCAGTACACCTCTGCACCCCTTCTTGGGGAATATAGGCGTGACAGTTTTTCTTGGAAGTGCTGTGGTAGGAAAAGTTGTATACAAATTTACAAGAATGGACAACTATTTATTCCATCCGTAATCACAGTGTGTGACAGTTGTAAGTGTCAAAGAAAATTATACTTTATTCAATGGCAATAAGAGGCATGACGGGTTTCTTTACTTATTGTTTTATGCCTTAACACCATTGCATTAAATATTAATTTCGTTTGGCACTTAGAACTGTCACTACTGTGAAAAATATTATAGTATGAATGCATCATTTCTAATGTTTAATAAAAAAATCACAGCTTTCCTTAAACACACATGATTTAGAATGTCGTGTCCGCTTACTTAGATACTGTATCGTAATTATGATGAGCAAATAATACCAAAATCAGTATTTGAACGATAATAAAAGGTTTGTGAGTCTCTTGAAGCACCTTTCACTTTGAACGCAATGAACTTTATTTACAGTGTAATAACGTCGGATTTTTCTTGTTTTATTACAGAATTTTTTTGAAACGACGCTTTTATTATTTTTTGAGTACCATCTTCGGTCTCTTGGGTGAGTAGGTATCGAAGAAAATTACTTCAGATATACTTATTTTGTGCATTATTATATCGGTGATATTGCAATTGTTTTTATTAGTTTTCAAATGTCTAGTAGAATTACTTATATTTCCAAGTACCAAAAGTTAATAGTGTTTCTAAAAGGAATATTTGTATAGACTAACTACGATAGTTGAGGAGTTTTGGCGGGAAATCGAAGAGTGATGTCGTCAAATTGTTTCAATTTCCAAAACTTGTGTTATTTCGAATAATAATATGTAATGTTGGTGGAATATTAACCATTATGTATTCTTATATGTGCATGAGTGAAGGTAATTGTAACAAAGTGATAAAACGTGCCTTTCCGATTTCCCTCAAAACGGCAATCGCAATTGGTATGTAAAGTATCCTATAGTGTGTAGTATTATGCTATGTAAGCATCAATTGTATAACAGTATTGTAAAACAGACAATAAACGATACCTGAAGTAAGCGGAAGTGTTTGTCTCACTATCACCCAATACCACAAAAGCGTAATTCATCGCTTTACTATCCAGGGTAGGGCACTTCATCAATTTCATATTCATCGTTGTTATCAAGTTCATCGAGGAGTTGAATTAATTTAGAAATAAATAGTTGAATTCGTAATACTTGACATTGGCAAAATACGCGTCGTCGTGATGCCATAAACTACGATAATACAACGATAAAACAACGATAGTTCTTAACATAGAATCATGGATGTAGGACTTAGTCCGTCAAGTTGTAATGGGATGAGGCAAGTTATATATTTTGTCGAGTGCAACCAAAGAGATTGACTAGTTAAGCAATGCGTAACAATCTTAAATGTCATCAGACGTTGAGGCAAGTTTAGAAAGATTTGACTGGACAATCTAGTTATGTTCGGAAAGGATTAGTTATCTGATCCTATGATTCCCGATACCTTTTCATCTATCTATAGAGAGTCCATTGCCTAGCAGTAAGACACCATAAGTTAAGAAAAATCAAACTATGTGTTGTGTATTTAGTAATCATTAAAATTGCTACTGCATGCTACGTTCAATTTTATAAGCTATAATAGGCTTGAGAAATATGTCTTAAAAATCCTTACTAAAATTTCCGCTCCGGCCGCATATAAAGTAAATTGTACTTAAAATATAAAAAATAATAATTTTATATGTTACATTTTCCTTATAAGTAACATGTTGAAATTCGTCACCGTTCCCACGAACCTGGCGCGTGTTACCAGGAGCGCATAATGCTTCAGAGCTGTCCCCGTACCATAAGTCGTCTCATTAAATGCCACGGGCACGTCCCTAACAAGACGCGTGACGTCACGTGGCGCTTCAATATTGAGCTTTTTATTCACCTTTGTACCTACGCCTCGCCAGACAGAAAATACGATAATGATAGTAACACTTGTAGGAGATGACTGAGAAGAATTCGGTTTGGATCTGATGTTTGCGTTCGATCATAACGAATATATTATTATTTTTCTTACCATCTATCTATCTATCTATAACATCACGTCAGATCCCTTGCGGGGTAGGCAGAGAGTACAGAGTTCCAACAGGTTCTTTCCTTACATACCTCTCTGGCTTCCTCGACTCTCATACCATATTTTCCATTATCTAGGTTTGGCGTATTTGTAAGACATGTTAGTGGTATTTGGCATTGTTTTTACAATTGGCAGTCGGTAAGCGTCCAACTCTTTTCGGGATTAAGCAGTAGAGTTATCACATTGACTCCGGCCTGAACATATGTATATGGCCATCGCAAAGTGTTGTCCAGCTTGCGACAAAACAGTCCAAATAAGCCGTCCTACATTTTTATATCCAATTAGGTACTGTCATATATATACAATTCTTCAGGGCACGTGTATGCTTAGATCCCAAGTTAAATAAAATACGTTAATATTAAAACTAATTATTTATGTGTTACGCTAAGTGGCTAACGTATGGCCTGTGCTGTAATAATTGTGTGAACCGTGTCCCTATAGGACCCTTATTCGCTTTGACCAAATAAGACGTAACACGGCGCGTTACGTCTATTGCTTCGTCAAATGATCGAGGGTAGGATCGTGGGTTCGAACAAAAGCGTTTAAACTTCTCTTTACAAAAATTCTCAGCAGCACTCCGGAGGCTAAAAATCTACCCGAATGGTATAATGGTAATAGTTGCTTCACTATTAAGGGTGATCCTAACTCTAACTCCCATAATAGGCTCTATTTACAAAGGATTGTTAATGAATTTACTGCGTATTTGTTATAAGAAATGTATATAAAAATGAACATGAAAAGGTCGTGATTTTATTGTATGGAGTAAAATTTATTATTATTTATTCACTTTTCCGTAATAATACTTTTAAAAACGTTATATTGAATATATATTGCATATGTATGTGAATATTTAAGTTATGGATAAATTTGCTTCCTGGCAGTAGAATGCAGGCAGATTTTCCATACAAAATATGTCAAAATTCTATCCGTAGTGGGCAAATCTATCCTTCAGTTAAATATTGAAACCGGCCGTAAGTGCAAATACTTGCGATGTGGGCGCATCATCACATATCATTGCATTTCTTAATTACTATGACAAAGCATTTTACTTTTTGTTTCCATAAGTCTGTTTATAACATAGAGATAAAATGGTTTATAACATTATTAGTATGTTGACATACTCGTATCGTTTCGTACATATCGTTTAAGATGTTACGTGACCAATTTCATACACAAGCATGGCTACGTTATTGACCTCATTGAAATTTCTTTCATGAACATGTCAAAGATCAACTGCTCTTGTAGAATTTGAATGAATCCGAGACAGACGATCGTAGCGATTTATCATTGTTTGAATGACGTTCGTAATTAACTTGTCCTTCCCTTGTAACTTCGGGTTTATGTCATGCGATCCAATTTAAAATATAGCGTCATGTCTTGGAAAAATCTGTGATCTTATTTCAAGTGATGCTTGTTGAATTTTGATGAATAAAATCTTATTAGTTAATTTTTGAGGAAGCCTCTTTAATTTTTTCTTTTCATTTCTCTTGGACCCTCTTTAACCCCCTTTGAGTAAAGTCTGAAGTAGACTAATCGACAATTAAAGCTGCTAGTAAGTCTATACACGAATTTCACCATGTCTGAGCCCAATACGACAGTTAAACTAGCCAGTTTTAATTGCCGAGTAGCATCAATCGAGAAGTAACTAACCAGCACTTAGCACGAGGGTGGTGAAACAAGCCCTTAGAAATACGAGACATGCCTTTTAAGTTTTGTCGTTTGAAGAAAAAACACAACTAGAACCTTATAGTACTTTTTATTGTTTTTCAAAGTATTCACTACGTAGCTTAATACACTTTTCCATTCGCTCAAACCAGTTATTATAACATTTATTCCACTCTAAAGTGGGGGTGTTCAAAATGGCTGACTTGAAAGCGTCGACTGCTTCGTCACCGGACTGGAACCTTTGACCACGAAGATTTTTCTTAATTTTAGGAACTGTAAAGAAATCGTTAGGGCTTAGGTCAGGACTGTATGGAGGATGGTCAAGAATTTCTACTTTTTCCTGCTTCAAATACTCAATCGTTTGACGAGCGCTGTGTGAGCTTGCGTTGTCGTGGTGCAGGATGATGCGTCGCTTTGAGTTAGATTTTTGATGTTCGGCGATGACTTGTGGTAAACAAACTGTGGTATACCACCGATCGTAGACCGCTCTACGATCTTCAAGTGCAATAGTCGCAACATGGCCGGTTTTTCCAACGAACGTGGCCACCATCTTCTTTGAAGTGCTTCGAGAACGAACAACTTTAGTCGGCTTTGGCTTGTGTTGAAAGACCCAGATTGTAGATTGTTGTTTGGAATCAGGATCGTAGGCATAGATCCAAGATTCGACACTACTGATGATGTCGTAGACGTGATTTGACTCTCCTCGGTTGAACCTTTGCAGAGTTTTCTTACACCATCTGACGCGGGCCGCCTTGTGATCGTCGGAAAGCAGATGCGGTATCCAACGGCAAACTAGCTTTCTCACACCAAGCGCTTCATGCAAGATCTTCTGAATGTTTGTCCCTGAGATGCCTTATAGAGCCTCTATCTCTCGATACGTCACATGACGATCTTCGAGAATTAGTTGTCCCACAGCAATGATGTTATCTTCAGTGAAGGCGGATTTTGGGCGTCCTTCGCGAGATTTGTCACTAACACTAGTATGTCCACGCTGGAATTCTAAATACCAACGTTCGACAGTCCGCAGACATGGGGCTTCATCACTGAACACAGATGTTAGCTCTTCAAAACACTGAAGCTGTGTCAGGCCTCTTCTAAAGTTGTAGAAAATTATTGCACGAACGTTTTCCTTAGAAAGATTCATTTTCGTACGTAACCTGACAGATTCCAATCGACGCTGTGACTAAACAATAGCATTAATCCTAATACTTTCAACTGTTTTGAGATTATAAATTTAAACACATTCCAATATAGAACAGTTCCAAATTCAAAATTGCCGGGAAATATGGAAACGACGGAACTTAAAAGGCATGCCTAGTAGTACAGTTGAATAGACTATTATCTATTTTGACTTGTCTTCTTACGTATTAAGCCTTAATTTCTATGAATCTTTGAAGCCCTTAAACAAATAGCGATTAAATTTGGCATATCTATCATAATTTGCCAGAACTGTTTCAAATTAATATACGTAGAATATGAAACTGCCTCTATTGTTTTGAAATTTGAATAAACCTTTCAAATTCAATTCAAAATTTTACATATGTTCACTGAATTGGCTTAGCTTGTAAATAAACGTTTATATTAAGATTTTTGATGTGATCCTCACGACCATTTTATGGAAATTCAATTCAAAAGTTAGGACTTTACATAAATCTTACCCACCGTCACGCCTATATTCCCCAAGCGGGGGTGGCAGAGGTGGACTGAGTACACCAACGTTTCGCCGCCGATGTTAGGTCCCATGTAATAGGGGGCGAGCCTATTGCCATATACCGGGCACAATTCCAGACTCCGGACTCGTACTAGGAAGTTTTCGTTAGAAAACCTACACTTGTCCGACCTAGGATTAATCTTATCTATACGTAAAATTAGTAAATGTGAAAGGAACTCTTTTTACTTTTTTTTACGTCTAAGCCGCTAAACAAAATTTGAGACACTTTGACAAAGATATACATTATATCTTAAAGGACATAGGCTATTATTTTTAAAATGTATTATCGTTAAAAATACGCTTTTATAAACAAGCTTATATTATAATAATAATTTTTTTATTTCGACCACGTACCAACTAGGATCACGGGTTAGTAGAACATTTAGACTTATATTAGGGTTAGTAAAGAAACATATTAACAACTAGCTGTTACCCGCGGGTCCGCACGCGTTTATTTTATAATTTGACTTAGGTCTTTAAAGCGCAATCTTATTCAACGCTAACACCGACTAAAATAAAAATATAAACAAGACCTACTACTTTCTTTTTGAGAAGGATTACCAGTTTATCTATTTATTATAAAATTATTGGTCAAATGGCTGATTTAAACCTTTTCTATCTACGAAAGATCGTAATCTGGCGAAATAATATTTAAAAAAGGTAAATTGCGAGCTAAGTGTGCAACAAAGTTTTGTCAATACATTTCGTGTCAGACTTCTCGCAAAAATATACAGTACATTTTTATGCAGGTAGGTAATAGTGCAATTTATAACGTGTCTATGCTGTTTGCCGTTGAGGACTCACATCATCCGGAGCCAATCCTAGTTGCAGAATCAGATTACGCTTACTATAATAATGCACTGTCATCGGAACTAACCCAAATTTCAGCGATAAGAGAAAGTATTTCAAATGTTGTTATGTTGTAAAGATTTCTATCTATCTATCTATATTATCACGCTAGATCCCTTGCGCGGTAGGCAGAGAGTACAGGGTTCCAACGGGTTCTTTCCTTACATACCTCTCTGGGTTCCTCCACTCTCATAGTTCGTCTCGTCGTCGTTCGTTGCGAAGATTTGGCCGTAACAGACAAACATTGCAAGTTAAATAATAAAAAAATCAACGCAGCCGGTTTGAATGACTGAATTTTAACTGTTACTGTGGGTACTTACCCACAGTAACAGTTAAAATTCAGTAAGAATCTTAAACATTGTATTCATTTTGTTTTTCTACATTGTTCACAGGACGAAGAAAAAGATTTGCCAGTGGTCCCAAAATGTTGTCCAAGCGGGCAAAACCTCACCATCACCGTGGAAGACGGAAAGACGAAGACGTCCTGCTCCCGGACAACGCTGACCTTCCAGCCGGTGTTCCACGAAGCGAACGAAACACACATATTTAGTTACGACAGTAATGTGTATGAGACGATTGTCGGAAGCCCTTGTTTGTACGAAAAGTAAGTACGGGTTATTTTGTTCTTTTTTCAATCTGTGTTAAGCTTGTCGCTGATAAAGATAGCGGATATGTCATCCCCAATATAGAAGAAGGTAGAAATTATCATTCGCTTACCGTGTCTTTGACAAAAATTGCGAATGTATTGTTGTCGTCAAG
Source organism: Phalera bucephala (assembly GCA_905147815.2). Taxonomy (NCBI): domain Eukaryota; kingdom Metazoa; phylum Arthropoda; class Insecta; order Lepidoptera; family Notodontidae; genus Phalera; species Phalera bucephala. The sequence goes on from LR990621.1 coordinate 19,694,191, forward strand.
ATAGAAATAATTGAAATGTAAGTAAAAAAGAGCACATGTTATGTGCTGGGTCTTAAAAATAGCGCATGCGGTGAAGGATGAAAACGACTTAATACTTATTTCTTTCATCTATATCATCACGCTAGATCCCTTACGGGGTAGGTAGAGAGGCAGTACAGAGTTCCAACAGGTTCTTTCCTTACAAACATCTCTGGCTTCCTCTACTCTCATAGTTCGTCTCATACACGCTCGTCGTTAACGGAGACTCCTGACTTGTCCTACTTATTTCTGCTTTTGTTTATGTTGCGTACCGTTATAACTATGGTCATAATATACATGATTCTTTTTTCCTATGTAGTAAAATATCATTGCGTGTTTTATATGCACGTAGGTTTCTCTTTTAGTTTCTGAATTTTGTACTTACTTTGGATGCGATAAGGCGCGTCCAACTGATGGCGGGGTAAGCCGTGGAGCAGAAGGAGGTCGTGTTGGCGGTGTCTTTGGACATCGCCAATGCCTTCAACTCGGTCCCCTATCCCGCCATAATGGCGGATCTCGAGTACCACGGCGTCCCCGAATACCTCCACTTGGCCATACGGGACTACCTCGTGGACAGGCGGATGGTTTACCCCGGGCCATCGCGGTGGCAGGAGCGGAACGTCGGGTGCGGGGTTCCACAGGGGTCTGTCCTCGGACCGCTCCTGTGGAACATCGCCTACTACTGGGTTCTGCGTGGCCCGTTGCTGCCAGGTCTGGCGGTAACGTGCTACGCGGACGACACCCTGGTCAGCGCGAGAGCTCGGAGTCACAGGGAGGCGGCACTGTTGGCCACAGCTGGTGTGGCCCAGGTGGTGGGGCGCATTCGGCGGCTTGGCCTGGAGGTGGCCCTAAGTAAGACGGAGGCCGTGTATTTCGACGGCTCCAGAAATCTGCCTCCCCCTGACGTTCACATCATTGTCGGGGGGCCGGGCATTAACGTCCAGACTCAAATGCGCTACCTGGGCCTCATTCTGGACGGGCGCTTCACCTTTAGGCTCCATCTTGCCGCTCTAGTGCCTAAATTGATGGCGACGGCTGGAGCGCTGTCCAGGCTCTTGCCAAACTTGGGCGGGCCAGAGGCCTCGGCGAGGAGGCTGTATGCGGGGGTGGTGCGGTCGCAGGCCCTATACGGTTCCCTAATCTGGGCGCGAGCCCTGAGTGCCCGAAACGTGGTGCTGCTGCACCGCGCGCAGCGAGTCATGGCCGTCAGGGTCATCCGAGGGTACCGCACCATCGGATTCGAGGCGGCGACGCTCCTAGCCGGAAAGCCTCCGTGGGAGCTGGAGGCACAGGTGCTCTCCGAGTTATATACCTGGCCTATATAGGGATACCAATGCCTTGGATCCCTGCGCCCTGAGAGCGAGGCGGACAGAGCTGCACCAAGTCGCGCTGGAGGGCTGGCGAAGCAAGCTCGCCCTTCCCACTGCCGGTCACGCCATCATCGCTGCGCTGCTGACAGGTTTCTGGGAGTGGCTAGGGCAACGACACGGCGTCCTCACATACCGTCTGACGCAGGTACTGTCCAGGCATGGTTGCTTCGGGTGGTATCTGTGGCGGATCGGTCGTGAGGAGGTGGAGCGCCGCCACCATTGTGCGGCCCCGGAAGACACGGCGGCGCACACGTTGCTGGTGTGCCCAGCATGGAATGACGAGCGGCGCCGGCTCGCCGGAGCGCTCGGTGCAGGGGGACAAGGGCTATCGCTCCCGACCGTGATATCATCTACGGTTGGGAGTGAGAGCGCCTGGGCGGCAATGGCGGCCTTTTGCGAGGCCGTCATGTCCGCAAAGGAGGAGGCAGAGCGGGTGAGGGAGGAGACGTCCTCCAATCCCGTTAGCAGACGGCGCGTTGGGCGAAGGTGCAGGGACTACGCCCGAAACGACCTTCGCCCACCGTAATCTCGGCCTGCAGGCGTCGGAGAGGGCACCCCGGCACCCTAGCACTTAACAGGCCTGCGCCGGTAAAGCGCTGCGTCCGCGCAGCCTCCAAAAGGCGGTAGGGGGAGACCGAACTCCCCTACACGTGTCTAAGTCCGCGCCAAACTGCGAACCGAGCCCGCCGGTGCCACAGAGGTCGTGCCAGTGACGATTCCTGTGGCCCGGCAAAAGGGCAGTGGGACGCCGAGGGGTTTTAGTGGGTGCAAGCCCCACATAACCACCCGGGCTGTGCCCTCGGCCCGGGGGTATGCGTTAGGCATTTCCTCTCGTAAAAAAAAGGATATACATGAATTAACTAAATCTTTAATTTGGATAAGAAAAACGCTTAAACAAACGTCTCTTATTGTTGCTATCAGTAAATATCACATCAACTAATTAACAGTCTGTTCTCAAACGCCAGGGTATAGCGTCAAGCGACCTAACCCTTCGTTCTTATTCGCTATAACCAAACGAACCAAAAATAATCTGTATTCTATTGATGCTCCTATAGAATACAGATGATTTTTGGTTTGGTTATTTTTGGCAAGCAGTGAAAGCCTAGTGGTTAGACCGTTGGACTGCAAAGTCAGAGGTCACGGGTTCAAACCCAGGCACGCACCTCTGCCTTTTCGAAAGCATGTGCGTATTAAAAATTATTTAATTGTCACTTGCTTTAACGGTGAAGAAAAACATCTGCATGCCTAAGAGTTTCTCGAAAGTTTATGAAGTTCACCAACCAGCACTGGGCCAGCGTGGTGGACTATGGCCTAAACCCTCTTAGTTTGAGAGGAGGCCCGTGCCCACCGGTGGGCCAGTTTCTTAACAGGGCTAATATTATTATTATATTTTTGGCACCATTGCACGTACATTTCAACGCGTTCAATGTGCCGCGTTACGTTTTTAAATGGCTAAAGCAAATAAGGGCCCTACAATGCTTCCACAATTTTGTCAACAGATATAAACTGGAACCGGATAAATACAGCGCAGATGAGTTCTACTTGCTTCTGAATGGATCACTCTTCGTGCCATACAGTGAACCTCCATTGCTGGGCACCAAGGACTATTGTATGGAGACCTTCTGGAACGAGTCCGTGCCAGCTGGTCTTACGCTTCCGATGGTATGCTTTACCACACCTATGGAGGAAACTAAGACTTCGGCGACGCTTATTTTGTACGCCACAGGTGAGTAGTTATGCAGTGATATGTATGTTAGGTAATTCTTTTGTGAATTTTTCTTTGCGCGATATTTATGCAGAAATTATTGATAGTTGATTGGGAATTACCATCAGGGTAGATCCCTTGCGGGGTAGGTACACAGATTGTAATCATCAGATAAAAAATATCCATTAACTGTATTATGCCTTTTTTTCTTTTTCTTCAGCCACTATCGTCCCATTTTTGGGCAAAGGCTTTCCTCCACTGCTTCCATTCGGGTCTGTTTTCGGCTTTTAAATGCCAGTCTTCCAGGAATGAGTCCAGCTCGTCCCGCCAGCTTCGTTTGGGCCAGCCGCGATGTCGTTTATAGTTTTGTGGTACCCAGTTGGTAATTATTTTTGCCCAACCTGTATTAGACATGCGGCAGGTGGGGCCAGCCTAGTTCCATTTTCACGCGGCGGCTTTGTGACCCATATCAGAAATTTTTATCATGGAGCGCAGTGCACTATTCCTAATATGGTCTGTTAGTTATAGTCTGTATTATAACTTAACTAAATATAAATCAGTACAACTTTATTTATAAACCTTTGTTCAAGGTTATCGAAGCCACGATGATTTCCTACGAAATGAAAAGGATTTTTTTGAGATTTCTCACTTTTGTAGTACCTCAGTTGAACTAATAAAGGTTTTTGATCCTTATAAAAAACAGGATCAATTAGCATCAAAATAGAGTTTTCATGTATATTGCGTAATTTTTCGCTGACTGTACTTTTTTTCAAAACCTGTAAATGCAGCTTAAAAGTTGTCATAAAGTTAGGGAGAGTCTTCTTAGACCATTTTTCTTCACCAACATCGGTAAAGGGCCGGTTTCAAAATTAAACTCAAGGATAGATTTGCCTACTACGGATAGATTTTTGACATATTTTGTATGAAAAACTGTCAAAATTCTACTATTAGTAAGCAAATTTATCCTTAAGTTAAATATTCGACCGGCCGTAAGATAGCTGCCCGTACTGCTCCGTCCAAAAATATCACCCTGTAGTGAGTGTTAGAATTATCAATATATGTTTATGGAAATAACTTCAAAAAATTATTACTTAAGAAATAAAAAATATTTTGAAAGAGCTAAAAAGTCCACTAATATATATTTTTATTTACCCTTGTCATTGCTGTTATGACAAGATAATTACTCTGTATTTAAAAACATCATCTACTACGAAATTAGGCCACCCGATCACAAATTGCTCAGTAATTAAGCCATTAGGTTTTCCTTTCAAGTTGATTGATGTAATTTCTATTGTTTACTTTTTAAACGTTTTCGATCCGAGCTTAAAATAAAGAAAGTTTTCTAATTAGGATGCCAACAATATATTTGTAGGACATCATTTTGTTGAAATTGATACCTAATTAGATAGGTATGAAATTGCTATTGATGTTTAGCATTTCTTATTGTTCTTTGTTAGTTAGTTTGCTTTAGACAAATAAATTGAAAGCCGACTTCAGAAACAATTAAAAAACCATGGAGAAATTTCTCCTAGAAAGTGGGTCAATAACACTGAATTAATAAAACAATCCCCTCTTATTTCTTTTTATTTTTTATTAAAATAACGTAGCTCCATACTAGGATTTATTCCTGTGTGGTGGGTGCGTTTACAAACATGAAAATTCACATACACAAAATACCCAGACCGGAACAAATAATTGTGGATCACACAAAGATTTGTCCCGTGCGGGAATCGAACCCGCGACTATAAGACACAGTGGGCGGAGAGGATCAAGCTCTTAACCACTGCGCTAAATCTTAATAGTAGTACTTTTTCAATAAAAGTTGTATAATACTTTGCCACAATGGATAAGGTTAGCACTTAGCACAAATTGATTGACATGTCAAGAAAGCGTGCTGTCAGGTTCATATTGATTTCCTAAATTTGTATTGTAAAAAGGATGGCTTATCAAACGATAACGTCAACCTGAACGTGCTAAGCACTTGAATAATATGTAACGTCATTAGTCTGACCTTCAGCGGAGTCTAGTGCCTAGACGGAAAGTTCCCAGATATTTTATTTTGGCAGGCCACCGTTGAGTTGCCTAATTATTATTCTGGCCCCTAAAGGATCTCCTGAAAGGCTCTTTGAATGAAGGCTGAAGGGCGCGCAGGTGGTTGGCGATTACTTTCACTTGTGAGCCATACGTCCTTTCATTTCGTTAGAAAGAAATTCATGAATATTTTTGTATCTTTTATGTAAAGTAGCATGTTTGTTGATATTATTTATGAGGTGTTGATATAACGAAGAACACTTGTTTGACGACGTTCAAAACACGAGACCTAAATTAATGAAATATAACTTTACTATATACTAGTAACAATCTAATAGGGGAACGGTGCTGTCCCTATTGGAAACCTACTATAGATAAATTATCATGAGAATGCATCATATTCGATAGTATTATAATACAATGTGAAACAATAGGTAATTACCTAACTTATTATTGTATTATTGTATTATTGTATTAACAAGTGTGCTATACGTCATTCAGAATACGTTAAGTAGACGACGACAGTAGTCAGGGCGTAGGCCCTCGTACGAATCAAATCATTGTGTGACCCGCAAACATTTGTTACGATCTGCGTGTGTGCACATGTGAAATTCTTATCCTCGGAATCCTAGCATCGGGAAAAATCAGAAAAAGTATCCACAGAACAGTCGTAGACGTAGCATGGAATAGAAAAGTTTTATTAAGTATGCCTAGCTACCAGTCGCGGCTGCGCACTCGTCTATTCGGCAAATTAAGATATGTTATTTGTAATATCATGCGTTATTCTTACGTATAAAGTAGATCACTATAAAGTTTCATCAAGATCCGTTTAGTAGTTTTTGCGTAATGAGTCAGAAAAAGCCCATATATTCACCACAAACTTTCACATTTATATGGATTAGACCAAACTTTGCTCTGAAACAGTTTCTTCTACCAGCAGGTCTTTTAATATAGGTGCCATTTCTACTGGCTACAGCGTCTGTTTACTTGTTCATTATCGAGCTGAGGAACACCCATGCGAAGGCGCTGGCTTGCCACACGGCGTATTTGGCTATCGTTTTCACATGTTTAGCCACCACCCAGCTGGCAGGCCATGCGTTCCCAAAAGTTGCTTGAGCTATCCGTTCAGTGTTTTTTTGCGTGAAAGAGTGATGATAGGTGCCGTTTCTGCTGGCTACACCGTATGTTTACCTGTTCATTATCGAGCTGAGGAACACCCATGGGAAGGCATTGGCCTACCACACGGTGTGTTTGGCTATTGCCTTCACATGTTTAGCTACTACCCAGCTGGCAGGCCATGCGTTCCCAAAAGTTGCTTGCACTATTCGTTCAGTGGTTTTTGCGTGAGAGTGACAGTCATATATTGAAAACAAACTTTCGCGTTTATATTCAGAGGATTACACCAAACGTTGTCCTGAAATAGTTTCTTCTATCGGCAGGTCTTTTAATATAGGTACCGTTTCTGCTAGCTTCAGCGTCTGTTTACCTGTTCATTATCGAGTTACGGGACACCCACGGGAAGGCATTCCCCTGCCACATGGTGTATCTGGCTATCGCTTTTACATGTCTAGCCACCACCCAGCTGACAGGCCATGCGTTTACAAAAGTTGCTTGCACTATCCGTTTAGGGGTTTTTTTGCGTGAGAGAGTGACAGAAAGTCCATACATTCACCACAACCTTTCACATTTATAATATTAGTACGAGGATTAGACTAAAGTTTGCTCTTAAATAGTTTCCTCTATCCGCAGGTCTTCTAATATCGGTGCCGTTTCTGCTGGCTACAGCATCAGTTTACCTGTTCATTATCGAGTTGCGGGACACCCATGGGAAGGCGCTGGCTTGCCACACGCTGTGTCTGGCTATTGCCTTCACTTGTTTAGCCACCACCCAGCTCGCAGGTCACGCGTTTCCAAAAGTTGCTTGCACCGTTATGGGTAAGTTGATTTGATTTTTAAGTGTATTTCAATCATTTAGAGATTTTGGTAGACCCATTTACGAAGTAATATTAAAAATAAATAATTACCTTTATGTAAAAATAATGTTTGTATTTTAGTACAAAGTACGGTTCCTCCCGTAACCATGGGTGCTGCAAAGCACTCGAAACGTCGGGGACTTAAAAATCAAAAATAAACCGCGATAAAATCCGTAAAATAGTTTTATTGCAAAAGTACGGTAATTTACATATACAAGGTGTAACGTAAATAACGCAAGACCTCAGGCATCCCTATTAGAGATTGCTTCATAAATTCAAAACAAGTATTGATCAAAAACAAATTGTGTTAGGTGTTTTTATAGATTTAAAAAAGGCATTTGACACTATTAGTCATGTAAAATTAATTCCAAAATTAAATAATATAGGTATTACTGGTCAAGCCTTAAATGTTTTAACTTCATACCTCCAAAATAGATACTAAACTGTGAAAATTGGCGATAAATTTCAGGGTCACCCCGAAAGCATAAATTGTGGAATTCCACAGGGATCTGTACTAGAAACTTTACTTTTTTCTATATTAATAACATTAAAAATACGGAAATAACTGGACACCTTACTGTCTATGCTGACGACACCTGTTTGTATTATTTTGGGGACTCCATCCACGCTATGATATCAGAAGCACAAAAAGATTTTGATAAAATTAATGATTGGTTTCTATGTAATTTATTGACAGTTAACATTTCAAAAACTTACTACATGATTTTTACTTCAAAGAATAAGAAGATCCTCAGTTACACACCACTAACGATTAACCATAAGATAATTAAGAGATCGAATCAGCAAATATATTTAGGACTATATCTAGACGACCGGCTTACGTGGAAGATACACATTGAGCACATCAGAACTAAACTGACTCAGTTCTAGGTGCACTGAGGAAGGTGGCAAAATGCATACCATGTAAAGTGCTTACTCTGATATATAATTTATTAATAAATACACACCTAGAATCTTTGAGCAAATATGGGGAGCAGCGTCTAAAACAAACCTTATCCGGCTTTAAACATCACAAAACAAAACACTAACATTCACACCCACAAAAGAGCTATATATTAAAACAAAATTATTTAATCTAACCTAGCTATATAAATCTAAACATGCATTTTAGTTAAAAAAATAATCGCAGGCAACATACATTCGAACGTAACACTTATCACAAAAAAGCAAAAGCACTACTTAAGGAATAGGAACAAAATACAACTCACTCAACCACGTACAATAACTTACGGGAAAAGAACCATACTGTTTGAGGGAGCGCAACTATACAATAACTTACCAAATGAATTTAAATATTGCAGCAGAAATAATGTGTTAAAAACTAAACTTAAGAAATATTTATACGAAAAATATTAATAAAACAGCAAATAATGACATACTAGAACTTGTGGATAAATACGAAATTTGTATAGTGTCTGAGATTCGATAACGACGTCAAAGAGATAATTATAGTCTCATGATTTCACATTATAATCTCATTTAAGTGAACTCATGTATGTTCTTATGAGAAATAAAGTTCTTTAAACCTAAATCCAAATTTCCAAATTTAAAGGTTTAACAACCCCTTTTTTAAGAACTTTTATACCCCAATTAACAATGAGATTTGTACGTGTAGGTATGTGTGTTTTAAGAAATATGTTTTAGGAATGCATTTAAAATTTCCTTATTGCTATGAATCAAGAATAAATTAAATTTTTTATAGTGCACTGAAGGAGTAAAAGCACTTTTAGCGAATTGAAAAAAATGTAACATTAAAAATTGTTGGAATCAATTCAGTTACTGATTTAGAACAAACTATTTTCAGGTCTTGCGTTTATTATGTTGCACCTCGTATCTTATGTAATGTTGTCATTGGGTAAACCGTTGCTAAGAAAATGTATATTTAGTAAAAATCTGATAATGTTTTCTTTTGCAGCATATCTTATCCAGTTCTCATTCGTATCCTGTTTCTTTTGGCTGAACGTGATGTGTTTTGATATATTCCTGAATGTACGGTAAGCATTGTGTAAAATACCTGCATTTAATTAGATTTTATATTGTTTGGTTAATATGGGTATCAAAAGAAAATTCATGTACACAAAAATAATTTAAGCAATCCGAATTCTTGCGTATTTTAAAAAGGAGTCCAAAATTGAAGCCCCCGTACGAACAGATTGACAATATCGTAACGCTATAGAGTTGATATGCCATCCCTTACACATTATAAATTTATTAAACAATGATGAAGGTAACGCATGCTTTCTTGACTACAGTACTATGATGTCTAATTGTTCGTGCTAAGCTTAAATTACTAAACGTGCTATAAAATCACTACAATCACTTTATTGTTTAGTAAATTACGAGTACATGATTACGAAAGAACCATTTTGTATCATATTACTCTATTTTTTATTTATTTATGCTGTATTTTATCCTATAATTTATTTGTTCAAAGATCAGCCCTAATTGATGCAAAAGCAACATTTTCATTAAGATTCAATTTCGCAGGAGATACATAAATTCCTCAGTGACCAGACGAAGCATGCGCCGGAGATTCGTATGGTACTGCGCATACGCAGTAGTATTGCCTTTAGTTTTACTTGTCATCACAATTACTATGGATCTGTCACCGGCGGTACCCAGTACTTATCTTAAGCCTAACTTTGGTGTTAAAGGATGCTGGTTTAAAAGTAAGTTGTATGTTTACTTATTATTGATTTAGTTATATGAGTATATTAAAGCAATCAATAAGCCATTGAATAGGTAAAGTCAGAGAATTCCATAAATCCTACTGATAAATGTGACATACATTGTAATATAAATTGTAAATAATTATGATTTTAATATGTTTTTAGAGCAACCAATTATGGTTACGTTGTTTAGAGGATCCAATTAGTTTTAACTACTCTATTTTGTAAATCATTTGGTTGCCAAAATTATTTAGATTTAAGTAAACAAATCAAATTTAATGCCTAAAAATTTATGCTCTGAATCTGATTGTCACTTGATATGTTTAATAGAAGAAATAGAATCCACAATGCGTTGCATGTTAAAAGTAAAATAAATAAAGTCGTATTTCTTTTGCAGCGGACCAAGCAGCCTTACCATACTTTTACGGGCCGGTGGCGGTAATTCTTCTAAGCAACGTTATTATATTTTTCTGCACTTCAAGAGCATTCGCTGTGCATTATGATAAGCTTAAGGATGTCACTCGTGAGTCATTCTTATATTCATTACGACCTTTAAAGCTATGATTGGTTAGGATTTTTTTTATATTTAAATCATATATAAATGTTACTTTTATTACAATCGCACGGTTTACGATTTGAATTATATGTTTAATCTCTTACGATACGGCCAAGCCAACGCCTTCAGCCGCGTCCGCGGTGGCATCCCCGGCAGCGATTACGGTAGCGATCAGAAATCGCCTGCCGCCCAGATAGCGCTTGCAGGACGCAGGACGCGTTGGTGTGAACATTTCCATACAAATATTACTGCAGGAACTGATCGCCACCGTGCACGCTACCGCGGACGCGGCTGAACGCGTTGGTTGGCCCGTACCTTTAGTTGCAGAAACATGCGAAATCACGTAATAGAGGGAAGAGGTTAATAATCATTTCCATAGTAGTAATCTATCTATCTATCTATATCATCACTGCGGGGTAGTAGTAATGTTTGTGTAGAAGAAAAATTGAGCCTTTTAAGGTGTTGAATAATTAGAAGCTAATTTATATTATTTTCGTTCAAATATAGCTCTGGATTTAACGCACTCGGACTTCAGTACATCTGACGACTGGGTCAGACTGAGTACTGTACTTGGGCAACCCGTTCCGGTTCAGGAGACGACTTCGTCCCCTCCTCCTCGGGAAGCCCCAGTTAACTTCAACCAGAGGTTGAAGAAGTATAAAAAAGTGTAAGTATTTAGTGTATTTTAATTAGTTTTGTTATTCTATTTTTATGGTAGAAATGTGTGGTAGTATGAAGTGGGCAGGCCCTTGGACTGATGGCCTGGTGAAGTTCGTGGTTAAAAGCTGGATGTCTTCAGCATAAAGCCGGTTGACGTGGCGATCTTTGACTTTTGACCTGAAATTGACGTCTTTCGGCTGACTGATGATGAATAAAAAAACTTGTCACAGCGGCCAAACAAGGCGTTTGGAGGAGGAGCATCTTACCATATTGAGTTCTTGGATTTATGCGAATAATACGCACAATATAAAACTATCAAAAATAGTTTTATTTTGGTTTTGGTTAAGTTGGATTTTAAGGAAGCTAAAATAAACCGCAAAGAAATACAAAATAATAGTTATATACATACAATTTTATGTTTCTCGCGTATATAATATGCTAATCGCTGTGTATTTTTTGCGTATAAATGATAATCGCGTACGGTAACTTGAATTGTATATCGTTACGTTAGTTAACTCTAGTAAATTAAAAGCCTTACATTCGGTAAGACTATTGGGATCTACCTGAAGATAAGTTACAAGTGAAACTTAAATTGAAAATTTAATAAGCCCTCGACTCAAATTAATCATACCTAAATATACTCTCAATTAAGTCAGCATTTAAATAAAAAAAAACACTAACTCAAAATCAGTTTATCCGCTTAGGAGCCACCATGCCACATACAGACACTCTTATTTTTTTGCGTCGGAGTTAAAAATACTCATCATATTTAGTCAAAAGACGTCCACTGTCAGACATAGACCTACCAAAAAATCGCTACGACACAAAGAAAATACTGATTAAGCAGGATCATCCACGTGAAAGAAGCTTAATTATGCACTTTCTAACAGATTCCGAATGAGCTGTCTTCTATCCGTCATCATGGGTTTATCGTGGGTACTAGAGGTAGTTTCGTGGGCGGCGGGCGCTGGATCCTCAGCTGTCTCCGTGTGGTCAGTGTTCGACCTGATCAACGCTCTTCAAGGAGTCTTCATCTTTGCAATATTTGTGATGCAGCAACCCGCTTGGTCTTATGTTAAGGTATGATTTAAATAACCTCGCTTACCTTTTATATTTGTTTTTTTTTGTTCTAAGTACAAATCCCATCCAATTTCATCTAATATTGTTTTTTTATAATAATGAAGATTGCAACTGTAACTGAAGGTGATGCGATTTTGTTCAGATAAAGAGCATATTAAATATTTGTAAATGAAATAATTAACTAAATGATTAACCTCTTAGCCTCTTCGTTACAGCATTTTGAGGCGATTTCGCGTTTTTCCACAACCTGCAGGTTAATCACATTATTCACGTTCAGATTTTGTTTAAAAAAAGCCATTAGCAAGACAGATGTGTATCTGGGATTTCAATTCGTAAATTTAGACGTGACTGAGTTAATTTCTGTTGTTTTCCTTCTTTGTCTTTACGGATTTATCCTTATTATTTTGTCTGCACAGGCCTCACATTTCTTCAAAACCTGCAAAAGGAAAACAAACGGTTCAGAAGTGTCAGTCGCGAGTGAACGAAACAGCATCATCGGTGCCGGCAGGAGAGACTATGTGTAGTGTGCAGTGGCCGATAAAACTAACGATCTATAAGGATTCAGAGTTAACGACTCCCGACTGATAAAATAGAACAGTATTAATCGCTTCGAAGGTCAGATGTGAAGTGACACTTCAGAGGGCTTAGCACGAAAAGATTGACGTTAGCGTAACACTAACGAATTGATATGCCATCCTTGTCACTCTACAAATTTCCTGAATAAACATGAACGTGACAGGACGCTTACTCGCTAGGGTCACTTCAACATCAATCTTTTGGGGCTCAGCCCTCTGATTTCAAATGAGTTTTCCTAACCAGTGAACAGGATCTTACGAATGTTACTAATCTTTACGTGTTTATTTATAAGAATTCGTAATTAAGGAATTATATGAAGCTGTGTATTCACTACCGGATGAAGGTTTAATCGATATTGTGATCAAAGTATGATGTCATGTGAAGTCACCTGAAATTGCGAATCTGGTAGAAAAAATGTGAGATATGTTACCTTAATTCCATAGACCGTAACCACTAGAGCGTTTATTTCCACTGGAAATGGACATTATGTTTTAATAGATATGATATTTTTTGACATTGTCGACGATCGTCAACCAATTAATTAATTATTGGTGACTACAGCTCTGTTAAAAGTAGTCTTATGAATACACGGCTTAACATTTTCAAGAAGGTAGATTTTAATTGGATCGTCCCTAGATTTGTTGAAGGTTAATTTCTACGATATTCGCTCTTGATCTTAAGATTGGAATAGCAATTTCTATCTTCTCACATTAATGATCTTCAAAGCTGCATATTTTGCGCATCGATTAACTGTATTCAAGTAACTGTGAAATGTTTACGGGCAACGTCATGTCATTACTTCGCGATAAAGGTAATAACGAATAGCAACAGGCTGGGTGAATGCGAGGATGCTATTTTAATGTATCAAGCGAAGGTTTTTAAAGATATTGATCGAAGTAGATTGGATAACTTAGGAAAGCATATTTATTTAAAAGGTACATGCGAAGGTTACAACCAACTTATGAAGATTTAAAAACATTCATAACTTAACGTAACTTCATTAAAAATATGTTTGTTTCCTAGACGAGCGGTATCATGTTGTGATAATATTAACAAGATCGCAATTTTCCAGACATCGTTGAATGTTCTCGTAATAAACACTTGTAATAAACAACTTCTGATTTCTGCTATATGCTTACGAAGGTATTGCTTTCAAGAAACTGAAGGTTTTATCCAGATGACGTTTGAACAACATTGTATTGTCATATAATCATGCGTTTAACCACGCGTAAAATCCTGTATAATATTACTGAAAATGGAAAAAAAAGCTTTGTTATTTGCAGGGATTTTAGATCTTACAGTGAGAAGTAATCATTGGGTGCCTATTTCGGTTGGGTATGAATTTTGGGATTATCTTATGCTGTCGTGTAAATACGACATGTTGTCCAACAGTGCTATGTTTTTGTCTGTAAAGCAAATAATTCATCAATAGTTTCATTCCTATGATAGCGCCTTAATATTGTAAATAACATTGTTTTGCAAAACGTTCTCCCATTTTGTTTCAAAATTGTATCGATATTAAAATAGCATAATGTAACTATTCGAAATAAAATACCGTTTATAGTTTTATTTTTAAGCATTAAGTTACCGTTTTATTTTAGGCTGGGTGTATTTAGGCTGTTGATACGATGAGGAATTAATTTGTTATGGCTATATAACATATTTATGGTTATATAACATATTTAATAATCTATTTATTATTGGTGTATAAAGCGAATATGAATACCCAGTCTGCAGCTTTTTACACCTATGGTTGTTAATATTTAGGGATAAGAAAATTAAATATTTTTGTAAAACTACATGACCAAGTTAATCATTCTATGTAAGCATCGGCTGATACTTTTCAGTCTCACCATCATACTTTATACAAGAAAATGTGTAGTGCCATAATGATAAATATTAATAGGTAAAATTAAAATGTGGTGCATTTCATTTCCTTAACGAGAGCTAGTCATAATGTGTAATTAATGAATGTTATAAGCGTATAGGTTATTTAATTTATTTTCATAACTATAGTTATAATTGTCACCTTGGATATGTACAGTTATGTATGAAAGTTTAAAGAAGGGACTGGTAAGTAAAGATACTTATAATTAGAGTATGTAAAATTTCTATATTTGATATAGTGATTGATTAATTCTGTTATATTTTTAATAATTTTTTTGAAATTACTCGTATTTTCGATTCGTATTCGTAAGGAAAGAACTGTTGGAACTCTGTACTCTCTGCTCTCTACTCTCGAAGGGATCTGGCGTGATGATATAGATAGATAGATAGAATTCTTTTTTCCAAATAAGACGGTTTATAATCATCACGGCCATGTTAAGTTAAAGTCGGTCAATTATTTTTATACAAACCGAGCTAACATAACATTGTGCACATGCATCGGACATCCTATGCAGTGTTTTATCTGTCCTTGGTAATGATAATGTAAGTAACACGAAAGAGCGAATGTTTAACTTTGTTATAGTCAGTCATTCGCTGAGCCCTTCGGGGAGGACCCTGATGCACGGGACAAACCCAACTATGTACCTACATTGTTGAGTTTGAGTACAAACAATGTTAGTTGAATGTTAATTTATATTTTGCCCTCTGCAAATTCTTTGTTCATAGCGTGAAGCAAAATGTCGGGATATTATATTTCAATTTTCATATCGATTTTACATGTTCGCTTCATTATAGTTATTTAGAATTTAGTTATTTATAAAGTACGATATTTGAAATTATTTCCAGCTTTGCAAGATAGCAATTGTCCTTTACGTAGATTAGTGATATCCGGTAATTTTACGTTTATATCGACTCTTTAATTCTATTCTGAGAGTCTTCCACCTGGACATAAATTACCATGGCCGGTCTGGAAGCCTTTAAATAGACTTCGGATTCAGGTGGGTCACTTTGGAAAACACGTTCAGGTGGAAACTTACAATCAATACCACAGACAATGAAGTCGAAGTGGCTGCGTTCTGGGCCGCTTCCATATAGATTCGACATGTCTGCTGTCGAAACGATAAGAAGAAGAGAATTCTATTTGTTAATAATCTTAGTCATTGCATTTACCATCATTTCTATCATGTTGCAGATATTTTTTAAAATTTAGAATTTAGTTTCCAGCAAAGGTAAACTAAAACTATTAACTTTTCAATCACATTTGAAAACAGTTGAAGTTTATAATTCAAAAATAATATTAAACGTATATAAAAAGATATAAATCTGAAGTGGTGTTTGAGCTAATCACGTTTGACGTCGAAACTTCGGCATTAAATCAGAACTGACGGAAGTCGTTTACCCAACAAACTTTTCTCTTCATAAATTGTTTATCGATACTGAATTAATTTGCAAACGTTATCGGCACTAAATTAAAATAATATTATGGATAAGACTGGTTGTATGAATAATGAAACTGGAATACGTAATAGAGTTATTAAGATACCATTACGTGTAGGCGATAAAGTAAGCGAAGGCTTGAGGGAATGATTCAAAGATTTATATTATTCACTAAGGAATATTAATGCTCGGTGCTGTTGTATGCCAATTGTACGTAATAATAACCAGGGAACCCGTAGGTACCGGAGAAGACCTAAGCTATTTTACCATGACCATATAGACTGTGTCTTATCTGAAGGACAAGTCAAGAGTCTCCGTAACCGGCGAGCGTGTATGAGACGAACTATGAGGCTGGAGGAAGCCAAACAGGTATGTAAAGGAAAGAACCTATTGGAACTCTGTACACTCTTCCTACCCCGCAAAGGGATCGGTCGTGATGATATAGATAGGTACATACATACATAGATGCGTAGAATAATATCATATTATACTATCCCACGGTAAAGGCCTTCTATTAGAAATAGAGGTGAGAGAGATTAGGTGATACACCACGCGGACCCAGTGCGGATTGGTGGAGGCTGGTTTGTAGCCATCAGCTGTTGGAACTTATCAAGCCGCCTATTAGGCGTCCAAGTCGGCTTACCGACTATACCAACGGCTTAACGTGCCTTCTAAAGCACGGAGATGCTTGAATATAAAAATGCCACAAACGATCACCCATCTTAGGCCAACCGAGTTGAACGCTGCTTAATCTAGGTGATCGGTGAAAATATCTGGGTCGCACAGGGCTACGAGCGCCTTTCAGCGCTACGAGCGCCTATGTATGAATTGTAGGTGATTTACGAAATATAACTATATCGTGACCATAATCAAGGTATCTCCGCAAAGGATCTGGCCTGATGATATAGATGATAGGTAAATCATCATAATCATGACTGCCTCGTTTGCCAAGTGGCGAATACGCGCGTAGTAATCACAAGGTCCTGGGTTCAAATACTAGGAAAATCAGTATGTAATTTAATACAATAATGTCTAGTATCAGATCTGTGTGACATAGTGCCCGGTAAAATGGCAATATTTCACCCTCCTACGTACACAATTACTGATAAATGCACTAATGGCCTTCAATGGTATCATTCTTGTTTTACGTGTACGATAATCCTTGTTTTGGAAAATCCCTATATGCAGCAACAATAACAGGACAATAAGATAAACATCACCTAATGAGGTCGCAATTTAAGTTAGTAAGATATTATTCCAAGAAATGTTTTCGTTTTTAAAGTAAGTTGCATTTTTAAAGCGTATGCCAAAGTTGTGATTTGCATACAAAATAGGGCCTACTGCAGGTAATCTTCCTTAGTGAATACAAACGTTAAGCTTCTTTTATACTATTTTTAATTTATCAAAATTGTTTTCTTTGTTGACATTTCGTGTGGAATATTGAAATCAAAATTTAAGGACCCACGACAATAATTAGTGTTGTAACTTTTAGTGCATATTGATTTATTCTTTAAACATATTATTGATGGTCATGAAATATAGAATCTTCTATTAACGGTACACTTATGATTTTGAGATGTAAATGTTTTATAAACTTTAAATATAAATATGTAATAAATGTATAGACATGAGTTTGTACAAAGTGTATTTAACGTAAAGGAGATAACATATTTAATACACGCTACATGACATATTTATGGGCCTAATTAGTGAAGATTTATAAGTCTAATATCGTATTTTGTAAACTAGCTGGCTTGAAATTTAAACTGGCATTATACTTCCTTAGCGAGCACCTTGACTCAAAAGTTAGATAAACTACAAAGCTACCTTTAATAAATAACAGGAAAGATCAAAGTAAATATTAATTGAGAATGTTTCATAAATTTATTTACATTATAACTTATAATAAAAACACTCACTTTAAACTAAAATATAAAATAAAACAAAGAAAAAAAAAAGACCTTAATCAAAAAGACCGCATCCGCGTGGAATGGTGGCAAGAATGCTGGCTGCGTTTCCTCGCTGAATAGACAGACCAATCTTTTGAGCAAGGAACGAGCCAGCCCTCTTGTCACCCGAGGAGGTGATCAGCGTAGGTGTTATTTTATTGATAAATTGTTTTGAAGCCGAACTCCATGGGCCCAATGTTTCTACGGCAAACGGCACAAATATATAATTGTTGCTAATAGCAGCATATTTGCGCCGTTTGCCCAGGTCCGCCTTCTCAGCCGCAGCTCCCGCCCTAGATATTGATTCCCTGAGATGGGACGGAGCCAATGTATCGACGCACGTGGCGTCCCATACAAGGGCCCGCCCCCGTTCCCAAGGGATCAAGGACATCCCATCGGGTCTCTTGCCATCATCACGGAAAATCCCCGCCGGTTCTAACACCGAAGGAACGTTGATGGTATCAAGAGTCCTTTTGATTATGTCATTGAGCGAGCCGTGGCGAGAAAACCTGCCGGCACTTTTGCGGCAAGAGAGCCCATGGAGTCCGGATCGATCCACCTCCGCTCCACACGGACACCTGTGTTCTTCACAATTGAAAATTAATAGTAAATGTTTCATATGAAGAATGGCCTATATAATGTGACCGCTTTAGCCCGCAAATCAAAAACGACAACAAGAACATACATAAATGTCACATTTCAAATTGTAGTCTTCTCCTCGAAATTATATAATTTTCAAAATTACACCCATTCAATACTCACTATAGAATTAACATTTTTATATAAATAGAACATCACGTCACGTGTCAAGAACACGTCAACTTAGTTTGTGACGTATATTAAATGTGTTTCTCGCATCAGTTAGCGTGTACGAGTGTGTATAACTATGTATTATATTATTGTTAAATGTTGATGCGGAATTTTTAAGTGAAATGACAATTTAAAAGTGTATATTTGTCTATTTTGCAAAACATGACGTTAAATAAACAAGCTTTATATAAAAATGTTTTGTTTTATTTATGGAACTGTAGTAAGTCACTTGATACTATTATCGCACAGCACACTGAGGTAATGTATATATTGAGGCATGATTGAATTTTATATATATATATATTTATAGATAACAACTTACTGAATTAAGTTTCGCAGTATCATGGTTTAGGTTTGCGGAGCCGATGGTGTAAAGATTCCGAAAAAGATAGCTGGTGGAGTGACCTAACTCAGAAAAAAAAATTATTTGGATGAACACTCTATTTATAATGGTTAAAATAGATTAATTTTTATTCCGGCTGCTGTTCTACTGACACATCAGTACTGTTTTCGGCCGACGATATGTATTATCATGACTATTATCCCAAAAGAAGAGTATAGAGTCTTTTGGAATATTGAATATCTCTTTTAAATGTACGGTAAGCGGCGGTAAATAATGAACATCGGCTAAAGAGGGAGATAATCAGCTACTTCTCTGTCTCTACATTATGTGACCAAAAGGTGAATAGGTGCTCTTGTCAGTCGTTGTTGTTACATATTGTACTGCTGAGTGACAGAGACGTAGCGCTATGAAGATAAAAGTAGCCGATTATCTCCCTCTTTAGCAGATGTGCGTTATTTTCCGCCGCTTATAGTACACTTAAATAAACTCCAATAGCCTACTTCAGGATATGAGCCTATTACCATGAAATGCCTAATGGATGTTGAATGGGTTTTCTTCTGTAACCACATTCTACGACATCTTCATGAAGTGGCAATATTCTACTACTCTGAAATATAACTGCAGGGGTTGCAGCATGAGGTGGCACGGGACTACCATTAATATGGAAACCGCAAGTGAGTTTGTCATGGTCAAAATTTAAGAGCGTTTGCCATCGCCTCGCTATAGCTACGAGCCAGCTGTTATCAATAGCATACTTGCCTTGTACGTGGTTGCTTCAATATAACATAGTATTACGTCGTTGGTCTAGTCACGAATAATGCGCTTTACGATCACAAGGTCCTGGGTTGAAATCCTAGGTCGGACAAATGTAATTTTTCTATCGGAAAATTGCAAGCATCAGTCCTGAGTCTGGAATTGTGCCCGGTGTATGGCAATAGGTTCACCCCCCTATTACATGGGACCTAACATCTTTGGCGAAAGTGGGTGCACGCAGTACACCTCCCCTGGAATATAGGCGTGATTGGGTTTAATCATTTTATTTTAAATGCTGGCCTTTAAAATTGGGCCCTAATATTGTCGACAAAATGTGAGCCCCACTTAAGAAATGAAGGCATGTGACGATATTCTCTCTTTTTTTCTTTTTACAAGCTTTTATTTAACTCGTACTGTTCGTATGTCTGTTTGTCTTTCGGTTCTAATTTTGTGGTCTATTTTTCAAGCACTTGTACTTTATCCGATTGTGCTGAAATTTGGCATCGGTATATAAATTCGGTGACAGTGCAATAATATGGTACCATGGAGCTGATCCGATGATGAAGTCGGTAGATGGCCAATGGAACGATCCAACTATTGACCATCATTTCACTGTGCTTGGGCTTGCTGGCTTATCTTGACAAGTACCATGGACCACGGTATTGTGTCCACGGGCTGATGTAGGAATCAGAAAGTGGCCATAAAAATTCCTCAGCTAAGCAGGATATCTAAGTTGTGTTATTGTTATAAAACTTGTTTTTAAAAAAGGTCTGTTTAAATCAAAAATATTTAGCCGAATTGAAAAGCGAACAGCGTTTTCAATTCGTTTTTTATATTCCGAAATCGTAAATTCGAAATGTAACTAGATGATAAAGGGTACCATTTGACCTCAATCCAAACTCAAAGTTACCAGCACATTAAATTAAATCATCTATTAAAGTACCTGCAATAAACATGATTTGTTTATGTTCCAAAACAAGTCCGCTATAACACACAACTTAATGCCATTTGTACGGATTATTTCTGCATCGGTGTTTGTTATGGACCATTGTTTAATCCTCCTTTATTGGCATTTATAACAGCAGTTTGCAATAGGTTTTTAGAGGGTCAAAGAAGTTCCGTCGAAATACTAAATAAAATAATATTCGAAATCAACGTTTGATTTAAAAAAACACTGACATATGTAGGATTGTGTCAGTTTTCGATGACGATGTTAGGTCAATAATAGAGGCGAGCCTATTGCCACTTTACCGGGCGCAATTCCAGGCTCCGAACTGATATTGGAAATTTTTCTATATAAAAATTATTATTTGTTCGACCTAAGATTCGAACCCAGAACCTCGTGATCGTTACGCATATTATTTGCGACATGACCAATGAGGCCCTTAAAGTTTGAACTTTGATTAACAGTAATAAAGTTCAAACTGCAAAAGAATTTACTCAGCGCTTGATGCGTTATTTTAACATAACTTTGAATTGCGTTATAAGTTTCGAGTTTGGTACCGAGTATAAGAAGTATGTTTCGTATAGTAACATATGTAGGTTACGTACGCACGTAACAGTTCACATTAGGTTTTCAGAGGGTCAAAGAAAAGTTTGGCCGAAATACTCAATAAAATAGTGTTCGTAATTAGTTTATATTCAAACTTTGATTAAAAGTAATAAAGTTCAAACTGCAAAAGAATTTACTCAGCGCTTTAGTTTGAATTATTGGATTGCGTTAAAGTTGGGAGTATGGTACCGAGTCGGGGGTTCATTCGGCAAGCAGACGTTAATCTAACGGAATTTCGCACAAATGCGGATGGATCCGTCGCCGCTACCCGCCTTGATACCGTTCCGAAACGCTGAGAATTATTTTCCGCATTACGAGATATCGACGCGGATTTGTAGGAGGTGAAGTGGCAGTTTTATATAACTTTGTTTTCTAGAATAATCGTGCTAGTAGCATGAATCGTGTAGTATAGGTTTATAACTAAATTATTTCAATCAATATTTATAGGAAAATGATTATTGATTAATTGGCGAATTATGCGCTTAGCGATCATAAGGTTCTGGGTTCGAATCGTATGTCGAACGAATTGTAATGTTCAATAGAAAAAAATCCAGTATCAGTCCGGAATCTGGCATCGTGCTCGGTAACATGGCAATGCTTGCCCCCTATTACATGGAACCTAACATTCTTGGTGAAAAGGGGGTGTACATATTACACCCCTGTCACCTCTGCTTAGGGAATATAGGCGTGACGATATTTACTACTGAAGATTAGGGATCTGCCGTGATTGATACAGATAGGTTGATCTCGTTTTATTTGTTCTTTCACACTCCAGGGCTCTAGCATTGTATACAAAGATAATTGGTAAAACACTGTTTTTTTAAAGAATAATTATGGAGTTTGGTACTCCTTTTCCACATAAATGACATTCGAGGCTCTGCAGCCCTGGTGTCCAGGCCGTAAAAAATGGGCTGCTCATCTTTGAAGCAATTCCGAAAGGAGACATGGCGTTCCTAAGTGACTCCACGCCGCCATGGGTACGCCAATGGTATGGGAAAAAGCTATTAGGCCTCTACAATATACGCTCGATCGAGTGGGGCACAAGAAATGGGCATTAGTGCATTCTATTTGAAGATCCTGAGGTCCCTCTACTGTATCGGAGGAGATTAACGCGGTGTTTTTAGTGTGATTAAGCTCAGTTTTCTCCGTGAAAAACCCCCTTTCACAAAGGATCCAGACAAAATTCAATCAAATAAAAGCTGGATTGTACGCCTGAAGTAAAATTCGCCAAGAGTTTTCCGCAAACGCTTTACAGATTTATATGTAAGTCGTAAGTTACGTCAGGATATTGCCACTAGTCTCCAGAGGTATGCCGCAGACAGTTCGCTACAGTACATGCGAAATGTCGTAATTTCCTGCGTACTAAGGTATTCGTGTGACATTCAAGCGCTTTATGCTTGATAATAAAGAATATTTTAGACCTTGACGAATTCTTCATGCGGAGCGAAACTCGTTTTTACCGTTTCTCTTTTTAAAATCATATTTGCAAATCATATTTATGGCTGTATGGCAGTAGTGCATGCGTAGATGTAAAATGTATTTTTTGTGGAGACCCAAACGTGGCCAATACTGCAATGAATAAGACTGGATAGAAGGTGTAAAAGCTTGTCTTTTAGATCTGAGTGTGGACTTGATTGCTTTAAATATTCAGAACCAATTGGAATTTTGATATTTCATTCCATTTACAATTTCGATACGTAGAGATTCGAAAATCTATACATACAAATTTTAGAATAGCTATTGTTTTTGCATACTAAAACGACTGAACGGATCTTAGAGAAACTAAGTATGGAGGTATCTTAGGCCATGGAGTAATGCTATCTTGGAAAGGCCTACCCACCTACGTCAAATTATAAAATAAGCGCGTGCGCAGCGACGGGTAACAGAAGTTTATAATAAAAGTTTAAAGAATATTTACGCCGTAATAATACTATGCTTAAGTTATCCCTGTTTTATTCGTACCTAGAAATTTTGCTTATACTTTATTTATTCTTAGCATAACATTTTATTACTATCGTCTGCTCGTGACTTCGTTTGCGATGCATCTTTATAAATTATAGAATACTAGTTTCTGCCGCGACATCGTCTGCGATGACTTTAGACACGGACCTAATATTTTACCGGGATAAATGGTATCCGGGATATAAAATATGTGTAAATCCAGGTAATAGACTATCTGTGTACCAAAATTCATCCAAATTCGTTCAGCCGTTTTTGCCTGATTGAGTAACAAACATCCGAACATACAAACTTTCACATTTGTAATATTAGAAGCATGTGTTATTCTGATATATAAGCTATATTATTGTAAGTTTTATCAAAATCCTTACAGTACTCTTTGCGTGAAAAAGTAACGAACATCCATACCCACATCTTCACAAACTTTCTCGTTTATAATATAAGTAGGATTCGTTTATTTGTATCACAGTAAATCTTCATTCGATCTCAACCTACGAACTACAAAAGAATTTAACAGATTCTTCATCCATTTGACGCTATTTACGTCAAACGCATCCCTAAAAGAAACATGATAAATTGTACGAGTTTTCTACGACATTGTCAGCAATGCCATCCGCAAATTTTACACACGAAAAGTCTGCAACATAGATGCGGTATGAAATATTGCCACTCAAAGGTTTCCCTTCAAGGCCTTTATTCGCTGTGACCAAACGCGACGCGATACGATAACTTCGAGAAATGAAAGCCTTGTTTAAGAAAGTGTTGCCTAAATTCCAGGGCTACCATAATAATATCTGCCTATACTGTTCCACTAAGATTCTAGAGGGGATACCCTGTATTGGCAAGCGCAGCGTAGGACGACCGCCTGCCAGATGGACCGACGATCTTGTGAAAATCGCAGGAAGTCGTTGGATGCAGGTGGCGTCGGACTGGTTACGCTGGAAAGCGATTGGGGAGGCCTATGATCAGCAGTGGACAAGTACAGGCTGAGATGATGATGATGATGATACTGTTCCACTAGTGCGTGTTAAGCAGTGATAACCTAGTGGTTAAACCGTTGCACTGCAAAGTCAATGGTATCGGGTCCACACCCAGGCACGCATCTCTGTCTTATCGAAAGCATATGCGTATTAAAAAATAACTATCACTTGCTTTAACGGTCAAGGAAAACATCGTGAGGAAACCTGCATGCGTAAGAGTTTCTCTAAGGTGTGTGAAGTCTGCCACCCCGCACTGGGCTAGCTAGGTGGACTATGGCCTAAACCCTCTCAGTTTGAGAGGAGGCCCGTGCCTAAAGGTGGGACAGTTTCTTAACAGGGGTATTATTATTATTATACTGTTCCACTGCTAGGTCAGGACATACTCCTCGCTATGCACGCGGACCCAGTGCGGTTTAGCGGAGGCAGGTTTGTGGCCACTTGCTGTTGGAACTTATCAAGCCACATTACATTAACCGGTAACCAGGATCAACGGCTTATCCGTAGCACCGAGATGCTCGAATATGAAATGCCATAAACGGTCACCCATCTCAGACCGACGAAGCCGAACGCTGCTCAAGGGCCTACCGCGATAAAAACGTGTTTTTGTACGGCATGTACTTCAAGTAGTATATGGATTAGAGACTTAATATATCAAAATATGATTTTGGACTCTATATTTTAGAGTCTGGTAAAAGTAATAATATTAGCCCTGTTAAGAAACTTCCACCGTTAGGTATGGGCCTCCTCTCAAACTGAGAGGGCTTAGGCCATTGTCCACCACGCTGGCCCACATGGGCTGCGGGTTGGCGGACTTCACACACCTTCGAGAAATTCTCAGGCATGCAGGTTCCCTCACGATGTTTTCCTTCACATTTAAGTGTGATAGTTATTTTTAATACGCACATGATTTCGAAAAGACAGAGATGCGTGCCTGGGTTTCAACCCGAGACCTTTGACTTTGCAGACCAATGGTTTAACCACTAGGCTATCACTGCTCATATTAAAAGGAATACACGAATAAACGAGATTTTCTTGATAGAAAAAAAATCGAAAGTCATCTCTATTGCTTCACATTTTCTAATTGCAACGCGAAACGCTGAAGAATAGAATTTACTTGAAAACATAAAGAATAATTGTAGCAGAGTTCTTGTAACGCAATTTTGGTTTTCATAGAGTAGTTTTTTTAGAAAATGTTAAAATTTGTTCCTGCAGATACGTCGTTTACTTCCGAGCGCGCGCTCAATATATTCATCCCTTATTTTTCATTTGTAACGTTATTGCATTACTGTCTCTCATACGGTGGAGAAGTGGTCAATCAACAGCAACATGCTGAAGCAGCATCCTGTTCGACTGCCCACAACATCTGATGATGAATTTTTAAACACCGTCACGCCTATATTCCCCAAGCGGTGGTGTCCAGTAGGTAGCAGAGGCGTCCTATGTACACCCGTCTTCCGCCAATTATGTTAGGCCCCATGTAATAGGGACGAGCCTATTGTCACATAGCGGGCACAATTCCAGACTCCGGATTGATACGGGGAATTTTGCAAGAGAAAAAATACTTTTGTCTGACCTAGAATTTGAACCCAGGAATTCTTGATCGCAAAGCACATTATTCGCCACTAGACCAACGAGGCAACGAGGGTGTTTGTAATTGGTATTTTCCATTCTTTCTGTAGTGGTCGAATAAATGCTTTTTCTTTCTTCGATCTACCATGAGGTATTCTGTATGCCACTGCAGTACAATTTAACGATTATATCTATAAATATCGTAACGCTTCGCGTTACGAGTTTAGTCGGTCATAGCGAATAGGGACTTTTCAGTAAGAGGGTAATGCTGCCTTCAGCTGTTTATAACGCAAAGTGTGATTGATGGGCCGTTATCTGGCGAGGTGCACGAACCCTTCCACCTTGATATATGGTCGATGCAAATTTTTCGGATTAAGGAATAAAAAGTGTGGGGTGTGCATTAGCTGATGATGGTTAGAGAACGGGTTTTTAGGGAGGTAGGTGTTGGCTGTGCTTTTGTGGTCTTATTTTAACGCTACACACGCAAAATGCGTAGAGGAATAGCTAATAGTAAGCTAAGCTAACTTGTCTCTACACCACCCCAAGGTAGACTGGCAGAAAATGCCTCAGGCATTAAGTCCGCCTATGTACATAAAAGTGCATAAAGAATAAATAAATAAATAAATAAATAATAGGCATAATGTTATATGATTGACTGGCTTTATGGGGTGCATTTTTTATATAAAAGTAATGCCAATCCTACTTGTGAAATGAAAAACTTGACATAATTAGGCACAACTACCAACTTATAAACGTATATGTTTTGGCTTGAAATAATTAGGCCTGAAGCCAAGGGAATCTGGAAGGGACGAACCTGTTACCACTGCCTGCCTGCCTATCCCGCAATGGACGACATGAAACATGATTTCACCCTCAACAACTTTTTTCTAGATACATAGGTATTTGGAAGAACAAGCGTTTAAGAATCTTGAAAAATTTACATTGTTATAAAGTAACCAAGATAGCCCGTTTTAGGTAGCATTTGACTATAACATTATTTTTTAATTACAACCGAACTTGATAGCTACTTTAATAATTAGTTATTTCCAATCTCATATGTTATTTCACGAGCAATTCGGCTGATACGTCATTTGTATTACTTAAGCCCTACACTGGCAGATAGCTTGGCGTCACAGATTTGTTCTCATTCAGTACATTAGCAATGGAAGCAGCTGTCGTTTGAGATTAGTACCCCTACCAAATGTAGTTCTAGTTTGTTATATAATAGTTGTATGAACCTTTCAGCCCACCATAGCTTTGTTCTAAAGTTTGTCAAGGGGAAATTTAACGGGCGATTACCTTATTAGTAAAGGATTAGGGGCTACCTACCTGCCTACCCCACAAGAGATCTAGCATGATTTTAAAGATAACGGGCTATAAAGTCATTTACGTCAAATAGTAGAATTATAACTTCAGAATTTAGTTTTCTTCAGAATATTTATTTTTTTAAATTAATTCAGGATTATGGTTTCGTGTACGTCTCCCTTACATCCTATCATAAAATGTTCCTCGCTACTTATCCTTACACTTTTTTGGTGGAAAGTGAAGCTACTCTTAGTAAGCCTCTTTGATAATGGATCAGTAATCATAGTAATAACCAGCCAATATTGTCCCATTGCTGGGCAAAGGCCTTCTCTCGGATGATGTTGATTGTGGCCACCTACTGTTGGAAATTATAAAGCCGTCTTTAAGCTTCCAATCAGGCTTAACGACTACCACATTGAAAAAATAACCGGGAGCAACAGCTAAACGTACCTTCCGTAGCACAGAGATGCTCCAATATGAAAATGACACAAATTGTCACCCATCTCATATCGAATGAGCCGACCGCTGCTTAATCTTCATCATTATCATCATCAAACTCTTTTGGAGCAAGGTGAGAAAGGCTCGAGGTGATTCGTCAGGCTCCAGAATGGAAAGGATAAAATCTAAAGATGGTGACATTCTTGCAGACACACAAGCTGTGCTAAACCGGTGGAGTGAATATTTTGGAAAAATGTATGGAGATGACCCGGATGCTGATGCCGCAGACGTGCCTAAAGGCGAGATTGCGGCACCAGAATCAACGGAGGACATCACTATGGAAGAAGTTGAATGGGCGATAGGAAGTATGAAAAACGGTAAAGCTGCGGGAGTAGACATGATATCTGCCGAGATGATCAAATATGGTGGAACTTGCGTCCGGGACGCTTTCCGGGCCCTTGCAAACCTTTGCTGGAGGACCGGTAGAGTCCCTACAGATTGGCGCCGCGCAGTCATAGTACCCTTGTATAAAGGCAAGGGTTCACAATATGACTGCGCCAATTACAGAGCCATCAGTTTGATCAGCTTGGCAGCCAAGGTGTACGGTAAAATTATTGAACGGAGAATGCGCGTGAAGTCCGATGGAATGTTGTGCGAGGCACAAGGGGGTTTCAGGTCTGGAAGAGGATGTTCGGATCAAGTCTTCTCACTCCGCAACATCGTAGAGAAGCATCTGGCAGTGGGCCGGAAGGTTTTCTGCGGTTTTGTAGATCTGGAGAAGGCATTTGACAGAGTTGCGCGAAAGAGACTTTGGGACATTTTGCCAGAGTATGGTATAGATGGCACTCTGTTGCGAGCCGTCCAGTCCACTTATGTGGACTGCAAGGCATGCGTACGGGTGGGTGGTAACAGGTCACCCTGGTTTGACGTTAAAATCGGCGTCAAGCAGGGTTGCGTGTTGTCTGCTAGACTGTTTATAATATATCTGGACAAAAGTCTTCAAAGACTGAAAGCGATGAATGAAGGGGTACAAATGGGTGACTTAGTGGTAAACCATCTACTTTATGCAGATGACGCGGTTTTAATAGCGCCAACAGCCACTGATCTGCAAACACTAGTCACAGTTATGAAAGACGACTGCATGATCAATGGCTTACACTTGAATGTGAAGAAAACCAAGATTATGGTTTTTGAAAGGGAAGAAACCAGAACGAATGTAAGGATTGTGGTTGGTAACGATGTGCTGGAGCAAGTGAATGAGTTTGTATATCTTGGATGCGCCTTCAGTAAGGATGGGAAATACACCGCTGACATAGAGAGAAGAGTGAGTGCAGGGAACAGAGTGAATGGTGCGATGGGAAAGCTAATCGGGAGCCGGCACTTAAGCCATAAGGCGCAGCTGGCCATACATAACGGAGTTCTTGTCCCAACGCTGTTATATGGTAGCGAGAGCTGGGTATGTAAGAAGGAGAATGAAAGTAGGATAAATGCGGTAGAAATGCGAGCTCTGCGGAAGATGTGCGGAGTGAAGCTGACCGACCGCATTAGCAACAGCATAGTAAGACAGCGAGTAGGTATGAAAGATAGTATCGGTGTAAAGATGAGAAAGGGCATGCTCCGTTGGTTCGGGCATATAGAAAGAATGCCAGAGGAAAGAATGACAAAACAGATATACAATGTGAAAGTGGAAGGATGCAGGTACCGGGGAAGACCCAGACTATCTTACCACGACCAAATAAACCGAGTCTTATCTGATGGAAAAGTCAGGAGTCTCCGTAACCGGCGAGCGTGTATGAGACGAACTATGAGAGTCGAGGAAGCCAGAGAGGTATGTAAGGAAAGAACCTGTTGGAACTCTGTACTCTCTGCCTACCCCGCAAGGGATCTGGCGTGAGGTTATAGATAGATAGATAGATAGAAAAAAAATGTTTTTTATTTTCTTATTGTCGTGTGTTGTGGTATAGCGTAATTATGGAAATACGTTAAGGTAATCGAAATGAGGCATTTGCCGGGATTGCGATAACGCACTAGTGGTTTCAGCGATACTTATCGAATGTCGTTAGTTGTTGTAATTAGTAGATAAAAAAATCAACTTTGAGGTGTTTACTTTTACGGATTTCTTGGAAGTAATTTGATACTGTACATTAAGTTTTCATGTTATGGAGTAAATTGTTTTTTTTTGGGATATGATTGGAAGTTTGTTATTGTTTTTATGATCAATATCGCTGTGTTTTGAATAAAATCTGAGTGTGCCTTTTTTATCCTTAAATTCTTTATCTTTTCAAACTGGGTAATCTCTACCACCCTCTCTCTACCCACACATTGTCAACAATATTAGACCGCAATCTAATAGGTAGCGAGCTTAATGCCACTATCGTTTTTTATACTATCTTTTCTGTCTGAAACGGCAATATCATCCCATATCTCACTCCTTTTTATCAACTTCATAATTCCTAAAAAAAGGCGATATCATCACAAATTTCTATCCCTCTCCTATTTCTACCCCTCATTTTACTTCTACTACAAATAACACGCAGTCCTCCTCGTGATGTTGTTATAAAAATGAATGCGTCCAGTGTCGCTGGTGATTATGTACCGGATGTTGTTCCATGGGAGGGCGCTGACGTCAATTTCCGGCGCGGGCGCTCCGGCCGGAAACTAGAAAAACACTTCTCTCCATACGATTATAATAGGACCCGCAGACTATATGAGTGATGTGGGGTACTTAATTTGCGTATATTTAGGTTCTATCGTTTGCCGTGACTTCGCCCATTTCAACTTCAAAATGGATGTCATATTGTCAGGCTTCCCTCAAAAATTGCCACGATATGACCGGTTTTGTGCTGTAAGCATACAGCGTTTAATGAGTGATCAAACATACTTACCTGTAAGTGATGTTCGATCATCATTATGTGAAGACAATGTCCTTTGATGATCACAAGTGCAGTCTCCTCTGTTCCTCGTACCGGTGCCACGATTTTCAAAGCATTAAAAAAATGTTTATAACGAAACGCACTCGCTGTTTTCCCCCTGAATGCGCTGTCATCTGTGAACTTCATTCCTTAAAAGCTACACATTGATATTATAATTTTTCCCGGGTAGAAGAGATAAGTTATTGAATTTACTGTCTCTGTGGGTTTGAGAGGGCTAGAGTGATCATCGAAGGACATTGTCTTCACATAATGATGATCGAACATCACTTACAGGTAAATTTGTTTGATCCCTTATTATATATCAGACGTTCTTTGATGATCACTAAAATTATAATATAATGTGTAAAACAAAATAGAGAATTAATAAAATCCTTGTTTTTTATCATTATTTCCTGCATCTTTAAATACCAATATTTTATACCCTGTTCCTTGACTCCTGAACATAACAATCCTTATTATTAAAAACAAAACAAAAATCAAACCCTTTCAAATAAAAAGGAAATACAATATTTAGACACTGTATATAGCAAAAAAAAACACTAACTATTACCTCCATCACTGATTCTGCCATTGAATAATGGTGTTGTAATTACTTGGTTAACTGTAAAAAACTCTGTGACTGAGGAGTCCATCCTAGTCCTTCTTAACTCTTCAATTGCTCTATAGAGTATCCTTTATCTATATACTAATACATTATAGAGATAGATGCTTTTTTGTATTGCTTCTTGTATGACAAAAAAATATTATTTACATTGAGATTTAATTGCACATATTACTCCTATGTCCCCAGCTTCTTCGTTCAGATTTTTTTTTAAATGTTAGTATACTTTTTTTTTTATAACAACGTATCCCCACACTATGATTTATTCCTGTATCGTGGGTGCGTTTACAAACATGAAATTTCACATACACAAATACCCAGACCAGAACAAATAATTGTTGATCACACAAAGATTTGTCCCGTGCAGGAATCAAACCCGCGACTATTAGACACAGTGGGCGGAGCGGCTCAAGCATTTAACTATTGCGCTAAATCGTGCGCTAATCTACGTTAAATTTTGTTTTGGTTTATCAGGTGTTATAATTTACTACTGATCATTATTAAGATCTATGTTAATAAACTGAATAAGAGAAATAGTTGACTTGTATCAAAATAGTTGTGTTCTAAATTTTTCAAGTCAAATTATTCTAGCACAATAGCTACATTCCAAATTAGATAAATATAAATTCTATTAATATTTTAAATGTGAAAGTTTGCATGTTTGAATGTTTGTTACTCAATCACACAAAAACGGCCAAACGTTATTATTCCGGGAAAATGTCAGGCTCCCGTCGAAAGTCAACGCGGACGAAGTTGCAGTAGCTAGTAGATAATAATTTCTGGTAGTTCCGACAGGTCTGTAAGAAAAGAATTTGTTAGAACATTGCACTCAGTAAATTAAGGAATCTTTTAACTCTGTCCTCCACAGCTAATGGAAAATCGTGGCACCGGTACGAGGAAAAAAGAAGACTACACTAGTGATCATCGAAGGACGTCTGATATATAATCACGTCATAAGGTCACTTCTGAAACGTGGTAGCGATCATGATGTTTAGATCAAATTTGTATAGGAAGCTTATGTGTTATTCCAACTTAAAATTTACCTATGCTCAATTTAATCCGACTCAGTTTAACCGTTTACAATCATCCAAAAATCAAAATTTTCGCATTTCTTCTTATATAAATATATTGCTTGTCTGTCCTTCCCATTATTTAGGGTTCGGTCTCTTTGTTTATTGCGCCAAGTTAACCTACCTTGCGATGGCAGTTCTGGAAATTGGACTAGCTTGAAGTCTTTCTTCATAATTGACCACCATTTGGAAGGTGGCGATTGCTTCTTTGTTCCGGCAGGATTAAAGTAGCTTAGGCGTCATGATCTTCAATACGACATTTAACATGCCCATACTATCTGAGGTGGTGCAGCTGGCAATCAGGGGGTTCTGGGTTCGAGTTTTAGGTCGAAGAAAATGTTATAAATTTTACGTATTTAGGGTTTCTCAGTAGCAATCCAATAGACTGTAATTGCCTGCTATTGCAATAGGCTAGCACCCTAATTCAACCTCGTTGGTAAAATCCATCATCACCAGGAAGGCTTGTCAGTGTTTATATTTGTATTTTTTTTACCTATGTATTATTACTTGAGGTACGTAGGTAGGTTTTACGTTCAAGCAATAATTCCCTTAAAAGCAACATATGGAGTAAAGTATTATTCACGATAAAGACGGATGGAACACTTTTGAAGTAAAAATATATATTCCGCAGGTAAATAAATGTATGGAACGGACTCGTAGATACATGAATAAGGTGGTGCTTGTAGAGTGATTGATATATTTTGCAATTTTTTTTTTAATCTAGACTAAGTACTTTGCCAGTGTTTTTTGGAGCTGTACTTGTCCTGAATAATATATTGGATTAAATGTTTAACGTGTTCGAGTATTCGCTATGGCGATTTTTGGGAAGGCTTTGTTCTGCCGTGTAGGATTTTTAGTTTTTATTTCATCGTCTGTTGACGGTTATAAATGATGGTGTTGAAACCGAATCAGCATCAAAATATTTTTGTTTGTGTAAACCATTAGAGTAGGTATTAATAATTCATCAGAAAGGTAACAAAGTCTCTACCAGCACCCCCGAATGCAATTCCTGTGGAAATAAACACCACGGTTACTCTTTTATTAGGTGGAGTCGAGCTGTTGTCGCGGTAGTTATTCATATTGTTAAGTTCTTCCACCTCATCTAGTTCCTTATTTTGTTATTATTTTGATTCTGTTATTTAAAATTTTATGTTTATTTTATTTAGTGACCATTTATTGTACACTACAAGGTAATAATGTATTGTTTTCTCGAAGGAACGAGCGGAGTCCTCAAACACAAGCAATATTATGCTTAAATAAAGACTCCAACTCCTGTAACATTTAGTATCACAAGTTAGAGAAATAAATTATACTAAAAAAAAGATTTGCAATAAAACTATTATTCGGATTTTATCGCGGTTTATTTTTGATTTTGAAGTTCCCGACGTTTCGAGTGCTTTGCAGCACCCATGGTCACGGGAGGAACTGAGGTGTTAGAAGTCTAAAAGGCATAGTTGTTCCGGTTTAGTTACACCGTCGCTCAAAGAAGTCTGCAGTCTATGAACATGTCCTTGACCGCACCCGCCATAACATCAGATTTGATAGACCACAAATCCTCGTGAAAGAACACCGCTTCCTACCGAGGATGGTTCGCGAGGCTATTGAAATTAACAAAACAACCTAATTTGAATAGAGAAGATGGCTGGGTGCTTCCATCGACTTGGGATCCGGTAATTAATATAATAAAATCCAAAACTAAGCATAACACTGCAAGACCTCAGGACCAAGACCGTGAACTCATTCTGTGTAGATCGGACCAACAAAAATAATTAAGAACAACTATGGCTTTTGGACGTTTAACACCTCAGTCCCTCCCTTGACCATGGGTGCTGCAAAGCACTCGAAACGTCGGGAACTAAAAAAATTAAAAATATACCGCGATAAAATTCGAAAAACAGGTTTATTTCATGTGTAATATTCGCGTAAATCTAAGAACTTAGTATAAAAGAAAGATTCTGTTGAGTACTTCGAGTACTTCGGTCACATCGCACGTAAAAACCCAGACAGTCTAGAAAGACAGTCACAGGGAAGATCGAAGGAAAGAGACCTCGGGGCCGCAGTCCGACACGTTGGACCGACCAGATCCGCTCAACGCTTAAACCCAAGTACATGTAGCTCTACACACTGCCGAAAATCGCGCAAGATGGAAAAACGTCGTGCAAAAGGGAATGCTGTCTGCATCCCGCATCGGAGGTCATGACCCTCAGCATTGAGGAAACTACGTAAGGAGGAGGAGGAAAAGAAAAATATATCTAACACCCATTTAAAGGGCTTATCACGAACAAGGCCTTAGCATGTAAAGTTGACGTTAGCGTGACGCCAGCGAGATGCAATGCCATCCTTGTAAATATTTAATACACATATATGAACGTGACAGCACGCTTACTCGATATCGTCACTTTAACGCCCAACCCTTTCTTGCCAAACCCTCTGATTGAAGCTGTTACGCTATCGAGTTAATATGCCACCCTATTCACATAACTAAATTTGTTAGATAAAAATGAAAGTGACAGAACACAGTCTGACAACGTCACTATAACGTCAAACTGTTCGTGCTAAGCCCATTGCTAATACGTTAGATTTTTGTTATTCTGCATAATTTACTTCTTATACGTATCATGAAAATAAAGTCCAACCAAAGAATAAAAAAAACCTCTTTGTAATACTACTACAAGGAAATATGCCATAGTTTGATTATGGCACTCACGAAGTATAAAGGTGACCCAAAATTACTGTTAATGATTTGAAAACTTTAATATCCAAAACAATTTTCTTTCTTATTGTCGACAAAATTACACCACGCGATCTGAACATACGTAATAATATGTATTACGTAATTTGCTTATAACGCCATTACCAAAATTACTAGCATGTGTATATAAAAGGTATATACAAGGTGTATCGTAAATAACGCAAGACCTCAGACACCCCGATTAGATAATTGCTTCACTAATTCAAACGAAAACAAATATCCAAATTTAAAGCTTTTTACTAACTTTTTAAGCACTTTTATACCCCAATAAACAATGAAACTTATACGTGCATATGTGCGTATTAAAAAATACGTTTAAGAAATGCATTTGAAATCTCCTTATTGCTTTGAATCAAGAATAAAATTAACGCAAGAAAGGAGTAACAGCATTTTTTGAAATTAATAATATAAAATATTATAAATTCAGTTATCGATTAAGAATAAACTATTTTCAGGTCTTGCATTTATTATGTTACACTTTGTAGATAAATAAAAATAATAGAATACGCTTACATTCCCCAACCGGAGGTGGTAGATGTGTACTATGGTAGGTCCTACAATAACGATGGTAGGTCCCAATGTAGGTAATATTAGACGAGCCCATTGCTACCTATTCGAGCGCTATTCCAGCATCAGGACAGAAAATTATTCGGTAGAAACAGCCAGTTTAATTTCGACTGGCTTGGGATATAAGCTCAAGTCATTTATACTATATATTTTGACGGACGGCTAGGTACAGTGAGTCGCTCCGCCCACTGGATCGAGATGTCGCAGGTTCGATTCCCACATGGGTCAAATCTTTGTGTGACCCCTAAATATTTACTTCAGTCTGTGTGTTTTTTCATGTGAATTTGGTGTTTGTAAACGCACCCACGAAACCGGAATAATTCCTTGTGTAGGGCTTCGTATTAATTTAAAAAAAAATACGTCACTAGATATTTCGATTTACATAGGGATCTACTATATGTTTATCCATATGAAGCGGGATTCCGTGCGAAGTAATTTTGTTAGTTGCTATGTCAAGACAGTCTCAAAAAGGTATCCAGTTCATCCAGCCATTCAATCCTGGATCAACTGCGTTTTAACCGTTTCGTAGATATAGTGTTAGACGCATACTTACTTAAAAAAAAACAACAAACAATGTACCTACAATGTACAATGTACTCACATAAAAAAATCTACCAGAACTAGACGGAGACATAAAACGTTCTTACCAAACTAAATGTCGAATTTCCTTCCGAATAGTAAACCTGCAAATACAGGTGATGTCTAAGTGTCACGAGACTTGAATGTCAAGTGAATCAAAGCCAGTATTTCGAAATAACGCCTCAGCAGGGCTAGCACGGGCGACATCTAAATATTCTTTATTTATTAAGGATCTCTAACAAGAGATGCACAATGCGTATTTAATTCAGCGATTACATGTTTATAGCGTATGTACTCCCTCAATTATAGGAAATATCAGCATGCACGTTATAATAAAGCAACTAAACAAACTTAATTAAAATTATGAATTACGAATCACGAACACAACGACAGCCAAAACGCGGCTGTGGTTGGATATACTTACCCGGCTGTAGCAACTCCTAGCTAGCAAATGTAGAACTTAATTTTAAATTATTAAATATATATGTTTTAAATTTTTGTTAGGGTTGTTTTAGAAAATTGTAGTATTTTGACGCGTCCTCATGTTGGCTGTGGTTGGAATCAATTCGAAATAAGGTCATACCCATAGTTGTGCTCTAATCGAAATCCGAAAGTCCTGTTCTATAAACTTTAATCTTATATCGGTCTAGTAAATAATGTATCGGTGACGGACGGCAAGACTATTTTGCGCGGCACAAAATTGGGATGGGAGGGATTTTAGACAAAACTCTGTATGTGTTTTAGGCCATGCAAAAAAAAACCCGGATACAACTAATGAGCTGTTATATAGACACATTTATAGAATTCCCAATTTAGTGACTACTATAAGAGAACGTGCGAAAAGATGGTTATCTCACTCCAAGGCGATAGAATCCGTGACAAATATTTGTCAAGTCACCTGTGGTAGCCCTGCAGGTTTGCGGCGCCTTACTGCCTAAGCCGGTTTTGGGGTGCGCCAGATTTGCGTGCAAAAATTATGAGAGAAATGCGGCTATAAGCTGTCGTGGCTTACCTTTTTGGTTCAATGGTGGAGGTGTGAAAGAGAGTTGCACTGGGAAAGAGTTTTGATAGAGATTTTTCTGTATCTATATCATCACGCAGAGCATAGGCAGAGTTCCAACGGAGATGTTAGATGGGTGGATAGCATGAATTATTTGCATTACACGATGGTACGTAAAGATGTAAATCATGTTGACTTTAGGCGATTCATTTTGAGAAAAAATAGGTGTTCCCACATAGAGCTTACCTCGCAAGTGACAATCATGTATAAATTTCCAAAATCCAAGAGGTGTGGACCAGAGTTTGACCCCTGGAACTAATGATTAAAAAGCGAGCATTATACACGACTTGGTCATCTGCCTGAAGTCTTAAAAGTTCCAGCAGCAGGAGACCAAAACCAATCACGCGGCCCCATCCGTAATGGGACCGCGTGGTGAAGTACCCTGGCCTGTCTCACCTTGATTTGCGAATATGTTCTGTGCCCAGCAGGGTGCCAACATTCAATGTTTCGCTAAGATAAACGGGTTTTACCCGGATCTTCGAAAGGCTTACATATGGTTCCAACACGTAGAGGCACTTTGTGAAAAGTAAGAATTATGTAAGTCTTCTCTTTAGATCAATTGCTGATAATGAAGGAACATACAGCAAACTGACTCCTGCATGTGCAACGACTACTGTAAGTTATGGAAAAAGAAGGACTATGTTGAAGAGGTTTGATGAATATAACTTATTTATTTTGAAGGGGCCGGAATAATATTTATTATTACTATCTTAGGGTATACCATGTAAATATAACGTCTATAAGTTAATAGGTATGCAGGTCACAAGTCCAAGAGACCCTAAGATTAGTCCAATCAACCTTGCCAAGAATATGTCAATTTGTTGGCTTGATCATGTGTTGTATTGATTCGGATAAAAGCTATTGCCATTTTGTACATCAAAACAAAGTACCTAATGTCATGTCATTGATGCCGAATTGAGTTAGGTGTTTTGGATACAAAATTGATAGAGGCAGGTAGTGCTAATAAAATGTGATTTATTTGGCACCAATTTGTTATTTTGGCACATGTGATCGATGTTTTGCCATGGTATTTTTTAGTAATTTGCTAATTGGGTGGATTGAATCTCTCGAGATTTTTATGTTATTATTGTTATCATTAAACGTCATTGTTTTCCCACTGGTGGGCAAAGACCCCCCTCCACTTTATTTGTCATCTCAGGCCAGTCCTTCAAAAAGACATCTAGTTCATTCTTTCATCTCCGTCTGGGCTTACTGCGTTCTCTTTTTCATCGACAACCATAACGTGAGGATCATTCAGTCGTTATTTTGGGCTTATTTTGTTGTTGTTTTAGGTTAATATAGAAAATAAAAACACTGAGTAAATGGCCAAGATAATATTAATAAAACTTATGTTGAAAGTTGTCAATCTCAATTTGTCTAGCTTTCGAGTTAGATGGCGAAATAAACAAATACTTCTGAATTACTTAAAAGTTATCGAATTGCAATTTATAGAGAAATATTGTCTTCGTTACTTATATGTATGATAATATATTGTGACACAATAAAAGGTACTTATGTACCTACGAGTAGAATACTGAATGATCATTTCCATCACGATTACAATAGGTTACTATTTATTACATAAATAGATGGATTGTTTAAACACAAGTCTGTGACTAGTTTGAGTTACTAGTAATGAATTACGAAACAGACTTCGGTCAAGACCCATCTTGACCTATTCCTTCCACCTAAAGGGAAATTACTAAGAGAGGCCTAGTCTAGTCTAATAATAAATAAAAAGTCCTAATTTAGTTATTTAAAGAGTTTTACTTGGAGTTTCTTTCGACATAACTCTGAGAATTGCCAAACTTAAGTAGCAGTGGGCGGGGCAGCTGATATTCCACATTTTATAAGTAATCTAAATACCTTTTGTGATATAGTAAATACATTGTTAATAGTTTCATCATCCAGAGTCTATACAAATATTATAAATGGGAAAGAATATCTGTTTCCTTTACACACTTTTGAACAGATTTTCATAAAATTTGGCAAAGGGATATATAGCATCCCAAAAAAGGAAATAGCCTTCATTATGTCTCAAAAAACTTTAGGGGATGAGTTATCTGGGAAACCCATCATTTCTCAAGGAATATGCAAATTCATAATCAGGCTTTTGGTAAGTAATAAACAATTGAAGAAAATCATGCGAAAAAAGTAGCTAGATGTACGCAACTGGTGATATTTTTGACCTAATAAATATGCAGCAGGAACCTAGAAATAAGACGCCTTGTCAGTGCTTAACTATGTACGTGGATAGAATTTGTATCTTTTACTTGACTCCTACTTAGGTTGCTCGTTACCTGTTCTTTATTTAAATTTTCCTGATTTCGTCAAAGTAAGTATGTTTGATATGAATCTGAAACGCTTAAATAATTTTAAGTATTTTGGCATTGTTAATCTTTTTAAACCTGTAAAATGATCAGTGGCAACAAAAAATATAGAAATATTTTATTTTTCATTACTATTTTATATTAATGGCCATTAATTTAAAATTTATGGTAATGGCTATTTACTGTATTAATATATGGCTAATCATCTAACCAAAGTAGATATCTTTTTAAATATATTTTAATAAAAAGATTTTTATTTTTTTCCAATTAGCATTTTCCAGGTTTAGAAAAATTAACAATTCTGACGACGATTTAGCGCAGTTGTTAAGAGCTTGAGCTGCTCCGCCCACTGTGTCTAATAGTCGCGGGTTCGATTCCCGCACGGGACAAATCTTTGTGTGATCCACAATTATTTGTTCCGGTCTGGGTATTTGTTTGTGAATTTTCATGTTTGTAAACGCACCCACGACACAGGAATAAATCCTAGTGCTACGTTTTTTAAAACGAAAAAAAACATAAAAAATAAAACGAAGATACTTAAAAGCAAATTTTTATTTGCTTTTTATAACATGTGTAGGAAAAAATATAGCGTTACTGGCCTGTTTTCTCGCATCAGCAAAATTTTCTGTTATGTCAGTATGATCCCAGTAAAAAAACAAACGTTCGATAAAATGTGGTCAGTAACTAGTTTTCCGGGAGAGTAACATTTAAGTGAGCCGGAAAAAGTAGTACTTTAGATAAGCTTTCTGTAACATTACAGACATGTCTACCGAACATTTATTTAGACAACGTGTATTAAAATTACCATATCTTCTGAAAGTTATTTGTTCCAAATGGTCAAGTGAATTATGGTTATGGTCAATACTCATATTATAATTCCAAGAATTATAATATAGAGAGTACAGAGTTCTGATAGGTTCTTTCTTTAAGGTCGTCTCTCGCTTCCTCTCGCGTTAATCTCATAAACATTCACTGGTTCGGAGACTTTTGACTGAGATAAATTAGTACGATCTATTTGGCCATGGTTAGAGTTGAAAATTCTGAAAGAATCCAATTGTTTCTTTCGCGAAAACACGGAAAATTCGTTTATTTTAGTTTTTTTCGTATTTTTGTTGAAAATTTGAAATCATGTGACTTGTTGAAAAATTAAGATGTTAAAGAAAAGAACGGACTTTATTGAAAAAAAACTATTTAAAACGATGTTCTAAACATTTACTATGTCGTTTGTCGTCGGTGTAATGTGGGTGTACAAAGTACACCTATTGTGGGTGAAATCATGGGTGTACATAGTACACTTCTGCCACCGACACGCGAGGAAATATATGTTTAGGCCAAAATAACATCCTCGGCGAAATGAGGACGTACAAAGTACACCTATCGTTGGAGAAACATAAGTGTACAAAGTACATCCACAATTCTTAACACTCCGCGTCGGTCTCACTGTGGCAAATTTTACACACTCATGTTCACGGTTCTGGATGTAAACGAAATAAACCAACGTTTTTTTTAAAACTTTCGTTTTTCTCCTGCATCAGCTGTCATTTGTTTTTTTTTTTGAAAGAAACCTGATACATTCTCGAATGTTTCAAGTTTTTCTAGCCATAGTAAGATAGTCTAGATCCTCCACTTTTGCATTTGCTATCTGTTTTGTCATTCTTTTGTTTCAATACATATCCATATTACCTTAGTAGGTAGTGGTCAGAGCACAGACGAGTAATTGCGGGTTTTATCCCCGGACAGGAATGTTAGTTTCAGTCTGGGTATTTGTGTATGTAAATTTCATCTGCATATTTTATACGCATCCATGCCACAGGTATACTTCCTAGTGTGAGACAACGTTTTAAATATATACAGAAACAAACCACCGCACTTAATTTTGTTACCAAAACTACTATATTATATGCAATATACTGGAGTACTCATTCACACTTTCTATAGCCCGGCTCTACATTTCACGCGAAGTTTGTGCTCGGCTTCGTCTGGGAAGCCGTAGTGGGTTCCACGCCCCCAACTAAATTTGTTCTCGTGCTCATTTGCCCAAACTACGCCATTATCTTGTAAACCTCATTTCCATTCGTAGAATTACTTAGAGTATTCTGTGGAACTGATGTTGGTAGCCAATGTTTGAACCATAACACTGGTACGTGTTTTTTAAAGATCTGTTCTTGAATATTTGCTAAGGTGGACGCTTTGTGTGTGTGTGTGTGTGTGTGTGTGTGTGTGTGTGTGTGTGAATGCTTTATATCTTTACAGCTTGGATGGATATTATCTTGATTATCGAAGTCTATATTTAGTTGCCTGCATACTTTTTTCAAATGCAGCCCTGCACTATGAGTTACTCTTACATGCCTGTATATGGTTTATAAAAAACAAATTAACGTCTAAAAATGTCTTGATATACTAAGATTTACCCCAAAATCAATCCATGTTAAAAATGTCCTAAAATACGCTATATTCTAACGATACGAAGGATATTTTAAAGTTTTGACTATTAGTAATTTATATATTTGGACCTGGAAAAGATAAAGTATTTGCTGAAGAGATAAACACCTAGGGGATCAAGGAGTTAGCATACTGCTGGATTTATGCAATGAAGTCTGGAAAACAGGTAAATGGGTCACTCAGTGTAAAGACACTCTGCTGCTTCCGCTTCAGAAAAAAGGCTCCATAAAATCATGCGGGAATTATCGTACATTGGCACTAATATCCCATGCTAGCAAGGTAATGCTCTATGTCATTAACAGCCGTCTGCAATCATTCCTTAAGTAGCAAATATCCAGCGAACAAGCAGGTATTGTAAGGGGTCAGGGCACAAGGGAACAAATAGTGAATGTTAGGCAAATAATCGAGAAAAGCCGAGAGTTCAATGTGCCGATTCTCATGTGCTTCATCGACTACTCTAAGGCATTTGATTACGTAAAGTGGGATTATCTGTGGACCATATTGCAGGAAACGGGTGTGCTCCAACATCTCATAGCATTAATTGCGAACCTATACCAAGACGGTCAATTCAGAGTGCGGGTAAACAACGTTATCTCAGGCTCCTTTAGGCCGGAAAAGGGTGTAAGGCAGGGCTGCATCCTATCTCCCATTCTTTTTAACATATATGGCGAATATATCATGAGAAAAGCCTTGGAGGAATGGGAGGGAGGAATCCCTAGCGGTGGCATGAAGATCAGTAATCTGAGATATGCAGGCGACACACATATTTCGCAGAGTGGAGGACGAGAGTAGATCAGTTAGACTAGCAATTAACAAGTCAAAAACCAAAGTAATGATTGCTGACAGAGCCGGTCTACTCTCTAGAACAGGTGAACTCTCGGAATTAGAATTTGTTAGCGAGTTTGTATACCTTGGATCAGGGAGGAAGTGAACGGGAGATCAAAAGAAGAACGCAAATACGTAGCCAAATCCGCAATGAGCAAACTGACACGCATCTGGCAAGACAGAAAGGTCTCCAATATCACCAAGATGAGACTAGTCCGAAATTTGGTTTTCTCAATCTCCGAATGAATCCTATATGGAGTAGAAGCGTGGACGATTCAAGCGATGAAACGGAAAAAGATTGACTCCTTTGAGATGTGGAGTTGGCGAAGGATGCTCCAAATACCATAGACGGCCATGAGAACGAATAAGTCTATTCTAGAACAGCTAGACATTAGAAACAGACTCTTAGCGATCTGCTATCAGCGTATTCTGGGATACTTTGGTCATATTGCAAGACGGCAGCCAGGCAATTGTGATAAATTAGGCAGGGTAGATGTTTAAAGACCGCGCGGCCGATCACCTAACCGCTGGCGTGATCAAATCACTACTCTCACTGGCCTCTCTACAAAAAATGCTCTTAGAGAAGCCGAGGTTCGAATCAAGTGGAAGGAAGTCGTACACAGGGTCATGCGGGCCTTTCAAGGACACGATCTTCAGCAATGAAGAGTACAACTGAAGAAGAAGAACTATTAGTAATTCTGCATTTACAGGCAATCATACTCGTACAGTTATACGTATTATAGCAATCCATTACACTACTCCTCTCATTGACCACCATTAACAATATTGGACGACTAAAGCCAAATAGATTATATTTTAAGAAGTTGGTAAACTTTGGACAGCTCAGGCCAACATGCTATTAAAACATCTGTTTATTCGTGTAACTGAACTCGCGAAATAATTTTTGAATCTAATTAGCGACTGCAAACATTTAGATAGAAATAGGTAAACTTGTTAATTTGAAGTGAATTCGCTTTACCTCATTTTATCTAAGGATAGAAGTAAACATAGTCTAAATTTTAGACTAGTTATACTTCATCTTTTAGACTAAAAGATGAAATAAACTATTTTGCGGATTTTATCCCGGTTTATTTTAATCATTAAGTTCCCGACGTTTCAAGTGCTTTGCAGTACCTATGGTCACGGGAGGGTCTGAGGTGTTAGACGTCCAAAATGCATAGTTATTCGGGTGTACGCTTAAACTTCTTAATTGTTTTATTGGTCCGATCTAAAAGTCAAAATAAACCCCGATAAAATCTAAAAAGAAGTTTTATTTAATCCTACTAATCTTATAAATGTGAAAGTTTGTATGTTTAGATGTTTAGACGTTTGGATGTTCGTTATTCAATCACGCAAAAACGGCTGAACGGATTTGGACGAAATTTG
The DNA here is from genome assembly GCA_905147815.2 of Phalera bucephala. Lineage (NCBI taxonomy): Eukaryota > Metazoa > Arthropoda > Insecta > Lepidoptera > Notodontidae > Phalera > Phalera bucephala. Next base: position 19,738,377 of record LR990621.1, read on the forward strand.
TCACACAGATAATCTATTACCGGGATTAAAACATAGGATGCTTTTATCCCGGAAAAATGTTAGGTTCCTGTCGAAACTCAACGCGGACGAAGTTGCGGGAAAAAAACTAGAGTGTAATATTTGCGTAAATCTAAGAAATCAATATCATCTGAAAGATATACAGCAGAATAAAAACCTCCCCCTAAGATCACCGCGATGCGATGATCGGCTTGTTGACCTTCACAAGGTCATTGGACCTCACTATTTATGATAATTTTTTTTTATATGAGAATACGTATCTATGAGAAAAATCTAAACGAGATAATAATAATTTTAATTTAAAAAGACCTTTTTAAAAACAAGCTTTTATAGCAAAAATTTAATGAATCTATATTTCTTAGATGAAGAGTGCCTGTGGCTTCCTTCCGACACCATCCAAGTCTAAAGTACTCGTCAAGAAAAATCCATCGAGCCCAAACACGGCAGGGTTATATTGAGGAAGATGGGTAGGTCCATTGACCACCTTTTGGATGCACCATCAGAACCTGAACACTATCTGGTTGTATAGTACTTGTCAATACCAATCTAACAAGACTAAACACGAGGGGGTTACGTTGTGTAGTTCACATGTTTCTATGGCCACCGTTCGAATCCATCATCAGACACCCGTCACATCATTGTCACCGGCTTTACAAAGGCCAAAATTCGGCTCAATCGGATACCTGAGCCGGTACTTGAAAAATGGATCATAAGATTTGAACCGGAAAGACAGACAGACAGACCGAAAGATATACGAACATTGTTTTGTGGTTGTATAAGTTAATTTGTGATTGTAAGACGTTTAACTTACTGGGCTACACACACAAAAAGCTATTGTGCCCATAGACCCGTATTTTAATAACGACATTAAACCAATACCACTTCCAAATCTATTACTAAACGCCTATCAATAACTATTAAAACTTGTTCATTGAAATCGATAACTTTGAGCTGGCAAGACTAGGGTTAAAAGTTGTCTGCAAAGACGTATCTAACTTTGTGACATGAGCACTACCGTATGCTATGCTGTAGTAGTGTCACTACTTAACTTTCCACAGTGAAGAATGAAACAGTAGTAAAATATTATTTAATTAAAATTAATTAAAAATCGAAGAGCGGTTATGCGGCATACTATGAGAGTGGAAGTTGTAAGTGAGAGAGTTTTGTAACAAAATAACCTGTAAGAACATATACTCATTGATATAGATAGATTATTTTAAAACCTGTCAAGCGTATGGCAATGCAAATTAATTATGTTGTAACTGTAAATATAATAATCTAGAAGCCGCGGGCGCGCATCAAATTGAAGCAACAATTAATACTCGGCGACCGTCGTGCGAAATAACGTGCTCTGCGCGTGTCAAATTAAATTGAATTATACCGTTTTGTGTCCTTTCTGCCTGTAAACATGCTGTTGAGATAAAAAAATAAACAATATATCTGTAATTGTCACAATAAGTGGCGCGTCCATTTTGTTAGTGTTGCTAGTATAACAATTTTATTTATCCCCACTTTTAATTGGTGAGGACTTTACAAATTCTAGGATTAAATTGTACTAATATAGTTAACTACTACATCATTAATATTTAGTTAACATGATGAAAATATATTTTTCCTACATTAAATTACTACAAACCCAAATAGTTCAAGTATATCTATTTCTTGATTTTAATATACATTAAAATACACGTTACCACAACAATGATTTTATAATCATCTACTCCAATGTCATCAACATTTACTCCAAAGAGTGGTAATTTTTCCGGGCTGCCAACATTACGCGGGTAGGAAGTGCGGTGAGTGCGGGACGTTTGTTGAATTTTTGGCTTCACCGCGCAACGTGCCATTATGACTGGACGCGCCTTCTGGATATATTATTTTGTAATCTGTAATATAAGAAAATCTTATTTGAAATTCAAATCGATTAAAATTTGAATTTAGTAGGTACAAATTTTGGTATTAGTTTAAAACTAACTTCACGATGAGTTGAGAGTGATTGAGTTGACTGAAAACTTGTAATATTGATTAAAAGTTGATCATAAAGAAATATAAAAAAAATACATTACAACGTGCTGTTCTGAAAGTTATGCTTCAGAAACCGTTCAGGTACTCCACTAATTCGCTTTACGAAGAAGTAGATGTCCTCAGAGTACGCCAACTTTTTATTCTTAAAGCATGTATGACTACCCATAAAAGTACCTGCAGCTCACCGGCCTACGACACTCTGTCACGGAAAAGAGTTTTTCAGCTAAAATTGCCGACAGTTAAATCCACTTTCGCTAAAAGATTCCAGTTTTATGTCTTTCCTTTAATTTATAACAAAGCTCTAACTCTCTGCGATTTGAAAAATTCTTCTTCATCTCAAGTAAAGGTCAAAGTCACCAACTGGTTGAAAAGTCTTGATTACGAGGGCACTGAAGCTGTTTTGTTACTATATTTTTAATAGTCTATAACAGTTTCCTTTATTTTCTCTGTGTAAGTTGTTATTGTGTTAATTGTTATTTTGATAATAGACATGTTATATTATTATAGTCATTTATGTTTACTCGTGGTAGGTAGCTAATACTGAGCTGTATTTTTTCAACATTTAATTTATTTCTTATATTTTTAATGTTTCCGTCCTCTTTTATTACGTTTATTTTTTAAGTCTTATTTCTTTTAATTGTAATACAAGATACAGGCTGAGCCTAGTTTGGGAACCCGTGGTAAACTTTTAAGGTTATGTAACGTTTTTGGTACTTACTAATTACAAAATATGTATCTTAATTCAGAAATAAACAATTATTATTATAGAAAAAAAAATTATTATATACTTATAATGTGTGTGGTGAAAAATTTGTGATCTCAAATATTAAAAGTACCTGTTGGGTGTGATTTGGTACGCGTATAGTTTTTTTTTAAGCTCTGGATGAATTAAAAAAGATAATACCACTTTTTTAAGCAGATGGAAAATATGAATATTATGAGATTAAATTGATGACTTGTGACAAAAAAATTGATTAAGATAGATACTTTCCTCACTTGTAAAGTCGGCCACTTAAATTAACTTAGTGACATACGGTGTATCTATACACTATGATTAGAATCTGTCTTACACCGAAGGGATTCTTGAAACTGAGTCAGTGATAGTCCTACTTTACCAACTGTACGGGATTAGCCCGGATTACTGCGGTCAAAGTGTGCTGCCGGAATATGTGAATTTAATTTGGGATACACTTTAGCCTTAAATAGCTCTTTAAGGGTAAAAATTGTTCAGAAAGAAGACAGTGTCAACAAAGTTGCTGGACTTTTTATTTTGTACTCCTTTTTGGTCCTAATGTTCGAGGGTGAGTCTATTGCTATGATTTCTAGTACATATTTAGACTGCTACTGTAAATTTAGTAAAGTGGGATTATTATGGGATTTACTTTATTCCATGAAGACTTCATACTCAGAACCTTGTGATCGTCAGCGAAATCCCTGGTCCAAAGGGTTTAATTTTGAAATAATAATATATTTATCCTTATATCGTAGAGAGGTTTCGGTATTAGCCATAGAAGGTCCACTGGACCACTGGATACCAGGACCTTTAGTCGGACAGGTAGAACTAGAGTTCTACCGACTAAAGGTCCTGCTAAACTCACTCCAGTACTACAAGGCGTCAATAAAATTTTTAGTAGGTCCTTTTATTGACGCCGTGTAGTACTGGTGTACTGACTTCAGTACTATACGGCGTCAATAAAAAGTTTTGTAGGTAGGTATTTGATTATCAAGATAGTAGTACTCTAGATAAATAAATAAAAAAGATAAAAACCGTGACGCCTATAGTTCCCAATAGGGGGTGGCAGCGGTTGACAAAGTGTGAGTGCACTATGTTCTGTCGACGATGCAAGGCCCCATGTTTTAGGGGGCAAGCCTATTGCCATATACCGGTCAAAATTCCAGACTCCGGACTCATACTGGGAATTTTTCATTATAAAAACTACATTTGTCTGACTTAGGATTTAAACCCAGGACTTGTGATCGCAAAGCACATTATTCGCTACTAGACCAACGAGGCAGTCCACTAGATAAAATAAGAATATAAGTCCGGAACGACATCGCAAATACTATTTAACGACTTTTATATATACATAGGTAACAAGGTCGAGGAAACATGTCGCTGTGATTATTTATATAATATATATAAAATATAATTGAATCGACATTAAACGTGTACTTAAAGTAATGTCGTTTTTAATTTATTACTCGTATATTAAAACCGAGAACATTTATAGAAAAGTACCAGTTCTCATGTGCTCTTGGCTAGGCAACATGAAATTAGCTATTGATAAGTGATAAGTGGTACTATTTTAAGAAAAAAAGAACAGAAATAAACATATTCCACGCCTGTTGTTCGGAAAAGATTGGCAGAAGTATGAGTTTGCGCTCACGCGCTGGGCGGGTGACTGTCGCCGTGCTCAAAGGCAACAGAATTTTTTTTTTTTTTTTTGTCTGACCGGCGGCAGCGCTGCTGGGCGCGTGTGGGAGCGGGATGGAAGTATGAGTGCATGCGGAATGAGGTGCCTGTTCTGACAGCAGATTGGGGGAGTGGGGCATGTTGCGTAATCCCTAGCACTTATTATGTGTTAAGTGCAGAATTATACAGTTATAATTTTATAACACTGCGAAATACTTGTTTTAGTTTGACTCAATGCTCGCACGTCACTTTGGGCCCTCATTGAAAATCAGCGCTGTAGCACGGTTACGACCGTGTTACAGCTTTTAGCTGAATGGGGAACCCATTTTGATGACAACATGTGTCCAGATTCATTTAATATAGAATTAAATACAATTTATTGTTTTTGCTTTGTTTTTGGACTGTGTGTGTTTATCAAAATAAATAAATTTTCTTTCTTCTTCTTTCTTTCTAAGTGTTTCATGAAAACAAAGTAATCATGTCATCTATCTTCATCTTCATGTCTACTTTTTATTACCAGTTTCCCAAAAAGGATGGTTGCATTAGTTATATTGGTCCTATTGCAAACATCCTCATTATTCAAGCGCGTGCGTGCGGGCGTGCATGCGTTCATACGTGCATGCGTGGGAGTGTGTGCGTTTCTGCAAAAAGCATGTGAAAAAGTGTGCTATTCGCTGAGAGGCCTTAACTAGACAAGTGGACGAGCGTGCAATGATGAACGCTCCATCTGGAAAAGTAAAGGGGAAAGCCACAAGATGACACGGAAAGTGGGTATCGTGCCCAAATTATTTATACGCCAATCTGAACAACATTACCTCTACAACTTTGCACTTATCACGATTTTTTTTCACATTCGAAAGCAAGTTCACTGATCCCCTGATTAGTCTGCACGAAAAAGTAAGTAGCGTGCGAAAATTAAAATTTGGTTTAGACTGGTGTACCTAAAATTTGACATCTTTCTGTGTAAAGTATGTGTATCAATAGCAGTTTTAGGGAGGTTCTCCTCCCTTAAATTGCTATTGATGTACATCCTTTAATGGTGAGTTATGTGCTTGCATTGCATATACCTAGGACTTCGAAAATCGCTATGCAAGCACATCAGACATCACTCTTCGTGAGATGAAAATAATGTTATTTTTTCTAGTTTTATAATCCTTACGCTTACAAATATAGCTGTGATAGCTGTGATCCACGCCATATCATGTGACGACTGTTTAGACATTTTAAAGCCGGTTTATGGGACAGACGGTGTTACATACTGCAATGAATGCTTGTGAGTTATTATTTTGATAAAAAGACGAATAAACCTAAGCAACAGCGCTTTTTTCAGTTATCGAATAGAAAGTAGAAATGTATTTGTCTAGTTATATATTATTTATCTATGCAAGCTCTGGAGAAGATGTGAGGAGTCAAGCTGACTGACCATATTTTCAAAAGCGCAGTAAGAAAGCGTATAGGTATAAAATATAGTAAAGGTGTAAAGATGAGAAAGGGTGGTGGTGGTTTGGACATATAGAAAGAATGTTGGAAGAAAGGGTGACAAAACAGATATACAATGCGAAAGTAAAAGGATGTAGGTAACGGGGAAGACCTAAACTATCTTCTCATAACCAAATAGACCTGGCAAAAGGGTTAACGCAACGTATACAGGGTTAACGCAAGACCTGAAAGTAGTTTCTTCTAAATCGGCAACTGAACCGATTCCAACTATTTTTAAAGTATGTTACATTTATTTTAATTATCAAAAATTCTAGTTACTTATTTAGTTCGCTGTTTTAAACAAAATTTCATTATTATTCAAAGCAATGCGGCTATTTTAAATGCATTTTTAATACTTATACTCCAATATGCACGAAAAATTAAAAGTTTCGATTTCATAGCTCTTATACTTTAGATTTTGTTGATATCTAAAAAAAAACCAATTTCGTCATTGAATCACTGATGATCATCAAAATTCTTAGGGTACTTCCTGTATTAGTACACACACAACAAAAAAAATGAATAGTCTAAAACTTGGAACTTTTACCCCCCAACTGCTTAAACTAGGGGATGGAAGTTGGTATGAGACTTCCGCAAATTTTGATGCTAGAGGTCTGAAAATCGACATAGGGGTTCCATCTTATAAATAATAATAAAATACATATTTCAGGCGTTTTAGTAAATCACCCCTTCGAGAAACTCTTAGGCATGCAGGTTTCCTCACGATGTTTTCCTTCACTGTTATAGCAAGTGATAGTTAATTTTTAATACGCACATGTTTTCGAAAAGACAGAGGTGCGTGCCTGGGTATGAAAATTAGACCTCTGACTTTGCGGTCTAACGGTCTAACCACGAGGCTATCACTGCTTATACTTGCATTATTAAATTTATGATACTTGCATGCTTGTTATAGTTTAGAATGCCAAAATAAAAAGAAGCAAAAAATGCTCTATGCGAAACATGACGAGCGTACTTTTTGAACTTATATTATGGGAAGCTCCCATCCATCCTATCGCAAGGACCTAAACTCAAATCAATATATTTTTCAAAAATTTTAAATGTTATTTCTTATCTGTCCTTAACCGCGTCGAAGGAGCCCACAGTATGATGTTTTACATAACTTGGCTTTTATCACCGAGATCTGAAAATCTCCTCTAGATTTTTCCTCTGCAAAAAAGAGTGAAAATAGGTAGCCAATAATACATCATGTTTTGAGCCTCAAAAGGGCTGATTAGGCCACCATTTCTTCAAGAAACTCTATAAATCCACGTTAATCTGGCTGTGAACTCTATAAAACTCTTTGACACGCCCAATATCTATTTTACGTATCACTTCCACTAGCGGCTCGCCCCTATTACATGGGACCTAACATCATCGGCGAAAAGTGGGTGTAATCTGTACACCTCTGCCACCCCCGCTTGGGGAATATAGGCGTGACGGTATTTTAATAATGACCTCACCTATAGTCTAGAACAAATAACATATCAATCAATGTCTATACGCCCTGGAGTAAATAAACGATAATTTCACGAATTGATCGTAACGGGCCAAGTTACGTGTTTAGTTAGTTTTGTCGAATAAGAGCTGTGCTTTGCCGTGGATAATGCGGAAACATTTTTGGCTCCGGAATAGGGTTGGCGCTCAGCTATTAGTGCAGTTTGTTCGACGGGATTTTAGTTTGATGAGTCATAAGTTTGTAATGCGGTACGAATGTTGTTTTTGGAATTGCTTTTCAATGTTTCTGTTTGAGTGTTTTAATTAAAAGCGGACTGTGTTGTTGCTAGCCATATACCGGGCACAATTCCAGACTCAGGACTTATACTGAGAATTTTTGTTAGAAAAACTACATTTGCCCAACCTAGGATTTGAACCTACGATCTCGTGATCACAAAGCAATGCGCTTTGCTACTAGATCAACGAGACAGTCGAAATCGTCATTAATCATGAAAAAAAACAATTTTTCGGATTTTATCGCGGTTTCTTTTTGATCCCATTACCATTGGTGCTGTAAAGCACTCGAAACGTCGGGAAAAATAGGTATAGTAGATAAATTCTGAAAAATTATTTAAGATCTCATTAAGTCATTAATCATTTAAAACTAATTTCTACAGTTACGAGACAGTATAAATGCGTAAGTTTGAATATGCTTTGGATAAACGCGGCGCTTTTTTTGGCAGTAATTTTTTTTGTCGCAAAGGGAACCCACAAAGCATTTGGCGCCATAATAGATTCTGTTTATGATCTGTAATCTGGTTGGAATAATATATCGATGCATATAGAATACAATCACAGGATCAGTTCACGAAGTTATAATAACCCGCCGGGTGTATTCATAGCGAATAAGCCCACCAGTGAAATTGAAACCAATAAAATGCTGTGAAAGTAAAACGTTTTTCGTGTAGTTGGGGAGTGGCAGCCCTACCGCGGCACGCTATTTGACAAGGGTTGTCATAAGTCTTCCGTGTACACGCGTTCTACGCTCCAACTATTTTGCGGGACACTTGACATGCTGTGACGTATATTGGTATTTGGAGACGCTGTGTTTTGTTTTACTAATTTGTTCCATCGTGCGGAACAATCCACATGGGGAAAATAGAATGACGTAAATCTTAAGTGTACGTGTAGCCTTACGAGTATTTCCCCGAATAGGTTGCGGAGATATTTGTGATGTTATTTCATTCAATGCGTTTGTAACCTTCCTTGCAATGAGGGGTCTATGTTATTAAATTTTTAATAAAATACTAATGGATAATGTATAAACACTTCAGTATCTATTTGTCGGCATTTACGGATAACGAGTAAGTTTTAGATAGATACTTTGCATGGCTATCACGTACCGATACCAAGTATTAGTTAGATACGATGAGTATATGATGTACTTGGAAGTATCATTTAAAGTGTATTGCGTAATTCTTCTTACTGGAGGAGGAGTGGAGGAAGCGAGAAAAATATGTAAGGAAAGAACCTGTTGGAACTCAGGTCTCTCTACGTACCCCGCAAGGGATCTGGCGTGATGATATAGAGATAGAGAGAAAATTAGCAAATCAACTTATGTAGGTACACATACATATCTTAAAAAAGTACCTTATATAATAACAAATTAACGAATAATTAAATGGTTTGTGTTTTACCATTTTACAAGTAAGATGTAAGTAAAAGAAATACAATAAGTGTATTACTTTGGAGTGTTCTACTTAGTTCACGTGAAGTATATGAGATACTTGACGTGATCTAAGTAGAATACAACATTAAATAACCGATGCCGTAACTCAACATGGATCTTTATGATGAGATTCTGTTGAATAAGCCAACGTTTTTTTTCTAGTTTAATAAAGCGAATAAGCTCTCGTAACAGAATGAATAAATTTAACTGTATACTTAACAGAGCACAAATTTATAACAATATTCAAGTCACGCTTCAATAAAAAAATAATGCCAAGAAATGAAAAATCCAGAATAAAAAATAGTAGCAATTTAATTTAAGCTTAATGGTAAAAATAAGCGGCAACGATTGAAGCTAACAAGACGCGACGAGGGCCTGAACAATCTTCTTAAGGGTCATCGTAGTCTGCCCTGATTGAGTCGAGAGCTAAGATATCGACAGATTTATTATTTCAAGAGACCAACTTATGAAAATTGGTAAATTTCCTAGGTACGTATTTAATTTCGCTTCACTATGTTTAATGTTAGGTGCTTTCTGTGTCATGGGTGCGTTTACAAACATGAATTTATGAACACAAAAATCCAGACCGAAACAAATATTTGTTGTTCGCACAAAGATTTCTCCCGTGCGGGACAAATTGAACCCGCATCAACTCGAACCAGTGGGTGAAGCTCTATACCACTGGACTAAGTCGTCCGTAAAGCAACTTCCTGTCTGTCAAGTAATTTGATCAAAGCAAATATTCTGTAATTATGAGGCCAATAAGGCACATTCTTACAAACTTTTAAAAAGGTATGTTGACTGTATTAACTTAACGAGATGATTAAAATTACCTACAGGCTAAAATTAATTCCACTGTAATAGTATTATCTATAATATTTCTTTACTTAAAAGCATTCGTTAGTCATGAATAGAAGTTTTAAATAGTAGTAGTCGTAATAGATCGTTCAATTTTTTTTTTTTTTTTTTTTTTTTTTTTAAAACGTTGCCCCACACTAGGATTAATTCCTGTGTCGTGGGTGCGTTTACAAACATGAAAATTCACGTACACAAATACCCAGACCGGAACAAATAATTGTGGATCACACAAAGATTTGTCCCGTGCGGGAATCGAACCCGCGGCTATTAGACACAGTGGGCGGGGCGGGCTAAGCCCTTAACCACTGCGCTAAATCGTCTGCGTTAAATTTCGGCTGGAAACCTTCGGCTTCGGCAAAATCTTCGGCCCATTTTTGTTGATGGTGTTTTGAAACGAAGGTGGTGTTTTAGGCCGAAGGCGGCAGAGGCCAAGGCCGAAGCTTTGATCGAACGCTATTTGCTACCTATTACATTTGACATAACATCGTCGACAAAACGTGAATGTAACAAAGTACAACTCTTTGTTTGGAGAAGGTAAATGTGAGTTGAGCGTGAATGTTTACGTTATACCTACCTAAGTAATGAATAATTTAATTGATTAATATACCCAAGAGTCGTAAGCACCGACAGCGGTCGTATACACCCCCGGGACCTAACCGAACTTTGAACATAATTATTGACTAGACACTTAAAATTAAGACGCGATAACTTCCAGATAACCCATGTCATATAACTTGGCGAATTAAGTTTCTGACGTATTTCGGGGGTAGGGGTATTATGTTAATAGATATTGAACATATAAATTTAGTGCGATGTTCCTTTTTAATTTATTGACTATCTAGCTAGCTATTAAGAAAACTTATGAATCTGAAGAACAACTTAAAAGTCTATGTAACCGGCGAGCGTGTATGCGACAAATTATGAAAGTGGAGGAAGACAGAGAGTTATGTAAGAAAATAACGTGTCCGAACTTTTTGTCAAAAACGTAGCCCCACAATAGGATTTATTCTTGTGTCGTGGGTGCGTTTACAAACATGGAAACTAACAGACCGAAACAAATAATTGTGGGTTACACTAAGATTTGTAGCGTGCTGTGTTCGAATCCGCGACTATTTGACCCAGTTGGTGGAGCGGCTTAAGCTCTTAACCACTGCTCTACTAATGTGGTAGTCGTTAAGCCAAGTTGGAACCGAGGTGAAACATTGTTTATAGCAATATCAGCCTAAATGTCCCACTGCTGGACAAAAGCCTTCTCCCACAAATCGAGGTGACAGAGATTAGGTCATACTCCACCACGCGAACCCAGTGCGGATTAGCAGAGACAGCTTTGTGGTCTGCTGTTGGAGCTTATCAAGCCGCATATAAGGCTTCCAACTTGACTTAACAATTACCACATCGCGTGGTAACCGGGACCAACGGCTTAGCGTGCCTTCCAAAGTGCAGAGACGCTCGAATATGCAAATGCTACAAACGGTCACCCATTTCAGTCCGACTGAGTCGAACGCTGCTTAACCTTCGTGATCAGTAAGAACAACGCGGTCCCAACATTATGTTTTTTTTATTTTGTTTTTGTTGTTTAGCCATAACTAGTTTTACTATATTATTTTGACCTTTGGATGGTATCTTTTTGAGTTGTTTATTGTAGGAGAGCATTAATTTAACGATTTCCATGTAGCTTAAATTTCGTAGAGAAACACGGACGAAATTTTGTTACATATTTAGATAAGCAACAGAGCGGGAATGTAGAAAATAAAAATCATAGAAGCAAATTTGTAACACTAAATAAGGACGGATGAAATTAATTAACATTATTTTTGTAGAGTACCAGCGCAGCTTTAACGCTACGGTAGACCTTGGCTTGCAGCCAGAGGGCTTAGTACAAAAAGATTAACGTTAGCGAGTGTAAGCGTGCTGTCACGTTCATGTTTATTCAGTACATTTGTAGTGTGACAAGGATGGTATATCAACTCGCTAGCATCACGCTTACGTCACTTTTTTGTGCTTACACCTCTCCTTATTAGGTTAAGGGTTACTTTTGTAACTATTCTGCCAGTTTAATGCCAGTATGAGTATCTAATTTTTGAAACATGAAATAGGTAAGTTGTGTGTGTAATTTTCGAGGGATGAAAAAAATATAGATGTAGAGTTGAAAAAATACAAATCACAATTTTGTATCTACCTTGTCTAATTTTGCATAGTGAGTAGCAAACACGGGGTTCTGGGTTTAAATTCCAGGCCTAGATCAATTAGTTGAGTGTGTGTTTCTTTATTTAATGTTTGTAAACACAACGATGATACAGGAATAATTCCCTATGAGCCTACGTTTAAAAAAACAGAAAGTAAACAATATTTTTTATCATACCTATTGCTGATATATGGATTTTGGAAAATTAATGTATTCTGCCTCTGACCAGCTTGTTGATACGGGCACGATAGTTTGTAATTTTACAAGCTTTTATTAGCTTGCAATGTTTATTGGTTGAGGTCAAATCTTGTAAGATGCATTAGAAAGATTATCCTACGGAGTTGAAATTTGACATGTTGGTTCCATACCGATGACGATGCATTTTTATGGTAAGCATGACCTGCTCCACACCCAGGATTGGCTCCAGACGAAGGAATTCCTCGACGGATAACATCATAAACACAATTTTGTATACATATTTAATATATATTGGTCGTTTTAAATTGTACCCTTATAAGGCTCTATAAAAGTATGTTCTTAAGAAGTATTTTTAAAATAAAATGTCGTCGTGGAGTGCATTTGCAAGCGTGAGTTCTTCATTGCGAACACCTAGACCGAAACAAATGTTAGTGGTTCACGCAAAGATTTATCCCGTGCAGGGTTCGAGAGCAGCGTGGCTTACACTATAATCACTGCACCAAGCCTTTGAGCCAGGAATTGAAATTTGCCACAACACGTTCACTGCAGGACATAGGCCAAAGAAGTATAAGTAGTTCATTTGCATTCTATTGCAAAGCAAGTTATGACTTTGTTAAGCTTCGTACCAAAAGCACCTGAAGTTTACGAGAAACTTGAGTTGTGAGGGTTTCCCAGTTCGTAACTAGGTCCCTACTTGTCAGTAAGTACTTAGGTGTTTATAGTAGGTAAGTACCTAATGTGGACTCTTGGAACATTCGTAATGAAATCTATCCAATTAACATTTCCAAGCGTAGACCATTACAATTTCGATAGGTGTTGAGAGTTGTTTAATTTTTAATAATTTTTTTTTTTTTTAAACGTAGCCCCACCTAAAATCCTAGTGATTTATTCCTGTGTCGTGGGTGCGTTTACAAACATGAAAATTCACAAACAAATACCCAGACCGGAACAAATAATTGTGGATCACACAAAGATTTGTCCCGTGCAGGAATCGAACCCGCGACTATTAGACACAGTGGGCGGAGCGGTTTAAGCTCTTAACCACTGCGCTAAATCGTCCGTAAAATAGAAGCTTTTATTTAATTTGCAATGTTCTTATGTCTGTCTTTCCGGTTAAAATGTTGTGATCCATTTTTCAAGCACTTGCGGTTATCCGATTGAACAGGAATTTAGCATACGTAAAGTGTGGGGACAATGCAAAAATATAGTCCCATGGAGCTGCCCTGATTATGGAGTCGGAAAATGGCCATAGGAGCATGTGAACTATACAACGTAACCCCCTATTGTTCGATTGGTATTAAGAAGTACTATGCAACCAGATGGATGGATAGGTGATCAGGGTCTGATGATAAAGCCAAAATTTAGCCAACGGAACCACCCAACTACTCAATATAACCCCGCCTTGTTTCGGCTCGTTGGATTTGTTTTGATGAGTACTTTAGACCCGGATGGTATCCAGGGTCTGATGATGGAGCTGAAAGAAAACCATAGGAACTCCTTAAATGAGCAAGATAATATCTTCGTTGTGTTTTTGCTTTCATAGCTATTTTTGAAAAGTCCTTTAAATTTAAAATTATTTTATTTTAAAAAATCTTATATTGCCTTATCTAATGGGTAAGATGCTCGTCTATGAGACCAACTGTCGTGTATGGGACATGCTGCAATTAATGCTTGTGAGTTATTATTTTGATAAATAGACAAAACAATCTAAGCAACATGGCTTTATCCAGTTATGAAATAGAAAGAAGTAAGGTATTTGTCAAGTTTCATTTTTTTCTATGCAAGCTCCGGTATTTTCAACAGCGTAAGGAGGCGTAAAGGTATGAAATACAGTATCGGTGTAAATATGAAAAAGGGTGATGGTGGTTTGGGCATATAGAAAGAATGTTGGAAGAAAAAATGATAAAACAGATATACAATGCGAAAGTGGAAGGATGTAGGTAGAAGGAAGACCCAAACTATCGTCTCATGACCAAATATACCGTGTCTTATCGGAAGGGCAAGTAAGAGTTTTCGTAACCGGCGAGCGTGTATGAGACGCATTAAAGCGAGAGAGGTCTGTAAGGAAGGAAGCTGTTGGAACTTTGTACTTTCCGCCTACCCATGATGGTAAAGACATAAGGTAATAAGAGAATCTTTTGCAGGGGTTGCAGAAACGTCCTATTATGATGGCGATCCTATTGCAATTACATCGGGCGAAATTAGCGTTGTATATTCTGAAAGAAAACTAATTGTTTCTTTCGCGAAAAAAAACGAAAAATTCGTTTATTTCAGTTTTTTTTCTTATTTTTGTGATTAAATTGAAACCATGTGACTTGTGAAAAAAACAAGATTTTTATGAAAAGAACGGGTTTTATTAAATAAAAACGGCTACGTACGGCTAGTAAATATTTAAAACGATGTTTTAAACATTTACTATGTCGTTTGTCGTCGGTTAAATGTGGGTGTACAAGGTACACCCCTGCAATTGCCGCTTAGGGAAACATATTTTAGGACCTACTGTCGTCAGCAAAATGTAGGCGTAGTAGTACACCTATCATTGGTTTACATAGTGTGGGCTTCTACCATCGCCGCGCGAGGAAATATATTTTTTCCGAACAAACATCCTCGGCGAAATGTGGGCGTACAAAGTACCCCTATCATCGGAGAAATATGAATACAAAGTACATCCACAATTCTTAACACCTTGCGTCGGTATCACTGTAGCAAATTTTAGCCACTCTGAAATTAAACAAAAGAAACCATCGTATTTTTTTTAAACTTCCGTTCTTTTTCTGTTTTATTAGAAAAAAAACACTTATTTTATGCCGCATCAGCTGTCATTTGTTTTTTTTTCGAATAAAACATGAAAAAACGATAGATTTTGAAAGAAACGGGAATGTTTCAATTTTTCAACACAAGGCGAAATACTAGTCCGCTGCAGAGAATTTTTCGGAAGTAATGGCCAAGTAGCACTTTTTTCGACCTAGGATTCAAAACTTATGATTGCTAGTACCATGTCTATAATGTACCGTGCTCCACCAACCAACGAGGCAGAAATTCTTAATAGAATATGATTTAATTCTGAATGTGAATATGCACTTCCAATTTTAACCACACCAACTTAATTTCCGCGAAGTTGATTCAAAATACCGTAATTACGCGAATCTATTCCATGCAGGTAGATGTTGTGAGTAGGTATAATCAGCAACAAAAGTCATAGAAAGCTTCTAGACTAATATTTCTGTTATTACCTTAATTTGTAATGTATGATTGTTGGAATTGAGTTCATTTATTATGTAAATATTAGGAAGTAGAAAGAGGTAAATAACACGTTTTGTTCCATCAGAATTACAGAAAAAGATATAAAAAAGAAATGTTTATTTATGAATTATTATGGTTTTTAATTGTTAGGTACTTTAACTTCTTGGATTATTCCTGATGATATTTGCATGCCTTAAGGCAGGATATGGCGTACGACCAATTTAATTTTAACATCCACTGTAACCAGCTTTCGCAAATAAACTGATTTGAACTTATTGAATTTGAAACAATAAGTGGCTTTATCGCTGATAGTGATATCTTTGAAGCAATCTTTTAAAGTATTTGTTGTAATAGTGATAATGAAACTTTTCGGAAATGCGATAATTTGGCATATAATAGGTAAGAATTGTTGGGCTAAGGCTCCCACTTACAAGTTCAAACTCCACTACGCGGGACTTTACATATAAAACGGATATAATTTAAGTCTTTTTGATAGTTGTTAGTTTCATAAGTTAACTACAACACAATAGAATATTTTAAGTCTAATGAAATCTCTTAGTAGAACAAATACATTTACAATATCTAGTCAAAGATTGTTTTAGTTGCTGTCCATGCTTTATTTGTAGGGACAATCTTTGTTACCGGGTCTGTTCGTGTTGTTGGTTATTTCGCGTAGTTACAGCGATTATGTGAATACGCCGGTGTACCGGAAGTCGGTCGGAATAATTTATTGTTCAGGATTCATGACTTAGAATATTACGAGGAAAACACTTGAGCTGATGTGGAAATATGACCTTATGTTACGAGTGGGTATGAATGAAAAAAATATACAATGTTACATCATGTTTATGTAATTGTAATGTTGGATTACCAGAAGTGCGTATAAATTACGCATTTCTGACCAAATAGTGCTATTAAACAAAAAAACAAAAATATTTTTTTTTAAATTTAACTTTTATGGATTTTTCAGTATTTGGGTTCTAATTCGAATTATAAAAAGATTGAGTAAATATATTGACAAGAGCAACCTAAAATCATGAAAGTGAATTTTGATTTGTGACATTATTTGAACGTAGGTACGAAGTGGGATGGACTCCTGGATCGTGTGAAGAACGGGATAGAAGCATTTATTAAGTAGAATTCCTTAGTAGTTAAAAAGTTAAAAATCAGCTCGGTTAGTTTTAGACCTTTTGTATCATTTCTTTTTTCAAGCATCTTCGTGCTTCAGAGAGCAGTTAAGGTTTGGTTAAATAGCCGACGGAGCGCGACGGGAGCGTGATGGAAGCGCTCAGCTGCCTTCGGTTGTGACGTTTGCAGTCGCGTCGAGCGGGGCGTCGCTGCGTGGCGTCTCCCGTATATTTTATTTCATTACAACTCCCCAAGCTGCGCCACCGTCGCGCTCCCGTCGCGCTGCGTGGGCTATGTGGCTAAACCTTATAAGTGGTTTGCCCCGTCACCACTTTCAGTGATAGTCGCAATCGGAAAAGAGTGTACCACGTATTCTGCTAATGAAATTCCCTCTCTACGGCCTAATATCGTTGCCTTCTTGAAAACCTGAAAAGGATACAAGAATACCTCCACCTAATATCACGAGAATCCCTGTAGCTCGTTCCCCGACCACATAAAACTAACAAAGGCATCGCAACTTCGTTACGAGGACGTCGTAACTAAGCGTAATTTGATAGCGCGGTAACAAGCCATCGGCTTGTTTATTTTATCGTGTGTAACAACCCGGAATAATCCTGTTCTAACTAATCTTGTACTGATAAATAACAAGGTAACTCGATATTGGGTGTCTCTATGCGAATATCTGTTCAAGCTATCAACATACGCCTTGGAAATGTAATCGAGTATTTTCTTTGATATCGATGCTAAGGTATTTTGATTACTGTTTGAGTGTGGGTATGAGGGCACTAGTAATGGAATGCGGCAGCCTATCACTCGTACCGCAACGTTACCTGCTAACAGTGTCAAAGCAAACCCCGCACTTAGATTATTATAAACTGTATACATGGGATTATATAGAACGGCTAGTTATCATTTGTTATTATCTTAAACTACACGCTTGTACTTATATGACTACGATTTGTGTTGGCTAGTTATTTATCATTCCTGAAAAATATTATTAATATTGCTATTATCATACTTTGTCCATTTCTGCGTTGTATATATAATATACGTAATATTTCCTACACACTTTTCACTTCACTACACATGACATATGCGCACTCAAAGGTACCTATATATTAATTAAAATTTTCGAGCTATATATGTATATATATAGCTCGAATATATGCGAAAGTGGAAGGATGAAGGTACCGGGGAAGACTTAGACTATACAAATATATGAACAAATAGACCGAGTCTTATCTGAAGGACAAGTCAAGAGCCTCCGTAACCGGCGAGCATGTATGAGACGAACTATGAGAGTGGAGGACGCCAGAGAGGTATGTAAGGAAAGAATCTGTTGGAACTCTATACTCTCTGCCTACCCCGCAAGGCATCTGGCGTGATGATATAGATAGGTAGATCGATATATAATTTTTATTATCAATTGATACTGGATTGATATCTGTAAAGACAGGAGGGTCCAGATGAAAATCATCGTCTCGCACTTGTGCCTGGCATTAAGCTGATCTGGATACCTATTTGGTTCAACCGTGAGACACATACTCGTGGGTATTACTTTATAGTGTTTCTTTTTTGTATTTTTTTTCTCCAGTAATATTTTTTTGTGATTTTGTTAGTCCTTAGTACGTTTTGTAATTGTATGGTTGAATTATTGATATGTATGTGATATATATCAGCTAAATATCGTGTTTCTCATGCTGTGACAAATAAAATTTCTTTCTTTCTTTCCAATCGACGCGTGGGTTATTCAAGGTCGAGAGGATTTACTTAGGATTGATATATTTAGCTTTGGATTGGAGATTCTATCTATCTATCTATAACCTCACGCCAGATCCCTTGCGGGGTAGACAGGGAGTACAGAGTTCCAACAGGTTCTTTCCTTACATACCTCTCTGGCTTCCTCGACTCTCATAGTTCGTCTCATACACGCTCGCCGGTTACGGAGACTCTTGACTTTTCCATCAGATAAGACTCGGTTTATTTGGTCGTGGTAAGATAGTCTAGGTCTTCCCCGGTACCTGCATCCTTCCACTTTCACATTGTATATCTGTTTTGTCATTCTTTCCTCTGGCATTCTTTCTATATGCCCGAACCAACGGAGCATGCCCTTTCTCATCTTTACACCGATACTATCTTTCATACCTACTCGCTGTCTTACTATGTTGTTGCTAATGCGGTCGGTCAGCTTCACTCCGCACATCTTCCGCAGAGCTCGCATTTCTACCGCATTTATCCTACTTTCATTCTCCTTCTTACATACCCATCTTTCGCTACCATATAACAGCGTTGGGACAAGAACTCCGTTATGTATGGCCAGCTGCCCCTTATGGCTTAAGTGCCGGCTCCCGAGTAGCTTTCTCATCGCACCATTCACTCTGTTCCCTGCACTCACTCTTCTCTCTATGTCAGCGGTGTATTTCCCATCCTTACTGAAGGCGCATCCAAGATATACAAACTCATTCACTTGCTCCAGCACATCGTTACCAACCACAATCCTTACATTCGTTCTGGTTTCTTCCCTTTCAAAAACCATAATCTTGGTTTTCTTCACATTCTTAATGGTGATTCATGATTAAAGGTTAATTCATGATTAAAGGTTATAAATGGAGTTATTAAGTTTAATAACTTTCAAAAGGCAGTTGCCTTTTGAAATTAATACATGTCGCAAATTAAGACCTCAATGGATGAAGCTTAGATGTTTTTTAATAGTAAACCTGGTGCATATTGAAAACTTGGGACAGTAGATTGTGTAAAGGAATCGAGTTTTCTCATCCTATCTCGACCCTACAAGGGATCTGGAGTGATGATATATATAGATAGAAGATTTCTCAAAAAACACTAGTATAATATATAATGAATTGTGGTTGCGTTTACATATGTTATTTTTACATTTACCAACTTGACCCAAAAATGATTCTAAGATATACATGTTTTTTCATACGGGACCGAACAAAAACTCTCAACGATTTTTTTCTGGCCATTGACCTTAACGACAATTTTATAAAGTGACACTCACGTAATAACAAGCGATTTCCTTAAAACATCCCGTTGGCAACCAATAGCATAGATCGCCGGCAATAAATCAACAATTTAGCGAGGCAATTTCCATAATTCACGGAATATCAAGTTACCCGCGCGAGAATAAAGAAAAAACCAATTTCCTCAGCTTGCATTACGCTGAGGGACGGAAGGAGGTTGGTGCGGCGCCCGCGTCCACACTGAGACTATTTAGATGATATCTGTACGTGGTGCTAGTCATCTATTATGATTCGCAGCGATACATGGCTAGGGGAAATCTATCCTGTTTTCATTTTTTATTGGAAATATTTGTTTCGGGGTGTTTGTGTTTATGAATTTGATATTTGTATACGTACATAGACACAGGGATAATTGGCATTAGTTGTATAGTCTTTAGAAGTAACCAGTGCAGTAGAATGGTACCACAAATTACTTTGAATTTACCCGTAATGTATAAATCTGAGCAATCTTTTCGCACACTTATCAACATTTAGGAATCTATCTATCTACCAGGTAAATAAATATATATACCAATGATCACGCCTAAATGCCCCAAGAGGAGTACACCAACTTTTTGCCGAGGATTGTAGGTCTCACGTTATAGGGCGTAAGCCCATTGCCATACACCGGACACTATTCCGGTCTCTGGACTGATACTGGGAATTTTTTGATAGCAAAACTACATTTGTCCGACTTAGGTCGGATTTAACCCAAGACCTAGTGATTGCACGCGTATTATTCGCCATTAGACACACGAGGCAGACTTTACAATTTCTTTTACAAAATGCATGGTAATCAAAGTTCTACACACGTTTAACAAAAAGTATCGTAAATGGATAGCTGATAAGCTATCCATTTATGAATCATATAACAAAACAAGTCCCAAGTGTGTCCGCGTCCTTACGAAGGTGTTTCGGATATGAGCGATTATTCAGGGCCGCGATAACAATGGAGTAATAAATTATGATTGATGAATGCCCCGGGGGAGCAGTGTGCACACCTCTTTACACACAATAATAATATTTATTCGTTGCTACTGGTACATTACGTGTAATTACGGAGGTAGTTGCTCAGCGCAGCTCAATGGTGGAGTTTTAGCGCCATCTAGTAGGTTATTATTATATTTTGTTATTTTTTTTCTGGTAGCCGCCGATAGGGGGCGTTGCATTTTCATAGCTTTTAAAGTTTAATTTTGACAGAATTACTTAATTCCACTCTTATACTTAGTGTCGCTCGTCGGTTCTTTCTTTCACATAACATATCAACTCGCCTTAAACATAAGATACGGTTTCGACTTGGTACGATAGTGAGAGTGGGCTAAGCCCGAGAGGTAAAGAAGAAATTGTTAGAAACCTATAGTTTTTGCCTACCTCGCAAAGGATTTAGCGTGATGATATAGATTGATTAGAGAATTTCTAGGAATATCCATGTTCATGTAGAAATAGTTGAGATCTCAGTAAAATTGTGAAAACAAGGAGTCTGAAAGCGATGAATTAAGGTGTACAAATGGGTGACTTAGTGGTAAACCATCTACTTTATGCAGATGACGCGGTTTTAATAGCGCCAACAGCTACTGATCTGCAAACACTAGTCACAGTTATGAAAGACGACTGCATGATCAATGGCTTACACTTAAATGTGCAGAAAAACAAGATTATGGTTTTTGAAAGGGAAGAAACCAGAACGAATGTAAGGATTGTGGTTGGTAACGATGTGCTGGAGCAAGTGAATGAGTTTGTATATCTTGGATGCGCCTTCAGTAAGGATGGGAAATACACCGCTGACATAGAGAGAAGAGTGAGTGCAGGGAACAGAGTGAATGGTGCGATGGGAAAGCCACTCGAGAGCCGGCACTTAAACAATAAGGCGCAGCTGGCCATACATAACGGATTTCTTGTCCCAACGCTGTTATATGGTAGCGAGAGCTGGGTATGTAAGAAGGAGAATGAAAGTAGGATAAATGCGGTAGAAATGCGAGCTCTGCGGAAGATGTGCGGAGTGAAGCTGACCGACCGCATTAGCAACAGCATAGTAAGACAGCGAGTAGGTATGAAAGATAGTATTGGTGTAAAGATGAGAAAGGGCATGCTCCGTTGGTTCGGGCATAAAGAAAGAATGCCAGAGGAAAGAATGACAAAACAGATATACAATGTAAAAGTGGAAGGATGCAGGTACCGGGGAAGACCTAGACTATCTTACCACGACCAAATAAACCGAGTCTTATCTGATGGAAAAGTCAAGATGGTAACCGGCGAGCGTGTATGAGACGAACTATGAGAGTCGAGGAAGCCAGAGAGGTATGTAAGGAAAGAACCTGTTGGAACTCTGTACTCTCTGCCTACCCCGCAAGGGATCTGGCATGAGGTTATAGATAGATAGATAGAAGAAGTCTTACTTAGACTATCTTGACCGCAATGTTAGAAAAGCTCTTTTAATACTAGGTGACTGTTAGTCTCCATAAGAAAAAACTCTGTGATATTAGTAAACTACATTGGCCTTCTTGCTTTATAATCCTTAGTCCAACATCTGTTTACACTACAAGTACAACAAACATAAGCAATGAATATTAATCACAGTCGTCCATTGAAAGTAAACAATAAACTGGAACCCTGAGCGAACCCTGGACCATTCTAGTTCCGACAAACAACATTAGTCATCTGTCACGCGGTACCCTTCCCGACAGAGGCAAACATTTTATGAACGCTGCTTCGAATGGATATATTACATACGAATAGCTCAGGGTGTTGGAGTGATGCTGCCAGCTTAGAAAACTTCACTTTACACACAAATCTGTTCTTCTTTTGAAAAAAAGCCTAAAGATCACAAAAGTGTTGTTAGGTATAGTGAATGTGATTAAATTTGGAATTTACAAAATGTTCATAGAAAAATAAAATGTATCACGTTAAATTTCAATTTAGGAATTGAAGTTAGAGTTTTTTCAAAGGTTGTATAGGGCAAAGGAAAATTAAATGTTAGCAACCCTGAGTTGGCAGTGGGTCATGAAATATAAAATTTATGACAAGGATATGGTGAGGCTTAAATGGGAAAGGATTTACACCACGAACTACGGAATTTCATACGCCGTGATTTACACTGAATAAGAGAAACACTATTCTTTATGATGCAAATATATATAAACACTGGTCAAAAAGTGAAGTGGGCCTGCTACCTTAATACTGGGCTGGATTTGACTTTATACCCAATTTACACACTGCCCACTGCGGTGTGTGAGAGAAGGTAAGTCATATAAACGCGCCACTTAGGCTGTACTTCCCTTCCCACACGGTCACTGTGTGGCGCTACCTTCATGGGTGGCCATACCCACTCAGTGTGGCCGATATAGAAATTTTTATGGGGAAAAACTAATTTTGGAAAGAAACTTTAGGATAAAACTCTAAAGAAATATACATATTACAAATAACATAGGAAAGCTAGTATGAAAATTGCCTTGGGGATATTTTATAAAAACAATTATATTTCGGGGAAAAAAAAATCTGATGTTGGGAGTTTTTGCAAATATAAGAGAAACACAGAGCGATGCTTGAAGTGCGAAGGGAGTATGTGAATAGTCGACGCTGCCGCGGTATGGCTCTTTGATATAGGCGGGAAGCGGCGGCAGTAGCAGTGTATAAACCGAGTAGGTATTGGACAATGAATGGGCAGGGAACCAAACTAAATTAATTAAAAAATAGCTATATGGTACATGCGAAAATTATTGAGATCACATTCTGCGCTACAGTGCATTTCCGATCCAATAATATTTTTGATGATTAGAAAAGATCATACGCTCTATATACTAGTCGATTCCTAAATAAGATGGACCTGGCTCTGGTATAACAACCTTTTGGTAAAATTGTGATGCTATTGTAGGTACATATTTATGTACGTACTTGGACCAAAATAATAGTCTTGTAGCAATTTTCATGTTAAACTATGCTTAACAAGCTCACAAATATTTAACCTTCAGGTGATAGTTAAAGTCAATACTGAAATATTTCACTGTAAAGTTTTCGTACAATAAATGCAGTAAAATATAGAACACCGGTAGCGGTGTTCTATATTTTAGGCGTATGCTTTTATTCCCTAAGCGGGAGTGGCAGAGGTGTACAGAGCACACCCACTTTTCGCCGCCGATATTAAGTCCCATGTAATAGGGGGCGACCCTATTGCCATATACTGGGTAGAATACAAGACTCCGGACTCATACTGGGAATTTAATTTATAAATTTAATTTTTAAATACTGGGAAGCTACATTTGTCCCACCCAGGATTAAAACCCAGGATCCCGTGATCACAAAGTGAAGCGCTTTGCCACTAGATTAACGAGGCAGTCAAAAATATAGAACAGTAGTTTTAAAATATACGTTTTACTCAATAATAATTTTGACAGCACAGCAAAAAATAGTTTAGGCTACTTTTCTGTGTATACTAAGTGGCAAGTACAACATACTAGTACATTAATATACTGTATAATGAAAAAAATGCATTCATGTAACTAAATGATCTAGATCAATCAAACATCCTACAGGTGGTCCATAGTAACTTAACCTCCTTGTGTAAAAGTACATAGGTAAATGTAAATGTAGATCTCCATGGAACAAGGAACATTTGTAAATTAACAACAAAGTACTGATAAAACAGATATACAAAGCGAAAGTGCAAGGATGTAGGTACCGGGAAAGACCTAGACTATCTTAGCATGACCAAATAGACCGAGTCTTATCTGAAGGACAAGTCAACAGTCTCCGTAACCGGCGAGCGAGTATGAGACGAATTATGAGAGGGGAGGAAGCCAGAGAGGTATGTAAGGAAAGAACCTGTTGGAACTCTGTACTCTCTGCCTACCTCGCAAGGGATCTGGCGTGAACAACATTCAAAATAAATATAAGTCCGCAATTTGAGTAAACGATATGTATTTTCTAAAACTTTATCAAACTCCGCATCGCATTGCGTTCACTGTGCAAAGCCCATAATGCGTGGTACTAAAACTTTCAGCATAAAGATGTTAAGTTATACGTCGTTAGCTGCTTTAGTCGGTTTAAAACTTCGCCAAAATGCGGTGCGAAGAATGTTGTTGTTGTAAAAATACGATGTGGCTCTTTTTAGTCGGAATTTCTAACTTTCTGAATACTTTAGTGTATTATACATGTTTGTTGACTAGATAATTTCATTGGGCTTTGTTTTGTTCTTTCAATATTGGTATTGGAAATGGAGAAAATCTTTTTACTAAAAAACTTTTAATATAGACTATATTGAAGGATTTGAATGTAACTATCTAGTCGAATACTCTATTTAATTGAAATAAAAACAAGCTAAGAGAAAAAGGTGATGATTTAGACACTCATGCGGTTTAATCGGGCATTCAGTTCCAACTTGACCAGGAAAGAAATTAGTTGAAATATGTAGACGACCTTAGTCTAGAGTACTCTTTATTGTACACCAATGAAATTACAATTAATAAACAACTAATTACAGACTAATATGTACAATTGGCGGTCTTATAGCTAAAAGCTATTTCTTCCAGACAACCAATATTAACCTAGTAATATTTGTATTTAAATAGGCTGTAGCGACATCTATACATCGCTACATATTTGCGACTACCTACCAATTGATGGTGCTGACGATTCGCCATACATGTCTAGAACGCGATATTAGAGTACGCACAGCGTGTACGTATATATACAAGCCCCTGACAACAACTCTCGGGGAGAGTGGCAGGCTCCGCCAGATACAGCACCCGTCTGGCTGGAAGATCTTCCCTTTGACAAATCCTGCCACAACGTTCCTGCCATATTGGTGACCACCGACACGGACATCGAGCAAGCCTTCTGCAGAGTCATCGTCATCGTACATCCCTCCACAACAGGTCGTCCAGATTCAACAGCAGCAGTCACACAGCAAGCCACTAGTCATGCTCAACGGACCATTGGCAGCTTACTCACAGGCGACATGGTTCGGTGACTCTTGACACTCAACCGACTCAGTGGACTACAGTCATCACATGGACTTCGCCACCAACAGTCGATACTCCAAGCTCAGCCTCGACTCCGCAGAATACGCGCAACTCGGCACTTGCAAGCTCATCACTACGAGCACGACGCAGCGACTTCAAAGAATCACGACCTCCGGTCTCGGAGGGGAGCCATGTAGCGACCCCTATACATCGCTACATAGTTGCGACTACCTACCAATCAATTGAGTTTGTTGATCTCAACCACTAGGTCTAATCCAATTAATTTTATGGCCTGTTGATTCTTTTATACTGTGTTTATTCACATCATCATGATCTAAAATTATTGAGACCCTATAAGTGTTCAAAATAGTATGTATACTAAATGTACAAATTGTGTCATTCTGCATTCGAAGTGTGCTAACTCAAGAAAGTTTTAACAAAACTTAGCGGAACGGTCTCAACTACCTACATTTCAAAATAAAACTAATTGAAATTATGTTCCCGCGTCGAAACCTCTAGCCCCGGCCAAGTTTGAGACGATGAAAGCTGCACCGAGTTTTATTATCTTAATAAAAAGTAGACGAACAGCTTGAGGTTATTTCTAAGGGCGATATCGCACTGAGTAGGGATGCGTCGGGGCGAATAAATGAATCTATGTTAATATTCAAAGCAAAATAAAAGGCTAAAAGGGTGGAAGGTGGATGCGTACAGCAAATAACCAGTCGTTGTGATGGCCTTTGGGGACACTTTTGTCCTGCAGTAGACGTCTTCGGCTGAAGATAGATAGACTAAAGATCATTTGGACTTTGATGAACTTTCTGGTTTAAATATCATAGAGGTTGATTTTGGATAGAGACCCAATTTACTGAGTTCGGGACAGCAGTCTAGAAGATGGAAATAATTTTAGCGTGTAACGTGTTATAGAGCTAATATTCAGTAAGAGGCAGTTATAAAAGAAACTCAAGCGTTCGCATTCCTTTTAGGCTCGCTAGTTTCACGGCCGCCCTATTGCTTGGTAAAGCTATAAAGAACCCACGCCAACAGGTTAGTCATTCACAAACATTATCATAATTATTATAATCACAGCAGCTGAAAGACATCCACTGCAGGACAAAAGCCTCCCCTAAAGATCTCTACTACAATCGCTTTCTACTGTACGTATTCAGCTTTACCTGCGACATCGGTTCACCTTGTTAGGGCCTGCCCACTCCATGTCTTCCGGTACGAGGTCACAAACGAACACACACAAAGTTTTTTTAAGTGAATATGTTTTCTATCTATCTTTCTATATCATCACGCCAGGTCCCTTGCGGGGTAGGCAGAGAGTACAGAGTTCTTTCCTTACACACCTCTCTGGTTTCCTCCACTCTCATAGTTCGTCTTATTACACGCTCGCCGGTTACGGAAACTTTTGATAAGACACGGTCTATTTAGTCATGGTAAGATGTTTTCATGTATGGGAATTTAAAATACGTTAATATTATGTTACAAGATCTGTCCCCTAAAGAGTTTTTACGTCTAAGTAATTCGTGACATCAGATTTTAATGATATAATTCCTGATCTAGATCCACAAAAAGTTTAGTGTGCCCTTCTCTAACAGTATGGTTATTTCCCAAGTGTCTCAGGGCGGATTTAAGTTTGGTAATTAAAAGTGTCGGTTCGTTAGAGCCGTGCGGTGAGTGCTTGTTCTGTAGCGAGGCAATTTGCTGCGCGCACGGTCTGTTGCCGCGACTGACGCGGTTGTACTTTCAGAGTAACATAACAACACGTTTTCCAACAAATTTGATGTGCTTTTCAACAAAAAATATACAGCTTAAAACTGTGATTAAATTTTAAAATAGTTGTTAGGTATCTTAAAAAAAATAGGAATGCGTTATTTGATTTAAATAAATTTTTAGTGGAGGAAAAATAGCGGTCTATGTTTGGTAAAGTCACATTGGTGTTAGCAATTGTATTTGTCTTGTGTCTTTTTATTATGTTGGTGTACCATAAAGAGTTTTCTATTCTATATTTGACGCCGATAGAAATGGTTTTACTGTTAGTTCTATATTTTCGTTTGCACGTCTTCCTGTATACAGTCTATCATATCCAAAATGTCTTAAGTTCTTTAGTATGCTATTATACATTGAAAGGGATAAGTGGTAGATACTCGTACCAAGTACTACGCTCTTCGTCGCACTGTAGCAAATTGATCTCGCGAGACAAAACTGTCTGACTGACCAACAAAAATGTTTGAAATTACCAAGTTCCCAACTTTCTGTCAAGTCACATAGCCTAAAATAGGCACTCAACCTTAATAGGGAGCGCCATTAATTTCCTGCGAGATGCCTTAATGCTTTCGTCGCCGGAAAAAAATTGCCAGTGAATAGGTGAGCACCGACCGCGGGACCCACTGGATTTTTTTATCACTAATTCCTCTGAAAAAGCTTAGCGTCGAGATGAATAAGTAAGCAAATTGTAAAGGTTGCTATGTTATTATTAAATTTTTTTTGTAACGCAACATGGTTTATCTTGAAGAAATAATTGCTAAACGTGGTTTTACAAAGGATTTGTGTTGAAACATAATTTTTTTTTTTTAAACGTAGCCGAACACTAGGGTTTATTCCTGTGTCGTGGGTGCGTTTACAAACATGAAAATTCACATACACAAATACCCAGACCGGAACAAATAACTGTGGATCACACAAAGATTTGTCCCGTGCGGGAATCGAACTCGCGACTATTAGACGCAGTGGGCGGAGCGGCTTAAGTTCTTAACCACTGCGCTAAATCCTAACCTATGTGTGCCCGGATGTAACAGTCCGTTACACATAGCGGTGTAATTATTGTTTTCCAGTGGTAACCAATTAAACGAGGAAAAAAAGAAAATAATTATTTCAGTGTAAGGTCGGCGTAAGGATGAGAATGGGTATGCTCTTGGGGTTCGAGCATATAGAAAGAATGTTGGAAGAAATAATCTCAACGCCGCTTGTATGTCTATACAATGTGAAAGTCGAAGGATGTAGATAGCAGGGAAGACCTAGACTATCTTACTATGACCGTGTCTTATTTGAAGGGTAAGCCAAGAGTCATCGTAATCGGTGAGCTTGTATGAGACGAACTATGAGAAAGGTGGAAACTAGAGAGGGCTGGAAGGAATGAACCTGTTGAACTTTGTACTCACTGCCTGTTTGCAAGGGATCTGGCGTGATGATATAGGTGGATAGAGAAGGTTCAAACACGGTCTTAGTTTGCTCAAATTAGTTGCTTTTTTTCTTTAGAAATTTAATTCAGTTTAAAGCATTTCAGTTAATTAAATAGTATAAAACCCTGTGCAGCAATAAAGACAAATAAGTTTCATTTGAAAAATTTTGCAGTTGATTCATCAAAGAAAAAGTTTAATCCAGCCCACGGTCACATAAATTTCTATCTGACGAAACGTAAAATATAATTAAAAAAATTAAGCTTCAATAAAAGACATCTTTACATTGAGATAAAAGAAAATAAGAATACAAGGACAAACAAAGACGAAAAGCTCTTTTTATTTACCACGTAAGTCATAAAAATATGTGGTTTTATATACGAGTGCTTTCAAGTTCGTGGTAGAGAAAAAAAAAACTCAAGAAAAAAGAATAACGCAAGTAAGTCGCGACTTTGGTGACGGCTGCAGCGAAGTTAACCGTACATTTATATTGAGTATCTGATTAATTAAAAAAAATGATTTTAATTTAGTGTTGTAAGAAATCATCGCCAATCTCAATTTTAAGTGCCAAGCTCAATCTCAAAACACAAATTTTTATCCAGAATTATAAAAATATAGTTTGTACCCTCGATGTGCTTTGAAATAAAAAAAAGTATAAATATATGTAAGCATTCATTAGATTAAATAAAGTCCAACAATACAATCATAAATATTCAGAAAAAGGCCTTTAACATATTTTTCTAAATTTCTATGAAACTGAAAAGTAGCATCTGAGTACTATTTTTCCGGATTTTAAGCGTATTTGGTACAAAAAGCATAAGCTTGCAAATTTTAATATCATAAAAGTCTATTAAACGTCTATTATTTATCGCTTAAGCACAGAATAGGCCGACAGCTCTAGAGGAATAAGCCATAAATGAACCACCAAATACAGCCTTCATGCAATAAGAACATACTTCCTATGTATCTATTTACTCCCTTTTAAAACCGTAGCCTTATCGTAGCAATGTTGAGACACACGCTCCTCTTGAAGTACGCAGACCTCCACTTATATTTCCCCGTTCCTTCTATTCATGTCTCTTCGATTGGAAAATTATTCATCAAATCAATGCGATAGGCAGACGGCTCTGCAAGCGGGACTCGTTTCTCGATAAAACCCGGTAATTGGCCTCTTTATATAAAGAAGTAGCAAGCAACGGAGGGGAATCTCTCGAACATTTATTTTTCCTTTTGCATAATATTGTTACTCTTTCTGAGAATAATGAACTGAGTGATAATATCCTACTATTATTATTAATGTAAAAGTTTGTACGTTTACATATTTGGATCTTTGTTACTCAATCACGCAAAAGTGGCTTAACGGATTCGAATGAAATTTGGCACACAGATAGTATATTACCCGTATTAACACACAATACTTTTTATCTCGGCAAAATAGAAGGTTCCTGCCTAAAGCCAATGCAGACGAAGTCGCGGGCAGAAACTTATATTCTTAATGGGGGTTGGAGAAGTGTATTGTGTATACCTACATTTTGTCGACGATGTTGGTTCCCATTGTAATATCCATTATATTGGGCCCATTTCTGTCACTGTCACTCTAAGGATTTGTTGATATAAAAACCGCAATAAAAATCGGACCTAGGATTGGATTCTAGGACCTAGTGCTACTTTAGGCTAACAAGGTAGTCAGGACATAATATTTTGATTTATAAAATAACAATTATAAGCGTGCTTGCTTGTGGCACAGAGCGACCGCAGTGTTTTTTGCGATTATTTTACTAATTACACCAAGGTTAAACAGTGACTAGGCTCTACCGGGACAAAATAAAACGTTGAATGGACTGTATACTACAGGTTTAGTTCAGGATGCAGCACGGCGGGGGAGTGACGGGGGCGCGACCTAACGAGTTGTAATGTACTAAATCGTACGGGAGACGACACAGCGCAGCCACGCTTGGCGAGAGTGCAAACGTCATGACCCGCCGCCGTCGCGCCCGACGCAGTTACAAACGAAACATGACGGGTCAAAAATGCGCGTGCGAGCAGCACGCTAGTGTTAAGCGGCCGCTGGGCTGGCGTGACGTCACGCCTGCGGTGAGACGGGCGCGCCGAGCTGCCGACCGCCGACCGAGCGTCAGCCAAATGCCTCTATCGTGCTCGGTCGGCTATTTGACCAAACCTTTATTCCGCGGTAATAGAAGCGTCTTGTGCCTAGCTCGTCACGTCACGATCAGCACAGTGGTGTGGGCGGCGTCCACGTCGAATAGCCGATGTTGGGCCCCCTGCCCTGCGCCCGCGGTCCCCAGGCTTAACTATAGTGGTGGTACCGCGCCGGCAAGCAGCGTTCGGCTTGGTTGGCCTCAGATGGCTGGCCGTTTGTGGCAGCTTCGTATACGAGCATCTCCGTGCTTAAGAAAGCACGCCTAGCCGTTGGTCTCAGTTACCTCTTAATGTGGTAGTCGTTAAGCTATGTTGGAAGTCTTATATGCTTGGTATGCTTATATATACTATTAGCCTTGTTAAGAAACTGCCCCACCATGGGGTACGGGCCTCCTCTCAAACTGAGAGGGTTTAGGCCATAGTCCACCACGCTGGCCCAGTGCGGGCTGGCGAAATTCACACACCTTTGAGAAACTCTTGGGCATGCAGGTTTCCTCACGCTGTTTTCCTTCACCGTTAAAGAAAGTGATAGTTAATTTAAAATACGCACGTAAGGTGCATACGAAAGTATTTTCGTATGCACCTCTGGGTTTAAACCCGAGACCTCTGACTTTGCAGTCCAACGGTTTAACCGCTAGGCTATCACTGCTTGGTATGCTTATGGCTTGGCCTTATACGCTTGATAAATTTGAGGAGCAGATGGTCACAACCTGCCTCCACCAATCCGCATTGGGTTCAGGTGATGAAGTACGACCTAATCTCTATCTATCTATCTATCTCTATCTATAAACTCACGCCAGATCCCTTGCGGGGTAGGCAGAGACTACAGAGTTCCAACAGTTTCTTTCCTTACATACCTCTCTGGCTTCCTCGACTCTCATAGTTCGTCTCATATACGCTCGAGAGACTCTTGACTTTTCCATCAGATAAGACTCGGTTTATTTGGTCGTGGTAAGATAGTCTAGGTCTTCCCCGGTACCTGCATCCTTCCACTTTCACATTGTATATCTGTTTTGTCATTCTTTCCTCTGGCATTCTTTCTATATGCCCGAACCAACGGAGCATGCCCGTTCTCATCCTTACACCGATACTATCTTTCATACCTACTCGCTGTCTTACTATGCTGTTGCTAATGCGGTCGGTCAGCTTCACTCCGCACATCTTCCGCAGAGCTCGCATTTCTACCGCATTTATCCTACTTTCATTCTCCTTCTTACATACCCAGCTCTCGCTACCATATAACAGCGTTGGGACAAGAACTCCGTTATGTATGGCCAGCTGCGCCATGGCTTAAGTGCCGGCTCCCGAGTAGCTTTCCCAACGCACCATTCACTCTGTTCCCTGCACTCACTCTTCTCTCTATGTCAGCGGTGTATTTCCTATCCTTACTGAAGGCGCATCCAAAATATACAAACTCATTCACTTGCTCCAGCACATCGTTACCAACCACAATCCTTACATTCGTTCTGGTTTCTTCCCTTTCAAAAACCATAATCTTGGTTTTCTTCACATTCAAGTGTAAGCCATTGATCATGCAGTCGTCTTTCATAACTGTGACTAGTGTTTGCAGATCAGTGGCTGTTGGCGCTATTAAAACCGCGTGATCTGCATAAAGTAGATGGTTTACCACTAAGTCACCCATTTGTACACCTTCATTCATCGCTTTCAGTCTTTGAAGACTTTTGTCCAGATATATTATAAACAGTCTAGCGGACAACACGCAACCCTGCTTGACGCCGATTTCAACGTCAAACCAGGGTGACCTGTTACCACCCACCCGTACGCATGCCTTGCAGTCCACATAAGTGGACTGGACGGCTCGCAACAGAGTGCCATCTATACCATACTCTGCCAAAATGTCCCAAAGTCTCTTTCGCACAACTCTGTCAAATGCCTTCTCCAGATCTAAAAAACCGCAGAAAACTTTCCGCCCCACTGCCAGATGCTTCTCTACGATGTTGCGGAGTGAGAAGACTTGATCCGAACATCCTCTTCCAGACCTGAAACCCCCTTGTGCCTCGCACAACATTCCATCGGACTTCACTCGCATTCTCCGTTCAATAATTTTACCGTACACCTTGGCTGCCAAGCTGATCAAACTGATGGCTCTGTAATTGGCGCAGTCATAGTACCCTTGCCTTTATACAAGGGTACTATGACTGCGCGGCGCAAATCTGTAGGGACTCTACCGGTCCTCCAGCAAAGGTTTGCAACGGCCCGGAAAGCGTCCCGGACGCAAGTTCCACCATATTTGATCATCTCGGCAGATATCATGACTACTCCCGCAGCTTTACCGTTTTTCATACTTCCTATCGCCCATTCAACTTCTTCCATAGTGATGTCCTCCGTTGATTCTGGTGCCGCAATCTCGCCTTTGGGCACGTCTGCGGCATCAGCATCCGGGTCATCTCCTAATCTCTATTACCTGGATTTATGAGAAAGAGCCATTACCCAGTTGCTAGACACTGATTTATTAGGAGTCATGCGAATATGGATTTTATTTATTTCTTTTGACGTCATTAGAGTTTCAGAGACAGTCTTGCTGTCGTTTAGGTTCATCGTTATTCAGCACTTATTCTTAATAGTACATTAATAGATTCAAGGCTCTATCTTTGAAATTATGGCTAGACGCATTCAGTTATATTTTTAATGTCCACGTTTCATCGTAATGATCTTAAACATTCCACGCAATAGTGAATAACCCTATTGCTATTCTACGAAGTTGATTGATAGATTTCTGATGTATTTCATTTAGTTCGTCTCTTTTATGACATTTACGAGAAGATTGAGAAGCCGAAAGACGTCCATTGCAGGACAAAAGCTTCCCAAAAGGACTCTATGATGACAAACCATGTTCTGTACGTATTCAGCTTACCTGCAACTTTTATTAGGTTATCGGTTACTCTACGTCTTCCAGTACGCGGTCGCCACTTAAGAACCTTTCTGCCCCAATGGCCGTTAATTCTATTACACGCAAAATATATTTTTTCTAGACTAGATTTAGACTAATTTTGTTGTCTGTCTGGTAATCTGCCTATCCCGCAAGGGTTCTGGCGTGATGCTATATACAAGGTGTAACATAATTAACGCAAGACCTGTAAGTAGTTTGTTCTAAATCGGCAACTGAATCGGTTCCAAGTATTTTAAAGTAATTTTTTTTTTAGTTTTCTTAATATGCCGTTACTCGTTTTATTCACTGTATTAATCAAAAATCAATAATTTTTCAAAGATTACAGACACCTCAGTACCCATACAAAAGTTAATTAATTATTAAGTTTTATGGTTAATGTGGGTACCAAGGAGCTTAACGAAATGGTATAAAACTTCCTAAAATTGGAAGTTTGATTTTCGTTTTGAATTCTTAATGCAATAATAACGAGACTAACGAGGCAGGCTAAATCTATATCACTCTATAGTGATATAGATTTAGCCTGCCTATATGCCGTCTATATTCTGACGGACGATTTAGCGCAGTGGTTAAAAGCTTAAGCCGCTCTGCCCGCTGCGTCTAATAGTCGCGGGTTCGAGTCCCGCACGGGACAAATCGTTGTGTGATCCACAATTATTTGTTCCGGTCTGGGTATTTCTGTATGTGAATTTTCATGTTTGTAAACGCGCCCACGACGCAGGAATAAATCCTAGTGTGGGGCTAGGTTTTATTTATAAACAAAATACCACTTATAAGTGACTCCCGCCTACTGACCAGTCTAGTGACGCCTAGTTCGGTTGGCGATCGCAAGGTTCAAATCCTAGGTTAGACAAAGTACTGATTTTTCTATCGAAACATGCTCCATCATGGTTTGGACCCTGAAATCCAGCCTGGTAAAATAGTAGCAGACTTGCCCCCTGTTAAATTGGGACCTGACATCGTATGGATATGTGAGTGTACACAGTACACCTGTTTCTTGGTCCGTTTGGTGATTTTAGGTGAGATTGCCGTGCCGTGCACTATTGCCGTGTATGAAAAGTTCATCGTAATTCCAGCAAAATATTAAGTAACATCTTACATTAATAAAAATAATGAACCAGAACGTACCCGATGAAACTTTACACTAATTACTATAAAATTCCAACCCTTGCATTGCAGAAACAAAATTAAAGTGAAATAATTTTAATAAACAACGAACATTAAACAAACTAGGTTAATGCGGCCAGTATAAGTGAGCACAAAAACAATACCGACTGCATTTCGCCGAAAATTCGGCCGAGCAAACTGCATACAAAGCGTGCAAAAAGTTCGTTTACAATCGTCGGTTGGTCTAATTAAGAAGTTGGGGCGTCGCATCGTTACTATCTAGTTAGTCGAGTTCGTTAGCGAAACTCGGTTACCGGCAGTTACCCGTTGATTGTCGATGAAAGTGAGAACTGCTCGCGAGAATGTTTCCAGTAACTTACTTACGGTACGTGTAAAGGAACCACGCTCACTTACAAATTGTCTATTAACCCCGTGGGGTTATTTGAATCACACGTGAGGCGCGTTGTGTAACTTTTGACCGCGATGTGACTTTACTGATGAATATTTTGATATTCTTTGGCGAAGAATAAGGCCTCACTCTTAGGACTAGTGCAATTTTCCAATAGAAAAAATCCTTCTATTAGTTCTGTGTCTGAAATTATATCTGAAATGATGGCAAAAGATTTTTTTATTAACTTGTGACCTAATCTCATCGGCGAAAAGAAGGTGTACACAGTATGCCTAAGTATCTTCTGCTTGGGAAATATGGGTTTAACGGTGTTTATTTTGTAATTTTTAATGAGTTTTCACTGAGGAAATAAAATAAAGTCTGTAAGGAAAGAACCTGTTGAAACTCTGTACTCTCTGCCTACCCCGCAATGGATCTGAGTGATGACATAGATAGAAAAAAAGTAAAAGTTTGATTGTCTTATTGAATTCGCAAAGTATTACTTTACGAATTCAATACGCGTATATCTAATTGGGGTGTCTGAGGTCTTCCGTTATGTATGTTACACTTAGTATGAAGAAGTAACAATTAACGGAGAGAGTGTCCGCGTTTATTTTCCTTTTGCGTATGTTTGCATCACATTCTTACTTTTTCACGGAAATGACGAGATGAATGATGATAAAATAAGCAACATTACGCCCACGTCCTGAAGTAGGGGAGGCAGAAGTGTATCTATATACTTACAGCTCTTATTTGCTATGATCTAATGCGGCGCGTTACGTTGTCTTCGTTAAATAAATATCCCGGACAAAATTTTAGACTACAGCTGAGGGCTTAGTACGAAAAGATTAACGCAAAAGTGATGCCAGCGAGAAAGAATATTGTTACGTTCATGTTTCTTTTGTTTTCTTTTTCAATAAAATTGTGTCGGTACAATGTTTAGGTTCCAATTTAGAAGTTTACGATCTAGCTCCGGTGCCTAATGCCTTTCGGCCGAGTTATGAGACTAATGATGCTATTTTTAGAAAGTAAATGGCTTCAGGATCCTAGAAGGATCAGTCCCCACAAGCAGCACCCGTTCAAGAGTATGACTACTGGAACAGCCATCACTCCCTTCAACCATGTTGAAGGGGTTCGCTAACGTCACGTCTAAATTTCGTGCTGCCCTCTGGTTTAGCAAAGTATGTGTGTATCTTGGGTATCGGGTCTTGGTCTAACGGTCTTGCGTTCGAATCCTGAGTCTGACAATGTCAGTACTACCTATTGAGGTTTATATTTCCGAAAATAATCTTATTGTAAGTTTTTTAAAATTGAAATAGTATTTTTTATCCTTTTTATATCCGATAGAAAAATAAAGTATTATCTATCTACGTAGGCTGTTGTTAATCTTACTATCTCCCTAGGATTTGATCGTGCTGTTGAGCTGTTTTTTTGGCTAACTACCTAATTGACTGCCTAACAACAGGGCGACCTAGAAAGCTTTTAGTGGTCCGCATTAAGGCACAGGCAATTCATTTCCTGCGATTGACATTTACAAGGTTTATTGGCGGTCTTTTATACTCGGTTATTCCAAGTTTCCGAGAAAATGTAGCGACGCTGTAGTGAGGCCTGTGATTTAGTAAAGTGAAAAATTATCCGTATAAATATTTGATCGATATACAGTACAGGTAAAAACAACTCTATTTAAAGCTTATTGTCAATCATTTTACTAGAGCAGTCTGTGGGTCCTGTATACGCAAAGAGCTTATAGCGCCCTGCGGGTCCAGTATAATAACGCTTTCAGAATACTGTTGGGACTGCCGCAATATTGCAGTGCATCGCACATGTTCGCGAATGCGCGATGGGTTTCACGCTTCAGTGCGAAAGTAAGTTGCGTCATCTTTTCTGCGGTTACGTAACAGTTCCAATAATATTCTGGAAATAATTGCCGCTCGCTATCACTGCCCTATCCAGAGGTACTGGGTTGGGATAGTCATGGTGTCAATAAAATGGCAAAAATATATACAAAGTGTATCGTAATTAACACAAGACCTCAGACACTTTGATTTGCTAATTGCTTCACAAATTCAATGCGAAAACCAAATTTCAAGTATTTTTAACCTCTTTTTTAAGCACCATTATACCCCAATTAACAAAGAAACTTGTGCATGTATGTGTGCATATTGAGAAATATATTTTAGAACTGCATTTGAAATATCCATATTGCTTTAAATCAATAAAAAAAAAATGATGTTATAGCCCACTGAATGTAGCGATGGAGTAACAGCATTTAGCGCAAAAATTATGAAAAAATATAAAATACATTAAAAATAGCTGCAATGAATTCAGTTACCGATTTAAAACAAACTACTTTCAGGTATTGCGTTTATTATGTTACACCTTGTATATATTGATTTACTTAAATACAAAGGTTAAGTTATTAAAATTATTATGGATATTTTATCTGAAATAAATGATGATAATGAAAGTAAGAAAAATATTTCTTTGACCTACTAGAGAAAACAGCAATTAGGTAACAGCACCAAAAGGTTTATGTTAGCGTAAACTAACGAGTAAGAGTGTTATCACGTTCATGTTTAGTGAATTTGTATTGTGACAAGAACGGCATATTAACTTGCTAGCGCCACGGTAACATCAATCTTTTTGTGCTAAGCCCTTAGTAAAAACCTAAGCTGTGTGGGGTCAAATAGGATAATAATGCGGTTTGTTAAATTTGTGATATGACGGAGTCTTGTACGGGATGCCACGTGCGTCGATATACTCGCACCGTCCCACCTAAGGGAGTGTGTCTGTTGTGGGCTGCGGCGGAAAAAGCGGATTTGGGCAAGCGGCGCAAATACGCATCAATTAGTAATAGTTACATATTTGTGTTTGTCGTCGAGATGCTGGGCTAATGAAGTACCAGAACAAAAGTTTTTTTTAAAAGTTAACACCTAGACTCGTCACCTCCACAGGTGACAAGGGGTTGGCTCATTCCTTGCCCAATAAATAAGTTTGGCCATTCAGCGAGGGAATGTAGCCAGCGTTCTTGCTACTAGTCCACGTGGACAAGATTTGAATGATGACTATATTTCCTTTTTTATAAATTAATTAATATTTTAATTGTGGTTTTATTGTTTTGTGTGAATATTATTTAAAGTTGTAACTGTTGAAGAAATAAATGTGTTTAATATTATTTTTATTTAAAAACACTGTTGTCCCTCACTAGAAATCATGCTTGTGTGGTTAGTGCTTAACCAATATAAATTTTACATACACAATACACCCACCGAAAGACGAGTTCAGAGTAGTGCAGAGTATGAATCTGCGACTATTCCATTCAGTAAACCGAACAGACCAAGCTGTTGTCGTTTTACAAATCACCACCTACAATTGTCGATATACTTGTAAGTTGTGAGTCTAAAAATGGCGTTATTATGGCCCCAAAGGGGTGAAATTGTGACAAAAATAAGTTCACTCAATACAATCTGGAGGTCAATTTTCGTATGTAGTTGACACTGAGACCGAATATTTACTGAATTGAGATTTAATTATGAATTGATTCACCTTTGGTATTCTACTCCACTAAAATATCGATCCGATTTCAGTACCATATCAGTCTAATTTTGATATAATGCCAAGTTATTTTATTTAAAATATATTGTTGATCGCACGTCATCTGAGCTGCCGAAGCCTAAATATTGAATATATAAGTGAAATCTTCAATTGGACGTTTATTTTATATATTTGTTGTTCATGTCAATTCAACATTTTATCGGAATACCGTTTACATTTGGTTCAACTTTCGGTCCGATCTCGATTCGGTCGATATTGATAT
Organism: Phalera bucephala; assembly: GCA_905147815.2. Classification (NCBI taxonomy): domain Eukaryota; kingdom Metazoa; phylum Arthropoda; class Insecta; order Lepidoptera; family Notodontidae; genus Phalera; species Phalera bucephala. Next base: position 19,777,626 of record LR990621.1, read on the forward strand.
TTTACGTGAATACCATTTGTGAGATTTATGACACGGACATCAGATTAGGACTGCATTCTGAACACTTTAAATTACGAGAGTTGGCCTTCTGTGTAACACCATTATGGCTAAACATGGTGACACGAAATACGTTCTACTATACTTACCATATCTTCCTACCGCAGTTTTGCTGGCAATATAAGATTTTTTTACTGTAGTAGTGTTTTAAGCAAAAGTCTACAATGCATGCACACCACATAGCGATCCAGGCTAATTACCGAGCGAGGTTAAGTGTTACTACTGTGCTAAGTTCAGTACAGGTGCCGCATACGAAAGGAAACTGTGTGCGTCGTGCTGGGAGGACTTGAGAGTATTTTTTTTTATGTAAAATGTACGAAATAACTAAGTAATAACTGCTGCTGCTGTTATGCTGCATAACTAATCTGCTGTTTGTGTAAATACAGGGATTTGAATAGAAAATTCGTACTTGAACTAAAATTGTATAACTTAAGCCATAGTCGCTGTTCAAAGAAAAATTAGTTACTAGTCAAGAGCCTACCTCCGAAGTCTCCTGAGCCTACATACCAACAATTCATTATTTTAAGTTAAATAAGTAATAATAAAGGGGTACCTTTTGTTACCCAGGTTCAGTGTAATTGTATTTTATTGAGTCAATTTTAAGTGTAAGTAACACTAGTTGTACATTATTCCTAAACACTAATAAAAACTGGCACTTAAAATGTATCAACATTTTTGAAACAAAGCATTTTGTTAATATTCTATTGCATGCTTTGAAACAAAAATGTCACATTTTAAAATATTCCAATATTAAAATTGTAAGGTGGTACCTCCACCCTAACGAACACCAGTCCACTCAAGTTATCGTTAAAACCGCAGGCGATATCGACACTCGTATCGTTTGAGCGCGGTAACCCTGTCGGCGTTCAATTCGAATAATCGCTATTTATTTTATCGTTTTCAAATATAGGTTTTACGTTATGAATATTCTGTCCGTATTAAAATCGGCTCCATATGAACGGCTTTATACTGAATCTATTATCTGATTATGTATTGGTTTCACCTACTTCGTTAGCGTTGATTCTTTTTGGATGTTATCTCTTTTCTTTTTAAAGAGCGTTGCCTCCTTAGCTAAATTACTTGTCTAGATGGAAAATCGCGCGCGCGTTAACGGCATAAAATGTATGTACTCATATGGTAGATAAATTATAGTACGCATAAGCAAGCAAACAAATTAAAAAAAATCGAACACTGGCATCATGCACGTGAGTGATTTATAAAAAAGTAGAGCTAAAATGAAAACACCGAAATACAATTTACATCTTTCATTTTACCTTGACCATATCTGTAAATGTCAATATTATTACACAGGCATATTTCAAATCAGTCTTTACACTCCAAAAGAGACACAGCATAATTATAACAAAATATATCCAAATTTTAGGGAAGATGCAGGGTAATACTTAACATAATAAAAATCTTTTATAAAAAAAGGTAAACCGACTTCAAAAAGCAAAAAAATAAATATTTGAAGTCGGTGCTGGTTGGTGCAGTCGGTTACTTGGCACCGACTTCAAATATTTATTTTTTTGCTTTTTGAAGTCGGTTTACCTTTTTTTATAAAAGATTTTTATTTTACAATTTTAAGTGACCAGTGAATTCTATAGTAGGGTACCTATAGGATTGACGTAATACCCATAATATCGCAATTTACACATGCCTATTGTTTGTCGTTAAGGAGTTCCCTGGTGTATCTTCTAAGTCCAGGGTCCAATGTCAATAAAATTAATATGGGACCACCTTGGAGATATACTGAACCCAATGCAAAAAAAAATATCAAAATCGGTCCACAATTGACGGAAATATCGCAAAACATACATAAAAAAAAGCATACATACAACCGAACATAGAACCTCCTCCTTTTTGAAGTCGGTTAAAAATTATGTCTTCACGCGATAACTTTAGAATCCAAAATCTGCACCTTTGATCAATGCATTACCTTATATATCTTACGTTCTTAATACAAATTATATTAGTCTGTTCTGACCAATCACAAACATGTGTTGTTATTACTGAATAACTAACTCACTACATATATTATGTTATTTAAATACAATCCATTCAAAATTTATTAAACCATATATCGATGTCTTTTACATATTTTAGAATGATAAATATAGATATGAGTCTAGTTATTAGCTTGTTTCGGAATATAACAGTCAGAGACTTACTTTTTAAATTATAAAATAGCACAATATTACAATATTTATGATCAAATTTAGGTAATCAAAAACTATTACAAAATTATAAGACATATCAGATATAATTATGAATTATCGAACAGCAATTTTTATCTAGTTATTTGCTTAATATGGATTGAACCAATCATAGATTACCTTAAATTATTGTTAAATATCTCGATAAATTACTGTTATTAATTAAATGTAGCTATTCAATAACTATTTGAAACATGGTAAGATATTATAGGTACGGTCTTGGAATCGTATTAATTGCTATTTATGTAGTTATTACCGTATTATGAATTGAGCCAATCAAAGGCCACCACAAATATCATAAAATAATAACTGTAATCTGAGCGCGTGACTTTATAAAAATATATTTATTTTACAAATATAAATTTATTTTATATATTCAAAATACTATGCAGTCAATAATATTACTTGGAGTTCGTGTGAAGGGTAAAAGAGCTAAGAAGATATTAAGGTACTTTGTCTGGTGATGGCTATTTATAGGCATCGCCAAACAAACATGTTTACTAGGCGCCACCTACGCAGAGTGCGCCGTATTAATATTTGCTTATTAATCAAAACAGTTAGTGGAACTGAACTGAGACTAAACATGTAACCTGATATCTGTTTACATGATAAATACGCAGCTAAGGCAAGTAAAGCCGAATCATCAAAATGGTTCTTGGTATTAATTTGTATGAGCAATACTTTTTTATTGCATCATTTTCTTAAGTACTTGCACTGAACTGTGTACTGGTCGGGTATACATAACTACCAAGCCATAAGTTTTTTTAAATCGAATAATGTATTCTGGATATGTTTCGTGATACATAAAAGGTAGTTAATGCTTAAAAAGTTGTGAAACAACTAAGATTTTAAACACAACAAGAAGTAATGACGTCAACATTATGCTTTATAAATAAATTTGCCATTTATGTCCAAAAACTTTAAGTAAAACATCAATCACAATTAATAAATTGCCTTAAAGTAAGTAATATAATATAATTAATAATAATATTGCCGATGCTGACACACGCATATTGCGTAACTGATGCAATTTTTGGCTCCATTTTTTTTAATATACAAGTCTTAGGTTGCCTCACATCCCTCGTTTTTTTTCTGTATTATTTTTCTTTTAAGAACGTAGCCCCACACTAATTTGCCTATAAAAATACCCAAATTGAAACAAATAATTGTGGGTCACACAAAGATTTGTCCCGTGAGGGAATCGAACCCGCGACTATTAGACACAGCAGGGGGAGCAGCTTAAGCTCTTAACCACTGCGCTAAATCGTTAGTTTTGCGCCGTCCGCTAAATTTTGTATAGTGGGTACTTTTAGAAACGCTAATTTTATTATATAAGAATACTTACTATATAGGCAATCGTTTTTATTTCTACTAAAATAACACTTCGCTTGTGAATTTTCTTTTATTTCAAACTAAGGTAAACTTTTTTTCTATAAAAAATTTCAAATCTCAAATTTTATTTTTTCATAAAATCTACGATATAGTCCTTTGTAACATCTGCATTAATAACTATATCGTTTTAAGTTTGTAACATCTGCATTAAAAATTGATGAAATAAATATCTTTTATTTGAAATATTTTGAGTAGTTATTTCATATCAGCGTTTATTCATTACGCTGGAAAAGGCATGTCTCAAAATCGCATTAAATGAATTCCCCAGTGACGAACACCTTCTCGTTGAACAAAGCTAAAAAGTACTTGTGTAATGTTTCACTGACAATGCCTCTAGGGACCTCTGGATGCCTCTGTTTTATTTAATTCGGAACGTACTGTAATTTATATTGTTGCTCTAAAGAACTTGTTAAGGATTTGCTTTCTTTATATGTGAAATTAAAATTTATTTTATTAATCTATAATAATGTTAAGCAAGAAATGTTAATTACCTAATCGGATTTTAATATTAGTTCATGATATCTTTGATTTTTTTTGTAACTATATAATTACGCCAGATTCCTTGCAGGGTAGGCAGAGTTACAGAGAGTACAGAGTTCCAACAGGTTCTTTCTTTACATACCCCTCTGGCTTCCTCCACTCTCATAGTTCATCTCATACACGCTCGCCGGTTATGGAGACCCTTGACTTGTCCTTCAGATAAGACTTGGTCTATTTGGTCTTGGTAAGATAGTCTAGGTCTCTTCGATACCTAAATTTGTGCATAATTTTATTTAAAATGACCTCAACCTTTGTTTAAAATTTTTAACGAACAGTGCATCATAAAAATTTCGATGGGATGGATTCAAGCCTATTACAACTTTTACGATTTCTTGTGTAAAAAATGGAGTTTCATAGTAGTCCTACCTTCTTTTTTACGTGGGGAATATTCTATATAGGGCTTCCGCCACCTTCGGGGGTACCGCCGGGGGGTAGCCAGTACCGTGGAGAGCCTTCCATCGCGGGAGACTTGGATATGCTCCCTTTTGTACTGACGCGGTACTTATGGCGGTGTGGGCCAGACTATATAATTGCTATTTACTTCAACTTTATCGTAATATTACAGTACATGCAGGGAATAAGGTACATATTATACCAAATACCTGAAACAGGATAGTAGTACTACAATAGTACCTATTAATACTATCATTATGTCGAAATTTATGGGAAATAAAAATATATGTAGTTTTTCTCACAAAACGTTAATGCTTATTCCACCAATATGTATGCTGTGTTAATTATTACTTATTTTAGATAGAGAATCACGTAAGGCCTTGGTTTTGCAGTAAACGCCTTTTGGCTTATATACTAAAGAATAAATAATTAAACTCAAAATCAAATAATATGTTGTATAATCCCTGCGGGGGCGCTTACAAATAGTCATTAGTCAATTAATTAAAAAAAATGTAAATTGACTAACTGACTGCAGTCAATTTACATTATTTTTAAATCTAATTTAACTACTAATCTACCACCGGATCGGAACGAGACCTCCACTGAGAAGATTCGGTGAAGAAACTCAGCGGGTTTGTCTTTTATTTTCTGTCTTATATTTACTCCTCTTTCTCTTTTTTATTTTTCTTTTTTTTCAACCATATTGTGTGTATACAATGTTTAGGTGACAATTAAATAGTTCACGATCTAGTTCCAGTGTGATGCCTTACGATCGAGATATGAATCTAATGATGTTATCTGTAAAGAGTGTCAAAAGGATTCCAGATGGACCAATCCCCACAAGGAGCACCCGTTCAGGAGTATGATTGCTGGAACAGCCATTAAAATATTCTACAACTTTAGGACATCAATTCCAAGAAAGTTCATATCGAAATTTTTAACGAATCAAAATGCCACCTCACACTCAATTCGAACGCGATTTATAATTGGATATTTAATAAGAAAGAAGTCGTATTAAAGATTTGCGTTTAAGATAAAATGATATTAACTCCCTATATTTCAACTGGAGGTGATGCTTCATCGTGATAACATCTTAATAAATATCCTAGTCTCCTTGCGATGCTTAGCCATGAATTTAAGCAACCTATACTTCTATTCGAGTCCTTTTATGTATGACTGGACATTTTTGACTGGATATTATGCCCTCTACACTTCATTTCGCGTGGTGAAGTACTATTCTTTCTCAGCTTGATTTGTCAGATAAGGCCATTGGTCTGCAGTAAATCGATTTAGGTAGATTTATTTAGACATTTCTTGTTATCAATGTCAAAGAGGCGGTAACCCTTTGCTCTAGTAAGTGTAAGTGAGTAGTAAGCGGTTTAGGTCGATTGGCTCACTGGATCCAGCAGCTGCGGGTTCCATTCCCACACGGGACATTTTGTATTTGTTTCGATCTATACAATGTGTAACATAATTAACGCAAGACCTGAAAGAAGTTTGTTCTAAATTGGCAACTAAATCGATTACAACTATTTTTAAAGTAGGTTAATTCTTTTTAATTATCAAAAAATGCTGCTTCTCATTGTTAAGGCACAACACTAAATTGAAGGCACATCACTAGCGACGCGCGGGGATTGGTCGGCGCGAGCGCTGCTCCCACTCTCTCCACCATTTTGAACATGAATCCATCATACATCCCTGTAGGAGCCAGTTAAAAAAAAATTTACACATTTAATGTTAACTCTAAACATGTAAAAGTAAACCCAAGTCAAAGTAAAAGTTGTTAATTATTTCTCCACCGCCGACTCTGCAGCAAATAAAGGAACAGAGATTTTAACAGACAAGCAATAATTCCAAACACTCATTCAGTTGGCTGTATTCAACAAAATTTAATCATTATCCAAAGCAGTATTGCTATTTTAAATGCATTTCTATTACACACACCTCAATATGCATATAAAAGTTAATTATACTGTGTCCTTCGTTCTCGATATAAACGATATTAGCAGCAGCTCTCTCGAGTCGCTTGGCAACCGCGCGTCATTTAGCCCATTAAAAAGTCAACGCCGCCTCTATGGTATCTGTGGACATAACCTCTGCAAGCATTCTTTTGAAAGCGCGGCAGCCGACGCTTTGTAATAAAGTTTTTGGTCGACATTTAATTTAATAACTTGTTATTGCACTGAAAAATATATAACAAAAAGGTTGTAATATACTCAAGTGACCTTGTGAAATAAATTTAAAACATCATATAGGCAAATTTAGAAAAGTTTACGTCCTGGCAAAGAAGTACATTCTAAAAAGATCAACCGATAGTTGTTTATTTGTGGTGTTTTCAGCTTAACTTGTTTATTTATATAATATCTAATATTTGGAGACGTGAGTTTCGTCATATTAAAATTTGGGAAAGCTTCGTCGTCCGAAAAGTAAACTTATGAAGTCTACGTCCCTATTCGTGTACAAACAGTTTAACACGAAATATACCTGGAAACGATTATTAACCGTCTATAAATTGGCAATGTTATACCTTCAATAAGAGAAATTAGGGGGACGTTCATCAATTATGATGATTGTTCAGGATCGATGGCATTTTAAGGACACGGGTGATGTACGAGATACATCGACGTGGTCCGCAAGACTTGACGATAATTCAAGGACACGAGTGGTGTACGAGATACATCGGCGTGATCCGCAAGACTTGGGGCCCATACGAGATATGTGCTGAAGGTCATACTACTCATAGGTTTCATCCATGAGGTGTTCCTGTGCAGTTCACATTTCTATAATGGTAAGAATCAAAAATGTTACCTAAAATACATACCTTAAACATGCCTAAAACAGTAAATACAAAGACTATTGCTATAAACTATAAGCAATTTGTCATATTATATCTCCAAAAGGAGACTTACTGAAAGGGTAATTAAAGTGACATTGTTTATGTATAACAATACATTATTAATAACAAAAGTCACTCCTTTGCAGAAACATAGTGTTTTTATTGATATCATTATTAGACATACTTGTATAATAATACTGAAATAGCCCAAACGGGAGCTTATTACACAAAGAATTGTGCAAAATTATGAGTACTTGTATTACAAAAGTTAAATCCAGCAATACTTATTCCTGAACAGGGTTTATAACCAAATAAGCCAAAGTAATATACTAATGGCAATGCCTGTTGTAACTGACAAGCAACAGGACTGTGGATACATTCCAAATATAATATCTTATCCTACCGATGCTGCGGCAGGCAGGTTGTGGGATAATTTGTGTTATGCACAAAGATACTTAAAAGATAATATAAAATACCTGGTCTATCCAGTTAACATAGAACTAATAATTATCTATCAATATTATCAACCTAGACTCCTTGCAGGGTAGCCAGAAAAGATTAATCCTAACAATACAGTCATGAAACCTTTATTGAGATAAGAACCTTTAAGGTCAGCAGTATATATTTTGCATAAAAGGAGTGTTAATATAGTGGATTATCAATATGGAATTATTAACTAGCTAGTCATAACCAGTAGTTAAAATTTCATAAATCGACCACCGTTGTAACCAATATAGAACAACAATCCTCATCCTGGGTATGGAAATATTAAGTCACAGTGTACCTATCAGTTCACCAAAAACAACATCACGTTGGACATTGGAAATCTCCTACCAAAGAAAGTGAGGTACAAAAAGCATGATAGGCATTTTACACAAGGACTTGGTTTTTAAGTTGCTGAAAAATTCAGAAAAACTATCAGGAATACAACATGGGTTTTACAAAGAAGCCATAATATTGGAGGCTAAAGGTATTCACTGACGGTGGTATGTATCTATGACACTAATAATGCCTTCAACGACAAACATAATTTTATTGGTTTTTGTGCAAGTACTTGCACTTCAGACAAGTGAATCTTGTCCTACATATGTTTAACATTATGTATAGAAACATTATTATTAGAAACACTATTGTTTAATAATTTGAAATATAATTTATAGCTATTTTTATTAAAAATAAAAATAAAAACTTAATGCTAACAGGTTAGACCTTACAGTCATAATAAATATACTAATAAAAAATTTATTAGTACCTATTCAGTTTTCTATCATGTAATGAGTTCAATGGTTTTGGGTTCTTGATTATTTCCTGCATCAATTATAGTGTACTTAATAATATTAGAAAGTTGAGGCACACACAATGGAAAGCTATACATCAATTCATGATTTGGAGAATTAGATGTTTTTACTGTTTTTTGTTTGATCATATGATAATCAATAAATAATATGTAATTAAATAAGATTATTCAAGAAATTAATAACTATAAAAATAATTTTGTAATTAGTTTGGAATGTGTACAGTTATTTTGAACACCAGTGATGTTTTTTGGCATAGTTATGATAACACAAGTATAAACTGCTACCATTAAAGTAACAAGTTGGTTTTAGAGCATTATATATGTTGTAATTTATTTAAAGGTGTTTCAGTAAAAAATATTGGATTGAGATATCATACAAAAATTTGCAATTTTGGTATTGTTATACTTAAATTATTACATCCACATGTTACATGTATCTTATAAATAGGTATCTATATATAAAAAGAAAATAAAGTCATGCAAATGACTTGATAATAATATCCATTTGAAAATTTAATGATATTATGTTGACAAGCTACGGTGGATGAAATATTGAGTTACAGTATTTGAAAGTATGGATTATCTTAAACAAGAATAATCAAAAGTATATTCTTATCACAGGTATGATAAATATTATGTAGTATCAGAAATAATCTAAGTCCTAAGGAACTTGATATTATTTATTTATTATTAATGGGGGATACATAATAATAAGTTGAGTAACACTCAATTCTCACGGTTGGACATCTAGAACTAACTAGAAAGTTACCCATTGCAATTTTTGTTTTTACTTATAAATACAGTCACATACAAAGAAGCAAAGGAAGTGTGGTATGAAATGAAAATTTCATGGTATGAAATAATTCAGTTATGAATAGGATTCCCAATATGATACAGTTGTAACCCATGGTTCGGTTTAGTCGACTGTAACTTATTCGCTTCTTAAGTTATTACTAAATTAGGAGTGTATTTTTTAGTATTTTTAGTATCAGTAATGTAATTGGTTCAGGAGTGGTCCAATCGTATTGCCAAAAACGAACGTTCGCGGGCGTTATTGCGCAGGAACGAATCGTTAAGTAATACATAAATATTTATGTAGCCAAGGATTTATTTGTCGGCGCACACTCAGAACATGGAAATGATTCCGGGATAGTTTCGAAATTTAAATTGAATTAATAATAGTGGTATAGTAATAACACTGGGGTAGGTTATGTTTGTTTACCACGCATTAGTACTGCCCTTCGTTCCAGACTCTAAAATTGGGGGGGGGGGGGCGCGAGATTATATAGGTAAAGCACATAGCCTTATGGGAGGAATATCTCCAGATAAGGTGTGTGTGTGAGTGATGTACGTTGATGGCCGCGAGGCCTTTACAGCTTCACCGGACTTAATTCCATATAAGTTCATTAGTACAAAGGCCTCTAGTACAAAAAATTTTAAATTTTGATATATGTACATCTTTAAAGATTAAAAATATAACTAACATTAAATATAGCCGAATGTTGATATTAAAAAAAAAAAAAAAAAAAAAAAAAAAAAATAAATAAATTAAATATGTAATGATAGCAAAACCATTCTTATAATCACCAAGTTATTTCGTAGCCTTCGTTTGGTACCGTACTCAAAAGGAGATCATTTGACAAAAAACAGTTGGAAGACACATTATTGGGGAAATAGGTTTCCCTGTTATATTTGTATCATATTGTTATAGATTGGGTACTAACAGACTTTGTTTTCAGGTCTAGTACACAGTAAAGGTTTCTAGCTATCTATCTATCTCTATCCATATTATGACGCCAGATCTCTTGCGGGGTGGGCAGAAAGTGCAAGGTTCCGACGGGTTCTTTCCTTGCATGCCTGCCTGGCTTTCTTCACTCTCATAGTTCGTCTCATAATGGTTGACAATGATACAAGAATTATTATAAAGGATTTAATTTTATATAAACAAAACTCTAGATGGGCAATTCCTCAACTCTTGTTATATAGGAGATATCTATAGAAGAAAGATCTCTATAGAAGACATAACAGATAGAGACTGCACTGATATCTGATAAGTAATGATTGATTAATATTACCCGGTATTAATGAATTTTGGACAACAGGTGTGGTATAAAGGTATATAACAGGTGCTTTCAAGGTTTTGTTGGGATGGATCTACACTACATAACATAATATGTTATAGAATTTAATTATATAAATTTATTTTAAATAAGTTAGACAGACTGGTTGTAAGAAACAATATATGTGTATATATTTGTTGTTTGTGTTGTATGGCAAAACAAAGAACGGGAATGTGTTATAGTACAAATATACTAATGATATGTTATTTTTTAGAGGTTACGCTCAAAAAAAAAAAAAAAAAAAAAAAAAAAAAAAAAAAAAAAAAAAAAAAAAAAAAAACCTTTATGTGGTATACTTCAACTTTACCCTTATAGCTCTAAACAGCTGCTAATATCGTTTATATCGAGAACGAAGGACACAGTATAATAAGTGATCAAACGAACTTACCTGAAGTGAAGTTCGATCATTATTATACGAAGTCCTTCGTTCGAAGATATAAGTACCCAACCCGCCCTGCCCGTTGGTAAAGTTGAAATGTACTACTTCTAAAAGGAATGCTTGCAGAGGTTATGTCCACAGATACCATAGAGGCGGCGTTGACTTTTTAATGGGCTAAATGACGCGCGGTTGCCAAGCGACTCGAGAGAGCTGCTGCTAATATCGTTTATATCTTCGAACGAAGGACTTCGTATAATAATGATCGAACTTCACTTCAGGTAAGTTCGTTTGATCACTTATTACTTATTGAATTTGCCTGATTAGTTTGGAAACTAAAGAGAGGAAACCAAGAGAAAAAAAATGGCGGAAAGCTACTTAAAATTGGAAATTTGCATGTCATATTGAATTCGTTTGGCGATAATCTAATAGGGGGTGACTGAGGTCAGGTCAGTAGGTAATTATGGTACCAAAATATAAACAAAGATATAATATACAGAAGCTTATTGAATACCTACTTTATGCATTCGTTTACTGAAAGTATCAAGTACGTCCGGGAAACTCATTTCCGGTCACGTACCAGCTTCCGGTCGAGGAGTGACTCGGCGACTGATAGAATATACAAAATTTCCTCCTCATTTTGTCATTTTATCCAATATTTGCCGGGAAAAGCTTAAAATATTTGCAATATAAAAATATATACTAGAACGTTATTGCAAAATTGGATAACTTTAAATATTTTTAAGGCCCAGAAAAACGAAATTTATTATGCCTATTTACAAAATAATTGACAAAAAATTCTTAATGAATTGAACGCACAACTAATGCTTAACAATCACTTTCAACAGTAAATTTAACTTTGTTTTAAGTTACATAATTTTAACGTATCAAAAAGAAAATTTTATTTCGTCATTTCAAATACTCAAACCAATCACATCGCTACCAATGTTTCATATCTGCTCCAAGAATAGCAAATCTATATTTCCCTTGACAAAATATAACATAAAAGATAACTTAAATAAAAAATATTGCCCCTTCACATATCTAAGCACCGCACTGGGACTTTTACCCATTCAATAGCTTTGACTTACAACTTTCAATGTTGATTTTTATATCGCGGGTAATAAAAAATATGAGAAATCTTTACTCTACGATTAAACAGACTGTCGGGTTTTGTATTCTTGCGGAATTTATAGAATACGTAATAGACAGAGCACTTAATAATTCCTTACTACTTAAAAATATCTGTTTGTTTTCAGTTCCCATTTTTGCTATTGCTCATTTGACATTAAATCAGAATAACCTTATTTGCAGCAATTAATACCCTATCACGAGGTAATGATATGTATATCTAGTATTGTAGGTTGGCCTGGCCCGACCGCACGGGCTAGTCACTACACACGTGGGGCAACAGGACAAGATTCTATTAATTTTATAAATCATATATTTTCTTAAGAGTTTCCTTTTGTTTATTAATTTGTGTTTAGTACCACCGATACAGCTACTGTTGCGAATTTTGCGAAGATACAGACTCAAAACAACAGTCTGTATATTACAGCTTGGGGAAACATAAAAAGGATGCATGGATTTGGGGGCAGGGTTTAAGGGGACGACCCTCATAATGAGATTACATCTCGACGTAGATGACGTGGTTGAGTTTATCCACTTTTAATATTATGGCTCTGTAAATGATTGACTGTATTTTATTTAGTAAATACCATGAAACATTGCTTTGTTTCTTATAAGTACGTATGCTTTGCAATTCAAATGTTAAACATTAAAAAGAACGGTATACGGGTTTTACAAGCTTTAATATTACTTGCAATGCTTTTTAGATTGTTTAAGTCAAATTTTGCAAGCTAAATTAGTACCAATTATACTACGGAGTTGAAACCCATGTTAGTTCAGTTTCGATGACAATGCATGTTAATAGTAAGATTGACCTGATTCTTCATCCAGGATTTGCTCCAGATGAAGAACTCCTCATCAACCAGCAGCATAGACACGACATTTTGTATATTATTTAAGTTTGATGAGCCGTTTTAAATTGCAGCTTTATTACCGGGCTGCATAAAAGCTTGTTTAAAAAATAACTTTTTAAGTTATTTTTTTACTATTCATTTACAACATTTGAATTCGAAGAACATCAAGATTATGGATTATGAAAAAAAACATAGCTACTGCAAAAATCGTGCAAACGAATGAGTTTTATAATCTTGAATCCGTCTTTATAATGTATGGGAATTCGTTTACACTGCTAACATAGGGTGGAAAATGAATACATACTTGGGAATCGGCACTTAGCCAGGAGGCACAGCTGGTTGTACATAATGCAATGCTTGTCCCAACGCTGTTATATCTTAGTAAGAGTTGGGTATGCAAGAAAGACAATGAAACCTCTATAAATGACCGACGTGCGAGCCCAACGACAAATGTGCGGAGCTACACTGACCGAGCGCGTTTGCATCGGTAGTAAAAAACGCGTAGGTGGGAAAGCATCAGAGTGAATATGAGTAAGGGTTTGCGCTGGTGGTCCGAAGATATAGATATAATAGACAATCAGATTAAGTACAATGCGAAAGAGAAAGATACTAATACCCGGGGAAATATGGACTATCTTACCATAAAAAATAGATTGACGTTAGTAATTGGCCTACGCCAATGGTGACGCCACGCTGAGTGGCGTGATAAATGATTATAAACTTAATTCCTAAAGTCAGAGCCAAATTAAATACTTGAAAATCGTCGTTTCGGCGATGAAAAGATCTAAGCTACATGATGATATACGAAATTATATAGGTTCAGAATGAAGTAATTAATACAACACTGACAAAAAGTTATGAGCAATTTTACACAATGGTTTCTATTTATTTAAGCATGATTCAAGCTAATAAATTGTTTTATTCATTTAGATTAAAAAATAATATTCACGTCAAAACATTTGTTTACAAAGAGTTTTATTATTCAAAACAACGATTGCTCTGATCCTAAGCTCTGATCTGTAGGCCTACTCTTGAAATCAATGCTAATCTCAAGCTGACACGAACTCAATACAGTTTCAATTTCAATCCGATAAATATTGGCACTCTTGAACAAATCGCGTGTAGTATTAGATTGAAATAATCGAGTACACGATCAAAATTCAACGTGACCGTACACGGCAAGACATGAATACCCAAAACTGAAATAAATAATTTCACACGTCAATCTCTCTTTTTACTAACTTAATATTTATACGACTGCCTCGTTGGTCTAGTGGCAAACCGCATCGCTTCGTGATCACGAGGACCTGGGTTCAAATCCTAGGTCGGACAAATGAAGTTTTTCTAACGAAAACTTCCTGGTATGAGTCCAGAGTCTAGAATTGTGCCCGATATATGGCAATAGGCTCGCCCGCTATTGTATGGGACCTTACATCGTCGGCGAAACGTGGGTGCCTCTGCCACCCCTGCTTGTGGAATATGGGCGTGACGGTGTGTAATATTTTTCATATCATAAATTTCAATTCAATAATTATAATATTGTATGGTTTTGTTAAAATAACCTTACGTACATGTACATAGGCTATGGCAGAAGGAGAAAGGGGGCGCTGACATTGTCTGAAATTATTATAAAAAATAAAACTAATTCGTTATCTTTGGCTTTGATTTTATTTACTTGATGATATTTTTAGTTTATAACAGCAACTTTGTAGTTCAATGGACGTGATGCTGCGCAGCCAGGCAAGTACATACTCTTACTGAAAACATTGCACTAAAATATGCCATATGTTTATACTTTCAATAATCTATTCACCTACCTATCTTTCATTGCGTATGCCGCTACGAACGACGAATAAGCGTTGGCTATAATATTAATGATCAAGTAGTAGGTACTTCAGAAAGTTCTTTCCGAACTAGAAATAGGTAACGGCAGCTTTTTACATTATTGTCTTTAAATTTTGCCTTTATTTTATATCTAAATTATCAGCATGTGCCGAGATATGTAACGTCAAATAACGCACTCGAACGCAAAAAAGTTATCTTTGGAACTGTATTACTTCGATCGCAAATTAGACTCCCGACTCGAAACGCAATGTCAAAATCATGTCAAGAGTGCCAAAAACGTACAGAACCGACAATTGTCGATTTTATTTAGTTCCATAAAATTCCACCACTATCACGAGTAGCAATTGACAAGTTTTCGAACCCAATCCTAAATTTAGAACGGAATCGAGCGTCAAAGTATGTCTACTGATCTTTTTTGACAATCAAGACGCTGAAATTTAAATAAAATTAGTGGTAATCGGACTAAATTTGAATACACAAGTCTTTACAAACGAAAATTAAAAAAAAAAATACTACAAAACCAAGAAATGTAATCGAAATTCGCACTTGTCTCAGAGAATTCATTCTCGCATCACTCGCCTCAGAGCCGTATCGAACGCTAATAGGATGTTTACCTTCCTCTGTAGATAAATGTACATCCGAAGTTACAACCCCAGTTAAATAACACCCCATTGTTTCCATCACAAGACTGAGATAGACATTTACTTAGATTTATTAGACGGGGTGTGATGGAACCACAACGACGTTAGGCTTAAATTACAAATTAAAGTTTATTTTAAAGGTGCTGGAAATCTTGAAGTTATTGTAACTAACTTTTGGCTGTGAGGCGCCTGATTAGGTTTACAGTTTACACTTCTTCGTGTATTATTCCTTAAGTTAGGTTATATCGTATGTTATTCAGAGATAAGTGCAAACGCTTTTTGTTTCGTAACGTAGTAACTTTTATTGTCGAAACACTAAATTAGAGGAGGCGGTCGCAATACATACCAACAAAAGTGCGTATTTAGTAAATAAACTTAGCATATCTTAGAATTATTTGTTAATTTTTAAAACAGTAGCCCCATATTAGGAATTATTCCTGTGTCGTATAAGCATTCATATCACTTATGCAAACACTGAGACCAGAACAAATATTTGTGGGTTACATAGAGATTTGTCGTACGGAGATCGAACCCGCGACTTCTAGAGCCAGTGAGCGGAACGACTTAAGTTCTGGACCACTAGACCAAACCGTACATATATATATAAAGACAATTCCGAAATCCCCCCACTCCATACAAGCTGGTGTCCCACAAGGCTCAGCTCTCTCTCTACTCCTATTCAGCCTTTAGACGAACGATATCCCTTAATTACTCATTCGAGTAAGGTGCATCTAGCCCTATTCGCGGATGATACCGCTCTCTTTGTCTCGCATAGGAATAAGGGTTTCATTACCAGAAACCTTTCGGCAGCCGCCAATACCCTAGGGGATTGGTTAAGGAAGTGGCGTATTGAGGTGAACCCGAATAAGAGCGCTGCAGTGTTCTTCGCCAGAGGTGCCACCCCGCACCCCTCCCTGCGCCACCCAAGAAGTAATCTCGGTCAAGTGACCATGTTGGACCTGCCTATTCCCTGGGTTAAATAGGTCAAATGTCTAGGGGTCACGCTAAACAATACCATGACCTTCGGACCGCACATCAAGCGAGTCCGTAACCGAGCAGTCTTTGTGCTCGGTCGTCTTTACCCGATGATCTGTAAGCGGAGTAAAATGTTCCTTAGAAATAAGGTGATACTTTACAAAACTTGTATACGGCCCATGACGTACGCTTGTGAGGTGTTCGGGCACGCCGCCCGCTCTCACATCGATAGACTCCAAACGGTTCAATCCCGTTTCCTCCGCAAAGCCGTCGGAGCCCCGTGGTTCGTACGGAATGTAGATCTCCATTCCGATCTCGGTCTCGAACCTACTCGCGCCATTATTAAAAAGGCGACAACCCGATATTTCGCGAACGCGTCAAATTATAGAAATCCGCTAATCGTAGCCGCCGCCGACTACGAACCTAACATCCCCTCCTATCAGCCGTTACCGCCGTCCGCGGCCCTTACATCCCTTCTTTCGGATACAGATACCTCATACCGGATCAGACACCGACCTCACCGGTGAGGTCGAAGAATCCTTTGCCCGCCAGCCGGTGCAGAGCACCAGAGCGAGACACCTAGTATACGCCCTCCCCCATAGCGACTGCCCAAGCCTAGGCCGTTCCTCCTTGAGGGGCCCTTTAGCTAGTTGCCCCCTTGCCCTGCTGCCTCGAGCGTAGTGGTTGCACGCTCGCCCTCTTGTCCGTTGAAGCTATAAAGGCCCCGCGGCCAACAGCGTAGATCATACACACACACTCACACACACACAATTCCAAAACGATAATATTTACTCCCATACTATGTAATAACATTTTCAGTGTTAGCAAACAAAACAAACAGGATGGTCTCCATTATTTAGAACGGGTATATCAGTTTTGAAACGGATTTGTAAACAAGTTGTACACTGGCTGGTAATATTTGACGGTATTTTTGATTAACCTTTTTCAATTTGGTGTAGTGTGGTCGTGGTTACAGATACATAATGTTATGACCCGGACATACCCACATATGTCGAAAATCTTTAATCGGAGGATATTTATCCTAAAACGCATTACTCACCCTTAGGCCCCCAATCGATCCGTTAAGAAAGATCTAGAATCTGCGTTTGAGTGCCAAACCGTCTAGAAGTTCCCTCCCCTATTTATGATCGCCGGCGCGCGGTCGCGGTAAACAAGTATCTACTTACGTACAAGTAGGTCCGTAATAATAATACCGCTTTGTGGGAAGCGGTAACACAAAGCAGTATTATTAACAATAGTTCGATGTACTTTTCTAACGATGTACTTAAAAGGTTCGCGACCCTTCTAGAACTTTCATACGAGTATAAAAAGAAAACTGTTGTCCGGTGAAGCTGTAAACAATCAGCAGCGTAGATCATTCACACACACAGCGACAGCGATCAAATCGGAAAACAAGCAATCTAAGTGGAATACACAGGCGATCTTAGCAACGATATACGGATACTATGAGTGACTCAGCGACTTGGAAGCACTATTTGGATACTAACGAGAGTAGTACCAGTGTGTGTTTAGTGCTTTTGTGTACTTGCATTCGATGTACTGTTTTGTGCGTACAGCGCCTAATAAAGTACTTACCTTGCACGTCATTCACCATTTTATTACCCCGCAACCATAACAATAATGTATGTATATTCATATCTGTTAGTCTAGTTCAAAACAAAAAATCGACGCACAATATTGATGTAATGTAGTATTTTTATAATGCAATTAAATTTACGACTAGCCCTTTTTCCATAGTGTGCGATTCATACTGGCACGCACTGTAATAATGTTTGTAATGAAAATATGTAGGTGTGTTTGCGTAACGCCTAACCAATTAGTACCGCTGGGGTAAATAGATTTCGTATCTTCTAGGAAATTCAATAGAACCCTTTGAGTTACTACGCGAAATCTATTTGCTTACTAGCGTTGGTTGATATTGTACTAATATTGCCTTATTTGTATTAATTTCGAATAATGCATGAGTTCTAACTACTGTCATTAATACTACTATTTAATTATATTTTACGGTAGTTACGACGTGATGACTCTCTGAAACGATTATTTTGATCCTTATTTTTTTGTATTTATTTATTTCTCAGACGTGGATTTCCCAATTAAATAGTTTTGATTATTTTTATAATAATTACAAATTAAATTATTTAGCATTAAAAAACAAAAAATAAAATAATAATAATATTTGGAAAGAATAACAAAATAAATTGAATAATAAGCTAAATGTTCACTAAATATATAATAATTTTGAACAATTTTCAATACCTTATGGGACAGCATAAAACATGTAACGTTACCTTTACAAATTCGCAAACATGAAAATACGTTCAGTTTACTGGCAACTGCGACGCACTGCGAACAAGTGCGGTAGTCGCCGCAACCGCACATGGTCATCAGGTACACACAAGCGCCGCCGCACATAGTCATCAGGTACACACAAGCGCCGCACATAGTCATCAGGCACGCACAAGCGCCGCACATAGTCATCAGGCACACACAAGCGCCGCACATAGTCATCAGGCACGCACAAGCGCCGCACATAGTCATCAGGCACACACAAGCGCCGCACATAGTCATCAGGCACGCACAAGCGCCGCACATAGACATCAGGCAACATCATGCGTTTTCGAAACGTAGAGGTTGAATATTGTAATAAAATTACAACCGACTGAGCGTAGAATACGCCCCCATTGTTTTACGACTTCGCCTTGTATGTGGGAATTGTCACATCACACTTTTGTTTGCTGCCATCGTAAACATTTTATTCGTCGACATAATAATCTTGCTTTATTGTTTAAAAGTGTACGTTGAAATCTCAGTAAAAACGGCCTGTGATCTCGTAGAGGAGATAAAACGATTTTATTTTAAGCAGTTGTTTCAATTTTTTGTTATTAAATTTTGTTATTGACTAATACAGCGACAACATTGCATTTGGAAGTCGCTTAGAGGATTGGCCGCGGTGTTTTTGGCGATCACTCAGGTTAATTTGCGTTTGGCTCGGTCAGTTTGGGATGGGTGACAGTTTCTAGCATATTTATAACACATACCCAGTGTGGATTGTTGAAAACAGGTTTGGGCCACCTGCTGTTGGAACTTACAAAGCCTTTAAGGTTTCCAACTTGGCTTAATAAGTACCACAAGAAGTGGTGACCGGGACCAATGGTTTAATATGCTTTCTAGAGCACAGGGACGCTGAAAAATGTTCCTATTTCACGTCACGTTTTAATTATGTTTAACAAAGATTTAACGATTATGCCATTTGATGACGTAATACGACTTTTATTAAATGCCATGCCCATTATTATTGCTAATTTTCTTAAAACATTAACATACATACGAGTACCAAAGTATAATGTCGCCTAAAGCTTGTGGTACCTATGTTAGTTTAATCATTGCTGTTCCTGACCATGATTTAGTCAATCGTTTCTTATCTAATAGATGGGTTTTACCTTGTTGGTCTATTAACGAATGGTGTGACTAGTGAACTCGAAGGGCAAACCCAAGGTTCGCCAAATCCTAGGCTAGGCAGTCTTACTTTAGTGTCTCTAATAACAAAAATTCTTAGTACCAGTTCGGATTTGTTTCCAGTATAGAGGCGATAGGGTTACCCCCTTTTATATTGGGACCTAATATCGTCGACAAAAAGTCGACGTCGTGTGTGTTTATTGTAAGAGGAAGATGAAAGAGACATCCCAAAAGCGAAAACTTGTGGTATTTAAAACATAGCTACTGCAAAAATCGTGCAAACGAATGAGTTTTATAATCTTGAATCCGTCTTTATAATGTATGGGAATTCGTTTACACTGCTAACATAGGGTGGAAAATGAATACATACTTGGGAATCGGCACTTAGCCAGGAGGCACAGCTGGTTGTACATAATGCAATGCTTGTCCCAACGCTGTTATATCTTAGTAAGAGTTGGGTATGCAAGAAAGACAATGAAACCTCTATAAATGACCGACGTGCGAGCCCAACGACAAATGTGCGGAGCTACACTGACCGAGCGCGTTTGCATCGGTAGTAAAAAACGCGTAGGTGGGAAAGCATCAGAGTGAATATGAGTAAGGGTTTGCGCTGGTGGTCCGAAGATATAGATATAATAGACAATCAGATTAAGTACAATGCGAAAGAGAAAGATACTAATACCCGGGGAAATATGGACTATCTTACCATAAAAAATAGATTGACGTTAGTAATTGGCCTACGCCAATGGTGACGCCACGCTGAGTGGCGTGATAAATGATTATAAACTTAATTCCTAAAGTCAGAGCCAAATTAAATACTTGAAAATCGTCGTTTCGGCGATGAAAAGATCTAAGCTACATGATGATATACGAAATTATATAGGTTCAGAATGAAGTAATTAATACAACACTGACAAAAAGTTATGAGCAATTTTACACAATGGTTTCTATTTATTTAAGCATGATTCAAGCTAATAAATTGTTTTATTCATTTAGATTAAAAAATAATATTCACGTCAAAACATTTGTTTACAAAGAGTTTTATTATTCAAAACAACGATTGCTCTGATCCTAAGCTCTGATCTGTAGGCCTACTCTTGAAATCAATGCTAATCTCAAGCTGACACGAACTCAATACAGTTTCAATTTCAATCCGATAAATATTGGCACTCTTGAACAAATCGCGTGTAGTATTAGATTGAAATAATCGAGTACACGATCAAAATTCAACGTGACCGTACACGGCAAGACATGAATACCCAAAACTGAAATAAATAATTTCACACGTCAATCTCTCTTTTTACTAACTTAATATTTATACGACTGCCTCGTTGGTCTAGTGGCAAACCGCATCGCTTCGTGATCACGAGGACCTGGGTTCAAATCCTAGGTCGGACAAATGAAGTTTTTCTAACGAAAACTTCCTGGTATGAGTCCAGAGTCTAGAATTGTGCCCGATATATGGCAATAGGCTCGCCCGCTATTGTATGGGACCTTACATCGTCGGCGAAACGTGGGTGCCTCTGCCACCCCTGCTTGTGGAATATGGGCGTGACGGTGTGTAATATTTTTCATATCATAAATTTCAATTCAATAATTATAATATTGTATGGTTTTGTTAAAATAACCTTACGTACATGTACATAGGCTATGGCAGAAGGAGAAAGGGGGCGCTGACATTGTCTGAAATTATTATAAAAAATAAAACTAATTCGTTATCTTTGGCTTTGATTTTATTTACTTGATGATATTTTTAGTTTATAACAGCAACTTTGTAGTTCAATGGACGTGATGCTGCGCAGCCAGGCAAGTACATACTCTTACTGAAAACATTGCACTAAAATATGCCATATGTTTATACTTTCAATAATCTATTCACCTACCTATCTTTCATTGCGTATGCCGCTACGAACGACGAATAAGCGTTGGCTATAATATTAATGATCAAGTAGTAGGTACTTCAGAAAGTTCTTTCCGAACTAGAAATAGGTAACGGCAGCTTTTTACATTATTGTCTTTAAATTTTGCCTTTATTTTATATCTAAATTATCAGCATGTGCCGAGATATGTAACGTCAAATAACGCACTCGAACGCAAAAAAGTTATCTTTGGAACTGTATTACTTCGATCGCAAATTAGACTCCCGACTCGAAACGCAATGTCAAAATCATGTCAAGAGTGCCAAAAACGTACAGAACCGACAATTGTCGATTTTATTTAGTTCCATAAAATTCCACCACTATCACGAGTAGCAATTGACAAGTTTTCGAACCCAATCCTAAATTTAGAACGGAATCGAGCGTCAAAGTATGTCTACTGATCTTTTTTGACAATCAAGACGCTGAAATTTAAATAAAATTAGTGGTAATCGGACTAAATTTGAATACACAAGTCTTTACAAACGAAAATTAAAAAAAAAAATACTACAAAACCAAGAAATGTAATCGAAATTCGCACTTGTCTCAGAGAATTCATTCTCGCATCACTCGCCTCAGAGCCGTATCGAACGCTAATAGGATGTTTACCTTCCTCTGTAGATAAATGTACATCCGAAGTTACAACCCCAGTTAAATAACACCCCATTGTTTCCATCACAAGACTGAGATAGACATTTACTTAGATTTATTAGACGGGGTGTGATGGAACCACAACGACGTTAGGCTTAAATTACAAATTAAAGTTTATTTTAAAGGTGCTGGAAATCTTGAAGTTATTGTAACTAACTTTTGGCTGTGAGGCGCCTGATTAGGTTTACAGTTTACACTTCTTCGTGTATTATTCCTTAAGTTAGGTTATATCGTATGTTATTCAGAGATAAGTGCAAACGCTTTTTGTTTCGTAACGTAGTAACTTTTATTGTCGAAACACTAAATTAGAGGAGGCGGTCGCAATACATACCAACAAAAGTGCGTATTTAGTAAATAAACTTAGCATATCTTAGAATTATTTGTTAATTTTTAAAACAGTAGCCCCATATTAGGAATTATTCCTGTGTCGTATAAGCATTCATATCACTTATGCAAACACTGAGACCAGAACAAATATTTGTGGGTTACATAGAGATTTGTCGTACGGAGATCGAACCCGCGACTTCTAGAGCCAGTGAGCGGAACGACTTAAGTTCTGGACCACTAGACCAAACCGTACATATATATATAAAGACAATTCCGAAATCCCCCCACTCCATACAAGCTGGTGTCCCACAAGGCTCAGCTCTCTCTCTACTCCTATTCAGCCTTTAGACGAACGATATCCCTTAATTACTCATTCGAGTAAGGTGCATCTAGCCCTATTCGCGGATGATACCGCTCTCTTTGTCTCGCATAGGAATAAGGGTTTCATTACCAGAAACCTTTCGGCAGCCGCCAATACCCTAGGGGATTGGTTAAGGAAGTGGCGTATTGAGGTGAACCCGAATAAGAGCGCTGCAGTGTTCTTCGCCAGAGGTGCCACCCCGCACCCCTCCCTGCGCCACCCAAGAAGTAATCTCGGTCAAGTGACCATGTTGGACCTGCCTATTCCCTGGGTTAAATAGGTCAAATGTCTAGGGGTCACGCTAAACAATACCATGACCTTCGGACCGCACATCAAGCGAGTCCGTAACCGAGCAGTCTTTGTGCTCGGTCGTCTTTACCCGATGATCTGTAAGCGGAGTAAAATGTTCCTTAGAAATAAGGTGATACTTTACAAAACTTGTATACGGCCCATGACGTACGCTTGTGAGGTGTTCGGGCACGCCGCCCGCTCTCACATCGATAGACTCCAAACGGTTCAATCCCGTTTCCTCCGCAAAGCCGTCGGAGCCCCGTGGTTCGTACGGAATGTAGATCTCCATTCCGATCTCGGTCTCGAACCTACTCGCGCCATTATTAAAAAGGCGACAACCCGATATTTCGCGAACGCGTCAAATTATAGAAATCCGCTAATCGTAGCCGCCGCCGACTACGAACCTAACATCCCCTCCTATCAGCCGTTACCGCCGTCCGCGGCCCTTACATCCCTTCTTTCGGATACAGATACCTCATACCGGATCAGACACCGACCTCACCGGTGAGGTCGAAGAATCCTTTGCCCGCCAGCCGGTGCAGAGCACCAGAGCGAGACACCTAGTATACGCCCTCCCCCATAGCGACTGCCCAAGCCTAGGCCGTTCCTCCTTGAGGGGCCCTTTAGCTAGTTGCCCCCTTGCCCTGCTGCCTCGAGCGTAGTGGTTGCACGCTCGCCCTCTTGTCCGTTGAAGCTATAAAGGCCCCGCGGCCAACAGCGTAGATCATACACACACACTCACACACACACAATTCCAAAACGATAATATTTACTCCCATACTATGTAATAACATTTTCAGTGTTAGCAAACAAAACAAACAGGATGGTCTCCATTATTTAGAACGGGTATATCAGTTTTGAAACGGATTTGTAAACAAGTTGTACACTGGCTGGTAATATTTGACGGTATTTTTGATTAACCTTTTTCAATTTGGTGTAGTGTGGTCGTGGTTACAGATACATAATGTTATGACCCGGACATACCCACATATGTCGAAAATCTTTAATCGGAGGATATTTATCCTAAAACGCATTACTCACCCTTAGGCCCCCAATCGATCCGTTAAGAAAGATCTAGAATCTGCGTTTGAGTGCCAAACCGTCTAGAAGTTCCCTCCCCTATTTATGATCGCCGGCGCGCGGTCGCGGTAAACAAGTATCTACTTACGTACAAGTAGGTCCGTAATAATAATACCGCTTTGTGGGAAGCGGTAACACAAAGCAGTATTATTAACAATAGTTCGATGTACTTTTCTAACGATGTACTTAAAAGGTTCGCGACCCTTCTAGAACTTTCATACGAGTATAAAAAGAAAACTGTTGTCCGGTGAAGCTGTAAACAATCAGCAGCGTAGATCATTCACACACACAGCGACAGCGATCAAATCGGAAAACAAGCAATCTAAGTGGAATACACAGGCGATCTTAGCAACGATATACGGATACTATGAGTGACTCAGCGACTTGGAAGCACTATTTGGATACTAACGAGAGTAGTACCAGTGTGTGTTTAGTGCTTTTGTGTACTTGCATTCGATGTACTGTTTTGTGCGTACAGCGCCTAATAAAGTACTTACCTTGCACGTCATTCACCATTTTATTACCCCGCAACCATAACAATAATGTATGTATATTCATATCTGTTAGTCTAGTTCAAAACAAAAAATCGACGCACAATATTGATGTAATGTAGTATTTTTATAATGCAATTAAATTTACGACTAGCCCTTTTTCCATAGTGTGCGATTCATACTGGCACGCACTGTAATAATGTTTGTAATGAAAATATGTAGGTGTGTTTGCGTAACGCCTAACCAATTAGTACCGCTGGGGTAAATAGATTTCGTATCTTCTAGGAAATTCAATAGAACCCTTTGAGTTACTACGCGAAATCTATTTGCTTACTAGCGTTGGTTGATATTGTACTAATATTGCCTTATTTGTATTAATTTCGAATAATGCATGAGTTCTAACTACTGTCATTAATACTACTATTTAATTATATTTTACGGTAGTTACGACGTGATGACTCTCTGAAACGATTATTTTGATCCTTATTTTTTTGTATTTATTTATTTCTCAGACGTGGATTTCCCAATTAAATAGTTTTGATTATTTTTATAATAATTACAAATTAAATTATTTAGCATTAAAAAACAAAAAATAAAATAATAATAATATTTGGAAAGAATAACAAAATAAATTGAATAATAAGCTAAATGTTCACTAAATATATAATAATTTTGAACAATTTTCAATACCTTATGGGACAGCATAAAACATGTAACGTTACCTTTACAAATTCGCAAACATGAAAATACGTTCAGTTTACTGGCAACTGCGACGCACTGCGAACAAGTGCGGTAGTCGCCGCAACCGCACATGGTCATCAGGTACACACAAGCGCCGCCGCACATAGTCATCAGGTACACACAAGCGCCGCACATAGTCATCAGGCACGCACAAGCGCCGCACATAGTCATCAGGCACACACAAGCGCCGCACATAGTCATCAGGCACGCACAAGCGCCGCACATAGTCATCAGGCACACACAAGCGCCGCACATAGTCATCAGGCACGCACAAGCGCCGCACATAGACATCAGGCAACATCATGCGTTTTCGAAACGTAGAGGTTGAATATTGTAATAAAATTACAACCGACTGAGCGTAGAATACGCCCCCATTGTTTTACGACTTCGCCTTGTATGTGGGAATTGTCACATCACACTTTTGTTTGCTGCCATCGTAAACATTTTATTCGTCGACATAATAATCTTGCTTTATTGTTTAAAAGTGTACGTTGAAATCTCAGTAAAAACGGCCTGTGATCTCGTAGAGGAGATAAAACGATTTTATTTTAAGCAGTTGTTTCAATTTTTTGTTATTAAATTTTGTTATTGACTAATACAGCGACAACATTGCATTTGGAAGTCGCTTAGAGGATTGGCCGCGGTGTTTTTGGCGATCACTCAGGTTAATTTGCGTTTGGCTCGGTCAGTTTGGGATGGGTGACAGTTTCTAGCATATTTATAACACATACCCAGTGTGGATTGTTGAAAACAGGTTTGGGCCACCTGCTGTTGGAACTTACAAAGCCTTTAAGGTTTCCAACTTGGCTTAATAAGTACCACAAGAAGTGGTGACCGGGACCAATGGTTTAATATGCTTTCTAGAGCACAGGGACGCTGAAAAATGTTCCTATTTCACGTCACGTTTTAATTATGTTTAACAAAGATTTAACGATTATGCCATTTGATGACGTAATACGACTTTTATTAAATGCCATGCCCATTATTATTGCTAATTTTCTTAAAACATTAACATACATACGAGTACCAAAGTATAATGTCGCCTAAAGCTTGTGGTACCTATGTTAGTTTAATCATTGCTGTTCCTGACCATGATTTAGTCAATCGTTTCTTATCTAATAGATGGGTTTTACCTTGTTGGTCTATTAACGAATGGTGTGACTAGTGAACTCGAAGGGCAAACCCAAGGTTCGCCAAATCCTAGGCTAGGCAGTCTTACTTTAGTGTCTCTAATAACAAAAATTCTTAGTACCAGTTCGGATTTGTTTCCAGTATAGAGGCGATAGGGTTACCCCCTTTTATATTGGGACCTAATATCGTCGACAAAAAGTCGACGTCGTGTGTGTTTATTGTAAGAGGAAGATGAAAGAGACATCCCAAAAGCGAAAACTTGTGGTATTTACCTACTGAAGGGGGAATCAGGGGTAAATATTTGTTATTGAAATAAACAAGCACAGCTCCCGAATATCCTCAAAATTAGTCGAGGCAGCAATAAAATTCGCGTTGACATTTTTTCACGAGCACTATTGTGCAGGGATGGAAGGGGCCAAATGAAATACTAGACGTTTACTGCGTGTTTACGAGCCAACTCTTTACTGAGCGCGGACAACGATGTTTGTGATTTTATTGTACACTTCCGAGCCATAAAGTGTTCTGCGGGATTCCTTTTATTTTGATTGTGAGCCTCTTTCATAGCTGAGGATTAAGAGACGTGCGAGAAATTAGGACTCCCTGCCTATTATTAATGTCATTGTCATCAATCAGCCTGTATCTATTTACTGCTGAGTATGGGCAGGCTAGGTGGAGCGATGACCTTCGTAGGGCGGCTGGCAGAAACTGGATGCGAGTAGCCGAGGATCGTACCCAGTGGCGTGCACTTGGAGAGGCCTACGTCCAGCAGTGGACTGCTATAGGCTGATGATGATGATGATGATGATGGGCACAGATAACATTGATATATGTACCTGTACGTTGAGCATTTTAGTGTTAGCGGTCTGTATAAAAATTACACACGTCGAGGAAAGCATCCAATGTAATATTATGTACATGTCTACCACGTGGCAGGGTATTCACTGCTACGACTAAGGTTATTCTGATTTATTTTCAAATGAAAACTAGTAAACATATGGACTAAAAACGAACATAGCCAGCTTAGTAGTGCAGAATTATTCGCAACAGCGTAGTAAGAAAGCGAGTAGAATTGAACGATAGTATCCGTGTAAAGATGAGTAAGGGTATTCTGCGTTGGTTCGGGCATATAAAGAAGAATGTCAGAAGAAAGAATGACAAAACAGATATACAAAGTGAAAGGATGCAGGTACCGGGGAAGACTTCAACTATCTATACCATGACCAAATAGACTGAGTCTTATCTGAAGGACAAGTCAAACGTCTCCGTACCGGGAAACGTATATGAGACGAACTATGAGAGTGGAGGAAGCCAGATAGGTTTGTAAGAAAAGGGCCTGTTGGAACTCTGTACTCTCTGCCTACCTCGCAAGGGATTTGGCGTGATGATATAGATAGAATTATCATAAATTCCGCAAAAATACGAAACACAGCAGTCTGTATAGTCGTAGAGTAAAGATTTTTCAGACGCGTGCTCTACACGGCTTCTCGCTAGTTCTTCCCGCTTATTCTTCAGAGAAGGCGCGTAGACTTCGCGTCTGTGTGCATGACTTTTATTTAGACTGGTAGTATAGGCCTTTTCACAAGTTATGGGTACGCTGACGCTTAGAATTTGACGTTTCTAGAAATGTGGTGAGTGTGAAATAGAATCGATTAAATATTCTATCGAGTAAAATTATAACGAAGAATAAATAAATAATATAGGAACAAAAAGAGAACAAAATTAAATAATCTTATTATTTATTTACGAATCAAGCCATTGGTCAGAAAAATCGTCTGACAAATCGTTTGATTCATCTCACAAACTCTCTGTTTTAATATGTCAAAATAGCGCATCCACGTTTATTAATTAATTTATTGACCATTAGAATGCAAAATATTTCAGTCAGATACATAGAATAATATATTCGTAAAAAATCGGCCATTGTTTTTACCTTTTTATAAAACAACATATCGATTATAGCGATTTCATTGTGTCAATCCTAGAAACGCAAAATGTTACAAATTAACATAATTGAGTAATAGAGTTTAATTAAGTTTTAAGTATTTTTAAATAATTACGGTAATTTATAAACAGTATATGATTTAAACGAACTTTTAATGTATTTTTATATTTCTGTTTATATTATGGAATCTATATTTTCAACATTCTTAAATACAATATGCGTAAAATGGAATATGATCAAACGTCACCGTACCCATGTCTCGTGAAAAATACTATAATAAGATGCTCAACTGGTTACACTCTCTACAAGGACTAGGTTAGGACTCTCTGACAGTTAATAATGTCATCATCATCATCATCAACTCTTGTGTATAGGCCTTTCCTCCTTCACGCCATTCGTTGTCCTTTGCTAGTCCATTCCAGCATTTGCCGGCCACCTCATAATGTCATCGCTCCATTTAGCTGATTATTAATTACAATATCATCAATGTTGTAAGAAACGGGTATCAGAAACACCGAGAATTATATTCAGATGTGTTAAAAATTTCATATATTATATTCTACATTACTAACTACCACAGTATATTATATTTAGACTGTGATACTTTGCCCTTTAAACTGATACTACATAGAAATATAGAATATAAGTCATACATATAAAATGAGAAGAATGAATCAAGGAAACTTTCAAGGAAGTGAAAACTTCTATATTATTCAGTAGGACAACGTACGGCTGTTGCTTATAAATATTCACGTAGCTTTGTTTATGATTTATCCCCCTCTTTACGAATTAAATTAATAAAACTCAACGAAATGTTAATCGCGTCTAAAGCCAAAAAAATCATTGTAACTTCTGCTTTATTTATGAGAAACAAATTCCGTAAAAACTCCAAGATTCTTCGCCTCAAATGAAATGATTTAAGGACGAGGAAAAATAACGAAATATATATTTTTTCTACATAGTATCAAATTTGCAATGTCATAAAAACGCTAAAGGTTGGTGAGGGTGCTTATAAATATTCAAATCTATACAAGCACAGGCCCAGGTGGGCGAGTAAGTTTGCATAAGTAAACTGCAGGGGGCGCGGACTCGTAGCACAATAATCCAGGTTCGGTTCGATAGAAAAAGCAAAATCAAAATTCATTCCATTGACCCGGACCCGGTCGTAATTCCCGGGGCCCGGAAACTATTTCTATTCCGAGGGGATCCTACCCCAGGGCGGCACGCCTTGTTCCCAAATATTTTGCTTCATGCTCTAAGGGCAGTGCCTCTAATCACCATTGCTTTGTAAAGTTAAATGCTTATAGGTACTGGTTTTTGTTTCGCCTTTTATTTCCAATTTCTGGAATATTACATTTTTTATGTTACAAAATAGATGGTTTAGAGACACAAATATAACTTTTATTTTTAACATTAGAAAACTGCCACTCTTATGTGTTCAAGGCTGGTATTTTTTTCTTATATGGCTAAATGCTGTTGGACGTTATCTGGATCTTCTTACATGAGACTGGGAATATTCCAAGAATTTAAGCTGAAAAAAAAACGTGTTCGGAACTATAGGCGCTTTATATTTATCATTTTAGAAGTACAATCAGCGATAATAACTTTATAAATCAGTATTACTTTATGTAGATCAAGAAAATTTAAGTGTTAGATGGAAAAAAGTGAGCAAGCAATTAAAAAAACTAAGAATTTTCAGCGACTTATGTCTCCCCTTAATATGTTGTCGTTACAACGTTCCCCATTTCAAATTAAAACGGCCGGCTTTACAGCGGCTTGTGGCAGGAATGTTTTAATTGTTCGTTTCCCGTCGACGCGCTGCGGTCGCGATACAGTGACACGCTCTTGCTTGACCATGTAATGGAATAGACCTAATGGGATGTGTATTATTTCATTTAAGGGATACATATCAACATGACAGTCGGATGTGCATTCAAAGTTGTGGATTAATTTTTCAGATTCCTACCGAGAGACATTAGATTGTGTGATACAAAACAAGATGTAAAATATTATAAAGTATAAATAATGACAATATTTAAGCATGTGGCACTCTCACTTAAATAAAATAAAAATAAATGAATTAAGTGGAAAGGGTATACCGTAATCATGTAGTGAAATTAGTCTATTTCTACTCTCTGCAGAGAACTTAGCAGAAAAAAATCGACGTAAGCGTGACGCTAGCGAGTTAATTTGCCATTCTTGTCATACTACATAAAATAAACATGGACGTTATACCACGATTGCTTGCTAGCATCACGCTAACGGCATAGTTATGAGCAAATGTAAACTATACTTACTTCGGTAGGCCTCAAATATTACCGCTCTTTTAGTACCATACAATTTATGATTAAAATACATAGCTATATTACGAAATTAACATTTCATAAAATAACCACCCAAAGGAATCTTATCCGCAAACACAATAAATATAAAACCAGTCATTTAACACAAATTAAATTCTGGAGACAGATCCATTCACAACCAATCCCTAGTCTCTACAAAATAACCGCTAAAATTAATTAGCGGCTGCCGAATTAAGATTTTCGTTCGTTTACCGTGGTTTAATGTAATAAAAGTTGGAAGTAATGGAGTTGTAGGAATCACGATGCCGATATACAGTGGCAGAGAGCGCGGTATCGCCGGCGGAACGGTAATGACGATGCGATAAGATCATTCTACGACGACGCTCTGGCGAATCGACTGATCTCAGACTGCGGTCAGATTAAGGGGATATCACATCGCAAGTATAGGTAGAACGAGAAAATTAAATTACTGAACTGATAAATAGTGCTACTTAATGTCGTTTTTTTATTGGTCCACCGAATGAGTTAACACCATTACCGTAATTTTATTTTACAAAATAAAATTATCCTATATTCATGCCAATGCAATCAAGCAAGTCAAAAATAATGTAATCTGCAGGAAGGTAGGACAACATTTGAGAAATAAATATATTTTATTTTTGAATTGAGTAGGTGATCACATATTTTATCTTCTGAAAAAAGTTTAAGCAAGTATCATTTGTTGTGAATTTATTCGTCTGTGTGCACGTTAGCACCTGAGAGGATGATTTTTTCTTATGTTTGTTAATAGCGCATTGTCGGCGAATGGTTTTTATTGCCATTACAACTAAAATTGATTCAGTTGTTCCGGTAAATTACTACAGTAGTATGAGCTTAGACATAAACAATAACTGATTGATTTTTGCTCTAAGTAGACTGGTTCTGGAATCTATGTATACCATCACGCCAAATCCCTTGCGGGATAAGCAGAGAGTACAGAGTTCTTCCTTACAGACCTCCCTGGCTTCCTCTACTCTCATAGTTCGTCTTATACACGCTAACCGGTTACGGACACTCCTGCCTTGTCCTTCAGATAAAACCCGGTCTATTTGGTCATGGTAAGATAGTCTAGGTCTTCCCCGGTACCTAGATCCTTCCACTTTCGCATTGCATATCTGTTTTGTCATTCTTTCTCCCGACATTCTTTCTATATACCCGACCCAACGGAGCATACCCTTTCTCATATTTACACCGATACTATCTTTCATACCTACTGGTTAAAATAAGACTCTATTTAGTGTGAAAGGTTGATGATTTTCTTTCTGGAGTGTGGAAGTACCATAATTCTATAGGAACTGCCCGCAACATTAACTAATGATGCTCCGGAGATGAGACTGGCACCGATCCATTCGACCCTGGGCATTTATTCGCTATGACCAAATACGTAACGCGGAACGTTACGATAACTTCGTGAAATGATTGTTTAATGGTCAGCAACGTAAGTCGATTAAAATTTCAGTTTTTCAAATCGTTTGCAGAGTTTGGGCTGGCATTAGATCCATTATTTATATTGTTCGCCCGGTATATGTTGCTAATTTAGATTTTTTTCAATCTTTACCAACATTTGTAAAATAAAAATGATTACTGATTAGAGTAACCTTTTTTTTACAAAAAAATGTAGCCCCACACTAGTATTTATTCCTGTGTCGTGGGAGGGTTTACAAACATGAAAACTCACATACACAAGAACAAATAATTGTAGATCACACAAAGATTTGTCCCGTGCGGGGATCAAACCCGCGAAATATAAGACACAGTGGGCGGAGCGGCTTAAGCTCTTAATCACTGCGCTAAATTTTCCGTCAAATTACACGGCCCTTAGATGAATTACTTGTAGATGGAACATTGCGCGCGCGGAAAGGGCTTAATAATTATGTACCCAAAGGTAAATTGTAATACGCACACGCACTCATTGACAACTTTTGAACAAATCGAACACTGACATCACTCACACATGGTGCGTAACTGAGGCTGCTTTTAGCGCCATTTTTGTAAGCAATGCTCAATCTAGACGAGTCTTAGTTTAAGAGACAACTATTTCATGAAGTTATCGTAACGCGTTGCGTTCGGCCATAGGGAATAAAGGCCGATTCGTTTCAGTTCATTTGAGGGTATCGCAGGGGTAATCAGCATTCGAAAGTTTGTTGGAGATAGTACAAGTTTGTGATGAGTGTCGTTGAGTTTGGTTGATAAAGATTACTTTGCAGTGATAATAATATGTGATTATTGTCATTCACCTTTCGGTGAGAAGGGAAAGTTTCAAAAGTGAAGTTGCTTCTTATCAACATCTATACTATTCCACTAATAATTGAGAAAGTTTGTGAGGATAGACGGATATATAGATACTTGTTACTCATTCACGTGAAAACTACTTAACGGATTTTCATGAAATTTTCATTAATATAGTTTATAAATAAGACAACACATAGGCTATCATTTATCTAGATATTACGAAATAAACGCATTTTCAACCGCGGGTAAAGGGTAGTATTGTATAAATTGAAGTCAAGTGCCACATCTATATATGTAGGGGCTAATCTCTTTAGACAAAATTTTAGGTAGTTTTCACCAATAGATAGAATAGAAATTAGACCAATAGATAGACTGTAAGGAAATAATCTGTTGAAAATCTGAACTCTCTGCCTATCTTGCAAGGGATCTTGATAAATAGACAGACTGATTCATGAGAAAGGTTAAGTACCTTAATAAGTGAATATTTTGAGGGAAATGAGCAAATAATGATGATATTTGTCCATGCTAGTCGTGCGAAATTGGAGCGGGTCCTTGCTAGACAAATTTAGAATATTATAAATATTCTGAATGTTTGCGTTCCAACAAAATAATTTCATGGAGTGGATGTTTAAAGCTCCATTGATCAATGGTTCTTAGCTCGCTGTTTGGTTTTTAGCTGTTTGGTTTTTTACTTCCATTTTGGTTCTTTCTGGTATACAAATACTTGGATGTAACTGGGTGTTGCGACTTGAGACTGCCCTTATGAGTAATCTGTCGTATTGCACCTATTAGTTTATTTATTTTAATTATTTACAATTACAAATGACCAAAATACTTTTTTTATTTTTAAAAGACGTAGCTCCACACTAGGATTTATTCCTGTGTAGTGGATGCGTTTACAAACATGAAAATTCACATACACGAATACCCAGACCGGAACAAATAATTGTAGATCACACAAAGATTTGTCCCGTGCGGGAATCGAACCCGCGACTATTAGACACAGTGGGCGGTGCGGCTTAAGCTCTTAACCACTACGCTAAATCGTCCGGAAATAAAATTTATTACTTAAATTTATACTTACAGTCTATCTACTTAAATTTATACTTACAAAAAACCGAACACAATTTTATTAAACCTATTATTACCAACTGGGCTAAACCTAGCCCTACAAGTCAAACTCAAATTTATTAAATTTATCTAACAGTAGGCAGTCCAATTACTTCCTAGTAGCCCCTTTATGGTCCACGCCAGATAAATAAAAACAATACAAACCTAAATTTACGTAAGAAAAATCTACCAAAAAACTTCGCGCCCTAACATTATACCATCGAATTGTTACAAATGGCTATTGCAAATTGGAAATAAACGAGCTAGAAAAAATGGTTCGGCCTCCATTGGAAGGCCTCCCCTTGTCAAATAGGTAATTTGGAATCCCATGGAGGAGTCCCATTAAAGACTTTTGTGGACTCGGCTTGAGATCGCGATATGTATATTTTATTGTTATTTGAGGACTTAAAGTGGTCCGGCGGGAGGAAATCAGTGAATGATGTTTGATACGTTTTGGCGAAAAGTATTTAAATGTTTATTAAAAGTAATAATAAATACCGTCACCCCTGTATTCCCCTAGTGAGGGTGGCAATAGGTGTACTGAGTACACCCAATTTTCACTTTGCGCTGACGATGTTAGGGGGCGAGTCTATTGCTGTTGTATTGAGCACAATGCTAGACTCTGGACTGACACTAGAAATTTTTCTATTTAAAAATTACATTTTGCCCGACCTAGGATTTGAATCCAGAACCTCGTGATCGCTACGCGCGTTATTCGCCACTAGACCAACAAGGCAGTAATTCGCATGTTTTCTTAAAAATTTATTGAGGTATATAATTTATTTTATTAAAACATCTGTTATGGTCCATAGATTAAAGTCCTAAAACGATAGTAGACTGGACACATTAATTATTGCAGAAATTATTACCTCTTAAAAAAAGTTTTAGAAAAGAGAGAAAGCTTAGCTAAGATGTCTCGATTACTAACTAACCCCGACGGTAAGTTACGTTCGATAAACGTAATCAAGCCGCTTAAAAGACATATGTTTATATTATAGTTTTATAGGCAGGTGTCATAAGCTAATAGTCCGTAAAGTCCACATGGCGGAGTTTGACGCAATCTTTCTTACCTGAGTTCGTGAGGGAAGGCCCTTGAAAGAACGGAGAAGAGAGATTGGGACAGTACATTCTAATTTATTATGAACAGAATTAATAAGTACTTACTATAAAACATATATTTTATGACTTCCAGAAAGATTTGCAAATGTGTACATGTATAGTTTACAATATAGGCGATTTTGTATGTAGTTCATAAAATTGACAAGAAAGTACGTCAAAGTTTTACGATGTGAACCGATTTTTATCGATTCACGATGCCTCGATTAACATGTTATTGTGTCATAAAATGCCATAAAAAAGTACTGATCACAAACTTAAGAGTATTATATACAGTGGTGTTCAATCAGGAAACTAGAATTTATATGAAATCAACACCAACTTTTTTGTCCCTGCAGATACTTAGATATGAATTTTCAATTTGATAGTTCATTTTAAAATCTAACTATCAATCTATATTATCACGTCAGATCCCTTGCGGGGTAGGTAAAGAGTACAGAGATCCAACATTAAGTCTATCTACTAATCAAAAACCGGAATTGAAGGTGGCCTTCCCTCAAAAGATCCAGTGAAAAAATCAGAGTACTTACTTTTTTAATTGCTGACCGATCCCAACTTAAGAATTAACTTAAGGTAAGTAAATAATTAATAGATGATGGATTTAAAGCTTCCCATAAAGATGTATTTAAAGGTTTCCTGAGTGAAATGAATACCACTAAAACACGTTCTAGCTAATATATAACCATGATATGCGTGTAATCATCAGAGTAAGGTCTACTTGCAAAAACGGGTTAGCGTTACCATTTAAGTAAGTCGAGATTATAACGTTAAATTGTCTTCAACTTAACTATACCTTTAGTTAGTCAATAGGTAACATAAACCCTGGTCCGTGCAAGTGGGCCTAAGCGCAACAACTCAAACATTTTCAAGAGATAAAACAGTAGGATATATTTATATATTTTTCCAGCAGGGGTGGTAGAAATGTACTTTGTTCTGTAAATTTTTCAACAGAAGAACCACTTTATCCGATCTGGGATTAAAGCCCTCGATCTCATAATCACTAGACCAAAGTGGCAGTATTGTATCTACTAAATATTGTATTAAGACACGTTAGTATTTTTTACTGCGTCATTGGTTTAGTGCAGAATAATGCCCGTAGCGATCACGAGGTCCTGGTTCCAAATTCTAAGTCGGACAAAAATGATTTTCTATGAAAACATTTTCAGTATCAGTCTGGCGTCTAGTATTGTGCCCGGTATATAGCAATACGTTTGTTCGTTATTACATGGGACCTAACATCGTCGGTGAACTAGGTGTGTACACAGTACACCTCTGCCATCTCCGTTTGGGTAAAATATGCGAACAGTGCTTATTTGTTTTACAAGCTTTTATTTAACTTGCAATGTTCGTATGTCTGTCTGTCTGTCTTGCCGTTTCAAATCTTGTGATTAAGTTTTTAAGAACTTGTGGGTATTTAATTGAGCTGAAATTTGTGAACCTGGTCTGATAATGGATTCAGAAGATGGCCATAGGAACATGTGAACTATAAAACGTAGCCCCCTCGTGTTTAGGCTTATAAGATTGGTATTGACGATTACTTTACAACCAGATTGTGTTCAGGGTCTGATGATGACGCCAAAAGGTGACCCATGGAAACACCCGACTACTCAATAAAACCTAAATGTGTTTTGGCTCGTTGGATTTGTCTTGACGACTAATTAAGACCCGTATGGTGTCCAAGGTCTGATGATGGAGCCGCAAGAAAGTCGTAGGAACTCAAATAAGTAAGATATTTTCGTTGTGTGTTTGCTGTAAAAGCTTGTTAGGAAAAAGGCTTTTTAAATTAAAATTATTCGTATCTTTATGTTAACTTGTTCGTTAAGATCGACAGGCTTTTAGTCGCTTTCCATAACATTATTCAGTGGTATTTGAATACACTTCGTTTAAATATCTCGACTCCCATTACTTATCCGAATCAACTTCTTATCGAGCTCTCAAAGCATTTCCATGGAAAGATCGGACTTAATTTTTATTTTTCCATTTTAATTTTCGCAGAAATGGAGATCACAAATTAAATTTCCATCCAATAATAAGTGGAGGCTACGAAAAGGTATCACACTAAAAATCTTTTTCCATTAGCAATTAATCCCTATAACATAAAGTCTACTGTCTCGACTTTTATGTAGCTTTTAAAAATGTTATCTCTTTAAAAGTTCGTTCGAATTTCAATTTAATTAACTGTTCTATGATAGCGAGGAAATTTACTGGCTCAGACCAAAATTTACCTTAGATTATAATGATTACTATTATGATCTTTAATTCGTGTGATATTTTATTCGATATTAGTCATAAATGCAACTTGCAGAGGAACGTCATCATCGCAACCTATACTTGTCCACTGCTGAACATAGGCCTCACTCTCTAGTCTCTAGTGCAATCACTCTCTAGTGCAACCGGTCCGAAGCCACCTATATCCAACGACTTCCTGTGATCTTCACAAGATCGTCGGTCCATCTGGCATGGCCGTCCCACGCTGCGCTTGGCGATACGTGGTCTCCACTCTAGAGGAACTTAAAGTTTCCAAATATTGATGAGATTCTAGAGTTATCTAGAAAGACCAGTGTAAATTACGAAATTTAGAATTTAAAATTAGAAGTCTTCTTTCAATTTTATATTGGAAGGCCGTTATTTAAGTTTTGATAACTAGCAACGTTGTTGTGATACTTTACGCGGGTCGTATGCTATACATAATCACTATTCAGTGCAGGCTGCGATCCTCAACAATGACGTCATTACGTGATGGAATCATCATAACACTAATTAATAAGAGTTGCCATTGGAGTACACCTTTATGATTATAGTCTTGCACGAAGAAAAAAATTTAGTATAAATAGACTAAAACTTTGTTCGGGCATATATAAAGAATGTCAGAAGAAAGAATGAAAAAAAACAGATATACAATGCGAAAGTGGAAGGATGTAAGTACCGGGGATAACCTAGATATCTTAACATGACCAAATAGACCGTGTCTTACCTGAAGGGCAAGTCAAGTGTCCGTAACCGGCGAGCGTGTGTGAGACGAACTATGAGAGTGGAGGAAGCCAGAGAGAACTCTGAACTCTCTGCCTACCCCGAAAGGGATCTGGCGTGATGATATAAATAGATAAAACTATGTTACAGATGAAAGTGACTTTTATGAATAGTTTCTATTTTTCATTTTATTTCTATCTATCTATTAATATCATTACGCCAGATCCATTGGTGTGTACATAGAGAGTCTAGAGTACTAACAGGCTCTTTGCTTACAGATTTGTCTATATTAAAAGTAACTAGTAATAAAATTTAAGAATACCTGTAAGCCACTCTTAATACATTATTTATATTTCAAGTGTCCAAAATAAGCTTCAAAGCGAAATAATAGGCCACATAAAAAGTGGACAAAACACACAACAAATTGTTCAGTCAATGTACCTAAATTACAAACTTAATGTAGCGTAAATTACTTATTACCTAGTCGGAGCGTTACAAATTCATCTCAAAGGTCCTTATTCGCTAAGCGCATCGCTTTGTAATCACGAGGTCCTGAGTTCAAACCCTAGGTCGGACAAATGTAGTTTTTCCAACGAAAAATTCCAAGTATGAGTCCGGAGTCTAGAATTGTGCCCGGTATTTGGCATTAGGCTTGCCCCTTACTATATGGGATATACCTAACGTCGTCGGCGAAAAGGGGGTGTACTTAGTACACCTCTGCCACCCCCGCTTGGGGAATATAGGCGTGACGGTGTAAAATAAAGTATATCCTCCTATCTATATGTTTGGATGTTTGTTACTCAATCACTCAAAAAAAAACACAGGCTTGGAGGAAAACAGCTATGGAATAATTGCTGGTGTATATGATTGAACGCACTCACGATACATGAATAAAAACACAATGATATTGTGGTGACTTTCCTAGTACGTATGAAATACCTGTAGCAGGAATTCCCCTCTCTTCCAACCTGTGTTTGCACATAGATTACAAAATATGATTATATTAACAACATTAAATTTCTATTAATATAGAAGCAATCATGTTTCGGTGTTTTTGTAATTTAAAAACAAGTTACGGTGGATCTATATCGATTAAAATCAAAATATTAGTAATATTAATATTAGTAATAGTAGTCAAAATATTAGTAATAGTTATATACATATAAGTAGATAAGAATGACTGCCTTGTTGGTCTAGTGGCAAACCGACCGAAAACCTAAATGGTCCAAAATAGCGGTGAAATTCATTTACTGCTTCTGGTTGGATTCCTCTTCAGTTGAATCTAAAACCTTTATCGCTCTGAACTTTTATTTGCCGAGGTACTAAAGGGGTCGTTCTGGCAGTCGGTTGTTGGAATGATAATGGCCTGATTAAGAGAGGTCACGTCGTATGTAACAATGCTTTGCTCTCCCTTTTTTACAAACAGTTATTAAGGGGTATTCGTAAACTTAATAATGCTATTTGCATTAAAATATACTTGTCTACTTGGAGTTCATGTTTTTATTTTTACAATAATGTAAATGTTGGGAAGGATGTAGGTACCGCGGAAGACCTAGACTATCTTACCATAACCAAATAGATCGTCTCTTATCTGAAGGACGAGGTAAGAGTCTCCGTAACCGGCAAGCGTGTATACGAACTATGAGTGTGGAGGAATATAAGTGTGGAAAGAACCTGTTGGAACTCTGTATTCTCTGCCTACTAGATAGATAGATAGATAAATGTTGGATGTTGTATGATCCGCGCAAAACGTGTTTTGATCAAATTCGTATAAGGTGTTAATATATTAACAAGTTCTCATCTCCTAGCGTTAAACTAGACCTAAGTATAATAATAATAAATATTGGGCCTGTTAAGAAACTGTCCCAACGTTGGGCACGGGCCTCCTCTCAAACTGAGAGGGTTTAGGCCATAGTACCTAAGTACCTAGTAAAAATGTTAGCACTTAATAAGGGTTCTTTAACAGATATAAAACTAACTCACACGTACAATAACAATTGATTTTTTTATTATTGTGTTTAAATGAAATAATTAAGAATTATAATCAGATTTTTTTTTATTTATGTGTATAACAAAAACTCTACCAGCATT
Organism: Phalera bucephala; assembly: GCA_905147815.2. Taxonomy (NCBI): domain Eukaryota; kingdom Metazoa; phylum Arthropoda; class Insecta; order Lepidoptera; family Notodontidae; genus Phalera; species Phalera bucephala. Next base: position 19,818,568 of record LR990621.1, read on the forward strand.
TCGGAATATCATTTCTGTGGAGAAAAAGGGCAAGAAACTCCCAGTTCCTCTTTTAAAATAAAATTTTTACATACTTTTATATCTACATTTTGTGGTGGGGTATGGGAGAAAAATGTAGGTTGATCTTCAGGTGTGTCTAAGTTAAATAATGCAAATTATACTATTTATGAGAATAGCTACATGGTGGGGGATCATTTACAAAAAAAAAGGATAAGAAAATATTGATTTTATTACCAGTTGGAAATCTGTACTCTCTGCATACACCGCAAAGGATATGGCGTGATGATGTAGATAGATAGTGATAGGAGACATGAATAAAACATGTCACACTTTTCATTTACGTAACCTAAATCGGGCTAGACTTGAAACTATTCCTGTGTTATGAATGCGTTTACAAATACGAATACACATACGCTAACACGTAGCTCAAACTAACATTTGTGAGTCAAGGATTTGTTCTTTGTGCAGATCAAATCCACTCCGTATTAGGGATTATTTCAGAGTTTTGGGATGCGTTGACATAAATTAAATTCATATTCTTGAACACCTAAATCCCCATACGGGACCAATATTTGTAGATCACATAACATTTGTCCTAAGCGAGGATCAAACTCATTCAATCAGTGAGCACTGCGGCTTACGCTCTAACTACTAAACCGCTTGGGCTAGTGGTTAGTCGATTAACATTATTTTTTACGACTTTCTTCACTATATAATTTGGTAATGAATAAATAAGAAGTCATACAAAAACATCACTAAAGGCGAAAGAAATCTATCTTCGAAAGAAAAATGCCTTTCTTTATATAGTTGAAAAGTTTTATTTAGAACTTGAGGCTCTGGGGCATTTGAAATGAAAAAGTATCCATCAATTTAAATAAAAGCTGTCGAGAAGTCGCTGAACAATCGTTCATATTGTTTCGAGAGCGTTTTGTAGTTTCCAGACATTGTTATTTGGGTTTAAAAGCTTACAAGTAAAATTACTTTAGTTATTTTACTGGGATTTACTGATAGTAGATAGACGTGGATAGCATAAGCAAAGTCGAGCGTAGTTTCGATCCTTGAGGCATGCCTATGTCTTGCGATGGAAGTCTTTTGGCTGTCGATGAAAAAATATATTTACAATAATAGTAGATTGCGTCGTTGTTCTAGTGACTGTCTTGTTGGTCTAGAGTCCATGAGTAAAAAGTAAATAACATATAACATATTGACAATAGTTTAGCGTTGAGAGTTCGATTCGGTCATAAGAGCGAGAAGTCGCTGGTTAGATCCCCATATAAAACGACCCACAAATGTCCCGTATGGAGATCTCAATCCCCGTACGGTACAAAATTTTGTGTGACCTATAAATATATCTTCCAGTTCGGGTGTTTGTGTTTATGAGTTTAATTTATGGAAACACACACTTATAACACAGGAACAACCTTATCTAATCTTAAAGGGGTATAGGGCTAGGTATTTAAAAAAAAATACTTTTACATTAGAATAATTGAATTCTGTTATTTTTGATGAAACAAAATTAAATTTTGCAAACATAATCTGATCTACAGAAACTGTTTTGTGGTTAAAGTATCCCGTGACCTTCCGAAAAGTCGCAGACGAAAGCTATATTTTTTGTACATTTTTTATTTTCTTTTCCAGCTAAGTAATTTGAATAAAAAAAATCTAATGGTATAGTATCATAATACTTTGGGGAGTCTCAATAGTTAAAAGGATTATACATATTTTGTGGAATTTGATTACTGAAAAATCTTTTAGCTAATGTAAGGGGCGCTCCCTCGTCTGGTTTTACCAGAATTTTAATTACCACAACGCATTGTTGTACGATGGGATGCATATAGAAGTGGATTTAGATCCAGACTTGTGTTGTCCGAAACGAGAATACGATATTTGTGGCCTTTAAACTATATCATACGGTAAGCCCTTATACGTTCAGTTTTAAAAATGAAAACAGTTATAAATTTAATTTTACAATAAGCCGGTACCTTATAAAAAAATTATATGTTTGGAATGAATATCATACGAATGCATTTCATAGATATAAATGGTATCTTCATAGGTAGAATTCTTTACATTCGTTGCTGATGGCGTATACAGACTGAAATTCTAATGGGTCAGATATTCAGTTTTTAAACGATTCATACACGTTTTTCTCGACTAAGATACACTATCTCCGCGAAGTTGAGTACGACTTAAAATTCTTAACACTAGTAGCTATTCCACCTGAAATTCCAAAGGTCATATATTTATTTTAAACGGTCTATACACGCATTCCTCCACCAATCCGCATTGGATTCCCGTGGTGAACTACCTACGACCTGTTTTGTCTCACTACGATTTGTGTCAGAAGGCCTTCAATTGTATGTGTACTGTGACAGTATAATAATATCAGCCTATAATGCCCACTGCTGGGCAAAGGCCTGCTCTTACAAATCGAGGTGAGAGAGATTAGGTCATACGCCAACACGTAGACCCAGTACGGATTAGTGGAGGTTGGGTTGTGGCCACCTGCTGTTGAAACTTATCAAGCCGCCTATAAGGTTTCGGCTTAACCATCACCACATTAAGTGGTAACCGGGACCAACGGTTTTACGTGCCTTCCGAAGCACGGAGCCGCTAGAATATGAAAATGCCACAAACGGCCACCCATCTCAGGCCGACCGAGTCAACCGTTGCTTAACCTTGGTGATCGGTAAGAACACTGCAGTAGCACAGCCCTACGAGCGCCTCTGTGTCAGTATATCCTGATTTATTATACACATATTTTAATTTAGTAATTTTTTCGGATGTCAAATCCTAAGGGTGACTATGGATTTATATCCATTCGAAACTGAACATTCCTTCACTACGGCACCGCGAAGTTTTGCTACGTCACGTTATGGCGTTTTTATTGCCTGGAACACGACTTAACTGCTATTTTTTTGGGTGATTATACATTCCAGTCGTGATAAATACTAGCTAATTGATTTTATAGTCATACAAGGATCTTGTGGCCCGCGGCCAAAATCGAAACAAACGCTGTCATTAAGTGCAATGTCACTTTATGACAGTCGCAGGGTTGCCATTTGCTATGAAATTCACCCAAGTTCTATTTTTTATAAGTAACCATGCGGACCCATAAGTTGCAATATTTCCCTAGAAGTAGGAAAAAAATACTAAATGATAACCCTATTTTCACACCAACCGGAAATTGAAACCCGGAATTATATCATTATATAATAATAAAAATCCGGTATGCGTCTGTTTGTAATTCTTCTTCTGCTGAACGGCTTGATCGATTTTTCTTTTTAACCGACTTCAAAAAATCTTTTATAAAAAAAGGTAAACCGACTTCAAAAAGCAAAAAAATAAATATTTGAAGTCGGTGCTGGTTGGTGCAGTCGGTTACTTGGCACCGACTTCAAATATTTATTTTTTTGCTTTTTGAAGTCGGTTTACCTTTTTTTATAAAAGATTTTTATTTTACAATTTTAAGTGACCAGTGAATTCTATAGTAGGGTACCTATAGGATTGACGTAATACCCATAATATCGCAATTTACACATGCCTATTGTTTGTCGTTAAGGATTTCCCTGGTGTATCTTCTAAGTCCAAGGTCCAATGTCAATAAAATTAATATGGGACCACCTTGGAGATATACTGAACCCAAAAAAATTAAAAATTGGTCCACAATTGACGGAAATATCGCTGAACATACATAAAAAAAAAAAAAATATACATACAACCGAACATAGAACCTCCTCCTTTTTGAAGTCGGTTAAAAAAGGAGGAGGTTCTCAATTCGATTGAATTTATTTTTGTATGCATGTTACGCGATCATTCCGCCAACTATACACCGACCGCCCTCCGGTGATTTTAATACATTTGAAAACGTTATGGAAGAGGTGTTAAAAAAAAATTCTGGTATTAAAAAGCAAAGCATTATATGTAGTGACTTCAATGTCAATCTAATCGAAAAGTCATCCATTAGCTGTAGACTAATTAATCTTTTTAAATCGTTTAATCTAGTATGCTTGTTTAATGAACCGACTAGAATCACTGCTACGTTTGCTACCTGTTTAGATAATGTGTTTTGCGACTGTGAAGTGTTTGATAAATTAATTATAAACGCTTTGCCCTCAGATCATAGTGGTTTGTTGGTGTCAGTACCCAGTCACCTAATACCTAAGTTATGTAAAGTTACTTGTAGGCCGATATCAGATCGACGTATAAACTGTTTTAGGGATAAAGTTTACAATCGCATATCTAATATGGATTGGTTACATAATGATCCCAATTACCTATATCAAAACCTTTTTGATACCATGAAATCAGAATTCGATAATATATTTAAAATAAAATCATTTTCAACGGCCAAGAAAGCAAAGTTTAGTGATTGGGCTACTGTAGGAATTTATAAAAGTAGAGCTAAGATGTATGAACTGTATGATACGAAAACATATAATCAAAACCCAGCTTTCTTGGAATGTGTTAAAAACTACTCGAAGACTTTTAGGAAGGTGTGTACTGCAGCAAAGTCTTTATATTATAGCAATATGATCAAAAGGTCATCAAATAAGATCAAAACGACATGGGGTATAATTAACAGTGTATCTGGGAGAACTCAACCACGCGATGATCTTATTGAACTTGTAATTAATGATAACATCTAAACAGATGATTTCGATATTGCGCAGGCTTTTAATAATTTTTTTAGCGAAATTCCAGTTCATACTACTGGCTCTTTGAACTCCTCTTCCCGAAAAATTCACCATGTTAGTGACGTACAAGAATTTGTCAAACACTAATGTTAGTGACGTACAAGAATTTGTCAAAAAATGCACGAAATGTCAAAAATCGAAATATTTTCGATATATCAAAGAGCCGATGGAAATTACCACTACGGCTTCATCGGCATTAGAAAAAATATATTTAGATGTAGTGGGTCCTTTAGACAGGGGATATAGATGGTTATTGTTATATATTGACCATGCAATGTGAATTGACAAAATTTGTTCAAGCTATTCCTCTTAAAAATAAAGAAACGTTGTCCATTGCATATGCATTTGTCAAACAATTTATTTTAAGGTTTGGTATTCCTAGAAGTATAGCTACAGATCGAGGAACAGAATTCATCTCTGCGACGATGGAACAGGTGTATAAAATTCTCAATATCGAAAAGTTATGCTCGACAGCTTACCATCACCAGTCTATTGGAGCTCTGGAAAATGCACACAAATCCTTGGGTGCATTTTTAAGGATCCAGTGTGAAAACCACATAGACACTTGGAGTTATTGGTTACCGTTTTGGTGTTTTAGTTTTAACAACACAGTCCATTCCGAAATAAATTATACGCCATATGAACTTGTTTTTGGTAAACTTTGTAGAATACCCTGTAGGATTTATGATACAGTGGAACCATTCTATAATAGTGATGACTATTCATTACAACTAAAATACAGGTTACAGTTAGCTCAGGCCGATGCAAAGAAAAATTTATTACGTAATAAACAGAAACGCAAAGACGTGTATGATAAATCTGTTAATTCTGTTAAATATAAAAAGGATGACCTGGTATTATTAAAAAATGAAACAGGTCGAAAACTTGATCTTTTGTTTGAAGGTCCCTATAAAATAGTAGAAGATTTAGGCTGTAACGTTAAAATATGTAAGAATGGTAAGATAGATTTAGTACATAAAAATAGGACTAGACCTTATTATGAATAAATGTAATGAAAAACGTTACTTGTAAGTCATTGAATTATCCATTTGTTTTAAAATATAAAATTAAATACTTCATATGTAATAGATTATTTTTAAGAAATTTTAATTAAGCTGGTAATTTGGTATTGTATACTTTTATATTATTTACTTATAGTGAAAAAACTTCCTTACTGGGCTGGAAGCGAAAGAAAAACTTAGAATGCCCCAGTAGCCTTACTTTTGCTAGGCTGGTGGTAAGAGTCCACCAAAGGTAGTAACGTCATTCGATCAACGACCAGAAAAGGAAAATTTGAAACAAACCCTATACCAACCCGTATGGCCAGCGTGGTATAGTAGGCCGAAACCTCCTAACATGGTAAGGCACCTAAAACAAAGGCCCCCAGTTCCGGTAGTCCCGCTGTCCGCTGCCACGGTAGCGGTCGCGGTAACAGCGGGGCAGGGGGTGCGAAGAATCTCCGGGCTACGACACAAGGCTACCAAAAACACCTGACCCTGGCTACGTACAATGGACGCTCTCTACGGCTGGACCAACACCTCACTGAACTCGAGGTAGAACTAGGTCGCATAAACTGGCACATATTGGGGTTATCTGAAGTCCGAAGACAGGGCGAGGACACGATAACCCTTGAGTCAGGCCACCTGTTCTACTTTCGTGAAGGTGATCGGCCCTCTCAGGGCGGTGTCGGTTTCCTGGTCAACAAAGCTCTCACTAACAACGTTGTAGAAGTCAGCAGTGTGTCGACACGGGTAGCGTACCTCATAATTAAAATCACCAACAGGTGCACCCTGAAGGTGGTACAGGTATATGCGCCGACCTCGACATACTGCGACGACATAGTCGAAGCCATGTATGAAGACATAGCCAAGGCATTACATGGCACCACCAAGGCTCACTACAACGTTGTTATGGGGGACTTCAATGCCAAAGTGGGAGTACAAGAACGCGGCGAAACAATAATCGGACTCCACGGCGTGGGGCGCCGAAACCACAGGGGGCAGATGCTGGTCAACTTTCTGGAGTCGCAGGGGCTCTTCTTGATGAATTCGTTCTTTAAGAAGAAGCCTCATAGAAAGTGGACATGGCGAAGCCCCGACACTGTGACGAGGAACGAGATAGACTTCATCATGACTGACAGGAAGTCTATATTTAAAGACGTCTCCGTGATCAACAGGTTTAATACCGGCAGCGATCACCGACTTGTCCGAGGCGCTCTAAATATAAACTTCAGGGCCGAAAGGCGTCGCATGATGAGGGCTACTCTGAGACCTACTGCGCCTCAAATAGCTTTAGGGTTCGAAAAGTTCCAACTGGAGCGTCAAAATCGTTTCGACCTGCTGGAAACCGAAGGCAATGTTGACGAAAAAACCGACACAGTGGTCAAAACGCTACAGGAGGTGTCTCGAAGGGTGTTTCCCGGCAAAAGCGGTAACAGAGAGTCTAAACTCTCGCTCGAGACTCTCGAACTTATGAGGCAGAGACGAGAAATGTCATCCACGCAGGCGTCTTCGCCGGATGGGAGGAACCTCAACCGGAAGATCCGGAAGCTGGTGCGACGTGACCTCCGATGTTCCAACACCCGCGCCATCGCGGCTGCGATTGAACAGAACAGAGGCACCAAAGTCTTCGCTCGCCAGCTAGGTAAATCCCATCTGACGAAACTTAATACTGCAGATGGCAAAACCGTGACCTCCAAGTTCGAGATACTCGAGGAGATTGAGAGTTTCTACAAAGACCTGTACGCATCACGGATGACTAAACCCACGAGACCCAGCGCTGACGACCACAGAGCCCCACTTGCACGCCACAACACGGAAGACATCCCTGATGTCAACCAGGACGAAGTCAGAGTGGCTCTCAAGCAGCTCAAAAACAACAAGTCGCCAGGCGATGACGGAATCACCACTGAGCTCCTAAAAGCAGGCGGGACTCCAATACTGAAAAAGTTAGCGAGCCTCTTTAATTCCGTCATCCACCAGGGCTTAACACCTCAAGCGTGGAGCGGGAGTGCGGTGGTTCTGTTCTTCAAAAAAGGTGACAAAACCTTGCTGAAGAACTACAGACCCATCTCACTCCTGAGCCACGTCTACAAGTTGTTCTCGAGAGTACTCACAAACCGCCTCGCCAGAAGACTTGACGAGTTCCAGCCACCGGAACAAGCCGGGTTTCGAAAAGGCTACAGCACCGTGGACCACATCCATACTGTTCGGCAGATTGTACAGAAGACCGAAGAGTACAATCAGCCGCTGTGTATGGCTTTCGTGGACTACGAGAAAGCCTTCGACTCCATCGAAACCTGGGCGGTTCTGGATGCTCTGCAGCGATGTGGCATCGATTGGCGCTATATCGAGGTGCTGAGATGTCTATATAATACCGCCACAATGACCGTCCAGCTCCAAGACCAAAAGACCAACCCGATCGAGCTGCGTCGAGGTGTAAGACAGGGGGATGTAATATCCCCCAAGCTCTTCACCAATGCACTCGAAGACGTCTTCAAGACGCTGGACTGGACTGGGCGGGGCATTAACATCAACGGCGAATACATCTCACATCTTCGGTTTGCCGATGATATTGTCATCGTGGCAGAGTCACTGGAACAGTTACGCGAAATGCTGCATAGCCTAAATGGAGCCTCTCGAGGTGTCGGTCTCGGCATGAACTTGGATAAAACCAAGATCATGTTTAATGACCATGTCACGCCGGGACCGATCTACGTCGATGGTTCGATGCTCGAAGTTGTTCGGGAGTATGTCTACCTTGGACAAGTTGTCCAATTTGGTAGAAACAACTTCGAGAAAGAAATCAACCGCAGGATCCAATTGGGTTGGGCAGCATTTGGCAAGCTACGTCACGTTTTCTCTTCGCCTATTCCGCAATGCCTGAAGACTAAAGTGTACAACCAATGCGTCCTACCTGTTATGACCTACGGGGCCGAGACGTGGACACTCACAGTGGGACTGGTCCACAAATTTAAAGTCGCACAGCGGGCTATGGAGCGAGCTATGCTCGGCGTCTCTTTGAAGGATAAAATTCGTAACGAGGTAATCCGACAAAGAACCAAAGTTACCGACATAGCTCGCAAACTCAGTAAGCTAAAGTGGCAATGGGCTGGTCACATCTGCAGAAGGACCGACGACCGATGGAGCAAACGTGTCCTAGAGTGGAGACCGCGACTTGGTAAGCGTAAGGTAGGACGGCCCCCAGCTAGATGGACCGACGACCTCAAAAAGGTCGCTGGGACAGACTGGATGCGGAAGGCGGAGGACCGTGTGCAATGGCGCCTGTTAGGAGAGGCCTATGTCCAGCAGTGGACTGCGATAGGCTGATTGATTGATTGAGTGAAAAAAAACCTCCGTTCGTTTGTTTTTTTTTTATTTGTCCCAGGAGGTGAAGTGTAGTGTTATAAGTGGGTACGGTGCCTTAGTGGCTTTTACTAAGTATGTACACTCCTTTATAAGAACCGTATCCATAACATGCTAACTAGGCAGTATACTTTACAATGCTCAATGTAAGTTACGATTAAGGAAATTCATTAAACATACTTTGAACGACATGGTTGTATTTATTAGAACCTCGTGACACTCAACATTACAAGCTGAACTAATATTAAAAATCAGTGTAAAAGAATGAAATGTCTTGTTTGAATTTAAATATGTGACCCCGACAGACATAATCTTAACCTTTAAGTCGTAAAACATTAAAAACACTGTCGATTTCTGGGGTATATCATTAAAAATACTAGATAGCATAGTAATGGCTATAGCACCTGCGCTGGCGACGATATTTAATAAATGTGTAAAGAAGGGTAGGTTCCCCGACTTAATGAAACTTAGTAAAGTTGTACCGATTTTTAAATCAGGGATAAAAAGCGAGCCTTCCAATTTTAGACCGATTTCCATCTTGCCGGCCTTGAGTAAAATTTATGAAAAGATCCTACTCAATCAATTGCTTACCCACTTTAATGAGAATAAGCGGTTACACGGTGATCAATATGGTTTTACTAAGGGACGTTCAACCACAGACGCGGGAGTAGGTCTGCTTCAGCAAATTTACGGTGCCTGGGAGGCATCGCAGAATGCAATTGGTGTATTCTGTGATCTCTCTAAGGTATTCGACTTTGTTGAGCATGCAACCCTTATTAAAAAGCTAAGGCATTACGGTATTAAAAACACTGCCCTTAATTTATTAGCTTCATACTTAGGTGAAAGATCTCAATGTGTTGAGATTAACGGGGTCAAGTCTCAGGAAGTTAATATTTCAATTGGTGTTCCACAGGGCTCCATCTTAGGACCCTTTCTTTTTTTAGTATATATTAATGACCTGCCGAACTTTGTCCGCGATGTCTGTGACATTGTACTATTCGCAGATGATACCTCCTTGATCTTCAAAGTTGACAGAGCTAAGCTTAATTTTGACGATGTGAATGGTGCTCTTTCACGGATATCAAATTGGTTCGAAATAAACAATCTATTGCTTAATTCACTCAAGACAAAGTGTATTAAATTTACTATGCCCAATGTAAACGTTAATGCTACGAATATTCTTATTAATGGCACAAAGCTGGACCTCGTGAACTCCACTGTCTTTCTAGGCATTACCCTAGACTCCAAACTCTAATGGGGGGCCCATATCTCATCACTTGCGGGTAAACTTAGCTCCGCTGCTTATGCAGTGTGGAAAGTACGGCAACTTACGGATGTGGATACAGCACGTCTAGTTTATTTTAGTTACTTCCATAGAATTATGTCTTATGGTATCCTACTGTGGGGTAACGCTGCTGACGTGGAAAATGTATTCATACTGCAAAAAAGAGCTATCCGCGCCATTTATAATCTTGAACCTAGGGCTTCCCTCAGAGAACTTTTTAAAGAGATCAACATTCTCACGGTCGCTTCACAGTATATATACGACAACATAGTATACATACGTAGGAATATCCATTTATTTAATAAAGTGAGTGACGTTCATAAATTAAACACTAGAAATAAACATAAACTGGTATTACCAATTGTTAGGCTTAAAAAAGTATTTACTTCCTTCATAGGAGTCGGTATTCGCTGCTTCAATAAGATACCAAAGCCCATGTTAGAGTTGCCATTTGACAGATTTAAAAAAAATATTAAATCTTCACTAATGAGTAAAGGATATTATACACTAAATGATTTTTTAAATGATAAAAATGCCTTTACACAAATTAACTGAAATCTAGAAGATTATAATGTTAAGTGCAGCGTGTCCTGCCTAGCGAGCGTTCATTGATTTTAAATATTATTCTCAAACGATGTCGACAGGGTCGTGGATTGGTCATGCTCACTAAAATGTCTTTGCTAGTGGCGGCTCTGTGGAGCGGGTCATTCTTTTCCCTCTAAAATGGTTGAGGAGAGTGATGGCTGCTTCTCAGGTCATACTCGTGAACGGGTGCTGCTGGTGGGGACTGGTCCGTCCCCTGCCCTTTGTCTGACTGAACGTGTACCATAATGCTTTTGAATTTTGTCTCGTTCGGCATCACACTGGAGCTATGACCAGTTGTTTTGTACGCGCTCTTTACATATTTTATAGTAACACTTTCTCTTACTATTATTATTATGCTTTTTATTATATACCTCTACAACATCTCTATTTTGTAAATGAGAGGACTACATAGTCCTCATATGATATTGGTCAGTGTCTACATAGACACTGACCAATATCATGAATCTAAGTATACTTATGATTAATCTATACTTAAGCACATCTATTTAGCTCGTTCTGCATTGTTCTCCCATACTCCATAAATGCAATGTATACAAAAAGAATTGTAAAACACATTTTTAAAAAAGAGTAACCGTGGAGTTTTTTGCCCTTCTTCTCCACAGGATTGACTTTCCGAACGGGTGGTAGAGTCTTAAGTAATTAATAATTTTCTCTTTTTGACTATTCATAAGTGCCTTTTGGTCTACATGAATAAAAAACTTTTGATTTAATTTGATTTGATATAAATCGATTTTGATGATTCTTTTTGCATTGAATTCAGTATAGCTCCAAGATGGTCTCATTTTAATTTCAGCAGTATTGGATCTTAGACTTTGAAGATACACCAGGGAACTCCTTAACGACCAACAATACAGATGTGTAGATTGAGATATTACGGGTATTACGTCAATCCTATAGGTACCCTACTATAGAATTAAGCAGAATATTAACCGACTTCAAAAAAGGAGGAAGTTCATCATTCGTTTATGCTTTTTATAACTTCTTTGCTAATAAACCGATTGTGATAATTATTTTTGCATTAGGTTCAGTATAGCTTCGGGGTAGTCTCATTTTAATTGTATCGGTATTAGACTTAGGACTTTAAAGATACAACACGGGACTCCTTGATCGCAAACAGCACGAATGTGTAAAATCAGTTACTATGAGCATTATATTAATTCTGTAAGTACCTTACTGTATAATAATATAATATAGGTATATAAATATACATAATGATTTCCTCATCACTTAAAATTGAAAAATAAAAACTTTTTTAAATAAGGAAACCGACATCAAAACGCTAGAAATAAATATTTGAAGTCGGATCCAAGTAACCGACTGCATCAACCAGCACCGACTTCAAATATTTATTTCTTGCTTTGGAAGTCTGTATCCTTTGTTTTTAAAAGGTTTTATATACTTATACGGTTATATGGATAGTTCTTACATACAGTTGGACCGGACACAGGTACTGCTGTTGACGAGTGCGAAGCCAGTAATATTGCAAATGTTCATTTGAAAGTATATGCAGAGGAATCTGGCGCGATGATATAGATAGGTATATCTATATTATCACGCCACATACCTTGCGGGGCAGGAAAAGAGTACAAAGTTCCAACAGACAGATCTAGACTATCTTAAGTTAGAACATTTCTTTCACAGTTTCATAAAATGAGACACTCATTATTGTTAGAAAAGTTTTACCCTGAACTTTTAGGTCTTTGTCTTTGTAACCTATTTCCTTGATTGACTTTGATTGAGACATAAAGTCAATTTAACAAAATCGAAATAAGTAATGTTGGTAAAGTTTCCACATTAATCCGATAGCTTGAGCCGATGTTTCTGAATGACTTTGAACAATCTTGATCAAAAGCCAACAAAATATACAAATTACTGGAACAGATGGTTTCTTTGTAATATCTGTCTCAAGCCGTCGTCGGATGAAGTTCGATTGATGTCTTGTTAGAATTACTTATTTATTCTCTTCCATTCACTGTTTTTGGTGTATTCTAATCTCATTTTTGCAGACAAATACGTCAATCGTATTTCCGGTATAAGGCATGTTAAATATTGTGTGTGTGTGAGGCAGTAGTTAAATATTGTGTGTGTGTGAGTGATGTACGCTGTTGGCCGCGAGGCCTTTACAGCTTCACCGGACTTAAGGGCGAGCGTGCAACCACTACCCTCGAGCCAAAAGGGGCGACATACTCGAGGGCGCGTTGAAGAGGGGGCTTCGGTTGGGACAGTCGCTGCGGGGTGAGGGGGTGCACTACTAAGTGCACCGGTCAACCGCCGGCTAGGGGAAGGGATCTACGACTTCGTCGTCGTCGCCGCCCGTATTCGGAGCGGAAAGAAGGGATGACAAAGCATCGGGGAGATGACAAAGATCGGTGAAAACATGTCGCGGCCGGCGGTGGCGGGGGCGGCAGGGGTCGGGGGGATCGTAGTCGGCGGCGGCTGCGATTAATGGATTCGCATGGGTAGGTGCGTTCGCGAAGAGTTGAGTTGTCGCATTTTTAATATAGGCGCGAATAGGTTCGAGACCGAGATCGGAGTGGAGGTCGACATTCCGTAAAAACCATGGGGCTCCTACAGCTTTACGGAGGAAGCGGTTTTGAACCGCTTGGAGTTTATCAATGTGAGAGGGGGCCCGAGTGCCCGAAGGCAGTTAAATAGTGCTATTTCCCTAGTACGTGGTCGGACTCAGTAGTTGGACCACGTGGTCACAAGGTGGCAATTAACGTCAATCGAGGAGCCTATCATGACAATAGATCAAGATGACCCATGCAGAAGTATGGGGGACCTGATGCTAATCATCGCATCATATTTCGACAGGCAATATGTTCCTTTAAACTTGTTGTCCTTTACACTTTCATCTTTAAGTTATTCATAACAAATATTTTCTATCTATCTATCTATCTATCTATAACCTCACGCCAGATCCCTTGCGGGGTAGGCAGAGAGTACAGAGTTCCAACAAATATTTTCTTCCCCAAAATAACAAATGACACCAAAAAAGTAACACTAAATGAACAAATGAGGCTATGTGAACGCACTTTACTGCTAGTTCTTTATCACCCGTTAAAAAAAAACGGTTAAGCAAAACAAAAAGAAATGCAAGTGGCAGTAAGTGAAATGGAACCACAATGCGAATGACCTCACATGACTGATCTTTATTTACCGTTTCGGCGGTTAATATGATACTATTATATAAAAATTATTCAGAACGCGGCCACATAGACTGAATTGTCGGAGGCACTCATAAGGTCCAGATGCCCTTTTTCCCACGCGAGTCGGCAGAATATAAATTCATTAAGTGCTTCGGAAATCTTCTGTTTTGCTCTACAAAAAAAAATAAATGCATGAAACCCAAACCCTTTAGCCAAACGCTAAACAGTAATGTATTCAGTACTTAACATTGACGCACCAATTGGTAAATACTCCACGTTTTCCAACAAAAGCTTTCCGCGAACAAATTTCGCGATTCTGTATCCTAGATCTCATGACGCAAGCCAAGTGAAATCTCATGAGCCATAGCGGGATTGGATTAACCGTGGCTATTGTTGCAAAACGATAAATTTCTTATAGTGACCGGCTAAACCCCTGTATCGCAATGTTTTACTGTGAAATGGCCGACCACTTCGCACATTTAACCCTGCCCTTGTATTGTTTTGAGACTGTGTTTTTTTACTTCCACTGAAAAGGTCCTCGCTTACAATTTAACACTGTTAAGTCGGTTTATACGGAACGTTATTCATGACGCTAAAAATTGGTAAGAAAAGGAAAATATACTTTACTGCATGCACACATGGCCTATTTTGGAAAGTATCTTAAAGAGGATATTTACATGGAATAGTTTGTTGCATAGTATTATGAAATGTGTCATTTCTCGGAACGGGTAACGCTGCTAGCTTTACGTGGCCCTTAAAGTTTTACTGTCGAGATAGCGAGCAATAAGTGAGCTTGTGTCTGTATTTTTAACCGACTTCAAAAAGGCGGAGTTTCTATGTTCGCCTGTATGTATGCTTTTTTATGTATGTCCCAGAATTGATAATACTTTTTGCATTGGGTTCAGTATAGCTCCAAAGTGCTTAGTATGGAGCTTGAACTTTATAGATATACCAGGGAACTCCTCAACGACAAATAATACAAATCTGTGGATTAAGTTATTATACATAATATATAATCTGAAGATACACAAGGGGGCTCCTTACTGGCGAACAGCATGAATGTATAGATTTTGTTATCACGGATATTATATCAGTCCTGTAAGTACCTTGCTGTAGAACTAAGCAAAATAATATAATAAAGGTATATAAATATTATTAAATAATTCACTCAACGCTTAAAATTGTAAAATAAAAAACTTAAAGAATGGAAAACCGATTTCAAGTACCAAAAATAAATATTTGAAGTCGGTGCCATGTAACCGACTGCACTAATCGGCACCAACTTCAGATTTTCAATTTCTGCTTTTAGAATTCGGTTTCCCTTTTTTTTAATTTTTTTATCATATGATAATTGTATATTTATAATGGTACACTATATTTTTGTGTAACACTTTATGACTGCCACATAACGCGCCACACTAGACCCCTATTACTTTGCAACTAATCATCGATGAAAATGGGTGTACTCAGTGCATCTCTATCACCCTCGCTTGTGGATTATAGGCGTAACAGTGTTTTACTCTATTATCATTTGATAATTACACCACCTTAATTTTTGCACATAGTATTTCCGTTATATGCAAATTCTACAATTTTTTCAGTCCGCTAAAGAATTCAGAGTACATTATATTGCAGTACAGAATATTCGCCAAGAATTTCTTCATTACCATAATCCTTGGTCAATGCTAAATCCGTGGAATGACTGAGCTAATCTCAAGCATTAGTATTAAGGAAAAGTTTCTGTCGAGAGTATTAAATAATTTATTTATTTCAGATCCATAAAAATCATCATAATATTAATTATTATTTTTGTAAAGATAAGGGTGTAACGATGGTATTATCACGCTTGTAAAACATTTACTATAGCTCTGGAATAAAAAAATAGAAAGCATTTTCATGAATTGAACATCTATTATCTATATTCATGTAAAGGAATAGCTTCAATGAGTTGCTTGGAGCGGATTAAGTGCTGGACATCGTTTGTATGAATTACAATTGCCTAAATCCAACTTAGCTCAGAGCTTTATTGAATCTAACAACAACAAAATCACATTAAGCAGCACTCAACCAAATTCCAAACAATCCGTGAACGCAGAGGCAATGAATTGAAAACATCAGAATTAAATGTTATACCGAAGTCAATGCGCAGATCGTTTGATAGAATTGCATCCATTTTTATCAGATCCCTGCAATTGAGCACTCAGTTACTAGTTTTCATATAATTTAGTAATGTCAAAAGGATCTATTTAGCCTGGTCATCGATTCCGCGTGTTCTGAATAAAGCATGAGTTGTTTTCAATTTAGCGTAAAAGCGTTTCGTCATAAAAGCCGGTCCGTCTCATAATTAACATTTTATGTATGTGTGACGAATATATACGGGGCGAGTGCATTGATGTTTATTGTGGTTTCATTCAAACTGATATGAGTATGCATTTCACTAAAATATGAGTTAAATATTGAACGGTCAATGTACGATTTATCTCTGATACATTTTGTGCCTAGGTAGGTAGGTAAAATTGGTACATTTAAAATGTTCTTTAGGTCTACAAAAATAGCCGCAAACTATATTTTGAAGTGTAAGGGAGAATTAGAGGAAAATTAAATGAGTGATAAGACGTATGTATATATTTATTTACTAGTTGTTACCCGCGACTTCGCCCGCCTGTAATTTAAGAAATAATCTTTTTCTAAAATAAAAGTAACCAAGGTACTCCTTATAAGATTAGCTATCTGCCAGTGAAAGTCCTGTCAAATCGGTAAAGCCGTTTCGAGATTATCTGGAAAATACAGACAGGCAGACCGTTTTTGTCGTAAGTACCGTATATACTTTCATATATAATATAATAATACCAGTCTATACTGCCCACTGCTGGGCAAAGGCCTTCTCTCACAAATCCAGGTAAGAGAGAAATATGTCATACTTCACCACGCGGAGCCAGTGCGGATTGGTGGAGGCAGGTTTGTGGCCACCTGCTGTTGGAAATTATCAAGCCGCCTATAAGGCTTCCAACTCGGCTTAATGACTACCACATTAAGTGGTAACCGGGATCAACGGCTGAATGTGCCTTCCACAGCACGGAGACGCTTGAATATGAAAATGCCAGAAACGGTCACCCATCTACCGAGTCGAACACTGCTTAACCTTACTGATCAGTAAGAGCGCCGCGGTCGCACAGCGCTACGAGCGCCTCTTTTATATACATTTAGTAATAAATTTTGTCATTTTAAACAGACATATCAATTTTATTTATTTTTATACATGTAGGTGTGTCAGCACATCAGATCCATTTTGATTGTTGTTTTATATGTATCCGTATAATAGGAAAATCACTTAAATTAAGTAATTAAAGGTTTCCCTAGGAAACCATAAAGTTATTCAAAACACTAAAGTACTTATTCCAATAAAATAAATTGTATAATAGAGCAGCAAAACTAGGAGGCTGATTCTAGTAACAAAGTTCGAAAAAAAAATTGAAACTACCGACGCCGATC
Source organism: Phalera bucephala (assembly GCA_905147815.2). Lineage (NCBI taxonomy): Eukaryota > Metazoa > Arthropoda > Insecta > Lepidoptera > Notodontidae > Phalera > Phalera bucephala. The sequence continues at coordinate 19,836,161 of LR990621.1, forward strand.
AACGGCATAGAGCTGTTTTTGTATACTAATTTATTTTTACTAGCCCATTTTCCTTTCACGCTCTTGAGTCAAAGTTTTTCTTTTATAATAGAATAGAATTTTTTTAAAGTTCCGTGCAGTAGATTTTGCTTAATTCTTTAGCCAAACTGATAGGCTTGTTTGGAATCTTTGGCACTGGCATCGTTACTACGTATGACAACAATATCAGTAAGACAGTCATCGCCGATATAACACCCAAGACTGTCCTAGAGTGAGCCTTGTAGGGAGGAGCATTGCCAATTACACCGCGGCTAATCTTCGATTAACTCCGATTATTAACTACATTAATCGCAAAACCAATTTCATCTGTAACAATTCTGTATAAATCCATACACCAGTGCATACTGAACACTGTTGTAAACACGTAGCGAATCGATCCACCACAATATTTGCAACTGTTATACAACATCTGTGTAAGGGCTTAAGCAGGCTTGCTACTTAGCTTTGCGATTGGCGATTTAGTTGGTGGCGACAATCATGTTGCTTTTTAAAGCTTGATGTAGTTACTGAATGCTGCGCTGGTTTTGACACCGCGATCGAACGAAGTTAGCCGTCAAATTCCGTTGGAGCATTGGTGCAGTCGCTAAGACATGCAATTTTGATACCGGGATCGAACTCAATAAATCACCAAAATGTGATGCATCATCGATTAGATACGTGATAGATAAGCTTACATTGTTCTCCAATACTCTAAAGCAAAATGCATCTGCAGTGACTTCGTGTGTACACACGTTTCACATGCTCTCGATGTTCGTCTTAAAGAGTCCACCCAGTGCATGCTTCTGGATATAAACTACTACGATTACTTTAATATATTCGAAAAATCCTCTGATTCTGATTTAGTCACAAAATCGCCAATCGCAGATGCTAAAAAAGTATTGTGTGTGGTTTGGCCCTAAGAGTTCCCAACTATTGCAGCGCGTCAGCAAGTCCTGATTATTCCTGTTTTCGTGGCGCTTAATCGGGTTAAGCGCTTTGTATTCGCAACTAAATGTGTGTTTGTTGTGTGAGACGAACCTGCGGTTGTAATGGGTAAGCAAACTTAATGAAGCTGTTGGAACATTTGAACTGATATTTGCCGTGTGGTTCCCGGATTTAGAATTGGACCAACGTATCTTACCCCGTAGGGTGTCATACAAAGCGACTAAGGGAAAACTAGGGAATGAGCAGTAGCGTTCTCCTAGATACTTCCACAAGCAATGAATTGCGCTCGCCAACCCGCCTGCCAAGCGTGGCGAGTACGGCAAACCACTCTCATTATTATGAAAGAAGCGATTGGTGAAGCCTATGTTCTGCAGTGGACAAGTATAGGCTAAAATGATGATGTTCATTTTTATTTGCGGCGGAGATGGGGGGAGTGGGGCTTTAGAGAGCTCAATAAAAATTAAACAAGGACATTTTGAATTTTAATTATTACTATACTTAGAAGAATATCTATCCGGACACTTAGGATGATAGGACTCAATGTTAATGGGGTACAAAAAGATTTGCCTTGCGCCGGGATCAAACTTACAACTACTCAATTCAGGGAGAGGAGCAATCTGCACTCGGAAAACTAGACCAAGCCATCATCGTCCATTACTTAGTAACTCTTTAATAAATTTAGTGAGCTACGAGCTAATAAACACTTTGTTATTAAAAACGTGTAGAGGACTATAAAGTTTCACGCAAACATTATTTTTATTTAGAAAAAATGGCCACTTGTAAGAAAGCAACTTAATGGTGCGTTACAGGGCGCTTTAAAAGCTTAAATTTATTGGTATCGTATGGAGGCGATTGAATACAACATTTTAACTGAACATTGCAGTTAGTCCCCAATGGTGTATTTAGCTTGACAATTCATTAGCGACTAGGTTGTAGTAATCCGTTCTTATATTGCGAGACAACTAAGATTTGAGCTAAGTTACTAAATTTTGATTAAGATAATATCAGTACTCCATCATTACAAGATTAAAAGGAGCTTAAGCACTAACATCAGTAGAACATAAAAAAATAGAATAGAAATTACATACCTATTTACTAAACGCGTGCCCGATGGGGATTTCCCATCGGTAATTTTTAACCCCTACCCAACTCCTTTAGGAAATAAATTTTCGAAAATCATTCTTAGTTCTTGGTCACCTACCTTATTTATTTCAGCAAACTTCTGTGCAAAATGATATGCTCCTAGACCCATTTATTTAGATCTTTTAGTCAGTGTATTGTTAAAATAGGTAGATTATTTTTTTATATCTTCTTTTTTCTTTTTCTTTTTTTTATAAAAACGTAGCCCCACACTAGGTTTTATTCCTGTGTCGTGGGTGCGTTTACAAACATGAAAATTCACAAACAAATACCCAGACCGAAACAAATAATTGTGGATCACACAAAGATTTGTCCCGTGCGGGAATCGAACCCGCGACTATTCGACACAGTGGGCGGAGCAACTCAAGCTCTTAACCACTGCGCTAAATCGTCCGTCATATCCCTTTACTTAAGACAATTTCCTTCTAACTCCGGAAGACAAAAACAAAACTGATGTTATGCAGAAATCCCAATGTAATATAAGCATTTACACGTAAAAAGTAAAGTTTAGTAAAATAACTGGCCGCACATCCGCTCTGCTGAAAATTGTAGGGGAAGTTCGGGATCTTTAAGGAAACAACTGGGAATTTAAGCTCCGAGTTCAACCCATTTCGTGCTCGCGTTGGAAATTAGCAAGAATTAATGCAATGGGCTGGTTACGTGTTATTATCATGACCAGTAAGTTGATATCCTAATGCAGTGGTGAATGTATTTCAAATGTGTAATTTTTAAAAATAGTATTTGCATATTTGATTTCTTAGTTGTATGCCAAAAGCACAAAGCCCGTCATTATGGCTCTTGAGGCCTTTGTCATGCAGTGGACGTCTTTTAGATCCTTATCAATTTTTATTTGTAAGATTAAAAAATTATGATATAGCACTTAGCATATTTTGTTTTAAATGTAAAATTATTAAGGGTCTAGTTGATCGGATGCTCGTCTATAGTTATGGAATTCAAAGTTATACCTCAGCATTCAAGTCACAAACTGTATGGACTTTTACTTAGGATTAAAGAAGAAATCGAGAGAAAGCCAAAAGAATTGAGTGAAAATATTAAATATTATAAGCGTATTTCTAAGTATGTAAGGATTGTGGTTGGTAACGATGTGCTGGAGCAAGTGAATGAGTTTGTATATCTTGGATGCGCCTTCAGTAAGGATGGGAAATACACCGCTGACATAGAGAGAAGAGTGAGTGCAGGGAACAGAGTAAATGGTGCGATGGGAAAGCTACTCGGGAGCCGGCACTTAAGCCATAAGGCGCAGCTGGCCATACATAACGGAGTTCTTGTCCCAACGCTGTTATATGGTAGCGAGAGCTGGGTATGTAAGAAGGAGAATGAAAGTAGGATAAATGCGGTAGAAATGCGAGCTCTGCGGAAGATGTGCGGAGTGAAGCTGACCGACCGCATTAGCAACAGCATAGTAAGACAGCGAGTAGGTATGAAAGATAGTATCGGTGTAAAGATGAGAAAGGGCAAGCTCCGTTGGTTCGGGCATATAGAAAGAATGCCAGAGGAAAGAATGACAAAACAGATATACAATGTGAAAGTGGAAGGATGCAGGTACCGGGGAAGACCTAGACTATCTTACCACGACCAAATAAACCAAGTCTTATCTGATGGAAAAGTCAAGAGTCTCCGTAACCGGCGAGCGTGTATGAGACGAACTATGAGAGTCGAGGAAGCCAGAGAGGTCTGTAAGGAAAGAACCTGTTGGAACTCTGTACTCTCTGCCTACCCCGCAAGGGATCTGGCGTGAGGTTATAGATAGATAGATAGATAGATAGCATTTCTAAGTCAAGTTAATTAAAAAAAAAATTCAATCTTATGATGATCATGATGTGATCCAAACCGATTTCGGTCAAGGGAATTGCATCAACTCCGTTATTGTTAACGTTCGTGCGCTTGTTTGCGGCTTATGTAGCCAATTTTCCTTAAATCTACTGAAATTTAAATATACACTATCTTAATCCAAGCCAATCACACTCAAATATAACAAGAACAAGAGACAAACAACAACTTTGGAATAGAACAATTTCGGTGTCGAACCCAATTGGGATGCTGAAACTTGGTGCTTGGCAAGTTTGCTGCGATCTCCGGTTTCCGTCGCTAAATGGCGGTCGATTTCAGCCAGAGGAGAGTCATCGACTAAATTTATAGCCCGGAGAACTAAAAGTCGGAAACTAAAATAACGTTGGCGGTGAGAGAGCCGTAAAATACCTCCTTTGGTATTCTTGACGTGTTTACATCTAGAGCAGGCTATCTGACCAAGTGCGTACTTTGTTGTAGTCAGTAAAATAAATGTGGTTCCTAGGTTTTTCTTTGAAACATCGATGAAGTGTTTGAAATGTGTAAAAGAAGGTGCAAGCAAAAATGAAAATGAACAGTTAAGAAAAATAGGTGACCATTTCTAGCAATTCTATTTACGAGCCGTTGGTTCCGGCTGCCACTTATTGTGGTAGTTATTAGGCAAGTCGAGTTGGATGAATTATATAATAGATAGCTTGATAAGATTCTATAGCAGGTGGCTACGAAATTGCTTGCATCGCTCTGGATTCGCGTTATGGAGTATGAACTAATCTCTCTCACCTCGATTTGTGAGAAAAGGCTTTATATATTTATTATCTTTCAGTTTTTTACGTCTATCTTAGATATGGGTATAAATTCAAGCATAAACACTCTTTTGTCTCTTCTAGAAACACCTATTTCCCCATCCCATTGGACTATCGATACATTCACGACTATTCAAGTCACCTCGACATAAACACAGACGTATTTCACATCCCGGACGTCCGTCTCACAACGATGCGAACGGGCTGCGTTCACGGAGAAATGTTTTACTGTCGCCAGCTTTAAAAAGTAAAACATTAACAAAGTTTGTGAGAGATACCAACTTGCTTTGTAAGTTTTTAATTCTTTTATGAACGGTTCTTTATACACTTTTCATGGGGAAGAAGAGAATAAAGATTTTGATGCTTTTTTGAAGTTCTATGATAATAGCTGGTTTATATTCTGAATACTCTAAGCGTTTGTAGCACTTTGGAGGCGCTTATAGCGCTGTAGGATCGCGGTCTTTTTAGTGATTGCTACAATTAAGCTGCGTTTGGTTCGGCCTGTATGAGAGCTGTGACCGTTTGTACCGTTTCATATTCGAGCGTTTCCGTTCTTTGGAAGACATGAGACGTGAGACGAAGTCCTTATCCAACATTGGAACGATATAAATCTATCTATTTCTCTATATCATCACGTCAAATCCCTTGCAGGGTAGGCAGAGAGTACAGAGTTCCAACAGGTCTTTCCTTACAGACCTCTCTGGTTTCCTCTACTCTCATAGTTTGTCTCATACACGCTCGCCTGTTACGGGGAGTTGACGCCTGTGACTTGCCCTTACAAAAAAATACAAGATGTAAACTAATTCATTAATATTAAGTCGTGTCGTTTTTGCTATCAAAATATGTCACTTGTGCTGACTCCGCTACCCTTATGTTACATTGCACTATCTTCTTCGTAAATAGTGCTATAAGCACTTTAGGTTAACAAACAAATTAAAATATCTAAAAGAAACTCCTCATAATAAGACTCAAGGTCACCCAAAGGGCAATGGTAAGAGCTATTCTCGAAGTGTCTCTGCGAGATCGAATCAGAAATTAGGAGATCCGCAGGAGAACCAAAGTCACCGATATAGCTCTAAAAATTTCCAAACTTAAGTGGCAGTGGGCGGGGCACATCGCTCGTAGAACTGGTGGCTGTAGGGGCAGAAAGGTACTCGAGTGGCGACCTCGTACTGGAAGACGTGAAGTGGGCAGGCCTACCGTAAGGTGGAAGGATGACCTGGTGAAGGTCGCAGGTACAAGATGGGTGCGTACAGCACGAGGTTGGTCCTCATGGCGATCTTCGGGGGAGGCCTTTGTCTTGCAGTGGACGTCTTTCAGATGATCATCAAGAGAAACTCGTTAAAACAAGACTAGTCAATATCTAACGGAATCCAGTCTAAGGTGATTAAGGTTAGCCAAAAAACAGTCCCATTTCTCGTTGCTCCATAGCTATGGCCAAAATATGTTTAACTAGGAATTAGTCTCGAACTCGCATGCTCGGAATAATCTCATCATGGAGCTTTGATGTAGCCAAGGCTTAGTGTTCACGGATTACTCCATTAGCAAAGTTATATATCCGATGGACAGACCGCCAACGGTTTGGTATGTCCGCTTTATAAGATGTTCGTAAGGGTGTATTTAAGCCGTTTATTTTAAGTTCTAGTAACAACAGGTCGAAGTTGCATGTAAATAATAATCTGGTGAATATGACAAAAATCACATAAATGAATGTGAGATATTTCTTCTAAATGACGTGTGATTTCGTGAGCCATAAGTTTTTCTTTTTTTATCGAATACTAGTCAGCTATTGACCTCAGGGGTCTCGTCTGATGAAAAGTGACGATAGGTATAGACAATCTTGGAACCTAGATCTTAAATATATAAAAATTATTTACTTAAATAAGATTTTTAGTTAAATTACCTAGAAACAAATAAGAAACAATCCCTACAATACTATACAACAGTTTTAAATTAGTATATTTAAATGAGGCGCTCGTAGCGTTGTGCGTACGCGGTGTTCTTGAGGCGCTCGTAGCGCTGTGCGCCTGCGGTGTTCTCACCGATTACCAAGGTTAAGCAGCGTTCGACTCGGTCGGCCCGAGATGGGTGGCCGTTTGTGGCATTTTCATATTCGAGAGTCTCCGTGCTTCGGAAGGCACGTTAAGATGTTGGTCCCGGCTACCACTTAATGTGGTAGTCGTTAAGCCGAGTTGGAAGCCTTAAAGGCGGCTTGATAAGTTCCAACAGCAGGTGGCCACAAACCTGCCTCCATCAATCCGCACTGGGTCCGCGTGGTTCTCTCACCTCGATTTGTGAGAGAAGGCCTTTGTCCAGCAGTGGGCAATATAGGCTGATTTTATATTATTATTATATATATTTAAATTAGTTTGTGTGCTCCACAAATATTTGTTTAGGTTTGGGTGTTTGTGCATGTGAATTTCATGTTTGTAAACGCACCTACAATACTGGAATATGGGGCTACGTTTTTTTAAAAAAGATGAAGAAGAGAGAAGAGGTTTAGGTCATATAAAAACTACCGCTACCAAACCATCTCATACACTCAATGTTCCTGTAAATAAAACATTCAATTCAATTTCTCGATAGAGTTATGAAAATTGGCGATATAATCAACAACCAATTCTCGATGAGGTTTTATCGATCCTTATTCGATATTCATGGGAACGTCGTGATCGCAACGACGACGCCTCGACATAAATAAATCGCAGGTCCTAGAAGACTCGATGCAATTCAGTCGAGCGTGACGGGGTGCAATTAATATTTTACATTCTAGACTGGACGGGTTAAATCATAGTAAATTGGAGCTTTGATAACTATTGGCTAAGGTACGTTTGCGTTTGCATTAAATTATGTATTAGGAAGTACTTTTTTAAAAGATTAAAAGAATAATATGATTTATTACATTTATACATACTTACTCTCTTAGAACCGGCCGCAAATATAGTTCCTAAATGTAAACACCGTTACGCCTATATTTCCTTAGCGGGGATGGTAGAAGTGTGCACACCCACTTTTGTCGACGACATTAAGTTTTTTTTTTAACGTAGCCTCATACTTGGATTTATTCCTGTGTCGTGGGGCATTTACAAACATAAAAATTCACATACACAAATCACCAGACCGGAACATATAATTGTTGATCACACAAAGATTTGTCCCGTGCGGGACTCGAACCCGCGACTATTAGACGCAGTGGGCAAAGCGGCTTAAGCTCTTAACCACTGCGCTAAATCGTCCGTCAAGACCCTAAATGTAATTTTCTTTAATGTATACAAATAGATTTAAAAACCGAACTGTGATAGGGACACGGTCTTTTTCGTATCGTTTACTTAGTGCGGGGACCGCAGTAAAATGTGTTATTTTAAGGTATTGTGGTAAATAAAATATTATTTTTCGTATTCTTAGTGTGCTCGATCACAAATAAATAAATATTTACTAATGTTTGCAATGAAAACGTATTCAATTTGTAACAGTTGGTCGCGTATCGTTCACCGCCAATCCGGTAATATACGAAAACCAGTGATTGCCATTTTTTATTATTCTGATTTCGTCTTTCCCAGTTAATTTTGAACTCAAAATTAGCAACTTCAAAGCTATATGTAAAACAAAAAGCAAATCGCCGTAATTGTAAATCGTAATTGAAAAAATAATTTGAGTTCAAAATATTTTTTAGAATTCTTATGTTACAAATTTATGTTTTCAAAATAGTTTTTACATTAAAAGGTGTATAAATCAATTAAATCGTAAATATTTCTATCGAACATAGGGACAGTAAAGCTTTATATTACGAGCAAACCTATTTAGAATTACCCGTATTACGCCCGCCTATAAAGTATTACTGACGCAAGTTCTTATAATATGTAGGACTACACGACACTTTAATGAGCACTGTTGCTTGTCGTCGGTCCACTCAAATATTCTTGTCATGTACTTCGAAGTTTTCCTTAAAGCCACTTATTTTAATGATACTACATCGCTGACCAGACTTTAATACAAAAAAAAACGTAATGGGGACGTACATATTATAAAAGCTTTTTGGAAGATTCGTATGATTATAAATGAATGCGGTGGTTTGTATTTTAAATAGTTTTGTTTATAGAACAGTAATTCTAAATTTGTCGCTTTAGCTACCTGCTTTGATAGCCCTGTGGTCAGAACGTTTGCCCCGGTATGATGGATTAAATGGATGTTATTCCTATCGAAGCGATGATATTTTGATCACTTACACTCACACACAATCACTATTCTACACTATAGAAATACTCATCCACTTATGATATTATTGTAAGAAAATGCGACATTCATTAATATTAATTCCTAACATAGCTTTGAATGGTTTTATTTGTCTGTACCACATCATCGTATGTACGTCAAACATATACCACACGTCTGTGAGTATTCAAAAATAGCAGTACACGAGACGATGGCTCCGGAATTGCCAGTCGCCAAACTATATTGTAACTTGTTTGCTCTTGTGAGGGAGCTTCGAAAATTGCCCGTTCGGTTTTTACGCTGCGCTTCTGAAAAAGCACATTTTAGTGTTCCGTAACCGAATGGGACGCACGGTAGAGACTTATTTTTGCCCACGTATGACTGACATTTATGTTGTAAAGAATTTTCAGAAATGATTTGTCTATAAACTGTATTCGAATTTGGAGCTTATTCAGGAAACGGAAAATTAGTTGCCCTTTGTATCTTTCATCGTGATCAAAAAAAAACCATATTTTTTGTTACAAGACACAGGTTTGTCGTATATTCTATCATCCTCATTTAGTACCCTATTGGACTTAAATGACATTTAATAATAAATCTAAAACGAAAGTGAGTGAGATTAAGATCACGCTCTACCATGCAGATAACGTGCGTATTGGTTGAGGCAAACTTTTAGCCACCAGCTGTTGAAACTTATCTAGCTATCTGTAAGATATCTAAAATGGCTTAGCGACAACTACATAAATCGGTAACTGAGTCTAACGTCTCAACGTGCCTTTCAAAGCCAAGAGAAAGATTGATCGCTAAGAAGACCGCGACCATATAGCTCTTTAAGTGCTCAATGCTTATGTTACTTACCTCTAATTCACTAGCAGTATCTCTCAATAGCAATAGAATTTCGTCCCTATTTCACTAACTATTTGATTGAAGCAGTTATCAAGTTGGTAAAGAGTCAACTTTGGTCACTGACCATCTTTTATATCAATATGGAGGCTCAATCAATTGTGCCGTGTGGTGCCGGCAGAGCAGAATAGCGCCACCCCATATCTTCCCGTGGGTATCGTAGAAGGCGATTAAGGGAATGTGAGAAAATACTGACTCCTTGTATCTTTCTCACCGTGATACTGCTCCGTCTGTCTGAGTCCTTCTCCGGTCGTAACGGTCTCCGTTCCACTGGGCCCAGAAGGATAAGGATGAGTATGTGCACCTGTGTCTCGCGCGTATACTTGTGCACCTTAATATTTCCTGCGCATCTGACCGCTTCCGTTACTGGACTCCGAGTACGCAAAAGTCCTGTGGCGATGGGTAGAAGTAGAGAGGTCTAGCCTGATGCAAACTAGGCTTTGTCTGATATCTGCACGCAGGCGGTCCCGGGGGCGTGAGAACACGCCGTGGTCGTTTCCGAGCTGCACATTTGGGACGACAGCACGGGCTCGGCAGCACTTGGGATGTCAAAGCAGCCCTGTTTAGGGAGGCACTGCTTTCCCCGCTCAGCTGGGGAGGGGGCTAGAAAAGGTGCCCTAAAAAATGCTCGTCCCGACATGGCAGATGGTAGTAACCGCGGCTATCATCGCATCATTTAAATCGTGGTCGACGCCGCAAAGGAAATTTAAATTTAAAAAGAACACCTGTTATGACATTCGGCGCGTGGAACGTGAGAACGCTTCTTGATCGAGATGTCAACGCCTGCCCCGAACGTAAAACCGCCATAGTAGCTCGGGAACTTTATCGCTATAGCGTGGATGTGGCTGCTCTCAGCGAAACACATCTCCCCGATGAAGGAGAGCTGGTGGAAGCAGGTGGCGGCTACACTTTCTTCTGGAAAGGTACCGCTGCCTCCGAAACTCGACGATCAGGGGTAGGTTTTGCCATCAAGAATCACTTAGCAAAGCATTTAGAGGAGTACCCTGTATATATCTCAGACCGCGTAACCACACTGCGCCTTCACCTGGACAAAGACAACTACCTTAATGTCATCAGTGTCTATGCTCCAACGTTAGACAAGTCTGATGACATCAAGGAAAAGTTCTATGAGGAAGTGACACATTGCCTCGATAGCTTCAACGCCAGGGAGCAGGTTTTATTGCTGGGCGATTTCAATGCCAGGGTTGGACGGGACTATGAGGCTTGGCCTGGAGTTCTGGGTAGACATGGAGTTGGCAACATGAACAGCAATGGTCAGTTGCTGCTCAGTCTTTGTGCTCAATACGGTCTGGCAATTACGAACACTATGTTTAGACTTGCCGCCAAGTACAAGACAACATGGATGCACCCAAGATCTAAGCATTGGCATTTGATTGACTATGCTATCGTGAGACAAAAAGATTTCAGCCAAGTACAGGTCACCCGCGTGATGCGTGGTGCGCACTGCTGGTCTGACCACCGACTTATTGTCACTAAGCTACGAATCCGCCTCCGTCGCCCGCGTAGATCTCTTATAAAAAAGCTTGCTTCTTTGAACTTGGATAAGCTAGAAGATATCGCGGTCAGGGAGAAATACGCTGAAGCCCTGTCTGAAAAGCTGATGCCAGCTAATGAGGTAGGTGATGTTGATGCTGCCTGGGGAACTATGTCATCTCATATCATGGATACCGCTTCAACTGTACTGGGTAAAAAAATCCGTCGCAAAGAAGACTGGTTTGATGGAAATGATGAAACCCTGCGGGCAGCATTCGACAAAGACCGAGATCTCCTGCGACAGCACAAAAGGCAGAGAGGAAGCGTTGCGGTTGTTAAAGCTAGTGACCTCGAATTGCGCAAGCTGTCTCGACATATGAAAGACAAGTGGTGGCAGGACAAAGCTAGTCACATGCAATGGCTCATTGACACAAACCAGCTGGGTGAGTTCTACAGTGAGGTACGTAAGCTGATTGGTTCATCCTACCAAGCTTGGGTGCCTTTAAGGTCTCTAGACGGTAGTCACATGTTGACAAGCAAGGAGGATATACTAAACCGCTGGGCGGAGCACTTCAACATTCTGCTAAATGTGGATCGATCAGCTGATCTGCAAAGTATCGGTTTAATGCCTCAGCTCCCTATCGCCTTTGAGCTGGACGAGACTCTATTGCGTGACAAGGTTGTTACTGCCATCAGACAGCAACAAAACAAACGGGCGGCTGGCATTGACCTTATACCGGGAGAGCTGATAAGATACGGCGGAGAGGAGTTGCACACGTTAGTGTGGGAACTATTTGTTCGCATGTGGGAGGAGGAGCGCGTTCCGGATACCTTTAAAGTATCGCGCATAAGTGCTCTTTACAAGCACAAGGGTGACCGATCTGACTGCAACTCCTACCGCGGTATTTCGCTCCTTTCAGCCCCCGGAAAGGTCTTTGCTAGAGTTCTCTTAAACCGCCTAAAGAACTTGTCTGAAAAGATTCTGCCTGAAACCCAGTTTGGCTTCCGACCGGACCGAGGCACATGCGAAGCTATATTCTCTGTGCGTCAACTGCAAGAAAAGAGCAGGGAACAGGGCTGTCAGCTGTACCTTTGCTTTGTTGACCTGGAGAAGGCTTTCGATAGCGTGCCTCGGGAAGCTCTATGGTTGGTGCTAGGTAAGCTCGGGTGCACGGAAAAGTTTGTGAGACTTCTTAGACTCCTGCATGACGACATGCAATGCTGCGTTGCCGTAGACGGTGAACAGACAGACTTCTTCCCCGTTACCTGTGGGGTGAAGCAAGGATGTGTCTTAGCGCCTACTCTGTTCGCCTTATACTTTGCGGTGGTAGTTAGAGAGGTCTTACACACTGTTTCTCAGGGAGTCCGCATCCGTTTCCGCACAGACGGCAGCCTTTTCAACTTGGCTAGACTTAAGGCTCGCACTAAAGTCTCTTACGCACTGATCACTGAGATCATGTATGATGATGACTTGTGCTTCCTATCAGAATCCCTAGACGGCCTGCAACAGCTGATGTCCGCATTCCACCAAGCCTGCCGTAAGTTTGGCTTAAAGATCAGTGTCAATAAGACGGAGGTGATGTCCCTGGACATGCACGGTCACGAGACACTGACCATAAAACTTGGTGAGGATGTGCTAAAGCAGGTGGATAGATTTCGCTATCTGGGGAACACTGTAACATCCAAGTGTGACCTTGATGCTGAGATCAATAGCAGGGTGGGTACCGCAGCTGCGGCATTCGGCAAGCTATGTACCAAGGTCTTCTGCTCGCATAACCTTAAGTTGCCCACTAAGATATCGGTGTATATGGCAATCGTGCTGCCAAACCTCCTATACTCCTCTGAGACGTGGTGTGTATACCGCCGCCACATTCGCACTCTGGATCGCTTCCACCTTAAATGCCTCCGTACCATCATGAGGATCAGATGGTCCGATAGAGTGCGAAATACCAAAGTTCTGCGACGAGCCAATGTTGGTGGCATTGAGACCTATTTAATGCGTTGACAGCTTCGGTGGTGCGGTCACGTATCTCGTATGGCGGAGGAAAGAGTGGCGAAGCGCATCTTCTACTCTGAACTGGAGAAGGGCAAGCGGAATCATGGCGGTCCCCTCCTCCGGTACAAGGATGTCCAAAAGCGACATATGAAGAGATGCAACATAGAGCCCTCTCGTTGGGAACGTTTGGCAGCACAGCGGCCAGAATGGCGCAGGATGGTGAACAGCCAAGTACACGAGTTCGAGGCTCAGCGTAAAGCTGACCTTGACGCCAAACGCAATCAGTTAAAGGCCCGCCCACCTGCTGCCATATCATACAACTATGAGAACGGCGTACTTACGTGCCCTCAATGTGCACGGAGTTTCGCCGCGAAGATAGGCTACATAAGCCATCTTCGAGCGCATCAGCGGCATAACTCTGACTAGGGGTCTTTAAAGTGGTCGCCATGGCCGAAATCGGTCGGATCAATCATCATGAAGGTCCACATTTTTTGTCTATATCATTATGCCAAATTCTTTGCAAGAAAGGCAGATAGTAGAGTTTTGGTGGGAAGTCGAAGAATAATGTTGTCAATTTGTTCAAATTTCCAAAACTTGTGTTATTTTGAATAATATTGTGTTAGTTTGGTGGAATATTAATCATTATGTATTCTTAAATGTGCATGGGTGAAGGTAATTAAACATAGTGGTAAAACGTGCTTTTTGGATTTCCCTCAAAACAGCCGTCGCAATTGGTATGTTAAGTATCCGTCGCTATATTATCCAGGGTGGGGTACTTCATCAATTTTATTATCATCGTTGTCATTAAGTTCATCGGGGAGTTGAAATAATTTAAACAAACACGATTATGCATTTTACTGGACACTGGCAAAATACTCTAAAAATTAGTGTGAAGAAGAAAAAGAAGGCAGATAGTACAGAGTTCCAACAGGTTCTGTCCTTATTTACCTTTTTAGCTTCCTCTGCTATTATAGTTTGTTTCATACACGCTCGCCAGGGACGGACATCATTGACTTGCTCTTTAGATAAAATACGGTCTATTTCATTATCAACCGAAAGATGACCACTGCATGACAGAAGCCCCTGTAATATACATTACAGGGGCATCCAGTATTTTTCTGCAACCTTCAGCATCAGAATCAGAATATTTTTATTCATGTAAACCATTATAGTATTTACGAATCGCCAGAAAAGTATCAGAGTCTACCACCTCTTCGGAATGTCATTCCAGTAGAGTAGAAGGCAAGGCAAGTAGAAGGCAAGAAACTCCACAGCGACCCTTTTAAAATAAAATTTTACAAATTTTTTCATCCACATTTCATGAGGGTTGGGGGAATATAGGTTGCTCATCAGGTGGGTCTAAGCAAAGCAAATTATACTATTTATGAAAATGGCTACATGGTTCCCTCATTTACAAAAAAAGAAACCAAAAAATGTTATTTTGTTAAATTAATAAAAGGTCTTCATCGGATCATCGGTCCACTTTGTCGGCAACCTACCCACTCCACGTCTATTTGGTCATGGTAAATAATCTAGGTCTTCTCCGGTACCTACATCCTTCCAGTCTTTTTCCACGACTACTACTACTACTATATCATCACGCCAGATCCTTTGCAGGGTAGGCAGAGAGTACAGAGTTCCAACAGGTTCTTTCCTTACATACCTCTCTGGCTTCCTCCACTCTCATTGTTCGTCTCATACACGCTCGTTATTAATACGGAATAATCAATATTTAGTGCAACTCTAACTTGGTCAGATTTTTATATTGTAACATTGTTCTTGGCACCCCGAACAATCAAAAGTTGCTTTTCATTAAACTTATCGGACAGGCCAAACAATGCGGGTATCGGGAAACGCGGAAAGGGTTAAATTGGTTTATACCTTGAAGCAATAAGACTATTGTTTTAACCCTGAAAAGAATCGGATTTTAATTAGAGTATGGATATGATGCGACAAAAAAAAATGCTATGAACCAATATTTTGGTATCATGACGTAATTGGATTTGAATTAGTTTAAAAATATTTTAGTTTCTTCAATACTTGCTGGTGTAAACCTCAGGTTCATGGTCAAATTATATTCAAATAAATAGTAAAATTAATACTATTTCGCCAATTTTTCTCTAATTGTGGTAACAGAGGTGCACTTTGATAATTTATTAGATTTTAACCATCAAAATTGTTACATCAACACAAAGTAAAATTGCTGCATTAAAACACTTGTAATCAAATTTAAGGGAATAATTTCACCCATTCGGGCGGAAACTACACCACAATTTCCTGCCCGCCATCACGACTCAGTTTACTCGAGAAATAAATTAATTATAAACTTAATTATGAACCAAAAACTATTTCTGTAATTATTATGTAGCCATAGAATAATATGGGCCCAAAGTTTGCTCTATATCTATTCATTCATTCAGCTTCAATCGTTCGAAAATCATCGCAATAATAAAGCAGTGATTAGGTTGAGTGTTCATGCTCAAAATGTACTTTGGAAGCAGAATTCACTGAATTTTACGTCTATATCTGCATCGGTGAGACTATACTGACTTATACAGCTTCTATTCTATATATATATACATACATATATATATATATATATATATATATATATATATATATATATATATATATATATATATTTGAGTCATGTAGAAGCAAAACCAGCCACATCCATCGATATGGATGTTGCTGGTTTTGCTTAGGCAGAGCGATTTGCCCTTCCTGTTTATAGGCGTCGGTACATTACAGCAATATTTTCAAAGATGCTAGTCCCTTATAATAACATCGTCACGTCTATATTTCCCAAGCGGGAGTGGAAGAAATGTAAAATAAAAACCAGCAACATCCATATTAATCAATATGGATGTTGCTGGTTTAGCTTCTACTTGACTCATACATAGTCTTTGCTAAAAATGTAGTTAAGCATCATAGAATAATAAGCAACCAAAAAATGTTTTAAACATTCAACTAATTTCACACATTTTATTAGAATTATATAATACGGACCTATATTTAACCCTCTTCCAAAAAGATACGCAAAGTTACCAAGCTTACTTATAAAAATATATCTCAATAAGATTGATACGTCAACATCGCTTTCCAATAACATCTTGCATAATTCAATATGGTTCAAAGGAACCTAAACTGCCAATACGGTCCATCCGAGTGGCGGCTGTCAAAGGTTTGACAGCAGGTGAATTGAATCAGGGTCTCTTTGGTCCCGGTGCCGTCCACTTACAACTTTGTTCACGGAATAATGGATACAAAACCGCACGTTATGAAGTTTCACTTAACATGGCAATATGGCCGCTGATGGTTCCATTTACAAGGCCATCGAGGGTAATTGGCGTGAATAAGTCTAGTGTAGTCGTGTGTATAAATGTGAACGTTTGGATGGTTCGATGTTTGTTGAATAATAATAATAATAATTAATAATTTTTATTGTCATAAAATGAATTTGGCACACAGATAGTTTATAACTTTGATTAAAACATAGTATACTTTTTATGGTGATAAAATATAAGGTTCCTGTCTAACGTCGCGGGCAGAAACTAGTAATAAATAAAACCGTCACGTTTAAAAACGTATATAAACAAAAGTACGTATCGTGCGTAAGAAGTAGTCTTATGAAGTACTTATAAATACTTCCCAAGTGGGAGTGATAGAGGTGAGACCTTTGCCACTCTGAGAAGTATTAATACATATAGTGTACACCCCAATTTGGCCAAAGATTTTAGTCCCTTTGTTGTTTCCACAAGTTTTGCCACCATACCGGGGAGAATTCCGGTCATCAGACTACTAATGTGAATTTTTATTAACTCAGGTTTATAACCTGGGACTTAGTGATCGTTAGGCGTACAATATCATCATCATCATCATTTCAGCCTATACTTGTCCACTGCTGAACATAGGCCTCCCCAATCGCTTTCCAGCGTAACCGGTCCGATGCCACCTGCATCCAACGATTTCCTGCGATTTTCACAAGATCGTCGGTCCATCTGGCAGGCGGTCGTCCTACGCTGCGCTTGCCAATACGTGGTCTCCACTCTAGAATCTTTCTGCCCCAACGCCCGTCCAATCTTCGCGCTATGTGGCCAGCCCATTGCCACTTCAGCATGCTAATCCTGAGGGCTATGTCGGTGACCTTGGTTCTTCTACGAATCTCCTCATTCCTGATTCGATCACGTAGAGAAACGCCGAGCATAGCTCTTTCCATAGCTCGCTGAGCAACTTTGAGCTTTTTTATGAGACCTATTGTAAGAGACCACGTCTCTGATCCATATGTCATCACTGGTAACACACATTGACTAAAAACTTTAGTCTTTAGGCACTGAGGTATTTTGGATGAGAAGATGTTGCGCAGTTTCCCGAACGCTGCCCAGCCGAGTTGGATTCGTCGATTGACCTCTCTCTCAAAGTTGGACCTACCTAACCGGACTGCCTGTCCCAGGTAAATGTATTCGTCGACAACTTCAAGAGTAGAGTTCCCAACGGTGAGTGCGGTGGGTACGACATGGACATTAAACATTATTTTTGTTTTGTCCATATTCATTTTAAGACCCACTTGTTGGGATACTCTATTGAGGTCACCGAGCATTCGTCCTAGATCTTCCAGCGACTCCGCCATGACCACAATGTCGTCGGCAAATCGAAGGTGAGTGATGTATTCGCCATTGATGTTGATGCCAAGTCTTTGCCATTCCAAGAGCTTGAAGGCGTCCTCTAAGGTGGCCGTAAACAGTTTCGGAGAAATGACGTCTCCCTGTCTTACTCCTCTTTTTATGGGGATCACCTTCGTGCACTGCCCCTGTACTCGGACTGACATGGTGGCGTTATTATACAAGCACTTCAACACTTCGATGTACCTATAGTCAATGCGGCATCGCTGGAGAGATCTAAGAACCGCCCAAGTCTCGATCGAATCAAAGGCTTTCTCATAGTCCACAAACGCCAAGCATAGTGGCCGATTATACTCCTCAGTCTTCTGTATAACCTGCCGCAGCGTATGTATGTGGTCTATGGTACTAAAACCTTTCCGGAAACCGGCTTGTTCGGGAGGCTGGAAGTCATCAAGCCTTCGTTCGAGACGATTCGTAATGACTCTCGTAAACAACTTATAAACATGGCTCAGCAGTGTGATGGGCCTATAATTCTTCAGTAAAGTGTTATCACCTTTCTTGAAAAACAGCACCACCACACCCCTGTTCCATGCTTCCGGCGTTTTCCCTTCAAGCAAGACGGAATTAAATAGCCTCTGAAGGACTTTAAGTACCGGCGATCCGCCCGCCTTCAGAAGTTCTGCAGTAATTCCGTCTTCACCCGGCGCTTTGTTGTTTTTAAGTTGTTTGAGAGCCATCCTAATTTCGCACAGGCTGATGTCCGGGATATCTTCAGTGCAGTGTCGGGTTAGCTTGGCTCTTGGGTCTTTTACCAAGTCAACAACAGGTTTAGCTACTGAGGTATATAACTTTCCATAGAACCTCTCTATCTCCCTGAGCACCTCTGACCTATTTGACGTTACGTTTCCGTCCTCCGTCTTCAGCTTCGTCAACTGGCTCTGCCCAATAGACGCGTCTCTTGCGAACACTTTAGAGCCCTTGTTCTGCTCTATGGTCTCCTCAATACGCCTTGCATTGAAGGACCGTAAGTCGTGTCGCAAGGACTTCAATATCTGTCCATTAAGCTGCCTATAGGACTTAGCATCATCGGAGGTTTGGAGCGTCATGGAACGTCGCTCAGCCATGAGGTTTCGGGTGTAGTCAGATAGTTTTTGAGGCCTATTTTTACGGTGGGTCTTAAAATACTTGGACCCGACCGTATGAACAGTCTCTACCAGCCTGTTGTTGATTTCGTCCACTGATGCGCTGCTGTCTAGCAATTCGAAGCGGTTTGACAATTCGAGTTGAAAGTTCTCGGGGTTTTGGATATATGCATGAGTAGGTCGGAGCGTAGACTTCATCAGACGCGATCTTTCCATTTTGACATTAATATTTAATGTGCCTCTGACCATTCGGTGATCACTGCCGGTTTTTACCCTATGAATCACGGAGACATCATTAAATATTTGTCGCTTGGTGCTCATGATGAAGTCTATCTCATTTTTTGTGGAACCATCAGGGCTCATCCAGGTCCATTTCCTATGAGGCGGCTTCTGGAAGAAAGAGTTCATCATAAAGAGTCCCTCTTTCTCCAGAAATTCGGCCAGCCTCTGACCCCTGGGGTTGCGCTGCGCATATCCAAATTGCCCCACTCTCAACTCATCATCGCCCCGTTTGCCCAGCCGCGCATTGAAGTCACCCATAACCACTGTAAAGTGTGTTTTGGAAGTATGTATGGCTCTACTAATGTCCTCATACATAACTTCGACGTCATCATCTGAGTATGCCGAGGTCGGTGCGTAGACCTGTATGACCTTCAGCGAATATCTTTTGGATATTCTGAGTATCAGGTACGCTACCCTGCTCGACACACTAGTAATGGACACAACGTTGTTTATGAGTGACTTGTGGACGATAAATCCGACACCACCTTGGGACTGCTGTTCGCCCTCCCGGTAGTAAAACAAGTTGCCGGATTTTAAGGTTATCGTGTCCTCGCCCTCTCTTCGGACCTCCGATAAACCAACAATACTCCACCGCAACTTGTTTAACTCTTCTTCCAGCTCAACTAGCTTCTCATCTGACCTCAATGTGCGTGCGTTGTATGTCACCAGGGCCAATTTTCGGTTTTGGTGGTAGCCGAATCTCTGCCGGAGATTCTTAGCACCCCTTGTCCTGTCGTTACCATGGCTGCTACCGTGGCCAGGACGAACAGGACCGCCGGGGACTAGGGGCCTGGTTTTCCTACTTTCTTCCATAATTGGGGGTGTTTGCCATACTCGCCACGCTTGGCAGGCGGGTTGGCGAGCGCAGTTATTGGTCGTCGAAGTGTTAAGGGAACGCTGCTGCCCATTCCCTAGTTTTCCCTTAGTCGCCTTGTACGACACCCGATGGGATGAGATGGGTTGGTCCTATTCTAAGCCGGGAACCACGCGGCAAGCCGGGAACCACGCGGCAATACAATACGCTGTACAATATGCTGCTTGACAAACAAGGAAGTCTAATTTAGTCCTATTGAGATAGAGGCAATGATATATCTATCTATATCATCACGCCAGATCCCTTGCAGGGTAGACAGAGAGTACAAAATTTCAACAGGCTCTTTCCTTACATTCCTTTCTGGCTTCCTTCACTCTCATAGTTTGTTTCGTGTACGCTCGCCGGTTACGGATACTGTTGGTTTGGTAAGATAGTCTAAGTCTTCCCAGGTACCTACATCCTTCCATTTTCGCATTGTATATCTGTTTTGCCATTCTTTCTTGTTGACATTCTATCTATATGCTCGAACCAGCGAAGCGTATCCTTTCTCATCTTTACATAGAGGCAATGATGATTTAATAAAATGAAAAAGAAAACTATTTGTTAAGCGGTATTCCTGATGACTTGGAAAAAAACAATATTGAGCTAAATAAAAATAATGAGGCCAATGAAAATACAATACCTTTTACAAGTTGCTTAAAACATTTGAATGGCAAAAGGGGATAATTGACCTTTCAACCAATGCGTCACTTAGTACCGTTTACCTATTTAGCATCGCATACATTTATCATTTAGTTGATTCACAAAAAACCTTAACATCTCTATTTAAGCAAGAAAAGATTCTTCTAATAATGGCAACATTGCCTCTATCTGACATTACAAATGTAAAGAAGTGTAACCCTTGTAACATTATATAGAGCTACTCGAGCGACCCATTTTGGCCCAGAGTAAATAATAAATGCACGCACGTAGCGACCGGAGGGTTGGACGAGCCGTGATGGATGCTTCCGTGCCTTCGCCCACAACGCATGTATTGAAACTAGTTTCCTGGAACTAGAAATAAGTTTTTAAGAGAAAACAAATAGGTAATAAAATTCTTTTTTTAAAAAAAGGAAACCGACTACAAAAAGCCAAATATAAATATTTGAAGTCGATACCGGTTAGTGCAGTAGATTACTTGGCACCGACTTTAAATATTTATTTTTGGCATTTTAAAGCCGGTTTACTTTTTTTTTTAAATAATTTTATTTTACATTTTTAAGTGTCAGTGAGTGAATTATTTACTAATATTTATACACCTATATAATATTATTTTGCTGAGTTGTGTAAAGGATTGATAGAATAACCATAATAACGGAATCTAAACATGCGTGCTGCCGTTAAGGTGTCCCCTGGTGTTTCTTCCAAGTCCAAAAGTTCAACACCGATTTCATTAAAATGGGACCACCTCGAAACTATACTAAGCCCAACGCAAAAAGAATCATCAAAATCAGTTCGCAGATAAACACGTTTTAAAAAACACAGACAAATTGTCAAACTCTCCTTGTTTGAAGTCGGTTAATATTCTGATTAGTTCTATGGCAGGATTGACAATTAGGGCGACTTATAGGATTGACGAAATACCCATAATATCTCAATCTACGCATTCATATTGTTTGTTGTTAAGGAGTTCCCTGGTGTATCTTCGAAGTCCAAGGTCCAATACCGATGAAATTAAAATGGGACCACCTTGGAGCTATACTGAATCCAACACAAAAATAATCATCAAAATCGATTCATAATTGGCGGAATGATCGCGTAACATACATACAAAAAAAAACATACAGTCGAATTGAGAAGCTCCTCCTTTTTTGAACTCAGTTAAAAATAACTATTTGGTTTTCTCTTAAAGTATAAAACTGCAGAGTGCAGTAAATAAACAAATCGCGATCAATTGGCGTTCAGATTTAACATGGTATTCCTACCCAAAAAATGTCTCCAATACCGACACCGGAACCTTACTAATTATCCTTAATCGCGCATATATTTACAAAATTATTATGAGCAATCTGCTCGCACTTCGCACCTGGTAAAAATAGCGTGTTAGCAATCTAATCCTTATTTTTTCTTTGATTTTTGCTAATGAATCACCAGGAGAGAAATTCTACCCCATATAAAAATCATTACAAGTGAATTATTTACTTATATTTATATACCTATATATATGTGTGTTACCAGTAATGATATATGGATCAGAGACGTGGTCTCTTACAATAGGTCTCATAAAAAAGCTCAGAGTTGCTCAGCGAGCTATGGAGAGAGCTATGCTCGGCGTTTCTCTACGCGATCGAATCAGGAATGAGGAGATTCGTAGAAGAACCAAGGTCACCGACATAGCCGTTAAGATTAGCAAGCTGAAGTGGCAATGGGCGGGCCACATAGCGCGTAGATCGGACGGGCGTTGGGGCAGAAAGATTCTAGAGTGGAGACCACGTATTGGCAAGCGCAGCGTGGGACGACCGCCTGCCAGATGGACCGACGATCTTGTGAAAATCGCAGGAAGTCGTTGGATGCAGGTGGCATCGGACCGGTTACGCTGGAAAGCGATTGGGGAGGCCTATGTTCAGCAGTGGACAAGTATAGGCTGAGATGATGATATACCTATATTATATTATTTTGCTGGGTTGTACAGCAAGGGACCTGATATAATAACCATAATAACGGAATCTACTAGTATACATTCGTGCTGTTCGCCGTTAAGGAGTATGTTGCTGATTTATCTTCAAAGTCCAAAGTTCAATACCGATTTCATTTAAATGGGACCACCTAGAAACTATACTAAACCCAACGCAAAAATATCATCAAAATCAGTTCATAAATAAAGATGTTTTAAAAAACATAGACAAATTGTCAACCTCCTCCTTTTTCTGTAGTCGGTTAATATTCTGAGTAGTTCTATTGCAGGGTACCTATAGGATTGACGTAATACCCATAATATCTCAATCTACGCATTCGAATTGTTTGTCGTTAAGGCGGTCCCTGGTGTATCTTCCAAGTCCATGGTCCAATACTGATGAAATTAAAATGGGACCACCTTGGAGCTATACTGAACCCAATGCAAAAAGAATCATCAAAATCAATTCATAATTGGCGGAATGATCGCGTAACATACATACAAAAAAAACATACAGTCGAATTGAGAACCTCCTCCTTTTTAGAAGTCGGTTAGTAAAATTAACGTTCATCATCATCATCATATGGCGATGTATCTATTAATAATACGACCCACGCCCAAAAATTTACTGTCGAAGTGGAGGAGGCATCGTTTAGCCTCCGGTGTCAGCTGGTGTAGCTCCTAGAATCCGCTACTGAATTTCTGTGACAGTTCTCCACGATGTGCTAGGTAGTCTGCACTTAGTTTTCACAATCACAACAAGGAGACCTGTGCAGAATATAATTGCACCTTGCGACTCCGGTTCTGATTCGGTTGATGGCGGACCACACCAGCCGTTGCTTTTTCGAAAATACAGCAATCGTGACTGTATCATAGAACTTTACATAGTGTCAAAGAATGGACCAATAATGTTAGATACTTGGGTGTAACACTCGACAAACAACTTCGTTTGCACCTTCACGCTGAGAATACCATTAAGAAGGCACTCAGAGTGCTGAACATGTGCAGATCAGCATACGGTAAAACCTAGGGGCTACAGCCTAAAATGATGTATTGGATTTATACAATGATGGTGAGGCCAATACTAACCTACGGAACCATTGTGTGGTGGCCAAGAACGAAAACTCAAACATGCTAGGATGCTTTGAGGAAGATACAGAGAACAGCCTGCTTAGACATCACAGGTGCCTTCAAAACAACACCAACGGCAGCTATGGAGTGGATAGTTCATCTCATCCCGCTGCATATAGTCATTGAGACAGAAGCAAGAAAGGCACTACATAGACTAGCTTAATTTGAACTATGGAATACATCAATGCCAAGATCCGTACATACCTCATTAGCACCAGCTAAAGAGGTGGATGATATAAGGGACATGAAATGCGACAAAATCTTGACCACATTCATGTTCAACAAAAGGTTTAGTACTCACATCCCAACCAGAAACCAATGGAAGGGAGGACTAAAGAAGCAAAGTAAAGAACAGGGGACATGGTATACTAATGGATCCAAAACCAAACAAGGGACAGGAGTCGGAGTATACACTAAAGGACTTGGTCTATATTAAAGCATGGGTAAGATGACTTCGATATTTCAAGCAGAAACTTATGCAATTACCATGTGTGCAAGACAAATATTGGACACACATACTACTGATCAAGAAATCTATATATGTAGCGACAGTCAGGCTGCCCTTAAAGCTCTCAACTCCTGGCATCTCGATATTTGTACTGCGTAATTTTATTTTTCATCTGTTCTTTAGTTTGCTATAAGGTATTATGGTGCGTCTCACATATAAATGTAATGTTTCTCTTCACTTTTTAAATACATAATAAAATTCAATATAAGTACGGCACGGTTCATAAAAATTGGGAATTAAGTTTTGTAGACTGAATAAGATAATTTTTAATGTCCGCCTCGCGGCTCGCGTCGTGCTCAACTCATGCCCGGTATGGCAGCCGAATGTCGCGCCCGCAGCGTGCTGTGAGAAGGGACAGGTATACTGTTTTTTTTTCTTTTACAATATTCTGGCTCAATGTCTGCACGTTACTTGGGGCCTCATTGAAAACTAGCGCTGTGATAGGGTAATATTATTGCCTTATCACTGCATATAGCTGAATGAGGGTCCCTTTTGCTGGCGAGACTTGGGTATTATTATTGCTTTTATTATAAATAACATTTTGTAATCTTGTGTGTGGCCCTGGTTTCTCCAGAAAATAAAAATATTTTTCTTTCTTTCTTTCTTTCTTCTATGAGCTAAACTCGGCACTGGCAGTGGAGTGTGCACACCTTCCTAACAGATGCGGAGCGCGCAACACAGTCAGACTTATCTGGGCCCCTGGGTACGCGGGGGTTAAGGGGAATGAGCGAGCGGATGACTTAGCTAAGAAGGGATCCATGGGGAAATTCATAGGTCCTGAACCATTCATAGGCATACCAGATGGAGCCTATAAAGGTGTATTGTTCAAGTACGCTAAGGAACAACACAGAAAAGAGTGGGAGGCTAACACAATGCTAAGACACTCCAAGGAATTCACCAACACGTGGAGTAAATACGATAGTAAGAGAATACTAAGACACAGTAGAACTCAACTAAGGCAACTTATGGGAGCATACACAGGCTATCATGAAACAAACGAACACACAAGATGAACCTAGCTAACGACGTGGTATGCAGGAACTGTGGTACAGAAACTGAAACCATGAAGCACTTTCATTGCAAATGCGATGCTTTGGCGGCGCGGCGAATGAACTTACTGGATGTGGCCTATCCATCACCAGGAGAATATCGGCTCTTCCCCCCGGCGGAACACATAGCCTATTACAAGGAGTATTTGGGACCCCAGGTACGTAAGAGCACTAGGGCTAGGGGCAGTACAAAAGATCCCATTGGGATCCCATTGCGTTTGATGAAAATCAACCCTACAGAATTGCCAGATAAGATAAGATAAGATAGTGTCAGCTATCTTCAGCTGATAATTGTTCATTACAGGACAAAGGACCCCCCAAAGACAGCTATGACGATTGAAAAATTGAACGAATATTTATTTGTAGTGTAATTTAGTTTACGTGTAAATAGAAAATATTTTTATATTTCCTTTTTTTCTGTTTGTATCTCACTGCGGTTCTCAGGTTTTATTGTCATCAGGTTATTTTTATTGTTGATACGTTGACGCTATTATGATTATTCTGTTTATAACAGAGATATCAGTCGTAAAAGTATTTTATGAACCACGAAATCAAATATTTTCAATACGAAATAGACGTCCAATCAAAATATTTGAGCAACCATCAACCCATTTTCGCCGTAGGGTAAATAAAATGTACACAAAGTACATAGCACGTATAGATTAACGTTATCGTAACGCTATGGAGTAGATATGTATTTATATAGTATTCTTTTCACACTACAAATTTACTCAATAAAGATGAACGTGACAGCACATGTTGTAGACGACGTCACGCCAACGTAAATCTGTTCATGCTGAGGCCTCAGTACCAGAAACCTAAACTATTTGACGTTATCGTTACGTCATCGAGAAAGTGTGCTGTCACGTTCATCTTTATTTAGAATATTTGTTGTGTGAAAAGGATGGCATATCAAATTGACAGCGTTACGCTAACCTTAATATATTCGTGCTAAGCCCTCTAAAGGGTTGGACAAGCCGTGATGGATGCTGCCGTTTTTACACTAAACATATTGGACTAGCGTTGCGCGGTAGGCGGAAATGGAACATGGCGTGTTTCTGCGCCATAACCGAAAAAAAAACAGTAAATATTATGATGTAGCATGTTGGTATGGGATAAGAAATATATGAATTTTATCTTTCCACTTCATGGAAATTTGCCAAACAAGTATTACTGAAAATATGTCGATTTTTAGTTCTAATAACTATTATTGTATCAACTATCGTTACGCACGTAAAATGTATCAATCTGTATTCCCGGTAAACTGATATGACACCAGTATAGCACTGCAAACGGTTAGGAACTATGTTGAGGGGTATCTTGATATATTGAACGATTTTTTAGTCTAGAACTTGTTTAAAAATTCGTTTTCTCTTTGAAGTAAAATCGTCCCCCTTCCCGTCGTCCCTTTTTACAACTCAATAAAAAAAATAACAATAACTGCTAGATATAAAGCAATAGAAAAATTTTCGTACTCAATAAACTTTAAAGAGTTCTCCTTAAATTTATTCATTGGATTAGATTAGAATTATCATTGAAGTAAAGCTTTTTTAAAGTATTCTTCTTATTAGGTTCGAAACGAGTTCATATTCGACTATAATAAGCCCTTATTCAAATAATTAAATCCTAAATTAAATTATAATAAGCTTATAAAAAAGATTTCAAAAATATATTTCGTACATATCAATTACTCTAGATATTACGTAGGCAGATAAGTATTTTATGAAATACCGAGAGAGAGATAATTTATCAAATATAGACGTGGATCAAAACCCAGTCAGTAGAAGCACGAAATGAATACCCCGTGCTATGGTATACTCCTTTTGAAACCTAACGAAAATATGAACGCCGGGATAGCGGATTTTGTTACGGGTATTTTTTTCGCATTTTGTCGAGATTTTGACTGCCTTATTGGTCTAGTGGTTGCAGGTTCAAATCCTAGGTCGGAAAAATGTAGCGTTCTATCGAGAAATTCTTAGTATTAGTCCTAAGTCTGAAATTATGCATGGTAAATTGGCTATAGGATCGCCTGGGACCTAACATCAAAATCAGGGTACACAATACCTCTGCCATTGCTGCTGGTGCTTATTAATATTTTTATTTAGTTTTTTATTTTATGTTCTTGACGTTTCAAGTTTATAACTTCTTATTTTATTACGGTTTAAACTCAAACTTAAATTGTTTATTTTGATTAAACCCTGCGGGGGTATTTAAAAATGGTCATATTTACAGTTTTTTTTACTTATTAAGCTACCACCGGCTCGGAACGCGGCCTCCACTGAGAAGCTCCAGCGAGAAACACAGCGAGCTTGTCTTTTTTGTCTAATTCTCTATTCATATATTTCATCATTTTCTGTATAGATATACACATTTTTATATTATTTAAAGTCATTTATGCGATCCAGCTCCAGTGTGATGCTTCACGACTGAGATATAAGACTAATAATAATATTTGGAAATGTATGTTATGATAAAAAGCTTCTGAAAATGATTCTGAGTTGACCAGCACCCGTTCACGAGTACACCTACTTGAGTAGCCATCACCTCCCTCGACCATATAAGAGGGAAGGAATTGACCTGCACCAAATGGCCACTGCAAGCATAGATTTTTAGTGAGCGTGATCAATCCCAGACTCCAGAGAGCAGTCAGAAAAAGTCTACAAAAGGAGCAGTACTTCTAGATTGTTTGGCACAACACGCTGCTATTGGACATTTTTATTTACATTAAAGACGTGCTTCACTAATTGATATTGCGAACTAATGAGTTAAATGTACTCTGTACTTACAGGCACTTAACGTAAACGCCTGTAGGCTGTACTTCCAAAATATTTATGAATAACTTTCGCATGTAATATACATTGTTCACACTTACGAAATCATAGATATACTCTAAATCAGAGATTTATGCAAATGTATTCCATTATCTTATAAGATACGCAACATCACCTTGAAAATAATGTCTGCTTTTTGGAAAACTAGCTGCTAACCGCGGCTGCGCATACCTTTATTTTGTAGTATCTTCAGAAATCATAACCTATGCATTATTTTGATTTATACGCTATATTACTGTAAAGTTCCCTCAAAATCCGTTCAGAAGTTTATGCATGATAATGTAAAAAACATCAATTCTCAAAAGCTTTCGTGTTTACAATATAAGTGGAATAATTTAATTCATATTTTAAGCCAGAGAGGTATGTAAGGAAAGAACCTGTTGGAACTCTGTACTCTCTGCCTACCCCGCAAGGGATCTGGCGTGAGGTTATAGATAGATAGATAGATATTTTAAGTTACAGTGAGAATAATGACTTGCAAAGTTACAGATAATTACTGTAACTATTCGGTATGAACTTATTAAGTTCTCCCAGAAAAA
The DNA here is from genome assembly GCA_905147815.2 of Phalera bucephala. Taxonomy (NCBI): domain Eukaryota; kingdom Metazoa; phylum Arthropoda; class Insecta; order Lepidoptera; family Notodontidae; genus Phalera; species Phalera bucephala. The sequence continues at coordinate 19,865,052 of LR990621.1, forward strand.
AATAAACATTTGCCATCGTCACGCCTATATTTCCCCAGTGGGGGTGTGTACATCCCCTTTTTGCCGACAATGTTATAGGGGGCAAGCCTATTGCCATTTACCGGGCACAGTTCCAGACTCCGGATACTGGGAATCTTTTGATAGAAAAACTACATTTGTCTGACCTAGGATTTGAAACCAGGCCCTTGTGATCGCAACGCACATTATTAACCATTACACCAAATAAATAAACATTATTTAAAATTGTATGATATTCCGAACTGGAACAAATCACATAGTCGCAAAAGGAACCCGGTACACGGGTATCGGTATTGCTGATTTGTATTTATTCCCACTTGGCCGAACATTTGAGAACGTTAAGCGATCGGGTATATGCGGAACGTATGAGTCTCTCTACCCCGTCTGTTTGCGGACCAATCCAACTGAAACTATAATCACATATTGTTTCGGTTCACTATTGATTGTAACCGGAGCACTGCTAATTAGCTGGAGGTGATTGTTGGGTAAATCAGATTTTATTTGATTGAATTCTACAGAGTAACGAATAAAGAGTCAGACAAGTAGTGGATAAATTGTAAACTGTAGTATTAAATTAAAATGTTTTATTTGTTGAAAGGGGACAATAGAACAACCTAACACACTACTGATGGAGTTTTTTGTGAGTAAAGTCAAAGTCGCTCAGCGGGCTATGGAGCGAGCTATGCTCGGCGTCTCTTTAAAGGATAAAATTCGTAACGAGGTAATCCGCCAAAGAACCAAAGTTACCGATATATCTCGCAGACTCAGTAATCTTAAGTGGCAATGGGCTGGTCACATCTGCAGAAGGACCGACGGCCGATGGAGCAAGCGTGTCCTAGAGTGGAGACCGCGACTTGGTAAGCGTAAGGTAGGACGGCCCGCAGCTAGATGGACCAATGACCTCAAAAAGGTCACTGGGACAGACTGGATGCGGAAGGCGGACGACCGTGTGCAATGGCGCTTGTTAGGAGAGGCCTATGTCCAGCAGTGGACTGCGATAGGCTGATTGATTGATTGATTGTGAGTAAAATAAAGTAGTATATTATTTTGACTATTATTCTGATTACCTTGTAGTTTTATTGATGGACGATTTGCATATGGACCTTAAGGTGTCAGTATCATTCCAGATCTTTTGCGGGGTCAACAAAGAGTACAGAGTTCTTTCCTTACAGACCGCTCTAGTTTCCTTCACTCTCATAGTTCGTCTCATACAAGTTTACCGATTACGGAGACTCATGCGAGTTTCTTTTAACCACTTGGGGAATATAGGCGTGACAGTGTGTGCAACTTGATGTTTAATCGTAATTAAAATAACATTTATTGTCTCGCCATCGCGGTCATGCACTTCACCGTCGATATGATTATACGAGTGTTACGCTTCATTATAGATGAATATAGTCTCTGCCTTCGACTAGCGCGTCTAGGCTGAATCATTCCTAACACAAATGGCGCTAAAAACGGTTTCAGTTACGCTCTATAAGTGCGTGATGCATTGACATTTTTTGAAATAAAACTATTTTTTCGGATTTTATCGCGGTTTATTTTGATTTTTAAGTTCCCGACGTTTCGAGTGCTTTGCAGCACCCATGGTCACGGGAAGGACTGAGGTGTTAGACGTCCAAAAGGCATAGTTGTTCCGGGGTACCCCTCAAACTTCTTAATTATTTTTGTTTTTGTTGTTGGTCCGATCTACGCAGAATGAGCTCACGGTGTCTTGCGGTCTTGCAGTGTTATGCTTGGTTTTAGATTTAATTATATTAATTACTGGATCCCAAGACGATGGAAGCACCCAGCCATCTTCTCTATTGAAATTAGGATGTTTTTTAATTTCAATAGCCTCGCGAACCACCCTTGGTAGGAATCGGTGTTCTTTCACGAGGATTTGTGGTCTATCAAATCTGATGTTATGGCGGGTGCGGTGCAAGGACATGTTCACAGACTGCAGACTTCTTTGAGCGACGGTGTTTTAGGTCAGCTATGTGTTCTTGAACTCGAGTTTTTACTGGTCTTTTTGTTTGTCCTATGTAAGAGAGACCACATTCACAATCAAGCTTGTATACTCCTGCATCTTGAAGAGGGATGTGACACTTGACAGATGGTAAAAACTGACTGATCTTCTTTGGCGGATTATAAAATGTTTTAATTGAAGCACGCTTCAAGATGTAGCCAATCTTGTCTGTGACTCCTCTTATGTAAGGTAGTACAGCAGGGAGACGCTCGACTGTGGCTGGTTTCACTCGGTCACTGTGACGTTGGCGTGGGACTCCAAGCTTATTGTCGTGCAGGACTTGCTTGACATGTTGAAGCTCGGCAGCAAGATGTTTCTTGTCACAGATCCCTTGTGCTCTCTGAAACAAAGATTTACCCACGGTAGCTAACTGTGATGGATGGTGGTGAGATTCACCATTTAAGTACCTATCAGTATGAGTCTTTTTTTTCTATAAACCGTATGGCTTAAGGTGTTGTTGGGGTTACGGATTACTGAGACATCTAGGAAAGCTAGGGAATTGTTTGCCTCCAACTCCATTGTAAACTGAATTTTAGGGTTAATGGAGTTAAGATGATTGATGAAAAAACATCCTAATTTCAATAGAGAAGATGGCTGGGTGCTTCCATCGTCTTGGGATCCAGTAATTAATATAATTAAATCTAAAACCAAGCATAACACTGCAAGACCTCAAGACACCGTGAGCTCATTCTGCGTAGATCGGACCAACAACAAAAACAAAAATAATTAAGAAGTTTGAGGGTACCCCGGAACAACTATGCCTTTTGGACGTCTAACACCTCAGTCCTTCCCGTGACCATGGGTGCTGCAAAGCACTCGAAACGTCGGGAACTTAAAAATCAAAATAAACCGCGATAAAATCCGAAAAAATAGTTTTATTTCATGTGTAATATTCGCGTAAATCTAAGAACTCAGTATTGACATTTTTTGTTTAATTTTGTTTCGTGTACTTGTAATGTTTATTTTTTAGATACCTCAGTAGTTTCGGATTTTAATATATCAGAAAGAGACCATCCATGATGTTACCGAAACATGGCGCTACCGGAAGATCAGCGCTGCAATATAATACAGCTGTGGCATAAGCTGAGGCAGGGGCCAATTTTGGGTCTCACACTATCAATGTTTTTCATTTCTGCTTTATTTTTATTAATACTCTTTCTTTTTCTTTTTTTTTTTTTTTTTTTTTTTTTTTTAAATAACGTTGCCCCACACTAGGATTAATTCCTGTATCGTGGGTGCGTTTACAAACATGAAAATTCACATACACAAATACCCAGACCGGAACAAATATTTGTGGATCACACAAAGATTTGTCCCGTGCGGGAATCGAACCCGCGACTATTAGACACGGTGGGCGGGGCGGGCTAAGCCCTTAACCACTGCGCTAAATCGTCCGTCAAATTGTCCGCAATTTGTCATGTTAATTACATTTGTTACTGCTTTCTTTATTTTATGTTTAGTTGTGTGAGGATAAAATAAATTATTTTTCTTTCTTTCTGATGCCAGTGTTCAATTTGTTCAAGTTGTTGTGCGGGCATGTCTACTATAATTTATCTACTCTATCGGTGAAGAAATTTTATGCCGTTTCCGCGCGCTGTGCTTCATTTAGTTTAAGACTCCTTGTTAATTCGAATATTTAGTTAGCGCTGTTAACCGATTAAAATGGGAATTAGTTGCTATCCTAACAAATTTTCATTAACCCATTCCGCTTCTTAGTTTAAAACGAGTATGTGTTCATTTAACTAAAATCAATTAATAATTGTGCCGTGGCAAGGTACTCTACTTTTTGTCGCCATCAAATATATGAGTGGGACCAAAATTGCGTGCACACACATATTTCTTGGAAATTAAACCTTTTTTTGACGTCACACAGATTTTATTTTTGTGAAGGCGAAGGTACCTCGAGGGCAAAACTAGCAGGTAATTTTGTTTCACAACACATGTTACTGGTTAGGGATACCTTTTGTGGATTTTCCTTTTTCCCTTATTGAAGGTAAATATTTTCACTCCATCTGTGACTGATTACCTTTACTATAATAACGGTATATATTTTATGGCCCCCCTATTATTTGGGATCTAACATCGTCGGTGAAAAGTGGGTGTACACAGAACACTTCTAACGTACTAGGGAAAATAGGTGTGACAGTGCTTAATGCTGCTTATTGTACAGGGTTATTCGGAATTTGTTCTGCGTCCATGCCTGATTCGCCCCAGAACCAACAGCAATGAAAAATTGCTTGTATGATTTCAAGTTACATGTAAATTATCTTTATGCATTTATTATTAAACGGACAAGCGGGGGAGTTACGTTATTGCAAAAAAAGTATTAAATTTTGAGGTTATAATTTGGTAGTCAACTATACATCTGTAAAATTGTTATGTAAAAATATATTTCCAATAATCACACCGTCGGGGTGGCAGAGGTGTACTGAGTACACCCACGTTTCGCTGACGATGTAATAGGGGGCGAGCCTATTGCCATATATCGGGCACAATTCCAGACTCCGGACTCATACTGGGAATTTTTCGTTAGAAAAACTACATTTGTCCGACCTATGATTTGAACCCAGGACCTCGTGATCACAAAGCGATGCGCTTTGCCACCAGACCAACGAGGCAGTCAAATCAAATCCATTATAGTTGAATGCAGTCGATTGAATATAACCGATTGATAGGATTAACATCTCCAAAAAAATATGTCGGCGATTTCGATTTAAGTACTTACAGTACTTTGAAATATTCGTTTTGAATTGGTATTTGTCCGTTACATACGGATATTTTCAACTACTAGAAAAAAATAGATAAATAATTATGGTATAGCTCACATGTTTGTTGGTTCTGGGGCCATTTTCGACGATGTCCTTTGTTCATCATTTTATTTATTCGCAAATTGTTTTTTTCATTTCCATTACAAATGGATCAGCTCGAGTGAACTAGTTTGGAAAGTGAAAAATAAAACTCAAGAAGTAAAACGTCGTGGTAGTAAAAAGAACAACTGTTGCTTAGACTGATGTATAATTTTACAACATTCGGCATGATACCCCTATTCCGAATCAGCAATCTGTATGTGCTTCGTAATATTTATCGTGGTGATTTCACTAAGACCAGGTAGACCAGCTTGCAATATTCTCCCGTACCCCATAACAGAATGTAGATACGAATCATATAAAAATTCTATTTTAAACGATTAACCGTGGAGTCCCTGGCCATGAATAACATATAATCTGTTTCTGATGGGTTTAAAAGATTCGTGACTCTCCGTAATTAGTAGTATGTTTATAGGCACAATAAGTTATGTTTCCTACTTAGTTTATTATACTAGAAGAACTATTTGAATCAACACCTAACTAAGGCACATCATATTTAAAGTACCTATAGTCTTTTTCTCGAGACATAGGTACGGTGACGTTTGATCATATTCCATTTCACGCATATTGAAAGAAGAGTAAGAAGATTGAAAATATAGAATCCTAAAAATAAATAGGAATATAAAAACACATCAAAAACTATATAACTATTCATTTAAATCACATACTGTTCATAAATTTGCATAATTATTTAAAAAACTTAATAGAACTCTTTTACTCAATTATGTAAATTGTGACGGTTTGCATTTTAGGGACTGACACAATGAAATAGTTATAATCGATATGTTGTTTTTTAAATGTACAAAATCGATTGACAATTTTTTTACGAATATATTACTGTCTGAAATATTTAGTATCGTCATGGTCAATAAATTAATAAATATACCTGGATGCGCTATCTTGATATATTAAAACAGAGTATTAAAGATTGTTTAATAATAATACACGTAAGTAACGAAGCACGAATTGTCAGACGATTTTTCTGACCAATGGCTTGATTAATAAAAATGAATAATGAGATTATTTTATTGTTCTCCTTTTGTTCTTAAACTATTTTTATTAATATCAATTCATTCTTCGGTATAAATTTTCTTGATACGATATTCAATCAGTTCTATTTCATACTCACCACATTTCCAAAAGTGTCAAATTCTAAACGTCAGCGTACCCATTACTGATGAAATGGACTATAGTTGTAATAAATAAATGTTGCAAGTTGTAAAGCTTTAGAATCAGAAAAGTTATAATTGTAGAGTCTTTTGGGCATTATTATCTCTAAATAGCCCGTAAGTAACATGGAGTAATAGTTTTTATGCAGGAACTAGGGTAGAAGTTATTTTTTTGGACTTAATTCGTTACTAACGACTTTTTACTTTTTAATTCATTAGGATTAACCATTGCAACAATGTGCTCCAATAATTTAGTAAGAGTTCGCTTGTTCGAAAAGTCGCGGGTTCGATCTCAGCACGAATCACATCTTTGTGTGACCCTACACTACAAATATTTGTTTCGGTCTAGGTGTTTGTGAATATTAATTTTATGTTTTTAGACGTGCCTGAGATACAGAAATAGTTCATAGTGTAGAGCTACGTTTATTTAAAAAAATAGAACAAGAGAGAATAAAAAATAATATATAAAAAATATCTTTCTCCTTGCGTCGATATCCTCAATGTTGAAGGTCGTGACCTCAAATAAAACGATATCGCAGATTATGTTCCGACAACCAGCTGGGTTCTTAGTCGTGTATATCGCATCAGAAATTGTGGTGCCCAGTGCGGATCGGATCTGATCGGACCAGCGCATAGGGCTAATAAATATTATAACAATATAAATATCAAATAAAATCTTGATAGCATATTTACCTGATGGTACGTAAATAGTTGATTTCAAATTACGTAGTCTGGTTTTTATATTCTTTCAACAATTTTTTGTAGACTCGTTAATATTCCAAACATTTACCGTACTATCCTTGCTCGACGTCGTATGAACTTGAATATCGTCGTGACTTCATAGAAGCGTGATCATTTATGTAATATTTCCCCTCAAATGAGTCATGCATTAGGTCTTAGGCGGGTCCAGTGAGCTTAGTACAATAAAATGACGTTAGCGTGACGCTAGCGAATTGATGTGCCATCCTTTTCACACTACCCAATTTGCTACATAAACAGGAATGTGACATTCCGTTTACTCGCTAGCGTTGCGCTAACGTCAACGTTTTCGTACTAAATCCTCTGAACTACCATGTCCTTCGGCCCGCACATCAAGCGGGTCCGTCACCGAGCATCATTTGTGCTCGGTCGTCTCCATTCGTTCATCTGCAAGCGGAGTAAAATGTCCCTTAGAAATAAGGTGACACTCTACAAAACTTGCGTTCGACCCATCATGACTTATGCGTGTGTTGTGTTCGGGCATTCGGCCCCCTCTCACATCGATAAACTCCAAGTGGTTCAAAACCGCTTCCTCCGTAAAGCCGTAGGAGCCCTCTGGTTCGTACGGAACGTCGACCTCCACTCCGATCTAGGTCTCGAACCTATTCGCGCCTTTATTAAAAAGGCGTCAACACGTCACTTCGCGAACGCATCTACCCATGCGAATCCGTTAATCGTAGCCACCGCCGACTACGATCTCCCCCCCGACCCCTGCCGCCACCGCCGGCCGCGACATGTTCTCACCGACCCCCCCGATGCTTTGTCATCCCTTCTTTTCGCTCAGAATACGGGCGACGACGACGACGTAGTAGTAGATCCTCTCCCATAGCCGGCGGTTGACCGGTGCACTTAGTAGTGCACCCGTCCCCCTACAGCGACTGTCCCAACCGAGGGCGCCTCTTCGAGGCGCCCTCGAGTATGTCGCCTCTTGCCCTTCTGGCTGGCTAGAGCGTAGTGGTTGCACGCTCGCCTTTAAGTCCGGTGAAGCTGTAAAGGCCTCGCGGCCAACAGCGTACATCAATCACACACACACACATTTTCCGTACAATGCATATTTCATACTAAACAATAATAATTTTTACAAAAAGAGAAAATGCTTGAACCTCGTCGGAACCTCATAGAAGCGTGATCATATATTTAATATTTCCCCTCAAGTGCGCCATGCATCAGCCCTCAGGCGGGACCACCACTCCCCTTAATGGAAACTACCATTATAAATTTTCAACGCTAAGAGCGTGTCAGTGCGAGAACAACGGGACATTGATATTTTTCCTTAGAAAATCAGCTTTTACTCTGTTTATGTTGCCCCTTTGTCTTCGAAAAGGTTATATTATTGTCCGCAAAAAATCTTTTTTGAAAGGTGTATTAATGTAAATGGAACAAAGAACAGGTTTATTTCCGAAAATATCTGTTGATATATTTCTAGGAACACTATTTTAATTATGCACCTGTGTAATTAAACTAATATAGATACCGACTTACTTGCGTAAAATAGGTTTTACCTTGAGAATCTAAGACAAGGGTTGCTATAAAGAAATATTTATTTATTAGATCACCAACATTGTGTACATCCACTCTTTTTATAATATTTTCCGGTACAGGATATATATCTTGCTAAATGCCACAATAATTATAGGCGAAGACAGCAATATACATAATTTCATTGAACAATTAAAAATAGTTTTTAGAGAAAATAGATATATATATATATATATATATATATATATATATATATATATATATCTTCGTTTTAAAATTCGTGAGGTAACATCATCATCACCTCACAGGGTAAAATAATTTCGAGGGCCACCTCCACTTAGATCCATTGGATGGTTCCATTGATGGATTCTAGTGTACCTTCTCTTGCACTTGATCTAAAATTACATACATAATTACGTACATTCAATTTACTTAAATTGTATTGCATGTTGGTTTTCTTTTTAAAAACGTAGCGCCACTCTAGGATTGATACCTGTGTCGCGGGTGCGTTAATAATTGAGGGTCACACAAAGCTTTGTCGCGTGCGAGAATCGAACTCGCGACTATTAGGCACAGTGGGCAGAGCGGCTTAATCTCTTAACCACTGCGCTAAATCGTCCGTCCCATTCTCGAAAAGTATTTTGTATGCCCATGTGTTCTTTTGTTCAAAGCATACTCCTCATCTATCTATCATCTGTGGATCGTCTGCTATTATACTGGGTTCAATTTCAGACTTCAGACTGTCACATACAATTTTTCAATAGAAAAATCTTAATGACACTTCATTCCACTTAGGTTTTGAAATCAGGACCTAGTGACCGTCAGTCTCACAAAGGCTAAAATGCTTAAAATAACAATTTGACCCTGCACTCTTTATGGGCTAGTCAATGCTTCAAACGTTAAATTTTTAAATGAATCCTCAATGAAGTGAACAAAAATTTCACAGCAACCGTTAATTAGTGAGACATTTATCTACTAAAGAACTCTAACACTGACTGACTGACAATGCACAGCTGAAGCCGGTGGATCTAGAAGCATGATATTATTTTCGCTCAATTGCTTAATGTACTACAATATGTAAAAGATAACCACCCGCAAAATTTACTTCCTATTCACAAAACATACAAACGCAATGTATAAATGCAAAATTTACAGTAAACAATGTGCGCAAATTTGCACAGGAGTTTCGTATAACGTGAGTGAGGTAAAGTCATTCAACAAACCGTGAAGATATAACACAAACATAACAGTGTAATAACATTAGTTATACGATCCCACAGCCCGACATTTTATCAATGTTTGCGAACTTGGATACAAAGTTTAATAAACCATAGATTCCCGGAAGAAAAACATATTTTGTCAAGTTATCTGACGGAATGGGTGAAGTTGCTCCACGGCCGGTGTTATATCGACTGTGACGTCCGCCACCGTTGCGTTCAGAACTGATCGGTAATTTATTTTATAGTATTCGGAACTTGGAACTGTTAGTAATACAAGGTCTTTATCGGTCTGACTTTTATAGGTATGGTGGTAGGTAATTTAATTTACATATATCAATGCTGGTTCCACCACTGGACTGTAATGTCAGAGGTCTCGGGTTGAAACCTAGGCACGCACCTCTTGTATTTCGAAAGCATGTGCGTATTAAAAATTAACTATCACTTTCTTTAACGGTGAAGGAAAACATCGTGAGGAAACCTGCATGCCTAAAAATTTCCCGACGGTGTGTGAAGTTCGCCAACCCGCACTGGGCCAGCGTGGTGGACTATGGCCCTCTCAGTTTAAAAGGAGGCCCGTGCGCAACGGTGGGACAGCTTCTTAATAGGGCTTAACATAGAAGCGCAATGTTGACTGATAGTACGCCATATATAGTGCGAATTTTGGCCTGTAGATGACATTGACAGGGGCGCTTGTATGAAATTAGGGTTAACATTCAGTAAAACTTTTCTGCTCCCAAGAAGATATTTAAACAGGTGGGTCTGCACAGTACCTAATTTAAAAAAAACTTGGGTAAATTCCATTGCAAAATGGCAACTCTGCGATTGTCAAGAAGTGACATTTCACTTGAAGACAGCGTTAGTTCAGATTTTGGCCGCGAGCCAAAAAATACTTGTACGACTTTAATTGTTAATAGTTCTGTCATCTACATACATGGTTATTAAAAAAACAATCGCTTTACTTATGTGTTCAAGCAGACGGCTTGGTGCAGTGGAGCTTCAACCGCTCCGTCCACTAAATCAAGTATGCGTGCCTTAAGGATCGGTTCGGGAGTTTGTGTATGTAAATATTTCATATTTGTAGGCGCAACCACGATTCAGATTTTTTTTCTAGTGCGGGAATATATTAAAAAATAAGCCTAGCCTACTTAATGGTCTTGCTCCTGAGCAAAGGTCTTCCCTTTATATTTCCACAGCTGTCGATCTGTTGCCATTTCGGTACAAAAAAGTACCCACCCGCAAAGGTGTCTAAATCTTACCACAATTTCCTAGGTGGAGTACCATTTTTGTGTGTGTGTAAATGATCTACGCTGTTGGCTGCGGGGCCTTTACAACTTTGTCGGATATGAGGTCGAGCGTGCAATCACTACGCTTGAGCCAGAAGGGCAAGGGGACAACTAGTTCAAGAGCGCCTCAAGGGGGAACGGCCTCAACTTGGGCAGTCGCTATGGGTGAGGGCGTATACTAGGTGTCTCGCCGTGGTGCTCTGCACCGGCTGGCAGGCAAGGGTTTCTTCAACGTCGTTCATCGGTGTCTGATCCTGTGTACGGTATCTGTATTCGAAGGAAGGGAAGTAAAGGCATCGGGAGGGTCAGTTAGAATATGCCGCAGGCGGTGGTAGTGGCTGATAGGAGGAGAGTCAGTTGCGTAGTCGGCGGCGGCTACGATTAGAGGATTCCGATGGTTAGACGTGTTCGCGAGGTAGCGAGTTGTTGTCTTTTTCGGAGATCGGAATGTAGAGGTGAAATACCACTGTGTGCTCCATTTTCTTTATTACGGCCGTAAGTATGAAAACTGAAAAGCTAAAGTGGGAGTGGCCTGGCCCCATAGCACGTATGGAATCGCAGAGGTGGACTAACGTCGTCAAATCGTGGATATCTAGGGCTGGTCGCAGGGGCCATTTTACCACATAAACGTGTTTTCGTAATTTTCATCATAATATTTTGAAGTAATATAAAATTTAAAACACAAACATTGCGTACCCCTACCTCCCATAATTTGTTCGCTTCATTAAACTTTGTTTGCTCCACGGTAGCCCTACCAGATAGTAGATTGGTTTCAATCTTTTACATTGTTTATTTTCATATTAATCTGCCTTCCACACGTACCCTTATTTGTATTACGGCCCGTTGGGCAAAGTTTTGCAATAATACGACAATCATTAAAACATACTAATGCAAATTGAATTTTATTACTGAGCTATTAAATTTCTAAATCGATACCTCGTAGGTTGTGGTTAAAACGATATTGCTTATTAGCGTTCATTTGTATTACGGCCCGGACCTCATACACTTTTAATCCTTTTTGGGGTCGCCCCCATTACCATTAAGCCTTACCTATCATATTGAAGAAAGCTTTTTCAACCCGTATGCAGTGCGTAATTAATATTTGATGTGGCACTTTTGGTGGCTTTAACGTTTTAATTATAAATCCTACAAATTTAATGGTTGAGCATTATTAGGTTGTGATTTTATAGTGCGTGTAAAAATTGAATGAATGAGAGATCGAGACCGATTTCGGCCACAGCGACTGCATCAACTCTTTTATTGTTGACGATGCATGTGGCTTATGTAGCCAATCTTTTTGATAAAGATCCTCGGACATTGCGAGTATGTAAACACACCGTTAATAGAGTAAAGATTTTTGGAATGCTTGTTGATTTAATTTGAAGGTTGTTTGACTTTATATTAAAAATGTCTCACTGATATACTCAAGTTTTGCCTGAACCTTTGGAAAACTTAATGCGCTCGTAGCACCGTAATACCGCGGTGATAATATCATGCTTAAGTTAAGCATGATTGAGTCAATCTGAGGTAGAAGATTTGTGGCAGTTATTTAGAATTTCTGTAGAAAAATGATACCTTTTCGACCTAGTTATCGAACCAAGGACCTGGTTATGTGTTATTATTAGCAAGGTTAAGCAGAGTTTACTCAGTCAATCAGAGATAGCTGACCATCTGTGGCAGTTTTTGAGAATTTTTGATAAAAAAATCGTCCTTTCCCTGACCTAGGTTTCGAGACCAGAACCTTTTCCATGACTAAACGCACGATTCGCCGCTAAACCAACAACGCAGTCTATAAAATTCAATTAATTGCACAATCATAAAAAATGCCTATTTCGGTTAATAGTCCTGCAGAACTTAGCTTCATCCGACGGCCATCTCAGAAACAGACAATCGGGTGATTACAGTATAAACAGCTCCTTTTATTGCCGTCTTGATTAATTCAATTTTCATTTCATTGCCTTCCCTTATTCGTTGTCTTGGCCTCCTATGTCTGGAGGCTTATCGACGGCAACTTATTTCCCGAGCTAGGATAGGGAAGGATACGATTGAAGGGAAAGATAATAGTCTAATTAAGAAGGGAGTTGCTTTTTGAAACAGTTTTTTCAAAGAAAAAAGAATGATATTTCTTTTTCTAGGATTGTGTAAAATATCTGATGAACGAAACCTACGCTCCTCTGGATCGCGTAGCTGCGGGTGCGGTCCTTGCACGGGACAAGTATTTGATTCGGTCTGTTTGTTTGTGTATGTGAATTTCATATTTATAAACACCCAGAGAAATAATTCTTAGTGTGAAGCTCACCACTAGGAACGTAGCTATGTTATTTAAAAATATATATTCTAAACTAAATCATTTACAAATTTTATTGTGACTAGCTTCTGCCCGCGACTTCGTCCGCGTTAACCTTAGACAGGAACCTAACATTTTACCGGGACAAAAAGTGTCCTATGTGTTAATCCAGGTAATAAACTATCTGTGTACCAAATTTCATAGAAATTCGTTTGTCCGTTTTTGTGTGATTGATTAACAAACATCTAAACATACAAACTTTACACACACACACACACCGTCATGCCTATATTCCCCAGAGGGGGTGGCAGAGGTGTACTGAGTACACCCACGTTTCGCCGACGATGTTAGGTCTCTTGTAATAGGGGGCGAGCCTATTGCCATATACCGGGCACAATTTCAGACTCGGGACTCATACTGGGAATTTTTCGTTAGAAAAACTACATTTGTCTGACCTAGGATTTGAACCCAGGACCTCGTGATCACAAAGCGATGCGCTTTGCCACCAGACCAACGAGGCAGTCGTTTCACATTTATAATATTAGTAGAATAATACCAGACTCCACACTGCTACTATTTTTTACCAAACAACATACCTGAGCTTCGAATCCTAGACTTTCGTATTAGCCAGTATACTAAACAAACATATATACAGTACTATACAGTACTAAACAAACATATATTATTCAAGTTATATATGTAGGTATATTCTAAAACAAACTTCATACTATCTCCTGGGTTTAAATCAGGCTAATTTATATCGGTATTGTTAGAGGCCGATGTCCGAAGTTTAGCGCTAAACACCGCCGGAACCTCATTGTCTTGGACAATGCACGACGCAAACGCATTAGCTTCAGGCGTTAATACGCCGAGAACATCCTTTAAGTGTTATGAAGGCAACTGTTTTGTGCGAATTACGGCCGTATGGTATTTATTACATTTAATTATTATAATCAAACATTGGAACCATATCACCTATGATGCAATGTCAAGAAATTTTCGAAAATGTAGACGTCGTTCGTCGTTCAGGAAAATCATTACACGAAAAAATCTGTAAGTATAATTAAGGTATTCCGTATACCAAATATTAATTAATAAACTCCATATACCTTACCACGACCAAATATATCTTATTTGGAGGACAAGTCAAGAGTCTCCGTAACCGGCAAGCGTGTATAAGACACACTATGAGAGTGGAGGAAGCCAGAGAGGTATGTAAGGTAAGAAGCTATTGAAACTCTGTACTCTCTGCCTACCCCGCAAGGGATCTGGCGTGATGATATAGATGGATAGAATTCCAAATAGTGTCTATATACAAGGTGTAATATTTCTTCTTTCTTCTTTCTTTTTTTTTTTTTTTCTTTTCTTCTTTTTTAAAAAAACGTAGCCCCGCACTAGGATTTATTCCTGTGTCGTGGGTGCGTTTACAAACATGAAAATTCACAAACACAAATACCCAGACCGGAACAAATAATTGTGGATCACACAAAGATTTGTCCCGTGCGGGAATCGAACCCGCGACTATTAGACACAGTGGGCGGAGCAGCTCAAGCTCTTAACAACTGCGCTAAATCGTCGTCATCAATATAATGACTGTCTCGTTGGTCTGGTGGCAAAGCGCATCGATTTGCGAACACGAGGTCCTGGGTTCAAATCCTAGGTCGAACAAATGTAGTTTTTCTAACGAATAATTTCCAGTATGAGTCCGGAGTCTGGAATTGTGCCCGGTATATGGCAATAGGCTCGCCCCCTATTACATTGGACCTAACATCGTCGGCGAAACGTGGGTGTACTCAGTACACCTGTGCCACCCGCTCTGGGGAATATAGGCTTGACGGTGTGTGTGGTGTGTAACATAATAAACGCAAGACCTGAACTTTCAGGTATGTTCTTAATCGGTAACTGATTTGATTCCAACTATGTTTAAAGTATCTTAATTTTTTTTTTAAATTTGCAAATAATTCTTTTACTCCTTCAGTGCGCTATTAAAAAATAAACTTATTCTTGATTCAGAGCAATAAGGAGATTTCAAATGCATTCCTAAAACATGTTTCTCAAACCGGACACATACACATGCAAGTTTCATTGATAATTGGGGTATAAAAGTGCTTAAAAAAGGGGTAAAACCTTTAATTTTGGAAATGTGGTTATTGTTTTGAATTGATGAAGCAATTCTCTAATCGGGGTGTCTGAGGTCTTGCGTTTATTATGTTTGTATAGAACTTAATATATATATATATCACCTATACCATATTCTACTTGTATTCCTAGAAATTTTTGCAAAGATAGACAGTAAAATTTCGTAAAAGAATTTTTATTGTGGTCGTAAATTATCAATAAACGTTACTAGACGTTATCAAAGTCTTTTAAAACGGTTGTTCTTCGTATAATATTAATTAATTAACTCCACATAGAGCTTACGTGAATATAGTACATATGGGTATGTCTCCATACTCCAAGAACTCTGCATCAAACAGCGTCAATCAGCAGTAGTACAGTCTCGCATACTCAAATTTCGGCCATGCCTCGAGGCGTAATAGCGACTCCATAAAGCGTCTGGTTGTGCAAGGAAAAGTGGAAGGAACTAGACCACGTGGGAGGTCACCAATGCGGTGGACAGACCAAATTAAGTCCGTAGTGGGAGATGGTTTGATCGAATGCACCAGAATCTCAAATGATCGAATTAAGTGGAGAGATATCGTAAGGCGAGCTACATTAGCCACCAGTGCCTAACCCCATCGTGACCACGACCACTCTGTCAAGAGTGAAGCGAATAAGAAGAAGAACTTACGTATAGAGCTTGATACGTCCCAGCAGCAGCTGGTCACAAACCAATCTCCACGAATTCGCATTGGGTTCGCGTGAAGTATGAGCCTTACTCTATCACATCGATTTGTGAGAGAAGGCCTTTGCTTAACAGTCTTACAGTATAGGCTGATTACATCACTACATATTATGAAATAAAATCCTTCGCCGCGTCTGTCAGTCTATCTGAACGCGATAAATTCATTAACTACCGAACGGATTCTCATACGGTTTTTACCAATGAACAGAATGATTCAAGAGGAAGGTTTATGTGTATAATTCACCCGTGCGAAGCCGGGGCGGGTCACTAGTATTATTTTATAGCGTGTACTGTTAACAATATTCAGAGTTTCAATCAAATAAATCCATAATATTGTTTCATTAATAACAAATTGAAACTATCAGATTCATCTGACACAAGAATTGGAATAAATAAAGCAAACAATTTATTTGAAACTTAATTAAATAATTTCAGCTCATTATAAATACAAGTTAACTGCAGTATCTGCTTCCGTAAACCACAGTTCGTACTTTAGTGAGTTTTGTGATACTGGCAATTGTATAGTGTTGAATTAAATTTTGGCTCTATAATTGTAAGTTGGTATACAAATATGTATAATTGTAAACCTTATGATTAATTCGGTATTTCGTTCTTAAGATTGCTAGGTGAATCAGTCTGCCCGCAGTTATTAAAATAAATGAATGAAATATCGGGTAACGCAGATAAAATACACAAACACACAAAATAATCCAAATATTACAATAAAAGATTATAAAAGCTCTTAATAAATATGACTTCCTAACATGTACCAAAACCATATACAAGAAAACTAAACTAATGAATAAACAACAAATATGATACATGTTTACTTATATATATATTATTATTCTTATTAAATTTAATTGATATTATTGTTTTTATATATGTAAAGAAAACCATTTCACTGATATACGACTTGTTTTCTTTAATATTGCTTTTGCCGCCTTATCGGCAAGACTAGATTTTACAACTGACCGTGGTGACATTTGATAAAATATGATAGTGATATTGTGAGCGAGTTTTTTCCTTAAGATAATACTTTATATATTTGTTAAGATATAAAAAGACCTGAAATAAAGGCTTTAAATGTTGTCAGTATGGTGGCCGAACATAAAGGAAATCTTGAAATAACACTAGGGTCTCGTCCGGTACACTGATCTTCCTTGATATGCGAGTATGCGCACATTAGTTGAAGATTAATATTGTCACTTGGAATGCAGTGAGGTTAGCTGCTCCACCATATGTCCGACCGCTTTCCCCGTTGCCAATCGAATAACAACGCAGCGGAGTCCGCCATCTTATTAACTAAACACACACTAGAGGGCCGCGTGGTTCCCGGCTTAGAATAGGACCAACCCATCTCATCCCATCGGGTGTCGTACAAGGTGACTAAGGGAAATCTAGGGAATGGGCAGCAGCGTTCCCTTAACACTTCTACCATCAAAAACTGCGCTCGCCAACCCGCCTGCCAAGCGTGGCGAGTATGGCAAACCCCCCAATTTATTAAAATGGAAGAAAAGGATAAAACCAGGCCCCTAGTCCCCGGCGGTCCTGTTCGTCCTGGCCACGGTAGCAGCTATGGTAACGACAGGACAAGGGGTGCTAAGAATCTCCGGCAGAGATTCGGCTACCACCAACACCGAAAATTGGCCCTGGTGACATACAACGCACGCACGTTAAGGACAGATGAGAAGCTTGTTGAGCTGGAAGAAGAGATAAACAAGTTGCGGTGGAATATTGTTGGTTTATCGGAGGTCCGAAGAAAGGGCGAGGACACGATAACCTTAAAATCCGGCAACTTGTTTTACTACCGGGAGGGCGAACAGCAGTCCCAAGGTGGTGTCGGATTTATCGTCCACAAGTCACTCATAGACAACGTTGTGTCCATCACTAGTGTGTCGAGCAGGGTAGCGTACCTGATACTCAGAATATCCAAAAGATATTCGCTGAAGGTCATACAGGTCTACGCACCGACCTCGGCATACTCAGATGATGACGTCGAAGTAATGTATAAGGACATTAGTAGAGCCATACATACTTCCAAAGCACACTTTACAGTGGTTATGGGTGACTTCAATGCGCGGCTGGGCAAACAGGGCGATGATGAATTGAGAGTGGGGCAATTTGGATATGGGCAACGCAACCCCAGGGGTCAGAGGCTGGCCGAATATCTGGAGAAGGAGGGACTCTTTATGATGAACTCTTTCTTCCGGAAGCCGCCTCATAGGAAATGGACCTGGATGAGCCCTGATGGTTCCACAAAAAATGAGATAGACTTCATCATGAGCACCAAACGACAAATATTTAATGATGTCTCCGTGATTCACAGGGTAAAAACCGGCAGTGATCACCGAATGGTCAGAGGCACATTAAATATTAATGTCAAAATGGAAAGATCGCGTCTGATGAAGTCTACGCTCCGGCCTTCTTATGCACATATCCAAAACCCCGAGAACTTTCAACTCGAATTGGCAAACCGCTTCGAATTGCTAGACAGCAGCGCATCAGTGGACGAAATCAACAACAGGCTGGTAGAGACTGTCCATACGGTCGGGTCCAAGTATTTTAAGCCCCACCGTAAAAATAGACCACAAAAACTATCCAACTACACCCGAAACCTCATGGCTGAGCGACGTTCCATGACGCTCCAAACCTCCGATGATGCTAAGTCCTATAGGCAGCTCAATGGACAGATACTGAAGTCCTTGTGACACGATTTACGGTCCTTCAATACAAGGCGTATTGAGGAGACCATAGCACAGAACAAGGGCTCCAAAGTGTTCGCAAGAGACGCGTCTATTGGGCAAAGCCAGTTGACGAAGCTGAAGACGGAGGACGGAAACGTAACGTCGAATAGGTCAGAGGTGCTCAGGGAGATAGAGAGGTTCTATGGGCAGTTGTACACCTCAGTAGCTGAACCTGTTGTTGACTTGGTAAAAGACCCAAGAGCCAAGCTAACCCGACACTACACTGAAGATATCCCGGACATCAGCCTGTATGAGATTAGGATGGCTCTCAAACAACTCAGAAATAACAAAGCGCCAGGCGAAGACGGAATTACCGCAGAGCTTCTGAAAGCGGGCGGAACGCCGGTACTTAAAGTCCTTCAGAGGCTGTTTAATTCCGTCTTGCTCGAAGAGAAAACGCCGGAAGCATGGAACAGGGGTGTGGTGGTACTGTTTTTCAAGAAAGGTGATAACACTTTACTGAAGAATTATAGGCCCATCACACTGCTGAGCCATGTTTATAAGTTGTTTTCGAGAGTCATCACGAATCGTCTCGAACGCAGGCTTGATGACTTCCAGCCTCCCGAACAAGCCGGTTTCCGGAAAGGCTTTAGTACCATAGACCACATACATACGCTGCGGCAGATTATACAGAAGACCGAGGAGTATAATCGGCCACTATGCTTGGCGTTTGTGGACTATGAGAAAGCCTTCGATTCGATCGAGACTTGGGCGGTTCTTAGATCTCTCCAGCGATGCCGGATTGACTATCGGTACATTGAAGTGTTGAAGTGCTTGTATAATAACGCCACCATGTCAGTCCGAGTACAGGGGCAGTGCACGAAGGCGATCCCCATAAAAAGAGGAGTAAGGCAGGGAGACGTCATTTCTCCGAAACTGTTTACGGCCACCTTAGAGGACGCCTTCAAGCTCTTGGAATGGCAAGGACTTGGCATCAACATCAATGGCGAATACATCACTCACCTTCGATTTGCCGACGACATTGTGGTCGTGGCGGAGTCGCTGGATGATCTAGGATGAATGCTCGATGACCTCAACAGAGTATCTCAACAAGTGGGTCTTAAAATGAACATGGACAAAACGAAAATAATGTCTAACGTCCATGTCGTACCCACCGCACTCACCGTTGGGAACTCTACTCTTGAAGTTGTCGACGAATACATTTACCTGGGACAGGTAGTCCGGTTAGGTAGGTCCAACTTTGAGAGAGAGGTCAATCGACGAATCCAACTCGGCTGGGCAGCGTTCGGGAAACTACGCAACATCTTCTCATCCAAAATACCTCAGTGCCTTAAGACTAAAGTTTTTAGTCAATGTGTGTTACCAGTGATGATATATGGATCAGAGACGTGGTCTCTTACAATAGGTCTCATAAAAAAGCTCAGAGTTGCTCAGCGAGCTATGGAGAGAGCTATGCTCGGCGTTTCTCTACGCGATCGAATCAGGAATGAGGAGATTCGTAGAAGAACCAAGGTCACCGACATAACCCTTAAGATTAGCAAGCTGAAGTGGCAATGGGCGGGCCACATAGCGCGTAGATCGGACGGGCGTTGGGGCAGAAAGATTCTAGAGTGGAGACCACGTATTGGCAAGCGCAGCGTGGGACGACCGCCTGCCAGATGAACCGACGATCTCGTGAAAATCGCAGGAAGTCGTTGGATGCAGGTGGCATCGGACCGGTTACGCTGGAAAGCGATTGGGGAGGCCTATGTTCAGCAGTGGACAAGTATAGGTTGAGATGATGATGATGATGACACACTAGAGCAATCATTTAAGGCATTAAGTGTGTCTATGACAAGATTAAAAGGCTACTAAAATAAAAATAACTGCTCGTGATTCCATAAACTGTGATTTTTAAATAATAGAATACGACATATTATATATGATTGAAAAAAAGGGAATATCACATTTCTTACGGACAGCAGGGAGGATGTCGAGTCTCTCTTTCCCTCCAGAGGCGGGCTCTTAGGAGCGTGACACAAAGGGCCACCGATGTTTTCCGCACGGAGTTACTGGAGCCTCTCTGTGATATTGGGATCGACCACCGTGGGGTTTTTTAGTAGTTAGAAGTCTGACATGCTCCCTTCCAATGTAGATGCTCCCTTCGAGCTTCTTACAAGGTTCACGGAAGCCTTATATATAAGATTTTCCATGAAATAAAGGGCCGCAGACACGTGAGGTGTACGTTCCTGGCGTCCTATTGACGAAACAATCGCGAGAGGAGCAACTAGATGTGACGGTGGTGTGAGCACCGCGAGGGTGTGTTAAAGCAATTTCGTCTCCCTAAGATGTGCTGAATCGAGCTAGTCATAAGATAGAGTGCAGTTCCGTTTGGTGTGCAGTTCCATAGATCCCTCTATAGTGATGATGGATGCCAGCGTGGCGGTTGTTAGTGTAGATAGTAGGAGTATATACGAGTATTAATACTCGGTACGCCGATACGGCGAGTCAAATATAAGTGAATAATAATCAGACTTGTTTTCTAAAATCCACGAAAAATGCAATTATGATACTTAATGTTTACTATTACTATCTATATCATTTACTAGTTTCTGCCCGTTACTTCGTCTGCGTTGACTTTAGACAGGAACCTGACATTTTTCTGGAATAAAAAGTATCCTATGTCTTAATCCAGGTAATAAAGAATCTGTGTACTAAATTTCATCTGAATCTGTTTAACTAATTTTCCGTGATTGAGTGAAAAACAAACAAACTTTCACATTTATAATTTATATTCGACCTACTCTTTCATCATTTGCTGGTTATGTTAGACATTCAGTAAGACTATAGACAAATAATATTAAAGACAAACATCAATTTGACGTGTATTGTGTCAAATACATGGTAGTGTGTGTAATGTTCTTTTCATTGGTTTAATGTGTGCTATGTTTTATGCATAATTAAAAAAAAATATTAGCATTCTGCACTCCTTCTCTATATAAACTATAAGTGTGGGAAATTTCATACTTCTCCGTCCGCGCAATTTTCGTAAAAAGGTGTACAAAGTTTTTGCTTCACATATTAATATATAGATTCCCATTTATGATTATAAACTACTACTACTTCTGTAGAATAACATGATTAGCGCGTAGTAAGTGGATTATTTCATACTATGTCATCTTATGTTGGTGAAGATAGAACTGGTAACATATTGCTTTGTAAAGAACTTTTCGCTTTACTGAGAATTCCTGTGTCGTCGGTGTTTAGAAACATTAATGCTACAGGTACGTAAATAATTCGATGGCAACAAATCATATAAAGATTTATTCTTTACAGAGCTTTGACTGCCTCGTTGGTCTGGTGGCAAAGCGCATCGCTTTGTGATCACGAGGTCCTGGGTTCAAATCCTAGGTCGGACAAATGTAGTTTTTCTAACGAAAAATTCCCAGTATGAATCCGGAGTCTAAAATTGTGTCCGGTATATGGCAATAGGCTCGTCCCCTATTACATGGGACCTAACATCGTCGGCGAAACGTGGGTGTACTCAGTACATCTCTGCCATCCCCTCTGGGGAATATAGGCGTGTCGGTGTGTGTCTTTACAGTGCTTAAACCCCTGATTACGTTCCAATGACTCACTTAATTTTTTTATGCATTGACTGTTTCCTTTAACATGTAAACACAACATAAAATTTAATTAGAATGATCTAATTAAAATAAGTTTTACCAGCAACAGTAATTAACTAAATTAGATATCGTTAGACTAATCCTGTGTTGTGTTCGTTAATTAAATAGGAGCTTATGTAATTAAGATATTTTCCGTTAATTATACTACTGAACATGGTACTCATCATAGACTGTAGTTAAAATTACGTTTTAGATGTAACCAGTAGTAAAAATATATCGCCCGTAAGTTCGTGATTATATTAAAAAATGTGGAGTGGATAAGTCACTCACAAAGTGGATTGTTAAACTATTAAACAGTTAAAACAGTTAAAAAGTTTCTGCGACTTTATCCGTGTTGACTTTAGTTTAGGCAGGAACCTTACATCCGACTTACCTTATGGGGGACCTTACCACTCTACTTCTTGTAGGGCCCTTATTTGCTATGACCAATTAAAGGGGAACCTAACCCTAACTATATAAAAATGAAGTTTAATTTAATTTTACGTGTTCAGTTTTCCAAAATCATACTCTTAAGAAACTCTATCTTGAATATATATTGCAAATGTTCTTTTCAATTGTAATTTGGATATGTATAAAATATACACAAAAAAGCTGCTCTATAACTTGTATGGGTGACTTTATTATTTTAATTAATTATATCTGAATTATTTGAAAAAAAAACCAGCATTTTTGGTTTGGCCGGGCACACTTTTCACTGTTGTCAAGGTCATCAGGCAAGGGAAATTTTCAAACTAAAATTGTCAAGATCATTGAGGCAAGTAATTCCCTTAAACACGTATTAAATGTTCGCATAATATTACTCCAGTGGGAAACAGAATACCACTACACGATCATTTCATGGAGTTACCATAACTCGTCACTTTTGGTCATAGCAAATAAGGGCCCTGGGACCTTAACACGAAAAGATGGACGTTTACGTGACGCTAGCGAGTTAATATGCCATACTTGTCAAACTACAAAATTACTAAATAAACAGGAACGTGACAGCTCGATTATCTGCTAGCGTCGCGAGGAAATTTGGCACCCAAATAGTTTATTACCTGGATAGGATACTTTTTATCCCGGAAAAATTTAAGGTTCCTGTCTAAAGTTAACGCGGACGAAGTGGCAGGTAGAAAATAGTTTGTAATATTAGCAGGAAGTAGAATTGAGGGAAAAGCTGGATACGTACGTAAAGCATAAGGCCAGGCGTGTCGTGACGATCTTTAAAGAAGACCTTCATCCTGAATTGGATATCGGTCCTTTAGTATTAATGTATGAAAATACAATTCATCATCTCAGCCTATACTTGTCCACTGCTGAACATAGGCCTCCCCAATCGCTTTCCAGCGTAACCGGTCCGATGCCACCTGCATCCAACGACTTCCTGCGACTTTCACAAGATCGTCGGTCCATCTGGCAGGCGGTCGTCCCACACTGTGCTAGCCAATACGTGGTCTCCACTCTAGAATCTTTCTGCCCCAACGCCCGTCCGATCTACGCGCTATGTGGCCCGCCCATTGCCACTTCAGCTTGCTAATCTTAACGGCTATGTCGGTGACCTTGGTTCTTCTACGAATCTCCTCATTCCTGATTCGATCGCGTAGAGAAACGCCGAGCATAGCTCTCTCCATAGCTCGCTGAGCAACTCTGAGCTTTTTTATGAGACCTATAGTAAGAGACCACGTCTCTGATCCATATATCATCACTGGTAACACACACTGACTAAAAACTTTAGTCTTAAGGCACTGAGGTATTTTGGATGAGAAGATGTTGCGCAGTTTCCCGAACGCTGCCCAGCCGAGTTGGATTCGTCGATTGACCTCTCTCTCAAAGTTGGACCTACCTAACCGGACTACCTGTCCCAGGTAAATGTATTCGTCGACAACTTCAAGAGTAGAGTTCCCAACGGTGAGTGCGGTGGGTACGACATGGACGTTACACATTATTTTCGTTTTGTCCATGTTCATTTTAAGACCCACTTGTTGAGATACTCTGTTGAGGTCACCGAGCATTCGTCCTAGATCTTCCAGCGACTCCGCCACGACCACAATGTCGTCGGCAAATCGAAGGTGAGTGATGTATTCGCCATTGATGTTGATGCCAAGTCCTTGCCATTCCAAGAGCTTGAAGGCGTCCTCTAAGGTGGCCGTAAACAGTTTCGGAGAAATGACGTCTCCCTGCCTTACTCCTCTTTTTATGGGGATCGCCTTCGTGCAATGCCCCTGTACTCGGACTGACATGGTGGCGTTATTATACAAGCACTTCAACACTTCAATGTACCGATAGTCAATGCGGCATCGCTGGAGAGATCTAAGAACCGCTCAAGTCTCGATCGAATCGAAGGCTTTCTCATAGTCCACAAACGCCAAGCATAGTGGCCGATTATACTCCTCGGTCTTCTGTATAATCTGCCGCAGCGTATGTATGTGGTCTATGGTACTAAAGCCTTTCCGGAAACCGGCTTGTTCGGGAGGCTGGAAGTCATCAAGCCTGCGTTCGAGACGATTCGTGATGACTCTCGAAAACAACTTATAAACATGGCTCAGCAGTGTGATGGGCCTATAATTCTTCAGTAAAGTGTTATCACCTTTCTTGAAAAACAGTACCACCACTCCCCTGTTCCATGCTTCCGGCGTTTTCTCTTCGAGCAAGACGGAATTAAACAGCCTCTGAAGGACTTTAAGTACCGGCGTTCCGCCCGCTTTCAGAAGCTCTGCGGTAATTCCGTCTTCGCCTGGTGCTTTGTTATTTTTGAGTTGTTTGAGAGCCATCGTAATCTCGTACAGGCTGATGTCCGGGATATCTTCAGTGTAGTGTCGGGTTAGCTTGGCTCTTGGGTCTTTTACCAAGTCAACAACAGGTTCAGCTACTGAGGTGTACAACTGCCCATAGAACCTCTCTATCTCCCTGAGCACCTCTGACCTATTCGACGTTACGTTTCCGTCCTCCGTCTTCAGCTTCGTCAACTGGCTTTGCCCAATAGACGCGTCTCTTGCGAACACTTTGGAGCCCTTGTTCTGTGCTATGGTCTCCTCAATACGCCTTGTATTGAAGGACCGTAAATCGTGACGCAAGGACTTCAGTATCTGTCCATTGAGCTGCCTATAGGACTTAGCATCATCGGAGGTTTGGAGCGTCATGGAACGTCGCTCAGCCATGAGATTTCGGGTGGAGTTAGATAGTTTTTGAGGTCTATTTTTACGGTGGGGCTTATAATACTTGGACCCGACCGTATGGACAGTCTCTACCAGCCTGTTGTTGATTTCGTCCACTGATGCGCTGCTGTCTAGCAATTCGAAGCGGTTTGCCAATTCGAGTTGAAAGTTCTCGGGGTTTTGGATGTGTGCATAAGAAGGTCGGAGCGTAGACTTCATCAGACGCGATCTTTCCATTTTGACATTAATATTTAATGTGCCTCTGACCATTCGGTGATCACTGCCGGTTTTTACCCTGTGAATCACGGAGACATCATTAAATATTTGTCGCCTGGTGCTCATGATGAAGTCTATCTCATTTTTTGTGGAACCATCAGGGCTCATCCAGGTCCATTTTCTATGAGGCGGCTTCCGGAAGAAAGAGTTCATCATAAAGAGTCCCTCCTTCTCCAGATATTCGGCCAGCCTCTGACCCCTGGGGTTGCGCTGCCCATATCCAAATTGCCCCACTCTCAACTCATCATCGCCCCGTTTGCCCAGCCGCGCATTGAAGTCACCCATAACCACTGTAAAGTGTGCTTTGGAAGTATGTATGGCTCTACTAATGTCCTCATACATTACTTCGACGTCATCATCTGAGTATGCCGAGGTCGGTGCGTAGACCTGTATGACCTTCAGCGAATATCTTTTGGATATTCTGAGTATCAGGTACGCTACCCTGCTCGACACACTAGTGATGGACACAATGTTGTCTATGAGTGACTTGTGGACGATAAATCCGACACCACCTTGGGACTGCTGTTCACCCTCCCGGTAGTAAAACAAGTTGCCGGATTTTAAGGTTATCGTGTCCTCGCCCTTTCTTCGGACCTCCGATAAACCAACAATATTCCACCGCAACTTGTTTATCTCTTCTTCCAGCTCAACAAGCTTCTCATCTGTCCTTAACGTGCGTGCATTGTATGTCACCAGGGCCAATTTTCGATGTTGGTGGTAGCCGAATCTCTGCCGGAGATTCTTAGCACCCCTTGTCCTGTCGTTACCATAGCTGCTACCGTGGCCAGGACGAACAGGACCGCCGGGGACTAGGGGCCTGGTTTTATTCTTATCTTCCATTAATAAATTGGGGGTGTTTGCCATACTCGCCACGCTTGGCAGGCGGGTTGGCGAGCGCAGTTTTTGATGGTAGAAGTGTTAAGGGAACGCTGCTGCCCATTCCCTAGTTTTCCCTTAGTCGCCTTGTACGACACCCGATGGGATGAGATGGGTTGGTCCTATTCTAAGCCGGGAACCACGCGGCAAATACAATTAGCTATATTGAATTTTATCAGGAGGACTTAGCACGAAAAGATTAGCGTCAACGCAACACTAACAGATAATCGAGCTGTCACGTTTTTCAGAAAGTTTTTTGCGCATATTAATCTAGGATTTTTTCAGAATCAACAAGGTGTAAAATGATATATTTCTAATTGTCATAAAGTAAACTGAACGGATAGTATCTTTTGAAGAGACTTTGGGACATTTTGCCAGAGTATGGTATAGATGGCACTCTGTTGCGAGCCGTCCAGTCCACTTATGTGGACTGTAAGGCATGCGAAAGGGTGGGTGGTAATAGGTCACCCTGGTTTGACGTTAAAATCAGCGTCAAGCAGGGTTGCGTGTTGTCCGCTAGACTGTTTATAATATATCTGGACAAAAGTCTTCAAAGACTGAAAGCGATGAATGAAGGTGTACAAATGGGTGACTTAGTGGTAAACCATCTACTTTATGCAGATGACGCGGTTTTAATAGCGCCAACAGCCACTGATCTGCAAACACTAGTCACAGTTATGAAAGACGACTGCATGATCAATGGCTTACACTTGAATGTGAAGAAAACCAAGATTATGGTTTTTGAAAGGGAAGAAACCAGAACGAATGTAAGGATTGTGGTTGGTAACGATGTGCTGGAGCAAGTGAATGAGTTTGTATATCTTGGATGCGCCTTCAGTAAGGATGGGAAATACACCGCTGACATAGAGAGAAGAGTGAGTGCAGGGAACAGAGTGAATGGTGCGATGGGAAAGCTACTCGGGAGCCGGCACTTAAGCTATAAGGCGCAGCTGGCCATACATAACGGAGTTCTTGTCCCAACGCTTTTATATGGTAGCGAGAGCTGGGTATGTAAGAAGGAGAATGAAAGTAGGATAAATGCGGTAGAAATGCGAGCTCTGCGGTAGATGTGCGGAGTGAAGCTGACCGACCGCATTAGCAACAGCATAGTAAGACAGCGAGTAGGTATGAAAGATAGTATCGGTGTAAAGATGAGAAAGGGCATGCTCCGTTGGTTCGGGCATATAGAAAGAATGCCAGAGGAAAGAATGACAAAACAGATATACAATGTGAAAGTGGAAGGATGCAGGTACCGGGGAAGACCTAGACTATCTTACCACGACCAAATAAACCGAGTCTTATCTGATGGAAAAGTCAAGAGTCTCCATAACCGGCGAGCGTGTATGAGACGAACTATGAGAGTCGAGGAAGCCAGAGAGGTATGTAAGGAAATAACCTGTTGGAACTCTGTACTCTCTGCCTACCCCGCAAAGGATCTGGCGTGAGGTTATAGATAGATAGATAGATAGTATCTTTTTTTTTTGGATATTTATTCAGCTTGAATTTACCCCTTTTACATCATCAGGAGGAATAGATTAAAAATGGTGCAAATTGATATACTTACTCATTTATCAGTGTAGACCAATGTCATACAATAAATGCACTCATTTTTAAATAGCGTTTTACATTTCAAATAGTTATATCATTTAACACCACATCGACATGAAACCAAAACCATGTGAGTAATGATTCATGTAAATTAACATCACTTTAAACAAAAATGTATGACAAAATATTGTGCCAAACAATATAAGTGTATACTTTAGTTAATATTAAGACAATTTCTTGAGTTTATGGGTAAAATAAACTTTTTAAGTCCATTGTCTATCAATAACCGTAATCGATACTTAATTAAGTGCAGTAGAAAAAGTGAGAGGATTTTTTAAAACTATAAAGTCGATTTTCTTAAAATGATTTTCGACTTTACGTTTACGATCTAGCTCCAGTGTGATGCCTTTCGATCGATATATGAGACTAATGATAATATTTCTAAGTCTAAAGGATTCCAGATGGACCAGCCCCGCAAACAGCACCCGTTCACGAGTATGTCTACTGGAACAGCCATCACTCCCCTCGACCATATTTGAGGGAAGGTAGTGACCCACTCTAGACTAGACAGAGGTAAAATCTAGATGCATAACTACAGCAAAAAAGCAGCCATCGTCACAATATTTGGGAGAGGCCTTTTTCTTGCAGTAGATGTCTTTTGGTTTATTACTAAGGTAAAAAGTAAATGTCATAAGAAAGAATGACAAAACAGATATACAATGCGAAAGTGGAAGGATGTAGGTACCGGGGAAGACCTAGATATCTTACCATGACCAAATATACCGTCTCTTATCTAAAGGGTAACTCAAGAGTCTTCGTAACCGGCGTGCGTCTATAAGACGAACTATAAGCGCGGAGGAAGCCAGGTAGGTCTATAAGGAAAGAACCTGTTGGAACTGTACTCTCTGCCTACCCCGCAATTGATCTGTCATAATGATATAAATAGATAGATAGACCAAGGTAAAGCAATACGATTAGAAACTGTATTGAATCTTTGAATCAGGAATCATTGACCATTATATGGGGTCCTATCCAAGTCGTTACAGTAAATGAAGGGCGATCCGTGTGAATTAATTAATCCGTTCTGTGGCGAGAACCACTAATGGACTTTTGTTGTGATTTCGACGGGCTGTTTCCGCACATTTGGCCGCTCTTGTATTGGTTTGTAAGTACCGATGATAAGAAATGTCTGTGGATGTGTTAATAATGGAGCTTTGGCCGCAAATGTTTTTCATTGCGTCTTTTGTAGGTAATTTTCTTCTTTTTTGTGGTAGGGTTTTTTGGAGGCCTATTTAGTAAGATGCGCCTCTGTGTATGTGTAAATGAGTATGCTGTTGGCCAAGGAGAAGTTACAGGTTCACCGGATAAGGAGGCGAACGTGCTGTAACTATATTATGTAGTTGGATCTAACTAGACTAAAGGAGTATCCTACTTAAAAGCGTCTCACGAAGGAATCACCTCAGCTTGGGCAGTCGCTATAAGGATGCTTATAAACGTATGATAAGTAATTTCCGTCGTACCTCTTTATCTAGTCGTATCTCTAATCTAGTTATCTATATCACCGAGCTAGATTTCGTGCTCAGTAGGCAAAGAGTACACGTTCTTTCCTTTGATACCTCTTTGGCTTCCTCCACTCTCATTGTTCTTCTCTTATACGCTCACCGGTTGGTATATTATTGTTAAAACTAATTTTCATGTCAATAACAATAGATATCTCAATAATAGATTTCTATATCAATAACGTATTAAAGCTACCCAATCCCTCTCTCAAACACTTGGCAACCAGATAGAATAAAGTTTTAAAGCACTAATAACACTGCCACTGCACTACCAACTTTCTCACTTCAACTGAAAGTACTCTTCACGTATTAGTATAGTCACTGTTAGCTATAGGGGATCAAGAGTCAGCTCTCGGTAGGTCATTAGTCATGGCTAATGGTTCCCGCATCAACGCTGTATGGTTTGACAGATAATATCAACCGTATTGCACTGAAGGGTAGCATGGACAGATTAGCGTTAGCGTAATGATATCGACAAAGCGTGCCGTTACGTTCACCTTTATTTAGTTAATCTGTAGTGTGAAAAGGATGGCATGTTAGCTTGATAACGTTTCGTTACCGTTTATCTGCTCATACTAAGAGCTTTGATTATATGCAATGCAAAGGATATTAAGTACTAAATTGAATATCAATAATAATGTTATTACAACATTATTGCAATAATATTATTAAAGAATGTTAGTACAGTGTACCTTAGTAACGAGATTATAACCATGAGATCGGCGTCGAATTCGCTGAACTTTATGCTACGCGTAGAAACAGCAAATTTAAAAAAAAAACACCAAACACCATATAAGTTTGATAAACCCATCGTAACTGATATCACATCCCTTTTAGGGTAGGCAAAGAATACAAAGTTCCAACAGGTATTATTCCTACGAAACGATTTTTTATTAAAAATAAGTATTCTTTAGTAAAAAGAAGATCAACCTGTTGAATAGCTGACTTGCTCAGGCCAGGTTTCATTTCTAAATTTTATTTAGGAAATGAATTTTGGCTGTCAAATGAATATTCCACCGTAAAATTTATATTGGACTAAACTGTTCAGTATTATTTCCATAGATTACCGTTTCTTCTTTAAGCGGTAACGAACCCTAAATATGCATCTTATTATTTGTCTCGCAAGCACTACACGGTTTAAAAAACTCCAATATTTTTTTTTTTTTTTTAAACGTAGCCCCACACTAGGATTTATTCCTGTGTCGTGGGTGCGTTTACAAACATGAAAATTCACAAACAAATACCCAGACCGGAACAAATAATTGTGGATCACAAAGATTTGTCCCGTGCGGGAATCGAACCCGCGACTATTAGACACAGTGGGCGGAGCGGCTTAAGCTCTTAACCACTGCGCTAAATATGACTCCGATACTTAAAACACACACCACTGCGGCACCGAACACGATCAAAAGCCCACATTTGGAATCCTTGCATATGATTCCTAACTGATTTATATGATATCATTTGCAATACAAACAACATAGACCAGTATATGAGAATAGACTTCCAAGCCTTACAAAATATCTTAACTCGTTTTCACCAGGCCAGCTGAGGGCTTAGCACAAAAAGATCGACGCTAGCGTGACGATCGGGAGTGATATACCATTCTTATAACTCTATAAATTGACTAAATAAACATGAAAGTGGAAGCACGCTTCCTCGCTAGTGTTCATAAACATAATATGAAGGTGGTAATTTTTAACGTCTAATGAAACCCAAAAATCATCATCATCATATCAGCCTATATTTGTCCACTGCTGAACATAGGCCTCCCCAATCGCTCTCCAGCGAAGCCGGCCCGATGCCACCTGCATCCAACGACTTCTTGCAATCCTCACAAGATCGTCGGTCCATCTGGTAGGTGGACGTCCCACGCTGCTAATACGTGGTCTCCACTCTAGAATCTTTCTGCCCCAACGGCCGCTATGTGGCCCGCCCATTGCCACTTCAGGTTACTAATCCTATGGGCTATGTCGGTGATCTTGTTTCTTCTACAAATCTCCTCATTTCTGATTCGATCACGATTCGAGGGAAACGCCGAGCATAGCTCTTTCCATAGCTCGCTGAGCAACTCTGAGCTTTTTTATGAGACCTATTGTTAGAGACAAATAGTTGTTGTAAAAACCCAAAAATATAGTTTCTTATTTTTTACAATATATACTGACTGCATTGTTGGACTTCCGAAGTTGTCCTTCTCCGGACTGAGGTCCTAGTTTCTATAATATGTTTAACGATCATGTGGTCCTGGTTTTGAGGCGGAAAGAGTGTAGTTTCTCTATTAGAAAATTTCCATTCGGATTCTTGGATTGTGCCCGGTAAATGGCAACAGGCTTACATTGTATAACACTCCCTTAAGAGTGGGTGTATAAAGTGTACACCTCTGCCAGCAATTTGGGAAATATAGGATTGACAGTGTTTTAAATAATACTATTTTTCGCATTTTATCGCGGTTTATTTTTGATTTTTAAGTTCCCGACGTTTCCAGTGCTTTGCAACACCCATGGTTAGGGGTGGGACTAAGGTGTTAGACGTTCTAAAGGCATAATTGTTCCGGGATACCCTCAAACTTCTTAATTATTTTTGTTGGCCCGATCTACGCAGAATGACGCACTCAAAACTTCTGGAATTTACTAACTTTAGCCACTATCGTCCCATTGTTGGGCAAAGGCCTCCCTCCACTGCTTCCATTCGTTTCTATTTTCGGCTTTTAAATGCCAGTCTTCCAGAAATTAGTCCAGCTCGTCCGGCCATCTTCGTCTGGGCCTGCCGCGATGTTGTTTATGTTGTTTATAATTGGTACTTTGCACACTTTGGACTCAAATGCAGAGTAGTATAAATTCAGTATTTTCATTATACGTAATCCTGCAAACCCAAAAGATTCCTTCCAATTTTATTAGCCATTGTAAAACTAAGGTATTCCATTTACGATGCTCACATTTAACCCCGTCACTCACCCCTTCTACCTTGCTTAAATACTTGCACACATATCGTTTTCAAATCTGATCACACTGCACATCTCGTTTTCAGATCTATTTTAAAACTTTAATTATTACCTAAATTATGTTTTTTAAACATAACGTTCAGAAACAACCAAATTTTTCGGGAAAAACACATAAATTCGTATATACATTTTCACATACACTCCTTACACAAATACACACCACAATTTCACTTACACTCCTTACACAAATACACAAATTTGTTACATTTTTTGTGTACATACACTTAAAATTTTATAAATATCTAAAACAAATAAAATTGTTTTTAAAACCAACAAATATCGCCACTGTGATTTCAAATTATAATGATAATAAATGTAATATTACCTCTCCAAATAACAATCTAAAAAATACTAATACAAATTTATTTTTTTGGCTTTGGAATATAAATCAAATCGACAGCATTTATCTACGGTACATATCTAAAAATAAAGCTTAACTTGCACTTGATCAATATACTGACATCTTTAAAACATTACAATACGTTAATTTAGTTCACCTTACTATTATAAAATACAAATGACTAACTTAAATTTATCTAATGAGCTTGACCACTGTTATGATATCCGATGTCAGGAAATTGATATACTTGAACATGTCAAAAATTTTCTTTCCTTGGATTTTAATATGAAACTTTATCATAAAATATACGCAGTATTCAACACAATTTTGATTCCTTATGCATTGCTCTTAAACGAATCAACGTTGTCTTAAACGTAATCATTTTAACATTTGACGGACGATTTAGCGCAGTGGTTAAGAGCTTAAGCCGCTCCGTCCACTGTGTCTAATAGTGGCGGGTTCGATTCCCACACGGGATAAATCTTTGTGTAATCCACAATCATTTGTTCTGGTCTGGGTATTTGTGTATGTAAACTTTCATGTTTGTAAACGCACCCACGACACAGGAATAAATTCTAGTGTGGGGCTACGTTTTTAAACAAAAAAAAAAGAACAGAGTGCTGGCTATCTGAAGGATCAGTTATTGGCCAGATTTAAGGCTATAATTCATATTGCACAAAAAATAATTTAAATCAGTCCAGTGGCGTTGTAGTTTATGTTAGAGATTGTTGGAAAGCCTCGGTTTCGGAACCTACATATTGGGACGCAGAAACTCTAATTGTACACCTTTCAGATGAAATAGCTTTAATAGCAATTTACCGTTCACCTTCATTTAGATGTATAGACAACTTTATTTCTTACCTTAATAATACTCTTGATTCTGTAAAGTCCTGTCCAACCGTAGTAATCACTGGAGATACTAATATAAATATTCTTTCTGCGGATAACACTTGTACTGAATACCTTTGTTTTATGGCCGAAAACGGATATATTTCGGTCGTAAATCATCCCACAAGAAATACCTCTTGCTTAGATCACATTTTTATCTGATCTAGATGCACGTCTACTATTGGTGTAGGATTTGACACTGATATAATCGATCACAGAATGGTGATGTTGGGACATAACACTGCCAGCCTTAAATCTAAACAGCGGAATCGTACTGTCCTTAAAACTGATTACTCGGCTATATCAAATGATATTCAAAACATAGAATGGTTTGTTATACTTAATGAAAAATACGGTTATATAAATACGGCGGTAAATAAGTTTAACTCGATAATATCTGCTTCGGTTGCAAAACACACTGAAGAAACCAAAAATAGTTGCTCCAAATTTATATATAAGCCTTTTATTACCCGTGGGCTGGTAAATGTATGAACCATAGAGATAAACTACACCTAGATTACAAAAAACACCCTAATGACGCTACCAAAAGATTGATTTATACTCGTTACAGAAACTTTTTCACTCATCTCGTACGTAAAGTAAAATGCGACTATTATAGTAAACAACTAGTAGACAATAAATCTAATACAAAACAGTTATGGAAAACTATAAAAAATACAACTGAACGTCAAAACAGTAAATCCAATGCTATAGAATTCACAAAATTTAAACCAAATGCCCAAGACTCTATAGATCAGTGTAATCAATATTATTCAACGGTCGGGAAAGTACTTTCTGACAAATTGCTCTCAGATACGAAGGAAGCCCAAGAATCACTTATCTCAAATATAAACATAGATCCTCTTTATTTCAGTTTCTTCATGTAGCCAACAGATATTATCGAAGTTAAATCAATAATTCGTAGTATGAAATCAGACAGTGCACCGGGCCAGGACGGATTTTCTAGTAGACTTATAAAATATATTATGCATGCAATATTAGTCCCTTTAACACATTTATTAAACTTTAGCATAAGTTCAGGAGAATTTCCAAATGCATGGAAGGTAGCTACAGTTGTTCCAATCCATAAGAATGGAACAAAAGATACTCTTAATTAGTTATCGGCCTATTTCTTTATTGAGCGACTTTGCAAAAATTTTAGAAAAAGTTGTAAATAGACGGTTAACAGACTACCTTGATACTAATAATATGATATCTAGTAATCAGTTCGGTTTTAGGCGTGGCAAATCGACCGAAGATGCCGTAAGTATGCTTGTTGATCAGATTTCGTCCAACTTTGATAAAAATAAGAAATGTTTAGGTGTATTTCTGGATCTAGCACGGGCGTTTGATACTATTGCAATTCCTATATTAATAAAAAAACTAGAATGTTTAGGTATTAGAGGTTTACCACTCAACTGGGTCAAAAGTTACTTACAAAACTAACAGGTATCAAAGACTACGCGTCGAGAATTGCGTCAGTACCAAATGCCTGGTTGAAGTCGGAGTTCCACAGGGTAGTGTGCTTGGGCCCACTCTATTTATGATATATATGAACGATATTTATAATTTAACTGAACAAAAATTTAAAATAATCTGTTACGCAGATGACACAGTAATCCTCTTCCACGACTCATCATGGAACTCCCTATTTAAAGCAGCGGAAATCGGTTTGAGGCAAATTAAACATTGGTTCGACCATAACCTTCTCTTCTTGAATACTAAGAAAACTACTTACCTCTGTTTCTACAAAACTCTAACATCAGCTCCTGACAACTCGCATAACCTGAAAATTCATACATCTAACTGTTTACCGATGACATGTTCATGCGAGGTACTCAAGTCATCAGATAGCGTTAAATATCTAGGAGTTTTTATAGATCAACGCCTTTCATTCCAATTGCATACAGAAGTCGCTAAACGCACACGTAAACTCACTTATATTATGAAAATTCTACGAAATTCAGCCGGTAGTAAACTCCTTATGTTAATTTACACAGCATTATGTGAATCTGTACTTAGTTACTGCATTTCAGTCTAGGGCGGCGTTGGTGTTACAAAAATGTTAGGAGTAGAAAGATCTCAACGCTCTGTACTAAAAACAATGCTCAAAAAACCGTTTCAATTCCCTACACGGGAATTGTACTCTGAGGCAGAGGTGTTAAATGTTCGTCAACTGTACATTGTTTTCTTGTTTTCTTTTTTAAAAACGTAGCCCCACACTAGGATTTATTCCTGTGTCGTGGGAGCGTTTACAAACATGAAAATTCACAAACAAATACCCAGACCGGAACAAATAATTGTGGATCACACAAAGATTTGTCCCGTGCGGGAATCGAACCCGCGACTATTCGACACAGTGGGCGGAGCAGCTCAAGCTCTTAACCACTGCGCTAAATGGTCCGTCATTACATTCTGAAGATAGTACTTAAACAACACAAAAAACTTAAGCACTCACCTGAATATCCCCTTATACTAAAACGGCGTTTATTTAGAGCACCTCAGGTAGAAGTTAAAACTGCATTTGCACAACATATGCAACAATTTATGCTCACTTATACAATAAGGTTCGTAAGTATTGCAATTTAAAAGGGTTGTAGTATTGTGCAAACTAAAATATTAGTACGTAAATGGTTACTTACCCTATCCTATTTTGAGACGGAAGAACTAATGAAAGTAATCGCATGAACTATAATATAATATACACATAAGTACACACAAAAATTTTAACACGTACTAGTATCCACACACACACACACACACACACACACACACACATAAACACACACACACTCACACTCAAACACACACACACACACACACACATTTCAAACATGCAAGTATACGCCGAGCACAATTTTGAGCATCAATCAATCAATCAATCAGCCTATCGTAGTCCACTGCTGGACATAGGCCTCTCCTAACACGCGCCATTGCACACGGTCCCCCGCCTTCCGCATCCAGTCCGTCCCAGCGACCTTCTTGAGGTCGTCGGTCCATCTAGCTGGGGGCCGTCCTACCTTACGCTTACCAAGTCGCGGTCTCCACTCTAGGACACGCTTGCTCCATCGGCCGTCGGTCCTTCTGCAGATGTGACCAGCCCATTGCCACTTTAGCTTACTGAGCTTGAGATTTTGAGCATATTTTTATTTATTAACAGGAATTCCTTAGTTATTTTTAGAGTTAAGAGATTAATAGATTGTAAGACTTAATAGATTGGATTAATAGATTGTAAGACACATATATTTTATAATAACATCATATTTTATTACTTGTTAACGTAGACTAGTTTATGTAAAAAGGTATTACTGTATACTAATAACATCATCATAATACACGACGTCACGTTTTGTTGACTGTATCGATAGCGGCAATTTTATCATGTATAACATTATTTTGATACACCTTCGCCTCCACGAGACAGGCTTTGCCTAGTGTGGAAGGCACCAGTAACTCTAGCTTCTCATGTTCCTTTTATCTAATATTTAGTTTTTAAGGATTTGCATGTGTCTAGTTTTTGGAAATTAATTATTCTTTTTATTCTTATTGTAGTTTTGTGGGACCCAGGAACTTAAAAAGTTTGACAGTGTTTATTTTTTTATTAAATATCTTATCGAACGGTTGAGTATTTGTGGTTATTTTTACTGAAGAATTAATTAATATTTTTTGATTTCAATGACTATTACAAAAGTTTCCAGGCTGCGAGTCAACGCCATCTATGATTACACTTCGCCGCATACCATCCAATACGTACGCAGTAAACGCAAATTATCTAAAAGGCAATCTGCTCAAGTTGGTATTTACGGGTTACATTTTTCTAAATGGCTATCTAGATATATTTTATTAAACTGCTCTGTGCTAACATGTAAGGAACGCTCCCCAGTGGCGTATGTCTTCATTAATATTCGCGAGTGGGATGTTTTGGGAATAAATAAGTAATGGGAAATCGGTCTTAAATTTAAAGGTGATATAGAGTAGGCGGGACACGGAGTTTGAGAGTTATAAGAACATGAATGTAGAGCGTAGGCATAGACTTATTTGTTTAGTGCGTTTGCTTAATCTAGTTTTAGATTTCTGACTTGGGTTAGCGATTGCAGTTTTGTAACAAAAATTCAAAGCTTTATTGGAACCTCATCGTATATTTTCGCACCTACCACACTTGTTTCCACACCACCTCAACGTAATCTGGCATTAAATAAGTGCATAAAGAATGAATGAATATATACAATTGTTCTTCCTCGTGTAAGATAGATGCTAATACCAAAAATTGATAGCCGACCTTTGAAAGTTGGCGTGGCACCAGGAGAAGAAGAATCATACAATACGCTGTCGTTTATTGAGAACCTGATTGCATTAGTCTTTGCAATATCGATCATTACATAGTACATTACTGTCGGTTGATGGAACGAATAAAGATTGTTGACTAACGGAGTGAAACATTATTGAATCTATTGTTCTCTCTGTAGGTTTTATAGGAGTAACCGCACTTTTCATATTGAATTACATTCATTAAAAAAGCTAGTTATTATTTTTCATTATTTATAAGATCTATTTATGTATATCATCACGCCATATCCCTTGCAAGGTAGGCAAACAGTACAGAGTTCCAACAGATTCTTTCCTTACATACTTCTCTGGCTTCCTCCACTCTCATCGTCCGTCTAATACACGCTTGCCGGTTACGGAGACTCTTGATTTGACCTTCAGATAAGACTCGGTCTATTTGGTCATGGTAAGATAGTCTAGGTCTTCCCCGGTACCTGCATTCTTCTACTTTCGCATTGTATATCTGTTTTGTCATTCTTTCTTCTGACATTCGTTCTATATGCCCGAACCAACGGAGCATACCCTTCTTCATCTTTACACCGATACTATCTTTCATACCTAATCGGTTATAAGATAAAATAAATATTTAGGGTGTTGTTGCGCATGTGCGGTCGCGGCAAATTTATTTATTTATTTATTTTATTTGGTCAACAAAACAGATTACAATCGAAGACTAAAGTCAGTAAGATAGTGCAAAGGAATATAAACTAGACTGTAATCCTAAATATGTTAACACATTAAGGTAAGTAGGTTAATTTTGTGACACAATAAGAGCTAGAAAGCAAATAAGTAGAGTATAGTAATATTAAAAGAAACTCATAAAATGTTGTACTACGAAGTGATGTAGGCTCGATGAAGGATCTGTCTGGCAGTATTTTAAAAGAAGTTCGTCTGCTGTTAAATACATCGAAGTGGTTAGATTTCATGGATAACTCGTTGTAAAGGCGACACATTCTTGTAAATGACGTATACCACGAGATATACTGCCTACATATGTTTCCCGTGAAAAGGTAAATACATTTTCACTTCGAATAATAATTAAGTATTCTGATTTATTGTCAATGATTAAAATTATGGGTTAAAAGTAAACATTACTTAAAGCGGTGGTGTAAAATAAAAAAAGTACTTTGTCTGTCATTGTACTGTGTATTCATTTGCGAAAATACAAAACAACGTCTATATTATTTTGGTTACATAAAATGCAAATGTAAAAAAAATACTGTTGATTTTTGCCACCATACTATGGTGTAATATTATTTTTATCAGTTATCAAAATATATGTTATTCCCTTACAAGTCAACTGTTCGGTTGGAAGGCTGTGAACGCACGCTTAATATTTTAATTTATAGTTTTACACGCGGGAGCACAAAATAATAAAAGAGACAAAAATATCTACAATTCGTATCGGAGGCTCGAATTCGATCAAAATTAATTAGACGCAGTGATACCCTAACCGGGCATTCGTGTGATGTCAGTTTCTCTGTCAATTAGCTACATCCACGGCTATATCGGCAGATAAGTGAGTGTTAGAGCCTATCCTGCTTTATTTATCTTTATTTAATAAACTAGGCTTATGCTTTCATACGGTTATCATTTGATTAAAGATGATCTCTGGTTGTTACACATGTGGAACGATAAATTTAATGATGTGTGTATGTTTAAGGTACGGCCATACCAACGCGTCCAGCCGCGTCCGCGATGGCGCGCACGGTGGCGATCAGCTCCTCTAGTAATATTTTTA
This sequence comes from Phalera bucephala, assembly GCA_905147815.2. NCBI lineage: Eukaryota > Metazoa > Arthropoda > Insecta > Lepidoptera > Notodontidae > Phalera > Phalera bucephala. The sequence goes on from LR990621.1 coordinate 19,905,052, forward strand.
TGAAAATGTTCACACCTACGCGTCTTCTGTCCTACACGCGCTAGCTGGGCGGCGTCTGCACACGCAATCATAGGGAGATACTGATCGCCACCGTGATCGCCGCCGGGGAGCCAAACCACCGAACCCACGCGTTTAGCTGCGTGCGCGGTGGCGATCAGTATTGCCCTATGATCGCGCGTGCAGGAAGCAGGACGCGTTGGTGTAAATACCTCTATACAAACACTACTGCAGGGACTGATCGCTACCATCACTCACGCCATCGGACGCGGCTGGATGCGTTGGTTTAGCACTACCTTTAGAACTAAAACACTAGCTTAACATTACTTACATTACATTGTAAAAGATTAAAGGTAAAGATGGGGTGTATTGAACGTTGGTCACATACAAGTCACGTGATAGCCTTACTAGTTAAAGCGGCTAGTGTGATTTCGGATTTTCCCACTTCCATAGCATTATCGATAACCAACAGATATATCATAAAATTTCATTCAGAGGGATCAGCACGCACAAATTGACGTTATCGTAACGTTGTCGAGAAAGCATTTGTGATGTCACGTTCATCTTTATTTAATAAATTTGCAGTGTGAAAAGGATAGCATATACAATCGATAGCGTGGCGCTATCGGCAATCTGTTAGTGTCACGCCCTTAGGCCCCCGCTATCTTGTAAGCTGAAGAGCAAATACAAAAAGTGTACATCCGATAGCCATCCCCTGTAAATCCATCAATCACTTTACGCACTGATGTGCCCGATACTGACCAGTCATCAACGTTCGCTAATAAAATATCCCCTAAACAAAATATTTTGAAGAATTTCTGAGCGATTGCACGAACGCGGAAAATAATATATAAATGTCCGATGACTTGTAATAAAATAATATAAAACATATTACCAGTTACCGTTATCTTGCGGATAAAAGGAATCATATCATTGTTAATATGTTAGTTTTGATCATGATTTCGGCAAGCCTCAAATCATATATTGCAAATCAATATGAACTAAATATCTATGTATCTATATCATCACGCCAGATACATTGCGGGGTAGGCAGAGAGTACAGAGTTCCAACAGATTCTTGCCTTACATACCTCTCTGGCTTCCCCCAATCTCATAGTTCGTCTCATACACGCTCGCCGGTTACGGAGACTCTTGACTTGTCCTTCAGATAAATCGGGCATATAGAAAGAATGTCAGAAGAAAGAACAACAAAACAGATATACAATGGAAAGTGGAAGGATGTATGTTTCGGGGAAGATTTAGACTATCTTACCATGACCAAATAGACCGTGTCTTATCTGAAGGGCAAGTCATGTCTCCGTAACCAGCGAGAGTTTATGAGACGACCTATGAGAGTGGAGGAAGCTAGAGAGGTATGTAAGGAAAGAACCTGTTGGAAATATGTACTCTCTGCCTACCCCCCAAGGGATCTGGCGTGATGATATGGATCCTACTCTGTTTAGTGACTACATTAGTGGCTGCCTGGACCAGCGGTTTCACGTGATTTTCAACGTACGGAGTCGCTTGAAAAAGGAAATGCTGTGGGTAATGCCAAAAACGGTCACCCATCTCAGCCCGCCTGAGCAGAGCTCTATTTTGTTAATCACTTAAAGGACCGCGTTGTATGCACTTAAGCTTGTATATAATACTTCTGTTTTCTTTGATAAATATCTTAAACGTGAGCAATAAGGTCTAAAATTTGATTGACCTAATTATTACCACAAGATCCTAAAAGCAAAGGATTAAGTTTGAGTGCATCAGTGGAATTCCACGCTACCGGCGACTCAGATAAAAGGGAGATTAATATGTGAACACGCGGCCCGGTTTTGACCCGGCAATCGCAGCAGAGTGCACTGCCAGGATTAAAATGAATTCTGTCCAGAGCAGCGAAACATAAAAATAGAGGACACGCGCGAGTGATTGGAATCGCCATCACGTACCATGCAGCACAAAAAGATCGACGGTAGCTTGAGAGTAGCGTGACGCTAGCGAGTAAGCGCACTATCACGTTCATGTTTATCAAGTAAATTTGTAGAGCGACAAGGATGACGTATCCACTCGCTAGTGTCACGCTAACGTTAGTCTATTCCTGCTAAGCCGCTGTTGACACACTCGGCTCCGACATGTCGGAATAATTTGCAAATTTACAGCGCGAAACCGCGGACTTCACATGTTTATTACCTTCGGGATTTTGGTTTACCTTCTATATCGAAACTACGGGATATGGCGCGGTTGAGCCGTAGTTAATAAAGTATCGACCGTTTTTTTGATTGACGACTTTGATCAATGTTTGATTTACGAATTTAATTTCGATAGGAACGATAATATTTTAGACTAAGTAGTTGTTACCCGCGGCGAACGCGTTTATTATGTAATATGGCTTTCCAAGATAGCATTACTCCAAGACCTATGAAACAGGTAAGTAGGTCTTTCCAAGGTAGTATTACTCCAAGACCTTAGATACCACCATACTAAGTTTCTTTAAAATCCATTCAGCCGTGTTATAGGAGAAATAAAAACTATTCCATTTATCTTACATTTTTCGAGTTAAAAAGTAGCTTTAAACAATTTCTGATTAATCTACCATTTTTTAGTGATAGCCCTATTAAAATTGGTTTTGTCGTACCGGCTATTACTACCGATAAACTAAAAATTTTTATCGTGCAAATAGCTTTAAATATCTTTATTTCAAAATCACAAATTAACACATCAATTTTCTTAATTTATGTTCCTGTGCGCCATGCCGAGATCTTACCTGTAACTATAAAGTAATTTAAGCAAAATTGTCCGAAAAGTGGAAAAAAAATTAGTAAATTTGAATCAATTTTAACAGCTCCCAAGGCGTCCAGCCTCATGTAATCGAAGCATTGCAGGGCTTATATTTAGCCAAAATAAGATTGATATCTTTGGGCTTTCAAGCAGCCAGCTATGATTTTATACATATATCACCCATACGGGTAATATTGGCGTAATCTAGTGGATAAACAAATTATCTGTATTGTAATATTACGAAGTAACATACTTGCATGCTAACTTTCTTTAAAATCCATTTAGCCGTTTTAGTATGAAGAAATAATAGCTATTCCGCAGGAGTATTCCGCTATTTTTCGGGGTATACAGTGTTCTATTTATTATTTTATGATGTAAGACACCTTCACATAAAGTTACAATTAAATACGTTTAGCCATTTTATTATGAATAACAGTTAACCCGCAAGAACTTATACAAATATATTTTATCAACTTCCACTCATATATCCATCCCTATCAACAACCTCTATCACCAAGTTCACTCATGACCCGGGCAGGTGCTTTTTGTAAAATATAAACAAATGTATAGCGCAAACTTATTCAACGCTAACGCCGTTTCATAAAAAAAGGAAAACATATACTATACCTAAGTACTCTCTTTTCAAAAAAGATTATCAGTTTATCTATTTATTATAAAAGTATTGGTAAAGTGGCTGATTTAAACCTTATCTACCTACCCTGCCAAAGTTCGTAATCTGGCGTAATCATATTTAAATTAAAAAAAAAGGTACATTGCGATATAAGTATGTAACAAAGTTTTGTCAGTACAATTCGTGTCAGTCTTATCGTAAGAATATACAGTTATTACAGGTACATTTTCATGATCAAAATCATGTTTACATATATCTTAAATAAATGAATATAGAAGTTTCGTATCCGGGCCATTTATCGTTAAAGAGCTCTCTGTAGAATAAACAATCCTGAATGCATCATCGGGTCATGCACGAAATCATGTTTGTGTTTAAATCAAACGTGTACTAGGAGGGATCAAAAAGTAGTGAGAACGACATACTCCTTGGTAAAAAAAAAATACTGGCAGGCATAGCTCAGATACATATTTGTAATATTAATAAAAAAAAAATCGTCGATTCTCTTTTGTTTTTTTCTGAATGTAGTCATTTGTTTGCTTCGTGTCGGAACGTGTTCTCGAAAATGGAGAAAAACGAAGTGCGAGCTGTTATTAAATACCTCTGTTTAAAAAAGTTAACGACGCAAGAGATTCATTGCGATTTGTAGGCAACATAAGGAGAGTCTGCTTCGCCGTATTCCACTGTCGCAAGGTGGGCTTCTCAATTTCGAGTAACGAGAACGAGCACGGAAGACGAACATCGTTGCGGCCGTCCATCGACGTCAGTCACCCAAGAAAATGTTGCGAAAGTCGAGAAAATTGTATTGAGCGATCGAAGAGTTACCACCCGATACTTAATTCAAGAAACGGGCATTGCATATGGAAGTATTCAATCCATATTGAAACAATCTTTGAATATGAGAAAAGTCTCCGCAAGATGGGTGCCGAGAATGTTAACCGACAGTCAGAAACAAAATCGACTTGACATTTCAAAGATATTGTTGGACAAGTTTCAAGAAGATTCTATAAACTTTTTGTCTCGTTTCGTAACAATGGACGAAACATGGGTTCATCATTTTGATCCCGAGACAAAACAGCAATCTTCGCAATGAAAACGGCCATCATCACCGACCCCGAAGAAGTTTCGTGTCGTGGCATCAGCTGGCAAGGTTATGGCCTCAATATTTTGGGACTCAGAAGGAATATTGTTGATTAATGACCTGGAACATGGAACCACTATTACAGGCCAATATTATGCAGCTTTAATTCCCAAGTTGAGGAATGCCATCAAAGAGAAAAGGAGAGGGAAACTTCGAAGGGGCGTGCTGTTTCATCACGACAACGCACCCGCGCACAGGTCGGCAGTTGCGATGGTTGCCATTCAACAAGCTGGCTTCGAATTGGTTTGAACACCTTATTCACCAGATCTGGCGGCTAGCGATTTTTATCTGTTCCCCAAATTGAAAAAATACTTAAGGGGAAACAGGTACGAAGACGATAACGAGGTGATGGATGCCGTGGAGAGCTTTTTGCAGGACCAAGACAAAACTTTTTTTTTGAAAAGGATTGAAGCCTTGGAAAAGCGCTGGACTCGGTGTGTAGAGAGACTGGGAAACTATGTAGAAAAATAAATTATTAAGTTATCAATAGTCATTATACTCTACCTAATTTTTTTTTTTTTGATCCCTCCTCGTGTGCCCATTTTCAGGTGAGCGCTTTTGCCCACCGAAGAGTTACTCGTGAGGATACAGACCTGAGTCCAATATCAGTTCATGGAGGAATTCATGTATAGGCTTTTGCCTACACATGAATTCACACACATTTTAACGTAACATTGCAGCCAACCATTGAACTTTATTATTTTTATTATTGTTAGTCTCTCGAGACTAACAATAATAATAAAAATAATAAAGTTTAATGGTTTATCCCGCGATTATCCCGGATAGGTTCTTGTTTTCGGGATAAAAGTATTTATTATTTTAAGTTAGGGTATAGGTTATTACCATACCAAATTTCATTGAAATTCGTTTGGTAGTTTTTGCGTGATTGAAACACAAAGAGACAGATAGACAGACAATAATTTAAAAAAATGTTTCGGCCTCTACTCGTATATAGGAAAATGTACTCGTACCCCAATTAAAATTTAAGTAAGTATTAATGTACAGATTGGGCTCGGCTACAGTTTTATTAAATGTGTCTATGTAAAGTTGCTAAACTATATTTAATTTTCTATAATTAAAACAGAGTTCTTTTCTCAATAGATAAGGCACTGCACCCGCAAAAGTTATTTTGGGTCTTCATAATTTCTTACTAGGTGAAATTTTTAATATTTCTAGCCCTAAAAAGATATAGTGTACCTTATAAATCTTAAATAATGTTCTTAACTTTGGAATACAAAAAATATTTCTCGTTTTCTTCCTAGGTGAACGTAGTCCTCGTGTGGATCTTATTATTGTAAACAAAAAAAAATAAAACGAAAGAAATAACCTAAAACGCAAACAAACGGACTGAATTGAATCGTTCTTCAATAAAATTCTTGATACATACTTTCAACAAATCAAATACTTTTAACGATAATATTCCTTTAAGTGCCGATATATTAGAAGCTAATATCCGTACTAGTACGTGACAATGACGTATCAGAAAATGTTTTAACATTATTTGCTCCAGGAAGTCTGAAGAGGAAACTTTGTAAAAAGCACGTCAAAAACATCTGCCGCTTCGAAACTCGTAAGACACGTACCCGCTCCCACTTGCCTAGTCACTGTTCGACAAATTCCTACGAACTCGTTCGAGATTTTGACTTAATTTTGTCACCGTGATAGTCTGTCTATGTTTTGAGAAGTTCAAGGATAAGTAGTAAGATTCGTCAAGGCCAAATTAAATTAGACTAGTTCGATAATGTGTGAATTCATGACTATATTATTGCTCACTAAGCAAAGGCATCGCATTTCTACATGCTTTCGATTCAAGGCGCCAATGACATGAATAAAAATTTTCGGTTTAGGGTGCCAACTCTACGAACAAAAACCTGTTTTAGAATAGAGATATTTTAGAATACGTTTTAAAATAAGAATAGGAACAGCTAAACGCTCTGAATAGGCTGCGATTAAGGTCCGTATTACAGAACGAAAATCAGTCGTGAATCTCGATTTTATTATTATATTAGTACAACAATCAGATATTAAAACTAGATTCACGATTCATGATTTACGTTTTGTAATACGGGCCATAGATTCGGTTTTAGGTTTTGTCTCAATATTTTTAGGAGACAGCTTATGCTATAAATAAAAAAAATAATATAAAATTACTGAAACGAATTTCAGTAAATTTATATATTTTTTTTTATTCTATCGTCTATATATTTACTAAATTAATATACTATTTACTAAAATTAAATACCATTTTTTATAAATATATTTTAGGCATAATTTTGTAAGCAACTATTGCCGTTAATTGTTCTGTTCAAAGCAAACAAGGTTACAAATATATTCTGAATTGATCTTACAAGAAATATAATCTAAACCGAAGTAATCCGATTCAAAATAAGCCAAGAATAGTATTAGATACTTAATACAGGAGGTCTGTTTCCTCGTTTTTGCATTTTCTATTCCTCTTTTTCCTTTTTTCTTGTTATTAAACGTAAGCAGTTTCATATTTTCTGCATTAAATAATAAATAAACTTACTATCTTGGAGGCTGATATTTTTGTTTTATTAAATATTCATCTGATAAGCGCTTCCTAGAAATTTTTCTTGGAGGGATACTAAGTTCTCGCGTGAAACACTTTAGAATGAACAACAATATAAATTCTATTTTACCGAACTTTCAAAGGCGTATTATTATGCAATCTCACATTTTTTAAAACTTGTATTTAAAAAAAAGATTTATTATTGTAAATCAACATATCATGATTGTGTTAACAAAAATGAAATTCTCATTCATAAACACCCACAGTAAAACGTACATTTTGAGTCACGCAAAGATTTGTCCCGTTTGGGTATCGAACCAGCGCCTACTAGATTCAATGGACGGAGTAACTTAAGTTCTTAACTACAAAAACAAGCTGCTCGTCGATTTCGCTAACGATTATAGGTTTTAGAGTGATATACGGGGTACATTCTCAAACTTCGGACTACAGCAGGGAAATTATCGATCGAAGAAGCGCTTATCCTATGTAGGGTTTAAAGCGACCTTGTTGTTGAGAAAATTCAAGTTAATTTTGTCTTTAAGTTCCTAACATATTAATGCTCTACAGCAGCTATGGTCACGGGAAGGACTGAAGCGTTTGACGTCCAAAAGTCATTCTTATTCCGGAGAATCTTAGGATTCAATTAATTCCAATATATATCAACGACGGCTCGGTGCAATGGTTAAAAGCTTAAGTCGCTCCGTCCACTGGATCAGACAGACCCGGGTTTGATCTCCGCAGTTGATAAAGCTTTGAGTGACACACAAATGTTTGTTTTTAACGCACCCACGACACCGGAATAATTTGTAGGCTACATTTTTGTCAAGCAGTGATAGCCTAGTGGTTAGACCGTTAGACTGCATAGTCAGAGGTTTCGGGTTCAAACCCAGGCACGCACCTCTGTCTTTTTTATAGCATGTGCGTGTTAAAATTAACTATCACTTGCTTTAACGGTGAAGGAAAACATCGTAAGGAAACCTGCATGCCTAAGAGTTTCTTGAAAGTGTCTGAAGTTCGCCAACCCGCACTGGGCCAGCGTGGTGGACTATGGCCTAAACCGTGTCAGTTTGAGAGGAGGCCCGTGCCCAACGGTGGGACAGTTTCTTAACAGGGCTAATATTATTATTATTTACGTTTTTTACGTTGACAAAAAAAAAATCCCCCTTGGAAAACATTTTATTGAGCACCCAACACTGATGTGTACGATACAACGCGAGGCATTATTCGCTTACATGCATTACGGCGTCACACGTAAAATACGCACGGTAAGTGGCTCTCGCATTGTTGGCCATTGTGCGGTACTCGGGGGATGGAAAATTAGGGTCCTATTGAATTTCCACCCACCGGGCTAACAGTAGTTGCCTCAGAACAATACGGTTTGCTGTGAGCACATACTTAGGGTTATGATACACCAAATGCACACAGAAAAAGAATTACTTTTATTAAAGTTGGTACGTAGATGAATATTAACACTTCCATTTAAACAGTCATGTCAAAAAAGGACCGAAAAGGCATATGAAATTTATTATAAAATGTTTTTCAAGATCTGGGTCCAAACAAGATTTGGGTTATGTATTTTGATATGTGGCTTATATTCTTAAAGTAAAATATTATATATAGCCAGAAACTGCTAAAACAAATGAAAATGTTGAGTTGTGACACATTTTATCGGAGATATATTTTTTTTAGTATATAGGAATATGATGGACCATATGATGTACCAGTTCGGTACAAAATAAATTTAGGATATACTATTAATATATTTATTAATTATAATTAATAATTAGGACATAAAGATCATGAAAGAAAGTTATTGCATGAATTAAAATAAATTTGGTATACAGAATTTGCGCCACCAAATTTGTAGTGTAACTACAAAATAAAAGCGTGTTATAATTGGTTAAATGCTAACCAAAATCAACGAGGCAGTATCAGTTAACATTTAACCGTCATTTACTATTTCACGTATGAATTGAGTCATACGAATGCGCCTTTACAGCGCCACAAATTTTATGTCCCCGCCGCATCGCCGTGCATAACCGGACTTATCCGGATAAGTCCGGTTATGAGCGGATGTTCACATAAACAGTGTAGAGACAGTTTAAATACTATCTGCGTGTTGTATGTGAGGCTATATTTCATACTTCCAACTTATTGTGTGTTTATAGCCTAAGTTTATTTGTTAGCAGACTTATTGGATTTGAAATTTAAATGAGTCGGTACGGGGAATGTATAACTAGTTCTCTACTATAATTAGACAAGAAAATTTCCTTAAAGTTCCTTGCGTTAGCCAGAGTTCTAAACTAACATTTTTTTAGATTTGAAGTATAGCATACACGCTTTTCATCCCAAAAATGTAACTGAAAGGACGTTGAGAAAAAATCGGAAGTATTAGTACTTAGAATGATTTGATTTCATGAATCGGATCTTAAACCGTTTCGTAGTAAATGATCATAACCCATTATCTGATTATTTGACAGCTTTACAGGTCCTGGTTACTATTAGGGACGAACAGAAATATTCCAAAATGACGTGATGATGTAGGTATTAAGACTGGGGTACGAACGTCCAAGAGCAATACACTCATCAAATTAGAAATAAACATTCTTTCCTATTTGTCTTCACCCTGCTGTAAAGTTTGATACTCGATAGGTTTTAATTAATTAAACCGTTTCCCTCTCAGTCGAACATCTTGTGTCATTCACAAATCGCCAAGTTTATTGCTCATATAATACAAACAATACAGAATACAACAAGTATAAATACACTGCATTATTGGAATATAGAACTTTACTATTTGTATGCAAAGACCCCCTCAGACTAATCAAGCAGTGGAGTTTGGGGGTTACTCTCGTTTTACGAAAATCCAAAACTTTAAAGTTTCGACGGAAGTTCGAGCAAAAGCAGGCATGGTCATTTTCTTATTAATTAAATTTGAAGAATAGTACAATTAGATGAGGATACAATCTGTGCAGTTTAATATTAGGAGTACAAATTTACATTTGCAAAGAAGAGTGATTGTGACGAAAATTGTATTACATTAAAAATAATAATAATTGGGACATTTAAAATATAAATAATCATACGTGTAAGACAGAATTTGACTCTAGAATAACATGCTATGGTCGCTTCGCGTTTAGTCTTTAACATTTTATAGCTACCTCCTTAGTCTATTGATGTATGGTGTGGCAGTGATCACGAGATCCTTCACATCCTAAATGGAACAAAGTGTTATTAAGTAATATATAGAAAAATTCTCAATTCTAATCTGAAATTTGGAATCGTGTACAGAATAATGGCAATTCTTTTTCATATTCGAGCGTCTCCATGCTTCGGAAGGCACGTTAAGCGGTTGGTCCCGGCTACCACTTAAAGTGGTAGCCGTTTATACCGCGTTGGAAACCTTATGGGCGGCTCGATAAGTCCTAACAGCAGGCGGAAACAAACTTGCCTTCATCAATCCGCACTGGGTCCGCGTGGTGGAGTATAACCTAATCTCTCTCACCTCGATTTGTGGGAGAAGGCCTGTGCAACAGTAGGACAGTATAGGCTGATATTATTATTATTATTTTTACATATTTTATGTCTCGATCAAATCGGTATACCGAGCTAACACGGGCCTAAGCCAAGTGTTAACTGGGAAGGTTCTAGCTTTGATTCGGTAATGAGTACGTGCTTGTTTGATTATCTGTCTGTATTTGTACGAGTATATTGGATGGTGAGGATGGATTAAAATGATCTTTGTCTGTCTGTAGGAATTTGCGAACTATTCTGCAGGTGTTTAATATGACAGCTTTCTGTAGAGTAATATACAAGGAAGGCGGAAGGTTGAGTGCTCGTAACGATTGATGTAGTTGTTTGGGGATGACACCAGTTGTTGATAGTACTATAGGGACTATGGTAACATTGTTTAATCGCCACATACGTTTGATTTCATCTTTTAAGTCTGTATACTTAGACAATTTCTCGGCTATTGTTTTCTGAAGGTTATGTGTGTTTGGTATGGCTATGTCAATGATGAAAGCTGTGTGGTCTTTTTTGTTATGTATAGTAACGTCAGGTCTATTGTAATGTGTGGTTCTGTCTGTTAATATAGCGCGATCATAGTATAGACGGTAGTCACAATTCTCTAGAACAGACTCTGCAGTATACTTATAATATGGTACAGGTTGATTTGTTGTAAGTTTTAGTATATGGGCTATTTTCTGGTGAATTATGTTTGCAACTTGGTCATGTCTATGTTTATAATCAGTCTGAACAATTGATTTGCATGCGCCTGTTATATGCTGTATCGTTTCAGAAGAGCTATTGCATTTGCGACAAAGGTCTGTGGAAAGGTTTGGGATTTTCATAATATATTTTTGATAGTTTCGAGTCTCAATTATTTGGTCTTGTATAGCTATCATGAATCCCTCTGTCTCCGGAAAGAGTTCACCACGACTCAACCATGCGTTCGATGCGCTTTTATCGACATTAGGTTGGCACAAGTCGTGGCGATGTCTTCCGTGTAGTGATTTTCGGGTCCATTCATCTATTTTTGCTTGTAAACTGGTTTGACACTCATTGCTTTGGTGTGATTTGTCATGTAGGTTTAGTGGAGTGAGTCGTATGTCATTCTGTTCTATTGTTTTGTGTAAAGGGGTTACTGTAGCCTTTTGGTGAAAATATGTCCTAAGATTTATTATTTGTTTGTTGTGGAGATTGATTACATCTATTAAACCCCTGCCACCTTCTTCTCTGGGTAATAACTGGCGCTGTATGCACGCTCTTGGGTGATGCTTCCTGTGTTTAGTCATCGTGGTATTAATGATCCTCTGGATATTTTTGAGCTCAGTTTTGGACCACTTAATGATGCCAAATGAGTATGTTAGAATAGGAATAGCGAAAGTATTGATGGCTTTTATGAGATTACGGGAGTATAGTTGTGATCGTAGTATGGTGTTCAGTCTGTGTTTAAATTGTTGGATAAGTATGGTCTTAGTGTCTTTGTGTTGGATATGCTGTGATTGGTTATACCCCAGGTACTTGTAAGCATCGTTCTGGTCCAGAGATGTAATGAGCTCTCCGGTTTCTAACTGGTAACTAAGTTCTTGATTTTGACCAGCTTTCACAGAGTTAATCTTACATTTATCAATCCCAAAAGTCATATTAATATCTTTAGAGAAGTCCTCGATATGTTTAGTTAAAGAGAAAAGTACATTCTGTGTGGGTGCATACAATTTTATATCGTCCATATACATTAAGTGGTTAAGTAGATATGTACTCTGTCTATCTGAGTCATTGTTTTTATATTTTAGTGGGTAACCTTGCTGAGTGTCATTAAGAATATTTGATAACGGGTTCAGGGCCAAACAAAACCAAAGAGGACTTAGAGAGTCACCTTGAAAAATGCCACGCTTAATTTTAATTTGGTCTGTTTCTATTGTTTCTCCTTTCCATGTCAGTCGGAGTCTGGTCGTCCATTTCTGTATTGTAAACTGTAGAAAATTTATCAAAAGCGGGTGGATTTTATATATTTTTAGAACTTTTAATAACCAAGAATGAGGTACGGAATCGTAGGCTTTCCTATAATCGATGTACATAGTGTGTAGTTCGCTCTTAGCTTTTTTAACCTGTAGTGTGACAACTGAATCTATGACTAACTGTTCTTTGCACCCTTGACTATACCTCTTACATCCTTTTTGCTGCTTTATTATGGCAATAGGTTTGTCCACTATTACATTGGGACCTAAATTGTTCGTGAAATGAGTGATACACAGTCTACTACGCCCGCTTTGGTTTTTTTTTAGTTTTATTTTACTTCATCAATAGATTAGTTATCATTATCATCATAACTTCCAGCTCATTCCATTCACTGGAGGGCATAATTCTTCTAGGTCATATACCCCTTTTTTTCTGGGAAAAATCATATCAATAGGACTTCCATGAGCCTCGGAGGAACCTCGCGGGGCGTATCGGATTCCTACCGACTAAAAACCCCAGGGTGGCCGACATCAGTATTTTAGAGGGGCTCCGGGATCTCCGTATGGAACGCACCGGTGCCCCTCTTGTACCGCGCTCTGAAGAGCCCGCCATCCATCCCCTCAGGGGGAAGATTTGATGACATACTCCACCGGACCGACGCGGTGCTCACGGTGACGTTGGCCATACCACGCCGCCGTCCTCCTCGGGGTCGCTCGTGAAGGACGCTCAGGGGCCTTGCTCCTTGCCTCCGCGACCCCGAAGGCCTCCCTGCTGATGTCGCTACAGGGAGAGGGTCTTGCGCCAGATATTATGGCGGGGGACGCAAGTTTGCCCGTATTGTTATGCTATCTTATCCCCGGGCTATTGGGCTGGGGATCCTGGGTGGGCTGTGCCTCCGCCCCGGCGCATACGCTTTTGAGGTCACATACCCCTATATGAACCTTAGCTAATCTTGGCCAAATTTTCTTATGCACTTAACCACAAATCGGCGGCCGAGACATGATTAATATGGCTTCTTTACATCTTAGTGGTAGATGCAAGTTTGGTTTACGATATTCCATCTATCTATACAATTACGCCACATTCCTTGTGAAGTAAGCATAGAGTACAAAGTTCGAACAGGTTCTTTCCTTACAGACCCCTATGGGTTCCTCCACCCTCATAGTTTTTCTCATAAACGCTTTCCGACTACGAACACCCTTAACTCAAATAAGAGACGGGCTATTCGGTCATGACCACGACTTCTCATAACCGATTAGTAGTTATGAAAGTTCAGTTATAAGAAATCGGAATGTCGTGAAACAAAAGTACACCTCCCGCCGAGATGTAAGGCTGACATTACTTTTCACGTCTCATTGGCCACCGCATATTAGTACCTATTGAATGAAGCGACTTATTCCCGTTCTCGCTCGATTGCGACGGAGATTGGCTTCGTTCTGAGATTTCCCATTTCGGATTTAGTTTTTTGTTGCATCGGACTAGGGTGGGTGGAAATATTGACATTCTGTAAGATGTATTTTGGGGATATGTTGGTGTGGATTTGCGTAATATATTTATTGTTAGTATACTTTAATACCTACAGAAAACTGTTATGTGATTTATTATTTACGTAATTTTGGTAAATCAAGATGAATACCGTTTTACAGATTTATCTTTATTATTTAAAAATGAATGATTATAATAGAAAATAAGAGATAAAAGTAGCTTCTCAAAAAGTAAAACCTAAAAGATTAAATTGATAAGTTGTAGTGTGAGGCTAGCTAGGAGAAGAACAGAAGCAAAAATTGTATTTTCTCTGCTTAAGTACCTGGAACATCTATAAACGCCCCTTTCTTCCTAATATCCAACATATACCCGTATGGTTATCACAAAAGAATTTTTTTAGACGATACTGAATCTTCGGTGGGGACGAGTCAGGTATGTGAAACTACGACGACACAAAATAATTAAATCATTATTACATAACACAACAGTCTGTGACAACAGTTTCTGTCCAAAATTGTACCCTAATCTAAAAAATACAGAACCATAATAAAAATAACACAAAAATATACTACGTCCCATTTATCATATTATGAAGAAAAAAAATTGTCTGTGAAAATTCTGTGAAAGCCAAGCGGACGCCAACTGCAGTAGCCAAAATGCAAATAGCCAATACTGCAATATTATAACACAACAAGCTCATGAATACGATCCGTTGTTAAGATTTCCGCAGTACCATCTTATTCTTATCAATTTGCCAGTGAAACGACGTTGAATTATAATCTTTTGACTTACTGGAATAGGCATTAAAATCAACGTCGTGCATTAAACAAGGGAGGAGGGAAATGAGTTGTTGTTTATTTTAGTTGAAGCGATAAATTAGGATTGAGAGCAGTTTAAATATATTTCACTAGTTTCTGCCCGCGACTTCGTCTGCCATTACTTTAGACAGGATCCTAACATTTTTCCGGGGTAAAACCTATATTTTAATCCAGGTAATGTAGTATTCTATGTTTTAATTCAGGTAATGAACTTTCTGTGTGCCAAATTTTATCCAAATCCGTTCAGCCGTTTTTGCGTGATTGAGTAACAAACATCTAACTTTCACGTTTATTATATTATAGTAGGAAGTAGGACTATCCAAGATATTCTTGTAACAAGGAAGCAAGCACGTAACTTTACCAGCGTAATTGCAGGGACGAATAAAACAACAGCACGCTGATATTCCCTACGGTAGGGTTTTGCCGACGATCTTAGGTACCGGTGTAATAGGAAGCAACTGTATTAATAATGATACGGGCACGATTCCAGATCTTGAATTATTTCTGAGAATTTTAATAACAACTTCAAAAACACTATGTGCGACCTAAAACTCAAACCCAGCAGCTTGTAATAATTAGCTACATTATTCACCAGAAAAAAAAGACAAAACATTTATTTAGTCACACGCACTTTCACATACACAAATACAGTAAAATATATACGGTAAAATTATTGAACGGAGAATGCGCGTGAAGTCCGATGGAATGTTGTGCGAGGCACAAGGGGGTTTCAGGTCTGGAAGAGGATGTTCGGATCAAGTCTTCTCACTTCGCAACATCGTAGAGAAGCATCTGGCAGTGGGGCGGAAGGTTTTCTGCGGTTTTGTAGATCTGGAGAAGGCATTTGACAGAGTTGTGCGAAAGAGACTTTGAGGCATTTTGCCAGAGTATGGTATAGATGGCACTCTGTTGCGAGCCGTCCAGTCCACTTATGTGGACTGCAAGGCATGCGTACGGGTGGGTGGTAACAGGTCACCCTGGTTTGACGTTAAAATCGGCGTCAAGCAGGGTTGCGTGTTGTCCGCTAGACTGTTTATAATATATCTGGACAAAAGTCTTCAAAGACTGAAAGCGATGAACGAAGGTGTACAAATGGGTGACTTAGTGGTAAACCATCTACTTTATGCAGATGACGCGGTTTTAATAGCGCCAACAGCCACTGATCTGCAAACACTAGTCACAGTTATGAAAGACGACTGCATGATCAATGGCTTACACTTGAATGTGAAGAAAACCAAGATTATGGTTTTTGAAAGGGAATCTTTTGTATATCTTGGATGCGCCTTCAGTAAGGATGGGAAATACACCGCTGAAATAGAGAGAAGAGTGAGTGCATGGGACAGAGTGAATGGTGCGATGGGAAAGCTACTCGGGAGCCGGCACTTAAGCCATAAGGCGCAGCTGGCCATACATAACGGAGTTCTTGTCCCAACGCTGTTATATGGTAGCGAGAGCTGGGTATGTAGGAAGGAGAATGAAAGTAGGATAAATGCGGTAGAAATGCAAGCTCTGCGGAAGATGTGCGGAGTTAAGCTGACCGACCGCATTAGCAACAGCATAGTAAGACAGCGAGTAGGTATGAAAGATAGTAGCGGTGTAAAGATGAGAAAGGGCATGCTCCGTTGGTTCGGGCATATAGAAAGAATGCCAGAGGAAAGAATGACAAAACAGATATACAATGTGAAAGTGGAAGGATGCAGGTACCGGGGAAGACCTAGACTATCTTACCACGACCAAATAAACCGAGTCTTATCTGATGGAAAAGTCAAGAGTGTCCGTAACCGGCGAGCGTGTATGAGACGAACTATGAGAGTCGAGGAAGCCAGAGAGGTATGTAAGGAAAGAACCTGTTGGAACTCTGTACTCTCTGCCTACCCCGCAAGGGATCTGGCGTGAGGTTATAGATAGATAGACAAATATAAAAGGTAACTATATAACTCTGTAGCTGTATGCCAGAGGTTGTGTGGGGTTAAATAGGGTGCAACATGCTGCCTCAGCGTATTGCTGCACTATAGAAAAACTTATAGTGCAGTGTTAATATTTTAGTGGCACGTATTATAAGATGATGTCACAGATGCCGCATTAACGATTCCTAAATAGTTATTAAAATATAAATGTGTAGAAAAATGACTGCCTCGTTGGTTAAGTAGCAAAGCGCATCATTCGGTGATCACGAGGTCCTGGGTTCAAATCCTAGGTCGGAAAAATTTAGTTTTTCTAACAAAAATTTTCCCAGTATGAGTCCGGAGTCTGCAATTATGCCCGTTATATGGCAATAGGCTCGCCGCCTATAACATGGGACTTAACATCGTAGGCGAAAAGTGGGTGTACTCAGTACAGCTCTGCCACCCCCGCTTGGGGAATATAAGCGTGATGGTGATAATTTGTTTATTTAAAAAAAAATGATATAATAATTGTAGTAATCCACCACCACCACTACACCAAGAGGTAAATATTATCTTAGATAATGCCGTCCAAATCTATATATGTTCTACAGTAAAATAGTTACTGTGTTTATGATTCGGACGGCAGTATAGTAATAAAACCACACACCTGAGACTACATAGTCACTTTCCAGGGGAAACTGGACTTATTCCAATGGTTGGACTTATAATCAACTTTTATTTACAAGAGCAACTTAATATAATAAAAAAAGAAACATATTTACACGGTAAAAAAAAACAAACTATATGTACAAAATACCTGCAAATGTTCAAATACGCTGTCGTTAAATTGCTGCCGCTTTTCAGTATGCCCAGAAAGCTGGCCGCATTGCCACGTTGTATCTCAATGCTTATCCTCTGTGCGAGGTAAGAACTAGATGGTCACCACTGACATCAATCAGCAAATTTAGAGATATCGCCGAAAATGTGATGTGGACCCCACGGACCAAGCGTCTCTACCCCAAACGGCTCAAACATATAACCTCTGTCAAGGTTGCTATATTTGCGCCGTTTGAGGGATTCAGCCGCCGCAGCGACAGCTCCAGCCTCAACAATGGACTCCGGAAGGTGGGACGTTGCCAGGGTATCGACACAAGTAGCATCCCATACCAAGAGCTGCCCCATCTTCTAGGGAATAAGGGTCATCCCATCCGGCCTCTTGCCATCGCTACGCGACAAGCCATTCGGAATTATTAAAATGGATTATGTTCAACAATTGAACACAATGTTATCAGTGTGTTCAATTGTCAAAGCTGTGTCACTTCTAGTAAGTTGTACTTAGTAAGTGAATGTGAAAATAAGGAGTTAGCTGGTTGCGCGCCCGAGGCTATGTAAACAAATAGTATTCCCGAGTGACTTTCTTAGCAAAACGTACTCGTAGTTTGAGAGGTAATTTTCTGAATAAAGCGTTGAAATAACTTGACATTTGATAATAATTTAAATTATTATTAATTATTTATTAATCAATCGCAGTTGTACTATTAAATTCGACAGACGATTTAGCGCAGTGGTTAAGAGCCTAAGCCGCTCCGCCCATTGTGTCTAACAGTCGCGGGTTCGATACCCGCACGGGACAAATCTTTGTGTGATCCACAATTATTTGTTCCGGTCTGGGTATTTGTGTATGTGAATTTTCATGTTTGTAAATGCACCCACGACACAGGAATAAATCCTAGTGTGGGGCTACGTTTTTTAAAAAAAGAAAAAAGTTATGATAGCGCCAAATAAGGGGCAAATAAGGTGCTAGAGAAGTCGGTATGAAAAAAACTTGTTGGAATTTTGTTCTCTCTGCCTGCTTTACCCTGATAGATAGAAAAGGTGAGACTACAGAAAATATAAGTATATGTACAAACAACCTTATATGAGATTTGTCTAATAATGTTTCTCCTGGCAAAAACAGAACGCCAATACAAGATATAACACAAATTTTGTTCTCTCAAATATCGTTGTTCTTCTAAGATTTCTTGGACAAAGCATTTGACTAAAGTACCTGAGCCAATTTATAAGTTAGTTTAAGTCATATTAAGGCTATAAGGGCTTGATTTTGTGACATTTATTTTTTCTCTAGAAAAACGGCCCCATACTAGAAATTATTTCTGTATCATGAATGCGTAACCATAAAATTCACATACACTAATATTCGGACCGAATCATTTGTGAGTCACAAATAGATTTGTCTCGTACGGGAACCAAATCCTCGACTACTCGGCCTAGTTCCCGGAGCGGCCTATGCTCTTGACCACTGAACGATTATAATTATAAGATGAAATGAAAGGAACTGTTTTTAAATTTTGTTTCTTTCATCCTAAGAACTGGTGGTTATACTGAACAAAGAGTACCATCCAAGTTTCTTCTGTACAAAAGCTGCGAAGTGGGAACACAATCGCAAACACTCCTTCGAAATCCTTTGTACTACTGTTGCAAACAACATTTAAAGTGTTAAATCTTAATCCCAGTATCTCTTGGACTCCGATCATTTTGTACTGATATTACGTAAGCATCCTTCCTTACCGAACTTTAGGAAGATCTTTTGAACATATTTTTCTTACAAACTTAACAACTAGAAAAATATTATTATGCCTATTAAAAAATATTATTATAATCATAGTCTCACAAGGACTACTACAGACTTACCTATGACAAGTTCTTTTGAAACTTAAATTATATAATAAATATACATGGCACTATTACAGTTTCACATTTTTGAAACGTAGCCCCACGCTAGCTTTTATTTCTGTATCGTGGGTGCGTTTACAAACATGAAAATTCACATACACAAATACCCAGACCGGAACAAGTAATTGTGGATCATAGAAAGATTTGTCCCGTGCGGGAATCGAACCTACGACTATTAGACACAGTGGGCGGAGCGGCTTAAGCTTTTAAGCACTGCGCTTATTCGTCCGTAGAACATTGTCGTACATTATCATAAGGAATAGTGTATACTACGAGCATTTTCGTGTTACGTAATGAAACACTTCGACATTTATACACGTTGTTATTGGACACGGAATTTATTGAATAAATACCCTAGAACGCGGTAGGAAAGTAGATAGTATCGTATGCTTTCCTCGGCCTGACAGCGTGGACATGCCACCACACACGCAGGACAATAGGAATGAGATGCGATGAGATGAATAAGATGAGATATTTTTTTAATATATAATTTATAAAAAAATAACTAACCAACTAACTCTGCTTACCTCGCAAGGGATTGGACGTGATTATATAGAAAACTAATTTTAGTTGTGATCACCTGAGGGCCTAGACAAGTTGCAAGCGTTTTGTTTCTATTCTCTTGTCGCAATTGATAGCGCATTGTTTTGACCACGTGACTTTTCGTTGCAAAATGTCATTCCCATACATTTTTCCGCTTTCTATTAGCGTTAACTATATAGACGCTGTACAGGTACTCCTGTAAATTTCGCAAAGATACAGAACAATAGTCTGTATTATATTTTGGACATTATTTCATTTTACAAAATCATTTTACCCGCGTGCATTACGTTGTTAGTTAGGCGCTTTTTACCAACAATAACAATCTAAGTGTTCCAAAATGTACTATTTTCGCACTAAAATGGATGCTCTCCTTGCTTCGAAATCTTCTACAGTTTTCACATATAAATCGGTAAAATCTATAAGGTTCAAAATATACTCTAAATAGATCCAGCTAAGCTTCGTCTTACCGCCGGCGGGCGTCTTCTAACGTAACGCTTTACGGCGCTTGTACAGGATGGAAGTAACAAGTGCTGGTAGAGGAATTCGCGCGGGTTAATTGCATTGTGTAAACGACCGTGTTCAGAGAGAGAGTTCATCCTTTTCACACAGCAAATTATGTAACTACAGACAAAAGTGATTGCATGCTTTCTCAAAAGACAAGTAATGACAAGAAACCTAAGATGTTGGTTCGCAATGAGATTAATCAGAGAGCTTAGCACGAACAGATTGACGTTATATATTATATTGTCGAGAAAGCGTGTTGTCACGATCATCTTTATTAAGTAAAGTTGTAGTGTGAAGGGGATGGCATATCGACACGATAGCGTCACGCTAACACGTCTATCTCTGCAATATTCAAATCTACGGTTTAGTTGGTACGTAATCATAGATTTTTACGGCAAGAAAAGTGTACCTAGCTACCAGCTTAACCCATTCACCTTAGTGATTGATATAATCTACGGTAATCAATTATGAACTTCATAATCAATTACGTAATCGATGCTTAAAAATAATAGACACTTATTTTGCAAGAATACCAATTTAGATAGATTACAAACGCACCCAAATAAGTATCATCAATTTATCAAAGTATCTCGTTAATGTGTCTATAGTACGCGGCGTTCGTAGCGCTGAGAAATGTCGGTCCCCAAGGTTAAGCAGCGTTCGGCTCGGTCAGCCTGAGATGGGTGACCGTTTGTGGCATTTTCAAATTCAAGCGTCTCCATTCTTCTGCTCTGCTTTTGAAGACTAGTTCGTAACTCGACTGGATATTTTCTTAAGAAAAATGGTTTTTTAATTTCATAAAGAGGTTGCACACTGTACTGTTTTTGTGCGAGTTCCCACTGTCAAACTGAGCAAGGAGTTCCAGCCGAGGGGTGTCGTATTCAAAAGATTTCGAGGGAGATTGAGAGACACCCCTTTACAACGCAACATGTCGCCGGCAACACATGTTACTTAGTTTATAAGTTTTTATATAATATGTATGTTAGGCTGTAAGGTAAGAATTATGGGCCTGGAACCACCACAAAATTATAATTATAAAATTTCATTTTCGTGAATTAAATGACTTATTATTTGACTCGCTGAGATTCACGAGCTTTACCCGGACCTTTGAAAGGCTTGTATGGGGACATAGTTCCAACACGTAGAGGCCCTTTACGAGAAGTTAATGTTATGTAAGTCGCCTGCTGAGATCACGTGCTGAAAATGAAGAAACCAGCGAACTAACCCCGGGAGGTGCAAGGATTATTTTAAATTATGGAACGAAAACAAGGGCTACGCACATTATGTTTGATGGACATTATTATTATTAATAATAATCGAATAATGATCGATTATATGCATGAATTCAAAACAGGTAATCAAGCGCTTCAACCATTCCAGAATATCTTCGTGAAAAAAATCCATCAATATTTGATTACATTATCATAATTTTACTAACATAATAACGGAAGGTATTACATAAACAGTAGCCTATTAAACTAAGCTCGGAACCCGCACGTGCTTAGTATAATAACAAAGAATACGAGCCGTATAATTATTTATCGGTCGGTAACCGGAAAACATTGCGCGCCATTCGGTTATAATTTTCAGAAATTGAATTCTACCTAATGTTTGCAATTTGTATAATAATGAATGATTATGATACGATTAAAGTTTCGCTTCTGGTAGGGCCGAACTGAATTCGTTTTTCGAAGCATTTAAAGGGTTAACGATTTCCTTTTGGAGATTATGCAAAGGAGTTAGGTACAGCGCTATCGAACTCGTTTTGAACGGTGCAATTATAATTTGTGATTAAATTTTAATATTGAAAATACTGCTCCTGAAATAAAACTGTGTTTTTTCGAATTTAATCGCGGTTTATCTTTGATTTTGGAATTAAAAAATCAATAGCAAAAGCAATAACATTCGATTTTTTTCCTTGTGTATATTGACGTAAATTTAGGAAGTGAACAATCCTACTCCTGCTAATATAATAGATAAATACGAGATTTGTTTTTTATTATATTGAAATACATACATTCTCATAGCTAAACATCTAATTTTCGCTTGTATTATTTTAGTAGGTAGTGGTATGACTACAAGAGTGCTCCATTTGTAGCTTATACTTTATCAATCTATATTCATATTATCCGCCTGATCCCTTGCAGGCTAGGCAACGAGTATAAATTTGCAAAAGGTTCTTCAACCTCTCTAAATCCTATGCTTTATAACTTATATTTTTTCATAAGTATCACCATCATCAGCTATATTACATCCACCCCTGGACAGATGCATCTCCTCAAAGATCGCCAAATTCACAAATTTTGATTTTTTTCAGTTTATAATCTGCCAAATTTCACGCATTACATTATTTCGTACATAACATAAATACGTTCCACTGTTTAGACGTGTTTAAGTAACCGACTACAAACCAACCAAAATATAAATTTAGCAACATATTATTTATTAAGACCATGAAAAAAATGGTATTAGATCCAAAACAAAAGTATGCAAGACATTTTAATAACTGACCCAACGACATAAGTCACAAAGACAGAATCAAAAAAGTGTGTATTTACCTTAAAGTACCAACACAGGCGCTACTCTACTCTTACTAAAGACATCTTCATTACAGCCTTTCGAAATAACGTTTAATTTAACTAAATAAATTCTCGAGGAAGTTCATTTAGTCGAAGGAATCCGATTCGAAATGGCGAGCGCCCCATTCCATATGAAAAGCCTTTTAATTACCGTTTCTTCGGTGCACTGGAACCGACGCTATTAGACAACAAAGGGAATCGATTATTTGCACAAACGTCCATTGTTCTTGGCTATAATTAATATTCCATACGCACATAGATATGGTTGTCTTGGAAGCTTAATATCGGATGGCATATGGAAGAAGAGTCTAAGAAACTAATTATTTCCTGGTCTACAAGAATTGGTTCAAAAACTTGCGATGAAAACTTTAAAAAAGTCTATTTATTATGCTTTATTATGCTATATTGAGTTCTTAGATTTACGCGAATATTACACATGAAATAAAACTATTTTACGGAATTTATCGTGGTTTTTTTTTTTTATTTTTAGTTCCCGTCGTTTCGAGTGCTTTGCAGCACCCATGGTCACGGGAGGGACTGAGGTGTTAGACGTCCAATAGGCATAGTTGTTCCGGGGTACCCTCAAACTTCTTAATTATTTTTGTTGTTGTTGGTCCGATCTACGCAGAATAAGCTCAAGGTGTCTTGAGGTCTTGCAGTGTTATGCTTGGTTTTGGATTTGATTATATTAATTACCGGATCCCAAGACGATGGAAGCACCCAGCCATCTTCTCTATTGAAATTAGGATGTTTTTTAATTTCAATAGCCTCGCGAACCATCCTTGGTAGGAATCGGTGTTCTTTCACGAGGATTTGTGGTCTATCAAATCGGATGTTATGGCGGGTGCGGTCAAGGACATGTTCACAGACTGCAGACTTCTTTGAGCGACGGTGTTTTAGGTCAGCTATGTGTTCTTTAACCCGGGTTTTTACCGGTCTTGTTGTTTGTCCTATATAAGAGAGACCACATTCACAATCAAGCTTGTAAACTCCTGCATCTTGTAGAGGGATCTGATACTTGACAGATGGTAAAAATTGACTGATCTTCTTCGGCGGCTTATAAAATGTTTTAATCGAAGCACGCTTCAAGATGTAGCCAATCTTGTCCGTGACTCCTCTCATGTAAGGTAGTACAGCAGGGAGACGCTCAACTGTGGCTGGTTTCACTCGGTCACTGTGACGTTGGCATGGGACTCTAAGCTTATTGTCGTGCAGGACTTGCTTGACATGTTGAAGCTCGGCAGCCAGATGTTTCTTGTCACAGATCCCTTGTGCTCTCTGAAACAAAGATTTACCCACGGTAGCTAACTGTGTTGGATGGTGGTGAGATTCACCGTTTAAGTACCTATCAGTATGGGTCTTTTTACGATAAACCGTATGGCTTAAGGTGTTGTTGGGGTTACGGATTACTAACATATCTAGGAAAGCTAGGGAATTGTTTGCCTCCAACTCCATTGTAAACTGAATTTTAGGGTTAATGGAGTTAAGATGATTTAGGAATACATGAATTTTGTCAGATCGTAATATTGTGAAAGTATCATCTACGTACCGCTTGTAGAAACTTGGCTTTACAGGTGAGGTACGAAGGGCTGTCTCCTCAAAGTCTTCCTTGAATATATCGGCAACAATGGGAGATACAGGGGAGCCCATCGCCACGCCATCTACTTGCTTGTAGAACTGCTCCTTTCACAATAAGTAGCCAGATGTAAGGCAATGTCTCAATAGTTCTGAGTATTCCGCTGGCATGTTATTCTCCGCTAATTTCCTTTCTACAATTTCGACACAGTTCTGTACAGGTAGGCATGTGAATAGTGACTGGACATCGAAACTGACCATAGTTTCATTGTCAGTAAGATGTAGATTTTTGATCTCACTAGCAAAATGGTATGAATCCTTAACATGTGCTCTGGTGTGTCCTTTGAGTGCCAAGAGCACTTTCGCTACGTGCTGAGCCAATCTGTAGGTTGGTGTGTCGATTTGGCTAACGATTGGACGTAGGGGAGCATTCGGTTTATGAATTTTTGGGAGCCCATACAGCTGTGGCGGTTTTGCGCACGAAGGTATTAGCGATTTGACGTCCAGATTCAATGTTTCGGAGTACTTCTTTATTAAATCACTCGTTTGTTTTAATATATTGGTGGTTGGGTCTGTCTTGACCTTTTTGTATGTATTTTCATCCGATAAAAGTTCTTGTATTTTGACATTGTAATCTGACGTATCCATAATGACCGTAGCATTTCCTTTATCCGCGAAACGTCGGGAACTAAAAATAAAAAAAAAATAAACCGCGATAAAATCCGTAAAATAGTTTTATTTCATCTTTATTATGCTTTTAAGAGGATTAGTGTCTCAAAAAATTCTACTTACAACATATATAAAATAATAATATTAACCCTGTTAGGAAACTATCCCACTATTGGGCATGGGCCGCCTTTCAAACTGAGAGGGTTTTGGCCATAGTCCACCACGCTGGCCCAGTGCGGGTTGGCGAACTTCACACATCTTTGAGAAACTCTCGGGCATGTAGGTTTCCTCACGATGTTTTCCTTCACCGTTAAAGCAAGTAATAGTTAATTTTTAATAAGCACATGTTTTCGAAAAGACAGAGGTGCTTGCCTGGGTTTGAATTCGAGACCTCTGATTTTGGAGTCCAAGGGTCTGACCACTAGGCTATCGCTGCTAGCATATTATGCAAATGTTTAAATGTTTGGTAATCAATCACGTCTAAACGGCTGACCGGATTTAGAATAAATAGACAAGGTGGCAATATGACTACATGGAATTATATATTACCTGCACACATCTACTTTTGCGTCTCTATTTAACTTTTGTACAGCACTACTACAATAATATGACTGTTTTGCATTAAAACAAAACAGGTATTATATGTTGGAGAAAACGCACAGCATAGAGTGAAGAAAGCACAATTAAATCGTTCGAAATATCGAGAATATGCGCTACATGTGTCATATTTCCAGCAATATATGTCAAAATTCTGTCATCACAGGGCGCGTTAATACAATTCCCGCCACTTTAACTGACAAGTGACATTAGATCTTCATCACCAGCAAGCTCCTTGAGCCTATGCTGTGCGTTTTCTCCAACATATAATACCTGTTTTGTTTTATTGCAAAACAGTCATATTATATGTCTTCAAAAACGCACAGCATAGAGTGAAGATTTGTTTGGTATCTGATGGTGAGCAGAATTGACATAGATTTCGTCAGATAATGAATGTCCATGAGATGCTAATGTGAACTATTAATGTTAAGAATATTATGGATCTATTTCTAATAAAAGTCCATATAATCAAGTGACTTGTTTTTTTTTTTTTTTTAATTCATTTTGTGATCAAATCAAATCGTTTTCCATAAATACATCAATTAGCTGAAAAATTTAAATTACTATCTTATATACTATAATAAGTTGTAATAATATAGTTAGATATGAACTTCTTACAAAGAGTGAATGGTAATTATTATATAAAATTTACAAAAGGCTCTTTCTTTCTTCAATTAGATTGTAAAACAAGAAGTCAGAACCTCTTTTAATCATGTTGAAGTTATTTTCAACATGTAGGATATGTAGATAGTAAAGCAGAGTCAGATTATAAAACAAAATTAGTGCTTCTTATTAAACGAAATAAGGTTGGGATTAGTTTTTAATATCTAGAGGGTAGACAGAACCTCTTTAGTCAAGTTGAGGGTGTTATGACCAATATGCATAATTATGTATGTAGTCATACATAATTATGAATACATAATAATTATTCTTAAAATGTGTAACACTGAGATCAATGACAATAAATATAATGTCTATTAATCCTAATAATATTAGGGATAAAGCAGTTTTTAAATTTTTTATATAGACATGGAATAACTGCTAGGTCTATCAACTTTGCGCTAAAAGTATTTTGAGGTATCTGAACATTTCCAAAGCCCTCTGCCCAGGATATCTTCAATAAGTCTATTGTCTGGTCACACCTAGTGTCACAGTTAAACAGACGCTTTTGATGCGTCGACGTTAGCTTTCTGAAGCTTGAATGTACCTAACCTGCTTTCATGGTTTGGAAGGCTGGTTTTATTGCTCCTATGATAGAGATGAAGTCTGATAAGCCCTACTTATTCTCTTTGTTTTTGTTACATTTAATTTCTGTAGCTTTAGTGAGTTTTCTTATGTGATTTACTGGGTAGATATGACGGTCCCTATGTTGTAAAAGGTGCCAGCCTGCTTGTCTTTGGCCTTGTCTTGATTTCCAGAAGTTATTGTATTGTCAGTCTCTGTGAAGTTGTTCTCTGAAAGATTCAGAAGGGTTAGTTGAGCGGTTTGCAGCCCGCAATAATAATAAAATTAACACTGTTCTTCTGCTCTTGTGTTATATAGATTCTGAGCAGGGTAAGGGTCTTAGCCAGTTAAATAGTATTTTGTAACTCTGTCTGTCTGTGTAAACTGTTGGAACTCTGTACTCTCTGCCCACCCAGCGAGGAAGCTGGCGTGATGATATAGATAAATAGAAATAGTATATTAATATCCCATATAGGTGGCTTGCGTGGTTGAGGCCTGGAGTATGAGATTGCTCTCAAGACTTGCTAAATGAAGAAGGTTTTAAGGGAGGTCTTTGATGGTTGTCGCATAGTATGTGTGATAGTTTGTTTTCTAGAAAGAGGTAGGCCAGGAATAAGGCTGCATCTCTCCCTTCCCTCCTTAAGGGGGGCCCAGTTAGGTATTTAATCTGCCCCCCCCCCCTCAGCTTTCCAGGCTTGAATGAGTATCTTATCTACTTGTGTTATTGAGGTGTGTTAGGACTCTGGGTATCATGAGGGGGTAACAGCCACATTGTTTAGAATTCCCGTTTTCTGACTGCAAGCATCGCAGAGGGGAGCACATCTTTTTAAGCTGTCTTTCGAATGTAACAATATGAAGTCAGTATGACAGCAGTCTCCTTTGTTGTGAGTAGGTATGCATCTGAGAACTGAGAATTTTGAAGATGTTTACTGCTGTTGTTGGTAGCAGATGCCATTCTGGAATGTAGTCTGCTATAATAACCGCCCATACTACCCACTAGGCAAAGGCCTTCTTTCACAAATCGAGGTGAGAGGTTAGGTCATACTCCACTACGCGGACCCAGTGCGGATTGGTGGAGGCGGGTTTGTGGCCACCTGCTGTTGGATCTTATCAAGCCGCCTATAAGGCTTCCAACTAGGCTTAACGACTACCACACCATGTGGTAGCCGGGACCAACGGCTTAACGTGCCTTCCGAAGCACGGAGACACTTGAATATATAATGCCACAAACGGTCACCCATCTCAGGTCGACCGGGTCGAACGCTGCTTAACCTTGGTTATCGGTACTAACACCGCGGTCGCCCAGCGCTACGAGCGGTTGAGGCGGCGGTCTGTTATACCATTAAATTTTCCCGGCAGGTGATTTGCCATCATACATATGTTTCGTGAGTTGTATAGGTCCCACAGTCTCGTTGTTAGTTCCAGCAGTCTGATAGACCGGGTGCTGCCTTGATTACAGATGTGAGCAAGCAGTGTTCTATTGTCTGATTGGACCAGAATATGGTGTTTTTCAGTAAAGCACCATGTGGCTTGGCTATGGTGAAAACAGCATAAATTTCTTTTAGGTTTGTTATTGGTTGTTTAGGTATGCTTTCCAGCCCGCATCCGCTGCGTCAGTTGTCAAGAAATGTGTTATTTCTCTCGAAATGGGGTTGGCCTGCAGTTTGCTGCCTCCAACCACCACTTTACATCCTGGCGTATGTTTAAGCACAGTTCTATTTTCTGGCCTCTTTGGGTAAACTTTTCAGAGAGAGTTGTGCTCTGCGACAGTATAACCTGGGTGACCACATGTTTGGCAAAGTATAACATGCCCATCACATTATAAAGCTCCTCCGGTGAGCATTGGTTTAGTTTAAAGTCCTTATCAGAAAGCTTTTATTTTGAGAACCTTGTTTTGGTGAGGCTATTGTTTGGTTTGGAGTGTTCTACATCAGGCCTCGGTATTCCACCGGTGGGTCTAAGTGCTTGAGTTTTGATGGTGTACGTGTCAGCCCAGGGTCTCCAAGACGGCGAGTGTCTCCGCGACCTGCGCCATTAGTTTGTCCATGCTCTGGTAGCCCAGTAGGTACCAGTTGTCTAAGAATACTAGGAGACGAAGCCACGGTTTCGAAAGGTCTCCATGCCACGGTTTCGAAGGGTTTCCGCAACCCAGTTCAAAACCGTTGCGAATGTATGGGGCGCTCATGACAGGCCCAATGGTAGGGTGGTCAGTTGCAGAATCTCTCTATTGTAGATTATGCATATAAATCATCTGTTGTTTCCGCAACACACAGGTGTAGGTATGCCTGATGAAGATTCATTTTCACCGACCAGTCCTTGGGTTCAAGAAGGTTGATTATGTCTTGATGTGATATTAGTTGGAAGTGTTTTTTGTAATAATGAAAGCATTTATTGTCCTGATGTCAAAGATTGGTCAGTCAATTAGAGGGGTATGGCAAGTAAGTGCTACTTTTTTTTTTTTTTTTTTTTATTATTATCAAAAAGTAGCTAGTAGCTGGCTTGGCTGAATTTAATAATGAATTGATTGGCCTTCAAGTTGAACCAAACTTTTCCAGGCTTGTCATGCTTGTTTTGTGTTCGCGTATGAGGTATCTCAATTGTGATGTTGGTAAAAGGGCTCGGCCCTTGTGCTGTTAAAGTTACTTTGCATTTTGGGTAAGCTGGTGTATATAGCTAGATCTGAGAACCTACTAGAGATTGAATAATAGGCTGTAGTGCATTTCTATCAAGCAGATATTCAGAACTAAGTGGAATGATGTAGTCCTTTTAAGTTTCTGGTTACCTATTTGTTTGAGGGTGCGGTTCAGCTGATCTCATTGCATTTGAAATGTTTTTCACAGACAATTTGCATTGTGGTTGTTCAGTTTTTTATTGAAACTTGGTGAGCTAGGTACAAAACCTTATGAGGCTTGTCCAAAAAAAGATTGTGTGCAACTGTTTTGAATTGGTACACAGACCTGCAAGTAGGGTCTCTGTTGGGGTCAAATAAACCATGATTTTATTGAAGTAGCATAGCACTCCTGATGCCATTGCCACTCTATGCCATTTTCTCCAGGGAATGTCGAATTGTTGCAATATTTAATTCAGCAAAACATTGTTTATTGCTGTTTTAGTCTGTGTAGGCCTACCCTATGTTCGCACGAGCGCTCCCTCAATGCGCGTTAGTAGTGTTTGAATTAAATAAATAGCGAACCATATATATAAATATAGATATTTAAAGCGCTGTACATTTCTTCAGCATCTCGCTTGAAGAAAAAAGCGTAGGCCTGTAAGGTATCGCTCCCAGTTATTAATTAACGACATGCCGATCAGTTTCAACTATTTGTACTTGCGTTTACGGAATAAAGTACGAAAACGCTTACTTGGTAAGGGTGATGCTGGTCCTTCCTCAAACTCGAGGATGAGGAGATACCTTCCGATGTCCCCGAACTCGGAATCAAGATATGTTCTCCCTCCGGAGCAGCATCTCGCCCCGGCGTTCTGATTCGTTACCTGTTGGCTCCATTTTCCACAAAAGAAGAAACAATGCTGTGCTTGAGGAGAAAAAATATCACCAACACTCATTTAACACTTTAGAGTTGGCTTTGACACGGTGTTTTAGTGAGTAGAATAAAATTTCTCGGCTTTTTTATATTGGAAGAGAAAAGTTTTCGTGCACTATGAACGATTTAAAAGATGCTAATGTCACTTGTCAGTTAAAGTGGCGGGAATTGTATTAACGCGCCCTGTGATGACAGAATTTTGACATATATTGCTGGAAATATGACACATGTAGCGCATATTCTCGATATTTCGAACGATTTAATTGTGCTTTCTTCACTCTATGCTGTGCGTTTTTGAAGACATATAATAACCCATTTTTATAGTTTAACTTTTACCAAATTAAGTTTAAGCAAATATTATTTGCTTAAACTTAATACGGCGTTTCTCTACGTGATCGAATCAGGAATGAAGAGATTCGTAGAAGAACCAAGGTCACCGACATAGCCGTTAAGATTAGCAAGCTGAAGTGGCAATGGGCGGGCCACATAGCGCGAAGATCGGACGGGCGTTGGGGCAGAAAGATTCTAGAGTGGAGACCACGTATTGGCAAGCGCAGCGTGGGACGACCACCTGCCAGATAGACCGACGATCTTGTGAAAATCGCAGGAAGTCGTTGGATGCAGGTGGCATCGGACCGGTTACGCTGGAAAGCGATTGGGGAGGCCTATGTTCAGCAGTGGACAAGTATAGGCTGAGATGATGATGATGATGAAATATTATTTACACTAAAACTACGTTAAGTTCTTAAAAATCGTATAAATATCTTCAATGAATGATAGTTTGGCACCGACAACCAAATGAATAGCTGTTGAATCACACTTCCTTACTAACCAAACCACAAACCTGACAGAAACAAATATTTGTAGTTGGGCGGGGATCGAACTCGCGCCTAATCGACTACGTGGGCGGTGCGGCTTAAACTCTTAACTGTTGGACCAACTCGTCATCTAATTTAGTTGAGGTATGATCCTCCTTCCTAAAGTATAATTCAGTCGAATTCAGTTCGTAATCTCATATCATTAGCCATTAACATTAGCAAACAATCTTTGATATTATCAATCTTGACGTAAGGTAAGAGTCCTCTTCAAGAAATTCTAAGTGGGTTCCACTTGTAACTGCGCCGTCGCACTCCCAGCGAATTGAGTAATTTCCATAAAATTACGCTCGTACGCTCCGTATAATGTACTAATTACAAGATACATACTTTAACGTCGTTAATTGTAAACGTATTTGAGAAGAGCTTGTTGAGCGATCCGAGGGCTTAGCACAAAAAGATTGATGTTAGCGTGACGCTAGTGTTTAAGCGTGTTGTCACGTTTGCGTTTATTAGGTAAATGTGTAGTGTGATAAGAATGGCATATCAACTCGCCAGCGTCAACCTGACGTCAGTCTTTCCGTACAAAGCCCTCTGGAATTAAAGCGATGGGTGCGATGCTTCGGGACGCAATTGTACTGTAATTTTGTTAGGCTAATTACACGTGTAATATGCTGTCAACGATATACATATTACGTAGGTATGTGAATTAAAAACATTGTCAGTTAAATATTTATGGCATTATGTATACAATATTACAAAGAGATTTATAGAGAGAGGAGGATAAATTCGCCCAGCAGTGTGGTTGCGGTGTGTGGCGCCAACTCCTTAAGTCGCGCCACCGTCGCGCTCCCGTCGCGATGCATCGGCTATGGGGCAAAACCTTTAGGCAGTCAGTTGCGGAAGACGGGTGAACTTTTATTACGCGGTGTAAAATCATATTAGTTAAAAATGTACGTGGGAATAAGTATGCATGTGAGTTTTAAAATTATCTATCTATCTATATCATCACCCCAGATTCTTTCAAAAAATATAGAAACAGAAAAATATTTTTTGCAGTTTGTTTCGATTTCCATTTATTTATGGGGTCATCATCATCATCATCATCTCAGCCTATACTTGTCCACTGCTGAACATAGGCCTCCCCAATCGCTTTCCAGCGTAACCGGTCCGATGCCACCTGCATCCAACGACTTCCTGCGATTTTCACAAGATCGTCGGTCCATCTGGCAGGCGGTCGTCCCACGCTGCGCTTGCCAATACGTGGTCTCCACTCTAGAATCTTTTTGCCCCAACGCCCGTCCGATCTACGCGCTATGTGGCCCGCCCATTGCCACTTCAGCTTGCTAATCTTAACGGCTATGTCGGTGACCTTGGTTCTTCTACGAATCTCCTCATTCCTGATTCGATCGCGTAGAGAAACGCCGAGCATAGCTCTCTCCATAGCTCGCTGAGCAACTCTGAGCTTTTTTATGAGACCTATTGTAAGAGACCACGTCTCTGATCCATATATCATCACTGGTAACACACATTGACTAAAAACTTTAGTCTTAAGGCACTGAGGTATTTTGGATGAGAAGATGTTGCGCAGTTTCCCGAACGCTGCCCAGCCGAGTTGGATTCGTCGATTGACCTCTCTCTCAAAGTTGGACCTACCTAACCGGACTACCTGTCCCAGGTAAATGTATTCGTCGACAACTTCAAAAGTAGAGTTCCCAACGGTGAGTGCGGTGGGTACGACATGGACTTTAGACATTATTTTCGTTTTGTCCATGTTCATTTTAAGACCCACTTGTTGAGATACTCTGTTGAGGTCACCGAGCATTCGTCCTAGATCTTCCAGCGACTCCGCCACGACCACAATGTCGTCGGCAAATCGAAGGTGAGTGATGTATTCGCCATTGATGTTGATGCCAAGTCCTTGCCATTCCAAGAGCTTGAAGGCGTCCTCTAAGGTGGCCGTAAACAGTTTCGGAGAAATGACGTCTCCCTGCCTTACTCCTCTTTTTATGGGGATCGCCTTCGTGCACTGCCCCTGTACTCGGACTGACATGGTGGCGTTATTATACAAGCACTTCAACACTTCAATGTACCGATAGTCAATGCGGCATCGCTGGAGAGATCTAAGAACCGCCCAAGTCTCGATCGAATCGAAGGCTTTCTCATAGTCCACAAACGCCAAGCATAGTGGCCGATTATACTCCTCGGTCTTCTGTATAATCTGCCGCAGCGTATGTATGTGGTCTATGGTACTAAAGCCTTTCCGGAAACCGGCTTGTTCGGGAGGCTGGAAGTCATCAAGCCTGCGTTCGAGACGATTCGTGATGACTCTCGAAAACAACTTATAAACATGGCTCAGCAGTGTGATGGGCCTATAGTTCTTCAGTAAAGTGTTATCACCTTTCTTGAAAAAGAGTACCACCACACCCCTGTTCCACGCTTCCGGCGTTTTTCCTTCGAGCAAGACGGAATTAAACAGCCTCTGAAGGACTTTAAGTACCGGCGATCCGCCCGCTTTCAGAAGCTCTGCGGTAATTCCGTCTTCACCCGGCGCTTTGTTGTTTTTAAGGTGTTTGAGAGCCATCCCAATCTCGCACAGGCTGATGTCCGGGATATCTTCAGTGTAGTGTCGGGTTAGCTTGGCTCTTGGGTCTTTTACCAAGTCAACATCAGGTTCAGCTACTGAGGTATACAACTGCCCATAGAACCTCTCTATCTCCCTGAGCACCTCTGACCTATTCGACGTTACGTTTCCGTCCTCCGTCTTCAGCTTCGTCAACTGGCTTTGCCCAATAGACGCGTCTCTTGCAAACACTTTGGAGCCCTTGTTCTGCTCTATGGTCTCCTCAATACGTCTTGTATTGAAGGACCGTAAATCGTGTCGCAAGGACTTCAATATCTGTCCATTGAGCTGCCTATAGGACTTAGCATCATCGGAGGTTTGGAGTGTCATGGTACGTCGCTCAGCCATAAGGTTTCGGGTGTAGTCAGATAGCTTTTGAGGCCTATTTTTACGGTGGGGCTTAAAATGCTTGGACCCGACCGTATGGACAGTCTCTACCAACCTATTGTTGATTTCGTCCACTGATGCGCTGCTGTCTAGCAATTCGAAGCGGTTTGACAATTCGAGTTGAAAGTTCTCGGGGTTTTGGATATGTGCATTACAAGGTCGGAGCGTAGACTTCATCAGACGCGATCTTTCCATTTTGACATTAATATTTAATGTGCCTCTGACCATTCGGTGATCACTGCCGGTTTTTACCCTGTGAATCACGGAGACATCATTAAATATTTGTCGCTTGGTGCTCATGATGAAGTCTATCTCATTTTTTGTGGAACCATCAGGGCTCATCCAGGTCCATTTCCTATGAGGCGGCTTCCGGAAGAAAGAGTTCATCATAAAGAGTCCCTCCTTCTCCAGATATTCGGCCAGCCTCTGACCCCTGGGGTTGCGTTGCCCATATCCAAATTGCCCCACTCTCAATTCATCATCGCCCCGTTTGCCCAGCCGCGCATTGAAGTCACCCATAACCACTGTAAAGTGTGCTTTGGAAGTATGTATGGCTCTACTAATGTCCTCATACATTACTTCGACGTCCTCATCTGAGTATGCCAAGGTCGGTGCGTAGACCTGTATGACCTTCAGCGAATATCTTTTGGATACTCTGAGTATCAGGTACGCTACCCTGCTCGACACACTAGTGATGGACACAACGTTGTCTATGAGTGACTTGTGGACGATAAATCCGACACCACCTTGGGACTGCTGTTCGCCCTCCCGGTAGTAAAACAAGTTGCCGGATTTTAAGGTTATCGTGTCCTCGCCCTTTCTTCGGACCTCCGATAAACCAACAATATTCCACCGCAACTTGTTTATCTCTTCCTCCAGCTCAACAAGCTTCTCATCTGTCCTTAACGTGCGTGCGTTGTATGTCACCAGGGCCAATTTTCGGTGTTGGTGGTAGCCGAATCTCTGCCGGAGATTCTTAGCACCCCTTGTCCCGTCGTTACCATGGCTGCTACCGTGGCCAGGACGAACAGGACCGCCGGGGACTAGGGGCCTGGTTTTCTTACATTCTTCCATGATTGGGGGTGTTTGCCATACTCGCCACGCTTGGCAGGCGGGTTGGCGAGCGCAGTTATTGGTCGTCGAAGTGCTAAGGGAACGCTGCTGCCCATTCCCTAGTTTTCCCTTAGTCGCCTTGTACGACACCCAATGGGATGAGATGGGTTGGTCCTATTCTAAGCCGGGAACCACGCGGCGGCATTTATGGGGTACATTTTAAAAAACTGGCTGGTGTAAAGCAAATAACCGTTTCGAAACCAGTTTAACCTGAGCAAAGACCTAAGATGCCATAATTTTACAAAATCATAAATTAGCAGTCGGATGAAATAGTATTTTTTTTGTTACTAAACCAAAAAATTCGCTTCCAAATTCAGTAGGCATCACCCAAAAACTTGGTTGATTAAACTCCGAAACGTTACCAAAACCTAAGCAGTAGGTAATCAAGTGACTTTGATCCTCAAAAATATTGGATTTTCCAAAAGGATCGGACGCGTGGGTGCCTCGCTTCTAATTTGTAGGCTAACGATTTGCAAATTAGTCGACCCAGCGGAAGATTGATACGAATAGGCTGGGAACTTCAAGGGAAAAGAATTCTCTTTTATTCCGTCCGATTTATGTGTACGGATTAAGGCATCAATGAGTGGGTTCGACGGATTCCGTATATATCGGAGCGATATCTTTTTATTAGATTGATTTGTTTTTGTTTATTCGACACTCGATGTGTCATTACGGTTTGCGTTCGAATGCTGTGATGGAATCTTATTGCCTTATGCCCGCTTGCACTAACTAGGGTTGACTAACTCAAAGCTATGACGTTAAGTTGAAGGCAATTTAGCGTTATAACCTCGAGTTAATATATAACGCTAACCCTGGACGGGGAAGTAGGCCTTAGCTACAGTGAATTGTTTTGAATATTTATGGTTGAAATTTTGAGTAACTAGTAATTAATTTGACGTAACGTAGATTTTAAAAATTTCAATTTAATCATGTTTTTGACTTTTGTTTGTGTAAATAAGTATAAATGACAGAAAGAAAAAATATAAAACCTTTAAGTTGTGGGAGCTGTGTCAGTAAAAATGCCACAACCATTTTAGCGGTAACATTGTTCTGAAAGAGAATCGCAAGGGGTCTAACCATAGAGGTAGGTTTAAAAACATAGAGGGATTATAAACGCAGTTCAACTGTACACTTTTTCTGGACACTTGGTACCATTTAGGTAACCAATGTAAAAATCGTTTTTTCTACATGGAATGTTCATTCGTTGTTTCGAACTTCTTTTTTATTTAAAATTTATGACTTGTCGTTTTGACGTAGGCTCCACGCAAATTTATCAGTTAATATTTGTTTTTTTTTTTTTTTAAAAACGTAGCCCCACACTAGGATTTATTCCTGTGTCGTGGGTGCGTTTACAAACATGATTCACAAACAAATACCCAGACCGGAACAAATAATTGTGGATCACACAAAGATTTGTCCCGTGCGGGAATCGAACCCGCGACTATTCGACACAGTGGGCGGAGCAGCTCAAGCTCTTAACCACTGCGCTAAATCGTCCGTTTGTCTAGTGACTGTGTTCTCGGAGACTTTTAATTTGTTTTCAATTAATAAATTTGTTTTCAATTAATAAAAAGGTATATAATTACAATGTTTATTAAAACATGGTGCCACACAACTAAAATAGCGTGCTTTATATTGGAATGCAAATATTATTGATCTAGAAAAGCAGATGAAGCTAAATTACGTAAGCGTCGGCCGGTGACTTGGTTTTGTTGTTGTTAATATAAAATGTTTTTTTCTAAAAAATATGTAACTAGTTTGAAGATCCATAATAACTACACCAGATTGACTGTTTTCCTTGAGCATAAATTATTAGATTTCGATAGAATCTTAAAAATCGTATTCCCAAAGAGATTAGTCATAATTATGTGAAAATTTACATCTATATCAATAGCATTATCGAAAATTGGTACTTGTATAATTGGTAATTATTAATTAATATAACGCATATTTTATGCCTACAGATATTGCAGCCTAAATAAATAGTGATTTTATGCAATACTAAGAGAACATTATAACTCAGTATAGTTGCATCTTTTTCAAACATTTTACAAAAGAGTGCTTCAATGTTGGACTCAAATAGCGAACATTACAACCAGTAGCAGTTTCAATGTAAAATTAACTTCAATTTGTTCTCTTCAAAATAAATGATACTTTCTGCAGTAGGTTTTTTCGTATATATTTTGTTCGCGCTTATTGCAATAAATCAAAACATTATGAAAGGTTCAATTTTATTTTTAAAAGATTTTATTTAACTTACAATGTTTGTATGTCTATTTGTCTGTCTTTCCGATTCAAATCTTAAGATCCATTTTTCAAGCACAGTATGCCAAATTTTGCATTTTGATGGGCATCCGATTCAACAAAATTTGGCATACGTATGTAAGTAAGTCCGATGACATTGCAATAATATGGTACCATAGAGCTGGTCTGATGATAGAGTCGGATGGTGGGTATAGGAACATGTAAACTATACAACGTAACCCCCTCATATTTCATCATCATCATCATCATCTCAGCCTATACTTGTCCACTGCTGAACATAGGCCTCCCCAATCGCTTTCCAGCGTAACCGGTCCGATGCCACCTGCATCCAACGACTTCCTGCGATTTTCACAAGATCGTCGGTCCATCTGGCAGGTGGTCGTCCCACGCTGCGCTTGCCAATACGTGGTCTCCACTCTAGAATGTTTCTGCCCCAACGCCCGTCCGATCTTCGCGCTATGTGGCCCGCCCATTGCCACTTCAGCTTGCTAATCTTAAGGGCTATGTCGGTGACCTTGGCCCTCATATTTAGGCTGGTTAAATTGGCGTCAAGAAGTACTATATAACCAGATAGCGTTCAGGGTCTGATGATGAAGCCGAAAGATGGCCAATGGAAGCACACAAGTACTCAATATAACCCTCCCGTGTTTGGGTTCGATGGATTTGTCTTGACGAGTACTCAACACCCGGATGGTGTCCAGGGTCTCATGTTGGAGGCGAAGGGTGACCAATATAACTACTCAACACAAAACCTTGAAGTGTTGAGGCTCGTTACATTTGTCTTGACGTGTACCATAGTACTTGTCGGTCTCCGTTGTGTTTTTGCTATAAAAGCTTGTTTTAAAAAGTTATTTTTAAATTAAAACTATTATATAATGAATGTCAAGATTCTTTAGATCGTCAATAGCTAGATATAATTACTATTATTACTACAAAACTAAGTTACGCATCTATAAGATACAGCGATATTTTGTATTGTAAAAAATATTTTAATCTTCAGCTTATATACAAATGCAGTTATATGGGAAAGTACTAATACTACATCTATGGGAAAACATAACTAAGGTATATGGTCTTTGTCATTAATGTCAAAAAAAATGTACAA
The DNA here is from genome assembly GCA_905147815.2 of Phalera bucephala. Lineage (NCBI taxonomy): Eukaryota > Metazoa > Arthropoda > Insecta > Lepidoptera > Notodontidae > Phalera > Phalera bucephala. The sequence goes on from LR990621.1 coordinate 19,944,043, forward strand.
GGGTGTAACTGGTAACGATAGTTTGTGCTCTTTGTTATCACTGACATGACATAAGTGTAAGCAGTGCAAATATATAATCTTGTTAATGCTCCCTCTATGCTTCTAGTATCTCTATGGTTCGAACCAAGTAGGAACAAAGATTTTTAAATTGGTTACCTAAATGGTACCCAGTGTGCAAAAAAAGTGTACGGCTGAATTGCGTTTATAATCCTTCTATGTTTTTAAATTCTACCTCTATGGTATAAACAAGTATAAATGCCAGTAAGAAAAAACATAAAACCTTTAAGTTGTGGGAGTTGTTTCAGTAAAAATACCACAACCTTTTTAGCGGTAACATTGTTCTGAAAGAGAATCGCAAGGGGTCTAACGCCATGATAAAGACAGATAGGATGTTTTGAAAAAAAGAGATGGAGTTATAAACTGTTTATATCCACGTATCATTTTCTCTTGGCAAGGTAAAATTACAATATACTGCTAATGAAATTATAGTAAACCCCCAAAACTTCCAACTTTCACAGTTTGATGTGAATGATAAAATGGAGCAAAACCACTTTTGTTAAGTACAATATTTATTAAATTATTAATTAATGGTGTTTATCTAATACAAGATGTATTAAAGGTGTAAAAGTAATAGGTAACTAAATATTATATAGTTATTTTACTCTTCCTATTCTTAACAAACAATACCCGAAATGTGACTTATGGAAATATAAAAGGTCACGGGTACCGAACCAAAACTAACAGGCAATGAATTACATAGAAAACCCCTTATAAATTATTTAGCTCTGCCACAGAGTAAAATCTAGAGTAGGTAAGTAATAAAAGTCCAGCCATTTTGCAACTTATCTTCCTGTCGGATATACACTTTCGTATATCACTTGAGATACGTCATGAAACATCTATTGATAAAGCTGAAAGCTTAGCACGAAAAGACTGACATTAGCGTGACGCTAGCGCGTTGATATGCCATCCCAGTCACACTACGAAGACACTAAATCCACATGAACGTGACAGCGTGATTACTCGCTAGCTTCGGCGATAGCGTCAACCTTTTCGTGCTAAGCCGTCTGATGTCTGGAGTTCGTGAAGTCATAAAAGTATGAAATGCCTTAGTATAATATGTGGAAAATATTTTAAAAACATTTGGTGGGAGACATGTAGGTCTTCTTTACTGATTGTTAATATGTTTGCACCATGTTTTTTGTGTATTTACTAGGCGTATAATATCATTGATTTTTACTATAGATCTATTGAAGGTTTCAATGTTGTTAGAAAATGGCTGGGTGATAATTTTCTAACATTAAACACTAAAAAGACTAAGTAGATCGCATTTAGTGTACGACATCCACCTCCTAACAACTACAGTATTGTCTCTCATGAATGTCCTACGGATATTAAATGCTCATGTATGTCCATGGAACGAGTAGATCATATCAAATATCTGGGAGTTACAATTGACAGTCACCTTAATTTTAAGGAACATATAAAAAAACCTGTGCTCCCGTGTAAGTAAATTTATTTATGTTTTTAAGACCCTTCTACATATCGTTGATCCTCGTCTTTTGAAACAAATTTATTTCGCATTATGTCAGTCAGTACTAACATATTGCATTAGAAGCTAGGGAGGCGCTCCAAAAACGTATATGAAAAATATTGAGGTAGCCCAACGTGCAGTCCTCAAAATAATGACCTTTAAACCCATATTATTTCCGTCTTTACAATTATACGAGGCCTGTAACGTGCTTACTGTACGTCGGCTATTTATTCAGAGTATCCTACTAAAGCAACATTGCGACATCTCGTTTGATACAAACGTTCTATCAAAACGCAGAAAATATACTGTATGTATACAGAAACATACTCCAAGAACTTCATTTGTCAGAAGATTTTATACATTTATTGGCCCTTATATATATAATAAAATTAACAAAATAATTAACATATTTCCCTTAAATAAGTACTGCTGCAAGAGAAAAATTCAGAACTATTTGGTTGGTATTTCATATGAAGATACTGAGAAGTTAATTAATATAGAGAACTAGAACACTAGGTCAAACTAGCTATACCATAACCAAATGTACACCTCACCACACACACACATACGCACACACACTTACAGACACACACGCATCCACACACACGCACGCACACACACACACACACACACACACACACATACACACACACTCATACACACACACACACACACACTACTTACACACACAGTCACAGTACAGTTTTATGTTTGTACCTCTTTGATATTGTAAAATAGCAAATAGACCGCCCAATTTTACTGAGGGAAGAGCTGCATTTCGAGATACAGGTTCTCACCTAGTTCGAATGCAGGTGTTCCTATATATTGTAAAACAATAATATTTTGTATCTGTATAAAATGTGTAAACTTGTGTGTCTTATCTATGCTATGTTAAATAAAAAAAGAAAAAAAAGAATATGAAACGCTAGTAATGAAGCAAATTTATGTGCTAACTGTAAATGAAACTACAGCTTACGGGATTTCTCTCTTTATTACGATGACACCAGCTCAAGGATTCCAGTTCAGCGCCCTCTTTTTTCGTTTGTTGTTAAATCTCCGACTTCTCGTGTGTAAATTTTTAAAATAGATATCATATTTCATTATATTAAAGATGCGCTAAATAAACAAGTATACATTTTTAATAGTAATCATAAGTTAGTTAATTCGTACATCGACGCTATCGTGAAGTTTTCAAGTTTATATGCTATCATTTTTATACAACAGATTTACTAAACTCAGATGAACGTGTCAGCACGCTTTCTCAGTAGCATAACGTCAACGTTAACGTCTTCATGCTAAATTCGCAGCCGTTTTGCCAGATTGCATATTATAATAACAGAAATAAAAAATATGCAAATTGACTAGAAATAATATTTATCTGTTTCTTTACTACACACTTAAAAAGTACATAGATTTATATCTAAAAAACAAAAAAATAAAAAATAGATAAAAAATTTATAGAACAATTAACGCAGCTATCATATTTTATAATGCTCGTTTGTCCATAAAAATGTCAGTCCATGAGACTTAACCACCACACGGGCGAGGCGTCGAGACTTATTATTAATTTATAAAACAATATATATAAACACAGTCACGTTTATATTCCCCAATAAATATTGGAAGTGGTGTTCTGTGTACATCCACTTTTCGCGGACGATATGAGGTCCTACATAATAAATGGACCGGGCCTATTGCCATTATGTCGGGCACAATACCAGATTCCAGACTGGTTTTAGAAATTTTTCGGCCGAAAAATTATTTTATCCCGTGTAGGATTCTAACGAAGGACTTCATAATCGCAATTATTTCCCATTAAATCAACGAGGCAGCCATATCTAATCGACTTAAAATAGTAACTCTTTCCATACTAGGTACTTCATAAAAATGCATAGCAAAATTAACGCAGCTATCATATTTTATAATGCTCGTATGTCTATAAAAATGTCAGCCCATGACACTTAAACCACCACACGGGCGAGGCGTCGAGAAATATTAATGAATTAAAAATAATAAACACCGCCTCGCCTATATTCCCCAAACAGTAGTGGCAGAGCTGTTCCGTGTACACTGGTGTACTCTCACTTTTAACTGATGATGTTAGATCCCAAGACCAATGAAATAGAAGGCTAACCTATTGCCATGTAATAGCAAAAAAAATGACAGACTCCCGAATAATACTGAAACTGCTTTGTGTCGAAAAAATATATTTTGTGCTATAGAGGATTTGAACTTTCGACTTCGTAATACCAACGGATATTATTCGCCATTAGATTAACGAGACGGGATATTTAATCGACTAAAAATAGTAAATCTTTCTCTTAATATACTATATCACAAAAATGCATAGCAAAATCAACGCAGCTATCATATTTTATAATACTCGTATGCCCATAAAAATGTCAGTCCATGACACTTACACCACCACACGGACGAGGCGTCGAGAATTATTAATTAATGGTGTTTAACCCGAGTTCCGCAAAACCGGTCTCTCGACAGGTAACTATATCTAACCTAACTGGTACCGTAGTGATGGGAATACTTTAGTAAATTCTATCTTTCTATCTACATCATCACGCCTGATCTCTTGCGGGGTAGTCACGCAGTACATTGGTCTTATACATGCCCGCCGGTTACGAAGACTCTTGACTTGCCATTCAGATAAGACTCGGTGTATTTGGTTATGGTAAGGTAGTCTAGGTCTTTCTTCTTGTTGATAAACTTTATAATAGATCATTTTATAGTATCGCTCAATTGATAGTACCAATATGAGTTAATGGTGTTTATCCCGAGTTCCGGAAAACGGGTCTCTAGACAGGTAACTAAAGCTCACCTAACTGGTACCGTAGTGATGGGAATACTATAGTAAGTGCTAGTTTATTGATAAACTTTTTCTTGTCACGGTATCTCCAAATTTGATAGTATTTAAACTCCAATGATTGCTTGGTAAGTCGAAAGAGGAGACACAAGATCGTCGTAGATGAGTTAGTTCAAATAATTTATTGAATTTGTGAAAAATAGTACCCCTATAAGCTATTTTTATTCACGATGGAGATAAAATAAAAACCTTTATTATACCATAATGAATATGTGGCTGTGAAAATATTATTACGACCTTGTCAATGGATGAGAAACGTGAACGTTGTGCTACTCTTTACCAAAGCGGTATGTAGAGCTGTGAGAAAAATACACTCAACTTTCGTTGAATAATTTTGGTCTATTCGAGGTTATCAATATTTTTAGTGAGACACAGAACTAGCACAGAACAAAAATATTATTGCGTCTTTCTTTTTTATACGGTTCTGATAATTGATAAATGAATATTTGCATACACACAGCCGATGAAACAAATCGAAACATCACTATTCGATATAATGACTACCCGGGAGCCGACTCGTTTGTCATGCTAACTAGCCCACCGCTTAATTATACCCCATCTGTGGCTTGATTGGCGTTTCATTCTGATAATTGTTATCCAATTTTAACTTAATAATTGTGAACAGTAATTTATACAATATCATTACAAATTTTATTGGATACTTAAAAAAATATGTTCGTTACAAAATTTTTGATATTACGTTGAATAACATTTTATGTCTGATTTATGTTTCTTAAATCATTGCTTTATCACGTCTATGAACATTATGAAGTAATAATTCGTGTTTTAATTAAGCTAGAATTGTGAGGAAATGGGTTTCGGTAATCCGAGCATATAAAATAATTTAATGTTATCATAATTAGGATAGGTATATGATTCATGTATTAGGTGAAGAGGAGTATTAAATAAAAAAAAATAATAATAATATATTTTCCGAGTGCATTGGGTACATCCACATTTAACCGACGATATGGGGCCCTCAGGTAACAGGGGGAGACACTATTGCTTGCTACCATACTCGGCACAATTCTAGGCCTTAGACTACTAGTCAAAATATATTTATATAAGAACCACACTTAATCGAACTCAGGTCCTTGTGATTGACAGCCACTCTATCCGCCACTAGCGACCTACTTTGCGATCGACGAGACCGCCAATATTATGTCTTGTTAGTAATAAAATCAACAGTGGCAGATGAACAAAGTTTTGCTGTCTTATCGCATTATAGCGAAATTACCTTGGCAGCATTTCATTATTATAATTTAGAAAAATAAGTACAGCTTTACCGTACCGTACGATTTCTTAGACTAATAATTTTAGAAACTATAGGAATGATAACAAAAAAACATGTTGCAACTGGCTTTATGCGGCGAGAATGGTACGGCGGCAAAATATCATTATTTTAAATAAGAGTTCGAAGTTTAATTATAAATATTTGCAAAACTGTATGAGAAAATTATTATGAAACTTGCACTTGATGAGAAATTTATTATTATAACTTTATTAGTAAAGAAAAGACGTTCACTGCTGGACAAAGGCCTCCACCAAAGATCGCCACAACAACCGGCTTCGTTCTGTACGCATCCATCTTTTACCTGCAACCTTCACCAGGTCATCGGTCCACCTTGTGGGCGGCCTGTTCCTTCCACGTCTTCCGATACGGGGTCGCCACTCGAGAACCTTTCTGCTCCAACGGTCGTCAGTTCTACGAGCGGCGTGCCCCGACCACTGCTACTTGAGTTTGCCAATTCTGAGAGCTATAGGGTTTGGTTCTCCTGTGGACTACTGCTTAAAAGTATAAATCTAACTCAGCAGGGTCAAAAGCAAAAACCTTAAATAATAACACAGATTTTTCACAGTCTTCAGTAAAGCAAATTGAATACATAAATGCAAATTTTCCATCAAGTCCGCTTTTCTAAGTCGTATTGAAGATAGTCTAATTAAAATCGCTATCATTTCGATCAAGTCATGCCATGTTCTCTTACGAGTCTATAAGCAGAGGGGTTAACAAAACAGATCGACGTCAGCGTAACGTTATTGAGAAAGTGTTCGGTCACTTTCGTTATTGTTTACTAAGTGTAGTGTAAAAAGGATGCTATCGACTCGATAGCAATACACTAAAGTCAATCTTTTCGTGTTAAGCCCTCAGATTGACGTTAGCGTAACGTTGTCGAGATAGCGTGCTGTCACCTTTATTTTGCTTAGCAAATTTGTAGGGTGACAAACATGGCGTATCAACTCGATAGTCTAACGTCAGTCTTTTCGTGCTCTCAGGAACGCTATATAACACGCGACACTCAAGATCATCGTAGATTTCAATTTAGGCAGTTAAACAGCGTAATACATTAAATCTTGAACCAACACACTGGTCTGACGTACCTGTGCGTGTGAGCTCAGATGATGAATGGGCTGTAAGTTTCAAGCGTCCGCGATTTTATTGTATTAATATTAATAAAACTACTGCCTCGTTGGTCTGGTGGCAAAGCGCATCGCTTTGTGATCACGAGGTCCTGGGTTCAAATTCTAGGTCGGACAAATGTAGTTTTTCTAACGAAAAATTCCCAGTATGAGTTCGGAGTCTGGAATTGTGCCCGGTATATGGCAATAGGCTCGCCCCCTATTACATGGGACCTAACATCGTCGGCGAAACGTGGGTGTATTCAGTACACCTCTGCCACCCCCTCTGGGGAATATAGGCGTGACGGTGTGTTATCAAATGTAATTTTTATCATTTGTTGCACCAGCAAGGTCTAAAACCGTACAATTGTACATTAACACATACATCATTTCAAGATTGTTTGCCTTACAATACAATTAGTTAAATATTTATTTAATAACGCGAACATCCACTCACATAAATTAACTATAAAAATACGTGTTATAAATCATCCAAATTTTTCATATCTCATTCTCGTTAGTCCACAACTTAGACCATACATACAAACATAGTTCGGAAATAAGCCCGAACTAGCATTGAAATTGGCCCATTGTTGTGAGATCGATCAAGGGCTCGTTTACTAACAAAAGGGATAGGCCCAGTGCCTCGGCTGAGGGCCATTTCAGAGCCTTAACGAGACCTATTGAAAACTAACAATAGCATGGAATCTCGATGAAACCTCAACTTTCGCGTAATAAATGCGTTTTCAATAATAAATCTAAACTATTTATAAGCATAAAACGGCTTACAGAAGTTGTGTTTGTTTGAAAATAAATATAGATTTCTAATAAAAGAAAGAGCTATATAAATACAATGAAAATGAAAACTGATATTAATTAAAAGCAAACATTTAGAGGTTAAGGTGTTATGAACTTAAAGAAAATCTAGTGCTTTCATTTCTACAGGACAAACAACATTGGACAACACAATATGTACTAAGGAACTTAGTCTCACAACTTTTTTCATCGGTATCATAAAAATGTGTTTTTGTTTCACATCATGCACCATTTTAGGCAGGAAGGTTTTCATATCAATAATATTACTAGAAATTATTGTTAAAATTACAATATCCTCCTCGTTCAATAAATATCATGTGGCGAGCCACCAGTGAATTTTTGAGATCAATGGTAGATAAGCATAGTTAATATAAAACAAACAAACATCGACACGACTATGTTCCCCGAGCGGATGTGGCAGAGGTGTACTGTCTACACCCACTTTTCGACGACGATCGACAAAGCCCATTGCCATATACCGGGCACAATTCCAGACTCCGGATTCTCCGGATCTGGGAACTTTGGATAGGAAAACTACATTTGTCCGACCTAGGATTTGAACCCAGGACCTCGTGATTGCAAAGCCCATTATTCGCCACTAAACCAACGAAGCAATCGCAAAAGCATAGCTAATTTCTACATTTTAATACTACTCAAATATAAACTCTCTCAGTACTTTCCTTATTTCACCTTATAAAACATTTCACTTACAGCACTAGAGAGTGTTCCGCCAATGCAAGTGAAATTGAAAGCTTTAAAGGACACCTAACACTATTACCGTGTCAGGTACAACGTCGATGTTCAATATAGTTTTCTTGCAGCCATATTTAAATCTAGAAGCTGTCTAGACGGGTTTGAAATGCGAGCTTTAGTAAGATCTTCTCATAATTTACCTGCCTTTTATTGTATTGAATTTTTGCGGTAAAAATGAGAGGTTGTGTAATAACTTCTTTGATATACTCGTACTTATGATGCAATATATTTTTAAGATTATTATTATTATTAATCTTTTTAGTATTAATATTTAAGTCAAGAGTCTCCGTAACCGGCGAGCGTGTATGAGACGAACTATGAGAGTCGAGGAAGCCAGAGAGGTATGTAAGGAAAGAACCTGTTGGAACTCTGTACTCTCTGCCTACCCCGCAAGGGATCTGGCGTGAGGTTATAGATAGATAGATAGATAGAATATTTAATATAGAGGGTTAGAAAAAACATGTAATATTTGTTAAATTGTATTTGTCAGGGCAGATTTCTTAGAAAGAAAGAAAAAAACGTTTATTTAACCACACACAGATGCATATAAACAAGGGATAACGATGACAAAATACAGTTCTGTATAATTTTGATGTAGTATGTCAGAAATTGTGTGGGGCAACAACATGCTGACGCAGCAGTTTGTTTAGGCACCATAAAAAATATGGCGCAGCACTGGTATTCTGGCAGCACCTATGAAAAAATGACGTTACAGATGACATATCTTCATAAATCAGGCCTACAACCATTTTGGTGCCTGGGATTTTAGGCCTGATTTTAAGTATGTCTTACATGGTGATATCAAAAATGTTACCGGTTTTTTTTTATCAGCTCGAGTTCCCGAGATATAAAAAATAAGTTTTCAGAAAAAAATAATATTTTATTGGTATTAAACATCAAGAAATTGCCTTTTAAGTGATTGTCTAGAATGAGACTGACGTGGGCAATCTCGCATGATTTCCCAGCAATAGTCGGCCATCATATGGGTGTCCCACCTTCCTTGGTATCTATTCTCCATCGTTTTTATGTCTTGGTGGAAACGTTCTCCTTGTTCTTCGCTTAAATTGTGTTGAAATTTATCTAGATGACTATTGAGATAGTGTAATTTTATACTCATCTTACAGCCTAAATTTTTAAAACGAATCAGCATTTCTCGTACTAATTCTACATAGTTATCAGACTTATGATTTCCGAGGCAATTTTGTGCAACTGCTACAAAAGATTTCGACGCAAGCCTTTCCAGATCATTCATAGAAGTCTTAAAATTAGTGGTGTCTTTCATTAACTGACGTATTGGAGGTCCATCAAAGATACCTGCTTTTAGTTTTTCAGTACTTAAACCAGGAAATTTCTGTGAAAGAAACTGAAAACATTGACCATTTCTGTCGAGAGCCTTAACAAACTGTTTTATCAGCCCTAATTTTATATGCAATGGCGGAAGAATGATTTTTGCTCTTGAAACTAAGGGTTCAGTTATAATATTTCTTTCTCCGACAATAAGAGCATCTCTCATAGGCCAAATTTTTGAGTCCAATTGTGTGATTTGGCTCGATTGTCCCAGAGACAAATAAAGCATGGGTATTTAGTATAACCACTCTGTTGACCCAATAAAAATTAACCATCTTCAACTGGACGCAGATCACCCAGCTATGTTCAAAATATTTTATTTTCTGTAAAAGAATTTAAATTACCTCATATTCTTCTTTCACAGATGTTGAGTGAGCAATTGGAACGGGAGCATATTTATTTCCATTATGTAGAAGAACTGCTTTGAGACTTCGTTTACTACTGTCAATAAAGAGACGCCATTCATTGGGCTGATAGATCGTCAAACCCATGAATATCAGCAAACCACTCATATTACAGCAATACACAAAATTTTTATCTGATGAAAAAAAAACTGTAATAAGCGTTGATCACTCGTGCGATATGTAGACACTCGAACGTCTGAGGAAAGGCAATTTTTTTCTTTTAATCTGGACGCTAGTACCTCAGCACGTTACTTAGAAAGATCTAAGTCTCTGATGAGGTCATTAAGCTCATTCTGCGAAAATGGCTTAGGATTTGATGTGTTTCCGCAGTATTGAAAGTCATCATCTACTTGAGAAGAAATAGGTGTTTCAGCTTTTTCCTCCTGAGATTGCTGCACTACCTGATGAAAAGTTGGTATTGGAACATTTTCTGAATGCGGAGTAGGTCTTTGTGCCGAAGAAATATAAGGGTATTTCCATTTACGGCGATTGTTTTTGTTGATGCCCACTATATTATTCATACAAAAGTAACAGTCGTCATAATGATTTTTTATTTCTCGCCATATCATAGGCACTCCAAACTTCAAAGACTTACGTGCCCTTTCTCCCATTATCGCAAATGTTCAACGCATAGTTTACATACACTTGATATACACTATGAGGCGCCAACCTTTTTTTTTTTTTTATAAAAACGTTGCCCCACACTAGGTTTTATTCCTGTATCGTGGGTGCGTTTACAAACATGAAAATTCTCATACACAAATACTCAGACCGGAACAAATAATTGTGGATCACACAGATTTGTCCCGTGCGGTAATCGAACCCGCGACTATTAGACACAGTGGGCGGAGTAGCTTAAGCTCTTAGCGCAGTGGGCGCTAAATCGTCCGTCAAGTTTATCTTGGTGTCGAATTACAATACCGAAATAAGCAAAATACAGACGATTTACAGTGTCTGTTATCGATTTACGCTGATCTTAGTATGTATTAAGCACAAACAACAAAATATATCAGGATTGTTAACACAACATCTGGACGTACTAGCCAAAATGATATAGTAACATAAACTTTATCGATGTTATTGTAATAATGACTATTTACGTAAAAGACCGGCTAAAAAATTAAACGAGGGTAGAAGGTAAAATAGAGCTGATGAGTAAAAATAATGTATGACAATATATTGTACATTACCTACTTTATCGACTATAGGCACAAACAGAGCTGGAACAAAAAAAAAAATTTGTAGGCCTGTGTAGTCATTAAAATAAAAAAATAGCAAATACACAAAGCCTTCTTTCTCTAATATAATCGAAAGATTTTTTGCTCCCCATACGATAACGGGGCCCCTTTTGTATCACTGTGACGTTACCAGGAAGAAGAATAACTATCTATCTATCTATATCATCACGCCAAATCCCTTGCGGGGTAGGCAGAGAGTACAGAGTTCCAACAGGTTCTTTCCTTACATACCTCTCTGGCTTCCTCCACTCTCATAGTTCGTCCTATACACGCTCGCGGGTTACGAAGACTCTTGACTTGTCGTTCAGATAAGACTCGGTTGATTTGGTTGTGCTAAGATAGTCTAGGTCTTCCCCGGTACCTACATCCTTCCAGTTTCACATTGTATATCTGTTTTGTCATTCTTTCTTCTGACATTCTTTTTATACGCCCGAACCAACGGGGCATACCCTTTCTCAACTTTACACCGATACTATCTTTCATAACTACTCGCTTTCTTACTACGCTGTTGCGAATACGGTCGGTCAGCTTCACTCCACACATCTTTCGCAGTGCTCGCATTTCCACCGCATTTCATTCTCCTTCTTAAATACCCAGCTCTCGCTACCATATAGCAGCGTTGGTACAAGAACTCCGTTATGTATGGCCAGCTGCGCCTTTTGGATTAAGTGCCGGCTCACACGTAGCTTTCCCATTGCACCATTTACTCTGTTCCCTGCACTCACTCTTCTCTCTATGTCAGCGGTGTATTTCCCATCCTTACTGAAGGCGAGGCGATCCAAGATATATATAAGTAGAATAACAACATAAAAAAACTAGTTAATATTATTTTGGTATGGATCAATATCATCAGAAAAAGGCTGATCCTTATAATCCACGTAGGGTTATTAAAAGGAAGTTTCATGGGATGAAAATGTTTGGGATATGGTGTAACAAACTTATCAGACTAGGCATGGTTGAAGTTGTGTTTGCGTGTGAGAACATTTGGTTCCTTAAATAAAAAGTTCCTCAGAGCTTGATGCCAAAATCAAAATGTAATACTGAAAGAATACAAACTATAGTAAATATTAATAAAAACTAACTACTAACAAAATATAGGTTAAAAATTATACTCTTACATTATAAATAATTCGCCTACGACACGAATTATATACCAAACATGGATTTCAGTTGTACTGAAAAATATCGCGGTCAGTTCGGCTACTCCGCTTAAAATATGCATGAGTGCCGGGTCAGAATGTCTCGGAGCCCAAATAAAACTATATTTGTTCAATATTGTAGAGCAACGGCCGGCGACGAATAGTTTTTTTTATGATAAAATAAACGGTTAACTGGCTTTTTTTGTTGGGCACTTTGTTTTTGTGTGCACCTGTTTATTTATTTTTATCATGTTTATTCAGTTCTGTCTAGACATTCTCTCGTGTGACACCAGAAGAGAGAATAGCATGTATATGACACAATATGACCACCGTCTTTGGGGTTCTGTTTTGGTCATGCTCCCTATTATGTCTTTGCTTGCGGTGGCTGTTTCGCGGGTCACTTCCTTCCCTCCAATATAGTCGAGGGGGTGATGGCTGTTCCAGTAGTCATACACGTGCACGGGTGCTGCTTATGGAGACTAGTTTTTCTGGAATCTTTAAGACACTTACTTCTTAGAAATAACATCATTAGTCATCATCTCGGTCGTAAGGTTAACTGGAGTTAGATCGTAAACTTTTTAATTGTTACCTAACTATTGTACCTACATATGATTGCAAAAAAATAGAAAAGGAAAAGGGAGAACAGAATTTAAAAAAAAAGACAAGCCCGTTGAGTTTCTTCGCCGGGTCTTCTGAGTGGAGGCTGCAATCTGATCCGGTGGTAGATTAGTAGTTAGATTAAATAAAAAAAAAGAAAATTAACATTTTGTTAGTACAAACCAGGGCTTATATAAAATAAATTATTTGAGTTTATTGTCACCACCATCAGCTGAAAGAAGTTGAAGAAGGAGAAGTTATTCACTTACGATTAATTAAGTTATCGAAACACGTGTCGTTTGATCAAAAGGGACCAGTACCCGTGACTTTTACCGAGTCATCGGTCCACCTTGTGAGGGTCTGACACACTTCACGTCTTCCAGATTGCGGTAAATAACTCAATAAATTTTCTTACCCCCAAGCATTGTCAAGTTTACAAATATCTCCATGGTTTATTTTTCGTAGGTGCGTTTACTAACATGAAAATTTACATACGCAACTACCCAAACTGAAACAAATAATTGTAGGCCACACAAAGATTTGTCCCGTGCGGGAATCGAACGCGCAACCTTTCTACCCAGTGGGCAGGGCAGCTTAAGCTCTTAAACACTGCGCCAAATAGTCCGTCACGCCTGTATTCCCTAAGCTGGCGTGGCAGAGGTGTACTGAGTACACCCACTTTTCGCCCACGATGTTAGATCTCATGTAACAGGGGGCGAACCTATAGCCATAGACCGGGGTCGATTCCAGACTCCGGCTTCATACTGGGTATTTATCTTTAGCAAAACCTCCTTTGTTCAACCTAGGATTTGAACCCAGCACCTCATGATTACAAAGCGATGCGTTTTGCTACTAGACCAACAAGGCAGTCAAATCAAATCAAAGGTTGTTTCTGTATTTTTTATTAAAAATCCACATTAATTACAGCATATGTTTTATATTCATTTGAAGCAATTTCAATAATTTTATGAGTAACAAAAGGAAGTGGTTCAATGACGTGGAAAATCATATGTGCATTAAATAATGTGTGTGATATCGGCTTCATTATATAACAATAACTAGAAAAAGCATAGTACATAATACAGAATATAATATACTCAGAAATCTTGAGGCAGTACATAAAAATTCAATTTTTCCTCTTGTTGTTACAACTAAAATGATGTTTTATGTAATGTATTCAGAACCACGTCTGTTGTCTAATTTTCTAAGTTTGGAAGATCTAAACTATAAAGATTTATAAAATGTATAAAAAGTTTCTTGCGGGAAAAAAATCATTGCTCCAAAACTTCAGAAAGCATTTCCGTGCCGCGCGTTACATTTCCAAATACTAATACACACAAATATCGGGATCGAGGCAATAATTGCTTAAAAGTAAACACAAAAAATTAATTTTTATAGGTCACACATAATAATCGAATCAACCAGCCAGATCGGATTTGTAGCTATTAATATTTTATGGTAGTCAAAATGGTTGAAAGTGCGTTTATTTATATACGAGGTCTTTGGTTCAATCATCGCTCGCATAACAAATTACCAAATCACCTGCTCACCACTATCACATAGATTAAATGTTATGCTATTTGTTGTTATATTGACACTTGCTTAGGGCATATGAGATGATAAAAAATAAGGTAAGAAAACCTACATCTCCGAAAGATAATGCCCAGTTTCCAAATAATGTGATATGATATTGCCTAATAATAGTAATGAGCTCAGCAATTTTCATAGTAGGATTAGGAGCAATATACCTCGACCAAAGGTCGCTGTAGTATACACGCTTCTATTTATTTCAAAGATAATAATAAGCTTTTCTTTATGCTCAATACCACCAGAAGAAATTTTCTATACTATATTTATTCAACATTCTGTTTCAGTTAAAATGCCGTAAAAACAAAAACTCGTAAACTGACGGATCCTGCGCGTATATCTCGGAAAGGACATCGTCCTTCTAGTTGATCGATAACCACGAAATAGTTGTGAGTTGTAGAGGTCATTTAAGATCCTGAATGCTTTATATTAGGTAGGTATCTATTTGGTTCGTTAAAATTGGTATATAACAATAATAAAAATATTGTTATAAAACTATAGATTCGCGCAACAGACAAGCAATTTGGCTTTTGCATCAGGTGTCTTAAGTTTGGTTATAAATCTAAACAATAGGTCTGTCAGTTTCCACAGAATCAACATTTTAGAGTGCGCCAATGGTAATTGATCCAATAATTCAACGATAGTTTATTCGGGGATATCCAGGTTCTTTACTCAAGAGGGCCTAGCCAAGTGGATATTTTTTTCGTTCAGGACAAAGGTGCAGGAAAAAAATACAGACAGAGATACAAATCGCTAAGTTTACGCAAAGCACATAATCAGACGCAAGCTTATAATATCTATGATCCAGCAACAAAAGTCAGACCGTTCTGGCCTGTGAGGTCTGTGCAAAACCATTTGACGTTATGGTAACGTTGGCGAAAAATCGTGCTGTCAGTGTCACGTTCACATTTAATGAGATTTGTATAGTTTGGCATGCATGATAAAATAACTATGAATATTAATAATAATAAGATATAATATAAACATGACTCGAAAACCGCAGAAATAAGTGTCGATATGACAAATAATAGAAAAAAGGTTAAGACATATTCCGGCAAACCTCCAATACTGAGAAATTCTTTTTTACTGAAAAGTTTTTAAATGTTTTCTCTGTGTGCAAGGATTAAATTTACACTTATCAGAGGTCGATTCAAAAATCATAAACCATATTATTCAAATGATGACTTTTTCCCTGAAGTTTTAGTTTCTAGTTTCAATAAAGCAAGCTCGGCTTTTAAAGTGGCTTGCTAAAATTGTCAGTACTTAGTATAGTCTGGATTGTTAACAAGGGGGCGAGAGTGCATTCACCTGCTTTAAATCCAAGTAATAAATAAAACAAAACTTCTCCCAAAAGAGCCAGCCTAAACTGAAAGTTCTAAATAATTCGCACGGCTAAAGTATCGCCTGTCATTTATTGATTCCAATTGAGCGTATTGGGCACATAATGAACAATGCAATATTCATAGCTGCGTCCCGTGTGCAGACTCGCTTTAAGGTAAATATTTATTAATGCAACTTGGACCATTTAGCTCGTGTTAATGGTTTTATTCGAAGTTCATTCTGCATTAGCAACTTCATGAGTCGTGCATAAGCTTTTTTGTTAAAATAATTGCAAAATTTTTTTTCAATCTCTCGTGTTTACCATATTCTGGTTTAAAAGTATTTTTAATGAGGAAGAGAAGTAAATTTACTATATTTTATTATATTATTTCCACGATCTGTCGACAAAGAGCCCTCAGCTTTTTCGGACACATTATGCGGTCTTCAAAGCATTGTCTGGAGAAGCAGATTATTTAGGCAATATGGACGGTAGACGTACTCAGGGAAGAGCTCCTGCAAGATGGTCTGACGCAATAAAGAAGGCGGTGGGTGGCAGCATGCATCGGGCGGTACACTCCACATATGACCGCACCCAATGAAGACTGCTTGTGCGTGGTCGCGATCCTCAGCAATGAGGGAACGAGGAAGAAATTCTTTCTGACGGAAAGTAAACTTAAAAAGAGGTCAAAGAGGAGGCCCTTCAGAATCAGAATTTTCCCACACTCGATTTATCTTGTGTTCTCATACATTATTTGCCTACGCAAATAGATGCAGAGTTTGACTCCATAATGTTTTGAAATTTATATTTAAAACAGACAAATAATCCTTGTGCATGACAAGAAATTCAATAACGTTTATCAGAATACTTCAGCACCAACATTAGTCAGTCACAATACTCCTAAACTGGAAGATAGGTTCACGAATACTCACTACAAACTAGAAGACGTAGTGGGCAGGCTCCCCACAAGCTGGACCAACGACCTGGTGAAGGTCGCGAGTAAAAGACGAATGCGTGTGGCACAAAACTGGTCCTAGTATCGATCTTTGAGGGAGGCTTCAATATACGTCCTACGTTTTTGACCGATGACTGACTGAGGGAATCAATACATCTAACAACGTATCAAGGGGTCATCATTTACCAAAAAACAGCATAGTACCTAACAATCAGTGATGACATTTATTTTTTCCGCAAAACACCAAAACAATGTGAACAAAACGTCATCTAAGTGATAAATGATTGCTGAACGTTCGAACGGACATTTTGTTTTGAGTTGTCGCCTCCATCCATCTTGCGAGACGCCCACGCACCAGTAATTAATTAACCCCGAAAACTTGCGGCCTCATCCCCGCCCAGAGATATTGTTAGAATTCGGATGAACTGAAATGTTATCGGGTAGAAAAGAAAATATCTACTTACTGGAGATTGCTTGAAAATAGATTCATTAGTCTCAAATATCTATTTTTAGACTTTTAGTTTGAAGTTGATTTACTTAATTATTTGCTTTGAAAATAGATGAACTATTTACAGAAATAATATAAAAGTATAGGTTTGTGATACAGCCTTTATATAGTTATATAGTTATGTAACAGAAATAAGCATAGCAACAGTATAGCCCCGAAATAAAGAAGTACCTTCTACACTTTGTTCTATAAATAATAATATCAGCCCATACTGTCCCACTGCTGGGCAAAGAAAGGCCTTCTCTCACAAATCGAGGTCAGAAAGATTAGATCATACTCCACCACGCGGACCCAGTGCGGTGCGGTGGAGGCAGGTTTGTGGCCACCTGCTGTTGAACCTTATCAAGTCGCCCGCAAGGTTTACTACTTGGCTCAATGACTTCCACATTTAGTGGTAACTAGGACCAACGGCTTAGCGTACCTTCCAAAGCACAGAGACGCTCGAATATGAAATGCCACAAACGCTTACCCATCTCAGGCCGACCGAGCCGAACGCTGTTTAACCTTGACCATCGCTAAGAACACCGCGGTCGCACAGTGCTACGAGTTCTGTGTAAATTTGCAAATTTTTTTTTTTTTATTTAACACAAAACTTTAATTTACAAAAAAAGTTATTATGAATGTATTGGGAGATAAAGTACTTATTTTATCTTAAAATACATACATATAAACTCATCATTAGCTAAAGGAGGTTCACTGCAACCTCCCCAAAGATCGTCACGATGTTATTACAACTTGAAACCTCATAAATTTTAAATATTTGCAAATACATTTTCTAATATTTTTCTTTGATCACAAATATGGTTAATAAGTTTAGAACTTCATAGCGTAAGGAATTAAGAAATGAACTTATGGGTACTGTACTAACGCGAAAGAGCAATCCCTCTGAATCAAGTCTCGTTATTTACTCATTAAAACTTTGAATTGGAGGCGTTTCCGATGGATGGAAAAGTAAAATAAAGTTTTTAATGCTAAGGGTGTTGACCTTCAGCGCGGCTGAAATTTTGCAAGGAAAGCTAAGATTTAAAAGGACGTGGAAGATGTGTACATTTTTTCTTTTTTCTTATTCTAGGACTTAAAAGTCTTTTTTTTTATTACAGTCTTTTGTTGCTATGATATTTTCACCAACCCCTTTCAAGGGTTCCCTTCGAATATTTTTTTATCACTTTTCATATTTTAGTGCCTGCGATTGTAATCTCATTCAAAACTACCCTACTATTTCTTAGCTTTCATGAATTCTTTCCAAAATAACTTACAATCATGAGTCATAAGCAATATAATCATGGTGATGATCAAGCCTTGATTAAAAATGTAGACGAAAATAAAACAAAATAGCGAAGCAAAGTTGTGAACCAACCCAAACAATAAACGCGTCAATCTTCATAGTTATTTAGCTAGCGTAACATCCAGAATAGCTTCCAAATAAAAATATCGATTTCATTTTCCTTTGTGTTTGCTCTTAAAGTGGACAAATAATAAAATAAGGCGCGGTTACCGAATCTAATAATATCGCGCGCCCACTCAACGGGCTCGGAGTTGTGACGGATTTCACGATCGGAATTTAATATTTTATTGCCAAAGCTAGCCAACTCCAAGCTCAAATTATTTAGCTCTAGATAGTCAGTAAGTTACTATTAGATTTTAAAATAGACAATTTATTATTCAGTCAGTTTCAGTTGTAGACAAATAGAATTAGAATTCTTGTTTGGTGATATAGATCTGGCTGAGATAATTAAGATTGATGCTAACTAATTGAAAAACATTTATTAAGTCTGTTTTAATTAGAAAAGAGAAAAATAACAGGCGTATCCACCTTTTTAATATCTTCTGAAAGTACATCGCCATACGACGATGATGATGAAATTAATTTCAAAGAAGGTAATGAAAGAGATGATCGAATGTTCATGACGTAATATGTCTCTATCTCGCTTAAGACCATATCCACTAGCAAGAATGATATTCATAACTAGACTCTTTTCGCAGTTAGCAAATGAACCCGACCATGTTAACCTCATTGAACCGAAAGGCATATCATCTTTGTCATTTTACCGCAATTAAGTCGATAAAAAACGCCAAAATGAACAAGAGGAATGCAATTAATAAATTCTTGGTGGGGAAAAATCACAGTCGCAAGTGCTGGGTAAGAAATTCACGGTCCCCTAGTACGTGGGCCCCGCAGGGAGCCCGGGGGCCCAGGCTATATTAAAGGAGGGTTCTGTACTTATTAAAAGTGAAAGTGCAACGACGCAGAGGGAATGAAAAGGGGACATTGGGGGGACCGTATACCTATTTAAACACCTTCAGGCCTTTGCCCCTTGTCTCTTTTATTGGTCGCCGGCTGTTATTTATTGGCTAATATTGTGTAGTTTCATTTGTTCGATGTTAAGTGGACAATTTTCAATCGAGTTCCAAAGTGTCACATCGTTGAGTGATTTTAGTAATTTCCTACGTACTATATCGGTGCTTAGTGAAGTAATAATACAGACATTATCTGCCTGCATACATCACGGTCGGTCATAGTCTGCAATGTAGTATGTTATGTACAGGGCGGAGGGTAATGTGGGCAGGCCACCACAAGATCGACCGATGACCTGGAGAACTTGAGTAGAAGCTGGCTGGGTACAGCACAAAAATCTAACGACTTAATCCAGTGGTCAAGCGCTTAAGCCGCTCTGCCTACTGCATCGAATGATTACAGATTCGATTTCTACACGGTATAAATATTTGTCTGACCCACAATAATTTATTCTCTAATTCTCGACTAAGTATTTTTGTATGTAAATTTTCTGTTTGTAAACGCACCCATGACACCGGAACAATTCCTAGTGTGGGGCAATGTCTTTTAAAATTCTTAAATAATAATAGAAATCACATCTGTTTATAGTAACAACAACTTTCAAAAAAACTAGGGTCTCAAAAGAAATTTATTGACGCACCCTCTTATAATATGAATTACTCAAGGCAGCAAAATACAGGGTGAGAAGTTTAAGGAGGCAGTTGTCTATCTAACTGTCAATAATGCGATCTAATTTATTTCACTATGCATTCTTAGGTGGGTGCTTAAAGAAGATTTTATTAAGTATTTTTAAAATAATTATGCTGATGAAATAAATCATTAAAATTGTAAACATCATTGTTAAATACTCAACTTTTTTAAATAATCTGACTTACTCTTATTATCGTTGTTCCTATATATTTGCCCATAAAAATGCCTATTTATTTAGGTTTTGTTGTTCCAATTTTATAACGACGTTTATGGGTATTCTATTTTTAATGCAGCGATGATAATAGGCGTTAATATAAATAAGAATGATGTTAGTATGTATGTACCATTGCATTTTATCTGCTCCTACTTCAGAGGAAGCAAGTTTTATTTAGGTTTTTTGAAAAATGTACTAGTGGACTACAATAAATAAGTTAAATTTTGTAAAAGGTACACTGAGACTGATATGTCCATAATTGTCGTACAAAAGCCTCTAAATAAATTAAAAAAAAAGAAAAAAAAAATTATGCAAAATTTCTTGTTTAGATCTCCTGGTTGTGTGTGGTACCTAAAATTCGAATCCTGGGTTTCATGATTAAAATTTTTTCGTGATGGTCTAATCAAGCTGTGCATTTTTTATGTACTATGTTTTTAATCATAATATTTTAAAATTCCATGCGAAAGACAGATCAGATTACAAAAAGGGACCTGGAAAAATAACAGGTCTACTTTGTTTTCTACAAGAAATCCGTTATTGCTACATCATTATTCTATGTCATCCTTATCTGTGCTCCCAATATTTACTGCGAAAGGCTGTCACATTCAGCTCAGAATATATTTTGTGGCCTTTTAATAAAATTTACTCCATCGAGGGTTCTGGGAGACGCCTGGCTTGGCGCGTGCAGTTTATTGTCCACCTCGATAAAGGAACGAAGCCATCTTCAGAATTCTTTTGCGTATTAAAAAAAAAAAGTTATTTGTGAAGGATCGAATCGCACTTAGAAATGTTTTTGTTCGGTGTTCTGCGATTGTGGAAACATTTTGTTTGATAAAAAATTTCAAGTTTAATTTACGTCAAGGCTATCAATACTTGACCTTTTTTTATAAAAAAAAGACGTTTTCAGATGTCAAGTCCAAAAAAATATTTTCTGATGACTTGACTAGTTCATGAGACTCGAAATAAAAATCTTTTTTGAAGCTTTGAGTGCTTTGCAGCGTTTGAAATACACCAGGAAGTTTTGAAATTTAAAACGAAACAACGAGATTTATATCAAGTTTTTTCAACTTAGTTCGATTATGCTTGTACCTATATATGTACATATCTATATCATCACGTCAAATTCGTTGATTATGCTTCTATAACAAAATAAATACATGTTCAAGTTAATTAACGAATAAAATACATTATTTTAAAAGAAGTTGATTATGATTAGACACTACGAGAGATTATAAACGTGAAAGTTATTTCCTTAAAACTATGAACGGCATAAACTACAGCTATACTTTAGACCCTTTTTACAACTTTTTGAAGTCTTTAATAAAAGTTCCAAAGATGCGTGTTCCATTATCTTATATTTTATTACTAACTTTAACCTACAATATACCATAAACCACGGGGTAATATCATATTAATATTAGATCAAGAAAAATTAATAAGGGTGCGTCGACGTCAAGAAGCGAACACGTCGTAAAAAGTTCGTAAAATTTATATGAACCTATAAAAGGGATATTAATGTTTCAGCGTATCTTTCGGAATTTGTTTTATGTATTTATGTAGTTTTTATTGATGCTACATCTACAGAAATGTTCAATGCAGCGAATTAAGTAATGTGCTGATGATAAATTTGAGCCGCTGCAGTTTCCTCTTTTATAAAAAAGTAGCTGCACTTTTGTGGATTTTAATATAGGTTTATTATATTATTACATTAAACACATTAAAACGTGATTAGTGCATTATTTTCCGAGGAGTATGACATAAAGAAGGAGTTATTTTTATTATGTATGATTGTGTGTCGCGATATATTTTGTAATAATACTTGAAAGTCTTTGTAGTCTCAGTATCATATTCCAACCAAAATTTAGATAAAAACTGCTGCTTTTGGATCTATCAAAAAATGTTGGGTAATTTTTAATTGATACATCTGATGTCTGTAAGGAAGGAACCTGTTGAAACTCTGTACTTTCTGTCTACCCCACAAGAGATCAGGCGTGATAAAATGTAAAGACGTGAAAAAACTTATTATAAAGCGACATAATATTTTCGACGAAATATGGGTGTACAAACTCATACATTACCGCAACAGTACAAAATTTCCTTCATGAAAATCTATGAATAAATTATTAACAATTGCTACGTCAAAGAAATCCATTAATGGCGATACAAAATGCACGCGAAATAACAGAATTAAGCAAATGGAGGCCTTTTTATACGGAAATTTAAAATGAATTTCTCGCAACCCGCTCACAGCGAGAGCTCGCAAAAACCGAATGGAACGATTGCTTGATCGCCATTAAAAGTTTTCGAAACATTTTATTGTTTGCTGAGAGGTCGGCGCGTAAACAGACTACGCTGTCGGGAGGTTGAAAGCAACGATTATTGCGTATTCGACTGTTCTCTGCAATAATAACACAACTTTTATTAATTATCAACGTTTTCTATGACGGTTCATTTTAGTTGATCAGAAATTTTCAACTTTTAAGTCGACAAATTCCGATCTATTAAAAATTAATTCTCAGACAGAAATCTTTTTCTTTTGTTTATGATAAACTTTTGGAAATTATTTAAAACTAGCTGTTTACCGCGGCAGCGCACGCGGGTATTTTATAATTTATTTTTGTAATTGTCTATATTAATTATATCATATTTGTTATTTTGATGTATGCATAAGCTATACCTACATCCATCCATACATCTTTACTAAATTTCACATTTATATTATAAATTTAGTAGGATCAAAACTTAATGCAGCCTTTTTAACATCACCATAAAACCTAGACCACGGGCTAAATTTGTTGTACTATTACTTGGCGATCATAATTGTCTGAACACCAAAATATATATATTGATAGATGCCGACAAGAACTAATAAAAAATAATCACAACAAAAACCTTCAAAATTTTTACAGAGAATCTTTCAACTGTCTTTTAGCCGACAAATAAAAAAGTAGCCGATGACGCGACGCTGAAAATTTAAGTTCATTTAATATTTAATACCCAAAGTGCGCTCACTGATATAATAACATATATGATGATTTTAGATATTCTGAAAGCTTTAAAATTGAGCATAGAATGTTTTAATATGAAATCGAATGTTGTTGCGAACGCAACCATAGACCCACTTTCAAAAATTTCCTGACATAAAAATAATGGTTGAGACCATAAAGTTTCAAAGACATGTGAGTCCATGGTTGCGTTCGCAACAAATGTTGCTTTGATTTTGAGCCGGTAATTATAATTTTATAGAAAACTTATTGAAAATTAAGACATATTTAGCGAGCTTTTATTTTTATATCAGGAATTTTTTTAAACCCAGTCTTCAAGAATCTAGTTTGAATTTATGTCTGTTAGATCTTTTCAGTTTTTGTTACAAATTATTTTCAAAATTCACCTGGGACAAAGAATTATGACTGCTTTTTATTCGACAGATTTGAGTTTTGGTACACTGTACAGTAGATTTTTTTACATCTCTTAATACAGTTTCTAGCATGTTTTTAGTTTATAAAAGATTGGTTTTATAATTTCACGTTATTGTCATATTCCTAAAATCCCTTCCCCCTTTTTGTTGTATAATCAAATATTTAACTTATCCATTCAATGCATACACGCCCTTAAGAGAATATGAATTTAGATGAGAGGCGAAAAAATACTCAAGCGAGTGAATTATTCAGCGAATCGGGAAAGTAAAAGCACTCTTCTCTCGGATAGGAAAGCACGTCTGTCTATCGAGCTGTCACTTACTTATGACATTACAGTTACCTGCCTAAAATAACGCACAAACAAATGGAGAAAAAGAATCTTGTGAATGATTCAATTCTAAGTAGGTGTATCGTTTAGAGGGAGGTCAGGTGAGCATTTTATCGTATCTAAATGAGTCGCGGGGAGACAAAAAAGTTACTGTATGTTCTTTAGTTATATCATGTATATACATACTAAACGGGGCACTAGTGTTTTTTAATATTACAAATCAAATGCGACTCGACCCGAATCGCGTGTTAATCCACTTATAATATTTCACATTGATGGCAATAATATAAATACTAACATTTTTTCCAGTATGCGGAGATAATTTTATAAGATTTGCATGTTTTGTAGGAAACATTTTATTTCTAATAACGAGTTAGTTATTCAGCTGTGGCTATGTGTAGTAGTTAAAATACTGTACCATGAGTATGATTATACTCATGGTACAGTAACGTCAAAAACGATATCGGCTGATCAACTATAATGCAGTCAAGTGTGTCGAGCACTAACCAGGAATTACGATCTTATGCTTAAAGAGATTCTATGGCGTTATACGATACAAGACCGGGGGAGTTTGAGACCATTATAGCAAACCTAAAAGATGAATCTGCTACGGGAGCTGACGACATACAAACGATAGTAATCAAAAAAGCTCGAAGTAGTTTAATTTCTCCTCTCTCATACATGTATAATTTATGTTTTGCGACGGGTATTTTTCCTGATATTCTAAAGAGGGCTTTGGTTCATCCTATCTACAAATCTGGGAGCAGAGACTGTGTCGGAAATTATAGACCAATATTAGTTCTAACTATCATCTCCAAAATTCTAGAAAAGCTTATTAATTGTAGACTAACTAATTATCTACAAAATAAAAACATTATAGCTGCAAATCAATTTGGCTTTTTGAAAAATAAATCTACGGAAGATGCAACTTTACTGCTCACAGAGGTGATAGCAAGAAACCTGGATAGTTCATTTAAAGTTATTGGCGTGTTTCTTGATCTATCAAAACTTTTGATACTGTTTCTGTTCCCATACTGCTTACCAAAATGGAATCTATCGGAATACGGGGAATAGTTTTGGATATTTTTCGCTTATATCTTACTAACCGCACGCAATGTGTAAAAATTGGTGATCATACTAGCACCAATACCCCCCTTTCCTTCGGAGTTCCTTAGGGTAGCGTTCTTGGTCTCACACTCTTTCTACTATACGTAAATAATTTATGTACAATAACAATACCCAATTGTAATATTATTACGTATGCAGATGATACAGTTTTGGTCGTACATGGAAAGAGTTGGGATGACGCCAGGCGATATACGGAGAGAGCACTTAGACAGGTAATGTGGTGGCTTACTGATAACCTCTTGACATTAAACATAGATAAAACC
Source organism: Phalera bucephala (assembly GCA_905147815.2). Lineage (NCBI taxonomy): Eukaryota > Metazoa > Arthropoda > Insecta > Lepidoptera > Notodontidae > Phalera > Phalera bucephala. The sequence continues at coordinate 19,969,852 of LR990621.1, forward strand.
AAATACATTACCTTCACGCATCGCAACAACACACAACCGCCAACAGATTTTTCTGTCAGAGCGCACACTTGCAAATTTTTGAGGGATTGCAATTGTCCAAAACTTTCTCGTACCTCTAACATCAAATATTTAGGTCTAACTATAGATTGCTACCTTAATTGGTCAGTTCATATTAATAATCTAACTTGTCGTATACGTAAATTGATTCCTGTATTCAGAAAACTCAGAAACTCTGCTGACTGTAAAACTCTCTTGTGCGTTTATAAATTGTAACGTGGGGTGGTGCCGCCAAAACGAATAAGATTACCTTAGAACGTGCTCAAAGAGCTTTACTGAAAGTTATGCTAGGAAAACCACGCCAATATGGCACTGAGAATCTCTATAGGGAGTGCTCCGTACTAACAATTAGACAACTCTTTATCTTATCTACTGTTCTTCGGAAGCATAAAAATACTCACTATAAACCGACTTCAAATCGCAAAAAATCCAGGATTTGTACAATAACTCTCCATAGAACTGCCCTTGCCCGACGCCAGTATTACGTCATCAGTAATCGTCTTTATAATGAGGTAAATAAAGTGAATAATATCTATTCTCTGCCCTTAATTAAATGCAAATATATTGTACGTAATTGGCTTCAAAAATTAAATTATGACCGAACTCAGGAAATCATACAGGCATATCACATTTAACTTTAACAGTAACAATTTTCACTTGTGGTAATTTCTTTATTAATTTTCATTTTAATTATATTCTTAAATACTAATTCTCAATGATTAAATTATATAATTTAAATATTGTCACATATATCGATTTAATTTTTATTTGATATATTTTATATGATATATTTATTTGATTAATTATACTTTATAAATATATAAGTTAGTACCTATACAAATTTAACTGTTACCGCTATAAAACCATAAAGGGTCAAAGATGCTGACGGCTGTGACACAGTTTATACTAGTATAGCTGTCAACGTTAACCTCTTTATTATACGTCATTTTTTTTTTTTTTTTAAAACGTAGCCCCACACTAGGATTTATTCCTGTGTCGTGGGTGCGTTAACAAACATGAAAATTCACAAACAAATACCCAGACCGGAACAAATAATTGTGGATCACACAAAGATTTTTCCCGTGCGGGAATCGAACCCGCGACTATTCGACACAGTGGGCGGAGCAGCTCAAGCTCTTAACCACTGCGCTAAATCGTCCGTCAAAAAATTATTTTTCTGATTACCAGTAAATTAAGAGCTATTTGTATTACTTATAGTGAAATAAATAAATAAAAAAAAACTATGGGAAACAATTTCTCGGTACTAATGTGACAATTGGTGTACCCCAGGGTTCGATTCTCGGTCTATTTCTATTCCTTGTAAATGACTTACCCTACTATGTAGGGGATAATCAGGACATTGTGCTGTTCCCGGATGATACATCTCTGTTATTCAAAATTAAAAGAAAGCTGCTTAGTTATGACGATGTGGAAACGCACTGTCAAAGGTTGTTCATAAGTTCAACATTATTATTCTTCTACTTAATAAAACTAAAACAAAATGTATTAAATTCACAACGCCAAATATAAGACGCCAAAAAATTTTTCGAATATCAAATCCATTTATTCTCAGTTTATCCGGGGTTGCACGATCTGATTTATTTAAATATGACGCCATTTTCCACTCTTGGCTTTAATTAGACAGATTCTAGCAACCAATGTACAGATAAATGACGTGGATTTAGACCACTGCATTTCTGAGTATCACTATTGTTGCCAGATTACAATGCTTAAACTGCTTAATATGGGGACCCCCATATTGAACAATTGTCTGGTAGGTTAAGCTCAGCGCCATAATATGCTGTAAAAAAAATTATATTTACTGATATTGAAACAGCTAGACTTGTTTATTTTGCCAAATTTTAAAGTACTATGTCATATGGTATACTACTTTCTAATATGCGAAATAGAATCTCAGAATTTGAAATATATAGCGACGTTGATCGTGTTAATACACGGAACACAGATGATCTTATTGTACATTCTACTCGCCTCCACAGAATCAGTAATTCTTTCTATAAACCCATAAATATCTGAAACATTTGGTGGAAAACAACGAAGGGATTAACAATTGGGACGGGCGTCTACGAGATAGACCGATGATATTGTGAAGATCGCAGGAAGTTGTTGGGTGCAGGTGGCATCGGACCGGTTGCGCTAAAGAGCGATTGGGGAGACCTATGTTCAACAGTGGACAATTATAGGCTGAGATGATAATCATGATGATTCGAAACATGGCTATCAATAAGTTTAAAAAGGCATTTAAAGTAAGACAGTGTAAGATAGGGTATTACAATATTTCAGATTATATTGACGATAAAACAGATTGGGTTTAAGCGGCTCCACAATTAACAAATTAAACTATGCTCTAAAATACAATTTTGAAAAGAAAAAAATCTTTATCAGAAAGGCCACACAAATTAAGTTAAAATACTAGCCTGCCGAGTTTCTCGCCGCATCTTCTCAGTGGAGTGGTAGATGTCAAAAATGTAATAAGTTTGACGTTTGTAAGAGCTGTGTGTATTAGCCTATACAAATAAATAATTTTTGACTTTGATCAAAAATTGAACTGCGTTATCATTTGGTAACATCACAATATATCCTCTCTACCGAAGAGACGTGTATATTTTCCGTTTATAGCTTCGTCTCTTTCTCACGGCAAAGTAATATTACAATAATACTGCCGAAGAAGTTTAGTAGCTCCTTTGATCCGCCGATTTTTTACTCTTACATTTCATCACTACGGTTGCTAAGAACACTCACTAAATACAAACAATTCTAATCGTAATGATCCAGCAGTCTACGCCGACGTGTCTACGCCCCTTTCGTGTTCAGCTGTGTAATGGGATATTTGGAGTTACCATACATACCTATTACAGTTATGTTATATTATTAGATTTGTTTCTTGTGTTTGAGTAATGAATAACTTTTCAAAAAAAAGGGAAACCGACTTCATAACTAAACAGCAAAAACACTAATATTAGAACACGGTGCCGGTCGGTCGGTGCAGTCGGTTTCAAAGCATACTTTTTTATAAAAAGTTATTTATTTAACAATTTTGTGTGATTACAATTGTAGATTCATTTAGAGATAAATCGATCTTTAGATCGATTCGAATCAAATGCGTTACAATCGGTTCTAGATTAAATCGAAGATCAAAAGATGTGGTTAAAGAACTTTATTTCTCATAAGAATTTACATTCACTTACTGAGAAACATAATTGAAAATTAAACTAAATTAAATTGCCGGTAGGCGTAGTACACAATAAGTACCAAGCTAGTATGTAGGAACACTGATATACTCACTTATGTAAACACAACAACAGTGGAATCTTGAATATATAGTCATCATCACCACTATTTGTACTTACATGAGTTTCTTTGTAAACTAAAATCTAACAAAATTAATTACAACAGTACAAAACAGAACAAAAATAAAATTGAATAACTAAAATAATGTGGGTAATTGTTTAAATAGGGTGGGTTGCGTTTGCATTGAGCCCGGTTGCAGGTAGCTAGTTTATTAAGGCCTATACCATATTGTGGAAAACACAATAAAACGAAAACGAAAAAATAATTATAAAAATTTGGAATTTGGAAAGTGATTAATGTCTTTCGGGAGCTTATTGTACAGTTTTGTTCCTTCAAACATTATGTCATCTTGATTATTCGATTCGGAATCGATTCTTATTGATATGCCATATAAATGAGTTTTTTTGGATTCCTTTCTTTTTATAATTTTTTCTAGGTTCAATTTAGAGATTATTACTAAGACAACCGAATTAAAGTTATCTCTTGTTTGGAACGTAGTATTTTTAACAATAAATGTGTTTTGGCCTTTTTTATATCCCTGATTCTATTTTTTTATGATTGAATTATGAATTTATACGATTGTACGACATTCGGTATCGGTCTACTAAATCAATTTAATGGTTCAGATTGATCTAAAATCGATTATTGGGCTCGAAATAAATTGATTTTACAATTAATCGATTTTAAATCGACATGCCTAGCGTATATAGCGATTTGTTTTCTATGTATCTATATCATCACTCTAGATCTCCTGCAGGTAGACAAAGGGTACAAAACTTCGTTTCCTCTACTCCCATATTAATTTTGATCTGGGTATTCGTACATATAAAAATATAAATGCATTAATGACACAAGAATAATTGCTAATTGCTTGTAATGATTTTTATCTTTGCAAGAATTTATTTGACTTCCCCTGTAATTTTTTTGTGTATATGTATAAATAAGTAAATAAACACCGTCAAGCCTTTATTCCCTAAGTAAGAGTGGCAGAGGTGTACTGCGTGTGTACACCCATTTTTTTCCGACAATTTTCTATCTATCTATCTATATCATCACGCCAGATCCGTTACGGGGTAGGCAGAGAGTACAGAGTTCCAACAGGTTCTTTCCTTACATACCTCTCTGGCTTCCTCTACTCTCATAGTTCGTCTCATACCCGCTCTCGGTTACGGAGACTCCTGACTGCCGACAATGTTAGGTTCCAATATATAATATACCAGATACCAGCATAATACCAGACTCTGGAATGTTCTTAAAGATTTTTCGACTTGAAAATTTACACTTTGCCCGACCTAGAATTTTAACCCAGGACCTTATGATCACTACCCGCGTTATACGCCATTTTGGTGCCATTAGACCGAACCAGGCAGTATATTTATGTTCTGTAAAATCTAGAAAGCTAATTTTTGATCACTGTTCTATATGTTACGACCAGACATGGGCAAAATGTAATGAGATTAATGATTAACCACCTCCGCTTGGGGAATATAGGCGTGATGGTGTATTAATAATTAACGATTACAATTACATTTTGTAATCTTCAACGTTTACGATTACACTTTTAATCTTGAATCATGATTGAATATTACAAAATGCAATTGTAATCATTAATCTAATTACATTTTGCCCATCTCTGGTTACGACGATATTTTCAATTTTTGCATGATGGTTTTGAAAAGTTGGAAAGTCAGTAATTTTCGAAATATTTATATTATTATTTGGCATTCCATTGCTTACTCAGTTGATAATATAATCTGTACCTAAGAATTTAGCGACGATTTAGCGCAGTGGTTAAGAGCTTGAGCTGCTCCGCCCACTGTGTCGAATAGTCGCGGGTTCGATTCCCGCACGGGACAAATCTTTGTGTGATCCACAATTATTTGTTCCGGTCTGGGTATTTGTTTGTGAATTTTCATGTTTGTAAACGCACCCACGACACAGGAATAAATCCTAGTGTGGGGCTACGTTTTTAAAAAAAAAAAAAAAAAAAATTGGAAGTAATCCATCTTATGAAGACTTCATAAACCAAATAAACTTAAAGTGGAGCTTAAGTAGCCACATTCAGGCAGTTTATTAATTGGAGTGGTCAGTCACATTTTACCAAATATCCAAGGCCCGTTGCGAGCCAACATTCTGAAACAAAGTGGTTTTTATCACAGCGATAACGTTGCAGCATCCAGAGGCCTTATTCGCTGTGGTCAAACACGATGCGTTACGATATCTTAGTGAAATCATCGTGTTATGGTATTCTGTGTTCCATTACCATAGTAGTACCATTTCACGTAGTTGTCGTAACGTGCCGCGTTAGGTCTTTAATAGATTGTAGCGAATAAGGGCGCAGCGCATTCCTTTGTGAATTTGAATTCGCAGAATTTAATCAACACTGGTTTATATATAAAACAAAATTTATGAGCAAATTCTCTATGTTTTATTAACATATCGTACGTCTACTTTCTCCAAGCGGTGATAGCTAAGGTGTACTGTGTACGCTTACATTCGCCGAGAATATTAGGTCGCAATGCCATGGGGAGCAAGCCTATTTATTATAATGGGTTCAATTTCAGGTACATCAGATTGTGGCTGAGAATTTTTCGATACAAAAAGCATATTTTGTCCGACCAAGGCTTTGAATCCGGTACCTCGTAATCCATACTACTATAGACCACTTTAAATTTTTATATAAAACTATCAGAAAGAGTATGCTCCGTTGGTTCGGGCATATAGAAAGAATGTCAGAAAAAAGAGTGACAAAACAGATATATAATGCGAAAGTGGAAGGATATAGGTACCGGGGAAGATCTAGACTATCTTATCTCGCCCAAATAGACCGAGTCTTATCTGAAGGGTAAGTCAAGAGTCTCCGTAACGTGTATAAGAGCGTGTATGAGACGAACTTTGAGAGTGGAGTAAACCAGAGAGATATGTAAGGAAAGAACCTAATTTCACACCAACGCCCCTTCTTATCGTAATCTATGAGTCAAAAGATCCTTGTCGCTCTATAAATGATTTAAGTTGACTTTGAGTTTGGACGGCCACAGTAGGGAGTTGATAACATAAATCCTATATATATTCTGAGTTCTTAGATTTACGCGAATATTACACATTAAATAAAACTATTTGACGGATTTTATCACGGTTTATTTTTGATTTTTAGTTCCCGACGTTTCGAGTGCTTTGCAGGCCACGGTCACGGGTGGGACTGAGGTGTTAGACGTCCAAAAGGCATAGTTGTTCCGGGGTTCCCTCAAACATCTTAATTATTTTTGTTGGTCCGATCTACGCAGAATGAGCCCACGGTGTCTCGAGGTTTTGCAGTGTTATGCTTGGTTTTGGATTTATTAGCCCGCTGAGTTTCTCGCTGGGTCCTCTCAGTGGAGACCGCGTTCCGATCCGGTAGTAGATGTAAAACAGTAATATTTTTGTTTCTTGTATTGGCATATGCAACAATTTTTTTTTTACTTTGAACAAAAATCTTAGATTCGAGGTTTAGTAATCTCGGAAATTCAAGCTGCAGCATGGAATCCGGAATACGTATAGTGGCATGATCCGTCGGATACCGAACACGTCGGATGTCGGATCCGGTACGCATGCAAGCTGGAATTCGGCATAGCAATAGTCCGACGACAATTACATACTTCTTTAGGTATTCGGTAACCTGTCATACTGGTTTTCGATAGCAATCCGCTGCCCTATTACAACATCTACAGACTAATAAGGATTGAATAAGGCACAATAAGCAAACGGCTGGTTAAAAATAACACCCCCCTAGAATCATTTATAAATAATCTTAATGGACGATTTAGCGCAGTGGTTAAGAGCTTAAGCCGCTCTGCCCACTGCGTCTAATAGTCGCGGGTTCGAGTCCCGCACGGGACAAATCTTTGTGTGATCCACAATTATTTGTTCCGGTCTGGGTATTTGTGTATGTGAATTTTCATGTTTGTTAACGCACCCACGACACAGGAATAAATCCTAGTGTGGGGCTACGTTTTTAAAAATACATACAAACATTTTTTTTTTTTTTTTTTTTTTTTTTTTTTTTTTGGGTAGTTGCTACAACAAGACGCAAAGTTTAAGCTCTGTGCTAATTAATTTATTAAAAAGTAATATTTACACAATTTAAAGCTGCAAATGTTTACAAATATTAGCTAACAGTCTTTACTTGCCGTGTAAGTGTTATTTCCTGTCTTAAAATCACATAAATCACATAAAACAAAAACACCTTCACTATGGAGGCACTGCAAAGTTCCATGACGCAAATGACTGACATGTTCAATAAGAAAATGTCCGACTTTGAACATGAGCTCCAGAAAACTTCGGGGACATCATCTTCTACTGCAAGCCTGGCCACTGAATTCAATTTATTTAGAGCATTTATTATCCAAGCGCTCAACACCCTACAGCAACAGGTGACCATGCTCAATCAAACACTTGATGTCATGGAGATGCGTGGGCGAAAGAAGATTCTTCTTTTGCATGGAGTGGCAGAGGAGAAGAACGAGGAAATCGTGCAGGTGGTCACCCACATCATTGAGGACCAACTCGAGGTCTGCGACTTTCAAGCACTCAATATACGCCATTGCCATAGGATGGGTCGATCTTCTCAACAGTCTAGGCCCATCCTCATAAAATTTAATGATATGGCTATCCGCACTAAAATCTGGTTCGCCAAAACTAACTTAAAGGGCACAGGGATCACGATCTCCGAATTTCTCACCAAGACGCGCCACGACTTGTTTTTGGCTGCTAGGGCGAAGTTTGGAGTAACAAAGTGCTGGACCAGAAGTGGTGAGGTACACGTTCTCGGCATCAATGGAACGCGGCATCGGGTGAAGTGCATGCTCGATCTGAACAGCATCGATCCGGATCCTGAGAAGCCAGCCACCATCAAGGCGACCACGAGCACAACAGGGACGAGGTCTAAGCGCGCCAATCAGGCCAAAAAGTGATGTTCTGCGGTTGTTTCCTTGTGCTTTTCATTTCTGGATGTATAGGTAGCAAAATTTTGTTTATTATCTTTCTTTTTCGTTAACACTGACCTATACTATACCCTCATTATTTTAACTTTTTCGATTGTTATGTGTATTACGAACTTGTTTACTTTATAACTGTCAAAGTCAATTTGCAACCAGAATGACAATGTCAGCTACGTTCTGAAACTGAAAGTTTCTCGTTGTGTTTCGTTCAAAATTTTGTCGATGGTTGCGTTTCGATTCACGTGATATTTTCATTCTGGCATTGAAAAACCTCTATCTTAGTTTGTATTATTGTTTTTTTTTGTTATTTCTTCTTTTTTGTCTCTTTTCTGTTATATTAATTTGAATCTATAAAACACTTGCGGCAGGTGAATGCATTTGTTGAATTTGGTACCTACATTGTATGTATTTTGGCATTTTGATATTTTCTTTTTTATACTAAAATATATTAACTATATAAGTATAACTATTATATATACATATATATATATTTACTTCTTAAACTGTACTTCATTGGTATATACATATCTTAAAAGGTATAATAGTATATTATTATGTCTGATTATGACAGTAACAGTGACGCGGAAACTTTTTTCTCAGTAGACAGCAACGATAATAGTTTCGTTAGTATCCCTTCTCTTGCTGACACTCTAATGACAACGTTTTCTGATGCCCTTAGGAATTTTAATGTTGTCCACATTAATGCCCAAAGTATTCCGGCTCATTTTTCCGATATGCTGGCAAGTTTTGACTGTAAAAATATTCACGCTATTCTTGTCTCTGAATCCTGGCTGAAGCCATGCCTCCCATCCACACTTTATTCCCTCCCCGGATTTAATCTCATCAGAAATGATCGTTCTGTCGGAGCTGGGGGTGGTGTGGCGATATATCTTCGATCCAATATTCCATTCTCTTTAATAGATTTATCGCCGCAACCACCTCCACCAAATGCTGGTGAACATCTTTTCATAGAAATCGAACTTCATCATTCAAGGATACTTCTTGGTGTATTCTACTGTCCCTCGTCACGTATAGATTTCTTTTCCTCTTTCGAGAATATTCTAGAAAATTCGGTCCCTTCTTACAGTCATAGCATCATAATGGGTGATTTCAACACTTGTCTGCTTAAAAACGACTCCCGGTCTTCCAGTCTCCACACCGTTCTTGATTCCTGTAATTTATCTGTTCTTCCACTTCAAGCTACACATCATTTTCCTAATTCAACTCCTTCACTTCTTGACCTTATCTTTGTGTCGTCAACTGAACATGTCGCTAAACATGGCCAGTGCTCAGCTGACGCCTTTTCTTATCATGACCTAGTCTACTTATCCTATAAAGTCCGGCCCCCTAAGGCCAAGGCAAAAATTCTCATGCAGCGTAATTTTAGTGGTATTAATCTTTGGAAACTTCGAGAAGATGCAGCTAGTATTGATTGGGAGATTTTATTGTTGTCCGACTCACTGGATGACAAAGTTAATATTTTCACATCAACACTGATTCGGTTATTCGATAAACACGCTCCAATTCGCCCCATTAAAGTTAAACATCTTCCGGCACCTTGGTTGACTAATGATATCAAGCTATTGATGAGTAAAAAAGTGGCACTCAAATCTAAATTTAAAGCTAGAGTCACAGATTCCAATTGGAATAAATACGTCGCCATTCGGAATCACTGCAACAAGGTGTGTAGGGATGCTCAGCGCCAACATATTCATAGTTCTGTCCAAAACGGTAACCCAGCAAAAGTCTGGAAATTTCTGAAATCAATGGGGATCGGTAAATCGCGACAAGAAAACATTCCTAAAGATTTAGATATCAATCTTCTTAATAAACATTTCTCTGCTTCGTCTCACTTCGATAAGACTACAAAATTAAATACGTTAAACTATCTTTCTTCCATACCGATGCCCGATTATTCTCCATTTTTCTTCAGTCAATTTTCCGCTTGTGATGTTAAGAAGAGCATAGAATCGATCACATCTAACGCAATCGGCAGCGATTGTATCAGCCGTAATATTATCCTCCCTATCCTGGATGAAATCCTTCCTACTATTTCCCATATTTTAAACCATTCCATATCCAGTGGCCACTTTCCATCGTCATGGAAAGAAGCCCAAATAATCCCATTACCTAAGAAATCCAATCCGACTTCCCTCTCCGATTATCGTCCCATATCCATATTACCTTTCCTATCCAAGGTCCTTGAGCGGCTCGTCCATGATCAGATCAGTTGTTTCCTTAACAAAAACTGTCTCTTGAATCCTTTTCAGTCCGGCTTTCGCCCTGGTCATAGTACTGTTACTGCTCTGGTGAATATTGCGGATGATATCAGACTTGGAATGGAAAATAGTAATCTAACTATACTTACGTTGCTCGATTTTAGCAACGCTTTTAATACAGTGGACTTTGATATTCTACTTGGAGTGCTATGCTCTATTAACATATCTCCAACGGCGATTGTTTGGTTTCGTAATTACCTGTTTGGTCGCCGGCAACGCATTCGCATCGAAGATACTTACTCTTCTTGGTGCAATACGAATGCCGGTGTTCCACAGGGTGGCGTTTTATCTCCTTTGCTTTTCGCTATCTTTATTAATTCTATTTCCAACCAATTACGTTCTTCATACCACCTTTATGCAGATGATCTCCAAATTTACTCACAAGCTCCACTGACCAGGTTGTCGGAGGCTGTTTACACTATTAATGAAGATTTAAATAAAATATGCGACTGGAGTAAAAGTCATGGCCTCACGGTCAACCCAGTTAAAACGCAAGCTATTGTTATTGGTAGCTCTAGGCTTACTACGCGTGTCGATTGGTCGAAACTTCCCCAGATAAAATTTGACGGTGTCACAATACCAATAAGTCCCACTGTAAAAAATTTGGGGATTTACATCGACACCAATCTCACTTGGGGTCCACATCTTCAAAATCTCAGCCGCAAGATCTTTGCTTCCGCAGGTTCATTGAGGAGGCTGCGAAATTTTCTCCCCACTGCCACTAAAATTGCACTCGCACAATCCCTCCTTCTTCCTATCCTTGATTATGCAGACGCCAGTTATGTCGATCTTACTGAGAGCCAACTTAATAAACTTGAGCGGCTTCAAAATTTTTGCATAAGATTCATATTTGGTTTGCGAAAATATGATCATATTTCAGAATTCCGTGCTAAGCTCAAGTGGCTACCAATTCGTCTTCGCCGGAATACTCACTTGTTATCGCTTTTATACAACATCCTGTTCAATCCAGCATCTCCATCCTATCTCAAAGAACGATTTGAGTTTCTTCACGAAACACATTCAAGATTCCTAAGGTCATCGGAAAATCTCAGACTAAAAACACCGATGCATTCCACAAATTTCTATGATAAATCTTTTTCAGTTCAAGCTGTCCGCTTGTGGAATGCATTACCTGAGTCAATTAGACGTGCACAGACATTTGCTACTTTTAAAATGATGGTTAAGAACCACTTCCTCTCTGTTGTCAATAGTGAGACGCCGTTATAACCTCTAACCTTTTGTATTTACCTATCCTTATTTATACGTTACGTTTATTTCTATTGCACTATGTATAAATTTAATATATTTCTTACTATATATGTATGTCATATTTTGTATATGTATAGTTACTTTATTCGAATAAATGTACGCCACCAACTGCCCTTTATTTTTGTTGTATTTCTTTCGACTTGGTTGTCTGGAAGAAATTGCTATTAGCAATAAGACCGCCAGTTGTGCTTGTTATTTTACAACAACTACTTTGTTTTGTTATAATGTATTTGGTGTGCACAATAAAGAGTATTCTATCTATCTATCTACAAATACAAATACAAATACCTACACCACTAAGGTGATTATCGCAAAACAAAGCTTGGGTTTCATTATTTTGAACAAACTATTCAAGTATTCTGGAACATTATTCTATATCATTATGACTCTGAGGACTATTATACAAACTGTCCGCGACAAAAATAAATTAGCACCGCCGCAACATTGGGGTGCTTCAAACAATTTGTCTCGCTGTCATTTGTCTGGCCATTTGCTTAAAGCTCATCTGCTCGGGACAGGGTAAAGAGGGACAAAAACATTTCTGCGAACTTACCCGACTCCATTCACACTTAGACTTGGAGAAAATTGAAGAGTTCGCGGAAGCGGACTTTGTATCAGTAATATTATATTGAGGGCAGTATTGGCGCTAACTTTTCTAACGTTTTATTATTGTTGGAAAATTGCGGGGTACCTAAATAGCGAGGTACGAAAGTAACAATCGAAATAAGTATAATTTACTAACTAGCTTCTGCCCGCAACATCGTCCGCGTTGAGTTTAGACAGGAAACTAAAAATTTTTCGGGATAAGAAGTATACTATTTGTTAATTCTGACTAGTAATAGACTATCTGTGTGTTCATCCAAATTCGTTCAGACGTTTTTGCGTAATTGAGTAACAAAAATCTAAACTGCCTCTAACGGCACATAGTGGCATAGTGCAGCTGCACTATGCCGGTTGGCGATCACCAGGTCTTGAGTTTGAATCCTAGTTTGCACCACTTTATACGATCCAATATTCGAACCCAGAGGTTTTTCTCTTGAAAAAAGATGGGTTTTTCTATTAAAAAAATCTCAGTGCTGTCCGGATCCTGGGATTATGCCTGGTAAAATGTCTATGAATTCGCACCCATTAATCCCCATTGTTATTTGTGATTGTCGTTAGGTTATTCATTCGTTTTATTCATTGATTCATTCAGGTGGTATCAAACCGGCGCTGGAACGCGATTGCAGAAGCCTATGCTCAGCGGTGGACGGATATAGGCTGAGATAATGATGAATCATTATGTCCTTATAATATGTGCCACTTATTTTAAATGTAAGCTTATTGTGTGGTGTTATCGTAATAAATGAAAATTGAGAGAATGAGATTGATGACCCCTGTTAAAAATGCAATACACTTTGACTTTCTCATTCAATACTCTGAGATTTGAAACAAAACTTCCAGGAAGAAGATAGAGATAAATGTGTAAATTTAGACCGTGTATCACACACACATCGACAGCCTTCTCTTGATAGGTTAGTACAAAAGTTTTAACGTTACCTATGTGTGGGTGTAGCCAATCATGTCGCCCCGTTCTCTGAGAGCATGCTACAACAGAAGAATAGTATGCAGTTCGCCAACTTTATTCAATTGTAAAACTGGCACTTCGTTGTCGCTTATAGTATGGTTGATTACTGCCTGAAGCGCCTGTTTCCTGACAGTTGGTTATTCATAGTTATCACAGACAGATGGTTGGGGTGAAACGGGGTTGGGGGCCCTTAATTTATTGAATTTAAGTATAAATAGAGCCATATTTTATGCATAAATGATCTATCTATATCATCACGCCAGCTCCCTCGCGGGGTAGGCTGAGAGTACAGAGTTCCTACAGGTTCTTTCCTTACAGAAATGATGAATACTTAATACTCGCCTCTTAGTTTGGGAAGTCGTTAGATACACCGTAATCGAATATCGCTACACTTATTTCCTGTAAATGTCGTAAAATGCGAGTAAACGACAAAAAATTATTTGCATTATTATCCTGATACGCAATAATTTTATACACTTTAACCTTTGACGTAGGAAGAGGTTATTTGAGATATTGACAAATTAGAACCTTTGACATATTTTTGTCTTGCTCTTCTCTAACCCCTTCTGAAATAACGCTTACGATGGTATATCTACTTAATACTTACTGTTGGAACAAATATCGTTATCTGAACAACAATGTTTAACATATTTTAGTTGTTTACGACATAACCCGATAGATGGCGCTGCACCGAAACTAAATAATTAATGAAAAAAGTTAGCCCGCGGTTTCGAGATTTTCAACCGATTAATGACTACCGGTCAGTTTCAGTGTAGCGTCAACCTTGGCACAGTGGAACAGTTGAGTTTACTCCTTAGTACACACGGAGGTTCTTAGGACCTTCGGTCATGGTCCTTCGAGAGCTGGATTCCGGCTGGGCGGTTAGCGGATGGCTTTAAGCTGTCGAGGACGCTTCCGCCATTAATTCTGGCGCTGGCTTCGGCCGCTGCCTAGGACGGACGGGTGGCTAACGCCTCCGTTATAGACTAGGAGCTGGCCTCTGGCCGCTACCTTGGTAGGGCGGTGTTGACACCGCAGGACGGTTGGTCGACGGCCTCACAGCTGACACCTCCGTTATAATCCTGGAGCTGGCTTCGGCCGCTACCTAGGACGAACGGGTGGCTAACGCCTCCGTTATTGACCAGGAGCTGGCCTCTGGCCGCTACCTTGGTAGAGCGGTATTGACACCGCAGGACGGTTGGTCGACGGCCTTACGGCTGACACCTCCGTTATATTCCTGGAGCTGGCTTTGGCCGCTGCCTAGGACGGACGGGTGGCTAACGCCTCCGTTATTGACCAGGAGCTGGCCTCTGGCCGCTACCTTGGTAGGGCGGTATTGACACCGCAGAACGGCAGGTCAACGGCCTCGCGGCCCGAGCCTCCGTTATAGACCAGGAGCTGGCCTCTGGCCGCTACCTTGGTAGGTGCGCGGTAACTACACCGCAGAATGGCAGTCCATCGGCGCACGCAGCTGTTGCGCAATCATCGGGGTGCGAGGTATCAGCGAGCGCACTCTGAGCAGAGTAGCGAGCGCATCGTAAACTTCAACGTCATCACGTGGTTGCCGTGATCAGCGCCAGTAACGAGCTACTAGCAAGCTAAGTGATTGTGAAGTGTTCATAAGTGAAGTGAAAACCGTGAGTACTTTTAAAAAACTATTGTATTAAACATTTTACCTTCAGGTCCAAAAAGTTGAATTTGCAAAATGTTGAATTTCCATTATGTTGAATTCCCAATATGTTGAATCTCAATAAGTTGAATTCCCAAAATGTTGAATTCTCATTATGTTGAATTTTAGAAATGTTGAATGCCAAAATGTTGAATTTCTGTAATGTTGAGTCTCATAATGTTGAATTACCGAAATGTTGAATTCTCATTTTGTTGAATTTTTCAAATGTTGAATCTGATGGGTCTCTTCTCATAATATTTTTCCCGTGTGGTTCCGTACTTAGAATATATCAACCCGTATTATCTCATGGGTGCCCTAGAAGGCGAAATAGAGAATACCTAAACCAGAAACAAGCAGCATCGTAATGATGAGAATAAATATAACTTAAAAATAAGGGGACTTCTAAAAGCAAAAAATAAATATTTGAAGTCGGTGCCGGTTAGTGCAGTCGGTTACTTTGCACTTCGGGTGGTGGTGGTGGCTTGCACTTTGCACGTCGGAATTGCAGAATCATCAAAATCGGTCCTCAATTGACGGAAATATCGGCGAACATACATAAAAAAAGCATACATACAGACGAACATAGAACCTCCTCCTTTTTGAAGTCAGTTTGATAGCATTAGGATTGACGTTCTTGTAGTCAACGTAACAAATATGAGTTCATCATTTTGGGACTCAACATATTGGGAATTCAACATTTTGATATTAAACATTTTGATAAGTTTAACATTGTGAGAATTGTTTGTTCAACATAATGAGAATTCATCGTTTTTGGACTCAACATTTTGGGAATTCAACTTTTTGAGATTCAACATATTGGGAATTCAACATAATGAAAATTCAACATTTTGAAAATTCAACTTTTTGGACCTGAAGGACATTTTAGATCGAACTTTATTTGCTAATAATACTTTAGAATTTAGAATTAGATAATTATTAGGTTTAAATATAGTTTGTTTAATTGTTTGTAATAATGGAGTCTCTGATTTTTTGCAAATTCAACTTTTTGGACCTGAAGGGATTAATTATCAGGTAGACTTAAATTCGCGCATAGTGAAAGCTAAAACTAACTTCAAAAAGTCTCCTAAGGATCGAATAACGATTGAATATGTCGAGGGTAGAGTCGAATCCTTAGAACAATTATGGGGAGAATTTATTAGTGGACACCGAGATTTAATGCCCACTTGTAATGTTAAGGAGCTGATGGCTTCTGAGTACATGAAAAACGATATGTATGACCAAACTGAAACTGTGTACATGGACTATAAATGCGAATTAAAAACTAATTTATCAAAACTTAAAAGAGTTCAACCATCAGCTAGTTCACATAGTATTGAAGCACCTCAGTTTAAATTACCTAAGATTAATATACCTACTTTCTCTGGTAAATATTCAGGATGGTCTTCATTTAAAGATTTGTTTCAGTCCTTAGTTCATGATAATAATTCATTAAGCAATGTTCAGAAACTTCATTACTTGAAAAGTTATTTAATTGACGAAGCAGAACAACTGGTAAGACAAATCCCTATCACGGAAGATAATTATACAAAGTGTTGGGACTTATTGGAGAAACACTATAGACAAAAAGTACATTTGTCATAACTTGTTAAAAACATTACTTAGTCAGAGAAATATGCCAAATGAATCTGCAAGTAGTTTAAAGGCTTTAATTAATACTACAAACTATTGTTTATCTGCTTTGTCAAATCTTGGAATTAATGTAAAAACTTGGGATGTTATTGTAGTACATATTTTATCTCTGAAATTGGATCCAGAGACCAGGAGGCAATGGGAATTTCATAACAATTTAATTGATGAGTTAGCTACTTATAGTGAAATGGAACAATTTCTAACCAAGCGATACAAATCTATTGAATTTCTGGAAACTAGATTCAATTCAAATTACAAGAATCATAATAAGAATAATAATGTAAATAATAATAATGTAGTAAAAATAAAAGCATTACACGTAACAAATAATGCTAATAATGTAATGTGTCAATTTTGGACAGAGACTCATAAGTTAAATATGTGTAAAAGGGTTTGTAGGGAACCATTAGATTTAAGACGTAACTTTGTAAAACGTAAAAGGTTATGTTATAATTGTTTAAGTAATCACCATTCGGCTCGAAAATGTAAGGCTAAAATTAGATGTGCAAAATGTAAACATAAACACTACTCACTACTACATCCCAATGGTTTAGGAAGTAATTATAATTTAAAGGTCAGTAGTAGTAGTAGGGAAAAGAAATGCAAAGAAACTTGTGCAACTGACACTAACAGTTTAAAAAGTGAGGAACCAATAGTCGCTTGTTTTTCGACAGGAAATATTAATCGGGTCTTGCTACCAACGGCGTTAGTCAGGGCTCGGTCTGAAAACGGCGAAGGTTATAAAATTATTCGAACTTTGTTGGACCAAGGGTCACAGTCGTCTTTCGTAACAAAAGCAGCTGTGCAATATTTAGGGTTAAAAAAGATATCTGCTTACGGACAGATATCTGGTTTAGGCGGAGACCAGTTGTCAAACTCAAAATCTATGGTCCAAATAGAATTAAAGTCGTTAGTTGAACCAAATACGGTGGTAAATGTGAAAGCTTACGTATTAGACACAAATACCAGCCCCCTTTCCCTTAATAAGGTAGAAAATTTAGAGTGGGAAGAATTAAATAAATTAAAATTAGCTGATCCTACTTACAGTGAACCAAGTAACATAGACTTGCTACTGGGAGCAGAAGTATATTGTGATCTTCTTAGAGCAGGCTTCAAAAAGTGTCCTAGTGGTGGCCCAGTAGCACAAAATACAAGTCTAGGTTGGGTTTTATCTGGGATAGTCGATCATAATAAAGTACCTAAATCTGTCCATAAGAATTTGGGAGACAGGCAGGTAACTGAAGGTAAAAATAGGATTAGGAAAAGAACCAGAATAAAACCTTTAAATTTAAAATGAAAGAAGGGGCAGCTGATTAGCGGTAAATGTTGTTTATGTTATAATGTTGTTTAATTGTTGAAACATAAGTTAATTTTAAGAAATTTGCATTGTAATGTGTCAGCCTTTGTATTGTAATATTCTCATGGTGGGCGGCACAGTAGGTTAAGGACAAAATAAAATATTTAATTCGTCCTTGGTGGGCGGTATGTTGGAACAAATATCGTAAGTTAATCTGAACAACAATGTTTAACATATTTTAGTTGTTTACGACATACCCCGATAGATAGCGCTGCACCGAAACTAAATAATTAATGAAAAAAGTTAGCCCGCGGTTTCGAGATTTTCAACCAATTAATGACTACCGGTCAGTTTCAATGTAGCGTCAACCTTGGCACAGTGGAGCAGTTGAGTTTACTCCTTAGTACACACGGAGGTTCTTTGGATCTTCGTTCACTAACATTAATTATATTTTCATCTCTGCGAATTATGGTTTCTGCTTCTTAGCTTGTAATCATTCCTATACTAATTGACTGTCTCGTTGATATAGTGGCGTATAACGCGCTTTGCAATCACGAGCTCCCGGATTCAAATCTTAGGATGAACAAATATAGTTTTTCCCAGTATCAGTTCGGAGTCTGAAATTGTATCCGGTATATGGCAATAGACTCGCCCCTGTTACATGGGGCCTAACATCGTCACCGAAAAGTGGGTGTACACGGTGCACTTTAGCCACCCCCGCTTGGGGATTACAGGCGTGAAGGTTTTAATTTTATTTTTTCTATTTCAAGTTATTTCACTGATATCCCATTAGCCACATCTCACGCCAATCACACAGAGAGACTAAACTATTATCCTTCGAAACGTCTCATACCTCCTCCGCTATCTAAGTTTAAATTCCACGATTTTCCACGAAATAGATTTCAGAAAAAAATAATCGGTGTTTGCTTTGTATATGTATTCTATGTATACAAATACCTGTAGGCAGTCCTCGATTTTATAAGTACATTTTTTGTTCATTTTTAAGTTTCTCGACACGTCCTTCAGACATGTCACAATTCCATGAAACAAACACCTTGTTTAAAGAACTCCACTCACTGGATTGAGTAGTGGCGAATTCAACCCGCACGGGACGAATCTGTGACCCACACATGTTTGTTTCGGTCTGGATGTTGGGATGTGTAAATTTCATGTTTGTAAACGCACGCACGACACTGAAATAATTCCGAGTTTGGGGGCTACGTTTTTTTAAAACATACAATAAATAAACCAGTATTAGTTTGTATTTCAAAATACTAACGTATTGTAGACATCCTTCGATTCCGTAAGATCATATTCGTCGAAGTTTCTTACTCGTCCTTTTCGTAAGTTCATATTCGCCCACTCCAAAAGTTTATTGACTCGTCCTTCAGACAGATCACATAAATTTTCATGAAACATTTAATGATCAAATAATTAATACCTTATATTCGATACAATTATTATAGATAGGTAATTAAAATAATTATTTTAATAGCTACGGACGGAACGGAATTATTTTATTGATTGAAAAGGAATTTGAACTCACAACTAACGTCATGGACACGCATCTAATTAACTCGTACTGATGAGTATTACTGGCTTTGATAAACACTACATTATTGTGGAAAGCTATCACCGATGTGGGTATTTTCTACGTGATCAATGCAACTGAGTTGATCGTTTGTTGTGTAGAGAATTTGTTGTGGTTGCAGATTATTTATTAATTTTCTTCTTTATGCACAATTGTAAATTGACTTATTATTACTACTAAGGCATTTTCCGTTCCAGTCTATTGTCTACTATTTGAAAATTTTAATGTTGCTTGGTTCGTTGTACTTTGCTACGTGCTAGAATGATGACATATCATTGAACCTTAATCCAATAAAAATACCCCTTATCAGACAGGTGATTGACCCAATTGTAGAAAAAACTTTTAAAAAAGTAGAACTGACTTAAAAAAGGAAAAAATAAATATTTGAAGTAGGTGCTGGTTGGTAGAGTCGATTACTTGGCACCGACTTCAAATATTTATTTTTTGCTTTTAGAGGTTGGGTTTTTAAATGATTTTTATTTTCAATTTTATGTGATGAGGAATTAATTGTGTATATTTATATACCTATATTATATTATTATACAGTAAAGTACTTACAGGATTGATATAATGCTCTTAGTAACTGATTTTACACATTCGTGCTGTTTGCGGTTAAGGAGTCCCGTGGTGTATCTTTAAAGTCCAAGGTCCAACATCGATACAAATAAAATAGGACTACCCCGGAGCTATACTGAACCCACTGCAAAAAGAATCATCACAACGGTTTATTACCAAAGAAGTTATAAAAAGCATAAACGGATGATGAACCTCCTCCTGTTTTGAAGTCGGTAAAAATTCTGCTTAGTTGGGCGTTTAGGAGTTCCCTGGTGTATCTTCAAATTCCAAGGTTTAATACTGCTGAAATTAAAATGAGGCCACCTTGGAGTTATACTGAATTCAATGCAAAAAGAATTATCAAAATCGATTTATAATTGGCGGAATAATCGCGTAACATACATACACAAGAAAACATAAAAGAGAACCTCCTCCTTTTTAACTCGGTTAAAAATTAATATTCTATGTAATGATGTTGTACTTACGTTCTATGAGAATTCATACTAATATTAAAAATTCGAAAGTTACTCTGTCTGTCTGTTACCTTTTAACGCCCAAACCGCTGCACAGATTCCAGCGTGGATATACTAGTGTTAGTGACAAATCTCGCGAAGGACGCCCAAAATCCGCCTTCACTGAAGATAACATCATTGCTGTGAGACAACTAATTCTCGAAGATCGTCATGTGACGTATCAAGAGATACAACCTCTATTAGGCATCTCAGGGACAATCATTCAGAAGATCTTGCATGAAGCGCTTGGTGTGAGAAAGCTAGTTTGCCGTTGGATACCGCATCTGCTTTCCGACGATCACAAGGCGGCCCGAGTCAGATGGTGTAAGAAAACTCTGCAGAGGTTCAACCGAGGAGAGTCAAATCACGTCTACAACATCATCAGTAGTAACGAATCTTGGATCTATGCCTACGATCCTGATTCCAAACAATAATCTACAATCTGGGTCTTTCAAGACGAGCCAAAGCCGACTAAAGTTGTTCGTTCTCGAAGCACTTGGAAAAACCGGCCATGTTGCGACTATTGCACTTGAAGGTCGTAGAACGGTTAACGCAGAGTGGTATACCACAGTTTGTTTACCACAAGTCATCGCCGAACTTCGAAAATCTAACTCAAAGCGACGCATCATCCTGCACCACGACAACGCAAGCTCACACAGCGCTCGTCAAACGATTGAGTATTTGAAGCAGGAAAAAGTAGAAATTCTTGATCATCCTCCATACAGTCCTGACCTAAGCCCTAACGATTTCTTTACATT
This sequence comes from Phalera bucephala, assembly GCA_905147815.2. Classification (NCBI taxonomy): domain Eukaryota; kingdom Metazoa; phylum Arthropoda; class Insecta; order Lepidoptera; family Notodontidae; genus Phalera; species Phalera bucephala. The sequence goes on from LR990621.1 coordinate 19,991,344, forward strand.
ACCTAAAATTAAGAAAAGTCTTCGTGGTCAAAGGTTCCATTCCGGTGAAGAAGCAGTCGACGCTTTCAAGTCAGCCATTTTGAACACCCCCAATTTAGAGTAGAATAAATGTTATAATAACTGGTTTGAGCGAACGGAAAAGTGTATTAAGCTACGTGGTGAATACTTTGAAAAATACTATAAGGCTCTAGTTGTGTTTTTTTCTTCAAACGACAAAACTTAAAAGGCATGCCTCGTATTATTATTTAAGATATAGCACAAATTTTATTATAAGAAGTTTATGAAATATTTTTTTTATCATTATTATAGGTAATCAGGCCTGTATCCTGCTTTCTTCTACTTGGATTACTGTTTGTTGTTTAGAAGATATTTGTCGAGACGGTTCTTGAATAAGTTGACATTGTGCGCAAAAATTCTGTGATCTGGTAGTTTGTTCCACGCTCTTACCACTTTATTGGGTAAGAAATGTTTACAAGGGTTATTGTATGAAAAATTAGTATAATTTATTGTACTAATAAGAGTCGTACAAAATAATTTCATTTAGAATATGTGAAAGAGGGCCTCCTACATCATTATTCAAGATGTTTATGGTGTTATCCTGTGGTGTTCTTCAGAAACTTTTGCAAGACAAGATACGAGCTTTTCAATTAAATGAGGCTCATGACATGACATGTACATAGAGATAAACACCCATCACTAAATGATACCTTTATCTCTTTTTATCGCAATGCAAAGTATTTATACGCAACACTTGCAGGAGTAAGTATGTATGAATAGTGCTGATCTATTAAATTATACTTTTACCAAATAAATTTATTTAAAGCGATAACAGTGACGGTCCATTTAGCGCAATGGTTAAGAGCTAAGCTGCTCCACCCACTAAGTCTAATAGTCGCGGGTTCGATTCTCGCACAGGACAAATCTTTGTGTCATCCACAATTATTTTTTTCGGCATTTATATTTGTGTATGTGAATTTTCATGTTTGTAAACGTACCCATGTCACAGGAATAAATCCTAGTGTGGGACTACGTTTTTTTAATGAAAAGAAGACTCGCTGTCCTTACTAGCACAAGTTCTTCCCTTCTTCCTTTCACGGAACGTCTATTGGATACATAATAGAGTTGAAATTATAGTGATAAAGATGTATAACCGACAAAGAAGCATTAAAAGAACCAAGTATGTTATTAGACACTACCCATTATGACCATAACTCTAATGTTTAATAAATAAGCATGTACTATTCCACTGCTGGGCAAAGACCTCTCACAAGTCAAGGTGATAGAGATTAGGCCTTCCTTTACAACGCGGACACAGTGCGGATTAGTGGAGGCAAGTTTATGGCCATCTAATATTGGAGCTTATCAAGGCGCCCTAAATGCTTCTAACTTGGCTTAGTGACTATCGCGTACGACATATGAGATGGTAGCCAACATTTCCGATTTAAAAATGTGATCTAAACACTTAATCAGAAGCACCGTATTCGGAAAACTAAGCCTAAGCTCTCTTCTTATACTTATGATACTTGAAGCCAACTTTATCGCTATAATTGCAGCCGGGTGTTAAAAACAAAATCGGCTTAGCGAGCCATATTATTATGTCATGATAGAAAATAATATTTTAATTATTCTGTCGCCCTCATCGAAAACCGCGCCGAAACCGAGACCAATTAATTTAAATTACTCAAGCATCTCCTTAACTCGTTCTGCATTGTTCTCCCATAACCCATGAACGCAATGTATACATGTATGTATGTAAATAATTGTAAAACTCTCATTTTAAAAGCGTAAACGTGGAGTTTCATCCCCTTCTTCACCACAGGTATGACATTCCGAACCGGTGTCTCCATTCCGATCACGGTCTCGAACCTATTCGCGCCTTTAATAAAAAGGCGACAACTGATATTTCACGGACGCGTCCAATCATAGGAATCGGCTAATCGTAGCCGCCGCCGACTACGAACCTAACACCTCTCCTATCAGCCGCTACCGCTGTCCGCGGCATGTTCTCACCGACCCTCCCGATGCCCTTACATCCTTTCTTTTGGATAAAGACACCGCAGAAAGCATTAAACACTAACCTTGCCGGCGAGGTCGAAGAATCCCTTACCCGCCGGCCGGTGCAGAGCGGCTAGCCGAGGCCGTTCCTCCTTGAGGCGCCCTTGAGCTAGTTGCTCCCGTGCCCTTCTGGCTCGAACGTAGTGGTTGCACGCTCGCCCTCTTGTCCACTGAAGATGTAAAGACACCGCGGCCAACAGCGTAGATCATTCACAAACACGCGCAAAATTCCGAACGGATGGTAGAGCCTTAAGTAATAGCTGACTTTTTCTTTCTTGCCTGTTCATAAGTACTTCTGAAGTTACCTGAATAAAAAACTTTTGATTTTGATTATAAATGGCTTAGCATGCCTTTCGAATCCCTCTAATAGAAACTGGCCTAATATACTCCAGTTGTACCACACGCTGGGAATTGAAAAATAAAATTGGCATTAATTCAATTTTCCGCTTCAATAAAGGCCGTAGCCTGCAGTTGTGTACTGTACATGGTACTTTGTTCCAGCCCTGGAACTTAGACTGAGGAAGTATGCCAATTGAAAATAGTTGTTTATTTTTCTTTATAAGAGGACGAGAGTTTTTCATTGGCTATTGGAACGGGAGCAATTGAGATTTTTTTCTTTAGTTTATTTTATTTGGCATATTAGTTAATTAACTTTCAACAAGATAATTTAAGCTACATGCAACTCAACTGCTTTAGTTCTGCATAGATTTAAAAGAGTAAATATAACTTAAATACAAATAAACACATGACTGTGACGCCTATATTTCCCATGCGAGGATGGCAGAGGTGTACTGTGTTCACTTATTTTTGGCAAACGATGGTAGGTCCCATGTATTAGCGGACGAGTCTATTGCGATATACCGGGCACAATGTCATACTCCGTACTGACACTAGGAATCTTTCGATAGAAAAACTACACTTTGAACACAGGACCTCGTGATCGCAAAGCTCATTATTTACTACTAGACCAGCGAGGCAGTATTTCCATTCTTTCTAATATTTTCTTAAATGTTTGGAACATTTTATATTTTGTTCGATGTCAACCCGAAGCGTATTTTTTTTTATTTTGGATCAGTCATTGATATACATGTTAACACTAGATTAGCAGTAACGGCGTAAATGTATGGTGGCTTAGAATATGCCCACAGGCATGTAACAAGCTTATGTCATACATTAGCCTGCCTGACGTCCGTCGAGTAACACTTATTAATAAAAAATCACAAAATAGATAAATGCGCGGTGTAAGAATGCGATTTGAGGTCACAAAATTACTTTAATACAAGCGGAACCACTTTCCATACATAAGTTTATTGTTTTTCTTATATTTACTAGTAAATAGAATAGAAAGATCAATTTAACGTACAAAAATAAATTTATGATTCAGTGTTGCCAATAAAAACACCATTTGGTGTTGCCGTCTTTATTGGAAAATGTTGGATGATTTTGTCACTTACAATTGATGATGATGATGTCCTCCCAGACGTATCCGTCGACGGCGACACCCTTAGCTCGTCTTCGCCTGGGCTCTTGCATGAGCGCGAGCATGACTCGCAAAACCAAATTTTGTTTTGAAGGTCCTATTGCAAGAAGCGCAGTAAAGAGACCCACTTGAATTGCGAGTATAGTTGTAGGAGGGCTTGGGTCGAGTTTTTCGGATCAGGCGTTTGGCGTCAAGGTCTTCAAGACGGGAACGCTCAAAGTACTCACTCACTTACAATTATGTAGTATACGAATACTTACTTTATTTATTTTGTTGGTTCCCAAAGAAATAAGCTGTTTGCTCAAAGCGAATTTCGTACATAATTCTTAATTACGTAATTGCGGTATGGATGCGGTAAAGAATAGCTCCACCCCATTTGTTCTCATGCGTGTCATAAAAAGCAATTGGGAAGTTCACCAGGACATTTTTCTTTTTTTTTTAAATGCTTAACTAGTGTGGAACTAGTAATAATTCTTGTATCGTGGGCACGTTTACAAACATGAAAATCACACAAACAAATACCCAGACCTACACAAATGTGCGAGTCACACAAAGATTTGTACTGTGCGGGAATAGAACCCGCGACTTCTCAGTCTAGTAACCAGAGCGACCTACCGTTCTTAACGTTCAGACGTTGCCCATTTCCTGTTTCCAGTGACGACGTCTTGGTCTGGACCGAGACGTCACATTTTGCAAATTTGTACTTATGTTGCCCGCTCTTATTAGACTGCAACCATCAACCTGAGTATTTTGAAAACAAATACAATAACATACCTATTTTTGTTTATTAATCATTCAATAATATTTTCATTGTTTGACTCTTAGGTTTGACTACATACCTTAATGGACACTATAAACTAATATCCAAATAATCTGTATTACAATTCTAGTTTTATATTTAATAAAATGTATTATTATAATAGTTCATTTTATTCATTTATGTATTGGATTCTAACTGAAAGAAAATTAAAATAAATTTAAAAAATTATAATTAAAAATTTATATTCATACCATTCATTAAAAAAAAATATCCATTGTGAATTTAAATTGTGGGAAAAAACCATATAGTAAGCAACACGAACCTCCCACTACTTATAATATTGCTACCTCTATTGGATCGACATAATGTCGGGATGGTGGGGAAAATGAGTAAAAGAGCTGGATATATGTTTACTCCGAATTATTTATCAGGTACAAAGCTACGTCGACATACTTTTAAGGTTTGGTTAAATAGCCGACGGAGCGCAACGGGAGCGTGACAAAAGCGCTCGTCTACGTTCGACTGTGACGTATGCCGTCGCGCCGAATGGGGTTGCGATGTGAGGCGTCTCCCGTACATTTCAGTACAACTACCCAAGCCATGCCACCGTCGCGCTCCCGTCGCGCTGCCTTGGCTATATGATCAAACCTTTAAGTGGTTACACTTTTTTGACGCGCCGATGTGACGTTTTCTTCTTTATTTATTTACCTAAATGGAATGTTATTTTTCATTGTTTACTTTCCTGCTTCGCCTGATTATCTTTTTTCCCATTTTCAATTTCTATGCTCTAACCATGATAAACATCTTCGCTCTTTGAATAATCGTCTTCTCCAATGCCCTTCTCACCATTCATATTTTATACACACTTCTTTTTCAGTCCAATCCATTTTGCTATGGAACGCACTGCCTTGGGATATCAGGATGGCCACAAATCGCTCGTCTTTTAAAAATAAAGTACAGGATTATCTTCCCAAAACTTTAGCAGAATCATCTCAATTTTATCTTCTATAGATTTGCACCTACTTCACTAGTTTTTGCATCACCACAAGGTAGATTGGTAGAGAATGCCTCAGGCATTTAGTCCGCCTTTGTACCTATAGTGCATAAAGCATTAAATAAATTAAATAAATAAGTATGTCCTATATTTTTAAATATTTTATTTCTAACTGCTTATCCTTTTCCGCTTGTATTTGTATATTATGATAATCTAGAGTCATCAACCCATTGTACTCTGTGTCTATCCCGCCAGGAATCTGTATATAGATAGATAGAATCTTCAATAATTTACTTTAATATGAGGTTCATATCGATAGTATTACGGGCGGATGTAATAAATGGTATATTATTCATACAAGAGTATTCTAGAACAAACCTCACGCGGTAGTAAACAATTATGTGAAATTATTCCCAAATTAATCGATGATTTTTTTATAATGGGCTTAATAATAACGAACTAATTACAAAAAAAATATCATTTGCCGAAAGATATCTGCCGGACAAATGCCTGCTCAAAGATCCCAGAACGATAGGCTTTGTGCTGTATGCATCCAACCTTTAAGGTTTGGGCCAATAGCCGACGGAGCGCGACGGGAGCGCGACGGTTGCGCTTGACTACGTTCGATCGTGACGTTTGCCGTCGAACCATGCGGGGCTACGCCTTCTGGCGTCTCCAGTACAATTCAGTACATTACAACTCCCTAAATTGCGCTGCGTCGGCTATGTGGCAAAACCTTTTCCTGCGACTTTCACCTAGTCATCATATTTTTTTAAAGGCAATTTATTTCCTAATCAAATGTAACTACTCTCTAACTAAAATATGTGAGAAAGCTGCCGTGAGTGACGTAGTAACTATTTAGTAATCTCGGCTGTAAATTTCAACCCTCACCACGATAAATAGATATCAGTTCGGGCCACTGAACTGGAACGTCTGGTAGTACACTTAGTTCATAAAAAACTTCCTACAACCTACTTTCCTTGTATTCTCTCAACACAACCGCATTTTGACGAATTATAATGTCGTGTATGTCGTGACCAAATTCGTCGAAATCCTTTATATTATCACTGTTGGACATTTATAAATGACCAGAAATACTTCTTATATTGTCATGATAGGCCAACTTTCATAATATTACCGTTGTGCTAAGGAAATACATTTTTTTTATCAACCAGAATTATGTCAACTAGTCATCATGAGAATTCTACTTAGATGCTAGTCTTTTCATTATGGCAAATTTGTCAGGCGAATGTTTTATAACAATTATACAAGGATCTTGTAGCCCGCTGCCAAAATCGGAACTAACGCTGTCGTCAAGTGAAATGTCACTTGATGACAGGCGCAGCGTTGCCGTTTGCTATGAAATTTACCCAAATTCTTTTTTTAATTAGTAACTGTGTGTACCCACCTGTTGAAATATTTCCCTGGAAGTAGGAACATTTTAGTAAATGATAACCAATAGTCAATGTCATCCACGGGCCAAAATCATAGAGATATCTCTACGTCCAAAACATACTACATGTAGCGGACGAACAGCTAATCAGAATTCTCTAAGTAGCTCCTGTATAGAAATGTATAAAAATAGCATATAAGGTTTAGTACATAAGGACAGGAAAGGGATGGCCGTATTGACATCCCTTACTCTGGCGAGCGGCCGGGACGTATAGGGTCCGCGGCCGGTCGATCTCCGTACAACTCCCGCTGGTTGTGACCCCTAAAGAAATTATATTAGTAGTGCACTTTCGCGGCCGCGTCGCACACGTCGCAACTGGGGAAGCAATTAGCGAGAAGAAATTAATAATGTAAATTATTTTAGAAGAATTATGAATAAAGTATAAGAAGCTCTGTGAATTAGCATATAAGAAGCCCTGTGCATTAGAATAGAAGATTAAGAAGAATACAGTCCATTTTTATTATTTGTGAAGTCGGGAGTTTTATTTACAAGCCCCTCACACTATATCTATGGGCCAAAATATATGCAAACTATCCTTGCCGCACTATAAAGAGAAACGAAAAGAGAAACATTTGACAGAAACTTTTCAAAATGTCAGATTGTCACCAATCAAATGTCGCCTGTCATTGAAAACAGGGACCGCCACTATATGGGGAAAGTAATAAATGATGTTTGTAATCTTCTATCTATCTATATCATCCCGCCAGATCCCTTGCGGGGTAGGCAGAGAGTACAGAGTTCCCACAGGTTCTTTCATTACATACCTCTCTGGCTTCCTCCACTCTCATAGTTGGTCTCATACACGCTCGCCGGCTACGGAGTCTCTTGACTTGTCCTTCAGATAAGACTCGGCTATTTGGTCATGGTAATATTATTTTTATAAAAATAATATATAAACACCATCACGCCTATATTTCCCAAGCGAGGGTGGCATAGATGTTACGTGTAGATTTACAATTTTCCATTAATGTACCAGTTATAAAAACCTTGCCCTACACAGGGAATTATTCCTGTGTACCGGTTACGCGTAAAAACATGACATTCTCATACACGAAAATCCAGAATTAAGCAAATATTTGCGAGTTCCATATGTCCCGTGTCCATATCTAACCCGTGACTTCTCGATTCAGTGGGCGAAGCGGCTTCCATTTTTCAATAGAAGATCTCCAACAACACTGTCCTAGGATTCGAACTCGGGACCCCGTTATCGCTAGCCGTACCAGAGACCGTCGAGACAGGAATTATTTTTATACTCTATCTTCCATCTACTCCCATATGACTCAGACATTCTAAACTTATCACTGTGATAAAATTTTCTTTGTTTCAAAATCTTTATTACGTTGTTGGTAACTGGCTCAACGAACTTGGCAGGATGCGGCTGGCCATTCAAACTATCGAATCGCCAGGAGAAGCACAATGCACCCACTGTATCTCTGTTAAGTTACAGTTTAATAAGGTAATAACATGGTAATAACTGTTTGGTATCTTGTTTGGTTTTGAAAAAAGAATGGGAAGTTGGGATATGTTTCTTTTTTGAGTTCAACCAGTTTTATTTGCTACAACTAAGCATTAAAACCTATATAGAGGCCAGCAGTGGACTGCTATAATGATGATGACATTGATGAATCATAAAAACTGTCTGGTACCAACCGACAAACCACACTGTATATTAGGATGCCTTTATCGGCTGGATCTTTATCTATATTCATTTTAGAGTAATAAGTGCTCTAACTTTTCAGGTGATTATTACGATAGTAGGAAAATAATGTTATATTCAAGCATTGAGTTATTACGTACTATGAACTAGACAATACACCTCAAATATTTTTTTTGTAGCAATAGTTAAGGTGCATATACGCTCCGCACACTGTGTCTAATAGTCGCGGGTTCGATTTCCACACGGGAATCTTTGTGTGATCCACAATTATTTGTTTCGGTCTGGGTATTTGTGGATGTGAATTTCCATGTTTGTAAACGCACCCACGACACAGGAATAAATCCTAGTGTGGGGCTACGTTCAACAAAACGCAACATGGCACCTTCGAGTGCTAAGTTTAATTTCAAAAATCTTTAAATTCCGCGCCATTTCTGTTTGACATAGCTTATTTATAACCTGATGCTGATGACCAGATATGGGCAAAATGTTATCAGATTAACGATTACAATTGCATTTTGTAATCTTCAATCATGATTCAATATTAAAAGTGTAAGCGTAAACGTTGAAGATTACAAAATGTAATTCTAATCCTTAATCATTGATACACGGTCACGCCTTTACTCCCCGAGCGGGGGTGGTTAATCATTAATCTCATAACATTTTGCCCATCTCTGCCGTACACGATAACTCAATATTTTAAAGTTAGATCTTACTATTAGAAGATATTGAAAAACAAAAACAATCATTTAGCTTTCCATTTTTTTTTAGTTAATTCTATTTAATAAGTACCAGATTTAATTAAACCCGTGTTGTTTTTCTGCGAACTCGGTTTGGGTTTAGATTTAGGCTTTTGCATTTTCTGTGTGACTTTCACGTAGGTCTTCCATCTGAAGACCTCTTCGTTGGTAGAAGTTATAACACCTTGAACGTCAGCACGAGTCCTCACGATCAGAGACGAGTATGTAAACGGTATGTTGTGTGGAAAGTTCTCCAAATGGATCACAATGTTGGTAAAATTATATTGTCCCTGGAAAGAAGTAGGGAAAAAAATATCCTGGTTTAGCAGTATTTTAATACTACTCTTAGAATACTACTTAGATAAGTTATTGAAATAATCGATATCCTACTAATATTATAAATGTAAAAGTTTGTATGTTTAGATGTTAGTTACTCAATCATGCAAAAACGACAGAACGAATTTGGATGAAATTATATATATAGCACACAGATAGTTTATTACCTGGATTAACATATATGATACTTCTTATTCCGGAAAAAAATACTTTTTTAAGCAAAGGGAAAGCGACTTTAAAACTAAACAGCAAAAAATAAATATTTGAAGTCGGTGTCAGCCGGTGGGTGCAGTCGGTGACTTACCACCGACTTCAAATATGAATTTTTTGTTTTTAAGTTTTGAAGTCGGATTCCCTTTTTTTAAAATGTTACTTATTTTACAATTTTGAGTGATAAGTGAATCAACTATTTATATTTATTCACCTATATTAGATTTTTCTGCTTAGTTCTATAGTAAAGTTAGTACAGGATTAAGATAATATCCATAATTACTCAACCTACACAATAAAATTTGAGCTTTCCCAACCTACGGGATGGTATTTCTTCTTCAAATTTTAATAGGTCCAAACAAAAAGTATACCATCTAAAAAAAAACATTCCAAATCAGTTCATAAATGAAAGAGTTCTGAGTTACAAACATAAAAAAAAAATTACAATCCAATTGAGGACCTCCTCCTTTTTGTGAAGTCTGTTAAAAATGTAAAATTGCTTATCTAAAGAAATCTATCTAACAGTGGGTAAAATTAAAAATGCAAAATATCAACTGTGTCTACACCGAAAGAGGCTTTAGTTTTCCTGTTTTAAATTCAATAAATATGGATGTATTGACAGAACTGAGTAATTTGGTAATCAAATACGAAATTTGGTAGACTTACATCGCAAAGACTAGCCAAAGTGTAATAAATGTTGCACCTACATCTTTAAAATCTGTGGAAGTTATTCTAGCATTTATTATGTTCCTCAAAGTCTCAACCGAACATTTATATTAAATGCAGATAAAACAAAGTCCTCCATCTTTAACGACGTTTTTCGTTTATCAAAGAAATGTATATAAATATACGTACTGCTGGAAACGGGCACGACCAATTGCCAGGCAACTGCTTGGCATACATTTGTCCGAAGAACGGCTCTTTGTATAAAAAGTCGCAAAACTTGTAGTCGCCTTTTATAGGTGTAAGTACGTAATGGCCGCTGAGAAACTCATAGAGCGCCATTTTAAGCTGAGAAAAGTAATGACATAATATTATTATCTCTATTATGCCTGAACGACGGATGGCCCGGTTAAGTGGTTAAGAATTTAATCCACTTCGCCCACTGGGTCGAGTAAACTGGTTTCGATTCCCGCGCGGTACAAATCTTTAATTCTTTGAGTCTTTAATTCTTTATTGTACACCCACACAAATTGTTACAAATGATTGAAAATACAAAGCAAATTAATGTAGAAAGGCGAGGTTAACTCAAAGTCGAGTTGTCTACCAACAAACCTTTGGTGATAGGAACAAAATAATGATAGGAATAAGTGTACAACACAAAAGAAAGGAAAGAGACCGTCTTGTGACCCACAATTTTGTTCGGTCTGGGTATTTGGTATTCCGTATAAGTTACCGGCATACGAATCATCCGGCATACAATCGAATATGGATTCAAACGTCACGCGACCAGAAACCTGCCTCCACTATTCTGCACTGGAACCGCGTGGAACTGTATAATCCATTTTCTCTCTCCTTTCCTTTACTTCCTTTGAAAAAGAACAGGCTAATTTTAAAAGTTAGTAGACTTATACTGGAGACAGCGAATCAAAAATACGAAAAAATCCACGGCTGATGTTTCATATATATATATATATATATATAAGGTAATCGCATATACCGTAAGATTGTTCCCTACTCCAACATAAGAGTCGAACTCCAAATTGACGTAGTGTGGGTTGTTCCGTCCTCGCTTCCTGAAGGTCACGGACATGTACCGGAGATACTTAGGGTTGTAATATTCCAGTTCATGCCTCTCCGGGGACACTTCCAAGCTCTGGAATAATTGTAAATTTTGTTACTCGTGTGTGCAATAATAGCAGTGATAGCTTAGTGGATAGACCGTTGGACTGCAAAGTCAGAGGTCTCGGGTACAAATCCAGGTACCGCTGTCTTTTCGAAAACATGTGCGTATTAAAAATTAATTATCATTTGCTTTAACGGTGAAGGAATGCATCGTGAGGTAACCTGCGTGCCTAAGAGTTTCTTAAAGATGTGTAAAGTTCGCCAACCCGCTCTGGGCCAGCGTGAACTATGGCTTAAACCCTCTCAGTGTGAGAGGAGACCCGTGCCCAACGGTAGGACATTTTCTTAACAGAGCTAATATTATTATATTATTACTCGGAAACATCCGAGTAATGCTTCATAACAATGAAGCAAGATTTTAAGAATATCAAACTGATTTTTGTAATAAAAAAACTTTTTGAAAGACTATCTGCTCTGTTCTAGCACTTTTTTGGACAATAGAAACCACTTTGCTTTAGCGGTTACAATTACTGGTATTATTTGTACTTACCGAAATAGATTGAAGACTAAAATAACTAAGAACACACACCAATAAAAAAAATATCATTTCCCAAATTTTCGTCACGACCTTATGTGGGGCTTACCAGTAGTGTAATAAGTGTAGTATATAAAACGACTATTATTTAGTTACAGATCAGGGATATTAAAATCATATTAGGCTAATATTCTCTGTGATTGACTATGCGAAACTAATTCATCGCGCAAATATTTTAGAAGATAAATAAATTTTATTGTACACAGGTTAAATTAGAATAAACAAATATAACAGAACTTAGATATAGTTATAATTGGCAGTTTTATTACTGTAAATAGTGTGCACGAGGTATTTAGAAATCTTTTCCAGACAACCCTAAAGAAGAAATCCTACATTATAGTATAACTAATAAGCATACAGTACTGTATTTGCCTGTTTAGACCGATTACATATGGTGCAACTGATAATATCAGGTTGAGAGGGTTAAGTAAAAATCATTTGAAGTTATCGTTACGCGGTCGAGAAAGCGTGTTGTCACGTTCATTTGTGTTTAGTAAATTTGCACTCTAAAAAGGATAGCATATCAATCCGACAGCGTAACACTTACGTAATGTTTTTCATACAAAGCCCTCTGTTTGGGTTTTTAGTTCGGATCTGAGTAATCGGAATCGGAGTAATCTGATTATTCGTTCTATAAAATCTCAGAAACATTCCGAACTAGAGTTGAACATTTTGCAAATTGGATATTTTGCATAAAAGAAATGATGCCTTGTATAATGGACATAGGCTTGTTGATTGAAAAAGCAACCACTAAATAAAAAAAAATTTAAAAACATTATACTATTTCAGTATTGCACTTTGTAAATACACGGTTTTCATTACAAACAAGGATTAACATTTTAAATTGTCAGTTTAAAGAGACTTGTAAATTAATTTTGCTGTACAATTACAAGCATCGTAGAGTGATTTAAGCAGTATTTAAAATAATATTACGGAAGTACATTTATCATCACTATAATATATGGTCAAATTAAAAGTACATTTCGTATTCAATGGCTTTATTACATGTACACAGATATTTCCACTCAACTGTAAATGTAATTATCTCACTATCTAACTATTTCAACACGCCAGATCCCTTGCGGGGTTGGCACAGAGTATAGAGTTCCACAGGTTCTTTTCTTACATACCTCTCTTGTCTCCTCCACTGTCATATTTCGTCTTAAACACACTTGCCTGTTACAAAGATTCTTGACTTGAAATCTATACTAATATAATAAAGCCAAAGAGTTTATTTGTTTTTTCTACTCTCTAGAACCACCAGTCGGATTTGATTTTTGTTTTCATTTCATAGCTCAATTCTTAAGGAAGATTATAGGTTACGACTCTTAGGAGCCTAGCAAAACTAATAAAAATAGGAAGAAACCTAAGCGAAAACGAAGTTATGTAAGTAAACTAAGCAACGGCAAAACCACGGGGCACAGCTATTGTAATTATAATAACATTTTATATATTCTGGTACTGGTCAAAGACGAATGGGTTTGTCTATTATAATTTCTGAGGACTATTTACATTAGTTAATCTATTAATATAAAAATACTCCTGGAACTATTAGTATGTTTTAAAACATGGAGCAGTATTTATCTCTAAGAGCATTCTAATACCAATACTATGCCAAAGGAATGCAGACACAATAGAACAATAATATTTTTTTCTACCGGTGGGCCTGTGCAGCACGAAGGAATACTAGTAGGACAATCGTGTAACGATCATAAATTATTTTTATTACTTAATTATATCTCGCTCACCTCACAGGTTTCATAAATAAGAAAAAAAGAGATGACGCTACTACTTCAAAGTCCAAGAACTAAAATTTTTACTTGCAATGTGTCATAATAAGTATGATTATGTGCATAAAATATTTCTATACATAAATATAATATTACACAAAATATATTAATATTACACAAACTTTTTAACGACCTGCAATGCAGATAACTATAATCTGAAATATTTTTTTCTACCACCGTTCCATTTTAATATTTCCCCTCGATGTTACCGCATGAGTTATTATGAAAGAGGAGGGCTGTGAAAGAAATACGCACAGCCTGTGTTCGAATGAACCAGTGTCCTAGCATACTATAGAACTGCCGGTGAAGTACCGACTTAAGTGTAGCTGAATTAATTTAGATAGTTTATAAAATATAGCTACTATATTTATCTATATCATCACGCCAGATCCCCTACGGGGTAGGCAGAGAGTACAGAGTTCCAACAGGCTCTTTCCTTACATACCTCTCTGGCTTCCTCTACTCTCATAGTTCGTCTCATACACGCTCGCCGGTTACGGCGACTCCTGACTTGTCCTTCAGATAAGACCCGCTCTATTTGGTCATGGTAAGATAGTCTAGGTCTTCCCCGGTACCTACATCCTTCCACTAACGCATTGTATATCAGTTTGTCATTCTTTCTTCGGACATTCTTTTTATATGCCCGAACCAACGGAGCATACCCTTTCTCATCTTTACACCGATACTCTCTTTCATACCTATTTGCTCCCTATTTGCATCTTACTACGCTGTTGCGAATACGGTTAGTAAGCTTTACTTCGCACATCTTCCGCAGAGCTCGCATTTCATTTCGTTCATTCTCTTTCCCACATACCCAGCTCTCGCTGCCATATTTAGCGCAGTGGTTAAGAGCTTAAGCCGCTCTGCCTACTGCGTCTAACAGTCGCGGGTTCGAGTCCCGCACGGGACAAATCTTTGTGTGATCCACAATTATTTGTTCCGGTCTGGGTATTTGTGTATGTGAATTTTTATGTTTTTAAACGCACCCACGACACAGGAATAAACCCTAGTGTGGGGATATGTTTAAAAAAAAATAAAAAAAATAACAGCGTTGGGACTTGCTGCGCCTTTCGGCTTAAGTGCCGGCTCCCAAGTAGCTTTCCCATCGCGCCATTGTCTCTATGTCAACGGTGTATTTTCCATCCTTACTAATTGCGCATCCAAGATATACAAACTCATTCACTTGCTCCAGCACATCGTCCCAACCACAATCCTTGCATTTGTTCTGGTTTCTTCCCGTTCAAAAACCATAATTTTGGTTTTCGTCACATTCAAATTTAAGCCATTTTTCATGCAGTCGTCTGCGGTGTTCTTATCGATCATCAAGGTTAAGCAGCGTTCGCCTCGGTCGGTCTGAGGTGGGTGACCGTTTGTGATATTTTCATATTCGAGCGTCTCCGTGCTTTGGAAGGCACGCTAAGCCGTTAGTCCCGGTTACCACATATGGCCGGTTTCAATATTTAACTTACAGATTTGCTTACTGGCAGTAGGATTCTGACAGATTTTCCATACACTCCTCCACCAATCCGCACTGGGTCCGCGTGGTGGAGTATGACCTAATTTTCCTCACCTCATTTTGTGAGGGAAGGCCACTGCTGGTCAAAGGACCAGCTGTGGCACTGTATAGGCTGATATTATTATTATTATATAATGTATAAAGCATCGGATTCATTAAGTGACAAATATTCCGCGACCCGTCGACGGACGATTTGGTGTATTTAAGAGTTTAAGCCGATGCGCCCATTGGGTCGATGGTCGATAGTCGTGGGTTCGATTCCCGCACGGGTTGATATTTTTGTGTGACCCACAATTATTTGTTTCGGTCTGGGTATTTGTGTATGTGAAATTTCACACAGGAATATATTCAAGTGTGGGGCTACGTTTTTCTTTAAAAAAAAAGAAACGTGTAGCAAGAAATGTCGGGCTAAGTCGAGTGACATCGCATGATCTATGCCCACATTTGTTTCGTCGATCGCAGCATATCGACGGACAAGATTCTATACATTGTTTATAAATGTTGTTGTGTAACACACGTTTACTCTGCAGCGGCAACAAGGACAAGGGCTAGTTGCGCAATGTCGGCAGACATGACATGATGTCTTGCGACGAGTTGAGTCGACAAGTCGAGCTTCGCGAGACATCAGAAGCGTCACGTGATGCGGGACATTTGTACCTTAATTAAAACAAGGCTTACATCGTTCGATCCATAATGGCACGTATAGGGTTAGTGCGAAATATTCTGCTAATACTACACGTGTATTAATAATAATCTAACATAAGATTTCTCATTTGCAATTGAGAGAAACAGCGCGTCGGAGAGCGCATTTGTGAACTAAAGAATCTATAATATTATTCAACAAAAATGTACACCGTCCCTGCCAAATATGTGAGAGAGAAAAATGTAAATTACGATTGGCTGTATAGATTTCAAATAATAAATAACACTAGAAATAATGGAAGAACTATTGAAAAGCTCACATGCTTGTACGAGCTAACCAGGCAACCACAGGAAATGCCGTCGGATTCACGAAATAAGATTTAAATAAATGATAATACATGGCAGTTCCCACTTCAATCTAAGTGCTTGGCGGCGTTCCAGAACGTTCTCGCTCAATAACCAGTTAAACGGAGCAACTTGACACTATACGCTATTTAGTGCTGTCATTGGTGTTCAAAGCAGACATTAAACACGTTCGATTATAAAAGTCAACTGTGGGTGTTCGTAGATATTGTTCATTTGTAGCCCAAGTTACTACCAGTTGCACTGTACCACATGTGCACCGGGAAACAAACAGTACAATTACTGTTTATTTCCCGGGCAATAAGTCTTCCCCGTATTACTAGCGTAGGCCTAGTAGTAATACGGAATTCGTTATTGCAGTAGTGGTCAGGGTATTATCGCTCGTATAAATAATCGCTATTGAGGCTGAAATTTTTTTAAGTGGCGAACATATACTAACAGACGTAAAGTAGGCAAGCCCCCACATGATAAGTTGATGACCTGGTGAAAGTCGCGAGTAAAAGTTACGTGTAGCTGATCGTCGTGGCAATTTTTGGGGGCTTTTCTCACAGGCTTTGGTCCTGCAGTGGACATATTTCGACTTTCAATAGCTATGCTGCGCTAGCGAGTAATCGTGCTGTCACATTCACGTTGACTTAGTAAATTTGTAGTGTGACAAGGATGGCATATTAACTCGCTATGCTGTCTGATAGTAGAACATTAACGTCGTATTCATGTTATCTCGGTTCAAATAGTTTAAGTAACCTGTGATTTGTGGTGCCCACAATTACCTTGGCGGTTAGCAAAACGAAGGTGTACTTTATATGTCTCTGCCTACCTCTTGGAAAAATGAGTGTTTTTCCCCAAGAGGTAGGCCTACCTACGTTTCTCTATACTTATTTGATTCCTATGTTTTGTTGATCGTCGTCAATAAAAAATGTAATTATGACATTCTCTAACGTAGTTTGCTACTCTTTCAACGAGACTAGACCGTTTTATTAAGAATCATTTTATATACAGAGAATAACCTAAATGAAGCATTATTAAAAGTGCTTCACTAAGGAGTTATTTGGTTTTAAAACCTTGCGATTTCACTTACTCCGAAATTTAATATCACCACCAACTTTGATTACCAAGATTGAACTACTTTCTTCTTTTGTAGGCCCGTACTACTGTCAAGAGGTTAGCTATGGTGATGTTACCTTCGGAGGCGGTGGTGGCGGCTGGTGCGGTGCTCCATTAACCGAATCAGAAGCGAAGTCGCACGCTGCACAAGTGGGGCATCTCTGAGACGCTTTTTTGTAATTGTGGAGACCCAGTTCAAATTATCCAGCACATCTTCGATGATAAGTCCACTATGACATTCGTAGCGGATTCGAGGGACTACACCAGCTGACACCGGAAGCTAAACAATGGCTCCTCCACTTTGCCATATAATTTTGATCGTTCGTCGCATTACTGATAGTATATCGCCATACCATGATGATGAACTATTTTCGGTATTTTTCCCAAGTCCAATTTTAATGCAATTCAATGGCTTTGCCTAGTAACATCGTGTCCCAAATAGCCCAGAATATTCTCACCACTGATGAAAATCAAGTTTTATTTCTAAGATGTGAAAGAATTTTGACTTTTTACTATCGTCTCAGATTTACGCCTTAATATGAATACACAAAATGTATATTTTTTAAGTCAATTTATATGTGATATCATTTTTTCGTAATATATTATATACGTATTTAATGCAGCACACATGTCCGCATTTCTTAGCCAGCACACATTTTCACACTGCTAGAACCAACTAACATACTCGCGTCGCTTTAGCTAGTAGATGTGTATTCTCCGCACCGATTTGTCCAGCTGATATCTTCTCTCCACTTCTTTGGAAATATCCTCCCTACTTCACCTTTCCTCTCCGCTCATCTCCAGTTTAGTAAACACCAGGCCTAATTCCGTATTTCCTGCACACCGTATTTCCCGCTATTGTCAGTGGAGACAGTTCGCCATCCGAGATCGGTTTCGCCTGCAAATTGGTTTTGTGTCACATCTATCGAATATCTGAATTGGTTTTAACCTCACTATGAAATAACTTCCAATATGGTGTGTTTTTTTGCTCTGTTATCGGCGCTTCACCTCGGGTTTTTATATTTGTATATTTTCGATTAATGTTTTGAATAAATAAAGTTACATTTTTAGTAGTCCCTTTAATAAAAAAAAAACAGAATGTACACAAATATTTACACCTATGTTCACGCCGTTTCACATTTTATATTTGTTGCGTTAATATAATGTTTCATTTTTAAATATCGTCCAAAATAGGGATAACAAATTTTTATTTCGTAAATGTTCTTTTGTAGTAGTTATTAATTAAAATGATGTGTAAGTCAATCTTGTTATAATATTATGAATCCTTTTATTATGTTCTCAACAATAAATTTTAAATGAGAATTTAATAGATATTGTATTAGTCATCCAGTCGATTTAATAGTCCTTAGAGTAATTACACAGATTAAAATAATTATTATTCAGAGTACTATTGTATTGTCGCACAATAGGTTGTCACATTGAAAGAACGTTATTTCCTCGTAAATATGCAATAACATATCAAATTATAAAACTATTCTATTGAAAACTGAAATTTATTACTGGCGTGTCATAGTTTAAAATAAAATGAGACACCAATTTTAAACGTTACCGCTTAACACTAGAAGTGCGGGCGTCCCATTTTTAACCCATTTCGATGTTCTTCCTGCTCTTGTTAATATTTTATTATGCGTATAATCGCAAATGTTTATGACTTTTCATGAAATATGATGATTATTATGAGACTTCAATCACGTAAATATACATATTTTTTATTCAAATTTACCTCTATGCGCGGTTGGGTCAATTTTAACTCAGTCATGGATGTCGGAGTTTAACTTAATCTTTATTCTAAGTTACACACAACTTACAGCACTATGCACCCAGATCTTCAAATAGAAACTAATACAAAAAAGAAACCGGATGTAGTATCATTTTACAATTGTTCAAAGTATGGGGTAGATGTTGTGGATCAAATAGCTCGTAAATACTTCATCACAGCCCCATCTAGGCGTTGGCCTGTTCACACTTTTTATATTTTACTAGACTTAGCAGCAATAAATTCTTGGATATTGTATCGTGATCTAAATCGAAAAAAAAAATTGTTGAAGGGAGTTTATCTACAGTTAGGAGAAGAGCTAGCTGAGCCATATGCAAATAGCAGGAAAACGTCTAATACTCGTATCAATATACCAAACGAAATACCTGGACGTCAAGACAAACACAGTCGTTGTCAGGTAAAGTCTTCTTGTGCCGGTAACAAATCGTGTGTAAAATGCCAAGCTTGTAAAAAAACGGTTTGCAAGAAGTGTACATCGAAAGAGTTTTCCATTTGCTCATTATGCGATTCCGGAGAGTAATAATTGCTATTTTTATAATTTTATTTAATTTTAACTTTAATCATTTGTGATTGTGATTTCTATTTTAAGCCAAAGTATACCAAAAATATGTGTCATCTTCTATACATACATACATATAATAAAACTGTAAGGAAGTCGTGTCTGTACATGGAATATTTTTAGGAAATAACAAGCCAGGGGTATCATACTATCGATATAGAAGTTAATTCTGTAATTTTTGACTTTCGTGTCTGTTTGTCTGTCTGTCTGTCGGAGGGTATAAACCAGCATCAAGCAAAAACTACCAGGCGGATTTTGATGAAACTTTGCATGCAGATACCTTATAATGTTGGCTAACATGTTGTATAGTATTTATTCCGAAAAATTAAAAGATTTCTCCAGAAAAGACGAAAATAAGCAAAACATGGGATTTCTAAAAAGACACTTTACTTCAAATCTGTTTGATGGATTTCAATGAAATTTTGTGTAATTGTAGCCTATACAAAAGCAAGATCATAACTCTGTATACTTATATTTTCAAAAAATTTAACAGTTTCCGAGGAAAGTACAAAACAGTCGATTTTGATAAATCATTCATAGTTTATAAATTAACTTACTACTCATAGATTGTCGCGGGATAAACCATAAAACTTTATTACTGTTTGTCCCGAACTGCAATGTTACGATGTAAAATATGTGATTTTGCCTATACATGAATTCGTCTATGAATTGATATTGGACTCAGGTTCGTCTCCTCGCGAAAAACTTTCCAGTGGTTAAAAGCACTCACTCGAAATTGTTCATACATGTTTGATTTAAACACTTAAACATGGTAAACATAATAACATCGCGGTATAGTTTTATTTATATTATAGAAAGACCACCTGTACGGGCTAAGCGGGGCTAAGACTGAACCCGGTGATAGAGTTAGTTGATAGAGAAATAAGTCTGGTGGAAATTGACAAAATATAAAATATATTTACTACACGGTTCTCCCGGAACAGTTAGTCTCCCTGTTAGTTCTTCATATTAAAATGGCTAAACGAATTTAATTGAAACTTGATATGAAGGTATCTTACATAGTAAAATAAAACAGATCACTTTTTATCTTGAAAAATACTTCTATGGAATATCTATTATTTCTGTCTATCTATATCATCACGCCAGATCCCTTGCGGGGCAGGCAGAGAGTACAGAGTTCCAACAGGTTCTTTCCTTACATATCTCTCTGGCTTCCTCCACTCTCATAGTTCGTCTCATACACGCTCGCCGTTATCTATTATTTTGTTCATACTAAAACGGCTGAACAGATTATAAACAAACTTACTATGAAAAAATCCACACAGGTATACAATGCGAAAGTGGAACGACGTAGAACAACAACTATTTATAGTTTCACAAATTATATACAATATTTAAAATTATATATAACAACAGCAAATAATTATTAATAAAAACAACGGTAGCAAAAATTAAATATACATATTTACACGCCGCTGTCGATGTTAGTGTACCTAGAACAGATCAAAGATATCGGGGACTAGACTATCTTACCATAACCAATAGACCATGTCTTGCCCGAAGAGCAAGTCAAGAGTCTCCGTAACCGGTGAGCGTGTATAAGACGAACTATGACAGTGAAAAGAGATAGAAAGGTCTGTTCGGAAAGAACCAGTTGGAACTCTGTACCCTCTGCCTACCTCGCTAGAGATCTAACATGATGATATAGATTATTAGATAGTATTTAAGTATCTTAAGTAGTATGGAAATGTGAAAGTGGAAGGATGCAGGTACCGGAGAAGACCTAGACTATCTTACCACGACCAAATAAACCGAGTTTTATCTGATGGAAAAGTCAAGAGTCTCCGTAACCGGCGAGCGTGTATGAGACGAACTATGAGAGTCGAGGAAGCCAGAGAGGTATGTAAGGAAAGAACCTGTTGGAACTCTGTACTCTCTGCCTACCCCGCAAGGGATCTGGCGTGAGGTTATAGATGTTAAGGAATGTTGTGCGAGGCACAAGGGGGTTTCAGGTCTGGAAGAGGATGTTCGGATCAAGTCTTCTCACTCCGCAACATCGTAGAGAAGCATCTGGCAGTGGGCCGGAAGGTTTTCTGCGGTTTTGTAGATCTGGAGAAGGCATTTGACAGAGTTGTGCGAAAGAGACTTTGGGACATTTTGCCAGAGTATGGTATAGATGGCACTCTGTTGCGAGCCGTCCAGTCCACTTATGTGGACTGCAAGGCATGCGTACGGGTGGGTGGTAACAGGTCACCCTGGTTTGACGTTAAAATCGGCGTCAAGCAGGGTTGCGTGTTGTCCGCTAGACTGTTTATAATATATCTGGACAAAAGTCTTCAAAGACTGAAAGCGATGAATGAAGGTGTACAAATGGGTGACTTAGTGGTAAACCATCTACTTTATGCAGATGACGCGGTTTTAATAGCGCCAACAGCCACTGATCTGCAAACACTAGTCACAGTTATGAAAGACGACTGCATGATCAATGGCTTACACTTGAATGTGAAGAAAACCAAGATTATGGTTTTTGAAAGGGAAGAAACCAGAACGAATGTAAGGATTGTGGTTGGTAACGATGTGCTGGAGCAAGTGAATGAGTTTGTATATCTTGGATGCGCCTTCAGTAAGGATGGGAAATACACCGCTGACATAGAGAGAAGAGTGAGTGCAGGGAACAGAGTGAATGGTGCGATGGGAAAGCTACTCGGGAGCCGGCACTTAAGCCATAAGGCGCAGCTGACCATACATAACGGAGTTCTTGTCCCAACGCTGTTATTGGTAGCGAGAGCTGGGTATGTAAGAAGGAGAATGAAAGTAGGATAAATGCGGTAGAAATGCGAGCTCTGCGGAAGATGTGCGGAGTGAAGCTGACCGACCGCATTAGCAACAGCATAGTAAGACAGCGAGTAGGTATGAAAGATAGTATCGGTGTAAAGATGAGAAAGGGCATGCTCCGTTGGTTCGGGCATATAGAAAGAATGCCAGAGGAAAGAATGACAAAACAGATATACAATGTGAAAGTGGAAGGATGCAGGTACCGGGGAAGACCTAGACTATCTTACCACGACCAAATAAACCGAGTCTCATCTGATGGAAAAGTCAAGAGTCTCCGTAACCGGCGAGCGTGTATGAGACGAACTATGAGAGTCGAGGAAGCCAGAGAGGTATGTAAGGAAAGAACCTGTTGGAACTCTGTACTCTCTGCCTACCCCGCAAGGGATCTGGCGTGAGGTTATAGATAGATAGATAGATTAAGTAGTGAAATAATAATTTGAAATATAACTTTATTTGCAGACTAGATCATGCCGATATTATCTATCTAAGTGGTATATAAAATCACACCAATATGCATTCGGTGGGTTTTTACCGGCCTGCATGAAGGCCCGAAGATATTAATCATATTTTGGCGAAAGAAAAGCCTGACAATCTTTCGATTGCCCTCTTCCTCTTTACAGGTGACTGGAAGCCTGGACTCATGCTGAAACTGTTCTAGAACGAAAATTGAGTAATATTTAAGTTAACTGTATAAATAATTTTGCAAAACAAAGACGACTTGATTTAAGCGAAAACAGGTAGACTGCTTAACATATCTATCTATAACCTCACGCCAGATCCCTTGCGGGGTAGGCAGAGAGTACAGAGTTCCAACAGGTTCTTTCCTTACATACCTCTCTGGCTTCCTCGACTCTCATAGTTCGTCTCATACACGCTCGCCGGTTACGGAGACTCTTGACTTTTCCATCAGATAAAACTCGGTTTATTTGGTCGTGGTAAGATAGTCTAGGTCTTCTCCGGTACCTGCATCCTTCCACTTTCACATTGTATATCTATTTTGTCATTCTTTTCTCTGGCATTCTTTCTATATGCCCGAACCAACGGAGCATGCCCTTTCTCATCTTTACACCGATACTATCTTTCATACCTACTCGCTGTCTTACTATGCTGTTGCTAATGCGGTCGGTCAGCTTCACTCCGCACATCTTCCGCAGAGCTCGCATTTCTACCGCATTTATCCTACTTTCATTCTCCTTCTTACATACCCAGCTCTCGCTACCAATAACAGCGTTGGGACAAGAACTCCGTTATGTATGGTCAGCTGCGCCTTATGGCTTAAGTGCCGGCTCCCGAGTAGCTTTCCCATCGCACCATTCACTCTGTTCCCTGCACTCACTCTTCTCTCTATGTCAGCGGTGTATTTCCCATCCTTACTGAAGGCGCATCCAAGATATACAAACTCATTCACTTGCACCAGCACATCGTTACCAACCACAATCCTTACATTCGTTCTGGTTTCTTCCCTTTCAAAAACCATAATCTTGGTTTTCTTCACATTCAAGTGTAAGCCATTGATCATGCAGTCGTCTTTCATAACTGTGACTAGTGTTTGCAGATCAGTGGCTGTTGGCGCTATTAAAACCGCGTCATCTGCATAAAGTAGATGGTTTACCACTAAGTCACCCATTTGTACACCTTCATTCATCGCTTTCAGTCTTTGAAGACTTTTGTCCAGATATATTATAAACAGTCTAGCGGACAACACGCAACCCTGCTTGACGCCGATTTTAACGTCAAACCAGGGTGACCTGTTACCACCCACCCGTACGCATGCCTTGCAGTCCACATAAGTGGACTGGACGGCTCGCAACAGAGTGCCATCTATACCATACTCTGGCAAAATGTCCCAAAGTCTCTTTCACACAACTCTGTCAAATGCCTTCTCCAGATCTACAAAACCGCAGAAAACCTTCCGGCCCACTGCCAGATGCTTCTCTACGATGTTGCGGAGTGAGAAGACTTGATCCGAACATCCTCTTCCAGACCTGAAACCCCCTTGTGCCTCGCACAACATTCCATCGGACTTCACGCGCATTCTCCGTTCAATAATTTTACCGTACACCTTGGCTGCCAAGCTGATCAAACTGATGGCTCTGTAATTGGCGCAGTCATATTGTGAACCCTTGCCTTTATACAAGGGTACTATGACTGCGCGGCGCCAATCTGTAGGGACTCTACCGGTCCTCCAGCAAAGGTTTGCAAGGGCCTGGAAAGCGTCCCGGACGCAAGTTCCACCATATTTGATCATCTCGGCAGATATCATGTCTACTCCCGCAGCTTTACCGTTTTTCATACTTCCTATCGCCCATTCAACTTCTTCCATAGTGATGTCCTCCGTTGATTCTGGTGCCGCAATCTCGCCTTTAGGCACGTCTGCGGCATCAGCATCCGGGTCATCTCCATACATTTCTCCAAAATATTCACTCCACCGGTTTAGCACAGCTTGTGTGTCTGCAAGAATGTCACCATCTTTAGATTTTATCCGTTCCATTCTGGAGCCTGACGAATCACCTCGAGCCTTTCTCACCTTGCTCCAAAAGAGTTTGGTGTTGTTCTCGAAGTTCTTCGCCAGCCTCTCCTCCTCAATCATACTGGCTCTTTCACGCTTTTCTTTCACTAAAGTTTTAGTGGCATTCTTGCATTGCCGGTATATTTCTTTCCTCATCTCTGTCATACTGGCATTCAGGTTCAAAGAAGATACATAGTCCTGCCACGCTTTCTTCTTACTTTCTACGGAGCTTTGCAACTCCGCATCCCACCACGCATCACCTTTTGCTGTAATATAATAATAATTTATTTAAAAAGTATCAAAGACTCACAAAATCAATAAAATAAAATAAAGTCAAATCAGCAGTCACATTAAACATTAAAAAAATTTTAAAAAATTAAAATCATTGCCATAAAATTGAAATAATGTCACATAAGATGAATTGGTCCCAATGTCGTCACTCCCTGTGTGCAACGTGAAGCTTACAACAGTGGGTAATGTAGGGACAATCGAGCCTGTCCGCGAGCGTGGCCAGCATGCTGTTGGAGCTCCCCCGCACCCGCCGTACGAGCGAAGTGCCTCTCTTGCGCATAGTTGTGTTGAAGCAATCTACGCGCGCTTCCGCGAACATTGTCGATGCACTGCAAAAGCGAGGGAGCCCCAGCATCATCCTGAACGCGTTGTTAAATTGTACTCGAAGAGCGCTGTACGATTTTTGCGTGTAGTCTGTCCACAAGCTGCATGTGTAAAAAGTAGTGCAAGGGTCGAAAAAGAGTTATTTTTACGTCAATCGAGCACCGTGCAAACCTCCTCTAACCGACAGCGCTCTTCGCTCTCGTTCAATGTCTGCATCGTCTTTCAGGGTAGGTGTTACTAAATGGCCAAGATACTTAAAAGTATCTACCCTTTCTAGAGGTGAGCCATTCAGTCGAATAGGTGGCATTTCTGTTACTTTTCTTAGTCCACCCTGAAAGACCATACACTGGCTCTTATTTACATTATAAAGAAGCCCGTGATCCGTTGCATAGCCCTCACAGATACTGAGCAGCTTTCTAAGTCCACAGACCGAGGCGCTCAGCAGAACCATATCGTCCGCGTAGCTTATGTTATTGAAACAGACGCCGTCTATGTGACAACCAATATGTTGCTCGCTGAGCGCCTCGACCAGTCCATTAATGTACAGGTTAAAAATGGAGGGAGAGCTCAACCCCCCCTGCCGCACCCCACATTCCAACCTATACGAATCCGACAAGGTGCCTGCCCACTTTACGTTGTTAACCTGATTCTTGTACCAATACTTAAATATGTTTATAAGTTCATTCGGTATATGGGATGATCTCATTTTATTCCACAATATGTCATATGATACCAGGTCAAAAGCTTTGGAAAGGTCAAGAAAGCAAGCATAGACCGATGTTTCCCTTACAGTATAATATTTGACAGCACTCTTGAGACACAATATTGCAGTTTCTGTAGACAGCCCCGGCCTAAAGCCGAACTGGTTATCGTGCAACTTAAGGTGTTTGTTTAATTGTGTATTCAGAATGCTGTCAAACACTTTTGCAACTATCGTTGCCAAGGAAATAGGTCTATAATTAGATACATCTGACAAATCGCCCGCTTTGTTTTTTACTACCGGCACAACAATAGTTGCCAGGAGGTAGGTAAGAGTGAGATATGCAAAAACTATACAACATAGCTAATACTCTGCACATGTGAGGGCCAGTTTTGGACATGTTCAACACTTAATCCGTCATGTCCAGGCGATTTGCCTTTTGAAATAGACTTAACCGCGTTTAATACATCTCCGGCCGTAATTCTGGTATTAACGTGTTCGCCACTAACCCCATGACTACTCTGTGACAATGACGGTCCTAACGGAGACCTGACAAGGAACTTATTTTTAAATTTATCAGCGATGCATTTTAAATCATTTGTGCCATCTACATTCACAGGAATACCAGGCCGTCCCTTCAAACGATTGGTATTTTTCCAGAAACCACTAAAATCTTTTTTACTGTGCTTAGTTGCAAGTATATCCATTTTCAATTGATCTTGATGCTTCTGACACCATTTTAAACGTGATTTAAATATTTTTTTACTCTCGCACATCTTTGAATAGATAATACCAGTGGTGGGACTACCGCACGACAACCATTCCTGAAAGATCGCCCTGGCCGCCCTGTAGCTGTCACTTACATGTTTATTCCATCCAACAATTGTTTTGCGCCGCAACTTACTCTGTTCATTCTGTCCACGCTCGCCTACCTGACCCTTTCGCGCCGCCTGGGATAATGCAAGCACAATATCGGAATAAAGTTTATCAATAAGTAAGCTGTGTGTAGGATCATTACAATACCGATCACAACAGTTTCGAAACTCATCAGGAAAATCAATAAGTCTGAGACGTATATGACATTCAGTTCGATATTGTTTAATACCATCGACTGATCTCTCACCCCACACGATATTACTAGCGGCATTTGGCATAGTTCTTACAAGGGTCAAACAATCTAAATTACACTCGCATATAACTGGATAGTGATCTGACCAGCACACATCGTATTCAACGTAAACATTGCACACAGACACCGCAGCTGATTGCGATACAACACAATGATCTAACCAACGCTTAGATCCACAAGCTTGATCTATGTATGTAAAAGTTCCAGAGGTCAATCCTAACATATTTATATCAATTGGGACCCATTTAAACTCATTACATATACCATTTAATTCATTAAAAAATAATTCACCGGGATGAGCATTAAAATCTCCTAAAACAAAAATAGGTTCGTTTTCATAATCATTACTAATAGCACTTACAGTTCCCATGCAGTCAGTAAAAGTAGCCAGGTTTTCCGATTTGTTTGTAGGCATATAAACACACACCGCAATCAATGGACTAGAAGCTGTATTTATGCGAATAGCACTCACTCGCGGATTATCGCAATTTATAACAGTAACGCAATGAAACACACTAGTCTTCCACAGCAGCGCGGTACCGCCGTGCGGCCTGCCACGCAGTAACCCTGCCGTCGTGTCCACAGCTGATGTCCCCGTGCAATTAAATCTACTATCGATGCTATTCAGATACGCCAACTCTTCCGGTAGCAGCCAAGTTTCTTGTAGTGCTATCAGCACGCATTCGTCACATAAACGTCGAATATCGCTCACAGCGCTCTTCACGCTTTTACAATTACAGCTGGCAAATTTGTAGGTCGTACTATCCATAGTTAGAGATCAACGGACCGGATGTCGCGGACTCATCATCCGCTCTTCGATTTTTAAAGTGTACGAAGCGTCTAAAGATAATTCCTTCAGGCCATATTTTCTCGTCTAAGAATTTGGACACTTTAGACTCGGACACAAAGAATTTGTAGGCTTTGTGATCTAACACTTTCTTCGTG
The DNA here is from genome assembly GCA_905147815.2 of Phalera bucephala. NCBI lineage: Eukaryota > Metazoa > Arthropoda > Insecta > Lepidoptera > Notodontidae > Phalera > Phalera bucephala. The sequence continues at coordinate 20,019,872 of LR990621.1, forward strand.
TTTATCTTTTCCAAAAATATCCTTTCTTGTGTTTGAGTATTTATATAATTAATGATGTCAGACTCCACTGTATCCTTATGTACATTCGTTATAAAAATAGGTATTTTCTTATTAGCAGCTCTAAAGGACGATACTGACGCTTCTGCTTTACCTATTTCACTTAAATATCTATAGTTTGGTTTTCTTTTACGTTTTTTCACTGTTTGCCAAGGACTAGTATCTTCCTTTCTGTTATTTATTTGGGTTTTCGACTCAGGGAGTAGACGCGTGATCGGTACTGCATTATTCTTTTTGTGCTCCTGGTCAGTTGCCAGTGTGATTAGTTGATCAGTTCTTAAGCTCGCTTTCGGATATAACGGAATACTTGGCGCTTCGTCGGTACTCTCGCCCTGAGTCTCCTGTGCCGCCCTTGCAGTCTTTAGCGCACTCGGTGAATCATTTTTGGCTTGAGCTAACGGCGTACACACAACGATATCAACTTGACATTTATCAGTAGCCATTGTCAATGCCTCGTGATTTGCTATTACGGGGCATTGATTTCTTACCATATTATCAGACTGTAACTCGTGCTCGTCCATGATGTAGTTGTGACTCAATGTCATGCTCACAGGTCCACTTTCCTGATTCCAAGCACCCCGTCTCGTATTTACATAGTCAGCAGTATTTATAGGTCCCGATAACGTTGCGTGCTTTAGATTCTGTATATCTGCTCGCAAATCCTCAAACTGTTTTACCGTGACATATGTGTTTCTGACTTCTTCAATCTCAGAATTTAATCTTGTGAGATCTTTTAGCAGTTTTGTACAATCAAGGTGATCGAACAAAATTGGGGGTAGTTTTTCGAGATTCTTCGCAACAAAAACAGGAATTGCATCGGGATCTATGCTTTTAAACACACTAACGATGTCATCAAGTTCCCTTACTTCCTTTCCCTTCCTTTTTCTTACAATTTTACGATGATCCGTCGGCAAGGATTCAAATAGTAATAATTTTGATTTACTGATTTCACTACTCGTAAACGCGGACACACAAATTCTTTTCAACGTATCTTCGTCGATAACTGATATTTTATTTTGCACATATGCCAATAGTTCATCTATGACTATATTACAGGCGTTACATTTTAATATTTGCGACATGATTTAAAAAAGTTCGTTGTTGCACGCAGCGCAGCGTACAAACAAAAACACAGCTGACCTTGACAGCGGCGCGTGAGTAATATGCTTCTTTGAGCAACCATATACTTCTTTCGTGGATTCCACCAAACTCTCTTTCAGGCTATTCCAGCATTCATCTACATTTGAGTCCGAAGAGCCTGCTGTCAAAAGCTTGTCCCGGACTCTGTCTTCATACATTCTCCTCACGCTCTCATCTTGCAACTTTTCAACCTTTAATCTTTCAAGGTCCCCGAAGGGGATACGCTCTCGCCAGTGCCTCTACTTCCTGAACAGACCACTAAACGGCGCAACTACGAGATAGTGGTCTGATTCCAGTGTGGGGCCTCTATACGCACGCGTATCTTGTAGTTTGCTTCGGAGACGGTTATCAACCAGGATCAGATCTATCATGCTTTTTTGTTCATTCCTTCTCCACGTATACATATGTATGTCCTTATGCTGGAATATCGTATTAGACACAAGGAGACCCCTTTCCAAACAAACATCTACAATGAGCTTACCTGCATCGTTCACTCTCTTATCACCATAAGGACCCAGAGCAGCGTCGCAAGTTTGCCGCCTGGTTCCTACCCATCCGTTCAGATCGCCACACAGAGTCACCTTTTCGTTAGCCTCAGCCAAATCCAGAACTTCCCTGACATTATCCCAAAACTTCTCAAGGTCCTGGGGTGTCGACGAGCTTACGGGAGCATACGCTGCGACCAAAAATACTCTAGTGACACCCAGTTTTAAACGGACCCAGAGAAGTCTCGCATCGCACAGGCCATAATCTCTACTCCAGAGGCCAGGCGACGGGACAGCAAGATACCCACCCCCATGCTGGCACGACTGCTCTGCGGTACCCCAGACCACAGAGCCATCGTTCCATCAGGAAGATCACAGGTTTCACTGCCCCTCCGCTTAGTCTCTGTTACACACAGAGCATCCAGGCGTCTCTCTTTCATTACATCAATCACCTCATGCATCTTATCTTCCATACCACCTCTTACATTCCAAGTGCCTATTCGGCACTCTGCACCCCACGACTCGCCAGTTCGGGCCCGGCGTGATGGGTGGCGGCCCCCATCGCCGCTTCCACCTATATTCGTACCGACGGGGGCGGGCCGGTACGCGTCGCCTCGGGGGGACGCCCTAGCCCGCACTGCGGTACGTCTTCGGTCCAAGATTGCAGCCATAATGACTGGCAGGGGTCGCGACGAGCACGCTCTTGGACAGACCCCCAACTGCTTAACATACTTTGTCAAATAGTCGCAGGTACGATCCCCGCACAGCGCACGGGAATATTCAGTTGGGTTTTGTGATTTTAAAAATAAAGAAGAGATTTTTTGCGCATACGGGCAAAATAAAAAAAATAATTTTGTCTGTTAATTTCCAGAACGGCGGAACCGATTAAATACACTATCACTGGAAAATGGAAGATTTCTCAGAGATTGTTTAAGACTACTTTTTAGCTCGGGAAATGCAAGATCCATGGGGATAGTTGTTTTTATTTTTCCATATTAACAGGGCTGAACGGATTTAAAAGAAACTTAATATGAAGGTGTCTCTTAAGTCTTGGAATAATGCTATCCCAAAAAGTCCTACCTACCTATGTCAAATGACATAATAAATGCGTGCGAAGAAAACAGCTAGTATGTAATAAAAACATTCTATCATAATTACAAGTTTTATTTGTATACATATCTTCACATTACTTTAGCATAAATAAAATGGCCAAAATTGACCCATCCGCGCTTCTAGGGGTGTGAGGATGTTCCGCGCTTCCAGTGTTAATGTATTCTCATTTGTACTGCATCAATGCTCATGAATGTACAATGAAGCTCAAAAGTTTGAATGCATTCATTATAAATCTAACGGGAATTTGATGTTCATTAAGCGGTTATTGAAATTAAGTGAATAATTTATAGTGTTTCGATATATCATATACATTCGACATGTTCTTATGTATTCTTCTCGTAGGTACCTTACCTCTGCAGAAGTCGTAGACGTCTGGACTGTCGGGCCCTAGGGGCCACGTTGGTAGAACGATTCCTAGGAGGATGGTGGTGTAAGTGGCTCCTATCGCCGTAAACACCGCCAGTGAAATGCACACCACCGAATAATGAATGTGCACCCGTTAGTAAAGCGATTACAAATCTAAGTTGGCGAAGTTTACAAACCGAATAGAGTAAAGCACGAAAGAGTGACATCGGTGCTTTTTGTTTACGTGTTCTGGGCCCTTATTCGCTATGACCATTTAAACATGAAACAAGGCGTGTTATCATACATATGTGTTATTGGCGTGGAATGGTATTCTGTATGCCACTGTCTGATTTGAAAACATGACAAGGCTTGTAACACGCTATGTTTCGAACTGTCACGCGCTCCACGCTTGCGTGATATTGAAAACATGGTAAAAACGTTCTAAGGTCATGTAAATAAACATTATAATAGTTTTATTACAATTTAAATGATAATTCATGATCATCGCGTCGTCGTCGTAATAATAAATTATCACTTAGAACCGGTGGCATTGGAAAATTGTGATGGCTCATCTATTAAAGTGAATTTCTCAATTGCAATAATAGTGTACGCATTTATCATAAGAATATCGTGTTTCTTATTTTGTTTGTAGTCACAATGAACCGTACGAAAGCGTCTACAGCCCAATGCATATTTACCCACCGATGGCATTTAGGTACATCGATTATTCTCGTCAATGAAAGACATATTTACGAGAAATGTGGGAAGACCAACCAATTTAATACGTTAGGAGGCTCAATTAAAAGAGCGATCAAAGAAAACATGTACGTCTACGATAAAAATCTTTTATAAAAAAAGGTAAACCGACTTCAAAAAGCAAAAAAATAAATATTTGAAGTCGGTGCTGGTTGGTGCAGTCGGTTACTTGGCACCGACTTCAAATATTTATTTTTTTGCTTTTTGAAGTCGGTTTACCTTTTTTTATAAAAGATTTTTATTTTACAATTTTAAGTGACCAGTGAATTCTATAGTAGGGTACCTATAGGATTGACGTAATACCCATAATATCGCAATTTATACATGCCTATTGTTTGTCGTTAAGGAGTTCCCTGGTGTATCTTCTAAGTCCAAAGTCTAATGTCAATAAAATTAATATGGGACCACCTTGGAGATATACTGAACCCAATGCAAAAAAAATTATCAAAATCGGTCCACAATTGACGGAAATATCGCTGAACATACATAAAAAAAAAAAAAAAAAAAAAAAAAAGCATACATACAACCGAACATAGAACCTCCTCCTTTTTGAAGTCGGTTAAAAATAAGTGTGACTGACGTGTAATTTTACAACGACAAATATTTTGTGTAGTGCTACATTATTCATTTAGAAGTAAAAACAATTATTTATATAATTGATTAATTATAGGTATGGCGAGGACATAGGTGATGATGACCTTAAATAACATAATGGATTACTTTTCATTATTATTCTTCATTACATGTAAAATTTTGGGTATTATATTGAATAAATCTAATTGCCTATCAAATGATGTGCTGCCTGTTTTATAAACCACTAATTTTACATCAAAAAATACAATTTCTTTAACATGAAATTGGTTTTACAGAGTTGCTGATAGTGAGAACATATTACAACACTAAGTCGGCCCATTTTTGTAGAGAATGAAGATAATATGCCCTGATGGCATCTGTAGTGGGAATTTATATACTAACTGATGTAATTACAGAAAAATGGTTTTATTTGAACTTATTTTTCAATTACAGCTGCATAATTAGGGTGTGGCAACCTCTCTAGGTTGAACCACGGTTTATGCCACACCGTTGTTTATAACATTGTGTGTTGTTCTGATGAGGAGGTTTCAGTTTCAATTTTACAATACCTAATTACTTGCATGTGGTTATTGATTTATTATACATAAATAAAACTCGTTGATTTACCTATTACCTTTGTTTGATTTATGTTATACCTACCCCGCAAGGGATCTGGCTTGATGATTTAGATAAATACATTAATTATGATGATGTAGATAGATAGCTAGTAGAGAAGATTAAGGTAATGCAAACTAAATAAAACTGTATATCTTTTAATTAATTGTGTGTATATTTACAAAACAAAAACATTAAAATAAAAAATTAACACCGTCACGCCAGTATTCTCCAAGCGGGGGCAGAAAGGCAAAGGGGCAACTAGCCCTTAAGGGCGGTTCAGAGAGGAGTGGCCTCGGCTTGGGCTGTCGCTATGGGAAGGCATATATTAGGTGTTTCTCCATGGTTCTCTGCATTGGCCAACGGACAAGGGATTCTTCCACCTCACCGGCGAGGTCGGTGTCTGATCCTGGGCGTGGTATCGGTATTTTATAGGAGGGAAGTGAGGGCCAATGCCCTGAGTAGGGGGAGGAGGGTCACTGAGAGTATGGCGCGGGAGGGCCCGCACATATTGTTTGTTTTTTTCTTAACTGGTCTATTTTATGAACAGACATGTTCATAAAATAGACCATCCATATCGTTAGTTGCCACACGGCAATTAAAATGGACGGTTGGGAGTAAGAGCAAGGATTGGGAAATCAATAAATAAAAAAATAAATTAAATTTGAACCGTATCAATTTTATTGCCTTAAGTTATCTTAAATTGGCCACTTAAGAAAAAAACAGACCATATGTGTGGGACAAGTATTTGTTTAGGTGTGAGTATAGCTTAATGTATTTGACATTTGTACGTTCTAAAAACTGGTTCTTTGTTCAATGTTAATTAAAGTTTCCTTTTTTATACCAGGCCCTTCTTATTTGATCACTTTTCAATAGATATACACTTAAAACCATGTTATAAACACATATAAATGTATTTTTACCTAAATTGGGTAACTGTCAACGAATATTAGAAAAACCAATACTCTACCGAAATAAACAGATGTAAGATTATAAACGAATCCAGCAATACTGAGTTCTTAGATTTACGCGAATATTACACATGAAATAAAACTATTTTTTTCGGATTTTATCGCGGTTTATTTTGATTTTTAAGTTCCCGACGTTTCGAGTGCTTTGCAGCACCCATGGTCACGGGAAGGACTGAGGTGTTAGACGTCCAAAAGGCATAGTTGTTAATATAATCAAATCTAAAACCAAGCATAACACTGCAAGACCTCAAGACACCGTGAGCTCATTCTGCGTAGATCGGACCAACAAAAACAAAAATAATTAAGAAGTTTGAGGGTACCCCGGAACAACTATGCCTTTTGGACGTCTAACACCTCAGTCCTTCCCGTGACCATGGGTGCTGCAAAGCACTCGAAACGTCGGGAACTTAAAAATCAAAATAAACCGCGATTAAATCCGAAAAAAATAGTTTAATTTCATGAATCCAGCAATGTCTCAAATTTAAAAAAAAATGCCGTAGACAGCATTACTTACGGCATACAGAATACCATTTTGTAATTCCACACGTAAGCTCGACAAGGAAGCGTGACTCGTGTTGACTCGTTATGACGCATGTTCCTCGCGGGGAATCTCATGTGGCATAGCGAATAAATGCCCTGATGTGCTAAACAAGACTACCGCGGGTGACTTAAGTGTAACAAAACTCAATTTTCACGGCAGAGGACTCGTAATCTTTTGAAGATTTTTCACCCGCGAAACACGAAAAATATACCTACGTTAACCCGTAGATTGCGAAAATACGCGAAATTGCATCTAATGATAAGCATTAACCAGAGGTTATTTTTTGTGTATTTTCAAGATGTGAATATCGCAAACAATAAAGCTGTATTTATCAAGGCAATAATGCCGTTCGCGATAATTGTTAAAGCCGAATGAAATAAAAGACGAACATTAAAATAGCCCCTAGAAAAAATAAAATAATAAATGCAATTTAAAATATAAAAAGAAACATCAATACCACCCGTACACATATGTCCACATAATATATTGGTAGTTCTACCCAGGTCGCTGTTATGGAACTCCCGTTTATTATCGATATAGTTATACTATTATATTGGATAACAGTGACAACAATTTTATTGGCACTTATGTACGTGATTGTATGAAACAGGCTGTTTTATTTAAACATAATATAAATAAACACTTTCTAGACAATGAAAATTGTAGACAACACAAATACCCAGACCGAAACAAATAATTGTGGATCACACAAAGATTTGTCACGTGCTGGGATCGAACCCGCAACTATTAGACACAGTGGCCGGAGCTGCTTAAGCTCTTAACCACTGCGCTGAATCGTCCGTCTTTTATTTGATACATAATATGCACACACTTAGCTCGCAGACTTAGTAAGCTAAAGTGGCAATGGGCTGGTCACATCTGCAGAAGGACCGACGGCCGATGGAGCAAGCGTGTCCTAGAGTGGAGACCGCGACTTGGTAAGCGTAAGGTAGGACGGCCCCCAGCTAGATGGACCGACGACCTCAAAAAGGTCGCTGGGACCGACTGGATGCGGAAGGCGGAGGACCGTGTGCAATGGCGCGTGTTAGAAGAGGCCTATGTCCAGCAGTGGACTACGATGGGCTGATTGATTGATTGATTGATTGATGCACACACTTTTACTGGGTACTATTTTATTTTATTCCTTTAAAATTAAACGTATACTCTGTACTGTCTGCCTATCCTACAAGGGATTTAGGGATTACGCTAGGTAATGATAAAAATAGATAAATATGAAATTATACGTGCTCCATACTAGGAACTATTCATGTGTCATGGGTGCGTTTCCAAACATGAAATTCTCATAGACAATCACCCAGACCGAAACAGATATATGTGGGTCACACAAAGCTTTGTGCCGTATGAGAATCGAACTCATGACTACTCAATCCAGTGGGCAGAGCAACTTTGGCTCTCAACCACTAGAGCCCTCATCATTTCAGACTACTTTTAAGGTACGGCGTCCCCGGCGGCGATCACGGTGGCGATCAGTATCTCCCTATGATTGCGAGTGCAGACGCCGCCCAGATAGCGCGTGCAGGATGCAAGACGCATTGGTGTGAACATTTCCAAACAAATATTACTGCAGGAGCTGATCGCCACCGTGCACGCCAATGGGGGCTGCGGCTGAACGCGTTGGTTTGGTCTTACCATTATTGGAATGATAATTACATGACGTATAACCGTAAACTAAATCTGATTATAACATTCGTAAACACTTTTCACACTTAAAATAAAATTAAGTCTTTTAAATAAATAAAAATAAATAAAAGTAAGGAATTTTATAAAGCTAGCTTTGAAAACATAAATAAAAAAGGTGTTACTGAAATGCAAATTGAAACACGGCCAGGTTTAATAAAGTTAATTTCTGTGAAATAAAATATCTGCACGCAGATGTGATGGGGATTTGCAGGAGTGAATAATGCACTAGAATCCTTTTAATTATGCATGACGTGATGGGGCCTTCTGGACAGTTCCTGATATATTAATGTGACATAATGTGATCCCCGAATGCAATTAACCTAATTCCCTTCTGTTTCTTGGTGGCTTAATTCTGGATTAATTTAAGCTTTTATTTAATTTGCTTGATTCGGATGTCTGTTTGTCTTTTCGGTTCGCATTTCGTGATCCATTTGTAAGCCCTTGCGGGTATCTGATTGAGCTAAAATTTGGCATACGTGTATAATTTAGGAGGTAATCAATAATATTGTACCATGGACCAGACCAGCGTCTGAAGATGGAGCCGAACGGTGAACTCCTTAATTAGGCAAAATATCTTCGTCGTGTTTTCACTAGAAGAGCTTGTTTGCAACTGCGAACTGCTGCTTGTGACTGCCTCGTTGGTCTGGGACTACCTCGTTGGTCTGGTGGCAAAGCGCATCGCTTTGTGATCACGAGGTCCTAGGTTCAAATCCTAGGTCAGACAATTGTAGTTTTTCTAACGAAAAAATCCCAGTATGAGTCCGGAGTCTGGAATTGTGCCCGGTATATGGCAATAGGTTCGCCCTCTATTACATGGGACCTAACATCGTCGGCGAATCGTGGGTGTACTCAGTACACCTCTGCCACCCCCTCTGGGGAATATAGGCGTGACGGTGTTTTCGATCATAAAGTCCGGGGTCCAATCCTATTCAATAAAGTGTTATTGTAGTTTACTTTCGAAAAAATGGGTAGGAGTTCAAAATAATCATTATAGTGAAATCATTATTCAAATGAGATATGATGGTTAATATTACGAGTTTATCTGCACTTTAGGGTAGGTAATATTGAGGTGTTTATGGTAGGTGTGACTGCTCCGTTGGTCTAGTGGTGAATGAAGAAAAATTACATTTTGTCCAAAGACGGGACCTCGTGATCACTATTTACATTGTCAGGGCCCTTATTCAATACGACTAATTAAACAAGAGGCGCTCGTAGCGCTGTGCGACCGCGGTGTTCTTACCGATCACCAAGGTTAAGCAGCGTTCGACTAGGCGTTCGAGCGTCTCCGTGCTTTGGAAGGCACGTTAAGCCGTTGGTCCCGGTTACCACTTAATGTGGTAGTCGTTAAGCCGAGTTGGAAGCCTTAAAGGCGGCTTGATAAGTTCCAACAGCGGGTGGCCACAAACCTGCCTCCACCAATCCGCACTGGGTCCGCGTGGTGGAGTATGACCTAATCTCTCTCACCTCGATTTGTGAGAGAAGGCCTTTGCCCAGCAGTGGGCAGTATAGGCTGATATTATTATATATTTATTATTATAATTAAACAAACGAGGCATGTAAAAAAAACTTCGTGAAGTTATAGTAGAATGGCACTAAACACACACATATTTACACAATAATTTCATCATTCTTTTTTTTTTTTTGAAAAGACGTAGCCCCACTGGGATTTATTATTGTGTCGTGGGTGCGTTTACATGAAAATTCACATATACAAATACACAGAACGAAACAAATAATTGTGGGTCACACAAAGATATGTCCCGTGCGGGAATCGAACCCGCGACTATTCGACCCAGTGGGCGGAGCGGCTTAAAATCTTAACCACTACGCTAAATCGTCCGTCAATCGTGAAATCATTATTCAAATGAGAAATGATGCTTGATATTAAGAGGTTATCTGAACTTTGGGGTATGTTATATTGATACACACCATTGTAGGTGTGACTGCCTCGTTGGTCTAGTGGCGCATGATGAAAAATTAATTTTTGTTCAACGAGGTCCCGGGTTCAGACCCTAGGATTTGAATCCGGGACCTCGTGATCGCTATCCATATTGTCAGGACCCTTATTCAATACGATCAATTAAACACGTAACGTGGCATGTAACAAAACTTCGTGAAGTGATCGTAGAATGGCACTAAAAACAGAATGCTATTGCACAATAATTTCACGAGGTAGTCGTACAATACAATAATCATAAGATCGTATAACCTTTTTTTCTTAAACTATGACTAGATATCAAAAGCCCTCGACCCATTCATAACTCCTGCAATTGAATAAAAAAGGTTCTATATCCGGTATCGTGAGATGACGCTTGAACCCACTGAACTACTTTATCGCGAGGTTTTCACAATTGTGTGAATAAAACTAGGGCACGCAGTATTTGTGCGTGGGGCGTGGAGTACTCTTTTACAAACCTCGTGGCAGATACCAGTACAAGTGAAGACACATAATGTGTAAAGCTTTCGAAATATAGCCAACGGAGCGAGATGCCAGCGCAACGCTGGCGGACAGCGGCGCGGTGCGTACGTTACACTGTGGGCACGACCGTACCGTCCGCATCGCACCGCCCACTAAACAACGTTAGCAGCCAGCTCGTATCGGCGTCTCGTTCTCGCCGTGCTTCGTTTCTAACTGCGTCGGATGCGACGGGACACGGCAACGACGTGACGGTTGCCGTCCTATCGAGCTGTGTATCATCTCCTTACTAGTTCAATACATTACAACTACCTACATCACGTCATCCATTTCTCGTGGTTTTTAAAGACGACCTTAAGGTTTCTTGGTTTCAATGGCTGATTCCTACAAGTTTCCAGGTTACGAAGCAGCGCTATTTATGCACTATACAGGATTTGCGGGTTATGATTTTTTAATAGCTATTAAGAGTCTATTGATTTAAGCTGGTCTGTGCCTTGTAGTAACGATCGCTCTATTAAAGATGGGAGGGCTGTCGAGCACCCCTTAACACCGAGAATGTTTTGCTGTTTTGAGTAATGCTGAGAACTTTTTGCTTTTACATTTATGGAATGTTGTGACAGCTGTACAGCGTTTGTACCATGGAAAGAATTTTCACATCTCCAACATGTGAAACTACAGTGCGACAAGAATCTTTTGACGCGTAGATGACATTGACAGGGGAGCAGGGTTGGTGTGAAATGAGGGTTACCATTTAATTTTTGTTTTCTATTTCCAAGGAGATATTTCAGCGGAGTGTCCGCACGGTTACTAGTTAAAATAACTAGGGTAAATTTCATAGCAAACGGCAACATTGCGACTATTATGAAGTGACATTTCACTGGATGACAGCGTTAGTTCCGATTATGGCCACGGGCCAAAAGATCCTTGTGGGACTGTAGAGTGTAGATGGTTCCTTGTTATTCGTACCTACTATTAATATTGAAATGACGAGATTTTAAATAAGTTACGTGTTAATAACTAATTGGTTGGAAAGCCGCAGGTAATAACCGGATGCATACAACACAGAGCCGGTCATTATGGTGATTTTTGGGGGATACCTCAGTCCTGCAGTTGACATCTTATGACTGATGATGCTAAACTAATTGATATTATACCGTGGGCCCTTATTGTCTGTGACCAATTAAACATTGTAATGCGGTGTAACTTCGTTGAATGATCGTTTAGTTGTACTACAGTCCCATACAGAATATCATTACCTGATCATTTCATGAAATTATCGTAACGCGCCGCGTTTGGTCATAACGAATAACGGCGTTGTATCACCAAATAAAAACTAAATACTTATCCGGTGAAGCTGTAAAGGCGCCGCAGCCAACAGCGTCGTTCGTTCACACATCACACAGAACCAAATAAAAATGAAAAGTTGGAAACAATTCGAAATGTTGTTTTACATTTTATGAAATTTTTTGGAAGAAGTGATATTACTGTTAACTTAACGCCCAAACCGCGTTAAAGATTTTGATCAAATTTGGCAATCAAATACATTGTATTCAGGGGAAAGACATAGGCTTATATTGTCTCAAAAAAAGCTTAAAGGTCTGAAATACACGTCAGAAAATAGCGCGAACGAAGTTGCGCGTACAGCTAGTCCTGCTTAATATTATAAGTGTGCAAGTTTGTATGTTTGTTACTCAGACACGCAAATACGGCTGAACGGATTTGAATGATATTTGGCACACAGATAGTTTATTACCTGGATTAACACAAAGGATAATTTTTATCTCGGAAAAATGTTATGTACCTGTCTAAAGTTAACTCAGACGAAGTCGCGGGTAATAACTAGTATAATATAAAAAAATAAGCAACAGAAAATAAAGTTGTAGATTTTGTGTATTCATGGACACTTATTTTTTTATCAGATTTAATTCCCATTTTCATCACAAGCAAGTTATCCACCGCGGAAGAGATCTACAAAACAGTAGATATTTTTTGATATATTTATAATCATTGTTGTACTGATAAAACATTTATTTTGTGCGATGGCGTAAAATTGTTTGCCCCTTGTCAAATACGAGCAAGTGGCGTAAATATTTGACAACGCACGCGACTCAGGGGAATAAAAAAACAATCTAGTTTGCAGTTTGTTCGAATGATTGTAATAAAATGTTAGTTTTTACGTTTTGATTCTCTACAGTGACACGTTGAAAATGGTATTTTAATATTATATGGAATAGAACGGCAATGTTTGCGAATTAGAAAAAAAATAGCATGGAATAGTCATCTCTTTGTAAACAGTACAATGGACGTGATTAGTTTTTTGTGGATCTAAAAAAATTGGTGGCGTGAATATTATAATTCTTATATTTTTCGTTGTTATAACAAATCTACCAATCTATATGATCACGCCAGATCCTTTGCAGGGTAGGTAGAGAGTACAGAGTTACAACAGGTTCGTTCCAAAGAAATCTAATGGCATAAACAGTTTTTTCTTTATACCTTACCTAAGGGCCCTCTTCCCTGCCAAAAAGACTTCATCATCATCATCTGATGACTCAGCCCATGGCAGTCCACTGCTGGACATAGGTCTCTCCAAGTGCACGCCACTGTGTACGATCCTCGGCTACTCGCATCCAGTCTCTGCCAGCCGCCCTACGAAGGTCATCGCTCCACCTAGCCTGAGGGTGCCCTGCATTACGTTTGCCAGTCCGTGGTCTCCACTCAATATCTAACCTATTTTACAACAAATTACCTATAGATATCCCAATGATGGCTATCACTATGTTTAAAAAGGAAACCATAGCTAGACTGTGTAAAGAAGGGTAGTTTAATTTGAGACTATATTGACGAGTAAATGGATTGGTTAAAACAGCAGCAATTTTGACAAATAAAATAGTTACTGGAAAGGCCAATCAAATATAACGAATTGACGGACTGTGTCTAATAGGCGCGGGTTCGATTCCCGCACGGGACAAATCTTTGTGTGACCCTCAATTATTTGTTTCGGTCTGGGTATTTGTGTATTAGCATTTTCATGGTTGTAAAGGCACCCACGACATACGAATAAATACTAATGTCGGGCTACGTTTAAAAAAAAGTATAATTTAAAGGACTAACCCGCTGATTCTCGCCGTATCTTCTCAGTGAAGACTGCGTTTGTTTTGGATTCTAATAAACAATTTTTGGCTTTGACTTTTGTGGGCTGGCGTCAGGAGTTCTCTGGGACCTCTCTCAGAGTACTATTGGCAACCTGATACAGTATAGTTTAATAATAAAAATTTCAAGGGAAAAGTTTATATTTCTAAAAAATATGGAATTTCTTACACCATTGTTTTAACGTCGTAGTGAGTTACTTTACTCTAAAAATAATCTGCGAGAAACGTCGTTAAGAAAAGATCAGCCCCATATTTTTAGCTCTCCTCCCGCCCTCATTATAATTAGGAGACAGACACATCTTTCACTAAATGACTGCCATTTACAAAGCAAGAAAGTGTCGCGGGGAAATAATACATTTATGATTAATTAATTGAATTTACTATTTTTATTCTTGCAGAGTTAAATAAATGTATTATTGTTCAGTATATTTACTTCTTATGTGCTTCATACGCTATACGATGATATAACGCCTGAAAAATGGACTGTAATTTTATTAATTTATTTTCGTTTGAACAAACCCATAAACTAGCATTTATGTCAGTTAATTTAAGAGGAAATGATTTGTAACATATGAAGTGTGTTCTTATATTATCTTCTTTTATGTTTTATGTACATATCTGTACATATACTTTAAACACTAGATCTTTTCCTGCTGTAAGTTTAATTTTTTATATATATATAAAAACGTAGGCCTATACTAGGATTTATTCCTGTGTCGTGGGTGCGTTTACAAACATGAAAATTCACTTACGCAAATACCCAGACTGAAACAAATAATTGTGAGTCACACAAAGATTGATCCCTTGCGGGAATACCTATTCGACACAGTGGGCGGAGCGGCTTCAGCTCCTAACCACGGCGCTAAATCGTAAACTTATATGTTTATCATTTCTAACATATGAAGTGTGTTTTTATGTTATCTTCTTTTTAGTTTCTTTGCCTTGTTGGTCTTGTGGCAAAGCGCATCGCTTGGTGATCACGAGGTCCTGGGTTTAAATCCTAGGTCGGACAAATGAAGTTTTTCTAACGAAAAAGCTTACCAGTATGAGTCTGGAGTCTGGAATTGTGCCCGGTATATGGCAATAGGCTCGCCCCCTATTACATAAGACCTAACATCGTCGGCGAAACGTGGGTGTACTCAGTACACCTCTGCCACTGCCACTTGAGGAATATAGGCGTAACGGTGTTAGTTCCTATGTACATATCTGTACATAGGAACTTGCCTTAAACACTCCAGCATCAAAAGATCCATCTTTTCCTACCTTATTAGTTCCATATGATGTTTTTTTTTTCATTAGCACCTACTTCTTATAACTTATAACTACTCCAAAAACTTGCCAAGTGTCTATTGTAACTAACAAGATGTGTACAACATAAGATGGCGATCGGCCAACATAAACTGCCCCAAACCACATCCTCTAACATTAACTCGTACAGTGTAATGCCATACATCTTCCAACACTGACACTTTAATTCTATAAATAAGACACGCTTTATATAAGAATTTAAAAAATAAAATATACAACGTCACGCCTATATTCCCCAAGCAGGGGTGGCACCGACGATCTTGTGAAAATCGCAGGAAGTCGTTGGATGCAGGTGGCATCGGACCGGTTACGCTGGAAAGCGATTGGGGAGGCCTATGTTCAGCAGTGGACAAGTATATGCTGAGATGATGATGATGATGAGGGGTGGCAGAGGTGTATTGAGTACACCCACTTCTCGCGGACGATGTAAGGTCCCATGCAATAGGGGGCGAACTTATTGCCATATACCGGGCACAATTCCAGACTCCGGACTTATACTGGGAACTTATTTGAACCCAGGACCTCGTGATTACAAAGCGATGTGCTTTGCTACTAGACCAACGAGGTAGTCTCGAGTCTCAAAAGTTAAGAATTTATTAATTCAAAATGCTTCGCTACCAGTTTATCATCCCATAACATGTTTAAAAATGACGCTCAAATGAGTTTCATTAGCAGACAACACGAAAAAGATGAGGGAAGGGTTTAAAAGCAATTAGTTTGCCGTCACTCTGTTTTGTGTATAATTATTGCACACATTTATTTACACATTAGGTTAACGACAAAAACGGAACCCTCCTTTTGGAATAAATTGTCGGTACTAAGCTTGACTCGGGGCACTTTGGAACCCGAATTTTCGTTAATCTTCTCCATACTCTGAACCATTCCAACAATGTTATGTAATGACACGCCAATAAAAAAAGCAATGGAGTTTATAAATGCAAAAATTGAGCTTTTTTTCGTTATGTCAAGGATCTGCGATCCCTGACAATTTGTAACATATATCAGTACTTGTACGTTTATTTTTAGAGAACAAAGAATTTTGGTCTATTATACACACGATTTTATCTGTAAGCAGCGTTATCTGCAAAGGAAATGTCAACAAAAGTGATATAGGTAGTAAAAGATACGGAATATAATAAATTTGAACATAATAGTTTGTTGCCAGTGATTACTTAAGGCACTGACGCATGGTCGCTTACGATGGGCCTCGTAAGAAGGCGGAAGAGCTCCCAAAGGACAATAGACAGAGCATAAAATTCAGAATTCCCGAACTAATACGGCAATGGGTGGGGTAAATCGCCCATAGAACTGACGGCAGTTGGGGTAGAAAGGTTCTCGAGTGGCAGCCACTTACAGAGAGACAGGCCTTCCACATGATACCAGGTAGGTAACTGATGAACTGTTAAAGATCGCAGGTATAAGCTAATTGCGTACAGTATAAACAGTAAACACAATTTCGAAAAGCAAAATGCCTAAAGCAAAACTTGAATAGTTTGTGAAAACTATTTTTCCATTTTGACTGCATTTGTTAGTTTCACATTAAAAATGAGAAAGTTTAATCAATCATTTTCGAGGGAAATGTGAAAAACTGTTTGGTATTATAGAAATAATTTTTCATGGTGTCGTGTTGTAGAGCTAGATTTTTCGGGTGCTAGAGATGGGAATAAGGATTTTATGGTAGTAGTTGTGATATTTTTTGGGTTTCATTAGGATTTCGTAGTTTGATGACTCCAAAAACTTCAAAAAGGTAAGTGGATACTGTTTTTTAAGTTAGACTCAAAGATTTATTTTATGTTTTTACAAGCTTTTATTAACAACTTGCAATATTTGTATGTCTGCCTGTCTGTATTTTCGGTTCAAATAATGTGATTCATTTTTCAAGCACTTTATATATACCTATGTAAAGTAAATGACAATGCAATAATATGGTACTATGGAGCTGGTCTGATGATGGAGTTGGAAGGGGGCTATAGCAAGATGTGAACTAGACAACGTTTCCCTGTGTGTTTAGGCTTGTTAGACTGGTATTGATGAGAACTTTACAACCAGTAGCTTAGTATTCAGGGTAATATTGTGGCTGGTGATGACAATCTTAATATGAATTCATAAAATGCGATTGCAATTTCATGCCACTATATCAATACTGACATTAATTTAATTAAAGGCCTTTCATTTGTCATACATTTCATCTTGATACCTCTTTAGGTTTCTGAGGAGAACGGACAGTCGGATAACAAAGTGATCTATAAGGTTTCCGTTTTTACTGATTTCAGGTAAAAATGATTAATAGAAGTGGATATCCAGTGTGTTTTTTTAAAACCGTAGCTTTATCTTTGGAATTATTCATACGTTGTGGATACTTTTACAAACATGAAATTCACCTAAAACAGCCAGACCGAAAAAAATACAATTTGAGACACAAAAATTTTCACCATGAGGGGATCGCAGCCATGCCTATACAATCTGGACCTATGCTCTTAACCACTGGATCAAGTTCATATATTTGTCGGAGAATAGGCCAGTCTTCTGACATCGTCATCAGTGGTCACAGGTCTAGTAGGCGCAGTTGCTAGAACAAAACAATGATTATCCATTCCATACACTTTAATTATGGTTTAACACTGAGAGTCACTTATGTAATAATAACTTCAAAATTACATGTTACAAGTTAACTTTACAATTGTTACTGAGCAGCGGGTTCGCATCAGTAATCAATCCACGCCATAAAACTCTACAATGATCTATCTCGATCAACCATCATAGATTTTCCAATCACAACCACCATTAGGTCTCATCTGTCCTGAACTGTTTATAATCTCCTCGTATGTCTCCACGGCAACAGACAAGATGGCATCTCGACCCCGCTAGAGGTTATACCTCTGCTCTGCTTGGATCATAGATTGGTCACACGTAATACAACATAGTAACTTTAAATAAATTAATAAGATCTATCTATCTATCTATAACCTCACGCCAGATCCCTTGCGGGGTAGGCAGAGAGTACAGAGTTCCAACAGGTTCTTTCCTTACATACCTCTCTGGCTTCCTCGACTCTCATAGTTCGTCTCATACACGCTCGCCGGTTACGGAGACTCTTGACTTTTCCATCAGATAAGACTCGGTTTATTTGGTGGTGGTAAGATAGTCTAGGTCTTCCCCGGTACCTGCAGCCTTCCACTTTCACATTGTATATCTGTTTTGTCATTCTTTCCTCTGGCATTCTTTCTATATGCCCGAACCAACGGAGCATGCCCTTTCTCATCTTTACACCGATACTGTCTTTCATACCTACTCGCTGTCTTACTACGCTGTTGCTAACGCGGTCGGTCAGCTTCATTCCGCACATCTTCCGCAGAGCTCGCATTTCTACCGCAATTATCCTACTTTCATTCTCCTTCTTACATACTTAGCTCTCGCTACCATATAACAGCGTTGGGACAAGAACTCCGTTATGTATGGCCAGCTGCGCCTTATGGCTTAAGTGCCGGCTCCCAAGTAGCTTTCCTATCGCACCATTCACTCTGTTCCCTGCACTCACTCTTCTCTCTATGTCAGCAGTGTATTTCCCATCCTTACTGAAGGCGCATCCAAGATATACAAACTCATTCACTTGCTCCAGCACATCGTTACCAACCACAATCCTTACATTCGTTCTGGTTTCTTCCCTTTCAAAAACCATAATCTTAGTTTTCTTCACATTCAAGTGTAAGCCATTGATCATGCAGTCGTCTTTCATAACTGTGACTAGTGTTTGCAGATCAGTGGCTGTTGGCGCTATTAAAACCGCGTCATCTGCATAAAGTAGATGGTTTACCACTAAGTCACCCATTTGTACACCTTCATTCATCGCTTTCAGTCTTTGAAGACTTTTATCCAGATATATTATAAACAGTCTAGCGGACAACACGCAACCCTGCTTGACGCCGATTTTAACGTCAAACCAGGGTGACCTGTTACCACCCACCCGTACGCAAAGTGCAAGTGGACTGGACGGCTCGCAACAGAGTACCATCTATATCATACTCTGGCAAAATGTCCCAAAGTCTCTTTCGCACAACTCTGTCAAATGCCTTCTCCAGATCTACAAAACCGCAGAAAACCTTCCGGCCCACTGCCAGATGCTTCTCTACGATGTTGCGGAGGGAGAAGACTTGATCCGAACATCCTCTTCCAGACCTTACACAATAGTCAAATTTAACAAATCAAGTGAAATTAAATAAAGATTCAACTAAGTATTTTAGTAAATAGTTATCTCGCGCGTCTAGACACGAACTATCTACTTGACTTCGTCTACTTTCTCAGACATTTTTATTAAATCTACTTCGACTTTATTATACACATTATATTTTCCTAAAATATACAGTTCATAGCTTTTCCATCACTAGAAGTGACTGAATGTTATAATTAATCGTCCCAACGCTCTCCCCACATGACCTTTTCGTTCGTTCATTTGAAATTTTCAACGGAAAATTGTTCGTTCGTAACGATTCTCTTCTACAATATTATTGGGAGATGTGAAATGGTAGTTAAGTGATTTTTATATATTGTTTTGAAAGAGTTCCCGAGGTTCTTTCTTACAGACATCTCTGGCTTCCTCCACTCTCATAGTTTGTCTCATACATGCTCGCCGGTTACCGATACTCTTGACTTGCCCTTTAGATAAAACACGGTGTATTTGGTCATAGTAAGATAGTCTATGTCTTTCTCGGTATCTACATCCATCCACTTTTGCATTGTGTATCTGTTACGTCATCATCAATGGAGCATACCCTTTCTTATCTTTACACCGATACTATCTTTTATACATTTACGCTCTCTTACTACGCTGTTGCGAATACTATATACATACATAATTATTATCATACAAAGGGGTGGACCTTTGTCCTGCAGGGGACGTCTATCGGCTGATAATGATGATGCTGATGATTAAAATATATGCCTACCCCGCAAGGGATCTGGCATGATGATATAGATAAATAGATGATTATCATACTGTAACTTTGTTATAGTGGCGCTTATCATGTGTGGTATTTGCATAATGCGGTATGCATTGCTACGAAGAACTGAATAAGAGATACCTACACAACTCCGCTTGAGGAAAAAAGGCGAAGCGGTGATTCTTCTTTACAAATTCTATTGGGAAAAAATATTATGTAAACGATACTTTTAAATCAAGAGTCTCCATAAGCGGCGACCGTGTATGGACGATCTATGAGAGTGGAGGAAGCCAGAGAGGTCTGTAAGGAAAAAACCTGTTGGACCTTGTACTCTCTGCCTACCCCACAAGGGATCTGGCGTGATGATATAGATAGAGAAATAAGTACTCTCAAAAGTAATTAGAACGAACACTAGTAGTAAATAAGATTTAGTATAATATTATACTCGAAAATCATAGCCAAAAAATGCGGTAAAAATACCACTTATTCATATAATAAAAATATTTTATCCAACAAACAGTCATTTTTCCCATGAATTTATTACGAAGTCTTAATGAGCCAACAGGGAGTGAAAACAGCAATCATGAAACCAAATGAACCGTCCTAATGGTGTTGTTTTCGAATCATTTTGCGAATTAATACACGCCAAAATATTTTCGGAATTTTGTGCGAAATAATTTCATACGTTAACGCAAGTTTTGCCGGACTTTAACGCAAATAATTTTGTTGGTCAAATCGATTTGTAATATGTAATGTTTGGCTAACCGATTTTAGATTTCAATTTAATATCGAATATCAGAATCAGAATAATTTTAATTCATGTAAACTATTATAGTAGTTACGAATCGTCAAAAAAGTAACAAAGACTACCACTATTTTGGAATGTCATTCTCATGTGTCAGTGACAGTTTACAACTAACGCCATCTAGTCGAGTTTATGATAACTTAGAACGAATCAAGCACTGTTTAATTATTAAATTACATCCAATTTTAAATGATTAATTGTATTAATATTTCTAACTTAAACTTTATATAATTATATCGCAATTCTTTAATTTTTTCTTTGAACTTCTAAAATATCGGAACTACTTTTAATACTTTATAATGTTATTAAAATAATGTTAGGGATTCTTATAACTTGTTTAATTATCGTTGTATTTAAATTAGTGAAACTACAAAATAAGATTAATAAGTTAATTATCAGAATGATATTCCATTTTATTCAAATATTAACATGACCCATTGACATTATTAAAATTAGAACACAATGTAAAAAGGCGGCAAAATATGATCTACAATTATAGTTGTAAATAATTCGTATACAGAATTAGTTTCTTATAAAAGATATAGCTAAATAGTGTTAAAATCGCATTTACTAATTTGTGTAATAATAATTTGCATTTAATGTTCAAATTAAACAATTAAAGACATATCATTGAATCATAACAATTTTGGGGGGATAAGTAGATTGCCGCCATGCTGAATGGGTGTGTTGTGCGGTGAGGCAGTGCAGCGTTAATTAATGTTATCAGTGCTTAAGGTGGCCGAGTCTGATTTTCCTGAGGCGTTTTGACAATTGTTCTGGAAGACTGGTTGAATCGAAGACGCTGGCGATGGGTTCGCAAGGGCCTCCCTGTAAGTCGCCGACAGGTTTGCAAGACCTTGCCTGTGAGGCGTCAAGGCGTTGTGACGATCGTTTTGGAACTCTTGTTTGATCAAGTGCGTTGGCAATGGGTTCACAAGAGCCTCCCGGTGGGTCGCCGGCAGACATGCAAGATGTTCCCTGCGGGACGCCGACATATACCTAATTGTTTTTTTTTTCATCGAAAGCGTCATGATACTAATCTGAAATTCGGTATATTGCACAATACGACAGAAACAGACTTGCTGCCTATGCTACATATCTTCTATACTCGTTTGGGGAATAGGCGTGATGGTTTTTTTTTTACAGCAATGACAAATGTTATAAAGATCTGAAATTAAGAGTTAAGACTGTCGTGTCTCTGTTCAATTCTATATCATAAGTCAATCTTAATTTGTGCTCTTTGCCTACGCCGTAAGCATCTAGAGTGATAATACAGGAAGATAAGATCAAAAGCGAATATAACGCACTGAACAGGAAACCATATCCAACATTTGTTCCATCTGACTCCCCTTCTGTATTAACACTTATACCTTCATATCACCAATACGGATACGTCATGGATACGTACAGAGGGCTTAGCAAGAAAACTTAAACGTTAGCGTGATGCTAGCGATTAATCGTGTTGTCACAATCATGTTTATTCAGCAAATTTGCATTGTGACAAGGATGGCATATCAACTCGCTAGCGTTACGCCAACGTCAATCTTTTCGTACTAAGCTCTAAGGTATAATATGAACATAAAGTGTCAAAGCTCAGGAACGCAAAGTTGGCGAATACCAAAGTGATTAATGCCGGGTCCCAGGACCAATATCTTAGACGGTTGATTAAATTCCACGGAGTTACAGCCTTCTGAAACGTCGTAAAGTTTATATCGATTAGAGTCAATAATTTCATCGGGAGCTTGGGGGACGTGAAGGGACGATTTACTGTCTCACCTCACATAGTTCAGTGCCTATTGATCGGCATTTATTGGATTAAACCGAGATCGAGATATTTCGGCTCGAAAACATTGCGAGGTTAATTTTCTAGTGGTTTGTGTTCGAGACATTGTCTTTTTATTGAAATTGTTGCGTTATTCTAATAGGCGAAAATTTTAAATCCAAATTACTATTAGTACTCTTTATTTTAGAAGTGGTTGGTGAATGTTGTGAATACCAAATATTAGCGACTTATTTACATACTATTTATTTAGATAAATATTGGTAATATCTAATTCGAACTTTTGAAGGCAACTATTGCGCACCATGAACTGAAAATCAGATGTTTGTTGGAAATAAATGTAGACAATCAACATATCAAATAGAACAGCTGCACTTATTAACGTAAATTGAACATAGCAGAAAATAATATATGTCGTATCCTATTATTTGAAAATCATTAAATGGAATGGCGAGCAGTTATTATCATTTTAGTAACCTTGTAATCATGTCATAGACATACCCTATGATTGCTAGAGTCTGTTTAGTTGTAAAGCGATGACAGATGACATCTGTCAGATGACGAATCACCGATGACAGATAGTCGATGTAAGATGGTGGACGGTGCTGCGTTGGGAGTCTATTAGCAATGGGGCAAGCGCTCGGACGTATCGCGGAGTCGCTAACCTCACTGCATTCCATGTGACTTAACGCCGGACGAGATTGCCCAGTCTTATTTCAAGATTTCCTTTATATTCAGCCACCATGCGGACGACTATGAAATCGAAGATAAATCCACCTTTCACCGCTACCGGCATTAAAATGGCCATCCAGAAAACCTAAGCGCTGTTATTTACATACATACACGGCTGTATCATACAGTTCGCTAGCCTAAAACAAAAATAATAACAAACCAAAACACATTTTCCAACCAATATAAACTAAGCCTAAATTCCAAAGCCCATATTTAACCCAACCACCCAACAAATAGTGCAACAAACACGTGTAAAATATTTTCAGGCGGCGCTAACTGTACCCTAATCATGTAGGCCGGAACTCCGGACATAGTTACTTTCCGGAACACTCAAATACATTACTAGGACGTTATGACCGAGTAGTTGGCAATGTTTCTGTGTTAATCAAGCCGCTTTTGTATTTGTACTGGCTTGTTCAACGATGTTCCTCTTGATAAAATAATGTCTTTTATCTTGGAGTTTTAAAGAGGGCGACTAAAATGTCCAAAGATAGTATTAAGTGGAGAATCATGTTGAAAACTTTTGTCCAGGGGTAGGGTGAAAGAGGTTATAAAAATATTAGATATATGCGAACATGATGAAGAATTTAATGCATAGATGAATCAGAATCAGATGATTTATTTGTAAACAAAGGTACATTAGTTGGTGGTTGGGAAATATAAATAGTCCTATCTATGTTTTGCGTTACGAACATACAAATATAGTCGAAGTAATAAAATTTATACTTTTAATACAACTGAAACATCGTCAAATCTGATCGTTTTACATGAGGATAATATTTTGAATGAAATTAGGCGCAATAGATACGTCAGGGATGACATGCGTGCCAATGACCTCGCCACAAAGGATGTCCGAAGTATGTCCGACTAGTAACTATACTTAACAGACCACTCAATTAAATTACTAGGAAATTATGACCATTATCTTAAAGTGTTGTCGAGGATCATGTACAATAGACAGTCATAAGAGCGATCTTTGTTCAGCAGTGGGATAAAATAGGCACATAGCTATAATATTAAATATTATAGCGATGTGGAAAGGATGAGTATTGCAATGCAAAAATAAACAGAATTACAATTTTTAAAATAATAATATCATTGTAAACTAGAAATGTCCAGATTGACATTTTTCTTAAAATCTTTAATTGTTCCATGCATGCAGGCATGATTTTTTTTACGACACAATTTATTCCTGTGTCGTAGGTACGTTTACAAACATGAAAATTTACATATCATGGTAAAGTAGCAATCTCCAAATTGACATCCTTGTTGAAATCCTATATTGTTCCATGCATGCAGCCACTTTTTATTTACTATTCGATTTGTTTTTGTGTCGTGGGTGCGTTTACAAACATGAAAATTCACATACACAAGTTCCCAGGCCGAAACAAATAATTGCGGGTCTCACAAAGAATTGTCTCGTGCGGGAATCGAACCCATGACTATTAGATACAGATGGCGGAGCGGGTAAGGGCTCTTAACCACTGCGCGACATCGTCTGTCTCGATGACATTTATTTTGCACAAATTTTAAGCCAAATTACACCCAAAGTCAATTGCTCACTTATGTCTCGCTTCCAACCGAAGCACCAAAACTAACATGCCCATAACTATAAGGTATCCATAAAACGCCATAACAATATTCATGCACATTAATATAATTATTATTCACACCTTACCCCATCGAGTAAGCACAGATAACAAGTTCGAAGGTTTTATTAAATTCCGCCCGGGCAGAACAAACTTTTAAAAGATAAGGATGGTAATTTCATTTGAGCCGTTTAAAACTTTACTTACTTTTGGGGTCTGATTAAATTTTTAACAATATCTTTTAATTTATAGATGTTCGGAGGGAGTTTTGTTGGAGTACTTCTGAAAGATCTGGCGTAAGCTTTGTCGGATTTGAGAGTAAAAAAATCCCCTTTCGAAACTGGTTGTGGAACTCGGCTGCAATGGCGGCTAAAAGTTGTTTTTGTTTTGTTAATGCCGAGTTAATAATAGGCGGATGTTTATTAGAAAATGGTTTTCATTTATAAATTGATTAAAAACAACAAAAAATTAATTTAGAGCTCGTCTTTTGGCACTATTTTTGATATTCTTTTGAGTGATAGTGCTATTTGACTGATAGTACTTAAGTAAAAATTTTCTTAATTAAGATGCCTAATACAGTAGCTAACTATTTTGAACGTGCGCGTTTTAATAAAAGCAATATCTCACTAATAAGATCTATCACTACATTCTGATAGAAGATTACTTTTTAGGAATTAACTTAGTCGTCATCATCATCAGCTTTTTATAACCCACTTCAGGGCATAAGCCTCACCGCTTTTACGTAATTTTCCAGTCAATGCCAATCAAGGGTCAATCGACGCAAAGTTCGTCCTCCAATTTTCGATATGCCGTGTAGCCCCAGAGTCATTGGTCTGTGTACTTCTCTTATGCCAATTTTGTCTGAGCAACCAATATCCAAAACCAAGCATAACACTGCAAGACCTCAAGACACCGTGAGCTCATTCTGCGTAGATCGGACCAACAAAAATAATTAAGAAGTTTGAGGGTACCCCGGAACAACTATGCCTTTTGGACGTCTAACACCTCAGTCCCTCCCGTGACCATGGGTGCTGCTAAACTCGAAACGTCAGGAACTAAAAATCAAAAATAAACCGCGATAAAATCCGTAAAATAGTTTTATTTCATGTGTAATATTCGCGTAAATCTAAGGACTTTTATGTAGTCAACCGCAATCACGAAGCGGCAATAATTCCTAGAATGAGTGGCACAACGCTTTTGTTAATCAATAAATAACTTAAAAAAAGGGAAACCGACTTCTAAAAGCAAAAAATAAATACATGATTTCTCATTTTTAAAAAAGTTATTTATTTTACAATCTTAAGTGATCATATAATTATTAATATTTATATAAGTATATTATATTATTTTGCTCAATTCTACAGAAAGGTACCTACGTGCCTACAAGTTTTATATATTACCCATAATAACGGAATCTACACATTAGTGCTATTTGCCGTTAAGGAGTCCCTTGATGTATCTTCCAAATCCAAGGTGTGCGTTCCAACGCAAAAAGAATCATCAAAATCAGTTCATAAATAAAGACGTTATAACAAAAACCACAAAAGAATTGTAAACCTAATCTTTTTTGAAGTTGGTCAATATTCCAATGAATTCTATGGTAGGGTACTTATAGGATTAACAAAATACTAATAATAACTCAATATACAGATTCATACTATTTGTGGTTAAGGAGTTCCCTTGTGTATCTTCAAAGTCCAAGGTCCAATACCGATGAATTTGTAAATGGGACTACCTTGGACCAGCTACACTGAAACCAACGCAAAAAGAATTATCAAAATCGCTCCAGAATTAACACAAAAAGCATACATACAGACGAACATAGAACGTCTTTTTTTTTTGAAGTCATATAAAAATGTATTCAAATTAAGACCAAATCCATCGAATAACAAACTTTATAAATACACATTGATGTTTATAAACCAACGTTTTATCACAGACTTTGCAAAATCCATTCATACTAATGGGTAAACAGATGCTGGGCACTCAAGGGTCTGCCCATTTAGGGGTCCGTTGAAGAGCCGGAAAAGCGCTAATCCATCACAGAGAGTTACGAATCCTGTAGCTTATATACGAGCGCGGAACCTCAACTGTGTTGGGGACGTTTTGGGACTGGTTGATTTTTTCTATGGTTATTAATGTCAATAGCTACATTTTGGAGATATTTTTAAACAAATTAGGGTACTAAACCGATTTATAGCTGACTTTTTATTGTCTGTAGAATAAATATCGTTACAAATGTGTTTCTAAATAAATAAACGATTTTCGACTTTTGACTTTGTCTATGAAAGTAAAAAGCAATGTTTTTCCTATTTGTTTCCATATTGAAAAGAAAGTCTCATTGAAAAAAAAACAATTAAAAAGAATCCCTTACCTATAAATTATTACCTGATTACCTTTACTTTACTTTATAAACTTTTACAAAAGCGCATTTTATTTTATTTTTATTTGAAACTGGCATGCGTGTGTTAGATATTTAATATTTTACTAGAATTGATTACTAAATTAATACCGTAATATTAAGTTTAAAATTGATTAAAGACTTTATGATGTATTTTGGTTAAATACCCAATACATAATTAGAAAAAGTATTTATAAACTTCCGTTGTTTTTGAATTTATTTAAATATGTGATTGTATTGACAACTTAATAATTTTATAAGATGTTTTAGAATTGTAAATAATTATTGTGAGTATTATTTAATGATTATTTAAATAATACAGAGCTATTTTTGGTATCACTATATTCATTGCCGTTCTTTTAGTTCTCGTTAAAAAGACTCTAAATTGTAACTGTGCTCTGATTGGCTTATATTGAAATTGTATTGGCTTATTTTCAAATTATAACCTTTTAACGTTCTCATCTATACTTAAAAAACTGATGGGTATAAAAGGCCACGTAATTTGAGAAACAGTTGAGTTTTTAATCGAGAGCGGATAAGCAAGTTAAGTACCTTTTTATTGTGACTACTGTTATATATTGTTATTATGCCCGTCTTGGCATCTGATCCTATGATGTCCGTATATATTGTATTTTATTGTGTGTGCCATTTGACTTGAGTAATAAACTATATGTTTCATGTCGATAATCTGGGTTTCTTTAACTTCTAAATTGCTGCCCTTTTATTTCTTTATAACATAATTTAGTATAATCAGTAAATAACAATACTAGTGACTTAACATAAAACATTAAATAACTTAGCCGATATCTTAATTTTACCATTTCTAACACGTGCGGGAAAAATGTCCTAAAATTGAATAAAGAAAAAAAACGTTTTATTATTAGCATTTCTAATGCACATGCATATACCAGCAACAACCACTAACAGCGGGAAGTTATAGATAACAAAGTGGAACGAACTGTGATGTCGCTTTGTTTACACAGAGTAGAAAAAAAAAACAATTTGCGAATGGGATAAAGGACGGGGCACAATTTTAGTGTCTTGTGGTCGACCACAAGACAGTCCGGAGGGTGACTCGAGTCACCCTCTGGACTGGCAAAAAATCGAACAATCTAATTACAGTATCGAAGCTTTATGGCTTCTGGAACAACGATAAAACGTGTTAAATGGTCGATAGTACCTATTTGTCAAAGTCTTTGATTAGTACGTGTTGCGAGTGATGACTTATGAAACATAGTCGCTCACGTGGGACTTCATAAGATATCTCAAGATAACTTAAAGGGAAATAAAGAGAGAGAGAGAGAGAGAGAGGAGAGGAACCTACACTCGGATGCTATCTGCGTGATTAAATAAGTAAAGAGGGGATCAGAAAAATTAAAGTTACAGGCATAGCGTTAGAATTGCTTAACTTAGGTTAAGAAACCATTTCTAACGTACATATTATATACGTACCAGCAACAACCACTAACAGCGGAAAGTTCTAGATAACAAAGTGGAACGAACTGTGACGTTGCTTTGTTTACACAAAGTAGAAAAGAAACAAGTTGCGGATGAGATACGGGGCGGGGCAAAAGTTTAGTGTCTTGTGGCCGAGTCACCCTCCGGACTGGCAAACAATTGGATAATCTAATTACAGTATCTTTGCCATAATGACAACAGTAATTCGGCTTGTTTCTGGAACAGCGATAAAGCGTGTTAAAGAAATAGCTATAATATACGGAAACGACGGTCAACCTTTTTTTTCCTATTTGAAAAATTTGAATGGTTGATATTATACTTTGTATGAATTTTTGATAAGTGTGTGTTGCTAGTGATAACTTATGAGAGATGGTCGTTTACGATGGGTCTCATAAAAAAGCTCAATGTCACCTAAAACGCATTGGAGAGAGTTATGCTTGAATTTTCCCTGCGAGGTCGAATAAGGAACGGGAAGACTCGCGAGAGAATCAAAGTCACTAACACAGCACTCATAATTGCTAAACTTAAGAGGCAATGGGTGGGGTACACCTATTGTTGAACTGATAGACATAAGAGAAAACGTAATCACATATCGGAAGACGTGGAGTGAGCAGGCCCTACACAAGATGGACTGATGACCTGGTGAAGATTCCGAATAAATGCTGGGCAAAGCAGGTTGTTGTGGTGTACTTTGGGAGAGGCCTTTGTCCTACAGAAGACGTCTGTCGGCTAAAGATAAATAAAAAGTTACAAAAAGTTTGATTTAAGTTTTGTCTTACAAAAATTTATTCCATTATATTTTTTTTTTAAATGTAGCTCCACCCTTAGATTTATTGCTGCGTTGTGTGTGCGTTTACAAACTTGAAAATTCACATACACAAATACCCAGACCGAAACAAATAATTACGGGTCACACAAAGATTTGTACCGTGCGGGAATCGAACCCGCGACTATTAGACACAGTGGGTGGAGCGGCTTAAGCTCTTAACCACTGCGCTAAATCGTCCGTCAAAGAAACAAAACGCAATCAAAATCAAATTCAATACAAAAACTACAATATTTAAATAATTTAAACAATAACTCGAATTCATTACGAGAGGACTTAACTTATCGCCATTCAATCCACGGCAAAAGACGGGGCAACTTTATCTTTTTTATTCTTTTTACAAAATTACACGCTTTGTAAAAATTTGCTACAAAAGATCGTATTGCGTTCCCCGGTGGACATTTTTTGCTTACTCCGTATTTCAGTTGTTAACTTTTTTGTCTCTGTATTTGCTACAGGCAGTTTTCTAAGAGGCTTTAAAATCTTTTTCAGTGAGTGCGTACCTATTGGGACTGTCTTTTATACCTAAATAAAATATTTTCATACGGAACAATGTACTATTTGTGTAGATTATTCGTTTCATTTAGTTAAATATTTTGTTAAATAGATAATACAGAACTTTATTACTAAGCCAGATACTGGAAGAAGGCTTCTATACTTTACAACAGTTCCTGAAATATAAAATTCAATAAATTCAATAAAAAGAAAAAGAAAAAAAAAATTAATTATTTTGCCTGTCAAGATTTTTGCAAGCCCGCTAAAGGCGAAATGTGTATAAAATTTTTAAAAATAACCTTATATCCTATGCCATATCTCAAGCGAATAAAGATTTCATTTCATTTCAGATCTGTTGCGGGGTAAGCAGAAAGTACAGATCTCCAACAGTTTTCTTTCCTTAAAGACTTCACTGACTTTCTCCACGTTGATAGTTTGTCTGATACAAACGCTATAAATAGAAATATAGAATTAAATAAAAATACAAGTACGTCTCTTTTTTAAGCTCAGATACTAAATAGTAAAATATCCTTTTCATTTAATCTATAAATAACTACACATAGATATTGAAATATCTAGTACTGAAAACGATGTAAGTAAAAAGCTTAAATACAGCACTAAGGTGAAGAAAACAACTCCGAAGACAAACACCTCATAGAATTACAATTAAAACGTGCTGAACACGAAACTTTTCACATAATTTCCCCAAACAGGTAACATAATACTTGCTAACAAAGTATGGAAGTGTCAAAACTATAGTGCCAAATTGTTTTGCTACGTTGTCCCTGAGGAGCGTTGTTTCATAACGTCCCATAAACTTGAACATAAAAGTTCGGATGTGGCTTTTAATTAGCGGTTAGCGTGTAGCGAAGCGATTTTGAGAAGGCTTGGGGTAGAGGCCTAGTATGTAATAAACAACGTTCAGTAATTAGGGCCTGTATTACAGAGTGTAAATCAGTGAATCTAGTTTTAAGAACTAATTTTTGTACTAAAACGTTAGTTTTAAAATTATATTCACGGGTGATTTTCGTTCTGTAATACGGGCCTAGAAATGTAGGCCGCTCCGCTCACTGGATTGAAAAGTCGCGGGCTTGATTCTTGGTGTATCCCTATTGGTTTGTTTCGGCCTGGATATTTGTTTATGAGAATTTTATATTTGTAAATGTACGAAACAGCAGTCTTCAGAATGGTATAGAGTGAACTCAAAAATCTAAAAAATCGAGTTACGGTCATAGAAGGCCATTAAAAGGTACTCTCAATCTGGCTAATATTAAAACACTAGATTTTTCGAGATAAGTCACTACTGTTCTGGAGGTACGATTTATTGGAATAAAAATGATATTATCTACTCTTTTGTACTAACAAAGACTCTCATCTATCATACCAATCGTTTTAGTCCTATGTTAGTCTATTCCGCCATTTATAGCCGGATAACCTCAGAATATCATCGCTCCATTTAGCTGATGCCTTAGAACTTTTGTACCATTCTGCGCCACCACTCTGTCTTACCAAAAAGCCTGTAAAATACAACAATGGATACTTACAGGCTAATTGATAATAATGATGTTTTAGTGATCTGAAATTGGCTCTAAATATTTTATAGAATATTTGGTTTTTCCAGTGTTGATCAACGTAAGTAAAATAAGGAGTATTTATTACTTATTTGAAAAATTTAAAAATTGCATTGTTTTTCTACTTCTCTTTTATCTGTTGACTATATGTTTTATAAACGTCCTTCAATTAATAATATAACAATAGTCTACTCAAACATGTATTAAAGGCAAGTGTAAAGATTTTTGGAGATGAGTGGAATGAGCCTGTTCAGCGAATTATGACATTGTCTGTATATCGCACCCGCTTCTGCCACACGGCATACAACAACTGTACGGGTCCCGTCACGTACTCTCGGAAGTGTCGAAGCTAAAGCATGCAATTAGTCGGCGTTTTGTGCAAATAATTATGTCCACGGAATTTCGGTCCCAACTCGCACTCGGCATCTCTTAATTCACAACAAACAGGTAGGTATCGTGTGAATTTTCTACCCTTGTACTAACTAGGGGACAGATTAACCCGTCTGGGAATTTCAGGGTAAATGGACACGTTAGTTAAAAAAGTTTTTTTTTTCACTTTGTTTAAATTGAGTGTGGACTTTCAGAAGAATGCTAGTGACAGATAAAACCGTAATACTGGTTTATTTATAGTGTCCTTTTTGCAAACGTTTATTCATAGTTGTTAAATTAATTTTAAGGATGGAGCAGCGAAGGCAGTCTTAAAAAAGGATTTATTATTTGTCTTTTTGATTGCAGTTAGTGATGAGTTGAACTAATGAAAAATCATTTTTAAATATTGCCAAAAGAAGAAATCCACATACGCTGCATATTTTTAAAATTAATATAATTCTTTTTCACACATTATTTCGTAAGTCAAAAGCGACGAAGCGACGATAGCCTAGTAGCAGAACGGTCGCTTTGTATTTACGAGATCTAGGGTGCAACTCGCATCTTTGGGTTTTTTGACACGTATGTTCAACTTGACAGTCTTGAATATTTTTCCTATTAATAAAAATATACAAAGAGGAATGCCACAAACAATCTTTAGTGCCTCCTTTACAACGAACATGACACTTCTATGGTTTCTAGAAAAAGCTACCAGGCGGCCTTAAAAGGTTCCGCAGTATCCTGCTTTGTGAATGATCGATGCCAAAGATTACTTTGTGGCGGTTCAAGCGGTCCTTCCCTTACTTAAACTGGTTAGCCTGGGGCTAAAGTGTCGCGTTACACGAACATATTGTATGGGATACGCAATATCCGCCAGTTAGAAACGGGAGAGTATTTTGAGTAGAAGAAATATGTGACGGGTTATTATTTTATAGTAGCGGCCGCCCGTGACGTATCGTCGTCGACGTCTGTATCATCGGCGACGCCTAAAACATCGTAAATATTTTTTTTTTACCAAAGTAGGACTATTTTTATATAGTTCGAAAACTTGAACGCTTTCAAATTCAGTGTAATGGTTTGCAAGGCAAGGCAAGGCATCTATGACTGTAAATGCAAATATCGGCCATTTTGAAATGAAAAACTCGGCAAGACTACCGGCGTGTGCATTTCGATTTAGACACTTCCGAGGTTTTCATGTTATTCTTAAATATAAGCTATATGACTGCAAAGTTTCATCAATATCTGCTCAAAAGTTTTTGCTTGGAATAGTAATAAATATACATACATCTATCCTCACAAACTTTCACGTTTATAATATTAGTAGGATTTTATAAGAGGCCAATTTTTATTATTAACTGTTTACTCTAGATTTTGGTGAGCAAAATATTTAAGATTTCATTGTGATAATTTAAACTAGTGCTGTGCGACGGCGGTGTTCTTACCGATCACCAAGGTTAAGCAGCGTTCGACTCGGTCGGCCTGAGATGGGTGACCGTTTGTGGCATTTTCATATCCGAGCATCTCCGTGCTTCGAAAGGCATGCTAAGCCGTTGGTCCCGGTTACCACTTAATGTGGTAGTCGTTAAGCCGAGTTGGAAGCCTTAGAGGCGGCTTGATAAGTCCCAACAGCAGGCCAACAAACCTGCCTCCACCAATCCGCACTGGGTCTGCGTGGTGGAGTATGACCTAATCTCTCTCACCTCGGTTTGTGAGAGAAGGCCTTTGTCCAGCAGTGGGCAGTATAGGCTGATATTATTATATAAATTAAACTGTAATAAATAAACAATCCCACTAGTACATTTCTGGATTTAGATTTTGTTTGTTCAATACGATTTCACTATGTGATGGAGCCCGGTTTGTTACCGCTTTCCTATCAACTTAATAACGTTAGTATATAATTTATACCCTTACTAAAATATATGAAGTTCATTTGAACGGTAATGTAGAAAACAAACATCGTTACGGTTATATTTCCGACCCAAGGCAGTGGCAGATGTTGAATGTTGGTAAAAATTACAAAACCCTTATTCTTCAGATCAGAGCGAATTAAAGATCGAAAGCTTTTCCTCCAAGGGCCAAAAAGGGGTTAGTCGACATCTCTTAAAAGTCTACACTCTATGTCTGTTAGGCCTTCGACTAGGATATAGTCGTAAGATATAAGATACAGTCCGTATTCGACTAAGTAAAAATGAAAACTAAGTAGCAGTTAAATTGTATAATATTAAAATTACAATGTGCGAGGCGCGCGTGTGGTCCACACATTTGCAAGTGAGCCGATGACGTCGCTAATCCCCGCCTCCTGCTGGCTACGGTGAAAGCGAGGACGTAAACTATTCCACAGTGGCCTTGTAAATCAAAGATATTACCTCCGAAAACGGAAAAAGAGGTAAGTCGAAATATTAGCTATAATTTTTACAATCTTAGCTGCAGTTGGCTAGAAGAGGCGCTGATAGCAACCAACTGTTTACTTTGTTCAGCGTCGCGCCCCTAATGCATCACGCCCTTATCTATTCACTGCAGTGCGCCGCACCGTCTGTAGGCTATTAGCGATTATTTTTACAATGAAACAATGTCGGTCATTATGAAAAGTGAAAACATTCACTAATTATAATTAATTACAAAGTGGTG
The DNA here is from genome assembly GCA_905147815.2 of Phalera bucephala. NCBI lineage: Eukaryota > Metazoa > Arthropoda > Insecta > Lepidoptera > Notodontidae > Phalera > Phalera bucephala. The sequence goes on from LR990621.1 coordinate 20,054,633, forward strand.
TCGTCGTATAAGTTATTTTATGTCGAGGAAGATCTGAGAGAAAAAAGATTGACGTTAACATGACGTAGGTTAATATAGGAGTGCAATTCTTTACATAATCAAATGTGCTTAAAGCATACTGTTAAGCAGCATTTCGGTATGACTATAGTTTAAAGTTTTCAGCCATTTTGTAACCTTGCATTTTACTTCCCTATAATTTAAAGAGTAAATATCCAAAGTTTTGTGGACTTTGTTGTATAGTCGGGCATGTAAGACGTAGTATTGGTGGCTCGCCGAGGTCGTTCTGTGTTTTACCATATTACACACTGGATGATTTCTGCGTTTACTTTTAATCAATTGCGGCCTAAAGATTAGTGACTTATGTTTTTTTAATATTGTTCGGAGTATATAAAGTTGCCTTACAGTGAGAACTTGGCACTCATGGTAGAGATCAGTAGTTGGGTACCTAAACGGTTTCGAGGTCATCACCTTTAGGACTGCTCTTTGGGCTCTTTCGAGCTCAAGAAAGGCAGTTTTTGATGCCCCTTCCCACGCTACAATGCTGTATGTTAGGAGAGATTGACAAAGCGCAAAATAGATAAGTTTTAGTGTGTCTTTATTTGCAGATTGGCGTAATTTTTTGAATATATAAATTAGTTTTCTTAATCTAGGAGCGAGTGACTGTATATGCGCATGCCAAGTTAGTCGTTGATCAATTTGAACGCCAAGATATTTAATTTCTGCGGTTCGAGTTACCACTGTACATGAGCAATCGTTTGCGGGGGGGAAAAAGTGACAGGTATGTGCCTTCAAAAAGAAATTTTGCGGTGGGTTATGAGATAATGAATGACGCTAGCGAGTTGATTCGATATCCTTGTCATACTACAATTTAGGTATGATGAACATGAACCTGACATGACGCTTACTCGCTAGCGTCACGCTAACGTCAATCTTTTCGTGCTAACCTATATCTTGACTGATTTTTAGCTATTTAAATTTTTGATATTTTTAGTGTTTAAGAATACCAAATTAAAATGAGCCCAATATATTTTCTTGTGTTTTACTTAACCAATTGGCCGCTACCTCAAGGCGATTTTGACGTGTTTCCGCAACCTAGAGTTAGTAGTAATGTTGTAACTCTTGCAATCTTGGCTGCAGTTGGCTAGTGGGGCCGTGACGCTGATAACAGCCAACTGTTTACATTGTTCAGCAGCGCGCCCCTAATGCATCACGCCCTTATCTATTTACTGCAGTGCGCCGCACGGTCTATGGACTATTAGCGGGTATTTTCTGAATGAAACAGTGCCTGCCGGTCATAAAAAGAGTGAAGACGTTAATTCTATAAAATCGTCCTAACTATTAGTCTTATGATCGTGTAAATAATTACATATAAGCAGAGATCGATCCCGTTTCATAGAACTACCTAAAACCAATTTAACTGATTTCATGGTGATTTAAATTTTCGATATTTCAAAGGTTTTTTGTAGTATACCTATAGCCATGGAAGCAAATGTGTCACAAGATATTGTTGTATCAGATTTACCTACGTTGAAACCCATTTAAGGGGTGTGACGTGTGTATCTATTTGTATGTGGCATCGTAGCTTCTAAATGAATGAACCGATTATGATTAGTTTTTTTTATGGTTAAAAAGGTGACAAGATCAAGAGTGTTCTTAGATATAATTCATTTGCGTCGAGGTTTTTATAATTTATAATTTTATATTTATTTTTACTTCTTTAAAGTGCTGGTCCTTTGTCTTGCTGTCAAAAGTCTTTTGTTTAATGATGATGATAATAATTCAGTATTTCGCAGCTTTTGTCCACAGATTATAAAAACTAGAATATAATATTTCTCAATTTGCATTTTTTTGCAAATAGGTTAAGCAAAATAATAGTACTTTTAATAAACACCTGTATAGCTCCACTTATAAAAAATTCCCACCGGTGGAAATAAAAAAGGCTGAAAATGAACGTCTCAATTATTATTCTTTTGGCAATGTTCACGTTAACGCTTTGTTCATAATTCGGCCATTGTTGACTTGTCTTTCAACTTAGCTATCTTTGTTTCCGACAATTCATATTTTTAATCAATTTCAGACAGACTCTGTGGGGCCATTTACGTTTTCATTTTTTATAGTAATTTCTCTTTGAATAGGGCTTAGACACAATCCAATTAAGGTTAAATGTATTTATCGGGTATAGTACGTTTTCTTCTTTGAATCTATAGGTATGATTACTTTGATTTTTTATATTCTTTTTATGTAGTATGGGACCCTGTGATTCCTTTTCATTTCGGACGTGTGATGGCGGGATTAATGTGATCACTGACTTGACGGGACAAATGTAGACGGGACAGAAGAGTAGAGTTTCTTTTCGACGGCAGAATAATTTCAACGTTAATACAATCTGTGTATTTGTATGGTATGTATTGTCAATAATTGTAAGTATAGATAATATATTTATTCACAGATATATTTTTTATGTTTAATGTTATTATTGGTGCGCTTAGTTATTGATTCGTTTTGACATATTTTTCTTTCTCGCATCTCGTGGTTTTTACTCTGCTGCTTCACTTGATTAGGCATCACTAAGGTAGACTGGTAGAAAATGCCTAAGGCATTAAGCCCATTTTAGTACCACCGGAGTATAAAAAATTATACAAGTTTGCTAGATGAACTTGCTAAAACGAAAAAAAACGATAAGGTAGAAGATGGGATTAACAAGAAAATATAGGTAGCATACAAACGAAATGTCGATTTTTTATTTCGGCTATTCATTTACTAGTGGTTCATAATATGGCTAAATACTTTTTTCACCTATGCATTACTGCACGAAACTGCCAATATCCTTTTAATAATTTGTAAATCAACGTTTTAATTAAGATATAAATAGGAATATATAATAAATAAAACATACCAAACCACTCAAACGGTTTTTTTTCATACCGAACAAGCTGCTGAAATACTGAACAATTTGGTTAAAAACCGAAAACCTGGGAATCTCCCAATAAAACAGTTTCATTTTCAAAGCGTAGCTTTACTTAACCCCAGTGGATAAGCTAAGACCCACTAAGCTATGCAAATAAAGCGATCCTGTTAGCGAGTTTCACATACATTTCTTAGAACGCATGCTCGAGACCTCAGTGAATTGAAAGGCAGCATAAAGCGGCTTTTAAAGAAATTTAGTAGTACTGAATTGTATTGGAACCACAGAACAAAGAAGACCAGTGAGATACTTCTAATTCCGTGATTGCATTTTTATACACTACCGTTTAAGGAACTTTTTCTTAAAAGTTCCTTAAACCTATAAATAACTTAAGGTGTTTGAAATTTGTATGAATCTGAAGGAGAATGAAAGTAGGATAAATGCGGTGGAAGTAAGAAAGCGAGTAGGTATGAAAGATAGGATCAGTGTAAAAATGAGAAAGAGTATGCTCCGTTGGTTCGGGCATATAGAAAGAATGTCACAGGAAAAAAAAGACTAAACAGATATACAATGCGAAAGTAGAAGGATGTAGTTACCGGGGAAGACCTACACTATTGTACCATGACCAAATAGACCGAGTTTTATCTGAAGGACAAGTCAAGAGTCTCCGTAACCGGCGAGCGTGTATGAGATGCACTATGAGAGTGGAGGAAGCCAGAGAGGTATGTAAGGAAAGAACTGTTGGAACTCTGTAATCTCTGCGTACCCCGCGGGGGATCGGGCGTGGTGATATAGATCTGTCTCCCTTGTATATTTTATTCGATATGAATTCACCTCTACATCTCATTCAGATGTGTTTAATGATAAACGTTTTTGTAAAAATAATTTAACCGTCGTACCTACCGAGTAAACCTAAAATCGCCGGTGAGTTCATTTCCATCATACAATAACATATTTAAGGTACATAAAATTTATCGTCAGAAAAACTTTGGCCGACCTCGGATTCGAACCCAAGACCATCTGATCGCCAACCGCATCATACACTACTAGACCAACGAAGTGGTTATTTTTGTCTGACTGCCCCAAAAGATGGGTAACTTTTTCTTTTGTGTGAATTTTTTACTAGCCTGTTTCATCACTCTTAAGCACACAGCTGTCGGCTGTAAAATTTACTATCCGAAATAACCAAATAAAAAACATTAATAAACGCTTCAATATCTACGAAATGTATGTGTAGTTATCTCTTTGTGTAAAATTCAATAGGGTTCCACGTTCAGCGACTGTAATCCACCAAAAGCGTTTTCTGGGGACTGTAGACGTCTAAACGATACGTGAGTAATATCACTAAAAGGCCGAATAAGACTTATGTATCAATATAGGAGCGTGCATTAAAGATATTTATTAAGTGGAGGTGTAACATAAATTATAATATTGATTTCTTGATTATAATTGACTATAGATATTTTATATTATGATAGTCTGCGTTGGTTTTGGTATTCCTAGGTCGGTTTTTTTTATACAAATAAAGAACATTACTGTAAGGATGAAACAGACGAAAGAATCTGTAGGATAAGATTTTATTGGAGGTCTGTTCTCCCAGCCTGCCCCGCAATAAGATTAGGCCAGGTGAGAAAGGGCTCTAAAAAAAAAAAATTATTGAAACTTTGTATTTTCAGCCCATCTCTTATAAACCTGGCGTGGAAGAATTTTATATCTGTAAATCAATCATTACAAAATAGTCTTTCTTATAAATTAAGTTGTCATGGTGTTGTCGTGTTGATCTTACTTCTAGTTTCGGCATACCTACATAAGGACTTACGCTGCCCAATACATAATACTATCAATCAATCAGCCTATTGCAGTCCTCTGCTGGACATAGGCCTCTCCTAACACGCGCCATTGCACACGGTCCTCCGCCTTCCGCATCCAGTCTGTCCCAGCGACCTTTTTGAGGTCGTCGGTCCATCTAGCTGGGGGCCGTCCTACCTTACGCTTACCAAGTCGCGGTCTCCACTCTAGGACACGCTTGCTCCATCGGCCGTCGGTCCTTCTGCAGATGTGACCAGCCCATTGCCACTTTAGCTTACTGAGTCTGCGAGCTATGTCGGTAACTTTGGTTCTTTGTCGGATTACCTCGTTACGAATTTTATCCTTCAAAGAGACGCCGAGCATAGCTCACTCCATAGCCCGCTGTGCGACTTTGAATTTGTGGACTAGTCCCACTGTGAGTGGCCACGTCTCAGCCCCGTAAGTCATAACAGGTAGGACGCATTGGTTATAGACTTTAGTCTTCAGGCATTGCGGTATAGGCGAAGAGAAAACGTGACGTAGTTTGCCAAATGCTGCCCAACCGAATTGGATCCTGCGGTTGATTTCTTTCTCGAAGATGTTTCTACCAAATTGGACAACTTGTCCAAGGTAGGCATATTCCCGAACAACTTCTAGCATCGAACCATCGACGTAGATCGGTCCCGGCGTGACATGTTCATTAAACATGATCTTGGTTTTATCCAAGTTCATGCCGAGACCGACACCTCGAGAGGCTCCATTTAGGCTATGCAGCATTTCGCTTAACTGTTCCAGTGACTCTGCCACGATGACGATATCATCGGCAAACCGAAGGTGTGAGATGTATTCGCCGTTGATGTTAATGCCCCGCCCAGTCCAGTCCAGAGTCTTGAAGACGTCTTCGAGTGCATTGGTGAAGAGCTTGGGGGATATTACATCCCCCTGTCTTACCCCTCGACGCAGCTCGATCGGGTTGGTCTTTTAGTCCTGGAGCTGGACGGTCATTGTGGCGGTATCATACAGACATCTCAACACCTCGATATAGCGCCAATCGATGCCACATCGCTGCAGAGCATCCAAAACCGCCCAGGTTTCGATGGAGTCGAAGGCTTTCTCGTAGTCCACGAAAGCCATACACAGCGGCTGATTGTACTCTTCGGTCTTCTGTACAATCTGCCGAACAGTATGGATGTGGTCTACGGTGCTGTAGCCTTTTCGAAACCCGGCTTGTTCCGGTGGCTGGAACTCGTCAAGTCTTCTAGCGAGGCGGTTTGTGAGTACTCTCGAGAACAACTTGTAGACGTGGCTCAGGAGTGAGATGGGTCTGTAGTTCTTCAGCAAGGTTTTGCCACCTTTTTTGAAGAACAGAACCACCGCACTCCCGCTCCACGCTTGAAGTGTTAAGCCCTGGTGGATGACGGAATTAAAGAGGCTCGCTAGCTTTTTCAGGATTGGAGTCCCGCCTGCTTTTAGGAGCTCAGTGGTGATTCCGTCATCGCCTGGCGACTTGTTGTTTTTGAGCTGCTCGAGAGCCACTCTGACCTCGTCCTGGTTGACATCAGGGATGTCTTCCGTGTGGTGGCGTGTGAGTGGGGCTCTGTGGTCGTCAGCGCTGGGTCTCGAGGGTTTAGTCATCCGTGATGCGTACAGGTCTTTGTAGAAACTCTCAATTTCCTTGAGTATCTCGAACTTGGAGGTTACGGTTTTGCCACCCGCAGTTTTAAGTTTCGTCAGATGGGATCTACCTAGCTGGCGAGCGAAGACTTTGGTGCCTCTGTTCTGTTCAATCGCAGCCGCGATGGCGCGGGTGTTGGAACATCGGAGGTCACGTCGCACCCGCTTGCGGATCTTCCGGTTGAGGTTCCTCCCATCCGGCGAAGACGCCTGCGTGGATGACATTTCCCGTCTCTGCCTCATAAGTTCAAGAGTCTCGAGCGAGAGTTTAGACTCTCTGTTACCGCTTTTGCCGGGAAACACTCTTCGAGACACATCCTGTAGCGTTTTGACCACTGTGTCGGTTTTCTCGTCAGCATTGCCTTCAGTTTCCAGCAGGTCGAAACGATTTTGAAGCTCCAGTTGGAACTTTTCGGACCCTAAAGCTATTTGAGGCGCAGTAGGTCTGAGAGTAGACCTCATCATACGACGCCTTTCGGCCCTGAAGTTTATATTTAGAGCGCCTAGGACAAGTCGGTGATCGCTGCCGGTATTAAACCTGTTGATCACGGATACGTCTCTAAACATAGACTTCCTGTCAGTCATGATGAAGTCTATCTCGTTCCTCGTCACAGTGTCGGGGCTTCGCCATGTCCACTTTCTATGAGGCTTCTTCTTAAAGAACGAATTCATCAAGAAGAGCCCCTGCGACTCCAGAAAGTTGACCAGCATCTGCCCCCTGTGGTTTCGGCTCCCCACGCCGTGGGGTCCGATTATCGTTTCGCCGCGTTCTTGTACTCCCACTTTGGCATTGAAGTCTCCCATAACAACGTTGTAGTGAGCCTTGGTGGTGCCATGTAATGCCTTGGCGATGTCTTCATACATGGCTTCGGCTATGTCGTCGCAGTATGTCGAAGTCGGCGCATATACCTGTACCACCTTCAGGGTGTATCTGTCGGTGATTTTAATTATGAGGTACGCTACCCGTGTCGACACACTGCTGACTTCCACAACGTTGTTAGTGAGGGCTTTGTTGACCAGGAAACCGACACCGCCCTGAGAGGGCCGATCACCTTCCCGAAAGTAGAACAGGTGGCCTGACTCAAGGGTTATCGTGTCCTCGCCCTGTCTTCGGACTTCGGATAACCCCAATATGTGCCAGTTTATGCGACCTAGTTCTACCTCGAGTTCAGTGAGGTGTTGGTCCAGCCGTAGAGAGCGTCCATTGTACGTAGCCAGGGTCAGGTGTTTTTGGTAGCCTTGTGTCGTAGCCCGGAGATTCTTCGCACCCCCTGCCCCGCTGTTACCGCGACCGCTACCGTGGCAGCGGACAGCGGGACTACCGGGAACTGGGGGCCTTTGGTTTAGGTGCCTTATCATGTTAGGAGGTTTTTTGGCTTACTATACCACGCTGGCCAGACGGGTTGGTATAGGGTTTATTTCGAATTTTCCTTTTCTGGTCCTTGATCGGACGACGTTACTACCTTTGGTGGACTCTTACCACCAGCCTAGCAAAAGTAAGGCTACTGGGGCATTCTAAGTTTTTCTTTCGCTTCCAGCCCAGTAAGGAACCATAATACTATGGTTTTTCTATTTTATGGTAGGAAAAGTTTTAAACCAACTTAACTTACTTCATTGGCCGCATTCTTTCTTATACATCGCTAAATCTTTGCAGTAACGAGATAATACCTTGAAATATTGCAAAAACTTTGTAATAAGGCTTTATTATTTACCTCCGTTAAATTGAGGATAAAAATATAATTCTCGTACTCCAGCGACAATCGTATCTCGTATCGAATCGTAAGCTCTTTTAAAATAAATTCAGAGGCTTAGTTTGCCAGTTTTAATTTGGTAACCCTGTTTTTGAAAATTTATGTATCTTTTTTATAATAATATAATATCAGCCCTGTTATAAAACTGTCCCACCATTGGGCACGGGTCTCGCTTCAAACTGAAAGGGTTTAGGCCATAGTCCACCACGCTTGCCCAGTGCGGGTTGGCGAACTGCACACACCTTCAAAAACTCTTAGGCATGCAGGTTTCCTCGCGGTGTTTTTCTTAGCCGTTAAAGCAAATGATAGTTAATTTTATCTATATCTTATTTAGTATCTTATTATCCATCTATATCATCACGCCAGATCCCTTGCGGGGTAGGCAGAGAGTACAGAGTTTCAACAGGTTCTTTCCTTACATACCTCTCTAGCTTCCTCCACTCTCATAGTTCGTCTCATACACGCTCGCCGGTTACGGAGACTCTTGACTTGTCCTTCAGCTATATCTTTTTATGATCTCACATTATTTGGTACTGTCTAAAAATCTAGAATGGTATTACCCTCACCTCCTAGTTCATTGAGACCTAGGATCGCCGGTGAAATTTGGCTTCCCATAACATTGGGAAACGTGGGAGTACACAGTACACCTAAGCCTATATGAATGTAGACAGGATGGTGCTATTTTTAGCATTTTCCTAACAGTCTATGTATAAAGGCTACTTGCGATTATCTTGGTAAATCATTATTAAAACAGGCGGTGCTTATACATCTCCTAGAATTGATAAAGAACTATTAGATTTAAAATTATTACTATTAAAATAACCGCACCACTCCTGAATAGCCTTCATGTGATATCAGTATGAAGGCATAATTAAATTAATACAACAAGTTTTAATAATGAAACCACTTGAGGTGTGATGCTCCATGAGTTAATATTTAAAATATATAGTTTAAGAAGTTAATTAATACCTAACTTCGTATCTGTACCGAATATTAAATTATTTCATTATAAACGCAAATTTCCCTTTTTATTAAAATTACATTAAGTATAAAATCACACACAACTGCGAACGGATTAAGGTAAAACACGCAAAAATTCGTCCCATACAGGAATCCGAATCCTTGTATATCAATTCATTAAAATAATTGGCTTACATCCTGACCACTCGACCAAACTGCCGTTACCTTAATCTAGTTTATCCTTTATAAAATACTGTTAATTTTTCTTCGCAATATTTATACTTTGCGATGTCCTCATCAAATACAAATTACCTTCCATTGCATACAAATACCACACAGAAGGGTAGCTATTATCTTCGCCGTCACTTGCTCGCCAACTGGTACAGAGCACCATTATTTATCCTACCAAGACACCTAGATTTACCCTCCCCTCCCATTTGACGGACAGCTCGGTCCAGTGGTTAAAAACTTAAGCCGCTCCGCCCACTGGATCGAGTAGTCACGGGTACGATTTCCGCACGGGAAAACTATTTGTGTGACCCACAAATATTTGTTTCGGTCTTGGTGTTTGTGCATATAAACGTACCCACGTTACAGGATACCTAGTGTGGGGCTAGTTTTTTTTTTAATAAAATAAAATGTCCAAGCCCACAGGCACCTAGAGCTAGTAGTCCCCTTTGCCCTTACCGTTAGCGAGTATTTGTTGCACGCTCGCTCTCTTGTATGGTGAAGCTAAAAAGGCACTTTGGACGACTCCTTACTCATTCACACCCACAAACGACCCACGAAGTTTGTTTCTCAAATTATCTGCATCTTCCACAACACCAACGTTTGCACAATACAAACAAAATGTACCTACATGTCAGTGGGCCTAATCACTATAGCGCTCTCCACCACCACCCTGTTCTATGTCAAACGAACACGGTGGCATAGTGTAATCGCGGGTATACGCGACACTCGACACCCGGGGCGACATCTCACGCGCCTTCGTTTCTATCCATTTCATTTCACTTGTCTGAAGCAGGCTGTTTGTTCGGTAACAGACAGGACACACTGTTTAGAATATGGCCAACATGTTTGCTAACTTGCTCTAAAGATAGAAATAGGATATTAAAGTCCATACTCCATAGATGATTTTATATAGTAGCGGTAAAGAGGCCTCGGAAATTACCGACATTAATAACTTTTGGCACTATTATTATAATATTTCTTTGCCATATAAAAGAGATGGAGTTATAAATCCCGCATATCTGCGTCACTCTCTTTGTACTTATAAGAGAGCCTGCAATAGATACATAGAACATGGACTACAACAAGTCTCACATGATGAAATATTTAAAATAATACCAGTAAATAAAAGAAATTGTTGTACCTATTTACACGGGTTTACACAATCCTACTAATATTATAATTGTAAAAATTTGTATGTTTCGATGTTCGGCTATTTGTTACTCAATAACGTAAAAACAACTACACGGATTTGGATGAAATTTGGCACACAGTTTTTCTATTACCTGAATTAACACATAGAATTTACACACTTTTATCAGGAAAAAATTTTAGGTTCCTATCTGAACTCAACGCGGACGAAGTCGAGAGCAGAAGCTAGTAAGTAATATCGCTTATACTAATAATAGTGCCACAAACGTTTTTTTTAAATTTAGTTAAAAACCTGAGTTTTCCTCCAGAAAAGCTAGTATAGCTGCCTCGTTGGTCTAGTGGCAAAGCGCATCGCTTTGTGATCAAGAGGTCTTGGGTTCAAATCCTTGGTCGGACAAATGTAGTTTTACTAACGAAAAATTCCCAGTATGAGTCCGGAGTCTGGAAATGTGCCCGGTATATGACAATAGGCTCGCCTTCTATTACATGGGACCTAACATCGTCGGCGAAAAGTGGGTGCACTCAGTACACCTCCACCACCACCGCTTGGGGAATATAGGCGTGACGGTGTTTATTTTTTTTAAAAGCTAGTATATCGGTTGTGTATCGATTGAGGATAACGTGGTAAGGATGTGTAAATTAAGGAGCAAATAGCAAACTTGAAGGAAACGGTTGTGAAATCATTATAATGTATTAGCACTACTTATAGTACATTGCAAAACAGAACGAATCATTCTCAATGTATTTCTTTTTTCAATAATTCTAAAAAACCAATTCCGATATCGGCACGATGCCTCTATCGTCTATCGCTAACAGAATCACAAAAGTGTTATACGTCGTCGAGTGCTGTGTGTATCGTTTAATTACACGTCGCTACTCGACCTCTGATAAACGACTCTCCAGCCGGCTCTCCTCCATGACATGTTCAGGGTTTTAAGCCGATCGTTAGATAACAACACCGCTCATTAACAATATTGGACGCAGGATCAATTAGCAAACACTTTTCCAGCAATAATATGTGATGTGAAAATTAATTGATTAATATTTTATTTTAAAGAATATTAGCTGAGGTTAAATTTATTTAGTAAATCTGCCTCGTTGGTCTAGTTGCTAATAATGTGCTTTGCGATCACGAGGTCCTGGGTTCAAATCCTAGATCGGACAAATTTAGTTTTTTTTATAAAAAAAATCCCAATATCTGTCCGGAGTCTGGAGATGTGCCCGGTATATGGCAATAGGCTCACCCCCTGCTACGTGAGACCTAACATCGACGGCTAAAAGAGAGTTAATTTTTTTTTTTTTATTTTTTTTTTTTTTATTTTTTTTTTAGCCCCACACTAGGATTTATTCCTGTGTTGTGGGTGCGTTTACAAACATGAAAATTCACATACACAAATACCCAGACCGGAACAAATAATTGTGGATCACACAAAGATTTGTCCCGTGCGGGAATCGAACCCGCGACTATTAGATACAGTGCTCTTAACCACTGCGCTAAATCGTCCGTCATGTACAAAGTACGCCTCTGCCACCCCTGCTTGCGGAATATAGGCGTGACGATGTAGAGATAATGAAATAAGATCTACCTACTATGTATGTAAGCACATGGTTTATAATATAGGAAATATAATTAGCTAGGTCATACCTAAGGATATTTAGAACCGTGTAACTAAATTATTTATTTTTTTGCAAAATTGGGAAACAGAAGAATATAAACACAAAATATTAAATATCCATTTATTATTTTAGGTAAAGAAAACACATTTTCGGCTTGTTATACAATATTAGAACCGAATACGACTGATTGATTTATTTAAGACTAGCGGCCCGTCCCGGCTTCGCACGGGTGGATATTGCGTCCGCTGCGTGGGTACGCGCGGCTACCTATTTCATAGATGTGTCCCCCCTCCCTCGCCGCGTTGCCCGCTGCGCTGCGTGGGGCCACACCGGCCACGGCGCGGCAGCGTTTATTTTTATATTAGTATTTTGTTTAGATTGACATTTTTAAATTCGTAATATCTTTTGAATGGAATGCCTGATTTGAATAAACCAATAAGTAATCCACAGGTATTGAAACTGTCTTGAATACGATATAATTTATTTGGATAAGTATTCATACAAAGGTATGGATAACATGGTATGTTTTAGTCGGCATTTCTATCAACTTTTAAAATGTAAAACAGCAGTTATAGTGACGTAACTACAGTAGTTAGATATATGATATCGCGAAGTTTTTTGTAGATATTGATATGTTCTTAAATATTGTAGCACATTTTTTTTGTTATATCTATCTAGTGTAGATAAAGGACACACATTTCCAACTTTTATTACAAAAGTAATTCATATACGAGTACCATTAGCATCTTTTGAAATCCATAAAAGTACAATTAAGGGAAAAAATGCAATGACAAAACACCCACACTATGTACGTACTCAGTCAACCCCTCACATTTTATCCCAAACTCCAAACTGCTAAAAAAAAAGCATAAGAATATTTCTGTTCAACCTATTATTCTAACTTAAAACATACTTACTCTATTAGACCAAAGAGGCAGTCGTTAAAAAGTCAGTTACTTTAAAAAGACAACGTACGTTATAACGTACTAGTATTATAATATTCTCCAAGCGAACTATAATCACAATTACTGTTCAAACTCGCTGTCGTAGCTTCATTATATTTTCTGTAATCAAAAGGGCTCAGCACGAACAGATTGACGTTAGAATAACGCTGTCGAGTTCGTGTTTTGTCCTTTTAACAGTACACCGTCACGCCTATATTCCCCAAGCGGGGGTGGCAGAGGTTTACTTAGTAAACCCACGTTTCGCCGACGATGTTAGGTCTCATGTAATAGGGTGCGAGCCTATTGCCATATACCGGGCACAATTCCAGACTCCAGACTCATACTGGGAATTTTTCGTTAGAAAAACTACATTTGTCCGACCTGGGATTTGAACCCAGGACCTCGTGATCACAGAGCGATGTGCTTTGCCACCGGAACAATGAGGCAGTACACTACAAATTCATTAAATAAAGTTTTTAACACTACAAATTTACTAAATAAAGATAACCATGACAGCATGTTTACTAGATAACTGTCAAATAGTTTATGCCTAAGGAGCTACCGCGAAAAAAAAGTGTTTTTTATAATCCATGTACTTCAAGAAGTATATGGATTAGAGACTTAATATTTAGAAATATCATTTTTGACTGTATGTTTTAGAATCTGGTAAAAGGAATACACAACAAAATGGAATTTTCTGGATTGAAAAAATCTACAGTCATCTCTATTGGTTTTCATTTCCTGATTCTAACACGAAATGCTTAAGAACTAATCAATAGAATTTATTTAAAAACATGTTTGTATGCACATAATTGTCGCAAAGTTCTTGTAAAGCAGTTTTTTATTTCATAGTGTAGTTTCCGTTTGCCGTTTATTTCCGAGCGTGCGCTAAATATATCCGTCCCTTATTATTCTTTTGATTAGTGATTTGTGTCTTCGTCACTCTCCCGGTCGATAAATGGTCGATCGCTGTATCGGCCTTTAATTTTCAGAGGGCAAACGAACCAAATACGAAGCAGATTGAGGTTAGCGTAATGCTATCGAGTTAATTATCGAAGTAATATATTCAAAAAAAATCTAAATAAAGATGAATGTGTCAAGATGCTATTTTGACAACGTAACCATAACGTCAAATGATTTATGATTAGTTCTCGCAGGGCTTATCAAGAACAGATCGACGTTATCGTAACGCTGTTGAATTGATATTCCATTCTTTTTGACCGACTTCAAAAATAAGAAGGATTTATATTCGTCTGTATGTATGCTTTTTTCCTTTTTTTTATCTATGTTCACCGATATTTCCGTCAGTTGTGGACCGATTTTGATGATTCCTTTTGTATTAAGTTCAGTATAGCTTCAAAGTGGTCCCATTTTAATGTTATTGGTATTGGACCTTGGACTTTAAAGATACACCAGGGTCAAGTTCAATGGACAGCATTTTCTTTATCGCATGGTTTTTTGTTACAATATAAAAAAGTATTCTTTATTTTAATCATTTTTTGTTTGTTTTTTTTTTTATTTCAATTTCATATAATTTGCTTAAAAAAATAAGCAAATTAACAGTGTACCCTTGGCGAAATCTGTGATTATAGAAGTATAGTCTTTGACAATAGAACCTTAATAATGTTCAAACTTATAATTTAAATTAAATATGGTCGAATTTCGAACAATGGGCGACCTCTAGTAAATATAAAAGTGACAAAACGCTTTCGTGACAACGTCACTATACCGTCAATCTATTAGTACCAAGCTCGCGGTTAAAAAAATCGCTTTGACATTCACTAGTTAACATAATTATAGGAAAGAAAAGTTTGGTACATTCTTTATAGTGAATAAAAAATAATCACTGCGTGACCAGGGCTTGAATATGTATAATAAAATTACACGGTAGGAAAAAAGGCGTATATATTATGAAAGAGATACATAGGCATGCATTGCCTTTGGTATCTTCCTGTAGTTATTTTAAGTGATTGTGAACGTATTACACAAAATGTTTTAGGCATTACGTCCGTCTATGTAATATATAAGTGCATCAACATCATTATCGGCCTATAGCAGTCCACTGCTGGAAATATAGGCCTCTCCAATTACATGCCACTGAGCATGATCCTCGGCTACTTTCATATCAATTTACCTATTATTTACCTAGCCTGAGGGCATCCTATACTACTTTCATACAGAATTAATTTGTATATGATATTATATTGTATACCTACTTAACAAATAGCAGGGATTTCAAAATATCACAGTTGTTCTCACATTTAAGAAATACGAACTTCTAAAATCACAATTAAATAATTGTCAACGAACTCTGCCAATATAGCGTGAGCTCTATCTTTTAAAACAGGCGCTCTGTCTACATCCAAATGGCAGTACAGGAAGAGGGGAGGGGTAGGTCATCCAGTATCGGTTTTTACGCACCAACATCCAACGCCATTAGAGTGTGCAGCCATTGGAACAATTTAATTGATTTATTTATCCCTACATCTAATAAGTGTAGCGCCAAAAATCGCTTGGTGAATTTAAAAAAGAATTCCCTTTAGTGCTGTTAAATTTCGATGAATTGATGCGTTAAACGTAAAATCTAATTTTAGAATGATACCTCTTTTAAAAAATTGGTAAGGAGATTTATTAAGTCTATAGAAAAAGTAGGTTTAATACCTTTTTTATGTTACCCGCGGATACGCACGCGGCTTTTTTATAATTTGACACAGGTAGACCGGCCTATCAGGGATGGCAGAAGCACAGATCTTTAAAATTCATTCAGCC
Organism: Phalera bucephala; assembly: GCA_905147815.2. Classification (NCBI taxonomy): domain Eukaryota; kingdom Metazoa; phylum Arthropoda; class Insecta; order Lepidoptera; family Notodontidae; genus Phalera; species Phalera bucephala. The sequence goes on from LR990621.1 coordinate 20,070,421, forward strand.
GTGCTAGTATGGAGAAATAAAAACTATACCGCAAGAATCGTACATTTTGTCCTTAAATTACCGAATATTGAAAGTTTCGTGTCCGGGTCATTCATCATTAAAGAGTTCACTCCCGAAGAGACTATCTTGACTGCATCATCAGTTCATGCAGAAAGTCATATATAAGTATCTAAATCAAATGTGTATAAACAATTTCCGGCGCGTGCTATTAGTCGCTGAAGAGTTCCTTCATGAGGAGATGAACCCGAGTCCAATATCAGTTCATGGAGGAATTTTATGTTCAGTTATGGCAGTTATAGGCAAAATCACACATTTTAACGTAACATTACAGCGTGCGACTAACAATAATAAAAATTATAAAGTTTTATGGTTTATCCCGCCATAATTCTAGATTGCTTCATTTTTCCGGCATAAAAATTATGTAATATTTTAAGATAGGGTATAAGTTATTACTATAAAATTTCATTGAATGGTGTTTCTGATGCACCACCATCACATTTTTTGTATTTTTTATATTTATTAGTTTTTTATTCTTCAGTTATTTTTCCATTATTATTTTTTCCCCATCATTCCAAAAAGATTTCTTAGGCGGCCACACTGAGAGGGCGTGGCCTGTCAGTCTTTTGATTCTCGCTTAAAAAACCGCCAACGAAAGGAGCGCCCGGCAGTGATAGTGTGGGAAGGGAAGTAGAGCGCAAGCGGCGCTTTTATACAACTAAACTTCCCTGACTTCATGCGAAAGTGAACAGTGTATAAATTGGACATTATATAATACATTATGTGTAGTGTGGGGAGGCCACATGTGTAGAATGGGACCTCCCCACAGATGGACTGATGACCTGGTGAAGGTCGCAGATAAAAGATGGATACGTACACCCAAAAGCCATTATGGTGATCTCCGGGGGTATCCCCTATCCTGTAATGGATATTTTTCGGATGATCATATAAAGATATGGAAAATGTTTTACTAACTTCCTAATTCTATGGACTTGAAAAAAAACACCGTCACGCCTATATTCCCCAAGCGGGGGTGACGGAGGTGTATTGAGTAAATGAAGTATATTCAGCCGAAAAATAACTTAGACGCGTTCACGTAAAGCATTTATTCACAGACAAATATAATGTACAACAATTTACGACTACCCCCTATACAATTATTATTTGCATATCTTACACCTCCACCCTTAATCTAACACCTTCCATAAACAATAAGTCGTAAAGAAAATATTAAAATAAAATGTGTCACAATCCAAATAAATACCTACTAACTATATTTAGTTTTCCATTACAAACAATTCCTATATGCGAAACCGGTCGACCGGCTTACGCATACGCTTGGGGTACTTTACCGATGGCAGGTCACAGCTGGGCGGCGTGGTTGCCGCGGGTGGTGGCGAGGACTGTGGAGGCGTCCCGAAAACCTCAACAGGCTCATGCGCAACGTCGTGCTCACCGCTATCGCCTTCCTCCCCACTTTTATCCCGATCTACTGCAGATGGACTTATTCGGGTGCTGGATGCGTCAGGAAGTTGAGCTTCCTCTTGTTTATCTGTAGTTTCCACAGTTACACCGCAATCCCCTGAACAGGGAACATCAGACATGCGTGATCTTTTTCGTATTTGGTCTATGTGTTTAGTGTGCTGTCGACCGTTACCTTCCCTAATACAGAACCGACGTGATCCATCCTTATGTACTACGGAACCTTCTTCCCATTTCTGTTGACCTCTATATTGTCTGAACCATATAGGGTCCCCCGGCTCGAGTTAGCGTAAGTTGCCCCGCGCGGTCCGCGACTGCACGCTCGCCTCGCAACAAATCTAACCGCGAACGTAATGAACGTTTCTGCAATATATTTGCAGGAGGTTCCTCGTCGTCCCGTGTATTGTGTTTCTATATGTTAGTAAAAATGTTTGAAGAGCTGTATCGATATCAACTCCATCCGTGAGAGCTTTCTTGATCGCATTTTTACACAATTTAACCGCGTTCTCTGCTGCTCCGTTCGACGCCGGATCGTACGCGGGGGCAAAAGATTGTCGGATTCCGTTATTTTTAAGGAATAATTTAAACTCTGTGCTCGTAAACGGTGGGCCCTGATCTGATACCAATTCTATTGGCAGCCCGAACTTCGCAAATGTACTTCTCAATATTTTGATAACTGCCCCTGCCGTAGTGCGTGACATTTCAACGACTTCTAACCACTTCGATGTGGAATCAATAATGACGAGAAACGTCAAACCACGCAGAGGACCCAAGAAGTCGACATGTAGCCGCGACCACGGCTGAGCCGGGTAGGGCCAGGGTTGCGGGGGCGCGCGTGCCGGTGCCGGCAGTTCGACCGCGCAGGTGCTGCACTGGCGGCACAGCTCCTCTATGTCCCTATCGATATTCGGCCACCACACGTAACTACGAGCCCACGATTTGGTTTTTACTATTCCCATGTGGCTACTATGTAGTTGTCGAAAGATTTGTGACCGTAACGTTAAGGGCACAATAATTCTCCACATTGACAACACATGAGACAATTTCCTTCACAATACATTTCATTGCGCCGTATAAAATACGGTCTCAGACATTCCTCACTACACTGTGCCGGCCATCCCGTCTGAGTGTAAATAAGTATTCTACTTAACAATGTATCCGCAGCCATCGATTTGCGAATGTCATTGTGAGTGATCAGTAACAAGTCCTCAACGAAGTTGAGATAAGTGATTTCCTGCAAGTTAACTTCTTTACTACGTTGCGAGGGTAAACGCGATAGGGCATCTGCGCTGCTCTTAGCCGACGATATATACTGAATATCGTAGTCGTACCCCGATAACAATACTCCCCACCTTTGCATACGACTAGCGGCCATCACGGGAATGCCAGCTTTACTTCCAAATATTGATGTTAAATGCTTGTGATCGGTTCTCAAAGTAAATTTCAGACCATATAAGTACTGATGAAATTTCCTTATTCCATAAACAATAGCCAAAGCCTCTCTTTGTATTTGTGAGTATGCCCGCTCGGCCCTAGTGAGCGACCGCGACGCGTAGGTCACGGGGCGCTCCCCGCGCGGCGTGTCATGCGATATCACCGCGCCCACCCCCACGCTGCTCGCGTCGGTCGTCACTATCAGCGGTAGGTCTGGCGAGTAGTGCGCGAGTACTTCGCTGGAAGCCAACAAACGCTTCACTTCCTTAAATGCCTTTTCGCGGGACAACGCAAATATAAACAAAAGCCTTTTACATTAACGTAATCAAGGAAACCAATTCGGGCTTTATTATAGCCTATATTTAGTGATTTAACAAACTTCAAATTAAACCCACCAAATACCCCTGAAACTTGTTTACTTATTCAGACCGTAGACCTCGACGTACAGTAGATTGGATTTGTCCAAAGCTAAAACCGTTGGGGTTTTGATATAAAGTGCTACCGTTTATGTTACATTAATGATACGTCAATTGTCTTATGTAATATCATGTGACGTAGAAGGCAGTTAATTGTCTTAATTATACTACTAGCAACCCATCCTGGATTTGCATTGGATAGCTAAATATCATTGTCTTTTAGCAAATTTACACTAAGTATTCATAAATCATAAACTTAAACCTTTAAGTTTATGATTTATGAATCTTATTATTTGTCGTGAAAGAGTTCCCTGGTGTATCTTCAAAGTCCAACGGCCAATATCGATGAAATTAAAATGAGACCACCTTTGAACTATACTGGACCCAATGTAAAATCAAATCAATAAAATGATTCCACAATTGACAGAAATATCAGTGAACATACATAAAAAAGCATACATACAGTCTAACATAGAACCACCTCCTTTTGAAGTCGGTTAAAAAAAATGAAAATGAGAGATTACTTAAGTTTGCACTCTAATTTAAAACCTATAAAGCTTTATTTCTCTTGTTCCTGCCTTTTTAATTATGTCGCTATTGCGTTCAGCCGTCACCTTCTCACCAAAAAACCAAATGGAGGCGACAGAGGCGTATTGTAGAAACCTACATTTTGCCGACGGTGTTGGGTCCCAATGTATTGGAGGTGATTTTGTGTGTGAATGATCTACGCTGTTCACGGTGTTACCGGGAAAGAGGGCGAGCGTTCAACCACTACGCTCGAGCCAGAAGGGCAAGGGGGCAACTAGCTCAAGGGGGCCTTAAAGACGAACGGCGTATAGTAGGTGCTCCGCACCGGCCGGCGGGCAAAGGATTCTTCGACCTCGCCGGCGAGGTCGGTGTCGGATCCTGTGTGCGGTATCTGTATCCGAAAAAAGGGATGTAAAGGCATCTCGATCCGTTTGGAGGAGAACCCATTGGTATTACAACAGAAACCATTCCAAACTCCTGACTGCTATTCAGAATAGGCAAACTCATTAACATAGTCTTAGGATTTTAACCTAGAAACTCGTGATTTTCACCAATACCATACGCCATTAAACCAACAATACGAGATAATCATTTAAAAATAAATATAATTGGAACTCGAAGTAGAATATTTCATATCCACTTATCCCAACCGTTATCAGAGAAAAGGTCAATGGGCATTGGAATTAATGGACTCTATCATTAACTTAAAGGTCCCGTTCACTTAATGCGACCCAATGAAAACGTTTCCAGTAGATATAACCCGCCTAAAATAAGATGGTTTGCGGCATTAACGATGTTGCCTGCAATTTGAAATTTTAATTTAATACCGTTACACTATCTTAACAAGAAGGGGTTGTTACTTGTTAAATAAATATTTACATTACTACCGGGTAAAGCTGATTTCGAGTAGACTTCTTGCAATTGTTTTAATACTGAGATATCAACTAATTAGTCGGTAAATGCAAAGGTTTGCTTTCAAGAATATGACGGACGGCTTAGTCTAGTGATTAAGACATCCGCCTATTGGAACCAGTAGTCGCGGGTTCGATCCCGGGACGGGAAAAATCTTTGGGTAACCCATAAATATTTGTTTCGGTCTGGATGTTTGTGAATTTCGTGTTTGTGAACGCACCCGCGGTACAGAAATAATTCCTAGTTAGTAATTAAAATCAATAAAATAATGTTTCTCGATCATGTATGAGCCATATAAAATTATGTGCAACAATGCTTCTGAACACTGTTGTGTAAATTTTTTCATAGCAAATTAGTGAAATTATAAGAAAGAAATCACGATATATGAGAGTGGCCGAAAACAGAGAAGTCTGTAAGGAAATACCTGTCGAAACTCTGTACTCTCTGCCTACTATGCAAGAGATCTGGCTTAATATAGATAGAAAATTGTATTTAATCAGTTGAAGTTCTCCTTAATATTCTGAGCATTTTATTAATATACTTATTTTCCACTTACATTTTTGGGAAGTATTAGAGCATACCAAATCACTCTTCCGAAGATTTTATAACCAAATTAAAAATTTCAGTAACTAAAACCAATCTTATGATTCACAAATAAGAATATTTTTACAACAAAAACTAAAAGAAATTGGTAATCTGGTATATTTTCCAAGGCAAAATCTTAAGAAGTAGATGAACCCTATTGAATAATTAAGCTAATAATAATGCGAAACTTGAATAAGAATTTTGTTTTTATTAGCAAAAAATACTTGTTTTAAAAATAACAGGAGGTATATTTAGAGTTTGCGAATTGTAACACATGAAAGGTGTAAATTATCGTACCTTCTGTGGAGTAAGTAGGAATTTTGAGTTAAAGTTGTTTGTTTTAATTCCGGGAATGTCACGTAGCCTAGTTAAGGGTTAAGTGCTGTTGAGCCACTTCTACAGAACGTTCGCCCGTTTCCTGTTAGTACCTGCGTGGGTTATTTTTGTTTAGCAAAGTCTCAAACTCAAAGTTTATTTTGCATGAACCCTGCGGGGGTGTTTACAAAGTGTCATATTTACAATTATTTTTTTTAACTTACTAATCTACCACCGGGTCGGAACGCGGACTCCACTGAGAAGATCTGGCGAGAAACTCGGCGGGCTTGGCTTTTTTGTCTAACTCTCATTAATGCGATTCAGCTCCAGTGTGATGCCTTACGACTCCCTGTTTTATTTCTTCGTACTTCAAATTTATAAGATTCATAGAAGATTCGATTTCTTCATTTGACTTGTGTATTTTTGAGTTTTGAAATTTTAGTTTTGAAATATCTGCGGTTAACTTCTGTCTGTCTGGAGTCTGTTTTGTTTTGTAAACATTTCGTTTTGTTTTAAGTAGATATCTGGTTTTCATGTGCTTAACATTTCCATTAAATCTTGTTTAAATCAGTTCGAGGGCGTTTATTTCGATTTATATTTCCAAAAGATATCTCCTTTCATTGCATCGCATTTAACAGATCCGTTTCCGATTGAGTATGAGTATATTAAGCGCAGTGGCTAAGAGCTTAAGCCGCTCTGCCCACTGCGTCTAATTAGTCGCGGGTTCGAGTCCCGCACGGGACAAATCTTTGTGTGATCCACAATTATTTGTTCCGGTCTGGGTATTTTTGTATGTGAATTTTCATGTTTGTAAACGCACCCACGACACAGGAATAAACCCTAGTGTGGGGCTACGTTTTTTAAAAAAAAAAAAAAAATAATGTTAAAAAATTAGTCATGAAATAAAACTATTTTTTCGGATTTTATCGCGGTTTATTTTGATTTTTAAGTTCCCGACGTTTCGAGTGCTTTGCAGCACCCATGGTCACGGGAAGGACAAATCCGAAAAAATAGTTTTATTTCATGTGTAATATTCGCGTAAATCTAAGAACTCAGTATAAAAAATTAGTATTTTATAAAATGCTTAACCTTTACTCGCATAGTGTATGCGAGTAAAGGTGCAAGGTCCATGCACGGGTAACTCATACGGGAAGCATTATGATACAGGTCTCACGCTCTTATTTACATGAAGCGACTTAGTCGTGTAAGTCAGTAATTTAAAATCCCACTTTTATAAGTGACAGATTTATATAAAGTAGTTAGTTACAAAATGTATAGGTACTTACTTTTTTTAGAGAAACACACATTAAATCTACTTTTTTTTTAAATAACGTTGCTCAAACTAGGAGTTATTCTTGCGTTTACAAGCATGAAACTCGCATACACAAACATCCAGACCGAAACAAATATTTGTGGGTTACACAAAGATTCGTCACGTATGGGGAAAGAACTACTCAATTCGATGGTCGTAGCAGCTTTAGCTACCACTGAACTAAACCATCCGTCAAATTATATGTGTTAGTTAAGTATATTGCAGAAAACTAATTATCAATTTATGGAAAAAAGTTCTCTATTAATTGAAATTTATATGAAGGGGACACTGCAATTGACTATTTATCGACCAGGAGAGTAACAGTGACGCAATTACTTTACAAAAGAATAATAAGAGACGGATACGTAAACGACGTAAGTGCAAAAACGAATCAAATTATTTTCAGAAACTGTAAAGCAATAGAGAAGACTTTATATTGTTTTGTCAATCGAGAAATTTTAATTTAATGGTGTATTCCTTTTACCAGATTCTAAAATATACCATCAAAAATCATATTTGGGAATATTAAGTCTCTTAGCCATATATATCTTGAAGTGCATGGAGTACAAAAATACGTTTTTTCCGTGGTATCCCCTTGTCTGAAAGATGTGTACGTACAACGATATTAATTTATTTTCATCTTCATTCTCGATTAAGGTAACTAATTTCTTACCCCAAATAAAATACCTGAAAAGGACTCTCTATTAACCACAACGGGCCACGAAATCTCATCAAAAAACTTATTACTCGAGATGTTTAAACCAAGAATTAGGTCATCTACACACTGCTTTCATGTACCTCAAAGCAATTTCCCCTTAATAAGCCTGAGTTCCGTCGGGCAACAAAACAAAAGGCGGTCGGTTGGAACGCGAGCATCGTAGAATAGTCTCGTTAACTTTTCAATTTTCTGACGTAAGCTCGATAATAGTTGGAGGGATGTGACGCCCTGCAGTCGGAGCGGGCTATCAAAGCCTTGCAACACGAACGAGGAGGAAATCGCGGACAGCAGTGCGTCAAACAGCTGAAAAGTTTCAAAACCAATCTGATACTGACAAGAATTTTAGACTAGTAAGATTATTTGAAACGCTACGTTACTTAGGTTTTGTTAAAGTAGGTATTAGTTGAAATTTATTTAATGTATTTTTTTCCGGTTGCGCTGGAGAGTGATTGGGGATGCTTATGTTCAGCAGTGGAGTGGATAACGAAGAGTTTTTAGACGTAACAAATATGTTTAATATAAATAAGTTTTCTCTCTTTCTTCTTTCAGATGTTAATAGTGATGACTAATATCGATCTATATGGTTTTTGTAAAGAGGTACGGAAGATAAATTTCATCTATTACGTACTTCGATGAAACCTACATAAGGAAGCTTCAGAAAAAAATCTTCGAATCTGCATTAAACATTGGTCAAGCATCTATCTCTCTGTGTCTATATCATCACGCCAGCTCCCTCGCGGGGTAGGCAGAGAGTACAGAGTTCCAACAGGTTCTTTCCTTACATACCTCTCTGGCTTCCTCCACTCTCATAGTTCGTCTCATACACACTCGCCGGTTACGGAGACTCTTGACTTGCCCTTCAGCTAAGACACGGTCTATTTGGTCATGGTAAGATAGTCTAGGTCTTCCCCGGCACCTACATCCTTCCACTTTCGCATTGTATATCTGTTTTGTCATTCTTTCTTCGGGCATTCTTTCTATATGCCCGAACCAACGGAGCATACCCTTTCTCATCTTTACACCGATATGGCAAAATGTCCCAAAGTCTCTTTCGCACGACTCTATCAAACGCCTTCTCCAGGTCCACAAACCGCAGAAAACCTTCCGACCTACTGCCAGATGATTTTCTACGATGTTGCGGAGGGAGAAAACTTGACTCTTCCAGACCTGAAACCTCCCTGTGCCTCACACAACACTACATCGGACTTCTCGCGCATTCTCCGTTCAATAATTTTACCATACACTTAGCTGCCAAGCTGATCAAACTGATGCCAAGTCGGTCAAGCATATTTCAGTAAAATACAAATTTACTTTAGACTAATTTTCAAACTGAAAAAAATCTTTGGACTGCAACCTGAGGGTTAAGCACAAATAATTTGACCTTACAGTAACGCTGCCGAAAAAGCGTGCTCATACGTATACGTCACATATTGCCAAGAAAGGGATCATGCAACCAACTGATTTCAGACAAAATCCGGGTGAAATATAAGTTATAGTGTCGCAACGACCCCGCCTTTTTAATGTGAAATGACTTTTACTGTTTAGTCGTACTGTTGGCATTATGACCTCTGGACACGTATGCTTATTTATAAGTTCTCTCTGCGTTTGGGGTTACCGTTATCGTCGAAAAGAAGGTAATTCATTAAGGTGTTATTGTGTTGTAATTGGAACAACTGGCTGGTTTACGTGCAGTGGTTTTTTTATTAATTAGGCCTTATTATATTTTATTTTTTGGACCACGTTTTCTATCATGTGGGCAAGTATTGTATGTATTTACTCGTATGTACAGAACTTATCATGAATAACGTACGGGTTACATTTGACTAAAGATAAGTCGCATATGGTAATAATATCCTATGCCAAGGATCTTTATTTAAGTAAATTATAGTTAGATATATAATGATAATCAAAACTGCCACGTTGGTCTAGGAGCGCATAATATACCAGCGGAGGAGAGGGCGAGTCACCTATAGACTTACTCAGATAATCACCGGTCACGGTTGCTTCGGTGATTATCTGAGGAAGATAGGACGCAAGGCGACGACGACCTGTCACCACTGCGGTGGGGACCAGGATTCCGGCCAGCACACGCTCGAAGAATGCCCAGCGTGGGCCTCCGAGCGGCGAATCCTGGTCGACCGGATCGGACCGGACCTCTCCCAGCCGGCAGTAGTAGCGGCTATTCTGGCAGGGGAATCGGCGTGGGGAGCCGTATCCTCCTTCTGCGAGACTGTGATGTCCCAGAAGGAGGCTGAGCGGGATCGGGAGAGGGCCGATCCTGCCCGACGAAGGCGACGGCGCCGGGGCGGGGGCACAGCCCGCCTAGGCCCCCCCGCCCAATAGCCCGGGGCTTAAGAATACGGGCTAACTCGCGTCCCCCGCCGTAATATCCGGCGGTGGACCCCCCCCCCCCCCTGCTACAACATCAGCAGGGGGGCCTTCGGGGTTGCGGACGCAAGGGACGGGGGCCCTGAGCGTCCTTCACGAGCAACCCCGAGGAGGACGGCGGCGTGGTGTGGCCCACGTCGCCGTGAGCACCGCGGCGGTGCGGGAGGGAGCAAGTCATCAAGTCTCCCTCCAATGGCGGGCTCGTCAGAGCGAGGCACAAGAGGGGCACCAGTGCGTTCCATACGGAGATCCCGGAGCCCCTCCTAAGTGCTGATGTCGGCCACCCTGGGGTTTTAGTCGGTAGGAATCCGAAACGCCCGCGAGCTTCTCCCGAGGCTCGCGGAAGTCCTACGCAGGATTTTCCCCAGGTAAAAAAAAAGGAGCGCATAATATTGTTGGCGATTATAAGGTATTGGGTTCGAATCCTGGATCGGTCAAAATCAGGTTTTCCTATCGAATGATTCTCAGTAGTATTCCATGCTCGTCCCTTATTATTTAAGATGCAACATCATTAGCGATATATGGGTATACCTGTTCGGACACAGCCAGTTGAAAAATATAAGCTTTACGATGGTGTGTTTTGCGTGTATGACCAATTCTGGCGATTAGATATAGAACGGACCTAATGTGGCGTAACTATTTAAAGTACCTTAGATTCGCATGAATTTATGTTTATTGCTTTTTTATCAGTACCAAATAGTTACAACATAATTAAAAGAAAAAGAAAAATAATTTATTTTGTGCTCACACAACTAAAAACAAAAGAATGAAATGAGTAACAAATGTAATTAACATGACAAAAGAGTAACAATAAAAAGGTAGAAATGCAAAGCAGTGATTGCGTGAAACCCAAAATTGGTCCCTGCCTCAGCTAATGCCGCAGCTGTATTATGCTGCAACGCTGATCTTCCGGCAGCGCCATACTTCGGTAACATCACGGACGGTCTCTTTCAGATATATGTATTAAAGTCTAAATCTACTAAGGCATATATATAAAAAGCGCTCGAGCAAACAAGGGGTAAACAAACTAGAATTAAAATAAAAAATTTGCCCTGTGGAAACCTAATCTTTCAAAAAAATATATATTTATTGTCTGTGGACATTTTGTAGTATTTTGTGTTTTTTATTATTTGATAATTGGCAGCACGGTTTCGTTTTGCTGTCAATCAATGTCAAACCAAGGTGTGCCCAAGCAAAATGGCGCATACGACGTTGCAAATCGATAAATCAATAAATCGTGGCATCTGCAATCGTTTGGACGACTGAACGACTGTGCGGCCCGATTTACATAAAATATCCAAACCAAAATGTTCTTGTCGTTATTAAGTACTTATATGTGAGATACGCCGCAACCATCTGCATCGACGAATGGCTCCCCTTGCCTATCGCGTGTATAGCCCGACGTAAGTTTTATGTACTTATTTTTTGCATATTAAGAAGGTGAAGATTAAAATGTTATGTTTAAACAACTTCTACTTAATCCGAGTACAGTTTTCCCGGCGAGGCAGCTTAAATGTTGTACAGCACGAAAATGCAGTAGCGCCCTGTGCGTGGCGGTGCGGCGGCCATTACACGCGTTATTTGATAAAGCCGCGGATAATGAAATTTCCGACGTTAAAAGGTACCGAGGGCTCTGTAGTAAGTTGGAAAGTACATGGGTTATACTTCATGTAAATTTTGAGAGTAGTAAATACTTTTAGTTTAAGATAGATTAGATAAGATGTCTAGCGTAAACACTGCCTGAGTGAATCTCAGTTGATTCCCCTGGCGCATTTTATTCAGATAGATTGCTCAAAAGAAATTAAATTCGTGATTAATTACTATCACTCTAGTACCACTCAAAATATATTCATAATTCGAAAATAGAAACCCAAATTTTAATCTATCTATCTATCCATCTATAACCTCACGCCAGATACCTTGCGGGGTAGGCAGAGAGTACAGAGTTCCAACAGGTTCTTTCCTTACATACCTCTCTGGCTTCCTCGACTCTCATAGTTCGTCTCATACACGCTCGCCGGTTACGGAGACTCTTGACTTTTCCATCAGATAAGACTCGGTTTATTTGGTCGTGGTAAGATAGTCTAGGTCTTCCCCGGTACCTGCATCCTTCCACTTTCACATTGTATATCTGTTTTGTCATTCTTTCCTCTGGCATTCTTTCTATATGCCCGAACCAACGGAGCATGCCCTTTCTCATCTTTACACCGATACTATCTTTCATACCTACTCGCTGTCTTACTATGCTGTTGCTAATGCGGTCGGTCAGCTTCACTCCGCACATCTTCCGCAGAGCTCGCATTTCTACCGCATTTATCCTACTTTCATTCTCCTTCTTACATACCCGGCTCTCGCTACCATATAACAGCGTTGGGACAAGAACTCCGTTATGTATGGCCAGCTGCGCCTTATGGCTTAAGTGCCGGCTCCCGAGTAGCTTTCCCATCGCACCATTCACTCTGTTCCCTGCACTCACTCTTCTCTCTATGTCAGCGATGTATTTCCCATCCTTACTAATCCAAATTTTAATAATAAGGGTATTTTTGAAGAGATAAACAGGATATACGGAATAAAGAAGTACTAGCCTTCTTTGATCAGTGGTTCATATAAACAAACGATTTCAGCAGGTGACATAACATGAACTTTTCGCAAAAGGCCGCAACGAGTTTGACCCATGTTTCCGCGCAACCCTTCCAAAGAATCAAAGAAACTCGTGGTTCTTTAAACAGAAACGTCATTTTCCTCCTAATGGAGGACTTATAATATCAGTATAATAATATGAATATAATGCTATTTGGAAAGATATTTTACATTGACCATAAAATATGAAATTTAGGTTAAAAGTCAAATTACATGCTACGAGCAACCTTAAAGATTTCGCCACATAGCCGACGTAGCGCGATGGGAGCGCGACGGTGGCGCAGTTTAGGGAGTTAGGGGAGTAATGTACTAAAATGTACGGGGGACGCCACACAGCACGACCGAACGTAGACGAGCGCTTCTTTCACGCTCCCATCGCGCTCCGTCGGCTAATTGACCAAACCTTAAAGAAAATGAGCCTGAGAGCTAAGCACGAACAGATTGAAGTTAGCGTTACTCCACCGAGTTAATATGCCATCCTTTTCACACTACAAGTTTACTAAATAAATATGAGCGTCATAGTACGCTTTCTCAACAACGTTTATGTAACGTCAAATCGTTAGTTCTTAGGCCCCTATCTACGTTAGGTATTCGAAGCGCCTACTATTATAGGGCAATTTATTATCCAGACGTGATAGTTTGCCGACCTACAGACATTCCTCTCAGCATTTCAGGTACAATATATGTAAATTTCAAATAGGTATACAACCGATTTAGAATATTTCATCTACTTTATCGCTTTTTGATGTTATTATGCGGGTTCGAATAATAAATACATTGTAGGCATCGATCAAACATAGGTAGATACACGGTCTCGCACGAAAAATAGCATCGCTTAAAGGCAGGCAAAAGTGAACGGTACTAAGAAAAAAAACAGGTTTTTTTGCAAATACGACTATAAGTGATACAAGTAAGGTACAATATGCCATAATTTATATTTATATCATAATTATAACTACTAACGTGGATTTAGGGACGCTATAAGTGTAACTGTTTTACTGGACCGTGTATCTTGTTATGATATATCGATGACTGTAGCTCGATATATCATTCGTAGAATTGATGGTAATTGGGGGAGAGTGGTTTACAATTGGCGATCACATACTGGAAGAAGTGGAGTGAGTAGGCACCCCATCTTCTTATCTTATCTTTGTTGGATCTAATGGCTAATGCCTAATCTTCGAGCTAATGGGATCTTTCGTACTACCCTTTGCCCTGATGCTCTTACGTAACCGTGGATTCAAATACTCCCTGTATCAGAAGAGCCTGTACCCTATACCTATATGCACTATATAAGATGGGTCTATGACCTGCTGAAGGTTGCGAGTAAAATGAATGCGTGCAGATAAATGCCGATTGTTGTGGCGGTCTTTTAGGAAAAGCTTTTCGTGTGTGTAAGTGTGAGTGATCTACGCTGTTGGCTGCGGGACCTTTACAGCTCCACCGGATAAGAGGGCGTGCCGCCACTACGCTCGAGCCAGAAGGGCAAGGGGGCACTTAGATCAAGGGGGTATCAAGGAGGAACGGCCGTGGCTTGAGCAGTCGCTATGTGGGAGGGCATATACTCGGTGCCTAGACGTGGTACTCTTTACTCGCCGGATTGGCCGTTTGTCTTTCAGCATGTGATAATAAAGTAGTAAATTGTCTATCTATCTTTAACTAAAATGCTGTTATGGCTGCCACTGGCTGTTATGGCACTGACATTGTCTATATTTGCTGAATATATCTCCTTTTATAATATGTATATGTAACACGATTACCTGTCCGAGAAAAAAAAACACCATTTAATTCATTATACAAGCAAAATTACGATATTTTATCTAACTATCTATCTATATCATCACGACAGATCTGCGGGGTAGGCAGAGAGTACAGAGTTCCAACGGGTCCTTTCCTTAGAGACCTCTCTGCCCCCTCCACTCTCATAGTTCGTCTCATACACGCTCGCTGGCTACGGAGACTTCGTAATCTTTTTTAACTTCAAAATATACTTTTAGCCGAAACGAACTATTAATCCTCCCCATCCGAATATAAGTATTTAATTATACCAATAAGCTTTATTCAGTTTAATGCAACAATAATACTTGCCCTGTTTAATTCAATCAGGAGAGACTCCATATTGAAATAAAGCCATGGTTGAAAATACAATGGGAAACCTCGGTGCAGTATATCATTCCGACCACGTAGAGTTAAACAGCTTACTAAATTTAAATTTTCATTATAATCTACGCTTTTGAATTGTTCCCGGTATAAACCATCGGGTTTTTAGTGACTCCCCCTACATAAGCTCCGGCTGGAAGCGGACTCTACATTTCCTTTTGAAATAAACTGCATTTGCATAATATTTGAGTGTTTATGGTGTTTTGTTCTGTTGCAATTTGAGGTACTTAAGTAACGTAATTTTAGTTAGGTGCCGTTATTTGTACGATATGTTCCCACTAGCAACAGCTGGGTCCCTTTTTCTCATTTGTCGCCAGTAGTGACAAAGTCAATGACGACGATTGAGAACTGATGATCTGAGCGCTTACCATAAAGATATTGACGTTAGCGTAACGCTATCGTGCTGTGTCTTTCATCTATATTTAGTAAATTTGTTCAATGAAGCAGATAGCATATCCACTCTCGTGTTTACTTCCGATCACTTGCGCACCAACGGACTCTTACTCTTGTAGCGACCCCTATACATCGCTACATAGTTGTGACTACCTACCAATAGATAGTGCTGACGATTCGCTATACATGTTTAGAACGCGATATTTGAGTGCGCACGACACGTAACATATATACAAGCCCCCGACAACAGCTCTCGGAGAGAGTGGCAGGCCCCGCCAGACACACCACCCGTCTGGCTGGAAGATCTTCCCTTTGCATAGCCTGCCACAACAATCCTGCCACACTCTTACTTACATTTCCGATTAAAATAAAATGCATTTACATAATATTTTAGTTTTTATAGTGTTTTGTTTCCAATTTAAGGTAGGTAACGTTATTTAAGGTAGGTGCTGTAATTTCTGTATGTGTACCCACTAGCAACAGCTATAAATGTTTCTCATTTGTCGCCAGTAGTAACAAAGTCGGTGGCGACACCTGGTAACTGATGATCTGAGATCTTAGCATGAAGGCATTGACGTTAGCGTAACACTATTGAAAATGCGTGCTGTCATGTTCATCTATATTTAGTAAATTTGTCCTGTAAAAAAGATGGCATATAAACTCGATAGCGTCTCGCTTACGTCAAGGTCTACATGCTGAGCTCAGAAATAGCTTACTTGTTAAGTTACTTGCTTTTTTATAACTGGTATGACTAGTATATACTTTTAGCAGTCTTATCAACTTCCTCCTACTTCCATCAAGTTGTTGTTGAAAGTTGGGGAAGACTACCTTAACCCTTCTAAAATATGGCATCGTAGTAGTGCTTCGTTAAAGTTACTTACATCTGTGGCGTTTGCTGCTGGATTTAGTTACCTTTTTGGCCTGGGAAAATCATGCATAGGACTTCCGCGCGCCTCGGGGGAGGCCGCGGGGCGTGTCGGATTTGGAAGGGGTCAGGATCTCCGTATGAAACGCACCAATGCCCCTCGTGTGCCGTGCTCTGAAGAGCCATCCATTTGCACCGACGCGGTGCTCACGGCGACGTAAGCCACACCACGCCGCCGTCCTCCTCGGGGGATTTAGTCACCTATTGCAACCGGCTGTAAGTCCAGCTTGCGATGGGATAAATATATTCTCAGTCTTTCTCCAAACGTAAATTATTATATAAAATTACCCAGAATATAATTTATTTCCATAACCTAAAATGCTGAAGAAGTACCGTAAACATATCATTCTTTGTTTACTCCAATATTTAATATCGTAGTGAAAGAAAAGAAGACAAACAACGCTCATCAATAAGGCCCAGAAATCACCTTAATTATTCGCTTATTAACACAAAAGACGGAAATATTCCGTCCGTTTTCGCAAATGTCCCGATATATCTGTCAAATATTATGCCTACTGACTACTTAAATAAATTAGATTCAAGGCAATAAAAAACGGATGGGGAAGTGAAAAATAAAGAAATTTAATCTCGTTCAGGGTTCTTCCGCTAATCGCCTGCAGAAGTTTGTTTTGGGGGCAGGCTATTGTAACATACTCTAAAATAGTGTGCAGTAAATCAACTTTATTTATTTGATGAATAAAAGGTAAATAATAAAATTAAAAACCTTTTATAAAAACTTTATTTATATATTCATTTAACCGATACAACTGCAGAGACTGACTTCGCCGGCAAGGTCGAAGAATCCCATTGTTATCGATCATAGAGACTAACCAAGACGAGGTTATGTCTCCCTGTTCTTGAGTTGGTTTGCCCCCTGTCCCGTTTGCCCTTCAATCTAGAGCGAAGTTGGTGCACGCTCGCTTTATTTTTCGGTGAAGGTGTTCAGGCCATGGCCTGTATACAGCAAGCACGCACGCACCCACGTTTGCGCGCACTCACGCGCACAAACACATTTCTAACTCAAAAATCAGCCATCCGGGGCATAATGAACTAATAGTAACAGTAACTAACATTTAGTAATAATTTTATAGTCCGGACTAAATAACTACGAGATGCCAAAATAAAACCAAATGTAAATTAGCAAACATCAAACCAAATAATTTCCAACCAGACTTATTTTTCTGCGAATATTTTTTTTCAATCAGTGGCAGTGACATGGCAACAGGGGAATGAAATTAATGAAGTTGTTCATTAAGCTCAAGTAGGATTGTCGCTAATGTCTGACTGGGGACTAAAAAATTACGTAACAGACCGACGATCAGATGCCAGCTTAATTAATTGATAAGTTTTTAATTGTTTCTGAAGCTTTATGTTACCACTGAAAGGAATATTATAAGACTGTAACAATTTGGAGGGCTTAAGTATTGTGTTAGTTGCTGAGGAGTGGGACAGTAAAACAGGCTAAAAAATAAAATAGTATTTACTATCTAGTGGGCTTACTCTCCCTATCAACTTATTGTTCAAGATGATCTTTCTTTAGGTAGAAACCGCTTTTTATACTTTAATATTTTAAAAGTAATTTCGTATGTATTTTTTTTCCATCTAAAGAAACTTTAAGACCCTCTTAATTCAGAGAATATATTTGAATAAAGAAAAGTTCTAACATTTAATACCATTAAGATACCCGATACCAAATAGTCTAATTGTTTTCCCATCCATCCAAAACAATGGCGGGTTTTCAGATTTCGACTTGACTTAATGGAATCTAATTCTGCCCGAATTATTTCCTCGTTGATTCCACCCCGGGCTGGGATCAAAGAACCGAATTAATTTAATTAATTTTTCCCGGCTATTTACATTATGTAGATGTCTGTTGATAAAACAACGCTGTTAGATGTTTGACAATGTAAATAATACTTGAATGGGATAACTTTTTGAGAAGTCCGGGCTTTTGTCAGGTTGATTTCCGAACAAAGCGTCAATACGTCTTCTAGTTAGTTCATCTTATCAGTTCCTAATATGGAAGTACCGTTTCAAATACGGTATCATATGAGAAATTGATTAAGTTATTATTGATAGTGGATGCATTACCAAATATAAATTTCACACTTCCCATAGACACGCGTGGCTGATATTTTTATAATCCATATTTTTTTCTAAACACAACACAGTTTCAAATCTTGGAAAAAAATAAAATCGTCCTAAATGGAGCGGTTTTCATTACGACAAATTTATCGAACCCCAACACGCATATATGCGATAGATACGCAAGCAGATTGAGATAATTTTTGAGATAATTTGTCAACACATTAAAAAACTATTACTTGGTTAATGTGTTTTAGACCACTTCTTCGGGAAAAATATCTCAGATCTTACAAAGATTTTAGATTTCCTGATAGATAGGAAGACAATATTACTGTAAAATACCTCCGCCACGCCTACATTCCCGATGCGCGGGTGGCAGAGGCGTACTACGCACAGTACCTATCGCCGACGACGTTAGGCCTCAATGTAAAAGGGGAAAAGTGTACATAAACGGCCATGATTCCGGACTCAGAGCTGATAGTCATAATTTTTTAATAGAAATACTATACTTTATTTGACCCAGGATTATATCCTATAGATAAGAAAAACAGATTTCAAGGTGAGAAATCAAATACATTAGCGGCAATCGCAATAAAACGAGACGCGACCTCTATTCGTTTTTAATAGTAATAATTTATCTCCATCGACCTAACCAGAGGCATGTGATTCCCCATTAGAGGTCATCCAAATAATGGCAATACGTTCCCTGGGATAATACGGACCGGCATAAATAAACTTCGTGGTGGTTGAGTCGAGTTCATGTTGGCGTTACGGGAAGATACGATTTTTTTAATCTTTCTACGTAATGGTACGGTTAGCAATATAAGTCGCTTAACGTTTGTAGTTTTTCAAATCGCTTGGATTCTTCTGTTTTGCATCACTTTCCTTAACTCTGTTTATAACATTGATTTGCAAAACTGAGACTGTTAAGAAACTTACGTTGCTGATTGTACATACCAGTCTGTGGCAATGGTCAATGTAACAATGGATTATATAAAGGTGAAATAATAAACTTATGTTTAATAAATCTTAGATATGAAATGACGATTTTGTTGAGGGACGTATTATTTTTAGGGAGATAATAATGAGCTGGGACATTACTTATCGTCTTTGGCAAAATAGCAAAAAAAACTAGTTTGTTCGTAAACCAGAAGCTTAATAGAATATAGTAACAGAAATCAAAATTTATCCCTATAAATAAGAATCTAAACGACATAATTCTGCATGACAAGTGAGTGCTTCACTGATCTTCCGAAGTAGGAAACTGAAGTTGTTATTTTTTTTTTCAGTACATGTTGGAAACCCGATAAAAATACAATTTCAGATACCTATTTTAGTAGCTGGTCACTCCAAAATGGTGGATTTTTCTTTATTTTAAATGAAAATCACTGTTCTATATTATATGGAAATTAGTCATGTGTAAGATAAAATATTAGCAAAGCAAGACGAACGGCGTGGTTGAGAGATTAAGCCGCTCCGCCCACTGGATCAAGTAGTCGCAAGTTCGATTTGATATATGCACTTACGACACTAGAATAATATCTAGTGTGGGGCTACGTTTATTTATAATAAGATAGGCACTTTCTGCCTGCCCCGCAATGAATCTGGCGCATTGGTATAGATAGACAGATTAAGAATATTTACATTATAAAAAAATCCTAGTTTGACAATAAATTGTATTGCTATATTAACATTCCATCATGAAACGCGCCTTAGTCGGAGTTAGCGAAACCATTCTAGCCATAACAGTAATAAGGATTTGGGTTTGGATACGCAATTAAGGGGTGAAACTTTTAATAACGTACAATTTTATAGCTTATGCGATAAAAGAATTTTGTTCTATCGATGTTGAACGACTTTATGAGAGTTTTTATTGGTTCCAACCGACCGGTATGTGCAATATTGAACGATTTAAGTATAATAAAATGTGGTATTATTGTCATGGATGGTTATTATTGATTATAAATCAATAATGTAGCCAATGCTACTTTTGTAGTGTTCGTAAATAAAGTTTTGATTGGAATGCGATATTGATTTTAGTTAGTGTGTTAATTCGGTGTCTTTATAAAGTCGTCATATTTGTTTAGTACCTATGTCACTACGCGTATATTTTAAACTAGGTAATCAAATAAAGGCCGGCGTGACTTTATAAAAATATATTTATTTAACAATACAAATTAAAATTATTGAACGGAGAATGCACGTGAAGTCCGATGGAATGTTGTGCGAGGCACAGGGGGGTTTCAGGTCTGGAAGAGGATGTTCGGATCAAGTCTTCTCACTCCGCAACATCGTAGAGAAGCATCTGGCAGTGGGCCGGAAGGTTTTCTGCGGTTTTGTAGATCTGTAGAAGGCATTTGACAGAGTTGTGCGAAAGAGACTTTGGGACATTTTGCCAGAGTATGGTATAGATGGCACTCTGTTGCGAGCCGTCCAGTCCACTTATGTGGACTGCAAGGCATGCGTACGGGTGGGTGGTAACAGGTCACCCTGGTTTGACGTTAAAATCGGCGTCAAGCAGGGTTGCGTGTTGTCCGCTAGACTGTTTATAATATATCTGGACAAAAGTCTTCAAAGACTGAAAGCGATGAATGAAGGTGTACAAATGGGTGACTTAGTGGTAAACCATCTACTTTATGCAGATGACGCGGTTTTAATAGCGCCAACAGCCACTGATCTGCAAACACTAGTCACAGTTATGAAAGACGACTGCATGATCAATGGCTTACACTTGAATGTGAAGAAAACCAAGATTATGATTTTTGAAAGGGAGGAAACCAGAACGAATGTAAGGATTGTGATTGGTAACGATGTGCTGGAGCAAGTGAATGAGTTTGTATATCTTGGATGCGCCTTCAGTAAGGATGGAAAATACACCGCTGACATAGAGAGAAGAGTGAGTGCAGGGAACAGAGTGAATGGTGCGATGGGAAAGCTACTCGGGAGCCGGCACTTAAGGCATAAGGCGCAGCTGGCCATACATAACGGAGTTCTTGTCCCAACGCTGTTATATGGTAGCGAGAGCTGGGTATGTAAGAAGGAGAATGAAAGTAGGATAAATGCGGTAGAAATGCGAGCTCTGCGGAAGATGTGTGGAGTGAAGCTGACCGACCGCATTAGCAACAGCGTAGTAAGATAGCGAGTAGGTATTATTATTAGATAGTATCGGTGTAAAGATGAGAAAGGGCATGCTCCGTTGGTTCTGGCATATAGAAAGAATGCCAGAGGAAAGAATGACAAAACAGATATACAATGTGAAAGTGGAAGGATGCAGGTACCGGGGAAGACCTAGACTATCTTACCACGACCAAATAAACCGAGTCTTATCTGATGGAAAAGTCAAGAGTCTCCGTAACCGGCGAGCGTGTATGAGACGAACTATGAGAGTCGAGGAAGCCAGAGAGGTATGTAAGGAAAGCCCCTGTTGGAACTCTGTACTCTCTGCCTACCCCGCAAGGGATCTGGCGTGAGGTTATAGATAGATAGATAGATACAAATTAATAATAGATACTCAAAATATTAATGCAGTCATAATTGACTGACTGATTGACAATATTACTTAACGTTAGTGCGAACGGTAAGAGAGCTGAGTCGATATTGAATGTACTTTGCTTGGCGATGGCTATTTATAGGCATCGTCAAGTAAACAACTGTTTCTAGAACAAACCCACGCATTATGCGTCTTATTAATTGATATTGATTATTAAGCATAACAGTTATTAGAATTGGACTGAGACTAAACAAGTAACCTGATATCTGTTTACATGATAAATACGCAGCTGAGGCAAGTTAAGCTGATTAAGCAAAACAGTACTTGGAATTATATTCTATGAGCAATAGTCTGTTGTTATTGCATCATCTTTTAAAGTACTTGCACTGAGCTGTGTACTGGTCTAGTATACATAACTCCTCCCTCCATAAGTTCAAAATCAGCGTTCGATTTTTGAGAATGTTGATTTTGCTTATGTTTACATAAGGACAATATTTTAGACTTATTAATATATAAAACAATCAAAAGCACATCATCATCATCATCAGCCCGTGTCAGTCCACTGCTGGACGTAGGCCTCTCCCATGGCACGCCACTGAGCTCGATCTTCAGCTCTCCTTCTCCAATCCCTACCCGCTGCCTTACGAATATCGTCGCCCCACCTAGCTACAGGGCGCCCCACACTACGTTTGCCGACACGCTGTCTCCACTCAAGAACCAGTCTGCCCCAACGGCCATCGGTTCTGCGGCATATGTGACCTGCCCACTGCCACTTCAAAAAACTGCCCACTGCCAAACTTATGCTATACACATTCACTGAATATACGTGGTTTTCACTGAGTTTTTCACTTTTACTGTTTAACACGTGTGACAGGAACTGAAGATCTTCTAAGTTGACTTCATCTAGGCTGATTGGCTGCTTGTAGATTTTCTCTGCTGCTGTGATGCTTGGTAAATATATAACTGGAACTTGATGAAAGACTTGATTAGTTAGTTGTATGAGACGTTTCCTTAATGTGATGTTTTCAAATGTGGCTTCACATTCATTATTTAGGGTTAATATATAGGTGCCAAAAATGTTGTACTGGTTAAAATCATTTTCACAATGTTCTGTGAGAAATGTTTGTTTTCCTGAATATAATAACCATGTGTCAGGCCGAATAGATTTGACCTTGACTTTTGAGGATTTCACTGTAAGTGGAGAACATGATGTAATTTGTGAAGAAAATTTCATCAAATCTGTAATGCATAAGTCTTCATTAGTGACAGATAAATTATCTTCATAACACAGGAATTCTCCTTCGTCTATTTCTTTGCATGATTGTGATAGTGGAAGTATATCTGACCCTCTGACCAGGATTTGGGAATATTGCGGCGTTAATAGGAATGTTAGGTTTAAATGCGGATTATACATGGGAAATGGATGAAGGTTGTAATAGTTATAGAAATCTAATTGGACAATTGGTATCGACATAATAAACGTTATTCGTTTGTCCTTAATATATGCTCTTATGTCTATACAATGTTCAATTTTTATCAAATTATCGGAATTTACTGGATACATTAATTTATCTATTTTCTCTATATCTTTAAGAGTTGATAACAATTCATCTATGTCTAAAATGGATTGATGTAATATATTTAATCTACTGAAAGCAATAGCTGTTTCAACCTCATCTAACCTCGTTAACAAAATTTGAAAATTATGGATAATTAAATCGAAAGTATTCAAGACAATTTCTTTACTATGTTGGAATTGAGTTTTATTTAGGATGGATTCTATTTCGTTAATTGTTTTGTCTATTTCAATAAAATTATTTCTTGTAGAGTTTGTCAAATTTACTAATACTCCAATTGTTTCGGAAACTAATGATATTTTGTTATCAATAGCGTTTTGTTTAGATTGAATATGACTTATTAAGGAATCGTATCTGATTGCGTCTTCATTATCTAAATTGCCTGTAATGGCTTTAACTATTAAACCTTAGGGATTTAAAATACCTCTTTTAATTCAAATTGTTGGGACTAATTGATTATAGCGCTCTAATGTTAAACTCATAATATACTCAGTTTGCATTTGTGCATCTATCATATTTTCGTCTAAGAAATATACATTTAATTTTTCTTTTAAATAATCGTTAACTTCATAATACTTGTTAACGTTATATTCAATACTGTTACTAACAAATTTTAAATCTTAAATTTTAATTATATTTCAATTATAAGTGCTAATGAAAGCTTGTCCTTCCTTAACTGGGAAGATTCCAGGATTATTTTCAATTTTCTGAAGTTGAAGGGCCAGGTTTTGGGCTGCCTGTACGAGGATCAGGAGCGCGAACCTGCGGAGGACGTTTTATATCTTTTATTGGGACTTTTGTGTGTCTCTGATGAGACTATCGGTACTGCGTTTCTATTAATTGTTCCAATAATTTATGCTTTTTTCTAACGCGGTTGGTCTTTACTTCGCCTAATATTGACACCTTTTAAGAAGACGGTGTCTCCTTGTTTAAATTTTATTTATTCTTCACCGCCACGTTTTTCTCTAATTTTAATTTTATTATTTATCATTTTATCGGTTAAGAAATCATATAAGTGTTTAGTTCGTTTACGGTGCTCTAAAACAAGTTGCTGTGTATAATTTTTCTCAAAATCAACTTCAAATGCATTGGATGAATCTGTATGACCAAAAACTACTTCAAATGGCGTAAGACCAGTTGTTGAATGTATGGACTGGTTATACGACATTATCGCGTATGTCATTACTGAGGCAGTATCTGTTATTTTCCTTTCATATTTTGCAAGTCTATAAATTTCTATTATTGTGGAATGAAAACGTTCAACAATGCTCATTGAGTTGGGGTTATGGGGTATTCCAATATGTAAATCTATTTTATAAAATATTAAAATTTCTTTAAGTAAATTATTGTTGAATTCTGAACCTGGATCTGAACTTATTTTTCTTGGTACTCCGTAAATGGAAAAATATTTGATTAATGCTCTAATTATTTCTGGTGTTGTTCTATTTGAAACTTCTATGGCTTGTCCTAATTTACTAAAGGAGTCTACTATCGTTAGGAAATATTTGCCTTCTATGGAAAATAAATCTATGAAAATTTCCTGAAAGGGTCTAGTTTGAGTTAATTGAAGTTTAGGATTTAAAGGTGTTCTATCGTATTTCATCGTTTTGCATGTTTCACAAGAATTAATTATACTTGATACGGTTTGTTCTAAATTTTGCCAAAAAAATGTTCGTTTAAGATGAGCAATGGTTTCTTTTATGCCACGGTGACAAGTTTTGCCAAGATTTTCATCCTCAACGTACACTACACGTTTTGTGCATTCAAAGAATTTTACTGAATCTTTTTTGAACAAAGTTACAATGATTTCTGAAAATTGTTTACGATGACGTTCATCGTCAAAGTATAGGAAATATTTTATTTTAGGCCGAATATATTCTTTAAGGAATGATTTTATTAACTGGGTATTATTTAATAGTAAATGAACTTCTAATACTTTTTGTTTATCTCTGGATAAATTTTTAACAGTAAATTCATTTCTGTTCCAGGTGTACACAAGTATTTGATTAGGTTTAGTATCAATTGCTTCTTGTAAAATAGGAATATCGGAAGAATCCATGTTTTCCTCTGAATGGACAGTTATAAAAGATGATTATGATTTTTTCAGATGACGTTAAGGTACTACTATTTAAAGATGGAACTGGGTTAGTTAATTCTGATTTGCTAGAATTTTCGTAACATATTGTTATGGGACTTGAGGCATTAACTTTCATTGATAGATTATCGTTTAGTATATTAATTTTTGCACGTGAAAGCGCATCAGCGTTTCCATTTTGTTTAACGGGTTTGTATTTAATTTCGTAATCAAATGCTGTTAATTGTAATTTCCAATTAGTAAGTCTATTTCCGGGTTCTTTAACGGAAAATAACCACATTAGGGGTTTGTGGTCACTTAATATGGTGAATTTATTTCCATATAAGTATGGCCTAAATTTTCTACACGCCCATACTATGGCTAATAATTCTTTTTCTATTGTACTATAACGGGTTTCTGCGTCGTTTAAAGTTCTACTAAGATAAGCTACAGGCTTGTCACTACCTATCGGTCCTTGTGATAGTATAGCGCCAAGGGCATAATTGGATGCGTCGGTTGTTAACAAAAATGGTTTAGTGAAATCGGGGTATTGTAAGATTGGGGCGTTTGTTAAAATTTCTTTACATTTCTCAAATGCATCAATATATTCTTTGTTAATTACAATTTTGTGTCTTTTCTTTAAACATTTAGTCAGAGGTTGTGTTAATTTGGAAAAATCTTTAATGAATTTTCGGTAGTAACCTACTAATCCTACAAAACTACGTATTTCCGAAGGTGTTTTAGGTAACGGAAATTGTAATATGGCTTTAATTTTGTCATCATTTGGTTGAAGACCATTTTCTGTAATAGTGTGACCTAGGTAAAGAACTTCTTTCCTGAGAAATTCACACTTGTCTAATGTTACTTTCAAATTTGTTTGTCTAAGTCTTTCAAATACTTTTTCTAATTTTTCTAAATGTTCTTCTAAACTACTTGAGAATATAATGATATCATCTAAGTAAACTAAACAATGGATACCCTGTAAACCTCTAAGTCCATTGCACGTTGGAATGTTGCGGGGGCTGTTTTTAAACCAAATGGCATTCTAGTAAATTCATAATGTCCATTTTGTGCTGTAAATGCTGTTTTAGATTGATCCTGTTTCTCTAGTTCTATCTGATGGTAACTACTAGCTAAATCTAATGTAGAAAAATAACACGCTTTTCCTAATTTATCGAAAAGGTCTGAAATATTTGGTAATGGGTATTTGTCGTCTACGGTTATTTCATTCAATCGTCTGTAATCTATGACCATGTGAAATTTTCGTTCACCAGAGGCGTCCATTTTTTTAAGAACTAAGTGAACTGGGGCGCTCCATGAAGAGTGCGATTCCCTAATGACATTGTTTCTTAATAATTTATCTATTTGTTTTCCAATTTCTTTATTTTCTGTAGGGGCATGTCTATACGGTTTAATATATATGGGATCTTCATTAGTGGTTCTTATTTTATGTTTAACCTGATTTGTAAAAGTTAAAGGAATATCATCACAATAGAATATTTCTCTATATCTGTAACATAATTTTTGTATGGCTTGTTTTTCCTCTTTCTTTAAATGATCTAATCTTAATTTAGAAAGATTTTGTTGCAACAATTTATTTTTACTGGTATTTAAATTTAAAGTATTGAGATTATTGAGTTTTTTTTCTCAAATTTGTCTACATATAATGGATTATCAATTTTTAGTATAACATTTTGATCTGTAGAATTTTTTATTATTGTTTGGGCTATTGAATTTTTACAATTTACTATTGCATCGGGCATTCTAACTCCTGGTTGAAAATCTAAAAAATGTAATATTGCTTCACCATTTTTGCTCTGTCGATCGCGGTGATAATTTAATTTCGTAGGGTTTTCGGTACAATATTGGAATTTTAGTATTTTTAGTTCTTAATACTTGATTTTTCATATCTATTGTGGCTTCTAGTTCTTTTAACAAGTCTGAACCTAATAAACCTTCGTATCTGTTATCCACATCATAAATGTAAAATTTGTGACGAAGTTTGCTTTTAAAAGTTTTTGTTAAGGGCATATAGGCTACTTTACTATGCCTACTGTGTCCGTGTGTACTAATTATTTCAAAAGGTTCTAAAGTGATTAAATTATAAAAGAATGTATTTGCTATTTCGGGGCTAATGAAGGATCTAGTGCTTTCTGTATCTATCATAAATTTTGAATGGATTTCTGGTATTATTATATGTGGTAATTTTAAGGTTTCGCTATAATTAAGTTTAACTATTTCGGGGGATCTTGGATCGGATCCATAGGAAAATTTTCAGGTGGAGAAACATTATTATCGGGGTTTTCGTCGTCGACCTCATCGATTGTCACTGGCTCATATTCATTAAAGTATTCGTCAGTCTCAAGGTCGATGTCATTTACGTCATTCTCGTATAAATTTTCAATCATATTATTACGAACCGCTGTCCTCATTGTGACGTCATTATCTGTATTTAAATTTTTATACATGAATTTATTGGGAATACCGAAACGGAATTGTTGTTTTGGATTAGGTTTGAAAAATCCAGATTGCTTGTAATTATTTATGTTATAGGGTAATCTATGATCATTTTTAAAGACTTTTTGTTGATGTTGCTGATTTAAATTAGGATTGAAGTGAGGTCGGAAGTTTTGATTCATTAAATGTCTTTGTGGGAAATTACTTTGAAGAAATTTGTTTTGAGGTATGCAAAATTTAAATTGGGTTGGAATTTGTTAAGTTGTTTGTAAACTATTATTTGATTTAACTTTACTTTTTGCATTATAATGGTTATGGAAATTTACTTCCTCTGTAACTATTCCTAAGGCTGATTCTAGATTAGCGCATTTATTTAACCTAACGATCCTTAATAGGTCTTCTGGTAAGTTAAACAAAAAGCTATTTAACGCGGAATTATTGTAAATAATCCTTTAGCGGCTTTAAGGCCTTCATCGGTTAACAAATTTACTTTGGCTATAACTGAACTTTTTACGTCTTGGATTCTATGAGCTAAATCTATATATGATTCTCCAGATTTTATTTTAATGTTTTCTAACTCTACGGCAATACAATCTTCTGTTCTAGGATCTCCGAAATGTTCTATGAGGAGTTCCTTTAAGCTATCCCAAGAATTGATAATATTTCTTTCACTCACTAGTTTCGCGGCTTTATCTATTAATTTACTCGTCAGACTATGGTAAATGTACATTTGTTGTGCGGCATTATTTTCGCGACTAAAACTTCTGATTACGTATTCGCACTTTTGGATGTAAAAATTTAGTAATTGATCGTTACCGTCGTAACGCGGAATTAAATCGAGAATTTCTTTCGGAATAATTTGAATTTGATTCATTTTGAATATCTTGAACACTTATTATTCAATTTTACAAACACAATAAGATAAATATTACACACACGAAATAATAAAAAAAAATACATTATAAAAAAAAATAACACACAAAAAAATACAATTTAAAAATAACACATAAAAAAAAGTTTACGATAAAAATTTTATATAATAAAAGAAAAAGTTCATAGATTCGGCGATTTGTGTCCGAAAAGATAACTCTTATCAATTATTATTCAACTTAGCATTTATATGCAGAACAACGTTTATTATTTTCTTTCAATAATATTTAATTTCTTTTCATCAATTATTATTTTCTTTTCAATAAAATTTATTTTCTTTTCAATAATATTTTACTTTCTCAAGTAGACCTTGTGATCGACCCACCGGAAGTAATTTTCTTTTTCAATAAAAATACGACAATGTTTTACGTAAGTTCAGCGATGCTTGTCTGATTCTTACGGCCCTAAGTGGTGATAGCCGTAGGGCTTAGCGATGCGTGTCTAAATCCCGTGAGATCCTAAATTCTAATCACAAATTAGCGATGCTTGTCTAATAATGCGATATCCTTTTATCCAAATAATTCCCGTGATTTTTGACCGGAATTACAGGTTCGGGGTCTGAATGAAATTAGCGATGCTTGTCCAATTAAATTCAGAATAGATAGAAAAATAGGAACATGTGGGAAAGGTCAGAACTCACACAATGCTGCAATTTTTCATGCCGAATATCCGTTCTTTGAGTATCTGCAGGCACTTCTTGACAAATTTCTTTGTTCGAAGGTAGGGTAGGTCCTTTTCTAGGATTCAGCCAGGCGATTGTGGTCCGGAATCGATGCTTGTACTCCTACACGGCGCTGAGCTTGTCTGGTATGACTGCTGCAACACTTATCGCGACTGAAATCCTACCGTTCGGCTGCGCCAGTCAAATATAAAGGCCGGCGTGACTTTATAAAAATATATTTATTTAACAATACAAATTAATAATAGATACTCAAAATATTAATGCAGTCAATTAATATTACTTAACGTTAGTGCGAACGGTAAGAGAGCTGAGTCGATATTGAATGTACTTTGCTTGGCGATGGCTATTTATAGGCATCGTCAAGTAAACAACTGTTTCTAGAACAAACCCACGCATTATGCGTCTTATTAATTGATATTGATTATTTAGCATAACAGTTATTAGAATTGGACTAAAACTAAACAAGTAACCTGATATCTGTTTACATGATAAATACGCAGCTGAGGCAAGTTAAGCTGATTAAGCAAAACAGTACTTGGAATTATATTCTATGAGCAATAGTCTGTTGTTATTGCATCATCTTTTAAAGTACTTGCACTGAGCTGTGTACTGGTCCAGTATACATAACTAGGTATACTACCTTTAGGATACCTTACTACAATTTAATTAATTGAATATTATTTCGAACTTTGAATTAAACGTTAACTTTAAACCGCGTGATGTGAAAAGATCAACGATTC
Source organism: Phalera bucephala (assembly GCA_905147815.2). Lineage (NCBI taxonomy): Eukaryota > Metazoa > Arthropoda > Insecta > Lepidoptera > Notodontidae > Phalera > Phalera bucephala. The sequence continues at coordinate 20,100,661 of LR990621.1, forward strand.
TAAAATTGACATGAACATGATCACAACAACTAATGAAACAGTACAGCTATGAGTTACTGGTACAAATAAATAAGGCGAGTTGCAGCACTAACGCAGGTTATTCACATCGAGTGACGATGACGATTTGACGATGTAAATGGTGTCTTTGACGATGTGCATGGTGCTCTTTCACAGATATCAAATTGGTTCGAAATGAGCAATCTAGTGCTTAATTCACTTAAGACAAAGTGTATTAAATTTACTATGCCTAATGTAAAAGATAATGATACGAATATTCTTATTAATCGCACGCTGAACCTCGTGAAATCCACTGTCTTTTTAGGCATTACCTTAAACTCCAAACTCCAATGGGGGGCCCATATCTCATCACTTGCAGGTAAACTTAGCTCTGCTGCTTATGCAGTGTGGAAAGTACGGCAACTTACGGATGTTGATACAGCACGTTTAGTTTACTTTAGTTACTTCCATAGCATTATGTCTTACGGTATCCTACTGTGGGGTAACGCTGCTGACGTGGAAAATGTATTCATACTGCAAAAAAGATCTATCCATGCCATTTATAATCTAGGACCTAGGGCTCCCCTCAGAGAATGTTTTAAAGAGATCAACATTCTCACGGTCGCTTCACGGTATATATATGACAATATAGTGTGCATACGTAAGAATATCCATTTATTTAATAAAGTGAGCGACGTTCATAAATTAAACACGAGAACTAAACATAAACTGGTATTACCAATTTTTAGGCTTAAAAAAGTATTCACATTCTTCGTAGGAGTCGGTATTCGCTGCTATAATAAGATACCGAAGCTCATGTTAGATTTACCACTTGACGGATTTAAAAGTTATATTAAATCTTCACTAATGAGTAAAGGATATTATACTGTAAATGATTTTTAAATGATAAAAATGCTTTTACACAAATTACCTGAAATTCACAAGAATATAATGTTAAGTGCAGCGTGTCCTGCCTAGCGAGCGTTCATTGATTTTAAATATTATTTTCGAACGATGTCGACTGGGTTGTGGATTGGTCATGCTCACTAAAATGTCTTTGCTAGTGGCGGCTCTGTGGAGCGGGTCACTCTTTTCCCTCCAAAACGGTGATGGCTGCTTCTCAAGTCATACTCGTGAACGGTTGCCGCTGGTAGGGACTGGTCCATCTTTTATCCTTTGACTGATTAAACATGTACCGTAGTACTGTTGAATTTTGTCTCGTTCGGCATCACACTGGAGCCATAACCAATTATTTTGTTTTGCACTCTTTACATATTTTATAGTAACCCATTTTTATCTCTTATTATACTTTTTTTTTGTACGTCTACAACATCTCTATTTTGTAAATGAGAGGGCTATGTAGACACTGACCGATACCATGAATCTAAGTACACTTATGATTAATCTATACTTAAGCACATCAATTTAGCTCGTTCTGCATTGTTCTCCCATACCCCATGAATGCAATGTATACAAAAAGAACTGTAAAACTCTCATTTTTTTAAAAAGAGTATTTATTATTAGTTATTATTATGTATAATAATTATTAAGTATAATTTCTTATAAAATATATATAAAAACACAATATACAAATATTTTTATATACATTGTATAAAAAAAAAAATTGTGCTCCACCGAGAGCAAGGCCTGCGACCCAAGCTACCGGCGGTCAGGGCTCCAAAGAGAGGAACCTCCTCACAATGCGCGCCGTGTCCAATATTACTGCCTTCTGTATCAGACCCTTCACCCAACCGCCTAGCGAGAGCTTCTCGAGGTGTTTATCGAAGCTCTTCGCTATAAGGCCGTTGACTGAAACGTCTATCGGATTAATGATAGTAGAATCAACATTCCACATGGCGGTAACCTCATGGGCCAGGTACAAATATTTAGATAATTTTTCTTTTTCGGCCTTCACAAGGTTCTCATCATGCGGATTGGTGACATAAACTAGCATTACACAACGCATCGATCGATCTATTATCACGATATCAGGTTTATTGGCTATCTGGTTGTGTCTATGCAGGTACTCTCCGTTAGCAAGACGAGAACAACCGGAAACTACATGTCTAATAGACTCACCGCGACGGTGGCATGACCGAAAAATGTCACCAATCCGCATGTTCGTCATGATAACTTCGTCCATAATTGCAAAGACAAACCCTTCAGTTTCCTCAAAGAGGTTGCTAAAGCGTAGCCAGGTCACGGAAGCGAGCTGGTCCACATCAGGCCCTGTAAGAGCCCGATAGAACCATCCGTGTAGCTTCTTGCCCTTCCATATGGTTGTGCGGTCCGAAATACTTAATACCTGGGGACTTCGCCAGTTCCCGTTTGCCAAGGAAAGCGGAGAGAGGCCTCTATCAATTGCGTCAACATCTCGATACATCACCACACACACACTCAGAAAATACTGTCTGAGATTGTACACCTCGCGGTTGTGTAGAGTCTTAGCGTTTAAAAACCCCCGACCACCGCACTTCCGCGAGATGTACAACCTCATAACAGACGCCCACGGGTGATGCATACGATACGCTGTCAGCAATCGACGGACCTTTCTATCCAGGGCATCCAGTTCAGACTGAGTCCACCTTAGTATACCAAAAGAGTAAGTAAGAACAGGCATGACCCAACCATTGAACGCTCGGATCTTATTTCCACCTGATAAAAGGCGTTGTAACACTTTTATCAGGCGGCTTCAAAACCGTTCTATTAATGATTGTTTCATATCCTATTCAGCTATACTTAAGGCTTGTGCCATACCAAAATACTTATAGGAATCCATATCAGAGAGAGACCTGAGGGATATTTCTTCGGAGAGTTGTAGATTGCAAGAATCTTCAACTCTCCCTCTTTGTACATGGATGACTGCACACTTGTCTACTCTAAACTCCATTCCGATGTCGTTGCTAAAATTGCCGGATATTTTAAGCAACTCCATCAGGTCTGTTTTCTTTGAAGCGTACAACTTGAGGTTATCTATGTACAGTAGATGAGATATAGGCACACTCTCCCTCCGCAAATGGTAACCTAGCTTTGAATCCTTAAGTATAGCACTTAATGGATTCACAACTAAGCAGAACCACAACGGACTCAAACTGTCGCCCGGAAAAATACCCCTGCTTATCTTTATCAAGGCCGACGAACCAGAAAGGCCTCCACATCCTGGGTGACGAAGAACTGTGGTCCACTGCCCCATACACGGAAGAAAGAGCATAGCGCCGGGTGTACTCTGTACAGCTTTAGCACCCTCCCCAGCCATGTATGAGGCACTGAGTCATAGGCCTTTTTATAGTCCATCCAGGCCATGGAGACATTCTTTCTGGATCGTCGCACCTGTTGGCAAATCATATCAATGAGGAGCAAATCCTTTGTATCCCGGGACCCCCCCTTACACCCATTGTGAGTAGGCGATAGAATATGCTGTGCCTCAAGGTGCTTATTGATTATTATTCTCAGAATGGATATTATAGACCGTAGGTAGACATGTAATCAGTATATAATTTTTAGGTTCCAAAGTACTGCCAGATTTGTGAATCAAGTGAGTGACACCCGATGTCATAAATCCAGGGAGCGATCCCAATTCAAGAGCTTCTTGGAATTGAGTCGCTAGACGAAAATGTGAGCCCTGAAGCCTCTTTAGCCAGAATGCGTGCAGTCCATCCGGCCCTGGACTTTTCCAGTTCGGCGCCGCACGAACCGCACAGGCCAGATCTTCACGGCTTATGACTGCAGGCTCCATTTCCTAAATAGGCCCACAGAATCGACAACAACATCAAACCATTCGCCCTCGGAGTGACTGATGGGCACTGACTAAATTTTACGCCAAAACTCGGCCATCACGGCCGCGCTATCTCTTGGGGGCGCTCGCAAGCCTGGTATACACTCCTTTGATTCCAGCCTGAAGGGACAGCAATTTAGCTATGAGTGACCTAGCCATATTTATACGCCGCACTATTCTGCACTGCCAGAATGGTTTAGCATTTGTGGGTTGGGTGGCTCGATGTAGATTAGGCAATCTTACACCTGCCACCCGACACACTGCCACCGCTCCACAGTACAAAATAGAATGGGTATCACATAAGTCCACACTGCTCTCCCAGTGTGGCTTTAAAACATTGTCTAGGGCACACACAAGCGAAATGTTACGTCTATGCATGGGCAAACGGGGTAGGCATGGTCTTAGGGAAATCGGTGCAGACCAATACTCCGCAAAGGCATCCTCCAGAGCTCTCCTCACCTGCTCCTGTAGCTGGTCACTAACACTTACCTGCTCGCTATTTACCTCCTCCGATCGTGAGAAGTTATTCAAAGAGATAGTTTCTTTGACACTTCTTTCGCACGTCGGATTCAGTGCGAGCTGGAAGTGCTTCGCGGCGCAGTCGCAAGTACTGTGTCATCCAACAACTTGCACCGCTGGATGGCACGTACTTGATCGGATAGTCGTTGCGCAGTAACGGCGACAGTCGGGTGTAGCCCCTGAAACAGAGACAATAATTTCGGACGGTAAGCGGTGAGGATGGCTCCTCCCTCTGTAGCACCATAGTAGGCCCGCATGACACTCCGATTTAATTCCGGAGTCCATCTCATGCGGCGCACTACACCACCGGTAGCAAGAGCCGTGGGCGGAGCACAGTGGCCCGCTGGTCCTAGGCGTGCCGGCAGCGGTGGGCGTCCTCTCCTCGCAGGTTTCGGCGGTGTGAAAAAATCTTCATCCTCCGAACGCTGAGGCGAGGTGGGCGAGCCGGGCAAGGGTGATGGGCGTGCGCTAGGTGACCGGGCATCCCGATGTCGACACAGGCGCACGGGGTTTCTTCGGCTGGGCTCGTCCACTCTTAGATGTGTTATGTATTGTCGCCCAAATGTGGGTTCGCATTGTAAATTTTGCTTTGAAACTGTGTTGTTTTAATGTGTTACTTTTTTATATTCCTTCGTAAAAAAAAATTCTTTATACAAAACGACATGTGTCGTTGACAGCGGTTGCCATGGTTGTTATTATTATTACAGGAATGATTTTCCAAACGGATGTTAAGAGTCTTAAGTAATCAATATTTTTCTCTTTTTGACTATTTATAAGTGCCTTTTTGTCTACATTAATAAAAAAACTTTTGATTTTGATTAAGTACAATTCACAAGCTCGTACCGCCATGTTGGCCAATCAGGTTACTCGCGCTAGTAGCCCGCGCGTGTAGGCGGTTATCACAATGCGTCTATGCTTCATTTATACGTACTATAAAAGGCAAACGCTTTTATGATTGAACCGTTTTATTGAGAGCAAGTATTAATACTTCACGTAATATTTAAAGTTTACCACCTGGACCCAGACATACCTACCCATATAAGTAAATTAATAACGTTCTCGACGGCAAAGTATACCTGACAAGATACTTATCAAGATACTGATATATCAAGTAACACTTAGTAACTAATTTCTTATGTAGGTACATAAGAAATTAGTTGCGAAATATTTGCCGTAGCAAAGTAACTCGCGTTAGGTCTGAATTCGGCGGTTTTCGAAATTCCTCGTAAATTATTCATCTAAGTTAATTTAAATTTAATATTATAGTACGATTTCCATCGTGTAATCTGTTAGGGATGTCGCTCACTTATCATTCACGCTTTGTCGTTGGCATTAGATCGTATCGCTTGGTCTTAATCAGCTGAATGACGTCAGGTCGTCAGCATTTGTAGCGTTATAGGTAATTTTTGGACTATCGTTCGTTGTGTCTGGTAATATAACGACGGTTAAAAACACATCCTTGTGATCGGGAGACAAAAATGTTTATTAATTATTATCTAGAGGGGAGGATGCTAGAGAGGTTTCTAAGGAAAGAACCTGTTAAAACGCTGTACTCTCTATCAAGCCAGCAAGGAATCTGGCGTGGTGATATAGATAAATAGAATACAAGGACAGTTACAAATCCATTATTGCAATATTATAACAGAAATATTTGTTTGTTTGCTATTGTGTAAACTCTAAAACTACCGAACCAATTTAAATAAATCTTTTTCCATCAAGAAAGCCATTATATCTAGAAGTAGGCTATATTGTATTATAATAATAAGATATTATTTAAATGTAATAACAAGTTAATCGCGTGCGCAACTACGTATGACCGCTCGTAGTTTATAATCTATTATAATGCAGCTTGTTGTATTTATCTTACTAATAGTATAAATGTGAAAGTTTGTATGTTTTGATGTTTGGATGTTTTTTAATCAATCACGCAAAAACGGTTGAAAGGATTTGGATGAAATTTGGCACACAGATAGTTTATCACCTGGACACACATAGGATTTAACTTTTTATCCCGAAAAAAACTAATAAACGCGGATGAAGTCCCCGACAGAAACTAGTTAATTTGTCTACGGCTGTGACGTTTTTGATATTATTAAATAATTAGGTATGTGAACATTCAAATTCCTTTGCAACGTCTGTAATTATCGTATATTCATATTTCGAAAACAATTTATGACGTCGATTATCTCAAACAACATAAGCAATATAAATTAACTAAGTGATTTAAAGTGACATGACGTTAAACAATGTGCAAAGACCCTAAATCTAAAAGCATTAAATTAATTTAAGTATTCGACTAATACCTCGAACGAATGTGGAGGCACGCAATACAGTTGACTGTTTCTAAGTCATAATAAAGACAAATTTCGGCTTTATACTTCTATATACTTAACTCACAAGGTACTCAAGAAAGTGTTAAGCTCTTTATGATATTCAGTATGAAATTTATGCAAATGCATCGTACAATATTCAATTTAATGGGAATAGTTGATTTTATTTTAGTCTTGGCACTCGCCTTTAGTGAATGTTATAAAACTAAAACTTAATTGACAGGTTCTAAAAACTCCTGTCTTTTTTTTTCAAATATAGGCGAAATAATTTAGTAGTAATAATTAATGTAACCATCCTTTCGGGATTACAATTTTACGATTACCGTTGTTCTGGCAATTTGAATTTTATTTGCTCATTCATAAGATTGGAATTAGAACGATGCATTAAGTGTGCTTAAAATTTTAATGCCTTCTTACGTCTAATTATGTATTTTCCAGTTATATTGATAAGTATTCTCCCTCGTTGATGTAGTGGCGTATAATGCGCGTATCTCGAGGTCCTGGGTTCAAATCCTAGGTCGAACAATGTGTAGTTTTACCATCGAAAAATTCCGAATATCAGTCCGAAATCAGAAATTAAGTCTGCTATATTGGCAATAGGCTCGCCCCTTATTACATTGGGACCTAACATTGTCGGCGAAAAATAGTTGTACACTTTTACCACCCCCGCTGGGTTGGGTTATATGCGTGACGGTAATTTTTATAATAAGAATATTATTCGCACAAGTCCTCTTGCAACTTGGTACTCCCTATCTACACCGCTAGGGATCTACCGTGATAATAGAGATAAACAGATAGATAGATGCCCTCGTTTTTCATGTTGTCAGAGGAAAACGAATTTCGAAGAACTAAATCCTTTCACAGGTGCTTATGTATTTTGCGAGGTCACGTATTAAAGAGACGTCTCAATAACTATAAATAACTAGAAGCCCTCTTTTTTTATTACGTATTTAGGAAGGGACAAGTGAAACGCTAGCTGGTTGGTAACGCACTGCCGTATATTTCCGAACATAAGCATCGCGGACGCAGCCGATACGCATAACTATATCTTTATACATAACTTTTTCACATTTCTCTTTCTTTTAACATTTCTCCCCACTTATCTAAACACCGCTGCATAACTACCTATGACCTTTCACTGGTACTTATGTATTTAGCGAGGTTACTTATAAAAGAGACGTCTAAATAAGTAAAAGTTTATCCGTAGAAAGGTACTCTACAGCATCAATTCTATTGAAACTCTAGCATTAGTGAATTAATGTTGTGGAATAAAATTGCAGACGTGTGAAAGCACTATTCTGTACTTATGTACTCTATTATACCAAAGAAAAGGTCTCCTTTCAAGATCCTGTTTTCATTGAATAGGTATTAGATAAAGCAAGACTGTGTAAATCACTTATGTATTCGTGTGGGAACGTATTATTCTCGTAAACTAAACTAAAAACTTAGCTACATACTGATACGTCCCGAACATACCCCGATATCTTGAAAAGCTTTTATCGGGGGATGTCCATTCTAAAACGCATAACACACCATTAGGTCCCCCGGTGATCTGACTAAAAAGATCTAGAATCCGCGCTTAAGTGGCGAAACGTCTAGAAGGTTCCACCCCTTTAATTAACGCTGGCGCGCGGTCGCGGTATACAAGTACCTATTTGTTCACTTAAAAATAGGTATGTAATAATAATACCGCTTTGTGCTATCGATGTACTTAGAGTATTTACGTCCGTTCTAGAACTTTCATAGGAGTATAAAAGGAACACAGAGAGTGTAGACGGACACAGTCTCTTCTCGGAAGCGATAGTGATCAAATCGGATAACAAGCGATCTTAGTGGAATACACCGGCGACTTTAGCATCGATATACGGATACTACGAATGACTCAGCGACTTGGAAGAAGCAGTATTAGGGAACTATCGAGAGTAGTACTAGTGTGTGAAGGGTTTGTGTGTACTAGTGTTTGACGTACTGTTTTGTGTGTACAGCGCCTAATAAAGTACTTCGCACGTTATTCGGCATTTAATAACCCCGCAAACGTAACAATACATATGAGTAATGGTTTGCAGATATTAATAATATTAATATAAAAATACCTTTTTAAAAACAAGCTTTTATACCCAAAAACACAACGAAGATATCTTGCTGAGTTGGGAAGTTCATACGGCTTCCCTCCGGGTATATCATCAGACCTTGGATAGCATCTGTGTTTTAACTACTCATCAAGACAAATGTAACGAGCCCAAAGACGACGGGCTTATATAGAGTACTTGGCTGGTTCCATTGGTCACTTTTTGGCTTCATTATCAGATCCTAACCATTATCTGGTTATATAGTGCTTGTCAAAAATAATCTAGCAAGTCTAATCACGAGGGGGCTACGTTGTATCATCATCATCATCATCATCATCTCAGCCTATACTTGTCCACTGCTGAACATAGGCCTCCCCAATCGCTTTCCAGCGTAACCGGTCCGATGCCACCTGCATCCAACGACTTCCTGCGATTTTCACAAGATCGTCGGTCCATCTGGCAGGCGGTCGTCCCACGCTGCGCTTGCCAATACGTGGTCTCCACTCTAGAATCTTTCTGCCCCAACGCCCGTCCGATCTACGCGCTATGTGGCCCGCCCATTGCCACTTCAGCTTGCTAATCTTAACGGCTATGTCGGTGACCTTGGTTCTTCTACGAATCTCCTCATTCCTGAGTCGATCGCGTAGAGAAACGCCGAGCATAGCTCTCTCCATAGCTCGCTGAGCAACTCTGAGCTTTTTTATGAGACCTATAGTAAGAGACCACGTCTCTGATCCATATATCATCACTGGTAACACACACTGACTAAAAACTTTAGTCTTAAGGCACTGAGGTATTTTGGATGAGAAGATGTTGCGCAGTTTCCCGAACGCTGCCCAGCCGAGTTGGATTCGTCGATTGACCTCTCTCTCAAAGTTGGACCTACCTAACCGGACTACCTGTCCCAGGTAAATGTATTCGTCGACAACTTCAAGAGTAGAGTTCCCAACGGTGAGTGCGGTGGGTACGACATGGACGTTACACATTATTTTAGTTTTGTCCATGTTCATTTTAAGACCCACTTGTTGAGATACTCTGTTGAGGTCACCGAGCATTCGTCCTAGATCTTCCAGCGACTCCGCCACGACCACAATGTCGTCGGCAAATCGAAGGTGAGTGATGTATTCGCCATTGATGTTGATGCCAAGTCCTTGCCATTCCAAGAGCTTGAAGGCGTCCTCTAAGGTGGCCGTAAACAGTTTCGGAGAAATGACGTCTCCCTGCCTTACTCCTCTTTTTATGGGGATCGCCTTCGTGCATTGCCTCTGTACTCGGACTGACATGGTGGCGTTATTATACAAGCACTTCAACACTTCAATGTACCGATAGTCAATGCGGCATCGCTGGAGAGATCTAAGAACCGCCCAAGTCTCGATCGAATCGAAGGCTTTCTCATAGTCCACAAACGCCAAGCATAGTGGCCGATTATACTCCTCGGTCTTCTGTATAATCTGCCGCAGCGTATGTATGTGGTCTATGGTACTAAAGCCTTTCCGGAAACCGGCTTGTTCGGGAGGCTGGAAGTCATCAAGCCTGCGTTCGAGACGATTCGTGATGACTCTCGAAAACAACTTATAAACATGGCTCAGCAGTGTGATGGGCCTATAATTCTTCAGTAAAGTGTTATCACCTTTCTTGAAAAACAGTACCACCACACCCCTGTTCCATGCTTCCGGCGTTTTCTCTTCGAGCAAGACGGAATTAAACAGCCTCTGAAGGACTTTAAGTACCGGCGTTCCGCCCGCTTTCAGAAGCTCTGCGGTAATTCCGTCTTCGCCTGGTGCTTTGTTATTGTTGAGTTGTTTGAGAGCCATCGTAATCTCGTACAGGCTGATGTCCGGGATATCTACAGTGTAGTGTCGGGTTAGCTTGGCTCTTGGGTCTTTTACCAAGTCAACAACAGGTTCAGCTACTGAGGTGTACAACTGCCCATAGAACCTCTCTATCTCCCTGAGCACCTCCGACCTATTCGACGTTACGTTTCCGTCCTCCATCTTCAGCTTCGTTAACTGGCTTTGCCCAATAGACGCGTCTCTTGCGAACACTTTAGAGCCCTTGTTCTGTGCTATGGTCTCCTCAATACGCCTTGTATTGAAGGACCGTAAGTCTTGTCGCAAGGACTTCAATATCTGTCCATTGAGCTGCCTATAGGACTTAGCATCATCGGAGGTTTGGAGCGTCATGGAACGTCGCTCAGCCATGAGGTTTCGGGTGTAGTTGGATAGTTTTTGAGGTCTATTTTTACGGTGGGGCTTAAAATACTTGGACCCGACCGTATGGACAGTCTCTACCAGCCTGTTGTTGATTTCGTCCACTGATGCGCTGCTGTCTAGCAATTCGAAGCGGTAATTACGTTGTATAGTTAACATGTTCCTATGGCCACCTTCCGACTCCATTATCAGACCAGCTCCATAGTACCATATTATTACATTGTCACCGACTTTACATACGTATACCAAATTTCAGCTCAATCGGATACCCGCAAGTGCTTGAAAAATGGATCACAAGATTTGAACCGGAAGAGACAGAAAGGCAGAAATACGAACATTGCAACTTAAATAAAAGCTTGTAAAAAAAAGTAAATATTAGTACTCATAGTAATTTTCTGGATTGAAATCCTAGGTTGTATAAAGTGCGATTTGCAGTCTACACTTATGCCCATATATAGTATAATGACAATAGGCCCTATTACGTTACTCCATTATTCTCCAAGTGAGAATGGCAGAGATTTTGCCGACGATGTTAGTTTCCAATGTAATAGCTTCCAATACATTACAAGGGACATAATTCAGACTACGGACTGCTACTGAGCATATCGGATAGTAAAACCCCAACAACACCTTGTCTGACCTTGAATTCGAACCGAGGACTCCGTGATCACCATGCGCCACTAAATCCATGAAGTAGACAAGTAAGAGTATATAAGACTTTCCATCATTTACCTGGACATCCTGTATTTGATTCATTAGCCTCAAATTACGCTTGCAGGGAGGACAACTTAGCATAGGTACTTGTTACTTTGTTTTTTCACTATTCTCCACAAAAACAGATTAGAAAATCGTCATTTGTCTCCCCACGATGGCCATCATGATGGCCCCCCACGTGGGATCTACGAGTCTTCACCTCATCAATGGACTCTTAGTCCCAAAAGCGACCGCGCGAAGTGACCGGCGAAAGACACCTGGCCAGGGGACCGATGCCCCGCTGCCGATTCCCCAGACCCTTGCCTTGGGTGTATGCGAAGACTACGACGCGGTGGGGAGCATTATGCCACCGAGCACCGAGCCGGGTGGAGCTCTAAGAGTCTACTACAAATACTTCTTGTCGTTACTCTAAATACTCCTTGTGAAAACCACTTAAAGGCACAGTGAGCAAAGTTAAGTATAATATTATATTGTAGTCATATTTTTTCTTTTTTTCTTATTGATTATCACCGTAATAATATTCTATTCCTATTTGTGATATTATAGATTTCTTTTATTGCTTTATAGCTTATAAAAAAATATAAGTAAATTAATAAATTAATAATTTAACTGCCTCGTTGGTCTGGTGGCAAAGCGCATCGCTTCGTGATCACGAGGTCCTGGGTTCAAATCCTAGGTCAGACAAATGTAGTTTTTCTAACGAAAAATTCCCAGTATGAGTCCGGAGTCTGGAATTGTGCCCGATATATGGAAATAGGCTCGCCCCTTATTACATGGGACCTAACATCGTCGGCGAAACGTGGGTGTACTCAGTACACCTCTGCCACCCCCTCTGGGGAATATAGGCGTGAAGGTGTTTTTTTTTTTAATAATTTGGTATTTGTTTTAATAAATTGTTTATATGAATCATGTATGTAATATATGTGGGTAGTTCGTAAGTTTAGATATTAGAACATGAAAAATGTCTACCCTCTCTCTTGCCAATTAGACGTTGTAACGTACTACTGTGTTTTCATTGTGCTCCGAGAATATATTAAGATTCCCCTGAGATCGACATACATATCAACTGGCGACGAGATATAAACGAAATCTACGTGTGTATCGTTAATAATCGGCGATACTTTTAATAATATACTGTGTATAATGGCCGTGGGAAAGATCGAACAATTCGACATACACAAGGACAAATGGGACTTGTATATTGACCGTTTAGAACAATACTTTGTGGTTAATGATGTAAAGCAATCAGTGAAAGTGGCAACGTTAGTAACGGTGGTCGGTGCCGAAGCATACGAACTTATGGTGAATTTGTGTACACCAGATAAACCGGCAACAAAAACTTTCGAATGCTTAGTGACGCTGATGCGAGGACATTTACAACCACAGCCGAGTCTTCTAGCGGAACGGTTTAAGTTTCGGCAGAGGATCCAACGGGACGGGGAAAGTATAGCTGAGTTTGTATCAGAATTAAAAAAGCTATCGAAACATTGTAGATTCTCAGCGGAAAACCTAACCGAGAATTTGAGAGACCAATTCGTGTGCGGGTTGGTTAACGAGCACATCAGGGAGCGCCTGTTCACCGAGGACGACATACAATTCGATGCGGGATATAAAATAGCCGTGTCGATGGAAGCAGCCGAGGCCAATGCGGCGTCGGTGGAGAACTGTACTCGCGGGAGGGGTAGCAGTACTCCGGCGCAGGAGGTGCATCAGCTGGCGGCGAGAGCGCTGGTGGCGAGGAAGGAGCGCGTCGGGAGTGAGCGAGCGTATCGTCGAGCAGCGGTATCGAGCCACCGTAGCCGGGAGGAGGCCGCGTCGCAGAGAATGTCCGGTGGTACAAGTGGTAAGAGCGGAGCGAGTAGCGAAGCGAAATTTGACATCGACAAGATGAGTTATGGCCCGGAGAGGTGTTCCGTATGTGGGGGCAAGCATCAAAGGCATGATTGCAAATTTAGGAAATACGTGTGCCGGGTTTGCAACAAAGAAGGGCATTTAAAGAGGATGTGTCCTAATATTAAAAGAAATGCCCCACTTTTTAACGTGCTAGACGGCGAACGAAATTACCTAAAAGAGAACAATAGTGACAGTGACGAGGTAAATAACTATGCACTCACATCTAATTATTTAAAAAAGTTTGGACCATACACCATAAATGTAAACATTGAACAAGTTAACTTAGATATGGAGGTAGATACGGGCAGCGCGATATCGTGCATTAGTCATGATTGTTATTTAAAAAAATTTAAGCGATGTGAACTTAAGAAAACAAATTTAATTTTAAGGTATTACACAGGTGAAATAGTCGTACCTGTGGGTAAAATAACGCCTACAGTTAAGTTCGGTAGTCAATGTCGGAATTTAGATTTATACATAATAGATCGAGGGAAAACAAGTTTGATCGGTAGGCAATGGTTACACGAGTTAGGTATCAAGTTTTCGTTAGCTAATTGTCATAATGTAGGTAAGGTAGATATTATATTTGACTTAAAAAAATTTAGTTCCAGATACTGTGAAGTATTCTCCGATGGTTTGGGTAGATACACCGGTGGCAAGGTGGGGTTCCAATTGCGAGAGGGAGCCCGGCCCGTGTTCATGCGAGCGAGACCGCTGGCGTACGCGATGCGTGAGCCGGTGGAGTGCGCGTTGGACCAGCTGGTGCGGGATGGCATCATCACACCTGTTTCTACATCGGACTGGGCGACTCCTATCGTGCCAGTAATGAAGAAAGATGGGTCTATTAGGATATGCGGCGATTTTAAATTGACACTTAACAAATGTCTGGAGGTGGATCGTTTTCCCTTGCCTCGAGTAGAAGATTTACTAGTTAAATTAGAAGGGGGGCAACGTTTTACAAAATTAGATTTATCGCAGGCCTATGCACAACTAGAGTTGGACGACTCTAAGAAATATACAGTCATTAATACGCATAAAGGTTTATTTCGATATAATAGACTAATATATGGACTAGCTTCGAGTCCTGGGATATTTCAACGAAAATTAGAACAACTTTTTTCCGATATGCCTCGGGTAGGTGTATTTCTTGACGATTTAATCATAACGGGGGTGGATGATGAAGATCACATGAGGACACTGCACGAAGTCTTTGGTAGGTTACAGAGGTATGGCCTGAAAATTAGAAAGGATAAATGTACATTTTTCGCCAATGCTGTGACTTATCTAGGGTTTGTGATTAGTTCACAAGGCGTGCATACGGCCCCAGAAAAAGTACAGGCCATCAGAGAAGCACCGGTACCCAAGAATGTCACAGAACTGCGGTCATTTATCGGGTTAGTTATGTACTATGCCAAATTTATTCCACGGATGAGTACGTTGATGTCACCATTATATGACCTTCTTAAAAAAGATGTAAGGTTTGAGTGGAAGACGAGACACGAGGAAGCATTTAATGAGGTGAAGCAACTTTTGGTTTCCAGTGAGGTGTTAGCTCACTACTCGAGTGAGATGCCGTTGGTGTTGACCACGGACGCGAGCAGCGTAGGGGTCGGAGCGGTCATCTCACACCTGACGCCGCACGGCGAGCGGCCCATAGCGTATGCCTCAAGAATATTAAATTCAGCGGAGAAGGCCTACTCACAGATCGAGAGGGAAGCTTTAGCCATCATTTATGGAGTAAGAAAATTCCATCAGTACTTATATGGTAGGAAATTTATATTGAGAACCGATCACAAACCATTGGTATCGATTTTTGGTCACAAAATGGGTATACCAATAATGGCGGCGAGCAGAATGCAGCGCTGGGCGGTTATATTGTCGGGGTATAACTATGACATAGAATACGTAAGGAGTGATAAAAACGCAGCGGACGCCTTGTCACGTTTACCCGTGGAAGTGGAAAAGAAACCGGCCCTGGAAACTACATATGTAAATTTTATACAGAAGTTCTTACCCGTGACTAGGAAACTGGTACAGGAGCACACGGGTAAGGACGAAGTATTACGACAAGTTTATATGTACGTACAATCGGGGTGGCCACGGCATGTTAGTGATGAGGCGCTGAAGCCATATTTTCACAGACGACATGAACTATATGCCGATGACGGTTGTGTCGTTTGGGGATATAGGTTGGTGATGCCTAAGTTTCTTAGGAGAGATGTACTCCAGGAATTGCATACGGGACACCTAGGCATCGTGAAAATGAAAAGCATGGCCAGGAGTTTCGTATGGTGGCCTGGTATTGATGCAGATATCGAAAGCACATGCCATGGATGTTACACGTGCGCAACAGAGAACCCAGATCCACCGCGCGCACCACCGCATCCGTGGCCGTATATATCGGAACCGTGGTCGAGGATACACGTAGACTTTTTGGGGCCATTTCATGGTAAAACCTTCCTGGTAATTATAGATTCTACTACTAAATGGATCGAAATCTTCCAAATGTCACGGACGACGGCTGGAAGTGTCATAAAAGTATTACGGGAAACATTTGCAAGATTTGGATTACCTAAACAGGTTGTATCGGATAACGGGCCACCATTTTCGAGTAAAGAGTATGCTGATTTTATGGCTAATAATGGCATAACATTGACGTTCACCGCGGTGTATCATCCTTCATCAAATGGTGCAGCGGAAGGAGCCGTCAAATTATGCAAGCGTGCCATTAGGAAGTCAATGAGAGATGGGGTGGATCTGGATGCAGCACTACAGACATATTTGATGGCGTACAGGAACGTAACTCATAACACGACGGGTTCATCACCAGCTATGTTGTTGCAGCACAGGTCACTTAGATCAAGATTGGATCTGTTAAAGGCGGACAGAACGAGAGAAGACAAAGTACATAACGCCCAACAGAAACAAGGTTTTTATAAAAGGGGGAAGGAAAGAACGGTTAGCGTAGGAGAAGAGGTTTTGCTGAGAGACTATGGGGGAAGAAACACGTGGTTACCCGGCCGCGTACAAAATAAAGTAGGGTCCCGTCATTTTGTGGTAGGTAGGGAAAATGGCCCACCGGTTAAAAGACATTTAGACCAAATAAAAAAAAGAAATATCATACCCATTAAGGTACCCATTATGACACAGACTAAACCAGAGGAGAACGACCCACCGAGTGGTAATGCAGAGGCGGAAGAGGAAGCAGGGGTTGACGGTAGTGATAATGATAGTGTAGATACAAACTCCACCGAGCCACCAGTGGTACCTCTCAAGCGAATTAGGAGACCGGTAGTAAGATATGGTCAGGAGGTTAATTAATTATTGTATGTACTAAATTAAGGGTGAAGGTGTAATATATGTGGGTAGTTCGTAAGTTTAGATATTAGAACATGAAAAATGTCTACCCTCTCTCTTGCCAATTAGACGTTGTAACGTACTACTGTGTTTTCATTGTGCTCCGAGAATATATTAAGATTCCCCTGAGATCGACATACATATCAATGTAGACCAAATTAGTAAATAGCCCTTTGAAACTATCTATTAAATTTTAAAATTGCAATTCTGCTTGGCTTTTTATTATTACAATTTCTAGACCCACATAAGAAATAATTTAACACGTTCATGAAGAGAGTAATGCAGAACCAGCTATATAGGCTTAAGTATATATTAAACGTAAATGTACTTACATTCAGGGTCTACATAGTCCTCTCATTTACTAAACAGATCCCTCGATCTACTAATAAGCACTAAACCTACATATCTACGCATGTAGATTAAAATCCCAACCACAAGAAGACTGGAGAAAATCCCATTAATAAACTAATAAAAAGTGATCAACTCCTCCTAGTTTCTAAACGCGTCGAACAAAGCCTGGACTGTCCTTTTTCACGTCAACATGTGACGTAATTAGACACTTCCTCTGCGTTAATAATTATGTATTTCGGGGCAACACAAAGCGTTCTCCGGCTAACTTTGACCATTACCGGACGCCCGCAGGTACTCATTTAACTGCATGCCGTTGTTTGAAAAAATAGCTCACATGAGTTGTTTTTACTTAGGCTAGGTTAAAATCCAATTTGGTAAATGTTATCTTACGAAATGTTTTTCAGGATTGAGTTATTAACAACATTTATAAGAAATAATCGACAAAAGTCATCACAACTTGCGTAGTTTAAAGGTAGATATTTTTGTTCTTGCCTTAAATTTATGTTGATACTATCATCATTTACTTAGTAATATTATAATACATCTCAGTCTCTTTTCAACATCAAAGTGTGATATAAATAAGGTCCACCTTTCCCGTTGATAATTACGTATTTCGGGGCGACACAAAGCGCTGTCCGGCTAATTTTGAGCATTACCGGGCGCCTGCAGCTACCTATTGAACTGTATGCCGTAGTTTAAAAAAGTAGCTCTTATAAGTTATTTATTTAGTTAGGTTAGTTTAAAATCTAATTTAATTTGGTAACCGATATTATAAAATGGAGATTGTTCTTGTTTAGGAATGAGATATTAACAGCATTCCTACTCTATAGGTGATATAACAATAAAGCCCATATAACTTAGTTGAAGTTAAAACTTATTTTTGTGTTTAATTTATTTTGAAGTGTCTTAGTCCTGCCTTGTTAGTGTAGTGGCGAATAATGTGTATTGCGATCACGAGGTCCTAGATTCAAATCCTAGGTGGGACAAATGTAGTTTTTCTAACGAAAAAATCCCAGTGTCAGTCCGGAGTCTGGAATTGTGCCCGGTATATGGCAAAAAGCTCGCCCACTATTACATGGGACCTAACATTGTCGGCAAAAAGTGGGTGTACACAGTGCACCTCTGCCACCCTCGCTTGGGAAATATGGGCGTGGCGGTGTGTGTCCTTTTTCGCCGTTAGAATATGACGTAAATGAGGCACTTTTTCCCCGTTGATTTTACGTACATATTTCGGGGCGACACAAAGCACTGTCTGACTAACTTTGCCCATTACTGGACGCTTGCGGGTATTCATTCAGTTGCCCATTGTGAATTCATTGATAGCTTTAGTAAAATGAATTATATTAGAATTCAATTTAGTACTTAAACGTTACAGTATTAAAGTTTGATTTTTATTTATCCCGTTTTATTTGATACAACACATTGCAAACACATTGCCAACGGATGCCTGGAGGTATTCAGTTGCCCATTCCAAGGGGTTAGCACGTACAAATTGGCTTTTTCGTAACTTTAAAGCACGTCGATTAAACACGCTGTCAGGTTCATACATATTAAGTTGTAATGTGAAAAAGATGGCATATCAACTTGATAGTGTGACGCTAACGTCAATCTGTTCGTGTTAAGCCCTCTGAATTCACTTGCTTTATGTCAAACGCTGGCTGCGGAGCTGGGTTGAATAAAAATACCTGGGTTGAAGTTTATTTGTATACTGTTAGCCTCATAGAAACTAGGTCAGGCGACACAGTAAGGCTGAATTTTTATGAGTTTTTTTTTAGAAAATTTGAGCATATGCTGAATTGCTTGTCTGTTTCAATTAAAGTTCGCGTAATTTATGTGTGTTTATAGTATTCTTTTTTTACGTTTACAGATGCACATAAAACCTAGCGAAGGTTGCGGTTAAAAGCTGGATGCGTACAGCAGTCGTTGTTGCGATTGTTGGGGGTGGCCTTTGTCCTGCAGTGGACGTCTTTCGCCTGATGATACGATTAATGTCCAACCGAAGTTTTGGTTTCATTTTTGGCCAGTTGGGTGCAAAGTTAGAGTTTCGGTTTAGTTTCGGTTTCGGCAGAAAACCGGCCGAAACAAGGGCCGAAACTTAAACTACGTTCGTGAATGTTCGGGGGCACCCGGAATTAAATCGAAACTTAAAAGAAAATCGAAGTCGATTTTAACTATGCAGTATAACCCCATCATATTTGGCCCTGTTGGATTTGTTTCGATAAGTGCTATAGTTTTAGGTAGTTTTAAGGATCTGATACGGATACAAAAAAATGAAGCTATCCTATTTGTCTTCCTGGTTCGTTAACCAGGAAGACAAATAGGATAGCTCCATTTTTTTGGACTTGTTGGATGTGTTTTGATAAGTTCTATAGACCATAAGTGCCAGTGCCAATGTTGGACATAGAAAGGGGCCTTGGAAATTCGCCAAACATACAATGTAACCCAGTAGTATTTATTACGACGAGTACTTCAGATCACTTTAAATCAATCGATTATTATACTCATAAAATCTATTTTTAATCGATATGCCTATTAAGCTCATACGCTGCCCTCGTGTTAGCTGCCGCGCAATGTTCATTTTGTAGTTTGCAGTTTATATACTTTAAATTATTCAACATTTGAAACAAAATTCAACATAACAGTATGATTTTCTTTAAGAGAACTTTCGGTTCCGGTGTCGATTTCGGCCTAAACCGAGACAGAGGCCGAAGTTCAGGTTCGGTTTTGGCTTCGGCTGTAAAAACTAGTTTCGGTCGGACACTAGATGCGGTACCCTTGACTTTTTTACAAGCTTTTATTTAAATGCTTTCATGCGTATGTTCGTACTTCCGATTCAAAATTTGTAATTCTTCGAAAGTTCTATGTATGTTTGTATATCTTTGATAAAATATGTTGCTTGCAAAATAAAACCTTGTTTTTAAAAAGCTCTTTTATGTTTTTATATATACTGATGTTCATTTTTTAAATCTGTCAGATCCATCAGGTGTTCAGGCATGTAGGAAATAACCATTCGATTGTAGAAAAATGTGTATGTATACCTTCCTATTTAACTTCTACACAATATATGGTGCCCACTTCATCTATATTGGCACAAACCTTTCTGCCGTCATGAAAAACACATCGCAAATGTCTACGGTTATATCGATCCAAATTAAATATTTATAACAATCCTTTTTACTTACATACTTCACGCAATTCAAACAAACAGCTTTACAAACAAAATATTTTGCGATACAAAGAAGACGATAACATAAATCACCCTTCTTCTTCTTCTTCAGCCGAAAGACGTCCACTGCAGGACAAAGGCCTCCCCTAAAGACCGCCACAACGACCGGCTTTGTGCTGTACGCATCCAACTTCTACCTGCGACCTTCACCAGGTCATCGGTCCATCTTGTAGGGGCCTACCCACTCCACGTCTTCCGTTACGTGGTCGCCATTCGAGAACCTTTCTGCCACAACGACCGTCAGTTCTACGAGCGATGTGCCCCGCCCACTGCCAAATCACCCTAGAACGGACAAACTTGAAACTGATACTTGCGAAAACGCTCACACGCCAAAGGGGCGTATCGGCTTATCGTACCAACTGAAACTGCACTACGAGCTATTTGTCAAACTTTCACATAAGCCTATAAAACTAGTATAAAGAGACCTCTCATTGTATCTACGATATTTTCTCCCCAATCCAAATGCTCGTACAATAGCGGAACGGCGATGATCTTGTTAGGTGGTTACTACATACGACAGATTGAGAATATCATCGCATGTATAATTCACGCACGAGTTTGGATCGAGAGCGTAAACTCGGGACATAATGCACTGCTGTTGCATCGTATGAAAGATTGCAAGGAATAAATGAATATTGTATGGTGGAATGATTAAAATTGGTGACAAAAATATATTATGCGAATTCACTGAACCATAGTCTATTCCAGTCAAACTTTAAAACTTCTTAAACACACAAATCACCATTTTTAGATGTTTAAGTTGTGATTGCAATCTATAACAAGTGTATGAAGGCAACAGTATTTCTGAAGACATCGAAATGAAAATGCTGGAAACAAGAAATCGACGTTTATATGTTGAGTGAAAAAAGCTTTAAAAAGTTTTAAAGTAGACTACGCTAGATATCAATTAATGTAATTTACATCTACGATGGAGCGCTAAATATTGGGTCTTTTTTTAACACTGTACCTATATTTGGTTATCTCTGTAAACATCGTTTTAGTTATAATTTCCTTTAGTTTAGGCGCAATTAAACTTACTCATTGTACGGCATCAATTAGCGATTTGGCGTTATTTTTTAATGACCAGGCGCCTGCCCCACGTCTACCCTTTTAGGGGCTTAGCGATACCACAATTATATAGAGTTGTAGATGATAAAGACACCGCCATTACAAAAACAGTATTTTTTTTTTCTATATCCTGCTTTTGATAAATACCCGGCTAAACGAGCTCTCCTAAGAAATTTCAAGAAAACTATCATTACCAACACTTTTCTCGGATCTCATAAATGCTAGTTTATATATCTAAAAAACTTATTTCTATTTCAATAAGCACAAAAACGCCACGTTCACAATCAACGTTTTCAATTTTTATCATAAAAAGTAAGTCAGCGAATTTCTTTTCAGAAAATTTCATGCGTAAAGTCGTCTCTGGAAAAAAACGTAAAAAATCATATTCGAAGTAAACTGAGTGCGAAGGGCATATCATTGACGTTACAGTTTTATGCGAAAAAGATATGTACGTAGAGGTTTCTCGTTATTCGTGGTCTACGTCGAATTAAGTGGACAGTACATTTTCAGATTCGTGGTTTCGTGACTACTCTCTGTCGGCTATGCAATGAATATGAGTTATGAAACACGGAACTCACATAAAGTCTTAAGTATTCTTTACCATTAGTACTTATTTTATATTTGATAGCTCTTTGGTAAGTAGTTATAATCAGGGGATAATAATATTCACTTGATCCAACCGTGTAAGAAAAGAGTAAGAAAAGAGTTACCGTACCGCTACTAACAACGAGTCGTAAGAGTTAAATAAATTCAGGAACCGAAACGGCAAATGACGGTACTTTAAGCGAGTCAGTCCTCTGATGCCACATAGAAAGAGTACTCGTTAAAGCTGGATATTATAGCTGGCAAGATAAAAGTCTTTAGAATAGTTGTATCTACGGCATGAAGCCCTAACTGAATTTAAAGTTGAGTTACTTCACGATACGGGCTGACGTTTGGTAAGCAGCCAGTCCGATTAGACAATTTCAAATCTTATACAGGGTAAAGAGCTACGAGGATACCGTACGAAGCGCTCATTGTTTAGGTTTAACCTCATATTGGTCGATTTAAGAATCCATGGCTTAATAATTCTATTCTCCGTTACGCCTATATTCCCCAAGCGGAGGTGCCACAGGTGAACTGGGTACACCCGCTTTTCACACTTACACACACTTTGATATCACCTAGTTCATATGACCAACTTATCAATACGGGCTTACACAAAAAATTATTGCTTATTTTAATTTGCAGTATTATTTAAGAAGCATGTACCTATTTCCGCATCTACCCTAGTCAAAAAGTCACAGCATTCGCACGACCAGTCTGGCCCTCGTCCAAAACTTGCTAATGGAATACCGCACGTCTGTGACCGACCACTTCAGAGCAATCGCGAGTGGAGCACTAGTATGTAGAAATTATGCACCGTTTTACCAGAAAATACCTTTCTACTAAGAAGCCACTTGCGGACATCGTCAGATTTTTAGTTATACATACCAATGATTTTAATATTATATGTTAATACATCAGTATTATTACTGGACCAGTAGTGCCCTGACTTTTTCGCAAAAGTATCCGAAACCGTTATGTCATCTTCGTCTGACCCATGATTGAGGTTTGTGGAGATGTCAAGGGTAAGTTAGGTAGGTACTCACGACAATTAATTAATAGAAAGAGTAGGGTTTTTTTTTTAAAAAAAAACGTTCCTCCTAACTCAGCAGTCATCAACAGTTTGTGACATGTTTAGCTCTAGTTTATTTAGTCTAGTTTATTGGTTCACGTCCTTTTAAGATACACTGCACATAAGGCGAGTTTTCAAACTAAAATACATAAAGAGTGCCAAATATTAACTTGCCCATTGATTTATGAAATCATAAATATGTATCCATCATTAATTTTCATCTATCTATCTATCTATCTATAACCTCACGCCAGATCCCCTGCGGGGTAGGCAGAGAGTACAGAGTTCTAACAGGTTCTTTCCTTACATACCTCTCTGGCTTCCTCGACTCTCATAGTTCGTCTCATACACGCTCGCCGGTTACGGAGACTCTTGACTTTTCCATCTGACAAGACTCGGGGGACTTGGGGGTCTGCCCAAGAGCGTGCTCGTCGCGACCCCTGCCAGCCGCTACGGCTGCAATCTTGGACCGAGCAAGTACCGCAGTGCGGGCTAGGGCGTCCCCCCGAGGCGACGCGTACCGGCCCGCCCCCGTCGGTACGAACATAGGCAGAAGCGCCGATGGGGGCCGCCACCCATCACGCCGGGCCCGAACTGGCGAGTCGTGGGGTGCAGAGTGCCGAATAGGCACCTGGAATATAAGAGGTGGTATGGAAGATATGATGCATGAGGTGATTGATGTAATGAAAGAGAGACGCCTGGATGCTCTATGTGTAACAGAGACTAAGCGAAGGGGCAGTGAAGCCTGTGATCTCCCTGGCGGCATGATGGCTCTATGGTCTGGAGTGCCACAGAGCGATCGTGCCAGCATGGGGGTGGGTATCTTGATGTCCCGTCGCCTGGCCTCCGGAGTGAGAGATTATGGCTTGCATGATGCGAGACTTCTCTGGGTCCGCTTGAAACTGGGTGTCACTAGAGTGTTTTTGGATGGAGCCTACGCTCCTGTAAGCTCGTCGACACCCCCGGACCTTGAGAAGTTTTGGGATAATGTCAGGGAAGTTCTGGATCTGGCTGATGCGAATGAAAAGGTGATTTTGTGTGGCGACCTGAACGGATGGGTGGGAACCAGGCGGCAAACTTGTGACGCTGCTCTGGGTCCTTATGGTGATAAGAGAGTGAATGATGCAGGTAAGCTTATTGTAGATGTGTGTTTGGAAATAGGTCTCCTTGTGTCCAATACAATATTCCAACACAAGGATATTCATATGTATACTTGGAGAAGAAATGAAGAGAAAAGCATGATAGATTTGATCCTGGTAGATAACCGTCTCCGAAGCAAACTTCAAGATACCCGTCCGTATAGAGGCCCCACTCTTGAATCGGACCACTATCTCGTAATTGCGCGGTTTAGTGGTTTGTTCAGGAAGTGGAGGCACTGGCGAGAGCGTATCCCCTTCGGAGGCCTTGAAAGAATCAAGGTTGAAAAGTTGCAAGATGAGAGCGTGAGGAGAACGTATGAAGACAGAGTCCGGGACAAGCTTTTGACAGCTGGTTCTTCGGACTCAAACATAGATGAATGCTGGAATTGTCTGAAAGAGAGTTTGGTAGAATCAGCGAAAGAAGTATGTGGCTGCTCAAAGAAGCATAGCACAGCAAAAGGGGATGCTTCGTGGGACACAGAGTTAAAAAGCTCTGTAGAAAGTAAGAAGAAAGCGTGGCAGGACTATGTCTCTTCTTTGAATCTAAATGACAGTATGACGGAGATGAAGAAAGAAATATACCGGCAATGCAAGAATGCCACCAAAACCTTAGTGAAAGAAAAGAGTGAAAGAGCTAGTGTGATTGAGGAGGAGAGGCTGACGAAGAACTACACCAAACTCTTTTGGAGTAAGGTGAGAAAGGCTCGAGGTGATTCGTCAGGCTCCAGAATGGAAAAGATAAAATCTAAGGATGGTGACATTCTTACAGACACACAAGCTGTGCTAAACCGCTGGAGTGAATACTTTGGAGAAATGTATGAGAATGCCCCGGATGCTGGTGCCACAGACGAGCCCAGAGGCGAGTTTGCGGCACCAGAATCCACAGAGGACATCACTATGGAAGAAGTTGAATAGGCGATACGAAGTATGAAAAATGGTAAAGCTGTGGGAATAGACATGATATCTGCCGAGATGATTAAATATGGTGGAACTTGCGTCCGGGACGCATTTTCGGTCCTCGCTGGTCCTCCATCTTTGCAGGAAGACCGGTAGAGTCCCTACAGATTGGCGCCGCGCAGTCATAGTACTCTTGTATAAAGGCAAGGGCTCACAATATGACTGCGCCAATTACAGGGCCATCAGTTTGATCAGCTTGGCAGCTAAGGTGTATGGTAAAATTATTGAACGGAGAATGCGCGAGAAGTCCGATGGAGTGTTGTGTGAGGCACAGGGAGGTTTCAGGTCTGGAAGAGGATGTTCGGATCAAGTTTTGTCCCTCCGCAACATCGTAGAAAAGCATCTGGCAGTAGGCCGGAAGGTTTTCTGCGGTTTTGTGGACCTGGAGAAGGCGTTTGATAGAGTCGTGCGAAAGAGACTTTGGGACATTTTGCCAGATAAACGGCACCCTGTTGCGAGCCGTCCAGTCCACCTACGTGGACAGCAAGGCATGCGTACGGGTGGGTGGTAACATGTCACCTTGGTTTGACGTTAAAATCGGCGTCAAGCAGGGTTGCGTGTTGTCCGCTAGACTGTTTATAGTGTATCTGGATAAAAGTCTTCAAAGACTGAATGCGATGACTGAAGGGGTAAAAATGGGTGATCTAGTGATAAACCACCTATTGTATGCAGATGACGCGGTTTTGATAGCGCCAACAGCCACTGATCTGCAAACACTAGTCACAGTTATGAGAGACGACTGCATGAACAATGGCTTACATTTGAATGTGAAGAAAACCAAAATTATGGTTTTTGAACGGGAAGAAACCAGAACGAATGCAAGGATTGTGGTTGGTAACGATGTGCTGGAGCAAGTGAATGAGTTTGTATAATTTGGATGCGCCTTCAGTAAGGATGGGAAATACACCGCTGATATAGAGAGAAGAGTGAATGCAGGTAATAGAGTGAATGGTGCGATGGGAAGGCTACTTGGGAGCCGGCACTTAAGCCAAAAGGCGCAGCTGGCCATGCATAACGGAGTGTTTGTCCCAACGCTGTTATATGGCAGTGAGAGTTGGGTATTTAAGAAGGAGAACGAAAGCATGATTAATGCGGTCGAAATGCGATCTCTGCGGAAGATGTGCGGAGTCACGCTGAGTGACCGTATTCGCAACAGCGTAGTAAGAAAGCGAGTAGGTATGAAAGATAGTATCGGTGTAAAAATGAGAAAGGGTATGCTCCGTTGGTTCGGGCATATAGAAAGAATGCCAGAAGAAAGAATGACAAAACAGATATACAATGCGAAAGTGGACGGATGTAGGTGCCGGGGAAGACCTAGACTATCTTACCATGACCAAATAGACCGTGTCTTAGCTGAAGGGCAAGTCAAGAGTCTCCGTAACCGGCGAGTGTGTATGAGACGAACTATGAGAGTGGAGGAAGCCAGAGAGGTATGTAAGGAAAGATCCTGTTGGAACTCTGTACTCTCTGCCTACCCCGCGAGGGAGCTGGCGTGACGATATAGATAGATAGATAGACAAGACTCGGTTTATTTGGTCGTGGTAAGATAGTCTAGGTCTTCCCCGGTACCTGCATCCTTCCACTTTCACATTGTATATCTGTTTTGTCATTCTTTCCTCTGGCATTCTTTCTATATGCCCGAACCAACGGAGCATGCCCTTTCTCATCTTACTATCTTTACTATCACCGATACTATCTTTCATACCTACTCGCTGTCTTACTATGCTGTTGCTAATGCGGTCGGTCAGCTTCACTCTGCACATCTTCCGCAGAGCTCGCATTTCTACCGCATTTATCCTACTTTCATTCTCCTTCTTACATACCCAGCTCTCGCTACCATATAACAGCGTTGGGACAAGAACTCCGTTATGTATGACCAGCTGCGCCTTATGGCTTAAGTGCCGGCTCCCGAGTAGCTTTCCCATCGCACCATTCACTATGTTCCCTGCACTCACTCTTCTCTCTATGTCAGCGGTGTATTTCCCATCCTTACTGAAGGCGCATCCAAGATATACAAACTCATTCACTTGCTCCAGCACATCGTTACCAACCACAATCCTTCCTCAATCCTTCACAATCCTTTTAATTTTTAATTTTCATTCAGATGCTTATAAGTTACAATACGTTGGAACAGATAAATACGATCTGATTTGAATAGGTTATCCATTTTTATACCGTTACGCCTGTATTCCCCAAGCGGGGGTGGCAGAGGTGTACAATGTACACCCACTTTTCGCCGACGATGTTAGGTCTAGGCGAGCCTATTTACAATGTACTGGGTACAATTCCAGACTCCGGAAGAAACCCACGTCTTATCTGGCCTAGAATGTGAACCCAGGACCTCGTCATCACTACGATTAGTTGCCATTAGACCAATGAAGCAAGCACTAAACTACAACGAGGTTATTCGTATATTTAAAAAACAAATATCGTATAAAGATATTTGTTTTTTAAATATGCTTATAAGTTGCAATACGTTGAAACAGATAAATACGATCTGATTTGAATAGGTTATCCATTTTTATACCGTTACGCCTATATTCTCCAAGCGGGGGTAGCAGAGGTGTCTGAGTACAACCACGTTTCGCCAACGATGTTAGGTCCCATGTAATAGGGGGC
This sequence comes from Phalera bucephala, assembly GCA_905147815.2. Lineage (NCBI taxonomy): Eukaryota > Metazoa > Arthropoda > Insecta > Lepidoptera > Notodontidae > Phalera > Phalera bucephala. The sequence goes on from LR990621.1 coordinate 20,128,542, forward strand.
GAGCCTATTGCCATATACCGGGCACAATCCCAGACTTCGGACTCATACTGGTAAGTTTTCGTTAGAAAAACTACACATGTCCAGCCTAGTATTTGAAACTAGGATCTCGTGATCGTTACGCGCATTAGTCACCACTAGTCCAGCGAAGCAAGTACTAAACTACAACGAAATTAGGTGTATATTTAGAAAAACAAAAATCATATAAAGAAGCTTATTAAGATGCATCGCTCCACGTTCCGGTATCACGAAAATGACGCTCGTTAAATTTTCAATCTCCCGCGAACAGCCAGGCTAATGACAGCTTCAGTCATTAGGCTGGCATCTAGTCGCCGGAGAAAGACGACGAAAGAGAATGAAAACGTGGAAATATCACCGGGGGATACTACGTCTGGTGGGAAACTGTATTGAAAAAAATGTGGCAGGTTAAGACGGATTCTCATTATTAAGTAAGGTAAGGCGTTTTAGCGAGGTATTTGTAAAACACCGTCATGCATATGTGAAGTCATCACCGTTATGTGAGGTGGGATCGGCGAGGATGTACTATATACACTCAGATATCGCATACGATGTTAGGTTACAATGTTATAGTGGTCGAGTCCTAAGAACCTATACTAATATTATAAATTCGAAAGTAATTTGATCTGTCTGTCTGTCTGTCTGTTTATTTGTTACCTTTCACGCCTATACCGCTTAACAGATCAAATTAGGCAAGAAAATAGATTTTATCCTAGGCTACCTCTTGTTGCAAGAAAAAAACTTAATGATGTGAAATACATGCCTGAAAGTAAGGCGAACGAAGTTGCCAGTACGACTTGATACCTATAAAGGGCACAGTTCATAATTCCGAGCTACGATTGGGAATTTCTCGATAGATAAACCAATCTTTTCGACTTAGAATTTTAGCCTCGGGCCTCCTGCTCGCTTGCTGCTGTATGCTTGTTTAATATAACGAGGCATTCTTGCTCGTCAAAGATACATTGTAATGCCTCCAATAAAAAGGGGCATACCTAACTCAAAATCAACGCTTTGCAGGCGAAGCAACGAGAATTTTACTTTTTTATGTTATTTATACTAGTGATTAGTACTAGTTGATTTTCTTGTGCTTTAAGCAAAGAACCTGTTGGATCTTTGTGCCCTCGGCACAACGCCTATATATCAGCTGTTGGGCCGTTATGGTTAAATTTAATGCATAAAGGACTATAATATTTTTTTTGTAGATGAATCGTGGAGGTACATTAAAATAAACATTAAATTAAAAAAAAAAAAAAACACCGTCACGCTTATATTCCCCGAGCGTGGGTAACAGAGGTATACTTTGTACACCCACCGACGATGCTAGGCCCCATGTAATAGGGGGCGAGCCTATTGCCATATACCGGACACAATTCCAGACTCCGGACTGATACAAGACTTTTACCAATAGAAAAATCATATTCGTTTTACCTAGAATTTGAACCCAGGACCTCCTGATCGTAAAGCGCATTATTCACGACTAGATCAACAAAGCAGTCGTACGTTAGTTATTAAACACAATTATTTATACTAACTGTACCCGTTATTTCGTACGCGTTATTTTTAGGCGTGTATTTCACATCCATTAAACTTGTTTTTTTGAGACAAAAGGTAGCCTATCTTCTTTGCCTATAAAAAATCTATATCTTTGCCGAATTTCATCAAAATCTGCTTACCGGTTTGGGCGTGAAAGGGTGACAGACAAACAGGCAAAGTTACCTTCAATTTTAAAATGTTTGTATGGATTTGCTCTAGTGCCCTTTCCTAGCGTTTAAATACTTTCACCTTAATAATTTTCTACAGCCTCTCATTTTCGATAAAACATACAGATCATATTAATACTTAATAAATAACCATTCCCTTTAGAAAGGTTTCTCATAATTAATAGTAGCATTTTAAGCCGCATCACGCTCATATCACCCGAGCGGGGGTGGCAAAGGTGAACTGAAATCACCAATTTTCGGACGACAATGTTAGGTCTTAAAGTAATAAGGGGCCATTGTACTGGGCACAATTCTAGACGCCGGAATAATACTGGGAATTTTGGATAGAAAAACTACTTTGTCCGACCTAGAATTTGAACCTGAGACCTTGTGATCGCAACGCACATCTTACGCCACTAGACTAACTAAAGGATTATATATTTAGCAGTCTAAATGTTCGTATTACGTATGTTTCACCGTAGTGCCTAAATTCCTCATCTGATTTTGATGGAAGGTATCAATCGATTTGTTATTATGATGCGAGTGACATATACTACATTTTATACAAACGAACTCAATATGGCGGTTGTTACATCTAAAAAGTGGGTTTTTAGATTTTTTTTGAAAGCGGAATACATTCTGATTTCATAAATATAGATGAAATACAATACTAAATATATACCATCAATACAAAAACAATTTTAATATATTTAAGCGTTTATGAATAACCACTAGCGTCTATCGACAGTTCTCACTATCAATCGTGTAATTTCCGAAGTATAGTTACATTTAAACTTATGTTTTATTTTATGCTGCGATGAACGTAAACAGGTAAAGTCAGAGTATTGAGTCAAAGCGAAGATTATATTTACATCTAAACACACAGAACAGAAAAATACAACCGTTAAGGAAGTTCCCTTTGAGATGGCGCAAACATCAAGTTAAGAGCATCGGGCAGAGTAACTTTAGCAAATATTATAAATTAAAATTTTGTTCGCATCGTGGCCCGTGCAGATGTTTTTAAGTGCTTATTTATGGGTAAATTAATCTAACATGCGTATAATATTATCGTTATCTTGCTGGATGGATTGGTCAGAGAAGTTTGCATTGTTCGACAGCTTGGTGCAGTGATTTGAGCGTAAGCCGCTCGGCTGTGTGGAGTAGGTGTGGGTTTGGTTCATGCAGGGCATGGGATAAATATTCGTATAAGAAGTTCATGTTAGAAGCCAAATATTAGAAATTTATGTCACACAGAATTAATTCTTTGTAAAGACTAAATTATTTCTTACAAAAAAATGTGATTAGAGTGATTTTATTATAAAATATACCATATAGTTGGAGGCGATAATTCTATTGCCGTATCCGCATGCTTGATCGATGTTAACTTAGTTATGCTATTTTATGGCGCTTGTACACAATTGGAGTAACTGGAACCGGGTTGATACACTTAATTGCATTGTGAAAACGACAATACAAATCAGTAAGCTACCAACGCAAGTAGTCTTCGCATGGTAGTTAGATCCTTCACTAGCACCATATACAGGCGTTTTAGCTTCCGTAAAATTACATAATCACATAGCAAAGCTATTACTTACAAATATTTTATTCATAATAATATTTGTAATCCTAACCTTAATATTGTTTTCACTTCACTAGTTGCGCGATATAATCCACAGGAAGCAGTAAATTGTAATTCTGGTTTCCTTGCAAAGAATGCGTACAATAACCTTTTGAAAAATGTTGACTACCAAAGTTACACCAAAGGTAGGTGGCATCGCAGGCGCCCCGAGCCAAACTTTCCGGACACATCGCTTATCTCAAAACAATTCAATAAAAATCGGCCAAATAAATCGTATTTATGAGACTAGTGTTCCGCACATTGACTTTACAGTGCAACAAGGATATTATGACATTGACAGGGGGGCGTTGGTGTAAAATAAGGGTTAAAATTCGGTAACAGTTTTCGACTTCGAAGGAGATATTTCAACGGGTGGGCCCGCACGACTCGTGTCTAATCTGCGTGTTAATCAACGCACTACGATACAGCATTAGGGAAGTGCTAACAAAAAATAATATAAATTTAAACTGAAGTATTCAGAAAAGATGAATGATAATGATGTTACTTGGATTACTAAAATGGGTTTTCAATTTTAATACGGAACGTCAAAAACAGTCCAGAAAGTTGTTGAGTAAAACCAATTCCGCCACTGCGTTATCACGAAAACTGTCGCGAACTACGGACATTTTCCAAACGAGTGCGTCGCCTGTGTCATTGGTGGTTGGTTGAACCAAACTTGGCTTGATAATTGCGCTTCGTTGTACTTTAGTAAATCAATTGTTGATTTTATAGATTTAAAATGTTTGGTATAATCAATTTAAGTGTAAAATTAACTATCAATTGCTTTAACGGTGAAGGAAAACATCGTGAGGAAACCTGTATGCCTAAGAGTTTCTTGAAGGTGTATGAAGTTTGCCAACCCGCACTCGGCCACCGTGGTGGCCTATGGCCTAAACCCTTCCAGGACTAATATTAATGATTTAAAGAATGATGGTGAATTATCAAAATATTCACGACATGGCATTATTAGCCCGGTACTTTAAAATATACGTGCCTGATTTATTTGACAAAACGAATAGCTCAAACATGAAGTATACGGGCCATGTCTAAAAATGTCGAACACTTATTCTAAAGTAAATGAATGAAATTACAATAACAAAACTTAAACTTGTCATCAATAATTTCAAAGTAAATAGATATTTTTACTAATCAATTCCACTGTCTAAACATTATTTTTGTTATATTGCTTTATTCTTTTATACATTTTAACAGATCTCTCCGGAATAGCGCTAGTAATACAAGTTTTTAACTGTTATGAGTAGTTTCGTACTACGTTTCTTGCTGCTATCTTGAACCAAAATTAAATAATTCTAACTGCGCCGGAGGGAACGATTCCTACAATGCTCGAAACGGATTATTCTGTTCCTATGATGTTTTACTAAAATAAACAAACAATCTACGTGCGTTTGAGAACTGTCGTTTGAAAAAGACTTCTTAATACTGTTTTTTTTTAAACAAAACGCACAAATTACGTGTAATTTAAATTAATACGTAAATGTATATGAATTTAGTAGAAAGCACATTTTTTCAACTTTCAACCGTAAATAAGCCAATTTTCGTACCTCGTTTTTGGCTTCATTTTATAGCTTAATGGACCCCGATATTTATTTTACCTGTATTATACTGAAAGGTGATAAAACAGATATTACATTTTAATTTTGTTTTAATTTGAACATTGCTAAGATAGTAATAGGTTGAAACAAACATATTCGATGCAAAAAGTATTTAAACATTAGTGTATATTTTTTTATCCAAGATAGGAAATAAACCGTTTTGAAAGGTCACTTTTTATTTATTAAAATTTTTATAGACATTTTTCTATCTATCTATATCATGACGCCAGATCCTTTGCGGGGTAGGCAGAGAGTACAGAGTTCCAACACGTTCTTTCCTTACATACCTTTCTGGCTTCCTCCACTCTCATAGTTCGTCTCATACAGGCTCGCCGGTTACGGAGACTCTTGACATTTTTCAAGCTATTAAATAATATTACTGTATCCTAGTATTAATTTTATAACACATTTCATCTTGAGTCACGGTTTTACAAATTTTTATTTAATTGGCTCTGTTCATATGTCTATCTTTCGGGTTCAAATTTTGTGATCCATTTTTCAAGCACTAGCATAGATTGAGCTGAAATTTGGAATACGTTTGAAAGTTCGGTGATAATGCGAGAACCATGGATCTGGTCTGATGATAGAGTTGGAAGGTAGGCAAAGTAACATGTCAAATAGGTACACAACATTACTCAATCCTATTTATTATACAACCACATAATGTCCAGGGTTTAATGATGAAGCCAGAAAGTGGCCATGGGAACTTCTCAACTAAGCAAATTATCGTAGTTGTTGTTCTTGCTATAAAAGCTTGTTCTTCTTACGCTCTCTTCGCAGATAGGATTTACAAAATATTTTATGTTTGAAAATATCTTTCAAAGAAAAAATTCATCTATTTTGTCCATATTATATACCTAGCATTATTTCCTTGAAGCATTGAACTTCAATTAGTTATTCCAGCATGTAGAGATGTAGATTCATAGCGTGTAGAGTAGGCACTGAATAACGATTGCTACAGTGAAGGGCCTGAGGCTACACCCTTAGAATGAAACTTTTGGTGGAAATGATAGGTTTCGTAGTGTTAATAGTATGTAATAATACAGCTACAGGAGCTCCGCTAGGCATATCAGCTCGAGAATAATGTAATGTTCATCCAACACGCAAGTTAACTAGTTCTTCGTAAAAGTTTTTTTTTTTTATATTTCGCCTCGGGTAGTAATTTCTATTAGTTTAGCAACAATATTTAGACTAAAGATTTTTTTAATTGAAACTTTTGGTTTCGTCATAAGTTTTCTGGTAAAAAGTTCTATATGCATGGTTCCATTTTACACAAAAAACGACCCAAATTATTTCACGTGCACAATTTCAAGATTGATATCCTGTCCATCTAATGTATGTCGTTATATTATCTATTATTTTAGATACATTTTACAAGTTATTGGAAAGAAAAATGAAGTAACGGTAAACAAGAAGGACTGGTTATACGTTAATCTAAACCATTACAATTACTTAAAAAAACTCATTACAAATATGAATTTCACATACACAAACACCCAAGCTTAGCCCGCGACTCCTCGATCTAGTGAGCGGAGTAGTCTACGCTCGACCCATCAGACTAAGCCAACGAGTTCGGTTCATCATTATCATCATCAGCCTACAGAAATCCACTGCAAGAAAAAGCCTTTCTCAAGATCTTGCCCCCCCCCCCCCCCCTCAAGATCGTGATAAAGGCTGGCATTATGCGCATCTTGGTGAAGGTCGCAGCTTTTACCTGCGACCTTCACCAGTTTATCGATCCACCTTATGGGGGGCTTCCTACTGCACGTCTTTCACTACGAGGTCGCCCTTTAGTGTGTTTTGGTTAGTAATAGTAGGTCAGTGGTTAGTTAGATAAATTCTTATCTTTTATTGCGAAGGATGTAGCACCAAGACAGTCCACATTGCCCTTTGTGGAGGAATGCGCATAATATCCTCCGCCCAATATCGTGGAGCGCAGACGTGGTCCCAGTCGAAGTCGGAAATGAAAGGTCCTTGGTACAATAGGAGCTGATAGTACTTATAATTTTATTACCTGGAGATCTTTATAAGGCAGTGGCGCATTAGTTATTTTTGTCGTCTTAAAAAACCCGGCAAGTGCTGCTGTTGTCGACCGGATGCGAAGCCGCGGGAAACTGCTAGTATTTATGTAAAACATAATATGAGTACCTTTGCCACTGCAATAGGTGATCTATAAAGTTTTAACTCAAATTATTGTAATACCATTTGAGTTAAAAAACTAGAAGATAAAAGATAAGAAGTGATGAGAATAATATGTTTAAAGCAAATTGTGTTCTGTAAAGAAAACATCGATATTGTGATGATATGCGTTATGGATTTTACGTTAATTTTTATTTTAACGGTTTAAAATGGATCACTAACATTAGTTGCCAATCCGTGGCTGGCCTTTTAGTGCCCTCCTCAGATGGGAAGGGAAGTTTAGGATTTTAGAAGGAAGTTTAGAATTCCGGATCACTTACTAACCAGTAAAACGCAACAACAATGTCGATACTTCACATCGGCTTTTTGTAAGGTATTTCTCCCGTCCCGCCCAAATATGAGCTTAAACCAGTACAAAGGGCTTAGCACGAAAATATTGACATCAACGTGATGCTAGCGAGTAAAGGTTCTGTCATGTTCATGTCTATTTAGTAAATGTGTGATAAGGATGGCATACCAACACGCTAACATCAATCTTGTCGTGCTAAACCCACTGGTTACCGCTGGGCTCTACCACATTAATGCACACTAAAAAAATTCATTATCCCATTGTACTTCAACCTTTACAATAGAACATGGCTCTTATTTTCAGTGCGATGCCCTAAGGGTGATTGACCTCCAAATGCCCTCCCCCTATTTAGATATGTGCACGTATTTACGCGTTCTTGTGGCAACCATGAGATAAAATGGAAAGTAGCGATAACTATTGAAAATATGAGTAGTTTCTGTATGAGACTCCGTAAAAGATATTTGTTCATTATATAAATTTGTTTGGAGTAAGTTTGCAACTTGTTTGAGTTTTAAATTAAAATTTTCCTGCTAGTTTGTGGTGTGTTGGAGGTTTTATGCTCATTGATATACTTGTACTGCCTCGTTGGTCTGGTGGCAAAGCACATCGCTTTGTGATCACGAGGTCCTGGGTTCAAATCCTAGGTCGGACAAATGTAGTTTTTCTAACGAAAAATTCCCAGTATGAGTCCGGAGTCTGGGATTGTGCCCGGTATATGGCAATAGGCTCGCTCCCTATTACATGGGACCTAACATCGTCGACGAAACGTGGGTGTACTCAGTACACCTCTGCCACCCCCTCTGGGGAATATAGGCATGACGGTGCTTTTTTTTTTTGATATACTTGTTATTCTAATTCGGTTCACTCTGAATGAGAAAAATGGGAATGAAAATTAGTTCCTCTGTGAAATAATGGTACGACATTGATTTAAATAGTAACCGGCGAGCGTATATAAGACGCAGCAGTGACAGCCTAGTGGTTAGACCATTGGATCGCAAAGTCAGAGGTCTCGGGGTCAAACCCACGCACCCACCTGTCTTTTCGAAGCATGTGCGTAATAAAATTATCAGTCGCTTTAACGACGATTCCTCACGATGTTTTCCTTCACGGAAAACATCGTGAGGAAACCTGCATGCCTAAGAGTTTCATGAAGGTGTGTGAAGTTCGCCAACCCGCGCTGTGCCAGCGTGGTGGACTATGGCCTAAGCCCTTTCAGTTTGAGAGGACGCCCTTGCCCAACGGTGGGACAGTTTCTTAACAGGGCTAATATTATTATTTATTTATTATGGCCCAGTAAGTTGTATAAATATATTTTTGTCAATTTCTGTTGCCTGAATTAAATGAATTATTATTATTATATAAGACGAACTATGACAATGAAGAAAGCGAGACAGGTATTTAGGGAAAAACTATTGGAACTTTGTACTCTCTGACTACCTGGCAGGGGCTCTGGCGTGATTATATATGCACATAGATAGATATAAATTGTAATATGATGCAGACTAAGATGCATTGACTAGAGTGACTTACACACCGTCATCTTTATATCGTGAAAACAGGGGTAGCAGAGGTGTTATATCTACACTCATCAGATCAAATGGCGAGTGCACTGTTATTATATCCATAATTCCAGACTTCGAACTGCTACTGGGATTTTTTGATAGAATAACCCCAGTAACAAAATTTTGTCCTACCTAGGATTCAAACCTAAGACCTCGTGACTACCTACCACTTAGCCTACGAAACAGTCTTCTCGCACATATGGAGTTCATAAGAGTATATGTATATAGTAAAGCAAACGAAGTGTAATAGAAACATACCCACAACAACCTATTCGGCGAATACCTTAGACTTGAATAAACTAATTAAAATCAATAACTATTTTATAACAACCTGACGAACAGTATGGCATACAACAATGACCATAACGATTTGTATCTGTGGATTTTATAATAACAAACATTAAAAACATCGTCCATTCCAACCAACATCGTAACAAAGAAATGCAAAGGAAACGGTATTAGCGATAAAAGGATGAACTTTTTCATAAGGATAATATAAAAATCCAATATTTCATAAATCCAATGCTTTCCTTTTTTTTATTTAAAAAACCTAGCCCCACACTAGGATTTATTCCTGTGTCGTGGGTGCGTTTACAAACATGAAAATTCACATACACAAATACCCGGACCGAAACACATAATTGTGGAGCACACAAAGATTAGGCCCGTGCGGGACTCGAAACCGCGACTATTAGATGCAGTGGGCAGAGCGGCTTAAGCTCTTAACCACTGCGCTAAATCGTCCAGACGGACAGACTGTCCGTTTACTGCTTGCTTATTACAAAAATTACATTTCGGCATCGATCTACCACCAAACATGTCGGCGTATAGGCACGGTTACGGCGTATTAAATAAAAAAATAAACACCGTCAAGCCTATTTTATCCAAAAAAGAATGGCAGAAGTGTACTGTTGACACCTACTTTTCGCCGATAACAGGCGTAATAACAGACTCCGGACTGATACTGGAAATTTTGCTATCAAAAACTACAAGTTTGTCCGACCTAAGATTTGAACCCAGGACCTCGTGATCACTACGCACATTATTCGCCGATGAGCCAACGAGGCAACCTTACAAAGTAATCTTACTATCTATCTATATCATCGTGCCAGATCCCTTGTGGGGTAGTTACTTTCCTCATCTCCCTGGCGTTCTCCATTTCTCATATTTCGTCTCATATACGCTTGCCGTTTACGGAAACTCTTGACTTGCCCTTCAAATAAGACACGGTCTATTTCGTCATGGTTAGCTAGTCTAAGTCTTCCCCAGTCCCCCCCTGCACCATCATCCGCAGGGGAGCCTTTGGGGTCGTGGGACGCTTGGGCGGGAGCCCTAAGCGCGACGCACGACCCTGAGGAGGAGGGCGGCATGGGCGAGGCCACACCGCACCGCAGAGTGAGTACCGCAATGGTGCAGGGGGGAAACAAGCTACAAATTTCCCCTCCCGAGGCGGACTCTTCGGGGCGCGGCACAAGCGAGGCACCGGTGCGTGCTACTTGGAGATCCTGGAGCCACTCTGATACGTGCCAGTGCGGGATAACGTGGGGTTTTAGTCGGTAAGAGTCCGACATGCCCCGCCAGCTTCCCCCGAGGCTGGCGGAAGTTCATAAAAACTTCCCCACGTAAAAAAAGGTCTTTCCCGGTACCTAAATCCTTCCATTTTCGCATTGTGTATCTGTTTTGTCTTGACGACGTGCTGGAGCACAGTACGGAGTAATATTTCACAAAATGCCTAGCCCAGTCCGGTGACGCTGTAATCTAAATTAGAACTCATTGTAGTCGGATAAAGTCCTTGATGAATAAAATAACACTTTGTTCTGTTCGGGCCAATTCTCCGTGCTTGGCGATGTTACTGTAAAGGTGGAAACAGACAAATAGTTTATATTCATGCCTTTCATAGAGTCTCACCTCTATAACGAAAGTAAGCCCCCCCCCCCCCCCCCCGATGCTTTAACATCGCTTCGATCCGTTCCGGATACGGACGACGACGACGAAGTCGTAGATCCCCTAGCCCGCCGACTGGTGCACTAATTACACCCCCTCCCCCCGTAGCGACTGTCCAAACCGAGGCCGTTCCTCCTTGAGGCGCTTTCGAGTATGTCGCCCCTTGCCCATCTGGCTCGAGCGTAGTGGTTGCACGCTCACCCTTAATTCCGGTGAAGCTGTAAAGGCCTCACGGCCAACAGCGTATATCACTCAAACACACAACGAAAGTAAGATCAAGATCGTAATAGGCTTTCCCAGATGATAAGAGGGATCCAAAGACAAATGGTTGATTTTGCTGATATAGTTCTGTAGTTACAGCAAAAACCATTTGTGAACCGTGGTTCTCCTGAGCACCTTTATTCTTTATCAATTACCTACTAGCACACTGGTGCCATAGATTAATTGAATTGTTACTAATAGTGAAACATCTTATCAAGGTTGGTTAGTTTAGGTAAGCTTTTGGTAGCGGCAAACAAGTGACTTACATAAAAACTTAAAACATATTGGCATTGTTGGCCACTCTGCTAAAGAAATAAATGTATCCAAATGGAACTCTCCATTGATCTCCATCCACCATGAATGTGTTGGTGTTAGTTAATGTTGAAGCAAAGAGGTTTGCGATTAGGTTGAGTTTTTTATAATCTCACTACTGGCACACATGTCAGATGTTGTAAATTTCAATTTGAATATTTTACAGAATGTTGAGAAACAAAATTTTCAGAGCTGTGGTGTCAGTCGAGACAGGTTGAGACAAACAGTATATTAATGGTGAAAATAACTTTACCAACTTTCTAACAATAGTATTTGTATATTTATATCATCATAAACGTTTCATAATCATTTACCTATAATGTAAACACTGTATAAATATTATTAATATTGTCTATACTGAAAAGTCTTCAGACGTTTTATTCCATTTTCCTCTAACAAGGACTTCTCTTCAACAAGTAAACTTCCACTGCGCACTATAGAGTGAACAGAGAAACCACCCTATGGTACAATAGTTAATCTTCGAACAATATCAATAACTTACAGGTATTGCTGTACTGTACTGTGTAACTTTCTTAATGATTTTTAGACCAACGCCGCGGGATTATTAAATCCAGTAATATTTATATCAACGTTTAAAACAAGAAATTTAGTCAATATGAGGCATCCTTAAGAAATACACGATGTAGGTCATTTCTACAAATTTTGGTTGAACATCTTAGCAAGTGAGTAACGGTTGCCGAGCAGACGATTGTGTTTTAAGCAAAGGTGCTTATTTGGAGTTACTTATAAATTAGTATTATAAGATAAAGCGTACAAGTCAGGGAGGTAGTGGTAGGTACCTAGTTAATTGCCTTTGCGTTAGGATAAAACACAAAAACGTAGTCAGAAGTGTCTTTGCTTCTTGTCCATTTTTAGCAGTCCTGTATTAACTTTTAAATTAAAGAACTTCTTAAACTTTTGCATCTCTTCCGCAAGAACGTGCGAAGGCGAAAAAGTGCTACTTAAGAAAGCTCGTCTTAGAAATGTGTGATAAGGCAGAAGCGGCTTCAGTGTCACTTACTGAGATTATCGATTACCGTCTATTGCGAGTCGGAACTGATACTTTTATTAGGTCCAAATTGCCGTTTACATCGATTTTTTCATGGCGACAGAAACAGCGACATCAAAGAAAAATCAAACGGCGGAAAAACAAATAACCAACAGAATTTGGAATTCTAAATAGAATTAAAGTTATCGATCTTCACACTAGCCAGTATCAAAAATCGGCGATTTCATAGGTAAGGACCATGGATTTATTATCCAAAACGGACTGAGCAGTCTGCGGAAAAAACGTGATGGCAAGTACTCACTTAGAGCCCTGCTCTAAGTGAGCTCTCTCTTTCTAAGTAGGGTGATCAAACATGTCATGACTTATTGACATCTAACTAACGTATAATTCTCGGATACTGTTTATCGCCATAATTCTTTATTTCCCGCACATGCCACGCCTTTAATGACCTAATGTTATAACTTTACCAAGCATTTTTTTGTTTATGCCACTGTTATGATGATGATATATATATATCAGCGCTTATGTTTTCGTGATGGCCGTTTCAATGATGGTAACGGTGAAAGGTGGGCTTATCTTCGTTTTCATAGTCGTCCTATGCGGACGTGTCCGGCCATAGAAATCTTGAAATAACACTAGGTTCTTGTCCAGTATACTGATCTTCCTTGATATCCAGACTTTGCTAGCAAACTATCAGAAGATGCTCGCAAACATTGAGGATTGATAGAATGCAGTAAGATGTTCTGATGCGATAGAGCGATCGCTCGCCCCATTGCCAATGGAATCACAAACGGCCGTACCCCGTCTCACATCGACTATCTGTTATCGGTCGGTCGTCATCTGACATCTGTCATCGCATCACAACTAAACACAATCAGACAATAATTAAAGGCATAGAGTTTGTCTATAGACAAGATTAAAAGTAACTAAAATAACAAAACTGCCTGACATTCCATTAAGTGTAATAATAATAATAATAATATCAGCCTATACTGCCCACTGCTGGGCAAAGGCCTTCTCTCACAAATCGAGGTAAGAGAGATTAGGTCATACTCCACCACGCGGACCCAGTGCGGATTGGTGGAGGCAGGTTTGTGGCCATCTGCTGTTGGAACTTATCAAGCCGCTTTTAAGGCTTCCAACTCGGCTTAACGACTACCATATTAAGTGGTAACCGGGACCAACGGCTTAACGTGCCTTCCGAAGCACGGAGACGCTCGAATATGAAAATGCCACAAACGGTCACCCCTCTCAGGCCGACCGAGTCGAACGCTGCTTAACCTTGCTGATCGGTAAGAACACCGCGGTTGCACAGCGCTACGAGCGCCTATAAATTTAGGATAGTCCATTAAGTGTAATCATCAAATAATAGGCTCCGACATATACTATAATAGTGGACACTTGTAAAGGTCAATTTGTTTCTATTTGCCACTAACTTTTTCATCCTAACTGTAGGGCTAGCAAATGAAAAAAAAAATACTAAGGTTATTAATTAAAACAATTATTATAAAAAAACGGACATTTATTACACTTTACTCCGTGTACATTACTGAAAGCCCAACAAATTTCCGATTTTTACTATTTTGGAGATAATCTCTTTCAATGCTGTCATATTTACAGAATTATCTGAATGTATGTATGTGTACATGTATGTATACAAATTGCAAATATAGAAGCGTCAAGTGCAAAGATTCGAATCCCAATATGACTCAATTGGAACATTTGAATCAGATAAATTCAAGCACAATCGGTCCACCGACTAAAATCGCGTCGCATATTCGTTCGTTATGTGAAATCGTAAGTTTCGTGAAAGTATTTTGGTTGTTCTGTAAGATTAGCGCCTTTGTATACTGACTGGTGAATGTAAGATCGAGATTCAGATAAAAATGAGGCATTTTTTGTACAACTGTTTCGAATCCTTTAGTTCTCGTTCATGTTTTATATCACTGTAAATCACCCGCAAAACTAACATGGCTGAATGAACGGGGTAAGGGCAGCTACTTCAACCATTGTAGCTATAGGAAAACGGTCTCAGAAGACTATCCTATCTATATCTCTTAGTTGGTCTAGTAGAAGTTTTTGATCATTGTAAGAAACAGGATCGACCGGTATCAAAAGTATTTTCTTTCTGTCTGTACATTTTTTTCAAAAATCTATCAATTTAGGATAGTCTCCTAAGGCCGCTTTTAGCTACAATGGTTGAGATAGCTGCCGTTACTACCCCACCCTTAAAATCCATCCTGTAAATACAGACGAATTAAGAACCTCGTTTGTTTTAAACTCGGTTATAAAAGGTTTACAGCGTATTTAAACCATATCATAAATAGGTATAGTTCGTTAATACGAACTAATGGTCTATCTATCCTAGCTGTATTGGGACATGGAACAGAGGTGTAGTCGTTTTGTTTTTCAAGAAGGGAGACAAGACCCTTCTGAAAAACTATCGAACGATTTCCCTCTTAAGCCATGTCTACAAGTTGTTTTCTAGAGTCATCACAAATCGCCTGGCGGGAAGACCTTACAAGTTTCAGCAAACGAAACAGGCTGGTTTCAGGACAGGATATGGCACTATAGACCACATTCATACAGTGCGGAGGATTATACAGAAGACCCAGGAGTATAAGCAGCCCCTGTACATGACATTCGTGGACTATGAGAAAGCCTTAGACTCCATCGAAACCTGGTCTGTTCTCGAATCCTTGCAACGTTGCCAGGTCGACTGGTGATACATCCAAGTGCCTAGATGCCTGTATGACGCTGCAACAATGACCGTCCAAGTACAAAAGCATATGCAGCTGCCGATGCAGGGGGATATGCTTTTGTACGCCTTGTCTCACTCCTCGATAGTAGTGAGACAAGGCGATGTAATCTCACCTAAATTGTTGACAACTGCACTGGAGGATATGTTTAAGATGCTGGACTGGAAAGGACGAGGCATTAACATTAACGGCGAGTACATCTCGCACCTAAGATTGGCGGATGCTATCGTCATTATAGCGGAGACGTTGCAGGAATTACAACAGATGCTGTGCGGCCTAGCTGACTCTTCCCAACGCATTGGCCTCCGGATGAACATGGATAAATCCAAGATTATGTTCAATGAACATGTCATTCCGGAGCCAAAAGCTGTAAATGGAACTACTCACGAAGTTGTTCAAGATTACATTTACCTCGGAAAAATATTACAATTAGGTAAAAACAACTTTGAGAGAGAGGTCCGCAGGAGGTTACAGCTGGGCTGGGCAGCGTTTGGGAAACTTCGTCAAGTCTTCTCGTCACCAATACCTCAAAGTTTGAAGACAAAGGTATTTAATCAGTGCGTCCTACCTGTCATGACATACGGAGCCGTGAAATGGACACTTACGGTGAGACTAGTCCATCAAAAGAAAGTTGCTCAGCGGGCTATGGAGAGAACTATGCTCGGAGTTTCTCTGAAATATTGAAACCGGAATGAGGTGATCCGACAGAGAACAAAAGTCATCGACATAGCTCACAGGATCAGCACGCTGAAGTGGGCTGGCCATATTTTCCGAAGGACCGATAACCGCTGGGGTAAAAATGTTCTCGAGTGGAGACTGTGGCTCGGTAAACGGCCCTGCAGCTCGATGGAGCGACGATAAACGGAGGGTGGCTGGCAGCGGTTGGAGGAGAAAAGCCAAAGATCGGGCTTAATGGCATGCCCTGAGAGAGGCCTATGTCCAGCGGTGGACTGATACGGGCTGATGATGATGATGAGTTTTATTTTATGGTGACCGTAGTGCATCGTAGTGTGTGCGAACGAGACACCGGGCCCCAGGTTGTTGCTCTCACTCACACATCATGGTTTCTCGAGTTGTTTAAATCATAGAAAATTCAGTGTTGTGTCTGTGAGTAAAAGTTTTATTTTCTCTAGCAATATTTTGACATTACCCAATCCGTTTTGAATAATCTCTCTCTTTAAACAGTTACGTATTCTGACACTACCCTGCCTATATATCTTTGAAATGATATTATTCATTAGAAATAACATAAATAATTATAAGAAAATTAATAGCAAACGTCATAATTATAAAATTTGTTTCCCACCAAATCAAACTGCTTTTTTAAATAAAAGTATTTTTTGCATGGCCCCTCGTACCTACCGAAGTCAGTTTTATGTTTAAGTAATAACCATGTTTTTAAACATACCGTTAAAAAATATTAGATGAAAAGACCTACTATTCGGTGGATGACTACTTAAATGATAAGTTATAGAAGAGTTGTATAATTAGTATTGACATATGACGTCATAACCGGCGAGCGTGTATGAGACGAACTATGAGAGTCGAGGAAGCCAGAGAGGTATGTAAGGAAAGAACCTGTTGGAACTCTGTACTCTCTGCCTACCCCGCAAGGGATCTGGCGTGAGGTTATAGATAGAGATAGATAGACATATGACGTCATTGTTATTACCAATTTATCAAACAATATTATTTATGACTAATCGTATTCGTATATTGACAATAATTAAAACAGTATTTACAAATAACTGTTTAAGAGAAGATTAAATAAATAAATAAATGCTATGTTAAATAATACTATGTAATGAAAATAATATGTGAATATTATATTTAAAGAATGTTATATGCTTATCAATTTTAGCCTATAAGATACTAAATATTTGCATGCCATGAAGCTGGATATGGTGAAACACCTCAAACACTGAAGATCTTATGTAATACATACCCATATTCGCAAATAAAGATATGATTATGATAATAAATTCATAGTTACCACCTAATATATACGCTCTAGAGATGCTCAAGATCAGGCAATTTGAAAAATAGAAGCCTAACACAAAACGTTTGTCCAGTCATGTAAATATATTTCACAGAAGATACTAATCTATTAACATGCATAATTAGGTTTCTAATTGAAGATCCGCCGCATCTTACCCGCAGGCCGCAACGGGCTACTAATTACATCATTTATACCAACTATGTCACCCCAGCTATGGGGAGTATTACACGCCGGAAAATTAGGGGCTCATTGAACGTATTGAGAATGAGACCACTGTGTATTCTTTCTTAGTAGTTATATACACGGTCACGTTTATATTCCCCAAGCGGGGTGGCAGAGGTTTACCTTGTACATCCACTTTTCACCGACGATGTTAGGTCCCCATGTTATAGGGGGAGAGCTCATTACTGTATATCTGGCACAATGCCTGACTCGGGACTGATACTGGATTTTTTTTCTATAGAAAAATCAAATTTTCCGACCTTGGATTTAAACGCAAGACCTCGGGATTGCTACGCGTATTTTTTACCATTAGACCAACGAGGCAGTGCTTTCTTATTGTAGAGTGAGGTGTGTGTGGACTCAATCAAAGTATTTCTTGATTATTATTTTAAAAGTTTTTAGAATTTGTACGACCCAAAGTATTAAAAAAAAATATGTATATTGTCTACGGATAAAGTTGCCAGAAAGGCACCATCTTAATATCGATGAAATAATACATCTATAGGTATCAATAGGTACACGTGGATATCCAAATATGACATTCATTTTTCTTAATCGAAATTATTGACGATCATTTTTCTATTAAGGGTTGGTCAGCGCTTGGCCACTATCTCGCCTGATGGAAAGTGACGATGGAGCCGAAGATGTGTCACGCTGACTCACTGTGCTCATAGCCTATTTACTCTGAATTAGGCTGAGGTGACTTAAATTAAATTCCAGATGTTCCATTTATAAATTGCGCTATGTTTTGCCATTTTAAGGCGTACAAATTATTATATCTATCTACAAATATTATACCGTATATCGTACAAATTATTATACCCCTTGCGGGGTAGGCAGACAGTGAAGTCAAAGTCAAAGTCAAAAATCATTTATTTGTATAGGTCAATACAATAGCAATCACAAACGTCAAATTTATTACATTTTTTACATCTACCACCGGATCGGATCCGGCGAGAAAAACAGCGAACTAGTCTTTTATTTTAATTTGTTTGGCCTTTCTGATAACCATTTTTTTTGTTTTTTATAATTTTATTATACATCATTGATTTATGTTGCTGATTGAGGAGCTGCTCAAACCGTCAAGATAATCCGAAATTTAGTAATACCCTTTCTTACAGAGTCTAGTTTTAATAGCCTTTTTAAACTTATTGATAGGCATGTTTCGGATATCTATGGGTAATTTGTTGTAGAAGCGTATACATTGCCCCATGAAAGAATTACTAATTCTGTGGAAATGAGTGGAATGTACAATAAGATCATCTTTATTCTGTGTATTTACATGATGAATGTCGCTATATTTTCAAAATAACTGATATTCTTTTTAACATATAGAAGATTTTCATATATAAATTGAGATGCAACAGTTAGAATAATTATTTCTATAAATTTTTCCTAAAGAGAAGCTATCGGGGCCAGATTGTAAATTGCTTGAACAGCCCTTTTCTGGAGAACAAAGATGGTATTAAGTTCTGCAGAGCATCCCTAAAGTAGTATGCCATATGGCATAATACTATGAAAATAAGCGAAATAAACAAGTCTAGCTGTTCAGTCAATATCAGTTAGTAATCTAATTTTCTTTACAGCATATGCCGCTGAGCTTAATTTAGCAGATAATTGATCAATATGGGGGCCCCATTGTAATCTGGAAGCGAGAGTGATACCTAGAAATACAGTCGACTCTACAAGGTCTAAATCCACGCCATTTATTTGTACATTAGTTGCAACCTGTATTACATTTGGCGTTGTGAATTTAATACATTTTGTCTTCTTCTCATTAAGGAGAAGATTATTCGTGTTGAACCAATGAACAACCATTAACAGTGCACTGTTCACATCGTCATAATTAAGCAGCTGTCTTTCAATTTTGAATAATAGAGATGTATCATCCGCGAACAGCACAATGTACTGAGTATCTCCTACATAGTAGGGTGAGTCATTTATATATATAAGGAATAGAAATGGATCGAGAATCGACCCCTGGGGCACGCTCATTGACACGTTAGAACCAGGAGATCGCTTCCCATTAACATCGACCTTTTGAATTCTATCACAGAGATAAGATGTCAAGAGGTCGAGAGCCCTGTTCCTAATTCCGTAATGGTGTAATTTCCTGAGGAGAGTTTCATGATGCACACAGTCAAACGCCTTAGACAAGTCGCAGAATACACCTAAAGCATCCTGCGAGTTCTCCCAGGCCATAAAAATATTCCTCATTAATTCAACACCTGCATAAGTAGTAGAGCGATTCTTAGTGAATCCAAACGGGTTTTTGTGAAGTAATTTGACTATTAAAGTGGCTTATCAACTGATTTAGGATAATTTTTTCAAATATTTTACTTAAATTGGGGCGCACGGAAATAGGTCGAAAGTTATTTGGATTCCATGTACTACCCGATTTAAACAAAGGAATCACTCTAATAAGTTTCATAAGATCAGGAAATACACCACTAGCAATACAAACGTTAAACGCAGATGCCAAGTGGGGGGCAATAATATGGATTACAGAACTAACTGCCTTAACAGACAGCCCCCATATACTAGGCATGCCTTTTAAGTTCTGTCGTTTCCATATTTCCCGGCAATTTTAAATTTGGAACTGTTGTATATTCGAATGTGTTTAAATTTTGAATCTCAACACAGTTGAAAATATTAGGATTAATGCTATTGTTTAGTCACAGCGTCGATTGGATTCTGTCAGGTTACGTACGAAAATGAATCTTTCTAAGGAAAATGTTCGTGCAATAATTTTCTACAACTTTAGAAGAGGCCTGACACGACTTCAGTGTTTTGAAGAGCTAACATCTATGTTCAGTGATGAAGCCCCATGTCTGCGGACTGTCGAAAGCTGGTATTTAGAATTCCAACGTGGACATACTAGTGTTAGTGACAAATCTCGCGAAGGACGCCCAAAATCCGCCTTCACTGAAGACAACGTCATTGCTGTGAGACAACTAATTCTCGAAGATCGTCATGTGACGTATCGAGAGATAGAGGTTCTATTAAGTATCTCAGGAACAACCATTCCGAAGATCTTGCATGAAGTGCTTAGTCTGAGAAAGATAGTTTGCCGTTGGATACCGCGTCTGCTTTCCGACGATCACAAGGCGGCCCGCGTCAGATGGTGTAAGAAAACTCTGCAAAGGTTCAACCGAGGAGAGTCAAATCACGTCTACGACATCATCAGTGGTGACGAATCTTGGATATATGCCTACGATCCTGATTCAAAACAATAATCTACAATCTGGGTCTTTAAAGACGAGCCAAAGCCGAGTTTAGTTGTTCGTTCTCGAAGCACTTCAAAGAAGATGGTGGCCACGTTCGTTGGAAAAACCGGCTATGTTGTGACTAGTGCACTTAAAGATCGTAGAACGGTTAACGCAGAGTGGTATACCACAGTTTGTTTACCACAAGTCATCGCCGAACTTCGAAAAAACGCAAGCTCACACAGCGCTCGTCAAACGATTGAGTATTTGAAGCAGGAAAAAGTAGAAATTCTTGACCATCCTCCATACAGTCCTGATCAAAGCCCTAACGATTTCTTTACATTTCCTAAAATTAAGAAAAGTCTTCGTGGTCAAAGGTTCCAGTCCGGTGAAGAAGCAGTCGACGCTTTCAAGTCAGCCATTTTGAACACCCCCACTTTAGAGTGGAATAAATGTTATAACAACTGGTTTGAGCGAGTGGAAAAGTGTATAAAGCTACGTGGTGAATACTTTGAAAAACAATAAAAAGTACTATAAGGTTCTAGTTGTGTTTTTTCGTCAAACGACAAAACTTAAAAGGCATGCCTCGTATCCGCCGTGTTTTTAATATTAAGATTATTAAAAGTATTTATTATACCTTTCCCTCTGACAACCGAAAATTCAAAGGATGTACCGCATTCTGATACACTTTGTTTAAGAAGCGACTCAGCCGAAGAACAAGACAACGTCAGAGTTTTAGTAGTTAACTAAGGAATTTGCATGCCTAAAGGCAGAATATGGCGTACGCCCATTGTAATTTTAACATCCACTGTAACCCATTTTCGCAAATAAACTGATTTGATTTGATTTGAATATTAGTAAAAAAAGTTTCAAACTTAGACGCTACTTTCTGATCCGCTCTCACACTTTTATTACTGTGGCAGGAACGTTGTGGCAGGATTTGTCAAAGGGAAGTTCTTCCAGCCAGACGGGTGGTGTGTCTGACGGGGCCTGCAACTCTCCCCGAGAGTTGCTGTCGGGGGCTTGTATATATGTTATGCGTCGTGCGCACTCTAATATCGCGTTCTAGACATAAATGGCGAATCGTCAGCACCATCTATTGGTAAGTAGTCGCAACTATGTAGCAATGTATAGGGGTCGCTACATGGCTCCCCACTGAGACCGGAGGTCGTGATTCTTTGAAGTCGCTGCGTCGTGCTTGTAGTGATGAGCTTGCAAGTGCCGAGTTGCGCGTAGTCTGCGGTGAGTCGAGACTGTGTGCGCAGTTGCTCGAAGTCTTCAGTGAGTCGAGACTGAGCTTGAAATGTCGACTGTTGGTGGCGAAGTCCATATGATGACTGTAGTCCACTAAGTCGGTTGCGTGTCATGAGTCGCCGAACCATGTCGCCTGTGAGTAAGCTGCCAATGGTCCGTTTGAGAATGACGAGTGGCTTGCTGTGTGACTGCTGCTGTTGAATCTGAACAACCTATTGTGAAGGGATGTACGATGATGATGACGATGACTCTGCAGAAGGCTTGCTTGGTGTCAATGTCGGTGGTCACCAATGTGGCGGGAACGTTGTGGCAGGATTTATCAAAGGGAAGTTCTTCCAGCCAGTCGGGTGGTGTGTTTGGCGGGGCCTGCCACTCTCCCTGAGAGTTGCTGTCAGGGGCTTGTATATATGTTATGCGTCATGCGCACTCTAATATCGCGTTCTAGACATGTATGGCGAATCGTCAGCACCATCTATTGGTAGGTAGTCGGAACTATATAGCGATGTATAGGGGTCGCTACAGTACCAATTTTCAAATTAACGTCTCTATTTCGCACTGTTGGCCTACCGGTTTCACTATTAATAACGTTCCAAGTCATTTTGATGACATTACCGGATTGTTTAATTTTGTTTCTTAAGTAGATAGATTTACACCAGGAACAGGCTCTTTTAAAAATTTAGAATATTTCTTAACATATTCAAATAACCTCACTCTACTTTTAAAAATACCACAGGTTGCCCATTCACTAAAACCAGCACGATCACCAAGTATGACATTTTTGGGCTTAACAATGTTATTAAATTCATTACTGATAAGGTGGAACAATGAGTTATATAAATCGTTCGAGTCATTCCGAAAGGGCAACCTAGGTACTTTCTCAATTAAATTGCATTTAAAATGCTCTAAGCGGCCTACATTCATTGGTACAAAACTAACCTTTTTCCTTTGAACCTTACTGGTCCTAGGGAACACAACCAACTGACCGCTATGGTCGGATTCTAGTTTGTTTATTACAGAATAATACAAGTAAAAATATTATCAATACATGTTGCACTAGTAGCAGTTATTCTAGTAGGTTCCAAGAAAACATTGTACATATTATATGATTTCATAAGAGTTATAAACGTCCTATTAAGAATATTGTTTTTTAATAAATTGATATTGATGTCTCGACAGATAGCAACTGTTTTATTTAAAGTGGAGGTTTTAAATAAAATGTCCTCCATTAACCGCTCGAAATCATCATAAGGTGAAGATGGAGGTCCGTATACAGACACAATAATGAACTGCTCAGACTCAATACATGCAACTTCTATAACTCTTTCAATAGACAGGCTTACAATATTCTTAGGTTCTTTAAATTTAATATTTTTATTTGGAATTATTAAACAGCCAACATGTATCATATTAACTCAGCTGAAAGAGCTAGCAATCTGGTGATTTGAGAAATTGAACATGATCTGGTTACTTAAGAAAATTTATCTTGCAACCATTTATGAATAATTCAATTTCTAAATCTTTGCCCGTCATACTTTGAATATTTGGATGGACCAGGTTAATTAAATTTGATTTATTATTAAATATTTTATTATTATTAAAGCAAGAGAATGCCCCTATTGTCTATGCGTGTAATTTAAATTATTTGAAATGTCAAAAGTTTAAATATTAAAAATGTCTGTATTTAAATTACAAATGTCAACATTACATTGCTCAATAGAAGCAACTTTGTTATTAGCCAAGTTTTTGGTTGATGTATATGTATGTATGTATAAAAAATATGATAGCGAACCAGCTATCTGTCTTTTAAAATATTTTGAAAGATAAAAATTATCTTTTGTCAAATAATGTGAGCTATTAACATAACTGTTAATGTCAATGGCATGCATTTTGTAACAGTACAGAGTTCCAACAGGTTCTTTCCTTACATACCTCTCTGGCTTCCTCCATATTATTATTATATAATATCGCATATTATATTAAATTCCATTATTATAAATTTATTAGACATTGAATATAACATAAGATAGAAGTATACAAGTAGCATTATTATATTAAAACAATTGTCAACGGTAGCGTCAGTTTTTTTAAATAGTTTCAAGCATGTAAAATAGCTAAAATAATTATGACTTTTTAAATAAAATTACATAAGTTTGTCATTTAGGAATTCGTCAACAGAGTAATAACATTTTTCAACAAGCAATGTTGTCAACATTCTTTTAAAGAGTTTAGCATCAGATTTCAGCATATCTGGTAGTTAATTATATATGCAAGGGGCCATACCGAAAACACTTTTCTTGTATGGCGCTGTTTTATATTTCTAAGAACATAAGATATTTTTATATTAAGTACGCATTGGAACCGGAAGTTAAACCGAGTTCCAAATTAGTGCGGCAATTCCGAACAACATGCCGGGACACGACTGGTTTACTTGGCGGTATGACTTTGCTGGAAGGGTGGGTGACCAGCCACGGCCGAAAACTACCACCGGTAAAGGTGCTGTTGCTGTTATTGGGCGTATTTTATGTATCTTGTGTTTTTTTATTCTGAAACTTGGACCTAAAACAAGATATATTCAATCCTATCTGCCAGTTCACCCAAACACGGACGGCTATACGATATTTTATTCACGTTAGCTTCAAACCAAAAATAATATTTTACCAAACGTACAATTTAAGAGTTTTACTACATGCATCAATTAAACCGATACGAATCTGGCTATCCATCCTTTGAAAATATTGCTAGACAGAAATCCAAACAATGAAACCTTTGTCTGGCTGACTCTGTACTACCTACTCCGGATAACGGAGGTTTTGATCGTAAAAAATATTATTCTACTGACGTAGTTTTTATTACTATCTCTGTTGGCAGGCAAATTTGTAGATCAACAGTCGGTTTTCTATTTAAGCATTTAAAGATAAGTATGGTGGGTAAAAAACCGAAGGCGGACAAAAGATGTTGGTAAACGGATCACATGATGAAAGTGGAGATGTGCAGCACATAGGATGAAAAGGAAGGATGGCAAGTGACCCAAGGCCGTGACAGAGTAGTGGCTCAGAACGAGACGCAGACTGTCAACTAGATGAAGCGATGTCATCGTGAGTGTGCCTGGTAAATGGTGGAATAGATTAAAATAGAATCGGAACTAATACTGTAATAGAGGATACTCCTCTAAATACAGGCCTCATGTATCTAAATACAGGCTGATCGATGATGAATATGATTTTAAGCGACGATCTGTCTAATTATATAGATACTAATTCCATTTTATCAGACGTTTACTTGAACCATACTTAGGTATTCTTAAAATCTTCATTTAATTTGTGCAAATACAGAAATCATACAAGAATCATCGTTAAGAATTCATTGTAGGAATATTCTTTAAATTAATTCTAATCATTGCTCATGGTAAAACTTGACTAAGGGGTTAAAAGAATAGTGCCATTTTCTCCTGATCATAAATTAAACGTTTTTATAGTTTGTCACTAAGTACCTACTTACTTACCTAAGTACAACAATAATATGGATTTTGAAGATGATAAATCCCACCGAGCAATCAAAATACTAAATTTGTTTGACTGACTTTAGATGACTTTAGATAAAATAAGCTTTATATAAAATCAAACAGACCAAATATGTGAAGACACTTTATATAAAATAGGCAGTTATCCACGCCTTCGTACGCGGTCGACATCAGCGCTACTTATCCAGGCTACCGCCTATATTACTTATGTTGTTCCGGTCTATGCTACTTCTGGATAATGTGGCTTTGCCGATCACCAAGGTTAAGCAGCGTTCGACTCGATCGGCCTGAGATGGGTGACCGTTGTGGCAATTTTATATTCCAGCGTCTCCGTGCTTCAGTAGGCACGCTTAGCCCAACGGCTACGGGACCAACGTCCCGGTTACCACTTAATGTGGTAGTCGTTAAGCCGAGTTGGAAGCCTTATAGGCGGCTTGATAAGTTCCAACAGCAGGTGGCCGCAAACCTGCCTCCACCAATCCGCACTGGGTCCGCGTGGTGGAGTATGACCAAATCTTTCTCACCTCGATTTGTGAGAGAAGGTCTTTACCCAGCAGTATAGGCTGATATTAATGGTAAAAAAATGATTAAATTGGGATCAGTAGTTGCAGAGTTTATCGATTACAAACAAGCAAACAAATCTTTCCTCTTTATAATATTAGTATATACTGAGTTCTTAGATTTACGCGAATATTACACATGAAATAAAACTATTTTTTCTCGGATTTTATCGCGGTTTATTTTGATTTTTAAGTTCCCGACGTTTCGAGTGCTTTGCAGCACCCATGGTCCCGGGAAGGACTGATCCTTCCCGTGACCATGGGTGCTGCAAAGCACTCGAAACGTCGGGAACTTAAAAATCAAAATAAACCGCGATAAAATCCGAAAAAATAGTTTTATTTCAAATATTAGTATAGATCAAACAAACTGATACATGGGTTTCTAAAATAATTTCCTATTTTTTTCGCACTGAAATACTAAAGCAGTTGAAAGTTTGAACGGTCAAATATGATATAGATATCGTCGAAATGCGCATTTCCCGATATCGGTTGATGTAAAATGGTCGTAGAGTTTTGAACTGAAGTTATGAGTTCTTAAACTAACGTTTCAATTGTATATGTTTGATTTAGGCATGTACCGGACTGACTGTATACATTTATGACAATACTTTATGAGCACATAAATGCTAAGTGATTATTTCATAAAGTAACTTAGGTGCTTACTAAAAAAATTAAATATTTAGTAGGTCACTAAGCTGAATAGTATAGGTGCCAGTACCTAATAATAAAAATTAAATTGAATAATAAAAATACTTCGATATATGATGTTCCAGCTCCACTTGAATATAGATAATTTATTCAGTCGTTATAATTTAACATTCCCCCTACTTCCTATTAATCTTCCATAATTGTCAATTTGTTGTTTCCTTCTCTGTACCTAAATGAAAGAACTATGTAGCCATTTTCTTGAACCATATAATTTGGTTGATTTAATTTATCCTACATTATTCTCCCATATCCCATAACAAAATTTAAATGGAATAATCGTGGAGTTTCCTACTCTTCTTCTCCACAAGAATGACATTCATAAATGGTGGTAGAGTCTTTTTTACGTTTCTGACGATTCATAATTTCCTTGTTCTTTACTCATAAATTACTTACTTGTCCACTGCAACGTAGGACTCCCCAACCGCTATCCATCGCAGTCGGTCAGATGCCGCCTGCACCCAACGACTTCCGACGTCCCACGCTGCACTTGCCAATTAATATCCATATATAATTACTTACTATAAATACAAAAATATGGGAAGGGACAATATTCATACTTATCTACCTACACTTTTCATATTGTATTGAAAGTAATATTTTACGTGATTCTGGGTATATGTTATACTCTATTTGAAGATGAGATTCGATCCGATATTATGATCGTAGGTTACACAAAGGAAAATTGCTGGGGTATTACATTTCGCCTTATAAACGTATCAATAGGTTAAACTAGGTAAATGAATAGCGTAATTTATTGTTAGCTTTTTGTTCGAGATAAACTGGGGAAAGGTGCCTGGTTTTCATATGGCTTCATTTTATTTAGGGATTACTTCGGTGAATGAGTTTTGGGGTTAGGGTTCCTCTTCTTTAAGGGCGCTGTTAAACATCCATTGAAAATATATGTTACATTTATGAAGCTATATCATCACGCCAGATCGATGCGCTAGGATTTGACCAAGTACCTCGTGATCGCAAAGCGCATTTTTTACCACTAGATCAACGAAGCAGCCGTACGTTAGTTATTAAACAAAATAATTTATACTAACTGTACCTGACCGGTTGGTCGTCCCAGGTATCGCTGGAAGGACGTGGTTGAGGCGGATCTGCGTGAGCTGCAAGCCGAAGACGGGCAGGGAATCGCGCAGAACCGTAAGAAGTGTTGGACTCTCGTTTCGGTGGGCAAGACTCACTTTGGGTCGCTGTGCCAACGGAGTAAGTCAGTAAGTAAGTAACTATACCCGCAATTCCGTACTCGTTATTTTCAGGCATGTATTTCATATCCATTAATCTTGTTTTTTTAGACAAAAGGGAACCTATGTCCTTTCCCTAAATAAAATATATATATCCTTACCGAATTTTATCAAAATGTTCAGTGGTTTGGGCGTGAAAAGGCAACAAACCAACACGCAGACAAAGTTACTTTCAATTTTATAATATAAGTATGGATTTACTGTAGTGCCTTTGATGGCGTTTAAATACCTTCTCCTTATTAATTTTTTACAGCCTCTCATTTTCGCTAAAACATAAAGGTCAGATTAATACTTAATAAATAGCCGTTCTCTTTAGAAGTAGTAGTGATAGTGGTTAGACCGCTGAACTGCAAAGTCAGTCTACCTTAGGGTGCACATGTGTGGTAGGTGCGAAAATACGAGGCTAAAAATTGTAAGAAAATAAATATAAAATAAAACAATAATAATAATGTTATACATATATATATATGTATAATGTATATGTATATATATATTTATATATATACATACACATATACATAATGACGTGAAACTATCATTGAGAGGAGAGGTTCCTGAGGCAATGCATTCCAACGAAGG
This sequence comes from Phalera bucephala, assembly GCA_905147815.2. Taxonomy (NCBI): domain Eukaryota; kingdom Metazoa; phylum Arthropoda; class Insecta; order Lepidoptera; family Notodontidae; genus Phalera; species Phalera bucephala. Next base: position 20,157,121 of record LR990621.1, read on the forward strand.
ATAGATTGGACGAAGAAGGAGTGAATAAAATCAGAACGATGAGAAGGGCACTGAAGAAGACGATTGCTTGAGGAGCGAAGATTTTTCTCGTGATTGGAGCACAAATATTGAAATTGGGAAGTGAGATAAGTAGGGGAGGCTGAAGAATGGAGAATAGAAAATAGTGTTGTCAGTGCCCTCTGAGTTCTACGCTGACGAATAGGCAACCACTTTAAGTGAGAACGATGCACTGACACATGGTCATATTTACGAAGGTTGAAGACGAATCGAATGCAGTTATTGAGAAGGCGGTCTAGTTTGTTGAGGTGATCTGCATTCAGGTCGAAGTAGCACACATCACCATAGTCGATGATAGGGAAGATCAGGGACTGTACAAGCATTGCTTTGATATAGATAGATAGAGATAGATACTAGCGTCCTCTATCGACAGTTCTTAATATCAATCATGTAATTTTCGAAGTCGAATGACATTTAAACTTTTTACTTGTTAATTTTCATTTCATACCGCGATGAACGTAAACAGGTAGTCAAAGTATTGAGTCGAAGTAAAGATTTTATTTACATCCAAACACACGAAATAGAAAAATACAACCGTAAAGGAAGTTCCCTTTGAGATGGCGCAAACATCAGGTAAAGAGCAGCGGGCAGAGTAACTTTAGCAAATATTTTAAATTAAAATTTTGTTCGCATCGTGGTCCGTGCAGATGTTCTTAAGTGCTTATTTATGGGTAGATTAATCTTACATGCGTATAATATTATCACGATCTTCTCTGATGGGTTGGTTAGGGAGGTTTGCAATGTTCGACACCTTGGTGCACTAATTTGAGCGTAAGTTGCTCGGCTCCCAGTGTAGAGTAGTCATGAGTTCGATTTGTGCGAGGGCATGAAACAAATATTAGGATATGAAATTCAGTGTTAGTAGCCAAATATGAGTAATTCATGTCACACGAAATTAGTTTCTTATATAGGCTAAATTATCTTTTATAAAAAAAATGTGATTGATGAAATAGACCATATAGTTGAAGGTGGCAAATCTATTGCCGTATCAGCATGCTTGATCGATGTAATTTAGTTATGCTCTTTTATGGTGCTTATACATAACTGGGAGCAGGTTAATACACTTAATTGCATCGACGAAATGACGAAAACGACCATGTAAATCAGGAAGTTACCTACACAAGTAGTCTTCGTATATAATAAAATATTTAAACCGATATTTAAACAAATAGTTCGACCGTTTACTAGTTTGTACAAGGGCTTTAGCTTCCGTTAAATCACGAAATTACATAGCAAATCTATAGCTGGATATAACTTACAAATATTCATCATCTATCTATCTATATCATCACGCCAGATCCCTTGCGGGGTAGCCAGGGAGTAGGGAGTTCCAACAGGTTCCTTCCTTACATGAAAGACCCTGTCCAATGCCAGAAGAAATAATGAATTAACATATATACAATGCGAAAGAGGAAGGATGTAGGTACCGGGGAAGACTTAGACTATCTTACCATGACCAAATATTCATAATAATGCTTCTAATCTTAATTTAAATATTGTTGTACTCTCTACCTACCCCGCAATGGACCTGGCATGATGTTATAGATAGATTGTTGTCACTTCATTAGTCGCGCCATGTAATCCACAGGAAGAGCAGTGAATTGTAATTCTGGTTTCCTTGCAAAGAATTTCGAACAGAACCTTTTAAAAATTGTTGACGACCAAACTTACACCAACGGTAGGTGGCATCGCAGGCGCCTCGAGCCGAACTTTCTGAACACGTCGTTTATCTCAAAACAATTTAATAAAAATCGGAGAAGAAAGTCGTATTTTTGGGACTAGTATTCCGCACATTGATTGTATAGAGCGACAAAGATATTTTAGCGCGTGGATGACATTGAAAGGGGGGCGTTGGTGTAAAATGAGGTTTAACATTCAGTAACATTTTCCTGCTTCAAAGAAGATATTTCAATAGAACAAAAAATAGGAACTTGGGTAAATTTTATAGCAACGGCAAGCAACTCTGCGATTAACATGTAGTGGCATTTCACTTGTTGACAGCGTTAGTTCCGATTTTCGCCGCGGGTCAAAAGATCCTTATTCATTAATGCGAAAACCACCTTTTGACTAAAAATATTATATTTCAGAAAAATTATAGGTATGCACCATGAGGAGAGCTCTAAAGCTCTTGCTCTATTTTAATTCACATTAGTGTTAACACCTACGTCAAAATGCGCTTGAAAAAATGCGTTAAAACTAATACGTTGATGTATCTCAATCAACGCATTAAACATCGACTAATATCAAATGTTTTCATGTCTAATCTACGTGGTAATTAACATACTAGGATACAGCATTAAAGAAGTGCACGAAATAAAATTTAGATAAATAAGATTTAAGCATCCGGATCTGACTGAAGTATTCATAAAAGATGAATGATAATGATATCACTTGAATTACTAGAAATGGGTTTTAAATTCTAATATGGAACGTCAAAAACAGTCCAGAAAGTTGTTGAAGTTAAACCAATTTCGCCACTGCGTTATCACGGAAACTGTCGCGAACTACGGACATTTTCCAAACGGGTGCATCGCCTGTATCATTGGTGGTTGGTTGAACTTGGCTTGATATTTGCGACTCGTTGTACTTTAGTAAATCAATTATTGATTTTATAGATTTAAAATGTTTGGTACAATCAATTTAAGTGTAAAATTAACTATCAATTGCTTTAACGGTAAAGAAAATATTGTGAGGAAACCTGCATGCCTAAGAGTTTCTCGAAGGTGTGTCAAGTTCGCCAACCCGCACTGGGTCACCGTGGTGGACTATGGCCTAAACCCTCTCAGGGCTAATATTAATAATTGAAGGAATGATGGTGGATTATCAAAATAGTCACGACATGGCATTATTAGCCCGGCACTTTAGAATATACGTGCCTGATTTATTTGACAAAACGAATAGCTCAAACATTTCTAAAAATTTCGAACGCTTATTCTAAAGTAATGAAATTACTAAAACGATAATTTCGATAGCATTCAACGCGCAGTTTTCCTATTTAACCCAAAACTTAAACTTATCATCAATAATTTTAAAATAAATAATGTTTTACTAATCGATTCCACTGTCTAAATATTATTTTTGTAATATTTCTTTATTCTATTACACATTTTAACAGATCTCTCCGGAATAGCGCTAGCAATACAAGGTTTTAACTGTTATGAGTAGGTTCGTATTACGTTTCTTGCTGCTGTCTTGAACCTAAATTGATAATACTAACTGCGCCGGAGGGAACGATAGTGCCGGCTGTACGAAATACCTACAATGCTCGAAACGGGTTATTCTGTTCCTATGTTGTTTTATTAGAATAAACAAACAATTTACGTGCATTTGGGAACTGCTGTTTGAAAGGACTTCTTAATACTATTTTTTTTAAACAAAACGCAAAAATTGTAATAAATGTATACGAATTGTCAACTTGCAACCGTGAATAAGCCAATTTTTGTACCTCGTTTCTGGCTTCATTTTATAGCTTAGTGGATTCCGATATTTATTTCTCTTGTATCATACTGAAAAATGCTAAAACAGATACATTTTTAATATATTGCGAAAGAGACTCTCTTTTGTGCGAAAGAGACTTTGGGACATTTTGCCAGAGTGTGGTATAGATGGCACTCTGTTGCGAGCCGTCCAGTCCACTTATGTGGACTGCAAGGCATGCGTACGGGTGGGTGGTAACAGGTCACCCTGGTTTGACGTTAAAATCGGCGTCAAGCAGGGTTGCGTGTTGTCCGCTAGACTGTTTATAATATATCTGGACAAAAGTCTTCAAAGACTGACAGCGTAGAATGAAGGTGTACAAATGGGTGACTTAGTGGTAAACCATCTACTTTATGCAGATGACGCGGTTTTAATAGCGCCAACAGCCACTGATCTGCAAACACTAGTCACAGTTATGAAAGACGACTGCATGATCAATGGCTTACACTTGAATGTGAAGAAAACCAAGATTATGGTTTTTGAAAGGGAAGAAACCAGAACGAATGTAAGGATTGTGGTTGGTAACGATGTGCTGGAGCAAGTGAATGAGTTTGTATATCTTGGATGCGCCTTCAGTAAAGATGGGAAATACACCGCTGACATAGAGAGAAGAGTGAGTGCAGGGAACAGAGTGAATGGAGCGATGGGAAAGCTACTTGGGAGCCGGCACTTAAGCCATAAGGCGCAGCTGGCCATACATAACGGCGTTCTTGTCCCAACGCTGTTATATGGTAGCGAGAGCTGGGTATGTAAGAAGGAGAATGAAAGTAGGATAAATGCGGTAGAAATGCGAGCTCTGCGGAAGATGTGCGGAGTGAAGCTGACCGACCGCATTAGCAACAGCGTAGTAAGACCGCGAGTAGGTATGAAAGATAGTATCGGTGTAAAGATGAGAAAGGGCATGCTCCGTTGGTTCGGGCATATACAAAGAATGCCAGAGGAAAGAATGACAAAACAGATATACAATGCGAAAGTGGAAGGATGCAGGTACCGGTGAAGACCTAGACTATCTTACCACGACCAAATAAACCGAGTCTTATCTGATGAAAAAGTCAAGAGTCTCCGTAACCGGCGAGCGTGTATGAGACGAACTATGAGAGTCGAGGAAGCCAGAGAGGTATGTAAGGAAAGAACCTGTTGGAACTCTGTACTCTCTGCCTACCCCGCAAGGGATCTGGCGTGAGGTTATAGATAGATAGATAGATAGATTTTTAATATATTTTAATTTGAAAAATCCTGAGATAGGAATAGGTTGAAATAAACATATTCAATTTGAATGGTATTCAAACATTAGTGTATATTGTTTTTTTATCCAAGATAGCAAATAACCCATTTTGAAAGGTCACTTTTTATTTATTGAAATTTATTATAGACATCTTTTAAGTTAAAAATAAGATTTCTGTATTCTGGTATTAATTTTATAACACATTTCATCTTGCGTCACGTTTTAACAAGCTTTTATTGATCTGGCTCTGTTCATGTCTATCTTTCCCGTTCAAATTTTGTGATCCATTTTTCAAGTAGCATCGATTGAGCTGAAATTTGGCATACGTTTGCAAGTTCGGTGACAATGGAAGTACCATTGATCTGGTCTGATGATGAAGTCGGAAGGTGGCTAAAGGAACATGTCAACTACACAACATTACCCCTCTTGTATATAACCACATGGTGTCCAGTATCTAATGATAGAGCAAAAAAATGGCCATGCGAAGTTCTCAACGAACCAAATTATCTTAGTTGTTGTTTTTGCTTTAAAAGCTTGTTTTTCTTATGCTCTCTTTGCAGATACGATTCACAATATTTTGTATTTGAAAATATCTTTCAAAGAAAAAAATCATCTATCTTTTTGTGTTTGTGTGTGTGTGTGAATGATCTACGCTGTTGGCCGCGGGGCCTTTACAGCTTCAACAAGCTTCGCCTTTTCAGCTTCGACAAGAGGACGAGCGTGCACCTAGCATTATTTCCTTGAAGCATTGAACTTCAATTAGTTATTCTACGCATAGCGTGTAGAGTAGGCACTGAATAACGATTGCTACAGTAAAGGACGTGAGGCTAAACCCTTAGAATGTAACTTTAGGTGGAAATGATAGGTTTCGTAGTGTTAATAGTATGTAATAATACAGCTACAGGAGCTCCGCGAGGAATATCAGCTAGAGAATAATTTAATGTTCATCCAATACTACTTTGTGTGGGTTTTTTTTTAAATTTCTGGTCGGTAAGTTATTTATGTTAGTTTAGCAACAATATTCAGAGTAAAGTTTTTTTTAATTAAAACATGTAACTTTCTATAAATCTTCTTTTCTTGACAATAGTATCTCTAAATGCGTGGTTCCATTTTACACAAAAAAGGGCCCGAATTGTTTCACGTGCGCAATGTCCAGATATCAAGCCATCTAATTTAGGTCGTTATATTTTATATTATTTTAGATACATTTCACAGGTTAATGTAAAGAAACAAAAAGTAACGTACTCCTGGTAATACGCAAATCTAAACAACCACAATTATTTTAAAAAACTTATTACTAACATAAATTTCACATACACAAACACCCAAGCTTAAATGCTTGTAGGTCACACAAAGATTTTGTCTCTTACGCTGATGGAGCCCGCGACTTATCGATCTAGTGAGCGGGATAGTCTAACGCTCGATCCATCAGACTAAGCCAACAAGTTCGGTTCATCATTATCACCATCACCCTACAGACATCCACTGCAGGGAAAAGCCCCCTCCCCCAAAATCGTGATAAAGGCCGGCATAGTGCTTTGTGCATCCAGCTTTGACCTGCGACCTTCACCAGATCATCGATCCACCTGCTTCCTATTCCTATTCCACGACTTTCGATACGAGATCGACGTTGGTTGGAAAAGCTTTTTTCTTTTATTGCGAAGGATGTAGCACCAAGACTGTCCACATTGCCCTTAGTGGAGGAATGCGCAAAATATCCTCCGCCAAATATCGCAGAGCGCGGACGTGGTCTCAGTTGCAGTCGGAAATGAAAGGACTCTGGCACAATGAGAGCTGATAGTACTTTTAATTTTATTACTTGGACATATTCATAATTAAAAATGCGGCGTGCATTAGTTATTTTTCCCGTCCTAAAAGGCTTGACCGATCTTCATGTTTGTTTTTGTATTCACTTGTCACTTGGATGGTTCTTAGATGTATTTGGACCCGGGAGGTGCTGCTGTTGTCAGCCGGGTACGAAGCCGCGGGAAAGTGCTAGTATTTATGTAAAACATAATGTGTTAAACATAGTGTTACCTTTGCCACTGCAATAGGTGTTCTACTTACTTTTTACTAAGATTAATGTAATACAATTTGAGTTCAAAACTAGAAGATAGAAGACGAGAAGTGATGAGAATAATTTGTTAAAAGCAAATCGTGTTCAGTAAAGAAAACATTGATATTGTAGTACAGTTATGGATTTTAAGTTAAGTTTTATTTTAAGGGGTCATAATAAATCACGAACTTCAGTCGCCTATGCGTGGCTGGCCTTTTAGTGCTTTCCTCAGAGGGGTAGGGAAGTTTGCAATTCCGGATCACTCACTAACCAGTAAAACGCAGTAACAATTACAATACTTCACAACGGCTTTCGGTGAGGTATTTCGCCCGTCCCGCCCAAATATGAACTTAAACCAGTACAGTGGGCTTAGCACGAAAATAATGACATCAACGTGACGCTAGCGAGTAAGCGTGATGTCATATTCACGTTTATTTAGTAAATTTGTAGTACGACGAGGATGCCATATCAACTCGCTAGCGTCAAGCTAACATCAAACTTTTCGCACTGAATCCACTGGCTACCGCTGAGCTCTACCACTTAAATGCACATAAAAAAATCATTCTCCTATTGTACTTCAACCTTTACAATTGAACATGGCTCTTATTTATTTATTCTTTATGCACATATGTATGTACAAAGGCGGACTTAATGCCTGAGGCATTTTCTCCCAGTCTACCTTAGGGTGGTGTGGAAACGTGTGGTAGGTGCGAAAATACGTGGCTAAAAATTGTAAGAAAAAAAAATATAAAATAAATTAATAATAATACTATATATAAAACTAATAATAATGTTATACATAATAACTTATAAACATATATATATATATGTATATATATATATATACATATACACATGACGTGATACATAATGACGTGAAACTATTATTGAGAGGATTCTGCCAACATTTCGAGTAGGTACTCGTGTAGGTTTTTTTTAAAAGAGAGACGGTTTGTTACCATCCTGAGTTCCTGAGGCAATGCATTCCAACGAAGGATAGATTGGACGAAGAAGGAGCAGTGAATAAAATCAGAACGATGAGAAGGGCACTGAAGAAGACGATTACTTGAGGAGCGAAGATTTTTCTCGTGATTGGAGCACAAATATTGAAATTGGGAAGTGAGATAAGTAGGGGAGGCTGAAGAATGGAGAATAGAAAATAGTGTTGTCAGTGCCCTCTGAGTTCTACGCTGACGAATAGGCAACCACTTTAAGTGAGAACGATGCACTGACACATGGTCATATTTACGAAGGTTGAAGACGAATCGAATGCAGTTATTGAGAAGGCGGTCTAGTTTGTTGAGGTGATCTGCATTCAGGTCGAAGTAGCACACATCACCATAGTCGATGATAGGGAAAATTAGGGACTGTACAAGCATTGCTTTAGAATACACCGGTTACCTTTTGACCAACGGCCGTAACTTGAGTCTGCCAGCTTAGCGTCGTGTCAATATGCAGACCAAGGTCTTTGACACTAGAACTTAGAGGAATAACTGTCCCGTTGAATTAAAGTGGAGGTAAAGTTCCAATATTCAGCCTGCATATCAATCTAGAGCTCCCCACAAGAATCGCTTGACACTTGGTAGGATTCACCGTGAGACCGAACCTTTTGGACCAATTCTCAATTGCCCCAAGATCCTGATTAACTTTGCTGATAATATCAGGGATTCGATCAGCACTGTCTTGCGAGTATAATTGCAAGTCATCAGCGTATAGATGATACGTACACTGAAGTTCTTGAGTTATCATATCAATGAAAATTGAAAATAAAAGAGGAGAAAGTATACTGCCTTGGGGAACACCAGTATCGAGGCAGCGCCAAGCAGACGACGTTTCATCACACAAAACTGACTGCTGGCGTTCCCGAAGATAAGAAGAAAACCAGTCCAGCGACTCTTGCGAGCACAAACGGTAGGAGAGAATAGACAGGAGGATATCATGACTAACGGTATTAAAGGCGTTGGAAGAATCAATTAACACAAGGACTGTAACTTTGGTATCTTCCATGCCTGATCGAATATCGCCAGTCACATTAAGGAGGGCGGAAACGGTACCATGCTCTTATGTTCAGTGCGATGCCCTAAGGGTGATGGATGGGTGAAGGACCTCCAAATGACCTCCCTTCTATTTAGATATGTGCACGTATTTACGCGTTCCTGTCGCAACCATGAGATAAAATGGAAAGTAGCGATAACTGTTCTAAATATAAGTAGTTTGTGTATAAGACTCCATTAAGGATATTATTTCTTCATACAATTTGTTTGGAGTAAGTCTGCAAGTTGTTTGACTTTTCAATTAAAAGCTTCCTGATATTTTGTGGTATGTTAGAGGTAAAACCTCTCTGATCATTTAAATACTTGGTAGACTAATTAGATTCACTCTGAATGTAAAAAATGTGAAGGAAAATTAGTTCTTCTGTGCAATAATGGTACGACATTGATTTAAATAGTAACCGGCGAGCGTATATAAGACGCTGCAGTGGTTAGATCGTTGGACTGCAAAGTCAGAGGTCTCGAGTTCAAACTTAGGCGCGCACCTGTGTCTTTGCGAAAGCATTTGCGAATTTAAAAAATAAAGGAAAACATTGTGAGGAAACCTGCATGCCTAAGAGGTTCTTGAAGGTGTGTGAAGTTCGTCAACCCGCACTGGGCCAGCGTAGTGGACTATGGCCTAAGCCCTCTCAGTTTGAGAGGAGGCCCGTGCCCAACGGTGGGACAGTTTCTTAACAGGGCTAATATTATTATTTATTTATTACTTCATCATCATCATCATCTTAGCCCATACTTGTCCACTGTTGAACATAGGCCTCCCCAATCGCTTTCCAGCGTAACCGGTCCGATGCCATCTGCATCCAACGACTTCCTGCGATTTTCACAAGAGCGTCGGTCCATCTGGCAGGCGGTCGTCCCACGCTGCGCTTGCCAATACGTGGTCGCCACTCTAGAATCTTTCTGCCCCAACGCCCGTCCGATCTTCACGCTATGTGGCGCGCCCATTGCCACTTCAGCTTGCTAATCTTAACGGCTATGTCGGTAACCTTGGTTCTTCTACGAATCTCCTCATTCCTGATTCGATCGCGTAGAGAAACGAGCCCGAGCATAGCTCTCTCCATAGCTCGCTGAGCAACTCTGAGCTTTTTATGAGACCTATTATAAGAAACCACGTCTCTGATCCATATATCATCACTGGTAACACACATTGACTGAAAACTTTGGTCTTAAGGCACTGAGGTATTTTGGATGAGAAGATATTGCGCAGTTTCCCGAACGCTGCCCAGCCGAGTTGGATTCGTCGATTGACCTCTCTCTCAAAGTTGGACCTACCTAACCGGACTACCTGTCCCAGGTAAATGTATTCGTCGACAACTTCAAGAGTAGAGTTCCCAACGGTGAGTGCGGTGGGTACGACATGGACGTTAGACATTATTTTGGTTTTGTCCATGTTCATTTTAAGACCCACTTGTTGAGATACTCTGTTGAGGTCACCGAGCATTCGTCCTAGATCTTCCAGCGACTCCGCCACGACCACAATGTCGTCGGCAAATCGAAGGTGAGTGATGTATTCGCCATTGATGTTGATGCCAAGTCCTTGCCATTCCAAGAGCTTGAAGGCGTCCTCTAAGGTGGCCGTAAACAGTTTCGGAGAAATGACGTCTCCCTGTCTTACTCCTCTTTTTATGGGGATCACCTTCGTGCACTGCCCCTGTACTCGGACTGACATGGTGGCGGTATTATACAAGCACTTCAACACTTCGATGTACCGATAGTCAATGCGGCATCGCTGGAGAGATCTAAGAACCGCCCAAGTCTCGATCGAATCGAAGGCTTTCTCATAGTCCACAAACGCCAAGCATAGTGGCCGATTATACTCCTCGGTCTTCTGTATAATATTCCGCAGCGTATGTATGTGATCTATGGTATTAAAGCCTTGCCTTGCCTTGAAAAACAGTACCACCACACCCCTGTTCCATGCTTCCGGCGTTTTCTCTTCAAGCAAGACGGAATTAAACAGCCTCTGAAGGACTTTAAGGACCGGCGTTCCGCCCGCTTTCAGAAGCTCTACGGTAATTCCGTCTTCGCCCGGCGCTTTGGTATTTTTGAGTTGTTTGAGAGCCATCCTAATCTCGTACAGGCTGATGTCCGGGATATCTTCAGTGTAGTGTCGGGTTAGCTTGACTCTTGGGTCTTTTACCAAGTCAACAACAGTTTATTTGGTTCAGGTAGTATTCAGGGTATTTATTACTTATATAAGACGAACTATGACAATGAAGGAAGATACAATGACTAGAGTGACTTACACGCTGTCATCCCTATATCGTGCAAACAGGGTTAGCAGAGGTGTTATATCTACACTCATATTTTGCCGACAATATTAGGTCTCAATGTAATAGATGGCGAGTGCATTGTTATTATATCCATAATTCCAGACTTCTGATTGCTACTGGGATATTTTTTGGTAGAATAACCCCGATAACAAAATCTTGTCCTACCCAGGATTACCACTTAGCCCACGAAACAATCTCCTCACACATACGGATTTGATAAGAGTGTATGTATAGTGTAAAGCGAAAGAGGTGTAACAGAAATATACCTATTTGGCGAATACTTAGACTTAAAAAAACGAATTAAAATATCCACCTATTTTATAATAACCAAACGACCATTGACGGCATACAACAATGACCATAATGATTTGTATTAGTGGGTTTTATAATAACACACATTAAAATCAACACACAATCGTCCATTCCAACCAACATCGTAACAAAGAAGCGCAGAGGAAAAGGCATTAGCGATAAAAGGATGAACTTTTCCATAAGGATAATATAAAAATCCAATATTTTATAAATTCAATGCTTTCACTGCTTGCACAAAACACACATAACAAAACTTACATTTCGGCATCGATCTCCCACCAAACATTTCGGTGTATGGTTATGGTTACGGCGTATTAAATAAAAAAATTAACACCGTCAATCATATTTTATCCAAACGCGAATGGCAGAGATGTACTGTTGAGAACTACTTTTTGCCGAAGATGTTAGGTCCTATGTAATTGGGGGCCCACCCATCACAACAGGCGCAATAACAGATTCCGGACTGATACTGGAAATTTTGCTATCGAAAAGCTACAAGTTTGTCTGACTTAAGATTGTACCCAGGACCTCGTGATCACTACGCGCATTATTCGCCGATGAGCCTACGAGGCAGCCTTACAAAGTAATCTTTCTATCTATCTATATCATCGCGCCAGATCCCTTGTGGGTTAGGTTGAGAGTACAGATTTCCAACAGGTTCTTTTCTTACAGACCTCTCTGGCTTTCTCCATTCTCATAGTTCGTCTCATACGCGCTTGCCGGTTACGGAGACTCTTGACTTGCCCTTCAGATAAGATACGTTCTACTTGGTCATGGTAAGATAGCCTAGGTCTTCCCCGGTCTCCCCCCCCCCCTCCCTGCACCAACATCTGCAGAGGGGCCTTTGGGGTCGTGGGAAGCTGGAACGGGGGCCTAAAGCGTCCTTCATGCGCGACCCCGAGGAGGACGGTGGCGAGGTGTGGCCCACGCCGCTGTCAGCACCGCCACGGTGCAGCGGGGAAACAAGCTACAAATTTCCCCTTCCGAGGCGGGCTCTTCGGAGCGCGGCACAAGGGGGGACCGATGCGTTTCATTTGAAGATCCTGGAACCCCTCTGACACATGTCAGTGCCGGCCAACGTGGGGTTTTAGTCGGTAAGAGTCCAACATGCCCCGCCAGCTTCCCCCGAAGCTGGCGGAAGTCCATGAGGATTTCCCCACGTAAAAATAGGTCTTCCCCGGTACCTCAATCCTTCCGTTTTCGCATTGTATATCTTTTTTGTCTTGACGACGTGCCGGAGCAGAGTACGAAGTATCTATTTAAAGTATTGATTTATTTCTAAGTATCGATTTACAAAATGCCTAGCCCAGTCCGGTAACGCTGTAAGCTAAATTAGAACTCCTTGTAGTCGGGTATAGTCCTTGATGAATAAAATAGCACTAAGTCTTGTTTGGGCTAATTCTCTGTGCTCGGCGTTGTTACTGTAAAGGTGGTAACATACGAATATTTTATATTTATGTATGCCATAGAGTCTTACCTCTATAATGAAAGAAAGATCGAGATCATAATTGGCTAGAGGGCAACCTAATTTTCAGACCCAATGCGTGTTCTAAAACAAATGGTTTATTTTGTTGGAACTAGTGATTCTCCTGGACCACTTTGTTTGTCATATAATACCTACTAGCACAACGGTGTCATAGATTCATTGAATTGTTACTAATAGTGAATCATCTTATCAAGGTTGGTTAGTTTCAGGTGAGCTTTTGACAGTGGCATGCAAGTGACTTGCATAAAAACTTATAACATGTTGATATTGTTGGTCATTCTGCTATAGAATAAAATGTATACAAATAGAGAGTCGTATCATAAATGTGTTAGTGTTTGTTAGTCCTCAAATAATGTCAACGACTAACTGGTATTAGTTTATATGTAGGCTATCTAATCAAATCATAACTATACTGTGTAACCTTCCTAATAATTTTTAGACCAACGCTAAAGGATTATTATATCTAGTATTATTTCTATCAACGTTTAGAACTACAAATTTAGTCCGTATGAGGCATCCTTAAGAAATACATGATGTAGGTCGTTTCTACAAATTTCGGTGTAACATCTTAGCGAGTGAGTAACGGTTGCCGAGGAGACGATTATGTTTTAAGCAAAGGTGCTTACTTATGGTCACTTATATATTAGTATCATAAGATAAAGCGTACAAGTTAGGAAGCTAGTGGTAGGTACCTAGTTAATTTAGGTCTCGGATCAGAGACGTAGTCACTTACAATAAAAGCCCAGAGTTGCTCAGCGAGCTATGGAATGAGCTATACTCGGCGTTTCTCTACGTGATCAAATCAGGAATGAGGAGATTTGTAGAAGAACCAAGGTCACCGACATAGCCCTCAGGATTAGAAAGCTGAAGTAGCAATAGGCGGGCAACATAGCGCGAAGATCGGACAGGCGTTCGGGCAGAAAGATTTTAGAGTGGAGACCACGTATTGGCAAGCGCAGTGTAGGACGACCGCATGCCAGATGGCCCGACGATCTTGTGAAAATCGCAGGAAGTCGTTGGATGCAGGTGGCATCGGACCGGCTACGCTGGAAATCAATTGGGGAGGCCTATGTTCAGCAGTGGACAAGTATAGGTGGTGATGATTAAGTTAATTGGCTTTGCTACTACTACTTCTACAATGTACAATACAAACAATCGTCACGCCAGATCCCTTGCGGGGTAGGCAGAGATTACAGAGTTCCAACAGGTTCTTTCAGATAAGACTCGATCTATTTGGTTATGGTAAGATAGTCTAGGTCTTCCCCGGTACATACGCCCTTCCACTTTCGTGTTCTATATCTGTTTTATCATTCTTTCTTCGGACATTCTTTCTATATGCCCGAACCAACGGAGCATACACTTTTTCATCTTTACACCGATACTATATTTCATGCCTACTCGTTTTCTTATTACGCTTGCGAATACGATCGGTCAGCTTCACTCCGCACATCTAATTCTCCAAATTCTCCAAAATATTCACTCCATCGGTTAAGCACAGCTTATGTGTCTGCAAGAATACCACCATTCTTAGATTTTATCCTTTACATTCTGGAGCCTGACGAAACACCTCGAGAATTTCTCACTTTGCTCCAAAAGAGTTTAATGTTGTTCTTCGTCAGCCGCTCCTCCTCAATCGCACTAGCTCTTTCACGCTTTTCTTTCATTAAAGTTTTAGTGGCATTCTTGCATTGCCGGTATATTTCTTTCTTCATCTCTGTCATACCAGCATTCAGGTTCAAAGAAGAAACATAGTCTTGCCTTGCTTTCTTCTTACTTTCTACGGAGCTTTGTAACTCCTCATCCCACCATGCATCACCTTTTACTGTACTATGCTTCTTTGAGCAACCACATACTTCTTTCGCGGATTCGACCAAACTCTATTTTAGGATATTCCAGCATTTATCCATATTTGAGTCCGAAGAACCTGCTGTCAAAAGCTCGTCCCGGACTCTGTCTTCATACACTGTTCATACATTCTCCTCACGCTCTCATCTTGCAACTTTTCAACCTTTATTCTTTTAAGGACTCCGAAGGGGAATGATCTCGACAGTGCCTCTACTTCCTGAACAGACCACTAAACCGCACAACTACGAGATGGTGGTCTGAGTCAAAAGTGGGGTCTCTAAACGTACGCGTGTCTTGGAGTTTGTTTCGGAGACGGTTATCTACCAGGATCAAATCTATCATGCTTTTTTGGTCTTTCCTTCTCCACGTGTACATATGAATGTCCTTATGTTGGAACATCGTATTAGACACAAGGAGGCCTCTTTCCAAACATACACTACAATCAGTTTACCTGCATCGTTCACTCTCTTATCACCATAAGAACCCAGAGCAGCGTCACAAGTTTTCCGCCTAGTTCCCACCCATCCGTTCAGGTCGCCACACAAAATCACCTTTTCGTCAGCTACAGCCAGATCCAGAACTTCTCTGACATTATCCCAAAACTTTTCAAGGTCCTGGGGTGTCGACGAGCTTACGGGAGCATATGCTACGATCAAAAATACTCTAGTGATACCCAGTTTTAAACGGACCCAGAGAAGTCTCGCATCGTACAGGTCATAATCTCGCACCATCTCGTAGTTGTGCGGTTTAGTGGTCTGTTCAGGAAGTAGAGGCACTGTCGAGATCATTCCCCTTCGGAGTCCTTGAAAGAATAAAGGTTGAAAAGTTGCAAGATGAAAAGTGAGGAGAACGTAGACAGAGTCCGGGACAAGCTTTTGACAGTAGGTTCTTCGGACTCAAACATAGATGAATGGAATTGCCTGAAAGAGAGTTTGGTAGAATCAGCGAAAGAAGTATGTGGCTGCTCAAAGAAGCATAGCACAGCAAAAGGGGATGCATGGTGGGACGCAGAGTTAAAATGCTCTGTAGAAAGTAAGAAGAAAGCGTGGCAGGACTAAGAAACTAAATGTAATGTAAATCTTTGAATCTAAATGACAGTATGACAGAGATGAAGAAAGAAATATACCGGCAATGCAAGAATGCCACCAAATCTTTAGTTAAAGAAAAGCGTGAAAGAGCTAGTGTGATTGAGGAGGAGAGGCTGGTGAAGAACTTTGAGAACAACACTAAACTCTTTTGGAGGAAGGTGAGAAAGGCTCGAGGTGATTCGTCAGGCTCCAGATTGGAAAAGATAAAATCTAAAAATGGTGACATTCTTGCAAACACACAAGCTGTGCTAAATGATCAAGTTTTCTCCCTCTGCAACATCGTAGAGAAGCATTTGGCAGTAGGCTGGAAGGTTTTCTGCGGTTTTGTGGATCTGGAGAAGGCGTTTGATAGAGTCGTGCGAAAGAGACTTTGGGACATTTTGCCAGAGTATGGTATAAACGGCACTCTGTTGCGAGCCGTCCAGTCCACCTATGTGGACAGCAAGGCATGTGTACGGGTGGGTGGCAACATGTCACCTTGGTTTGACGTTAAAATCGGCGTCAAACAGCGTTGCGTGTTGACCGCTAGACTGTTTATAATATATCTGGATAAAAGTCTTCAAAGACTGAATGCGATGAATGAAGGGGTAAAAATGGGTGATCTAGTGGTAAACCACCTATTGTATGCAGATGACACGGTTTTGATAGCGTCAACAGCCACTGCATGAACAATGGCTTACATTTGAATGTGAAGAAAACCAAAATTATGGTTTTTGAACGGAAAAAAAAACCAGAAAGAATGCAAGGATTGTGGTGGGTAACGATGTGCTGGAGCAAGTGAATAAGTTTGTATATCTTGGATGCGCCTTGAGTAAAGATGGGAAATACACCGCTGATATAGAGAGAAGAGTGAATGCAGGTAATAGAGTGAATGGTGCGATGGGAAGGCTACTTGGGAGCCGGCGCTTAAGCATAAGGCGCAGCTGGCCATGCATAATGAAGTGCTTGTCCCAACGCTGTTATATGGCAGTGAGAGTTGGGTATGTAAGAAAGAGAACGAAAGCAGGATAAATTCGGTCAAAATGCGATCTCTGCGATGTCACACTGACCGACCGTATTCGCAACAGCGTAGTAAGAAAGCGAGTAGGTATGAAAGATAGTATCGATGAGAAAGGGTATGCTCTGTTGGTTCGGGCATATAGAAATAATGTCAGAAGAAAGAATGACAAAACAGATATACAATGCGAAAGTGGAAGGATGTAGGTACCGGGCAAGACCTTGACTATCTTACCATAACCAAATAGACCGTGTCTTATCTGAAACGCAAGTCAAGAGTCTCCGTAACCGGCGAGTGTGTATGAGACAAACTATGAAAGTGGAGGAAGCTAGAGATGTATGTAAGGAAAGAACCTGTTGGAACTCTGTACTCTCTGCCTATCCTGCGAGGGAGCTAGCGTGATGATATAGATAGATAGAAGATACTAACCTTTTTACATGCATAATTAGGTTTCTAATTGAACGTCCGCCACATCTTACCCGTAGGCCGCAACGGGCTATTAATTACATCATTTATACCAACTATCTCACCCCAGCTATGGCAAGTATTACACGCCAGAAAGTTAGAACCTTATTGAACGAGTTGAGAATGAGACCACTGTGTAGTCTTTTTTAGTAGGTATATTTTGTAGTTGTATATACACCGTCACGTTTATATTCCCCAAGGAGGGTGGCAGAGGTTTACCGTGTACATCCACTTTTTGCCGACGATGTTTGGTCCCATGTTATAGTGAGCGAGCTTATTACCCTATATCTGGCACAATGCCTGATACTGGATTTTTTTTCTATTAACAAATCACATTTATCCGACCCTGGACCTAAACGCAGGACCTCAGGATTGCTGCGCGCATTATTTGCCACTAGACCAACGAAGCAGTACTTTCTTATTATAGAGTGGGATGCGTGTGGACTTAATCAAAATATTACTTGATTATTATTTTAAAAGGTTTTAGTATTTGTAGGACTCAAAGAATTTATAAAATATATGACGATTGTCTACGGATACCAGAAAGACACCATTTTGATATCGATGAAATAATACATCTATATATGCATAGGTATCAATAGTTAGACTTGGATACCCATTCAAATTAACCTTTCTTAATATAAGTTATTGACGAACATTTTTTTATTAAGAATTGAGCAGCGATTGCACTATCTCACCTGATGAAAGGTGACGATGGAGCCGAAGATGTGCCTCACTGACTTACTGTGCTAATAGCCTATTTACTCTGAAATAGGCTAAGGAGACGGAAGTTAGACCGAGTTCCAAATTGGTGTGGCAACTTCAAACAATATGCCGGGACACGACTGGTTTACTTGGCGGCATGACTTTTCTGGGAGGGTGGTGACCAGCTACGGCCGAAAACTACCACCGATAAAGGTGCTGTTATTGGGTTTATTTTATGTATCACGTGTTTTTTTTATTCTGAGACTTGGACCTAAAACCTATCTGCCAGTTCACCCAAACACGGACGGTTATACGATATTTTATTCACGTTAGCTTCAAGCCAAAAAGAATATTTTACCAAACGTAGAAATGGAGAGTTTTACTACGTGCATCAATTAAAACGATACGAATCTTTGAAAATATTGCTAGACAGAAATCCAAACGATAAAAACTTCGTGTCTGGCTGACTCTGTACTACCTACTCCGGGCAACGGAGGTTTTGATCGTTAAAAATATTATTTCACTGGCGTAGTTTTTATTACTATCTATGTTGGCAGTCAAATTTATAAGCCAATAGTCGGTTTCTGATTTAAGCATTTAAAGATAAGTATGGTTTAAGTGACGATCTATCAAACATATGCACCTACTTATGCTCAAATGCGTAAATCATTTATTGGTCCTAAGAATAGTTAAGATTTTACTATATAAACTTTCTCTTTTATCTAAATCATTGCTTATGGTACAAGGGGTTAAAATATGAGTGCCATTTTCTTTTTACTATAAAAATGTTTTTACAGTTTGCCCTTACCTATTTATTAGTAGGTAAGTACAACAATGACAGGAATTTTAAAAATTAAAGAAAAAATCTAAAACATAAGTATATTACTTATTACGTCAGAGAGGTACCCTACAGAAACCTAACAGACCTCTCTGACGGTTAAGCAGACTCTTGACTTGCTCTTCAGATAAGACACGGTTTATTTGGTCATAGTACATAAGACAGTCTAGGTCTTCCCCGATATCTACATTCTGTTACTTTCACATTGTATATCTGTTTTGTTATTCTTTCTTCCGACATTCATTCTATATACCCGAACCACCGGAGCATACCCTTTCTCATTTTTACACCGACACTATCTTTCATACCTATACGCTTTCCTTTTATTACGCTGTTGCGAATTCGTTCGGTCAGCTTGAATTCGCACATCTTCCCCAAAACTCACATTTTGACCGCATTTATTGTCCTTGTTACATACCCAACTCTCACTGCTATATGACAGCGTTGAGACAAGCAGTCCGTTATGTATGGCCAGCTACGCCTTTTGGCTTAAGAGCCGGCTCCCAAGTTGTCTCCCCATCGCACCATTCACTCTAATCTCTGCATTCACTCTTCTCTCTATTGTCTCTATTGGCAGCGTTGTATTTCCCTCCTTACTTCACACATCAGAATTTAGATAAAATAAACTTTATATAAAAAAGAACGGACTAAATACGTGAATACACTTTATCTACCTATATGGAACTAGCAGCTTTCCGCGAATTCGCTCCCACCTACCGGATCTATTACTTATGGATAATGAAGGTTTCTAATGGTAAAAAAAAATTATCGAGTTCAGATATTATGGATTACAAACAAAGAAACAAATCTTTCAAATATTAGTATAGGTCAAACAAACTGGACGTGAGATTTTTAAAATAATTTTCTATTTTTCCGTACTGAAATGCTAAAGCAGTATCTTATGTTAGTGGCCAATGAAAAAGTTTGAATGGCCAAATATAATATAGTTATCGTAGAAATGCGCATTTCCCGATATCGCTTGTCATACAATAGTCGTAAAGTTCTGAGCTGAATTTATGGGTACTTGGACTTACGATTCAGCTGTATATGTTTGATTTAGGCATGTAAACGTTACTCATTTGTTTCCGGAATTTCGAAAAGTAAAGTAAAGTGAATCGATGTTAGTAATTGCCAGTGTCAGAAAAAGTAAATATTTACCTTTTATTTTATCTTGCAATAAGTATATTTGTAATAAGTGAGAATTGTTTGGTTCCTTGTGCTGTGAGTAGATGGCAAAAAAGTAATGTTGGATGAAATCACGTTTATGATTGGCCATTTTTACTTTTTTGACATCCACTCACAGTACAATCAATTAATTAATTAACCAATCAATTCCCACTTTTTTTTCGAAAACTATTAATCCGTGGTTGGAACTCAGCCGCAACGCAAATTTGCATAGTTAGATCTAATCTTCACATGTTTTGTCGAGTTTTGGGAATATGGTAGAAATGTAGCTGCAGGGGGTCCACCGGAACCAGCTAAATTTTGAAAGTGGTCTATGAGAAAAAAAGTCTGGGAACCTCTGCTCTAGATGCTTGCGGCGTAGGCAAAGAGCACAGTTTACGATTAACTTACAATATAGAATTGAACAGAGACATGACAGTCTTTACTCTTAATTTCAGATTGTTTATGATATTTGTCATCGCTGTTAAAAAAATAACGAAAATAAAAAAAAAGATAGAAGATATGTAGTATACAGATTATTATGTTACAATATAAAAGGCAGCGAGTCTGTTTCTATCGTATTGAGCAGAATACCAAACGTTAGATTAGAATCATGACGTTTTCGATGTAAAAAACACAATTAGGTATACTTATTCTGACCAAGGAGTCTAACGGAGGACATAATTATTGCCAGCTGCATCAGTCACTGCTAGACCAAGAAGGCAGTCATTATTGTTATAGTTAAGTAATTAGATAACATTTATGTTCTGTTCTCTCATACGCCACAACATAATATAGAAAGAAAAAAATTTGTAAAAACACTATTTTAAAAGAGTAACCGTGATATTTTTGCCCTTCTTCTCTACGGAAATGACATTCCGAAGTGGTGATGTCCAAAGACTCTACGTCTTTGTTACGTTTCTGACGATTCGTAAATATTCTCATGGTTTACATGAATAAAAAATATTCTGATTCCAATATTCGATATAAATTTGGAATCTAAAATCGATTAGTCATACATTACATATCGATTTGACCAACGAAATAAATTCCATTATAGACTGCCAAAACCCCCGTCGACATATGAAATTATTTCGCACAAAGTTACTAAAATATTTTGGCGTGTATTAATTAGCAAAATCATTCGAAAACAACACCATTAGGACGGTTCATTTGGTTTCATGATTGTTGTTTTCACGCCCTGTTGGCTCATTAAGACTTCGTAATAAATTCATGGAAAAAATGACTGTTTGTTTGTTGGATGAAATTTTTTTATTATACGAATAAGTAAATTTGGTATTTTTACCGTGTATTTTGACTGTTGATTTTCAAGTACCTACCTATAATAATCGTAATCCTTATTTACTAGTAGTATTTGAGGTATGTAAGGAAAGAACCTGTTGGAACTCTGTACTCTCTGCTTACCCCGCAAGGGATCTGGCGTGAGGTTATAGATAGATAGATAGATTTGAAAGACTTTTGGGAGTGTCGCCCATGTAATAATGATTATAGAATTTGATAAGAATAAAAACACCGTCACCCTTATATCTCTCAATCTCACACACACACACGCACGCACGCACGCACGCACACACGCACGCATGCATGCACGCACGCACGCACGTACGCACGCAAGCACGCAAGCACGCATGCACGCACGCTCGCACGCACGCACGCACGTACGCACGCACGTACGCTAAGCACCACTATATGTATCCGTATCCCATTAGTATGAAGAATAGAATCGTTACAAACGAACAATTTTCCGTCGAAAATTTCAAATGAACGAACGAAAAAGTCATGTGGGGAGAGCATTGGGACGATTAATTATAACATTCAGTCACTGCTAGTGATGGGAAAGCTATGAGCTGTGTATTTAAGGAAAATTGTAGGTACATAGTGATGTAGATTTTATAAATGTACATTGTATATCCACCGTCACTTCACCCCTGCTTAGGAAATATAGGCATATTCCCCTAGCGTGGGTGGCACTTTTCACCGACGTTATTAAGTCCGATGGAATAGGTGAACAATTTAAACTCCAGACCGATACTGGGAATTTTTCGATTGTACAACCATATTTATCCAACCTAGGATTTAAACGGATAACCTCATGATCGCAACGCGCCTTATTCGCCACTAGACTAACGAGGCAGTCACTTATATTTTTTTTCTATTTATTTATATCATC
This sequence comes from Phalera bucephala, assembly GCA_905147815.2. Lineage (NCBI taxonomy): Eukaryota > Metazoa > Arthropoda > Insecta > Lepidoptera > Notodontidae > Phalera > Phalera bucephala. The sequence goes on from LR990621.1 coordinate 20,179,351, forward strand.
ACGCTAGATCCCTTGCGGGGTAGATATATTTTTTTAACCAAATAAATATTAGTTTGGATAGAGACATGTACTTACAATCCCATTTCATTTCATCAGTCAAAACACGACCTTTCCAGAACAGGGCCTCTCCCATAGATATCATATCTTTACACATGATATTTTTCTAATCTATGTGTTTTTTTGACTCCGTATTTAACCCATGTTGTATGATTTTCCTGGAAGAGATAGAGATAGTCCTATTACTGATAAGGCCGCCCACTGTTACACTACCTTGTTAATTTATTAATTGTATTTCCCTATTGTGTATCTTTGGTGGAACAATAAAATGTTATCTATCTATGATTCTAATTATGATGATGATATTGAGCCCATGTATTGTTTTAAATCTACAAGTGACCATTATGATCTAACCACAAAATTCAAAAGCTGCTCACGATTCATACGGTACTCCTAAAAGTCCGTATTCCCATCTCTAAAATCTAGCTCTACGACACGACACCATGAAAAATTATTTCTACGACACAAACCTTTTTCACATTTCCCTCAATTTTTTTTTAAACTTTCCCATTTTAATTGGAAACTTACAAATGCAGTCAAAATGGAAAATAGTTTTCATAAACGGTTCAAGTTTTGCTCTCCGCATTTGCTATTTAAATTTTATGTATTTCACAGTCTCTTACTAATATAATAGCTAACCCAATAAATAAAATAAAAATAAATACCATAATACTTATATTCCCCAAGCTGGGGTAACAGGAGTGTATGTAACTTATATCTAACTTCATTTGTTCATTGTAATTTGTATCTATATATTAATACGTGAAGCAAAAACTTTGTACACATTTTTACGAAAATTGCGCGGACGGAGGAGTATGAAATTTCCCACACTTATAGTTTATATAGAGAAGGAGTGCAGAATGCTAATATTATTTTTAAATTATGCATAAAACATACATTAAATCAATAAAAAAAAAAACATTACACACACTACCATGTATTTGACACAATACAGGTCAAATTGATGTTTGTCTTTAATATTATTTGTCTATAGTCTTACTGAATGTCAAACATAACCAGCAAACGATGAAAGAGTAGGTCGAATATCGACCTATGGGCGACCACTAGTTTTAATAAATTTCTCAAGCACTTGCTAGCATCCGTTTTAGCTCAAATTTGGCATACTTCAATGACAATTTGTTATTATTTATCGAAAATATCCAGAGTAACTGAACATCTGTACTGTTATGCTATCCTGTTACTTGAATATAAGAGCGTGTTTTAAAAATATGTTTAGAAACAAAAAATATTTTTAATATTATTGTGTTTTTCTTGTTCAGCTGAAAGTCGACTACTGCAGGACAAAGACTTCCTAAAAGTTCGCCACGATTACCGGCTTTCTGCTGTTTGGATCCAGCTTTTTGCCCTTACGTCTTTTAGTAGATGATCGCATTTCTAGAACCCTTTTGCCTCAACGGCCGTCAGTCCTATGAGCGATTTATCCCGCCCATTGTCATTTTTGTTTGGAATTCTGAGTATTATGTTCTCTCTACTGCCCTTTGGGTCATATCGAGCCTTCTTATAAGAGCCATCGTAAGTGAACATGTCTCAGTGCCTTAAGTAATCACAAGCGACACAAACTATTCCGTTCGAATTTATTATATTCCGTATCTTTCACTACCTATATCACTTTTGTTGACATTTCCTTTGCAGATAACGCTGCTTACAGATAAAATCGTTTGGACAATAGACCAAAATTCTTTGTTCTCCAAAAATAAACGTACAAGTACCGATATATGTTACAAATTGTCAGGGATCGAAGACCCTTGACATAACGGAAAAAAGCTTGTTTTCGCTTTATAAACTCCATTGCCTTTTTTTATTGGCGTGGCATTACATAACATTGTTGGAATGGTTCAGTGTATGGAGAAGATTAACGAAAATTCGGGTTCCAAAGTGCCCCGAGTCAAGCTTAGTACCGACAATTTATTCCAAAAGGAGGGTTCCGTTTTTGTCGTTAACCTAATGTGTAAATAAATGTGCGCAATAATGATATACAAAACAGAGTGACGGCAAACTAATTGCTTTTAAACCCTTCCCTCATCTTTTTCGTGTTGTCTGCTAATGAAACTCATTTGAACGTCATTTTTAAACATATTATAGGATTATAAACTGGTAGCGAAGAATTTTGAATTTATAAATTCTTATCCTCTGAGACTCGAGACTGCCTCGTTGGTCTAGTGGCAAAGCGCATAGCTTTGTGATCACGAGGTCCTGGGTTGAAATCCTAGGTCGGACAAAATTAGTTTTTCTAACGAAAAATTCCCAATATTTGTCTGGAGTCTAAAATTTTGCCCGGTATATGGCAATAGGTTCGCCCCCTATTACATGGGACCTAACATCCTCCGAGAAAAGTGGGTGTACTCAGTACATCTCTGCCACCCGCTTGGGGAATATAGGCGTGACGGTGTTTATTTTATTTTATTTATATATTATCATATAAAGCGTGTTTTATTTATAGAACTACAGAGTTTGTGTTGGAAAATGTATAGCATTACACTGTAAGCGTTTATGTTAGAGGATGTGGTTTGGGGCAGTCTATGTTGGCCGATTGCCATCTTATGTTGTACACATCTTGTTAGTTACGATAGACACTTAGTAAGTTTTAGGAGCAGTATAAGAAGTAGGTGCTAATGAAAAAAACATCATATGGAACTAATAAGGTAGGAAAAGATGGATCTTTTGATACTGGAGTTTCTAAGGCAAGCTCCTATGTACAGATATGTACATAGGAACTAACACCGTTACGCCTATATTCCCCAAGCCGGGATGGCAGAGGTGTACTGAGTACATCCACGTTTCGCCGACGATGTTAGGTACCATGTAATAGGGGGCGAGCCTATTGCCATATACCGAGCACAATTCCAGACTTCGGACTCATACTGGGAAGCTTTTTCGTTAGAAAAACTTTATTTGTCCGACCTAGAATTTGAACCCAGGACCTCGTGATCACCAAGCGATGCGCTTTGCCACAAGACCAACAAGGCATATGAACTAAAAAGAAGATAACATAAAAACACACTTCATATGTTAGAAATGATCTACATAAGTTTACGATTTAGCGCCGTAGTTAAGAGCTCAAGCCGCTCCGCCCACTGGGTCGAATAGACAGGGGTTCGATTCCCGCAAGGGAGCGCGGGAGGACAGCTTAAAATATGGGGCTGATGTAAACTTAACGGCGTTCTTCGCAGACTATTTTTAGAGTAAAGTGACTCACTACGAAATTATAACAATGGTGTAAGAATTTCCCTACTTATGATTTTAAGAAACAGACTTTTTCCATGTAATTTTTTCATTAAACTATACTTTATCAGGACGCGAGGAACTCTGGGAGAGATCCCAGAGCACTCCTGATACCAGCTCACTAAACTCAAAGCCAAAAATTATTTGTTATATTATGAGTATCCAAAAAAAAACTCGGTCTCCACTGAGAAGATACGGCAAGAATCAGCGGGTTGGTTTTTTTAAATTATACTTTTTTTTTAAACGTAGCCCCTCACCAGGATTTCTTCCTGCGTCGTGGGTGCGTTTAGAGACATGAAAATCCACATACACAAACACCCAGACCGAAACAAATAACTGAGGGTCACGCAAAGATTTTTTCCGTGCGGGAATCGAACTCGCGACACAGTGAGCGGAGCGGTTTAAGCTCTTAATTGTCCCCTACCACTGCACTAAATTGTCCGTCAATTCGTTATATTCGATTGGCCTTTCTAATAACCATTTTATTTGTCCAAATTGCTGCTGCTGAAACCAAGCCGTTTTCTTGTCAATATAGTCTGAAATTTTAATACCCTTCCTTACACAGTCTAGCTATGATTTCCTTTTTAAACATAGTGATAGGCATCTTTGGGATATCTATAGGTAATTTGTTGTCAAATTGGTTAGGTCTTGAGTGGAGACCACGGAATGGCAAACGTAATGCAGGACGCCCTCAGGCTAGGTGGAGCTATGACCTTCGTAGGGCGGCTGGCTGAGACTTAATGCGAGTAGTCGAGGATCGTACACAGTGGCGTGCACTTGGAGAGGCCTATGTCCAACAGTAGACTGCTATGGGCTGATGATGATGATGAAGTACTTTTGGTAGGGAAGAGGACCCTTTAGTTAGGTAATAGAAAATAACTGTTTATGCAATTGCAATTGGAACGCACCTGTTGTAACTCTGTACTCTCTACCTACCCTGCAAGGGATCTCGCGTGATATAGATAGGTAGATTTGTTATAACAACAAAAAATAATAAGAAAATTATATTCACGCCACCAATTTTTTTATGTCCACAAAAAACAATCACCCCATTTTACTATTTACAAAAATATGAATATTCCATGTTATTTTTTTTTCTAATTCGCAAACATTGCCGTTCTGTTCCATACAATATTAAAACACCATTTTCAACGTGTCACTGTAGAGAATTAAAACGTATAAACTAAAATTTTATTACAATCACTCGAACAAACTGCAAACTAGATTGCCTTTTTATTCCCCTGAGTCGCGTGCGTTGTCAAATATTTACGCCACTTGCTCGTATTTGACAAGGGGTAAACAATTTTACGCCATCGCACAAAATAAATGTTTATCGTACAACAATAACTACAAATATATCGAAAAAAATAATCTACTGTTTTGTAGATCACTTCCGCGATAGATAAGTCGCTTGTGATGAAAATGGGAATGGAATCTGATAAAAGAAAATAAGTATTAATGAATACACAAAATCTACAACTTTATTTTCTCTTGCTTATTTTTTTATATTATACTAGTTTTTACCCGCGACTTCGCCCGCGTTGAATATAGACAGAACCCTAAAATTTTTCCGGGATAAAAAGTATCCTTTGTGTTAATCCAGGTAATAAAATATCTGTGTGTCAAATTTTATTCAAATCCGTTTAGCTGTATTTGCGTGGCTGAGTAACAAACATCCAAAGATACAGACTTTTACGCTTATAATATTAAGCAGGACTAGTTGTACGCGCAAGAGACAAGAAACAAGATGGGCAGATGTGGTCAAGAAAGACCTGTGTATCTGCAATGCCTCCGAACACGACAAGTCCGACAGAGCGAAGTGGAAGAAGAAAATTAAGAAGGCAGACCCCACCTTTAGATGGGAATAATAATTGTCAAGGAGAGAGAGAGAGAGACAGCTGTACGCGCAACGGTCGTGTTATTTGCAGGCGTGTATTTCAGACCTTCAACCTTTTTTTGAGACAAAAAGTATCCTGTGAACTGCCTCGTTGGTCTGGTGGCAAAGCACATCGCTTTGTGATCACGAGGTCCTGGGTTCAAATCCTAGGTCGGACAAATGTAGTTTTCCTAACGAAAAATTCCCAGTATGAGTCCGGAGTCTGGAATTGTGCCCGGTATATGACAATAGGCTCGCCCCCTATTACATGGGACCTAACATCGTCGGCGAAACGTGGGTGTACTCAGTACACCTCAGCCACCCCCTCTGGGGAATATAGGCGTGACGGTGTGTAAAAAGTATCCTGTGTCTTTCCGTTGGATAAAATCTATATTTTAATTGCCAAATTCGATATAATGGCCGGTTACAATATTCAACTCACGGATAGATTGGCTTACTGTCAGTAGAATTTGACAGATTTTCCATACAAAATATGTCAAAATTCTATCCGTAGTAGGCAAATCTATCCGTGTGTTAAATATTTAAACCAGCCGTAAATCTGTTTAGCGGTTTGGGCGAGTAAAGGTAACAGTAATATCACTCTTTAAACATTTCTAAGTGCTTTCAATTTTTTTTTTTGGTTGTACAGCGCCTTTATTCATTATGAACGTGACACGTTACGATAACGTCGTAAAATGATCAGATAATATTCTGTATACCACTGAAGTACCTCTTCACAATCATCTAACTTATGGTAACGTACTGCATTCCGTGTTTATTTGGTCATAACGAATAAGGTCTACGGTAAAATTCTCAATTAGTTCATCATCATCATCCGAGGGTTCTAATCAGGGCAGAGATCCTGGGTTCAAATCCTAGGTCGGACAAATATGGTTTTCGGAGTCTGGAATTTGTGCCCGGTATATGGCAAGAGCAAGAGTAAGAGCAGTGATAGCCTAGTGGTTAGACCCTTGGACTTCAAAGTCAGAGGTCTCGGGTTTAAACCCAGGCACGCACCTCTGTCTTTTCGAAAGCATGTGCGTATTAAAAATTAAAGATTACTTGCTTTAACGGTGAAGTAAAACATCGTAAGGAAACCTGCATGCCTAAGAGTTCCTCAAAGGTGTGTGAAGTTCGCCAACCCGCACTGGACGAGCGTGGTCCATGGCCTAAACCTTCTCAGATTGAGAGGAGGCCAGTGCCTAACGGTGGGACAGTTAACAGGGCTAATATTATTATTATTATTATTATATGGCAATAGGCTCGCCCCCCTATTACGTGGAACTTAACATCGTCGGCGAAAAGTGGGTGTACTCCTCTACCACCTCCGCTTAAATAATATAGGCGTGAAGGTGTGTTATCGTCAGCCGTTCCCCTAAAAATCACCACAACCGGCTCTGTGCTACATGCATCCAGTTTTAACCTACGACTGTCCAAACAATTAGACCTTGTAACTTATTTAAAATCTCGTCATTTCAATATTAATAGTAGGTATGAAAAACAAGGAACCATCTACACTCTACAGTCCCACAAGGATCTTTTGGCCCGTGGCCATAATCGAAACTAACGCTGTCATCCATTGAAATGTAACTTCATAACAGTCGAACACTCCGATCTAGGTCTCGAACCTATTCGCGCCTTTATTAAAAAGGCGTCAACACGTCACTTCGCGAACGCATCCTCCCATGCGAATCCGTTAATCGTAGCCACCGCCGACTACGACCTCCCTCGCGACCCCTGCCGCTACCGCCGGCCGAGACATGTTCTCACCGACCCCCCCGATGCTTTGTCATCCCTTCTTTCCGCTCAGAATACGAGCGACAACGAAGTAGTCGCAGACGTAGTAGTAGATCCCCTCCCATTGCCGGCGGTTGACCGGTGCGCTTAATAGTGCACCCGTCCCCCTACAGCGACTGTCCCAACCGAGGGCGCCTCGAAGAGGCGCCCTCGGTTGGTATGTCGCCTCTTGCCCTTCTGGCTGGCTGGAGCGTAGTGGTTGCACGCTCGCCTTTAAAATCCGGTGAAGCTGTAGAGGCCTCGCGGCCAACAGCGTAGGTCATTCACACACACACACACACACAACAGTCGAAATTTTGCCGTTTGCTATGAAATTTACCCTAGTTTTTTTAATAAGTAACCGTAAGGTCCAACCGCTGGAATATCTCCTTGGAAATAGAAAACAAAAATTAAATGGTAACCCTCATTTCACAACAACCCTGCTCCCCTGACAATGTCATCTACGCCTCAAAAGATTCTTGTCGCACTGTAGCTTTACATGTTGGAGATGTGAAAATTCTTTCCACGGTACAAATGCTGTACAGCTGTCACAACATTCCATAAATGTAAAAGCAAAAAGTTCTCAGCATTACTCAAAACAGCAAAACATTCTCGGTGTTAAGAGGTGCTCGACAACCCTCCCATCTTTAATAGAGGGATCGTTACTACAAGGCACAGACCAGCTTAAATCAATAGACTGTTAATAGCTATTAAAAATCATAACTCGCAAATCTTGTATAGTGCATAAATAGTGCCGCTTCGTAGCCTGGAAACTTGTAGGAATCAGCCAGTGAAACCAAGAAACCTTAATGACGTCTTTAAAAACCACGAAAAATGATCATGTACTTTTTTATATTCTACAAGGTATGTATTGTAAGAATATAAAAGTAGATTAAACGATTCATTAGGATGTACATATCTGACGAGTTGGGGCGATGACGTGACGTAGGTAATATAAGGTAAGTTTGTAATGTACTGAACTATTTAGAGGACGATACACAGCTATATAGGACGGCAACCGTCACGTCGTTGCCGTGTCCCGTCGCATCCGACGCAGTTGGAAACGAAGCACGGCGAGAACGAGATGCCGATATGGGTGCGAGCTGGCTGCTAACGTTGTTTAGTGGGCAGTGCGATGCCGACGGTACGGTCGTGTCCACAGTGTGACGTACGCACCGCGCCGCTGTCCGCCAGCGTTGCGCTGGCATCCCGCTCCGTTGGCTATATTTCGAAAGCTTTGCACATTATGTCTCTTCACTTATACTGGTCTCTGCCACAAGGTATGTAAAAGAGTACTCCACGCACCACGTACAAATACTGCGTGCCCTAGTTTTATTCACACAATTGTGAAAACCTCGCGATAAAGTAGTTCAGTGGGTTCAAGCGTCAGCTAACGATACCGGATATGGAACCTTTTTTATTCAATTGCAGGAGTTATGTATGGGTCGAGGGCTTTTGGTATCTAGTCATAGTTTAAGAGAAAAAGATTATACGACCATATGATTATTGTATTTTACGATTACCTCGAGAAATTATTGAGCAAGTCAAAAGAATAAACGTCGGATAGATAATTACAATCATAATTATATTGAACTTTTTGCAAACAAGCTCTTGTAGTGAAAAAACGACGAAGATATCTTCCTTAAGAGTTCCTATAGCCACCGTCTGGCTCCATCTTCAGCCATCTCCATGGTACAATATTATTGATTGTCTCCTAAATTATACACGTATGCCAAATTACAGCTCAATCAGATACCCACAAGGGCTTGAAGAATGGATCACAAAATTTGAACAGAAAAGACAAACAGATAGACATCCGAATCAAGCAAATTAAATAAAAGCTTATATTAATCCAGAATTAAGCCACTAAGAAAGAGAAGAGAATTAGGTTTATTTCATTCGGCGATCGCATTATGTCACATTACACATCAGGAACTGTCCAGAAGGCCCCGTCACGTCATGCAGAATTAAAAGGATTCTAGTGCATTATTCACTCCTGCAAATCCCCATCACGTCTGCGTGCAGATATTTTATTTCACAGAAATTAACTTTAATGAACTTGGCCGTTTCAATTTGTATTTCAGAAACAGCTTTTTTATTTAAGTTTTCATTTAAAGCTAGCTTTATGAAAAAACATTTAATAGCAAAATGATGGAGCAATTCCAATGTGGGATCGTACTTAAATTAATTAAGCCTTAATTTAATTTTATTATAATTAATATCTACTTATCTTAGTATGAGAATGTTATAGTCAGATTAAGTTTACAGTTATACGGTTATACGTCATGTAATTATCATTCCAATAAAGATTTCGTAATCTACGGGTAAACATAGGTATATTTTTTTTTGGTTCGCGGGTGAAAAATCATCAAAAGATTAGTCCTCCGCAGTGAAAATTGAGATTTGCTACACTAAAATCTCCCGCGGTAGTCTTGTATAGCACATCAGAACATGTAAACGGAACGCAACGCATCGATGTCACTCTTTCGTGCTTTACTCTATTGGGTTTGTAAACTTCGCCAACTTAGATTTGTAATCGCTTTACTAACGGGTGCACATTCATTGTTTCTCGGTGTGCATTTCACTGGCGATGTTTAGGGGCCACTTATACCACCATCCTCCTAAGAATCGCTCTACCAACGTGACGCTAGGAGCCTGAGACCCCAGACGTCTACGACTTCTGCAGAGGTAAGGTACCTACGAGAAGAATACATAGTATATTTCACATTTATCTGAAATATCCAAACAGTATAAATTAATCACTTAATTTCAATAACCGCTTAATGAACATCAAATTCCCGTTAGATTCACAATGAATGCATACAAACTTTTGAGCTTGATTGTACATTCATAACCTTTGATGCAGTACAAATGCGAATACATTAAGCAGAATACATCAAAAATTGGTGTCTCATTTTAATTTGAACTATGACACGCTAGTAATAAATTTCAGTTTTCAATAGAATAGTTTAATAATATATGTCATTGCATATTTACGCGGAAATAACGTTGTTTCAATGTGACAACCTATTGTGCGACAATACAATAGTACTCTGAATAATAATGGATATCAATTATTTTAATTTGTGCAAACACTCTGTTAAGGACTATTAAAATCGACTGGATGAATGTTAAAACATCTATTAAATTCACATTCAAAATACATTGTTGAGGGCATTATAAAAGGATTCACAATATTATAAGAAGATTGATTTAAACATAATTTTAATTAATAACTACGACAAAAGACCATTTAAGAAATAAAAAATTGTGTTGTCCTTATTTTGCGACATTTAAAAATGAGACGTTATAATGTTATGTATCGGTATACCAACACAACAAACGGTGTAGCATGCAGCATCTGAAATGGTGTGAACATAAGTATAAGTAATTTTATAATGTTGTATAAGTAATTGCGCCAACAACAGAGCAAAAAGCGCACCATATTGAAAGTTATTTCATAGTGAGGTTAAAACCAATTCAAATATTCGATAGACGTGACACAAAACCAATTTGCAGGCGAAACCGATCTCGGATGGTGAACTGTCACTATTATCAATAGCGGGAAACACTGTGTACCGGAATTACGCCAAGATCCACCAAGCTGGAGATGGGTGGAGAGGACAGATGAAGTAGGGAGGATGTTTCCAAGGAAGTAGAGAGAAGATATCAGCTGGGCAAATCGGTGCCGAGAATACATGTCTACTAGCTAAAGCGACGCGGGTATGGTAGTTGGTTATAGCAGTGTGAAGATGTGTGCTGGCTAAATCAGGGCGGAGATATTTGCTGATTATAGGTAAGGGGAGATGTGTACTAGCTTAATCGGAGAAGTATGCTGACTAAAGCCGGACAGTGACCGCTTCAGCCAGGACCTACCTGGCTGAAGCGGTGCGGAGATGTGCCCTGGGTATAGTGAAGTGAGGTGTAGCAGGGAGGATGTTTCCAATGAAGTTGAGAGAAGATATCAGGTGAACAAATCGATGCAGAGAATATATATAGAATATAGATGTTTACTGGCTAAAGCGATGCGGATATGTTAGTTGCTTACAGCGGAGCGAAAATGTGTGTTAGCGGCGCTAAGTCGTGTGTGTGATGTGTGACGTGCTGATTAGAAAGGGTATATGTGTGCTAGCTTAAGCGGTGTCGAGAAGAATGCTAGCTAAAGCCGTACAAAGACGTGTAAGGACGTGGCTAAAGCGGTACGGAGATGTGCGCTGGTTACAGTAGTGCGAAAATGTGTACTAGCTTAAGCAGTGTGGAGATGTGTGCTTGTTATAGCGGTGCGGCGATGTGTGCTCGCTAAAGTGGGGCGGAATGTTTGCTGGTGACAGCAGTGCGAAGATGTGTGCTAGCTAATTCAGTTCGAAGACGAGTGTGAAGTGAACAGATGTACGCTGGATAGTGTGGAGTTGAATTGTGCTCCACATCGCTGACATATTCTTCATTGTGTTTAGGCCAAAGCAAATTTTGATATTTCCCCGTCCTATCTTCTTTAACTGTATCAACTGAAGTAAATTGGAGAGGAGATGGTTGTATAAAACACCATATCGGTTTATAATATAACTCTCCTCTCTCTGTCCATATCAATTTTTAATTAATGCTGTGCCTCAAGGCTTACTCCAATATGGTTGAGGGGAGTGAAAACTGTTACAGCAGTCATACTCGTGAACAGGTGCTGCTTGTGGGGACTGGTCCATCTGGAATCCTGTAGACACTTTTTACAGAAAACATCATTAGATTCATATCTCGATCGTAAGGCATTACACTGGAGCTAGAAGGTAAACAATTTCACTGTATCCACACAATATAATGTATATATATAATAATAATAATATCAGCCTATACTGCCCACTGCTGGACAAAGGCCTTCTGTCACAAATCGAAGTGAGAGAGATTAGGTCATACTCCACCACGCGGACCCAGTGCGGATTGGTGGAGACAGGTTTGTGGCCACCTGCTGTTGGAACTTATCAAGCCGCCTTTAAGGCTTCCAACTCGGCTTAACGACTACCACATTAAGTGGTAGCCAGGACCAACGGCTTAACGTGCCTTCCGAAGCACGGAGACGCTCGAATATGAAAATGCCACAAACGGTCACCCATCTCGGGCCAACCAAGTCGAACGCTGCTTAACCTTGGTTATCGGTAAGAACACCGCGGTCGCACAGCGCTACGAGCGCCTCTATATATAAAATATAATGTAAAAAAAAGAAAAGACAAAAGAGAAAGAAAAGTAAATAAAATATACAAGCCCGCTGAGTTGCTTTGCCGAATCTTTTTAGTGGAGGCGGCATGCCGATCCGATTGTTAAGTTAAATTAGTAGTCAAATTAGATTTAAAAAAAAAATGTTAACTGACTATTTGTAAGCGCCCCCGCAGGGCTTATACAAAATAAATTATTTGAGTTTGAGATTTTGAGTCACGGTCTAAGAAAATGCAGGTATTTAGACCAGTGAATGTATTGTGTTGCTGTTGTTACTTGAATCATTGATACGATTAGGTCTGTTCTTGATACATTAGATTCCTGATGTATCTATTATTTTATAGGTACCTATATGTACACGAGTACCATGTTACAGGTGAATACTAACAAATAGATAGAAATAAAATAACATGTTCTTTTGCGAAAATCTAAGATGTTGCAAATACATTATCAATTCTTGTACAACTCGATTTTTATCAGGCTCTATTTTTAGTTATTTTGAATATGTTATTATAAGGCAAATCTATCGAATTTAATTAAAACTGGACTCAAAAAAATTACTAAGGAAAACAGACCAATTTTTGTAATAAAAGATTTGGTGATCATATCTTCTTTCAAAGTAAGTTTAAACCCAAAAATTATTTAAAATCAAATTTAAAACTCTTAAATGAAGCACTTTTAGACATGCTTCAATTAAAAATGATTATTGCTTATGTAGTAGAGTCTCCGTAACTAGCGAGCGTGTATGAGACGAACTATGAGAGTGGAGGAAGCCAGAGAGGTATGTAAGGAAAGAACCTGTTGGAACTCTGTACTTTCTGCCTACCCCGCAAGAGATCTGACATGATGATATAGATAGATAGATAGTAGGTAATTCGGTATATAAAACAATTCGTAATATAACTGTAAAGAATGTCTTAATTATATCAGGGAATGTATTAATTAGTTTTTATTGACGACGATCACTAAATATATAGGAATTAAATAAATATAGCGAAACGTACCTCTAACGCTCGTGTTCTCCCAAGATATACAAAGTACACACGTGTTTCGTCAAAATATTTTTGGTAAAGGGGAGAACTTGTAGCTTTTTTTATACATACAGATGTGACTATGGGTAAACAAATTTATCCGTTGTCACACTGGTGTGCCGACTTACGGCCGGTTCCTATATTCAACTCATGAATAGATTTGCCTACTACGAATAGAATTTTGACATATTTTGTATGGAAAATCTGTCAAAATTCTACTAACAGTAAGCAAATCTATCCTTGAGTTGAATATAGGAACCGGCCATTAGAGTGACTTAGCCCGACATTTTATGCGACACATGTCGCGGAGCATTTATCCCCTAATGAATCCGAAGCTTTATATATTAAGTAGGTAATAAATGCAGTAATTTGTGATCCTTATTTACACCATGCGTCATTATTTCAGTGACGTATCCAACTTTATTATGTGTGGTTCAGGTTAATTTTTTATAACCGTCACTAAACCCATCTAAATTAATTCAGCTACACTTAAGTCAGTACTTCACCGGCAGTTCTAAAGTACGCTAGGTTACTGGTTCATTCGAACACAGGCTGCGTATTTCCTTCACAGCCCTCTTCTTTCATAATAACTCATGCGGTAACACCGAGGGGAAATATAAAAATGGAACGGTGGTAAAAAAATATATTTTAGATTATAGTTATCTGCGTTGCAGGTCGTTTAAAATATTTAGTATAATATTATATTACTTTACAGTAATATTTTATCCACATAATCATATTTATTATGACATATTGCAAGCAAAAAGGAAACATTTTAGGACTTGGAGTTTGGAGGATTAGAGTCATCTCTTTTTTTTCTATTTATGAAACCTGGGATGTGAGCGAGATATTATGAAAGGTATGAAAATAATTTGTGATCATTACACGATTGTCCTACTTGTACTCCACTGACAGGCCCACCGGTAGAAAAAATATTATTGCTATACTGTGTCTGCATTTTTTTTGGTGAGGTAACGGAATGACCTACGCTATTGGCCGCGGGGCCTTGACAGCTGTACCGGATAAGAGGGCGAGCGTGCAACCACTCCGCTCGAACCAAAAGGGCAAGGGCGCCTAGCTCAAGGGCGCCTCAAGGAGGAACGGCCTCGGTTTGGGCAGTCGCTATGGGGGAGGGCGTATACTAGGTGTCTCGCCGTGGTGCTCTGCATCGCCCGGTGGACCAGGGATTCTTCGACCTCAACGGCGAGGTCTGTGTATGACCCTGTATGCAGTATCTGTATCCGAAAGAGGGATAATAAGAGCATCGGGAGGGTTGGAGAGAACGTGGACGGTGGTAGCGACTGATTCCTTTGGCATTGCATTGCAAGAATTTGGTAGTTCCAGAGATGAGTGCGTTCAAACAAAAAACAAACAAACTCTTTAGCTTTATTATATTAGTTTAGATTTCAAGTCAAGAGTATTCGTTTCAGGCCAATGTGTTTAAGACCAACTATGACAGTGGAGTAGAGTAGAGTAAGGAACGAACCTGTAGAGCTCTATACTCTGTGCTCGATTTGGCGTATTGAAATAAGTAGATAGTAAGATAATTACATTAACAGTTAAGTGAAAATATCTATATACATATAATAAAGCCATTGAATAGGAAATATAATTTTAATTTTGCGATATATGATAGTGATGATAAATCTACTTCCGTAATATAACACCGTCACGCCTATATTCCCCAGAGGGGGTGACAGAGGTGTACTGAGTACACCCACGTTTTGCCGACGATGTTAGGTCCCATGTAATAGGGGGCGAGCCTATTGCCATATACCGAGCACTCTCCAGACTCCGGACTCATACTGGGATTTTTTTTTTCGTTAGAGAAACTATATTTCTCCGACGTAGGATTTGAATTCAGGACCTCGTGATCACAAAGCGATGCGCTTTGCCACCAGATCAACGAGGCAGTCTGCGCTTTGCCACCAGACCAACGAGGCCAGTCAATACTTCCGTAATATTATTTAATATACTGCTTAAATCACTCTACGATGCTAGGAATTTTACAGCAAAATTTATTTATCAAGTATCCTTAAACTGACAATTCAAAATGATAAACCTTGTTAATTTTTGTAATGAAAAGTACAATGCTGAAATAGTATAATATTTGTTTTATTTATATTTAGTGGTTGCTTTTTCAATCAACAAACCATAGGCTGGTATACTGCCTACCTGGAATACTGGTACACCAGGCATCATTTAAAAAACTAATATTAGCCCTGTTAAGAAACTGTCCCACTGTTGGGCACGGGCCTCCTCTCAAACTGAGAGGGTTTAGGCCATAGTCCACCACGCTGGCCTAGTGCGGGTTGGCGAACTTCACACACCTTCAAGAAACTCTTAGGCATGCAGGTTTCCTCACGATGGCATCATTTATTTTATGCAAAATATCCAATCCTCAAAACGTTCAACTCTAATTTGGAATGTTCCTGGGATTTTTTAGAACGAATACGTGACAACACGCTTTCTCGACAGCGTAACGATAACGTCAAATCATTTGTGCGTAGCTCTCTCTACCTGTTATTATTATTCGCACCGTGTGTCAACGGTCTAAATAAGCTAATATAGTACTGTATGCTTATTAGTTATACAGTTGTCTGGAAAAAAATTATAAATGCCTGGTACACACTATTTTCAACAATAAGCCTGCCAATTTGTGTGTATACAATGAAATTTATCTATCTACTTTTACAAATGTATGTGCCATGAATAAGCTATGTACTATTAATGCGAAAGAATATTATCCTAATATTATTTTTATATCCCTGATCTATAACTAAATAATAGACGTTTTATAGACTACACTTATTATACTAGTGGTAAGGCACACATAAGGTCGTGACGAACATTTGGAAAATGATATTTTTTTATTGGTGTGTGATCTTAGTTCTTTTAATCTTCAATCTATTTCAGTAAGTACGAATTATAGAACTGTAACTGTTTTATCGAAGTGGATAGTAGTGACTTAATTAATTTATGTAGAGCCAATAGTTTTAGATAGAGTCTTAGGTTAAGGATAAATATTACGTAATTATACACACCGTCACGCCTATATTCCCCAAGCGGGGGTGGCAGAGATGTACTGAGTACACCCACTTTTCCCCGACGATGTTAGGTCCCATGTAATAGGAGGCGAGCCTATTGGCATATATCGGGCACAATTTCAGACTCCGGACTCATACTGGGAATTTTTCGTTGGAAAAACTACATTTGTCCGACCTAGGATTTGAACCCAGGACCTCGTGATCACAAAGCGATGCGTTTTGCCACAAGACCAACGAGTCAGTCGTAATATTACGTAATTATATTTTTTCTTTGAAAAACATTGACTGGCATTATGAATTGAGTTCGTGTTTTATGGATACGTTTACAAAATTCTCAGATCAAAACAAAGATTTGCGGTCACATATACATTAGTTCCGTTTGGAGATTGACGGCTTATATAGTAAGTGGAGTGGTTTATACCAGTGGCTTACAACCAGGTTGTGGTCAAATCTGCATTGTTACGCAAATCCCTTTACACACGATGGTACGATGACAGCTTAATACTTTCTTTAAGAAAACACTTCTATTCTTACGGAGACAACGGTGATTAAATGAGACTTCATTTTATCAAATCGTTAAAGGCCATTTTAGTTAAAGGCCAATCCTCAAAGATTTCTGACTTGGGTATAGACAAAAACGACGGTTTCACTTATATACGAGTATCTCTAGAGTCCTAAAACGTGGAAGAACAGTTCGAGTAGTAATTTAAAAAGTTGTTATATTGAAAAAACAGTATGATATTGTTACAATCTCGCTTTATAACATACGAGTATTAATATATCTGATTATTCCAGAGCTTGGAAGTGTCCCCAGAGAGGCATGAACTGGAATATGTGGATACCCCAAGTATCTCCGCTACATGTCCGTGACCTTCAGGAAGCGAGGACGGAACAGCCCATAATACGTCAATTTGGAGCTCGACACTTATGTTGGAGTAGGGAATAATCTTACGGTATGGACGATTACCATATTCATTGAAAACTAGTTAAACGAAACATACAAACTGTCACATTTATAATATTAGTAGGAGAGGATAACATTTTTCGCCCTTATTTTGGGTTAATTTTTTTTTTGTATGTTATCTCAAATATCCTCTTACAGTATCAGTGTACACCGTTACGCCTATATTCCCCAAATGGGGATGGCAGAAGTGTACATATTGTGTACACTCACATTTCGCCGAAAATGATAGGTCCCTTGTTAATGAGAGCGAACCTATTGTCTTTATACTGAGCACATTCCAGACTCCGAGCTGATATTGGGAATATTATGACAGAAAAACTGCGATTTCTTCGACCTAGGATTTAAACACGCATTATTCACCACTAGACCAATGAGACAGTTAAGTATCAGTCTACTAAATTTTAAAACCAGCCTGTATAGACAGTACAGGCTGACATTAAATTTTTTTTATTGCTGGACATAGACCTTCTCCCAATAATCAAGGTGATCAAGGAATGAGTTATACTCCACCACGCGGACCCAGTGCGGATTGGTGGAGGCAGGTTTGTGGCCGCCTGATTTGGAACTAATCAAACTGGCCTTAAGGCTCCCAAATTACCATGTTTTTCGAAGCCCTTATGTAAATGGATTTATTCATCAACTTACCTTATAAATATTTATGAATAATATATATGTTTTTTTAATATTTTTGAGACATCTACATTTTCAAACATGAAATCCACAAACACGAACACCCAAACCAAAAAAAGAAACATTTGTGGTCACACAAAATTTGTTCTGCGCGGGAATCAAACCCGGGACTACTCGATCCAGTGGGCAGATCAAACTCTTAACCACTTGCCCAAGCTATCCGTCATTCAAGCTTAATAATATTGTCTTTACTTTTTTCATATTAAAATGGCGCTCTATGAGTTTCTCAGCGGTCATTACGTACTTACACCGATAAATGGCGACTACAAGTTGTGTGACTTTTTGTATAAAGAGCCGTTCTTCGGACAAATGTATGCCAAGCAGTTGCCTGGCCATTGGACGTGCCCGTTTCTAGCAGTACGTTAGCATATACAATACTTTGATTAACGAAAAAAGTCGTTAAAGATGGAGGCATTTGTCCCATCTGCATTCAATAAAATTTTCGCTTAAGACTTTGATGACCATAATAAATGCTAGGATAATATCGCTAAATTTAAAAATGAAGGTGCCAAAGTTATAACACATTGGCTAGTCTTTGCGAAGTAAGTCTACCAAAATGTCTTATTTGATAACCCATTTACTCAGTTCTGTCAATGTCCTCTTTCGGTGTAGACACAGTTGATATTTTTCATTTTTAATTTTACCTACTGTTATTTCTAAAGCAACTAGTTTCTGCCCGCGACTTCGCCCGCGTTGACTTTAGATAGGAACTTTACATTTTTAACAGACTTCATAAAAAGTAGGTTCTCAATTCAATTGAAAATATTTTTTTTTATGTTACCTCATAAACCTTTTATTTTTGAACCGATTTGGAAAATTCTTTTTTTTTTGTTTGTGAGGGTATACTATTTGTTTGGTCATAGTAAAATTTGATGAAGGAATACTAAGGTTGGAAAAATCGGGGATGAAATTTATATGAGCTCGAATTTTGCTGTGTAGATTGTAGTATTATGGATATTATCTTTATCCTGTACTTACTTTACTATAGAACTAAGCAGAACAATCTAATATAGGTACATAAATGAGAGTTAATTCACTCATCACTCAAAATTGTAAAATAAATAACATTTAAAAAAGGGAATCCGACTTCAAAACTAAAAAGCATAAAATAAATATTTGAAGTCTGTGGTAAGTAACCGACTGCACCAACTTCAAATATTTATTTTTTGCTCTTTAGTTTTCAAGTCGATTTCCCTTTTTTAAAAAAAGGTTTATTTTTCGGAATAAGAAGAATCCTATATGTTAATCCAGGTAATAAACTATCCGTGTGCTATACATATAATTTCATCCAAATCCGTTCTGTCGTTTTTGCGTTATTGAGTAACAAACATCCAAATATACAAACTTTTACACTTATAATATTAATTGGATATTGTTTATTTCAATAACTTATCTAAGTATTATTCTAAGAGTAGTATTCAAATACTGCTAAAACAGGACATTCTTTCTCTGCTTCTTTCCAGGGACAATATAATTTTACCAACTTAGTGGTAAAATTATTGAACGGAGAATGCGCGAGAAGTCCGATGGAGTGTTGTGTAAGGCACAGGGAGGTTTCAGGTCTGGAAGAGGATGTTCGGATCAAGTTTTCTCCCTCCGCAACATCGTATAAAAGCATCTGGCAGTAGGCCGGAAGGTTTTCTGCGGTTTTGTGGACCTGGAGAAGGCGTTTGATAGAGTCGTGCGAAAGAGACTTTGGGACATTTTGCCAGAGTATGGTATAAACGGCACCCTGTTGCGAGCCGTCCAGTCCACCTACGTGGACAGCAAGGCATGCGTACGGGTGGGTGGTAACATGTCACCTTGGTTTGACGTTAAAATCGGCGTCAAGCAGGGTTGCGTGTTGTCCGCTAGACTGTTTATAGTGTATCTGGATAAAAGTCTTCAAAGACTGTATGCGATGACTGAAGGGGTAAAAATGGGTGATCTAGTGATAAACCACCTATTGTATGCAGATGACGCGGTTTTGATAGCGCCAACAGCCACTGATCTGCAAACACTAGTCACAGTTATGAGAGACGACTGCATGAACAATGGCTTACATTTGAATGTGAAGAAAACCAAAATTATGGTTTTTGAACGGGAAGAAACCAGAACGAATGCAAGGATTGTGGTTGGTAACGATGTGCTGGAGCAAGTGAATGAGTTTGTATATCTTGGATGCGCCTTCAGTAAGGATGGGAAATACACCGCTGATATAGAGAGAAGAGTGAATGCAGGTAATAGAGTGAATGGTGCGATGGGAAGGCTACTTGGGAGCCGGCACTTAAGCCAAAAGGTGCAGCTGGCCATGCATAACGGAGTGCTTGTCCCAACGCTGTTATATGGCAGTGAGAGTTGGGTATGTAAGAAGGAGAACGAAAGCAGGATAAATGCGGTCGAAATGCGATCTCTGCGGAAGATGTGCGGAGTCACGCTGACCGACCGTATTCGCAACAGCGTAGTAAGAAAGCGAGTAGGTATGAAAGATAGTATCGGTGTAAAGATGAGAAAGGGTATGCTCCGTTGGTTCGGGCATATAGAAAGGATGCCAGAAGAAAGAATGACAAAACAGATATACAATGCGAAAGTGGAAGGATGTAGGTGCCGGGGAAGACCTAGACTATCTTACCATGACCAAATAGACCGTGTCTTAGCTGAAGGGCAAGTCAAGAGTCTCCGTAACCGGCGAGTGTGTATGAGACGAACTATGAGAGTGGAGGAAGCCAGAGAGGTATGTAAGGAAAGAACCTGTTGTAACTCTGTACTCTCTGCCTACCCCGCGAGGGAGCTGGCGTGATGATATAGATAGATAGATAGTGATCCATTTGGAGAACTTTCCGCACAACATACCGTTCACATACTCGTCTCTGATCGTGAGGACTCGTGCTGACGTCCAAGGTGTCCTAACGTCTACCAACGAAGAGGTGTTCGACCTACCTAGATGGAAGACCTACGTAAAAGTCACACAGAAAATTCCGAAGCCCAAATCTAAACCCAAACAGATTTCTAAGAAAAACAACACAGTCTTAATATTACCTGGTATTCATTAAATAAAATTAAGAACAGAATATATAAAAAACTAGTTTCAGCCCGCAACTTCATCCGCATGATGAGTTTAGACAAGAACCTAACATTTTTTAGGAATCAAACGCATCATATGTGTTAATACAGGTAATAGACTGAGTGCCAAATTACATCCGAATCCGTTCAGCCATTTTTGCGTGATTGAGTAAAAATCATTCAAACATCTAAACATACAAATTTTCACATTTTTAATATTAGTAGGATGACGATTGTTTTTCTTTTCAATATGTTCAAAAAGTGTGTTCTGAAGGCTTAGTATAGACAGTTTGACTAACGGAGTAAGTATGATGTTATCGAGTTATTGACTTTGCAGACCATATTACTTGTCTGACTGCTTCGTTAGTCTAGTGGCAAATAACATGCATAGCGATCACGAGGTCCGCGGTTTAATTTCAAGACAGTATGACGTTAGTATGATGCCATCGAGTTGATATGGCATCCTTTTAAAATTAGATAAAATAAACTTGACACCTCGTTTTATCTCCAAGGTTACGATAACGTCTAATAGTTTATGCTTTCAGTCTAACTTAAAATTATTTTCGTTCTCTCTTCTTTCGTAAAAATATTAAGTACTAATGTTAGAAAAAAAAATGGCAGTATGAATTTAGATAAAATTTGGTAAAGGTAAATTAATTATTTCCAGCTAATACATGAGCAAGCATCTAGGTAAACATCGTAGTTAGTTAGTATTAGATGGTTTGTATGGTTAATAGTAGCTATGAAACTGGTTGAACAAAAAAAGAAACATGTTCCTACTTCCCATTCCGTTTTCAAAGCTTAAGATGCCCAACAGTTATTACCTAATTAAACTATAACTTAACAGAGATACAGTGAGTTTGAATGGCCAGCCACATCCTGCCAAGTTCGTTGAGCCAGTTGCGAACAACGTAATAAAGATTCTGAAACAAAAAACATTTTATCACAGTGATAAGTTTACAATGTCAGAGACATATGTAAATGGAAGATAGAGTATAAAAATAATTCCTATCTCGTCGGTCTAGTGGGACTTGGTACGGCTAGCGATCAAAAGGTCCTGAGTTCTAATCCTAGGACAGTGTTGTTGGAGATCTTTTATTGAGAAATGTAAGCCGCTTCGCCCAGTGAATCGAGAAGTCGCGGGTTAAATTCCCACACGAGAAAAATGGGACCCGCAAATATTTGCTTAATTCTGGATATTCGTGTATGTGTAAGACATTTTTTTATGCGCACCAGGTACACAGGAATAATTCCCAGTGTAGAGCAAGGTGTCTGAATGGTGACAATCTGAAAATTTTATAAGTTTCTGTCAAGGGTTTCTCTCTCTTTATCATGAATTTATAACCCTAAACGGATTCAGTACTATCAAATTATTGCTAAAGAAAATTAAACTCTTACTTACAGACACAACATTGAATTTTCTATGATTTAAACAACTCAAGAAACCATGATGATGTGAGCCATAGCTTGAAGCCCGGTATCACGCTTGCACCCATTACGATGCAGTACGGTGACCATAAGGTAGAACTAATACGGACTATACCTATTTATGATATAGTTTAAATACACTGTAAACCATTTATCACCAATTCAAAACGAACAAAGTTCTCAATTCGTCTGTATATATAGGATGGATTAAGATGGAACAGTAAGGGCCTCAACCGTTGTAGATACAGAAAAACGGCTCTAGGAGGCTATGCTTAATTTTGCGATATTTGGAGATGAATTTACGGATTCTGATAAAAATGTACAGTCAGTAAGAAACAAACCTTGACTACTACTCATTTAAGATGTGGCATATGCGTGGAAAGAAAGAATTACGGCAATAAACAGTGCCCGAGAATTATACGTTATTTATATGTCAACAAGTCCATAATCATACCAATGTTTGGTCAACCTACTTAAAAAGAGACGTAGGGCTCTAAATGAGTATCCTTGTGTGCTCAATCTATTGTAATATATCCATGCGCATTCGTAAGCCATCAATCGTAATAGATCGTTTAATTTCGGTGCTTGCCCATCAATCGTAATAGATGGGCCGAAGTTTTGCCGAAGATGGGCCGAACTTCGGCCCATTTTGGCCGAAACCAAAGTTTGTGCCGGAGATGGTATTTTTGGCCGAAGGTGCCGAAGCCAAATGTTTGGTAGGACACTACAAATTCAATAAAAGCTCATAATAATTCAGAATTAAATCACCAAGTACCGGAGGGAATTAGGTTAATTGCATTCGGGGATCGCATTATGTCACATATCAGGAACTGTCCAGAAGGCCCCGTCACGTCATGCATAATTAAAAGGATTCTAGTGCATTATTCACTCCTGCAAATCCTCATCAGCTAGCAGCTGTGGAGATATGTTATTCCACAGAAATTGACTTTAATGAACTTGGCCGTGTTTCAATTTGCATTTCAGTAAGAACTTTTTTATTTAGTTTTCACTTAAAGCTAGCTTTATGAAATATATATTTAATAGCAAAGTGATGGAGCAATTCCAATGTGGAATCGTACTTTAATCTACTTATTTTAGTGTGAGATGTGTTCACGAATATTATAATCAGATTAACTTTACAGTTATACGGTTATACGTCATGGTATTATCATTCCAATAAAGGTACGACCAAACCAACGCGTTCAGCCGCAGCCGCGGTGGCGTGCATGCTGGCGATCAGCTCCTGCAGTAATATATGTTTGGAAATGTTCACACCAACGCGTCTTGCATCCTGCACGCGCTCTCTAGGCGGCGTCTGTACGCGCAATCATAGGGAGATACTGATCGCCACAGTGATCGCCGCTGGGGGCGCCACCGCTGTCGCGGCTGACCGCGTTGGTTTAGCTGTACCTTACAAGTAGTCTGAAATGATGAGGGGTCTGGTGGTTGACAGCATAAGTCGCTCTGCCCACTGGATTGAGTAATGATGAGTATCGATTCCCGCACGGCGCAAAGCTTTGTGTAACTCACATATGTTTGATTCTGTCTGGGTGATTGTCTATGAGAATTACATGTTTGGAAACGCACCCATGACACATGAATAATTCCTAGTCTGGAGCCCGTATAATTGTATATTTATCTATTTTTATCATAAAGCTAGATCCTTTGTGGGGTAGGCAGACACTATAGTTCAATTTTTAAAAAATAATATAGATGGTATCTAGCAAAAGTGTGTGCATATTATGTATCAAATTAATTAAAATGTTCGAAATTAATTTGCGTCGTCCTCTACAAAGTGTTTATTTATACTCAGTTTAAATAAAACTTATGTGAGTGATTGCATGAAACAGTTCATGCAATCACTCACACAATTGCCATTAAAATCGTTTTCACTATTATCCTACATAATGTTGTAACTATATCTATAATAAACGGGAGTTCCATAACATCAGCCTGGGTATAACTATCAATATATTATGTGGTCATATGTTTCTTTTTATATTCAAACTCAAACAATTTATTTAGTATAAGCCCTGCGGGGGCGCTTAAAATAATCAATTTACATTTCAGTATAATTAGTCAATTTACATTTTTTTTTAAATCTAATTTAACTACTAATCTACCATCAGATCGGAACGCGGCCTCCACTGAGAAGATCCGGCGAAGAAACTCAGCGGGCTTGTCTTTTTTATTTACTTCTCTTTCTCTTTTTTCTTTTCTTTTTTTCAATCATATTGTGTGGATACAGTGTTTAGCTTACAATTAAATCGTTTACGACCTCGCTCCAGTGTGATGCTTTACGATCGAGATATGAATCTAATAATGTTATCTGTTAAGAGCGTCTAAAGGATTCCAGATGGACCAGTCCCCACAAGCAGAACCCGTTCACGAGTATGACTGCTGGAACAGCCATCACTCCCCTTGACCATATTGGAGGGAAGGGAGTAACATGCGCCAGACAGCCACCGCAAGCAAAGACATTATAGTGAGCATGACCAAACCAGAACCCCAAAGACGGTAGCCACATTGTGTCTACAAAGAAGCAATACCCCAAGCTCCGCAGGCGGAACACGCTACGCTTTAACTTTGCCGTAATTATAAGAGAATAATACATAGCATTACTATTAATAACATGGCACTTAACCCCCACGCGGTCTTATCTTCTATGTAATCGGAGATTTTGTAATAAGCTTCATTACACAATTTAGCATTGATTATAGTTTTAAATTTATTAATTGGTAAATCTCGAATATCGTTAGGAAGTTTGTTATAAAAGCGTATGCACTGGTCCATGAACGAATTGCTAATTCTGCGCGTGACATGTACAGCAAGATTATTTTTACTCCGAGTATTTTCAGAGCGGATATCACTCAACTTTTCATATTTGTCAACATTCTTTCTAGTGTGTAACAAACTTTTATATATGAATTAGGAAATAACGGTTGGAATGTTTATTTCCCTAAACTTATATTTTTGAGATTCTTTAGGATTTTGAAATTGTATTTATTATTTTATTTTTTTAAGGGGCTAATTTAATGCCCATCTTTTATCTAAAAGGCTTTAACAATTCTAACGAACGCCATTATTGCCTTGATGAGGACAGTTTTTATAGTTTGCGGTATTGAGACATCCTAAAAATACACAATAAAAGTAACCTCTGGTATGCTTTGTCATTAGACGCATTTCGCGTATTTATGCAATCTACGGTCAATGAAAAACCAACAAAAGATTACGAGTCCGCCACAGTGATAATTGAGATTTGCTACACTAAAATCTCCCGCGGTAGTCTTGTTTAGCACATCAGAACACGTAAACGGATAGAACGCACCGATGTCACTCTTTCGTGTTTTACTCTTTTGGGTTTGTAAACTTCGCCAACTTAGATTTGTAATCGCTTTACTAACGGGTGCACATTCATTGTTCGGCGGTGTGCATTTCACTGGCGATGTTTACGGCGATAGGAGCCACTTTCACCATCATCCTTCTAGGAATCGCTCTATCCACGTGACGCTAGGGGCCCGACACCTCAGACGTCTACGACTTCTGCATACGTAAGGTACCTACGAGAAGAATCTATCTATCTATCTATCTACATAATATATTTCGAATTTTTATGAAATATACAAACATTATAAATTATTTACTTAATTTCAATAACCGCTTAATGAACATCAAATTCCCGTTAGATTCACAATGAATGCATTCAAACTTGAATGAGCTTGATTGTACATTCATGAACATTGATGCAGTATAAATGAGAATACATTAGGCGGTAACGTCTAAAATTGGTGTCTCATTTTAATTTGAACACGCTAGTAATAAATTTCAGTTTTCAATAGAATAGTTTAATAATTTGATAATTGCATATTTACGCGGAAATAACGTTCTTTCAATGTGACAACCTATTATGCGACAATACAATAGTACTTTGAATAATATTGGATATCAATTATTTCAATTAGTGCAATCACTCTGTTCAGGATTATTAAAATGGACTGGGTGACTGTTAGGTAACATTAATTATTTGAATATTATAAAATTCTCATTTAAAATTTATTGTTGAGAACATAATAAAAGGATTCATAATATTATAAGAAGATTGACTTACACATCATTTTAATTAATAACTACGACAAAGGACCTTTTACGAAATCAAAATTTGTTATCCCAATTTTGGACGATGTTTAAAAATTAGACATTATATTAACGCAACAAATACAAAATATGAAACGGTGTGAACATAACGGTGGTAATTACCAAAAATGTATGGCTCTATTTATTCAAAAAATACAACCAAAATATACAAATATAAAAACCCGAGGTGAAGTGCCGATAATAGAGCAAAAAAGCACACCATATTGGAAGTTATTTCATAGTAAGGTTAAAACCAATTTAAATATTCGATAGACTTGACACAAAACCAATTTGCAGGAGAAACCGATCTCGGATGGCGAACTGTCTCCCTTGTCAATAGCGGGAAATACTGTGTGCGTGTGTAAATAGATGAGCGAAGAGGACAGATGAAGTAGGGAGGATGTTTCCAAGGAAGTAGAGAGAAGATATCAGCTGGACAAATCGGTGCCGAGAATACATGTCTACTAGCTAAAGCGACGCGGGTATGGTAGTTGGTTATAGCAGTGTGAAGATGTGTGCTGGCTAAGAAATGCGAATATGTATGCCGGCTAAAGCAGGGCGAAGATGTGTGCTGGCTAAATCAGGGCGGAGATATTTGCTAATTATAGGTAAGGGGAGATGTGTACTAGCTTAATCGGAGAAGTATGCTGACTAAAGCCGGACAGTGACCGCTTCAGCCAGGACCTACCTGGCTGAAGCGGTGCGGAGATGTGCTCTGGGTATAGCGGTGCGGCGAAGTGTGCTGGCTAAAACCGGGCGGAGATGTTTGCAGATTATGGGAAAGTGGAAATGTGTTCTAAGATAATCGGTGCGGTGGAGTTGAATTGTGCTCCGCATCGTTCACGTAATATTCTTTATACCAAAGCAAATTTAGATATTCTCCTCTATTATTTCTTTAACAGTGTCCACTGTAGTAAATACGAGAGGAGATGGGTGTTTAATAACATCCTATTGGTTATTACAGCTCTCCTCTCTCTCTCTCTCTTTTTCCATCTCCGTGTTAATGAATACTGGGTCTTACAATCTTATATAACGTAGGTATTTAGACCAGTGAATGTATCTTGTTGCTGTTGGTACTTGAATTATTGGTACGATTAGGTATGTTTGGAACTTAATACATTGTATTCAAGATGTACCTATTATTAAATAGCTGTATAGCTGTGTAAATAAAACAATTTTTAGTATTTTATCGCTGTTTATTATAGATTTTTAAGTTCCCGACGTTTCGAGTACTTTGCAGCACCCATGGTCACGGGAAGGATTGAGGTGTTAGATGTCCAAAAGGCAAAGTTGTTCCGGGGTACCCTCAAACTTCTTAATTATATTTGTTGGTCCGATCTACGCAGAATGAGCTCACGGTGTCTTGAGGTCTTGCAGTGTTATGCTTGGTTTTGAATTTGATTATATTAATTACCGGATCCCAAGTCGATGGAAGCATCCAGCCATCTTCTCTATTAAAATTAGGATGTTTTTTTAATTTTAATAGCCTCGCGAATCTTCCTTGGTAGGAATCGGTGTTCTTTCACGAGGATTTGTGGTCTATCAAATGATGTAATGGTGGGTGCGTTCAAGGATATGTTCACGGATTGCAGTCTTCTTTGAGCAACGGAGTTTTAGGTCAGCTATGTATTCTTTAACCCGAGTTTTTACTAGTCTTATTGTTTGTCATATATAAGAGAGACCACATTCACAATCAAGCTTGTATACTACTGCATCTTGTGGAGGGATGTTACACTTGACCGATGGTAAAAATTGGCTAAATTTTTTCGGCGGCTTATAAAATGTTTTAATTGAAGCACGCTTCAAGATGTAGCCAATCTTGTCTGTGACTCCTCTTAAGTAAGGCAGTACAGCAGGGAGACGCTCCACTGTGGCTGGTTTCACTCGATCACTGTAACGTTGGCGTGAGACTCGAAGCTTATTGTCGTGCAGAACTGGCTTGACATGTTGAAGCTCGGCAGCTAGATGTTCCTTGTCACAGATCTATTGTGCTCTCTGAAACAAAGATTTACCCACGGTAGCTAACTGTGTTGGATGGTGGTGGGATTCAACGTTTAAGCACCTATTAGTATGGGTCTTTTTTTAATAAACCGTATGGCTTACGGTGTTGTTGGGGCTATGGATTACCGAGACATCTATGAAAGCTAGGTAATTGTTTGCCTCCAACTCCATTGTAAACTGAATTTTAGGTTTAATGGACTTAAGATGATTAAGGAATACATTAATTATGTCCAATAGTAATATTGTGAAAGTATCATCTGCGTACCGCTTGTAGAAACTTGGCTTTACAGGTGAGGTACGAAGGGCTGTCTCCTCAAAGTCTTCCATGAAGATATCGGCAACAATGGGAGATACAGGGGAGCCCATCGCCACACCATCTACTTGCTTGTAGAACTGCTCCTTCCACAGTAGGTAGCCAGATGTAAGGCAGTGTCTCAATAGTTCTGAGTATTCCGCTGGCATGTTGTTCTCCGCTAATTTCCTTTCTACAATTTCGACACAGTTTTGTACAGGTAAGCATGTGAATAGTTACTGGACATCGAAACTGACCAAAGTTTCATTGTTAGTAAGCTGCAGATTTTTCATCTCACTAACAAAATGGTATGAATCTTTAACATGTGCTCTTGTATCCTCTGAGTGGCGAGAGCACTTTCGCTACGTGCTGAGCCAATCTGTAGGTTGATGTCTCGATTTGGCTTACAATTGGACGTAGAGGAGCATTCGGTTTATGTATTTTTGGGAGCCCATACAAATGTGGTGATTTTGCGCACGAAGGTATTAGTGATTTGACGTCCAGATTCAATGTTTCGGAGTACTTCTTTATTAAATCAGTAGTTTGTTTTAATATACTGGTGGTTGGGTCCGTCTTGATCTTTTTGTATGTGTTTACATCCGATAAAAGTTATTTTATTTTGACATTGTAATCTGACGTATCCATAATCTTATTATAAGATAAGATTATTATTTATATATACACCGTCACGCCTATATTCCCCAGAGGGGGTGGCAGAGGTGTACTGCGTACACCCACGTTTCGCCGACGATGTTAGGTCCCATGTAATAGGGGGCGAGCCTATTGCCATATTCTGGGCACAATTCAAGACTCCGGACTCATATTGGAATTTTTCGTTAGAAAAACTACATTTGTCCGACCTAGGATTTGAACCCAGGACCTCGTGATCACAAAGCGATGCGCTTTGCCACCAGACCAACGAGGCAGTCAGTGCTGAATTTCCTAGTGGACTTATCATCAAAGATGTGCTGGAAAATTTGCACTGGGTCTCCACTATTACAAGAAGGCGTCACAGAGATGCCCCACTTGTGCAGTGTGCGACTCCAATTTTGATTCGGTTAATGGAGCACTACACCAGCCGCTACCACTGCCTGCGAAGGTAACATCACCATAGCCAACCTCTTGACTGTAGGAGGGGCCTACAAAAGAAGAAAGTAGTTCAATCTTGTTAATCAAATTTGGTGGTGATATTAAATTTCAGAGCAAGTGAAATCGCAAGAACTAAACCAAATTTAATACTCCTTAGTGAAGCACTTTTAGAAATGCTTCACTTAGATAATTCTCGGGATATAAAACGATTCTTAAAAACACGGTCTAAGTTCGTTGTAAAGGTAGCAAATGCCTTAATTACGTTAGAGAATGTCCTAAATAGATTTTTTATTGACGACGATCAACAAAATATAGGAATCAAATAAGGATAGCGACGTAGGTACCTCTCACACGCGTTTTTCCTAAGGTGGTAGGCAGAGGCATATCAAATATACCCTTGTTTTGCTAACCGCCAAGGTAATTGTGGGCACCACAAATCCCAGGTCCTAAAATATTTTTATACTCAGATGTGTAAGCGGAAATGGGAACCGGGATCTCGTGAATACGACGTGAATGTTATACCATTAGCTAGATAGATAGATAGATAGAGTACTCTTTATTGTACACCAGTGATATTTACAATTAATTACATACAACAAAAAAAAAATAGGTACAATTGGCGGTCTTATCGCTAAAAGCAATTTCTTCCAGACAACCAATGTATTGGAAGAAGCAACATACGGAATAGGGCAGTTATGGTGGCGTACACTATAAAACTCAATAAAACATACTGTCATCATTTTACTTACATACATATCATAGTTATAATACAACATTATATACATACATATATACACATATAATACTATGCAAATATATATCTTACACAAAATACAGAGAGTGTGCAATGAAGAGGTTATAAATGAAGAAAGTGGTGGTGAACCATCTTTTTAAAGGACGCCAACGACTGTGCACGACGGACTGTTACAGGCAATGCATTCCACAAGTGAACGGCTTGATTAGAAAAGGATTTATCGAAGTAGTTGGTAGAATGCATTGGTGTTTTCAGCCTTAACTTTGCGACTAACTTCTTGAAGTTGCGGGCCCCAAGTAAGATTTCCGTCAACATAAATCCCCAAATTTTTAACAATTTTGCTTATTGGTATGGTAATATCATCAAACTTAATTTGGGGTAATTGTGACCAATCAATCCGGGTAGTCATTCTAGAGCTACCAATAATAATAACCTGTGTCTTAGTTGGATTGACTTTGAGACAAAATTCCTTACTCCAAGTACTTATTTTGGATAGATCGTCATTAATAGTTTTAACAGCTTCCGGCAACCTGACTAATGGAGCTTGAGTGTAGATTTGCAGATCGTCAGCATAAAGGTGGTATGAAGATTGTAGTTGGTTGGGAATAGAGTTAACAGCGAAGAGTAAAGGAGAGAGAACGCCACCCTGTGGAACACCGGCATTAGTGTTGCACCAATAAGAGTAGTTTTCTTTAATGCGAACACGTTGCCGGCGCCCAAACAGGTAGTTACGAAACCAGTCAATCGCTGTTGGAGATATGTTAATAGAGCGAAGATTCCCAAGTAGAACATCAAAGTCCACAGTATTAAAAGCATTACTATAGTCAAGCAGTGCAAGTATAGTTAAATTACTATTTTCCATTAGAGAGCATAGCAAGTTTCTATGCCATCCTTGTCACACTACAAATTTACTAAATAAACATGAAAGTGACAGCACGATTACTCGCTAGCGTACATCGATATATCATAAGAAGATATACACTCCCGTTCAAAAGTTACACTAAAACACATCTCCAATGCCACGTGAGTAGTTATAGTTATGTAATAAACATCAATTAGGGCATATTGTACCTTACTCGTATCACTTAAAGTTGTATTTGCAAAGCATTGAGCAAAATGCAATAAAATTTTACGACCGAAGCTCGTAGATAGAACACGAAATGAATGGAGTCATTAATAACACAACATTAGTATAATATTTTTTATTTGTACAGAACACACAAATATATTTTTTGAACTTTGTAAAATGTGCTGTAAACAATATAGGTACCTTTACGGTCGAGTATTTATTTTAAATTATTAAAGATTCGTAGCTCCACACTAGGATTTATTTACGTGTCGTGGGAGCGTTAACAAACATAAAAATTTACAAACACGAATACCCAGACCGAAACAAAAAATTGTGGAGATTTGTCTCGTGCGGGATTCGAACCCGCGTCTATTAGACACCGTGGGCGGAGCGGCTTAAGCTCTTAACCACTGCAATAAATCGCCCATCAAATTTAAATCTAAATAGGATTTTTATTTGATATTGAAACTAATACTGGTATAATATATTTTATTTATTGGTCATTGGGCACAACACGCTATGCTTTAACATTTTGCATGCTTTAACTTTTAGCATTAGCATTAGCAATATCTATAATTTAAAAGTAAGAATCCTCAAAAAGAAATGAAAACTACACGCGAATAGCACGGATAAACGTTATCATAGTTCTAATTGACACAAAATATTTATTAATTAGGCACTCAAACCTTTATCGTGAATTAAAACTGAATAAAAATCCGTGTAGTATCTTCTAAGATCAGCGCGTTAAATGCACAGAAAAAACGCGGCTGATGGTTGACTTTATTTTGAATATTGGTATAGATTAACCAAAGATTAACATTGCCTGTAAACTTGGAACAGCCATATTTTAACATATTAAACCTTTCGCCGTTATATAAGTATCCTCCTTACAAAAGTGATTCAAACAAACCACAGTAAACGCGCTAGGTTTACAATATTCCTCCTCTCCCGTTCGTGCCAGAATAGTTCTACATTGTTCTCTTTAGATCTCATTTCGTGCAAAACTAAAATTAAACAAATCGAAACACTTAAAAAAATGTAATATATAATAAAATAAAGCAACGTTATGACGACACCATGTTTTTGTTCTAGCGACCTTGATCTAGAGATTACTGTTGTTTCACTTCCGCACTCAAGAGCGAAAGAGACAGTTGCGGATTGCATACGATGTAATAAATGAACAAAATAATTGAAAAAGCATCATTTTAACGTGAATAAAGACAACACAGCATAGAATATCATTGATCTGATCTGATACTTACTAAAAATAAAACACCCCAACCTTTTTTGTTACTTTTTTTGTATAATTTTTACAGTTTTTTATTGCACAATTCGGCATGTTCATTGTGCGGTAAACGAGCGACTAAAAGCGAAACAAGGTTAGTTTTTAGTGCCGCCCACTTTTGTCTCTCTTCAAGTGGTGCAATTTTTCGAGCCGCGTGCGTGACCTATATTTGATCGATGCTAGCGTAGTAGTTGCTATAGAAAGCCGATATATGTCCACTGCAGGACCAAAGCCTGTGAGAAAAGCCCCCTAAAATTGACGCGATGACCAGCTGCACGTAACTTTTACTTGCGACTTTCACCAGGTCATCAACCTATCATGGGGGCTTGCCTATCAACGCCTTTCAATATATGTTCGCCACTTGAAAACTTTTCAGCCTCAATAGCGATTGTTTCTGCGATCTATAATGCCCTACCCACTTCTGCGATTACGAATTCCGTGACACTACTGGGTCTGTTGCTAGTAATACGGGAACGAATTATTGCCCGGGATACAAACAGTACAATAACAATACAACCCGGGCAACAGATGAATAAAATCTACGAACACCTACAGTTGACTGTTATAATCGAACGTGTATTTTAATGTCTGCTTTGAACACCAATGACAGCACTAAATAGCGTGTAGTGTCAAGTTGCGCCGTTTAACTGGTTATTGAGCGAGAACGTTCTGGAACGCCGCCAAGCACTTAGATTGAAGTGGGAACTGTCATGTATTAACATTTATTTAAATGTTATTACGTGAATCCCGGCAGCATTTCCTGTGGTTGCCTGGTTAGCTCGTACAAGCATGGGAGCTATTTAATAGTTCTTCCATTATTTCTAGTGTTATTTATTAATTGAAATCTATATAGCCAATCGTAATACACATTTTTTTCTTTCACATATTTGGCAGGGACGGCGTACATTTTCTTTGTATTATATTATAGATTCATTAGTTCACAAATACGCTCTCCGACGCGCTGTTTCTCTCTATTGCAAATGAGAAATCTTATGTTAGTTTATTATTAAAACACGTGTAGCATTAGCAGAATATTTCCCACTAACACTGTACGTGCCATTATGGATCGAACGATGTAAGCTTGTTTTAATTAGGGTACAAATGTCCCGCATCACGTGACGCTTGTGATGTCTCGCGATGCTTGACTTGTCGACTCGACTCGTCGCGATAGATCATGTCGTGTCTGCCGACATCGCACGACTTGCCCTTGTCCTTGTTGTCGCCGCAGTGTAAACGTGTGTTGCACAACAAGATTGATAAACAATGTATAGAATCTTTCTGTCGATATGCTGCGATCGACCAAACAAATGTGGGCATAGATCATGCGATGTCGCTCGACTTAGACCGACATTTCATGCTACAAGTTTCATATACACAAATACCCAAACCGAAACAAATAATTGTGGGTCACACAAAGATTTGACCCGTGTGGGAATCGAACCCACGACTTTCGACCATCGACCCAATGGGCGCATCAGCTTAAACTCTTAAATCGTCCGTCGACGGGTTGCGGAACATTTGTCTCCTAATGAATTCGTGGCTTTATATATTATATAATAATAATAATATCAGCCTATACTCTCCCACTGCTGGGCAAAGGCCTTCTCTCACAAATCGAGGTGAGAGAGATTATGTCATACTCCACCACGCGGACCCAATGCATCAGCACTGGCCACCAATCTTGGTTGAGGCAGGGGTGTGGCCACCCGCTGTTGGAACTTATCAAGGTGCCTATAAGGCGTCCAACTCGGCTTAACGCCTACCACATTAAGTGGTAACCGGGACCAACGGCTTAACGTACCTTCCGAAGCACGGAGATGCTTCAGTATGAAAATACCACAAACAGTCACCCATCTCTAGCCGAGCGAGTGGAACGCTGCTTAACCTTGGTGATCGATAAGAACACCGCGGTCACACAGCGCTACGAGCGTCATATAAATGCAATACATTGTAATCGTTATTACTCAACTCATTCAACTTTATTAGGTTATATTTTTTTTATAAACCATCTTAATTGATTCAGCTACACTTAAGTCGGCAGTTCTAAAGTATGCTAGGTCACTGGTTCATTCAAACACAGGCTGTGCGTATTTCTTTCACAGCCCTCCTCTTTCATAATAACTCATGCGGTAACACCGAGGGGAAATATAAAAATGGAACGGCGGTAGAAAAAAAAATCATCAGATTATAGTTATCTGCATTGCAGGTCGTTAAAAATGTTTTGTATAATATTATATTTATGTATAGAAATTTTTTATGCACATAATCATACTTATTATGAAACATTGTTAGTAAAAATAAAACATTTTAGGACTTGGATCTTAGAGGAGTAGCGTCATTTCTTTTTTTCTTATTAATGAAACCTGTGATGTGTGCAAGATATAATTAAGTTATAAAAATAAATTATTATCGTTACACGATTGTCCTACTTGTATTCCTTCGTACTGCACAGGCCCACCGGTAGAAAAAAATATTATTGTTCTATTGTGTCGCATTCCTTTGGCATAGTATTGGTATTAAAATGCTCTTAGAGATAAATATTGCTTCATGTTTTAAAACATACTAATAGTTCCAGGAGTATTTTTATATTAATAGATTAACTAATGTAAATAGTACTCAGAAATTATAATAGACAAACCCATTCGTCTTTATGTACCAGAATATATAAAATGTTATTATAATTACACTAGCTGTGCCCCGTGGTTCTGCCGTTGCTTAGTCTACTTACATAATTTCGTTTTCGCTTAGGGTTCTTCCTATTTTTATTCGTTTTGCTAGGCTCCTAAGAGTCGCGTAACCTATAATCTTCCTCAAGAATTTTGCTATGAAATGCAAAAAAAAATCAAACCCCCTGGTAGTTCTAGAGATTTGCGCGATCAAGTAAACAACAAATGAACTCTTTGGCGTTATTATATTAGTATAGATTTCAAGTCAAGAATCTTTGTAACAGGCAAGTGTGTTTAAGACGAAATATGACAGCAGAGGAGACAAGAGAGGTATGTAAGAAAAGACCCTGTGGAACTCTATACTCTGTGCCAACCCCGCAAGGGCTCTGGGGTGTTGAAATAGGTAGATAGTGAGATAATTACATTTACAGTTGAGTGGAAATAAATGTTCATGTAATAAAGCCATTGAATAGCAAATATACTTTTAATTTGGCCATATATTATAGTGATGATAAATGTACTTCCGTAATATTATTTTATATACTGCTAAAATCACTCTTCGATGCTTGTAATTTTACAGCAAAATAATTTGTCAAGTCTCTTTAAACTGACAATTTAAAATGATAATCCTTGTTATTTTTTGTAATGAAACCCGTGTATTTACAAAGTGCAATACTGAAATAGTATAATATTTATGTTTTTTTTTTATATTTAGTGGTTGCTTTTTCAAACAACAAGCCTATGGCCATTATACCAAACTTCATTTGTTTTATGGAAAATATCCAATTCGCAAAATGTTCAACTCTAGTTCGGAATGTTTCTGAGATTTTATAGAACGAATAATCAGATTACTCCGATTCCGATTACTCAGATCCGAACTAAATACCCAAACAGAGGGCTTGGTATGAAAAACATGACGTAAGTGTTACGCTGTCGGATTGATATGCTATCCTTTTTACAGTGCAAATTTACTAAATACAGATGAACGTGACAACACGCTTTCTCGACAGCGTAACGATAACGTCAAATGATTTGTGCTTAACTCTCTCAACCTTTTATTATCAGTCGCACCATGTGTCATCGGTCTAATCAAAAGCAAATACAGTACTGTATGCTTATTAGTTATACTATAATGTAGGATTTCTTCTTTATGGTTGTCTGGAAAAGATTTCTAAATGCCTGTACACAGTATTTACAGTAATAAAACAGCCAATTATAACTGTGAAAATGACTGCCTCGTAGGTCTGGTGGCAAAGCGCATCGCTTTGTGATCACGAGGTCCTGGGTTCAAATACTAGGTCGGACAAATATAGTTTTTCTAACAAAAAATTCCCAGTATGAGTCCGGAGTCTGGAATTGTGCCCGGTATATGGCAATAGGCTCGCCCCCTATTACATGGGACCTAACATCGTCGGCGAAACGTGGGTGTACTCAGTACACCTTTGCCACCCCCTCTGGGGACTATAGGCGTGACGGTGTGTGTATAACTGTATCTACGTTATGTTATATTTGTTTATTCTAATTGAACCTGTGTGCAATAAAATTGATTTATCTACTAAAATATTTGCGCTATGAATTAGTTTCGCATAGTCAATGAGAGAGAATATTACCCTAATATCATGTTAATATCCCTTATCTATAACTAAATAATAGTCGTTATATATACTACACTTATTACACTACTGGTAAGCCCCACGTAAGGTCGTGACGAAAATTTGGAAAATGATATTTCTTTTATTGGTGTGTGTTCTTAGTTATTTTAGTCTTCAATCTATTTCGGTAAGTACATATAATACCAGTAACTGTAACCGCTAAAGCAAAGTGGTTTCTGTTGTCAAAAAAGCGAGAACAGAGCAGATAGTGTTTCAAAAAGTTTTTTTATTACAAAAATCAGTTTGATATTCTTAAAATCTTGCTTCATAACATCCAAGTAATAATAAATAATATAATAATATTATCTCTGTTAAGAAAATGTCCTACCGTTGGGCACGGGTCTCCTCTCAAACTGAGAGGGTTTAAGCCATAGTTCACGCTGGCCCAGTGCGGGTTGGCGAACTTCACACACCTTCAAGAAACTATTAGGCATGCAGGTTTCCTCACGATGCATTCTTTCAACGTTAAAGCAAGTGGTTATTAATTTTTAATACGCACATGTGTTCGAAAAGACAGAGGTGCGTGCCTGGGTTTGTACCCGAGACCTCTGACTTTGCAGTCCAACGGTCTAACCACTAGGCTATCACTACTATTATTGCACATACGATTAATAATATTTACAATTATTCCAGAGCTTAGAAGTGTCCCCGGAGAGGCATGAACTGGAATATTACAACCCCAAGTATCTCCGGTACATATCTGTGACCTTCAGGAAGCGAGGACGGAACAGCCCACACTACGTCAATTTGGAACTCGACTCTTATGTTGGAGTAGGGAACAATCTTACGGTATATGCAATTACCATATATATAAAACATCAGCCGTGGATTTTTTCGTATTTCTGATTCGTTATCTCAAGTATAAGTCTACTAACTTTTAAAATTAGCCTGTACTTTTTCAAGTAGTAGGAAGTAAAGGAAAGGAGAGAGAAAATGGGTTATACAGCACCACGCAGTTCCAGTGAAGAAGAGTGGAGGCAGGTTTTTGGTCGCGTGACGTTTGAATCAATATTTGGTTGTATGCCGGATGATTCGTATGCCGGTAACTTATACGGAATACCAAATACCCAGACCGAACAAAATTGTGGGTCACAAGACGGTCTCTTTCCTTTCTTTTGTGTTGTACACTTATTCCTATACTCATTTTGTTCCTATCACTAAAGGTTTGTTGGTAGACAACTCGACTTTGAGTTAACCTTGCCTTTCTACATTAATTTGCTTTGTATTTTCAATCATTTGTAACAATTTGTGTGGGTGTACAATTAAGAATTAAAGACTCAAAGAATTAAAGATTTGTTCCGCGCGGGCATCGAAACCACGTCTACTCGATCTAGTGGGCGAAGTGGATTAAATTCTTAACTACTTAATCAGGCCATCCGTCGTTCAGGCATAAAAGAGATAATAATGTTATTCCTTTTTTCAGCTTAAAATGGCGCTCTATGAGTTTCTCAGCGGCCATTACATACTTACACCTATAAAAGGCGACTACAAGTTGTGCGACTTTTTTTACAAAGAGCCGTGCTTCGGAAATATGTATGCCAAGCAATTGCCTGGTAATTGGTCGTGCCCGTTTCCAGCAGTACGTATACATATATAATACTTTGATAAACGATAAAAAGTCGTTTAAGTTAGAGGAATTTGTTCCATCTGCATTCTAGAAAAATGTTAGCTTGAGACTTTGAGGAACATAATAAATGCTAGAATAATGTAGGTGCAAAAGTTATTACACTTTGGCTAGTCTTTGCGAATTAAGTCTACCAAATTTCGTATTTGATAACTCATTTACGCAGTTTAGGGGCAATTTTCTGTGGTTCTATCAATAAATCTATATTTATAGAATTTAAAACAGGAAAACTAAATTCTCTTTCAGTGTAGACACAGTTGATATTATAATTTTACCCACTGTTATTTATAAAGCAACTAGTTTCTGCCCCTTGACTTTAGACAGGAACTTTCCATTTATAACCGACTTCTCAAAAACGAATAGGTTCCCAATTCTTTTCTTTTCTTTCTTTTTTAAAAAAAAACGTAGCCCCACACTAGGATTTATTCCTGTGTCGTGGGTGCGTTTACAAAATTGAAAATTCACATACACAAATACCCAGACCGGAACAAATAATTGTGGATCACACAAAGATTTGTCCCGTGCGGGACTCCAACCCGCGACTATTAGACGCAGTGGGCAGAGCGGCTTAAGCTCTTAACCACTGCGCTAAATCGCCCGTCAAATTGTAAATATTTTTTTTATGTTTGTAACCTCGTATCTCCTTCATTTATGAACAGATTTGGTTTTTTTTTTCATTTAAGAGGGTATTCTAACTGTTTAGTTCCATTAAAATTTGAAGAAGAACCACCCCTAAGGGTGGAAAAATAGGGGATGAAATTATTATGAAGTCGAATTTTATAGTGTAGATTGAGTTATTATGGATATTATCTTAATCCTGTGCTTACTTTACTATAGAACTAAGCAGAACAATCTAATATAGGTATATAAATATAAATAGTTAATTCACTCATCACACAAAATTGTAAAATAAATAACTTTTCAAAAAAAAGGAAACCGATGTCATAACTAAAAAGCAAAACATAAATATTTGAAGTCGGTGCCAGTCGGTCGGTGCAGTCGGTGTCCCTTTTATTTTGAAAAGTTATTTATTCCGGAATAAAAATTATCTTACATGTTAATC
Source organism: Phalera bucephala (assembly GCA_905147815.2). Taxonomy (NCBI): domain Eukaryota; kingdom Metazoa; phylum Arthropoda; class Insecta; order Lepidoptera; family Notodontidae; genus Phalera; species Phalera bucephala. The sequence continues at coordinate 20,219,336 of LR990621.1, forward strand.
CAGGTAATAAACTATCTGTGTGCTATATATATAATTTCATCCAAATCAGCCATTTTTGCGTGATTGAGTAACAAACATCCAAACATACAAACTTTTACATTTATAATATTGGTGGGATATTGTTTATTTCAATAGCTTATCTAAGTATTATCCAAAGAGTAGTATTCAAATATTGCTCCCTCTGATCGGAAAACACTGCCAAAATTTTAAGTACTTTTTCGGAAGCGGCTAGGGCGGGCAAGGTCATTTTTTGGCGACGTTTGCAAAATATATATATAATTCTATCTATCTATATCATCACGCCAGCTCCCTCGCGGGGTAGGCAGAGAGTACAGAGTTCCAACAGGTAATATATAATTCAATATATATAATTCAAAAACTATAGCAAATTTTCAATTGAAATATAAACTAAACGACTTTATGATAATGACATGTTTTATTAAAGTACACATTTATCACCTAATACTTTTAAAATTCCTACCTCAAACATTCGCACCTGAAAAATACATAAATTTTTAAGTAAACAAATATTTTTAGGTATATTTTCAGAAAACTCCGAGAAATAATTGGCGCTTTCTAATCGTAAATAACTAATAAATAAACCTGCACATATAATTTTAGGTAATCTAAACAAAGAAATATCTAAAAATACCTCGAAAACTACTAAAAATAGCCTAGATTTCAGTCTAGGTAGACCGTGAAAAACGAAACAGTTTTTACAATAATGTATCTTTCCAATCTATGTTTTTTTGGCAAAAATAGAAAGAATACATCCTATTTTAGCATTATACACATAAATATATACAAATAAAGGTTTATTTTACGAAATTATAAGCTAAAATCACAATAAGGTGTCCCACCGTAAGGTTACCTTTCCATTAAGAATCTTAAACAAACACTGTTTATCACTTACATTTTACAATTCCCGATAACATAATATACACAAACGTTTTACTAATACATTCTAACAAGAATTCTTATATGATTCATTCATTAATAACAATAACACATTTTATTTGTTTACACTCACGGCACTTGACAGCCACTTAGCGGGCACGCTCGCTTATCGGATTTTTACGTTCTCCATTCACGAGACCACTAACACAGACTACAAAGTTATAATACTTTGTAGTCTGTGTTAGTGGTATCGTGAATCAACAGAACGAGAATAATTTCCTCTACATTTTGTTAAAACATAGTCGTGTTAGTGTTGAGCCACAAAACCGATAAAAAATGGACTCGCCCAACGTATGAATTCAGACGTTCCACAGTCAAGAGGTAACCAGGGTATTTTTTTCTCTACTTCTTTTCAGGGACAGTATAATTTTACCAACTTAGTGATCCATTTGGAGAACTTTCCACACAACATACCGTTTACATACTCGTCTCTGATCGTGAGGACTCGTGCTGACGTTCAAGGTGTTCTAACTTCTACCAACGAAGAGGTCTTCAGATGGAAAACCTACACAAAAGTCACACAGAAAATGCAAAAGCCTAAATCTAAACCCAAACAGAGTTCGAAGAAAAACAACACAGCTTTAATTAAATCTGGTACTTATTAAATAGAATTAATTAAAAAAAAAGGAACTCTAAATGATTTTTCAATATCTTCTAATAGTAAGATCTAACTTTAAAACATTCAGTTATCGAGTACTAGGCAGAGATAGTCAAAATGTAATTAACCACCCCCGCTTGGGGAGCAAAGCCGTGACCGTGTATTAATGATTAAGGATTAGAATTACATTTTGTAATCTTCAACGTTTACGCTTACACTTTTAATATTCAATCATGATTGAATATTACGAAATGCAATTGTAATCGTTAATCTGATAACATTTTGCCCATCTCTGGTCATCAGCATCAGGTTATGAACAAGCTATGTCAAACAGAAATGGCGCGGAATTTGAAGATTTTTGAAAATAAACTTAGCACTCTAAAGTGCCTCGTTGCGTTTTTTTAAACGTAGCCCCACACGACGATTTATTTCTGTGTCGTGGGTGCGTTTACAAACATGAAAATTCACATACACAAATACCCAGACTGAAATAATTAATTGTGGAGTAGACACACAAAGATTCCCGTGCGGGAATCGAACCCGCCACTAGTAGACACAGTAGGCAGAGCGTGTATGCACTTTAACTATTGCTACAAAAAAAATATTTGAGGTGCTATGTCGAGTACATAGTACGTAATAACTCAACGCTTGAAAATAACATTATTTTCCTACTATCGTAATAATTACTTGAAAAGTTAGAGCACTTATTACTCTAAAATGAATTTAGATAAAGATCCAGCCGATAAAGGCATCCCAATATACAGTGTGGTTTGTCGGTTCGTAACAGACGGTTTTTATGATTCATCAACGTCATCATCATTATAGCAGTCCACTGCTGGCTTCTATATAGGTTTCAATGGTTAGTTGTAGCAAATAAAACTGGTTGAACACAAAAAAGAAACATGACCCGACTTCAAATTCTTTTTTCAAACCCTAACAAGATACCAAACGGTTATTACCATGTTATTACCTTATTAATCTGTAACTTAACAGAGATACAGTGGGTGCATTGTGCTTCTCCTGGCGATTCATTAGTTTGAATAGCCAGCCGCATCCTGCCAAGTTCGTTGAGCCAGTTGCCAACAACGTAATAAAGATTTTGGAACAAAGAACATTTTATCACAGTGATAAGTTTAGAATGTCTGAGACATATGTAGATGGAAGATAGAGTATAAAAATAATTCCTGTCTCGTCGGTCTGTTGTACGGCTAGCAATCACAGGGTCCCGAGTTCGTATCCTAGGCAAGTGTTGTTGGAGATCTTCTATTGAAAAATTTAAGCCGCTTCGCCCACGATAATAAAATAAAAATAAAGGATGTTGCCGAATTTGGTCAAATATACCTATCTATCTATCTATATCATCACGCCAGCTCCCTCGCGGGGTGGGCAGAGAGTACAGAGTTCCAACAGGTTCTTTCCTTACATACCTCTCTGGCTTCCTCCACTCTCATAGTTCGTCTCATACACACTCGCCGGTTACGGAGACTCTTTTGACTTGCCCTTCAGCTAAGACACGGTCTATTTGGTCATGGTAAGATAGTCTAGGTCTTCCCCGGCACCTACATCGTTCCACTTTCGCATTGTATATCTGTTTTGTCATTCTTTCTTCTGGCATTCTTTCTATATGCCCGAACCAACGGAGCATACCCTTTCTCATCTTTACACCGATACTATCTTTCATACCTACTCGCTTTCTTACTACGCTGTTGATCAAATATACACGATTGTAATTCGTCAAAATGCGGTTATGTTGAGATAATACAAGGAAAGTAGGTTGTAGAAAGGTTTTTATGAACTAAGTTTACTATAAGACGTTCCAGTTCAGTGGCCCGAACTGATATCTATTTATCGTGGTGAGGTTCAGAATTCGCAGCAGAGATTATTAAATAGTTACTACGTCACTCAGGGCAGCTTCCTCACATATTTTAGTTAAAGAGTATGATGAGTGAGATGTGAGCTATGTAGTGGAGTAGTTACATTTGATCAGGAAATAAATTGTCTATTAAAAATATGATGACTAGGTGAAAGTCGCAGGTAAAGGTTTCGCCACATAGCCGACGCAGCGCGACAGGAGCGAGACGGTGGCGCAGTTTAGGGAGTTTTAATGTACTGAAATGTACGGGAGACGCCACACAGCACAGCCCCGCTTGGTTCGAGCGCATCCGTTGCGCTCCCGTCGCGTTCCGTCGGCTATTTGGTGTTGCTTACTATATGTTTATTCCCACAATTTAAATTCACAATGATCATAATTACGTAATGAATGTTATGAACATGAATTTTTAATTCTAATTTTTTAAATTAACTTCGTGTTATTTCGGTTAGAATCCAATACATAAATAAATCATTAAAGCAATTCATTTTATTTAATATAAAACAAATATGAATTATAATACAGATTATTTGGATATTAGTTAATAGTGGCCATTAGGGTATGTAGTCAAACCTAAGCGTTAATCTATAAAAATATTATTGGATGAATAATAAACAAAAATAGATATGTTATCTATTGCATTTGTTTTCATAATACGCAGTTTGCAGTCTAATTAGAACGGGCATCATAAGTAGAAATTTGCAAAATGCGTATCTCTTCAACAAACTCAGGAGAACGTTGTTGCCCATTGCCCGTTTCCAGTGAGACGTCTTGTCCAGACTTTAAGAACGGTAGGCCGCTATAGTTAATAGATGGTTTGATATGGCGGTTTCGATTCCCGCACAGTAAATTTTTTTGTATGACACTTTTTATGTAGGTCTGGGTATTTTTTTCTGCGATTTTCATGTTTGTAAACGTGCCCACGACACAAAAATTATGACTAGCGTGGGGCTTTTAAAAAAAAGGAAAGACAATAGTCCTGGTTAATTCCCCAATTGCTTTCTGAGAAAAAATGGGGTGGAGCTATTCTTTACCGTATCCATACCTCAATTATGTAACAAAGAAGTATGTAAAAAATTCGCTTTAGGCAAACAGTTTATTTGTTTTCTTGATACTCTAATGAAATTGCATCCTTTGGGAACCAACAAAATTAACACACACACACCGTCACGCCTTTATTCCTCAAGCGGGGGTGGCAGAGGTGTACTGAGTAGACCCACGTTGCGCCGACTATGTTAGGTCCCATGTTATATGGGGCGAGCCTATTGCCATATACCGGGCACAATTCCAGACTCCGGACTCGTACTGGAAAGTTTTCGTTAGACAAACTACACTTGTCCGACTTAGGATTTGAACCCAGGACCTCGTGATCACAAAGCGATGCGCTTTGCCACTAGACCAACGAGGCAGTCAGTAAATCAACAAAATTAATGAAATAAGTTTTCGTATAGTATATAATTATAAGTTACAAAACCATCCAACATTTTCCCCTAAAGACGAGTATACCGGTAAAGGTCTTTTTATTGGCAACACTGAATCTCAAATTTAGTTTTGTAAGTTTAAATCGTTTTTTTAGGGTTTCGTAACTAAAACGGAACACTTATAGGATCACTTCGTTGTCAGTTTGTCTGGCAGTTATCAACTTTTTTCTCAATAATGGCTGATGGTATTAAGTTTAAATGTATAACAAATACGAAGGTCTACGGTTCCCTACTGAAGTAAAAAAATTAAGGTTCTAACTAAACTCAAACAAAATAAATGGCCATTTAAAGTCACGTATTAGAAATTATATCGCACTTCCTGCTGACCTAGAACCATGAAATTTAGCAAGAAGCAACGTATTAAAGTACACGTAAAGAAAAAACTCCGATAATTGTTAATTCATAACTATAACATATAAAAAATAATTATTTTCCCTCTAATACGATGAATAATTAAAATAGCGCTGTCTAGTGACATTTTGAGGAACTATTTTAATTTGTGGTGATAGTGAAAATGTAATGGAAAATATTTATGTACAGAGATGGCACCGTCTCTGTACAGTGCCGGACGTAAATATGATCAGATTGTCGATTTCTTCTGTTATGTTCACATTGTTAGAATGCAAATGAAATGTAGTTTATTTAATTACAACCAGAGTTGGGCGTAATCAACTCCTTCTGTAATCAGATTAATAATCTGATTGAAAGTAATCTATATCATCACGCCAGATCCCTTTCCAGAGTGTTTCTAGAGTTCCAACAGGTTCTTTCCTTACTTACATCAATCTTGATTACTTTTAATCCTAATTAAATTCAATCAAGATTCAATGTAATCATTAATGTTGATTACAGTAATCAGTAATCAAAATGACATGATTACTCATAATTAAGTTTCTTGTTATTTTATTCTAAAAAAAATCGGTTTCGGATTAAGAATAATTCCTTCGTGTTTGAAGAATTTTACAAACAATAAACAACGGATATAAAGAACACCTAGACTCACAAAAACTGTTTTATCGTAAGTAAATCCGAAAAAGGTTTTGTGTGTGCTCTAACGAATATTTCGGGAGATCTGAGGGCTTAGCACCTCCTCTTAATTGACACCTTAATTGACACCAAGGTTTGAACCTTGGGGTGTCCCGGGAAGCACTTTAATTGTCTTGGGACCCGCAACAAATTTAATTAGAAAGAAAAACAGGAGGAGTAAGAAAAATAAAAATTCCACTTCCCTCCTTTGCAAAGCGGGAGACACAAAAAATAAAATAATTGGCGGATCAGCCATAGAAAAATTATTAACAGGGCCTATTTGTGAGCCTAATGTTTGATTCCAGTAATAGGTATGGCAAAAACGCTTGAACGCACGGAAATTATCCCGAGTTTCTACAAGATCCGTATAGTAGATTACCCCAGATGTATTTCGCAGACTGTTTAACATAATGGTACGCTCGTTGTGCCAGAGACTGCACTCCCAAAGAACGTGGTGTGCTGATTGTTTATACTCGTAGTTAGACGTGGAACACTGATATAGCGGTGAAGGTACCAGTTTAAAAAAGAATAATTTACTCTTAAAGTTGCCATGTCCGGTGAGAAATTGAGCCACACAGTGGTCCACCTCCAGCCATGTTCTCGCCAAACGCTTACGTACGGATGAAAAGAACAGGTAGAGGTGACGGCCCTTTGTTGTTGTATCCCATCTTTCCTGCCATTCGGTCAGGAGATCTTCATAGGTGATTGATTGCGGTTTGAATAATCTAGTGATTTTACAACGGTCTCGAGGCAATAGGAATTCGGTGTTCAAGTTTTCTCGAGTGGAATAGTACATTGACGCGCGTCTCAGAACCTCAAGATCGACTGGAAGCACACCCGCAAGTACCGGTAGGCACTTCAGTACTGACCGTCCTGTATGCTTTACACAAAAATATCAGTGCCAAGCGTTGACTCTGAAGCAGTTTACGCCGTGCCATATGATAGGGGTATCGTGGCCCTATCGGCCCATACAGGTGCACCGTAACACATACAGCCTAAGTATGTTGCTCCGTAGATGATTTTAAGAGTATTAAAACGAAGGCCCCAGATTGACCTTGATATTCTGGTGAGTGCATAAAAGTTTCGTTTAGCTTTTTCGCCTACAGTTTTTATATGTTCAAGTGTCTAGTAGTAAATAATGAGCTTTGCGGTCACGAGTAAATAATGTGCCCGGTATATCACAATAGACTCGCCCCGTAAAACATGGGACCTAACATCGTCGCCGAAAAATAAGTGTACACAGTACACCTTTGCTACCTCCGCACATAGGCGTGACAGTGTTTATTTGTATTTAAATTTTATTTACTTTTTTAAACCTATGCAGAACTTAAGCTGTTGAGTTGCATTTTGCTTAAATGATCTTGTTGAATAACTAATATGCCAAATTAAATAAAGAAACTAAAAGAAAACATCTTTTTTTTTATTATCTCAATTACTCCCGTTCCAATAGCCAATGAAAAACTCTCGTCCTCTTATAAAGAAAAATAAACGACCATTTTCAATTGGCATACTTCCTCAGTCTAAGTTCCAGGGTTGGAACAAAGTACCATGTACAGTACACAACTGCAGGCTTCTGCGTTTATTGAAGCGGAAAATTGAATTAGTGCCAATTTTATTTTTCAATTCCCATCGTATGGTACAACTGGAGTATTAGGCCAGTTTTAATTAGATAGATTTGAAAGGCATGCAAAGCCATTTAAAATCAAAATTAAAAGTGTTTTATTTATGCAGACTAAGAAGTAGTACTTATGAATAGTCAAGAAAGAAAAAGTTAGTTATTACTTAAGACTACCACCCATTCGGAATTTCGTGTGGGTGTATGTGAATGATCTACGCTGTTGGCCACGGGGCCTTTACAGCTTCACCGGACAAGAGGGCGAGCGTGCAACCACTACGCTCGAGCCAGAAGGGCAAGGAGCAACTAGCTCAAGGGCACTTCAAGGAGAAACGGCCTCAGATTGGGCAGTCGCTATGGGGGACAAGTTACTAGCTGTCTCGCCGTGGTGCTCGCCAGCCTGCAGGCAAGGGATTCTTCGGTGTCGGTCCCTGTGTGCGGTGTCTGTATCTGAAAGAAAGGATGTAACTGCGGACGGCGGTAGCGGCTGATAGGAGGAGAGTTAGCTTCGTAGTCGGCGGCGGCTACGATTAGCCGGTTCCTATATTTGGACGCGTTCGCGAAATATCGGGTTGTAGCCTTTTTAATAAAGGCTCGAATAGATTCGAGACGGATATCGGAATGGAGACACTGGTTTGGAATGTAATACTTGTGGTGAAGAAGGGGAAGAAACCCCACGGTTACTCTTTCAAAATGAGAGTTTTACAATTTTTTTTTTGCATACATTGCGTTCATGGGGTATGGGACCACAATGCAGAACGAGTTAAGGAGATGGACTTCAGTAATTTAAAGTAATTGGTCTTTTTTACCACTCATTTAAATAGTTTTCCACATCGTTTTCGATGACGGTGACACATTAAATAATATGGCTCGCTTAGCCGATTTTGTTTTTAACACCCGGCAACTAGAGCGATAAAATTGGCCTCAAGTATTATGAATGTAAGTATAAGAGAGCTTAGGTCGAATTCCGAATATGGTGCTTCTGATCAAGTGTTTAGAGCACATTTTTAAATCGGAAATGTTGGCTACCATCCCTTATGACGTGATAGTCACTAAGCCAAGTTAGAAGCCTTTAGGGGGGGGGGGGGGGCTTGATAAGCTCCAATAATAGGTGGCCACAAACTTGCCTCCACTAATCCGCACTGTGCCCACGTTGTAAAGTGTGGCCTAATCTCTTTCACCTTGACTTGTGAGAGGTATTTGCCCAGCAGTGGGATAGTGCATACTGATTTATAAATCATTAGAGTTATGGTCATATTGGGTAGTATCTAATAACACACTTGGTTCTTTTAATGCTTCTTTGTCGGTTACACATCTTTATTACTATAATTTCAACTCTATTATGTATCCAATAGACACTCCGTGAAAGTTTCGCTAGTAAGGACAGCGAGTCTTTTTTTATTAAAAAAACGTAGCCCCACACTAGGATTAATTTCTGTGACGTGGGTGCGTTTACAAACATGAAAATTACAAACACATAAACAAATACCCAGACCGAAACAAATATTTTTGGATCACACAAAGGATTGTCTCGTGCAGGAATCGAACCCGACTATTAGACCCAGTGGCTGGAGTGACTTAAGCTCTTAACCACTGCGCTAAACCGTACGTCACTGTTGTCGCTTTAAATAAATTTATTTGTTAAAAGTAGAAATTAATGGATCAGGACTATTGATAGCTACTTACTCCTGGGAGTGTTGCGTGTAAATACTTTGTTTTGCTATAGAAAGAGACAAAAGGTATCTTTGACTGATGGGTTTCTTTGAGTGTTAAGTGTTTGTCTCTATATACGAGTCATATTATGAGCCTCATTTAATTCAAAAGCTTGTATTTTGTCTTCCAAAGTTTCTGAAGAACACCATAGGGTACACATTTTGAATAAGTATAGCGGAGTCCCTCTTTTACTTATTCTTACTAGAATTATTTTGTACGACTTATTAGTACAATAAATTATTCTAGCTTTGCATACAATAACCCTAGTAAATATTTCTTAACCAATAAAGTGGTAAGAGCGTAGAACGAACTACCAGATGACGTAAATCCTGCGCAGAATGTCAGTCAACTGAAAATAGACAGACAGACGGACTCAAAAAATATCTTCTTAACAACAAACAGTAATCCAAGTAGAGGACAGCAGGATACAGGCCTAAATACCTATAATAATAATAATAATAAAATTATATTTTGTATTATTAAAAGGTATAATCCGTTGGTTTGGGCATAGAGAAAGAATGTCAGAAGAAAGAATGACAAAACAGATATACAATGCGAAAGTGGAAGGATGTAGGTACCGGGGAACACCAAGACTATCTTACCATGACCAAATAGATCGTTTTTCATCTGAAGGACAAGTCAAGAGTCTCCGTAACCGGCGAGCGTGTATAAGACGAACTATGAGAGTGGAGGAAGCCAGACATGTATGTAGGGAAAGAACCTGTTGGAATTCTGTACTCACTGCCTACCTAACCTACCCCGCAAGGGATCTGGCGTGATGATAGAGAATAGATTCTTTTTCATAAGCTTTTTTTAATAGAATTTGTGCTGTTTCTTAAATCATAATACCCATTTTTGTTTCTATGCGAACCTATTGCGATCTATATACTAAGCAACAGTCATTCTTAAAATGTATTAACACTCGTAATAAGCTGTACGCCAACTTCGTTCGCGTTACTTTTAGGCGTGTATTTCACCCTTAAACTTTTTTTTTGAGACAATATATTGGCTACGTCCTTCCGTCCGATTAGCACTATTTTCTTGCCGAATTTTATTAAAAATCTGTTAAGCGGTTTGGGCGTAAAAAGGTAACAGACAGACAGAGTAACTTTCGAATTTTTAATATTAGTATGAATTCTCATAGATCGTAAGTACAGCTATATTACATAGAATATTAATTTTCTCCAATTGGATCAATCACCTATCTGATGAGGGGTATTTTTCTTGGATTAAGATTCAATGATATGACATAATTATAGCACGCAGCGAAGTACAACGAACGAAGCAATATTAAAATGTTCAAATAGTAGACAATAGACTGGAATGGAAAATGTCTTAGTACTAATAATAAGTCAATTTACAACTGTGCATAAAGAAGAAAATTAGTAAATAATCTGAAACCACAACAAATTCTCTACACAACAAACGATCAACTCAGTTGCATTGATCACGTAGAAAATACCCATATCGGTGATCACTTTCCACAATACTGAAGTGTTTATCAAAGCCAGTAGGTAATACTCATCGGTACGAGTTAATTGGATGCGTGTCCATGACGTTAGTTGTGAGTTCAAATTCCTTTTCAATCAATAAAATAATTCCAGTAGGTAGCTATTAACATATGTCGATGTGTGTGTGATACACAGTCTAAATGTACACATTTATCTCTATTCTTCCTGGAAGTTTTGTTTCAAATCTCAGAGTATTGAATGAGATAGTCAAAGTGTATTGCATTTTTAACAGGGATCATCAATCTCATTCTCACGCACAGCTTGCATGCGTACCGGATCCGACATGTAAGTCGGAATCCGACGGATCATGCCACTATACGTATTACGGATTCCATGCTCCAGCTTGAATTTCCGAGATTACTAGACCTTGAATCTAAGATTTTTGTTCAAAGTCATTTTTTTTATTGCATAAGCCAATACAAGAAACAAAATTATTACATTTTTACATCTACCACCGGATCGGAACGTGGCCTCCACTGAGAAGATCGAGCGAGAAACTTAGCAGTCTAGTCTTTTAGCTTCTTTTATTCAATTGGCCTTTTTGATAACCATTTTTCCTTTGTTTTTTTTTTCCAAAATACAGTTTTATAATTTAGTAATTGGCCTTTAGAAGACGGAAACATTTATCTTTGTTTTAAAGCTATGTCATCATTTCGTCATCATCAGCCCGCATCAGTTTACTACTAGACAGGTATTTTCTTAGGCATGCTACTGAATTCGGTTCTCGGCTTTTCTTCTTCAATCACTGTCTTAAGTATAGAACTTAAACTTGAATTAGGAAATTTTTCTACTATTTGTATTCCTCATAATTTTCTTATACAAAAACCGAATCTAGTATAATCGCAGACTTGCAAAAATAAATTTCATAACATGCAAGCACCCCAGCGATTCTCCTAAATGAATAATGCATGCCGTTTGGCTTTTCATCGCATTCAAATGGGATGAAGTTGTTATTTTTAGTTGGAATTTTGCCCTGAGACCGGACATCTCATATATTACGCACTGTATAATCTACTAGTCTTTCTTTTTATCATTTTTGATACTGTCTGAATATCAAGATTTGCCTGCAAGCTGTAGAATTGGGAGGAAATTAGATAACATACTCGTAGTTTACAAGACCTAAAATGGAGTATTGTATGTTAGATTAAAAGTATTCAACTACTAATCGCTAAGACTAAGAAGAGGTATGTTACCTATTTATGCCATTATTTCTAGTTTATAGATATTTTCCAAAGAAAATATGCGTACGTACGTTTTATTGAGGTCATATTTTATAATCACCTGTAAGTAATAAAAACTTAAACGTTAATTAAATAGGTAGTACACTGACACACGCTATTAATAATAAACATAGAATCTATATTAGCCTGCATATAATGCGACAAGGATCTTTTAGCACGTATATGAGATTGACTGGAGGGCGTTGGTGTTAAATTAGGGTTATCATTTAGTATTTTTTTTTCTACTTCGAGGGATATATTTCAAAAGGTGGGTCGGAACTTATTCAAAAAACTAACTTATGTAAATTTTATATCAAACGGCAACCCTGCGACTGTCATAAAGTGGCATTTCAATTGATGACAGCGTTAGTTCCCATTTTGGGAGCGGGCCAACAGATCCTTGTAGGACTGATTTTTTGTATATTGCGAGGACACAACGTGGACGTCAGTCGAACATTGACGGCAGACCACAAAAATTTTAAAGGCCTGTGTAAAATATGTGACAAAGTAACCGCGAATAGAGTCGACTCTACGATAAACTGAAATCGTTCTGGACCACTGAACTGGAACGTCTGATAGAGTTTAAAAACGACTTCATAAAAATATATATAGGATTTATGTTATCAACTCCCTACTGTGACCGTTCAAACTCAAAGTCAACTTAAATCATTTATAGTTTGACAATGATTTTTCGGCTTATAGATTACGTTAACAGGGGGCGTTGGTGTGAAACTAGGGTTAACACTTAGTATAATTATCCTATTTCCAAGGAGATATTTCAAGGATACTAATTAAAAAAGAACGCGAGTAAATTTTGGAGCAAACGGCAACTGGCGACTGTCATGTTGTGACATTTCACTTGATGTCAGCATGAGTTTCGATTTTGCCCGTGGCCCAAGAGATCCTTGTCGGATTTTGTATGATGCGAGGAAACAAATACACAATCCTATCTACTTATATTATAAATGCGAAAGCTTGTGAGGGTGGTGTGGATGTATGGATGTTTATAAAAAAACACCGTCAAGCCTATATTCCAAGCGGGGGTGGTAGAGGTGTACTGAGTACACCCACTTTTTGCCGACAATGTTAGGTCCCATGTAATATAATAGGGTGCGAGCCTATTGCAATATACCAGGCACAATTTTAGAGTCCGGACACATACTGGGCATTTTTCGTTAGATAAACTATATTTTCGAAGCAGCATTACATCTTCGAAGCAGTGATAGCCTAGTGGTTAGACCGTTGGACTGCAAAGTCAAAGGTCTCGGGTTCGAACCCAGGCACGCAACTCTGTCTTTTCGAAAGCATGTGAGTATTAAAAATTAATTATCACTTGCTTTAACTGTGAAGGAAAACATCGTGAGGAAACCTGCATGCCTAAGAGTTTCTCGAAGGTGTGTGAAGTTCGCAAACCCGCACTAGACCAGCGTGGTGGACTATGGCCTAAACCCTCTCAGTTTGAGAGGAGGTCCGTGCCCAACAGTGGGACAGTTTCTTAGCAGGGCTAATATTATTATTTTATTATATTATAAACTACATTTATCCGACCTAGGATTTGCACCCATGATCTCGTGAACACAAAGTGATGCGCTTTGTCACTAGACCAACGAGGCAGTGGATGTTTATAAAGATACAAAATAAATACGTGTGCAGTGTGCAGGATAGCTAGTTTTATATATCTATACCTGTATCATCACGCCAGATCCCTCGCCGGGTAGGCAGAGAGTACAGAGTTCCAACAGGTTCTTTCCTTACATATCTCTCTGGCTTCCTCCACTCTCATAGTTCGTCTCATACACGCTCGCCGGTTACGGATACTCTTGACTTGCCCTTCAGATAAGACTCAGTCTATTTGGTCGTGGTAAGAGAGTCTAGGTCTTCACCGGTACCTACATCCTTCCACTTTCGCATTGTATTTCTGTTTTGTCATTCTTTCTTCTGACATTCTTTCTATATGCCCGAATTCATATATTATTTTAAGTGGTCCATAGTAGTATTGAACACGAGGTTCCGGATTCAAATCCTCGGTCGGGCAAAATATGCTTTTTCTATTGAAAAATTCTGAGCCGCAATCTGATGTAGGTACCTGGACTTGAGCGCAATATAATAAATAGGATTGCACCTGCTTGCACGTGACCTAACATTCTCGGCGAATATAGGCGTACACAGTACACCTTAGCCGTTACCGCTTGGGGAATGTAGACATACGTTATGTTAATAAAACAAGGAGAATTTTCTTATAAATTTTGTTTTATATATACTAGTTTTGATTAAATTCCCCGAGTTCAAATTCACTAAGGCATGCGCTGGGTCCGTATTCGCTACAACCAATTAAATACTTAACGCGGCACGTTACGAAAACTCCTTGAAATATGGCATACAGAATACCATAACACGATCATTTCACTAATATATCGTAACGCACCGTGTTTGGTCATAGCGAAGAAGGCCCCTGGACGCTGCAACGTTACCGCAGTGATAAAAACCACTCTGTTTCAGAATGTTGGCTCGCAACTGGCCTCGGATACTTGGTAAAATGTGACTGACCATTCCAACTAATAAACTGCCTGAATGTGGAAACTTAAGCTGCACTTTAAGTTTATTTGGTTTATGGAGTCCTAATAAGATGGATTACTTCCAATTCTTAGGTACAGATTATATAATCTTAGCATACTGGAAAAAATGTTAGTACTTGCATTATTTCCATCGGTGTGAAATATGATGAGGGAACTAACACGCGATTTGAGTCTTTGATTTGTTTTATTAATAAAAAATAATGCCACGTTTAGTATTCATACGATAATATTAAAGAATATTCAATGACTATTTGTCTCCACGACTCATCTAGATACAATAAAATGCTCACCTGACCTCCCTCTATACGATAAACCTACTTAGAATTGAATCATTCACAAGATTTTTTTTTCTCCATTTGTTTGTGCGTAATTTTAGGCTGGTAACTGTAATGTCATAAGTAAGTGACAGCTCGATAGACAGACGTGCTTTCCTATACGAGAGAAGAGTGCTTTTACTTTCCCGATTCGCTGAATAATTCACTCGCTTGAGTATTTTTTCGTCTCTCATCTAAATTCATATTCTCTTAAGGGCGTGTATGCATTGAACGCGTAAACGGATAATTTTAATATTTGATTATACAACAAAATGGGGAATACGTTTCCGACGGTAATAAAACGTAAAATGTTTGCTTATAGGCTATGGTAAATCCTTTTTTTGGGAGACTGTGGATTGGACAACAAATTCGATATCACTCTACATGGGAATATGACAAAAACGTGAAATTATAAACCCAATCTTTTATATACTGGAAACATGCTATAAACTGTCTTTAGAGATGTAAAAAATCTCCTGTACTGTGTACCAAAATTCAAATCTGTCGCATAAAAAAGCAGTCATAATTACTTGCCCCAGGTGAATTTTGGAAATAATTTGTAACAAAAACTGAAAAGATCTAACAGACATACATTCAAACTAGATTCTTGAAGACTGACTTAAAAAATCGTGACATAAAAATAAAAGCTCGGTAATTATAAGTTTTAATTTTCGATAAGATTTCTATAAAATTAAAATTTCCAGTTAAAATCGAAGCAACATTAGATTTCATATTAAAACATCTATGCTCAATTTTAAAGCTTTGAGAATATCACAACTCATCATATATTCTATCAGTGAGCGCACTTTGTATATTAAATGAACTTAAGTTTTCAGCGTCGCGTCGTTGGCAACTTTATTATTTGTCGGTCAAAAGACATTTGAAAGATTATCTGTAAAATTTTTAAGCTTTTTGTTGTGATTATTTTTTATTAGTTTTTGTCGGCATCTATCAATATACATATTTTGGTGTATATTATAATCGGTAAGTAATAGTACACCAAATGTAGCCCATGGTCTAGGTTGTATGGTGATGTTAAAAAAGCTGCATTAAGTTTTGATCCTACTAATGTTATAATATGATTGTGAAATTTAGTGAGGATGTATGGATGAATGTAGGTATAGCTTATGCATACATCAGAATAACAAATATGATATTATTAATATAGACAATTACAAAAATAAATCATAAAATAACCACGTGCGCTGCCGCGGTAAACAGCTAGTTTTAAATAATTTCCAAAAGTTTATCATAAACAAAAGAAAAAGTTTTCTGTCTTACAATTAAAATCACTATAATTATTTTAATTGATCGAAATCTTTCGACTTGAAAAGTCGAAAATTTCTGATCAACTAAAATGAACCGTCATAGAAAACGTTGAGAATTAACAAAAGTTGTGTTATTGTTGCAGAGAACAGTCAAATACGCAATAATCGTTGCTTTCAACCTCCCGACAGCGTAGTCTGTTTACGCGCCGGCCTCTTAGCAAACAATGAAATGTTTCGAAAACTTTTAATGGCGATCAAACAATCGTTTCATTCGGTTTTTGCGAGCTCTCGCTGCGAGCGGGTTGCGAGAAATTCGTTTTAAATTTCCGTATAAAAAGGCCTCCATTTGCTTAATTCTGTTTTTTCACGTGCATTTTGTATCGCCATTAATGAACTTCTTTGACGTAGCAATTGTTAATAATTTCTTCATAGATTTTCATGAAGGCAATTGTAAAGTGTTGCGCTAATGTATGAGGTTGTAAGCCCATATATCGTCGACGATATTATGTCGCATTATAATAAGTTTATATACGTCTTTATATTTTATCATGCCAGAACTCTTATGGGGTAGGCAGGGAGTACAGAGTTTCAAAAGGGTCCTCCCTTACAGACATCAGACGTGTTAATTAAAAATTACTCAACATTTTTTAGGCAGATACAAAAGCAGTATTTTGTTACCTCCATTTTGGCTGGAAGATGATACTGTAAACACGAGGCTGTAAAGACTTTGAAGTAAGACATGTTAAAAATAACTCCTTCTTTATGTCATATTACTTGTGAAATAATGCACTTATCACGTATGAATGTGTTTAACGTACTATTATAATAAACCTATATTAAAATCCATAAAATTGAACCTACTTCCTTATAAAAGAAGAAACTGCAACGGCTCAAATTTATCAGCAGCATATTATTTAATTCGCTGCATTGAACATTTCTTCAGATGTAGCATTAATAAAAACTACATAAATACATAAAACAAATTCCGAAAGATATGCTGAAACATTAGTATCACTCACTTTTATAGGTTCATATAAATTTTACGAACTTTTTACGACGTGTCCGCCGCTTCTTGACGTCGACGCACCCTTATTAATTTTTCTTGATCTAATATTAATATGATATGAAATTACCCCGTGGTTTATGGTATATTATAGGTTAAAGTTAGTAATAAAATATAAGGTAGTGGAACACGTATCTTTGGAACTTTTATTAAAGACTTCAAAAGGTTGTAAAAAGGGTCAAAAGCACAGCTGTAAATTATACAGTTCATAATTTTTGGGAAATAACTTTCATGTCTAATCATAAACATCTTCTTAAAAAATGTCTCATATTCGTTAAATATTTTACTATGTACATTTATAAATATAAGCATAATCGAAAAAGTTAAAAAAAATAATATGAAACTCGTTGTATTTAAAACGCTGCAAAGCACTCAATCAAACCTTCCAAAAATATCTATAAATATAATATTATTGCGAGTCTCGTGAACTTGTCAAGTCATCTGAACTTTTTTTTTATGACTTGACCAGGTACTTATGCTATTTCTACGGACATCTGAAAACGTCTTTTTTTAATAAAAAAGGTCAAGTATTATCCTGACGTAAATTAAACTTACAATTTCTTTTCAAAAAAAAATTTCCACAATCGCAGAACACCGACCAAAAACATTTCTAAGACCGATTCGATCCTTCGCAAATTACTTTTTTTTGAATACGCAAAAGAATTCTGAAAATGGCTTCGTTCCTTTATCGAGGTGGACAATAAAATGCACGCGCCAAGCCAGGCATCTCCCAGAACCATCGATAGAGTAAATTTTATTAAAAGGCCACAAAATATATTCTGAGATGAATGTGACAGCCTTTCGCAGTAAATATTGGGAGCACAGATAACGATGACATAGAATAATGATGCAGCAATAACGGATTTCTTGTAGAAAAAAAAGTTGACCTGTTATTTTTCCAAGTCCCGTTTAGTATTCTGATATCAGTCTTACGCTTGGAATTTTAATATATTACAATTAAAAACATAGTACATAAAAAATACACAGCTTGATTAGACCATCACGCAAAAATTGTAATCATGAGCCCCAGGGTTCGAATTTTAGCTACCACACACAACCATGAGATCTAAACAAGACATTTTGCAAAAAAATAGAATAACCATAAACATTGTTGTTATAAAATTGGAACAACAAAACCTAAATAAATAATAAATAGGCTTTTTTATGGGCAAATATATACGATTATAACAATAAGTCGGATTACTCAAAAAAGTTTAATATTTAACAATGATGATCACAATTTAAATGTTTTTATTTCATCAGCATAATTATTTTAAAAATACTTAAAAAATCTTCTTTAAGCACCCACCTAAGAATGCACTGTGAAATAAATTACATCGCATTATTGACAGTTAGATAGACAACTGCCTCCTTAAACTTCTCACCCAGTATTTGCTGCCTTGAATAATTCATTTTAAAAGAGGGTGCGCGTACAAATTCTCCGGAACTTTCTAATGTTACTGGTGGAACAAAAGTTTTTCTGTGCCTTTTAATTTCAATGTCATTACAACGTTGTCTTTTGAGGCCCTTGTTTTGGGGAAACAATCTTTTGTTGAAAGTTACTATAAACAGATGTGATTTTTTATTATTATTCAAGAACTTTAAAAGACATTGCCCCACACTAAGAATTGTTTCTATGTCATGGGTGCGTTTATAAACAGGAAATTTACATACAAAAACACTTAGACGAGAATTAGAGAATAAATAATTGTGGGTCAGACAAAAATCTGTAACCATTCGATGCAGTAGGCAGAGCGGTATAAGCTCTTGTGTCCTGGATTAAGTCGTTAGATTTTTTGTGCTGTACCCAGCCAGCTTTTACTTAAGTTCTCCAGGTCATCGGTCGATCTTGTAGGTGGCCTGCACACATACTACATAACACACTCCGCCCTGTACATAACATACATTGCAGACTATGACCGACATAGTATTTCGTCATAAGTTTTATATGTATGCAGGAATATAATGTCTTTATTATTACTTCAGTAAGCACCGATATAGTACGTAGGTATTTACTAAAATCACTCACCGACGTGACACTTTGGAACTCAATTGAAAATTCTCCACTTAACATCGAACAAACGAAACTACACAATATTAGCCAATAAATAACAGCCGGTGACCAATAAAAGGGACAAGGGACGACGGCCTGAAGGTGTTTAAATAGGTATACGGTCCCCCAAATGCCCCCTTTTCATTCCCTCTGCGTCGTTGCACTTTCACTTTTAATAAGTACAGAACCCTCCTTTAATATAGCCTGGGCCCCTGGGCTCCCTGCGGGGCCCACGTACTAGGGGACCGTAAATTTCTTACCCAGCACTTGTGTCTGTGATTTTCCCCAACCAAGAATTTAGTAATTGCATTCCTCTTGTTTATTTTGGCGTTTTTTTATCGACTTAATTGCGGTAAAATGACAGAAATGATGTGGCTTAGGGTTCATTCATGGTCGGGTACATTTGGAAACTGCGAAAAGAGTAGTTGTGGATATCGTTCTTGCTAGTGAACATGGACTTAAAAGGGACAGGGACATATTACATCATGAACGTTTTATCACCTCTTTCATTACCATCTTTGAAAATAATTTCATCATCATCATCGTATAGCGATGTACTTTCAGAAGATATATTAAAAGGTGTCAACAACCTCGCCTCGCCTCTTCAAGGCGCCCTCGAGTATGTCGCCCCTTGCCCTTCTGGCTCGAGCGTAGTGGTTGCACGCTCGCTCTTAAGTCCGGTGAAGCTGTAAAGGCCTCGCGGCCAACAGCGTACTTCACTCACACACACATGAAGTTGGCTAGCTTTGGCAATAAATATCAAATTCCGATCGTGAAATCCGTCACAATTCCGAGCCCTTTGAGTGGGCATGCGATATTATTGGATTCGGTAACCGCGCCTTATTTTATTATTTGCTAACTTTAAGAGCAAACACACAAAGGAAAATGAAATCGATATTTTTATTTGGAAGCGATTGTGGATGATACGCTGGCTGAATAACTATGAAGATGGACGCGTTTATTGTTTGGATTGGTTCACAATTTGCTTTGCTATTTTTTTTTATTTGCTTCTATTTTTTTTAATGAAGGCTTGATTATCACCATGATTATATTGCTTAAGATTCATGACTGTAAGTTATTTTGGGAAGGATCCATTAAGGTTAGAAATAGTGGGGAAGTTTTAAATGAGATTATGATCGTAGGTACTAAAATATGAAAAGTGATAAAAAAAAAAAATTTAAGGGAACGCCCTTGAAAGGGGTTGGTGAAACTTTCATAGCAACAAAAGACTGTCAATAAAAGAATGGCTTTTTAGTCCTAGAACAAGACAACCGAAATAATGTACATATCTTTCACGACAGATGGTTTGGGCATATAGAAAGAATGTCAGATAAAAGAATGTCAAAATGGGTATACAATGCAATAGTGGAAAGATGTAGGTACCGGGGAAGACCTAGACTATCTCACCATGACCAAACAGACAGAGTCTTATCTGAAGGACAAGTCAAGAGTCTCCGTAACCGGCAAGCATGTATAAGACAAACTATGAGAGTGTAGGAATTTGATCAAAGGTCACCATACTAATGATTTTTTTTTAACATAGCCCCACACTAGGATTTATTCCTGTGTCGTGGATGCGTTTACAAGCATGAAAATTGACACACAAGTACCCAGACCGAAACAAATAATTGTGGGTCACACAAAGATTTGTCCCGGGCGGGAATCGAACCCGCGACTATTAGACACAGTGGGCGGAGCGGCTTAAGCTCTTAACCACTGCGCTAAAGCCATAGAGTTATATTAGGAAAGAATCTGTTGAAACTCTGTACTCTGTCTACCCCGCAAGGGATGTGGCGTGATGATATAGATGGATAGATAGATCTTTCACCTCCATTCGAATCTGAGCTTTCCTTGCAAAATTTCAGCCGTTCTGAAGGTAAACACCCTTAGCATTAAAAACTTTATTTAGCTTTTCCATCCATCAGAAACGCCTCCAATTCAAAGTTTTAATGAGTAAATAACGAGACTTGATTCAGAGGGATTGCTCTTTCGCGTGTTAGTACAGTACCCAGGAGCTTATTTCTTAATTCCTTACGCTATGAAGTTCAAAACTTATTAAGCATTTTGTGATCAAAGAAAAATATTAGAAAATATGTTTGCAAATATTGAGAATGTATGAGATTTCAAGTTATAATAACGTTGTGACGATCACAATGAACCTCCTTTGGCTAATGATAAGTTTATATGTATGTATTTTGAGATTAAATAAGTATTTTATCTCCCAATTCATTCATATAATTTTTTTAGTAAAATTAAAGTATAAAATTTGTAAAATTTTGCAAATTTACACAGAACTCGTCGCACTGTGCAACCGCGGTATTCTTACCGATCACCAAGGTTAAGCAGCGTTCGACTCAGTTCACCTAAGACGGGTGAACTTTGTGGCATTTTCATATTCGAGCGTCTCCGTGCTTCGGAAAGCACATTTAGCCGTTGGTCCCGGTTACCACTAAATATGGTAGCCGTTAAGTCAAGTGTAAGCCCTGTGGGCGACTTGATTATTTCCAACAGCAGGTGGCCACAAACCTGCCCCCACAAATCCGCACTGGGTCCGCGTGGTGGAGTCTGCCCTAATCTCTCTCTCCTCAATTTGTAGAAGAAGGCCTTTCTTTGCCAAGCGTTGGGACAGTATAGGCTGATATGATTATTTATAGAACAAAGTGCAGTAGGTACTTCTTTATTTCGAAGCTATACTGTTGCTAAGCTTTTGGTTGTCTGGAAGAGATCGCTATTAGCGATAAGACCGCCAATTGTGCCATTGTTTAATTTTTTTTTTCTCTATGCAAATGTATTGGTGTACAATAAAGAGTCATCTATCTATCTAAGCTTATTTCTGTTACAAAACTATAAGAAGGCTGTATCACAAATCTATACTTTTATTTTATGTCTGCAAATAGTTTATCTATCTTCAAAGCAAATAATTAAGTAAATCAAGTTCAGTCTAAAAATAGATATTGAAGACTAATGAATCTATTTTCAAGCAATCTCCAATAAGTAGATATTTTCTTTTCTCCCCCAAAACAGTTCAGTTCATCCGAATTCTAACAATATCTCTGGGCGGGGATGAGGCCGCAAGTTTTCGGGGTTAATTAATTACTGGTGCGTGGGCGTCTCGCAAGATGGATGGAGGCGACAACTCAAAACAAAATGTCCGTTCGAACGTTCAACAATCATTTATCACTTTGATAACGTTTTGTTCTCATTGTTTTGGTGTTTGGCGGAAAAAATAAATGTCATCACTGATTGTGGGGTACCTTGCTGTTATTTGGTAACTTGTGGTCCTTGATACGTTGTTAGATGTATTGATTCCCTCAGTCAGTCATCAGTCGAAAACGTAGGACGTACATTGAAGGACAAAAGCCTCCTTCAAAGATTGACACTAGGACCAGTTTCGTGCCGCACGCATCCGTCCGTTACTCGCGACCTTCATCAGGCCGTTGGTCCAGCTTGTGGGGAGCCTGCCCACTCTACGTCTTCCAGTATATAGTTAGTACTCGTGAGCCCATCTTTCATTTCAGGAGTATTTTGACCGACTAATGTCGTTGCGGGAATATTCTGATAAACGTGATTGATTTTCTTGATATGCACAAGGAATATTAGTCTATTTTGAATGTACAGTTCAAAACATTATGGACTCAAACTCTGCATCTATTTGCATAGGCAAATAATGTATGAGAACACAAGATAAATCGAGTGTCGAAAAAATTCTGATTCTGGAGGGCCTCCTCTTTGACCTCTTTAACAACATTATTGTAATTTTACTTTCTGTCAGAAAGAAACAGCTATAAAAAGTGAATATTTACTTCTCCGCCTCATTAAAAATACTTTTAAAACAGATGATGGTAAACACGAGAGTTTAAAAAAAATTGCAATTATTATAACAAAAAAGCTTGTGCAAAACTTATGAAGTTGCAAATCATACAATCAACCAAAAAAATGCAAAATGAACTTCAAATAAAATCATTAACACGAGCTAAATGGTCCATGTTGCATTACTAAATATTTACGTTAAAGCGAGTCTGCACACGGGAAGCAGCTATGAATTGTTACGTCGTAACAAAGTTTTAAAAATATAAAATAAAAATAAAAAATCTTTACACACAAACAAACAAAATAACTAGTTGTTACATCGAATGGAAACCGCGCGCCTTAACTAGTGATAGCATCATAATGACCATATAAGGTATTCGTTGGCACCGGAAATCAAATTCCTTCTAGAACATCTAATAAGAAACGCCCACAACATAGAAAGATCTAGAAATAATACAATAGCGAACAACGGGACAATGATCCTATCTCGCTCGGTTCGATTATTGCTATCTTAGTCCAACAAGAATTTTTTTAAAAACAGACAATAGTTTAGGGCGTGCCTTGCTTCGGTTGAGCCGTTCTTTCCATATCTCTGTCCTCGTCTCAGACGAAGGATCAAGAGATCTGGGGAGTGCGCACTGTTGCCTCAGGCAGGAAGTAGGCCGTCCTGAGAGAGTATATAAAAACGAATTCGCGTAGGAACAAAGCCTTTTTCGACGCCAGAGCTCGCACGACAATTACTCCTAAGTAATAGTGATAGTACCAGTGCTTTATTAAAATAAAAAATAAAAAGTTTTAGATTAGCAACATTTTTCAACCCCCTTGGAAACTGGGGGTCCACCGTACGGGTTGCAAAAGTACGGTGTGGGAGACAGCAGGTCACACTTCTGCCCGTCGACTCCCGCTGACCTCGGCGGCTGAGGGCCTTCTATAGGGCACCTCCAAGTTCCCCACCTAGCCGGTGGAAGCTGATCACCGAAGCCCCCCACGCGTCATGGGATCGAACAGCCGAAAGTTAAGTCCCCAGCGCCCATAGGTTTTTTTTGTGTGACCCGAAAACGCCCCTGTGCCGAGAATTCACACCCCGGGTGTGAAAATTATGTACATATTTAAATTTTTTTTGTTTTCTTCTTTTTGCGATTTTTATTTGTTTCCATTTAAATATAATTTTCTTTCAATAAACAATTGTATTTTTTATAATTGTGTCTTTATTTGTACCCGCCGTCAGGCGGTCGTAACAGAATATTGCATTGTTCATTATGTGCTGAATACGCTCAATTAGAATCAATAAATGACAGGCGATACTTTAGCCGTGCGAATTATTTAGAACTTTCAGTCTAGGCTAGCGCTTTTGGGAGGAGTTTTGTTTTATTTATTACTTGGATTTAAAGCAGGTGAATGCACTCTCGCCCCCTTGTTATCCATCCAGACTATTCTAAGTACTGACAATTTCAGCGAAACCACTTTAAAAGCTGAGCTTGCTATATTGAAACTAGAAACTAAAACTTTGGATAAAAGGTCATCATTTGAATAATATGGTTTATGTTTTTGAATGAACCTTTGATAGGTGTAAATTAAGATTCTAATCCTTGTTCGCAGAGAGAACATTTAAAAACTTATTCAGTAAAAAAGAATTTCCTAGTATTTGAGGTTTGCCGAAATGTCTTTTTTTGTCATGTCGATACTAATAATATTCATAATACTTTAGTCATGCGTGCAATATTTTAACTCATGGATAGATTTGCTTACTGGCAGTAGAATTTTGAAAGATATTCCATATAAAGTTCAATCCGTAGTAGACAAATCTATCCTTGAGTTAAATATTGAAAGCGACCGAACGTGACAATGACAACACGATTTTTCGTCAACATAAAACCAAATTTTTCATGCATGGATCTTAGTTGTGTTATTTGGGCAGAACGGTCTGACTTTTATTGCCGGTTCTTGATTCTATGGTCGCATATGGTGCCATAGCTTGCATCTGATTATGCGCTTAGCGTTAACTTAGCGATTTGTATCTCTGTCTGTATTTTTGTTCTGTGCCTGTAGCCTAGTGGGCTTTCTACAGCGTTAACGCTAACGGAAACCGACAAAATATGCACTTGTCTAGACCCTCTGGAGTAAATAACCTTAATATCCCCGAATCAGCTATCGTTAAATTATTGATTCAATTACCATTGGCGCACTCTAAAATGTTGATTCTGTGGAAACTGACAAAACTATTGTTCAGATTTATAACCAAACTTAAGACACGCGATGCAAATTGCTTGTCTGCTGCGCGAATCTATAGTTTTATAACAATATTTGGTAACGAATACCAACAAATATTTTTATATACCAATTTTAACGAACCAAAAAGAGATGCCTACCTAATATAAAGTATTCAGGATCTTAAATGACCTCTAAAACCCAGAACTATTTTGTGGTCATCGATCAACTTGAAGGACGATGTCTTTTCAGAGATATACGCACAGGATCCGCCAGTTTACGAGTTTTTGTTTTCACGACATTTTAACTGAAACTGAATCTTGACTAAACGTAGTATAGAAAATTTCTTCTGGTAGTATTGAGCAAAAAGATAAGCTTATTATCTTTGAAATAGATAGAAGCGTATATACTACAGCAGCCTTTGATCGAGATGTATTGCTCCTTTCTCCTACAATGAAAAGTTTTGAGTTTATTACTATTATTAGGCAATATTATGACACATTATTTTAAAACTGGGTATTATTTTTCGGAGATGTAGGTTTTCTCACCTCATTTTTTATCATCTCATTTGCTCTAAGCAAGTGTCAATCAAGGGCATCTCCCTTATCGACCGAATAGAAAACATAGAAATCCGAAGGCAGCTAAAGTTGAATACGTTGGTAAACGGATCACAAGGTTAAAGTGGAGATGGGCAGGACACTTGATGAGTCGTGAAGATGGCAGGTGGACTGAACACATAGGTAGATCATCAGTTAGATGGAGCGATGACATCGTGAGAGTGGCTGGCAAATGGTGGAATAGATTAGCACAGGATCAGAACGAATGGCGTGATAGAGGAGAGGTCTACTCTCAGCAGTGGGTAGATACAGGCGGATTGATGATGACGATGAAGTGTCAGCCATAGTATAACATTTAATCTATGTGATAGTGGTGGGCAGGTGATTTCATAATTTTGTAGTGCGAGCGACAATGATTGGACCAAAGACCTCGTATTTACATAACGCACCTTCAACCATCTTGACTATCATAAAATATTAATGGCTACAAATTCGATCTGGCTGATTGGTTCGATCTCGGAACATATTTTTGAGTGACCTATAAACAATAATTGTTTGTGTTGACATAAAAGCAATTATTGCCTCGAACTAGGTATTTGTATTTTGTATGTGTTAGTATTTGAAAATGTAACGCGCGGCACGGAAATAATTCCTAAAGTTTTGGAGCAACGTTTTTTATACTTTGTATTAACCTCCATAGTTTACATCTTCCGAACTCAGAAAATTAGACAACAGACGTAGTTCTAAGTATAATTTATATATAACATAATTTTAGGTATAACAACAATAGGGAAAATGGAATTTCTATGTACTGCCTCAAGATTTATGAGGATATTATATTCTGTATTATGTACTATGCTGTTGATAGTTATTATTAAATGATGAAGTCGAAATCACACACATTATTTAATGTACATATGATTTTTCACGTTATTGAACCACTTCTTTATGTTATTCATAAACTTATTGAAATTGCTTCAAATGAATATAAAACATATACTGTAATTATAATGCACTTTTAATAAAAATCAAAGAAAAAACCTTTGATTTGATTTGACTGCCTCGTTGTTCGATTGGCAAAGCGCATTGCTTTGTGATTAGGAGGTCCTGGGTTCAAATCCTAGGTCGGACAAGTGCAGTTTTTGTAACGAAAAATTCTAAGTATGAGTCCGGAGTCTGGAATTGTACCCGGTATATGACAATAGGCTCGCCTCCTGTTACATCGGACCCAATGTGTCGGCGAAAAGTGCATGTACTCAGTACACCTCTGCCATCCCCGCTTGGGGAACACAGGCGTGACGGATGATTTGGCGCAGTGGTTAAGAGCTTAAGCTGCCCATTGGATCGAAAGGTCGCGGATTCGATTACCGCACGGCACAAATCTTTGTGTGGCCCACAATTATTTGTTTCCGTCTGGGTAGTAGCGTATGTAAATTTTCATATTTGTAAACGCACCCACGATACAGGAATAAATTTTAGTGAGGCGCCACGTTTTTAGATCAATCATTCTATCAGCCTATCGCAGTCCACTGCTGGGCATAGGCCTCTCCTAACCCGCGCCATTGCACACGGTCCTCCACCTTCCGCATCCAGTCTGTCCCAGCGACCTTTTTAAGGTCATCGGTCCATCTAGCTGGGGGCCGTCCTACCTTACGCTTACCAAGTCGCGGTCTCCACTCTAGGACACGCTTGCTCCATCGGCCGTTGGTCCTTCTGCAGATGTGACCAGCCCATTGCCACTTTAGCTTACTGAGTCTGCGAGCTATGTCGGTAACTTTGGTTCTTTGTCGGATTACCTCGTTGCGATTTTTATCCTTCAAAGAGACGCCGAGCATAGCTCGCTCCATAGCCCGCTTTGCGACTTTGAATTTGTGGACTAGTCCCACTGTAAGTGGCCACGTCTCGGCACCGTAAGTCATAACAGGTAGGACGCATTGGTTATAGACTTTAGTCTTCAGGTATTGCGGTATAAGCAAAGAGAAAACGTGACGCAGTTTGCCAAATACTGCCCAATCCAATTGGATCCTGCGGTTGATTTCTTTCTCGAAGTTGTTTCTACCAAATTGGACAACTTGTCCAAGGTAGACATACTCCCGAACTACTTCGAGCATCGAACCATCGACGTAGATTGGTCCCGGCGTGATATGTTCATTAAAAATGATCTTGGTTTTATCCAAGTTCATGCCGAGACCGACACTTCGAGAGGCTCCATTTAGGCTTTGCAGCATTTCGCTTAACTGTTCTAGTGACTGTGCCACGATGACGATATCATTGGCAAACCGAAGGTGTGAGATGTATTCGCCGTTGTTGTTAATGCCCCAACCAGTCCAGTCCAGCGTCTTGAAGACGTCTTCACGTGCATTGGTAAAGAGCTTGGGGGATATTACATTCCCCTGTCTTACCCTTCGACGCAGCTCGGTCCTGGCGATGGACGGTCATTGTGGCGGTATCATACAGACATCTCAACACCTCGATATAGCGCCAATCGATGCGACATCGCTGCAGAGCATCCAAAACCGCCCAGGTTTCGATGGAGTCGAAGGCTTTCTCGTAGTCCACGAAAGCCATACACAGCGGCTGATTGTACTCTTCACTCTTCTGTACAATCTGCCGAATGTAGTATGGGTGTGGTCTACGGTGCTGTAGCCTTTTCAAAACCCGGCTTGTTCCGGTGGCTGGAACTCGTCGAGTCTTCTGGCGGGACGGTTTGTGAGTACTCTCGAGAACAACTTGTAGACGTGGCTCAGGAGTGAGACGGGTCTGTATTTCTCCGGCAAAGTTTTGTCACCTTTTTTGAAGAACAGAACCACTGCACTCCTGCTCCACGCTTGAGGTGTTAAGCCCTGGTGGATGACGGAATTAAAAAGGCTCGCTAGATTTTTCAGGATTGGAGTCCCGCCTGCTTTTAGGAGCTCAGTGGTGATTCCGTCATCACCTTGCGACTTGTTGTTTTTGAGCTGCTCGAGAGCCACTCTGACCTCGTCTTGGTTGACATCAGGGATGTCTTCCGTGTAGTGGCGTGCGAGAGGGGTTCTGTGGTCGTCAGCGCTGGGTCTTGTGCGTTTAGTCATCCATGATGCGTACAGGTTTTTGTAGAAACTCTCAATTTTCTCTAGTATCTCGAACTTGGAGGTCACGGTTTTGCCATCCGCAATATTAAGTTTCGTCAGATGGGATCTACCTAGCTAGCGAGGGAAGGCTCGGGTGTTGGAATATCAGAGGTCACGTCGCACGAGCTTCCGGATCTGCCGGTTGAGGTTCCTCCCATTCGGCGAAAATGCCTGCGTGGATGACATCTCCCGTATCTGCCTCATAAGTTCGCGAGTCTCGAGCGAGAGTTTAGACTCTCTGTTACCGCTTTTGCCGGGAAACACCCTTCAAGACACATCCTGTAGCGTTTTGATCACTGTGTTGGTTTTCTCGTCAACATTGCCTTCGGTTTCCAGCAGGTCGAAACGATTTTGAAGCTCCAGTTGGAACTTTTGGGACCCTAAAGCTATTTGAGATGTAGTAGGTCTGAGAGTAGACCTCATCATTTTTTTGGATGCCTTTCGACCCTGAAATTTATATTTAGAGCGCCTCGAACAAGTCAGAGATCATTGCCGGTATTAAACCCGTTGATCACGGAGACGTCTCTAAATATAGACTTCCTGACAGTCATGATGAAGTCTATCTTGTTCCTAGTCACAGTGTCGGGGCTTCGCCATTTCCACTTTCTATGAGGCTTCTTCTTAAAGAACGAGAATTCTTAAAGATATTTTTTTAGAAATAAATAAAAAATAAACCATGGAAACATTCGTAAAGTTGTCAATCCGTATCCGGTTAGAAAAGTTATATACAGCCGGTTCCAATATTCAACTCAATGATAGATTTTCCTACTATGGATAGAATTTTGACATATTTTGTATTGAAAATCTGTGACAGTGAATAACTTCTTCTTCTTCAACTTCTTTCAACTGATGGTGGTGACATTAAACTCAAACTCATATAATTTATTGTATAACCCCTGCTTTGTACTCACAAAATATCAAACTACGTTTTTATCTTATATATCTAGTAATCTACCACCGGATTGGATCGCGGCCTTCACTGAGAAGATCCGGCGAAGAAACTAAGCGTGCTTGTCTTTTCTGTTTAATTCTTTTCTCCTTTACCTTTTCTATTATTTTTTTCCATCATATGTAGGTACAATAGTTAGGTAACAATTAAAAAGTTTACGATCTAAATCCAGTGTGATATCTTACGACCGAGATGATGACTAATGATGTCGTTTCTAACAAGTGTTTAAAGGATTTCCGATAGACCAGTCCCCACAAGCAACACCTATTCACGAGTATGACTACTGGAACAGCCATCACCCTCCCCCCCCTCAACCATATTGGAGGGAAGGGAGTGACCTGCGCCAGTTAGCCACCGCAAGTAGAAATTATAGTGAGCATCACCAACCCAAACCCCAAAGACGCTGGTCAGATTGTGTCATATACAGCATGTCATATACATGCTATTCTCACTTCTGGTTTCATACGAGAGAATGTATTTACAAAACTGACTAAAAATGATAAAAATATATAAACAGGTGCACACAAAAACAAAGTGCTCAACAAAAAAAGTCAGTTAACCGTTTATTTCATCATAAAAAAAACTATTTACCGCCGACCGTTGCTCTACAATATTGAACAAATATAGTTTTATTTGGGCTCCGAGACATTCTGATCCGGCACTCATGCATATTTGAAACGGAATAACCGAACCGACCGCGATCTTTTTCAGTACAACTAAAATCTATGTTTGGTATATAATTCGTGTTGTAGTCGAATTATTTATAATCTAAGAGTATCTCTTTTAATCTACATTTTGTTTAAAAATTTTGTTGTTTCTTTCGTTTTTACTAACATTTAATATAGTTTGTCTTCTTTCACTATTACATTTTGATTTTGGCATGAAGTTCTGGGGAACTTTTTACATAAGGAACCAAAAGTTGTCACACGCAAACACAACTTCAATCATACCTAGTCCGATAAGTTTGGTACACCATATCCCAAATATTTTTATCCCATGAAACTTCCTTTTAATAACCCTACGTGGATTATAAGGATCAGTTTTTTGCTGATGATATTGATCCATGTCAAGATAATATTAACTAGGTTTTTTTGTTTAATCGCCTTTTACGAGTTTCACATGAATTATGATAGTCGTTATTCTACTTGTATATATCTTAGATGCGCCTTTAGTAAGGATGGGAAACACACCGCTGACATGGAGAGAAGAGTGAGTGCAGGGAACAGAGTAAATGGTGCAATGGTAAAGCTACTTGGGAGCCGGTACTTAAGCCAAAAGGCGCAGCTGGCCATACATAACGGAGTTCTTGTCCCAAGGCTGTCATATGGTAGCGAGAGCTGGATATGTAAGAAGGAGAATGAAATGCGGTGGAAATGCGAGCTTTGCAAAAGATGTGTGGAGTGAAGCTGACCGACCGTATTTGCAACAGCGTAGTAACAAGGCGAGTAGGTATGAAACATAGTATCGGTGTAAAGTTGAGAAAGGGTTTGCCCCGTGGGTTTAGGCGTATAGAAAGAATGTCAGAAGAAAGAATGACAAAACAGATATACAATGTGAACCTGAAAGAATGTAGGTACCCGTAAAGACCTAGACTATCTTACTACGACCAAATAGACAGTCTTATCTGAAGGATAAGTCAAGAGTCTTTGTAACCGGCGAGCGTGTATAAGACGAATTATGACGATATGTCATCTGTAACGTCACCTTTTCATAGGTGCTACCAGAATAACAGCGCTGCGCCATATTTTTTATGGTGCAGCAATATGCTGAGGCAGCAGCCTGTTTAGCCCCACACAATCTCTGACATACTACATCAACATTATACAGAACTGTATTTTGTCATCGTAACCGAATCGTTGTTTATATGCATGTGTGTGCGTGGTTAAACAAATGTTTTTTTCTATCTTTCTAAAAAATCTGCCCTGCCTAATACAATTTAACATATATTACATGTTTTTTTCATACCCTCTATATTAATAATAATAATAAAAAAAAATATTTAAAAAAATTGTGCAACATAAGTATATCGAAGAAGTTATAACACAACCTCTCACCTCTAGCTTCAATTTCAATACAATAAAAGGCATTGAATTATGAGAAGATCTTACTAAAGCTCGCATTTCAAGTCGTCTAGACAGCTCCTAGATTTAAATATGGCTGCAAGAAAACTATATTGAACACCGCCGTTGTACCTGACACCGTAATAGTGTTAGGTGTCCTTAAAGCTTTCAATTTCACTTGCATTGGCGGAGCACTCTCCAGAGATGTAAGTGAAATGTTTTATAAGAAGGTGAGATAAGGAAAGACTATGAGAGTTCATATTTGAGTAGTATTAAAATGTAGAAATGCGCTTAGCTATCACGAGGTCCTGGGTTCAAATCCTAGGTCGGACAAATATAGTTTTCCTATCGAAAATTCCCAGTGTCAATCCGGAGTCTGGAATTGTGCTCGGTATATGGCAATGGCCTTGCCCCCTATTACATGAAACCTAACATCGTCGGCGAAACATGGGTGTCACACAGTACACCTCTGCCACTCCCGCTCGGGGAATACAGGTGTGACAGTGTTTGTTTATTTTTTTATCTTCCATTGATCTCAAAAATCTCACTGGTGATTCGCCTAACGGAGTTAATTGTAATTTTAAAAATTATTTATTCTAATATTATTGATTTGAAAACCTTCCTGCCTAAAATGGTACTCGACCTTACATCATGTGAAACAAAAACAGATTTATGATGATTTGTCCTGTAGAAATGATAGCACTAAATTTTCTTTAAGTTCATAACACCTTAGCCTCTAAATGTTTGCTTTTAATTAATATCAGTTTTCATTTTCTTGTATTTACGTAACTCTTTCTTTTATTAGAAATCTATATTTATTTTCAAAACAACCCATTTTCTCCAAGGCGTTTTATGCTTAGAAATAGTTTAGATTTATTATTGAAAACACATTTATTACGCGAAAGTTGAGGTTTCATCGAGATTCCATGCCATTGTTAGTTTTCAATAGGTCTCGTTAAGGCTCTGAAATGGCCCTCAGCCGAGGCACTGGGCCTATCCCTTTTAAACGAGCCCTTGATCGATCTAACAACAATGGGCCAATTTCAATGCTAGTTCTAGCTTATTTCCGAACTATGTTTGTATGTATGGTCTAAGTTGTGGACGAACGAGAATAAGATATGGAAAATTTCGATGATTTATAACAAGTATTTGTATATTTAATTTATGTGAATTGATGCCCGTGTTATTAAATAAATATATAACTAATTATATTGTAAGGCAAACAAAGTTTAAATTACGTATATGTCAATATTTTTTGTACAATTTTAGAGATCTTGCTCGTGCGACAAATGATAAAAATGTACATTTGATGGTAACGTTAATTAATAATTACAAAGTGTTATAGTAATTTATAGACTGACCTACTACATATCAAAATAATAGAGTGCTAAAATTTTTTTTTTTTTTAAACGTAGCCCTACACTAGCATTTATTCCTGTGTCGTGGGTGCGTTTACATACATGAAAATTCACAAACAAATACCCAGACTGGAACAAATAATTGTGGATCACACGAAGATTTGTCCCGTGCGGGAATCGAACCCGCGACTATTCGACACAGTGGGCGGAGCAGCTCAAGCTCTTAACCACTGCGCTAAATCGTCCGTCAAGTAGTAGTTAAAATTATAGCTCTATCTATCTATCTATATCATCACGCCAGTTCCCTTGCGACGTGGGCAGAGAGTTAAATTATAGATAATAAATAATTATTACAAATGGTCCTATCTCGTTATAATAATTGTAAATGAAAAATGACGATAAAAAACATGAGGCCTACATTCCCAAAGTGGAGGCGTCGGAAGTTTATTGCATTCAACCACATTTCACTCACCATTTAAGGCCCCAATATAATAGGGGTTAGCCTATTGCCATTATATTGCGCGTAATTCCAGATTTCTAACAATATTTGTATAGAAAAATCCCAATAAACTTTGTCCTACCTAGATCTACAGCCGGAACCTCGTGGCAGTTAGTTAGAGCATATACCACCAGAACAACGGGGAAGTAATTCAATTATTCTATTAATATTAATAAAATCAAATCGCGGACGCTTGCAACTTACAGCCCATTCATCATCTAAGCTCACACACACAGGTACGTCCGCCCAGTATGTTGGTTCAAGATTTCATGTATTACGCTATTTAACTGCTTTAATAATGAAATCTACGATGAGCTTGAATGTCACGTGTCACGATATAGCGTTCCTGAGGGCTTAACACGATAAGATTGACGTTAGACTATCGAGTTAAAACGCCATGATTTTCACCCTTCAAATTTGCTAAATAGAGATAGAGGAACGCTATCTCGACAACGTTACGCTAACGTCAATCTGAGGGCCTAACACGAAAAAATTGACGTTAGTGTATTGCTATCGAGTTGATATGTCATCCTTTTTACACTACAAATTTAGTAAACCAAAATGAAAATGACAGAACGCTTTCTCGATAACGTTCCGCTGTCGTCAATCTATTTGTGCTAACCCCTCTGCTTATATACTCGTGAGAGAACTTGGCGTGACTTGATCGGAATGATAGCGATTTTAAGTAGACTATCTTAAATTTTAAAAATCCTAGCGAGTAGAAAAGCGTACATGATGGAAAATTTGCATTTATGTATTCAATTTGCTTTACTGTAGACTGTAAAATATCCGTGTTATTATTTAAGGTTTTTACTTTTGACCCTACTGGGTTAGACTTATACTTTTAAGTAGTACTAGGCATGCCTTTTAAGTTCTGTCGTTTCCATATTTCCCGGCAATTTTGAATTTGTAACTGTTCTATATTCGAATGTGTTTAAATTTTGAATCTCAAAACAGTTGAAAGTATTAGGATTAATGCTTTTGTTTAGTCACAGCGTCGATTGGAATCTGTCAGGTTACGTACGAAAATGAATCTTTCTAAGGAAAATGTTCGTGCAATAATTTTCTACAACTTTAGAAGAGGCCTGACACTGCTTCAGTGTTGTAAAGAGCTAACATCTGTGTTCAGTGATGAAGCCCCATGTCTGCGGACTGTCGAACGCTGGTATTTAGAATTCCAGCGTGGACATACTAGTGTTAGTGACAAATCTCGCGAAGGATGCCCAAAATCCGCCTTCACTGAAGATAACATCATTGCTGTGATACAACTAATTCTCGAAGATCGTCATGTGACGTATCGAGAGATAGAGACTCTATTAGGCATCTCAGGGACAACCATTCAGAAGATCTTGCATGAAGCGCTTGGTGTGAGAAAGCTAGTTTGCCGTTGGATACCGCATCTGCTTTCCGACGATCACAAGGCAGCCCGCGTCAGATGGTGTAAGAAAACTCTGCAAAGGTTCAACCGAGGAGAGTCAAATCAAGTCTACGACATCATCAGTGGTGACGAATCTTGGATCTATACCTAGGATCCTGATTCCAAACAACAATCTACAATCTGGGTCTTTCAAGACGAGCCAAAGCCGACTAAAATTGTTCGTTCTCGAAGCACTTCAAAGCAGATGGTGGCCACGTTCGTTGGAAAAACCGGCCATGTTGCGACTATTGCATTTGAAGATCGTAGAACGGTTAACGCAGAGTGGTATACCACAGTTTGTTTACCACATGTCATCGCCGAACTTCGAAAATCTAACTCAAAGTGACGCATCATCCTGCACCACGACAACGCAAGCTCACACAGCGCTCGTCAAACGATTAAGTATTTGAAGCAGGAAAAAGTAGAAATTCTTGACCATCCTCCATACAGTCCTGACCTAAGCCCTAACGATTTCTTTACATTTCCTAAAATTAAGTAAAGTCTTCGTGGTCAAAGGTTCCAGTCCGATGAAGAAGCAGTCGACGCTTTCGAGTCAGCCATTTTGAACACCTGGGGGTGTTCTTTAGAGTGGAATAAATGTTATAATAACTGGTTTGAGTAAATGGAAAAGTGTATTAAGCTATGTGGTGAATACTTTGAAAAACAATAAAAAGTACAATAAAGTAAATAAGGTTGTAGTTGTGTGTTTTTCTTCAAACGACAAAACTTAAAAGGCATGCCTCGGAGTTCACATGAGAAGCAAAGTCACCGGTATAGCTCTCAGAATTGCCAAACTTAAGTAGAAGTGGGCGGGGCACATAGCTCGTAGAACTGACGGCCGTTAGGACAGAAAGGTGGCGACATCGTACCAGAAGACGTGGAGTGGGTCGCAGGTAAAGCGTAAGGTGCAGTGGGTGACTTTCGACTGATGATGATGATGAAGTAGTAGTTGATTTCATACTCATAAAGTTATAATAATAAACTTCTCATCATATTTGTTTTAATTGCTTTGCTTGTGCAAGTTTCATAATATTTTTCTCATACAGTTCTGCAAATATTTAAAATTAAACTTTGAACACTTATTTAAAATATCATTACGCCGTGCCCTTCTGTCCGCACAAGACTTACGGTACGGTAAAGCTTTACCTATTTTTCTAAATAAAAACAATGAAACATTGTCGGGGTGATTTCGATAAGACAGCAAAACTTTGTTATACTTTCACTGATGATATTGACTGCCTCGTCGATCGCATAGTCGGTCGCTAGTGGCGCATGGAGTGATTGTCAATCCCAAGATCAAATCTTAGGTGAGCCTAAGCGAGTTTCTTATATAAATATATTTTCACTAGTAGTCTGGGGCCTAGAACTGTGCCCAGTATGTTAGCAAGCAATAGTGTCCCCCTGTTACGTGAGGACCCTACATCATCGGTAAAATGTAGGTATACCCAATGCACTCGGAAAATGTATTATTATTAATTATGTTTTTATATAATATTTCACTGTATCTAATACACGTATCACATATCTATCCTAAGTATGATAACATCAAATTATTTTATATACAAGGTGTAACATAATTAACGCAAGACCTGAAAGTAGTTGGTTCTAAAACGGAAACTGAATCGATTACAAATATTTTTAAAATATGTTATTTTTTTAATTGTCAAAAATTATTGTTACCCGTTCAATTCGCTGTATTAAACAAAATTTAATAATTATTCAAAGCAATGCGGCTATTTTAAATGCATTTCTGATACATATGCCTAAATACACACAAAAAAGTACAGCTTACTTAACCAGTTAATTAACCACGTTCA
Source organism: Phalera bucephala (assembly GCA_905147815.2). Taxonomy (NCBI): domain Eukaryota; kingdom Metazoa; phylum Arthropoda; class Insecta; order Lepidoptera; family Notodontidae; genus Phalera; species Phalera bucephala. The sequence continues at coordinate 20,256,386 of LR990621.1, forward strand.
TTTGGGTACCAAAGAGCTTAAAAAATGGCAGAAAACTCCTTTAAAATTGGAAGTTTGATTTTCGTATTGAAATCGTAAGGCAATAATCAAATTGAGGTGTCTAAGGTCTTGCGTTATATATGTTACACCTTGTATAGTTTCTCGGATTACCGAAACCCATCTTCTCACAATTCTAACTTAATTAAAATACCACTTATTACTTCATAATGTAGATAGACGTGATAAAGCAATGATTTAAGAAACATAAATCAGACATAAAATGTTATTCAACGTAATATCGAAATTTCGTAAAGAACTTAATTTTTTAAGTATCCAATAAAATTTGTAATGATATTGTATAAATTACTGTTTACAATTATAAAGTTAAAATTGTATAACAATTATCGGAATGAAACGCCACTCAAGCCACAGATATATATTGGTATAATTAAGCGATGGGCTAGCTAGCATGACAAACGAGTCGGCTCCCGGGTAGTTATTATATCGAATAGTGACGTTTCGATTTATTTCAACGGCTTTGTGTATTCGAATATTTATTTATCAATTATCATAACCCGAGTAAACACCATTAACTCACATTGGTACTATCAATTGAGCGATACTATAAAATGATCTATTATAAAGATTATCAATAAACTAGACTTTACTAAATGGAGAAGGAAAGACCTAGACTACCTTATCATGACCAAATAACGGCCTATTTGGATGGCAAGTCAAGAGTCTCCGTAACCGGCCAGAGAGGTCGGTAAGGAAAGAACCTGTTGGAACTCTGTACTGCGTACCTATCCCGCAAGGGATTTGGCGTGATGATATAGATAGAAAGATAGAATTTACTAAAGTATTCCCACTATACTACCCGTTAGGTTAGTTTTAGTTACCTGTCGAGAGACCGGTTTTCCAGAACTCGGGTTAAACACCATTAATTAATAATTCTCGACGCCTCGCCCGTGTGGTGGTTTAAGTGTCATGGGCTGACATTTTTATGGACATACGAGCATTATAAAATATGATAGCTGCGGTAATTTTGCCATGCATTTTAATGAAGTACACACCTAGTATAGGAAGAGTTACCGTTTTAAGTCAATTAGATATACTGCCTCGTTGGTTTAATGGGGAATAATTGCGATGATGAAGTCCTACGTTAGAATCTTAGACGGGATAAAATCATTTTTCGGCAAAAACATCCAATACCAGTCTGGAATTTGGCATTGTGCCCGACATAATGGCAATAGGTCCGGTCTCTATTATATGAGACCTTATATCGTCCGCGAAAAGTAGGTGTATACAGAACACCTCTTCAATATTGCTTGGGGAATATAAACCTGACGGTATTCATATATTTTTTATTAATTAATTAGTCTCGACGCCTCGCCCGTGTTAAATTAAGTGCCGTGGACGGATATTTTAAATCGACCTACAAGCATTATAAAAGTATGACAGCTGTATTAATTTTTCAAAAAATTTTATATATCTATCTATCTGTACATCTATGTAATTTATTTATTTGTAGTATCGAACGAGATAAATACTGTTTTTAGTCGATGAGCATATTTTTTATTTCTGTAATTATAATATGCAAACTGGCAAAACGGCTGAGAGTTTAGCATGAAGTCGTTGACGTTATGCTACCGAGAAAGCGTGCTGACAGGTTCATCTGCGTTTATTAAACTTGTTGTGTGAAAATGACTGCATATCAACTCGACAACTTCACGATAGCGTTGATATCTTTATGCTAAGCCCTCTGAGTGTAATTATTAGTGTACGAATTAACGAGTTTATGATTGCTTGTAAAAAAATTATAGTTATATATTAAGCGTATCTTTAATGTAATAAAATATGAGATTTATTTGAAAGCTTTTACACAACATTTCGGAGATTTGACAACAAATAAAAAAAGAGGGTGCTGAACTGGAAACCTTGAACTGGTGTCATCGTAATAAAGAGGTAAATCCCGTAAGCTGTAGGTAGTTTCATTTTTAGTAAGTACATAAATTCGCTTCATTAGTAGCGTTTCAGATTCAAAAGATCTATCATAAAAATCAATGATATTAAAAGCCTAGTAAATACGCAAAAAAATACGATGAGGACATATTAACAATATTTACAGAAAAGAAGACCTATATTTTGTCCACCAAATGTTATTGAAATATTTTCTACATATTATACGAAGGCATTTCATACTTTTATGACCTCACGAACTCCAGACATCAGACGGCTTAGCACGAAAAGGTTGACGCTATCGGTGACGTAAGCGAGTAATCGTGCTGTCACGTTCATGTTGATTTAGTAATCTTTAGTGTGAGCAGCATAGAATATTAAGGGCTAGTGTCACGCTAATGTCAATCATTCTGTACTAAGCTATCAGCTTTATCAATAGATGTTTTATGACGTATTTCAAGTGATATACGGAAGCGTATATCCGACAGGAAGATAAGTTGGAAAATAGCTGGACTTTTATTACTCACCTACTCTAGATTTTACTCTGCGGCAGAGCTAAATAATTTATAAGGGGTTTTCTATGTAATTCATTACCTGTTAGTTTTAGTTCGGTACCCGTGACCTTCTATATTTTCGTTAGTCACATTTTCAGGCATAGTTGTGAGAGTGAAATAATTAGTTACCTATTACTTTTACGCCTTAGTACATCTTATCATCATCAGTAAGAGTAGTATAATCCATTGACGTAGTTAACAAAATTGGTTTTCTAAATTTTTTAATTCACATCAATCTGTAATAGTTGAAAGTTTTGGGGGCCTACCATCATCTCATTAGTAGTATTATTGTAATCTTACCTTGCCAAGAGATGAAGGGACGTGAATGTACACAGTTATAGCTCCATATCTTGTTTCAAAACAACCTATCTGTATATATCATTGCGTCAGACCCCTTGCAAATCTCTCTTTCAGAACAGTGTTACCGCTAAAAAGGTTTTAGTATTTTTACTGACACAACTTCCTGCCTTACAAATTAAAGGTTTTATATTTTTCTTTCTCTCTTAATACTTGTTTACACAAACAAAAGTCAAAAAATGATCAAATTGAAATTTTTAAAATCTCAATCTTATCGTCAAATTAATTTCTAGTTAGTCAAAGTTTGAACATTAAATATTCAAAATAATTCACTGTAGCTAAGACCTTGCACGAACCTGGGTTAGCGTTACCTGTATTACTAACTCGAGGTTATAACGCCAAATTGCCTTCAACTTAACGTCATAAATCATTTATTCAGTGTGATTTTTGGGGATACAATATGATCTTGGTTTAACATTTAAGTTTCTCAAAAATCTACCCATTGGGCGTACACTGTTTAGGTAGTTAAAATACATGCAATTACATTATCAACATTACATAATATTATTATTTCTTGTGTGTGATTTGTCAAAAAGGAATTCGTCAACTGTATAATAGCATTTGTTCAATAAAAATATATTTAATTTTTGTTTAAATTGTGTCAAGTTTAGGTCTTTGATGTCATTCGGGATTTTATTGAAAATTTTCGGGGCCATGCATAGTATGCTCTTGTGCAGAAGTGCAGTTTTGGAAGGTCTCAAACATAATTCATGCTGATATTTCTGTCTCACTCTTCTAGATCGCTTTTCGGCTATATTAATAAAAAGATCACTATTTTTTTTCACAAACAGTGCGGTCTCATATATGTAAAGACATGGCAATGGTAATATTTTAAGAAAAGTAAAATGAGGTTTGCAACTATCACTTGGTTTCAAGTTACATATTGATCTAATGCATCTTTTCTGCGCTTTGAAAATGAAGGATTTTTCGCAGGAATATCCCCAAAATACAACTCCGTATCGCAAAATGGACTCGACATAACCATAATAGGCAGTGAAGACAGCTGCCTGGTTAACAACTTTTTTAAGTTTGTACAGAGCAAACGAGAAATTACTCAGTTTTTTAATTATGATAGATGCATGTTCTTTCCACGTCAGTTTATAGTCAATTGTTAAACCTAAAAATTTGGTATAATGTCCTTCTTCAATTCTTTGATTATTGATAATTAGATTAATGTCTGGTGCAATAGTTCTTTGTCAAAAAGTAATAATTTTAGTTTTATTAATATTTAAGATTAAATTATTTTGTTCCAGCCATTCAATAGACTGGCGTAAAGCATTATTTATATTACATTTGAAGTCACTTTCTTTATCGTGCCTTACTATTATTGTGCTATCATCAGCAAACAGCACCATAGGGAAACTTACATGTTTTGGAAAGTCATTAATATAAGCTAAAAATAAGAGTGGTCCCAATACGCTCGCCCTGTGGGACTCCACAAGCTATTTCATGTTCTTCTGAAACGTATTTGAGTTCTCTTTTAGCTTTTTTACATATTCGACTAATTTCCGTATACTGCGTTCTGTTAGTAAGGTAGGATTTTATAAGAGAAAGTACGTTCCCTCTTATTCCATAATTATAAAGTTTATTTAGTAATACATTATAATCTATAAGGTCAAATGCTTTTGTCATATCCATAAATATAGCACTTATTGGGACTCCTTGGTTCATATCTGTCATTACGATATCAAGAAAGTCATATATGGCCATATTTATGGATTTATTTTTTTGAAAACCTTTTTGTTCCTTGGCTAAAATATTATTTTTGGTAAAATAGGAGTACATTTCATGATAGAAGACTTTTTCAAATATTTTAGACATTACTGAAATAAGTGCAATAGGTCTATAATTTTGTATGTTGGTCTTATCGTCTTTCTTGTGCAATGGTTTTATTATGGTTGGTTTTAGTTTGTCGGGATAAATGCCAGAGCATATACAAAGGTTTATGATTGGACTTGATATGAGATGCCGTCATATCCTACGCTTGATTTATTTTTTAAATCTTGTATAGTTCGATTTATTTCAGTAGGAGTAGTTGGCCCTAGAAACATTGATTGTCTACAATTATTTAGAGTTCCATAATTTTTTGAACCTGCAGATTTTGAACTTTCCGATATTTTTCCATAACTTTGAGTTAGTCAACCTTGGTTAGTGCAAGTGGGCATAAGTCAATAACATTCCATCACAGCATTCGACCGAAAACCGTAATGGCACATCGAGTGTCGAATAAACGAAAACAAATCAATCTAATAAAAAGATATCGCTCCAATATATACGGAATCCGTTGAACCCACTCATTGATGCCTTAATCCGTACACATAAATCGGACGGAATAAAAGAGAATTCTTTTGCCTTGAATTTCGTATAAATCTTCCGCTGGGTCGACTAATTTGCAAATCGTTAGCCTACAAATTAGAAGCGAGGCATCCACGCGTCCGATCCTTTTGGAAAATCCGATATTTTTGAGGATCAAAGTCACTTGATTATCTATTGCTTAGGTTTTGGTTAGGTTTCGGAGTTTAATCAACCAAGTTTTCGGGTGATGCCTACTGAATTTGGAAGCGAATTCTTTGGTTTAGTAACAAAAAAAAATACTATTTCATCCGACTGCTAATTTATGATCTTGTAAAATTATGGAATCTTAGGTCTTTGTTAGGTAGAAATTTTCCTTTAGACCAGACGGTTTTCCAAAATGTGTCTCAAAAATGAATAGAAATTGAAACAAATAGCAAAAAATATTTTAAACCTTTTTCATTTCATTTAACATTTAATCAAAATGATTTTAAACCGCGTAATAAATGATCACAAGAGGACAGACGTTATCAGAGAGACCACGAGCACCAGTATTTCGAATGCCATCAAACAGGCTGAATGCCGGGAAGCCTGGAGAGCGCTTGTGCAAAACCTTGACTTGACAAAGAAGAAAAAGAGAAGAATAAATGACCATCCTTCTTCCGTAACTCACTGCCTAATACATGGCAAATACCTCTCACTACTTTCCGCATTTTACGACATCTAGCTTTTTAGAGAGTACAGAGTTAGGTAAACGCCATACAGAGTACAGATATTGTGCTCTGTACAGAATACATATCCTTAGAAATCGCTCAGAGTATCGCAGTTGCGTAGAGTTATTATCAAGTGGTTATAATTTTTAACTAATCTAGAGTATCCCACTGCTAGGCGAATTTATCTCCATCCTCCTCTCTCTCTGTAAATGTCTACATAATACTGTATATATAATACAATAAATATTTAAATAACAACGTTTTTAATTCACATACGTAATATCTATTTCGTAGACAGCATCTTACACGTGTAATCTAACAAAATTACAGTATAATTGAGTCCCGAAGAATCGCACCCATCACTTTAATTCCAGAGGGCTTAGCACGAAAATATTGACATTAGCTTGACGCTAGCGAGTTGATATGCCATCCATGTCACACTACACATTTACCAAATAAACAGGAACGTGACAAGATGCCTACTCGCTAGCGTCATGCTAACTTCAAACATTTTGTACTAAGCCCTCGGATCGCTCAACAAGCTCTTCTGGAACACGTTTACAATTAACGACGTTAAAGTATGTATCTCATAATTAGTACATTATACGGAGCGTACGAGCGTAATTTTATAGAAATTATTCAATTCGCTGGGAGTGTGACGGCGCAGTTACAAGTGAAACACACTTAAAATTTCTTGAAGAGAACTCTTACGTCAAGATTGATAGTATCAAAGATTGTTAATGTTAATGGCTAATGGTATGAGATTACGAATTGAATTAGACTGAATTATACTTTAGAAAGGAGGATCATACCTCAACTAAATTAGATGACGAGTTGGTCCAACAGTTCAGAATTTAAGCCGCGAAATAGGCGCGAGTTCGATTCCCGCCCGCCTAAATATTTGTTTCTGTCTGGGTGTTAGTTTTGTGGTTTGGTTACTAAGGAAGCGTGATTCAACAGCTCATTTAATTGTGGGTGCTACATTATCATTTATTGAAGAGTTTTATAAGATTTTTAAGAACTTTCTGTAGTTCCGATATATAACTATCGCTTTTGGTAAAAATTAAACTATTAAAAATGTGTTACTGTTATGTATAATTGCATTTTGTAATATTCAATCATGATCCAAGATAAGAAGTGTAACCGTAAACGTTGAAGATTACAAAATGTAATCGCAATCGTTAATCATTAGTACACCATCACGCCTATATTTTCCAAGCGGGAGTGGTTAATCAATAATCTGATTACATTTTGCCCATCTCTGGTTGTAGAAGTGTTGTGCAGAAGATAAAGAGAGACACAAAAGTAGGCAAAGTGCGTGCAGGTTATATATCATTCTATGTAGTTACCCGCCCTGTCTAATTTCTTCTTAATCCGACTATTGACTAACAAACAATTAAACATTTACATAATATGTTATAAGTAGAATTTTTTAAGACATTATCGTCCTCTATTTGAGCTATAGACTTTTTTAAAGTTTTCGTCGCCATTTTGTGGATCAATTCTTGTAGACCAGGAAATAATAAGTTTTTTGGAAACTACGCCCACATGTCATCCAATATTAAGTTTCCAAGACAACCATATCTATGTGCGTATGGAATATTAATTATAGCCCAGAACAATGGACGTTTGTGCAAATAATCGATTCCCTTTGTTGTCTAATAACGTCGGTTTCAGTGCACCGAAGAAACGGTAATTAAAAGGCTTTTCATATGGAATGGGGCGGTCGCCATTTGGAATCGGATTCCTTCGACTAAATGAACTTCCTCGAGAATTTATTTTGTTAAATTAAACGTTATTCCGAAAGGCTGTAATAAAGATGGCTTTAGTAAGAGCAGAGTAGCGCCTGTGTTGGTACTTTTAAGATTTAAGATACATACACACGTTTTTGATTCTCTCTTTGTGACTTATGTCGTTGACTCAGTTATTTAAATGTCTTGCTTACTTTTATTTTGGATCTAATACAATATTTTTCAAGATCTTAATAAATAATATGTTGTTAATAATTTATATTTTGGTTGGTTTGTAGTCGGTTACTTAAACGCATCTAAACAGTGAAATGTATTTATGTAATGTACGAAATGATGTAATGCGTGAAATTTGGCAGATCATAAACCGAAAAAATGTATGTATTACAATATGAAAAAAAAAATCAAAACTCGTATTTATCTATTATATTAGCAGGTGTAGGATTGTTGACTTCCTAAATTTACGTCAATATTATACAAGAAAAAATTTTTTTCGGATGTTATCGCTTTTGTTATTGAATTTTTTATTCCAAAATCAAAGATAAACAGTGGTAAAATATGAAAAAAAAAATAGTTTTATTTCAGGAGTAGTATTTTCAATATTAAAATTAAATTACAAATTATAATTGCACCATTTACAACGATATCGAGAGCGCTGTACCTGACTCCTTGAATTAATCTCCAAAAGGAAATCGTTAACCCTTTTAATGCTCCGAAAAACTAATTCAATTCGGCCCTACTAGAAGCGAAACTTTAACCGTATCATAATCATTCATTATTATGTAAATTGCAAACATTAGGTAGAATTCAATTTCTGAAAATTATAACCGAATGGCGCGCAATGTTTTCCGGTTACCGACCGATAAATAATTATACGGCTCGTATTCTTTGTTATTATACTAAGCACGTGAGGGTTCCGAGCTTAGTTTAATAGGCTACTGTTTATGAAATACCTTCCGTTATTATGTTAGTAAAATTATGATAATGTAATCAAATATTGATAGCTTTTTTTCTCAAAGATATTCTGTGATGGTTTTGTAACGCTTGATTACGTGAAACGATTTTGATTATTAATAATAATAATTTCCATCAAACTTAATGTGCATAGCCCTTGTTTTCGGTCTATAATTTAAAATAGTACTTGCACCTGCCGAGGTCACATTGCCGGTTTCTTCATTTTCACCAAGTGATCTCAGCCGGTGACTTACATACCATTAACTTCTTGCAAATGGCGTCTACGTGTTGGGCCTATGTCTCCATGCAAGCCTTTCAAAGGTCCGGACAAAGCTCGTGAATCTCAGCGATTCAAAGAATAAGTCATTTAACTCAGGCAACTGAAATTTTACAACTAAAATTGTGTGCAACTTACAGGCCCATGGAATATATACCTTACACACTAACATACATATTATATAAAATTTATAAACTAAGTAACGTGTGTAGCTGGCGACAAGTTGCGCTGTACAGGGGTGTCTCAGTCTCTCTCGAAATCTTTTGAATACTACACCTCTCGGCCAGAACTCTTTGCTCATAAAGTCTCCAGTTTTGCGGTGGGAACCCGCACAACAAACAGTACAGTATTAACTCTCTTTATGAAATTAAGAAACATTTTTATTGAGAAAATATTAAATTGAGTTACGAAGTCTCATAAAACAATAAAAATATATATTTTATTAAAATGGCGGAGGCGATCGCATATGAAATGCCACAAACGGTCACCCATCTCAGGCTGACCGAGCCGAACGCTGCTTAACCTTGGTGATCGGTAAGAACACCACCATTACTCAGCGATAGTCGATTATACTTATTGGGGTGCGTTTATAATCTATCTAAATGGGTATTCTTGCAAAAAATGCGTCTTTTTAAGCATCGTTTACAAAATCGATTATAAATTCATAATCGATTATCGAATAATATTTTAAAAATCGAATAATCACTTATGCCCATCACTAAAGTAAACTGGTTAAGCTGGTAGTAATACACGTTTTCTTGCCGTAAAAATCTAAGTTTAGTTGACCAACTGAACCGTAGATTTGAATATTGCTGAGATAAACCTACTAGTCGTAGTAATTCAGAGTGATTATCAAAAAGATATTACGTTAGCGTAACGCTATCAAGTTGATATGCCACCCTCTTCACACTATAACCTTACTTAATAAAGATGATCGTGACAGCACGCTTTCTCGACCATAGATATAGCATTAATCTCGGCAATATAATATATAAAGTCAATCTGTTCGTGCTAAGCTCTCTGATTAATCGCATTGCGAACCAACATCTTAGGTTTGTTGTCATTACGAGTAAGATTTTCAGCACTAAAATGTCCTTGTACATGGTGCCAGTAAATGTTCAAGCTACATACGCTTCCACTGATAAAATTCCGCAAAATTAGAATATTGACCGCCACTGAACAAACATTTAGCTCTTTTCGTATTGTCACTAAATTAAGAAAATAACTAAACTCCGTTGGTAGACGACGGTTCAATTTAAAATTTACTATCCGTGAAGATCTGTAATTGGCTTTCTGTTATTATTTATTACCTTTATTTTATTGTATTAATATTTCGCCACATAGCCGACGCAGCGCGACGGGAGCGCGACGGTGTCGCGGCTTGGGGAGTTGCAATGCACTGAAATGTACGGGTGACGCCACACAGCGCAGCGCCGCTCGGCGCGACGGCAAACGTCACGACCAAACGTAGACGACCGCTTCTGTCACGCTTCCGTCGCGCTCCGTCGGCTATTTGACCAAACCGTTGCTAATCAACGGCGTTAAGCTATAATTGCCGAATTTTGTAAGTAGCATAAATCTATATTGGTATAAATAGTGAAAAGGATGGCGCATCAACTCGAAAGCGTCACGCTAACCTCAATGTTTTCAATGTAAGCTCTCTGAACTCGGTACTCACGCGTTTATTTCCGCGGTCGCTTACACAATGCAATTAACCCGCGCGAATTCCTCTACCCACACTAGTTACTTTCATCCTGTACAAGCGCCATAAAGCGTTTCGATAAAAGACGCCCGCCGGCGGTAAGGCAAAGTTTAGCTGTTTATATATTGACTGTATTTTGAACCTTATGTACTTTGCTGATTTATATAAGAAAACTATAGAAGATTTCGAAGCAAGGAAAGCATCCATTTTAGTGCAAAAATAGTACATTTTGGAATACTTACATTGTTATTGTTGGTAAAAAGCGTTTAACTAACAATGTTACGCACGCGAAATGTAATGATTTTGTAAAATGAAATAATGTTTAAAATATAATATTGTATGTGTATCTTTGCGGAACTTACAAGAGTAGCTGTACAGGCGATCACTACTAAAATTAGTTTTCTATATGATCACACCAGATCCCTTGCGGAGTAGGCAGATAATACAAAGTCAGTTTGGTTGGTAAGTTTTTTATAAATTAGGGCCAAACTATCGGGCCGAGGAAAGCATACATATCTACATACCTACCGCGTTGTAGGGTATTCTTTACTTCAACTAAGGGTTTTTATAGTTTACTTAAAACATACTTCTTCTATTACATATTCTATAAATTTCGCGAGAATACGAAACAACAATCTGTATAAATGTCAGAGTGTTTCATCACGTTCCACGAACGAATACTCGTGGCGTACTATCTTATATGATAATGTGAAACTGTGGTAGTGGCATGTATATTTAATTTCTAATTTATGTTTAGTTCTAAGTATGTAAACAAATAGTTTCTGTTTAAAAACTTCTCATAGGTAAGTTCAGTATTCCTTGGTTACATAATATCTGTATATACCATCCCTTATAATAATGTGAGACTATAATTGTGGCATAATAATATTTTTTTAGTTTAAGTTTGAAAAAAAAGTGTTTCAAAAGAACGTTCGGCGAGGAAGGATGCTTACGTAATATCAGTACAAAATGATCGGAATCCAAGAGATACTTGGATTAAGATTTAACACTTCGAATGTTGTTGACAACAGCAGTACAAAGGATTTTGAAGGAGTGTTCGCGATTGTGTTCCCACCTCGCAGCTTATGTACAGAAGAAACTTGGATGATACTCTTTGTTCAGTAAAACCACCTGTTCTTAGGACGAAAGAAGCAACATGTAAAACCGTTCCTTTCATTTCATCTTATAATTATAATTAAAAACGACCGACGGCTTGGTTCAGTGGTTAAGAGCGTAGAACGCTCCGGGAACTGGGTCGAGTAGTCGCAGATTGGTTCACGAGACAAATTTTTTTGTGACTCAAAAATGATCCGGTCCGAATATTTGTGTATGTGAATTTTTTGGTTGTTAACGCACCCATAATACAGAAATAATTTCTAGTGTGGGACCGGTTTTTTAGAGGAAAAATAAGTGTCAGAATAAAGTGCTCATAGTCTTAATATATACTTCTAAATTGACTTAGGTATGTACTTTAATCAAATGTTTTGTTCAAGAAATCTTAGAAGAACAACGATATTTGAGAGACTGAAATTTGTGTTCTATGTTGTATTGGCGCTCTGTTTTTGCCAAAGACAAATCTCATATCAAGTTTTTTGTACATATACTTATATTTCCTGTAGTGTCACCTTTTCTTTCTATCAGGGTAGGGTAAGGAGAGTAATTCCAAAACTTTTTTTTTTTAAGAACAGCTCTGGCACTTTCTTTTGGCCCTTATTTGGCACTATCATTGAGTAAATTTAATAGTACAACTGCGATTGATGTATTAATTTACTAAATAATTTTTAAATGCCATGTTATTTTAACGCTTTATTCAGAAAATTACCATTAAACTACGTTTTGCTAAGGAACTCACTGGGGAATTCTCTTTATTTACATAGCCTCGGGCGCGCAACCATCTAACTCCTTATTTTCACATTCACTTATTAAGTACAACGTACTAGAAGTGATGCAGCGTCGACACTTGAACACACTGATAACATTGTGTTCAATTCTATCTATCTATCTATCTATATCATCACGCCAGCTCCCTCGCGGGGTAGGCAGAGAGTACAGAGTTCCAACAGGTTCTTTCCTTACATTCCTCTCTGGCTTCCTCCACTCTCATAGTTCGTCTCATACACACTCGCCGGTTACGGAGACTCTTGACTTGCCCTTCAGATAAGACACGGTCTATTTGGTCATGGTAAGATAGTCTAGGTCTTCCCCGGTACCTACATCCTTCCACTTTTGCATTGTATAGACATACAATTTGTCATTCTTTCTTCTGGCATTCTTTCTATATGCCCGAACTATATGTGTTCAATTATTGAACATAATCCATTTCAATAAGTCCATCCATTGGAATAAGTCCATTTTCCCCTGGAAAGTGATTATGTAGTCTGAGGTGTGTGGTTTTATAACTTTACTGCAGTCCAAATCATAAGCACAGTAAGTATGGTCTACTGTAGAACAAATTAAGATTTGGACGGCAGTATATGAGACAATATTTACCTTGTTGGAGTAGTGGTGGTGGTGGATTACTACAATTATTATATCATATTTATTTTTCATTTTATTTTCAAATAAACAAATAAACACCGTCACGCTTATAGTCCCCCAGCGGGGACAGAGATGTACTGAGTACACCCAGTTTTCGCCGACGATGTGAAGTCCCATGTATTAGGCGGCCAGCCTATTGCCATATAACGGGCACAATTCCAGACTCCGGACTCATACTGGGAAGTTTTTCGTTAGATAAACTTCATTTTTCCGACCTGGGATTTGAACCCACGACCCCGTGATCACCAAGCGATGCGCTTTGCCACTAAACCAACAAGGCAGTATTTTCATTTACTCATTCATGTTTTAATAACTATTTAGGAATCGACAATGTGGCATCTGTGGCATTATCTTATCATAGGTGTCACCAGAATACCAACACTGCACTATAAGTTTTCTATGGTGCAGCAACACGCTGAGGCAGCATGTTGCAGCCTATTTAACCCCACACAAGCTCTGGCATACAGCTACAAAGTTGTATATTGTATCATCACCTTTCATATTTATGTATATGAAAGTGCGTGTGACTAAATAAATGATTTGTCTTTTTTTTCTGGTGAATAATGTAGCTAATTATTACAAGCTGCTGGGTTTGAGTTTTAGGTCACACATAGTGTTTTTGAAGTTGTTTTTAAAATTCTCAGTAATAATTCAAGATCTGGAATCGTGCCCGTATCATTATTAATACACTTGCTTCCTATTACACCGGTACCTAAGATCGTCGGCAAAACCCTACCGTAGGGAATATAAGCGTGCTGTTGTTTTATTCGTCCCTGCAATTACGCTGGTAAAGTTACGTACTTGCTTCCTTGCTACAAGAATATCACGGTTAGTCCTACTTCCTACTAATATTATAAATGTGAAAGTTTATATGTTTAAATGTTTGTTACTCAATCACGCAAAAACGGCTAAACGGATTTGGATAAAAATTGGCACACAGAAAGTTCATTACTTGGATTAAAACATAGACATTACTAGATTATCTGGATTAACATATAGGTTTTACCCCGGAAAAATGTTAGGATCTTGTCTAAAGTCAATGCAGATGAAGTTGCAGGCAGAAACTAGTGAAATATAATTAAACTGCTCTCAATCCTAATTTATCGCTTCAACTAAAATAAAAAACCAACTCTATTGAAATAAATTCATGTGTGATATTCGCATAAATCTAAGAACTCAGTATGTGAACCAACTCATTTCCCTCCTCCCCTGTTTCATGCACGACGTTGATTTTAATACCTATTCCAGTAAGTCAAAAGATTATACTTCAACGTCGTTTCACTGGCAAATTGATAAGAATAAGATGGTTCTGCGGAAATCTTAACAACGGATCGTATTCATGAGCTTGTTGTGTTATAATATTGCTGTCTTGGCTATTTGCATTTTGGCTACTGCAGTTGGCGTCCGCTTAGATTTCACAGAATTTTCACAGACAAATTTTATAAGTTTTTTTTTCATAATATGATAGATGGGACGCAGAATATTTTTGTGTTGGCATTTTTATTATGGTTCTGTTTCGTTAGAGTAGGATACAATTTTGGAGATAAATTGTAGTGAGAGACTGTTGTGTTACGTAATAATGATGTAATTGTTGTGTAACTGCCTCGTTGGTCTAGTGGCAAAGCGCGTCGCTTTGTGTGAGGTCCTGGGTTCAAATCCTAGGTCGGACATGTGTAGTTTTTGTAACGAAAACTTCCCAGTACGAGTCCGGAATCTGGAATTGTCCCCGGTATATGGCAATAGGCTCGCCCCTACATGGGACCTAACATCGTCGCCGAAACGTGGGTGTACTCAGTACACCTCTGCTACCCTCGCTTGGGGAATATAGGCGTGACGGTGTGTGTTGTTTCGTATCGTCGTAGTTTTACATATGTCTATGAGTCTTCTGTACCGAGGATTCAGTATCTTCAAAAATTTTATTTCATGATAACCATACGGGAATACGTTGGATATTAGGTAGAAAGGGGCGTTTATATATGTTCCAGGTAATTGAGCAGAGAAAATACTATCTCACACTACAACTTATCAATTTAATCTCTATTTTTTACTTTTTGAGAAGCCACTTTTATCTCATTTATTCAAAAATCTAATTTTCTACTGTAATAATTATTTTTTTAAATAATAAAGAAAAATCAGTGAAACTGTATTCATGATGATTTACCAAAATTACGTAAACGTACGTAAATCACATACTAGACTTCTGTAGGTATTAAAGTATAATAACAAAAACTATATTATGCATATCCACACCAACATATCCCCAAAACACATTTTACAGAATGTCGATAATTCCACCCACCCTAGTCCGATGCAACAAAAAACTAAATCCGAAATGGGAAATCTCAGAACGAAGCCAATCTCCGTCGCAATCGAGCGAGAACGGGAATAAGTCACTACATTCAATAGGTACTAATATGCGGTGGCAAATGAGACGTGAAAAGTAATGTCTGCCTTACATCTCGGCGGGAGGTGTACTTTTGTTTTACGACATTCCGATTTCTTATAACTGAACTTTTATAACTACTAATCGGTAATGAGAAGTCGTGGTCGTGACTGAGTAGCCTGTGTCTTATTTGAAGGACAAGAGTGTCCGTAGCCGGCAAGCGTGTATGAGACAAACTATGAGAGTGGAGGAAGCCACAGGGGTCTGTAAGAAACGAAACTGTTCGAACTCTGAACTCTATGCTTACTTCACAAGGAATCAGGCGTAATTATATAGACAGATGGAATATCGTAAGCCAAACTTGCATCTACCACCAAGATGTAAGGAAGCTATATTAATCATGTCTCGGCCACCGATTTGTGGTTAAGTGCATAGGAAAATTTGGCCAAGATTAGCTTAGGTTAGGATAGGGGTATATGACTGGGGTGCTGGGTCGGATAACCTCCTCGTGGTGCACCCTGGGTGCCTTCGGCAGCCCTTTCGTTTCCTGGTAGGACTGCTGGCGGCGGCGAATAGTCCGACGAGTACGTACGCGGGACACACATAGCTGCCTCTCGCACTCTCTGGCTTTCGGAGAGGGCGGGGTGCAGCAAGCGTGATCGGAGAAGCGCTGCTCGGGGACTCAAGGTACCTCTCTGAGTATCAGAGAGAACTAGCAAGAACATGGAGTAGCAAACAGACAGGAGAGGGCACGAAGCCTGAAAACCCTACCCTACCCACCCCGCTTTCTGACACTCCTTCCCAATCCTTTCCTTTCCCCTTCCCCGTCGTCGGGTCTGGTGTGCGCTTACATCGCCTCTAGACAAGGTCCAGTCAAGGACCGTCAACGGCAAACCCGTAACCGCTAACGATAAGCTTCGGCTCTACGGTGGGACGAGGGCCTTGTCTTCATCGGCTGGGTCGCGTGGAAGACAACCACTTTAAATAATTACCAGCCGCTAGTGCGGCAACCCAAGGTACCGGCCAACCCCTCGGTATATATAGGCTTGCCCGGGTTTGTAGGGTTTGTAGTCGGTAGGAATCTAACACGCCCCGCGAACTTCCTCCCAGGTTCGCAAAAATCCTATGCAGGATTTTTCCCAGGTAAAAAAGGGGGTATGTGACTACAAAAGTGACATCGCCGGGGTGGAGGCATGTCCCCCCAGGCCCCCCAGCCCAATAGCCTGGGGCTTAAAAATACGGGCAAACTCGCGTTCACCGCCTTAATATCTGGCGAGAGACCCCCTACCTGCACCAACATCAGCAGGGAGGCCTTCAGGGTCGCGGACGCAAGGAGTGGGGGCTCTGAGCGTCCTTCACGAGCGACCCCAAGGAGGACAGCGGTGTGGCGTGGCCTACGTCACCATGAGCGCCGTGTCAGTCCGGGGGAAGCATGTCATCAAGTCTTTCCCCGATGGCGGGCTCTTCAGAGCGCGGTACAAGAGAGGCACCGGTGCGTTCCTTACGGAGATCCCTGAACCCCTCCAAAGAGCTGATGTCGGCCACCCTGGGGTTTTTAGTCGGTAGGAATCCAATATGCCCCGTGAGCTTCTCCCGAAGCTCGCGGAAGTCTTATGCAGGATATTCCTTAGGTAAAACAGCGGTATGTGACCTAAGAAAATTATGTTCTGCAATGAATGGAATGTGCTGGAAGTTATGATAATAATAAAACTAAGCTAATGATGTAATAAAATAAAACGAAAATAAAACCAAAGCAGGGGTAGGAGAAGTGTACTGTGTGTCACGGATTTCGCTAACAATTTAGGCCCGAGTGTAATAGGGGGCAAACCTGAGTAACGACTCCACGGACCCGAGTGCTTCAGAGAGTCTGTCGGGGCCCCCAACTCGGCGTGTCTTCGTCGGTCGAGTGGAAACCGAAGGGTGCCCGCAGGACTCTCGGCTCTGGTTAGCCTTAATTGGCCGTCCAGAGAGGAGCCGTGAGAGCTATATCGACGTAGGAAGATAATGCGGTCCTACGTCGATGTACCCCAGGGGTGGAAGTGTTAAAGGGCATAACGCCGCGGGTCTTTACGTAGAAAGCGCAGCCTGAGCCGCTCACACTGGTGTTGCCCTCAGTTGTCCTAGGACGACCGTTTGAGGGCCCATCTAGTAAGAGGCGAGTCACCGGTAATAAGGCCGGCCACGGGTAATAACGTATCACTAATTATGGCCGGTGTCTGTCCTCTTTGAAATAGTCCAGTTTTTGTCCATCAAACCTCATTTACATAGCCCTTGTTTTCTTTCCATAATTTACAATAGTCCTTGCACCTGCCGGGGTCAGTTCGATGGTTATATTTTTTAACAAGTGATCTCAGCAGGTGGCTTACATAACATTAACTTCTCGCAAAGGGCCTCTACGTGTTGGACCCATGTCCTCATGCAAGCCTTTCAAAGGTCCGGGTAAAGCCCGTGAATCTCAGCGAGATACATAAATAATAATAATATCAGCCATTCAAATCAAGTTAAGAGAGATAAGGGCATACTCCAGCACGCGGACCTAGTGCGGATTGATGGAGGCAGGTTTGTTTCCACCTGCTGTTGGGACTTATCAAGCCGCCTATAAGGTTTGCTCGGCTTAAACGGCTACCACTTTAAGTGGTAACCGAGACGGCTTAACGTGCCTTCCGAAGCACGGAGACGCTCGAATATGAAAATGAATTGCCATTATTCTGTACACGATTCCGAATTTCGGATTACAATTGAGTATTTTTCTATATATTACTTAATAACACTTTGTTCCATCTAGGATGTCAAGGATCTCGTGATCACTGCCATACCATACATCAATAGACTAAGAAGGTAGTCATAAAATAACTTATTTGTTATAAAATGTTAAAGACTAAACGCGAAGCGACTATAGCATGTTTTTATAGAGTATGTTTATTCTAGAGTCAAATTCTGTCTTATACGTATGATTATATATATATAGTTTAAAAGTCCCAATCATTATTATTTTTTAATTTAATACAATTTTATTCACAATCATTCTTCTGGCAAATATAAATTTGTACTCCTAATATTAAACTGCACAGATTGTATCCTTATCTAATTATACTATTCTTCAAATTTAATTAATCAGAAAATGATAATTCCTGCTTTTACTCGAACCTTCGTCAAAACTTCAAAGTTTTGTATTTTCGTAAAACGAGGGTACTCCTCAAACTCCGCTGCTTGATTAGTCGGAGGGTATCTTTGCATACAAATAGTAAAGTTTTATATGCCAATATTGCAGTGTATTTATACTTATTGTATACTGAATTGTTTGTATTATATCAGCAATAAACTTGGCTATTTGTGAATGACACAAGACATTCGACTGAGAGGGAAACGCTTTAATTAATTAAAACCTATCAAGTATCAAACTTCATAGCAGGGTGAAGACAAATAGGAAAGAATGTTTATTTCTAATTTGCTGAGTGTATTGCTCTTGGACGTTCCTACCTCTGCCTTAATACCTATTTATATATCTATATCATCACGCCCTTTTATATTTCTGTTCATCCCTAATAGTAACCTGGACCCGTGAAGCTGTCAAATAATCCGATAACGAGTGATAATCATTTACTAAGAAACGGTTTAAGATCCGATTCATTAAAGCAAAAGTAAAACTCGGAAGTACTAATACTTCCGAATTTTTCTGAATGTCCTTTCACTTACATTTTTGTGATGACAAGTGTGTATGCTATACCTTAAATCTAAAAATATGTTAGTTAAGCACTCTGGCTCAAGCTGCCTTTCATGAGGTAAGATAATTTTCTTGTCTATTTATAGCATAGAACTAGTTATACATTCGCAGTACCAACTGATTTATAGTTCATATCCAAAAAGTCTGCCAACAAATAAACTTACTATAAGGCTATAAACACACAATAAGTCGGAAGTATGAAATATAGCCTCACATACAACACGCAGATAGTATTCAAACTGTCTCTACGCTGTTTATGTGAACATCCGCTCATAACCGGACTTATCCGGATAGCCCGGGTATGCCCGGCAATGCGGCGGGGACATGAAATGTGTGGCGCTGTAAAGGCGCATTCGTATGATGATGATTCATACGTGAAATAGTAAATGACGGTTAAATGTTAACTTATACGTCCTCTTTGATTTTGCTTAGCATTTAACCAATTATAACACGCTTTTATATATATATTTTTGGTTACACCTTAAATTTAGTGGCGCACATTCTGAATACCAAATTCATTTTAATTCATGCAATACCGAGCTTTCATGATCTTTATGACCAAATTATTAATTATAATTAATAAATATATTAATAGTATTTCCTAAGTTTATTTTATACCAGTTCTTCCATCACATACCTATACAATACATCTCCGCTGAAATAGAGTCACAACTCAACATTTACGTTTTTTTTTATTTTTTCTGGATATATAGTATTTTTCCGGCTTTAAGACCAAAATACATAACCCAAATCTTGTTAGGATCCAAATCTTGTAAAACAGTGTAGAATAAATTTCATATGCTTTTGTTCCAAAGTTCCTTTTTTGACATGACTGCTTAAATGAAAGTGCGAATATACTTGTATATTTCATCTACGTACCAACTTTAATAAATGTAATTCTTTTTCTGCGTGCATTTGGGTAACATAACCCTAAGTTTGTGCTCACAGCAAACCGTATTGTTCTGAGGCAAGTTCTGTTAGCCCGGTGGGTGGAAATTTAATAGGACCCTAATTTTCCATCCCCCGAGTACCGCACAATGGCCAACAATGCGAGAGCCACTTACCGTGCGTATTTTACGTGTGACGCCATAATGCATGTAAGCAAATAATGCCTCGCGTTGTATCGTACACATCAGTGTTGGGTGTTCAATCACTTTTTTCCACTATGGGATCATTTTTTTTCTTTTCAACATAAAAAAAACCTAAATAATAATAATATTAGCCCTATTAAGAAACTCTCCCACTTTGGGCACGGACCTCCTCTCAAACTGAAAGGTTTTAGGCCATAGTCCACCACGCTAGCATAGTCAAACCTTCGAAAAACTCTTAGGCATGCAGGTTTCCTCACGATGTTTTCCTTTACCGTTAAAGCAAGTGATAGTTAATTTTTAATACGCACATGCTTTTAAAAGACAGAGGTGCGTGCCTGGGTCTAAACCGGAGACCTCTGACTTTACAGTCCAACGGTCTAACCACTAGGCTATCACTGCTTGAAAAAAACGTAGCCTACAAATTATTCCGGTGTCGTAGGTGCGTTAAACACAAACATTTGTGTGTCACACAAAGCTTTGTCAAGTGCGGAGTTCAAACCCGGGACTGTCCGATCGAGTGGACGGAGTGACTTAAGCTTTTAACTACTGCTTCGAACCATCGTTGATATATTTATTGGAATTAAATTAATCCTAAGATTCTCCGGAATAACACTGTCTATTAGACGTCAAACGCCTCAGTCCCTCCCGTGACCATAGGTGCAGTAGAGTAATCATAACGTTGGGAACTTAAACACCAAAATTAAATTGAAATTTCTCAACAACAACAACTCTGATACACCATGTGTCCACCATATCAATCACAAGGTTGCTTTAAACCCTAGATAGGATAAGCGCTTCTTCTATCGATTATTCCCCTGCTGTAGTCCGAAGTTTGAGAATATGCCCCGTATATCACTCTAGAACCTATAATCGTTAGCGAAATCGACGAGCGGCTTGTTTTTGTAGTTAAGAGCTGAAGTTACTCCGTCCATTGAATTTAGTAGCCGCTGGTTGGCTCCCTGAACGGGACAAATCTTTGCGTGACTCATAAATGTACGTTTTACTCTGAGTGTTTCTGAATGAGAATTTCATTTTTGTTAACACAACCATGATACAGGAATATGTTGATTTAAAATCATAATTCCTTTTTTTAAATATAAGTTTTATAAAATGTGTGATTTCATAATGAGCCTTTAAAAGTCCGGTAAAACAAAATTTATATTTTTTTACAATATTGTTGTTCATTCTAAAGGGTTTCACGCGAGAACTTAGTATCCCTCCAAGAAAAATTTCTAGCAAGCGCTTATCAGATAAATATTTAATAAAACAGAAATATCAGCCTCCAACATAGTAAGTTTATTTATTATTCAATGCAGAAAATATGAAACTGCTTACGTTTAATAACAAGAAAAAAGGAAAAAGAGGAATAGAAAAAGCAAAAACGAGGAAACATACCTCCTGTATTAAGTATCTAATACTATTCTTGGCTTATTTTGAATCGGATTACTTCAGTTTAGATTATATTCTCTTGTAAGTGATTATATTCTCTTGATCAATTCAGAATATATTTGTAACCTTATTTGCTTTGAACAGAACAATTTAAGCCAATAGTTGTGAACAAAATTATGCTATATATGCATTTATAACCCTAAACCGGAAAATTTTGTGCATGAAATTGGCGCCTAGAATCGAGAGCAAGTAGGAATGCGATGCCTTTGCTCAGTAGGCTTTATTATTAGCCATGAATTTACCTATTATCGAACTAGTCTAATTTAATTGGCTTTGTCGAATCTTCCTACTTATCCTTGAACTTCTCAAATCATAAACAGACTATCATGGTAACAAAATTAGATCAAAATATCCAACGAGTTCGTATGAATTTGTCGAACAATGACTAGGCAAGTGGCTCCGGGTACGTGTCTTACGAGTTTCTCAGCGGCAGATGTTTTTGACGTGCTTTTTACAAAGTTTCTCCTTCACACTTCGTGGAGCAAAAAATGTGAAAACATTTTCTGATACGTCAATGTCACGTGCTCGTAACAATATTAGCTTCTAATATATCGGCACTTAAAGGAATATTGTCGTTAAAAGTATTTGATATGTTGAAAGTATCAAGAACTTTATGGGAGAAATATTCAATTCATTCCTTTTATTTGCTTTTTAGTTTATCTCTCTCTTTTTGATTTTTATTTAAATATGTTTATAAAAAAAAACTCTACACGAGTAATACGTTTCCAGAAAAAGAAAAGCTAGAGTGTTAGTGAGAAGTTTATCGACTAATTTCTGTATCCGTAAGTTAAGAATATTATTTAACCTTTATAAGGTACACTATATACTTTTCTCAAGGCTAGAAAAATTTGAATGTTAATAAATAAGAAAGTATGAAAACTAACTTTCACAGGTTTAGCCTTACCTGTTGAGACTAGAACTCTGGTTCTATTTTAGAAAATTAAATATAGTTAAGCAGCTTTACATATAAAATATTTCCGTTACTATGTACTATAACATGTGAAGTTCGCGGTTTCACGGTATAAATTTGCAAATTATTCCGACATGCCGGAGCCGAGTGTGTCAACAGCGGCTTAGCAGGAATAGACTAGCGCTAGCGTGACACTAGCGAGTTGATATGTCATCCTTTTCGCTCTTCAAATTTATTAGAAAAACATGAACGTAATAGTGCACTTACTCGCTAGCGTCACGCTACAGTCAAGCTACCGTCAATCTTTTTGTGCTGCATGGTACGTGATGGCGATTTCAATCACTCGCGCGTGTCCTCTATATTTATGTTTCGCTGCTCTGGACAGAATTTATTTTAATCCTGGCAGTGCACTCTGCTCGATTGTCGGACCTTGTCAAAACCGGGCCGCGTGTTCACATATTAATCTCTCTTTTATCTGAGTCGCCGGTAGCGAGGAATTCCACTGATGCACTCAAATTTAATCCTTTGCTTTTAGGATCTTGTGGTAGTAATTGGGTCGTCAAAATTTTAGACCTTATTGCTCACGTTCTAGATATTTATCAAAGAAAACAGAAGTAGAATATACAAGCTTAAGTGCATACAATGCGGTCCTTTTAGCGATTAACAAAATAGAGCTCTGCTCAGGCGGCCTGAGATGGGTGATCGTTTTTGGCATTACCCATAGCATTTCCTTTTTCAAGCGACTGTACGTTGAAAAGCTCGTGGAACCACTGGTCCAGGCAGCCACTAATGTAGTCACTAAACAGAATAGGATCCGAAATAGACCGAGTCTTATCTGAAGGACAAGTCAAGAGTCTCCACAACAGTAAAAAAAAAGTAAAAAATTATTTATTTTTCCACAACAATGCTAGCTACATTCATATTTCATCTCCGTAACCGGCGAGCGTGTATGAGACGAACTATGAGATTGGAGGAAGCCAGAGAGGTATGTAAGGCAAGAATCTGTTGGAACTCTGTACTCTCTGCCTACCCCGCAATGGATCTGGCGTGATGATATAGATACATAGATATTTAGTCCATATTGATTTGCAATATATGATTTGAGGCTTGCCGGATTCATGATCAAAACTAACATATTAATGATATGATTCCTTTTATCCGCAAAATAACGGTACTGGTAATATGTTTTACATTTTATTACAAGTCATGGTACATGTATATATTATTCTCCCCGCGTTCGTACAAAGGCTCAGAAATTCTTCACAATATTTTGTAAAGGGGATATTTTATTAGCGAACGTTGATGACTGGTCAGTATCGGGCACATCGGTGCGTACAGTGATTGATGGATTTACTGGGGATGGCTATCGGATGTACACTTTTTGTATTTGCTTTTGACTCTCTTCAGTTTACGAGATAGCGGGGGACTAAGGACTTGACACTAACAGATTGACGATAGCGTAACGCTATCGATTGTATATGCTTTCCTTTTCACACTGCAAATTTACTAAATAAAGGTGAATGTGATATCACAAATGCTTTCTCGACAACGTTACGATATCGTCGATTTGTTCGTGCTGATCCCTCTGAATGAAATTTTATGATATATCTGTTGGCTATCGATAATGCTATGGAAGATCCGAAATTAAGATACGAAGGGAAAATCCGAAATCACACTAGCCGCGTTAACTAGTAAGGCTATCACGTGACTGGTATAATGCCTTTAGTGGGTATTATTTTAACCAACATTCAATACACGCCGTTTTTGCCTATAATCGTTTACAATGTAATGTATGTAATGTTAAGCTAGTGTTTTACTTCTAAATGTAGAGCTAAACCAATGCAAACAGCCGTGTCCGATGGCGTGAGCGGTGGTGATCAGTTCCTGCAGTAGCGTTTGTATAGAGGTATTTACACCAACGCGTCCTGTGTCCTGCACGCGCGATCATAGGGCAATACTGATCGCCACCGCGGACGCGGCTAAACGCGTGGGTTTGGTGGTTTGACTCCCTGGCGGCAATCACGGTGGCGATCAGTATCTCCCTATGATTGCGTGTGGAGACGCCGCCCAGATAGCGCGTGCAGGACGGAAGACGCGTAGGTGTAAACATTCCTATAAAAATATTACTGCAGGAGCTGATCGCCACCGCGGACGGGGTGGACGCATTGTACCTTAATATACACAAATCATTAAATTTATCGTTCCACATGTGTAACGACCAGAGATCATCTTTAATCAAACGATACTAGTTACCTGTAAGAAAGCATAAGCCTAGTTTATTACATAAAGATAAATAAAGCAGGGTAGGCACTAACACTCACTTATCTGCCGATATAGCCGTGGATGTAGCTAATTGACAGGGAAACTGACATCACACGAATGTCTGGTTAGGCTATCACTTCGTCTAATTAATTTTGATCGAATTCGAGCTTCCGATACGAATTGTAGATATTTTGGTCTCTTTTATTATTTTGTCCTCCCGCGTATATAACTATAAATTAATATATTAAACGTGCGTTCACAGCCTTCCAACCAAACAGTTGACTTGTAAGGGAATAACATATATTTTGATAACTGATAAAATTAATATTACATCATTTGAATAAGGTATCTCATTGATAGTTTGGCGGCAAAAATCAACAGGATTTTTTGCATTTGCATTTTATGTAACCAAAATAATATAGACTGTCTATCTATCTATCTATAACCTCACGCCAGATCCCTTGCGGGGTAGGCAGAGAGTACAGAGTTCCAACAGGTTCTTTCCTTACATACCTCTCTGGCTTCCTCGACTCTCATAGTTCGTCTCATACACGCTCGCCGGTTACGGAGACTCTTGACTTTTCCATCAGATAACACTCGGTTTATTTGGTCGTGGTAAGATAGTCTAGGTCTTCCCCGGTACCTGTATCCTTCGACTTTCACATTATAGACTGTTGTTTTGTATTTTCGCAAATGAATACACAGTAACAGACAAAGTCCTTTTTTATTTTACACTACTTAATGCTTTAAGTGATGTTTACTTTTAACCCATAATTTTAATCATTGTGAAGAATACCTTTTCACGGGATACGTATGTAGGCAGTATATCTCGTGGTATACGTCATTAGCCGCGACCGCGCGGGCACATGCGCGACAACACACTATATATTTATTTTATCTTATAAGCGATTAGGTATGAAAGATAGTATCGGTGTAAAGATGAGAAAGGGTATGCTCCGTTGGTTTGGGCATATAGAAAGAATGTCAGAAGAAAGAATGACAAAACAGATATGCAATACAAAAGTAGAAGAATGTAGGTACCGGGGAAGACCTAGATTATCTTATCATGACCAAATAGACCGAGTCTTATCTGAAGGTCAAATCAAGAGTCTCCGTAACCGGCGAGCGTGTATGAAACGTACGATGCGAGTGGGGGAAGCCAGAGAGGTATGTAAGTAAAGAACCTGTTGGAACTCTGTATTCTCTGCCTACCCTGCAAGGGATCTGGCGTGATGATATAGATAGATCTTATAAATAATGAAAAATAATAACTAGCTTTTTAAATGAATTTAATTGAATATGAACAGTGCGGTTACTCCTATAAAACCTACAGAGAGAACAATAGTTTCAATAATTTTCCACTCTGTTAGTCAACAATGTTTATTCGTTCCATCAGCCGACAGTAATGTACTATGTAATGATCGATATTGCAAAGACTAATGCAATCAGGTTTTCAATAAACGACAGCGTATTGTATGATTCTTCTTCTCCTGGTGCCTCCAACTTTAAGAACGGTCGGCTATCAATTTTTGGTTTTAGCATCTGTCTTACACGCGGCGGAACAATTGTATATATTCATTCAATCTTTATGCACTTATTAAATTATAGTATACCTTGAGGTGGTGTGGAAACAAGTGTGGTAGGGGCGAAAATATACGATGAGGTTTCAATAAAGCTTTGAATTTTTGTTTCAAAACTGCAATTGCGAACCCAAGTCACAAATCTAAAACTAGGTTAAGCAAACACAATAAACAAATGAGTCTATGTCTACGCTCTACATTCATGTTCTTATACCTCTCAAACTCCGTGTCCCACCTACTCTATATCACCTTGAAATTTAAGACCGATTTCAAATTACTTATTTATTGCCAAAACATCCCTCTCGCGTATATTAATGAAGACATACGCCACTGGGGGGCGTTCCTTTTCATTCGGCAAAGTCTGGCACAACGGCTTGATCTACAAGCTCTACCAATTGGGTGTGCCCGACAGACTCGTGCTCATCGTACGAGACTTCTTGTCAAATCGCGCCTTCCGTTATCGCGTCGAAATGACGCGCTCCACTTCCCACTCCATCAGTGCTGGAGTCCCACAGGGCTCAGTTCTCTCTCCGCTCCTGTTTAGCCTTTACACGAACGACATTCCTCGTTCGAGTAAGGCGCATCTAGCCCTATTCGCGGATGATACCGCTCTCTACGTCTCGCATAGGAATAAGGGTTTCATTACCAAACACCTTCAGGCATCCGCCAATTCCCTAGGGAATTGGTTCAGGAAGTGGCGTATTGTGGTGAACCCGGACAAGAGCGCTGCGGTGTTCTTCTCCAGAGGTGCCACCCCGCGCCACTCCCTGCGCCGCCCTAGAAGTAATCTCGGCCAAGTGACCATGTTCGACCGACCCATTCCCTGGGTCAAAGAGGTCAAATATCTAGGGGTCACCCTAAACAGTACCATGTCCTTCGGCCCGCACATGAAGCAGGTCCGTCACCGAGCATCATTTGTGCTCGGTCGTCTCCATTCGTTAATCTGCAAGCGGAGAAAGCATGTCCCTTAGAAATAAGGTGACACTTTACAAAACTTGCGTTCGACCCATCATGACTTATGCGTGTGTTGTGTTCGGGCATTCGGCCCCCTCTCACATCGATAAACTCCAAGTGGTTCAAAACCGCTTCCTCCGTAAAGCCGTAGGAGCCCCCTGGTTCGTACGGAACGTCGACCTCCACTCCGATCTAGGTCTCGAACCTATTTGCGCCTTTATTAAAAAGGCGTCAACACGTCACTTCGCGAACGCATCTACCCATGCGAATCCGTTAATCGTAGCCACCGCCGACTACGATCTCCCCCCCGACCCCTGCCGCCACCGCCGGCCGCGACATGTTCTCACCGACCCCCCCGATGCTTTGTCATCCCTTCTTTCCGCTCAGAATACGGGCGACGACGACGACGTAGTAGTAGATCCCCTCCCATAGCCGGCGATTGACCGGTGCACTTAGTAGTGCAACCGTCCCCCTACAGCGACTGCCCCAACCGAGGGTGCCTCGAGTATGTCGCCTCTTGCCCTTCTGGCTGGCTAGAGCGTAGTGGTTGCACGCTCGCCTATAAGTCCGGTGAAGCTGTAAAGGCCTCGCGGCCAACAGTGTACATCATTCACACACACGGGCGTTCCTTCCATGTAAGCACAGAGCAATTTAAAAGAATATATCTAGATAGCCATTTAGAAAAATGTAACCCGTAAATACCAACTTGAGCAGATTGCGTTTTCGATAATTTGCGTTTCGAACGGATTGCGTTAAATGAACCCTGCGTACGTGTTGGATGGTATGCGGCGGAGTGTAATCATAGATAGCGTTGACTCGCAGCCTGGAAACTTTTGTAATAGTCATGGGATACAAAAAATATTAATGACTTCTTCAGTAAAAACAACCACAAATACTCAACCGTTTTAAGATATTCAATAAAAAAATAAACACTGTCAAAGATTTACGCGCATATTACACATTATATAAAACTATTTTACGGATTTTATCGCGGTTTATTTTTGATTTTTAAGTTCCAGACGTTTTAAGTGCGTCATTCTGCGTAGATCGGACCAACAAAAATAATTAAGAACTTTGAGGGTACCCCGGAATAACTATGCGTTCTGGACGTCTAACACCTTAGTCCAACCACCATGGATACTGCAAAGCACTCGAAACGTCGAGAACTTAAAAATCCAAAATAAACCGCGATAAAATGCGAAAAATAGTTTTATTTAAAATACTGTCAAGCCTATATTTTCCAAATTGGTGGCAGAGGTGTACACTTTATACACCCACTCTTAAGAGGGTTTATACTATGTAAGCCTGTTGCCATTTTACCGGGCACAGTTAAAGACTCCGAATGGAAATTTTCTGATAGAGAAACTACACTCTTAAGCTGAAGTGGTAATGGGTGGGCTACATAGCGCGAAGATCGGACGGGCGTTGGGGCAGAAAGATTCTAGAGTGGAGACCACGTACCATGCAGCTTCGGACGTCCACCTACCAGATGGACCGACGATCTTGTGAGGATCGCAGGAAGTCGTTGGATGCAGGTGGCATGGGACCGGCTGGGCTGAAGAGCGATTGGGGAGGCCTATATTCAGCAGTGGACAAATATAGGCTGATATGATGATGATGATGATTTTTGGGTTTCATTAGACATTGATAATTACCACCTTCATATTGTATTTATGAACACTAGCGAGGAAGCGTGCTACCACTTTCATGTTTATTAAGTAAATTTATAGAGTTATAAGAATGGTATATCACTCCCAATCGTCACGCTATCGTCAATCTTTTCATGCTAAGCCCTCAGCTGGCCTGGTGAAAACGAGTTAAGATATTTTGTAAGGCTTGTAAGTCTATTCCCATATACTGGTCTATATTGTTTGTATTGCAAATGTATCGTATAAATGAGTTAGGAATCATATGCCAGGATTCCTAATGAGGGCTTTTGGTCGTGTTCGGTGCCGCAGTGGTATGTTTTAAATATTTATTAGTATTGGAGTCATATTGGAGTTATTGGAACCGTGTAGTGCTTGCGGAAGAGTTAATAAGATGCATATTTAGGGTTAGTTACCACTTAAAGAAAAAAACGGTAATCTGAATCGTGAACAGTTTAGTCCAATATCAATATTATGGTTGCATTTTAGTATTCATTTGACAGCCAAAATACACGTCCTGCATAAAATTTAAAAATGTAACCTGGTCTGAGTAAATCAGCTTTTCAACAGGTTGATCTTCTTTTTACTAAAGAATACTTATTTTTGATAAAAAATCGTTTCGTAGAAAAAATACGTGTTGGAACTTCGTACTCTTTGCCTACCCTAAAAGGGATGTGATGATATGTATATCAGTTACTATTGGTTTATCAAACTTATATGGTCCGCAGTGTTATTTTTAAATTTCCTGTTTCTACGTGTAGCAAGTTCAGCGAATTTGACGCCGATCACATGGTTATAATCTCATTACTGAGGTACACTGTACGAACATGCTTTAATAATATTATTGCAATAATGTAGTAATAACATTATTATCTACGATAAATTTAATACTCAACATCTTTTGCTGTTATAATCAAAGCTCTAAGAGCTTTGATTATAACAGCATGAGCAGATAAACCATAGCGTAAAAGGTAGCGACACGTTATCGAGCCGACATACCATTCTTTGCACACTACAGGTTTTCTAAATAAAAGTGAACGCGACAGCATGCTTTCTTGATGGCATTACACTAACAACAAACTTTTCGTGCGAAGCCCTCAGAAGCCTTAGCATGAACATATTGATGTTAGCGTACCGTGACCGAACTAACATGGCATCCTTTTCACACTACATATTAGCTAAATAAAAATGAACGTGACGGCACGGTTTCTTAATACCATAACGCTAACGCTAATCTGTCCATGCTACCCTCTAGTGCAATACGGTTGGTATTATCTGTCAAAACAATACAGCGTTGACACGGGAACCATTAGCGATGACTGATGACCTTACGAGAGCTGACTCTTGACCCCATATAGGTAGGTAACAGTGACTATAATAATACGTGAAAACTATTTTGAGTTGAAATGAGAAAGTTAGTAGTGCAGTGGCAGTGTTATGAGTGATTTAAAACTTTATTCTATCTTTTTTTTTGTTTTTCTTTTGTTTTTTAAAAACGTAGCCCCACACTAGGCTTTATTCCTGTGTCGTGGGTGCGTTTACAAACATGAAAATTCACATACACAAATACCCAGACCGAAAAAAATAATTGTGGATCACACAAAGATTTGTCCCGTACGGGACTCGAACCCGCGACTATTAGACGCAGTGGGCAGAGCGGCTTAAGCTCTTAACCACTGCGCTAAATCGTCCGTCCGTATCTGGGTGCTGAGTGTTTCAGAGAGTGATTGTGTAGCTTTAATATGTTATTGATATAGAAATCTATTACTGTATTTCTAAAGTTATTGATATGAAATTTAGTTTTAACAATAATATACTAACCGGTGAGCGTGTAAAGGACGATCTATGAGAGTGGGGGAAGCCAAAGAGGTCTCTTAGGAAAGTACGTGTACTCTTTGCCTACTCCGCACGGAATCTGGTTCGGTGATATAAATAACTAGATTAGAGCAAGAACTAGATAGAGAGGTACGATAAAAATTACTTACCATGCGTTCGTGTGCATCCTTATAGCGACTGCCCAAACTGAGGTCATACTTTCGTAAGGCGCTCTTAAGTAAGATACTCCTTAAGTCCACCTAGAGCCAGCTAAAGCGTAGTTGTAGCACGTTCGCCTTGCTATCGGGTGAAGCTGTAACTTCTCCTCGGCCAACAGCATACTTATTCACACATACAACCAGGCGCGTCTTACTAAGTAGGCCTCTAACAAAACCCTTCCACAAAAAAGAAGAAAATTACCTACAAAAACGCAATAAAAAACATTTGCGGCCAAAGTTTCATTATTAACACATCCACAGACATTTCTTATCATCGGTAATTACAAACCAATACAAGAGCGGCCAAATGTGCGGCAACAGCCCGTCGGAATCACAACAAAAGTCCATTAGTGGTTCTCGCCACAGAAAGGATTAATTAATTCACACGGATCGCCCTTCATTTACTGTAACGACTGGGTTAGGACCCCACTCAATGGTCAATGATTCCTGATAAGATTCAATACAGTTTCTTATAGTATTGCTTTACCTTGGTCTATCTATCTATCTATATCATCACGACAGATCAATTGCGGAGTAGGCAGAGAGTACAGTTCCTACAGGTTCTTTCCTTGCAGACCTCTCTGGCTTCCTTCACGCTCATAGCTCGTCTCATACACGCACGCCGGTTACGGAGAATCTTGAAGTGCCCTTTAGATAAGACACGGTTTATTTGGTCATGGTAAAATAGTCTAGGTCTTCCCCGGTCCGTGGTTGGGGACTACTTGCGTGACAGGTACATTCAATACATCGGACAGGATGGTACACTACACTGGAGGGAGGTGTCTTGCGGGGTTCCTTAGGAGTCCGTGTTGGGCCCCCTCTTATGTAACCTCGCCTACGATGCAGTCTTGCGTGTCGATCTCCCCCCCGGCGTCAGTGTCGTCTGCTAAGCTGACGACACTCTAATAGTGGCCGAGGGCGAGAGGACTGTTGGGCTCGCCGAGCTTGGAGCAGAGATCGTCGTTGCCAAGATCCGCGAGTTGGGCCTGCAGATAGCGCCTCATAAGACCGAGGCGCTATGGTTCCATTAACTGCCTAGGAGCAGGGAATCGCCCGACTCGTGGGTTCGCTTCTGAGATTCGCCAGTCTGGGTGGGGCGGTACCTAAAGTACTTGGGCCTTACCCTGGACAGTCACTGGGGCTTCGAAGAGTATTTCGAGCGTCTTGTCAAAAGGGTAGTGGGTGCCATGCATAGACTGCTACCCAACCTCGGGGGACCGTCGGAGGAGGTACGCCGCCTCTACGGGGGGGGGGGGGGTCTCTATGGGGCGCCTGTATGGTCACCTGTCGGGCGTCCGGCGCTGCAGAACCAAAATCCTGCCTGCAGCGCAAGATGGCCATCCGCATCGCACGAGGATACCGGACCGTATCTTTCGAAGCGGCAACCCTCTTGGCACGCTTTCCGCCGTTCGACATCCTGGCGGACATGGACACGAGGGTCTACGACTGGACTCGCGTGGTCCGCCAAAGCAACGAATGCATGCCCGCGCTCGAATTCAGACAGATCAGGCTTGTTCAGATAATCGCCGGTCACGGCTATTTCGGTGATTATCTGAGCAAGATCGGACGCGAGGCGACCTGTCATCATTGTGGTGGGGACCGGGATACCGTATGATCCCGGAGCCCCTCCAAAGTGCTGATGTCGGCCACCCTGGCGTTTTTAGTCGGTAGGAATCCGACACGCCCCGCGAGCGTCCCCCGAGGCTCGCGGAAGTCCTATGCAGGATTTTACCCAGGTAAAAAAAAGATTCGCATTATATGTCTGTTTTGTAAGAAAAGAAAGAAAGAAAATAAAGTTTATTTTTGCAACGCGTAAGCTAAAGACATATCATATAAACAAAACGTTAAAAACGTAAAAAAAAATATCATTCTTTCTTCTGACTTTCACCTTTTTACAAGCTTTAATTTAACTTGCAAAGTTCAAATGTCTGTCTGTCTGTCGTTTCGACTCAAATCATGTGATCCATTTTTCAAGCACTTGCGGGTATCTGGTTGAGCTGAAATTTGACATACGTATGTAAAATAACGATGACAATGCAATAATATGGTACCATGGAACTGGTCTGATGATGGAGTCGGAAGGTGGACATAGGAACACGTGAACTATACAACGTAACCCCTTCGTGTTTTGGCCTGTTAAATTGTTATTGACAAGTAACTTACAACCAGATAATGTTCACGGTTTTATGATGAAGCCGAAAGGTGGCCAATGGAATCACGTAATTACTTAATATAACCCCGCCGTGTTTAAGCTCGTTGGACTTGTCATGATGAGTACTTTAGACCCGTATGGCGTCTAAGATCTGATGATGGAGCCGGAAGGAAGCCATAGAAACTCCTCAACTAAGCAAGATATATTCGTTGTCTATATCATCACGCCAGAATAGATAGAGATAGATAGATCTCTCTGGCTTCCTCAAAATTAGTTGTGTTTTTGCTATGAAAGCTTGTTTTTAAAACGGTCTTTTTAAATTAAAATTATACCTTAGTAACAAATCAAAACACTACTGCAGGACAAAGGCCTTCCCCGAAAATTACCAAGACACCTGGCTTTGGGCTTGTTTGGTATGCATCTAGATTTTACCTCTATTTTGTCTGGAGTGGCTCATTCCCATCCCTCCAATATGGTCGAGGGGAGTGATGGCTGTTCTAATAGTCATACTCATAAACGGGTGCTGCTTGTGAGGATTGGTTAATCTGAAATCCTTTAGACCTTTACTTCTTAGAAATTACATCATTAGTCTCATATCTCTGTCAGAAGGGCTAGATCGTTAGCTTATATATTGTAACCTAAGCATTGTACCCACATAATTTTATGAAAAAAATACAAACTAAAAAAGACAAAGAGATTGAAATAAAAAAAGATAAGTCCGCTGCGTTTCATCGCCGGATCTTCTTAATGGTGGCTGCGTTCCGAGGCGGTGGTAGATAAGTAAATAGATTAGATAAAACAAAAATGTGATTTTATAATTCAGAAGTAGGGTTTACACAAAATAAATTATTTGAGTTAACCCACGATCATTATTAGGTCATAGATCCACCTAGTGAGGGACCAGCCCACTCTACTTCTTTCAGGGCCTTTATTTGCTATAACCAATCAAACACAAATGCAGTAGCATTCAGATTACCACTACACGATTATTTCACGGAGTTATTATTACGCGCTGCGTTTGGTCAAAGTAAATTAGGATACTGGGACCACGCTAGTGAGCTGATATGCTATCCTTTACAAATTTACTAAATAAACATCGACTGGACAGCTTGATTATCCCCTAGCGTCACGTTAACGTCAAAGTTTTCGCACTTATCTCTCCTGATAAGATTCAATACAGTTCCTTATCGTATTTGTCTACATTAATACTAAATGTGCCGACATACACTGCAGGATGAAGGCCTCTTTCAAAGATCGTCGAGACATGTCTGTCCTTATCTATATGGTTTACGTACTAATATTATAGATTCGAAAGTTTGTATGTTTAGATTTTTGTAACTCAATCACGCAAAATTTTGGTGAATTTGGATGAAATTTGGCACACAGATTTATTACCTGGATGAACATATCGGATATTTTTTATCCCGGAAAAATGTTAGGTTTCTATCTTTATATTATAAATGTGAAAGCTTGTATGTTTAGATGTTAAGATATTTGGATGTTTTTTACTCAATCACGCAAAAATGGCTACTGAAATTTGGATGAAATTTGGCACACAGATAGATTATTACCTGGATTATCACATAGCATACTTTTCAGTCTGATATAAAGTTCCTGTCTTAAGTTAACACGGACAAAGTCGCGGGCAGAAACTATGTTTAATAGTTTATCAATCCACTTTGTGGGATTGTCCTACCCACTTCACAACTTTTAATATAATCAGGAACTTACGAGCGATATATCTTTACTACTGGATATTTAACGTAATTTTAACTACAGTCTATGATGAGTAACAGGTTCAGTAGTATAATTAACGGAAAATATCTGAATTACATAAGCTCCTATTTAATTAACGAACACAACACAGGATTAGTCCAACGATATCTAATTTAGTTAATTACTGTTGTTGGTAAAACTAATTCTAATTAGATCATTCTAATTCAATTTTGTGTTGTGTTTACATGTTAAAAAACAGTCAATGCATAAAAAAATAAGTATGTCATTGGAATGTAATCACGGATTTAAGCACTGTAAATGATAAATCTTTATATGATTTGTTTCTATTGAAATATTTGCGTACCTGTAACATTAATGTTTCTAAACGCACCGACGACACAGGAATTTTCAGTAAAGGGAAATGTTCTTTACAAAGCAATATGTCACCAGTTCTACCCTTACCAATATAAGGTGACATAGTATGAAATAATCCACTTACTAAGCGCTAATCATGTTATTCTACTTATATTATAAATGTGAAAGTTTGTATGTTGGTCACTCAATCACGGAAAAATCGGTTAAACAGACGGGTATTTAGAAGAAAATTGGCACATAGATTGTTTATTACCTGGAATAACACATAGGATACTTTTTTTGCTTTATATATATACTTTGATTGCCTCGTTGGTCTATTTATGGTTGGTTGCCTGACAAAGCGCATCGCTTTGTGATCACGAGGTCCTGGGCTTAAATCCTAGGTCGGACAAGTGTAGTTTTTCTAACGAAAACTTCCCACTATGAGTCCGAAGTTTGGAATTGTGCCCGGTATATGGCAAAAGGTTCGCCCTCTATTACATGGGACCTAACATCGTCGGCGAAACGTGGGTGTACTCAGTACACCTCTGCTACCCCCGCTTGGGGAATATAGGCGTGATTGTGTTTTTTTTTTGTTACTTTATATCCCAGAAAAATGTCAGGTTCCTGTCTAAAGTCAACGCGGACGAATTCGCGGGCAGAAACTAGTGAATAGTATAGATAGTAATAGTTAAGTATTATAATTGCATTTTTCCTGGATTTTAGAAATCAAGGCTAATTATTATTGACTCATATTTGACTCACCGTAACAGCATACCGAGTATTAATACTCGTATATACTCTTATATCTACACTAACAACCGCCACGGTGGCGGTTGTTAGTGTCCATCATCACAATAGAGGGATATATGGAACTGCACACCAAACGGAAGTGCACTCTATCTTATAACTAGCTCGATGCAGCGCATCTTAGGGAGACGAAATTGCTTTAACACTCCCTCGCAGTGCTCACACCACCGGCACATCTAGTTGCTCCTCTCGGGATTGTTTCGTCAATAGGGGGTCAGGAACGTACACCTCAGGTGTCTGCGGCACCTTTATTGAAAATCTTATATACTCGTATAAGGCTTCCGCGAGCGAGACCGCTGACAAACCGCTAGCCTGGACTTTTGACGTTTGGTCAAAGACCAAGTCTGTGCGCCATTTTTTTTTATATATAATAATAATTATATCAAATATAATTCCTGAATTAAATTTAATAAGAATAATATGATATATCAGTAAACATATATTATATTTGTATAGTTGTTGTATATTCATTAGTTTAGTTTTCTTGTATATGGTTTTGGTACATGTGAGGTGTTATATTTGTTAAGAGATTTTATAATCTTGTTTTGTAATATATGAATCATTTTGTGTGTTTTAACTGCGTTACCCCATATTTCATTCATTTATTTTATTAACCCCGGGCAGACTGATTCACCTAGCAATCTTAAGAACGAAATACCGAAGTAATCATAAGGTTTACAATTATACATATTTGTATACCAACTTACAATTATAGAGCCTTAATTCTTTCTGAACTTAATTCAACACTATACAATCGCCAGTATCACAAAACTCACTAAAGTACGCATTGTGGTTAACGGAAGCAGATACTGCAGTTAATTAGTGTTTATAATGAGATAAAATTATTTAATTAAGTTTTGAATAAATTGTTTGCTTATACCGTGAATTGCTGCTTTATTTATTCCAATTCTGGTGTCAGATGAATCTGATAGTTTCAATTTGTAATTATTGAAATAATATTATGGATTTATTTGACTGAAACACTGAATATTGTTATCAGTGCACGCTATATAATTATACGAGCGACCCGGCTTCACACGGGTGAATTATACACATAAACCTTCCTCTTGAATCACTGTCCATTCGTGAAAACCGTATAAGAATCCGTTCGGTAGTTAATGAATTTATCGCGTTTAGACAGACTGATAGACGCGGCGTAGGACTTTGTTTTATGTAAACAGCCTATAATGTCGGACTGTTGAGCAAAGGCGCTCTCTCACCAATTGATGTGAGAGAGCAAGACTCATACTTTACGCGAACCCAATGCGAATTCGTGGAGATTGGTTTCTGACCAGCTGCTATTCGGACGAATCAAGCTATACGTATGTATAAGCTCTTCTTCTTTTTCTCTTCACTCCTGACAGAGTGGTTGTGGTCACGATGAGGTTTAATCACTGAAGGCTGATGTAGCTCGCCTTACGATATCTCTCCACTTAGTTCGATCATTTGAGATTCTGGTGCATTCGATCAAAGCATCTCCCACTACGAACTTAATTAAGTCTGTCCACCGCATTGGTGACTTCCCACGTGGTCTAGTTTCTTCTACTTTCCCCTGCACAACTAGACGCTTTATGGAGTCGCTGTTTCGCCTCGAGACATGGCCGAAAAATTTGAGTATGCGAGACTGTACTCTACTTATAGACGCTGTTTGATGCCGAGTTATTGGAGTATGTAGACATATACATACGTACTATACATACGTAAGCTCTATGTGAAGTTTATTAATTAATATTATACGAAGTACAACCGTTTCAGAAGACTTTGATAACATTTAGCAACGTTCATTGATAACTTACGGCCACAATAGAAATTCTTTTATGAAACTTTACATATAGGTGATATGATATTAAGTCCTATATATAGACACTATATGGAGTTTATTAATTAACATTTGGTATACTTTTTTTTGGTATTAATTAATATTTGGTCTTCTCGTCACCCATCCCGCAAAATCTAAAGACGAAAGTCTTTGACCAGTGCGTCTTGTTGGTCATGACCTATGGAGCAGAGACGTGAACTCTCACAATGGGACTGGTCCGTAAGCTAAGAATCGCTCAGCGAGCTATGGAGAGCGCTATGCTTGGAGTTTCTATGCTAAATAGAATCAGAAATGAGACTTACCGGCATAGAACCATAGTCACCGACATAGCTCTGAAAATCAGCAAGCTAAAGTGGCAATGGACTGGTCACATCTGCCGAACGGACAACCGTTGAAGCAGACGGGTTTAGGAGTGGAGACCACGAACTAGCAAACGCAGTGTAGACGCATCTCGCGGGGAGATGGAGTGACGACACGTCGGATAGCCGGCAGGAACTGGATGCATAAAGTCGAGGATCGGGCTCTGTGGCGCACATTGGAAGAGGCCTAAGTCCAGCAGTGGTCTTATTTGGGCTGATGATAATGATGATGATGATTTGGTATACGGAATACCTTCATTATACTTACAGATTTTTTCGATTAATGATTGATATCTTCCAACTATTTTTATGAAACTTTGCTGTCTAGATTTGCTAAAATTTCTTGACATTGTGTCATAGGTGATATGGTTCCATTATTTGATTATAATAATATAATATTAGCCCTGTTAAGAAACTGTCCCACCGTTGGGCACGAGCTTCCTCTCGAACTGAGAAGGTTTAGGCCATAGTCCGCCACGCTGGCCCAGTGCGGGTTGGTGAACTTCACACACCTTAGGCACGCAGGTTTCTTCACGATGTTTTCCTTCACCGTTAAAGCAAGTGATAATTAATTTTTAATACGCCCATCTTCTCGACATTAAAGACAGAGGTGCGTGCCTGGGATTGAACCCGAGACCTCTGACTTTGCAGTCCAACGGTCTATTCAATCTATGTAAAAAAAGATGTCTACATCTACTTACTATTACACCAAATTACACCACTACGTAAAATTAGACTTAAGTTCGTTTTTTTTTAGTAGTACTCAACACATGCGTATTTCACATATATTCACTCTATTCTCTATAAATAACACTCCTCTCGTTCTTTTACACCGACACTCGGGCACGACTCTATCTTCCTTACTTTCGAAACTCATTTTCTTCACACTTCATCACAACAAACATATAAGAAATTCTCCCTTCTAAAATTGTTTTATTTTACAAACATATTTTATATAATTCATATATTATTCTATTATAGGACCCCAATCGACAAATATCTTCTCTTGTGACACAGTTTTGCCAACCGCCCGTCGCTACTCTGTGCCCCAAGGGAGATATATAAGCATATTATATTTACGTATATAGTTCCTCCTATCCCAAACTACTCCTTGTACAAACTTTCCCCAAACTCTCTCTCAAATCTCCTTCCTAAATCACCCGAAAAGAGTGCAGACGTAGTCATAGCGTTACATCTTTTCTAGCCATATATCACAAAAAAAACAACTATGCTATCACTGCTGCTTTGACACTGCTGAGTATAATAATTAAATGTACTAAATACCGTACGGCCGTAAATTCGCACAAAACCGTTGCCTTCACAACACTTAAAGGATGTTCTCGGCGTATTAACGCCTGACGCTAATGCGTTTGCGTCATGCCTTGTCCAAGACAATGAGGTACCGGCGGTGTTTAGCGCTAAACTTTGGACATCGGCTTCTAACAATACCGATATAAATTAGCCTGATTTAAGCCCCGGAGATAGTATGAAGTTTGTTTTAGAATATACCTGCATACATAGCTTCAATTATATGTTTGTTTAATACTGTATAGTCACACTGGCTAATACGGAGGTCTAGGATTCGAATCTCAAGTCGTTTTGTTGAAAAGTTTATTAATTTTATGTCGTAGGTGAGTTTACATACATGAAATTCACATACACAAATAAACAGACCGAAACAAATATTTGTCTACGCACCTGCAACTACCCGATCCAGTGGGAAGAGCGTAGATTTCATAGGTGGTTTTCATTCTTACAGAAACATTTCAATTTTTTTCTATAAAATAGAACACTGTTTCCAAAAACAACTCCCTTCTTAATCAGACCATTATCTTTCCCTTCCATCGTATCCTTCCCTACCCTAGCTCGGGAATAAGTTGCCGTCGATAAGCATTCAGACATAGGAGACCAAGACAACGAATAAGGGAAAGCAATGAAATGAAAATTGAATTAATCAAGACGGCAATAAAAGGAGCCGTTTATACTGTAATCACCCGATTGTCTGTTTCTGAGTTGGCCGTCGGATAAAGCTAAGTTCTGCAGGACTATTTACATAAATAGGCCTTTTTTATGATCGTACAATTAATGGAATTTCATAGACTGCGTTGTTGGTCTAGCGGCGAGTTATGCGGTTTTTCATGTACAAGGTCCTGGTCTCGAATCCTAGCTCAGACAAAGTACGGTTTGTCTATCTCAAAAATCTCAAAAACTGCCACAGATGTTCAGCTTCCTCAGACTGATTGAGACAAACTCTGCTTAACCTTAATAATAATAACTCATAACCAAGTCTTTGGTTTGATAACTAAGTCGGAAATGTATGATTTTTCTTTAGAAATTCTGAATAACTGCCACAAATCTTCCATCTCAGACTGTCTCAATCATGCGCATCTTAAGCTTGATAATATCTCCGTGGTATTAGTAGTAGTGCTATGGGCGCTTCAAGCTTTACAAAGGTTCAGGCAACACTTGTGTATCACATTATTAATATAAATACAAACAACCTTCAAATTACATCAACAAGCATTCCAAAAATCTCTACTCTATTAACGGTGTGCTCACATGCCCGTAATCTCCGAGGATCTCTACCGAGAAGATAGGTTTAGGTTTAAAGAGAAGATGGCTACATAAGCCACATGCGAGCGCTCGATCGTCAACAATAAAAGAGTCGATGCAGTCGCTGTGGCTGAAATCGTTCTGGATCTCTCATTCATTCAATCTTTACAAGCGCTATAAAATCACAACCTAATAATTCTCAACCAATAAATTTGTAGGATTTATAATTAACACATTAAAACCACTGAAAGTGCCACATCAAATATTAATTACGCACTGCATACGGGTTGAAAAAGCTTTCTTCAATATGGTAAGTAAGGCTTAATGGTAATGGGCGCGACCCCAAAAAGGATTAAAAGTGTATGAGGTCCGGGCCGTAATACAAATGAACGCTAATAAGCAATAACGTTTTACCCACAACCAACGAGGTATGCGATTTAGAAATTTAATGGCTTAGAAATATAATTAAATTTGCATTAGTATGTTTTAATGATTGGTGCATTATTGCAAAACGTTGCCCAACGAGCCGTAATACAAATAAGGGTACGTGTGGAAGGTGGATTAATATGAAAATAAACAATGTAAAAGATTGAAAACAATGTACTATCTCTTAGGGCTACCGCGGTGCAAACAAAATTTTATGAAGCGAACAAATTATGGGACGTACACATAAGTAAAGCGATTGTTTTTTATATAACCATGTACGAAGATAACAGAACTATTAATAATTAAAGTCGTACAAATATCTTTTGGCCAAAATCGGAACTAACGCTGTCTTCAAGTGAAATTTCACTTCTTGACAATCGCAGAGTTGCAATTCTGCAATGAAAATTTTGCCAAGTGTTTTTTTAATTAGGTCAGTACCTAATTATTAATTGCGGACCTACCTGTTAAAATATCTTCTTGGAAGTAGGAACGTTTTACTGAATGTTAACCCTAATTTCATACAAGCACCCCTGTCAATGTCATCTACAGGCCAAAATGCGCATTATATATGGCGTACTATCAGTCAACATTGCGCTTCTATGTGATAAAGTTTAATGATAATAATATTAGCCCTGTTAAGAAACTGTACCACCGTTGGGCACGGGCCTCTTTTTAAACTGAGAGGGTTTAGGCCATAGTCCACCATGCTAACCCAGTGCGGTTTGGCGAACTTCACACACCTTCGAGAAACTCTTAGGCATGCAGGTTTCCTCACGATGTTTTCCTTCACCGTTAAAGCAAGTGATAGTTAATGTTTAATACGCACATGCTTTCGAAAAGCAAGAAGTACGTGCCTGGGTTTGAACCCGAGACCTCTGACATTGCAGTCCAGCGGTGTAACCACTAGCATTGATATATGTAAATTAAATTACCTACCACCATACCTATAAAAGTCAGACCGATAAAGACCTTGTATTACTAACAGTTCCAAGTTCCGAATACTATAAAATAAATTACCGATCAGTTCTGAACGCAACGGTGGCGGACGTCACAGTCGATATAACACCGGCCGTGGAGCAACTTCACCCATTCCGTCAGATAACTTGACAAAATATGTTTTTCTCCTTGGAATCTATGGTTTATTAAACTTTGTATCCAAGTTTTGCGAACATTGATAAAATGTCGGGCTGTGGGATCGTATAACTAATTTTATTACACTGTTATGTTTGTGTTATATCTTCACGGTTTGTTGAATGACTTTACCTCACTCACGTTATACGAAACTCCTGTGCAAATTTGCGCACATTGTTTACTGTAAATTTTGCATTTGTACATTGCGTTTGTATGTTTTGTGTATAGGAAGTAAATTTTGCGGGTGGTTATCTTTTACATATTGTAGTACATTAAGCATTAAGCGATTGCAAAAATAATATCATGTTTCTAGATCCACCGGCTTCAGCTGTGCATTGTCAGTCAGTCAGTGTTAGAGTTCTTCAGTAGATAACTGTCTCACTAATTAACGGTTACTGTGAAATTTTTGTTCACTTCATTGTGGATTCATTTAAAAATTTTACGTCTGAAGCATTGACTATAGGCCATAAAGAGTGCAGGGTCAAATTGTTATTTATAGCATTTTGGCCTTTGTGAGACTGATGGTCACTAGGTCCTGATTTTAAAACCTAGGTGGGACGTAGCGTCATTAAGATTTTTCTATTGAAAAATTGTATGTGACACTCTGAAGTCTGAAATTGTACCCAGTATAATAGCAGACAATCCACAGATGATAGATAGATGAGGAGTATACTTGTAACAGAAGAACACATGGGCATACAAAAAACTTTTCGAGCATTGGACGGACAATTTAGCGCAGTGGTTAAGAGATTAAGCCGGTCCGCCCACTGTGCCTAATAG
This sequence comes from Phalera bucephala, assembly GCA_905147815.2. Classification (NCBI taxonomy): domain Eukaryota; kingdom Metazoa; phylum Arthropoda; class Insecta; order Lepidoptera; family Notodontidae; genus Phalera; species Phalera bucephala. Next base: position 20,299,591 of record LR990621.1, read on the forward strand.
TCGCGGGTTCGATTCTCGCACGGGACAAAGCTTTGTGTGACCATCAATTATTTATTTTGGTCTGGGTATTTGTGTCTGTAAATTTTCATGTTTATTAACGCACCCGCGACACAGGTATAAGTCCAAGTGCGGCTACGTTTTTTTAAGTAAATTGCATGTACGTAATTTTGTATGTAATTTTAGATCAAGTGCAAGAGAAGGTGCACTAGAATCCATCAATGTAACCATCCAATGGATCTAAGTAAAGGTCGCGGAAATGTCTTAAGCTATGTTTCGGCCTTCGAAATTATTTTACCCCGCGAGGTGAATTCGGATACCAGAAACTAATTTCAAAAAAGATGATGTGTTACGCCACGAACTTTAAAACGAAAATATCCTATAGATATTAGATATGTCTATTTTCTCTAAAAACTATTTTTAATTGTTCAATGAAATTATGTATATTGCATGCTATCTTCGCCCGTAATTATTGTGAAATTTAGCATCTCATCATTTAGTATATATCCTGTTCGGAAAATATTATAAATAGAGTGGATGTACACCAGTGTTGGGCACTAATTGTTTAATTGTTCAATTGTAGGATCAAACAATTGAAATTTCAATCGCAGAAAACATCAATTGCAATTGACGATTGAAAAATTAATTGTTAATTGTAGGCTTTCACAATTAACAATTGATCAATGGTAATTGTAAAACGTTGCAATTACCATTGATCAATTGTTAATCGTTTTTTGCATGTTTACGATTAAACAATTAACAATTAAACACACAAGAGAATATATTTTAAACACATCCAAGATGGCGGACGTGACATTTGAAGTAAAATGGGTGTCACTTCTGGGGATTCGGGAATAATGATTGCGAATATGGCGTGAATTTTTGGATCTAAGATGTCGGACGCGACTTTTGAAGTTAAATCAATATGGGTGTCACATTTGCGATATTAGGGCATGCTGATTACGAATATGACGTTAATTTCTGGACCTAAGATGGCGGGCGTGACTTTTGTAACAAAATCAATATGCGTGTCACTTTTATGGTTTTGAGGGATGTTAATAACGAAAATAATGTTAATTTTAAAATCCAATATGACGGCCGCGACTTTTTATGAAAATCAATATGGGTATGGACTTTGGGGTTTTAGGGGATACTGATAACAAATGTAAAGTTAATTTTAAAATCCAAGATGGCGGACGCGACTTTTTATGTAAATCAATATGGGTATCGATTTCGGGGTTTTAGGGGATGCTGATTACGAATATGGCGTTAGTTTCTGGATCCAAGATGGCGGACGCGACTTTTTATGAAAATCTATATGGGTATCGATTTCAGGGTTTAGGTTATAATAATATTAGCCCTGGTAATAAACTGTCCCACTGCTGGGCACGGGCCTCCTCTCCAACTGAGAGGGTTTAGGTTATGCTGATAACAAATATACCGATAATCTTAAAATCCGAGATGGCGGACGCGAATTTTTATGAAAATCGATATGGATATCGATTTCGGGGTTTTAGGGGATGTTGATTAAGAATATGGCGTTAGTTTCTGGATTCAGGATGGCCGACGCGACTTTTGAAATAAAATCAATATAGGTGTCACTTTTAGGGTTTTAAGGGATGCTGAGTAGAAATATAACGTTATTTAAAAATCCAAGACGGCGGACGTGATTCTTGATGTAAAATCAATATAGGTGTCACTTTTGGGGGTTTAGGGGATGCTGATAACGAATATGGCGTTAACATTTGAAACCGAGAAGGCGGACGCGACTTTTGGAGTTAAATCGATACGGGTTTCATTTTTGGGGTTTATAGTTTATCATATTTTGCGCAAATGTTTCTTGTGCATGTGGCTGGACCTCTTCAACTTTTCTTAAGCCCCTTGTCGGTAATTTTTTTTGGAATTTTTGCACCTTTTTTGTTATTTTTCTTTGTTTTATGTATCTTTTATATTCATTTACCCAATGTTATCCATGTTTCCGTTTGAGGTGACTCAGAAAATTGGACGTACAGTTGTTGAATCCTCTGATTTTAGTAGTGTAAGGCGAGCATTTAGTACACAGAACTGTGATTATATGTGCAAGTCCCCCACAAACGTGGCACGCCCGGGCAGTGCCACAATTGCCAACTGTACGGGCACTCTGCCCGAAACTGTCACGCGCGCCCTCGATGCGTTAAGTGCATCGGGGACCACGCGACGTCCCAGTGCGCCCGCTCGAAGGAGACGGCGGCCGAGCCCCCCAGCTGCGTCCTCTGCGGCACCAAGGGGCACACCGCGAACTATCGCGGTTGCCCCAAGGCCCCGAAGGGGAAGCGCGGCCGGGCGAGGCGCGGCGGCCGCCGCCGCCCCCGCGCGGTTGCCCCCCCCTCTGCGCCCTCAGCGCAACACCCCCCCGCGCCCTCAGCGCACCCTCGTCCGGTGCCTTCTGCGCCAGCGACCACGGCTCCCCGCGCTCCCGCGCCTCTGAAGCTGACCCCCCCTCCCCCGGCGCTCAGGCCGTCCCTCGGCGCCAACGCGTGGGTGAAGCCGCTGCCTTACACCGCGGCCTCCCACCCTGCGTCAGTGGGCCCCGCCCGCCCCCCGAAGCGCGCGCCGGCGATCCCGCCGGTGGCGGCTTGTCCCCCTCCGGTCACTAACGTCAGTCAGGACGTTGACCTAATTATGAGCGTCTCGGCGGTTATAAGCCCCGCGCTGTTCCCCAGAGTCCGCGAACTCGCCCTTCGTCTCCGCGCCGCCACCAACTTGGCGGACCAGGTTCTCCTGGCCGCGGAATACAGGGACGTCTATGACGTCCTGGCGTCCCTCAAAACCCAACCCCCCCGCACCCAATAATGGATCTACGATCTCCCCGCCAAAAGCCCCACAACCTATCCCTGGCGTTCTTTAACGCCGATGGCCTTCGCTCCCAGCGAGATCAGGTTGCTGATTTCCTCCGAGATCACCAACTTGATATCCTCCTCGTGCAGGAAACCTTCCTGAAGCCCGCACAACGCGATCCTAGGATCGCAAACTACAACCTCGTGCGCAATGACAGAATCGGCTCCCGCGGAGGCGGTACTCTCATTTACTACAGGAGGTCCCTGCACTGCATCCCTCTCGATCCCCCCGCGCTCACCAACATTGAAGCCTCGGTCTGTCGCGTCTCTCTCACGGGGCACCAGCCCATCGTGATCGCCTCCGTTTACCTTTCCCCCACTAAATCCGTTCTCAGGAGTGACTTTGAAGCACTCCTCAATCTGGGAAGCGCCGTCATTCTGGCGGGCGACTTCAACAGCAAACACGTGGCCTGGAACGGTCTCACCACTACCCCTAACGGTAGGAGCCTTGACGCCCTGGTCGACGTTCTCGACTTTGACGTCATCGCACCCATGCACCCTACCCACTATCCTAACAATCCCAATCACCGACCCGACGTCCTGGACATGGCGCTTCTGAAGGGTGTCACCCTACGGCTGCACTCCTTGGAAGTAGTTCAGGAACTCGACTCTGACCATCGACCTGTAGTCATGAGACTCGGTTCCCCCCCTTCCGCCCCTCAGCGACCCAAAAAGACGGTGGTGGATTGGCATGCGCTAAGCACGGCCTTGGCGGATGCCGACCCTCCCCCCCTGCCTCTCAGCTCGGACTCCATCCCGTCCCCTCAGGACACCGATCAGGCCGTAGATGCCTTCACCGAGCACATCCGATCGGCTGTCAGTCGATCGTCCAAGCAAGTCGAGGCGGAAGATCTCTACCTCAACCGCTTTCGACTGCCGGACGATGTTAGGGATCTCATTCGTTCCAAGAATGCTTCCATCCGAGCGTACGACTCCTACCCCACCGAAGCCAATCGGGCCCGGATGCGCGCTTTACAACGAGAGGTAAAGCGTCGTGTCGCGGAGGTCCGGGAGGAACGGTGGGGTGTCCTCCTAGAGGGCATCGCGCCGTCGCATCTGGCCTACTGGCAGCTGGCGCGTAGCCTCAAATCCGACTCCTCGACTGACATGCCCCCGCTGTCCCGCCCTTCAGGCGCAGCACCCCCAGCCTTCGACGACGACGAAAAGGCCGAGCTTCTCGCCGACTCCCTCGAGAGCCAGTGCGCCCCCAGCTCTCAGTCCGTCGACCAGTCCCACGTCGACGCGGTAGATAGGGAAGTCGAGCGCAGGGCATCCCTCCCCCCCGTCGATTCCTTGCCTCCTATCACGCAAACAGAGGTCGAAGATCTGATAATGGGTCTTAAATCTAAAAAAGCCCCCGGCCCTGACGGCATTTCGAATCGCGTTCTGAAATGCCTGCCCGCCCAACTCATCTGCCTCTTGGTGGCCATCTTGAACGCCGCCATGACGAACTGCACCTTCCCCGCTAAGTGGAAGGAGGCGGACGTCATTGGCATCCCCAAGCCCGGCAAACCTCGCAATCTCCCCGCGAGCTACCGCCCTATCAGTCTCCTCAACTCCCTGGCCAAGATATACGAGCGCCTCCTTCTGGCGAGGCTCAAGGACTTCATAACGTCCTGGGGTATCCTTATCGACGAGCAGTTCGGCTTTCGAGCCAAACACTCTTGTGTCCATCAGGTGCACCGCATCACGGAGCACATTCTCTCCGGTCTCAATGGGCCCGGAAGACCCGTCTACACGGGCGCCCTCTTCCTGGATGTCGCGAAGGCATTCGACAAAGTCTGGCACAACGGCTTGATCTACAAGCTCTACCGATTGGGTGTGCCGGACAGACTCGTGCTCATCTTACGAGACTTCTTGTCGAATCGCGCCTTTCGTTATCGCGTCGAAATGACGCGCTCCGCTTCCCACTCCATCAGTGCTGGAGTCCCACAGGGCTCAGTGCTCTCTCCGCTCCTGTTTAGCCTCTACACGAACGACATTCCTCGTTCGAGTGATGTTAAACTAGCTTTATTCGCGGATGACACCGCTCTTTATTATTCCAATAGGAACAAGGCCCTCATCACGAAGAAACTCCAGACCGCCGCCAATACCCTAGGGGATTGGTTCAGGAAGTGGCGAATCGAGGTGAACCCGGACAAGAGCGCGGCGGTGCTCTTCTCCAGAGGTGCACCTTCGCACCACTCTCTGCGCCACCCCGGAAGGAACCGAGGTCAAGTGACCATGTTCGACCGACCCATTCCCTGGGTCAAAGAGGTCAAATATTTAGGGGTCACCCTGAACAGTACCATGACCTTCGGCCCGCACATCAAGCGGGTCCGTCACCGAGCATCCTTCGTGCTCGGTCGTCTCCATTCGTTAATCTGCAAGCGGAGTAAAATGTCCCTTAGAAATAAGGTGACGCTTTACAAAACTTGCGTTCGTCCCATCATGACTTATGCGTGTGCTGTGTTCGGGCATTCGGCCCCCTCTCACATCGACAGACTTCAAGCGGTTCAAAACCGCTTCCTCCGTAAAGCCGTAGGAGCCCCCTGGTTCGTACGGAACGTCGACCTCCACTCCGATCTAGGTCTCGAACCTATTCGCGCCTTTATTAAAAAGGCGTCAACACGTCACTTCGCGAACGCATCTTCCCATGCGAATCCGTTAATCGTAGCCACCGCCGACTACGACCTCCCTCGCGACCCCTGCCGCTACCGCCGGCCGAGACATGTTCTCACCGACCCCCCCGATGCTTTGTCATCCCTTCTTTCCGCTCAGAATACGAGCGACGCCGTAGACGCAGACGCAGTAGTAGATCCCCTCCCATAGCCGGCGGTCGACCGGTGCGCTTAGTAGTGCACCCGTCCCCATACAGCGACTGTCCCAACCGAGGGCGCCTCTCCGAGGCGCCCTCGAGTATGTCGCCTCTTGCCCTTCTGGCTGGCTGGAGCGTAGTGGTTGCACGCTCGCCTTTAAAATCCGGTGAAGCTGTAGAGGCCTCGAGGCCAACAGCGTAGATCATTCATACACATACACACACACACATGTGCAAGTGCAAGACGCGGGGATGAAGATATTGACGTGATTGAGCTCGGCCCTGAAGACTGCCCATCTCGATCTAACTGTTCATTGATGTCCGTATCCGACGTGTTATCTGACATATAACTATATTCCTTTTTATCCATAATGACTATAATATCCAAAAAGGATGGAAATATTCGTTGAAATATGCGAATATACTTAATAGAAAATTCGTAAGTTTAAATACCTACTACTATAAGTACACACACAAAAGTACTCTGAAGTGAGATCGTGTTGAAATGTAGGCGATACTTTGCACTCCGAAAAAAGTTATGACAATATGGAGGCGGGGTATGTGGTCCCCCCCGACCCCTGCCGCCACCGCCGGCCACGACATGTTCTCACCGACCCCCCCTCAGAATACGGGCGACGACGACGACGTAGTAGTAAATCCCCTCCCATAGCCGGCGGTTGACCGGTGCACTTAGTAGTGCACCCGTCCCCCTACAGCGACTGTCCCAACCGAGGGCGCCTCGAGTATGTCGCCTCTTGCCCTTCTGGCTGGCTAGAGTGTAGTGGTTGCACGCTCGCCTTTTATTCCGGTGAAGCTGTAAAGGCCTCGCGGCCAACAGCGTACATCATTCACACACACACACACACACACGGGTATGTGGTGTGCCCTACCACAGTGTACTATAACACAGTAAAACATCTTAGTACTTACGGTCCGAATCAAACTCACGCACACAGACGCGCGCTCTACACGTCTTCTCGATAGTTTTCCACATGTAATAAGCCGCGGTGGCATGCACGTCCGAGACGGACGCTTTTTTTACAACTAACATTAGAATGTTCTGTGAAGAAATAACCTGTTCGAACTCTTTACTATCTGCCTACCCCACAAGGGATCTGGCGTGACAATATAGATAGATAGAAAATTAATACAAATTTAAATATTTTGGCTTTTTGTGCTAGTAGGCCTTAATATTTAGAATAAAATGACCACTTTTAACTTATTAGTTACTAACATCGCTATTTGCTTATTGCTATCAAAATCGATACATGAGGGCTTGTATGGTTTCTCAATATGTATCTATTATTAGAATTAAAATAATGGCCACTCGAATCGCCAAATTGATATTTAGTAACTCATGTGGTTTTTAACATATATCGGTTTTAACTTATATACAATTTCCGAGTAATCTATCATAAAAACTCTCAATAAGAATGAGATACGAGAATACTTATATATAATGAGAATACTTATTCGTAAAAGGAGAAAACGTTCTTCTAGAAACAATTTGCAATAAAGGTAAATAATATATTCTTGAGCATAAAAATTAAAATTATAAACGTTTTCATTATGCTGTTATTGCACAATGTCTATGTTAAATTGTATTACTCTGCACTCATATCGAAAAAATACAGGCTTATAACCACTGCAGTAGATTAGTTATAATAAATGACAAAAAGTAAATCCAATAAAAGGTGGTAAACTTAACAGCGTTCTGACGGGAGTGTAATTATGCCACTAAAACGGCTTAGATGAGTTACTGGATAGATAGATACTGTGGCACTACCGACCGACTTTACCTACCTACGCACGTGCACTTTGTCGGCTCGTGTCGGTGCCGAAAGGCGACGAGTATCTAGGGTTGCCACCCATAGTTTATTCTAGAGTACGTATTGTACGTTATTTAGGGTAAGTATACTTCATACTTTATGAGAACTGTAAAGTACGCGAAAATTGATTTTTTAAGATTCATTTTACATAAATCATTAATAAGAAAATAATTGATCGCATTAAAAGCAAAGTGGATGATACTGAGTTCTTAGATTTACACGAATATTACACATGAAATAAAACAATTTTTTTCTGATTCTATCGCGGTTTATAACGGTTATTTAACGTCGGGAACTTAAAAATCAAAAATAAACCGCGATAAAATCTGAAAAAAATAGTTTTATTTAAAGTGGATGATGTCTGGTGTTAGAATCCGAATAAAAGCTAGAGTAAGCTAGATTTAAGAAAAAAACATTGTTACATTGTTACATTCTTCGCTAACTTAAAGAAAATAGTAAATACTATAAGCACTTTTAAATTCTTTCTCCAATCTATTTAAATTATCATAGACTGTTAACATGCTGTGAAGGTGTTTAGCAATGATAATGGTGATTGAAAAGTTCTAAAAGTAATAAAACATATGTTTTTAAACAAAATAGTAAAGTGAAATAAATAATATTTTATTTAGATACAATGTAATTTTTTGCCTTCCTTTAAAAACCAATGTACTTTATTTGCTCAAATAATAGGTGGCAACCCTACTACTGACGCGCGCGCACTTGTCGGTTCGTGCCGCTGCCGAAAGGCGACGCTTGCGCGCGCGTTTCTTTAAAGTTTAGGTACTTATTTATAAACAAACATATTGATAGCACGGGGGGTTGGCAGAGGGGTGCCGGTGCCGGTTGAACGAATGTGGAATGATTTTATATGGAACTGGAACTTGTAAAATATTCAATTCTTATAGGGACAAAATAGAAATACTTAATTTTTTACAAACTTTCATTTAACTTTCACTGTTCGTATGTCTGTCTGTCTTTCCGGATCAACTCTTCTGATCCTTTTTTCAAGCACTTACGGTATCCGAATCAGCTGAAATTGGCATACGTATGTAAATTCGGTAACAATACAATAATATGGTACCATGGGGTTGGTCTGATGATGAAGTTGGAAGGTGGCCATAGAAACATGTGAACTGGACAAAACCCCTCGTGTTTAGGCTGGTTAGATTGATACTGACAAGTACAAGTAAATTGATATTGGTGTTAAATTAATATGGATATCATTTTTGGGGTTTTGGGGGTGCTGATAACGAATATAGTGTTCGTTCGTTCGTTCGTGTTTAGTTTGTTCGTAATCAACCCATATTTATAATCAGCATACTCTTAAACCCCAAAAACGATGCTCATATTGAATATTCAGAAGAAGTCGCGACCGCCATCTTTGATCCAAAAATTAACGCCATTTTAATTATCACCATCCCTTAAAATCTCATAAATGATTGTGTCTTGTTTTGTCTTGAGTCTTTTTAGAAGGCAAGCTTTCACTTAAGCGTCGTACTCCCGATTCAAGCCTTACAACACCAGACAGAAGTGTACATTGTACAATCCCACATTGCACCAACGTTAAGTGTGCTTTTAACACCTACATTGCGCCGACGGTTTTTTGATGATTAATTGTTAATTGTTTAATCGTAAATGTGCATAAAACGATTAACAATTGATCAATTGTAATTGCAATGTTTTGCAATTACAATTGATCAATTGTTAATTGCAAAACATTGCAATTACAATTGATCAATTGTTAATTGCATAACACTGCAATTACAATTGATCAATTGTTAATTGTCAATTGTTTAATCAATTGATTTTTGCCCAACACTGATGTACACAATGTTGGTGATCTAATAAATAAATAAATAAATATGTCTTTATAGCAACCCTTGTCTTAGAATCACAAGGTAAAACCTATTTTATGGAAGTAAGTCGGTATCTATATTATTTTAATTACAGTTACATAATTAAAATAGTGTTCCTAGAAATTTATTAACAGACATTTTCGGAAATAAACCTGTTCTTTGTTCCACTTACATTAAGACACCTTTCAAAAAAGAATTCTTGCGGACATTAATATAACCTTTTAAAAGACAAAGGGGCAACATAAACGGAGTAAAATCTGATATTCTCAGGAAAAATATCAATGTCCCGTTGTTCTCGCACTGACACGCTCTTAGCGTTGAAAATTTATAATGGTAGTTTCCATTACGGGGAGTGGTGGTCCCGCCTGAGGGCTGATGCATGGCGCACTTGAGGGGAAATATTAAATATATGACGCGACACGCTTCTATGAGGTTATGAGGTTCAAGAATATTCTCGTTTTGTAAAAATTAATATTGTATAGTATGAAACATGCGTTGTACGGAAAATGTTCAGAGATTTTAGTACGAAAAGGTGGACGTTAGCGCAACGCTAGCGAGTAAACGGAATGTCACATTCCTGTTTATGTAGCAAATTGGGTAGTGTGAAAGGGATGGCATATCAATTCGCTAGCGTCACGCTAACGTCATTTTTTTGTACTAAGCTCGCTGACCCCGCCTGAGGCCTGATACATGATTCACTTAAAAAGATATATTACATACATGATCACGCTTCTATGAGGTCACAACGACATTCAAGTTCATACGACGTCGAGCAAGTATCATTCGGTAAATGTATAAACATTATCGAGTCTAAAAAAATTTGTTGAAAGAAAACAAAAATCCAGCTAAGTATATTGAAATCGACTATTTACCATCAGGTAAATATGCTATCAAGCTTTTATTTAATATTCATATTGTTATCATATTTATGTTCCCTATGCGCTGATCCGATCAGATCCGATTCGCCCTGGGCACCACAATTTCTGATGTGATATACACAGCTGAGAACCGAGGTCATGACTCTCAATATTGAGGATATCGACGCAAGGAGGAAAATAATTGTATAATATTTTTTTTATTCCCTTTTAAAGTGAAACTTTTATTAGATCGTTACAAACTTTTTGGTATGTGTGTTGCAGAGCAGCCAAGGCCAATATGTTTCACTTTTACCGTTGTTTCATAAAACCACACAAGGATTTTTTTTTAAAGCATTACCCTTCTTAAGGGCAGTTGAGTTGAGACACTTAAAGGTGTTCATTGGTATTTTAGTTAATTTTTTTTTAAACTAAACGTAGCTCTATACTAGGAACTATTTCTGCATCTCCGGGGCGTCTAAAAATATAAAATTAATATACATAAACACCCAAATCGAAACAAATATTTGTGGTGTAGGGTCACACAAAGATGTCATTCGCGACTTTTCGAACCAGCGAACAGAACTCTTACTAAATTATTGGAGCACATTGTTGCAATGGTCGATGAAAACATGAACTGGATTAATCTTAATGAACTATAAAGTTAAATGTAGTCAGAAACGAATTAAGTCCACAAAAATAACCTCTACCCTAATCCCGGCATAAAAACTATTACGCCATATTATTAACTATTTAGAGATAATAATGCCCCAAAAGACTCTACAATTATAACTCTTCTGACTAAACCGTTACAACTTGCAAAGTTTATTTATTATAACTATGTACTTTAAATATAATTTATTCCTTAGTTAGGTGTTAACTCAAATAGTTCATCTATTAAAATAAACTAAATGGGAAACATAACTTATTGTGCCCATAAGCATACCACTAATAACGAAGAGTCAAAAGTCTTTAAAACACATCAGAATCAGATTATTTTTATTCATGGTCAGGAACTTCACGGATAATCATTCAAAATAGACACACACCGTCACACCTATGTTTCTCAAGCGAGGGTAGCAGAGATGTTCTGAGTACTTTCACTTTTCGCCGACGATGTTAGGTCCCATATAATAGGAGGCGAGCCTATTGCAATATATCGGGCACCATTCCAGACTCCGAACTCATACTGGGAAGTTTACGTTAGAAAATCTTCATTTGTCCGACCTAAGATTTGAACCCAGGACCTCGGGATCACTAAGCGATGTGCTTTGCTACTAGACCAACGAGGCAGTCATAAAATAGACTTTTTATATAATTCATATCTATATTCTGTTATGGGGAACGGGAGAATATTACAATCTGGTCTACCTGGTGGGTCTTAGTGAAATCATCACAATGAAAAGATGATTGATGATGATAAAGTACAGAAAAGATGATTCGGAATAGAGGTATCCTGCCGAATGTTGTGACATTATACATCCGTCTAAGCAGCTGATATTCTTTTTACTACCACGACGTTTTACTTATTGTGTGTTATTTTTTCACTTTCCCAAACTAGTTTGTAATGGAAATGAAAAAACAACAAATCTCAAAAAAATTAAAAGATGTACAAAATTTGTTTCTACTCCAATTTCTAATCACCTGTACATGCAATGATGTGCTGTTTAGGGCGACTGGGTGTGTCGAATGAAACGTCTTACGGGTGCAATAATGTTTAATATACTATCCTAAATCTTATGCGCTACCTTCAATATATTAGGACGGTGCGGCACGTGCATAGCCGCTTAAAACACTGTCACACCTATTTTCCCTAAGCGGAAGCAGCAGAGGTGTACTGTGTACATCCACTTTTCGCCGACGATGTTACATCCCATAGTATCCTAGGGGGTAAGCCTCTTGATATATATCGAGCACAATTCGAGATATACATATAGACGTGTTACTATAGTAAAGGTAATCAGTCACAGATGGAGTGAAAATGTTTACCTTCAATAAGGGAATAAGGAAAATCCACAAAAGGGATACCTAACCAGTAACATGTGTTGTGAAATAAACTTACCTGCTAGTCTTGCCCTTAAATAAAATCTGTGTGACGTCATTTGCGTCATAAAATGATCTTATTTCCAAGAAATATTTATGTGCACACAGTTTAATTTCTAAGATATATTTATGTCTACGATTTTTTAGTACACTTATATCTCTAATCGCAATAACAAAAAAAGTATCGAGGCCTTCGCCTGACGTAGGAACGGCACGGTTAATAATTAACACTAGAATTTATTCCTGTGTCGTTGGTGCGTTTACAAACATGAAAATTCACATACACAAATACCATTGTCCATACAAAATATGTCAAATTTCTATCCGTAGTAGGCAAATCTATCCTTGAGTTGAATATTGAAACCGGCCGTTAGACTAAGGCAAAGACTATACATATATAATGAGGCGTAGCACTCGTATAATCATATCGACGGTGAGGTACATGAACGCGATGGCGAGACAATAAATGTTTTTTTAATTACGAATAAACATCAAGTTGTATAAACAGTGTCACGCCTATGTTCCCCAAACGTAGATGACATCAAAGACGTACTTTACAAAAATGTTGAATAAAAGAAACTCACGAGTCTCCGTAATCGTGTATGAGACAAACTATGAGAGTGAAGGAAGTCAGGGAGGTCTGTAAGGAAAGAACCTTTTGGAACTTTGTACTCTTTACTCTCGGATCTGGCGTGATGATACTGACACCTCAAAGTCGATATGAAAATTGTCCATCACTAAAACTACAAGGTAATCAGAGTAATTATTATTTATTAGTTAGCCTACAGCGTCCCACTGCTGAGCAAAGGCCTCCCTCTATTTCCTCCACTCTTCTTTATTTAGGGCCATTGAGCGCCAATCGTTTTTAAAGGCGTCCAGTTCGTCCCGCCATCTCCTCCTGAGCCTGCCGCGATGCCGCTTAAAATTGGGAGGAACCCAGTTGGTGATTATTTTGCCCAAGATGTGTCAGGCTTGCGACAGACATGACCAGTCCAATCCCATTTCAGCTTGGCAGCTTTTTGGCCACATCGGCTATTTGTGTCATGGAGCGCAGTACACTATTTTTGACATGGTCGGTAAGTTACTAGAATACTGCGCTCCATGTTACGCTGGCAAACTGCGAGTGTGGACTTCTGCGAGTTTGTCAAAGACCAGGTCTGTGCGCCGTAAGTGAGTATCGGGAGAATGCATATGTCCATGAGTTTCCGCTTCAGTTTCAATGGAAGGTCGCCTTTCATTAGTTCTTTCATGGACCAATAACATCAGAGTAATAGTCAAAATAATTTACAACTATTTTTTACTCACAAAAAATATTTTTTACGCACTAACGGTATTGTGTCTGGTTTTAAAAACTTTAATACACACAAACACCGTCACGCCTATATTACCCAGAGGGGGTGGCAGAGGTGTACTGAGTACACCCACGTTTCGCCGACGATGTTAGGTCCCACGTAAAAGGTGGCGAGCCTATTGCCATATACCGGGCACAATTCAAGACTCCGGACTCATCCTGGAAATTTTTCGTTAGAAAAACTACATTTGTCCGACCTCGGATTTGAACCCAGGACCTCGTGATCACAAAGCGAGGCGCTTTGCCACCAGCCCAACGAGGCAGTCTTTTTAATTACACCTTTTAGTTTTATACTGCAGTAACGATGCAGATAAGAATAACATTTATCCACTCCAATACTTGTCTGACTTATTATTCGTTACTCTATAGAAGTCAATCAAATAAAATCTGATTTACCCAACAATCACCTCCAGCTAATTAGCAGTAACCGAAACAATATGTAATTATAGTTTCAATTGGATCGGACCGCAAACAGACGGGGTAGAGAGACTCATACGTATCTACCCGATCGCTTATCGTTCTCAAATGCTCGGCGAAGTGGGATTAAATACAAATCAGCAATACCGATACCCGTGTACCAGGTTCCTTTTGTAACTATGTGATTTGTTCCAGTTCGGAATATCATAAAAATTTAAATACTGTTTATTTATATTTGGTATAATTGTAAATAATGTGCATTACGATCACAAGGTCCTAGATTCAAATCCTGGGTCGGACAAATGTAGATTTTCTATCAAAAGATTCCCTGTATCAGTCCTGAGTCTGGAGTTGTGCCCGGTATATGGCAATTAGCTTGCCCCCTTTTATATTGTCGGCAAAAAGTACACACTCGCTCTGGATTTCCTTTCATTTGTCAATTTTTTCTGGGAGATTTTTATAACTTCATACCTAATAGTTACAGTAATAATTTGTAACTTTGCAAGTTTTTATGCTCACTGTAACTTAAAAAATGAATAAATATATCCCACTTATATCATAAACATGAAAGCTTTAGAGGATGAATGTATGGAGGTTTGTTACATTGTCATGCGAAAACTTCTGAACAAATTTTGATGAAACTTTACAGTAAGATAGCTTTTACATCAAAATAATACATATAACTTGTGAACATATTACGAAACAAAGGTGCGCGCAGCCGCGTTTAGCAGCTAGTTTTCCAAAAAAAGCCAGTATTTGCAAGGTGATGTTTCGTACATATTTCATAAGGTAATGGAACACATTTGCAGGAATCATAGTTCGTGAGAGTGGATGTATTTTACATGCGAAAATTATTCATAAATATGTTGGTATTACAGCCTACAGGCGCTTACGATAAGTGCCTGTAAGTACAATTAGGCAAGCACGTCTTTAATGTTAACAAAAATCTCCAACCGTAGCGTGTCGTGCCAAACGAGCTCGAAGTACTGCTCCTTTTGTAGACTTTTTCTGACTGCACTCTGGGGTCTGGGATTGGTCATGCTCACTAAAAAACCTATGCTTGCAGTGGCTATTTAGTGCGGGTCACTTCCTTCCCTGTAATATGGTCAACGGAGGTGAAGGCTGCTCAAGTAGTCGTACTCGTGAACGGGTGCTGCTTGTGGAGACTGGTCCACTCAGAATCCGCTAGCTTTTCATTATAACATATATTGAAAAATATCGTTATTAGTCATATATCTCAGTCGTAAGGCATCGCACTGGAGCTGGATCGCATAAATGATTTTGTATAATAAAAAATGTATGTATCTATACAGAAAATGATGAAACAAATGAATGGAGAATTAGACAAAAAGACAAGCTCTCTGAGTTTCTCGTCGGATCTTCTCAGTGGAGGCTGTGTTCCGATGCGGTGGTAGATTAATAAGTTAAAAAATGTAATAATTACCATTTGTAAATAACCTGCAGGGTGTGTGCAAAATAAACAATTTGAGTTTGAGTCTAAACTATGAAAATATGAGAAGTTAGAAATTTGAAACTTTAAGAACATAAAGTTCGCCAACCCGCACTGGTCAGCGTGGTGGTTTATGGCCTAAGTCCTCTTAGTTTGAGAGGAGGCCCGTGCCCTATGGTGAGACAGTTTCTTAACAGGGTTAATATTATGATAACACAAAATAAAAATTATAATAAGCACCGTCGCACCTATATTTCACAAGCTGGGGTAGCAGAGGTGTACTGTGTACCCACCTTTCGATGTTAGGTCCCAGGCGATCCTATAGCCAATTAACTGAGCATCAGTAAAGACTCAGGACTGATACTAGGAATTTCTCGATAAAAAGCTACATTTATCCAAACTAGGATTTGAACCTGAATTTTGAACCACTAGACCAAGAAGGCAGTCAAATTCTCGACAAAATCCGAAAAAAAATAACAGTAACAAAATATTCTCCGCTATCCCGGCGTTCATATTTTCGTTAGGTTACAAAAGGAGTATACCTTAGCACGGGGTATTCATTTCGTGCTTCTACTGACTGGGTTTTGATTCACGTCTATATTTGATAAATTATATCTCTCTCAGTATTTCATAAAATACTTATCTGCCTACTAAATATGTAGAGTAATTTATATGTACGAAATATGTTCTTAAGATCCCTTTTATAAGCTTATTATAATTCAATTTAAGATTTTATTTTTCAAATAAGGGCTTATTATAGTCGAATTTGAACTCATTTCGAACCGAATAAGAAGAATACGTTTAAAAAGCTCTACTTCAATGATAATTCTAATCTAATCCAATTAATAAACTTAAGGAGAACTGTTTAACGTTTATTCAGTACGAAAAATCGTTTTACTGTTTTATATCTAGCGGTTATTGTTATTTTATTAATTAATTTGTGTAAAGGGATGATTACACTTTAAAGAGAAAACGAATTTTCAACAAGTTCTATACTAGATTGAACGATTTTTTCGTTCAAAACATCAAGATACCCCTCCATATTGTTCCTAACAGATTGCAGTGCTATACTGGTGCTACATTAGTTTTACAGAAATACACATTGATATATTATACGTGTGAAACGATAGTTGATAGAACTAAAAATCTAAATATTTTTAGCAACACTTGTTTGCAAATTTCCAAGAAATGGAAAGATAAAATTCATAAATTTCTTATCCCACATCAATATGCTACATTCTATTATTTACCGTTTTATTTTCGGTTACGGCGCAGAAACACGCTATGTTCCACTTCCGCGCATCGCTAGTCCAATATGTTCAGGGTAGGAACGTAAACATCCATCACGGCTCGTCCAACCCTTTAGAAGAAGAAGCACGAATATATTAAGGTTAGCGTAACGCTATCAATTTGATATGTCATCCTTTTCACACAACAAGTACTCTAACTAAAGATGAACGTAGCAGCACACTTTTTCGATGACGTAACGATAACGTCAAATAGTTTGTGCTTAGGTTTCTGCTACTGAGGCCTTAGCACGAATAGATTTGCGTTGGCATGACATTGTCTACAACGTGTGCTGTCATATCCATCTTCATTGAGTAAATTTGTAGTGTGAAAAGAATAGTATATCTACTTGATAGCCTTACGCTAACGTTATCTATACGTGCTAAGTCCTTTGTGTACGTTACCCTACGGCGAAAATGGGTCGATGGTCGCTCAAATATTTTGATTGGACGTCTATTTCGTATTGAAAATATTTGATTTCGTGGTTCATTCACGACTGATATATCTGTTATAAACAGAATAATCATAATAGTGTCCAAGTATCAACGATAAAAATAACTTGATGATAATAAAATCAGTGAATCGCAGTGAGATACAAACAGAAAAAAAGGAAATGTAGAAATATTTGCTATTTACAAATAAACAAAAATACACTAAAAATAAATATTCGTAAAATTTTTCAATCGTCATTCAGTCAGACAGCTGTCTTTGGAGGAGCTTTTTGTCCTGTAATGGACATTTTTCAGCTGAAAATAGCTGACTCTATGTAAAATTTTATGATACAGTCACGATTGCTATATTTTCGAAAAAAATGTATTATGATTGAATTAACATAGCTATTGAAAGGTTAAACTGTTATTAAATCCAACATCCAGAACCACCCCAACATCCGGTTTGAGTGGAAAAAGCAATGGAAAAATTCGGATGCCTCCCAGGGTAATCACCATAGCCGACCCCTCGACTGTAGTACAGGGCTTCAAAGAGCAACGGCTGGTGTGGTCCTCCATCAACCGAATCAGAACCGGAGTCGCAAGGTGCAATTATAATCTGCACAGGTCTCCTTGTTGCGACTGTGAAGACTCAGTGCAGATTGTCCAGCATCGTGGAGTATTGTCACACTCGGAAATTTAGCGGCGGATTCGAGGGGCTGCACCAGCTGACACCGAAGGCTACACAATGACACCTCCACTCTGACTTTAAATTTTGAATATGGTCGCATTATTAAAAGTACATCGCCATACGATCATGATGATGAACGTTTATTTTTTATGTGGTAGATTTTTTCTCCTGGTAAAGTAAATTCATTAGGAAACATCATAGATAAAATAAGGATTACATTGTGTAACGTGCTATTTTTACTAGGTGCGAAGCGTAAGCAGATTGCTCAAAATAATTTTGTAAACATATGCGCGATTAAGGATAATTAGTAAGGTTCTGGTGTCGGTTTCGGGTATGAATACCATGTTAGATCTAAACGCCGTTTGATCGTAATTTGTTTATACCCATGCTCATATTATTCACGTTCTAAAGTTTAATACTTTTAGAAATAACCAAATAGTTACTTTTTTTCTCCTGGAAACTTATTTGCAGTTCCAGGAAACTAGTTTCAATAGACGCGGGATGTGGACGAAGGCACGGAAGCATCCATCACAGCTCGTCCAACCCTCCGGTCGCTACGTGCATGCATTTATTATTTACTCTGGGCCAAAATGGGTCGCTCGAGTAGCTCTATATAACATCACAAGGGTTACACTTCTTGACATTTGTAATGTCAGATAGAGGCAATGTTGCCATTATTAGGATTTTTTTTCTTGTTTAAATAGAGATGTTAAGGTTTTTGTGAATCAACTAAATGATAAACGTATGCGATGCTTGATAGGTAAAAGGTACTAAGTGACGCATTGGTTGAAAAGTCATTTACCCCCTTTTGCCATTCAAATGTCTTATGCTTTAAGCAACTTGTAAAAGGTATAGTATTAATAAAATTATAAAGGCCAGGTATTCATTGGCCTCATTATTTTTACTTAGTTAAATATTGTTTTTTTTTCCAAGTCATCAGGAATACCGCTTAACAAATAGTTTTTTTTCATTTGACTGGATCATCATTGCGTCTATGTACAGATGAGAAAGGTTATGTTCCGCTGGTGTGGGCATATATATAGAATGTCAGAAGAAAGAACGACAAAGCAGATATACAATGCGAAAATGGAAGGATGTAGGTATAGGGGAAGAACTAGACTATATTACCATGAGCAAATAGACCGAGTCTTATCTAAAGGACAAGTCAAGAGTCTCCGTAACTGGCGAGCATGGATATAACACGAACTATGAGAATGGAGGAAGCCAGACAAGTATGTAAGGAAATAACCTGTTGGAACTCTGTACTCTCTGCCTACCCCACAAGGGATCTGGCGTTATGATATGATAGATCATTACCTCTATGCAATAGGACTAAATAGGACTACCTTGTTATTCAAGCAGCATATTGTACGCCTAACAATCACTAAGTCCCAGCTTTTAAACATAGATTGGAAAAAAGTGTTAATGAAAAATTACATTAGCAGTCTGATATCCAGAATTCTCGCAGATATGGTGGCAATACTTGTTCACACAGGGACTAAAATCTTTGGCGAAATGTAGGTGTACATTTCTATGTATAAATACTTTCATATCGCACCCAATTGGGAAGTATTTATAGGTACTAGTGGTCGCCCATTAGTCGAAATTCGACCATAATTAATTTAAATTATAAGTTTGAACATTATTAACGTTCCATTGTCAAAGACTATACTTCTGTTATCACAGATTTCGCCAAGGGTACACTGTTAATTTGCCTTTTTTGATTGAAAGATGATTAAAATAAAGAATACCTTTTTTTTATTGTAACAAAAAACCATGCGATAAAGAAAATGCCGTCCATTGAACTTGACACACATATTTCGATAATTTAATTAATGATACAAAACTTCTTTGTAAGCGATGTTTTTTGTAAAAACTCTTTCATCGTTTGCTATTTATGTTTGACATTCAGTAAGACTATAGACAAATAATTTGAAGTGTATTTTGTCAAATACATGGTAGTGTGTGTAATGTTTTTTTATTGATTTAATGTATGTTTTATGCATAATTTAAAAAAAATATTATCATTCTGCACTCCTTCTCTATATAAACTATAAGCGTGGGAAATTTAATACTCCTCCGTCCGCGCAATTTTCGTAAAAAGGCGTACAAAGTTTTTGCTTCACGTATTAATATAATGATGATTTCATAAAATTTATTACTTACGCACGCACGTAATGTGCGCTTTGCTTTATATTCTACTAATCCTACTTATATATTATAAAGGTGAAAGTTGGTATGTTTGGATTTTTTTACTCAATCACGCAAAAACAGCTGAACGGTTTTGAATGAAATTGAGCACACTGTTAGTTTATTAAGTGGATTAACTCATAGGATACGTTTATTCCGGAAAAATATAATTTTCCTGTCTAAAGTCAACACGGACAGAGACGTGATGGTTTTATTTACTACTAGTTTCTGCCCGCGACTTCGTCCGTGTTGACTTTAGTTAGACAGGAATCTAACATTTTACCAGGATAAAAATTATCTTATATGTTAATCCAGGTATTAAACAATCTGTGAGCCAAATTTCATCTAAATCCGTTCAGCCTTTTTTGCGTGATTAAATAATAAACATCGAAACATCTAAATATACAAACTTTCACATTTATAATATAAGTAGGACTACTTTATGCCCGCGACTTCGTCCGCGATGACTTGAGACAGGAACCTTACATTTTATCAGGATAAAAAGTATGCTATATGTTAATCCAGGTAATTAACTATCTACGTGCCAAATCTAAATGCGTTCAGCCGTTTTTGCGTGATTAAGTAACAAACAGGATGCAGGTACCGGGGAAGACCTAGACTATCTTACCACGACCAAATAAACCGAGTCTTATCTGATGGAAAAGTCAAGAGTCTCCGTAATCGGCGAGCGTGTATGAGACGAACTATGAGAGTGGAGGAAGCCAGAGAGGTATGTAAGGAAAGAACCTGTTGGAACTCTGTACTCTCTGCCTACCCCGCAAGGGATCTGGCGTGAGGTTATAGATAGATAGATAGAAGTAACAAACATCTAAACATCCAAACTTTCACATTTATAATATTAGTAAATTTTTTTTAATATTTATCATAATCACCTACACACGATAACACTAAACTTATTCACACCAATTACCCTCGGAGGCCTCGTAAATGGAATCATGAGCGGCCATATTGCCATGTCAAGTGGAACTTCATAACGTGCGGTTTGGTATCCATTATTCCGGGAACAAAGTTGTAAGTGGACAGCACCGGGACCAAAGAGACCCTGATTCAATTCACCTGCTGTCAAACCTTTGACAACCGCCACTCGGATGGACCGTATTGGCAGTTTAGGGTTACTTTGAACCGTATTGAACTATGCAAGATGTTATTGGAAAGCGATGCCGACGTATCAATCTTATTGAAATATACTTTTATAAGTAAGCTTGGTAACTTTGCGTATCTTTTTGGAAGAGGGTTAAATATATATATATATATATATATATATATATATATATATATATATGAGCATGCACACTCAACCCTAACTATGCTTTATTAATGCGTTGATTTTGAAAAGATTGAAGCCGCAGTTAGCCAGGCAAGGTTCATCTTTTGTAAATAGAGCAAAATTCGGGTGTATGTTTATTCCATGGCTAAATAAAAAAAATAAAAATAACAGAATAAATAGAGCAAAATTTGAGTCCATATTATTCCACAGCCACATAATAATTACAGAAATACTCTTTGGTTCATAACTAAGTTTATAATTAATTTATTTCTCGAGTAAACTGAGTCGTGATGGCGGGCAGGAAATTGCGGTGTAGTTTCCGCCCGGATGGGTGAAATTATTCCCTTAAATTTGATTACAATTGTTTTAACGGAGCAATTTCACTTTTCATTGTTATAATATTTTAGAACAAGTATTATTTTTACGATTTCCAGATTTAGGGCTTTATTCCAGTCTTATGTTAGTCATTCTTGGTAGCAGTCCAAAGTATGGAATTTTACCCAGTAAAAGGCTATAGGCCAGCGCCTTACATTGGGATCTATCAACTCCGGCGAAATTTTAATGCATACAGTATACCTCTACCACCAAGATTTAGGATATAATAGTATCTGTTTATGTTGTTTTATAGTTCAGCATGATAATCACAGCTTACACCAGAGACTACTTAAGGAGTTAAAATAGTTTTAAACGAATTGGAATCAATCCTCATGAGTAGGAAGCTAATCAGTTCACGAAGCCAAAATATTGGCTTATAACATTTTTTTTCGTCGCATCCATATCCATGCGCTTATTAAAATCCGATTCTTTTAAGGTTTAAAGCAATAAGACAGGTATAAATCAATTTCACCCTTTCCGCGTTTCCCGATACCCGTATTGTTTGGCCGGGCCGATAAGTTAAATGAAAAGCAACTTTTGATTGTTCGGGGTGCCGAGTACAATGTTACAAAAGAAAAATATGACCAAGTTAGAGTTGTACTAAATATTGATTATTCCGTATTAATAAAAGTTGAAGGATATACATACATACCTGGGAAGACTTAAATTATCTTACGATGACCAAATAGACGACCAAATAGTAGATAGAGTCCCGACAAGATGAACCGATGACCTGGTAAAGGTTGCAGATAAAAGCCTGATACGTACAGCACAAAGCCGGACGTCGTGGTGATTTTTAGAAGAGGCCTTTCTCCTGAAATGGAAGTCTTTCGGTTGATGGTGAAATAGACCGTATTTTCGGGGTCGGACCGATCTCCGTAACTGGCGAGAGTGTATGAGACGAACTATGAGAAGGAGGAAGCTAATAAGAAAAGAACCTGTTAGAACTCTGTACTATCTGCCTTCCTTGCAATGGATATGGAATGATGATATAGAATAAAAGTGTGGGACTCCATATTAATATAATAGAGATGGTCAACGACGAATATTGTTTCTTAACCAACTCGATAACTGCTATAATTAAACAATTTACGTAATATTTACAATTTTGTTGCCATTAAAAGACATTGCTCGGGAATTAGAGGTAAGTAATTTAAGCACTGAGCGCTTAAAGAGCTCTATGGTCGCGGTCTTCTTAGCGATCAATCTACCTCTTGGCTTTGAAACGCACGTGAAGTCGTTAGTCTCAGCCACCGATTCATGTGGTTGTCGCTAAGCCATTTTAGATATGTTACAGATAGCTAGATAAGTTTCAACAGCTCGTGGCTAAAAGCTTGCCTCCACCAATTCGCACTGGATCTGCATGGTAGAGCAGATCTTATTATTATTAAATGTCATTTAAGTCTAACAGGGTACTAAATGAGGATGGTAGAATATATGACAGGCCAGTGTCTTGCAATAAAAAAAAATGTTTTTTTATATGATGATGATGAAAGATACAAAAAAAAGGACTAAAGGATATTTCGTTTCCTGAATTAGCTCCAAATTCAAATACAGCTTATAGACAAATCATTTACGAAAATTCTCTACAACACAAATTTGGGTCCTACGTGGGCAAAATTAAGTCTCTGCCATGCGTCCAATTCGGTTACGGAACGCTAAAATGTGCTTTTTCAGAAGCGCAGCGTAAAAAACCGAACGGGCAATTTTCGGAGCTCCCTCAAAAGAGCAAACAAGTTACAATATAGTTTAGCGACTGGGAATTCTGTAGTCACCGTCTCGTGTACTGCTATTTTTGAATACTCACAGACGTGTGGTATATGTTTGACGTACATACGATGATGTGGTACGGATGAATAAAACTTTTAATATCAATGCTTGTTGCATTTACTAATTTTGTAAGTAGATGCGTATTTCTATATTATAAAATAGTGAGTCTAAATAGAAAGAAAAAATCATTGCTTTGATAGGATTAAACCCATTTAATCCATCATACCGGTGCAAACTTTCTGACTACAGGGGCATCAAAGCAGGTAGCTGAAGTGGCAAATTTAGAATTACTGTTTTACAATCAAAACTACTTAAAATACAAACCACTGCATTCATTTATAATCATACAAATCTTCCCAAAACTTTAATAATATGTACGTCCCCATTACGTTTTTTTTTTGGATTAAAGACTGGTCAGCGATGTAATATCATTAAATATTCTAAAAATCATTAGTGGTTCGCCGGACTGCCCCATACTGAGGCACTGGGTGAACACACATGTGCATGTAGCCGGTGCATCGGGCAATCCTGGCAAATTCTTTAGATAAATTTTTAAATTATTTTATTATTATTATTTTCAAATTATTTTATGTGGTACTAACATAGCCCTAAGTTTGTTTTTTTTGCAATACTAACAAAATATGGACAAATGTCCGAAATAAACTTAATTTATTTTTTTATTTATTTATTAAAATAAGTAGCTTAAGGGAAAACTTTGGAGTACATGACAAGAATATTTGAGTGGACCGACGACAAGAATAGATATTATAAGAACTTGCATCAGTAATACTTTATAGACGGACGTAATACGGGTAATTCATGAATAGGTTTGCTCGTAATATTAAACTTTACTGTCCCTATGTTTGATAGCAATATTTACGATTTAGTTGATATCAACTATATATCACACACACCTTTCACTGTAAAATCTATTTGAAAAACATAATTTTGTAACATTAGAATTCTCAAAAATATTTTCAACTCAAATTTACTAACAATTTCCTTTTTGTTTGACCTATATCTTTTAAGTTGCTAAATATGAGTTCAAGGATAGCTGGACATTTACTGGAAAATTCAGAATCAAGATAATAAAAAAGGCAATCACGGGTTCTCGTATATTACCGGATTGGCAGTGAACGATGCGCTACTAACTGTTACAAATTGAATACGTTTTCATTGCAAACATTAGTAAATATTTATTAACCGACTTTAAAAAGGAGAAGGCTCTCAATTCGACTGTATGTTTTTTTGTATGTATTTTACGCGATCATTCCGCCAATTATGAATCGATTTTGATGATTCTTTTTGCATTGAGTTCAATAAAGCTGCCCAAGGTGGCCCCATTTTAATTTCATCGGTATTGGACCTTGGACTTGGAAGATACACCAGGGAACTCCTTAACGACAAACAATACGAATGCGTAGATTGGGATGTTATGGGTATTACGTCAATCCTATAGGTACCCTGCCATAGAAATAATCAGAATATTAACCGACTTCAAAAAAGGAGGAGGTCGATAATTCGTCTGTGTTCTTTTATAACGACTTTATTTATGAACTGATTTGATGATTCTTTTTGCATTGGGCTTAGTATAGATTCGAGGTGGTCCTATTTCAATGAAATCGGTATTGAACTTTGGACTTTGAAGATACATCAGGGGATTCCGTTATTATGGTTATTATATCAATCCTGTAGGTACCTTGTTGTACAAGGTACCTACAGGATTGACATACCTCAGTTTGAGAGGAGGCCCGTGCCCAACAGTGGGACAGTTTCTTGGACTATAGTCAACCGCACTGGGCCAGCGTGGTTGACGATAGTCAACGGACCATAGCCCAGTGCGGGTTGGCGAACTTCACACACCTTTGAGAAACTCTTAGGGCATGCAGGTTTCCTCACGAGGATTTCCTTCACCGTTAAAGCAAGTGATAGTTATTTTTAACACGCCCTTGTTTTCGAAAAGACAGAGGTTCGTGCCTGGGTTTGAACCCGAGACCTCTGACTTTGCAGTCCAACGGTCTATCACTGCTTATGTACCACAATAACTTAAAATAACACATTTTACAGCATTTCCCGCACAGCTTGTATCACGGGATACGAAAACTACGTGTCCCTATCACAGTTCGGTTTAAATCTATTTGGTATCTCTATCTATCTATCTATCTATAACCTCACGCCAGATCCCTTGCGGGGTAGGCAGAGAGTACAGAGTTCCAACAGGTTCTTTCCTTACATACCTCTCTGGCTTCCTCGACTCTCATAGTTCTATTTGGTACATAAAAGAAAACTACATATAGGAACTATACCTAATATCGTCGACAAGACGTGGGTGTACTCAGTTCTACCACCTACGCTAAGGGAATATAGGCGTACCGGTTACATTTACGAACTATATTTGCGGCCGGTTCTAAGAGAGTAAGTATGTATAAATGCAATAAATCTTATTATTCTTTTTTTTTAAAAATACTTACTAATACATAATTTAATGCAAACGCAAACGTACCTTAGTTAATAGTTATCAAAGCTCCAATTTACTATGATTTAGCCCGTGCAGTCTAGAATGTAAAGTATTAATTGAACCCTGTCACGCTCGACTGAATTGCATCGTGTCTTCTAGGACCTGCGATTTATTTATGTCCAGGCGTCGTTGCGATCACGACGTTCCCATGCATATCGAATAAGGATCGATAAAACCTCATCGAGAATCGGTTGTCGATCATATCGCCAATTTCCATAACTCTATCGGGACATTCAATTGAATGTTTTATGTACAGGAATATTGAGTGTAGGAGACGGTTTAGTATATACAACTAGAAACAAATTCAAAACTGTTATAAATATAGCTAGTAATCATAAAATAAAAGCTATTTATAACTCATTATATTAATTTATTCTTAATTTTCACGACCCAGGCCTTAACTCTGTTTTTCCACAGAGGTAAAACTTGGATACCTTAAAATTCAGAGTGAATAGATTATTATGAGTTAGCATGCTAGATCTTCGGCTGTCGTCGTAATCATCTTCACTTTCAATGGTAATCACCTAATGAGGTGAGATGGGATGACCCCTATCTCATACGAAGACTTGTCAGCTATTTACATAATTGACAAGTCCTCAAAATAAAATTGATGATTACTATCATCATCCTTTTACACAATTGAATTAACAACTTAAAATGTACGTATTTTAAATACTTACAGCTTACGGAAACATGTTCTCAACAAGAAATGTTGTCACACTTTTTGTTGTATTTAATGAATTGAATGCGTTGTTTATGTCATATTCGCCAGATTATTAGTTATATGCAACTTCGACATGTTATGTTACTAACACCTAAAATAAACGGTTTAGGACCTTCGTAAGGGTGTATACCCTTACGAACGTCCTAAAAAGCGCACATACCAAACCGTTGGCGGTCTGTCCATCAGATATATAACTTTGCTAATGGAGTAACACGTAAACGTGAACACTAACCTTTGATGATTAGATTAGTCCGAGCATGCGAGCTCAAGACTAATTCCTAGTTAAACACATTTTGGCCATAGCTATGGAGCAACGAGAAATAAGACTGTTTTTCGGCTAACCTTAATCACCTCAGACTGGATTCCGTTAGATATTGACTATTCTTGTTTTAACGAGTTTCTCTTCATCATCAGCTGAAAGATTTTCACTGCAAGATAAAGGCCTCCCCGAAGATCGCCACGACGAACAACTTCGTGCTGTACACACCCATCTTGTACCTGCGACTTTTATATCGTGTATCTTTGTATCGTGTATGTAGAGCAAGTCAAGAGTCTCCGTAACCGGAGAGCATGTATGAGACTAACTATAAGAGTGGAGGGAGCCAGAGAGGTCTGTAAGGAAAGAACCTATTGGAACTCTGTACTCTCTGCCTACCCCACAAAGGAACTGGCGTGATGATAAAGATAGTTTCATATTGCTCCATTACTGTACAAAGACCTCCTCTCACAAATTAGGCTAAGAGAGATGTGATCATACTCCACCGCGCACACCCATTGCGTATTGATGATGGCAGATTTGTAGCCACCTGCTGTTGAAACTTATCATAAGGCTCCCAACTTGGCTCAACGATTACCACATTAAGTGGTAAGTAGGACCAACAGCTAAAAGTACCTTCAAAAGCACGGAGACGTTCAAATATGAAAATGCGACAGACGGTCACCCATCTCAGACACACAGAGCCAAACCCTGCTTAACCTTGGTGATCACTAAAAAGACCGCGATCTTAGAGCGCTACAAGCACCTCCACAGTGCTACAAACGCCTAGAGTATTTAGAATGTAAGCCAGCTATTTTCATTGAATGTCAAAAAAGTAGCAAAAACTTTATTCTCTTCTTCCCCATGAAAAGTTTATAAAGAACCTTTCATAAAAGAATTAAAACAACTTACAAAGCAAGTTGTATTTCTCACAAACTTTGTTTGTTTTACTTTTTAAAACTGGCGACAGTAAAACATTTCTCCGTGAACGCAGCCCGTTCGCATCGTTGGGAGACGGATGTCCGGGATGTGAAATACCTCTGTGTTTATGTCGAGGTGTCTTGAATAGTCGTGAATGTATCGACAGTCCAATGGGATGAGGAAATATATGTTTCTAGAAGAGACAACAAAATAGTTTTTAAGCTTGTATTTATACCCATATCTAAGCTAGACACAAAGAGCTATAAGATGTTAAATATAATAGTAAAGATATTTTATAGAGATATGATCTAGATAATATGTGCAAGATATGGTATAAATACAGTAAATTAACTCATACTGTGCCATTACTGAAAAAAGCCTTCTCTCACAAACCGAGGTGATAGAGATTAGTTCATAGTCCATAGCGTGAATCCAGAGCGATGCAAGCAAGTTCGTAGCCACCTGCTATAGAATCTTATCAAGCTATCTATTATATAATTCTTCCAACTCGACTTACCTAATAACTACCACATTAAATGGCAGCCGGAACCATCAGCACGTAAATAGAATTGCTAGAAATGGTCACCTGTTTATTTTTCTTAACTGTTTATTTTTATTTTTGCTTGCACCTTCTTTAACACATTTCAAACACTTCATCGATCTTTCAAAGAAAAACCTAGCAACCACATTTATTTTACTGACTCCAACAAAGTACGCACTTGGTCAGATAGCCTGCTCTAGATGTAAACACGTCAAGAATACCAAAGGAGGTATTTTATGGCTCTCTCACCGCCAACATTATTTTAGTTTCCGACTTTTAGTTCTCCGGGCTATAAATTTAGTCGATGACTTTCATCTCTGGCTGAAATCGACCGCCATTTAGCGACGGAAACCGGAGATCGCAGCAAACTTGCCAAGCGCCATTGATTAGATTAAGATAGTGTATATTTAAATTTGAGTAGATTTAAGGAAATTGGCTACATATGCCATATACGAGCGCACGAACGTCAACAACAACGGAGTTGATGCAATTCCCTTGAACGAAATCGGTTTGGATTACATCATCATCATCATCATCATAAGCTTATATTTTTTTTTTAAATTTACTTAGAATGAGGCTTATAATATTTAATATTTTCTGTCAATTCTTTCGGCTTTCTCTTGATTTCCTCATTAATTCTAAGTAAAAATCATACAGTTTGTGGCTTGGATGCTGAAGTATAACTTTGAATTCCATAACTATAGACGAGCATCCGATCAGCTAGACCTTCAATAATTTTACGTTTAAAACGAAATATGCTAAGTGCTAAATCATAATTTTGTAATCTTACAAATAAAAATTGATGATGATCTAAAAGACGTCCACTGCATGACAAAGGCCTCAAGAGCCACAATGACGGGCTTTGTGATTTTAGTATCCATCTTAGAAATACACGTACAATTTTCAAAAATTACACAGGTGAAAATGCATTCACTATAGTAGGATATCAACTTAATGATCATTGTAATAATACGTAACCAGCCAGCATTGAATTATAATTCTTGCTAATTTCCAACGCCAGCACGAAATGGGTTGAACTCGGAGCTTAAATTCTCAGTTGTGTTTCCTCAAAGATCCCGAACTTCCCCTACAATTTTCAGCAGAGCGGACGTGCGGCCAGTTATTTTACTAAGCTTTTAATGTGTAAATGCTTATATTATGAGTACATTGGGATTTCTGCATAATATCAGTTTTGTTTTTGTCTTCTGGAGTTAGAAGGAAATTTTCTTAAGTAAAGGGATATAAAAAAATAATATACCTACTTTAAGATATACTATATATACCAAAAGATAGCACGCAGTCTAAATAAATGGATGGTAGGAGCACATCATTTTGCACAGAAGTTCGCTAAAATAAATAAGGTAGGTGACCAATAAGTAAGAATGATTTTTAAAAATTTATCCCCTAAAGGAGTTGGAAAAATTACCGATGGGAAATCCTCATCGCGTTTGGTAAATAGGTATGTAATTTCTATTCTATTGTTCTACTGATGTTAGTACTTAAGCTCTTATTAATCTTTTTATGATGCAATATTATCCTAATCAAAATTTAATAACTTAGCAAAAAACTTAGTTGCTTCGCAAGAAGAATGGATTACTACAAACTAGTCGCTAATAAATTTTCAAGCTAGATACACTATTGGGGACTAGCTGCAATGTTCAGTTAAAACGTTGCATTCAATCGCCTCCATACGTTTCATCAATAAATGTAAGCTTTTAAAGCGCCCTGTAGTTGCTTTCTTACAACTGGCCATTTTTCGAAATAAAAATAAAGTTTGTGTGAAACTTTATAGTCCTCTACACGTTTTGAATAAAAAAGTGTTTAGTAGCTCGTAGCTCACCAAATTTATTAAAGAGTTACTAAGTAATGGACGATGATGGCTAGGTCTAGTTTTACGAGTGCAGACCGCTCTTCTCCCTGAATCGAGTAGTTGCAGGTTTGATCCCGGCTCAAGGCAAATCTTTTTGTACCCCATTAACATTTCTTCAGTAAGTTTGTATATGTGACATGAGTCCTATCATCCTAAGTGTCCGGTTAGGTATTTTTCTAAGTATAGTAATAATTAAAATTCAAAATGTCCTTCTTCAATTTTCATTGAGACCCACATGCCTCCATTCGCCCCATAAACGACTGGGCAATCTTTAAAGCCCCATCTCCCATCTCCGCCGCAAATAAAAATAAACATCATCATTTCAGCCTATACTTGTCCACTGCTGAGCACAGGCTTCCCCAATCGCTTCTTTCATAATAATTGGGGTGGTATGCCGTACTCGCCAAGCTTGGCAGGCGGGTTGGCGAGCGCAATTCA
The DNA here is from genome assembly GCA_905147815.2 of Phalera bucephala. Classification (NCBI taxonomy): domain Eukaryota; kingdom Metazoa; phylum Arthropoda; class Insecta; order Lepidoptera; family Notodontidae; genus Phalera; species Phalera bucephala. The sequence goes on from LR990621.1 coordinate 20,330,358, forward strand.
TTGCTCGTGGAAGTATCTAGGAGAACGCTGCTGCTCATTCGCTAGTTTACCCTTAGTCGCCGTGTATAACACCCGATGGGATGACATGGCAAAATATACATAAATCACCAAATAAAATATCAGTTCAAATGCTCCAACAGCTTCATTAAGTTTGCTTACCCATTACATCCGCAGGTTCGTCTCACACAACAAACACACATTTAGTTGCGAATACAAAGCGCTTAACCCGATTGAGCGCCACGAAAACAGGAATAAACCGGACTTGCTGACACACTGCAATAGTTGGGAACTCTTAGGGCTTAACAACACACATTACTTTTTTAGCATCTGGAATTGGCGATTTTGCGACTAAATCAGAATCAGAGGATTTTTCGAATAGATTAAAGTAATCGTAGTAGTTTATATCTAGAAGCATGCACTGGGTGAACTCTTTAAGACGAACATCGAGAGCATGTGAAACATGTGTACACACGAAGTCACTGCAGATGCATTTTGCTTGTAACAATGTAAGCTGGTCTATCACGTATCTAATCGATGATACATCACATTTTGGTGATTAATGAATTCGATCGCGGTATCAAAATTGCATGTCTTAGCGACTGCACCGATGCTCCAACGGAATTTGACGGCTAACTTCATTCGATCGCGGTATCAAAATCAGCGCAGCATTCAGTAACTACATCAATCTTTAAAAAGCAACATGATTGTCGCCACCAACTAAATTGCCAATCGCAAAGCTAAGTAGCAAGTCTGTTTAAGCCCTTACACCGATGTTGTATAACAGTTGCAAATATTGCGGTGGATCGATTCACTACGTGTTTACAACAGTGTTCAGTATGCACTGGTGTTTGGAATTATACAGAATTGTTACAGAGGAAATAGTTTTTCCGATTAATGTAGTTTATCGAAGATTAGCCGCGTTGTAATTGGCAATGCTCTTCCCTTCAAGGCTCACTCTAGGACAGTCTTGGGCGTTATATCGGCGATGACTGTCTTACTGATGTTGTTGTCACATGTGTCATACGTAGTAACGATGCCAGTGTCAAAGATGCAAAACAAGCCTATCGGATTGGCTAAAGAATTAAGCAAAATCTACTGCACGGAACTTTAAAAAAATTCTATTCTATTATAAAAGAAAAACATTGGCTCAAGAATGTGACAGGAAAATGGGCTCGTAAAAATATACTAGTACACAAAAACAGCTCAATGCCGTTGATCGGCGTCGGTAGTTCCAATTTTTTCGGAATTTGGTTACTAGAATTAGCCTCCTAGTTTTGCTGCACTATTATACAATTTATTTTTATTGGAATAAGTACTTTAGTGTTTTGAATAACTTTATGGATTCCTAGGAAAACCATAAATTACTTAATTTATGTGATTTGCCTATTATACGGATACATATAAAACAACAATCAAAATGGATCTGATGTGCTGATACAGCTACATATATTAAAATAAATAAAATTGAAGTGTCTGTTTATAATGTGAAAATAACAGCTTTTTACTAAGTGTATATGGAAGAGGCGCTTGTAGCGCTGTGCAACCGCAGTGCTCTTACCGATCGCCAAGGTTAAGCAGTGTTCGACTCGGTCGAACTGCGATGGGTGACCGTTTCTGGCATTTTTATATTCAAGCGTCTCCGTGCTTTGGAAGGCACGCAAAGCCGTTAATCCCGGCTACCACTTAATGTGGTAGTCGTTAAACCGAAGCCTTATACGCGGCTCTATAATTTCCAACAGCACTGGCTCCACGTGGTGGAGTATGACCTATTTTCTCTTACCTGAATTTGTGAAAGAAGGCCTTTGCCCAACAGTGGGCAGTATAGACTGATATTATTATATTATATATGAAAGTATATACGGTACTTACGACAAAAACATTTTTTAAAGTTTTTATCTGCCTGTCTGTATTTTCTAGATAATCTCCGGCTGGACCGATTTTGACACGACTTTCACTGGAAGATAGCTAATTATAAGGAGTAACCGTGGCTACTGTTATTTTAAAAAAAGATTATTTCTTAAATTACACGCGGGCGAAGTCACGAGTAACAACTAGTAAATAAATATATACATACGTCTTATCACTCACTTGTTTTTTCTTTTATTCTCCCTTACGCTTTAAAATATAGTTTGCATTTTTGTAGACCTAAAGGAGATTTTATATGTACCAATTTTACCTACCTATCTAGGCACAAAATGTTTCAGAGATAAATCGTACATTGCCTATTCAATATTTAACTCATATTTTAGTGAAATGCATACTACTCATATCAGATTGAATGAAACCACAATAAAGATCAATGCACTCACCCCGTATATATTCGTCACACATACATAAAATGTTAATTATGAGGCGGACCGGCTTTTATGACGAAACGCTTTTACGCCTAATTGAAAACAACTCATGCTTTATTCAGAACACGCGGAATCGATGTCCAGGCTAAATAGATCCTTTTGACATCACTAAATTATATAAAAACTAGTACTGAGTGCCCAATTGTGGGGGTCAGATAAAAATGGGTGTAGTTCTATCAAACGATTTGCGCATTGACTTCGGTACAACATTTAATTCTGATGTTTTCAATTCATTGCCTCTGCTTTCACGTATTGTTTGGAATTTGGATGAGTGCTGCTTAATGTGAATTTGTTGTTATTTGATTCAATATAATAATATCGGCCTATACTGTCTCACTGCTGGGCAAAGGCCTTCTCTCATAAATCGAGGTGAGAGAGATTAGGTCATACTCCACCACGTGGATCCAGTGCGGATTGGCGGAGGCAGGTTTGTGGCCACCTACTGTTGGAACTTATCAAGCCGCCTTTAAGGCTTCCAACTTAGCTTAACGACTACCACATTACGTGGTAACCGGGACCAACGGCTTAACGTGCCTTTCGAAACAAAGAGACGCTCGAATATGAAAATGCCACAAACGGCCACCCATCTCAGGCCGACCGAGTCGAAAGCTGCTTAACCTTGGTGCCGCTCAGCACTACGAGCGCCTCAATTCAATATAGCTCTGAGTTAAATGATCTAAGTTGGATTTAGACAATTGTAATTCATACAAACTGGACATAATTACAGGGCACTTAATCCGCTCCAAGCAACGATTAAAGCTATGATTTCAACAAGCTTGCTTTGGATTACTTTACATGAATATAGATATTATATGTTCAATTCATGAAAATGCTTCCTACTATTTTTTTTTATAGAGCTAGTGTAAAATGTTTTACAAGCGTTATAGTTTCACCGTTACACACTTATCTTTACACAGATAATAAATAATATTATTAAGTCATTTTATGGATCTGAAATAAATTAATTATTACTCTCCACAAAAACTTTACCTTAAAACTAAGTGTTAAGATTAGTTCAGTCATTCTACGGACTAAGCAATGACCAAGGATAATGGTGATGAAGAAATTCTTGGCGAATATTCTGTACTGCAAAATAAGGTGCGATAAATTCTTTTGCAAACTAAAAAAAAAGTAGAACTTGTATATAACGGGAATACTACAAGCAAAAATTAAGGTGGTTTCATTATCAAATGATATCAGAGTAAAACACTTTACGCCTGTATTCCACGAGCGGGGGTAGTAGAGGTGTACTGCGTACACCCATTTTTCGTCGGCAATATTAGTTGCAATGTAATAGGAGTCTAATGTGGAGCGTTAGGGGGGTTATAGAGTGTTACACAAAAATATAGTATGTACCATTATAAATGTTAATATAAAAATACAGACTAAAGCGCACTTATTGCTCGCCATCTCGACAGTAAAACTTTAAGGGCCACGTAAAGCTAGCAGCGTTACCCGGTTCGAGAAATGACACATTAAATAATACTATGCGACAAACTATTCCATGTTAAAATCCTCTTTAAGATACTTTCCAAAATAGGCCATGTGTGCATACAATAAAGTTTATTTTCCTTTTCTTACCAATTTTTAGCGTCATGAATAACGTTCCGTCTAAACCGACTTAACAGTGTTAAATTGTAAGCGAGGACCTTTTCAGTGGAAGTAAAAAAACACAGTCTTAAAACAATACAAGGGCAGGGTTAAATGTGCGAAGTGGTCGGCCATTTCACAGTAAAACATTGCGATACAGGGGTTTAGCCGGTCACTATGGGAAATTTATCGTTTTGCAACAATAGCCACGGTTAATCCAATCCCGCTGTGGCTCATGAGATTTCACTTGGCACGCGTCATGAGATCTAGGATATAGAATCGCGAGATTTGTTCGCGGAAAGCTTTTGTTGGAAAACGTTAACATAAATACCAATTGGTGCGTCAGTGTTTAGTACTGAATACATTACTGTTTGGCGTTTGGCTAAAGAGTTTGGGTTTCCTGCGTTTATTTTTTTTTAGAGCATAACAGAAGATTTGCGAAAGAACTAAATGATTTTTATTCTACCGACTTGCGTGGGAAATAAGGGCATCTGGACCTTATGAGTGCCTCTGACAATTTAGTCATGTGGCCGCGTTCTGAATAATTTTATATAATAGTATCATATTAACCGCCGAAACGATAAAAAAGATCAGTCATGTGAGGTCATTCGCACTGTGGTTCCATTTCACTTACTATCACTTGCATATGTTTTTGTTTTGCTTAACCGTTTTTTTAAAGGGTGATAAAGAACTAGCAGCATGTGCGTGCCTCATTTGCTCATTTAGTGTTACTTATTTGGTGTCGTTTTGTGTTATTTTGGGGAAGAAAACATTTGTTATGAATAACTTAAAGATGAAAGAGTAAAGGAATACATATTGCCTGTCGAAATAAGATGCGATGATTACGCATCAGGTCCCCCATACTTCTGCATGGGTCATCTTGATCTATTGTCATGATAGGCTCCTCGATCGACGTTAATTGGCACCGTGTGACCACGTGGTCCAACTACTGAGTGCGACCACGTACTAGGGGAATAGCACTATTTAACTGCCAACATGCCTTATACCGGAAATACGATTGACGTATTTGTCTGCAAAAATGAGATTGAAATACACCCAAAACAGTGAATGGAAGAGAATAAATAAGTAATTCTAACAAGACATCAATCGAACTTCATCCGACGACGGCTTGAGACAGATATTACAAAGAAACCATCTGCTCCAGTAATTTGTATATTTTGTTGGCTTTTGATCAAGATTGTTCAAAGTCATTCAGAAACATCAGCTCAAGCTATCGGATTAATGTGGAAACTTTACCAACATTACTTATTTCGATTTTGTTAAATTGACTTTATGTCTGAAACAAAGGCAATCAAGAAAATAGGTTACAAAGACAAAGACCTAAAAGTTCAGGGTACATCTTTTCTATCAATAATGGCTATCTTATTTTATGACTCTTTAAAGGAAAGTTTTAAGTTAAGATATTCTAGATCTGTCTGTTGGAACGCTGTACTCTCTGCCTGCCCCGCAAGGGATCTGGCGTGATAGGTAGATATCTGCGTATACTTTCAAATGAATATTTGCAATACTGGCTTTGGTAAGCGGCTTCGCACCCGTTCAACAGCAGTACCACCTACCAGGTCCAACTGTAGCTAAGAACCATCTATATGACCCCATAAGTATAAAAGAAAAGTCGATCAAGCCGTCCAGGAGAAGAAGAATTACAAACACACGCATACCGGGTTTTTATAATTATATATTGATATAATTCTGGGTTTCAAACTAAACCTGTAGTGTGACAAGGATATTTTGGCCTGTGGGTGACTTTGGCAGGGTGGCAGGGGGCTAGTGTGAAATTAGGGTTATCATTTAGTAAAATTTTCCTACTTCTAAGGAAATATTTCAACTGGTGGGTCCGCATTACTAATTAAAAATAGAACTTGGGTGAGTTTCATAGCAAACGCAACTGTCATAAAGTGACATTTCACTTGATGACAGCGTTAGTTCCGAATTTGGCCGCGGGACACAAGATCCTTGTATGACTATAAAATCAATTAGCTAGTAATTATCCCGTTTGAAATGTACAACCACCCAAACAAATAGCAGTTAAGTCGTGTTCCAGGCTTCAAGGTGCGCCGCGACATTACAACTGGCGATTAAAATTGGTTACGTTGCTAATGAAAACGCCATAACGTGACGTAGCGAAACTACGCGGTGCCGTAGTGAAGGGATGTTCAGTTTCGGATGAATTTGAATCCATAGTCGCCCTTAGGATTTGGGATCCGAAAAAAATACTAAATAAATATATGTGTATAATAAATCAGCATATACTGACACAGAGGCGATCGCAGCGTTGTGCGACCGCAGTGTTCTTACCGATCACCATGTTTAAGCAGCGGTCGACTCGGTCGGCTTGAGATGGATGACCGTCTGTGGGAAAAGAAATACAAGACACCGGACCACGCCTGGCTAGAAAACGTTTAAACTCTTCCAGAAACGTTTCTGTGCTTAGGTCTGACGCTATTTCTAGATGAATATAATTCCCTTGGTAGTAAGACACACGAAAAGACAAATGTACGCCTTTTGACTTTTAATGCCACGTTTGCGAGTTAAAGTAATATTTATTGGGCCAGCATAATCAACGCCGGAAATGAGTAAAAGCCTTAGCCTCTTGCGCACGAGCTGGAGTAAGGCTTGCCATCATAGGCAAAGGGTGTGACAGCACGACTTTAAACAAAAATTACATTGGCGAATGCATGGTCGAATAAGCGGAAATGATCCAGTTATGTTGTCTTAAAGACATGAGATGAGATCGGTGGCAATCGTCAATTATTAAATCTACCAAATGATGGACTGATGATCTGTAGAGGACTGCTTCATGCTTCAGCGTGATATTGACTTAATAAACGAGTGGAGCATCAAGAACAAAATGGAATTTAATGCTAATAAATGTTATGTGATGTCGTTTGGTCGGATGCGGCAGCCGATTGAATTTTATTATAATTTGGGGGACAATATTATAGCCAGATCTACAACTATAAAAGACTTAGGTGTCGTGTTTGATCGAAAATTGACTTTTCACGATCATGTAAACATAGTTGTCCGGGAATCTTATCGGCGGCTTGGCTTTGTGCTATATATATATATATATATATACATATATATATATATATATATATATATATATATACATATATATGTGTATGGTATGGAAGGATGAAAATCGCTGGTAAGTCCAGCTCGAATGAGACCAAAACTATGGTGGTGCGGAATATGCGGGGATGCGAGTAGCCTAAAAGTCGCTGAAGAGTATGCGATGTGAAAGGAATTAAAAGATTCTTTTAACGGAAGATGTGGCCAGAGAGGTGGGTTGTACACACACATTACCCAACAAACGGCAATCAAAGCATATGCACTTACCGCTCAGTCAGGTCCCCGGCTGCACCAGGCAGCATGAAGAACGGAGCACTCACTCATAGCATTAGCGTTTAAGCGGGATAAGAGGGTCTCAGGAGGAGACGTGGATAAATTCAAAATGCGGTGACCGTTCTAACCGAACCGATGCTATCGGTCGGTAGTAGATCTTGCGACAGCCCTTTTGCGACTGACTTCGTTTCGTTCCCGTGGCTAGTGCCACCTCGTGGAGCCAATATAATATCACGGTTCGCACATGATGCCATAGATGGCGCGTTTGCAAGTTCTAGCGTGCATAAACGGCCTAAACATAAGGCCTTACCGTATGATATAGTTTAAAGGCCACAAATATCGTATTCTCGTGTCGGATAACACAAGTCTGGATCTATATCCACATCCATATACATCTGACGGTACTACAGTGCGTTGTGGTAATTAAAATTCTGGTAAAACCAGACGAGGGAGCGCCCCTTACATTAGCTAAAATATTTTTCAGTAATCAAATTCCACAAAATATGTATAATCCTTTCAACTATTAAGACTCCTCAAGGTATTATGATATGATGCTATTAGATTTTTTCATTCAAATTACTTTACTGGAAAAGATAATATAAAATGTACAAAAATTATAGCTTTCGTCTGCGACTTTTCGGAAGGTCACGGGATACTTTAACTACAAAATAGCTTCTGTAGATCATGTTTGCAAAATTTAATTTTGTTTCATCTAAAATAACAGAATTCAATCATTCTAATGTTGAAGATTTTTTTTTTAAAATACGTAGCCCCACTTAAGTGATTGTTCCTGTGTTATAAATGTGTTTCCATAAATGAAAAGCATAAACACGAACTGGAAGATATATTTATAGGTCACATTAAGTTTTGTACCGCACGGGGATTGTGATCTCCATATGGGACATTTGTTGGTCATTTCATATAGGTATCAGACCAGCGACTACCCGCGAGGTGAATTCGGATACCAGAAACTAATTTAAAAAAAGATCATGTGTTACGCCACGAACATTAAAACGGAAATATCCTATAGATATTAGATATGTCTATTTTCTCTAAAAACTATTATTAATTGTTCAATTAAATTATGTATATTGCATGCTATATTCGCCAGTAATTATTGTGAAATTTAGCATCTCATCATTTAGTATATATCCTGTTCGGAAAATATTATAAATAGAGTGGATGTACACAATGTTGGTGATCTAATAAATAAATAAATAAATATATCTTTATCGCAACCCTTGTCTTAGGATCACAAGGTTAAACCTATTTTATGGAAGTAAGTCGGTATCTATATTATTTTAATTACACAGTTACATAATTAAAATACTGTTTCTAGAAATTTATCAACAGACATTTTCGGAAATAAACCCGTTCTTTGTTCCATTTACATTAAGACACCTTTCGAAAAAGAATTCTTGCGGACATTAATATAACCTTTTGAAAGACAAAGGGGCAACATAAACGAAGTAAAATCTGATATTCTCAGGAAAAATATCAATGTCCCGTTGTTCTCGCACTGACACGCTCTTAGCGTTGAAAATTTATAATGGTAGTTTCCATTACGGGGAGTGGTGGTCCCGCCTGAGAGCTGATGCATAGCGCACTTGAGGGGAAATATTAAATATATGACGCGACACGCTTCTATGAGGTTATGAGGTTCAAGAATATTCTCGTTTTGTAAAAATTAATATTGTATAGTATGAAACATGCATTGTACGGAAAATGTTCAGAGATTTTAGTACGAAAAGGTTGACGTTAGCGCAACGCTAGCGAGTAAACGGAATGTCACATTCCTGTTTATTTAGCAATTTGGGTAGTGTGAAAGAGATGGCATATCAATTCGCTAGCGTCACGCTAACGTCATTTTTTTGTACTAAGCTCGCTGACCCCGCCTGAGGCCTGATACATGATTCACTTAAAAAGATATATTACATACATGATCACGCTTCTATGAGGTCACGACTACATTTAAGTTCATACGACGTCGAGCAAGTATCATTCGGTAAATGTATAAACATTAACGAGTCTAAAAAAATTTGTTGAAAGAAAACAAAAATCCAGCTAAGTATATTGAAATCTAATCTATTGCTATTTACCATCAGGTAAATATGCTATCAAGCTTTTATTTCATATTCATATTGTTATAATATTTATGTTCCCTATGCGCTGGTCCGATCAGATCCAATTCGCCCTGGGCACCACAATCTCTGATGTGATATACACAGCTGAGAACCGAGGTCACGACTCTCAATATTGAGGATATCGACGCAAGGAGGAAAATAATTGTATAATATTTTTTTTATTCCCTTTTAAAGTGAAACTTTTATTAGATCGTTACAAACTTTTTGGTCTGTGTGTTGCATGCCCGACCGTCACGCGAAATGCAACGCGCTCGCCAGAGCAGCCAAGGCCAATATGTTTCACTTTAACCGTGGTTTCATAAAACCACACAAGGATTTTTTTTTAAAGCATTACCCTTCTTAAGGGCAGTTGAGTTGAGACACTTAAAGGTTTTCATTGGTATTTTAGTTCATTTTTTTTAAATTAAACGTAGCTCTATACTAGGAACTATTTCTGTATCTCCGGGGCGTCTAAAAATATAAAATTAATATACATAAACACCCAAATCGAAACAAATATTTGTGGTGTAGGGTCACACAAAGATGTCATTCGCGACCTTTCGAACCAGCGAACAGAACTCTTACTAAATTATTGGAGCACATTGTTGCAATGGTCGATGGAAACATGAACTTGATTAATCGTAATGAATTATAAAGTTAAATGTAGTCAGAAACGAATTAAGTCCACAAAAATAACCTCTACCCTAATCCCGGCATAAAAACTATTACGCCATATTATTAACTATTTAGAGATAATAATGGCCCAAAAGTCTCTACAATTATAACTCTTCTGACTAAACCGTTTCAACTTGCAAAGTTTATTTATTATAATGCTTTAAATATAATTTATTCCTTAGTTAGGTGTTAACTCAAATAGTTCATCCAGTACTCGTATAATAAACTAAATAGGAAACATAACTTATTGTGCCCATAAGCGTACCACTAATTACGAAGAGCCAAAACTCTTTAAAACACATCAGAATCAGATTATTTTTTATTCATGGTCAGGAACTTCACCGATAATCATTCCAAATAGACACACACCGTCACGCCTATATTCCCCAAGCGGGGGTAGCAGAGATGTTCTGAGTACTTCCACTTTTCGCCGACGATGTTATGTCCCATATAATAGGAGGCGAGCCTATTGCCATATATCGGGCACAATTTCAGACTTCGAACGCATACTGGGAAGTTTACGTTAGAAAATCTTCATTTGTTCGACCTAAGATTTGAACCCAGGACCTCGGGATCACTAAGCGATGTGCTTTGCTACTAGACCAACAAGGCAGTCATAAAATAGACTTTTTATATAATTTATATGTATATTCTGTTATGGGGAACGGAGAATATTACAATATGGTCTACCTGGTGGGTCTTAGAGAAATCATCAAAATGAATATTACTTAGTACAGACAAGATCATTCGGAATAGAGGTATCCTGCCGAATGTTGTGACATTATACATCCGTCTAAGCAGCTGATATTCTTTTTACTACCACGACGTTTTACTTATTGTGTGTTATTTTTTCACTTTCCCAAACTAGTTCACTAGATCTGATCAATTTGTAATGGAAATGAAAAAACAACAATTCTCGAAAAAATAAAAAGATGTACAAAATTTGTTTCTACTCCAATTTTGAATCACCTGTACATGCAATGATGTGCTATTTAGGGCAACTGGGTGTGTCCAATGAAACGTCTTATGGGTGCAATAATGTTTAATATACTATCCTAAATCTTATGCGCTACCTTCAATATATTAGGGCGGTGCGTCACGTGCATAGCCGCTTAAAACACTGTCACACCTATTTTCCCTAAGCGGAAGCAGCAGAGGTGTACTGTGTACATCCACTTTTCGCCGACGATGTTACATCCCATTGTATCCTAGGGGGTAAGCCTCTTGATATATATCGGGCACAATTCGAAATATACATATAGACGTGTTACTATAGTAAAGGTAATCAGTCACAGATGGAGTGAAAATGTTTACCTTCAATAAGGGAATAAGGAAAATCCACAAAAGGGATACCTAACCAGTAACATGTGTTGTAAAATAAAAATACCTGCTAGTCTTGCCCTTAAATAAAATCTGTGTGACGTCATTTGCGTCATAAAATGGTCTTATTTCCAAGAAATATTTATGTGCACACAGTTTAATTTCTAAGATATATTTATGTCTACGATTTTTTAGTACACTTATATCTGTAATCGCGATAACAAAAAAGTATCGAGGCCTTCGCCTGACGTAGGAACGGCACGGTTAATAATTAACACTAGAATTTATTCCTGTGTCGTGGGTGCGTTTACAAACATGAAAATTCACATACACAAATACCATTGCCCATACAAAATATGTCAAATTTCTATCCGTAGTAGGCAAATCTATCCTTGAGTTGAATATTGAAACCGGCCGTTAGACTAAGGCAAAGACTATACATATATAATGAGGCGTAACACTCGTATAATCATATCGACGGTGAGGTACATGAACGCGATGGCGAGACAATAAATGTTTTTTTAATTACGAATAAACATCAAGTTGTACACACAATGTCACGCCTATGTTCCCCAAACGTAGATGACATCAAAGACGTACTTTACAAAAATGTTGAATGAAAGAAACTCACGAGTCTCCGTAATCGTGTATGAGACAAACTATGAGAGTGAAGGAAGTCAGGGAGGTCTGTAAGGAAAGAACCTTTTGGAACTTTGTACTCATTACTCTCGGATCTGGCGTGATGATACTGACACCTCAAAGTCGATATGAAAATTGTCCATCACTAAAACTACAAGGTAATCAGAGTAATTATTATTTATTAGTTAGCTTACAGCGTCCCACTGCTGAGCAAAGGCCTCCCTCTATTTCCTCCACTTCTTTATTTGGGGCCATTGAGCGCCAATCGTTTTTAAAGGCGTCCAGTTCGTCCCGCCATCTCCTCCTGAGCCTGCCGCGATGCCGCTTAAAATTGGGAGGAACCCAGTTGGTGATTATTTTGCCCAAGATGTGTCACATCGGCTATTTGTGTCATGGAGCGCAGTACACTATTTTTGACATGGTCGGTAAGTTTAATACCTAGAATACTGCGCTCCATGTTACGCTGGCAAACTGCGAGTGTGGACTTCTGCGAGTTTGTCAAAGACCAGGTCTGTGCGCCGTAAGTGAGTATGGGGAGAATGCATATTTCCATGAGTTTCCGCTTCAGTTTCAATGAAAGGTCGCCTTTCATTAGTTATTTCATGGACCAGTTACATCAGAGTAATAGTCAAAATAATTTACAACTATTTTTTACTCACAAAAAATATTTTTTTACGCACTAACGGTATTGTGTCTGGTTTTAAAAACTTCAATACACACACACACCGTCATGCCTATATTACCCAGAGGGGGTGGCAGAGGTGTACTGAGTACACCCACGTTTCGCCGACGATGTTAGGTCCCATGTAAAAGGTGGCGAGCCTATTGCCATATACCGGGCACAATTCAAGACTCCGGACTCATCCTGGAAATTTTTCGTTAGAAAAACTACATTTGTCCGACCTCGGATTTGAACCCAGGACCTCGTGATCACAAAGCGATGCGCTTTGCCACCAGACCAACGAGGCAGTCTTTTTAATTACACCTTTTAGTTTTATACTACAGTAACTATGCAGATAAGAATGACATTTATCCACTCCAATACTTGTCTGACTCATTATTCGTTCCTCTGTAGAATTCAATCAAATAAAATCTGATTTACCCAACAATCACCTCCAGCTAATTAGCAGTGCTCCGGTTACAATCAACAGTGAACCGAAACAATATGTAATTATAGTTTCAATTGGATCGGACCGCAAACAGACGAAGTAGAGAGACTCATACGTATCTACCCGATCGCTTATCGTTTTCAAATGCTCGGCGAAGTGGGATTAAATACAAATCAGCAATACCGATACCCGTGTACCAGGTTCCTTTTGCGACTGTGAGATTTGTTCCAGTTCGGAATATCATAAAAATTTAAATACTGTTTATTTATATTTGGTATAATGGTAAATAATGTGCGTTACGATCACAAGGTCCTAGATTCAAATCCTGGGTTGGACAAATGTAGATTTTCTATTAAAAGCTGCCCAGTATCAGTCCCGAGTCTGGAATTGTGGCCGGTATATGGCAATACGCTCGCCCCCTTTTATATTGTCGGCAAAAAGTACACACTCGCTCTGGATTTCCTTTCATTTGTCAATTTTTTCTGGGAGATTTTTATAACTTCATACCGAATAGTTACAGTAATAATTTGTAACTTTGCAAGTTTTTATGCTCACTGTGACTTAAAAAATGAATTAATATATCCCACTTATATCATAAACATGAAAGCTTTAGAGGATGAATGTATGGAGGTTTGTTACATTGTCATGCGAAAACATCTGAACAAATTTTGATGAAACTTACTAAGAAAACTATATATAACTTGTGAACATATTACGAAATAAAGGTGCGCGCAGCCGCGTTTAGCAGCTAGTTTTCCAAAAAACAGCCAGTATTTGGAAGGTGATGTTTCGTACATATTTCATAAGGTAATGGAACACATTTGCAGGAATCATAGTTCGTGAGAGTGGATGTATTTTACATGCGAAAGTTGTTCATAAATATTTTGGTATTACAGCCTACAGGCGCTTACGTTAAGTGCCTGTAAGTACAAATAGGCAAGCACGTCTTTAATGTTAACAAAAATCTCCAATCGTAGCTTGTCGTGCCAAACGAGCTCAAAGTACTGCTCCTTTTGTAGACTTTTTTTAACTGCACTCTGGGGTCTGGGATTGGTCATGCTCACTAAAATACCTATGCTTGCAGTGGCTATTTAGTGCGGGTCACTTCCTTCCCTGTAATATGGTCAACGGAGGTGATGGCTGCTCAAGTAGTCGTACTCGTGAACGGGTACTGCTTGTGGAGACTGGTCCACTCAGAATCCGCTAGCTTTTCATTATAACATATATTGAAAAATATCGTTATTAGTCATATATCTCAGTCGTAAGGCATCGCACTGGAGCTGGATCGCATAAATAATTTTGTATAATAAAAAATGTATGTATCTCTACAGAAAATGATGAAACAAATGAATGGAGAATTAGACAAAAAAGACAAGCCCTCTGAGTTTCTCGTCGGATCTTCTCAATGGAGGCTGTGTTCCGTTGCGGTGGTAGATTAATAAGTTAAAAAAAATGTAAATATTACCATTTGTAAATAACCTGCAGGGTTTATGCAAAATAAACAATTTTAGTTTGAATCTAAACTGTGAAAATATGAGAAGTTAGAAATTTGAAACGTTAAGTACATAAAGTTCGCCAACCCGCACTGGTCAGCGTGGTGGTCTATGGCCTAAGTCCTCTTAGTTTGAGAGGAGGCCCGTGCCCTATGGTGAGACAGTTTCTTAACAGGGTTAATATTATGATAACATAAAATAAAAATATTAATAAGCACCGTCACACCTATATTTCACAAGCTGGGGTAGCAGAGGTGTACTGTGTACCCACCATTCGATGTTAGGTCCCAGGCGATCCTATAGCCAATTAACCGAGCATAATTAAAGACTCAGGACTGATACTAGGAATTTCTCGATAAAAAGCTACATTTATCCAAACTAGGATTTGAACCTGAATTTTGAACCACTAGACCAATAAGGCAGTCAAATTCTCGACAAAATCCGAAAAAAATACCAGTAACAAAATATTCTCCGCTATCCCGGCGTTCATATTTTCGTTAGGTTACAAAAGGAGTATACCATAGCACAGGGTATTCATTTCGTGCTTCTACTGACTGGGTTTTGATCCACGTCTATATTTGATAAATTATCTCTCTCTCGGTATTTCATAAAATACATATCTGCCTACTAAATATGTAGAGTAATTTATACGAAATATGTTCTTAAGATCCCTTCTATAAGCCTATTATAATTCAATTTAAGATTTTATTTTCGAATAAGGGGTTTATTATAGTCGAATATGAACTCATTTCGAACCTAATAAGAAGAATACTTTTAAAAAGCTCTACTCCAATGATAATTCTAATCTAATCCAATGAATAAATTTGAGGAGAACTGTTTAAAGTTTATAGAGTACGAAAAATCGTTTTACTGTTTTATATCTAGCAGTTATTGTTATTTTATTAATTAAGTTGTGTAAAGGGAGGATTTCACATCAAAGAGAAACGAATTTTTAACAAGTTCTAGACTAGATTGAACGATTTTTTCGTTCAATACATCAAGATACCCCTCAACATTGTTCCTAACCGATTGCAGTTCTATACTGGTGCTACATTTGTTTTACAGAAATACACATTGATATATTATACGTGTGAAACGATAGTTGATACAACTAAAAATCTAAATAATTTAAGCATCACTTGTTTGGTAAATTTCATAGAAATGGAAAGATAAAATTTATAATATGCTACATTCTGTTATTTACTATTTTATTTTCGGTTACGGCGCAGAAACACGCCATGTTCCGCTTCCGCGCAACGCTAGTCCAATATGTTCAGTGTAGGAACGTAAACATCCATCACGGCTCGTCCAACCCTTTAGAAGAAGAAGCACGAATATATTAAGGTTAGCGTAACGCTATCAATTTGATATGTCATCCTTTTCACACAACAAATATTCTAAATAAAGATGAACGTAGCAGCACACTTTCTCGATGATGTAACGATAACGTCAAATAGTCTGTGCTTAGGTTTCTGCTACTGAGGCCTTAGCACGAATAGATTTACGTTGGCATGACGTTGTCTACAACGTGTGCTGTCACATCCATCTTTATTGAGTAAATTTGTAGTGTGAAAAGAATAGTATATCTACTTGATAGCCTTACGCTTACGTTAATTTATACGTGCTTAGTCCTTTGTGTACGTTACCCTATGGCGAAAATGGGTCGATGGTCGCTCAAATATTTTGATTGGACGTCTATTTCGCATTGAAAATATTTGGTTTCGTGGTTCATAAAATACTTTTACGACTGATATATCTCTGATATAAACAAAATAATCATAATAGTGACCAAATATCAACAATAAAAATATAATAATATTAGCACTGTTAAGAAAGTGTCCCACTGTTGGGCACGGGCCTCCTCTCAAACTGAGAGGGTTTAGGCCATAGTCCACCACGCTGGCCCAGTGCGGGTTGGCGAACTTCACACACCTTCGAGAAACTCTTAGGCATGCAGGTTTCCTCACGATGTTTTCCTTCACCGTTAAAGCAAGTAATAATTATTTTTTAATACGCACATGCTTTTTGAAATACACAATACAAATAAAAATAACAATAAAAATAACTTTATGATAATAAAACCCGTGAATCGCAGTGAGATACAAACAGAAAAAAAGGAGGAGCTCTTTGTCCTGTAATGGACATTTTTCAGCTGAAAATAGCTGACTATGTAAAGTTTTATGATACAGTCACGATTGCTATATTTTAGAAAAAAATGTATTACGTTCTTAGATTAACGCGAATATAACACATGAAATAAAACTATTTTACGGATTTTATCGCGGTTTATTTTTTTTATTTTTAGTTCCCGACGTT
Source organism: Phalera bucephala (assembly GCA_905147815.2). Classification (NCBI taxonomy): domain Eukaryota; kingdom Metazoa; phylum Arthropoda; class Insecta; order Lepidoptera; family Notodontidae; genus Phalera; species Phalera bucephala. The sequence goes on from LR990621.1 coordinate 20,347,343, forward strand.
TCGAGTGCTTTGCAGCACCCATGGTCACGGGAGGGACTGAGGTTTTAGACGTCCAATAGGCATAGTTGTTCCGGGGTACCCTCAAACTTCTTAATTATTTTTGTTGTTGTTGGTCCGATCTACGCAGAATGAGCTCACGGTGTCTCGAGGTCTTGCAGTGTTATGCTTGGTTTTGGATTTGATTATATTAATTACCGGATCCCAAGACGATGGAAGCACCCAGCCATCTTCTCTATTGAAATTAGGATGTTTTTTAATGTCAATAGCCTCGCGAACCATCCTTGGTAGGAATCGGTGTTCTTTCACGAGGATTTGTGGTCTATCAAATCTGATGTTATGGCGGGTGTGGTCAAGGACATGTTCACATACTGCAGACTTCTTTGAGCGACGGTCAAAGAAGTCTGCAGTCTGTGTAAAAAATAAACCGCGATAAAATCCGTAAAACAGTTTTATTTCAAAATGTATTACAATTCTATCTATCTATCTATCTATAACCTCACGCCAGATCCCTTGCGGGGTAGGCAGAGAGTACAGAGTTCCAACAGGTTCTTTCCTTACATACCTCTCTGGCTTCCTCGACTCTCATAGTTCGTCTCATACACGCTCACCGGTTACGGAGACTCTTGACTTTTCCATCAGATAAGACTCGGTTTATTTGGTCGTGGTAAGATAGTCTAGGTCTTACCCGGTACCTGCATCCTTCCACTTTCACATTGTATATCTGTTTTGTCATTCTTTCCTCTGGCATTCTTTCTATATGCCCGAACCAACTGAGCATGCCCTTTCTCATCTGTATTACAATTGAATTAATATAACTTTTTTTTTAGACTTAGCCCCACACTAGGATTTATTCCTGTGTTGTGGGTGCGTTTACAAAGATGAAAATTCACATACACAATCACCCAGACCGGAACAAATAACTGTGGATCACACAAAGATTTGTCCCATGCGGGAATCGAACCCGCGACTATTAGACGCAGTGGGTGGGGCGGCTTAAGCTCTTAACCACTGCGCTAAATCGTCCGTATTGAAAGGTTAAACTGTTATTGAATCCAACATCCGGTCTTAGTGGAAAAAGCAATGGTATAATTCGGACGCCTCCCAGGGTAACATCACCATAGCCGACCCCTCGACTGTAGTACAGGGCTTCAAAGAGCAACGGCTGGTGAGGTCCTCCATCAACCGAATCAGAACCGGAGTCGCAAAGTGCAATTATAATCTGCACAGGTCTCTTTGTTGCGACTGTGAAGACTCAGTGCAGATTGTCCAGCACATCGTGAAGGACTGTCACACTCGGAAATTCAGCGGCGGATTCGAGGGGCTGCACCAGCTGACACCGAAGGCTACACAATGGCACCTCCACTCTGACTTTTAATTTTGAATATGGGTCGCATTATTAAAAGTACATCGCCATACGATCATGATGATGAACGTTTATTTTTTATGTGGTAGATTTTTTCTCCTGGTAAAGTAAATTCATTAGGAAACATCATAGATAAAATAAGGATTACATTGTGTAACGTGCTATTTACTAGGTGCGAAGCGTAAGCAGATTGCTCATAATAATTTTGTAAACATATGCGCGATTAAGGATAATTAGTAAGGTTCTGGTGTCGGTTTCGGGTATGAATACCATGTTAGATCTAAACGCCGTTTGATCGTAATTTGTTTATACCCATGCTCATATTATTTACGTTCTAAAGTTTAATACTTTTAGAAATAACCAAATAGTTACTTTTTTTCTCCTGGAAACTTGCAGTTCCAGGAAACTAGTTTCAATAGACGCGGGATGTGGACGAAGGCACGGAAGCATCCATCACAGCTCGTCCAACCCTCCGGTCGCTACGTGCATGCATTTATTATTTACTCTGGGCCAAAATGGGTCGCTCGAGTAGCTCTATATAACATCACAAGGGTTACACTTCTTGACATTTGTAATGTCAGATAGAGGCAATGTTGCCATTATTAGGATTTTTTTTCTTGTTTAAATAGAGATGTTAAGGTTTTTGTGAATCAACTAAATGATAAACGTATGCGATGCTTGATAGGTAAAAGGTACTAAGTGACGCATTGGTTGAAAAGTCATTTACCCCCTTTTGCCATTCAAATGTCTTATGCTTTAAGCAACTTGTATAAGGTATAGTATTAATAAAATTATTAAGGTATTCATTGGCCTCATTATTTTTACTTAGTTAAATATAGTTTTTTTCCAAGTCATCAGGAATACCGCTTAACAAACAGTTTTTTTTTCATTTGACTGGATCATCATTGCGTCTATGTACAGATGAGAAAGGTTATGTTCCGCTGGTGTGGGCATATATATAGAATGTCAGAAGAAAGAACGACAAAACAGATATACAATGCGAAAATGGAAGGATGTAGGTATAGGGGAAGAACAAGACTATATTACCATGAGCAAATAGACCGAGTCTTATCTAAAGGACAAGTCAAGAGTCTCCGTAACTGGCGAGCATGGATATGACACGAACTATGAGAATGGAGGAAGCCAGACAAGTATGTAAGGAAATAACCTGTTGGAACTCTGTACTCTCTGCCTACCCCACAAGGGATCTGGCGTTATGATATGATAGATAGATCATTGCCTCTATGCAATATGACTAAATAGGACTACCTTGTTATTCAAGCAGCATATTGTACGCCTAACGATCACTAAGTCCCAGGCTTAAAACATAGATTGGAAAAAAGTGTTAATGAAAAATTACATTAGCAGTCTGATATCCGGAATTCTCCCAGATATGGTAGCAATACTTGTTCACATAGGGACTAAAATCTTTGGCAAAATGTGGGTGTATTCATTGGACATAACAACTATTTATACATTTCTGTGTATAAATACTTCTCATGTCGCACCCAATTGGGAAGTATTTATAGGTATTACATAAAATTTATTACTTACGCACGTACTCAATGTGCGCTTTGCTTTATATTCTACTAATCCTACTTATATTATAAAGGTGAAAGTTGGTATGTTTGGATTGAGTAACAATCACGCAAAAACAGCTGAACGGTTTTGGATTAAATTGAGCACACTGTTAGTTTAAGTTTTATTACGTGGATTAACTCATAGGATACGTTTTAACCCGGAAAAATATAAATTTCCTGTCTAAAGTCAACACGGACAGAAACGTGATGGTTTTATTTACTACTAGCTTCTGCCCGTGACTTCGTCCGTGTTGACTTTAGACAGGAATCTAACATTTTACCAGGGTAAAATTATCTTATATGTTAATACAGGTATTAAACAATCTGTGTGCCAAATTTCAATTAAATCCGTTCAGCCGTTTTTGCGCGATTAAATAATAAACATCGAAACATCTAAATATATAAACTTTCACATTTATAATATTAGTAGGACTACTTTATGCCCGTGACTTCGTCCGCGATGACTTGAGACAGGAACCTTACATTTTATCAGGATAAAAAGTATCCTATACGTTAATCCAGGTAATTAACTATCTACGTGCCAAATCTAAATGTGTTCAGCCATTTTTGCGTGATTAAGTAACAAACATCTAAACATCCAAACTTTCACATTTATAATATTAGTAGATTTTCGTTAATATTCATCATAATCACCTTCACATGACTACACTAAACTTATTCACACCAATTACCCACGGAGGCCTCGTAAATGGAATCATGAGCGGCCATATTGCCATGTCAAGTGGAACTTCATAACGTGCGGTTTGGTATCCATTATTCCGGGAACAAAGTTGTAAATGGACGGCAGCGGGACCAAAGAGACCCTGATTCAATTCACCTGCTGTCAAACCTTTGACAGCCGCCACTCGGATGGACCGTATTGGCAGTTTTGGGCTACTTTGAACCGTATTGAATTGTGCAAGATATTATTGGAAAGCGATGCCGACGTATCAATCTTATTGAGATATACTTTTATAAGTAAGCTTGGTTCACTTGGTAAATTTGCGTATCTTTTTGGAAGGGGGTTAAATATAGGTCCGTATTATATAATTCTATGATGCTTAACTACATTTTCGGCAAAGACTATATATATATATATATATATATATATATATATATATATATATATATATATATATATATTTGAGCATGCACACTCAACCGAATCTATGCTTTATTAATGCGTTGATTTTGGAAAGATTGAAGCCGCAAATAGCCAGGCAAGGTTCATCTTTTGTAAATAGAGCAAAATTCGTGTCCATATTATTCCATAGCCACATAATAATTACAGAAATACTCTTTGGTTCATAACTAAGTTTACAATTAATTTATTTCTCGAGTAAACTGAGTCGTGATGGCGGGCAGGAAATTGCGGTGTAGTTTCCGTCCGGATGGGTGAAATTATTCCCTTAAATTTGATTACAATTGTTTAAACGCAGCAATTTTATGTTTCATTGTTATAATATTTTAGAACAAGTATTATTTTTACGATTTCCAGATTTAGGGCTTTATTCCAGTATTTTGTTAGTCATTCTTGGTAGCAGTCCAAAGTATGGAATTTTACCCAGTAAAAGGCTATAGGCCAGCGTATCAGCTCACCGCCTTACATTGGGATCTATCAACTCCGGCGAAATTTTAATGCATACAGTATACCTCTACCACCAAGATTTAGGATATAACAGTATCTATTTATGTTGTTTTATAGTTCAGCATGATAATCACAGCTTACACCAGAGACTACTAAAGGAGTTAAAATAGTTTTAAACGAATTGGAATCAATCCTCATGAGTAGGAAGCTAATCAGTTCACGAAGCCAAAATATTGGCTTATAACATTTTTTTTCGTCGCATCAATATCCATGCGCTTATTAAAATCCGAATAAATAAACCGAGTCTTGTCAGATGGAAAAGTCAAGAGTCTCCGTAACCGGCGAGCGTGTATGAGACGAACTATGAGAGTCGAGGAAGCCAGAGAGGTATGTAAGGAAAGAACCTGTTGGAACTCTGTACTCTCTGCCTACCCGCAAGGGATCTGGCGTGAGGTTATAGATAAATCAATTTCACCCTTTCCGCGTTTCCCGATACCCGTATTGTTTGGCCGGGCCGATAAGTTAAATGAAAAGCAACTTTTGATTGTTCGGGGTGCCGAGTACAATGTTACAATAGAGAAATATGACCAAGTTAGAGTTGTACTAAATAATGATTATTCAGTATTATTAAAAGTTGAAGGATATACATACATACCTGGGAAGACTTAAATTATCTTACGATGACCAAATAGACGTGGAGTGGATAGAGTCCCGACAAGATGAACCGATGACCTGGTGAAGGTTGCAGATAAAAGCCGGATACGTACAGCACAAAGCCAGACGTCGTGGTGATTTTTAGGAGAGGCCTTTCTCTTGAAATAAGTCTTTCGGCTGATGATGAAACCTGACCGTATTTTTGGGGTCGCACCGGTGTCCGTAACTGGCTAGAGTGTATGAGACGAAATATGAGAAGAAGGAAGCTAATAAGGAAAGAACCTGTTAGAACTCTGTACTATCTGCCTTTCTTGCAATGGATGTGGAATGATGGTATAGAATAAAAGTGTGGGACTCCAGATTAATATAATAGAGATGCTCAGCGACGAATGTTCTCTCTTTACCAACTTGATAATTGCTTTAATTAAACAATTTACGTAATATTTACAATTTTGTTGCCATTAAAAGACATTGCTCGGGAATTAGAGGTAAGTAATTTAAGCGCTGAGCGCTTAAAGAGCTCTATGGACGCGGTCTTCTTAGCGATCAATCTACCTCTTGGCTTTGAAACGCACGTGAAGTCGTTAGTCTCAGCCACCGATTCATGTGGTTGTCGCTAAGCCATTTTAGATATGTTACAGATAGCTAGATAAGTTTCAACAGCTCGTGGCTAAAAGCTTGCCTTCACCAATTCGCACTGGATCTGCATGGTAGAGCAGATCTAAATCTCGTCACTTTCTTTTTTGATTTATTATTAAAGTCTAACAGGGTACTAAATGAGGATGGTAGAATATATGACAGGCCTGTGTCTTGCAATAAAAAAAATGTTTTTTTATATGATGATGATGAAAGATACAAAAAAAGGAATAAGGATATTCCGTTTCCTGAATTAGCTCCAAATTCAAATACAGCTTATAGACAAATCATTTACGAAAATTCTCTACAACACAAATTTGGGTCCTACGTGGGCAAAATTAAGTCTCTGCCATGCGTCCAATTCGGTTACGGAACGCTAAAATGTGCTTTTTCAGAAGCGCAGCGTAAAAAACCAAACGGGCAATTTTCGGAGCTCCCTCAAAAGAGCAAACAAGTTACAATATAGTTTAGCGACTGGGAATTCTGTAGTCACCGTCTCGTGTAGTGCTATTTTTAAATACTCACAGACGTGTGATACATGTTTGACGTACATATCATGATGAAGTACGGATGAATAAAACTTTTAATATCAATGCTTGTCGCATTTACTAATTTTGTAAGTAGATGCGTATTTCTATATTATAAAATAGTGATTCTAAATAGAAAGAAAATATCATTGCTTCGATAGGAATTAGCGTCATTTAATCCATTATTTACACACCAACTTTAGCGGAGCAAACGTTCTGATCACAAAGCCATCAAAGCAGGAAGCTGAAGCGGTAAATTTAGAATTACTGTTTTACAATCAAACTTCTTAAAATACAAACCACTCCATTTATAGTCATACAAATCTTCCAAAACTTTGATAACATGTATATCCCTTTACGTTTTTTTTTGTATTAAAGACTATTATTTAGTAATAAAATAAGTGGCTTTAAGGAAAACTTCGGACTACATGACAAGAATATTTGAGTGGACCGACGACAAGCAACAGTGCTCATTAAAGTGTCGTGTAGTCCTACATATTATAAGAACTTGCGTCAGTAATACTTTATAGGCCGGCATAATACGGGTAATTCTTGAATAGGTTTGCTCGTAATATAAAATTTTACCATCCCTATGTTCGATAGAAATATTAACGATTTAGTTGATATATTATACACCTTTCTAAAAAAATATTTTGTACTCAGATTTACTTTTTTATTTATTTAGGCAATCACTGGTTCTCGTATATATTACCGGATTGGCGGTGAACGATACGCGACTAACTGTTACAAATTGAATACCTTTTCATTGCAAACATTAGTAAATATTTACTAACCGACTTCTAAAAAGAAGAAGGTTCTCAATTCGACTGTATGGTTTTTTTTGTATGTATGTTACGCGATCATTCCGCCAATTATGAATCGATTTTGATGATTATTTTTGCATTGGGTTTAGTATAGCTCCAAGGTGGTCCCATTTTAATTTCATCGGTATTGGACCTTGGACTCAAAAGATACACCAGGGAACTCCTTAACGACAAATAATACGAATGCGTAGATTGTGATGTTATGGGTATTACGTCAATCCTATAGATACCCTGCCATAACTAATCAGAATATTAACCGACTTCAAAAAAGGAGGAGGTCGTCAATTCGTCTGTTTTTTTATATCGTCTTTATTTATGAACTGATTTTAATGATTGTTTTTGCGTTGGGTTTAGTATAGTTTCGAGAAGGTCCCATTTTAATGAAATCGGTATTAAACTTTGGACTTTGAAGAAACATCAGGGGACTCCTTAATGGCGAACAGCACGAATGTATAGATTCCGTTATTATGGTTATTATATCAATCCTGTAGGTACCTTGCTGTACAACTCAGCAAAATAATATAATATAGTTATATATTATATTATTTTGCTGAGTATATATTATAATTCACTTGTCACTTAAAATTGAAAAATAAAAATCTTTTTTAAAAAAAACCGACTTCAAAAAGCAAAAAAATAAATATTTGAAATCGGTGCCAAGTAACCGACTGCACTAACCGGTACCGACTTCAAATATTTATTTTTTTGCTTTTTGAAGTGGGGTTTTTGTAACGAACGGTTTTTCTTATACGAAGACTTGTCAGCTATATTTACATAATTGACAAGTCCTCAGAAATAAAATTGATGATTACTATCATCGTCCTTTTACACAATTGAATTAACAACATAAAATCTACGTATTTAAAATTCTTACAGCTTTCGAAAACATGTTTTTTAGAAGAAATGTAGTCACACTTTTTGTTCTATTTAATGAATTTAATGCGTTTTTTATGTCATATTCGCCAGATTATTAGTTATATGCAACTTCGACATGTTATGTTACTAGCACCTAAAATGAACGGTTTAAATACGCCCTTACGAACGTCCTATAAAGAGCACATACCAAACCGTTGGCGGTCTGTCCATCGGATATATAACTTTGCTAATGGAGTAATCCGTGAACACTAAGCTTTGGGTACATCAAAGCTCCATGATTAGATTAGTCCGAGCATGCGAGCTCGAGACTAATTTCTAGTTAAACACATTTTGGCCATAGCTATGGAGCAACGAGAAATGGGACTGTTTTTCGGCTAACCTTAATCACCTTAGACTGGATTCCGTTAGATATTGACTAGTCATGTTTTAACGAGTTTCTCTTTACCATCAGCTGAAAGACGTCCACTGCAAGGCAAAGGCCTTCCCCGAAGATCGCTACGAGGACCAACTTCGTGCTGTACGCACCCATCTTATACCTGCGACCTTCACCAGGTCATCCTTCCACCTTCCGGTAGGCCTGCCCACTCCACGTCTTCCAGTACGAGGTCAACACTCGAGAACCTTGCTGCCCCTACAGTCACCAGATCTACGAGCGATCTGCCAGCTCACTGCCACTTAAGTTTGGCAATTCTGCGAGCTATATCGGTGACTTTGGTTCTCCTGCGGTTCGCCTAATTTCTGATTCGATTACGCTGAGAAACTCCGAGCATAGCTTTTTCCATTGCCCTTTGGGTGACCTTGAGCCTTCTTATGAGGATTTTCTCTCATATATTTTAATTGGTTAGTTAACTTTAAGTGCTTATAGCACGTTGCACGAAAGATAGCGCAATGTAATACCGCCGATAAGGGTAGCGGAGTTAGCACAAGTGACATATTTTGATAGCATAAACAACACAACTTAATAATAATGAATTAGTTTATATCGAGTATCTTTTCGTAAGGGCAAGTCACAGGCATCAACTCTCCGCAGCAGAAGAGCGTGTATGACACGAACTATGAGAGTAGAGGAAGCCAGAGAGGTCTCTAAAGAAATACCTGTTGGAACTTTATACTCTCTGCTACCCTGCAAGGGATCTAACGTGATGATAAAGAGAAATAGATAGATTTATATTGTTCCATTGTTCGATAAGGACGTCCTCTCACAGAGGTGAGAGATATAAAATTATAGTACACTGCGCGGACCCATTGCAGATTGGTGGAGGCAGATTTGCAGCCTCCTGCTGTTGGAATTTATCAAGCCACCTATAAAGCGCCCAACTTGAATTAATAACTACAACATTAAGTGAAACCAGGATCAATGGCTCAGCGTGTCTTCCAAAGAACGGAAACGCTCGAATATGAAACGGTATAAACGGTCACAGCTCTCAGACAGACCGAGCCAAACGCTGCATAATCGTGGTGGTCATTAAAAAGTCCGCGATCCAACAGGCCTACAAGCGCCTCCACAGTCCTAGAAACACTTAGAGTATTCAGAATATAAACCAGCTATTATGACAGAACTTCAAAAAAGTAGCAAAAACTTTATTCCCTTCTTCCCCATGAAAAGTGTATAAAGAACCGTTCATAAAAGAATTAAAACTTATAAAGCAAGTTGGATCGCTCAGAAACTTTGTTTATGTTTTACTTTTTAAAGCTGGGGACAGTAAAACATTTCTTTGTGAACGCCCGTTCGCATCGTTGTGAGACGGACGTCCGGGACGTGAAATACGTCTGTGTTTATGTCGAGGTGACTTGAATAGTCGTGAATGTATTGACAGTCCAATGGGATGAGGAAATAGATGTTTCTAGAAGAGACAAGAGTGTTTACGCTTGTATTTATACCCATATCTAAGATAGACTCCGATTAGATTTAGTTCTAGATTTAGTTCTACGGGCTATAAATTTTGTCGATGACTCTCACCTCTGGCTGAAATCGACCACCATTTAACGACAGAAACCGGAGATAACAGCAAATTTGCCAAGTACCAAGTTTCAGCATCCCAATTGGGTTCGACACCGAAATTGTTCTATTCCAAAGTTGTTATTTGTCTCTTGTTCTTGTTATATTTGAGTGTCGTTGGCTATATTAAGATAATTTAAGTTTGAGTTAATTTAAGGAAATTGGCTACATAAGCCCCATGCAATAACGGAATTGATGCAATCTACTTGACCGAAATCGGTTTGGATCAACTCATCATCAGATTGTATTTCTCAAAAAATTAACTTGTCTATAAAATTAGTTTTATAATCTATCTATCTATAACATCACGCCAGATCCCTTGCGGGGTAGGCAGAGAGTACAGAGTTCCAACAGGTTCTTTCCTTACATAGGCTAGGCTATACAAGGCTAGGCTTATAATCTATACATATAATGAAACTGTAAGGAAGTCGTGTCTGTACATGGAATATTTTTAGGAGAGGAAAAGAAGAAAATAATCGAAATATTGTATTTCTAAAAATACACTTTACTCCAAACCTGTTGTTGATGGAATTCAATGAAATTTTGTGTAATTATAACCTGTACTGCAAAACAGCTCAGTGTACTTATATTTTCAAAAAACTTAACAGTTTTTAAAGAAAGAACAAAAAAGGCAATTTTCATTTATCATTCATTGTTCCAAAACTACTTTTCAGATGTCAGTGAAACTTAGCATGGGGATATTTTATATGACAGACAACATAGTTAATATTTACGTTTTCAGGAAATCTAACAGTTTGTAGGGAAAATTAAAGCATCTATATCTCTACATACTACGTATAATAAAACTGTAAGGAAGTCATCAAGACTGTATATTTTTAGGAAATAACAACACACGGATATCATTCTATTGATGTAGAAGCCAATTCTACATTTTTTGGCTTTCGTGTCTGTTTGTCTATCTGTCTATCTGTCCAAGGGTATAAGCCATCATAACGCAAAAACTACTAAGCGGATTTTGATGAAACTTTGCACGCGGTTATTTTAAAATGTTGAATAACATATTGAATAGTATTTATACCGGAAAATCAAAAGGTTTTTTGCAGAAAATACAAAAATTAGCAAAACATTGAATTTCTAGAAAGACATATGGAGTATACACCATACCTGTTTGATGCATTTCAATGAAATTTGGGATAGTTGTAGCCTGTACTAAGGATCACAAGTCTGTATACTTATATTTTCGCAAAATGTAAAAATTCCGAGGAAAGAAAAAAAGAGTATATTTTGATAAATCATGAATTGTTCCTAAACTACTTAAGCTACTACTTGGTCGCGGGCCGCAAAACTTTATTACTATTTGTTCCAAACTGCAATGTTACGACATAAACTATGTGATTTTGCCTACACATCAATTCCTCCATGTATTGGACTCAGGTTCGTCTCCTCACGAAAAACTATGCAGTAGTAAAAAACACTCACTGGAAATTGTTCATACACGTTTGATTTAAGCACTCAAACATGATTTCGTGCATAAACCGACGATGCATTCAGGATTGTTTCTTCTTTAACGACGATTAATATCTTACGAGAAGTCTAACACTTTTTAAGACGGCGTTAGTGGTGTGTGTTGAATAAGATCGCGCTATATTTTAGTTTATATTTTACAAAGATCACCAGTGCGGGCTTAGTAGGGCTAAGACTGAACCAGGTGATACAGATAGTTGATACAGAAATAAGTCTGGTGAAACATACAATATATTTACACACGGTTCTTCCGGGATAGCCATTATTTCTTCATACTAATATGGCAGAGTGAATCGTACTAACACTTTCTAGGCATTTTAGGTCTCGAAATAATATTCGAGATACTTTTTATCCCGCAAAGAATCACGGTTCTTGCGATATAGCTGGCTAAATGAATTTAATTGAAACTTTATATGAAGGTGTCTTACACTGTAAAATAAAACAAAACACTTTTTATTACGAAAAATATATGACATAGCAAAATATACCCTAGCATGACTTCTGCGGATATCTATTATTTCTTCATACTAAAATAGCTGAACGGATTATAAAGAAACTTAATATGAAAGAAACCCAGAGATATAAAATGAGCAATTGGAAGAACGTTGAGTTGTTATTGGGGAAGACCTAGACTATCTTACCAGAACCAAATAGAACGTGTATTATCAGAAGGGTAAGTAAGTCAAGAGTCTCCGTAACCAGCGAACGTATATAAGACGGACTAAGAGAATGGAGAAAGCCAGAAAGGTCTGTAAGAAAAGAACCTGTTGGAAATCTGAAATCTCTGCAAGGGATCTGACGATGTATAGTATTGAAGTATCTTAAGTCGTGAAATAGGAATATGAAATAGGTAACTTTGGTCACACACTATATCATGCCGATACTAATCATGTAAGCAAAAGTTACAAAAAAAAAATCAAATCATTTGGTATATAAAATCACTCCAATATGCATTTGGGGGATTTTTACCGGCCTGCATGAAGGCTCAAATCCTTCGATTTCCCTCTTCTTCTTCACGGGTGACTAGAAGCCTGGGGACCTGTTTTAATTGTTGTTCAACAAAAATTTACTCATTTTTAAGTTAACTTTAAAATACTTTTGCAAAACAAAGATGACTTGGTTTAACCGATAAAACGTAAGCAGTCTTGCTTAACTTACTTTGTCGAATAGTTCCCCAGGTACGATCCCCGCACAGCGTACAAGAATATTGATTTGGAATTTGTGATTTTGAAATAAATAAGATATTTTAAGTGCATATGGACTATAAAAAAATGTTTGTTTGTCCGTGTTAATATCCAGAAGAAGAAGGTTCTCTCGTTCTTCAATAGTATGACTTCTGTGGAATATCTATTATTTCTTCATACCCAACGGATTATAAAGAAACTTAATATGAAAGAACCCAAACAGATATACAAATTCAAAACTGAAAGGACGTAGAACAACAACCATTTATAGTTTCACAAATTATAGACAATATGTACAATTACATAAAAAAAAACAGCGAACAAATATCAATAAAAACCGTAGTATAAAAAGAAATATACATATTTACAAAGGGTCAAATGGTTCTACGCCGCTGTCAGTTGGTAGTGTACCTAGAACAGGACGCAGATATCAAGGAAGACCTAGACTATCTTACCATGACTAAATAGACCATATCTTATCCGAAGAACAAGTCAAGAGTCCCCATAACCGGCGAGCGTGTATAAGACGAACTATTAGAGTGGAGAAAACCAGAAAGGTCTGTAAGGAAAGAACCTGTTGGAACTTTGTACACTCTGCCTTCTCCGCAAGGGATCTGACGTGGTGATATAGATTGGTAGATAGTTTTAAAGTATCTTAAGTCGTGAAATAATAATATGAAATATGTAACTTTGTTTACACACTAGATCATGCCGATATTATTCGCATTATATGCATTTGATGGGTTGTGACCGGCCTTTTAAAATAAACCGTGATTTTAAAATAAAGAAGATATTTTATGCAACAATAACAAATTGTCCGTGTTAATATCCAGAGTTAATCCAGAAAAATCCGTGTTAATGTCCGTGTCACATCGTCAGAACAACGGGCATTGAATAAAAAGATCACGAAGCTGGTAAGACGAGACGTCCGACGCTCTAACACATGCCAAATAGAAAGAGCGATTGAGCGGAATCGGGGGTCAAAAGTCTTCGCACAACAGCTTGGCCGGAGCCATCTGACGAAGCTGACCACTCTAAGCGGAAGAGTCGTCGTGTCGGTGCCAGAAATTCTCGCGGAAGTCGAAAATTTCTATTCCCAACTTTACGCCAGGCAAGTTAACCAACCGGAACCCGACATAAGGGATTTAAGAGCCACCCTAACACGCCACTACACAGACGAGCTGCCAGAAGTCAGCCTTGACGAAATCGAGATGGCTCTAAGACAACTTAAAAATGGAAAAGCCCCGGGTGATGACGGAATTACTACGGAGCTCCTAAAGGCAGGAGGTACTCCTATGCTCAAACAACTTCAGCGTATATTTAATTCCGTTATCTTCTCTGGGAGAACTCCAAAGGCATGGAACGGGAGTGTAGTCGTTTTGTTTTTCAAGAAGGGAGACAAGACCCTTCTGAAAAACTATCGACCGATTTCCCTCCTAAGCCATGTCTACAAGTTGTTTTCTAGAGTCATCACAAATCGCCTCTCGGGAAGACTTGACGAGTTTCAACCAACGGAACAGGCTGGTTTCAGGACAGGATATGACACTATAGACCACATTCACACAGTGCGGCAGTTTATGCAAAAGACCCAGGAGTATAATCAGCCCCTGTGCATGGCATTCGTGGACTACGAGAAAGCCTTCGACTCCATCGAAACCTGGTCTGTTCTCGAATCCCTGCAACGTTGCCAGGTCGACTGGCGATACATCCAAGTGCTGAGATGCCTGTATGACGCTGCAACAATGACCGTCCAAGTACAAAATCGGCGGACTAAGCATATCCCCTTGCATCGAGGTGTGAGACAAGGCGATGTTATCTCACCTAAATTGTTTACGACTGCACTGGAGGATATGTTTAAGACGCTGGACTGGAAAGGACGCGGCATTAACATTAACGGTGAGTACATCTCGCACCTAAGATTCGCAGATGATATCGTCATTATGGCAGAGACATTGCCGGAATTACAACAGATGCTGTGCGGCCTAGCTGATTCTTCCCAACGCATTGGCCTCCGGATGAACATGAATAAAACCAAGATTATGTTCAATGAGCATGTCATTCCGGAGCCAGTAAATGTAAATGGAACTACTCTCGAAGCTGTACGAGAATACATCTACCTCGGACAAATACTACAATTAGGTAGAAACAACTTTGAGAGAGAGTTCCGCAGGAGGATACAGCTGGGCTGGGCAGCGTTTGGGAAACTACGTCAAGTCTTCTCGTCGCCTATACCTCAAAGTTTGAAGACAAAAGTCTTTGATCAGTGCGTCCTACCTGTCATGACATACGGAGCCGAGACATGGACACTTACGGTGAGACTAGTCCACCAAATGAAAGTTGCTCAGCGGGCTATGGAGAGAGCTATGCTCGGAGTTTCTCTGAAAGATCGAATCCGGAATGAGGTGATCCGACAGAGAACCAAGGTCATCGACATAGCTCGCAGGATCAGCACGCTGAAGTGGCAGTGGGCTGGCCATATTTGCCGAAGGACCGATAACCGCTGGGATAGACGTGTTCTCGAGTGGAGACCGCGGCTTGGCAAACGTAGTGTGGGACGCCCTGTAGCTAGATGGAGCGATGATATACGGAGGGTGGCGGGCAGCGGTTGGAAGAGAAGAGCCGAAGATCGGGCTCAATGGCGTGCCTTGGGAGAGGCCTATGTCCAGCAGTGGACTGATACGGGCTGGTGATGATGATGATGATGAATATCCAGAACGGTGGAACCGATTTTAAATACACTATCATTGGAAAATGTAGGATTTCTCAGAGACTATTGACTACTTTTTACCTTGGGAAATGCAAGATTTCAGGGGATAGTTGTTTTTATTTCTCCATATTAACACGGCTAAATGGATTAATAAGAAACTTAATATGGAGGTGTCTATTAAGTCTTAAAAATTATTATTCCAAAAAGTCCTACCTATCTATGTCAAATTACAAAATAAACGCGTGCGAAGCCGCGGGAAACAGTTAGTATTTAATATTTTCACTCAATTCTTTTGGCTTTCTCTCGATTTCCTCTTTCATCCTAAGAAAAATCATACAGCTTGTGACTTGGATGCTGAACTAAAACTTTGAATTCCATAACTATAGACTAGCATCCGATCAACTAGACCTTGAATAATTCTACATTTAAAACAAAATATACTAAGTGCTATATCATTATTCTTTAATCTGACGAATAAAAATTGATAATCCTTTTAGAAATATCATTTCATGATCTAAAAGACCATAGACCATAGGGCTTTGTGCTTTTGGCATACAACTTAGAAATTAGCTATGCAGATACTATTTTTAAAAATTACACAGTTGAAATACATTCACCACTACATTAGGATATCAACTTAATGGTCATGGTTATAACACGTAACCAGCCCATTGAATTAATTCTTGCTAATTTTCAACGCCAGCACGAAATGGGTTGAACTCGGAGCTTAATTCCCAGTTGTGTTTTCTCAAAGATCCCGAACTTCCCCTACAATTTTCAGCAGAGCGGACGTGCGGCTAGTTATTTTACAAAACTTTACTTTTAATGTATAATGTATAAAATCCATTAACAAATTGACAATTCTAACCAATACCCTCATATGGCAATGATTATGCGCCATTCTTCTCAATTTCTTATCTTTTGGTGCAATGATTATAATAATGGTTTGGTGATACTTTTATGTGATGTTTTTTTAATTTATCAAATGAATGAGTTTGCCAAAACAAGTGTTTCTTGTTTATGATTTGACATTTGTTATTGACGTCATTGTCAATATAGTTATGTTATATTGTGTTATATGCTAGGTTATATGTTATATGGATTCATGCTCACAGACAATATAGATACACATTCTTTACTATAAATATAATTAATTGATTTATTTATTAATTTATTTGTATTGTATTACTTGCATTATTTAATATTGTTTCTGCCTTCTTCTGAGCTGTGTGGTGTATTATTTATGTTAGTTCCTTTTGCATACACATTTATTTACTATCTTTATATTTTATATATATGTATATGTACAGGTTATTTTATTACCTGTGACGCCACTTACAAAGGTTCGGCCAGAATACCAGCGCTGTACTATAACAGTAGTAGTATATATATAGGGCAGCAATATGCTGAGTCAGAGTCCTGTTTGGCCCCACACAATTGTGCCTTACTTTATATAGCTGCCTATTTACTCTGTTCTGTAGTGTGTTGGTCAAATAAATGTGTTTTCTTTCTTTCTTTCATATTACATGGGGATTTCTGCAAAACATCAGTTTCGTTTTTTGTCTTCCGGAGTTAGAAGGTAATTTAAGTAAAGAAATGTAAAAAAATAATCTTCCTACATTAAAAATACACTGACTAAAAGATAACACACAGGAAATGGAGCTAGGAGCATAGAATTTTGCACAGAAGTTACCTGAAATAAATAAGGTAGGTGATCAAAAAGTAAGAATGATTTTTGAAAATTTATCCCCTAAAAGAGTTGGGTAGGGGTTAAAAATTACCGATGGGAAATCGCCATCGGGCACGCGTTCAGTAAATAGGTATGTAATTTCTATTCTATTATTCTACTGATGTTAGCTTACTTAAGGTCCTTTTAATCTTGTTGTGATGAGTACTGATATTATCTTAATCAAAATTTAGTAACTTAGCACAAATCTTAGTTGTCTCGCAATATAAGAACTGACTACTACAACCTAGTCGCTAACAAATTTTCAAGCTAAATACACTATTGGGGACTAACTGCAATGTTCAGTTAAAACGTTGCATTCAATCCCCACCATACGATAACAATAAATTTAATCTTTTAAAGCGCCCTGTAACGCACCATTAAGTTGCTTTCTTACAACTGGCCATTTTTCGAAATAAAAATAATGTTTGTGTGAAACTTTATAGTCCTCTACACGTTTTGAATAGCAAAGTGTTTATTAGCTCTTGGCTCAGCAAATTTATTTAAGAGTTAGAAAGTAATGGACTAGTTGTCCGAGCGCTCTTTTCACCGAATTGAGTAGTTGCCGGTTTGATCCCGGCTCAAGGCAAATCTGTTTGTACCCCATTATCATTTGGTTCAGTATATTTATACATGTGGCATAAGTCCTATCATTCTAAGTGTCCGGTTAGGTATTTTTAATTTTAAATATAGTAATAATTAAAATTCAAAATGTCCTTGTTCAATTTTTATTGAGAACCACATGCCTCCAGCATGTGGGTCTCGCCCCATAAATGACTGGGCAATCTTTAAAGCCCCACTCCCCCATCTACGCCGCAAATAAAAATAAACATCATCATTTTAGCCTTTACTTGTCCACTGCTGAACATAGCCCTTCCCATTCGCTTCTTCCATAATAATTGGGGTAGTTTGCCGTACCCGCCACGCTTGGCAGGCGGGTTGGCGAGCGCAGTTCATTGGTCGTGGAAGTACCTAGGAGAACGCTGCTGCCCATTCCCTAGATTTTCCTTAGTCGCCTTGTACGACACCCAATGAGATGAGATGGGTTGGTCTAATTCTAAGCTAGGAACCACACGGCAAAATATACATAAATTACCCACATCTCCAAACGAAATATCAGTTCAAATGTTCCAACAGCTTCATTAAGTTTGCTTATCCATTACATCCGCAGGTTCGTCTCACACAACAAACACACATTTAGTTGCGAATACAAAGCGCTTAACCCGATTAAGCGCCACGAAAACAGGAATAAACGGACTTGCTGACGCGCTGCATTAGTTGGTAACTCTTAGGGCCAAACCACTCACAATACTTTTTTAGCATCTGCGATTAGCGATTTTCCGACTAAATCAGAATCAGAGGATTTTTCGAATAGATAAAAGTAATCGTAGTATTTTATATCCAGAAGCATGCACTGGGTGGACTCTTTAAGACGAACATCGAGAGCATGTGAAACGTGTGTACACACAAAGTCACTGTAGACGCTTTGGCTCGTCTGTCGAGACTTGCAAGACGTTACTGCTACATCACCGTGCCACTTAGTAGATCTTCAGCAGCAACCACCACAGTGACCTCTGCGAGGTCGGCAACGCATTTTTGACTACTAGATGATGAGTATAGTAAATGCAGTATATAAAGATTTAGTCGACTAATTAGAGCCGATTAAGACAGACGATTTAGCGCAGTGGTTAAGAGCTTAAACCACTCCGCCCACTGTGTCTAATAGTCGCGAGTTCGATTCCCGCACGGGACAAATATTTGTGTGACCCACAATTATTTATTTCAATCTGGGTATTTGTTACGACACAGGAATAAACGCTAGCGTGGAGCTACGTATTTAAAAAAATCAAGTTGAAAAACCATTTTTTTATCAAAACGCTATTACGCGTTTTAATGTACCATCCTTTTTATGCTATAAATTGACTAAATAGAGTTAAGGATAATAACGCCGCTTTCTGGACAACGCTACGATAACGTCAAGTGGTTTTTTCTTAACCCAGTAATCTTATAGTTTTTATGAGTCGTCAGAAAAGTAACAAGAGCTCTCACCACTTTCCGATTTCATTATTATAAAGAAAAAAGGCAAGTGCACAATGCACTGTTACTCTTTTAAAATGATTATTTCATATTTTTTTCTCTACTTTTTGCTTTAGAGTATTGGAGAACAATGTAAGCTAGTCTATCTCATATCTAATCGATGATACATCATATTTTGGTGACTTATTAAGTTCGATCTCGGCAAAATTGCATGTCTTAGCGACTGCATCGATGCTCCAACGGAATTTGACAGCTAATTTCGTTCGATCGCGGTATCAAAATCAGCGTAGCATTCAGTCACTACATCAAGCTTCAAAAAGCGACATGATTGTCACCACCAACTAAATCGCCAATCGCAAAGCTGAGTAGCAAGTCTGCTTAAGCCCTTACACAGATGTTGTATAACAGTTGCAAATATTGTGGTGGATCGATTCGCTACGTGTTTACAACAGTGTTCAGTATGCACTCGTGTTTGGATTTATACAGAATTGTTACAGATGAAATTGGTTTTGCGATTAATGTAGTTAATAATCGGAGTTAATCGAAGATTAGCCGCGGTGTAATTGGCAATGCTCCTCCCTTCAAGGCTCACTCTAGGACAGTCTTGGGTGTTATATCGGCGATGACTGTCTTACTGATATTGTTGTCACATGTGTCATACGTAGTAACGATGCCAGTGTCAAAGATGCCAAACAAGCCTATTTGTTTGGCTAAAGATTAAAGCAAAAGCCACTGCACGGAACTTTAAAAAATACTATTCTATTATAAAAGAAAAACATTGGCTCAAGAGTGTGATAGGAAATTGGGCTAGTAAATATATACTAGTATACAAAAACAGCTCAATGCCGTTGACCAGCGTCGGTAGTTTCAATTTATTCCGAACTTTGTTACTAGAATTAGCCTCCTAGTTTTGCATCTTGTTAGTATTATACAATTTATTTTATTGGAATAAGTACTTTAGTGTTTTGAATAACTTTATGGTTTCCTAGGAAAACCTTAAATTACTTAATTTAAGTGCCTATTATACGGATACATATAAAACAACAATCAAAATAGATCTGATGTGCTGATACAGCTACATCTATAAAAATAAATAAAATTGAAGTGTCTGTTTATAATGTCAAAATAACAGCTTTTTACTAAATGTATATGGAAAAGGCGCTTGTAGCGCTGTGCAACCGCAGTGCTCTTACCGATCGCCAAGGTTAAGCAGTGTTCGACTCGGTCGAACTGCGATGGGTGACCGTTTCTGGCATTTTTATATTCAAGCGTCTCCGTGCTTTGGAAGGCACGCAAAGCCGTTGATCCCGGCTACCACTTAATGTGGTAGTCGTTAAGCCGAAGCCTTATAGGCGGCTCTATAGTTTCCAACAGCACTGGCTCCACGTGGTGGAGTATGACCTATTTTCTCTTACCTGAATTTGTGAAAGAAGGCCTTTGCCCAGCAGTGGGCAGTATAGACTGATATTATTATATTATATATGAAAGTATATACGGTACTTACGACAAAAACATTTTTTAAAGCTTTTGTCTGCCTGTCTGTATTTTCTAGATAATCTCCGGCTGGACCGATTTTGACACGACTTTCACTAGAAGATAGCTAATTATAAGGAGTAACCGTGGCTACTGTTATTTTAAAAAAAGATTATTTCTTAAATTACACGCGGGCGAAGTCACGAGTAACAACTAGTAAATAAATATATACATACGTGTCGCGTTTCCGAACGAGGCATCTAGTGTCATCATTTTTAACTTAAGATTCAAAAATAAAATTTTGTAACTCCCATTCTTTTCTCACCCGAAAACGTCGATAGGTTAAACGTTAAACTAAACGCAATAGACTCAGCAAAATAGTTTTATTGCATAGTAAACACGTTGCGGCGGCAACATATGGTCCTTCAGCGCCGATTTCAAGAGGACTGCGACCTTCACATTCCTTCAGACGTTTGGGTGTTCAAGCAAGATACGAAAAAAGCGGGGACGATTGCCAGCCGGTTACATCGCTTTCAAACGAAGAAACGGTACGGCCAGCCATCTATCCTATCCAAATATTTATCCACCCTTGTGTTAACTCTGTGGTAATCCAATTACAGTGATTGAGACGCAGTGAGTAGCTGTTTGCAAATCAAAAGCAGTGTGTGCCGTCGCTAGTGCTAACTGCAGTTCGCAAAACGTGAGTACTCCACCTTTCACTGATCTCCAGAATGAGCACAGAATCAGGCACTAGGTCTAAGTCTCCATGCAAAGTCACAGTCACGGATGACGAGAATACGAACAGACTAATAAGTGATTAAATTAAGAAGCGAGGTATTGTCAAAAGTCGCTTAACAAGACTTTCGAATCACATTAGCCGCTATGACACTAGCAAATCTCTGCCTGTTCAAGCTCAGATAGACTTAAGGTTCCGCATCAAAGGGGCTGAGGGTCTATTTGTTGAATTTAACGATCTTCAGGCTAAATTAGAAGAATCTGTTTTGGAGGTAGATCTTGACGAACAGTTAAGAGAGCGAGAATTATTTGAAGATTGTTATTATGACACATTAGCTAGGGCTGAATGTATGCTACGCGGTGGTGAGGTTAATACTAATTCTAAACCGACTCCTAGTAGTTCAGTTAAGCTTCCTACCATATCAATACCAGTTTTTTAATGGTTCTGCAGAGCAGTGGCTCCAGTTTAGAGACACATTTCAATCGTTAATCCACAAGTCAAACAATATTCAAAGCATAGAAAAGTTCTATTACTAGAGATTATCTCTTAAGGGCAGTGCGGCTTTGGTTATAGATTCGGTTGAATTCTCCGCGGCAAATTACGAGGTGGCATGGGAGTTACTCCTCACAAGATTTAACAACACCAGATTACTAATACATAACCACGTAAAGGCTTTATTTAACATTCAAACGCTCCCTCGCGGGGTAGGCAGAGAGTACAGAGTTCCAACAGGTTCTTTCCTTACATACCTCTCTGGCTTCCTCCACTCTCATAGTTCGTCTCATACACACTCGCCGGTTACGGAGACTCTTGACTTGCCCTTCAGCTAAGACACGGTCTATTTGGTCATGGTAAGATAGTCTAGGTCTTCCCCGGCACCTACATCCTTCCACTTTCGCATTGTATATCTGTTTTGTCATTCTTTCTTCTGGCATTCTTTCTATATGCCCGAACCAACGGAGCATACCCTTTCTCATCTTTACACCGATACTATCTTTCATACCTACTCGCTTTCTTACTACGCTGTTGCGAATACGGTCGGTCAGCGTGACTCCGCACATCTTCCGCAGAGATCGCATTTCGACCGCATTTATCCTGCTTTCGTTCTCCTTCTTACATACCCAACTCTCACTGCCATATAACAGCGTTGGGACAAGCACTCCGTTATGCATGGCCAGCTGCGCCTTTTGGCTTAAGTGCCGGCTCCCAAGTAGCCTTTCCATCGCACCATTCACTCTATTACCTGCATTCACTCTTCTCTCTATATCAGCGGTGTATTTCCCATCCTTACTGAAGGCGCATCCAAGATATACAAACTCATTCACTTTCAATTCATTCAGCACATCGTTACCAACCACAATCCTTGCATTCGTTCTGGTTTCTTCCCGTTCAAAAACCATAATTTTGGTTTTCTTCACATTCAAATGGTTAGTTAGGTATTGACTTAAATAATTCATCTAGTATAATAAACTAAATAGGAAACATAACTTATTGTGCCCATAAGCACACCACTAATTACGTAGAGCCAAAGCTCTTTAAATCACATCAGAATCAGATTATTTTTTATTATATGGTTGGGAACTTCACGGATAATCATTCAAAATAGACACACTGTCACGCCTATATTCCCCAAGCGGGGGTAGCAGAGATGTTCTGAGTACTTCCACATTTCGCCGACGATGTTAAGTCCCATATAATAGGAGGCGAGCCTATTTCCATATATCGGGCACAATTCCAGACTCCGAAATCATACTGGGAAGTTTTCGTTAGAAAATCTTCATTTGTCCGACCTAGGATTTGAACCCAGGACCTCGGGATCTAGACCTCACTAGACCAACGCGGCAGTCATAAAATAGACTTTTTATATAATATATATCTATATTCGTTATGAGGAATTTTGGGGGAATATTACAATCAGTTCTACCTGGTGGGTCTTAGTGAAATCATCACGATGAATATTACACAGTACAGACAAGATCATTCGGAATAGAGGTATCCTGCCGAATGTTGTGACATTATACATCCGTCTAAGCAGCTGATATTCTTTTTACTACCACGACGTTTTACTTCTTGTGTGTTATTTTTTCCCTTTCCCAAACTAGTTCACTTGATCTGATCAATTTGTAATGGAAATGAACAAACAACAATTCTCGAAAAAATAAAAAGATGTACAAAATTTGTTTCTACTCCAATTTCGAATCACCTGTACATGCAATGATGTGTTGTTTAGGGCGACGACGTGTGTCGAATGTAACGTCTTATTGGTGCAATAATGTTTAATATACTAACCTAAATCTTACGCGCTACTTTAAATATATTAGGCCGTTGGGTTACCTGCATAGCCGCTTAAATACACCCACATTTCGCCGACAGTGTTAGATTCCATATACTAAGGGGTAAGCCTCTTATATATCGGGCACAATTCGAGATATACATATAGACGTGTTACTATAGTAAAGGTAATCAGCCACAGATGGAGTGAAAATGTTTACCTTCAATAAGGGAATAAGGAAAATCCACAAAAGGGATCACTAACCAGTAACATGTGTTGTGAAACAAAATTACCTGCTAGTCTTGCCCTTGAATAAAATCTGTGTGACGTCATTTGCGTTATAAAGTGGTCTTATTTTCTAAGAAATATTTATGTGCACACAGTTTAATTTCTAAGATATATTTATATCTACGATATTTTAGTCACACTTATATCTGTAATCGCGATAAAAAAAAAAGTATCGAGGCCTTCGCCTGACGTAGGAACGGCACGGTTAATAATTAATATTTTTTTTCAAATTACTTAGCCCCACACTACAATTTATTCCTGTGTCGTGGTTGCGTTTACAAACATGAAAATTCACATACACAAATACCATTTTCCATACAAAATATGTCAAATTTCTATCCGTAGTTGGCAAATCTATCCTTGAGTTGAATATTGAAACCGGCCGTTAGACTAAGGCAAAGACTATACATATATAATAAGGCGTAACACTCGTATAATCATATCGACGGTGAGGTACATGAACGCGATGGCGAGACAATAAATGTTTTTTTAATTACGAATAAACATCAAGTTGTACACACAATGTCACGCCTATGTTCCCCAAACGTAGATGACATCAAAGACGTACTTTACAAAAATGTTGAATGAAAGAAACTCACGAGTCTCCGTAATCGTGTATGAGACAAACTATGAAAGTGAAGGAAGTCAGGGAGGTCTGTAAGGAAAGAACCTTTTGAAACTTTGTACTCTTTACTCTCGGATCTGGCGTGATGATACTGACACCTCAAAGTCGATATGAAAATTGTCCATCACTAAAACTACAAGGTAATCAGAGTAATTATTATTTATTAGTTAGCTTATCCTATTTCCTCCACTTCTTTATTTGGGGCCATTGAGCGCCAATCGTTTTTAAAGGCGTCCAGTTCGTACCGCCATCTCCTCCTGAGCCTGCCGCGATGCCGCTTAAAATTGGGAGGAACCCAGTTGGTGATTATTTTGCCCAAGATGTGTCACATCGGCTATTTGTGTCATGGAGCGCAGTACACTATTTTTGACATGGTCGGTAAGTTTAATACCTAGAATACTGCGCTCCATTTTACGCTGGCAAACTGCGAGTGTGGACTTCTGCGAGTTTGTCAAAGACCAGGTCTGTGCGCCGTAAGTGCGTATGGGGAGAATGCATATGTCCATGAGTTTCCGCTTCAGTTTCAATGGAAGGTCGCCTTTCATTAGTTCTTTCATGGACCAATAACATCAGAGTAATAGTCAAAATGGACTTGGAATGGCAAGGACTTGGCATCAACATCAATGGCGAATACATCACTCACCTTCGATTTGCCGACGACATTGTGGTCATGGCGGAGTCACTGGAAGATCTAGGACGAATGCTCGGTGACCTCAATAGAGTATCCCAACAAGTGGGTCTTAAAATGAATATGGACAAAACAAAAATAATGTTTAATGTCCATGTCGTACCCACCGCACTCACCGTTGAGAACTCTACTCTTGAAGTTGTCGACGAATACATTTACCTGGGACAGGCAGTCCGGTTAGGTAGGTCCAACTTTGAGAGAGAGGTCAATCGACGAATCCAACTCGGCTGGGCAGCGTTCGGGAAACTGCGCAACATCTTCTCATCCAAAATACCTCAGTGCCTAAAGACTAAAGTTTTTAGTCAATGTGTGTTACCAGTGATGACATATGGATCAGAGACGTGGTCTCTTACAATAGGTCTCATAAAAAAGTTGCTCAGCGAGCTATGGAAAGAGCTATGCTCGGCGTTTCTCTACGTGATCGAATCAGGAATGAGGAGATTCGTAGAAGAACCAAGGTCACCGACATAGCCCTCAGGATTAGCATGCTGAAGTGGCAATGGGCTGGCCACATAGCGCGAAGATCGGACGGGCGTTGGGGCAGAAAGATTCTAGAGTGGAGACCACGTATTGGCAAGCGCAGCGTAGGACGACCGCCTGCCAGATGGACCGACGATCTTGTGAAAATCGCAGGAAATCGTTGGATGCAGGTGGCATCGGACCGGTTACGTTGGAAAGCGATTGGGGAGGCCTATG
Organism: Phalera bucephala; assembly: GCA_905147815.2. Taxonomy (NCBI): domain Eukaryota; kingdom Metazoa; phylum Arthropoda; class Insecta; order Lepidoptera; family Notodontidae; genus Phalera; species Phalera bucephala. The sequence goes on from LR990621.1 coordinate 20,373,307, forward strand.
TTCAGCAGTGGACAAGTATAGGCTGAAATGATGATGATGATGATGAATAGTCAAAATAATTTACAACTATTTTTTACTCACAAAAAATATTTTTTACGCACTAACGGTATTGTGTCTGGTTTTAAAAACTTTAATACACACACACACCGTCACGCCTATATTACCCAGAGGGGGTGGCAGAGGTGTACTGAGTACACCCACGTTTCGCCGACGATGTTAGGTCCCATGTAAAAGGTGGCGAGCCTATTGCCATATACCGGGCACAATTCAAGACTCCGGACTCATCCTGGAAATGTTTCGTTAGAAAAACTACATTTGTCCGACCTCGGATTTGAACCCAGGACCTCGTGATCACAAAGCGATGCGATTTGCCACCAGACCAACGAGGCAGTCTTTTTAATTACACCTTTTAGTTTTATACTACAGTAACGATGCAGATAAGAATAACATTTATCCACTCCAATACTTGTCTGACTCATTATTCGTTACTCTATAGAATTCAATCAAATAAAATCTGATTTACCCAACAATCACCTCCAGCTAATTAGCAGTGCTCCGGTTACAATCAACAGTGAACCGAAACAATATGTAATTAAAGTTTCAATTGGATTGGACCGCAAACAGACGGGGTAGAGAGACTCATACGTATCTACCCGATCGCTTATCGTTCTCAAATGCTCGGTGAAGTGGGATTAAATACAAATCAGCAATACCGATACCCGTGTACCAGGTTCCTTTTGTAACTATGTGATTCGTTCCAGTACGGAATATCATAAAATTTTAAATAATGTTTATTTATTTGGTATAGTGGTAAATAATGTGCGTTGCGGTCACAAGGTCCTGGATTCAAATCCTGGGTCGGACAAATGTAGATTTTCTATCAAAAGATTCCCTGTATCAGTCCTGAGTCTGGAGTTGTGCCCGGTATATGGCAATTAGCTCGCCCCCTTTTATATTGTCGGCAAAAAGTACACACTCGCTCTGGATTTCCTTTCATTTGTCAATTTTTTCTGGGAGATTTTATAACTTCATACCTAATAGTTACAGTAATAATTTGTAACTTTGCAAGTTTTTATGCTCACTGTAACTTAATAAATGAATTAATATATCCCACTTATATCATAAACACGAAAGCTTTGGAGGATAAATGTATGGATGTTTGTTACATTGTCATGCGAAAACTTCTGAACAAATTTTGATGGAACTTTACCGTAATATAGCTTTTACATCAAAATAATATATATAACTTCTGAACATATTACAAAATAAAGGTGCGCGCAGCCGCGTTTAGCAGCTAGTTTTCCAAAAAACAGCCAGTATTTGGAAGGTGATGTTTCGTACATATTTCATAAGGTAATGGAACACATTTGCAGGAATCATAGTTCGTGAGAGTGGATGTATTTTACATGCGAAAGTTATTCATAAATATTTTGGTATTACAGCCTACAGGCGCTTACGTTAAGTGCCTGTAAGTATCATTAGGCAAGCACGTCTTTAATGTTAACAAAAATCTCCAATCGTAGCTTGTCGTGCCAAACGAGCTCAAAGTACTGCTCCTTTTGTAGACTTTTTTTAACTGCACTCTGGGGTCTGGGATTGGTCATGCTCACTAAAATACCTATGCTTGCAGTGGCTATTTGGTGCGGGTCACTTCCTTCCCTGTAATATGGTCAACGGAGGTAATGGCTGCTCAAGTAGTCGTACTCGTGAACGGGTGATCCTTGTGGTGACTGGTCCACTTAGAATCCGCTAGCTTTTCATTATAACACAAATTGAAAAATATTGTTATTAGTCATATATCTCACTCGTAAGGCATCGCACTAGAGCTGGATCGCATAAATGATTTTGTATAATAAAAAATGTATGTATCTATACAGAAAATGATGAAACAAATGAATGGTCATCATCATCATTTCAGCCTATACTTGTCCACTGCCACTTCAGCTTGCTAATTTTAAGGGCTATGTCGGTGACCTTGGTTCTTCTACGAATCTCCTCATTCCTGATTCGATCACGTAGAGAAACGCCGAGCATAGCTCTCTCCATAGCTCGCTGAGCAACTCTGAGCTTTTTTATGAGACCTATAGTAAGAGACCACGTCTCTGATCCATATATCATCACTGGTAACACACATTGACTAAAAACTTTAGTCTTTAGGCACTGAGGTATTTTGGATGAGAAGATGTTGCGCAGTTTCCCGAACGCTGCCCAGCCGAGTTGGATTCGTCGATTGACCTCTCTCTCAAAGTTGGACCTACCTAACCGGACTACCTGTCCCAGGTAAATGTATTCGTCGACAACTTCAAGAGTAGAGTTCCCAACGGTGAGTGCGGTGGGTACGACATGGACGTTACACATTATTTTCGTTTTGTCCATGTTTATTTTAAGACCCACTTGTTGAGATACTCTGTTGAGGTCGCCGAGCATTCGTCCTAGATCTTCCAGCGACTCCGCCATGACCACAATGTCGTCGGCAAATCGAAGGTGAGTGATGTATTCGCCATTGATGTTGATGCCAAATCCTCGCCATTCCAAGAGTTTGAAGGCGTCCTCTATGGTGGTCGTAAACAGTTTCGGAGAAATGACGTCTCCTTGTCTTACTCCTCTTTTTATGGAGATCGCCTTCGTGCACTGCCCTTGTACTCGGACTGACATGGTGGCGTTATTATATAAGCACTTCAAAACTTCGATGTACCGATAGTCAATGCGGCATCGCTGGAGAGATCTAAGAACCGCCCAAGTCTCGATCGAATCGAAGGCCTTCTCATAGTCCACAAACGCCAAGCATAGTGGCCGATTATACTCCTCGGTCTTCTGTATAATCTGCCGCAGCGTATGTATGTGGTCTATGGTACTAAAGCCTTTCCGGAAACCGGCTTGTTCGGGAGGCTGGAAATCATCAAGCCTGCGTTCGAGACGATTCGTGATGACTCTCGAAAACAACTTGTAAACATGGCTCAGCAGTGTGATGGGCCTATAGTTCTTTAATAAAGTGTTATCACCTTTCTTGAAAAAGAGTACCACCACACCCCTGTTCCATGCTTCCGGCGTTTTTCCTTTGAGCAAGATGGAATTAAACAGCCTCTGAAGGACTTTAAGTACCGGCGATCCGCCCGCTTTCAGAAGCTCTGCGGTAATTCCGTCTTCACCCGGCGCTTTGTTGTTTTTAAGTTGTTTGAGAGCCATCCTAATCTCGTACAGGCTGATGTCCGGGATATCTTCAGAGTAGTGTCGGGTTAGCTCGGCTCTTGGGTCTTTTACCAAGTCAACAACAGGTTCAGCTACTGAGGTATACAACTGCCCATAGAACCTCTCTATCTCCCTGAGCACCTCTGACCTATTCGACGTTACGTTTCCGTCCTCCGTCTTCAGCTTTGTCAACTGGCTTTGCCCAATAGACGCGTCTCTTGCGAACACTTTGGAGCCCTTGTTCTGCTCTATGGTCTCCTCAATACGTCTTGTATTGAAGGACCGTAAATCGTGTCGCAAGGACTTCAATATCTGTCCATTGAGCTGCCTATAGGACTTAGCATCATCGGAGGTTTGGAGTGTCATGGTACGTCGCTCAGCCATAAGGTTTCGGGTGTAGTCAGATAGCTTTTGAGGCCTATTTTTACGGTGGGGCTTAAAATGCTTGGACCCGACCGTATGGACAGTCTCTACCAACCTATTGTTGATTTCGTCCACTGAAGCGCTGCTGTCTAGCAATTCGAAGCGGTTTGACAATTCGAGTTGAAAGTTCTCGGGGTTTTGGATATGTGTATTAGAAGGTCGGAGCGTAGACTTCATCAGACGCGATCTTTCCATTTTGACATTAATATTTAATGTGCCTCTGACCATTCGGTGATCACTGCCGGTTTTTACCCTGTGAATCACGGAGACATCATTAAATATTTGTCGCTTGGTGCTCATGATGAAGTCTATCTCATTTTTTGTGAAACCATCAGGGCTCATCCAGGTCCATTTCCTATGAGACGGCTTCTGGAAGAAAGAGTTCATCATAAAGAGTCCCTCCTTCTCCAGATATTCGGCCAGCCTCTGACCCCTGGGGTTGCGCTGCCCATATCCAAATTGCCCCACTCTCAACTCATCATCGCCCCGTTTGCCCAGTCGCGCATTGAAGTCACCCATAACTACTGTAAAGTGTGCTTTGGAAGTATGTATGGCTCTACTAATGTCCTCATACATAACTTCGACCTCATCATCTGAGTATGCCGAGGTCGGTGCGTAGACCTGTATGACCTTCAGCGAATATCTTTTGGATATTCTGAGTATCAGGTACGCTACCCTGCTCGACACACTAGTGATGGACACAATGTTGTCTATGAGTGACTTGTGGACGATAAATCCGACACCACCTTGGGACTGCTGTTCGCCCTCCCGGTAGTAAAACAAGTTGCCGGATTTTAAGGTTATCGTGTCCTCGCCCTCTCTTCGAACCTCCGATAAACCAATAATACTCCACCGCAACTTGTTTAACTTCTTCCAGCTCAACTAGCTTCTCATCTGTCCTCAATGTGCGTGCGTTGTATGTCACCAGGGCCAATTTTCGGTTTTGGTGGTAGCCGAATCTCTGCCGGAGATTCTTAGCACCCCTTGTCCTGTCGTTACCATGGCTGCTACCGTGGCCAGGACGAACAGGACCGCCGGGGACTAGGGGCCTGGTTTTCTTGCTTTCTTCCATAATATTGGTTGGGGGTGTTTGCCATACTCGCCACGCTTGGCAGGCGGGTTGGCGAGCGCAGTTTTTGGTTGTAGAAGTGTTAAGGGAACGCTGCTGCCCATTCCCTAGTCTTCCCTTAGTCGCCTTGTACGACACCCGATGGGATGAGATGGGTTGGTCCTATTCTAAGCCGGGAACCACGCGGCAATCTAAGCCGGGAACCACGCGGCAAATATAAATTGAATTATAAGCTTATTATAATTCAATTTAAGATTTTATTTTTCAAATAAGGGCTTATTATAGTCGAATTTGAACTCATTTCGAACCGAATAAGAAGAATACTTTTAAAAAGCTCTACTCCAATGATAATTCTAATCTAATCCAATTAATAAATTTAAGGAGAACTGTTTAAAGTTTATTCAGTACGCAAAATCGTTTTACTGTTTTATATCTAGCAGTTATTGTTATTTTATTAATTAATTTGTGTAAAGGGATGATTATACTTCAAAGAGAAAACGAATTTTCAACAAGTTCTATACTAGATTGAACGATTTTTTCGTTCAAAACATCAAGATACCCCTCAACATTGTTCCTAACCGATTGCAGTTCTATACTGGTGCTACATTAGTTTTACAGAAATACACATTGATATATTATACGTGTGAAACGATAGTTGATACAACTAAAAATCTAAATATTTGCAGCAACACTTGTTTGGTAAATTTCCAAGAAATGGAAAGATAAATTTCTTATCCCACATCAATATGCTACATTCTATTATTTACTATTTTATTTTCGGTTACGGCGCAGAAACACGCCATGTTCCACTTCCGCGCAACGCTAGTCCAATATGTTCAGTGTAGGAACGTAAACATCCATCACGGCTCGTCCACCCTTTAGAAGAAGAAGCACGAATATATTAAGGTTAGCGTAACGCTATCAATTTGATATGTCATCCTTTTCACACAACAAATATTCTAAATAAAGATGAACGTAGCAGCACACTTTCTCGATGACGTAACGATAACGTCAAATAGTCTGTGCTTAGGTTTCTGCTACTGAGGCCTTAGCACGAATAGATTTACGTTGGCATGACGTTGTCTACAACGTGTGCTGTCACATCCATCTTTATTGAGTAAATTTGTAGTGTGAAAAGAATAGTATATCTACTTGATAGCCTTACGCTTACGTTAATCTATACGTGCTTAGTCCTTTGTGTACGTTACCCTACGGCGAAAATGGGTCAATGGTCGCTCAAATATTTTGATTGCACGTCTATTTCGCATTGAAAATATTTGGTTTCGTGGTTCATAAAATACTTTTACGACTGATATATCTCTGATATAAACAGAATAATCATAATAGTGACCAAATATCAACAATAAAAATATAATAATATTAGCACTGTTAAGAAATTGTCCCACTGTTGGGCACGGGCCTCCTCTCAAACTGAGAGGGTTTAGGCCATAGTCCACCACGCTGGCCCAGTGCGGGTTGGCGAACTTCACACACCTTCGAGAAACTCTTAGGCATGCAGGTTTCCTCACGATGTTTTCCTTCACCGTTAAAGCAAGTAATAATTATTTTTTAACACGCACATGCTTTTCGAAATACACAATACAAATAAAAATAACAATAACAATAAAAATAACTTGATGATAATAAAACCCGTGAATCGCAGTGAGATACAAACAGAAAAAAAGGAGGAGCTCTTTGTCCTGTAATGGACATTTTTCAGCTGAAAATAGCTGACTCTATGTAAAGTTTTATGATACAGTCACGATTGCTATATTTTCGAAAAAAATGTATTACGTTCTTAGATTAACGCGAATATAACACATGAAATAAAACTATTTTACGGATTTTATCGCGGTTTATTTTTTTTATTTTTAGTTCCCGACGTTTCGAGTGCTTTGCAGCACCCATGGTCACGGGAGGGACTGAGGTGTTAGACGTCCAATAGGCATAGTTGTTCCGGGGTACTCTCAAACTTCTTAATTATTTTTGTTGTTGTTGGTCCGATCTACGCAGAATGAGCTCACGGTGTCTCGAGGTCTTGCAGTGTTATGCTTGGTTTTGGATTTGATTATATTAATTACCGGATCCCAAGACGATGGAAGCACCCAGCCATCTTCTCTATTGAAATTAGGATGTTTTTTAATGTCAATAGCCTCGCGAACCATCCTTGGTAGGAATCGGTGTTCTTTCACGAGGATTTGTGCTCTATCAAATCTGATGTTATGGCGGGTGTGGTCAAGGACATGTTCACAGACTGCAGACTCCTTTGAGCGACGGTCAAAGAAGTCTGCAGTCTGTGTAAAAAATAAACCGCGATAAAATCCGTAAAATAGTTTTATTTCAAAATGTATTACGATTGAATTAATATAACTTTTTTTTGTTAGACTTAGCCCCACACTAGGATTTATTCCTGTATCGTGGGTGCGTTTACAAAGATGAAAATTCACATACACAATTACCCAGACCGGAACAAATAACTGTGGATCACACAAAGATTTTTCCCATGCGGGAATCGAACCCGCGACTATTAGACGCAGTGGGTGGAGCGGCTTAAGCTCTTAACCACTGCGCTAAATCGTCCGTATTGAAAGGTTAAACCAACATCCAGAATCACATCCGGTCTTAGTGGAAAAAGCAATGGTAAAATTCGGACGCCTCCCAGGGTAACATCACCATAGCCGACCCCTCGACTGTAGTACAGGGCTTCAAAGAGCAACGGCTGGTGAGGTCCTCCATCAACCGCATCAGAACCGGAGTCGCAAGGTGCAATTATAATCTGCACAGGTCTCTTTGTTGCGACTGTGAAGACTCAGTGTAGATTGTCCAGCACATCGTGAAGGACTGTCACACTCGGAAATTCAGCGGCGGATTCGAGCTGCACCAGCTGACACCGAAGGCTACACAATGACACCTCCACTCTGACTTTAAATTTTGAATATGGGTCGCATTATTAAAATTACATCGCCATACGATCATGATGATGAACGTTTATTTTTTATGTGGTAGAATTTTTCTCCTGGTAAAGTAAATTCATTAGGAAACATCATTGATAAAATAAGGATTACATTGTGTAACGTGCTATTTTTACTAGGTGCGAAGCGTAAGCAGATTGCTCAAAATAATTTTGTAAACATATGCGCGATTAAGGATAATTAGTAAGGTTCTGGTGTCGGTTTCGGGTATGAATACCATGTTAGATCTAAACGCCGTTTGATCGTAATTTGTTTATACCCATGCTCATATTATTCACGTTCTAAAGTTTAATACTTTTAGAAATAACCAAATAGTTACTTTTGCCTCCTTTTTTTCTCTTGGAAACTTATTTCCAGTTCCAGGAAACTAGTTTCAATAGACGCGGGATGTGGACGAAGGCACGGAAGCATCCATCACAGCTCGTCCAACCCTCCGGTCGCTACGTGCGTGCATTTATTATTTACTCTGGGCCAAAATGGGTCGCTCGAGTAGCTCTATATAACATCACAAGGGTTACGCTTCTTTACATTTGTAATGTCAGATAGAGGCAATGTTGCCATTATTAGGATTTTTTTCTAGTTTAAATAGAGATGTTAAGGTTTTTGTGAATCAACTAAATGATAAATGTATGCGATGCTTGATAGGTAAAAGGTACTAAGTGACGCATTGGTTGAAAAGCCGTTTACCCCCTTTTGCCATTCAAATGTCTTATGCTTTAAGCAACTTGTAAAAGGTATAGTATTAATAAAATTTTAAAGGTATTCATTGGCCTCATTATTTTTACTTAGTTAAATATTGTTTTTTTCCAAGTCATCAGGAATACCGCTTAACAAATAGTTTATTTTCATTTGACTGGATCATCATTGCGTCTATGTACAGATGAGAAAGGTTATGTTCCGCTGGTGTGGGCATATATATAGAATGTCAGAAGAAAGAACGACAAAACAGATATACAATGCGAAAATGGAAGGATGTAGGTATAGGGGAAGAACTAGACTATATTACCATGAGCAAATAGACCGAGTCTTATCTAAAGGACAAGTCAAGAGTCTCCGTAACTGGCGAGCATGAATATGACACGAACTATGAGAATGGAGGAAGCCAGACAAGTATGTAAGGAAATAACCTGTTGGAACTCTGTACTCTCTGCCTACCCCACAAGGGATCTGGCGTTATGATATGATAGATAGATCATTGCCTCTATGCAATATGACTAAATAGGACTACCTTGTTATTCAAGCAGCATATTGTACGCCTAACGATCACTAAGTCCCAGGTTTGAATCATAGATTAGAAAAAAATGTTAATGAAAAATTACATTAGCAGTCTGATATCCGGAATTCTCCCCGATATGGTGGCAATACTTGTTCACTACTACACAGGGACTAAAATCTTTGGCAAAATGTGGGTGTACATTTCTATGTATAAATACTTCTCATGTGGCACGCATGGGAAGTATTTATAGGTATTTCATGAAATTTATTACTTACGCATGTACGTAATGTGCGCTTTGCTTTATATTCTACTAATCCTACTTATATTATAAAGGTGAAAGTTGGTATGTTTGGATTGAGTAACAATCACGCAAAAACAACTGAACGGTTTTGGATGAAATTGAGCACACTGTTAGTTTATTAAGTGTATTAACTCATTGGATACGTTTTAACCCGGAAAAATATAAATTTCCTGTCTAAAGTCAACACGGACGAAGTCACGGTCGAACTATGAGAGTCGAGGAAGCCAGAGAGGTATGTAAGGAAAGAACCTGTTGGAACTCTGTACTCTCTGCCTACCCCGCAAGGGATCTGGCTGGAGGTTATAGATAGATAGATAAATATATAAACTTTCACATTTATAATATTAGTAGGACTACTTTATGCCCGTGACTTTGTCCGCGATGACTTAAGACAGGAACCTTCATTATAAAAAGTATCCTTTATGTTAACCCAGGTAATTAACTATCTACGTGCCAAATCTAAATGTGTTCAGCCATTATTGCGTGATTAGGTAACATCACAAAACATCTAAACATCCAAACTTTCACATTTATAATATTAGTAGATTTTCGTTAATATTCATCATAATCACCTTCACATGACTACACTAAACTTATTCACACCAATTACCCACGGAGGCCTCGTAAATGGAATCATGAGCGGCCATATTGCCATGTCAAGTGGAACTTCATAACGTGCGGTTTGGTATCCATTATTCCGGGAACAAAGTTGTAAATGGACGGCAGCGGGACCAAAGAGACCCTGATTCAATTCACCTGCTGTCAAACCTTTGACAGCCGCCACTCGGATGGACCGTATTGGCAGTTTTGGGCTACTTTGAACCGTATTGAATTGTGCAAGATATTATTGGAAAGCGATGCCGACGTATCAATCTTATTGAGATATACTTTTATAAGTAAGCTTGGTTCACTTGGTAAATTTGCGTATCTTTTTGGAAGGGGGTTAAATATAGGTCCGTATTATATAATTCTATGATGCTTAACTACATTTTCGGCAAAGACTATATATATATATATATATATATATATATATATTTGAGCATGCACACTCAACCTAATCTATGCTTTATTAATGCGTTGATTTTGGAAAGATTGAAGCCGCAAATAGCCAGGCAAGGTTCATCTTTTGTAAATAGAGCAAAATTTGGGTCCATATTATTCCATAGCCACATACTAATTACAGAAATACTCTTTGGTTCATAACTAAGTTTATAATTAATTTATTTCTCGAGTAAACTGAGTCGTGATGGCGGGCAGGAAATTGCGGTGTAGTTTCCGCCCGGATGGGTGAAATTATTCCCTTAAATTTGATTACAATTGTTTTAACGGAGCAATTTCACTTTTCATTGTTATAATATTTTAGAACAAGTATTATTTTTACGATTTCCAGATTTAGGGCTTTATTCCAGTATTTTGTTAGTCATTCTTGGTAGCAGTCCAAAGTATGGAATTTTACCCAGTAAAAGGCTATAGGCCAGCGTATCAGCTCACCGCCTTACATTGGGATCTATCAACTCCGGCGAAATTTTAATGCATACAGTATACCTCCACCACCAAGATTTAGGATATAACAGTATCTATTTATGTTGTTTTATATTACAGCATGATAATCACAGCTTACACCAGACACTACTAAAGGAGTTAAAATAGTTTTAAACGAATTGGAATCAATCCTCATGAGTAGGAAGCTAATCAGTTCACGAAGCCAAATGATTGGCTTATAACATTTCGTCGCATCAACATCCATGTTCTTATTAAAATCCGATTCTTTTGAGGTTTAAAGCAATAAGACAGGTATAAATCAATTTCACCCTTTCCGCGTTTCCCGATACCCGTATTGTTTGACCGGGCCGATAAGTTAAATGAAAAGCAACTTTTGATTGTTCGGGGTGCCGAGTACAATGTTACAATAGAAAAATCTGACCAAGTTAGAGTTGTACTAAATATTGATTATTCCGTATTAATAAAAGTTGAAGGATATACATACATACCTGGGAAGACTTAAATTTTCTTACGATGACCAAATAGACGACCAAATAGTGGATAGAGTCCCGACAAGATGAACCGATGACCTGGTGAAGGTTGCAGATAAAAGCCGGATACGTACAACACAAAGCCGGACGTCGTGGTGATTTTTAGGAGAGGCCTTTCTCCTGAAATGGAAGTCTTTCGGCTGATGGTGAAATAGACGGTATTTTCGGGGTCGGACCGATCTCCGTAACTGGCGAGAGTGTATGAGACGAACTATGAGAAGGAGGAAGCTAATAAGAAAAGAACTTGTTAGAACTCTGTACTATCTGCCTTCCTTGCAATGGATATGGAATGATGATATAGAATAAAAGTGTGGGACTCCATATTAATATAATAGAGATGGTCAGCGACGAATACTGTCTCTTTACCAACTCGATAACTGCTTTAATTAAACAATTTACGTAATATTTACAATTTTGTTGCCATTAAAAGACATTGCTCGGGAATTAGAGGTAAGTAATTTAAGCACTGAGCGCTTAAAGAGCTCTATGGTCGCGGTCTTCTTAGCGATCAATCTACCTCTTGGCTTTGAAACGCACGTGAAGTCGTTAGTCTCAGCCACCGATTCAAGTGGTTGTCGCTAAGCCATTTTAGATATGTTACAGATAGCTAGATAAGTTTCAACAGCTCGTGGCTAAAAGCTTGCCTCCACCAATTCGCACTGGATCTGCATGGTAGAGCAGATCTTAAACTCGTCACTTTCTTTTTTAAATTTATTATTAAATGTCATTTAAGTCTAACATGACAACTAAATGAGGATGGTAGAATATATGACAGGCCTGTGTCTTGCAATAAAAAAATGTTCTTTTTTATATGATGATGATGAAAGATACAAAAAAAGGACTAAAGGATATTCCGTTTCCTGAATTAGCTCCAAATTCAAATACAGCTTATAGGCAAATCATTTTCGAAAATTCTCTACAACACAAATTTGGGTCCTACGTGGGCAAAATTAAGTCTCTGCCATGCGTCCAATTCGGTTACGGAACGCTAAAATGTGCTTTTTCAGAAGCGCAGCGTAAAAAACCGAACGGGCAATTTTCGGAGCTCCCTCAAAAGAGCAAACAAGTTTAGCGACTGGGAATTCTGTAGTCACCGTCTCGTGTAGTGCTATTTTTGAATACTCACAGACGTGTGGTATATGTTTGACGTACATACCATGATGTAGTACGGATGAATAAAACTTTTAATATCAATGCTTGTCGCATTTACTAATTTTGTAAGTAGATGCGTATTTCTATATTATAAAATAGTGAGTCTAAATAGAAAGAAAAAATCATTGCTTTGATAGGATTAAACCCATTTAATCCATCATACCGGTGCAAACTTTCTGACTACAGGGCCATCAAAGCAGGTAGCTGAAGTGGCAAATTTAGAATTACTGTTTTACAATCAAAACTACTTAAAATACAAACCACTGCATTCATTTATAATCATACAAATCTTCCCAAAACTTTAATAATATGTACGTTCCCATTACGTTTTTTTTTGGATTAAAGACTGGTCAGCGATGTAATATCATTAAATATTCTAAAAATCATTAGTGGTTCGCCGGACTGCCCCATACTGAGGCACTGAGTGCACACACATGTGCATGTAGCCGGTGCATCGGGCAATCCTGGCAAATTCTTAAGTTAAATTTTTAAATTATTTTATTATTATTATTTTCAAATTATTTTATGTGGTACTAACATAGCCCTAAGTTTTTTTTTGCAATACTAACAAAATATGGACAAATGTCCGAAATAAACTTAATTTATTTTTTTATTTATTTATTTATTAAAATAAGTAGCTTAAGGGAAAACTTTGGAGTACATGACAAGAATATTTGAGTGGACCGACGACAAGAATAGATATTATAAGAACTTGCGTCAGTAATACTTTATAGACGGACGTAATACGGGTAATTCTTGAATAGGTTTGCTCGTAATATAAAACTTTACTGTCCCTATGTTCGATAGCAATATTTACGATTTAGTTGATATCAACTATATATCACACACACCTTTCACTGTAAAATCTATTTGAAAAACATAATTTTGTAACATTAGAATTCTCAAAAATATTTTCAACTCAAATTTACTAACAATTTCCTTTTTGTTTGACCTATATCTTTTAAGTTGCTAAATAAGAGTTCAAGGATAGCTGGACATTTACTGGGAAATTCAGAATCAAGATAATAAAAAAGGCAATCACGGGTACTCGTATATTACCGGATTGGCAGTGAACGATGCGCTACTAACTGTTACAAATTGAATACGTTTTCATTGCAAACATTAGTAAATATTTATTAACCGACTTCAAAAATGAGAAGGTTTTCAATTTGACTATATGTTTTTTTGTATGTATTTTACGCGATCATTCCGCCAATTATGAATCGATTTTGATGATTATTTTTGCATTGAGTTCAATATAGCTCCAAGGTGGCCCCATTTTAATTTCATCGGTATTGGACCTTGGACTTGGAAGGTACACCAGGGAACTCCTTAACGACAAACAATACGAATGCGTAGATTGGGATGTTATGGGTATTACGTCAATCCTATAGGTACCCTGCCATAGAAATAATCAGAATATTAACCGACTTCAAAAAAGGAGGAGGTCGATAATTCGTTTGTGTTTTTTTATAACGACTTTATTTATGAACTGATTTGATGATTCTTTTTGCATTGAGTTTAGTATAGATTCGAGGTGGTCCTATTTTAATGAAATCGGTATTGAACTTTGGACTTTGAAGATACATCAGGGGACTCCTTAACAGCAAACAGCACGAATGTACAGATTCCGTTATTATGGTTATTATATCAATCCTGTAGGTACCTTGTTGTACAACTCAGCAAAATAATATAATATAGGTATATAAATATTAGTAAATAATTCACTTGTCACTAAAAATTGAAAAATAAAAATCTTTAAAAAAAATTAATGTTTGCGATTAAGTAAGTAGCCCTCTCAGTTTGAGAGGAGGCCCGTGGCCAACAGTGGGACAGTTTCTTGGACTATAGTCAACCGCACTGGGCCAGCGTGGTTGACGATAGTCAACGGACCATAGCCCAGTGCTAGTTGGCGAACTTCACACACCTTTGAGAAACTCTTAGGGCATGCAGGTTTCCTCACGATGATTTCCTTCACCGTTAAAGCAAGTGATAGTTATTTTTAACACGCCCTTGTTTTCGAAAAGACAGAGGTTCGTGCCTGGGTTTGAACCCGAGACCTCTGACTTTGCAGTCCAACGGTCTAACCACTAGGCTATCACTGCTTATGTACCACAATAACTTAAAATAACACATTTTACAGCATTTCCCGCACAGCTTGTATCACGGGATACGAAAACTACGTGTCCCTATCACGGTTTAAATCTATTTGGTACATAAAAGAAAATTACATATAGGAACTATACCTAATATCGTCGACAAAACGTGGGTGTACACACTTCTACCACCTCCGCTAAGGGAATATAGGCCTACCGGTTACATTTACGAACTATATTTGCGGCCGGTTCTAAGAGAGTAAGTATGTCATCATCATCATCATCATCTCAGCCTATACTTGTCCACTGCTGAACATAGGCCTCCCCAATCGCTTTCCAGCGTAACCGGTCCGATGCCACCTGCATCCAACGACTTCCTGCGATTTTCACAAGATCGTCGGTCCATCTGGCAGGCGGTCGTCCCACACTGCGCTTGCCAATACGTGGTCTCCACTCTAGAATCTTTCTGCCCCAACGCCCGTCCGATCTACGCGCTATGTGGCCCGCCCATTGCCACTTCAGCTTGCTAATCTTAACGGCTATGTCGGTGACCTTGGTTCTTCTACGAATCTCCTCATTCCTGATTCGATCGCGTAGAGAAACGCCGAGCATAGCTCTCTCCATAGCTCGCTGAGCAACTCTGAGCTTTTTTATCAGACCTATTGTAAGAGACCACGTCTCTGATCCATATATCATCACTGGTAACACACACTGACTAAAAACTTTAGTCTTAAGGCACTGAGGTATTTTGGATGAGAAGATGTTGCGCAGTTTCCCGAACGCTGCCCAGCCGAGTTGGATTCGTCGATTGACCTCTCTCTCAAAGTTGGACCTACCTAACCGGACTACCTGTCCCAGGTAAATGTATTCGTCGACAACTTCAAGAGTAGAGTTCCCAACGGTGAGTGCGGTGGGTACGACATGGACGTTACACATTATTTTCGTTTTGTCCATGTTCATTTTAAGACCCACTTGTTGAGATACTCTGTTGAGGTCACCGAGCATTCGTCCTAGATCTTCCAGCGACTCCGCCACGACCACAATGTCGTCGGCAAATCGAAGGTGAGTGATGTATTCGCCATTGATGTTGATGCCAAGTCCTTGCCATTCCAAGAGCTTGAAGGCGTCCTCTAAGGTGGCCGTAAACAGTTTCGGAGAAATGACGTCTCCCTGCCTTACTCCTCTTTTTATGGGGATCGCCTTCGTGCAATGCCCCTGTACTCGGACTGACATGGTGGCGTTATTATACAAGCACTTCAACACTTCAATGTACCGATAGTCAATGCGGCATCGCTGGAGAGATCTAAGAACCGCCCAAGTCTCGATCGAATCGAAGGCTTTCTCATAGTCCACAAACGCCAAGCATAGTGGCCGATTATACTCCTCGGTCTTCTGTATAATCTGCCGCAGCGTATGTATGTGGTCTATGGTACTAAAGCCTTTCCGGAAACCGGCTTGTTCGGGAGGCTGGAAGTCATCAAGCCTGCGTTCGAGACGATTCGTGATGACTCTCGAAAACAACTTATAAACATGGCTCAGCAGTGTGATGGGCCTATAATTCTTCAGTAAAGTGTTATCACCTTTCTTGAAAAACAGTACCACCACTCCCCTGTTCCATGCTTCCGGCGTTTTCTCTTCGAGCAAGATGGAATTAAACAGCCTCTGAAGGACTTTAAGTACCGGCGTTCCGCCCGCTTTCAGAAGCTCTGCGGTAATTCCGTCTTCGCCTGGTGCTTTGTTATTTTTGAGTTGTTTGAGAGCCATCGTAATCTCGTACAGGCTGATGTCCGGGATATCTTCAGTGTAGTGTCGGGTTAGCTTGACTCTTGGGTCTTTTACCAAGTCAACAACAGGTTCAGCTACTGAGGTGTACAACTGCCCATAGAACCTCTCTATCTCCCTGAGCACCTCTGACCTATTCGACGTTACGTTTCCGTCCTCCGTCTTCAGCTTCGTCAACTGGCTTTGCCCAATAGACGCGTCTCTTGCGAACACTTTGGAGCCCTTGTTCTGTGCTATGGTCTCCTCAATACGCCTTGTATTGAAGGACCGTAAATCTTGTCGCAAGGACTTCAGTATCTGTCCATTGAGCTGCCTATAGGACTTAGCATCATCGGAGGTTTGAAGCGTCATGGAACGTCGCTCAGCCATGAGATTTCGGGTGGAGTTAGATAGTTTTTGAGGTCTATTTTTACGGTGGGGCTTATAATACTTGGACCCGACCGTATGGACAGTCTCTACCAGCCTGTTGTTGATTTCGTCCACTGATGCGCTGCTGTCTAGCAATTCGAAGCGGTTTGCCAATTCGAGTTGAAAGTTCTCGGGGTTTTGGATGTGTGCATAAGAAGGTCGGAGCGTAGACTTCATCAGACGCGATCTTTCCATTTTGACATTAATATTTAATGTGCCTCTGACCATTCGGTGATCACTGCCGGTTTTTACCCTGTGAATCACGGAGACATCATTAAATATTTGTCGCTTGGTGCTCATGATGAAGTCTATCTTATTTTTTGTGGAACCATCAGGGCTCATCCAGGTCCATTTTCTATGAGGCGGCTTCCAGAAGAAAGAGTTCATCATAAAGAGTCCCTCCTTCTCCAGATATTCGGCCAGCCTCTGACCCCTGGGGTTACGCTGCCCATATCCAAATTGCCCCACTCTCAACTCATCATCGCCCCGTTTGCCCAGCCGCGCATTGAAGTCACCCATAACCACTGTAAAGTGTGCTTTGGAAGTATGTATGGCTCTACTAATGTCCTCATACATTACTTCGACGTCATCATCTGAGTATGCCGAGGTCGGTGCGTAGACCTGTATGACCTTCAGCGAATATCTTTTGGATATTCTGAGTATCAGGTACGCTACCCTGCTCGACACACTAGTGATGGACACAATGTTGTCTATGAGTGACTTGTGGACGATAAATCCGACACCACCTTGGGACTGCTGTTCACCCTCCCGGTGGTAAAACAAGTTGCCGGATTTTAAGGTTATCGTGTCCTCGCCCTTTCTTCGGACCTCCGATAAACCAACAATATTCCACCGCAACTTGTTCATCTCTTCTTCCAGCTCAACAAGCTTCTCATCTGTCCTTAACGTGCGTGCATTGTATGTCACCAGGGCCAATTTTCGATGTTGGTGGTAGCATGTATAAATGCAATAAATCATATTATTCTTTTTTTAAAAAATACTTACTAATACATAATTTAATGCATACGCAAACGTACCTTAGCCAATAGTTATCAAAGCTCCAATTTACTATGATTTAGCCCGTGCAGTCTAGTATGTAAAGTATTAATTGAACCCTGTCACGCTCGACTGAATTGCATCGTGTCTTCTAGGATCTGCGATTTATTTATGTCCAGGCGTCGTTGCGATGACGACGTTCCCATGAATATCGAATAAGGATCAATAAAACCTCATCGAGAGTCGGTTGTCGATCATATCGCCAATTTCCATAACTCTATCGGGACATTCAATTGAATGTTTTATGTACAGGAATATTGAGTGTAGGAGACGATTTAGTATATACAACTACAAACAAATTCAAAACTGTTATAAATATAGCTAGTAATCATAAAATAAAAGCTATTTATAACTCATTATATTAATTAATTCTTATATTTTCACGACCCAGGCCTTAACTCTGTTTTTCCACAGAGCTAAAACTTGGATACCTTAAAATTCAGAGTGAATAGATTATTATGTCGTCGTAATCATCGTCACTTTCCATTAGGTGAGATGGGATGACCCCTATCTCATACGAAGACTTGTCAGCTATTTACATAATTGACAAGTCCTCAAAATAAAATTGATGATTACTATCATCATCCTTTTACACAATTGAATTAACAACTTAAAATGTACGTATTTTAAATTCTTACAGCTTACGAAAACATGTTTTCAACAAGAAATGTTGCCACACTTTTTGTTGTATTTAATGAATTGAATGCGTTGTTTATGTCATATTCGCCAGATTATTAGTTATATGCAACTTCGACATGTTATGTTACTAGCACCTAAAATGAACGGTTTAAATACACCCTTACGAACGTCCTATAAAGCGCACATACCAAACCGTTGGCGGTCTGTCCATCGGATATATAACTTTGCTAATGGAGTAACACGTAAACGTGAACACTAACCTTTGATAATTAGATTAGTCCGAGCATGCGAGCTCAAGACTAATTCCTAGTTAAACACATTTTGGCCATAGCTATGGAGCAACGAGAAATGGGACTGTTTTTCGGCTAACCTTAATCACCTTAGACTGGATTCCGTTAGATATTGACTATTCTTGTTTTACCGAGTTTCTCTTCATCATCAGCTGAAAGATGTTCACTGCAAGATAAAGGCCTCCCCGAAGATCGCCACGACGAACAACTTCGTGCTGTACGCACCCATCTTGTACCTGCGACTTTTATATCGTGTATCTTTGTATCGTGTATGTAGAGCAAGTCAAGAGTCTCCGTAACCGGAGAACATGTATGAGACTAACTATAAGAGTGGAGGGAGCCAGAGAAGTCTGTAAGGAAAGAACCTATTGGAACTCTGTACTCTCTGCCTACCCCACAAAGGAACTGGCGTGATGATAAAGATAGTTTCATATTTCTCCATTGCTGTACAAAGACCTCCTCTCACAAATTAGGCTAAGAGAGATGTGATCATACTCCACCGCGCACACCCATTGCGTATTGATGATGGCAGATTTGTAGCCACCTGCTGTTGAAACTTATCATAAGGCTCCCAACTTGGCTCAACGATTACCACATTAAGTGGTAAGTAGGACCAACAGCTAAAAGTACCTTCAAAAGCACGGAGACGTTCAAATATGAAAATGCGACAGACGGTCACCCATCTCAGACACACACGGCCAAACCCTGCTTAACCTTGGTGATCACTAAAAAGACCGCGATCTTAGAGCGCTACAAGCACCTCCACAGTGCTACAAACGCCTAGAGTATTTAGAATGTAAGCCAGCTATTTTCATTGAATGTCAAAAAAGTAGCAAAAACTTTATTCTCTTCTTCCCCATGAAAAGTTTATAAAGAACCTTTTTCATAAAAGAATTAAAACTTACAAAGCAAGTTGTATCTCTCACAAACTTTGTTTGTTTTACTTTTTAAAACTGGCGACAGTAAAACATTTCACCGTGAATGCAGCCCGTTCGTATCGTTGGGAGACGGATGTCCGGGATGTAAAATACGTCTGTGTTTATGTCGAGGTGTCTTGAATAGTCGTGAATGTATCGACAGTCCAATGGGATGAGGAAATAGATTTTTCTAGAAGAGACAACAAAATAGTTTTTCAGCTTGTATTTATACCCATTTCTAAGCTAGACACAAAGGGCTATAAGATGTTAAATATAAAAGTAAAGATATTTTATAGAGATATGATCAAGATAATATGTGCAAGATATGGTATAAATACAGTAAATTAACTCATACTGTGTCATTACTGAAAAAAGCCTTCTCTCACAAACCGAGGTGAGAGAGATTAGTCCATAGTCCATAACGCGAATCCAGAGCGATGCAAGCAAGTTCGTAGCCACCTGCTATAGAATCTTATCAAGCTATCTATTATATAATTCGTTCAACTCGACTTACCTAATAACTACCACATTAAATGGCAGCCGGAACCATCAGCACGTAAATATATTTGCTAGAAATGGTCACCTGTTTATTTTTCTTAACTGTTTATTTTTATTTTTGCTTGCACCTTCTTTAACACATTTCAAACACTTCATCGATCTTTCAAAGAAAAACCTAGCAACCACATTTATTTTACTGACTCCAACAAAGTACGCACTTGGTCAGATAGCCTGCTCTAGATGTAAACACGTCAAGAATACCAAAGGAGGTATTTTATGGCCCTCTCACCGCCAACATTATTTTAGTTTCCGACTTTTAGTTCTCCGGGCTATAAATTTAGTCGATGACTTTCATCTCTGGCTGAAATCGACCGCCATTTAGCGACGGAAACCGGAGATCGCAGCAAACTTGCCAAGCGCCATTGATTAGATTAAGATAGTGTATATTTAAATTTGAGTAGATTTAAGGAAATTGGCTACATATGCCATATACGAGCGCACGAACGTCAACAACAACGGAGTTGATGCAATTCCCTTGAACGAAATCGGTTTGGATTACATCATCATCATCATCATCATAAGCTTATACTTTTTTTTAAAATTGACTTAGAATGAGGCTTATAATATTTAATATTTTCTGTCAATTCTTTCGGCTTTCTCTTGATTTCCTCATTAATTCTAAGTAAAAATCATACAGTTTGTGGCTTGGATGCTGAAGTATAACTTTGAATTCCATAACTATAGACGAGCATCCGATCAGCTAGACCTTCAATAATTTTACGTTTAAAACGAAATATGCTAAGTGCTAAATCATAATTTTTTAATCTTACAAATAAAAATTGATGATGATCTAAAAGACGTCCACTGCATGACAAAGGCCTCAAGAGCCACAATGACGGGCTTTGTGATTTTAGTATCCATCTTAGAAATACACGTACAATTTTCAAAAATTACACAGGTGAAAATGCATTCACTATAGTAGGATATCAACTTAATGATCATTGTAATAATACGTAACCAGCCAGCATTGAATTAATTCTTGCTAATTTCCAACGCCAGCACGAAATGGGTTGAACTCGGAGCTTAAATTCCCAGTTGTGTTTCCGCAAAGATCCCGAACTTCCCCTACAATTTTCAGCAGAGCGGACGTGCGGCCAGTTATTTTACTAAGCTTTTAATGTGTAAATGCTTATATTATGAGTACATTGGGATTTCTGCATAACATCAGTTTTGTTTTTGTCTTCCGGAGTTAGAAGGAAATTTTCTTAAGTAAAGGGATATAAAAAAATAATATACCTACTTTAATACAATGACTGAAAGATAGCACGCAGCCTAAATAAATGGGTCTAGGAGCATATCATTTTGCATATCATAAGTAAGAATGATTTTTTAAAATTTATCCCCTAAAGAAGTTGGAAAAATTACCGATGGGAAATCCCCATCGCGTTTGGTAAATAGGTATGTAATTTCTATTCTATTGTTCTACTGATGTTAGTACTTAAGCTCTAATTAATCTTTTTATGATGCAATATTATCCTAAGAATGGATTACTACAAACTAGTATAAGAATGGATTACTACAAACTAGTCGCTAATAAATTTTCAAGCTAGATACACTATTGGGGACTAGCTGCAATGTTCAGTTACAACGTTGCATTCAATCGCCTCCATACGTTTCCATCAATAAATGTAAGCTTTTAAAGCGCCCTGTAATTGCTTTCTTACAACAGGCCATTTTTCGAAATAAAAACAAAGTTTGTGTGAAACTTTATAGTCCTCTACACGTTTTGAATAACAAAGTGTTTAGTAGCTCGTAGCTCACCAAATTTATTAAAGAGTTACTAAGTAATGGACGATGATGGCTAGGTCTAGTTTTACGAGTGCAGACCGCTCTTCTCCCTGAATCGAGTAGTTGCAGGTTTGATCCCGGCTCAAGGCAAATCTTTTTGTACCCCATTAACATTTGTTCAGTAAGTTTGTATATGTGACATGAGTCCTATCATCCTAAGTGTCCGGTTAGGTATTTTTCTAAGTATAGTAATAATTAAAATTCAAAATTTCCTTCTTCAATTTTCATTGAGACCCACATGCCTCCATTCGCCCCATAAACGACTGGGCAATCTTTAAAGCCCCATCTCCCATCTCCGCCGCAAATAAAAATAAACATCATCATTTCAGCCTATACTTGTCCACTGCTGAACACAGGCTTCCCCAATCGCTTCTTTCATAATAATTGGGGTAGTATGCCGTACTCGCCAAGCTTGGTTGGCGAGCGCAATTCATTGCTCGTGGAAGTATCTAGGAGCACGCTGCTGCTCATTCGCTAGTTTTCCCTTAGTCGCCGTGTATAACACCCGATGGGATGACACGGCAAAATATACATAATCACCAACCGAAATATCAGTTCAAATGCTCCAACAGCTTCATTAAGTTCGCTTACCCATTACATCCGCAGGTTCGTCTCACACAACAAACACACATTTAGTAGCGAATACAAAGCGCTTAACCCAATTGAGCTCCACGAAAACAGGAATAAACCGGACTTGCTGACGCACTGCAATAGTTGGGAACTCTTAGGGCTTAACAACACACAATACTTTTTTAGCATCTGCAATTGGCGATTTTGCGACTAAATCAGAATCAGAGGATTTTTCGAATAGATTAAAGTAATCGTAGTAGTTTATATCCAGAAGCATGCACTGGGTGAACTCTTTAAGACGAACATCGAGAGCATGTGAAACATGTGTACACACGAAGTCACTGCAGATGCATTTTGCTTGTAACAATGTAAGCTGGTCTATCACGTATCTAATCGATGATACATCACATTTTGGTGATTAATGAATTCGATCGCGGTATCAAAATTGCATGTCTTAGCGACTGCACCGATGCTCCAACGGAATTTGACGGCTAACTTCATTCGATCGCGGTATCAAAATCAGCGCAGCATTCAGTAACTACATCAAGCTTTAAAAAGCAACATGATTGTCGCCCCCAACTAAATTGCCAATCGCAAAGCTAAGTAGCAAGTCTGTTTAAGCCCTTACACAGATGTTGTATAACAGTTGCAAATATTGCGGTGGATCGATTCACTACGTGTTTACAACAGTGTTCAGTATGCACTGGTGTTTGGAATTATACAGAATTATTACAGAGGAAATAGTTTTTCCGATTAATGTAGTTTATTGAATATAAGCCGCGTTGTAATTGGCTGGCTTCCCTTCAAGGCTCACTCTAGGACAGTCTTGGGTGTTATATCGGCGATGACTGTCTTACTGATGTTGTTGTCACATGTGTCATACGTAGTAACGATGCCAGTGTCAAAGATGCAAAACAAGCCTATCGGTTTGGCTAAAGAATTAAGCAAAATCTACTGCACGGAACTTTAAAAAAATTCTATTCTATTATAAAAGAAAACATTGGCTCAAGAATGTGACAGGAAAATGGGGTAAATTACTTAATTTATGTGATTTGCCTATTATACGGATACATATAAAACAACAATCAAAATGGATCTGATGTGCTGATACAGCTACATCTATTAAAATAAATAAAATTGAAGTGTCTGTTTATAATGTCAAAATAACAGCTTTTTACTAAATGTATATGGAAGAGGCGCTTGTAGCGCTGTGCAACCGCAGTGCTCTTACCGATCGCCAAGGTTAAGCAGTGTTCAACTCGGTCGAACTGCGATGGGTGACCGTTTCTGGCATTTTTATATTCAAGCGTCTCCGTGCTTTGGAAGGCACGCAAAGCCGTTGATCCCGGCTACCACTTAATGTGGTAGTCGTTAAACCGAAGCCTTATAGGCGGCTCTATAATTTCCAACAGCACTGGCTCCACGTGGTGGAGTATGACCTATTTTCTCTTACCTGAATTTGTGAAAGAACGCCTTTGCCCAACAGTGGGCAGTATAGACTGATATTATTATATTATATATGAAAGTATATACGGTACTTACGACAAAAACATTTTTTAAAGTTTTTGTCTGCCTGTCTGTATTTTCTAGATAATCTCCAGCTGGACCGATTTTGACACGACTTTCACTGGAAGATAGCTAATTATAAGGAGTAACCGTGGCTACTGTTATTTTAAAAAAAGATTATTTCTTAAATTACACGCGGGCGAAGTCGCGAGTAACAACTAGTAAATCTATATATACATACGTCTTATCACTCACTTGTTTTTTCTTTTATTCTCCCTTACGCTTTAAAATATAGTTTGTGGCCATTTTTGTAGACCTAAAGGAGATGTTATATGTACCAATTTTACCTACCTATCTATTCACAAAATGTTTCAGAGATAAACCGTACATTGCCTATTCAATATTTAACTCATATTTTATTGAAATGCATACTCATATCAGATTGAATGAAACCACAATAAACATCAATGCACTCGCCCCGTATATATTCGTCACACATACATAAAATGTTAATTATGAGACGGACCGGCTTTTATGACGAAACGCTTTTACGCTAAATTGAAAACAACTCATGCTTTATTCAGAACACGCAGAATCGATGACCAGGCTAAATAGATCCTTTTGACATCACTAAATTATATAAAAACTAGTACTGAGTGCCCAATTGTGGGGGTCAGATAAAAATGGGTGTAGTTCTATCAAACGATCTGCGCATTGACTTCGGTACAACATTTAATTCTGATGTTTTCAATTCATTGCCTCTGCTTTCACGTATTGTTTGGAATTTGGATGAGTGCTGCTTAATGTGAATTTGTTGTTATTTGATTCAATATAATAATATCGGCCTATACTGTCTCACTGCTGGGCAAAGGCCTTCTCTCATAAATCGAGGTGAGAGAGATTAGGTCATACTCCACCACGTGGATCCAGTGCGGATTGGCGGAGGCAGGTTTGTGGCCACCTACTGTTGGAACTTATCAAGCCGCCTATAAGGCTTCCAACTTAGCTTAACGACTACCACATTACGTGGTAACCGGGACCAACGGCTTAACGTGCCTTCCGAAACAAAGAGACGCTCGAATATGAAAATGCCACAAACGGTCACCCATCTCAGGCCGACCGAGTCGAAAGCTGCTTAACCTTGGTGCCGCTCAGCACTACGAGCGCCTCAATTTAATATAGCTCTGAGTTAAATGATCTAAGTTGGATTTAGACAATTGTAATTCATACAAACTGGACATAATTACAGGGCACTTAATCCGCTCCAAGCAACGATTAAAGCTATGATTTAAACAAGCTTGCTTTGGATTACTTTACATGAATATAGATATTATATGTTCAATTCATGAAAATGCTTCCTATTATTTTTTTTTTGAGAGCTAGTGTAAAATGTTTTACAAGCATTATAGTTTCACCGTTACACACTTATCTTTACACAGATAATAAATAATATTATTATGTCATTTTATGGATCTGAAATAAATTAATTATTACTCTCCACAAAAACTTTACCTTAAAACTAAGTGTTAAGATTAGTTCAGTCATTCTACGGACTAAGCAATGACCAAGGATAATGGTGATGAAGAAATTCTTGGCGAATATTCTGTACTGCAAAATAAGGTGCGATAAATTCTTTTGCAAACTAAAAAAAAAGTAGAACTTGTATATAACGGGAATACTACAAGCAAAAATTAAGGTGGTTTCATTATCAAATGATATCAGAGTAAAACACTTTACGCCTGTATTCCACGAGCGGGGGTAGTAGAGGTGTACTGCGTACACCCATTTTTCGTCGGCAATATTAGTTGCAATGTAATAGGAGTCTAATGTGGAGCGTTAGGGGGGTTATAGAGTGTTACACAAAAATATAGTATGTACCATTATAAATGTTAATATAAAAATACAGACTAAAGCGCACTTATTGCTCGCCATCTCGGCAGTAAAACTTTAAGGGCCACGTAAAGCTAGCAGCGTTACCCGGTCCGAGAAATGACACATTTAATAATACTATGCGACAAACTATTCCATGTTAAAATCCTCTTTAAGATACTTTCCAAAATAGGCCATGTGTGCATGCAGTAAAGTATATTTTCCTTTTCTTACCAATTTTTAGCGTCATGAATAACGTTCCGTCTAAACCGACTTAACAGTGTTAAATTGTAAGCGAGGACCTTTTCAGTGGAAGTAAAAAAACACAGTCTCAAAACAATACAAGGGCAGGGGTTAAATGTGCGAAGTAGTCGGCCATTTCACAGTAAAACATTGCGATACAGGGGTTTAGCCGGTCACTATGGAAAATTTATCGTTTTGCAACAATAGCCACGGTTAATCCAATCCCGCTGTGGCTCATGAGATTTCACTTGGCTCGCGTCATGAGATCTAGGATACAGAATCGCGAGATTTGTTCGCGGCAAGCTTTTGTTGGAAAACGTTGAGTATTTACCAATTGGTGCGTCAGTGTTTACGGAATACGTTACTGTTTGGCGTTTGGCTAAAGGGTTTGGGTTTCATGCGTTTATTTTTTTTTAGAGCAAAACAGAAGATTTGCGAAGCACTTAATGAATTTATATTCTGCCGACTCGCGTGGGAAAAAGGGCATCTGGACCTTATGAGTGCCTCCGACAATTCAGTCTATGTGGCCGCGTTCTGAATAATTTTTATATAATAGTATCATTTTAACCACCGAAACGATAAAAAAAGATTAGTCATGTGAGGTCATTCGCACTGTGGTTCCATTTCACTTACTATCACTTGCATATGTTTTTGTTTTGCTTAACCGTTTTTTTTTAACGGGTGATAAAGAAATAGCAGTAATGTGCGTTTATATAGCCTCATTTGCTCATTTAGTGTTACTTATTTGGTGTCATTTGTTGTTATTTTGGGGAAGAAAATATTTGTTATGAAAAACTTAAAGATGAAAGTGTAAAGGAATACATATTGCCTGTCGAAATAAGATGCGATGATTACGCATCAGGTCCCCCATACTTCTGCATGGGTCATCTTGATCTATTGTCATGATAGGCTCCTCGATCGACGTTAATTGCCACCTTGTGACCACGTGGTCCAACTACTGAATCCAACCACGTACTAGGGGAATAGCACTACTTAACTACCAACATGCCTTATACTGGAAATACGATTGACAGAATTGATAGAATACACCAAAAACAATGAATGGAAGAGAATAAATAAGTAATTCTAACAAGACATCAATCGAACTTCATCCGACGACGGCTTGAGACAGATATTACAAAGAAACCATCTGCTCCAGTAATTTGTATATTTTGTTGGCTTTTGATCAAGATTGTTCAAAGTCATTCAGAAACATCGGCTCAAGCTATCGGATTAATGTGGAAACTTTACCAACATTACTTATTTCGATTTTGTTAAATTGACTTTATGTCTCAAACAAAGGCAATCAAGAAAATAGGTTACAAAGACAAAGACCTAAAAGTTCAGGGTATATCTTTTCTATCAATAATGGCTGTCTCATTTTATGAAACTGTAAAAGAAATGTTTTAAGTTAAGATAGTCTAGATCTGTCTGTTGGAACGCTGTACTCTCTGCCTGCCCCGCAAGGGATCTGGCGTGATAGGTAGATATCTGCTTATACTTTCAAATGAATATTTGCAATACTGGCTTTGGTAAGCGGCTTCGCACCCGTTCAACAGCAGTACCACCTACCAGGTCCAACTGTAGCTAAGAACCATCTATATGACCCCATAAGTATAAAAGAAAAGTCGATCAAGCCGTTCAGGAGAAGAAGAATTACAAACACACGCATACCGGGTTTTTATAATTATATATTGATATAATTCTGGGTTTCAAACTAAACCTGTAGTGTGACAAGGATATTTTGGCCTGTGGGTGACTTTGGCAGGGTGGCAGGGGGCTAGTGTGAAATTAGGGTTATCATTTCGTAAAATTTTCCTACTTCTAAGGAAATATTTCAACTGGTGGGTCCGCATTACTAATTAAAAATAGAACTTGGGTGAGTTTCATAGCAAACGCAAGTATCATAAAGTGACATTTCACTTGATGACAGCGTTAGTTCCGAATTTGGCCGCGGGACACAAGATCCTTGTATGACTATAAAATCAATTAGCTAGTAATTATCCCGTTTGAAATGTACAACCACCCAAACAAATAGCAGTTATGTCGTGTTCCAGGCTATCTTCAAGGTGCGCCGCGGCATTACAACTGGCGATTAAAATTGGTTACGTTGCTAATGTAAACGCCATAACGTGACGTGCGAAACTACGCGGTGCCGTAGTGAAGGGATGTTCAGTTTCGGATGAATTTGAATCCATAGTCGCCCTTAGGATTTGGGATCCGAAAAAAATACTAAATAAATATATGTGTATAATAAATCAGCATATACTGACACAGAGGCGATCGCAGCGTTGTGCGACCGCAGTGTTCTTACCGATCACCATGTTTAAGCAGCGGTCGACTCGGTCGGCTTGAGATGGATGACCGTCTGTGGGAAAAGAAATACAAGACACCGGACCACGCCTGGCTAGAAAACGTTTAAACTCTTCCAGAAACGTTTCTGTGCTTAGGTCTGACGCTATTTCTAGATGAATATAATTCCCTTGGTAGTAAGACACACGAAAAGACAAATGTACGCCTTTTGACTTTTAATGCCACGTTTGCGAGTTAAAGTAATATTTATTGGGCCAGCATAATCAACGCCGAAAATGAGTAAAAGCCTTAGCCTCTTGCACACGAGCTGGAGTAAGGCTTGCCATCATAGGCAAAGGGTGTGACAGCACGACTTTAAACAAAAATTACATTGGCGAATGCATTGTCGAATAAGCGGAAATGATCCAGTTATGTTGTCTTAAAGACATGAGATGAGATCGGTGGCAATCGTAAATTATTAAATCTACCAAATGATGGACTGATGATCAGTAGAGGACTGCTTCATGCTTCAGCGTGATATTGACTTAATAAACGAGTGGAGCATCAAGAACAAAATGGAATTTAATGCTAATAAATGTTATGTGATGTCGTTTGGTCGGATGCGGCAGCCGATTGAATTTTATTATAATTTGGGGAACAATATTATAGCCAGATCTACAACTATAAAAGACTTAGGTGTCGTGTTTGATCGAAAATTGACTTTTCACGATCATGTAAACATAGTTGTCCGGGAATCTTATCGGCGGCTTGGCTTTGTGCTGAGAAATTCTCGGGACTTTTGCAATCATGGGGTCACTAATCTTCTTTACAGTACTTTAGTTCGTACTGAGCTGAAAGAAAGCGCATCGGTGTGGCATCCATATGAGAGTTCATATACTTTACATGTAGAAAAGGTTCAGAAAGCGTTCCTTAGGCATTTATATAAACGCATTTTTGGCAACCATCCTTTTATGTATCCTACCAAGTTCTTCTTGGAGTGTCTAGGATACAATTCTTTGTAAGTAAGAAGAAGCATGGATCAAATTGTCACCTCAATGAAAATTCTTCGGGGCAAAATTGATGCCCCTAACCTGCATAATGAGTTGTGTCGATTCCGCGCTCCTATTAACTACTGTCGGAACAGGAAGCATAGATTGTTTTCTGTTCCAACATGTAAAACAGTAGCGCGTGCTCGTTCGCCAATCCCGCGCACCGTCGCCGCACTGAACGCTCTCCTTGACGGCAGTCCTGGATGTGATCTGTTTGCGGATGCATGGAGTGATATTTTGTCTGAGTGTCTGAGGTATTGTGAGGGACTGGAATGTATGAGCTTGTATCTTGCACTTCCATACTTTTAATTATTATATAAATATATATATTTTTTTTTTTTTCTTTGTACTAATGTAAATACAGATACACATCTTCCGTGTTAGTATGTAAATAAATAAACGGCGCCGGGGCAGTAGTAAAGGATGACGATTTTCATAAGGTAAGTTAGCGATCGTTAATCGCCGAACACAAAGCATCCCATTCCACCAACACGAAGCAAACTATTGTCATCTAAAAACAGATTAAGTTTTCTCAAAGGGGGTGAAGGTAAGTTACCTTTATTTATATTTTTAATATCATCAGAAAAACATGTACGCTGTGAATCCCGAAGAATCATGCGTTCAGCAGTTTCTATATCAGAAACCTAAATCGAAGAAGAGCGAGGTAATTTACGCGTGAAGCGTAGGACAAACACTAATGCGTAACATTTTTTCCAGCAGGAGACCCGCAGAAAGAGCTCAATAAGAGGAGGAGAACCCAGATCGGCGATTGCGGTAATTGCGATTGTGGAATCAGAAAATGCGAATATATCCTTTATAGGATAGCGATCATTTAATGCGGTACGAACTTGCTTGACAAGTTTAGCAAGAAGTCGCGCAGCATACAATTCGAGCCTGGCTAGAGTGACAGTCTTTAGCGGGGCCACTTTAGACTTCGAACATACTAAATGAGTGGATATGTCGCGGTTAGGATGTAAAACATGAAGATAAAGGACGCAGCCGTAAGCTTTCATGCTAGCGTCTCCAGAAGCTAGAAGCCAAAGTTCTTGTAATAAAAGCTTCGCGTACAGAATGACAGGCGCGGCTAAACCTAATACTTCAAATAAGCGGGCGATTGCCGAAAGGATAACCCTTTTGGTGTTACGTGCAGCCGTAGCGCATGTAGTGAAGGTGAATGTATCAGTATTAGGTATCCATTTTAAGCCCAACAGTTTTAAAGTCTCGGTATCGTCAGTGAATTCAATTGAAGCGCAATGTGACTCTGGCAATTTTGCAAGCAGTTTGGGCGACTTACTCTCACATTTTACAAGATTAAAACCTCCGGCCTTGAATAATGCGACCAACTCGTCCGTCAAATTAATTCCGTTTTTGAAATACTCTACTGAGGTATATCCTTTTTATACAAATCGCTAGTGGCGACCTCTGCTGCGAGCGGAAAGCATCTTCGCTCATCGTTTGCTAACTGACGGACAGTCCGCATGGCTAAGAACGGACTAGAGCGTAGACCGAAAGCGACCCAATTAAATTGAAAAATGCGCGGTGATTCTGATTCATTAAAGCGCTATAAAATTTTTGATATTTGCGATCATTTTCTGACACACGTGTCTTTAAATACATTTGTTGTATATCCGCGGTTAAAGCAATTATAAAATAACGGAACCCTAAAAGAAGCGTGAACAAATCTGCCTGTAAGTTAGGTCCTATATGTAGTAAGTCGTTAAGCGATATTATAGAATTCGTTTTAGCGTGCGCTCTAACGCGGTTAATCGTCGCTGATCGACAGTGTAAGAATTACCTAAAGACTTACATTCAAGAACAGACATTCAAGACATTCCTGTGACAGTGGATTTGTAAAATTATTCACAGTTATGATTTTCCGGACTAATAATATCTAATGAGCTTACCTCCTCGAGTTCCCAAAATTTAACAATATTTTTATTTAATTCGTTTACTAAAGGACAGCATCAGGGTTTAAAGGCGGTGTCTCTCCCATAACGATGTAGCCAAGCGTGGTCTCGAGAGCGTGAGGCGCGGCGCGAGCGCTGTCCGAAGAATTAGCTGATTGAGTGAGCGGCGGCGGTATTACTTTACCTCCTAGATAAATAAATGCGAATATTTGCGTACCTAGAATTGCGTCGATATTCCCGGGTTTATTCCAATATTCGTCAGCGAACGGTAAGTTTACCAAATGATCCAACACAGAAGGGTGAGCCGTGCGAGTCGGTAGTTGATCAGTGATATGATCAACTACTGAAAGCGTTAAATTATATTGAGCATCAGAAACGCGCGATTGAATCGTTAGCGAAACGTAACCTTTAATAGGTGCAGAAATAGAACCTACTGTCTTTAAAGAAGAATTAATAAGCGGCGGAATATTTAATTTTAATTTATTGCAACATTCAAGCGAAATAATATTATTTTGCGAAGCACTATCTACTAAACATCTGATAATTTGTTATCAGATGTTTAGTAGATAGTGCTTAATTAGTTGTCGCGTTGTTAAAATGTTTACGAGGTGCATTATACGAATGCAAAGTCACGGAACTATTATTATTAGTGCATTCATCGAGTACAGCGACGGCGGCGTTCGAAACGCGCGGAGCGTAATCCACGCCCATATCAGCTGTAGCTGCGTGCATACACACCGACTGCGAGCGAGCGGCGCTAGAGCTCGGGTGCTCCGGCGCAGTGCGCGCGGCTATCGCGCTAGTGGCGCGCGGGGGTGAACTACTCGTAAACCTTCGTCACACTGCTGTGTAACTAGCGGACGATTTTCAAAATGTAATAGCGAATGATGTTTTATGGCACTGTTAACAAGTATTATTAGAACCACAATTGAGTGTAGTATGTCTCGAACTAAAACAATTAATACATAATTTATTATCTTTAATAAAATTGAAGCGTTCTTTAATAGGCAAATTACTGAACATCGCGCATTCGTATAAGTGGATGTGATGATTACCTTTACAAAACAAACAACTATTTTTATTTTGGCGGATATGAAACCTTTTGAGACTTGAGAATATGTTGTACTTTGTTGAATACTACCTGTTCGTTCTAAGACTTTAACGAGCTGCCGTATGAAGGTCACTAAATCGTTGCAAGTAGATAGGTAAAGATAACAATCTTTAATAGATAACTCAAAAGTTTGTACTAATCGAGAATCTATTTTTTTAAGTGCGAGATGCGTAAAGATAAAATCGCTTAGATCTTCAATATCTAATTGTTTTAATGCGGCAATTGATGAGTTAATTCGTTCGATGAAATTATTTAATTGCGTGGGTGAATCAAACGTAGGTTTAATATCGAGAATGTTATTTAGGTACATAGAACCAAGTAACTAAAGAGTTCCAAATTGTATGATAATTATTTTCGTTGGGTGTAATTCCCGCGAATAGGTTAAGGGCATTTTCACTCAATTTACCTACTAAAAATTGTACATGTTGAGCATCGGTTAACTGTTTGTTGTCGTGAACGTTAATATTAAAATTATGGTGGAAAAGGGGCCACGTTTCTGGTTGGCCAGAAAACCTTGCGAGTTCTAAAGGTGGAAGACGACAAATGAGTTCTAACAATTCCGTGAGCTTATGTTGAATGTACGAAAATAAGGTTTGAAATGCGGTCCAGTTATTATAGTGGATTTGGTGTTCAGGATCTTCTTCGAGCGACAACGTATTATGACAACGTATGATCACATAATTCGTTAAACTCGTCACATATTTTAGTTATATTGGAAGAAGCGGCTAAAATTTCGTATTTACTTCTCGTATCTGGACTGAATGGGAATATTCGTTTCACGGGCCCATATAATGTAATGAAATGTGAAAAGATTGCTTCTTGTTTTGCGGCAACTATTTTGATTTTTGGTTCAGACGCCATTTTGTTGAGCGACGCTTCGAGACTAAGGGCGGACGAAAATTACATTCTATGGTAATGGCGTGCTTGCAAACAAAAGTATGAAAATACACGAAAATTACGTATTTTTACAAAAAGTTTAGAGTGAATAAATAATTAATTTATATATATATATATATATACACTTATATATGTATATGGTATGGAAGGATGAAAGTCGCTGGTAAGTCCAGCTCGAATGAGACCATAACTATGGTGATGCGGAATATGCGGGGATGCGAGTAGCCTAGAAGTGGCTGAAGAGTATGAGATGTGAAAGGAAATGAAATATTCTTACAATGGAA
Organism: Phalera bucephala; assembly: GCA_905147815.2. Taxonomy (NCBI): domain Eukaryota; kingdom Metazoa; phylum Arthropoda; class Insecta; order Lepidoptera; family Notodontidae; genus Phalera; species Phalera bucephala. The sequence goes on from LR990621.1 coordinate 20,406,924, forward strand.
GATGCCAGAGAGGTGGGTCGTACACACACATAACCCAACGAACGGCAATCAAAGCATATGCACTTACCGGTCAGTCAAGTCCCCGGCTCCACGCAATGCAAGCGGGCGGTGGCTATGCAGGCAGCATGAAGAACAGAGCACTCACTCACAGCATAAGCATTTAAGCGGGATAAGAAGGTCTCACGAGGAGTCGTAAATAAATTCAAAATGCGGTGACCGTTGTAACCGAACCGATGCTATCGGTCGGTAGTAGATCTTGCGACAGCCCTTTTGCGACTGACTTCGTTTCGTTTCCGTGGCTAGTGCCACCCCGTGGATCCAGTACAACATCACGGTTCGCACATGATGCCACAGATGGTGCGTTTGCAAGTTCTAGCGTGCATAAACGGCCTAAACATAAGACCTTACTGTATGATTTAGTTTAAAGGCCACAAATATCGTATGCTCGTGTTCGATAACACAAGTCTGGATCTAAATCCACTTCCATATACATCCCACGGTACTACAGTGCGTTGTGGTAATTAAAATTCTGGTAAAACCAGACGAGGGAGCCCCTTACATGAGCTAAAATATTTTTCAGTAATCAAATTCCACAAAATATGTATAATCCTTTCAACTATTGAGACTCCCCAAGGTATTATGATATAATGCCATTAGATTTTTTCATTCAAATTACTTAACTGGAAAAGAAAATAAAAAATGTACAAAAATTATAGCTTTCGTCTGCGACTTTTCGGAAGGTCACGGAATACTTTAACTACAAAATAGCTTCTGTAGATCAGATTATGTTAGCAAAATTTAATTTTGTTTCATCAAAAATAACAGAATTCAATCATCCTAATGTTGAAGATTTTTTTTTTAAATACGTAGCCCCACTTAAAGGATTGTTCCTGTGTTATAAATGTGTTTCCATAAATGAAAAGCATAAACACAAACACACGAACTGGAAGATATATTTATAGGTCACATTAAGTTTTGTACCGCACGGGGATTGTGATCTCCATATGGGACATTTGTTGGTCATTTCATATAGGTATCAGACCAGCGACTACCCACTCTTATGAGCGAAGCGGACTCTCACCACTAAACTATTGTCAATTTGTATATGTTATATTGTTTGTATGTGCGTGTGTATTGTTACGCCTATATTTTTCAAGCAGGGGTGGCCGAGATGTACTGTGTACAATCAATTTTGCCGACGATGTCAGATCCCATGTGATCCCCAATAGGGGATGAACCTATTGTCATATACCAGGCATAATGCCAACTGATAATGGAATTTTAGTTTTAGAAAAACTACATTTGTCCGACCCAGGATTTGCGTCCGGGAGCTCGCGATCGTAAAACACATTATTCGCCACTAAAAATATTTTTTCATCGACAGCCAAAAGACTTTCACCGCAAGAAAAAGGCACCCCCAAGAATCGACACTACGACCGACTTTGCTTATTCTATACACGTCCACCTTCTATCAGTAAATCTCAGTAAAATAACTCAAGTAATTTCACTTGTAAGCTATAAAGATCTAAACAATAATGTTTGGAAACAACAAAATGCTCTCAAAACAATATGAACGATTGTTCAGCGACTTCTCGACAGCTTTTATTTAAATTGATGGACTTGTTCATTTCAAATGCCCCAGAGCCTCAAGTTCTAAATAATTTTTTTTCTTTGGATAACAGATTTCTTTCGCCTTTAGTGATGTTTTTATATGACTTCTTACTTATTCATTATAGATATTGTTTCGCAGTTTATTTACAAAATAAGATAGTGAAGATAGTTGTAAAAATAATGTTGATCGACTAACCACTAGCCCAAGCGGTTAGAGCGTAAGCCGCAGTGCTCACTGATTGAATGGTTGCGAGTTTGGTCCCCGCTTAGGACAAATGTTATGTGATCTACTAATATTGGTCCCGTATGGGGATCTGGGTGTTCACGAATATGAATTTAAAACTCTGAAATAATCCCTAATACGGAGCGGATTTGATCTACACAAAGAACAAATCTTTGACCCACAAATGTTTGTTTGAGCTAGGTGCTAGCATATGTGAATTTCGTATTTGTAAACGTACTCACGACACAGACGTAGATCCAAGTGTAGCCCCATTTAGGTTATATAAATGATAAATACAACATGTTTTATTATTTTTTTTATCTCTATATATCCATATCACCAAGCCATATCCTTTGGGGTGTATGCAAAGAGTATAGATTTCCAACAGGTTTTAAAATTAATATTTTCTTATCCTTTTTTTTTAAATGAAGGAATCATGTAGCCATTCTCATAAATAGTATCATCATGTTAACCCGTAGTCACCCACTGTTGAGTCTAGGTCCCCTCATTAGCACGCCATTCTTGTCTGTTTAGGTTCTGGTAGCTTTCCTCATCCAGTGCTTGCTCAGCACTCTGACGATATCATCGGACCATTTGGCAGGCTGACGGCCCACGTTTCTGCGTCCTGTTCTCGGTCTCTAGTCCGGAACCTTTCGACTTCATCGGTCATTCGTCCTTCGACTGGCATGTCCCGCCAATTGCCATTTCTTTTGCGCAATTACTCGAGCGATATCGGTCAGTTGAGTGCGTTTCCGAATTTTAGAGTGAGTCACGTAGTCGCGTAAAGTGATCCCCAATATTACTCGCTCCATCTTTCGCTGCGCAACCTGTAGCTTCTGTATGCTTTGTCTGGTAAGAGTCCATGTCTCTGACCTATAAACCATGACAGGCGTTACGCATTGCTCGAAAGCGTGGCTTTTGAGGTGTATAGGCATTTTGCTTCTGAGTATGGCATTGAAGACGGTCTACCTCTATTGTCCGTTTTTCTCCATGGAGAGCTGGTGGCCAAGATATATGTACTCGCTCTATCTTCTTGCCGTCTACTGTAATGTGGTCTACGTTACGTTGTGATATGTACACATTATTTTGGTTTTTGAGATGTTCATTCGTAGGCCGACTTCTTGGGAGGCAACAAAAAGTTCTTGCACCATGGTTTGACTTTCCGAAGTGGTAGAGTCTTTGTTACTATTATGACGATTCATAAACACTACAATGGTTTACATGCATAGAACAAATTCTGATCTGATTCCTAATTCTTTCATTTGGCAGCGGGGGTGGCAGAGGTGTACTAAATAAACCCACTTTTCACCGACGATGTTAGGTCCCATGTAATAGCGGGCGAGCCTATTGCCATATACCGGGCACAATTTCAGACTGCGGACTCATACTGAGAAGTTTTCGTTAGAAAAACTTCATTTGTCCAACCTAGGATTTGAACCCAGGACCTCGTGATCATCAAGCGATGCGATTTACCAACGAGGCAGTCAAAAAATAATAAAAATTCAAGTATTGTTACACGCGTGAGTCCGTTTTATATCCGTAAGAAAACCCTTATTAAGTGCTAACATTTTTACTAGGTACTTAGGTACTATGGCCTTAACCCTCTCAGTTTGAGAGGAGGCCCGTGCGCGACGGTGGGACAGTTTCTTAACAGGACTAATATTAATATTTATTATTATTATACTTAGGTCTAGTTTATCGCTACAAAATAAGAACTTGTTAATTTATTAATACCTTGTACTTATTTGATCATAACACGTTTTTCGCCGATCATACAACACCCTATCTACCTAGTAGGCAGAGAGTACAGAGTTTCAACAGGTTCTTTCCATACTTACCTCTCTGGTTTCCCCCACTCGCATAGTTCGTCTTATACACGCTCACCGGTTACGGAGACTCTTATCTAGGTCTATTTGGTCATGGGAAGATAGGTCTTCCTCGGCACCTACATCCTTCCCAACATTTACATTATTATAAAAATAAAAACATGAATTCCAAGTAGACATGTACATTCAAATGCAAATAGCATTATTAAGTTTACGAATACCCCTTAATAAATGTTCCTCAATTTTCAACATAGTAAAGTTAAATAACTCTTAACATTTCTACAACTTTACTGCTAAGGATTCTCGTTATTTTCCATATCTTAACTTTGTATTTTCAAGGAAACTTAAAGACTTTGTGTTATAACATGATGTAACTATTATTTAATGCAAAATGCAATGCAAAAACCAAGTTATATCATAATCTTTTTCACGAGACATGGGGGGGATGACGTTTGGGATTTGACGTTTCTAGAAATTTGGTAATGACAAAATTGAATGAAATAAAATCGATTGAAAAAATTGTATCGAGATAATTTGTAATGGAGAACGAACCCTTTTAAAAACAATAACTTAGGAGCAAAAAGAAAACAATATTTAATTATTTATTTACGAATCAAGCGATGCGTAAAATCATTTTTCAAATTCCTTAATTCGGCGTGCACGTGAATTATTATTTAAAAAATCTATGAAACTTATTCAGTTTCTGGATTTCCTATTTTAAAAATATTCCACAATGAATAATGCGTGAAATGGAACATGAAGAAACGTCACCGTACCCATGTCTCGTCAAAAAGACTATATAAGTGTCATATTTTTTTATATTGTCTGTATAATAACTATAATGAATCTGCTCACAGGTGTTTTTTTACTTCTTTAGACGACTTTTATATAAACTTATACAACAAAATTATTCCTGCGGTATATTATTGTTCGAACGACATGAGTATTTCATTTTTGATCTTATGAAAAGGATGCTAAAGTATTTACATGAACAACCATTTCATAAAAATATATTACACTATTTATAACTCACTGCAGGGCAAACGTATCTCTCAAAAACCCATGTGAGAAAGAAGAATAAGTCATAATTCACCAGGACCCAGTACGTTCGTGGAGATCCTAAAGAATTCTGATATTATATCTATCAGGATGATATTGTATCAATATTTTCGATACATACATTCAGTTATTATTATCCATAAAAAGAACTAAGAACTATCCCTCTACGAAAATTAAAAAATACATTTTTAGGTGGGCAATGGGCTTGAATAAAAGCATATAAAACAAAACTTATAAAGTGCGTCCACACGATCCTCGGATTTGTTTTAAAACACTACATTTATTTGCGAACAGTTTAAACACTCGTATTGTTTACGCAATAGCTTTAAACGTTTGTATTTTTTTCTAAAAAAAAGGGAGAGCAAAGCATTGTTACATACGACGTGACCTCTCTTAATCAGGCCATTATCATTCCAACAACCGACTGCCGAGAACGACCCCTTTAGTACCTCGGAAAATAAAAGTTCACGGCGATAAAGGTTTTAGGTTTAACTGAACAGGGATCCAACCTGAAGCAGTGAATGAATTTCACCGCTATTTTTGACCATTTAGAACACTGGACCCTGATTTGCTATGACCAAAACAACGGCGAGGCGCGTTTCAATAACTTTTTTGTTTTTTAACGTAGGATAATCATATTTGTCTAAAAACACCGTCACTATATTCCCCAAGCGGGGGTGGCAGAGTTGTACTGAGTGCGCCCACTTTTCGCCGACAATGTTATGTCCCGTGTTATAGTGGGCGAGCCTATAGCCATATACCGGGCACGATTCCAGACTCTGGACTCTTATTGGTTTTTTTCGTTAGAATATCTACTTTTTCCGCCCTAGCATTTGAGCCCAGGACCTTGTGATCATAAAGTGATGCGATTTGCCACTAGACCAACAAGGCTGTCATTCTTATCTACTTATATGTATATATGTATATTTTGATTGAAATCAATATAGATCCACCATAACTTGTTTTTATATTACATACACACAGAAACATGATTGCTTCTATATTAAGAGAAATTTAATGTTGTTAATATAATCATATTTTGTAATCTATGTACAAACACAGGTTGGAAGACAGGTGAATTCTTGCTACAGGTATTTCATATGTACTAGGAAAGTCACCACAATATCATTGTTAATACCTGGATTTTTAATTAAATTAAATACTTTTGTTTTGTTTTTATTCACGTATCGTGGGTGCGTTCAACCTTATGTTCATAGAATAAATAAAAGCGCATATTTTCCACCACCAATTATTCCATAGCTGTTTCCCTCCAAGCCTGTGTTTTTTTCGTCACACAAATTCGTTTAGCCGTTTTTGCGTGATTGAGTAACAAACATCCGAACATATAGATAGGAGGATATACTTTATTTTACACCGTACGCCTATATTCCCCAAGCGGGGGTGGCATAAGGTGTACTAAGTACACCCACTTTTCGCCGAAGACGTTAGGCCAAATACCGTGCACAATTCTAGACTCCGGACTCATACTTGGAATATTTCGTTGGAAAAACTACATTTGTCTGACCTAGGATTTGAACTCAGGACCTCGTGATTACAAAGCGATACGCTTAGCGAATAAGGGCCTTTGAAATGAATTTGTAACTCTCCGACTAGGTTATAAGTAATTTAAGCTACATTAAGTTTGTAATTTAGGTACATTGACTGAACAATTTGTAACGGGATTGGGTCCAACTTTTATATGGCCTATTATTTCGCATTTAAGCTTATTTTGGACAGTTGAAATATGGATAATGTTTTTAGAGTGGCTTACAGGTCTTCTTAATTTACTACCTTATTACTAGTTACTTTTAATATAGACAGGTCTGTAAGAAAAGCCTGTTAGTACTCTACACTCTCTATGTACACCCCAATGGATCTGTCGGTATGATATTGATAGATAGATAAAAATAAAATAAAAAATAGAAACTATTCATAAAAATTTTGTAAACGCACCCACGACACAGGAATTAATCCTAGTGTGGGGATACGTTAAAAAAAAAAAAAACACTTTCATCTGTAACATAGTTTTATCTATTAATACCATCACGCCTGATCCCTTTCAGGGTAGGCAGAGAGTTTAGAGTTCCAACAGGTTCTTTCCTTACATACCTCTCTGGCTTCCTCCACTCTCATAGTTCGTCTCATACACGCTCGCCGGTTACGGACCCTTGACTTGCCCTTCAGGTAAGACACGGTCTATTTGATCATGGCAAGATAGTCTACGTCTTCCCCGGTACCTACATCGTTCCACTTTCGCATTGTATATCTGTTTTGTCATTCATTCTTCTGACATTCTTTCTATATGCCCGTACAAAGTTTTAGACTATTTATACTAGAATTTTTTCTTCGTGCAAGACTATAATCATAAAGGTGTACTGCAATGGCAACTCCTATTAATTAGTGTTATGATGATTCCATCACGTAATGACGTCATTGTTGAGGATCGCAGCCTGCACTGAATAGTGATTATGTAATAGCATACGACCCGCGTAAAGTATCACAACAACGTTGCTAGTTATCAAAACTTAAATAACGGCCTACGAATGTGCAATTGAAAGTTGACTTCTAATTTTAAATTCTAAATTTCGTAATGTACACTGTTCTTTCTAGATAACTCTAGAATCTCATCAATATTTGCAAACTTTAAGTTCCTCTAGAGTGGAGACCACATATCGCCAAGCGCAGCGTGGGACGGCCGTTCCAAATGGATCGACGATCTTGTGAGGATCGCAGGAAGTCGTTGAATGCAGGTGGCATCGAACCGGTTGCACTAGAGAGCGATTGGGGAGACCTATGTTCAGCAGTGAACAAGTATAGGCTAAGATGATGACGTTCCTCTGCAAGTTGCATTTATTACTAATATCAAATAAAATATCACACGAATTAAAGATCTAATCATTATATACTCTATGGTCAATTTTGGTCTGAGCCAATAAATTTCCTCTTTCATAAAACAATTTAAATTGAAATTCGAACGAACTTTTAATAAGATAACATTTTTAAAAGCTACATAAAATTCAAGACAGTAGATTTCATCTTATAGGAATTAATTGTTAATGAAAAAAAGATTTTTAGTGTGATCCTTTTGCGTAGTCTTGTCATATTATTGGATGAAAATTTAATTTCTGATCTCCATTTCTGCTAAAATTAAAATGGATAAATAAAAATTAAGTCCGATCCTTCCATGAAAATGCTTTGAGAGCTCGATAAGAAGTTGACTCGGATAAGTAATGGGAGTCGAGATATTTAAACGAAGTGTATTTAAATACCACTGAATAATGTTAAGGAAAGTGACTAACGCCCGTTTTTAATATTTAACTCAAGAATAGATTTGCTTTCTACGAATAGAATTTTGACATATTTTGTTTGGAAAATCTGTCAAAATTCTACTGACAATGAGCAAATCTATCCTTGAGTCGAATATTGAAACCGGCCATAAGTGAATAAGTGAACATAAAGATATAGAGAATTATAGAATAGAATTTTAATTTAAATAGCCTTTTTAAAAACAACATTTATGGCAAACACACAACAAAACATCTTGCTTAGTTGAGTTCCAATGGCCTTCCGGTTCCATCATCAGACCTTGGACACCATACGGGTCTTAAGTACTTGTCAGGACAAATCCAACGAGTTTAAAATACAGTGAGGTTACATTGAGTAGTCGGGTGGTTCCATTGCTCATCTTTTGGCTTCATCATCAGACGCTGAACTCTATCTGGTTGTAAAGTAATCGTCAATACCAATTTAATAAGCTTGAACACGAGGGGACTACGTATTCTAGTTCACATATTCCTATGGCCATCTTTTGAATCCATTATCAGCCCAGGTTCATGGTATCATATTATTGCATTGTCATACATATGTGTATGAGAAATTTCAGCTCAATTAAATACCCACAAGTGCTTAAAAACTTAATCACAAGATTTGCAAAGGAAAGACAGGCATATGAACATTGCAAGTTAAGTAAAAGTTTGTAAAACAAATTAGCACCGTTCGCATATTTTACCCAAACGGAAATGGCAGAGGTGTACTGTGTACTCGTATACACACCTAGTTCGCCGACGATGTTAGGTCCCATGTAATAACGAACAAACCTATTGCTTCATACCGGACACAATACTAGACGCCAGACTGATACTGAAAATGTTTTGATAGAAAATCATTTATGTCCGACTTAGAATTTGGAACCAGAACCTACTGATCGCTACGGCCATTATTCTGCACTAAACCAATGACGTAGTAAAAAATACAAACGTTTCCAAATACAATATTTAGTACAGATACAATACTGCCTCTTTGGTCTTGTGATTATGAGATTGAGGGCTTTAATCCCAGATGTGTCAACAAAGTGTTTTTTTTATTGAAAAATTCACAGTACAAAGTATATTTCTGCCACCCCCGCTAGAAAAATATAAGACTAAAACCTACTGTTTCATCTCTTAAAAAATTTTGAATTGTTGCGCTTAAGCCTACTTGCACGAACCAGGGTTACCTACCTATTGACTAATTAAAGGTTATACCGTTAAGTTGAAGACAATTTAACGTTATAATCTCGACTTACTTAATAGGTAACGCTCACCCGTTTGTGCAAGTGGACTTTACTCTGATGATTACACGCTTCAGGGTTATATATTAGCTAGAACGTGTTTTAGTGGTATTCATTTCACTTAGGAAACCTTTTAATACATCTTCATGGGAAGCTTTAAATCCATCATCTAATAATTATTTACTTACCTTAAGTTAATTCTTAAGTTCGGATCGGTCAGCAATTAAAAAAGCAAGTACTCTGATTGTTTCACCGGATCTTTTGAGTGAAGGCCACCTTCAGTTCTGGTTTTTGATCAGTAGATAGACTTCTGTTGAAACTCTGTACTCTTTAGCTACCCCGCAAGGGATCTGACGAGATAATATACATTGATAGTTGGATTTTAAAATGAACTATCAAATTGAAAATTCATATCTAAGTATCTGCAGGGACAAAAAGGTTGGTGTTGATTTCATTTAAATTCTAGTTTCCTGATTGAACACCACTGTATATAATACTCTTAAGTTTGTGATCAGTACTTTTTTTATGGCATTTTTATGACACAATAACATGTTAATCGAGGCATCGTGAATCGATAAAAATCGGTTCACATCGTAAAACTTTGATGTGCTTTCTTGTCAGTTTTATGAACTACATACAGAATTGCCTATATTGTAAACTATATATGTAGACATTCTCGAATCTTTCCGGAAGTCATAAAATGTATGGTTTATAGTAAGAAGCAGTGATAGCCTAGTGGTTAGACCGTTGGACTGCAAAGTCAGAGGTCTCGGGTTCAATCCCAGGCACGCACCTCTGTCTTTTCGAAAGCATGTGCGCATTTAAAAATAATTATCACTTGCTTTAACGGTGAAGGAAAACATCGTGAGGAAACCTGCATGCCTAAGAGTTTCTCGAAGGTGTGTGAAGTTCGCCAACCCGCACTGGGCCAGCGTGGTGGACTATGGCCTAAACCCTCTCAGTTTGTGAGGAGGCCCGTGCCCAGCAGTGGGACAGTTTCTTAACAGGGCTAATATTAATTTTAATATTTATAGTAAGTACTTATTACAATAATTCTATTCGTAATAAATTAGATTATACTGTTGCACTCTCTCTTCTCTATTCTTCCAAAGGCCTTCCCTCACGAACTCAGGTAAGAGAGATTGCGTCAAACTCAACCATACGGACCCAATGCGTATTGAGTTTATGGACACCTGCTGTTGGAACTTATCAAGCTGCCTATGAGACATATAATATGTCTTTTAAGCGTCTTGATTACCTTAATCGCGCCTAACTTACCGTCGGAGTTAGTTAGTGTTAGCAGGGTACCAGGGACAAGGAAATCAAAACAGTTTTTTAATGATCGGACATGCGTTTATTCGTCTAGCGGCTAGTACTACAACTGAAAAATCAAAGGACGTACGTAGCTTTACACGTGCATAGTAGTTACAAGGTACAATATTGGTATAGACACACGCTCACGCACTTCGTATATTTAACAGAACCCTTAGCTAAGCTTTCACTCCTTTCTCAAACTTTTTTTTAACGTGATAAGTTATGTAAAATTTTTAAATAAAATAAAGATATATCCCTCATTAAATTCTTAATAAAACATGTAAATGACCGCCTCGTTGGTCTAGTGGCGTAGAATGCGCGTCGCGATCACGACGTTCTGGATTCAAATCCTAGGCAAGATAAAATGTAATTTTTCAATGGAAAAAATTCCAGCGTCAATCCGGAGTCTGGCATTGTGCTCAGTACAACAGGAATAGACTCGCTCCCTATTACATGGGACCTAACATCGTCAGCGACAAGTTATTAAAACACCGTCACGCCGCGGGGGTGGCAGAGGTGTACTGAGTACACCCACGTTTCGCCGACGATGTTAGGCCCCATGTAATGGGGAGCGAGCTTATTGCCATATACTGGGCACAGTTCCAGACTCCAGAGCCATACTGGGAATTTTTCGTTAGAAAATTTATTATTATTTTTTAATAAATATGTTTATACTTTTCACCAAAACATATGAAACATCATTCAGTGATTTTCTCCCGTCGGACCTCTTCAAGTCCTTAAATAACAATAAAATATACATATCGCGATCTCAAGCCGAGGCCACAAAAGTCTTTAATGAGACTCCTCCATGGGATTCCGAATTTCCCTATTGTTGGTTTGACAAGGGGAGGCCTTCCAATGGAGGCCGAACCATTTTTTGTACCTCGTTTATTTCCAATTTGCAATAGCCATTTGTAACAATTCGATGGTATAATGTTAGGGTGCGAAGTTTTTTGGTAGATTTTTCTTACGTAAATTTTGGTTTGTATTGTTTTTATTTATCTGGCGTGGACCATAAAGGGGCTACTAGGAAGTAATTGGACTGCCTACTGTTAGATAAATTTAATAAATTTGAGTTTGATTTGTAGGGCTAGGTTTAGCCCAGTTGGTAATAATAGGTTTAATAAAATCGTGATTGGTTTTTCGTTAGTATTAATTTAAGTATTTTGGTAATTTGTAATTGTAAATTAAAATAAATAAACTAATAGGTGCAACATGACAGATTACTCATAAGGCCAGTCTCAAGTTGCAACAACCAGTTACATCCAAGTATATTTATAGCAGAAAGAATCAAATTGGAAGTAAGAAACCATACAGCTAAAAACCAAACAGCGAGCTAAGAACCATTGATTAATGGAGCTTTAAGCATCGACTCCATGAAATTATTTTGTTGGAACATTCAAAATATTTATAATATTCTAAATTTCTCTAGCAAGCGACCCGCTCCAAATTGGCACGACTGGCATGGGCAAACATCATCATAGTTTGCCCATTTCCCTCAAAATAATTACTTATTAAGGTACTTAACCTTTCTCGTGAATCAGTCCGTCTATTTATCTACGAGGCATGCCTTGTAAATTCTGTCGTTTCCATATTTCCCGGCAATTTTGAATTTGAAACTGTTCTATATTCGAATGTGTTTAAATTTTGAATATCAAAACGGTTGAAAGTATTAGGATTAATGCTATTGTTTAGTCACAGCGTCGATTGGAATCTGTCAGGTTACGTACGAAAATGAATCTTTCTAAGGAAAATGTTCGTGCAATAATTTTCTACAACTTTAGAAGAGGCCTGATACGGCTTCAGTGTTTTGAAGAGCTAACATCTGTGTTCAGTGATGAAACCCCATGTCTGCGGACTGTCGAACGCTGGTATTTAGAATTCCAGCGTGGACAGACTAGTGTTAGTAATTAAGTTCAGAAGTTCAGATTTTCAACAGATTTTTTCCTTACAGTCTATTTATTGGTAAAAACCCCACTAAAATTTTGTCTAGAGACAGATTAGCCCCTACATATATAGAATAGATTTGGCACTTGACTTCAAGTTATACAATACTACCCTTTACTCGCGGTTTAAAATGCGTTTATTTTGTAATATCTTTATAAATTATAGTCTACGCGTTATTCTGATTTATAAACTACATTAAAGAATATTTCATGAAAATCCGTTGAGTAGTTTTCACGTGAATGAGTAACAAATATCTACATTCATATATCCTCACAAACTAATATTAGTAGAATAGTATAGATGTTGATAAGAAGCAACGTACTTCACTATTGCAACTTTCCCTTCTCACCGAAAGGTGAATGACACTAATCACATATTATTATCACTGCAAAGTAATCGTTATCAACCAAACTTAACGACACATCACAAACTTGTACTATCTCCAACAAACTTTCAAATGCTGATTACCCCTGCGACACTCTCAGATGAACTAAAACGAATCGGCCCTTATTCCCTTTAACCAAACGCAATGTATTAAGATAACTTCATGAAATGGTCGTATCTTAAACTAAGACTGGTCTAAATTGAGTTTTGCTAACAAAAATGGCGTCAAAAGCAGCCTCAGTTACGAACTGTGTGTGCGTGATGTCAGTGTTCGATTTTGTTCAAGAGTTGTCAATGTGTGCGTTCGCGTTCGTGTGCGTACCACAATTTACTTATGGGTACATAAATTTTATGCCGTTTCTGCGCCTGCAATGTTCCATCTACAAGTAATTCATCTAGGGCCGTGTATTGGTATTCTGTAAGCCTTTGGAGGAGAATCAGCAACATAAGTCGCTTATCATTCTTAGTTACAACTACTATCTATATCATCATGCCAGATCCCTTGTGAGATAGGCAAAGAGTACAGAGTTCCAACAGGTTCTGTCCTTACATACCTCTCTGGCTTGCTGTCATAGTTGGTCTCATACACGCTCGCGGAGACTCTTTACTTGTCCTTCAGATAAAACTCAGTATATTTGGTCATGGTAATATAGTCTCTACTATGATTAGTAATACTTCTTATTGTACAAATGTTGGTGAACATTGTTAAAACCAAATTGGCAACATATACAGGGGGAGCAACAAAAATAATGGATCTAATATAATCCCAAAATACCCAAACGATTTGAAAAACTGAAATTTTAATCGATTTACGTTGCTGACCATTAAACAATCATTTCACAAAGTTATCGTAACGTTCCGCGTTAAGTTTTTGGTAATAGCGAATAAAGGCCCAGGGTCGAATGGATCGGCTATCGGTGCCAGTCCCATCTCCGGAGCATCATTAGTTAATGTTGCGGGCAGTTCCTATAAAATTATGGTACTTCCACACTCCAGAAAGAAAAGAATTAACGTTTCACGCAAAAAAGAGTCTTATTGTAACCAGTAAGTATGAAAGATAGAATCAGTGTAAAGATAAGAAAGGGTATACTTCGTTGGTTCGGGCATATAGAAAGAATGCAGGAAGAAAGAATGACAAAACAGATATACAATGCGAAAATGAAAAGATGTAGGTACCGGGGAAGACCTAGACTATCTTACCTTGACCATATAAGTGTCTTATCTGAAGGGCAAGTCAAGAGTCCCCGTAACCGGCGTTTGTGTATTAGACGAACTATGAGAGTGGAGGAAGCCATAGAGGTATGAAAGGAAAGAACCTGCTGGAACTATGTACTCTCTGCCTACCCCGCAAGGGATCTGGCGTAATGGTATAGATAGATAAATGGATTTTAACTAGCCTACTTAGTGCAAAAATCAATCAGTTGCTGTTTATGTTATAAGATATAGATTTGATTTCTCTAAGGGAAAATATACTTCATGGGTATCTTTTTCGACTCGGGTGTTTGCGCGCTACGATCACGTTATCCTAAACCGAATAGTCAAAGCTCATACTACTGTACTAATTCACTGGAACAACTCAATCAGTTTTAGTTCAACTGTAACGTTAATTAAAACCCATCCGCCGACAATAAACTATACACACAAACAAAAAAATCGTGCAACAAAAAATTCACAACGAATGATACTTGCTTAATGAGGAATGATGCTTGCTTGCTAATGATACTTGCTGTCTCGTTGGTCTAGTGACAAAGCGCATCGCTTTGTGATCACGAGATCCTGGATTCAAATCCTAGGTCAGACAAATGTAGTTTTTCTATCGAAAACTACCCGTATGAGTCCGGAGTTTGGAATTGTGCCCGGTATATGGCAATAGGCTCGCCCCCTATTATATGGGACGGATCGGTGAAACGTGGGTGTACTCAGTACACCTCTGCTACCACCGCTTGGGGAATATAGGGGTTACGGTGTGTGATACTTGCTTAAACATTTTTTAGAAGTTAAAATATGTGATCACTCATTCAATTCAAAAATAAAATATTTGTTTGTTAAATATACGTTATTTTTAACATGCTTGATTGCATTGGCATGAAGATACGATAATTTTATTTTGTAAAATAAAATTAACGTAATGGTGTTTTAACTAGTTCAGTTTACCAATAAAAAAACACGTCGCGTAGCACTATTTATCAGATACACGTTCAGTAATTTAATTTTCTCGTTCTACCTATACTTGCAATGTGGATATCCCCTTAATCTGACCGCAGTCTGAGATCAGTCGATTCGCTAGAGCGTCGTCGTAGAATGATCTTATCGCATCGTCATTACCGTTCCGCCGGCGATACCGCGCCCTCTGCCACTGTATATCGGCATCGTGATTGCTACAACTCCATTACTTCCAACTTTTATAACATTAAACCACGGTAAACCAACGAAAATCTTAATTCGGCGTCCGCTAATTAATTTTAGCTGTTGTTTTGTAGAGACTAGAGATTGGGTGTAAATGGATTTTTCTCCAGGGATTGATTAGTGTTGAAAGTCTTGTTATATATTTGTTGTATTTGCGGATAAGATTCCTTTGGGTGATTATTTTCTGAAACATTAATTTCGTAATATAGCTATGTATTTTAATCCTAAATTATATAGTACTATAAGAGCGTTAATATCTGAAGCCTTACGAAATAAGTATATTTTAAGCGAGTATTCGTGGTGTAACGTCCATGTTTATTTATTGTAGTGTGGCAAGAATGGCATATCAACTCGTTAGCGTCACACTAACGTCAATTGTTTCATGCTTAACCTGTGCTCATGTTGTATCACAAAAACCTAATTTCACTCGGCACAGTTTTAAAATTATTTAATTGGTAGGTCTCTGCAAAATTAATCCACAGCCTCAGATGCACATCCGACTGTCATGTTGATATATATCCCTTAAATGAAAAAATGCACATCCCATTAGGTCTATTCCATTACATGGTCAAGCAAGAGCGTGTCACAGTATCGCGACCGCAGCGCGTCGGCGGGAAACGAACAATTAACACATTCCTGCCACAAGCCGCTGTAAAACCGGCCGTTTTAATTTGAAATGGGGAACGTGGTAACAACAACATATTAAGGGGATACATAAGTCGCTGAACTTTCTTAGTTTTTTGAATTGCTTGCTTACTTTTTTCCACGAAACACTTAAATTTTCTTGATCTACATAAAGATTATCGTTGATTGCACTTCTATAATGAGAAATAAAAAAGCGCCTATAGTTCTGAATACGTTTTCTTTTTTCAGCTTGAATTCTGGGAACATCCCCAGTCTCATGTAAGAAGATCCAGATAACGTTCAAAAAAGCATTTAGCCATATAAGAAAAAAAATCATCATCATCATCATCATCTCAGCCTATACTTGTCCACTTCTGAACATAGGCCTCCCCAACCGCTTTCCAGCGTAACCGGTCCGATGCCACCTGCATCCAACGACTTCCTGCGATTTTCACAAGATCGTCGGTCCATCTGGCAGGTGGTCGTCCCATGCTGCGCTTGCCAATACGTGGTCTCCACCCTAGAATCTTTCTGCCCCAACGCCCGTCCGATCTTCGCGCTATGTGGCCCGCCCATTGCCACTTCAGCTTGCTAATCTTAAGGGCTATGTCGGTGACCTTGGTTCTTCTACGAATCTCCTCATTTCTGATTCGATCACGTAGAGAAACGCCGAGCATAGCTCTCTCCATAGCTCGCTGAGCAACTCTGAGCTTTTTTATGAGACCACGTCTCTGATCCATATATCATCACTGGTAACACACATTGACTAAAAACTTAAGTCTTTAGGCACTGAGGTATTTTGGATGAGAAGATGTTGCGCAGTTTCCCGAACGCTGCCCAGCCGAGTTGGATTCGTCGATTGACCTCTCTCTCAAAGTTGGACCTACCTAACCGGACTACCTGTCCCAGGTAAATGTATACGTCGACAACTTCAAGAGTAGAGTTCCCAACGGTGAGTGCGGTGGGTACGACATGGACGTTAAACATTATTTTCGTTTTGTCCATGTTCATTTTAAGAAGAAAAAAAATACCAGCTCTGAACACATAAGAGTGGCAGTTTTAAAATGTTAAAAATAAAAGTTATATTTGTGTCTCTAGGCTTAGAGACGGCTGTCTATTCTCTAACATAAAAAATGTAATATTCCAAAAATAGGAAATAAAATGGCAAAACAAAAACCAGTACCTATTAGCATTCAACTTTACAAAGCAATCGTGATTAGAGGCACTGCCCGTAGAGCATGAAGCAAAATATTTGGGAACAAGGCGTGCCGCCCTGGGATAGGATCCCCTCGGAATAGAAATAGTTTCCGGGCCCCGGGAATTACGACCGGGGTCCGGGTCAACGGAATGAATTTTGATTTTGCTTTTTCTATCGAACCGAACCTGGATTATTGTACTACGAGTCCGCGCCCCCTGCAGTTTACTTATGCAAACTTGCTCGCCCACCTGGGCCTGTGCTTGTATTAATTTGAATATTTATAAGCACCCTCACCAACCTCGAGCGTTTTTATGACATTGCGAATTTGATACTATGTAGAAAAAATATATATTGCGTTATTTTTCCTCATCCTTAAATCATTTCATTTGAGGCGAATGATCTTGGAGCTTTTACGGAATTTGTTTCTCATAAATAAAGCAGAAGTTACAATGATTTTTTTGGCTTTAGACGGGATTAAAATTTCGTTGAGTTTTATTAATTTAATTCGTAAAGAGGGGGATAAATCATAAACAAAGCTACGTGAATATTTATAAGCAACAGCCGTACGTTGTCCTACTGAATAATATAGAAGTTATCACTTCCTTGAAAGTTTCCTTGATTCATTCTTCTCATTTTATATGTAGTTTATTTTTTTATTTTGTTTTATTATTAAAGGTACATTCACAAAATATAAATATTATAATCTTACAACATAGGACGATAAGATATTGTTCTTATATGCATATCAATTAGAGATGTACACAACATTGATTAAGATTTTACATATTACATTAGAATAACCAATTATAAAATATCACACTAATGAGAAGTGGTAAAATACATTAATTGCCAGTGAAATGAATGAATAGTTATTAATAAATTATTAAAATAACAAAAAAAGGAAATTTATTATATATGAAAATTAATTAATTCATAAAAGTTGATCATCCAGAAATGAAAACAATACGGATAATTTTAATGTATAATAAGTTATGAAGAAATAACTTATGAAATAATGTATGACTTATATTCTATATTTCGTCCACTCAATGTGGACCTAGTATCAGTTTAAAGGACATGGTATCACAGTCTAAATATATACTGTGGCAGTAGTAATGTAGAATATAATGTATCAAATTTTTAACACATCCGAATATAATTCTCGGTGTTTCTAATACTCGATTCTTACAACATTGATGATATTTAAATTAATAATCAGCTTAATGGAGCGATTACATCATGAGTGCGGCCAGCAAATGGTGGAATAGACTAGCACAGGACAACGAATGGCGTGAAAGAGGAAAGGCCTATAGTCAACAGTTGATGCTGATGATAATAAAATTATAACTGTCACAGAGTCCTAACCTAGTCCTTGTAGAGAGTGTAATCAGTTGAGCATCTTATTATAATCTTTTTGTAGACATGGGTACGGTGACGTTTGATCATATTTTATTTTACGCATATTGTATTCAAAAATATTGAAAACATAGAATCCAAAACATAAACAGTAATATGAAAATACATCAAAAGTTAATTTAAATCATATACTGTTTATAATAATTTAATAATTATAAACAGTATATGATTTAAATTAACTTTTGATGTATTTTCATAAATTACTGTTTATAAATTACCGTAATTATTTAAACTTCTTAAATTTAATTAAACTCTTTTACTCAATTATGTTAATTGTAACGATTTGCGTTTTAAGGATTGACACAATGAAATCTTTGTATTCGATATTTTGTTTTTTAATATGTACAAAATCGATTGCCAATTTTTTACGTATATAATATTCTATGTATCTGACCGAAATATTTCGTATTCTCATGGTCAATAAATTAATAAATAAACTTGGATGCGCTATCTTGATATATTAAAACAGAGAGTTTTATAGATTTTTTTATTAATAATACACGTAAGCGACGAATCAAACGATTTGTCAGGTGATTTTTCTTACTTCTAAATTATTTTTATTTATTTATTTATTCTTCGTTATAATTTTTCTCGATAGGATATTTAATCGATTCTATTTCGCACTTACCACATTTCTAGAAACGTCAAATTCTAAGCGTAAGCGTACCCATGACCGTAGGACTATACGAAGGACTATATGAAGGACTATACTATAGTATTTTTCACATAGGATGGGTAGTGACACTTCTAATCGCCGAACGAAATTATACTTTATTCAAGGGCAATAAGAGGCATGACCCGATTCTATACTTATGGTTTTATGCCTTGAGACCATTGAATTAAATATTAATTTCATTTGGCAATTAGAATTGTCACTACCCATCCTATGTGAAAAATATTATAACAGTCCCCATAAAAGTCATACATACAGACGCGAACTCTACGCGGCTCATCTGAAGAATAAGCTGGAAGAACTAGCGAGAAGGCGGATAGAGCACGCATCTGAGAAATCTTTACTCTACGTCTATACAGACTGTTGTTTCGTATTTTTGCGGAATTTATAGAATACATAATACCCGGAGGAATTAATAATACTATCTATATCATCACGCCAGATCCCTTGCGGGGTAGCCAGAGAGTACAGAGCTCTAACAGGCCCTTACCTTACATACCTATTTGGCTTCCTCCACTCTCATAGTTCGTCTCATATACGTTTCCCGGTAACGGAGACGTTTGACTTGTCCTTCAGATAAGAGTCGGTCTATTTGGTCATGGTATAGATAGTCGAAGTCTTTCCCGGTACCTGCAACCTGCCACTTTCACCTTGTATATCTGTTTTGTCATTCTTTTTTTTGACATTCTCCTTTATATGCCCGAACCAACGTAGAATACCCTTTCTCAGCTTTACACGGATACTATCTTTCATACCTACTCGCTTTCTCAGTACGCTGTTGCAAATAATTCTGCACTACTTAGCTGGCTATGTTCGTTTTCAGTCCATATGTTTACTAGTTTTCATTTGACAATAAATCAGAATAACCTTAGTCGTAGCAGTGAATACCCTGCTACGCGGTAGACATGTACATAACATTGTATTGTATGCTTTCCTCGACGTTCGTAATTTTTATTCAGATCTCTAGCACTAAAATGCTTAACTTGTTAGGAACACACATCAATGTTATCTGTGTCCATACTCAGCAGTAGATAAATAAAGGCTGATAATTGATGATGATATTTATAATAGTCAAAGAGTCCTAATTTCTCGCACGTTTCTTAATCCTCAGCTATGAAAGAGGCTTACAATCAAAATAAAAGGAATCCCGCCGAACGCTTTATGGCTCGGAAGTGTACAATAAAAACACAAACATCGTTGTCCGCGCTCAGTAAAGAGTTGGCTCGTAAACACGCAGTAAACGTCTAGTATTTCATTTGGCCCCTTCCATCCCTTCACAACAGTGCTCGTGAAAAAATGACAACGCCAATTTTATTGCTTCCTCGACTAATTTTGGGGTTATTCGGGAGCTGTGCTTGTATATTTCAACAACAAATATTTACCCCAGATTCCCCCTTCGGTAGGTAGATACCAAAAGTTTTCGCTTTTTAACCGACTTCAAAAAAGAGGAGGTTCTATGTTCGGTTGTATGTATGCTTTTTTTTTTTTATGTATGTTCAACGATATTTCCGTCAATTGTGGACCGATTTTGATGATTTTTTTTGCATTGGGTTCAGTATAGCTCCGCGGTGGTCCCATTTTAATTTCATTGGTATTGGACTTTGGACTTAGAAGATACACCAGGGAACTCCTTAACGACAAACAATAGGCATGTGTAAATTGAGATATTATGGGTATTACGTCTATCCTATAGGTACCCTACTATAGAACTAAGCAGCCAACTGCAAAAAGGAGGTTCATAATTCATCCTTTTTTATAACTCCTTTGCTTATGAACCGATTTTGATGATTCTTTTTGCATTTGGTTCAGTAAAGTTTTGAAGTGGTCGTATTTTATTGTTAGTGGTATTGGACCTTGGACTTTCAAGATACAAGAGGGAACTCCTTAACGGCGAACAGCACGAATTTATAGATTCCGTTATTATAGTCATTATATTAATCCTGTAGGTACCTTACTTTGCAACTTAGCAAAATAATATAATATCAGTATATAAATATTACTAAATAATTCACTCGTCACTTAAAATTGTAAAATAAAAATCTTTTAAAAAAAAGGTAAACCGACATCAAAAAGAAAAAAATAAATATTTGAAGTCGGTGCCAAGTAACCGACTGCACTAACCAGCACCGACTTCAAATATTTATTTTTTTCTTTTTGAAGTCGGTTTACCTTTTTTTTTAAAAGATTTTTGGGATGTCTCTTTCATCCTCCTCTTACAATAAACATACACACACACACACACACACACACGCGCGCACGCACGCACGCGGGCACGCAGGCACGCCCTTACGCACCCACTCTCTTTTATCTTCCTCTTACAATAAACACACACACACACACGCATGCACGCACGCGGGCACGCACGCACACATACACACACACGCACTATCACACCTAAATTCTCCAAGCGGGGATTACATAGATATACTGTGTATATCTACATTTTGTCGACGATGTTGGGTCCCAATATAAAAGGGGGTAACCCTATCGCCTCTATACTGGAAACAAATTCAGACTCCGTACTGGTACTAAGAACTTTTGTTATGAGAGACACTAAAGTAAGACTGCCTAGCCAAGGATTTGGCGAACCTTGGGTTTGCCTTTTGTGTTCACTAGTCACACTATTCGTTAATAGACCAACAAGGTAAAACCCATCTATTAGATAAGAAATAATTGACTAAATCATGGTCAGAAACAGTAAAGATTAAACTAACATAGGTACCACAAGTTTTAGGCGGCATTATACTTTGGTACTCGTATGTATGTTAATGTTTTAAAAAAATTAAAAAATAATAATAAACATTTAATAAAAATCGTATTACGTCTCATCAAATGGCATTATCGTTAAACCTTCGTTAAACATAAACCCGTGCTTCGGAAGGCACGTTAAGCCGTTGGTCCCGGCTACCACTTAATGTGGTAGTCGTTAAGCCGAGTTGGAAGCCTTAAAGGCGGCTTGATAAGTTCCAACAGCAGGTGGCCACAAACCTGCCTCCACCAGTCCGCACTGGGTCCGCGTGGTGGAGTGTGACCTAATCTCTCTCACCTCGATTAGTGAGAGAAGGCCTTTGTCCAGCAGTGGGCAGTACAGGCTGATATTATATATTATATAAACATAATTAAAACGTGACGTCAAATAGAAACATTTCCCAGCGTCCCTGTGCTCCATTGATCCCGGTCACCACTTCTTGTGGTACTTATTAAGCCAAGTTGGAAACCTTAAAGGCTTTGTAAGTTCCAACAGCAGGTGGCACAAACCTGCTTTCAACAATCCACACTGGGTATGTGGTATAAAAATGCTAGAAACCGTCACCCATCTTAAACTTACCGAGCCAAACGCAAATTAACCTGAGTGATCGCCAAAAACACCGCGGCCAATCCTCTAAGCGACTTCCAAATGCAATGCTGTCGCTATATTAATCATAACAATCATAAAATAACCTGTTTTCGTCGACAAAACATTGAAACAACTGCTTAAAATAAAATCGTTTTATCTGCTCTACGAGATCACAGGCCGTTTTACTGAGATTTCAACGTACGCTTTTAAACAATAAAACCAGATTATTATGTCGACGAATAAAATGTTTACGATGGCAGCAAACAAAAGTGTGATGTGACAATTCTTACATACAAGGCGAAGTCGTAAAACAATCGGGGCCGTATTCTAAGCTCAGTCGCTTGTAATTTTATTACAATATTCAACCTCTACGTTGCGAAAACACATGATGTTGCCTGATGACTGTGTGCGGCACTTGTGCGTGCCTGACGACTATGTGCGGCGCTTATGTGTGCCTGATGACTATGTGCGGCGGCGGTGACTACCACCCTTGTTCGAAGTGCGTCGCGGTTGCCACTAAACTGAACGTTGAAAATACGTTTCAGTGAGCGAATTTGTAAAGGTAACGTTACATGATTTATGCTGTCCCATAAAGTATTGACAATTGTTCTAAATTATTATATATTTAGTGAACATTTAGCTTATTATTCAATTTATTTTGTTATTCTTTCCAAATATTATTATTATTATATTTTTGGTATTTTAATGCTAAATAATTTAACTTGTAATTATTATAAAAATAATCATCACTATTTAATTGGGAATTCCTGTAATGGTAGCTGTAACAACGTGTGAGAAATAAATAAATAATGAAAAAAATAAGAATCAAAATAATCGTTTCAGAGAGTCATCACGTCGTAACTACCGAAAAATAATTCAATAGTAGTATTAATTCAATAGTTGTTAGAACTCAAGCATTATTCGAAATTAATACAAATAAGGCAATATTAGTACAATATCAACCAACGCTAGTGAGCAAATAGATTTTGCGTAGTAACTGAAAGGGTTCTATTTAATTTCCTAGTAGATACGAAATCTATTTACCCCAGCAGTACTAATTGGTTAGGCGTTACGCAAACACACCTACATATTTTCATTGCAAACATTATTACAGTGCGTGCCAGTATGAATCGCACACTATGGAAAAAGGGCTAGTCGTAAATTTAATTGCATTATAAAAATACTACATTATATGAATATTGTGCGTCGATTTTTTGTTTAAATAAACTAGATTAACAGATATGAATATACATACATTATTGTTACGTTTGCGGGGTAATAAAATGGTGAATAACGTGCGAAGTAAGTACTTTATTAGGCGCTGTACGTACAAAACAGTACGTCGAATGCAAATACACATAAGCACTAAACACACACTGGTACTGCTCTAGTTAGTATCCAAATAGTGCTTCCAAGTCGCTAAGCCACACATAGTATCCGTATATCGTTGCTAAGGTCGCCTGTGTATTCCACTTAGATCGCTTGTTCTCCGATTTGATCGCTGTCGCTGTGTGTGTGAATGATCTACGCTGCTGGTTGCTTACGGCTTCACCGGACAAAAGTTTTCTTATACTCGTATGAAAGTTCTTCAACGGACGCGAACCTTTTAAGTACATCTATAGAAAAGTACATCGAACAATTGTTAATAATACCGCTTTTTGTAACCGCTTCCCACAAAGCGGTATTATTATTACGGACCTAGTTGTACGTAAGTAGATACTTGTTTACCGTGACCGATTGCCGGCGATCATAAAATGGAGAAGAACCTTCTTGACGGATCGATTGGGGACCTAAGGGTGATTAATGCGTTTTAGGATCGATATCCTCCGATAAAGGATTTTCGACATATCGGGGTATGTCCGGGTCATAACATTATGTATTTGTAACCAGGACCACACTACACCAAATTGAAAAAGGTCAATCAAACATACCGTCGAATATTACCAGCCAGTGTACAACTTGTTTACAAATCCGTTTCAAAACTGATATACCCGTTCTAAATAATGGAGACCATCCTGTTTGTTATGTTTACTAACACTGAAAATGTTATTACATAGTATGGGAGTAAATATTATCGTTTTAGAATTGTGTGTGTGTATGTGAATGATCTACGCTATCGGCCGCGGGGCCTTTACAGCTTCACCGGACAAGAGGGCAAGCATGCAACCACTACGCTCGAGCCAGAAGGGCAAGTAGGCAAATAGCTCAAGGGCGCCTCAAGGAAGAATGGTCCCGGCTTGGGCAGTCGCTATGGGGGAGGGCGTATACTAGGTATCTCGCCCTGGTGCTCTGTACCGGCCGGTGGGCAAGGGATTTTTCGACCTCGCCGGCGAGGTTGGTGTCTGATCCTGTGTGCGGTAACTGTATCCGAAAGAAGGAATGAAAGGGCATCGGGAGAACATGCCGTGGACGGCGGTAGCGGCTGATAGGAGGGGAGTTAGGTTCGTAGTCGGCGGCGGCTACGATTAGCGGTTTCTATGATTGGACGCGTTCGCGAAATATCGGGTTGTCGCCTTTTTAATAAAGGCGCGAATAGGTTCGAGAACGAGATCGGAATGGAGATCTGTATTCCGTATGAACCACGGGGCTCCGACGGCTTTGCGGAGGAAACCGGATTGAACCGTTCGGGGACTATCGATGTGAGAGCGGGCGGCGTGCCCGAACACCTTACAAGCGTACGTCATGATGGGGCGTATACAAGTTTTGTAAAGTGTCACCTTATTCAGAAGGGACATTTACTCCGCTTGCAGATCATCGGGTAAAGACGACCGAGCACAAAGGCTGCTCGGTTACGGACTCCCTTGATGTGCGGTCCGAAGGTCATGGTATTGTTTAGCGTGACCCCTCGATATTTGACCTGTTTAACCCAGGGAATAGGTAGGTCGAACATGGTCACTTGATCGAGATTACTTCTGGGGTGGCGCAGGGAGGGGCGCGGGGTGGCATGTCTGAAGAAGAACACTGCAGCGCTCTTGTCCGGGTTCACCTCAATACGCCACTTCCTGAACCAATCCCCTAGGGTATTGGCGGCTGCCTGAAAGTTTCTGGTAATAAAACCCTTATGCCTATGGGAGACAAAGAGAGCGGTATCATCCGCGAATAGGGCTATATCACCTTATTCGAATGAGGAATATCTCTCGTGTAAAGGCTAAATAGGAGTGGGGAGAGAGCTGAGCCTTATTGGACACCAGCTTGTATGGAGTGGGGGGATTTTGGAATTGTCTGTATCGGTTATATATTAGTTATATTTAGGAAACTCAGAATTAAAGAAAAAAAAATGGGTTACTGTATTCGATTAATCAGTTAATTTTAAATGGTTTTTATATTCCATTAAACTTACTGTTACAATAATTGTATAACCCCAGAAATGTGGACATTCAACGGCTTGGTCTAGTGGTCCAGAACTTAAGCCGTTCCGCTCACTGGCTCGAGAAGTCGTGGGTTCGATCTTCGTACGGGACAAATCTCTATGTAACCCACAAATATTTGTTCTGGTCTCAGTGTTTGCATAACTGATTTGAATGTTTATACGACACAGGAATAATTCCTAATACGGGGCTACTGTTTTAAAAAATAGACAAGTACTTCTAAGATATGCTATGTTTATTTACAAAATACGCACTTTTGTCGGTATTTTTGGCGTCCGCCTCCTCTAATTTAGTGTTTCGTTAATAAAAGTTACTACGGTACGAACCAAAAAGCGTTGCACTTATCTCTGAATAACATACAACATAACCTAACTTAAAGAATAACACGAAGAAGTGTCAACTTAAACCTAATCAGGCGCCTCACAGCCAAAAGCTACTTACAATAACTTCAAGATGTCTAAAACTTTCAAAATAAACTTTAATTTGTAATTTAAGCCTAACTTCTTTGTGGTTCCATCAGACCCCGCCTAGTAAATCTAAGTAAATGTCTATCTCAGTCTTGTGATGGAAACAATGGGGTATTATTTAACTGGGGTTGTAACTTCGGGTGTACATTTATCTACAGAGGAACATCCTATTAGCGTTCGATACGGCTCTGAGGCGAGTGATGCGAGAATGAATTCTCTGAGACAAGTGCGTTTTGTTTTATTTATTTTTTTAATTTTTGTTTGTGACGACCGGTGAATTCAAATTCAGGCCGATTACCACTAATTTTGACTTGATGACTTACGGCACTGAGACATGGTCGCTTACGATGGGCCTCATGAGAAGGCTCAAGGTCACCCAAAGGGCGATGGAGAGAGCTATGCTCGGAGTTACCCTGCGGGATCGAATCAGAAACGAGGAGATCCGCATGGGCGGGGCACATCGCTCGTAGAACTGACGGCCGTTGAGGCAGAAAGGTTCTCGAATGGCGACCACGTACCGGAAAACGTGGAGTGGGTAGGCCCCCTACAAGATGGACCGATGTCCTGGTGAAGGTCGCGGGTAGAAGTTGGATGCGTACAGCACAAAGCCGGTCGTTGTGGTGGTCTTTAGGGGAGACCTTTGTCCTGCAGTGGACGTCTTTCGGCTGAAGAAGAGAAGAACCACTAATTTTATTTAAATTTCAGCGTCTTGGTTGTCAAAAAAGTACGTACGTACATGTACGTAAGGTTATTATACTGTGTCCTTCGTTCTCGATATAAACATGCAGCTCTCTCTACTCGCTTGGCAGTCCGCTAACTTTAGAAATGTCAACGCCACCTCTATGGTATCTGTAGACATAACCTCTGCGACCATTCTTTCTTTTAGCGCGGCAGCCGATACCTTGTAATAAAGTTTTGGTCGACGTTTAATTTAATCATATAGTCGTAGCAGTGAAATTATATAACAAAAGGGTTTTATATACTCAAGTGATGTTGTGAAATAAATTTAAAACATCGTATAGGCAAATTCAGAAATATTTTACGTCTTGACATAAAAGTACATTCTAAAAAGATCAACTGATAGTTGTTTATTTGTGGCGTTTTCAGCTTAACTTGTTTATGTATATAATATCGAATATTTGGAGACGTGAGTTTTGGCATATTAAGACTTGTAAAGTCTTCACTCGAAAAGTAAACTTACGAAGTCTCATGTCCCTCTTCGTGTAAAAACAGTTTAACACGCAATATACCTGCAAACAATTATTAACCGTCTATAAATTGGCAATGTAATACCTCTAATGAGAGAAATTAGGGGGGACATTAATCAATAATGATGATTGTTAAGGATCGATGCCAATTTAAGGACACGGGCGATGTACGAGATGCATCGACGTGGTCCGCAAGACTTAACGGTAATTCAAGGACACGAGTGGTGTACGAGATGCATCGGCGTGATCCGCAAGACTTGGGGTCCATACGAGATATGTGCTGAAGGTCATACTACTCATAGGTTTCACCCATGAGGTGCTCCTGTGCAGTTCACATTTCTACAATGGTAAGAATCTAAAATGTTACCCAACATATATACCTTAAACAGTAAATACAAAGACTATTGCTATAAACCATAAGCAATTTGTGATATTATATCTCCTAAAGGAGACTTTCTGAAAGGGTAATTAAAGGGACATTGTTTATGAATTTATGAATAACAATACATTATTAATAACATAAGCCACTCATTTGCAGAAACATAATGTTTTGCATTGATTTCATTATTAGACATACTTGTATAATAATCCGGAAATAGCCCAAAATGGAGCTTATTACACAAAGAATTGTGCAATATTATGAGCACTTGTATTAAAAAAGGTAAACCTTGCAATATATATCCCTGAACAGGGTTTATAAACAGATGAGCCAAAGTAATGTCTACTTATAACAATGCCTGTTATAACTGACAAGCAACAGAATTGTGGAAATATTCCAAGTATAATATCTCAGCCTACCGATGCTGAGACAGGCAAGTTGTGCAATAATTTGTGTTACACACATACATCCTTAAAATATAATATAGAATACCTGGTCTATCCAGTTAACATAAAACTAATAATTATTAATATTATCAGCCCAGGCCCCTTGCAGGGTAGCCAGGGAAGATGAGTCCTAACAATACAGTCATGAAACATTGATTGGGATAAGAACCTTTGTGGTCAGCAGTATATATTTTGTATTAAATGAGTTTTAATATAGTGGAGTACCAATATGGAATTATAACTATCTATTCATAAGCAGTAGTTTAAATTTCAAAAAACAACCAGTGTTGTAACCAATATAGAACAACAATCCTCATCCAGTGTGTAAAAATATTAACCCACAGTGTACCTATCAGCCCACCAAAAACAAATCACAATGGATATTGGAAGTCTCCTACCAGAGAATGTGAGGTAAGAAAAGCTTGCTAGGTTTTTTACATAAAGGCTTGTTTTGTTTTTTTTATGTTACTGAAAAAATCAGTTATACATTCAGAAAAACAACATGGCTGGTAAAAATAAACCATAATATGGGAGGCTAAAGGTATTCACTGACTTTGGTAAGTAACAATGTATCTATGACACTAATAAAAATGTGTGTCTGTCTGCCTTCAACGGCAAACATAACTTTATTGGTTTTGTGCAAATACTGCAAGTAATCCAGACAAGTGAAGGTTAAAAAATCTGGTCCTACATATATTTAACATTATGTATAGAAACATCATTATTAGAAACATAATTTTTTAATAATTGATATACAATTTATAGCCATTCTCATTAGAATTTAATTAAAGATAGATGATCACAACTGTGCTATAATCCTTATCCCACAAAGAAACTCAATGCTAATAATAGGCATTAGAGTCATATTAATATACTAATAAAAAATTTATGAGGAGCTATTCAGCTTTCTATTGGATAATGAGTTCAATGGTTTTGGTTTTGGTTTTTTGGTTACGTCCTGCATCATTTATAGTGTAATTAATACATTGGAAATTCAAGACACACAGAGGAAAGATTATACATCAATTCATGAATTGAAGAATTAGATGTTTTTATCGTACTTTTGTTTGATAATATGATAATTAATATATAATCAAATAAAATTATTCAAGAAATTAATAACTATAAAAAATAGGTTTGTGTTTAGTTTTGAATGTGTACATTTATATTGAGCACCAGTGATGTTTCTGGTACAGTTAGGATATCGGAGATATGACACAAACACAACCTGCTACCATTATGGAAACAGGTGGTTTTAGAGCACTATACATGCTGTAATTTATTTGAAGGTGGTTTAGTGTAAAAATATTGGATTGGAGAAGTCATACAAAAGTTTGCATTTTCCATAATGTTACATTTAAATTATTACATCCACATGTTACATGTATCTTATTAATGTCTAATCTTTATATAAAAAGAGAATAAAGTCATGCAAATGACTTAATAATAATACCTATTTAAAAATTTAACGATATTAGGTTGACATGCTATAGTTGATGAAATATTGAGTTACAATATTTAAAAGTATAGATTATCTTAAACAAGAATAATCAAAAGTATATTTTTATCACAGGTATGATAAATATTATGTAGTATCAGCAATAACCTTAGTCTTAGGGAACTTGATATTATTTATTTATTATTAATTATAAGACCACGCCACCCACTTGGGAAAGTGGGTAGGCGAGGGCGCAAAAAATATTATTATGATATTAAGTACGGAAGGGTTTTCTATGATACAAGAATTATTATAAAGGGATTAATTTCATATAAACAAAGTTCTGGATCGGTAATTCCTCAAATCTTGTTATATAGACATCTATAAAAAAAAAATATCTATATATAGAAGACATAACAGATGGAGAATGCACTGATATCTGATAAGTAATGATTGATTACCCGGTAGTAATGAGTTATGGACAACAGGTGTGCTATAACAGGTGCTTTAAAGATTTTTGTTGGGATGGATCTACGCTAGATAACAATATATATATATATATATATATATGTTGTATTTGTGTTGTATAGCAATGCAAACAACGGGAATGTGTTATACAAATGTACTCATGACATGTTATGTTTTAGAGCTCACGCTTAAAAATGACATTCATGTGGTATACTTCAACTTTACCCTTATAGCTCTAAACAGCTGCATGTTTATATCGAGAACGAAGGACTACTGTGTCCTAATAAGTGATCAAACGAACTTACCTGAAGTGAAGTTCGATCATTATTATACGAAGTCCTTCGTTCGAAGATATAAGTACCCAACCCGCCCTGCCCGTTGGTAAAGTTGAAATGTACTACTTCTAAAAGGAATGGTCGCAGAGGTTATGTCCACAGATACCATAGAGGTGGCGTTGACATTTCTAAAGTTAGCGGACTGCCAAGCGAGTAGAGAGAGCTGCATGTTTATATCTTCGAAACTACTACTAGGAAGTTTTCGTTACAAAAACTGCATTTGTCCGAACTAGGATTTGAACCCAGGACCTCGTGATCACGAAGCGATGCGCTTTGCCACTAGACCAACGAGGCAGTTATATAAGTATTAAGTTAGTAAAAAGAGAGATTGACGTGTTAAATTTTTTATTTAAGTGATGGGTAATTCATGTCTTGTCGTGTACGGTCACGTGGAATTTTGATCGTGTAATCGATTATTTCAATCCAATACTACACGCGATTTGTTCAAGAGTGCCAATATTTATCGCATTGAAATTTAAACTGTATTGAGTCAGCTTGATATTAGCATTGATTTCAAGAGTAGGCCTACAGATCAGAGCTTAGGATCAGAGCAATCGTTGTTTCGAATAAAAAAACTTTTTGTAAACAGATGTTTTGACGTAAATATTATTTTTAATCTAAATGAATTACACAATTTATTAGCTTAAATCATGCTTAAATATATAGAAACCATTTTGTAAAATTGTTCATAACTCTTTGTCAGTGTTGAATTAATTACTTGCACTAACAAGCATTGCAAGTAATATTAAAGCTTGTAAAACCCGTATACCGTTGTTTTTAATGTTTAACATTTGAATTGCAAAGCACACGTACTTATAAGAAACAAAGCAATGTTTCATGGTATTTACTTAATGAAAAACAG
Source organism: Phalera bucephala (assembly GCA_905147815.2). NCBI lineage: Eukaryota > Metazoa > Arthropoda > Insecta > Lepidoptera > Notodontidae > Phalera > Phalera bucephala. Next base: position 20,438,462 of record LR990621.1, read on the forward strand.
TCAACAGGTTCTTTCCTTACATACCTCTCTGGCTTCCTCGACTCTCATAGTTCGTCTCATACACGCTCGCCGGTTACGGAGACTCTTGACTTTGGTTCAGGAAAGAACCTGTTGGAACTCTGTACTCTCTGCCTACCCCGCAAGGGATCTGGCGTGAGGTTATAGATAGATAGAAATACAGTCAATCATTTACAGAGCCATAATATTAAAAGTGGATAAACTCAACCACGTTATCTATGTCGAGATGTAATCTCATTATGAGGGTCGTCCCCTTAAACCCTTCCCCCAAATCCATGCATCCTTTTTATGTTTCCACAAGCTGTAATATACAGACTGTTGTTTTGAATCTGTATCTTCGAGAAATTTGCAACAGTAGGTGTATTGGTGGTACTAAACACATATTAATAAAAAAACGAAACTCTTAAAAATATGTAATAAAACTATTTTACGGATTTTATCGCGGTTTATTTTTTTTTTTTTATTTTTAGTTCCCGACGTTTCGAGTGCTTTGCAGCACCCATGGTCACGGGAGGGACTGAGGTGTTAGACGTCCAAAAGGCATAGTTTTTCCGGGGTACCCTCAAACTTCTTAATTATTTTTGTTGTTGTTGGTCCGATCTACGCAGAATGAGCTCACGGTGTCTTGAGGTCTTGCAGTGTTATGCTTGGTTTTGGATTTGATTATATTAATTACCGGATCCGCCCGCGAACCATGGATGGTTCGCGAGGCTATTGAAATTAAAAAACATCCTAATTTCAATAGAGAAGATGGCTGGGTGCTTCCGTTGTCTTGGGATCCGGTAATTAAAAAAAACAGATATTTTTAAGTAGTAAGGAATTATTAAGTGCTCCGTCTATTACGTATTCTATAAATTCCGCAAGAATACAAAATCCAACAGTCTGTATAGTCGAAGAGTAAAGATTCATATTTTTTATTGCCCGCGATATAAAAATCAACATCGAAAGTTGTAAGTCAAAGCCCCTGAATGTGTAAAAGTCCCAGTGCGGTGCTTACGTATGTGAAGGGGCAGTATTTTTTTATTTAAGTTATCTTTTATGTTATATTTTATCGAGGGAAATATAGATTTGCTTTTCTTGGAGCAGATATGAAACATTGGTAGCGATGTGATTGGTGTTGAGCATTTGAAATAACGAAATGAAATTTTCTTTTTGTTATTTACAATTATGTAACATAAACTAAATTAAATTTACTTTTGAAAGTTATCGTTAAGCATTCAATTAGTTTAGAACTTTTTGTCAATTATTTTGTAAATAGGCATATTAAATTACATTTCAGTTTTGCAATAAAGTTCTAGTACATATTTTTATATTGCAAATGACAAAATGAGGAGGAAATTTCGTATATTCTATCAGTCGCCAAGTCACTCCTCGACCGGAAGCTGGTACGTGACCGGAAATGAGATTCCCGGGCGTACTTGATACTTTCCGTAAACGAATGCAAAAAGTATGTATTATTGAATACCTACTTTTCTTCTTCTCTATAATATCTTTGTTTATATTCTGGTATCATCGTTACCTATATTTTGACACTCTGTTCAACCATGCTTTGGTAACTTTTAGCTGTGACATCTTTTTTTCCAAGTTTTTAACCCATTGATTGTTACTGTTTTTCGTAGTTTCGCATAAATTTTACATATAGGACCTTACGAATTCAATATGACATGCAAATTTCCAATTTTTAGGAGTTTTCTGCAATTTGTTTAAGCTCTTTGGTTTCCAAATTAATCACACAATTCAATAAGTTTTTAACTTTTATATGCATATTGAGGTGTGTGTAATGGGGATGCATTTAAAGTAGCTATACAAAACACCGTCAAGACTATATTCCCCAAGCGGGGATGGCAGAGGTGTACTTAATAAACCCACTTTTCGCCGACGAAGTCAGGTCCCATGTAATAGAAGGCAAGCCTATTGCCATATACTAAGCACAATTCCAGACTTCAGACTAATACTAGGAAGTTTCCATTAGAAAAACTTCATTTGTCCGACCTAGGATTTGAACCCAGGACCTCGTGATCACCAAGCGATGCGCTTTGCCACTAGACCAACGAGGCAGTCAAAAATAGCTATGCTGCTTTGAATAATGATTAAGTTTTGTTGAATGCAGCGAATTGAATGAGCAGCGGATTTTTTTATAATTAAAAAAAAGTAACATACTTTAAAAATAGTTGGAATCGATTTAGTTGCCGATTTAAAACAAACTTCTTTCAGATCTTGCATTAATTAAGTTACACATTGCATAGATAGAAATAAATCAAAAATGTGCCGTGTAGAAATGGAACTCGCAACTACTGGATCCAGTGAGCCTGTCGACCTACACTACTTGCTAAAGGAAGGAGTTACCTTGTCTTGGACATTGATAACAAGAAATGTCTAAATAAATCTGCCTATATCGATTTGACTTTCGACTGCTGACCAAGGACCTTCTCTGACAACTCATCCTGAGAAAGAATAGTACTTCCCTACGCGGATTTAGTGTGGAGGGACATAATATCTAGTCAAAACTGTCTGTTTAATACGATTTCTTTCTTATTAAGGTTCCAATTATAAATAGCGGTCGAATTAAGTGCGAAGTGGCATTTTGATTCAGTAAAAATTTCGTATGAACTTTTGTGGAGACTGGTCCATCCGGAATCCTTTTGACACTCTTAACAGATAACTAGAGCGTGAACTATTTAAATGTAACCTAAACATACAATGTCCACACAATATGATAAAAATTGAAAGGAAAAAAGAGAAAGAGAATTAAATAAAAAAAGACAAGCTCGCTGAGTTTCTTCACCGGATCTTCGCAGTGGAGGCAACGTTCCGATCCGGTAGTAGATTAGTAGTTACATTAAATTTAAAAACATGTAAATTGACTATTTGTAAGCGCCCCCGCAGGGCTTATACAAAATAAATTGTTTGAGTTTAATAATTTGTTCTGTAATATATAAGCCAAAAAGCGTTTACTTCAAAACCAAGGCCTTACGTGATTCTCTATCTAAAATAAGTAAAAAATAACACAGCATACATTTTGGTGGAATGAGCATCAACGTTTTGTAAGAAAATCTACTTCTATTTTTATTTCCCATAAATGTCGACATAATGATAGTATTGATGGGTACTATTGTAGTACTACTGTTTCAAGTATTTATTATAATATGTAGCTTATACTCGCATGTACTGTAATATTAGTATAAAGTTGAAGTAGATAGCAGTAATGTAGTCCGGCCCACGCCGCCATGAGCACCGCGTCAGTACACAAGGGAGCATATCCAAGTCTCCCCCCGATGGGAGGCTCTTCGGAGCACGTTACTGAAGGACACCCCCAAAGGTGGCGGAAGTCCTATGCAGAATTTTCCCCACGTAAAAAAGAAAGTAGCAGTACTATGAAACTCCATTTTTTACACAAGAAATTGTCAAAGTTGTAATAGACTTGAATCCATCCCATCAAATTTTCGCATCAAAATTTTTATGATGCCCAGATCGTTGAAAAGCTTAAACAAAGGTTGAGGTGGTCATTTAAAATAATGTTATGCACAAATGTAGGTATCGGAGAGACCTAAACTATCTTACCATGACCAAATAGACCGAGTTTTATCTGAAGGACAAGTCAAGAGTCTCCATAACCGGCGACCATGTATGAGAAGAACTATAAGAGTGGAGAAAGGTAGAGAGGTATGTAAAGCAAGAACCTGTTGGAACTCTGTACTCTCTGCAAGGGATCTGATATAATGATATAGTACCGCAAAAAATAAATAAAGATATCATGAACTAATATTAAACTCTTGCTTGCTTATTTCTTGCTTAACATTATTATTATAGATTAATAAAACAAATTTTAATACCACATTTAAGAGAGCAAAACTCTAACAAGTTCTTTAGAGCAAGAATATGAATTATAGTACGTTCCAAAATAAATAATGTGTTGTATAAAACAGAGGCATTCAGAGGCCCTAGAGGCATTGTCAGTGAAATATTACACAAATACTTTTTAGCCTTGTTCAACGAGAAAGTGTTTGTCACTGGGGAATTCATTTAATGCTATTTAGAGACTTTCCATTTCTATCGTAATGAATAAACGCTGATATGAAATAACTACTCACAATATTTCGAATAAAAGATATATATTTCATCTATTTTTAATGTAGATGCTACTTTGGCCTTTGATCGTGAATTTTATTTAAGTTTGAACTTTTTATAGAAAAAAGGTTTACTTGTTTTATGTGAAATAAAAACAACTTCAAAGAAATGTTACAAAAATGACAACAATAACAATTGCGTGTTTTTTCGTAGAAATAAAAACGATTCGCTTTATAGTAAGAATTCATATATAATAAAATTAGCGTTTCTAAAATTACCCAAAATACAAAATTTAGCGGACTGCGAAAAACAGACGATTTAGCGCAGTGGTTCAGAGCTTAAGCCACTCCACCCACTGTGTCTAATAGTAGCGGGTTCGATTCCCGCCCGGGACCGGGATCTTTGTGTGGACCACATTTTTTTGTTTTGGTCTGGGTATTTGTGTGTGAGAATTATGATGTTTGTAAGCGCACCCACGATACATAACTATATTCTTCTTATGGCTTATGGCTAAATATTTTAAAGACAGAAATGGAAAAAACCCTGTGTTTGTGTGAATGATCTACGCTGTGGCCGCGGGGCCTTTACAGCTTTACCGGACAAAAGGGCGAGCGAGCAACCACTACGCTCGAGCCAGAAGGGCAAGGGGCAAATAGCTCAAGGGCGCCTCAAGGAAGAACGGCCTGGGCTTGGGCAGTCGCTACGGGGAAGGGCGTATACTAGGTGTTTCGCCGTGGTGCTCTGCATCGGTCGGCGGGCAAGGGATTCTTCGTCTTCGCCGGGGAGGTTGGTGTCTGATCCTGTGTGCGGTATCTGTATCCAAAAGCAAGGATGTAAGGGCATCGCGAGGGTCGGTGAGAACATGCCGCAGACAGCGGTAGCGACTGATAGGAGGGGAGTTAAGTTCGTAGTCGGCGGCGGCTAAAATTAGCAGATTTCTATGAATGGACGCGTTTCTGAAATATCTGGTTGTCGCCTTTTTAATAAAGGTGCGAATAGGTTCGAGACCGAGATCGGAATAGAGATCGATATTCCGTATGAACCACGGGGCTCCAACGGCTTTGCGGAGGAAACGGGATTGAACCGTTTGGAGTCTATCGATGTGAGAGCGGGCGGCGTGCTCGAACGCCTCACAAGCGTACGTCATGATGGGCCGTATACAACTTTTGTAAAGTGTCACCTTATTCCTAAGGGACATTTTACTCCGCTTGCAGATCATCCGGTAAAGACGACCGAGCACAAAGGCTGCTCGGTTACGGACTCGCTTAATGTGCGGTCCAAAGGTCATGGTATTGTTTAGGGTGACCCCTAGATATTTGACCTGTTTGACCCAGGGAATAGGTAGGTCGAACATGGTCACTTGACCGAGATTACTTCTGGGGTGGCGCAGGGAGGGGCGCGGGGTGGCACCTCGGGAGAAGAACACCGCAGCGCTTTTGTTGTTTTTCACCAGTGACGTGAGGCAACCTCAGACTAAGACTGGTCTAGATGGAGCATTGCTAGAAAATGTCGCCAAAAATTCATCAGTTTCTCAATATGTGTGCGGGATGCCAGTGTTCGATTTTTTTTAATTTGTTAGAAGACTGTCAATGTGTGCGTCGGCTTGCTTATGCGTGCTATAATTTATCTACCCTATGAGTAGATAAATTTTATGCGGTTTATGCACGCGCGATTCTCCATCTAGACAAGTAATTTAGTTAAGGAGGCAACGCTCTTTAAAAAGAAAAGTGATAACATCCAAAAAGAATCAACGCTAACGAAGTAGGTGAAACCAATACATAATCAGATAATAAATTCAGTATAAAGTCGTTCATATTGAGCCGATTTTAATACGGACAGAATATTCATAACGTAATACCTATATTCGAAAACGATAAAATAAATAGCGATTATTCGAATTGAACGCCGACAGGGTTACTGCGCTCAAACGATACGAGTGTCGATATCGCCTGCGGTTTTAACGATAACTTGAGTGGATTGGTATTCGTTAAGGTGGAGGTACCACCTTATAATTTTAATTTTGGAATATTTTAAAAAGTGGCAGTTATGTTTCAAGGCATGCAATAGAATATTAACAGAATGCTTTGTTTCAAAAAAGGTGATCTGTTTGTCAGTTTTTTATTTATGTTTAAGAATAATGTACAACTACTGTTACTTACACTTAAAATTGACCCAATAAAATACTATTACACTGAACCACGGTAACAAAAGGTACACCTTTAATTATTACTTATTAAAATTAAAATAACAAATTGTTGGTTTTTTTTTCTTTTTTAAACGTAGCCCCACACTAGGATTTACTCCTGTATCGTGGGTGCGTTCACAAACATGCCAATTCACTTACACCAATACCCAGACCGGAACAAATAATTGTGGATCACACAAAGATTTGTCCCGTACGGGAATCGAAACCGCGACTTTTAGACACAGTGGGCGGAGCGGCTTAAGCTCTTAACCACTGCGCTAAATCGTCCGTGGTATGTACCTACCTTGTTACTAGTAACTAGTATTTTTTTTTGAAAGCGACTATGGGATCTTTATACAATTTCAGTACAAGTTCGAGTTTTCTATTGAAACCCATGTATTTACACAAACAACAGTAATTCCTTAGTTAATTCGTTAATTTTACATTAAAAATACTCCCGAGTCCTCCCAGCATGACGCACACAGTTTCCTTTTGTATGCGGCACCTGTACTGAACTTAGCACAGTAGTAACACTTAACCTCGCTCGGTAATTAGCCTGGATCGCTATGTGGTGTGCATGCATTGTAGATTGTTGCTTAAAACATTTCTACTGTAAAAAATCTTAAGTTGCCAGCAGGGTCAGTGCGGCAGGAAGATATGGTGAAAATAGTAGTACGTATTTCGTGTCACCATGTTTAGCCATAATGGTTTTACACAGAAGGCCAATTCTCATAATAAAAAGTGTTCAGAATGCAGTCTCGATCTAATCTCAATATCATAAATCTCACAAATGGTATTCACGTAAAATATCGACATCGACCGAATCGAGATCGGACCGAAAGTTGAACCAAATTTTTACATTTTGGTAATCCGATAAAATTTTGAATTGACATGAACAACAAATATACCAAACAAACGTCAAATTGCAGATTTAACATAGATATTTTAAGTCTATAATTAGGCTGCGGCAGCTCAGATTAACGTGTGATCCACAAAATATTTATAATAAAATACCTTGACATTATATCGAAATTAGACTGAGATGATACTAAAATCTGATCAAAATTTTAGTGGAACAGAATACCAAATGTGAATCAATTCCTAATTAAATCTCAGTTAAGTCAATATTACGGAATATTACTTAACTTATTTCTGTCAAAGATTCATCTCTTTGGGGCCGTAATAATGGCATTATTTAGACCCACAACTTACAGGGATTCCGACGATTTCCGGTTACATAGATTGTAAAATGACAACAGCTTGGTCCGTTCGGTACACTGAATGGAATAGTCGCAGGTTCCTACTGTACCGAACCAGCCCTCTTGTCACCTGTGGAGGTGACGAGTCCAGGTGTTAACTTTTAAATAAAAATCTTTTATGCTGGATCTCCATTGGCCCAGCGTCTCGACAACATACCGCACAAATACGTAACTATTACTCATTGAAGCGATTTTGCGCCGCTTGACCAAATCCGCTTTTGCCGCTGCAGCCCCCGCAACGGACTCCCTGAGATAGGACGGTGCCAGTGTATCGACACACGTGGCATCCAGTACAAGGCCCCGTCACATCACATATTTAACAAACTGCATTACTATCATATTCGACCCCACACAGCTTAGGTTGTTACTGAGGGCTTAGCACAAAAATCTTTTTAAAAAAAAAGGTAAACCGACTTTAATAAGCAAAACATAAATATTTGAAGTCGGTGCTGGTTGGTGCAGTCGGTTAATTGGCACCGACTTCAAATATTTATTTTTTGCTTTTTGAAGTCGGTTTACCTTTTTTTTTAAATATTTTTATTTTACAATTTTAAGTGACGAGTGAATTATTTAGTAATATTTATGAAACGATATTATATTATTTTGCTAAGTTGCAAAGTAAGGTACCTACAGGATTAATATAATGACTATAATAACGGAATCTATACATTCGTGCTGTTCGCCGTTAAGGAGTTCCCTCTTGTATCTTGAAAGTCCAAGGTCCAATACCACTAACAATAAAATACGACCACCTCAAAACTTTACTGAACCAAATGCAAAAAGAATCATCAAAATCGGTTCATAAGCAAAGGAGTTATAAAAAAGGATGAATTATGAACCTCCTTTTTGCAGTTGGCTAATATACTGCTTAGTTCTATAGTAGGATACCTATAGGATAGACGTAATACCCATAATATCTCAATTTACACATGCCTATTGTTTGTCGTTAAGGAGTTCCCTGGTGTATCTTCTAAGTCCAAGGTCCAATACCAATGAAATTAAAATGGGACCACCGCGGATCTATACTGAACCCAATGCAAAAAAAATCATCAAAATCGGTCCACAATTGACGGAATTATCGTTGAACATACATAAAAAAAAAGCATACATACAACCGAACATAGAACCTCCTCCTTTTTGAAGTCGATTAAAAAGATTGATGTTACCGTGGCGCTAGCAAGTTAATATGCCGTTCTTGTCACAATACCAATTCACTAAACATGAACGTGATAACACTCTTACTCGTTAGTTTGCACTAACGTAAACCTTTTGGTGCTGGTTTATATGTATACAAAGAAATATTTTTCTTTCTTTCATCGTCATCATTTATTTCAGATAAAATAACCTTTGTATTTTAGTAAATCAATATATACAAGGTGTAACATAATAAACGCAATACCTGAAAGTAATTTGTTCTAAATCGGTAACTGAATTCATTACAACTATTTTTAATGTATTTTATATTTATTCAAAATTTGGAAAAATGCTGTTACTCCATCGCTTCATTCAATGCGCTATAACATACAACATATTCTTTTATTGATTCAAAGCAACATGGAGATTGCAAATGTATTTCACAATATGCATACCTAAACGTACAAGTTTTATTGTTAATTGGGGTATAAAATTGTTAAAAAAAGAGGTAAAAGACTTTAAATTTGCAAATTTGGTTTTCACATTGAATTTGTGAAACAATTAGCTTATCAGGGTGTGTAAGGTCTTGCGTTAATTACGATACACCTTGTATATATTTTTTCCATTATATTAACCCCGTGACTATCCCAACTTAGTGCCTCTGGATAGGGCAGTGATAGCGAGCGGCAATCATTTCCAGAATATTATTGGAATTGTTACGTAACCGCAGAAAAGATGACGCAACTTACTTTCGCACTGAAGCGTGAAACCCATCGCGCATTCGCGAACATGTGCGATGCACTGCAATATTGCAGCAGTCCCAACAGTACTCTAAATGCTTACGCGATTATACTGGACCCGCAGGGCGCTATAAGCTCTTTGCGTATACAGGACCCACAGACTGCTCGAGTAATATGATTGACAATAAGCTTTAAATAGAGTTGTTTTTACCTGTACTGTATATCGATCAAATATTTATACGGATAATTTTTCACTGTACTAAATCACAGGTCTCACTACAGTGCTGATACATTTTCTCAGAAACTTGGAATAACCGAGGAAAGTATAAAAGACCGCCGATAAACCTTGTAAATGTCAATCGCAGGAAATGAATTGCCCGTGCCTTAATGCGAACCACTAAAAGCTCTCTAGGTCGCCCTGTTGTTAGGCAGTCAATCAGGTAGCTACCCAAAAAAAAAACAAGCTTAACACCACGATCAAATCACTAGGGAGATAGTAAGAGAAACAAACAGCCTACGTAGACAGATAATACTTTATTGTTCTACCGAATATAAAAATGATAAACAATACTATTAATTTTAAAAAAACTTGTAATAAGATTATTTTCGAAAATAAAAACCTCAATAGGTAGTACTGACTTTGTCGGACTTAGGATTCGAATGCAAGACCGTTCGATCAAGACCCGACACCCACGATGACACACGATACTTTGCTAAACCAGAGGGCAGCACGGAAATTTCGAAATGACCCCCTTAACATGGTTGACGGGAGTGATGGCTGTTCCAGTAGTCATACTCGTGAACGGGTGCTGCTTGTGGGGACTGATCCAATTGGAATCCTTAAGACATTTACTTTATAGAGATAGCATCATTATTCTCATAACTCGGCCGGAATGCATCACACTGGAGTTAGATCGTAAACTTCTAAATTGTAACCTAAACATTGTAACCACACAATTTTATTGAAAAAAGGAAAGGTAAAAAGAAAACATGAACGTAACAATATACTTGCTCGCTGGCGTCGTTTTAACATCAATCTTTTCGTACTAAGCCCTCAGCTGTAGTCTAAAATTTTGTCCGGGATATTAATTTTACGAAGACAACGTAACGCGCCGCATAAGATCATAGTGAATAATGGCCTAATACACCTCTGCCTTCCCTGCTTCAGGACATGAGCTGATGTTGGTTATTTTATGTTTTTAAACTATCACTCATCTCGTCATTTCCGTGAAAAAGTAACAATATTACGCAAAACGAAAAATAAACGCGGAAGACACACCATCCGTTACTTGGTACTTCTTTATACAAAGTGTAACACACCTACTTAACGGAAGATCTCAGACACAACAATTAGATTATTGCTTTACGAATTCAATACGAAAATCAAACTTTCAATTTTAAGGAGTTTTCTGCAATTTTTTTAAGCTCTTTGATACCCAAATAACCACGAAACCTGTACTTTTGTGTGCATATTGATGTGTATATATACGAGTCATTCATCTGAAGTAGTCGTATCTCTTTAAACAATTATTAAATTTTGTTAAATACAGCGGGCTGAACGAGTAACAGCATGTTTTAACAATTTATTTAAAAGAATGTAACATACTTCAAAAATAGTTGGAATCGATATAGTTGCCGATTTACAACAAACTACTCTCTGGTCTTGCATTATTTATGTTACACCTTGTATAAGAGGTTAATTTCTGCTTTGAGCTTGGAGAGTGCACGTGTGATTTTATTTCTTTCTATCTATCATCACTCCGATCCATTGCGGGGTAGGCAGAGAATACAGAGTTCCAAGGTTATTGTCTTACAGACCTATTTATTTTATACGTACCGTAAGTAAGTTACTGGAAACATTCTCGCGAGCAGTTCTCACTTTCATCGACAATCAACGGGTAACTGCCGGTAACCGAGTTTCGCTAACGAACTCGACTAACTAGATAGTAACGATGCGACGATAACTTCTTAATTAGACCAACCAACGATTGTAAACGAACTTTTTGCACGCTTTGTATGCAGTTTTGCTCGGCCGAATTTTCGGCGAAATGCAGTCGGTATTGTTTTTGTGCTCACTTATTCTGGCCGCATTAACCTGGTTTGATTAATGTTCGTTATTTATTAAAATTATTTCACCTTCATTTTGTTTCTGTAATGCGCGGGTTGGAATTTTATAGTAATTAGTGTAAAGTTTCATCTGGTACGTTCTGGTTCATTATTTTTGTTACTGTAAGATGTTTCTTAATATAGTAAGCAGAGCGGCTTAAGCTCTTAACCACTGCGCTAAATCGTCCGGCAGAATATAGATAGTGATATAGATTTAGGCTGCCTCGTTAGTCTTAATATACAAGGTGTAACATATATAACGCAAGACACCCCAATTAGATTATTGCTTCAAACTCCCAGTTTTAAGGAGTTTTCTACCGTTTCTTTAAGATCTTTGGCAAAGTAAAAGTTAATTCATTATTAAATTTTATATTTAATGTGGGTAACATTAAATATAAAATTTAATAATGAATTAACTTTTGTATGCGTATTGCGGTGTGTGTAATAGAAATACATTTAAAATAGCCGTAATGCTTTAAATAATTAATAAATTTGGTTTAATACTGTGAACAGAATGAGTAACAGCAACTTTAAAAATTAAAAAAAAACTAGCTTTAAAAATAGTTGGAACCGATTCAGTTGCCGATTTAGAACAAACTACTTTCAGTCTTGCGTCATGTTACACCTTGTATATAATATCACGCCAGATCCCCGTGGGGTACACAGATTACAAGACAGACAACAAAATTAGTCTAAATCTAGTCTAGAAAATATATATTTTGCGTGTAATACAGTTAACGGCCATTGGGGCAGAAAGGTTCTCGAGTAGCGACCACGTACTGGAAGACGTGGAGTAACCGATAACCTAATAAAAGTAGCGGGTAAGCTAAATGCGTGCACCACATAGCCAGTCGTCGTGAAGTCCTTTTAGGGAGGCTTTTGTCACACAATGGACGTCTTTCGGCTACTCAATCTTCTCGTAAATGTCATAAAAGAGACGAACTAAATGAAATACATCAAAAATCTATCAATCAACTTCGTAGAATAGCAATAGGGTTATTCACTATTGCATAGGATGTTTAAGATCATTACGGTGAAAGGTGGACATTCAAAATATAAGTGAAAGTGTCTGGCCATCCTTTCTAAGGTTGAGCTTTAAATCTATTTACGTACTATTAAGAATAAGTGCTGAATAACGATGAAATAAAACGACAACAAGACTGTCCTTGGAGCTCTAACCACGCGCAACGAAATAAATAAAATCCATATTTGCAGGACTTTTAATAAATCAGTGTCTAACAGCTGTGTAATGGCCCTTTCTCATATATCCAGGTGAAAAAGATTAGGGCGTACTTCATCACGCGAACCCAATCCGGATTGGGAGAGGCAGGTTGTGACCACCTGCTCTTCAAATTTATCAAGCGTATAAGGCCAAGCCATAAGCATATCAAGCAGTTATAGCCTAGTGAATAGACCGTTGGACTGCTAAGTTATTTTATTTATTTATTTATTTATCTTTTTTAAAAAAAAAAACGTAGCCCCACACTAGGATTAATTCCTGTGTCGTGGGTGCGTTTACAAACATGAAAATTCACATATACATATACCCAGACCGGAACCAATAATTGTGGATCACACAAAGATTTTTCCCGTGCGGGAATCGAACCCGCGACTATTAGACACAGTAGGCGGAGCGGGTTAAGCTCTTAACCACTACGCTAAATCGTCGGTAAAGTCAGAGGTCTCGGGTTCAAACCCAGGCACACACCTCTGTCTTTTCGAAAGCATGTGCGTATTATAAATTAACTATCACTTTCTTTAACGGTGAAGGGAGACATTGTGAGGAAACCTGCTTACCTAAGAGTTTCTCAAAAGTGTGTGAAGTTCGCCAACCCGCACTGGGCCAGCGTGGTGGACTATGGCCTAAACCCTCTCAGTTTGAGAGAAGGCCCGTGCCCAACGGTGGGACAGTTTCTTAACAAGGCTAATAGTATATATAAGCATACCAAGCATATAATCAAACATGGCTTAATGACTACCACATTAAGAGGTAACTGGGACCAATGCTAGACGTGCTTTCAGCACGCAGCGCAAACGGGCAACCATCTGAGGCCAACCAAGTCGAATGCTGCTTGTCGGCGCGGTCCCATCACTACAATAGAGCCTGACGACCGCGGGTGCAGGGCAGGGCCCTACATCGGCTGTTCGACGTGGGCGCCGGTCACACCACTGAGTTGGTCATGACGTAACGAGCTAGGCACCGGTCGCTTCTATTACTAGGGAATAAAGGTTTGGTTAAATAGCCGACGGAGCACGACGACGGCGTTCGGCTGACGCTCGGTCGGCGGTAGGCAGCGCGGCGCGCACGTCACACTGCAGGCGTGACGTCGCTGGCCTAGCGGCCGCTCAACACTAGCGTCCCGCTCAGACGCGTATTGGCGTCTTGCTCCCGCCGAGTTTCATTTGTAAGTGCGACAGACGCGACGGCGGCTGGTCATGACGTTTGCAGTCGCGCCGAGCGTAGCTGCGCTGTGTATCGACTCCCGTACATTTAGGTACATTACAACTCGTCAGGTCGCACCACCGTCGCGCCCCCGTCGTGCTGCGTCGGCTATGTAGCCAAACATTTAATGTTAACATACATAACCTATAGTATACAATCCATTCAACGTTTTATTAAGTCCCGTTAGGGCCTAGTCACTGCTTAACCTCGGTGTAATAAGTAAAATAATCGCATGTTTTTAAATTATTTTACCCCAGTCTCACTGTACTACAAGCACGCCTATATTATTTAAACCAAATACTATATGCCTAACTACCCCGTTGGTCTAAAGTAGCAAAAGGTCCTAATCCAATCCTAGATCCGAAAAAAATGTATTGCGGCTTTTATATCAACAAATCCTCAGAGTGCGATGGCTAAAATGGGCCCAATATAATATCTATTGCAATGGTAATATTTACATCGTCAGCGAAATATAGATATACAATATACACTTCGCCCACCCCCGTTTCTACTAGTTTCTGCCCGCGACTTCGTCTACATTGACTTTAGACAGGAACCTTCTATTTTTCCGGGATAAAAAGTATCTTATGTGTAAATGCAGGTAACAAACTATATGTGTGCCTAATTTCATCTAAACCCGTTCAGCCGTTTCTGCATGATTAAGTAACAAACATCCAAACACCTCAACGTACAAACTTTCACATTGATAATAATAGTAGGATATTATCACTCAGTTCAACATTCCGAGAAACAGTAACAATATTATGCAAAAGAAAAATAAACGTAAGAGATATTTCCCTCCGTTGCTTGCTACTTCTTTATATAAACAGGCCAATTACCGGGTTTTATCAAGGAAACGAGTCCCGCTCGCAGAGCCGTCTGCCTATCGCATTGATTTAATGAATAATTTTCCAATCGAAGAGACATGAATAGAAGAAACGGTTGAAATAAAAGTAGAGGTCTGCGTACTTCAAGAGGGGCGTGTGTTTCAACATTGCTACGATAAGGCTACAGTTTTGAAAGGGAGTAAATAGCTTCATAGGAATTAGTTCTTATTGCACAAAGGCAGGATTTGGCGGATCATTTTTCGCTTAAGCGATAAATAATAGACATCTAATAGACTAAAAGAAAACACCTGAACCTGAAAGAACCTGTTGGGTCTCTGCACTTTTTACCTACCCCGTAAGGGATCTGGTGTGATGATATAGATAGATAGATCTAATAGACTTTTATTATATTAAAATTTACATGTTTTTTGTACCAAATATGCTTAAAGTTTGGAAAAATAGTACTCAGATGGTACTTATTAATTTATAGATATATAAAAAAAATTCAAGGTCTTGTTCCGAATATTTATGATTGTATTGTTGAACTTTATTTAATAAAACGATGTATTAAATGCTTACCTGTATATATTATTTACCATCTCAAAGCTCCAGGTTATAAACAATATTTTTACAATCCTGGATTAAAATTTGTGTATTGAGCTAAGCGATGATTTATTACAACACTAAATCAAAATGTTTTTTTTTTAAATAAATCAAAATATTCAATAAAAGTTTGAGTATTAGTGTACGGTTAACTTCGCTGCAGCCGTCACCAAAGTCGCGACCTTAGTGAAGTTTGAAAATATTTTCCTCTGGAAAGGTACTTACTCGCGCTATTCTTTTTTTCTTGTTTTTTTTTTCTCTGCCACGAATTTAAAAGCACTCGTATATAAAACCACATATTTTTATGACTTACATAGTAAATAAAAAGAGCTTTTCGTCTTTGTTTGTCCTTGTATTCTTATTTTCTTTTATCTCAATCTTAAGATGTCTTTCGTTGAAGCTTATTTTTTTAATGATATTTTACGTTTCGCCAGATAGAAATTTATGTGACCGTGCGCTGGATCAAACTTTTTCTTTGATGAATCAAGGGCAAAATTTTTCAAATGGAACTTATTTTTCTTTATTGCTGCACAGACAGGGTTTTATACTACCGAATTAAGTGAAATGCTTGAAAATTAAAAAAATCTAAAGAAAAAGAACAACTAATTTGAGCAAACTATGACCGTGTTTGGACCTATTTCTCTATCCACCTCAGAAATGGGCAAAATGTAATAAGATTTATTACAATTTCATTTAGTAATATGCATCATGATTTGAAATTAAAAGTGCAATCGTAATCGTTGAAAATTAGGAAATGTATTTGTAATGGTTAATCATTAATACACCATCACGCCTATATTCCCCAACCGGGATGGTTAATCATTAATCTGATTACATCTTGCCCATCTCTGATCCACCTATAACAAAACGCCAGATCCCTCAAAGTAGGCAGTGAGTACACAGGTCAACAGGTTCTTTCCTTGCAGTGCTCTCTAGCTTCCTCCTCGCTCATGGTTCGTCTCATACAAGCTCACCGATTACAGAAACTCTTGACGTACCCTTTACGTAATTTACGGTCATGGTAAGATAGTCTAGGTCTTCCCCGCTATCTACATCCTTCCACTTTCGCATTGTATAGACATACAAGCGGCTTTAATATATCATCTTCCAACATTCTTTCTATATGCTCGAACCCCAAGAGCATACCCTATCTCATCCTTACACCGACTTCACACCGAATAATTGTTTTCATCTTTTTCCTCGTTTAATACGTTACCACTGTAAAACAATAGTTACACCGCTATGTTTCAACGCAAATCCTTTGCAAAACCAAGTTTAGCGATTATTTTTTTAAGATAAAACATGTTGTGTCACGCAACTTTTAATAATAACACAGCAACCTTCACAATTTGCTTACTCATTCATCTCGACGCTAAGCTTTTTCAGAGGAATTAATGATAAAAAAAACCATTGGTTCCCGCGGTCGCTCCTCACTATTCACTGGCAATTTTTTCCAGCGACAAAAGCATTAAGGCATCTCGCAGGAAATTAATGGCGCTCCCTATTAAGGTTAAGTGCCTATTTTAGGCTATGTGACTTGACAGAAAGTTGGGGACTTGGTAATTTCAAACATTTTTGTTGGTCAGCCAGACAGTTTTGTCTTACGAGATCAAATTGCTGCGACGAAGAGCGTGGTACTTAGTATCTACCTCTAATCTCTTTCGGTGTATAATAGCAAAAAAAAGAACTTAAGACACTTTGGATATGATAAACTGTCTATCGACCACCTCTATCGACATCAAATGTAGAATAGAAAACCCTTCATTTTACACCATCTTATTGCTAACAAAAAATGTGACTCTAATAAACTTAGACCGCTGTTTTTCCTCCAATTAAAATGCCTTTAAATCGAATAATTTATGAATTCTTATATTTCTTAAGATACTTAACAACTATTTTAACGTTTATCCAGTATTTCAACCCGTGTATTTGTTAAAAACACGTCCAATTTGTTGGAAAATGTGTCGTGATGTTACTCTGAACGCACAACCGCGTCAGTCGTCAACAGACCGTGCGCGCGCAAATTACCTTGCTACAGAACAAGCACTCACTGCACGGCTCTAACGAACCGACACTTTTAATTACCATACTTAAATCCGCCCTGAGACACTCGGGAAATAACCATACTGTTAGAGAAGGGCACACTAAACTAAATCAGGAAATATATCTTTAAAATCTGATGTCAACGAATTACTTGGATGTAAAAACTCTTTAGCAGACAGATCTTCAAATACAATATTAACGTATTTTAAATTCCCATACATGAAAACATCTTACCATTACTAACTATCTTACCATGGCCAAATAGACCGTGTCTCATCTGAAGGGCAAGTCAAGAGTCCCCCACCATAACCGGCGAGCGTGTATGAGAGGAACTATGAGAGTGGAGGAAGCGAAAAAGGTCTGTAAGGAAAGAACCTGTTGAAACTCTGTACTCTCTGCCTACCCCGCAAGGTAACTGGTGTGATGATATAGATAGAGAGATAGAAAACATATTCACTTATAAGAACATTGTGTGTGTTTATGTTTGCGACTTCGTACCGGAAGACATAGAGTGGGCAGGCCCCAACAAAGTGAACCAATGTCGCAGGTAAAAAGCGATTGTCGTAGTGATCTTTAGGTGAGGCCTTTGTCCTGCAGTGGATGGCTTTAAGCTGCTGATGATGATAATAATAATGATAATGTTTGTGAATGACTACGCTGTTGGCCGAGGGTCCTTTATAGCTTTACCAAGAAATAGGGCGGCCGTAAATATACACAAACACACTACACTCCAACAGCCTAAAAGGAATGCGAAGGCTTGAGTTTCTTCTATTGCTGCCTCTTACTGAATATCAGCACTATTACATGTTACACGCTAAAACTATTTGCATCTTCTAGACTGCTGTCCGGAACTCAGTAAATTGGGTCCCTATCCAAAATCAACCTCTAAGATATTTAAACCAGAAAGTGCATTAAAGTCCAAATGATCTTTAGTCTTTTGTTTATCTTCAGCCGAAGACGTCCACTGCAGGACAAAAGTGTCCCCAAAGACCATCACGACGACTGGTTAATTGCTGTACGCATCCATCTTCTACCCTTTTAGCCTTTTATTTTGCTAAAAATATCAACATAGATTCATCTATTCGTCCCGACGCATCCCTACACAGTGCAATGTCGCCCTTAGATATAACCTCAAGCTGCTCGTCTACTTTTTATTAAGATAATAAAACTCGGTGCAGCTTTCAACGTCTCAATCTTGGCCGGGGCCTAGAAGTTTCGCGTGAACATAATTTCAATTAGTTTTATTTTTGAATGTGGGTAGTTGAGACCGTTCCGCTAAGTTTTTTAAAACTTTCTTGAGTTATCACACTTTGAATGCAGAATAAAACAATTTATCCATTTAGTATACTATTTTGCACACTTATATGGTCTTAATAATTGTAGATCATGATGATGTAAATGAACACAGTATAAAAGAATCAACAGGCAATAAAATTAATTGGATTAGACCTAGTGGTCAATTGATTATAAAGTGACATTGAGCACACTTGCACGATAAAGTGACATTGAGCTGATATTATTTGTTTCAGATTCAGCACCAGTTGGAATTAGTAACAGAGCGGTGAATGTAGTTTGGGACGATTCGTAACTGGACAAAATCACTATCTGCTGAATTCAATTAAATTCAGCTGAGTATGATGAAGTAGTAATCCAGTTTAATAGCGCACAATTTTGAAATAGCCTATATTTATTTTATGTTAGCCTATTTAAATACATATATTACTAGATTTAGGTCGTCTTCATATTTCAACTAATTTCTTTCCTGGTCCAGTTTGAACTAAATGCCCGATCAAACCGCATGAGTGTCTAAATCATCACCTTGATCGTCATCTCCGCCTTAACCTACATCGACATAAAATATTTAATTTTTATTTGAATTTAAGAATTTGATCGTTAGGTGTTAATTTTTGCTTTTAGCTTGATCTTATTTCTATTAAATAAGTATTCGAATATGATAGTTACTTTCAAATTCTTCAATATAGTTATATATTAAAAGTTTTTAGTAAGAAGATTTCTCCATTTCCAATACCAATATTGAAACAATAAAACAAAGCCCAATGAAATTATCTAGCCAACAAACAAGTATGATACACTAAAGTATTCAGTAAGTTAGAAATTCCGACTAAAAAGTGTCACATCGTATTTTTACAACAACAAAATTTTCGCACCGAATTTTGGCGAAGTTTTAAACCGACTAAAGCAGCTAACGACGTATAACGACATCTTTATGCTGAAAGTTTTAGTACCACGCATTATGGGCTTTGCACAGTGAACGCGATGCGAGGCGGAGCTTGATCAAGTTTTAGAGAATACATATCGTTTACTCAAATTGCGGACTTACATTTTTTTTGGCTATTGTTCACGCTAGATCCCTTGCGGGGTAGGCAGAGAGTACAAAGTTCCAACAGTTTCTTTCCTTACATACCTCTCTGGCTTCCTCCACTCTCATAATTCGTCTCATACTCGCTCGCCGGTAACGGAGACTCTTGACTTGTCCTTCAGATAAGACTCGGTCTACTTGGTCATGGTAAGTGGAAGGATGTAGGTACCCAGGTGCCTGCCTCGGTACCTACATCCTTCCACTTTCGCATTGTATATCTGTTTTATCAGTATTTCGTTGTTAATCTCCAAATGGTCCTTGTTCCATGGAGATCTACATTTGCATTTACCTATGTACTTTTACACAAGGAGGTTAAGATCCTATGGACCACCTGTAGGATGTTTGATTGATTTAGATCATTTAGTTACATGAATGCATTTTTTTCATTATACAGTATATTAATGTACAAGTATGTTATACTTGCTACTTAGTATACACAGAAAAATACGGACGGTCAGAAAAGACGGACAATTTAGTCAGTGGTTAAGAGTTTAAGCCGCTCCGCCCACTGTGTGTAATAGTCGCGGGTTCGATTACCGGACGGGACAAATCTTTGTGTGATCCACAATTATTTGTTCCGGTTTGGGTATTTGTGTATGTGAAGTTTCATATTTGTAAACGCTTCCACGACACAGGAATAAATCCTAGTGTGGGGCTACGTTTAAAAAAAAGTAAAATTGCCCAAATTTTATTTTAGAAACAGGTGCTGTCAAAATTATTATTGAGAAAGACTAAATACAGTTTAAAAGTTCTGTTCTATAATTTTGACTGCCTCGTTGATCTAGTGGCAAAGCGCTTCGCTAAGTGATCACGAGATCCTGGGTTTAAATCCTAGGTCGGACAAATGTAGTTTTCTAACGAAAAATTCCCAGTATGAGTCCGGAGTCTTGAATTCTACCCGGAATATGGCAATAGGCTCGCCCCCTATTACATGGGACTTAACATCGGCGGCGAAAAGTGGGTGTACTCTGTACACCTCTGCTACCCCCGCTTGGGGAATAAAGGCATACGCCTAAAATCTAAAACACCGTTACCGGTGTTCTATATTTTACTGCATTTATTGTACGAAAACTTTACAATGAAATATTTCAGTATTGACTTTAACTATCACCTTAAGGTTAAATATTTGTTAGCTTGTTAAGCATAGTTTAACATGAAAATTGCTACAAGACTATTATTTTGGTCGAAGTACGTACATAAATATGTACCTACAATAGCATCACAATTTTACCAATAGGTTGTTATACCAGAGCCAGGTTCATCTTATTTAGGAATCGACTCTATATACTAATATAGAGCGCGATCTTTTCTAATCATCAATAAATATTATTGGGTCCGAAATGCACTGTAACGCAGAATGTGGTCTCAATAATTTTCGCATGTACCATATTGCTATTTTTTTATTAATTTTGTTTGGTTCCCTGCTCATTCACTGCCACTGCCGCCACTTCCTGCCAAGATCAAAGAGCTGTACCTTCGCATTTCAAGCATCGCTTTATGTCTCTCTTATGTTTGCAAAAACTCCCAACATCAGATTTTCTTTTCCCCGAAATAATAATGTTTATATAAAAATATCCCCAAGGCAATATTTATACTAGCTTTCCTATGTTATTTCTTTAGAGTTTTATCCTAAAGGTTCTTTCCAGTATTAGTTTTTCACCATTAAAAATTCTATATCGGCTACACTGAGTGGGTATGGCCGCCCATGAAGGAAGCGCCACGCAGTGACCGTGTGGGAAGGGAAGTACAGCCTAAGTGGCGCGTTTATATGGCTTACCTTCTCTCACTTTACACCGCAGTAGGCAGTGTGTAAATTGGGTATAAAGTCAAATCCAGCCCAGTATTAAGGTAGCAGGCCCACTTTACTTTTTGACCAGTGTTTATATATATTTGCATCATGAAGAATAGTGTTTCTCTTATTCAGTGTAAATCACGGAATATGAAATTCCGTACTTCGTGGTGTAAATCCTTTCCCATTTAAACCCCACCATATCCTTCTCATAAATTTTAAATTTCATGACCCACTGCCAACTCAGGGTTGCTAACATTTAATTTTCCTTTGCCCTATACATCATCTCAAAATTCCTATTTTGAAATTTAACGTGATACTTTTTTTTATAAATTCCAAATTTAATCACATTTTTCACTACACCTTACAACACGTTTGTGATATTAAGTCTTTTTTTTTCAAAAAAGGAACAGTGTTCTAAGCTGGCAGCATCACTCCAACACCTTGAGCTATTCGTATGTGCTTGAAAAGTAATATATTCATTCGAAGCAGCGTCCATAAAATGTTTGTCTCTGTCGGGAAGGGTACCGCGTGACAGATGACTAATGTTGTTTGTCGGAACTAGAATGGTCCAGGGTTCGCTCAGGGTTCCAGTTTATTGTTTACTTTCAATGGATTACTGTGATTAATATTGATTGCTTATGTTTGTTGTACTTGTAGTGTAAACAGATGTTGGACTAAGGATTATAAAGCAAGAAGGCCAATGTAGTTTACTAATATCACAGAGTTTTTTCAAATGGAGACTAACAGTCACCTAGTATTAAAAGAGCTTTTGTAACATTGCGGTCAAGATAGTCTAAGTAAGACTTCTTGTTTTCACAATTTTACTGAGATTTCAACTATTTCTACATGAACATGGATATTTCTAGAAATTTTCTAATCAATTCATATCATCACGCTAAATCCTTTGCGGGGTAGGCAAAAACTATAGATTTCTAACAATTTCTTCTTTACCTCTCTGGCTTCGCCCACTCTCACTATCGTACCATGTCGAAACTGTATCTTATGTTTAAGGCGAGTTGTTATGTTATGTTAAAGAAAGAACCGACGAGCGACACTAAGTATAAGAGTGGAATTAAGTAATTCTGTCAAAATTAAAGTTTAAAAGCTATGAAAATGCAACGCCCCCTATCGGCGGCTACCAGAAAAACATAACAAACTATAATAATAACCTACTAGATGGCGCTAAAACTCCACCATTGAGCTGCGCTGAGCAGCTACCGTAATTACACGTAATGTACCAGTAGCAACGAATAAATATTATTATTGTGTGTAAAGAGGTGTGCACACTGCTCCCCCGGGGCATTCATCAATCATAATTTATTACCTCATTGTTATCGCAGCCCTGAATAATCGCTCATATCCGAAACACCTTCGTAAGGACGCGGACACACTTGGGACTTGTTTTGTATTATGATTAATAAATTGATAGCTGATACGTTTTGTTAAACGCGTGTAGTACTTTCATTATCAGGTTTTTTGTTAAAAATATAAAAAAAATCTGCCTCGTTAGTCTAATGGCGAAAAATGCGTGTGCAATCACGAGGTCTTGGGTTTAATTTTAGGTCAGACAAATATGGTATTGGAAAAATTCCTAGTATCAGTCCGGAAATCCGAATTGTGCCCGTTGTAGGGCAATAGACTTCCCCCTATTACATGCGTGTACTTCTTCTTCACCTCAGTGGACGTGACGGTGATTATCGAATGTTGAAACTCCGCAATCCGTGCCTACTCCGCAATCGATCTGGCGTGATTATATAGATAGATAGATTACTGGATGTAGATGAATGTGCTAAAAAGTAATCATATTTATATATTACTGGTAAATTCAAAGGAATTTGAAGTAACATTTTCCTGTACTGGTCACCTCTAAAGACTCTACAACTTATGCCAATTATACCCACGTCGTGGGTGAGTTTACAAACAATATATTCACATAGAACAGCCAGACCGAAACAATATTTCCAATCAAAAATAAAAACAAGATAGACTTTCCTTTGCAATATATTGCTGCGAGTCATAATAGATGACTAGTGCCACGTAGAGATATCATCTAAATAGTCTCAGTGTGGACGCGGGCGCCGCACCAACCTCCTTTCGTCCCTCAGCGTAATGCAAGCTGAGGAAATTGGTTTTTTCTTTATTCTCGGGCGGACAACTTGATATTCCGTGAATTATGGAAATTACCTCGCTAAATTGTTGATTTATTTCCAACGATCTATGCTATTGGTTGCCAACGGGATGTTTTAAGGAAATCGCTTGTTATTATGTGAGTGTCACTTTATAAAATTGTCGCTAAGGTCAGTGGCCAGAACAAATTCGTAGAGAGTTTATTTCGATATTGTATGAAAAAAAAATGTATATTCCAAAACCATTTTTGGGTCAAATGTAAAATAATATATGTAAATGCAACCACAATTCAAGGTATATTATACTTGTGTTTTTTGAGTAAACTTCTATCTATCTATATCATCACTCCAGATCCCTTGTATGTAGAGATAGGATGAGAAAATTCGATTCCGTATATCTTTACACTATCTACTGTCCCAAGTCTTATGGACCAGGCTTACTACTAAAAACCACTAAGCTTTAACCATTGAGATTAATTTGCGACTTGTATTAATTTCAAAAGGCAGTTTGATAACTCCATTTTTAACCTATAAGCTCCAACCGAAAGCTAAATATATCAATCATAAGTAAATTCTCTTGACCTGGATTAAGCCACGTCGATCAGAAAGAAACAAAAGAAATTTTATTTGTCACAGCATGAGAGACACGATATTTAGCTGATATGACACATACATATCAATAATTGAACTATAAAATTACAAAACGTACGAAGGATTAACATTGTCTCAAAAAAAATACACATGAGAAAAAAAAATACAAAAAAGGAACACTGCAAAGTAATACACATGAGTATGTGTCTCACGGTTGAGACAAATAGGTATCCAGATCAGCTTAATGCCAGGCTCAAGTGCGAGACGCTGATTTTCATCTGGACCCTGCTGTCTTCACAGATGTCAATCCAGTATCAATTGATAATAAAAATTTATATCTATCTATATCATTACGCCAGATGCCTTGCCGGGTAGGCAGAGAGTACAGAGTTCCAACAGGTTCTTTCCATACATACCTCTCTGGCTTCCTCCACTCTCATAGTTCGTCTCATACATGCTCGCCGGTTACGGCGACTCTTGACTTGTCCTTCAGATAAATCTCGATCTATTTGGTCATGGTAGCATAGTCTAGGTCTTCCCCGGTACCTACATCTTTCCACTTTCGCATATATTCAAACTATATATGTATATATATAGCTCGTAAATTTAAATAATATATAGGTACCTTTTAGTGCGCATTTGTCACATGTTGTGAAGTGAAATGTGTGTAGGAAATATTACGTATATTATATATACAACGCAGAAATTGACAAAGTATCATCATACCATTCCTGAAAAATATTATTAATATTTTTCAGGAATAGTAAATAACTAGCCACCACAAATCGTAGTCATATAAGTGTAAGCGTGTAGTTTAATATAATAAAAAATGATAACTAGTTTTTCTATATAATCCTATGTATAAAGTTTATAATTATCTAAGTGCGGGGTTTGCTTTGACTCTGTTAGCAGGTAACGTTGCGGTGAGAGTGACAGACTGCCGCATTCCATCACTAGTGCCCTCATACCCACACTCAAACAGTAATCAAAATACCTTAGCATCGATATCCAAGACAATACTCGATTACATTTCCAAGGCGTATATTGAGAGCTCCAACAGATATTCGCATAGAGACACCCAATATCGAATTACCTTTTTATTTATCAGTACAAGATTAGTTAAAACAGGATTATTACTAGTTTGGGGTCGTGGGACGCTGGGGCGGGGGCCCTAAGCGTCCTTCACGCGCGACCCCGAAGAAGATGGTGGCGTGGGGTGGCCCACGTCGCCGTGAGCACCGCGATGGTGCAGGGGGGGGGGAAGCAAGCTACAAATTTCCTCTCCTGAGGTAGGCTCTTCGGAGCGCGGCACAAGGAGGGCACCGGCGCGTTCCACTCGGAGATCCCGGAGCCCCTCTGACACGTGCCAGTGCCGGCCACCGTGGAGTTTTAGTCAGTAAGAGTCCGACATGCCCCGCCAGCTTTCCCCCGAGGTTCGCGGAAGACCATGAGGATTTCCTAACGAAAAAAAAGGATTATTACGAGTTGTTACACACGATAAAATAAACAAGCCGATGGCTTGTCACCGCGCTATCAAATTACGCTTAGTTACGACGTCTTCGTAACTAAGTTGCGATGCCTTTGTTAGTTTTATGTGGTCGGGGATTCTCGTGATATTAGGTGTAGGTGTTCTTGTATCCTTTTCAGTTTTTCAAGAAGGCAACGATATTAGGCCGTAGAGAGGGAATTTCATTAGCAGAATACGTAGTACACTCTTTTCCGATTGCGACTATCACAGAAAGTGGTGACTGGTTCAAACCACTTTTAAGGTTTAGCTGCATAGCCGACGCAGCGCGACGGGAGCGCGACGGTAGCGCAACTTGGGGAGTTGTAATGTAATAAAATATACGGGAGACACAACACAGCGTAGCCCCGCTCGGCGCGATGCCAAACGTCACAACCGAAGGCAGCTGAGCGCTTCCGTCACGCTCCCGACACGCTCCGTCGGCTATTTGACCAAACGTTAAGTGCTCTCTGAAGTACGAAGATGCTTGAAAATAGTAATGATACAAAAAGTCTAAAACTAACCGAGCTGAAGTTTTTAACTTTTGAACTACTACGGAATTCTACTTAATAAATGCTTCTATGCCGTTCTTCACACGATCCAGGTGTACATCACATATCGCAACTACGTTCAAATAATGTCACAACTCAAAATTCACTTTCATGATTTTAGGTTGCTCTTGTCAATATATTTACTCAATCTTTTCATGATTCGAGTTAGAACCCAAATACTGAAAAATCCATAGAAGTTCACTGTTTTTTTTAAGGTGTGTTTTTGTTTTATGACACTATTTGATCAGAAGTGCGTAATTTATACATACTTCTGGTAATGAGCTAAGAGAAAAGTGCAGGAAACAGAGTGAATGGTGTGATGGGAAAGCTACTTCGAAGCCGGCACTCAAGCCAAAAGGCGCAGCTGGCCATACATAACGGAGTGCTTGTCCCAACGCTGTTATATGGCAGTGAGAGCTGGGTATGTAAGAAGAATGAAAGTAGGATAAATGCGGTGGAAATGCGAGCTTTGTGAAAGATGTGCGGAGTGAAGCTGACCGACCGTACTCCCAACAGCGTAGTAAGAAAGCGAGTAGGTATGAAAGATAATATCGGTGTAAAGATGAGAAAGGGTATGCTCCGTTGGTTCGGGCATATAGAAAGAATGTCAAAAGAAAGAATGATAAAACAGATATACAATGCGAAAGTGGAAGGATGTAGGTATCGGGGAAGATCTAGACTATCTTACCATGAACAAATAGACCGAGTCTTATCTGAAGGAGAATTCAAGCGTCTCCGTAACCGGCGATGTATGAGATGAACTATGAGAGTGGAAAAAGCCAGAGAGGTATGTAAGGGAAGAACCTGTTGGAACTCTGTACTCTCTGCCTACCCTGCAATGTAATGTAACAGTACAATTACATGAACGTAATGCAACATTGTATATACCACTTACCTTTTATCCATATATTTTTATTTATACCCACTTGTAACATAAGGTCATATTTCCACATCAGCACAAGTGTTTACCTCGTAATATTCTAAATCATGAATCCTGAACAATAAATTATTCCGACCGACTTCCGGTACACCGGCGCATTCACATAATCGCTGTAACTACGCGTAATAACCACCAACACGAACAGATCCGGTAACAAAGATTGTCCCTACAAATAAAGCATGGACAGCAACAAAAACAATCTTTGACTAGATATTGTAAATGTATTTGTTCTACTAAGAGATTTAGACTTTAGATATTCTATTGTGTTGCAGTTAACTCATAAAATTAACAAATATCAAAAAGACTTAAATTATATCCGTTTTACATGTAAAGTTCCGCGTAGTGGAGTTTGACCTTGTGAGTGGGAGCCTTAGCCCAGCAATACTTACCTATTATATACCAAATTAAAACAAATACCTCAAAAGGTTGCCTTAAAGATATCACTATCGGTGATTAAGCCGCTTATTGTTTTAAATTCAATCAAATCAGTTTATTTGCGAAAGTGGGTTACGGTGGATGTTAAAATTACATTGGTCGTACGCTATATTCTGCCTTTAGGCATGCAAATATCATTAGGAATAATCCAAGAAGTTAAAGTACCTAACAATTAAAAAATTAGAATATAATTGAATTAGATTATAATTGTATTGGGCATTCATAAATAAACACTATTTCCTTTTTTATATCCTTTTCTGAAATTCTGATGGAACAAAAAGTGTTATTTACCTCTTTCTACTTCCTAAAATTTACATAATAAATGAACCCAATTCCAACAATCATACATTACAAATTAAGGTAATGACAGAAATGGGAATATATTAAAGTTAAAAATTAGCTTTCTATGACTTTTGTTGCTGATATACCTCTACACAACAATCTACCTGGATGGAATAGATTCGCGTAATTACGGTATTTTGAAGCAACTTCGCGGAAATTAAGTTGGTGTGGTTAAAATTGGAAGTGTATATTCACATTCAGAATTAAATCATATTGTATTACGAATTTCTGCCTCGTTGGTTTAGTGAAGCACGGGATATCATAGGTATGGTACTAGCAATCATAAGTTATGAATCCTAGGTCGAGAAAAGTGCTATTTGGGCATTACTTTCGAAAAATTCTTTGCAGCAGTCTGGTATTTCGCCTAGCGTTGAAAAATTTAAACATTCCCGTTTCTTTCAAAATCTATCGTTTTATCATGTTTTATTCGAAAAAACAAATAACAGCTAATGCGGCATAAAATATGTAATTTTTTTCTAGTAAAACTGAAAAAGAACGGAAGTTTCAGAAAAATACGATGGTTTCTTTCGTTTACTTTCAGAGTGGCTAAAATTTGCTTCAGTGATACTGACGCGAGGTGTTGAGAATTGTGGATGTACTTTGTACTCATATTTATTCGATGATAGGGGTACTTTGTACGCCCACATTTCACCAACGATATTTGTTCGGCAAAAATATATTTTCTCGCGCGGCGATGGTAGAAGCCCACCCTATGTAAACCCACGATAGGTGTACTTTTACGCCTACATTTCGCCGACGACTGTAGGTCCTAAAATATGTTTCCCTGAGCGGCAGTTGCAGGGGTGTACTTTGTACACCCACATTTAAACGACGACAAACGACATAGTAAATGTTTAAAACATCGTTTTAAATATTTACTAGCCGTAGGTAGCCGTTATTATTTAATAAAACCCGTTCTTTTCATAGAAAAACTGTTTTTTTTAAGAAGTCACATGGTTTCAATTTTATCACAAAAATACGAAAAAAACTGAAATATGCGAATTTTTCGTTGTTTTCGCGAAAGAAACAATTAGTTTCTTTCAGAATATACAACGCTAATTTCGCCCGATACAATTGCAATAGGATCGCCCCATAATAGGACGCTTCTGCAACCCCTGCAAAAACTTCTCTTATAACCGTATGTATCTGTCTTTACCATCACGGGTAGGCGGAAAGTACAAAGTTCCAACAGCTTCCTTCCTTACTGACCTCTCTCGCTTTAATGCGTCTCATACACGCTTGCCGGTTACGGAGACCCTAACTTGCCCTTCCAATAAGACACGGTATATTTGGTCATGAGACGATAGTTTGGGTCTTCCCCGCTACCTAAATCCTTCCACTTTCACATTGTATATCTATTTTATAATTTTTTCTTACAACATTCTTTCTATATGGCCAAACCACCATCACCCTTTCTCAGCTTTACACCGATACTGTATTTCATACCTATACGCTTTCTTACTGCGCTGTTGGAAATACCGGAGCTTGAATAGAAAAAAAATGAAACTTGACAAATACCTTTCTTCCTTTTATTTCATAACTGGACAAAACCCTGTTGCTTAGATTTATTTTATTTATTTTTTATTGGATCACCAACGTAAGATACAGTAATACAATATAGTGAAAACTTAACATTTAGATTATAGCTAACGGTTCTTACAGTTATAGGTAATCACAGCAATTTATTTGTCTATTTATCAAAATAATAACTCACAAGCAATAATTGCAGCATGTCTCATACACGACAGTTAGTCTCATAGACGAGAATCTTACCCATTTGATAAGGCAGTATAAGATTTTTTTTAATTAAATTATTTTAATTTAAGAGGACGTTTTCAAAAATAGCTTTTAAACCAAAAGCACAAGAAGATATTATCTTGCTCATTTAAGGAGTTCCTATGGTTTCCTTTCAGCTTCATCATCAGACCCTGGATACCATCCGGGTCTAAAGTACTCGTCAAAACAAATCCAACGAGCCGAAACCAGGCGGGGTTATATTGAGTAGTTGGGTGGTTCCGTTGGAAAAATTCTGACTACATCATCAGACCCTGATCGCCTATACATCCATCTGGTTGTATAGTACTTCTTAATATCAATCAAACAATAGGGGGTTACGTTCTATAGTTCAAATGTTCCTATGCCCACTTTCCGACTCCATAATCAGGGCTGCTCCATGGGACCATATTTTTGCATTGTCACCAAACTTTACGTATGCCAAATTCCAGTTCAATCGGATAATTGCAAGTGCTTGAAAAATGGATCACAACATTTTAACCGGAAAGACAGAAATACGAACATTGCAAGTTAAATAAAAGCTTCTATATTAAAAAAAACAACTCTCAACACCTATCGAAATTACAATGGTCTACGCTTAGAAATGTTAATTGGATAGATTTCATTACGAATGTTCCAAAAGTACACATTAGGTACACACTTACCTACTATATCTATCTATCTATATCATCACGCCAGCTCCCTCGCGGGGTAGGCAGAGAGTACAGATGTCCAACAGGTTCTTTCCTTACATACCTCTCTGGCTTCCTCCACTCTCATAGTTCGTCTCATACACACTCGCTGGTTACGGAGACTCTTGACTTGCCCTTCAGCTAAGACACGGTCTATTTGGTCACGGTCTATACTATAAACACCTAATAAGTACTTACTATTATTATACAGAATATAATGTAAGGAACAGAATTATTACTGTCAAGTAGGGACCTAGTTGCGAACTGGGAAACCCTCTCAACTCAAGTTTCCCGTAAACTTCAGGTGCTTTTCGTACGAAGCTTAACAAAGTCGTAACTTGCTTTGCAATAGAATGCAAACGAACTATTTATACATGTTTGGCCTATGTCCTGCAGTGGACGTGTTGTGATAAATTTCAATTCCTGGCTCAAAGGCTTGGTCCAGTGATTATAGTGTAGATAGATAGAGTACTCTTTATTGT
Organism: Phalera bucephala; assembly: GCA_905147815.2. Classification (NCBI taxonomy): domain Eukaryota; kingdom Metazoa; phylum Arthropoda; class Insecta; order Lepidoptera; family Notodontidae; genus Phalera; species Phalera bucephala. The sequence goes on from LR990621.1 coordinate 20,469,496, forward strand.
ACACCAATGAAATTACAATTAATAAACAACTAATTACAGACTAACATGTACAATTGGCGGTCTTATAGCTAAAAGCTATTTCTTCCAGACAACCAATACAATGGAAGAATCAACATAAACAGTAATACAGGGCAGTTGGTGGCGTACATTAAAAACTTAGATAATACATTACAATCGAATTACTTACATATTACTTATATATTCTATACACATACACATTTCACATACAACTAACATATAGTAACAGTGCTCGGAAAGTTCATAAGTGTAGAAAGTGATTGTGAACCAGTTTTTTAAAGGACGCTAACGATTGCGCGCGTCGGACTGTCACAGGCAATGCATTCCACAAACGAACGGCTTGATTAGTAAAGGATTTATCGAAAAAGTTTGTAGAATGCATTGGTGTTTCCAGCTTCAGGTTCTCCGATGACCTCAGCAACCTTGAATGTGTTTCATGAAGGAATTTAAATCTTCCTTTGAGGTAAGAGGGAGTTAACGGATTAAACAGAATACTGTAAAGAAGAGATAATATATGAGCATGCCCGCGAAGGCGGATTGGTAACCACTTGAGTTTTACACGAAATTCAGAAACGTGATCATATTTGCGTAACCCAAATATGAATCTAATACAAAAATTTAAGTGTAAGCCACACTGCTCTCGAACCCTGCACGGGATAAATCTTTGCGTGAACCACTAACATTTGATTCGGTCTAGGTGTTCGCAATGAAAAATTCACGCTTACAAATGCACTCCACGACGACATTTTATTTTAAAAATAGTTTCAGAACATACTTTTATAGAGCCTTATAAGGGTACAATTTAAAACGACCAATCTATATTAAATATGTATACGAAATTGTGTTTATGATGTTATCTGTCGAGGAATTCCTTCGTCTAGAGCCAATCCTGGGTGTGGGATCAGGTCATGCTTACCATAAAAATGCATTGGTATGGAACCAACATGTCAAATTTCAACTCCGTAGGATAATGTTTCTAATTCATCTTACAAGATTTGACCTCAACCAATAAACATTGCAAGCTAATAAAAGCTTGTAAAAATTACAATCTATCGTGACCGTAACAACAAGGTGGTCAGAGGCGGAACACATTAATTTTCCAAAATCCATATATCAGCAATAGGTATGATAAAAGATTTGGTTTTCTTTCTGTTTTTTTAAACTTAGGCTCATAAGAAATTATTCCTGTATTATCGTTGTTTACAAACATAAAATAAAGAAACACGAACACACACTAAACTACTTGATCTAGACCTGGGATTTAAACCCAGAACCCCGTGATCGCTACTCACTATGCAAAATTAGATAAGGTAGATACAAAATTGTGATTTGTATTTTTTCAACTCTATATTTTTGAAGTTCTAACAATAAGGCAAGTCTACATCAAATTTATCCTGATTCGTCAACATTCACAGCCAAGTCGCTCTGATAATATATATAAAAGAAGAACTTATGAAAAGTATAAAGTTCCTACTTGTAAAACTACGTTTGCTCAGAATTTTGAATATTTTTGTCACCCTTATATAACCATATATAACCGGATCAGTAAAATAATGATATTACAAGAGAAAAGTAAGTATATATGTGGAAGGATACTGACGACGAAATTATAGATTATGACGAAACTGAATCTTTACTACACTAAAATAAATATTACATTATTTTATCTGCTTATGTTTTTATATATTGTATACCAAAATTATATAATATCAAACCTCAAAAATTATATATTACAATTTATCGTACAGTCCTAGAAAATCATATACCTACATATGCAAAACTACACATATATATACATACATACATATATATATATATATATATATATATATATATATATATATATATATATATATATATATATATATATATATATATATATATATATATATATATATATATATCAATATTAAAAAAAATATATTTATCTCACAAAACGTTATTACATAAATATTGTATAATGCCTAAGGAGTAAAAATAAAAACAAAAAAAAAATATACATATATATTTGTAAACATTAAAATACTATACACATGTACGCAGGTTTCTGCCATATTGTCGTCTATCGTTTTTGTTTTTTGTACCGTTTTTCTAACATTAACTTGGAAATACAATTATTTGCTTTTGTAGCACATAATACGTTAAGTTGTTTACACCCACCTATTTGCATTTTGAGCGAAACAAACGACAATGTGGGTAAGATGTGAAAAATACACTCAAAATTGTACCTTAATTTGATCGCAGTAAAGAGCGAAAATCATTACCTTGCCGTAACACAGCACTAACTAGCACGGAAGGTAAAGAATTTGTGAATTGTGTACCTACCTCCATTTGCATGAATTTATTTAATATCGTGATATGTTTGCGTGTTGTTTTTATGGCAAATAAATTTATTCTTATCTATATTTTTTTCATCCCTCGAAAATTACACACACAACTTACCTATTTCATGTTTCAACAATTAGATACTCATACTGACATTAACCAGAATAGTTACAAAAGTAACCCTTAACCTAATAAGAAGAGAAGAAAATACAAAAAAAAAATAAAGCAAAGTGAACCTGACGACTGAGCACAAAAAAGTGACGTAAGCGTGATGCTAGCGAGTTGATATACCATCCTTGTCACACTACAAATGTACTGAATAAGCATGAACGTGACAGAACGCTTACATTCGCTAACGTTAATTTTTTCGTACTAAGCCCTCTGGCTGCAAGCCAAGGTCTACCGTAGCGTTAAAGCCGCGCACGTACTCTACAAAAATAAAGTTAATTAATTTCATCCGTCCTTATTTAGTGTTACAACTTTGCTTCTATGATTTTTATTTTCTACGTTCCCGCTACATGCTTATCTAAATATGAAACAAAATTTCGTCCGTGTTTTTTTACGGAACGTAAGCTACATATAAACGGTTAAATGTATGTATGTTCTCCTACAATATACAACTCAAAAAGATACCATTCCGGTCAAAATAAAATAGTAAAATTAGTTATGGCTAAGCAACAAAAACAAACTAAAAAAAGTTACATAATATTTGCGTAATGTACGAGGCGCTCGCAGCGCTGTGCTACCGCGTTCTTACTGATCATGAAGGTTAAGCAGCGTTCGACTCGGTCAGACTGAGATTGGTGACCGTTTGTAGCATTTTCATATTCGAGCGTCTCTGTACTTCTGAAGGCACGCTAAGCCGGTTTCGACGTGATGTGGTAATCGTTAAGTCAAGTTGGAAGCCTTATATGCGGCTTGATAAGTTCCAACAGCAGGTGACCACAAAGCTGCCTCCGCCAATCCGCACTGGGTCCGCGTGGTGGAGTATGACCCAATCTCTCTCACCTCGATTTGTGAGAGAAGGCCTTTGTACAACAGTAGGACATATAGGCTGATATTGCTATAAACAATGTTTCGCCTATAAGGGTTCCAACTTGGCTTAACGACTACCACATTATTAGAGAAGTGGTTAAGAGCTTAAGCCGCTCCACCAAGTGGGTCAAATAGTCGCGGATTAGAATACCGCACGCTACAAATCTCAGTGTGACTGACAATTATTTGTTTCGGTCTGTTAGTTTCCATGTTTGTAAACGCACACACGACACAGGAATAAATCCTATTGTGGGGCTACGTTTTTGACAAAAAAAGGTCTAACAGGTTATCTTCTTACAGATCTCTCTAGCTCCTCCACTCTCATAATTCGTCTTATACACGCTTGCCGGTTACATAGACTCTTAACTGGTTTTCATATTCAAAAGTTATATTAATAGCTAGACAGACAATAAATTAGAAGGGAATTTCGCATTAAATTTAAATTTTCAATATCTAATAACATATACCCCTAACCCCGAAATACGTCAGAAACTTAGTTCGCCAAATATTATGACATGGGTTATCTGGAAGTTATCGCGTCTTTATTTAAAGTGTCTAGTCAATAATTATGTTGAAACTTTGGTTAAGTCCCGGCGGTGTACACGACTACTGTCGGTGCTTACTACTCTTGGGTATATTATTCAATCAAATTATCCATTACTTAGGTAGGTATATCGTAAAATTTATTTACTTGACCGTCACGCCTACAGTCCCCAAGCGAAGATGGCATAGTTGTACTTTGTTACATTTACATTTCGTCGACAATTTTATGTCCGAATGCAATTAGTAGCTTGCGTAGTAAGACGCTTGTGATAATACCGGATAAAATTTTAGACCCTGGACTGTTATGAAAAATTTTCATCGGTAAAACTCCAATATAGTTTTCTTCGCCCTGGGATTCGGAACTCATGATAGCCGGACTCAATCCCACTAGAGAGCTTGCAACACCTGTTGAACCTCATTCAACTGTCAAAATCTGGGCAACAGGAAACGTTTTACTAGGTGTTGCATAATTACTTCATTTTATAAAACAAATTCCCCCCACCACGTCTTTCTGTCTGTCTGAACGCGATAAACTCAATAACTAGTGAACGGATTTTCATACGGTTTTCAGCAATGGACGGAGTGATTTAAGAAGAAGGCTTATGTATATAATTCACCCGTGCGTTACAATAAGCAACATTTAGTTTAAACATTGTACACCTAGTATCAGTACACTAAAATGATAACGAAATTTAGTAATATGTACAATTATTAGAAATATATATATATCCACTGCAGAACATAGGCCCACCAAAGGATCGCCTGTAGAACAATCTTCAATCTGTCCAATATTTTCATAAATAAAAAAAATACATACAGACTAACACCGAATCTTCTCCGTTTTGAAGCCGGTTAAAAATGATTGAAAATGATGATGCCTTATTGGCCTCATAATTACAGAAAATATGCTATGATCATATTACTTGGCAGACAGGAAGTTACTTGACGGGCGACTTAGCTCAGTGATTAAGAGCTTAACTCCACCCACTGGTTCGAATTGTTGCGGGTTCGATCCCGAACGAGACAAATCTTTGTGTGAACCACAAATACTCGTTTCGGTCTTTGTATATATAAACTTCATGTTTGTTATCGCACTCATGACACAGGAATAATTCCTAGTTTTTATAAAAAAATATAAAGCACCTAACTTTAAACATAGTGCAGCGAAATTAAATACGTATCTAGGAAGTTTACCAATTTTCGTAAGTTAGCCTCTTGAAATAATAAATCTGTCGATATCTCAGCTCTCGACTCAATCAGAGCGGACTACGATGACCCTTAAGTAGATTGTTCAGGCCTTCGTCGCGTCTTGTTAGCTTCAATCGTTGCCGCTTATTTTTACCATTAAGCTTAAATTAAATTGCTACGATTTTCTATTTTGGATTTTTCATTTCTTGGCATAATTTTTTTATTGAAGCGTGACTTGAATATTGTTACAAGTTTGTGCTTTGTTAACTATACAGTTATATTTATTCATTCTGATACGAGAGCTCATTCAATTTATCAAACTAGAAAAAAAACGTTGGCTTTTTCAACAAAATCTCATCATAAAGATCCATGTTGGATTACGCCATCAGTTATGTAGTATTGTGTTCTACTTAGATTATGTCTATCATATACTTCACGTGAACTAAGTAGAACACTTCAAAGGAATACACTTATTTTATTTCTTTTACTTAGATCGTACTTTTGAAAAGGTAAAAACACAAACCATTCAATTATTCGTTAATTTGTTATTATATAACGTACTTTTGTAAGATATGTATGTGTACCTAGGTAGTACAAGTTGATTTGCTACTTTTCAACATAGTTATAGTAAAGAATTACACTTTCCCTCTCTCTATCTCTTATCATCACGCCAGATCCGTTGCAGAGTAGGCAAAGAATACAGAGTTCCAACAGGTTCTATCCTTACATACCTTTCTGGCTTCCTTCATTCTCATAGTAAGAAGAATTACACAATACACTTTAAATGATACTTCCAAGTACATCATATACTAACGTATATGATGTACGTATCTAACTAATACTTGGTATCGGTACGTGATAGCCATGCAAAGTATCTATCTAAAACTTACTCGTAATCAGTAAATTCCGACATATAGATACTGAAGTGTTTATACATTATCTATTAGTACTTTATTAAAAATTAGGTAACATAGATCCCTCATTGCAAGGAAGGTTACAAGCGCACTGAATCAAATAATATTTCGAATATCTCTACAATTTATTCGGGGAAATACTCGTAAGGCTACACGTACCCTTAAGATTTACGTCATTCTTTTTTCCCCATGTGGATTATTCCGCACGATGGAACAAATTAGTAAAACAAAACACAGCGTCTCCAAATACCAATATACGTCACAGCATGTCAAGTGTCCCGCAAAATAGTTGGAGCGTAGAACGCGTGTACACGGAAGACTTATGATAACCCTTGTCAAATAGCGTACCACAGTAGGGCTATCACTCTCCAACTACATGAAAAACGTTTTACTTTTCCCAGCATTTTATTGGTTTCTATTTCACTGGTTGGCTTATTCGCTATGAATAAACCCGGCGGGTCAGTATAACTTCGTCAAATAATTGTGTGATGGTATTCTGTATGCATCGATATATTATTCCTACCAGATTACGGATCACAAGCAAAATCAATCATGGCGGCAGATCTCTTAAGGAGTCCTTTTGCGACAAACAAAATGATACTTAAAAAAACTGCTGCGCTTATCCAAAGCATGTTCACACTTACACATTTATACTTGTTCGTAGCTAGTAACTGTAGTATAAGTTTTAAATGATTAATGACTTATTCAGTTCTTATATTGATGCGAATATTATACACGAAATGTAACTATTTTTCGGATTTTATCGCGGTTTTTTTTCAAGTTGCCAACGTTTCGAGTACTTTGCAGCACCCATTGTCACGGGGTCAAAACTTTTATTTCATTATTAATGACCTCAATTTTTTATTATGGTTTGAGTGGTTTTAACTAACTACAGACGCTATTACACACGTCCTGATTTTGACTGTGATTAGATTAACTAATTTGAAATAAGACCACAAACTGTGCTCTTATTCTTCGGGCCGTTTTTCGGACTGTCACTGACATATCAATATCTATATGCCCTGGAGTACCAATAAACGATAATTTCACGAATTTATCGTAACAGGTCGCGTTACTTGTTTAGTTGATCATAGCGAATAAGGGCTGTGCTTTGACGTGGATAATGCGGAAACATTTTTGGCTCCGGAATAGGGTTGGCGCTCGGCTATTAGTGCAGTTTGTTCGACGGGATTTTAGTTTGATGAGTCATGAGTTTGTAATGCGGTACGAATATTGTTTTTGGAATTGCTTTTCAATGTTTCTGTTTGAGTGTTTTAATTAAAAGCGGACTGTGTTGTTGCTAGTGGAAGTGATACGTAAAATAGATATTGGGTATTTTAAAAAGTTTAATAGAGTTCACAGCCGGATTAACGTTGATTTATAGAGTTTCTTAAAGAAATGGCCTGATCAGCCCTATTGAGGGTCAAAACAAGATGTATTATTGGCAACCTTTTTTTAGTCTCTTTCGCAGAGGAAAAAACTAGAGAAGATTTTCAGATATCCGTGACAAAGGCCAAGTTATCTTAAAACACCCTACGGTGGGCTCCTTTGACACGGTAAAGGACAGATAAGAAATAACATTCAAAATTGTTAAAGAATATATTGATTTGATTTTACGTCCTTTGCGAGAGGATGACAGCTTTCCATAATTTATGTTCAATAAGTACACTCGCCATGTTTCGCATCGACCATTTTTTTGCTTCGTCTTATTTTGATATTCCTAACTAAAACAAGCTTGCAATTATTATTAATATTTTAATTACAAATATCTGTCTATCTATATCATTACGCCAAATCCCTTGCGCGGTAGGCAGAGAGTACCGATTTCCAACGAGTTCTTTCCTTACAGACCTCTCTGGCTTCCTTCACCTTCAAATTTGTCACATACGCTCGCCGGTTACGGAGACTTTTGACTTACCTTTTCGATAAGACAGGTCTATTTAGTCATGAGAAGATTAGGGCTTCCCCGTTTTCTACATCGTTTCACTTTCACATTGTATATCTGTTTTGTTACTCTTTCTTCCAACATTCTTTCTATATGCCCAAACCACCACCACCACCACCCTTTGCCATCTTTACACCGATACTATATTTCATACCTATACGCTTACTTACCGCGCTTTTGGAAATACGGTCAGTCAGCTTGATTCCTCACATCTTTTCCAGAGCTTGCATAGAAAAAATATAACTTGACAAACACCTTTCTACTTTCTATTCAATAACTGGAAAAAGCGCTGTTGCTTAGGTTTATTCGTCTATATATCAAAATAATAACTCACAAACATTCAATCCAGTATGTAACACCGTCTGTCCCACAACCCGGCTTCAAGGTGTCTAAAAATCGTCACATGATATGACGTGGATCACAGGAATCACAGCTATATTTGTAAGTGTAAAGACTAATAAAACTAGAAAAAAAAATGAACATTATTTTCCTCTCATGAAGAGGAGTGATGGTCTCTCCTCCCTAAAAGTGCTATTGATATACACAGAAAGGGTGTATTATAGCGAAAGTTGTCATATTTTAGGTACGCCAGTCTAAACCACTTTTTAATTTTCGCACGTTACTTACTTTTTCGTACAAATTAATCAGGTGATCAGTGAACTTGCATACGAAAGTGAAAAAAATTGTGAAATCTGCAAAGTCGTACAGGTAATGTTGTTCAGATTGGCGTATAAATGCAAATAATTTGGGCACGATACCGTGTCATCTTGTGGATGTCCCCTTTACTTTTCCAGAGGGAGCGTTCTTCATTGCACGTTTTACCACTTCTCTAGTAAAGGTGTTAAGGCCACTTTTTCACACGCTTTTTGCACAAACACACACGCTCCCACGCATGAACGCATGTACGCACACGATGTTTGCAATAGGAACATTATTACTAATCCAACCATCCCTTCTGCGAAAATGGTAATAAAAAGTAGACATACGCATGATGATGAAGGTAGACGACATGATTACTTAGTTTTATCAAACACTTGCCAATCTTTTCTGAAAAATAGGCGTGGAATATGTTTATTTATGTCTTGTTTCTAATAATTTCAATTTAAAAAGACCTTTTTAAAAACAAAATATTATAACAAAAACACAAAGAAGATATTTTGCTTAGCTGAGGAGTGCCTATGGCTTCTTTCTGGCTCCATCATCTAACCCTGGACAGCATTCGGGTATAAATTACTTGTCAAGGCAAATCCAACGAGCCCAAACACGGCGGGGTTGGTTCCATTGGCCACCTTTCGGCTTCATCATCAGACCCTGAACACTATCTGGTTGTATAGTATTTATCAATACCAATCTGACAAGCCTAAACACGAGGGGGTTACGTTTTATATTTTACATGTTCCTATGGCCACTTTTCGACTCCATCACCAGACCAGCTCCGTGGTACCATATGATTGCATTGTCACTAAACTTACATAAGTATGCCAAATTTGCCGTAATTTGATAACCGCAAGTGCTTAAAAATGGATCACAAGATTTGAACCGGAAAGACAGACAGACATACGAACGTTGCAAGTTAAATATAATTTTATAACTATAGTATCAATTATCACTTACCAATAGAGAATCTCATGTTGTCTAGCCAAGAGCACACGACAACTGGTCCTTTTTTATGAATGTTCTCGGTTTTAATACTCCAGAAATGAATTAAAAACGATATTTACTTTAATGCCATTTCAATTATTTTTTTATATATCATATAAATAATCACAGGGACACAAACGTTTCTACGACCTTGTTACCTATGTATATAGAAAAATCGTTAAATAGTATTTGTGATGTTCTGTATATATATTTTTAATTTATTTAGTGTACTGCCTCGCTCGTCTAGTGATGAATAATGTGCTTTACGATCACGAGGTCCTGGGTTCAAATCCTAGGTCAGACAAATGTATTTTTTATAACGAAAAATTTCCAGAGTCACTCTGATATTGTACCCGGTATATTACTACATGGTACCTAACATCGCTGACAAAATCTGGGTGTACACAGTGCACCTCTGCCACCCCCGCTTGGGAAATATAGGCGTGACGGTGTTTATTTTATTTATAATATATATAATATCAGCCTATACTGCCTACTGCTGGGCAAAGGGCTTCTCTCACAAATCGAAGTGAGAGAGATTAGGTCCTACTCCACCACGTGGACCCAGTTCGGATTGGTGGAGGCAGGCCACCTGCTGTTGGAACTTATCAAGCCGCCTTTAAGGCTTCCAACTCGGCTTAACGACTACCACATTAAGTGGTAACCGGGACCAACGGCTTAACGTGCCTTCCGAAGCACGGAGACGCTCGAATATGAAAATGCCACAAACGGTCACCCATCTCAGGGTGACCGAGTCAAACGCTTCTTAACCTTGGTGATCAGTAATAACACCGCGGTCGCACAGCGCTACGTGATTATTTTATTTATTTTTTTATTTGTTTATCTAGTGTACTACCATATTCAGAGTTCAATGTTCCGATGGCTCTTTTAACTGCATCAGGCATTCGACTGCATCAATTGGAGAAAAATGTTGGATCAATCAATTAATCAATCAATCAGCCTATCGTAGTCCACTGCTGGACATAGGCCTCTCCTAACACGCGCCATTGCACACGGTCCTCAGCCTTCCGCATCCAGTCTGTCCCAGCGACCTTTTTGAGGTCGTCGGTCCATCTAGCTGGGGGCCGTCCTACCTTACGCTTACCAAGTCGCGGTCTCCACTCTAGGACACGCTCCATCGGCCGTCGGTCCTTCTGCAGATGTGACCAGCCCATTGCCACTTTAGCTTACTGAGTCTGCGAGCTATGTCGGTAACTTTGGTTCTTTGTCGGATTACCTCGTTACGAATTTTATCCTTCAAAGAGACGCCGAGCATAGCTCGCTCCATAGCCCGCTGTGCGACTTCGAATGTAATGCGGGAAATGGGTATACCGGATCACCTTGTTTTTCTTGTACAGAATCTATACCTGGATGGTCAACAAGACAAGGTCTGGAAAACAAGAGTCAGAATGGACAATGAACTTTCCTTCACATTTAAACCAGAGCTGGGTCAGACAAGGATGCATCCTCTCACCACAACTATTTAACCTCATTGGAGAGCACATTATGAGAATAGTACTCGAGAACTGAGTAGGAGGACAGCGCATTACCAATCTTCGCTTCGCTGATGATACCACCCTAATAGGATCCTCAGAAAGAGTATTGAGTGAACTATTAACAAAAGTGGAAAAGATCAGCAAAGACTACGGGCTCTGCATAAACCGTTCAAAGACCAAGGTGATGTATGTCGACAGAGCCGGAACTATGACGCGCACTCACGAATTGCGCGATCTTGACGTGGTCCAGGAGTTTGTATACTCGGGGTCATTTATAACCAATGATGGTGACTGTGACAAGGAAGTCATAAGAAGAGCCCAGATGTCAAAATCGGCGGTGAAGCGATTTGAGAAGATTTGGAGGAACCGTAGCATCAATCGGAACACCAAGATCAAACTCATGCGCACCCTTATCTTCTCCATATTTACGTACGCTTCTGAGACCTGGACTTAAAAGGCCCGTACCCGATCAAGAATAGATGCATTCGAAATGTGGTGTTGGCGCAAAATGTTGGGCATACCATGGACTGCACGCCGAACAAATGCATCTGTTCTGTCGGAATTAAAGATCAAGACTCGCTTGTCTACAGTCTGCATGCAGAGACTCTTTAAATACTTCGGACACATGGCCCGACGAGAATCAGACAACTTGGAAAAGCTAATAGTAGTTGGCCACGTGGAATGAAAGAGGAGTAGAGGAAGATCGCCAACCAGATGGACGGACGTCATCAGAGAGACCACGAGCACCAGTATTCCGGATGCCATCAAACAGGCTGAATGCCGGAAAGCCTGGAAAGCGCTTGTACAAAACCTTGACTGTGGTGGTCACGACCCTCAGTCATGAGGAACCGACAAAGAAGAAGACTACCATATTGATAATCACTGAAGTCAATACACCAGTACTACACAGCGTCAATAAAAACTTTAGCAGGACCATTAGTCGGACAGGTAGAACTTTAGTCTAGTGGTCCAGTGGACCTTCTATGGGTAATACGGAAACCTCTCTATGATATACGGATAAATATATGATAATTATTTCCAAATTGAACCCCTTTGGACATTGGTCCAAAGGGATCGTCAGCAAAATCCAGTGATTTCGCATCACAAGGTCCTGAGTTCAAAGACTTTATTGAAAAAAATAAATCCCATAATAATCCCACTTTACTAAATTTACAGAAGCAGTAAGATCTAAATATGTACTTGTAATTAATATTCTAAATGTCAAAGCAATAGACTCACCCTCGAACCTTAGGACCACATAGGAGTACAAAATAAAAAGCCTTGTTGACACTGTCTACTTTCTGAATTTTTACCATAAAGGAACTATTTAAGGCTAAAGTGTATCCCTTATTAAATTCACATATTCCGCCAGCACACTTCGACCGCAGTAATCCGGGCTAATCCCGTACAGTTGGTAGAGTAGAACTATCACTGACTCAGTTTCAAGAGTCCCCTCGGTGTAAGACGGATTCTAATCATATAGTACTGATACACCGTATGTCACTAAGGTAATTTAAGTGGCCGACAAGTGAGGGAAGTATCTATCTCAATCATTTGTTTTTCATAATTCATTAATTTGAATAAGTCACATAATATTCACATTTTCTATCTGCTTGAAAAAGTGTTATTATCTTGTTTAATTCATCCTGTTCTTAAAAAAAATAGGCTCATGCCAAACCACACCCAACAGGTACTTTGAATATTTGAGATCCCAAATTTTTCACCACACACACTGTAAGTGTATTTGTTTTTATATTTATTTATCATCAACTTTTAAACAATGTTTCAAGTGTTCAGTCAACTCAACTCATCGTGAAGTTAGTTTCAAACTAATACCAAAATTTGTATAAACAAAACCTACTAAATTGAAATTTTAATCGATTTGAATTTTAAATAGTAATTTCTTATTTTACAGTTACAACATAAGTCAAATGTTGCATTGCCATACGATTGGCAGCTTTTTAAATAATCTATCTATATCATAGATAAATAAACTATCTATATCAATGAGTATAAAGCTTTTACAGGTTCTTTCGTTACAGAACTCTCTCGCTTACAACATCCACTCTCATAGTATGCCGCATAAATGCTTGCCGGTTTTTAATTAATTTCAATCAAATAATATTCTACTACTGTTTCATTCTTCACTGTGGAAAGTTAAGTAGTGACACTTATACACCATAGCATACGGTAGTGCTCATGTCACAAACTTAGATACGTCTTTATAGACAACTTTCAACCCTAGTCTTGCTATTTCGAAGTTATCCATTTCATTTAACAAGTTGTAATAGTTATTCATAGGCATTTAGGAATAGATTCGGAAGTGGTATTGATTTAATGTACTTATTGAAATACCGGTCTATGGGCACATGGGATAGCCCAGTAAGTTAAACGTCTTACAATCACAAATTAACTTATACAACCACAAAACAATATTCGTATGTCTTTCGGTCTGTCTGTCTTTCCGGTTCAAATTTTATGATCCATTTTTCTAGTACCTAGTAATAGTTTTTTTTTTTTTGTGGGTACCCGATTGAGCCGAAAATTGGCATACGTTTTACAGTCGGTGACAATCTAATAATATGGTATCATGGAGCTGGTCTGATGACGGATTCGAATAGTGGCCATAGAAACATGTGAACTACACAACGTAACCCCCTCGTGTTTCAACTTGATAGATTGGTATTGACAAGTACTATACAACCAGATAGTGTACAGGTTCTGATGGATAAGCCGAAAGGTGGTCAATGGACCCACCCATCTACCCAATATAACCCCGCCGTATTTGGGTTCGTAGAATTTTTTTTGACTAGTACTTTAGACTTGGATGGTGTTCAGGGTCTGAAAATGAAGCCGGAAGGAAGCCGCAGGAACTCCTCATCTGAGTAAGTTATATTCGTTGTATTTTTTCTATATAAGCTTGTTTTTAAAAAGGTCTTTTTAAATTAAAATTATTATTATTATCTCGTCGGAAAGAACCTGTTGATCTCTCTGCCTACCCTGCAAGAGATCTGGTGTGATGATATAGATAGATAGATTATCTCGTATAGATTATTCTCATAGAAACATATCCTCATATAAAAAAAAAACGATTATCACAAATAGTGAGGTCTAATGACCTCGTGAAGGTCAACAAGCCGATCATCGCATCGCGGTGACCTTTAGGGGAGGTTTTTATTCTGCTGTATATCTTTCAGATGATATTGATTTCTTAGATTTACGCAAGTTTCGACAGAATCTAAATTTTTCCAGGATAAAATTATGTGTTAATCTACGTAATGACTACACATGTGACGAATTTCATCCAAATCCGTTCAGCCGTTTTTGCGTGATTGAGTAACGAATATCCAAACGTCTAAACATACGAACTTTCACATCTATAAGATTAGTAGTATTAAATAAAACTATTTTTTATCGGGGTTTATTTTGACTTTTAGATCGGACCAACAAAAACAATGAAGTTTGAGGGTACCCCCGAACAACTATGCATTTTGGACGTCTAACACCTTAATCCCTGCCGTGACCATAGGTGCTGCAAAGCCCTCGAAACTTCGGGAACTTAATAATCAAAATAAACCTCGATAAAATGAACAAAATATGCTTATTTTATCATTCAGCTGACGACTATGATAGACCTTTACTTCTATCCTTAGATAAAATGAGGTAAAGTAAATTCACTTCAAATTAAGAAATTTACCTATTTCTATGTAAATGTATGCAGTCACTTATTAAATGTAAAAATTATTTCACGAGTTCAGTTACACAATTAAACAGATGTTTTGTATGTTGGACTGAGCTGTCCAAAGTTTAACAACATCTTAAAATATAATCTATTTAGCTTTAGTCGTCCAATATTGCTAATGGTGGTCAATGAGAGGAGTAGTGTACTCGATTGCTATAATTAGTATAACTGTATGATTGCCTGTAAATCCAGAATTACTAATAGTTAAAACTTTAAAATATTCTTCATATCGTTAGAATAAAGCGTATTTTAGGGCATTTTAACACGGATTGTTTTTAGGGTAAATCTTGGTATGTCAGGACATTTTAGATGTTAATTTGTTTCTTTTTATAAACCCACATACAGGCATGTTAGAGTAACTCATAGTGTAGGGCTGCATTTAAAAAAAGAATGCAAAAAACCTTTACCCAACTAAATATAGATTTCGATAATCAAGATAATATCCATCCAAGCTGTAAAGGTCCCAACAGCGTAGATCATTCACAGACACACATAACATCCATCTTTGCAAATAGTCAAGAACAGATCTTAAAAACACATACCAGTATTAGTCCAAAAATTGTCTACCAAAATCAGTTCAACAGATACTCTAAGTAATTCTACGAATGGAAATGAGGGTTACAAGAGAATGGCGTAGTTTCTGCAAATGAAGCACGAGAACAAATTTAGTTGGGGCGTGGAACCCACTACGGCTTCCCAGACGAAGCCGAGCACAAACTTCGCGTGAAACGTAACGCCGGGCTATAGAAAGTGTGAATAAGGTCTCCAGTATATTGCATATAATAATAGGTTTGATAACAAAATTAAGTGCGGTTGTTTGTTTCTTTATTTCTTTAAAACGTTGTCTCACACTTAATTATACCTGTGGCATGGATGCTTATAAAATATGCAGATGAACTTTAAATACACAAACACCCAGACTGACACTAACATTCCTGTCCGGGGATAAAACCCGCAACTCCTCGTCTATGCTCTAACAACTACCTACTAAGGTAATATTAGTATGTATTGAAAGAAATAATGACAAAACAGATATCCAATGCAAAAGTGGAAGATATAAACTATCTTACTATGGCTAGAAAAACTTGAAACATTCCCGTTTCTTTCAAAATCTATCGTTTTTTCATGTTTCAACCGAAAAAAAACAAATGATAGCTGATGCAGAATAAAACATGTTTTTTTCTAATAAACTTAAAAAATAAATGATAGTTTCAGAAAAAAATCGTTGGTTTATTTCCTTTACATCCAGAGCCGTGAACATGAGTGTCTAAAATTTGCCACAGTGAGACCGACGCGAGGTGTTGAGAATTGTGGATGTACTTTGTACACTCATGTTTCTCCGACGATAGGTGTAATTTGTACGTCCTTATTTCGCCGACGACATTAAGTCCTTGAATATGTTTCTCCAAGCGGCAATTGCATAGGTGTACTTTGTACACCCACATTTCACCGACGACAAACGATATATAGTAAATGTTTATAACATCATTTTAAACCGTTTTTATTTTTCAATAAAATCCGTTCTTTTCATGAACATTTTATTTTTTCAACAAGTATCTAAAATAAACGAATTGTCCGTGTTTTCGCGAAGGAAACTATTGGATTATTTGAGAATTTTCAACGCTTACCATGGCCAAATAGATCGTACTAATTTATCTCACTCAAAAGTCTCCACTCTACGCGAGAGGAAGTAAGCGACGACCTTTAAAAAAGAACCTATTAGAACTCTGTACCCTGTGCCTAATAAGAAATATAGGAAAAACAATACTCATATTATAATTCTTGGAATAAATTCACTTGACCATTTGGAACAAACAACTTTCAGAAGATATGTTAATTTCATCACACGTTGTCTAAATATATTGAGTAGACATGTCTGTGATGTCACAGAAATATCGTCTGAAGTACTACTTTTGGCGATTTTTTCCACTTAAATGTTACTATCCCGGAAAACTAGTAACTGACAATATCTTATCCCACATTTTTTTTTTTACTGGGATCATACTGATAACAGAAAATTTGGAATATATTTTAGGATAATTTTATCACGCGCCTCGTGCTGATGCGAGAAAACAGGCCAGAAACGCTATTTTTTTTCCTGCACATGTTATAAAAAGCAAATAAAAATTTGCTTTTAAGTATTTGAAATTGTTAATCTTTCTTAACCTGGAAAATGGTAATTAGTTTGAAAAATTCTAAATCTTTTTTATTAAAATATATTTAAAAAGATATCTACTTCGGTAACTTTTATATCAATGGCCATTAATATAAAATAGTAATGAAAAAGCAAACTATATTTATATTTTTTTGTTGCCACTGATCATTTTACAGGTTTAAGAAGATTTACAATGCCAAATACTTAAAATTATTGAAGCGTTTCATATTCATATCAAACATACTTACTTTGACGAACTCAGGAAAACGAAATAAAGAGCAGGTAACGAGCAATCTAAGTAGGAGTCAAGTAAAAGATACAAATTCTATCTACGTACATACTACTACGCACCGACAGGGTGTCTTATTTCTAGGTTCCTGCTGCATATTTATCAGGTCAAATTATATAACCAGTTGCGTACTCTAATATAGGTACTTTGTCCGCGTGATGTTCTGGCATTTTATTTACCACTTAAACGTGCCTAATTGTTTATTTGTTGCCAAAAACCTGATTATGAATTTGCATATCCCTTGAGAAATGATGGGATTCCCAGACAAACTCATCCCCTTAAGTTTTTTTGAGACAAAAGGTAGCCTATGTCCTTTTTTGGAATGCTATATATCCCTCGGCCAAATATTATGAAAATCTGTTTAAAGATGTGAAAAGGCAACAGAGGTTCTGTCAAACTTATAATATTTGTATGGATAGTCTGGATGATGAAACTATTAACAATGTATATCACAAAAAGTATTTAGACTACTTATAAAATGTGGAATATAGGTGCCCATTTTTACTTAAGTTTGTCAATTCTGAGAGTTATGAACGTGACTTTGGTGTACCGATCATCTCGTATCTGATTCGATGTCGAAAGAAAATCTAAGCATAACTATTTAAATAACTAGATTAGGCCTCTTTATTTATTATTCGACTAGATTAGGCCTCTCTGATGACCGGTTTCAATACTTACGGATAGATTTGCTTACTCTCAGTAAAATTTTGACAGATTATCCTTACAAAATATGTCAAATTTCTGTTCGTAGTAGAAAAATCTATCCTTAGGTTAAATATTGAAACCGACCGTAAGGGATGTCAGTGGTTCATCGTCAAGATGGGTCTTGACTGACGTCTCAGTTTCGTAATTCATCACTGGTAACATACACTAGTCACAGACTTGTCTTTACGTAATCTATATACTGATGTAAGAAATAGGCACCTATTGTAATCTTGATGGAAATGATGATTCAGTATTCGACACGTAGGTACCAAAGTACCTATTTTTTTGTCACAAAATATTGTTATACATTTAAGTAACATTTCTCACAGTAATATTTCTCTAGACATACGAAAACTTTTAAGTAATTCAGAAGTATTTGTTTATTTCGCCATCTAACTCGAAAGCTAGACAAATTGAGATTGACAACTTTCAACATAAGTTTTAATAATTTTATCTTGGCCATTTACTCAGTGTTTTTATTTTCTATAATAACCTAAAACAACAACAAAATAAGCCCAAAATAACGACTGAATGATCCCCACGTGATGGTTGTCGATGGAAAAGACAACGCGGTAAGCCCAGACGGAGATGGTAGAATGAACTGGATGTCTTTTTGAAGGACTGGCCTGAGATGACAAATAAAAGTAGAGGGAGATCTTTGCCCAGCAGTGGGACAACAATGACGTTTAATAATAACCTAAAAATCTCGAGATTCTCAAACCACCCAATTAGCAAATTACTAAAAATACCATGCCAAAACATCGATCACATGTGCCAAAATAACAAATTGGTGCCAAATAAATCACATTTTATTACCACTACCTGCCCCTATAAATTTTGTATTCAAAACACCGAACTCAATTCGGCATCAATGTCATGACATTAGGTACTTTGTTTTGATATACAAAATGACAATAGCTTTTAACCGAATCAATACGACACATGAACAGGCCATCAAATTGACATATTCGTGGTAAGGTCGATTGGTCTATTCTTAGGGTCTATTGAACTTATGACCTGCAGACCTATTAATTTGTAGACGTTATATTTTTCCATGGTATACCCTAAGATAATAATAATAAAACATTATTCTGTTGTCGCCGTTAAAATTCGGAGTCGCGTTTTTAAATACTGGCAACACCGAAAACTCGCCATCTTGAAACCGCCATCCGTCGACAACCGACGATCAGCCAACGCTGATCGTCGGTTATCGACAGATTCTCGGCCATTTCGTTTTGATCCAGTAACAAGGATTGTCGGTACTTTTGGCGGGAAGTAGAACAGTGATGTTGTCAATTTGTTTTAATTTCCAAAACTTGTGTTATTTCAACTAATAATGTGTAATGTTGGTGGAATATTAACCATAATGTGTTCTTATACGTGCATGAGTGAAGGTAATTGTAACAAAGTGATACAACGTACCTTTTCGACTTCACTCAAAACGGCCGTTGCAATTGGTATGTAAACTATCCACCGCTTTACTATCCAGGGTGGGGTACTTCATTAATTTCATTATCATCGTTGTCATCAAATTCATCGGGGAGTCGAATTAATTTAAACAAACACAATTATATATCTTACTGGACACTGGCAAACTTATAATTAGTGTAACCATAAGCCATAACTTGAAGAAGAAGAAGAAGATGGAGGGTTGTCGTGAGAACTCTGTTGAGTAAAATCTACCCTCAATCATTAAATTATAGTTGTGGTGATTGTTGTAATAAGTGGGTTTAGAATTTAATAATTTGTTAAATAAAAATGTATCTTATTTACTCGCCATTTTCTTCTATAAACAAATAAATATATCTAAAAGTCTATACCCCGTGTATATGTAACTATTAAGTAAATATTGGTGGAGTTTGAACTGATTCTAATTCCGGCCCCTTCGAAATAGAACAGTTTTTATCCATCAAACCTCATTCACATAGTCTTTCTTTTTGTGTGTGTGTGATATGTTTATGTGTGTCTGTCTGTACCACCTATACCAAGTTCATCTTACTTATCTAACGACATGTAGTAGTGCTTCCATTTCACTATAGTTTAAGTTATGAAGCCATTCAGTTATTAACCGACTTCTAAAAAGGAGGAGGTTCTCAATTCGACTGTATGTTTATTTTTGTATGTATATTACGCGATTAATCCGCCAATTATGAATCGATTTTGATGATTCTTCTTGCATTGGGTTTAGTATAGCTTCAAGGTGGTCCAATTTTAATTTTATTGGTATTGGACCTTGGACTTGGAAGATACACCAGGGAACTCCTTAAGGACAAACAATACGAATGCGTAGATTTAGATATTATGGGTGTTACGTCAATCCTATAGGTACCCTACCATAGAACTAATCAGAATATTAACCGACTTCAAAAAAGCAGGAGATCGATAATTCGTCTGTGTTTTTTAATAACGTCTTTATTTATGAACTGATTGTGCTGATTCTTTTTGCGTTGGGTTTAGTATAGTTTTGAGATGGTCCCATTTTAATGAAATCGGTATTGAACTTTGGACTTCAAAGAGACACCAGGGGACTCCTTAACGGGGAACAGCACGTATATTCCGTTATTATGGTTATTACATCAATTCTGTAGGGACCTTGCTGTACAACGCAGCAAAAAATATAATATAGGTGCATAAATATTAGTAAATAATTCACTTGCCAATAAAAATTGTACAATAAAAACCTTTAAAAAAAAAAACGATTTTAAAAAGCAAAAAATTAATATTTGGCGTCGGTGCCGAAGTAACCGACTGCACCAACCAGCACCGACTTCAAATATTTATTTTTTGCTTTTTGGAGTAGGTTTCCTCATTTTTTTTTAAAAAGTTATTATGGTGATTGCGGTTTGATCATAGAACACATTTTTATGGTTTTCTGTAAGTAAGTGTATATAGTTTCCGAACACTCAGTAAACCGCTAATGGCGTATAAGCTGCATGTGTGATATATGTAGGGCTTAGTAGCAGCACTGCCGATCTAGGCATAAAAATTTCATTTTTGGAGCCCCTCCCCATACAGGCAAACAGTATGTCAGAACCGATTGAGAAATGCAATGTATATTTCATTTAATAACTTAATAGAAGAAACGTATCGAAGGGTCTTAAAGATCCAGATAAGTTTTCTTATTCGCCTATTGGTTACTTCAAGATGGGGGTCCCAGAATAATTTTTGGTCAATCATTATTCCCAAGTATTTAGTACAGGCCACTTGTTCTATTATGGAACGGTGATGGTTGGTTTTGGTCTCCTGCTGCTGGATTTTTTAAGACTTCGGGCAGATGACTCGCTTCGATGAGATCGCTTTGTAATCATTAGGTCCAGGGGTGAAATTCAAGTCCACACCGTTGGATTTTTGGAAATTTATACTTGATTTTATTGTCACTTGCGAGGAGAGTTTCATGTGTATGGAAACACCTACTTTATCTCAAAATGAAGCACCCACAGTCGACATGATTTACATATTTACTTACCATTGTGTAAAGCAAATAATTATAGCTATCCATCCACATCTCCGTTAGAACTCTATACCCTCTGCCTACTACGCAAGTGATCTGGCCTGATAATATAGATAAAGAGAAATCTCCATCTAAACTGTTCCCACAAGTCACCCCCCCAATACAACTCTCTTTCACACCTCCATCATTAAACCAAAAAAGTAAGGCACGACAGCTTATAGCCGCTTTTCCTTCATAATTTTCGCACGCAAATCTGGCGCACCCCAAAACCGGCTTAGGCAGTAAACCGCTGCAAACCTGCAGGGCTACCACAGATGGCTTAACAAATATTTGTCACGAATTCTATCGCCTTGGCGTGAGATAACCATCTTGTGTCACGTGCTCTTATGGTAGTTAGTAAATTGGCCACTATTCTAATGTATATATGTAACACCTCCATAATTGAATCCGGTTTTTTAGCATGGCGCAACACACCTATTGTGTTTTATCTAAAATTCGTAAAGGATTAATGGCCGGTTTCATAATTAACTCAAGGATAGATTTGCTTACTATCAGTAGAAATTTGAGAGATTTTTCATACAAAATATCTCAATATTCTATCGGTGCGAGCGCGTGAGCGAGCGGTGACAAAAGATTGACTGTTGCTAGCTAGGAGTTGCTACAATTAGTTAAATATATCCAACCACAGCCGCGTTTTGGCTGTCATTATGTTCGTGATTCGTAATTCTTAATTTTAATTAAGTTTGTTTAGTTGCTTTATTATAAGGTGCATGTTGAGATTTCCTATAATTGAGGGAGCACACACGCTATAAACATGTAATCGCTGAATTATGTACGCATTGTATATATCTCTTGTTGAAGATCCTTAATAAATAAATAAATAAATAATATTTCGATGTCGCCCGTGCTAGCCCTACTGAGGCGTTATTCCGAAATACTGGCTTTGAGTCACTTGACATTCAAGTCTCGTGACACTTAGACATCACCTGTATTTGCAGGTTTACTATTCGGAAGGAAATTCGACATTTAGTTTGATAAGAACGTTTTATGTCTCCGTCTAGTTTTGGTAAAATGTTTACTGTGAGTAAGGAACATTGTTGGTTGTTTTTTTAAGTGTGTATGCCTCTAACACTATAGCTACGAAAAGGTTGAAACGTGGTTGATCCAGGCCTGGATGGCTGGATGAAATGGATACCTTTTTGAAACTGTCCTGATATAGCAACTAACAAAAAAACTTTGCCTTCCTCGCACGAAATCCCGCGTATTTTTTTTAATTAAAACGAAGCCCTACACTAGGAATATTTCCGGTTTCATGGGTGCGTTTACAAACATGAAAATCACATACACCAACACACAGACCGAAACAAATATTTGTCCCGTGTAGGAATCGAACCCGCGCCTTCTCGATCCAGCGAGTGGAGCGACTCAAGCTCTTAACCACAAAATATATAATGTTAGCGGCACCCCCACCAACGCTACTAGACTACCCACAATTTTTTATATAAGCGGGACTAGTCTAAGATGTTAACCATTTGATTGTCGACTGTCGTGACGGTCGGAGCGCTGTATAATTGCATTAAGGCTGCGTAAGCCTTTTTAGACTTGCTTGCTTTTGTTTTGCAAGATCAGCGCAGAATAAGTCACAATTTGTTATCTAAATTGTCGTTATACGTTTTGAATAAGTTTCACGATTATTTTGTTAAAATATATAAAATGTGTTGGGTGTGAATTGTATATTTTTTAATCAATTTCCACTTCTGATCCCAAAAATAGTACAAATGACTCGAGCTTAAATCCTAGGCCGGTCAAAATGAAACTAGCTCTTTTTATCGAAAAAAATTTGGTCTTGATTCTAGAATAGTGATCGATATAGGTAGGTAGCAATAGACTCGGCTAATATAACCAACATTGGGACCTACCATCGCTGTTGTGGTTATACATAGTACACATCTACCAACTCCGGTTGGGGAACAATACCATCTCCGCCGACTACGAACTAAACCCCTGCCGCTACCGCCGGCCCCGACATGTTCTCACCGATCCCCCCGATGTTCTGGCATCGCTTCTTTCCGCTCCAAATACGGACGACGACGACGAAGTCGTAGATCCCTAGCCTAGCCTGCCGACCGGTGCACTTAGTATACCCCCTTCCCCGTAGCGACTGTCCCAACCGAGGCCGTTCCTCTTTGAGGCGCCCTCGAGTATGTCGCCCCCTTGCCCTTCTGGCTCGAGCGTAGTGGTTGCACGCTCGCCCTTATGTCCGGTGAAGCTGTAAGGGTCTCGCGGCCAACAGCGTATATCACTCAAACACACACACACACACATCCGGTTGGGGAATGTAAGCGTATTCTATTATTATTATTTATCTACAAGGTGTAACATAATTAACGTAAGACCTAAAAATAGTTTTTTGCTTAATCGACAACTGAATTTGTTATATTATATATTTTTTAATTTGCAAAAAATGTTGTTTCTCCTTTAGTGCTATAATAAATTAAATTCATTGTTAATTCAAAACAATAGGGAGTTTTTAAATACATTTCTAAAACGTATTTCTTAATACGCACACATAAACGTACAAGTTTCATTGTTAATTAGGGTATAAAATTGCCTAAAAAAGTAAAAACTTTAAAGTAAAAAATTTTGAATTTGGATATTTGGTTTTTGGATTTAATAAGTGAAGCAATTATCTAATCGGGGTGTCTGAGGTCTTGCGTTATTTATGATACACCTTTTATATACACATGGTAGTAATTTTTGTAATGGCGTTATAAGCAAATTACATAATACATATTATTATGTATGATCGGATCGCGTGGTGTAATTTTGTCGACAATAAGAAAGAAAATTGTTTTAGAAAGTTTTGAAATCATTAACAGTAATTTTGGGTCACCTTTATATTTCGTGAGTGCTATAAATAAACTATGGCATATTTATTTATAGTAGTAGTACAAATAGGTTTTTTTATTACTTGGCTGGATTTTATTTTCATTATACGTATACGAAGTAATTTATGCAATATATCAAAAATCTAACTTATTAGTGATGGGCTTAGCACGAACAGTTTGAGGTTATAGTGAAGTTGTCACAAAGTATTCTGTCTCTTTCATTTTTATTTAAAAAAATTGTTGTATGAATATAGGTTGGCATATTAATTCGATTTAATAATGTAAGAGCTTCAATCCGAGGGTTTGGTAAGAAAAGGTTGGCGTTAGCGTAACGCTAGCGAGTAAGTGTGCTGTCACGTTCACGTATGTGTATTTAATAAATATTTACAAGGAGGGCATCTCATCTCGCTGGCGTAACGCTAACGTCAATCTTTACATGCTAAAGCCTCGTTCGTGATAAGCCATTTAAGTGTTAAATTATCTTTCTATGAGTTGCAAGAACTTAACAATATGAACAACTTTTACTACGGCGACAACTGCTTGACTCTACCTGATAAAAGAGTAACCGTGGAATTTCTTACGCTTCTTCTCTACAGGAATTACATATAGAAGTGTTGGTAGAGACTTTGTTACTTTTCTGATGAATTATAAATACCTACTCTAATGGTTTTTTTTTTAGCGTAGCCCCACACTTGGATTTATTCCTGTGTCGTGGGTGCGTTTACAAACATGAAAATTCACATACACAAATACCCAGACCGGAACAAATAATTGTGGATCACACAAAGATTTGTCCCGTGCGGGAATCGAACCCGCGACTATTAGATACAGTCGGCGGAGCGGCTTAAGCTCTTAACCACTGCGCTAAATAACACGAATAACAATATTTTGATACTGATTCGGTTTCATCACCATCATTAATCATCGTCAACAAACGATGAAATAAAAACTAAAAGTCCTACACCGCAGAACAGAGCCTTCCTAAAGATCGCCAAGACGAATATTCGTACACGTTAAACATTTAATCCAATATACTATTCAGGACAAGCACAGCTCCAAAAAACGCTCGCAAAGTACTTAGTCTAGATTAAAAATAAAACAGCAAAATATATCAATCACTCTACAAGCACCACCTTATTCATGTACCTACGAGTCCGTTCCATAAATTTATTTACCTGCGGAATATATATTTTACTTCAAAAGTGATCCATCCGTCTTTGTCATGAATAGTACTTTACTCCATATGTTGCTTTTAAGGGAATTAGTGCTTGAACGTAAAACCTACCTACGTTCCAAAGAAAATTACAAAGTAATAATACATAGGTGAAAAAAAAATAATACAAATATAAACACCAACACGCCAACCTGGTGATGGCGGCAAAGGCGTACTTTTTACACCCACATTTTACCAACGAGGTCATTCCCAACGAATTAAAGTACTATCCTATTGCAATAGCAGGCAATTACTACTGAGAAATCCTAAATACAAAAACCTATAACATTTTCTTCAACATAAAAGTCCAATCCAGAACCCCCTGATTGCCAGCCGCACCTCTTCTAATAGTATGGACAAGTAAATAGCTGTATTGAAGATCATGACGCCTGTGTTACTTGAATCCTGCCGGAACAAATCAGCAATCGTCACCTTCGAAATGGTGGTCAATTATGAAGCAAGACTTCCAACAAGTCCAATTTTTTAAAGAACTGCCAATGGAAGGTATGTTGACTTGGCGCAAAAAACGAAAAAACTGGACCCTAAAGAATAGGAAAGATAGGCAAGCAATATACTTCGTATATAACGAAGAAATGCGTAAATTTTGATGTTTGGATGATTGCAAACGGCTAAACGGAGTCGAATTAAATTGAGCAAAGAGATAAATTTAAAGTTGGAATAACACATAGGCTTCCTATACAAATTTGATCATGGTCGTCACCACGTACCAGAAGTGACCTTATGACTTGATTAAAGTCGTGGGTATACGCTGGATGCTTACAGCACAAAACCGGTCGAATCCTGGCAATTTTTGGGGGTAGCAAGCTTTGTCCTGCAGCAAATGATTATAGTACAGCTAGACTGTACTGTAATCATTTGCAGCAGAACATTTGCTCCAGCCATGTGAAACTCAAAATTACTGGCGGGCTAAAAGCATGAAGACCGTAGACTAGGTGGGCCACGAAACCTTATCTTAAAGAAGACAAATACCTGATAATCTTAACGAAAAAAAGTACTATAATAGGACAAGTATATTGATTGAATTTCCAAAACGGTTTCCAATAATTTAAAAATTGATTCGTGCCACAGGAAAATGCTCAGCGGCCCGCTGGCCACATGCTGCCTGGTCTAGTCTATATGGTATATCCGACAGAAGTGCGATGCGCTAGGCTTTCTGACAATATGTCATCCATTTTGGAATTAAAGTGGGCGAAGTTACGGGCAAACAATTAAACCTAAGTATACGCAAATTTAGCGCCCACGCCGGAAATTGACGTCAGCGCCCTCCCATGGAACAACATCCGGTACATAATCACCAGCGACACTGGACGCATTCATTTTTATAATAACAGCATGAGGAGGACTGCATATTATTTGTAGTGGAAGTAATATGAATTAGAGAGGGATGGAAATTTGTGATGATATCGCCTTTTTAGGAATTATTAAGTTGATAGAAAGGAGTGAAATATGGAATGATATTGCCGTTTCAGAGAGAAAAGCTAGCATAAAAAACGATAATAGAATTAAGCTCGCTACCTATTAGATTGGGGTCTAATATTGTTGATGATGTGTGGGTACTCAGTCCAACTCTGCCAAGGCGTTTGGGGATAAAGGCGTAACGATGTTAGTCAAATACTTTTAGAGATTACCTAGTTAAAAAAGACAACGAATTTAAAGATACAAAAGACACAACCAGTAGAAAATGACACCAAATTTTATTCAAAACACAGCTATAATGAACAAAAAAACAAAAACAAACTTCCAGGCATATCCCAAGCCAAAAAAACCACAAATAACTCCAAAATAACTTCCTCAAATTCCAAGAAGTCCGTAAAAGTAAACACTTCAATCAAAGTTGATTAGTTTATCGACTAATTACAACAACTAACGACATTCGATAAGTATCGCTGAAAGCACTAACGCGTTATCGCAATCGTGGCAAATGACTCATTTCGATTACCTTAACGTATTTCCATAATTACGCTATAAGACAGCTGATAATAAGAAAATAAAAAAAAAACCCTATTTTTATACGAATAAAACTAGCGACCACCGAGCAAATCACAAGTGTGTAAGATTCAGTCAATACCTCGCTAGTCTGATTCCAAATCCAACTTTGAAATTGGTTCGAGTTGGAATCTCTGGTAGAAATGTAAAGGAGATTAAAAATCTACGGGAAAAATGCTCTTGAAATGTAATGTGTAATATTTAAAAAAAAAAATCCGTCATAGTCACACACTCTAAATTTATGTGTCACAGTTAAACTGTGTTCGCCCTCATTTTGCTCTTAGGTCTAAACATTATAGTGGAGCGAGCTTATTGCCGTTATGCCGGAGTAGTGAGATATTTTCCATAAAATCCCCAATAACACTTTGTCCGACAATTCTGGCTGTGCCTCGCGCGCGTTCGGTCGTGTCACTGCGCAGCCCGCCCGCTCGCTATTTTCGTATTTTCGCACGTACATATTTCATAATCGACTTGCGCCTGCGCTTGTGCTTGCGTGAAGTGGTGATTTCGTTGGCTCGATATACGTGTATACGTACATATATACGTGCTTGCGATATTAGTTCTCCGCGTCTGGCTCGCGCGTAGCAACTAGGCGAGCCGATAGGTAGACGCGCCGTTCTGACGGCGATCGGCCTTCCCGCGTTTTTCGCAACGGTCGTTTTCCGTGACCTACGTGGTTTGTCGCGGCTGTGCTTACGTGTTTTGTGCTTGCGTGTTTACGTAATTGCATTCGCTGCGCGTATGCTTTTGCGTCTCGTGTAGGTACGGTTCGCGTATCGCCCGGTGCGACCAATTACGTGGGTTGCTAGGCAGCCGCGTCGGTTAACGGCGCGGCCGGCCCTCCCGCGGTTTTTTCCTAACGGTTATTTTCTTAACGGTTTTTAATTTCGTTTCGTTTGTATTGTAAATCCACGTCTTTTGTCCGTTCGTGGTAAGTCCGGTGGACGCCGAGCGGTGTCGTAAGCCGGGCTTGAGCCGAGCGCTCGCCTCCCTCCTTCAGAGGGCGGCCATCTCTGAAGGGCTTGAGCTCTGGCCTTGGGGGCTCCCCTAGTCAGGGCTCTTGATTTCCCCAGGACCCTACCCTTACCCATCCCACTAACTTAATCCGTGCGGCGGTTCTCTTCGCCCCGGAGCAGTTAGGGTTTTGGTGCCGCCCGTTCGCCCTTAAGGCGAAGGGGCACACCGCGTCTCCCCGGTAGTGCCACCCCCCCGCCGCCACCCGGTGGGGGGATCTGGGCGTTTACTACCAGAGGTCCCTTCACTGCATTCCTCTCGATCCCCCCGCGCTCACCAACATCGAAGCCTCGGTCTGTCGCGTCTCTCTCACGGGGCACCAGCCCATCGTGATCGCCTCCGTATACCTTTCCCCCACTAAATCCGTTCTCAGGAGTGACTTTGAAGCACTCCTTAATCTGGGAAGCGCCGTCATTCTGGCGGGCGACTTCAACAGCAAGCATTTGGCCTGGAATGGTCTCACCACTTACCCTAACGGTAGGAGCCTTGACGCCCTGGTCGACGTTCTCGACTTTGACGTCATCGCACCTATGCACCCCACCCACTATCCTATAAATCCCAACCACCGACCCGACGTCCTGGACATGGCGCTTCTGAAGGGTGTCACCCTACGGCTGCACTCCTTGGAAGTAGTCCAGGAACTCGACTCTGACCATCGACCTGTAGTCATGAGACTCGGTTCCCCCCCCCTTCCGCCCCTCAGCGAACCAAAAAGACTGTGGTGGATTGGCATGCGCTAAGCACGGCCTTGGCGGATGCCGACCCTCCCCCCCTCCCTCTCAGCTCGGACTCCATCCCGTCCCCTCAGGACACCGATCAGGCCGTAGATGCCTTCACCGAACACATCCGATCGGCTGTCAGTCGATCGTCCAAGCAAGTCGAGGCGGAAGATCTCTACCTCAACCGCTTTCGACTGCCGGACGATGTTAGGGATCTCATTCGTTCCAAGAATGCTTCTATCCGAGCGTACGACTCCTACCCCACCGAAGCCAATCGGGCCCGGATGCGCGCTTTACAACGAGAGGTCGTGTCGCGGAGGTCCGGGAGGAACGGTGGGGTGACTTCCTAGAGGGCATCGTGCCATCGCATCTGGCCTACTGGCAGCTGGCGCGTAGCCTCAAATCTGCCTCCACGACTGACATGCTCCCGCTGTCCCGCCCTTCAGGCGCACCCCCAGCCTTCGACGACGACGAAAAGGCCGAGCTTTTCGCCGACTCCCTCGAGAGCCAGTGCGCCCCCAGCTCTCAGTCCGTCGACCAGTCCCACGTCGACGCGGTCGACAGGGAAGTCGAGCGCAGGGCATCTTTCCCCCCCGTCGATTCCTTGCCTCCTATCACCCAAACGGAGGTCGAAGATCTGAACATGGGTCTCAAATCTAAAAAAGCCCCCGGGTCTGACGACATTTCGAATCGCGTTCTGAAATGCCTGCCCGCCCAACTCATCTGCCTCTTAGTGGCCATATTGAACGCCGCCATGACGAACTGCACCTTCCCCGCTAAGTGGAAGGAGGCGGACGTCATAGGCATTCCCAAGCCCGGCAAACCTCGCAATCTCCCCGCGAGCTACCGCCCTATCAGTCTCCTAAACTCCCTGGCCAAGATATACGAGCGCCTCCTTCTGGTGAGGCTTAAAGACTTCGTAACGTCCAGGGGTATCCTTATCGACGAGCAGTTCGGCTTTCGAGCCAAACACTCTTGTGTCCACCAAGTGCACCGCATCACGGAGCACATCCTCTCCGGTCTCAATAGACCCAAACCCAGATGGGTTTGGGTCTATTGAGACCGCCCGTGTAGATACGGGCGCCCTCTTCCTAGATGTCACGAAGGCATTCGACAAAGCCTGGCACAACGGCTTGATCTACAAGCTCTACCAATTGGGTGTGCCGGACAGACTCGTGCTCATCTTACGAAACTTCTTGTCGAATCGCGCCTTCCGTTATCGCGTCGAAATGACGCGCTCCACTTCCCACTCCATCAGTGCTGGAGTCCCACAGGGCTCAGTTCTCTCTCCGCTCCTGTTTAGCC
Organism: Phalera bucephala; assembly: GCA_905147815.2. Taxonomy (NCBI): domain Eukaryota; kingdom Metazoa; phylum Arthropoda; class Insecta; order Lepidoptera; family Notodontidae; genus Phalera; species Phalera bucephala. The sequence goes on from LR990621.1 coordinate 20,500,089, forward strand.
TTTACACGAACGACATTCCTCGTTCGAGTAAGGCGCATCTAGCCCTATTCGCGGATGATACCGCTCTCTACGTCTCGCATAGGAATAAGGGTTTCATTACCAGAAACCTTCAGGCATCCGCCAATTCCCTAGGGAATTGGTTCAGGAAGTGTCGTATTTAGGTGAACCCGGACAAGAGCGCTGCGGTGTTCTTCTCCAGAGGTGCCACCCCGCGCCACTCCCTGCGCCGCCCTAGAAGTAATCTTGGCCAAGTGACCATGTTTGACTGAGCCATTCCCTGGGTCAAAGAGGTCAAATATCTAGGGGTCACCCTAAACAGTACCATGTACTTCGGCCCACACATCAAGCGGGTCCGTCACCGATCATCCTTTGTGCTCGGTCGTCTCCATTCGTTAATCTGCAAGCGGAGTAAAATGTCCCTTAGAAATAAGGTGACACTTTACAAAACTTGCGTTCGACCCATAATGACTTATGCGTGTGTTGTGTTCGGGCATTTGGCCCCCTCTCACATCGATAAACTCCAAGTGGTTCAAAACCGCTTCCTCCGTAAAGCCGTAGGAGCCCCCTGGTTCGTACGGAACGTCGACCTCCACTCCGATCTAGGTCTCGAACCTATTCGCGCCTTTATTAAAAAGGCGTCAACACGTCACTTCGCGAACGCATCTACCCATGCGAATCCGTTAATCGTAGCCACCGCGGACTACGATCTCCCCCCCGACCCCTGCCGCCACCGCCGGCCGCGACATGTTCTCACCGACCCCCCCGATGCTTTGTCATCCCTTCTTTCCGCTCAGAATACGGGTGACGACGACGACGTAGTAGTAGATCCCCTCCCATAGCCGGCGGTTGACCGGTGCACTTAGTAGTGCACCCGTCCCCCTACAGCGACTGTCCCAACCGAGGGCACCCTCGAGTATGTCGCCTCTTGCCCTTCTGGCTGGCTAGAGCGTAGTGGTTGCACGCTCGCCTTTAAATCCGGTGAAGCTGTAAAGGCCTCGCGGCCAACAGCGTACATCATTCACACACACACACACTTTGTCCGAACTAGGATTTAACCGTAGAACTTCGCGATGGACAGCCACACCATGTGGCATTCTACATATGAGGCAGTCAATATAGTATTTTGGTAGCTACTCACCCACATTGTCAATTTATACTTTCAGAGAATTATGTGCGCTAATTGCAGATTCCATAAAACTATCCAGAGTCCTGCACATATATCAAAAAGTCTTAAAAAAAACCATTTCATTTCATTTCTCTTCAAAGCTCACGTAAAATAGCAGTTTTCTTTTTTAACAAAAGAAAGGCAAAAGAGAACCACCGAGCTAAAGTCAAAAAATTGACGACACTAGCACACGCTCTCGAAAAACAATCTCGCAGTTTCATCATACTTTTTATTTAGGCATCCAATCAAAATCTAGGTCCGTTGCGACGCCGGACTGTGACGCAAAAATGAACAATATGAATGGCGTGTCACTGCGAGAATACCGTCGAGGGAATATTGCCTGAACCGATGGTAATTATTGTTGATGTAAAGGATATTGATACTCATTTGGTTCATATTACAGCCGATGACAGAAATTGTAGTTGACCTAGATCAATGAGGCACTGCTGTCAGTAGTAGCGGCTATGCTGGCAGGAGAATCGGCGTGGGCGCTATGAAGAAGGCCGATCCTGATCGACGAAGGCAATGACGCCAGACGTGGAGGTACAGCCCACCCGGGTCCCCCGTCCAAAAGCCCGGGGTAGAAGAATACGGGCTAATTCATGTCCCCCACCGTATTGTCTGGCGGGGAACTCGGGGCTCCCCTCCCTGCACCAACATGACCTGGGGGGCCTTCGGGGTTGCGAACGTGAGGAGCGGGGACCCTGAGCGTCTTTCAGGACGAACCCCGACGAGGACAGCGGCGTGGTTGTGGCCCACGTCGCCGTTAGGACCGCGTCAGTCTGGGAGAAGCGTATCATCAAGGCTCCTCCAAGGATGGCGGGCTCGTCGGAGCGCGGCACAAAAGTGCTGATGTTGGTTTTTAATTGGTATGCCGCATGAGCTTCCCCCGAGGCTCGGGGAAGTCATATACAGGATATTCCCCAGGTAAAAAAAAAGATCAACGAGGCAACATAATATGTCATCTAATAAGATTGTCGGATAAAGTTTGCTTTTGCAATCTAAAAATTCTCAATAATCAGTCTGCAGTCTGAAATAGTGCCCGGTATAAAGTCAATGGGTCGACTTTATGTAACACTGGAATCTAACATTGTAGGCGATATAGGGGTGTACTCAGTATGCCTCTAATTCGGGCAACTACTTGACCGTTTCCCTAATTCCCCACTTTATTTTCTTACTGTATTTGGTAGTGGAAGTATGGTATTAAAATTGAAATGATTCTTGGTGTAATAGTCTTAATTTAGGTCTCTCGGCTGACTGGAGTGGAGTTAAGGATTTCATACTTAGTGTGGGAATCCAAAGATGTTTGTTGCATCTGGTTGAACGAACCCTCCCCTGAGGAATAGTTCTTAGTATGGAGGAATGTTCTATTAAAGGTATATGCATCTAATAAAATAGGCATTGAACTGGCTTGTATGCCTAAACCTGGTAAATTTCTGTTTACGTTAAAAAAAGCATTAGAAAAGAAAGCGAGAAACAGCTATCAAAGTATTTAAAATAAAATCTTCAAGTTGACTAACCATTTGATGCCAAAGGTTCGGTAGATATATTTCTTTTTTCAAATAATTAAGTTACCAAGAGGACATCAATTAACTGTACCATTTAGTTCCAATTAATTCATAGCAGTCATTAACAAATCGACGGTCCCATAAAAGAAAGTTACATATGCCAAACAAAATAAATGGCATTTGCAACTTTCGTGCCCGTCGAAAAGGTTATTTATGCCAAATATAAAGACTGGATTATATGACTTTGTTCGTTGGATGTCAAACAATCACATGACTGAAATAAAATCTCAACGATACTGTTTTATTATGATATATGCTAGAAAATTTATTGCGAGTCATGAACAAGATATTAATATTATATTGCAAGGCTAGACTTCATTTTTATAATAGATATTAACATAAAAAATGGACGCAGGGCACTAGGACATTTTGACGACTGGTTAGCATAGTAGTGGCGGTTAGAGCGTAGGCTGCTCCGATCACTGGACCAAGAAGTCGCAGATTCGACACCAGCACGGGAATAATATTTTTTAATCTACAAATCTTTGCATCGTTTTGGGTACTCGTGTACGTTTATTTCATGATTGTTAACGCACGCATAACACAGGCATAATACCAGAGGGCATAGCACGAAAATTTTGAGGTTATCGCGCCTGCCCTGTTTAAAAAATGGAAATAATAACGTAAAAGTTGCATGAGTAGCAACCTTTTTATGAAAGGAATGTGCTCAAGTCAAGTAAAATTTGTAGCAAAATCTTGTTATTTAAGTACGAAATTTCATTCCCTTGCCGGTCTCCTCATAAGAAAATGCAGGAAATAAAAATAAGCTGATTAAACACAAAAATATTTGTTCAGACATTTAATAATATTTTCTTTTCAATTTCTCAAGAGCGCCAGACATGTTAAGCTTCTTGTCTATGAACCATTTATCTCTGTACAAAGTTTTTCATGTTCAGACTAATGTTCCGTTGAGCTTATTCTCTTCATATTGTTCAAGTAGATATTCTTACATGCTTGCAGGTATAAAAGAGTTGAAAGTGAACAAAGGAGTTGCACAATGGTAGTGAAAAATAATATAAATATACCCCCCGCCAATAGAAATAAAACTGATTTTGATTTACCGCGATAACAAAGGTCAAAAAAGGTTAATTAAACAGCCAATTACTTGGTCTATGGTGACTCGTGTCTGCCACTCGACGGCTCGCGGTCGGTAAATAAGCGGCAAAAAAAACAATAAATTTACCTACCTACCTTCCTACCTATATCTCCCACCGTCACGCCTATATTGCCCAAGCGGGGGTGGCAGAGGTGTACTGAGTACACCCATTTTTCGCCGACGATGATAGGTCCCATGTAATAGGGGGCGAGCCTATTGCCATATACCGGGCAGAATTCCAGACTCCGGACTCATACTGGGTATTTTTCGTTAGAAAAACTACATTTGTCCGACCTAGGATTTGAACCCAGGACCTCGTGATCACAAAGTGATGTGCTTTACCACTAGACCAACGAGGCAGTCCTACCTACCTATATCATTACGACAGATCCCTTGCGGGGCAGGTAAAGAATACAGAGTTCCAACAGGGTCTTTCCTTACAAACGTCTCTGGCTTCCTCCACTCTCATAGTTTGCCTCATACACGCTCGCCTGTTACGGAGACTGTCGCCTGTTACTTGCCCTTCAGATAAGGCATAAAGCTTTATATTTTTATAATTAAAATGTTGATTTATATAATCATAATTTTGACGCGTGCCACTATAATATTCGGCTAGACATTTGTTTCATTTATTTTGCAAACTATCACATGATTGCATTATTTTAAAGTGACCATGATTGTCTATTGCCTACACATGAATTCTTCCATGAACTGATATTGGACTCCGGTTTGTGTGCTCAATAAGAAACTCTTTAGTAGTTAAAATCATGCACCCGAAATTGTTTATACATTTAGATACTCAGATATGATTTCTGGCATGAACCGATAATGCAGTCAGGATTGGATTCATGAGTGAACTCTTTAACGATGAATTACCCGGAAACGAAACTTTGCTTAGTCGTTTATTTCAGATACCTAAAATGAATTTGATCTTGACCATGAACTATGTATTCTTACGAGAAGACTGACATTAAATGTTTGTTACATGCTTAGCTTTTCAATTTTGTTCCTTACTCATACAAATAAAAAATTACTCATTGGTGTGCGATACTGACTCATACTGTACTTTTTTAAATATTATTAAGCCAGATCTTTGGCAGTGTAGGCAGAGAATGTTTCAATCAGCGCTATTTTGTACCAATAATTTTGACAATAAATAGATGAATAATCCTTCTAAGAAAGAATGTACCTAGGTATAGGTGTATTAAGTATGTGCTTTCTATGAGATGGCGTTAGCGTTGACAAAGATCGCGCTATTGTTTAGTTCTTACTGGGAATACTAATAAGCGAAATTCATATGTTGATCTGTAATTTTGAAACAAAAAATATTTCTTAAGCTCGTATGGCTATTGACACCATAATTTGTCAAACCTTTTCTGTTTGTGTGTCCATGCTAAACTCCAAATTTTAAGTCCCTTATATGCACGATTCCTGCAGGGTAGTTTTTATTTCTCCATACTAACTCGGCTGAACGGATTTTATAGAAACTTAGTATGGATGTGTCTTGGAATAGTATACAGGATCTGTGCTATCCCGCAAAGACCGACCTACCTATGTCAAATTACAAAATAAAAAGTGCGTAGCTGCGGGTAGCAGCTAGTAATATACGTACAAATCCGAGTCCCATATATCAAACACATCCGGAACTTACGGATGCAATGTTTCGAAAGCGAATCTCGTTCTCTCCGGATCACGTTTTATGAAGCGAAGCGAAACGAATCGATGCCGATGAGGGATGCTGGCGAACGCAGAGATAAGTCACGTTCGCCCAGCCCCTACTAGTTGGTGATGGATTCACCGCTTACCGTGACAACTTGAAATACATCAAGCAGTTTTTGCAATATATTGCTCGAGAAAATTGATTGCTGGAACGACTCACATAATATGTATAGATGAATTTTGATTGGGTGTGTTCACTACTTCGCTCGAAACGCTGTGTGACTGCGGTGTTTTACCGATCACCAAGGTTAAGAACGTAGAAGAACCAAGGTCACCGACATCGCCCATAGGATAAGTTAGTTGAAGTTGTAATAGGCGAGCCACATAGCGCAAAGATCGAACAGGTCGAGCCACATAGCGCAAAGATTCTAGAGTGGGACGGCCGCCTACCAGATGGACCGACGGTCTTGTGAGGATTGCGGGAAGTCGTTGAATGCAGGTGGCATCGGTCTGGCTACGCTGGCGAGCGTGGGGGGAGGCTATGTTCGGCAGTGGACCAGTACAAGTACAGGACTGATATGATGATGATGATGAAGATTAAGCAGTCCGGCTCGGTCGATCTGATATGTGTGACCATTTGTGTCATTTTCATATTGGAGCATCTCTGTACTACGGAAGTTAAGTTTATCCGTTGCCCTCGGCTACTTCTCAATGTGGTAGTCGTTAAGCCTAATTGGAAGTCTATAGGCGGCTTCATAATTTCCAACAGTAGGTGGCCACAATCAACATCATCCGAGAGAAGGCCTTTGCCCAGCAATGGGACAATGTTGGCTGATTTTTACTATGATTACTGATCCATTATCAAAGAAGCTTACTAAGAGCAGCTTCACTTTTCACCAAAAATGTGTCAGGATAAGTAGCGAGGAACATTTTATGAAAGGATGTAAGGGAGAGGCACACGAATCCTCGATTAATTAAAAAATAAAACTTGTTCATCCATTCTGAAGATAGAATTCTACTATTTGACATAAATGACTTGATAGCCCGTTATCTTTATAATCATGCTAGATCCCTTGTGTGGTAGACAGATAGGTAGCCCCTAATCCTTTACTAATAAGGTTCTATAATGGCCCGTTAAATTTCCCCTTGACAAACTTCAGAACAAAGCTATGGTGGGCTGAAAGGTTCATACAACTATTACATAAAAAACTATAACTACATTTGGTAGGGGTACTAATCTCAAACGACAGCTGCTCACATTGCTAATGTAGTGAACGGGAACAAATCTATGACGTCAAGCTATCTGCCAGTGTGGGGCTTAAGTAATATAAATGATGTATCAGTCGAATCGCTCGTTAAATAATATACCAGATTGGAAATAACTAATAATTATAGTAGCTATCAGGTTTGGTTAGAACTAAAAAATAGAGCTATAGTCGAATGCTACCTAAAACGGGCTATTTTGGAGACTATTAAAACCACCTACTTCGTGATCAAAACCTGACAAGGTTTTTCAAGATCTTTAAGGTTCCTATGTATCTAGAAATAAGTTGATAAGGTTTAAATCATGTTTAAGCCTATTTTGTTGCCTATCTATATCATCACGCCAGATCCCTTGCGGGGTAGGCAGAAAGTACAGAGTTTTAATAGATTCTTTCCTTACAGGACTCTCTGGCTCCTGGACTAATTTTTTCAAGCCAAAACATATAAGTTTATAAGTAGGTAGCTGTGACTAATTATGTCGAGTTTTTCGCTACCAGTAGGAAAGGCACTTTTATATAGAAAATGCACCCAATATAGCCAGCCAATCATACAACATTATGCTTATGTCTACCTATACTATACGCATACAAGCGTTAAAATAAGAACGCAAAAACTATATTGAACACTTCCCTAAAAATCCGTTCTCAAACCTATCAGCTAATAAACAGTCCACACTTTTTGTTGCGAGTATTTTATACGCCTATTAGCTATTCCTCTACGCATCTTGCATATGTAGCGTTAAAATAAGTACCCAAAAAAGTACATCGAATACCTACCTCCCTAAAAACCCGCTGTCAATCCACTATCAGCTAATGCACACCCCACACTTTTTATTCCTTAATCCAAAAATATGCATCAACCATATTTCAAGGTGGAAGGGTTCGTGCACCTCGCCAGATAACGGCCCATCAATCACACTTTGCGTTATAAACAGCTGAAGGCAGCATTACCCTCTTACTGATAGATCCCTATTCGCTATGACCGATTGAAAAAATAACGCGGAGCGTTACGATATAGATATGATTGTTGAATTGTACTGCAGTGGCATACAGAATACCATAACGAAGAAAGAAAAATCATTTATTCGACCACTACAGAAAGAATGGAAAAATAGCAATTACAAACACTCTCGTTGCCTCGTTGGTCTAGTGGCGAATAATGCGCTTTGCGATCAAGAATTCCTGGGTTCAAATCCTAGGTCAAAATTCCCAGTATCAATCGGGAGTCTGGAATTGTGCCCGGTATGTGAAAATAGGCTCGTCCCTATTAAATGGGACCTAACATCGTCGGCGAAAGGTGGGTGTACATAGTACACCTCTGCCACCACCACTTGGGGAATATAGGACGGTGTTTAAAAATACATCATCAGATGTTGTGGGCGGTCGAACAGAATGCTGCTTCAGCATGTTGCTGCTCTATAATATATTCTATTATGAAAGTCGCTTAAGGGCCTACTGTGATGACCACTTACCCACCGTATGAGTGACAGTAATGTAATAACGTTATAAATGAAAATAAGGAACGAATATATTGAGCGCGCGCTCGGAAGTAAACGACGTATCCGCAGAAAAAAAATTTAACATATTCTAAAAAAACTACAATGAAAACCAAAATTGCTTTACAAGAACTTTGATACAATTATTCACTAAAATATTAAGTCGAAAATCATATTTTGATATTTTAAGTCTCTAATCCATATAATACTTGAAGTGTAAGAAGTACATAAACACGTTTTTATCGCGGTAGGGTAGGTTAAGTAGCGTTCGGCTCCGTCAGTCTGAGATGGGTGACCGTTTGTGGCATTTTATATTCGAGCATCTTCGTGCTACAGATGGCACGTTAAGCCGTTGATCCTGGTTACCGGTTAAAGTAGTCGTTTAGCCGACTTGGAAGTCTTATAAGGGGCTTGATAAGTTCCAATAGCGGGTGCCCACAAACTTGCCTCCGCCAATTCGCACTGGGTCCGCGTGGTGGAGTAGAACCTGATCCCTGTCATCTTGATATGTGAGAGAAAGCTAACAGTTGAAAAGTATAATAATAATGTTAAGAAACTGTCCCACCGTTGAGCACGGGCCTTCTCTCAAACTGAGATGGTTTAGGCCATAGTCCACCACGCTAGCCTAGTGCGGGTTAACAGACTTCACACACCTTCAAGACACTCTTAGACATGCAGGTTTCGTCACGATATTTTCCTTCACCGTTAAAGCAAGTGATAGTTATTTTTTAATACGCACATGCTTTCGATAAGACAGAGGTGCGTCCCTGGGTTTGGACCTGAGACCATTGACTTTGCAGTGTAACGGTTTACCCACTAGGCTATCACTGCTTAGCACACTTTAGTAGAACAACATCATCAACATCATCATCTCAGCCTATACTTGTCCACTGCTGAACATAGGCCTCCCCAATCGCTTTCCAGCGTAACCGGTCCGACGCCACCTGCATCCAACCACTTCCTGCGATTTTCACAAGGTCGTCGGTGCATCCGGCAGGCGGTCGTCCTACGCTGCGCTTGCACATACGTGGTCTCCACTCTAGAATCTAAGTGGAACAGTATAGGCAGATATTATTATGGTAGCCCTGGAATTAAGACAACACTTTCTTAAACAAGACCTTTATCTCACGAAGTTATCGTAACGCCTCGCGTTTGGTCACAGCGAATAAAGGCCTTGAAGGGAAACATTTGAGTGGCAATATTTCATACCGCACCTATGTTAAAGACTTTTCGTGTGTAAAATTTGCGGATGGCATTGCTAACAATGTCGTAGAAAACTCGTACAATTTATCATGTTTCTTTTAGAGATGCGTTTGACGTAAATAGCGTCAAATGGATGAAGAATCTGTTAAATTATTATGTAGTTCATGGGTTGAGAATTAAATAGAGATTTACTGTGATACAAATAAACGCATCCTACTTATATTATAAACGAGAAAGTTTGTATGCTTAAATTTTGTTGCTCATTCACGCAAAAACTGCTAAATGGATTTGGATGAAATTTGGCACACAGATAATTTATTACCTGCATTAACACATATCCTATATCCCGGATACTATTTATTCCGGAAAAATTTTAGGTTCCTATCTAAAGTCAACGCGGACGAAGTCGCGTGCAGAAACTAGTCATACTAATATTATAAATGTGAAATTAATGTATGAATGTATGGGTATGTGTGAGTGATGTACGCTGTTGGCCGCGAGGCTTTTACAGCTTCGCCGGAATTAAGGGCGAGCGTGCAACCACTACGCTCGAGCCAGAAGGGCAAGGGGCGACATACTCGAGGGTGCCTTGAAGTGGCGCCCTCGGTTGGGACAGTCGCTGTGGGGGGACGGGGTGCACTACTAAGTGGACCGGTCAACCGCCGGCTATAGAAGAGGATCTACGACTAGAAGATGGACCGATGACCTGGTGAAGGTTGCGGGTAGAAGTGGGATGCTTACAGCACAAAGCCGGTCGTTGTGGCGGTCTTTAGGGGAGGCCTTTGTCCTGCAGTGGACGTCTTTCGACTGAAGAAGAAGAAAAGATCTAAAGCAATTAATTCCACACTCAAATCTCAAAGAAAAAGCTTTTGCACCTTCTATCCAGTCTTATTCATTGCCATTGGTCACGTTTGTGCCTCCACAGAAAAAAATATTTTCCGTTTACGCATGCACTACTTCCATACAGGCATAAATATGATTTGCAAATGTGATCCTAAAAACAGAAACGGTAAAAACAGTTTTGCTCCGTATAAAGAATTCGTGAAGGTCTAAAATATTCTTTATTATCAAGCATGAACCGCTTGAACGTCATACGTATGCGTCAGTACGCAGGATATTGAGACATTTCGGGTGTACTGTAGCGAACTGTCTGCGGCATACCTCTGAAGTCTAGTGGCAATATCCTGACGTAACTTACGACTTACATATAAATTTGGAAAGCGTTTGCGGAAAACTTTTGGCGAATTTTACTTCAGCCGTAAGTACAATCCAGAATTTACCATACTCAAAAACTGCCACGGTCACCGACATATTTGTGCTAGATTTAAAGGTGACAGTCCGAAAAACGGCACGAAAAATTAAAGCACAAGTCCATACTTGTGCTCTTTCACACCTGATCTTATTTCGAATTAACTCGATCCAAGCACAGCCAAAGTGAGGACGCCTTAAAATGCTGCATTTTGCTAAAACTACCATACTTAAAAGATCCGAGGGCAATAATAATTTGAAACTAATTTCTACAGTTGCTCATGAAATAAAACTATTTTACGGATTTTATCGCGGTTTATTTTTGATTTTTAGTTCCCGATGTTTCGAGTGCTTTGCAGCACCCATGGTCACGGGAGGGACTGAGGTGTTAGACGTCCAAAAGGCATAGTTGTTCCGGGGTACCCTCAAACTTCTTAATTATTTTTGTTGTTGTTGGTCCGATCTACGCAGAATGAGCTCACGGTGTCTTGAGGTATTGCAGTGTTATGCTTGGTTTTGGATTTGATTATATTAATTACCGGATCCCAGGACGATGGAAGCACCCAGCCATTTTCTCTATTGAAATTAGGATGTTTTTTAATTTCATATATACCGCGATAAAACCCGTAAAAAAGTTTTATTTCATGTGTAATATTCGCGTAAATCTAAGAACTCAATATGTTCTACAGTTGCTATCTACGAGTAGGTACGCAATCTAAACGCGGTCGTTTTTGTCTGTCATACTGATCGTGGTGACAACAACATGACAAACAACTTATATATCGATGGCCGCGGTGGATTTCCTCAACACGTTAGCGGGGCTTCGAAATCTCTATATATGAAATAAATTTTCAATAACTGCCTAATGGGGTAGCCCATATTATAACTTGTCTCAATAATATTTGTTTTCTTATTATATTAAACTATATCTATTTATGGATAATATGGAACCCGAAACTTGGTAAAAGTACACTTGAGTATTACAATTTTAAAAGCAATCATAATAAAAAAGGCTTTTTATTCATGTAGTCCACAAAAATGTATTTATGTAGTAAATATTTAGAAATAAAATGTGGATTACTAAGGTTTCACCTGTTCGGAGAGTGATTCCCGTGATTAAGAAGAGCTAAAAAATTAATTGTTCTGCTTTCGTAAAAGTATAGGGTATGGAAAAATAATACAGATCAACTATTACTATAATTCATATTATTTATTATTGATTGAAATAACTTAGTTAATATACCTATATTATACCATTCTCATCACTGGCATGATCATTCTTGGAAATAAAGTTATATAAACTGCCTCTCCACCACCTACAAATCCGAGTCGATATCTCGAAATGTGGAAAATAATTCTCAGCATTTCAGAACGGTATCAACATGGGCAGCGGCTACATATAGATGGATCCATCTGCATTTGCGTGGAATTCCGATAGATTAACGTGTGCTTGCCGAATGAACGCCCGACTCGACATTCCCAACTTTTACGCGATCCCATAATTCATTCCACACTAATGTTGAAACAGTGCATTAAGCGTTGAGTAAATTCTTTTGCAGTTTCAACTTTATTTCTTTTAATCAAAGTATAAATTCAAACTGTTAAAGGTTTCAAATCGTAAATCGGACAAAGAATAATTCTTCTATCAAAAAATTCTCAGTATCTGTCCAGACTCTGGAATTTTTCTCGGTAAAATGGCCATAGGCTCGTCTCCTATTACATGCGACCTATTATCGTTACGGTACGTCTCTGTCACCCCTGTTTGGGGAATATAGGCGTGACGGTGTTTGTTTTGTTTGGTTTTTGATTGGAATAACTTAATCAATAACTATACGTAGGTAACTATACGATTCTTATTATTGGCACGATCATTCTCGAAAATAAAGTTATATAAAACTGCCACTTCACCTCCTACAAATCCGCGTCGATATCTCGTAATGCAGAAAATAATTCTCAGCGTTTCGGAACGGTATCAAGGCGGGTAGCGGCGACGGATCCATCCGCATTTGTGCGGAATTCCGTTAGATTAACGTCTGCTTGCCGAATGAACCCGACTCGGTACCACACTACCAACTTTAACGAATCCAGTAATTCAAACTAAAGCGCTGAGTAAATTCTTTTGCAGTTTGAACTTTATTACTTTTAATCAAAAATTGAATATAAACTAATTACGGACACTATTTTATTGAGTATTTCGGCCAAACTGTTCTTTGACCCTCTGAAAACCTAATGTGAACTGTTACGTGCGTACGTAACATACATATGTTACTATACGAAAAATACTTCTTATACTCGGTACCAAACTCGAAACTTTTAACGCATTTCAAACTTATGTTAAAATAGCGCATCAAGCGCTGAGTAAATTCTTTTGCAGTTTGAACTTTATTACTTTTAATCAAAGTTCAAACTCTAACGGTCTCATTGGTCAAGTCGCAAATAATGCGCGTAACGATCTCAAGGTTCTGGGTTCAAATCCTAGATCGAACAAATTATAATTTTTCTATAGAAACATTTCCAATATCAGTCTGGAGTCTGGAGGTGCGCCCGGTAAAGTGGCAATAGGCTCGGCCCCTTTTACATGGGACCTAACATCGTCAGCAAAAAGTGGAATAGTCCTTCATATCTGCCACCCCCGTTTTTTATTTAACTCAAACGTTGATTTCTGCATTTAGTATTTCGACGGAACTGCTTTGACCCTCTAAAAACCTATTGCGAACTGCTGTTATAAATGCCAATAAAGGAGGATTAAACAATGGTCCATAACAAACACCGATGCAGAAATAATCTGGACAAATGGCATTAAGTTGTGCGTTATGGCGGGCTTGTTTTGGAACATAAAAAAATCATGTTTATTGCAGGTACTCTAATAGATGATTTAATTTAATTTGTTGGTAACTTTGAATTTGGATTGAGGTCAAATGGTACCCTTTATCATCTAGTTACACTTCGAATTTACTATTTCGGAATATACAAACGAATTGAGAACCCTGTTCGTTTTTTAATTCGGCTAAATATTTTTAATTAAAAAAGACCTTTTAAGAACAAGTTTTATAACAAAAACAACTTAGATATCCTGCTTAGCTGAGGAATTTTATGGCCACTTTCTGATTCCTACATGAGCCCGTGGACACATGGTCCATGGTACTTGTCAAGATAAACCAACAAGCCCAAACACGTTGGAATTATGGTCAATAGTTGGATCGTTCCATTGGCCACCTTCCGACTTCATTATCGGACCAGCTCCATGTTACCATATTATTACACTGTCACCGAATTTATATACGGATGCCAAATTTCTGCTCAATTGGATAAAGTGCAAGTGCTTGACCACAAAATTTGAACCGATAGACAAACAGATATCCAAACAGTGCAAGTTAAATAAAAGCTTGTAAAAAGAAAACAGAAAGAACATCGTCACATGCCTTCATTTCTTAAGTGGGGCTCACATTTTGTCGACGATGTTAGGTCCCAATTTTAAAGGCCAGCCTTTAAAATATAATAATTAAACCCAATCACGCCTATATTCTACTGTGTACACCCACTTTCGCCAAAGATGTTAGGCCATTTGCCTTACACCGGGCTCAATTCCAGACTCCGGACTGATGCTGGGAATTTTCTGATAGAAAAATTACATTTGTCCGACCTAGGATTTGAACCCAGGACCTCGTGATCGTAAAGCGCATTATGCGCCACTAGACCAACGTCGTAGTACTATTTTATATTGAAGCAACCACGTACAAGGCAAGTAAGCTTTTGATAACAGTTTCCATATTAATGGTGGTCCCGTGTGCTACCTCATGCTGCAACCCTTGCAGTTATATTTCAGAGTAGTAGAATATTGCCACTTTATGAAGATGTCGTAAAATGTGGCTACAGAAGAAAACGCATTCAACATCCATTAGGCATTTCATGGTAATAGGCTCATATCCTTAAGAAGGCTATTGGAGGTCATTTAAGTGTACTATGAGCGGCGGAAAATGACCCACATCTGCTAGGGAGATAATCGGCTACTTTCATCTTTGTAGAGCGTCGTCTCTGTCAGTCTGTAAGTACATTATGTAACAACAACAACTGACAAGAGCAACAAAAGGTACATAACGTAAAGACAGAAACGACGCTCTACGAAGCCGAAAGTAGCTTATTCTATCCCTCTTTTGCCGATGTGCATTATTTGCCGCCGTTTAGCATACATTTAAAAGGGGATATTCAATATTCCAAAAGACTATACTCTTATTTTGGGATAATGGTCATGATAATACATATCGTTGGCGGAAATAGTAGTGACATAACTAGAAAAGCAGATAGAATAGAAATTTAGCTTTTTAACCATTAAAAATATATGGCTCTTCCAAATAACATTTTTTCCGTTACAGTTAGATCAACTTTACACTCAACCAGCTATCTATTTCGGAAACATTACACCATCAGCTCCAAGGCTTAAGAATGTTGCTACATTCCTAAGACTAAGCCCCAAATTTAAACCAAGATAGTCCCAAACTAAATTCAGTACGATGCTTCCAAAAAAATGTGTACTTATCATTTGATTATGTGCTTCAATCATGCCTCAATATATACATTACCTCAGTGAGCTGTGCGATAATAGTATCAAGTGACTTACTACAGTACCATAAATAAGACAAAATATTTTATATAAAGCTCGTTTATTTTCTTCTTGCCTTTATACTTCCATTGAAGGCCATTAGTGCGTGTGTGTGTGTTTATCAGTTATCACCTAGGAAGGCGAACTATGGCCATTTCACCGGGCACTGCCACAACGGACTGATAATAGACATTATTGTTTTAAAAATTACATATTGTCTTACCTAGTATTCGAACCCAGGACCTTGTGATTACTACGCGCGTATTCGCCACTTGACAAACGAGGCAGTCATGATTATGATGATTTATCTATCATCTATATCATCACGCCACATCCTTTGCGGGGATACCTTGATTATGGTCACGATGTATTTATATTTCGTAAATCACAAACAATTCATACATAGACGCTCGTAACGCTGCAAGGCGCTCGTAACCCTGTGCGACCGCGTTCTCACCGATCATCAAGGTTAAGCAGCGTTCGGCTCGGTCGGCCTGAGATGGGTGTCCGTTTGTGGTATTTGAACGTCTCCGTGCTTCAGAAGTCACGCTAAGCCGTTGGTCTAGTCGTTAAGCCGAGTTGGAAGCCTTATAGGCGGCTTGATAAGTTCCAACGGCAGGTGGCCACAAACCAGCCTTCACCAATACGCACTGGGTCCGCGTGGTGTATCACCTAATCTCTCACTCCTCTATTTGTGATAGAAGGCCTTTACCCAGCCGTAGGATAGTATAATCTGATATTATTCTACGTATCTATGTATGTATCTATCTATCTTTATCATCACGCCAGATCCCTTGCGGGGTAGGAAGAGAGTACAGAGTTCCAATAGGTTCTTTCCTTTACATACCTGTCTGGCTTTCTCCACTCTTATAGTTGGTCTCATACACGCTCGCCGGTTACGGAGACTCTTAACTTGTTCTTCAGATAAGACACAGTCTATATGGTCATAATAAGATAGCTTAGGTCTTCCCCGGTACCTACGGGTTCCCTGATATTATTATTACGTACAATTCGCATAGAACAGCACCGAGCATTAATATTCCTTAGTGAATAATGTAAATATTCGAATCACTCCCTCAAGCCTTCGCTTACTTTATCGCCTACACGTTATGGTATCTTAATAACTCTATTACGTATTCCAGTTTCATTATTCATACAACCAGTCTTATCCACATTATTATTTTAATTTAGTGCCGATAACGTTTGCAAATTAATTCAGTATCGATAAACAATTTATGAAGAGAAAAGTTTGTTGGGTGAACGACTTCCGTCAGTTTTGATTTAATGCCGAAGTTTCGACGTCAAACGTCGATTAGCGATTAGCTTAAACACCACTTCAGATTTATATCTTTTTATATACGTTTAATATTATTTTTGAATTATAAACCTCAACTGTTTTCAAATGTGATTGAAAAGTTAATAGTTTTAATTTACCTTTGCTGGAAACAAAACTCTAAATTTTAAAAAATATCTACAACTTTAGAATTGATGGTAAATTAAAGACTTTGCCTATTAGGTCTATAAAACAGGACATGAAATGCAATGACTAATATTATTAACAAATAGAAATTTCTTCTGCTTATCGTTTCGACGGCAGACATGTCGAATCTATATGGAAGCGGCCCAGAACGCAGCCACTTCGACCGCATTGTCGGTGGCATTCATCAAATCCTGCCGCGTGCAGGTGTTTGGGCATGCAGAGCACGATGTAAGGTGGACCATCGTTTGGGTAACACCGCACAAACACTTCAGATTGGTATTGTCTGTAAGTCTCCACCTGAACATGTATTCGGAAGTGACCGACCTGAGTCCGAAGTCGAAGGCTTCCAGACCGGCCATGGTAATAACCCTGCTTGACGCCGATTTTAACGTCAAACCAGGGTGACCTGTTACCACCCACCCGTACGCATGCCTTGCAGTCCACATAAGTGGACTGGACGGCTCGCAACAGAGTGCCATCTATACCATACTCTGGCAAAATGTCCCAAAGCCTCTTTCGCACAACTCTGTCAAATGCCTTCTCCAGATCTACAAAACCGCAGAAAACCTTCCGGCCCACTGCCAGATGCTTCTCTACGATGTTGCGGAGTGAGAAGACTTGATCCGAACATCCTCTTCCAGACCTGAAACCCCCTTGTGCCTCGCACAACATTCCATCGGACTTCACGCGCATTCTCCGTTCAATAATTTTACCGTACACCTTGGCTGCCAAGCTGATCAAACTGATGGCTCTGTAATTGGCGCAGTCATATTGTGAACCCTTGCCTTTATACAAGGGTACTATGACTGCGCGGCGCCAATCTGTAGGGATTCTACCGGTCCTCCAGCAAAGGTTTGCAAGGGCCCGGAAAGCGTCCCGGACGCAAGTTCCACCATATTTGATCATCTCGGCAGATATCATGTCTACTCCCGCAGCTTTACCGTTTTTCATACTTCCTATCGCCCATTCAACTTCTTCCATAGTGATGTCCTCCGTTGATTCTGGTGCGGCAATCTCGCCTTCAGGCACGTCTGCGGCATCAGCATCCGGGTCATCTCCATACATTTCTCCAAAATATTCACTCCACCGGTTTAGCACAGCTTGTGTGTCTGCAAGAATGTCACCATCTTTAGATTTTATCCTTTCCATTCTGGAGCCTGACGAATCACCTCGAGCCTTTCTCACCTTGCTCCAAAAGAGTTTGGTGTTGTTCTCGAAGTTCTTCGCCAGCCTCTCCTCCTCAATCATACTGGCTCTTTCACGCTTTTCTTTCACTAAAGTTTTAGTGGCATTCTTGCATTGCCGGTATATTTCTTTCCTCATCTCTGTCATACTGGCATTCAGGTTCAAAGAAGATACATAGTCCTGCCACGCTTTCTTCTTACTTTCTACGGAGCTTTGCAACTCCGCATCCCACCATGCATCACCTTTTGCTGTAATATGCTTCTTTGAGCAACCACATACTTCTTTCGCGGATTCCACCAAACTCTCTTTCAGGCTATTCCAGCATTCATCTACATTTAAGTCCGAAGAGCCTGCTGTCAAAAGCTTGTCCCGGACTCTGTCTTCATACATTCTCCTCACGCTCTCATCTTGCAACTTTTCAACCTTTAATCTTTCAAGGTCTCCGAAGGGGATACGCTCTCGCCAGTGCCTCCACTTCCTGAACAGACCACTAAACCGCGCAACTACGAGATAGTGGTCTGATTCCAGAGTGGGGCCTCTATACGCACGCGTATCTTGTAGTTTGCTTCGGAGACGGTTATCAACCAGGATCAGATCTATCATGCTTTTTTGTTCATTCCTTCTCCAAGTATACATATGTATGTCCTTATGCTGGAATATCGTATTAGACACAAGGAGACCCCTTTCCAAACAAACATCTACAATGAGCTTACCTGCATCGTTCACTCTCTTATCACCATAAGGACCCAGAGCAGCGTCGCAAGTTTGCCGCCTGGTTCCTACCCATCCGTTCAGATCGCCACACAGAATCACCTTTTCGTTAGCCTCAGCCAAATCCAGAACTTCCCTGACATTATCCCAAAACTTCTCAAGGTCCTGGGGTGTCGACGAGCTTACGGGAGCATACGCTGCGACCAAAAATACTCTAGTGACACCCAGTTTTAAACGGACCCAGAGAAGTCTCGCATCGCA
Source organism: Phalera bucephala (assembly GCA_905147815.2). NCBI lineage: Eukaryota > Metazoa > Arthropoda > Insecta > Lepidoptera > Notodontidae > Phalera > Phalera bucephala. The sequence goes on from LR990621.1 coordinate 20,519,023, forward strand.
CAGGCCATAATCTCTCACTCCAGAGGCCAGGCGACGGGACAGCAAGATACCCACCCCCATGCTGGCACGACTGCTCTGCGGTACACCAGACCACAGAGCCATCGTTCCATCAGGCAGATCACAGGTTTCACTGCCCCTCCGCTTAGTCTCTGTTACACACAGAGCATCCAGGCGTCTCTCTTTCATTACATCAATCACCTCATGCATCTTATCTTCCATACCACCTCTTACATTCCAAGTGCCTATTCGGCACTCTGCACCCCACGACTCGCCAGTTCGGGCCCGGCGTGATGGGTGGCGGCCCCCATCGCCGCTTCCACCTATATTCGTACCGACGGGGGCGGGCCGGTACGCGTCGCCTCGGGGGGACGCCCTAGCCCGCACTGCGGTACGTCTTCGGTCCAAGATTGCAGCCATAATGACTGGCAGGGGTCGCGACGAGCACGCTCTTGGACAGACCCCCCTCAGACGCATGTCAATAATCTACGTAAAGGACAATTGCTATCTTGTAAGACTGGAAATAATTTCAAACATCGTACTTTATAAATAACTAAATTATAAATAACTATAATGAAGCGAACATGTAAAATCGATATGATAATTGAAATAATAATTTCAAGGAATGGTGTAGGCATTTCAATAAGTAATTAAAATCATTGCCCAAAGAACTTACTTTGGATTCGATTTTGAACTTGTACTTGTAAGATATAATGCAGAAAGATATGAGTCTCTGACCAACAATATCTCGTGTGCCTGTGCCCCTTCGAAATCTATTCCTAAGACCAGGCATGTAATACCCGTGCAAGAAACTAGTAATTCGATAGTGAGTTATAGAACATTAGTTTTCTCAGACCAAATTGGAGCAGGCTTTGGTGCACTTCTACACAATGAACTTAATCAGATTGCAACCAACTTCTGTTATAATAATTTGCCCTATAAGTTATTGATAGATAGAATTTTACTGACAAAAATAGATAGTACCACTACAGTTGTTTTGTTGTGTGGTAACAGTCTAGGCATCCAAAAAAAGGACATTGTGGATGGTATTAACACCTTATTAAAATTAAACCTAGGAAAATTAATGTTGTGTGCCTTTCCTTACTCTGACTACCTGTCAGAAAAACAAAATAAACTTATTCACTACTTGAATAATTATATGTATATGATATCATGTCAACATGATAATGTTTTGTTTTTTGACACTAATAAGTTTGTTAGTGGATTTAAACTGACACAGGAAGGTATGTTTCTTCTCAAGAAATGCAAAAAAACAATGGCTACTTTGATAGCATATAATATTAACTCCGTTATAAGTAATATAACGAAAACTAGGGTAAGAGACGAGCCAGTATTATATAGTTATTCTAATAATACTGTGATAAACTGTTTAAACAACCGAGGCTGACAACAGAGGTACATACTAGTATCTCTAGCAAATCACATATTTTAAGTAAGGAGGAAGAAAGGCCTGGTACTTTGAAACTTTTCCATCAGAATATACAAGGATTTTCTTCAAAATCATTAGAGATAGAGTCATTTTTGGAAAAAACTAAATATGATGTTGTTTGTATTTGTGAACATTGGTTTAAATCGTATGAATTATTAATAAATTATAACAATTATTCCGTCTTAAGTTACTATACTCGTAAATCCAAGCTTCATGGAGGTACATTAATCTTCTAAATTAATCCCCTTCCCCCCGGACCTCTGACCAGTTCAGACGTGTTTAAAGCTACTCCATATTTTAGCATTTTTCTGAATTTAAATTAATTTTATATAAATAAATTGTATTAAAAAAATAGGAGTCCATAACCAGCAGGAGCTTAGTGAATTGCTATCGCTTAGTGAAGCCCTGTGAGTCATCTTCAGCCCCAGCACCGCCTACTACAAGTGACGCCCACTACAGAACGCACCACGGAAACGAGGGTGTCAACTGCGCCCCACCAACCGCTGCGCACCCGCATACATCATTGGGCGACGTTGGAGTTGCCGCTATAAGCAAGTACCTCTGGTTAGGCGGCGCGCTCGGACATTTCCTGAGATTGCTGCGATCCTGGTAGCAGGGTTGACACGCACGGATCTATATTTTAACGTGAGTTAATTTTATTTAACTTAGCCAAGGGGAGTACAATAACCTTTCAGAATATCTGTTGCCCTAGTACAAGAGTTAAACTATTTTGCTGTTCTAATTATTTTGACGCCTCTTACGTGTCATATAGAGCTAAATTTCAACGATGCCACTTAGACGAACTCCACCTAAAACACCACAACAAACTGTTGAGTCCGACACAAATTTGAGTTCTAACGCTGCGACGGACACAGAAAATGAAGGCTCAAGCGTTACAAGTCGGACTCGGATGCGTAAACGTCAGCATGATGATGAACTTTCAGTATTCATGAGGGAAATGAAACATAGCTTGGAGACCTTTAAGAAACAGCAGGAAGAAAAATATAATACTTTAATGGGTTCAATACAAGAAATAAAAGACCAGAATAGTGAACTCAAAATATCTTTGACTTATATATCTCAACAGTACGAGGACATGGCGAAGAAACTGGTGACTATAGAATCAGAACGAAAAGGTTATTTAGCATATATTCAACAACTCGAGTCGAAAGTTGAAAATTTAGAGAAATCGCAAAGATCAGCTAGTATCGAAATCAAAAATATACCCCCAAAAAAAGGCGAGACTAAGGAGGATCTCCTAATGTTAATTAAAAATATAGCGCAAGTAACAGATATCAAGGTATCAGACACGGATGTTCGTGATGTCTTTCGATTGAATACAAAGAGCGTCGAGAATAAACCCATTATCGTGGATTTTACAACTAATCTACTGAAAGAAAAAATAATATCTCGGTGTAAAAAATATAATAAGGAGAATAAGGAGAGCAAATTAGCCACAACTCATATACGTCTTCCAGGCCCCCCGAAACCTATTTATATCTCTGAAAATTTAACAGCAAAAGTAAGGAAACTGTATTTTCATGCAAGAGAATACGCTAAAACTCATGATTATTCATTTTGCTGGGTATCAAATGGAAAGGTATTCCTTCGTAAGAAAGAGGGCTCTCGCCACTCACGCATAGATTCAGAAAAAGACCTAGATAAGATAAACGCTCAAGTGCTGATCTGACTAGAGTGCAAAATACTGCGTCATCCTACTTGTATTATTTTCTGCATGCTTTTAATAGATATTATTCAAAATAATTTAGTTCTTTGCACGTATACCTTGTCATATTATGTAAAGACAATTCATGCTCAATTAACACACTTTACATATATTTATTATATAACTATCATTCACTCACCTCAATTCAGTACATCTCTATCAAACACCTACAAAAGAATTTTTATATCTCAACCACACCGAACTTTAAAACACTCACACAAGAAAAATATGTACATTTTTTACAAAAAAATCATGAAAGTACACATACACTATTTAGCACTATTAAAAATTAGTCTCTCTCACTCAATTAAACCTGTAATTCAGATAATATTCATAATCAAGTATTATAATGACCCGTTTTTATCCTATTATTACCAACAATGACTTCACTACTTGATATTTCATCCGACATTGATGCAATTGCGATATCTGAGTCAAACGCGTTTGTTCCCCGGAAAATCTAAAATCACACGTATGTCAAATCAATAAGGTAGCTAAAATCCTACATCTAAACATCAGAAGTATCAACTGCAATTTTGACGGGCTTCTTGCATTATTAGCTAGGATTGATACTCAGTTTCAAGCAATTATCCTTACCGAATGTTGGTTAAGTAAAGTTACAAACCTTCCTATAATTCAAGGCTATGTCTCGTATTTCTCTTCTCATATGAACCAAAACCATGGAGTCGTTATATATGTACAATCTGTTATTCAGCACAATGTAACAGAACCTGCAATTCAAGACGCAAACAGTCTCATCTTGAAATGCGGTAACGAGCTCGCTATCATAGCGATATACCGGTCTCCTTCTTATAAATCAATCGACAAATTCACTGAAAGTCTAGATCAAGTTTTAACATCTTTCTCACCATTTAAGACGCTGGCATTGATTGGGGATCTGAACATTAATATAATACCGCATGGGAATGATGCTTTATCAGATATTTATATGGACCTCACAGCATCACATGGCCTTCTTCCAGGTCATCTGCTAGCAACGCGAAACGACAACTGCCTAGATCATGTGATGCTTAGATCAATTATACCTGCTTCAATATTCGTTCTCAATTCGGTCGTAACCGATCATTCACCTGTCATTCTCTGCGCGTATCCCTCACTGAAACACCGTAAGCTTAAAACCTCTACGGCTCGAATAAATTATTCCACGCTAGTAGATGAATTATCCCAAACAGATTTCAGCCCCATTTATTCTGCCCTAGATGCTAATTCCGCTACTGAGTCTTTAATTAACCTTATATCCAACGCTGTTGATAAAAACTCTAAAACTGTAAAAATACCAAATCGAAAAAGATGTATCAAGCCCTGGATAACACCTGGCCTCCTGAGATGTATCCGACACCGAGATAGGCTGCATCTTAAAGCCAAATCATCTCAGAATAATGCAACACTACAACAGACGTACTCTAGGTATCGCAATTTTTGCAATAATCTACTAAAAAAACTAAAGAACCAATATGAAAGTAGTGAATTACAAAAGAATAAAAGAAACCCCAAGGGTATGTGGCGATCTATTAAAAAAATTACGAGTTTGACTAGTCATGTTTCTCCACCATTCGAACTGCTAAATACAGAAAACTATCAAAACTCGATCAATGCTGTCAATCATTTCTTTGCCAACGTCGGTGCAAAACTCGCCTCTAAGTTCCAGCATATAATTCATAGTCCATCTGTCTCTGGAAGCGGTATAGACCTGAATCGACAGGGTGACTCCATGGTACTATTAGATGCAGACGAAGTTGAAATTGAAGCCATAATTATCGGCCTTCGAAATGACTGTGCGGTAGGAGTCGACAACATTCCCGCAACAGTGCTAAAAGCTGCTAAAGCTATACTAGTCCCTCACATCACGTACGTGTGCAATTTCTGCATGAACAGCGGGATCTTTCCCAGTATCTTAAAGATAGCACTGGTCAGTCCAATTTTCAAAAGTGGAGACAGAGACAGCGTCAACAACTATAGACCCATATCGGTACTCACTGCCGTCTCGAAAATTTTGGAACGCCTTTTAAACCGGAGATTAATGAAATATTTAGAAAAGAACAATATTATTGCCAAAAATCAATTCGGTTTTACGAAAGGCAAGTCAACGGAAGATGCAGTGCTTGAACTTACTGAAACGGTAGTGAGGCAACTTGATAATAAGTCCAAAGTAATTGGTCTATTTCTTGACCTTACAAAGGCTTTTGACACTTCGTGTTTCCTTATTACTCTCAAAACTAGAAGCTATAGGTGTGCGAGGTATTGTACTGGAAATCTTTAAAAGTTATTTGTCAAATCGCACGCAATGCGTAAAAATTGATACGTACGTGAGTGATATGGCAAGTCCTAATTTTGGAGTGCCCCAAGGAAGTGTTTTGGGCCCTACGCTTTTCCTCATATATATAAACAGTCTGTGTACTAAAAAACTACCTAATTGTAAAATAATAACCTACGCAGATGACACAGCTTTGTTGGTATATGGGGAAAACTGGGACCGGGCTCGTCACTACGCTGAATTTGCACTAAGAGAAATAATGGTATGGCTGAACTCGAATTTATTAACCCTAAACCTTGAAAAAACCAAGTATGTAACTTTTTCGGCTAGAAACAACACCATACCCCCACCGGATTCGTTTTGTTTAAGGGCGCATACCTGTAGCACACAATCCATAATGTGTAGCTGTATACCTCTTACATTGGCTAAAGAAGTTAAGTACCTAGGAGTTACCTTGGATTGTACACTAAGTTGGCATTCGCATGTAAATAACCTAGTCGTCCGGGTGAGAAAGCTGATATTTGTGTTTAGGAAGTTGAGACACTGTGCTGATCCGGAAACATTAACATGTGTATACCATGCTCTTGCACAATCAGTCATGTCATATTGTATTGTAGCTTGGGGTGGCATAGGTCCAACCTCCATGATACGACTAGAGCGTGCGCAAAGGGCAGTTTTAAAAGTAATGACCAAAAAGCCCCAACGGCACAGCACTACACTCGTATATAAAGAATGTTCGGTCTTAACCGTTAGACACCTGTTTGTCTTAAATGTTGTACTCCGTCGTCACTCAGGTTTGTCAGATGAACATGATGTCCGGCGGATAGTACGAAGTAAGAAGAGGGTCTGCAAAATAGAAACCCATAGAACAGCACTTGCGGCGAGACAATACTATATAATAAGCACTCGTATTTACAATACAATAAATCAGAAACTTAAAATTCACAGACTGCCAATCACTCTTTTGAAAAATAAGATCAAACCTTGGCTTCAAAGTCTCACGTACACTGAAACAGAAGAACTGATTAAATAGAAAGTGAGTTACGCATACAAAACGCACTACACACTCACGCGCGCACACACACACACACACACAAACACACAAACACACACACACACACATGAATTGTTTAATTTGTATATTATCATTATTTCATTCTTTTAATTTTCTTTTATATTTATTTTTTTTACATTTATATTTTTGTAGTTTTAAAAATATGTTTTTCCCGATTCAATTTGATTATTATTATTATTTAACCAATCAAATATTCTAAAAATATGGAGTAACTACTTAAGGATGGAGGGCGCTGACAGCTGTCATACAGTTAATACTAGTTCAGTTGTCAACGTGATCCAAATTGAATTGAATTTTACGTTTTTTAGACTCTAAGTAGAACCATTGTGAATCCGTTGTTTTTAGAAATCAATAAACTATTATTATTATTATTATTAATTTTGGTTAAAAAAAATATCAAGTCGAGAGAACGTAGGGATATAGTTGAGCTTTCAGTTGAACAGTGTGTTGAAATTTCTTGTGTTGAGCTGGATAAGCATATTATTGTGTGTGTATACAGACCCCCAAACAGTCAAAATTTTACTACATTTGAATCTGTAATGGAAGATGTGCTGAATAAAACTTTCATGAGTAACAAGTCTGTTGTAGTTTGTGGTGACTTCAACATAAATATTTTAGAAAAAACATCGTATAGTGACAGACTCTTACGTTTATTCAATTCTTTTAAGTTAGTTAATGTTTTCCTCGAACCGACTCGAATAACATTAACTTCTGCTACATGCATTGACAATATTTTTTGTAATTGCGATTATATAGATCAAGCAGTAGTTAGTTATCTACAATCTGATCACACTGGGCAAACAGTCACTTTCACTAATATTACACCATTGAGAAGTGTTAAAGTTAAATCTAGAAATATAACACCTGCAACATTGCATACATTTAATACAGTTTTGAGTAATAAATTAGATATTTACACGAGTAACGCAAACGAACCTCATAAACTGTATGCTGATCTTTTTTCAATTATACAGGTACAATTTACTAGTAGCTTTCCCATTAAAATGAAAAATATCAAACCCAAGTTCACCTTCTGTGATTGGGCCACCGCTGGAATTCGTAGAAGTAGGGAAAAGCTATATGAATTATATGACCTAAAATCCCAAACGAATAGTGAAAGTTTTGCAAGGTATGTTGCAAATTATTCTAAAACGTTTAAAAGAGTATGTAAGGCAGCAAAAGCGCTACATATAAGTAAAAGAATTAAATCTGCAGATGACAAAATTAAGGCCACCTGGAAAATTGTTAATAGTGAAACTGGGAGGTCTAAGCATCGCAGTGTGGACTTTACTCTAGAGACTGCGCGTGGGCTCATTCAGGCAGATAGTGACGTAGCTCAAGAATTCGATTTTTTTTTCACTAATATTCCAGTAGAGACAACAAAGTCCTTAAATTGCTCTTCTTCCCTTGCAATTTCTTTAGTTAAAAGCAACATTACTCTTTGTCCGGTGGAGTTCGGGTTTGAGTACACTAATCCCCGGTCTGTTATCAAAGTATTTAATGATTTAAAATTTAAAGTAACTGAAGACTTATGGGGAATGTCTGTAAAAGTGTGTAAATCCATTATACATACAATCGCGCCACACTTAGCTGTTATTTTTAATATGTGCGTAGATCAAGGAGTCTTCCCGAATTTAATGAAATTTAGTAAGGTAATACCACTGTTCAAATCCGGCGATAGTAAAGATGCCAACAACTATAGGCCAGTGTCTGTCTTGCCAGTGCTCAGTAAAGTGTTCGAAAAGATAATGCTCATGCAAATGCTAGATCATTTTAACGCAAACACCATCCTGCACGATCAGCAATTTGGTTTTACCAAAGGGCGTTGTACTACTGACGCCGGTGTAATTCTAATAAAGCATATCTTCGATGCCTGGGAGAACTCACAGGACGCCATTGGCATTTTTTGTGATCTTTCCAAAGCATTTGATTGTGTGAAACATGAAACACTGCTGCTTAAATTGGAGCACTATGGTATCCATGGTAAAGCACTTAATCTTTTAAAATCTTACCTAGAGGACAGACAACAGTGTGTTCAAATAAATCAAACTAAATCTCTAGGCTCTTTAGTTAAAATGGGCGTTCCACAGGGATCGATACTGGGTCCGTTCCTATTCTTAGTTTACATAAATGATCTACCTGAAGTAATTAAAAATCGAGCGAAGATAGTGTTATTTGCTGACGATACCTCTTTGATTTTTAAAGTAGGTAGACATGTTAATAACTTTGACGAAGTAAATGACGCTATTCTTCAACTACATAACTGGTTTACATCCAACAATTTAGTGCTCAATAACAAGAAAACTAAATGTATAAGGTTTTCTTTGCCAAATGTAAAAAGTACTGTACATGATATTATACTGAACAATGAGAAACTTGAGTTCATAAATGATACATCTTTTTTAGGGATTACGCTTGACTCCAAGTTACAATGGGGTCCTCATATTGAGAATTTAGGTAAGCGGCTTAGCTCCGCTGCCTATGCCGTAAGGAAGATCAGACAACTAACTGATGTGGACACCGCGAGGATAGTCTATTTTAGCTACTTTCATAGTGTCATGTCTTACGGTATATTATTGTGGGGTAGGGCAGCGGACATTGAGTCTGTTTTTATCTTGCAAAAAAGGGCTATTAGGGCCATCTATAACTTGAGTAGTCGCGACTCTTTAAGAGAACTGTTCAAAGTAGCTAATATCATGACGGTCCCATGTCAATATATCTATGAAAACATTATGTATACTAGAAAAAATTTAGATCTTTTTAATCAGCTAGGTGATAGACATTGCTATAACACACGACATAGAAATAAATTAGACCAACCGCAGTTTCGTCTGTCAAAAATTCACACGTCTTTCATGGGGCACTGTGTTAGATTTTATAACAAAATTCCCATTGACGTCACTAAACTTAGTGAAAATAAGTTCAAAGCTTGTGTAAAACGGACACTTTGTAAGCAAGCTTATTATTTAATAGAAGATTATTTAAAAGATAAAAATGCTTGGATAGATGCTATTCCAGCTCCACTTGAGTCATAACAACCTATTCAACTGTTGTTAGTTAACATTACCTCTCTTCCTTCTATTAATTTAACACAATATGTACTTTTTTTGTAAATGAGGGAACCATGTAGCCATTCTCATAAATAGTATTATTCGCTTTTTTAACTTAGACTCACCTGATGACCAACCTACATTGTTCTCCCATACCCCACAACAGAATGTAGATGAAAAAGTTTGTAATTTCTTATTTTAAAAGAGTAACCGTGGAGTTTCTTGCCCTTCTTCTCCACAGGAATGACATTCCGAAGTGGCGGTAGAGTCTTTGTTACTTTTCTGACGATTCATAAATACTGTAATGGTTTACATGAATAAAAAATATTCTGATTCTGATTCTGAAAAACTCTATATTTACTTTTTAGACGTTTTATCGTAGTGGTTAAGAACGTAAGCCAGTGTCTAATAGTAGCAGGTTCGATTCCTGCACGGGACAAATCTTTGTATGATCCACAATTATTTGTTCCGGTCTGGGTATTTGTGTTTGTGTTAACTTTCATGTTTTTAAACGCACCCACGACACAGGAATAAATCCTAATGCTACGATTTAATTTGAAATAAAATAAAAATAAAAAATTACCCGCAATACTCTCCAAACTGTAAACATAGAATTTGCTGTGGGCAAAATATAAATTAAAATTCAAGTAACATTATTTGTACTCAAACTACACAATGTAGGTAGATTGTTCGATTTGTCCCGTGCATCAGGGTCATCCCCGAAGGGCTTGGCGAATGAGTTAAACGTTCGGACCTTCCTGTTACTCACATTATCATTACCAAGGACAGATAAAACACTGCATAGGATGTCCGGTGCATGTGCACAATGTACCTCCACTCCGATCTCAGTCTTGAATCTATTCGCGCATATATTAAAAAGGCGAGAACTCGATACTTCGCGAACGCATCTTCCCATGCGTATCCGCTAATAGAAGCCGCCGCTGACTACGAACCCAACCCCTGCCGCTGCCGCCAGCCGCGACATGTTCTCACCGATCCCCCCGATGCTTTGACATCGCTTCTTTCCGCTCCGGATACGGACGACGACAACGAAGTCGTAGATCCCCTAGCCCGCCGACCGGTGCACTAATTACACCCCCTACCCCCGTAGCGACTGTCCAAACCGAGGCAGTTCCTCCTTGAGGCGCCCTCGAATTAGTCGCCCCCTTGCCCTTCTGGCTCGAGCGTAGTGGTTGCACGCTCGCCCTTTTGTCCGGTGAAGCTGTGAAGGCCTCGCGGCCAACAGCGTATATCACTCAAACACACACACATGCACAATGTTGTGTTAGCTCGGTTTGTATAGAAATAATTGACTGACTTTAACTTAACATAGCCATGATAGTTATAAAACCGTCTTACTTGAAAAGAAGCATTCAAATCAATATATTTTAAGTTGAAAAGCGTTTCTTAAGCACCGTTTGCACTATAGGACAGACATTAAGATGTCGCCATATACATTTCTTGCAATGTCTCTTGTGATTTGTGGCGCGGGACATATTTCCACTGTAAAAAGTACACTAAACTGTAACCACAGCGACTCTAAGCTGCCAGCCAGCGATGGCATCTATAATATAGATATCTCATAACTCAACACTGAACTCCACTTTCTAATTATTACAAAATACCCTTTTTTATTTTCAGATTTGTGTAACTTACTTTTTCCAGTGCAGAACGTTGTAAGCATGCAATATTCGTTTGAAATACGAGCTATCAGGTGGTTATGTCAAAATAATAATTTAAAATAACAGAAGTATTCATCAATCACTATAACACAGTTAAAGTTTTACATCTCTAATTATAAGTATCTTTACTTACCAGTCGATTCTTTAAACTTTCATACAAAACTGTACATATCCAAGGTGACAATTATAACTCTAGTTATGAAAATGAATTAAATAACCTATACGCGTATAACATTCATTATTTACACATTATGACTAACTCTCGTAAAGGAAATCAAATACACCACATTATAATTTTACTTATTAATATTTATCATTACGGCACTACAAATTTTATTCTATAAAGTATGATGGTTAGACTGAAAAGTATCCGCCGATGCTTACATAGAATGATTAACTTGGTCATGTAGTTTTACAAAAATATTTATTTTCTTATCCCTAAATATTAACAACCATAGGTGTAAAAAGCTGCCGACTGGGCATTCATATTTGCTTTATATACCAATAATAAATAGATTATTAAATAATATTAAATATGTTATATAACCATAAATATGTTATATAGCCATAACAAATTAATTCCACATTGTATCAATAAAACGGTAACTTAATGCTTAAAAATTAAACTATAAACAGTTTTTATTTCGAATAGTTACATTATGCTATTTTAATATCTACACAATTATGAAAACAAAATGGGAGAACGTTTTGCAAAACAATGTTATTTACAATATTAAGGCACTATCACAGGAATGAAAATATTGAAGAATTATTTGTCATGTCGAACATGTCAGAATATGTCGTATTTAACACGACAGCATTAGATAATTCCAAAATTCATACTGAACCGTAATAGGCACCCAATGATCACTTCTCACTGTAAGATCTAAAGTCCCTGCAAATAACAAAGGTCTATTTCCAGTTTCAGTTATATTATGCAGGATTTTACGCGTGGTTAAACGCATGATTATACTGTGTCCTTCGTTCTCGATATAAACATGCAGCTCTCTCTACTCGCTTGGCAGTCCGCTAAGTTTTTTAGAAATGTCAAGGCCTTCTCTATGGTATCTGTGGACATAACCTCTGCGACCATTCTTTCTTTTAGCGCGGCAGCCGAAGCCTTGTAATAAAGTTTTGGTCGACATTTAATTTAATCATATAGTCGTAGCAGTGAAATTATATAACAAAAGGTTTTTATATACCCAAGTGATGTTGTGAAATAAATTTAAAACATCGTAAAGGCAAATTCAGAAATATTTTACGTCGTGACAAAAAAGTACATTCTAAAAAGATCAACTGATAGTTGTTTTTTTGTGGCGTTTTCAGCTTAACTTGTTTATGCATATAATATCGAATATTTGGACACGTAAGTTTTGTCATATTAAGACTCGTAAAGTCTTCACTCGAAAAGTAAACTTACGAAGTCTCATGTCCCTCTTCGTGTAAAAACAGTTTAACACGCAATATACCTGCAAACAATTATTAACCGTCTATAAATTGGCAATGTAATACCTCTAATGAGAGAAATTAGGGGGAACATTAATCAATAATGATGTTTGTTAAGGATCCATGCCAATTTAAGGACACGGGCGATGTACGAGATGCATCGACGTGGTCCGCAAGACTTAACGGTAATTCAAGGACACGAGTGGTGTACGAGAGGCATCGGCGTAATCCGCAAGACTTGGGGTCCATACGAGATATGTGCTGAAGGTCATACTACTCATAGGTTTCACCCATGAGGTGCTCCTGTGCAGTTCACATTTCTACAATGGTAAGAATCTAAAATGTTACCCAACATACATACCTTAAACAGTAAATACAAAGACTATTGCTATAAACTATAAGCAATTTGTGATATTATATCTCCTAAAGGAGACTTTCTGAAAGGGTAATTAAAGGTACATGGTTTATGAATTTATAAATAACAATACATTATTAATAATATAAGCCACTCATTTGCAGAAACATAATGTTTTGCATTGATTACATTATTAGACATACTTGTATAATAATCCTGAAATAGCCCAAAGTGGAGCTTATTACACAAAGAATTGTGCAATATTATGAGCACTTGTATTAAAAAAGGTAAACCTTGCAATATTTATCCCTGAACAGGGTTTATAAACAGATGAGCCAAAGTAGTCTCTACTTTTTTTTTTTTTTATTTATTTATCACTTAAAAAATTTGTACAACAAGTCGGTCACATAGCATTGAGAAACCACAAAGGTTTGTATTAATGCTAAATACATCGAGACACCATATTTATAAGAATAATAACAAAATATAACAAAAATATTAAAAACATCAAGTTTATATATAATTAAACTATTATGTTTTTATTTATGCAATATTGTGCAAGAAGGATTTTAATTTATCTTTAATGTTCTTTCTATTAATGTTAATACATACATCAGAGGGTAGTTCGTTGATAAATCGAGGAACTAGGTAAGCAGCTGTTCGCTCGCCATAGCAGTTGTTTACGCGGGTCGTGTTCGTACGAAGCCGTTTCTGCGCCACAGCCCGCGTGTATACAGGATGTGTAATTTCAATTTTATATTTTTCATTAAAATAGTTTTCGTTTAGTAACATATATTTGAACTGTAAATGGACAGGTAATACATTACAGTGTTTAAATAGCCCACTGTCATTGTTATCAAATTGCTTCTTTATTTTTGGAGTTACTACATTTCTTAGGATTCTTCTTTGGAGATCAAAGATAGTATTTAGATATGTGTTATAAGTACGACCATAACTAGTTAAACCGTATTGAATATAAGACTAACATACATATACATCTCACACCTTCGGTTTGCCGATGATATCGTCATCGTGGCAGAGTCACTGGAACAGTTGAGCGGAATGCTGCATAGCCTAAATGGAGCCTCTCGAGGTGTCGGTCTCGGCATGAACTTGGATAAAACCAAGATCATGTTTAATGAGCATGTCACGCCGGGACCGATCTACGTCGATGGTTCGATGCTCGAAGTTGTTCGGGAGTATGTCTACCTTGGACAAGTTGTCCAATTTGGTAGGAACAACTTCGAGAAAGAAATCAACCGCAGGATCCAATTGGGTTGGGCAGCATTTGGCAAACTACGTCACGTTTTCGCTTCGCCTATACCGCAATGCCTGAAGACTAAAGTCTTTAACCAATGCGTTCTACCTGTTATGACTTACGGGGCCGAGACGTGGACACTCACAGTGGGACTAGTCCACAAACTCAAAGTCGCACAGCGGGCTATGGAGCGAGCTATGATCGGCGTTTCTTTGAAGGATAAAATTCGTAACGAGGTAATCCGACAAAGAACCAAAGTTACCGACATAGCTCGCAGACTCAGTAAGCTAAAGTGGCAATGGGCTGGTCACATCTGCAGAAGGACTGACGGCCGATGGAGCAAGCGTGTCCTAGAGTGGAGACCGCGACTTGGTAAGCGTAAGGTAGGACGGCCCCCAGCTAGATGGACCGACGACCTCAAGAAGGTCGCTGGGACGGACTGGATGCGGAAGGCGGGGGACCGTGTGCAATGGCGCGTGTTAGGAGAGGCCTATGTCCAGCAGTGGACTACGATAGGCTGATTGACTTGACTTGACTTGAATATAAGACTCAGCTAGTGAATTATATAACATTAGCTTGACCCTGAAGGGTATACGGTGCTTTAAAATGATTATGTTAGCTAAAAACTGCCTGAGCCTATTACAAACATACTCGATATGCTTGCTCCAATTAAATTTGCTATCTATAGTTAATCCAAGGTATATTTGAGTATCGACGACTTCTATAGTCGGACAACGACATAATTTCTTATCTTAATTACTTATAACAATGCCTGTTATAACTGACAAGCAACAGAATGGTGGAAATATTCCAAATATAATATCTCAGCCTACCGATGCTGAGACAGGCAGGTTGTGCAATAATTTGTGTTACACACATACATCCTTAAAATATAATATAAAATACCTGGTCAATCCAGTTAACATAAAACTAATAATTATCAATATTAT
The DNA here is from genome assembly GCA_905147815.2 of Phalera bucephala. Lineage (NCBI taxonomy): Eukaryota > Metazoa > Arthropoda > Insecta > Lepidoptera > Notodontidae > Phalera > Phalera bucephala. The sequence continues at coordinate 20,534,287 of LR990621.1, forward strand.
CAGCCCAGGCCCCTTGCAGGGTAGCCAGGGAAGATGAGTCCTAACAATACAGTCATGAAACATTGATTGGGATAAGAACCTTTGTGGTCAGCAGTATATATTTTGTATTAAATGAGTTTTAATATAGTGGAGTACCAAGATGGAATTATAACTATCTATTCATAAGCAGTAGTTTAAATTTCAAGAAACCACCAGTGTTGTAACCAATATAGAACAACAATCCTCATCCGGTGTGTAAAAATATTAACCCACCTGTGTACCTATCAGCCCACCAAAAACAAATCACAATGGACATTGGAAGTCTCTTACCAGAGAATGGGAGGTAAGAAAAGCCTGCTAGGTTTTTTACATAAAGGCTTGACTTGTTTTTTTTTATGTTACTGAAAAAATCAGTTAAACATTCAGGAATACAACATGGCTGTTACAAATAAACCATAATATTGGAGGCTAAAGGTATTCACTGACTTTGGTATGTAACAATGTATCTATGACACTAATAAAAATGTGTGTCTGTCTGCCTTCAACGGCAAACATAACTTTATTGGTTTTGTGCAAATACTGCAAGTAATCCAGACAAGTGAAGGTTAAAGGGGCGAGATCATATAGTTAATGTACATAGCCTTATGTGAGGAATAGCTCTAGATAAGGACATTAGTACAAAGGCCTCTAGTACAAAAATGTTAAATTTTGGTATATGTACATCTTTAAAGGTTATAAATATAACTAACATTAATGGTGTATATTTAAATATAACCGAACTTTGACATAAAGGAAAATACTTTATCATAAATTAAATAAGTAATTATAGCAAAGCATCCTTATAATCACTAATATAATTTGTAGCCTTTGTCTGGTACTGTACTCAAAAAAGAGATCATTTGACAATAAAAAAAAAAAAGCCCCACATACCACTTGGAAGACACTTTAGTGGGGAAACAGGTTTCCCTGTCTTATTTGTCTTATATTGTTATAGATTGGGTACTAACATACATTGTTTCCAGATCTAGTACACAGTAAGAGTTTGTATCTATCTCTATCTATATCGTCATGCCAGACCCCTTGCGGGGTAGACGGGGGTGCGGGGTTCCAACAGGTTCTTTACTTACTGACTTCCTACACTCTCATAGTTCGTTTCGGAAGGGTTTTCTATAATACAAGAATTATTATAAAGGGATTAATTTCATATAAACAAAGTTCTGGATCGGTAATTCCTCAACCCTTGTTATAAAAAGAGACATCTATTAAAAAAAAAATCTATATATAGAAGACATAACAGATGGAGAATGCACTGATATCTGATAAGTAATGATTGATTATTATTACCCGGTAGTAATGAGTTATGGACAATAGGTGTGCTATAACAGGTGCTTTAAAGATTTTTGTTGGGACATAACATGTTATAGAATTTGATTAAATAAATACTGGTGGTGGTGGACTGGTTGTAAGAAACAATATATATAGACGAGTATATATATATATTGTTTCTTACATACATATATATTACATATATATATATATATATATATATATATATATATATATATATATATATATATGTTGTATTTGTGCTGTATAGCAATGCAAACAACGAGAATGTGTTATACAAATGTACTCATGACATGTTATGTTTTCACTCACGCTTAAAAATGACATTCATATGGTATACTTCAACTCTACCCTTATAGCTCTAAACAGCTGCATGTTTATATCGAGAACGAAGGACAGTATAATATGTGATCAAACGAAATTACCTGAAGTGAAGTTCGATCATTATTATACGAAGTCCGGCGTTCGAAGATATAAGTACCCAACCCGCCCTGCCCGTTGGTAAAGTTGAAACGTACTACTTCTAAAAGGAATGGTCGCAAAGGTTATGTCCACAGATACCATAGAGAAGGCCTTGACATTTCTAAAAAACTTAGCGGACTGCCAAGCGAGTAGAGAGAGCTGCATGTTTATATCTTCGAACGAAGGACTTCGTATAATAATGATCGAACTTCACTTCAGGTAAGTTCGTTTGATCACTTATTATATGACAATACAATGTTGTTCAAGCGTCATGTGTATAAAACCTTCAGTTTCTTGAAGGCAATACCTTCGTAAGTATATGCTTACGATTGTAATAAACTTGTAATAAACAACTTCTGATTTCTGCTATATAGCAATAATCAGAAGTTGTTTATTACAAGTGTTTATTACGAGAACATTCAACGATGTCTGGACAATTGCGATCTTATTAATACTATCACAACATGATACCGCTCTTCTAGGAAACAAACATTATATTTTTTTTTATTGAAGTTACGTTATGCGACGTGGTATGCAAGAGCTGCTGTATAGACACTGAAACCATGAATCATGTCTTCTGTCATTGCGACGCTCTGGTCGCGCGGCGAATAAAGCTACTGCGATTGGCCTATCCAAATCCAGAAGAACTACTGCTCGCCCACCTGCTGGGATTTACAACCTTATACAGGGAGTATTGGACACGTCAGGTACGTAAGAGCATTAGGGCAAGGACAGCACAAAAGATCCCATCGGATCGAAGTGCGCCAGAGGTCTCCTCGGTCCGGTAAGCCATCACTAAGATAAGATAATATAAGATAAGTTATCGAATCTACTTTGATCAATATCTTATAAAAACCTTCGCTTGATACATTACAAAGCAATGACATGTCGTTGCCCGTAAACATTTCACAGTTACTTGAATACAGTTAATCGATGCGCGAAATATACAGCTTTGAAGATCATTAATGTGAGAAGATAGAAATTGCTATTCCAATCTGAATATTAAGAGCGAATATCGTATAAATTAACCTTTAACAAATCTAGGGACGATCCAATTAAAGTCTACTTGGAAAATTTATAAGCCGTGTATTCAATAGAAAATATGATATTTTATAACGCAACTGTTAACAGAGCTGTAGTCACCAATAATTGATTAATTGGTCGCCAATGTCAAAAAGTATCATATCTATTAAAACATAATATCCATGTCCAGTGGTAATAAACGCTCTAGTGGTTACGGTCTTTGGAATTAAGGTAACATATCTCACACTTTTTGTACCAAATTCGCGGTAATGTGCAATTTCATGTGACTTTACATAACATCTTACTTTGATCACAATATCGATTAAACCTTCATCCGGTAGTGAATACACAGCTTCATGTAATTCCTTGATCACGAATGCTTATAAATAAACACGTAAAGATTAGTCACATTGGTAAGATCCTATTCACTGGTTAGGAAAACTCATTTGAAATCAGAGGGCTTAGCCCCAAAAGATTGATGTTAAAGTGACGCTAGCGAGTAAGCGGCCTGTCACGTTCATGTTTATTCAGTAAATTTGTAATGTGACAAGGATGGCATATCAATTCGCTAGCATTACGCTAACGTCAATCTTTTCGTGATAAGCCCTCTGAAGTATCACTTAACATCTGACCTTCGAAGCGAATAATACTGTTCTATTTTATCAGTCGGGAGTCGTTAACTCTGAATCCTTATAGATCGTTAGTTTTATCGGTCATTGCGCACTACACATAGTCTCCTCTGCCGGCATCGATAATGCTGTTTCGTTCACTCGCGACTGACACTTCTGAACCGTTTGTTTTCCTTTTGCAGGTTTTGAAGAAATGTGAGGCCTGTGACAAAATAATAAGGATAAATCCTTAAGGTCAAAGAAAGTAAAACAATAGAAATTGATTCTGTCACGCCCAACTTCAATTGATATCCCAGATACAGGTCTGTCTTGCTAATGGCTTTTTTTAAACAAAATATGAACGTGAATAATGTAATTAGCCTGTAGGTTTTAGAAAAACGCGACATCATCTTAAAATTCTGTAACGAAGAGGCGTAAAGGGTCAGAGGTTAATTGTTTAGTTAATTATTTTATTTACAAATATTTAATATGATCTTTAACTGAACAAAATCGCATCACCTTCCATTACAGTTGCAATCGTCATTATTATGAAAAACAATATTAGATGAAATTGAATACGATTTGTCATTCCCAACGTTTTTTCCTTACCAGACTAAAAAAAAACAATTATAAAAGGTAAGCAATGTTATTAAGATCATACTTTAACATAAGACCAAGCGGGTTGCTGCATCACAAATATTGCAAAGATGAAGACCTTGAAGAGCGTTGATCAGGTCAAACACTGACCACACGGAGGCAGCTGAGGATCCAGCGCCCGCCGCCCACGAAACTACCTCCAGCACCCACGATAAACCCATGATGACAGATAGAAGACAGCTCATTCGGAATCTGTTAGAAAGTGCATAATTAAGCTTCTTTCACGTGGAAGATCCTGCTTAATTAGTCTTTGCTTCGTGTCGTAGCGATTTTTTGGTAAGTCTGTCTGACATTGGACGTCTTTTTAACCGACTTCCAAAAGGAGGAGGTTCTATGTTCGTCTGTATGTATGTTTTTTATTTTTTTATGTATGTTCAGCGATAATTCCGTCAATTGTGGACCGATTTTGATAATTTTTTGGGCATTGGATGCAGTATAGATCCAAGGTCCCATTTTATTGGACCTTGGACTTAGAAGATACACCAGGGAACTTCTTAACGACAAACAGTAGGAATGTGTAAATTGAGAACCAATTTCGCCGTAAGTCCTTTGCTTATGAACCGATTTTCATGATTCTTTTTGCATTGGATTATTGTTTTTTATAATAATGATGATTGCAACTGTAACTGAAGGCGATGCGATTTGTTCAGTTACAGAGCATATTAAATATTTGTAAATGAAATAATTAACTAAACAATTAACCTCTGACCCTTTACGCCTCTTCGTTACAGCATTTTAAGACGATTTCTGGTTTTTCCAAAACCTACAGGCTAATCACATTATTCACGTTAATATTTTGTTTAAATAAAGCCAATATGTGATATACTAAAAATTAAAAACAAGTTGCCTACTCCACCCACAAGGTCTTCCGCGTTTGATAGATAATAATAATTAGGTAGTCAGTTAAGTTGGAGTACCCCACCCGGAATTACAACAGTCACCTAAGTATTTGTCGATATATCAGCAGCCTATCGATCGTCAAAAACAAAGTCAGAAGAAAACATTTCGCACTACAATAATATTCCCCAAATAAATAAATAAATAATAAACTCTTTAAATAACTCATAACTCATTAATCGAAAACTCACCGAACCGTGCGCGCATATGCAAAAACAAAACTACCACATGCATTTGTTCAGCAGGTACATTATTTATTCAGCTGAATTTCTTCATTTGCCGTCGGAAATATCGAAGAGACGGGGATGGACCGGTAATAGCCGAGGTAGACGTATATGACACTGACGTGGACTAAAGTGTCGTATTCATAAGCGGGCAAATGTCCCACGGCACAGGTCGCTGGTGACGTCAGGGGAAATCGGGCGACGTCGCCCGATACCTTGTAGCTCGACCTATGGCATCGGTTGCAACCAATGTTGCAACATGTCGCACGATGAGGTTCCATACATCGTTTATCTTTTTTGTTGCGCAACACACTGTGATTTTTGTACCTCAACCAAGCTGGCGCGCCGACAAGGAACAGTAAGCAGAATGTGGCCAGTCTAGTTGAGCGACATCGTCCTTAATGAATACGAGGCTTTATTGAATGCGAACGCTCGAATGACAAAACTGGACTATAGGAAGATACTAAAATCTCGACCGGTTGCCGGACGGTACAAAATTTTATTCGAACATTTAAAATTGTCTACGCTTGGAAACAATTGCGGAAAGCTGACTTTGGGAAAATGCATTTCGAAAATTGATATTCAATGCAAGATGGATAGGCATTTTCAAATATACCTATGGTTTCTATGAATGTATCTTAGAGAACTAAAACCAGACTTCTGACAAGTAATTTTTAATAACTTACCTACCTACAAGAGATAAGCCTCTTTGAATTTAATAGTTTATAATGCCTTTATTTCTGTGTTTACACCTATAGAGAAACAAACTTAAAGCTTCAGACTATCTGGGCTGAAACTCATTGGACTTGTCTAATAATTTATCTTCCATTCAGTTACAACATCACGCTATTAGAGTCATTCGGGTCAAGAGCACGCACTTTTTTCGGCCCTCTTAAAAAGTCATAAGCATTGTGATATCAGTAACGTTTTAATAGATTAAGCATACACATTTTTACCTATTCGCGTCATTTCAGGCCTATTTACATATAGCATTTCGATTTTTTTTAAAGACTATTTGGTCTGAGTGCGTATTTTTGATCCGTGCAGCTAAAATTATTGAATGTTTTGCTATTTACCCAGGGGTGATCCGAGTTTCCTCCTGGAATTTTTCTGACGTATTTTAGTAGGATTTATTGTGTTTTTTCGAACAATAAAAAATGTTAAGTGGAGTATAGATATATAGTTAAGGTGCGTCGTACCTTTGCATCCGTGCTCTTACGTCATACGTTGAAAATTCAGATAATCTTACTGAGTTCTTAGATTTACCCAAATATTACACATGAAATAAAACTATTTTTGGGATTTAATCGCGGTTTATTTTATAATTTTTAAGTCCCTCCCGTGACCATGGGCGCTGCAAAACACTCGAAACGTCGGGAACTTAGAAACCAAAAATAAACCGCAATAAAATCCGAAAACTTGTTTTATTTCATCAGATAATCTTTGTTAAATAATCTATACATACAATAAATCTAAACGAGCCGAATCTGCACATTGAATATTTTTTGAAAATTTTATTAGTAAAACTTCCGTTTCGATATAGAAGAGGCCGAAACAATTTTTTTTGGAATAATTGTATGTCTGTCTGCCTTTCTGTCTGTCTCTTTATGTTTCAATCACGTAAAAACTTTCGAACAGATTTCAATGAAATTTGGTATGGTAATAATATATACATTTTTATCCCGGAAACAAAAACCAATCCGGGATATTAGCGAGATTAAACCATAAAACTGTAACATTTTTATTATTGTTAGTCTTGAGCTGCTATGTTACTTGAAAATGTGTGATTTTGTCTACATATGAATTCCCCCATGAATTTATGCTAGATTCAACTCTTCGGTGGTTAAAAGCACTCACCTTAAATTGTGCAGTGTTGTGATTTTAACACTCAAACATGATTTCGTTCATAAACCGATGATGCATTCAAGATTGTCTGTTTTGATAACTCTTTAACGATAAATAGCCCGGACACAAAACTTTGTATATTCATTTATTTAACATATCTAAACATGAACATGAATTTTATATTCTTATGAGAAGACTGACACAAAATGTACCGACAAAACTTTATTACATACGTAGCTCGCAATATCTTTTTTAAAATATTATTACGCCAGATTACGATCTTTGGTAGGGTAAATAGATAAGGTTTAAATCAGCCATTTTACCAATAATTTTATAGTAAATAGATAAACTAGTGATATTTCTTAAAAAATAGTACCTAGGCACCCGCCTATTATAAGTAACTTTGTATAGTGGTGTCTTAGGTCTTAGGTAATGTTAACTTGGAAAGACCTAACGACCTATGTCAAATCACAAAATAAACGCGTGTGCAGTCGCGGGTAACAGCTAGTAATAAATAAATGTATGAATGTTTACTGTCGATTTCAATATTTTTGACGGTTTTGCTCTGAATACAAATGGTATTGCCCGACATCATTTGGCTCTAACACGGCTGCTCAATGGCTTCTTAACCTTTTTAACTCACTAAGTGACATATTTATCTCGGGCAAAATCATGCCGTATACTCACTAAGTCACAAATTTGTCTCATGATATTATCTATCTATCTATCTATAACCTCACGCCAGATCCCTTGCGGGGTAGGCAGAGAGTACAGAGTTCCAACAGGTTCTTTCCTTACATACCTCTCTGGCTTCCTCGACTCTCATAGTTCGTCTCATACACGCTCGCCGGTTACGGAGACTCTTGACTTTTCCATCAGATAAGACTCGGTTTATTTGGTCGTGGTAAGATAGTCTAGGTCTTCCCCGGTACCTGCATCCTTCCACTTTCACATTGTATATCTGTTTTGTCATTCTTTCCTCTGGCATTCTTTCTATATGCCCGAACCAACGGAGCATGCCCTTTCTCATCTTTACACCGATACTATCTTTCATACCTACTCGATGTCTTACTATGCTGTTACTAATGCGGTCGATCAGCTTCACTCCGCACATCTTCCGCAGAGCTCGCATTTCTACCGCATTTATCCTACTTTCATTCTCCTTCTTACATACCCAGCTCTCGCTACCATATAACAGCGTTGGGACAAGAACTCTATTATGTATGGCCAGCTGCGCCTTATGGCTTAAGTGCCGGCTCTCGAGTAGCTTTTCCATCGCACCATTCACTCTGTTCCCTACACTCACTCTTCTCTCTATGTCAGCGGTGTATTTCCCATCCTTACTGAAGGCGCATCCAAGATATACAAACTCATTCACTTGCTCCAGCACATCGTTACCAACCACAATCCTTACATTCGTTCTGGTTTCTTCCCTTTCAAAAACCATAATCTTGGTTTTCTTCACATTCAAGTGTAAGCCATTGATCATGCAGTCGTCTTTCATAACTGTGACTAGTGTTTGCAAGTCAGTGGATGTTGGCGCTATTAAAACCGCGTCATCTGCATAAAGTAGATGGTTTACCACTAAGTCACCCATTTGTTCACCTTCATTCATCGCTTTCAGTCTTTGAAGACTTTTGTCCAGATATATTATAAACAGTCTAGCGGACAACACGCAACCCTGCTTGACGCCGATTTTAACGTCAAACCAGGGTGACCTGTTACCACCCACCCGTACGCATGCCTTGCAGTCCACATAAGTGGACTGGACGGCTCGCAACAGAGTGCCATCTATACCATACTCTGGCAAAATGTCCCAAAGTCTCTTTCGCACAACTCTGTCAAATGCCTTCTCCAGATCTACAAAACCACAGAAAACCTTCCGCCCCACTGCCAGATGCTTCTCTACGATGTTGCGGAGTGAGAAGACTTGATCCGAACATCCCCTTCCAGACCTGAAACCCCCCTGTGCCTCGCACAACATTCCATCGGACTTCACGCGCATTCTCCGTTCAATAATTTTACCGTACACCTTGGCTGCCAAGCTGATCAAACTGATGGCTCTGTAATTGGCGCAGTCATATTGTGAACCCTTGCCTTTATACAAGGGTACTATGACTGCGCGGCGCCAATCTGTAGGGACTCTACCGGTCCTCCAGCAAAGGTTTGCAAGGGCCCGGAAAGCGTCCCGGACGCAAGTTCCACCATATTTGATCATCTCGGCAGATATCATGTCTACTCCCGCAGCTTTACCGTTTTTCATACTTCCTAACACCCATTCAACTTCTTCCATAGTGATGTCCTCCGTTGATTCTGGTGCCGCAATCTCGCCTTTGGGCACGTCTGCGGCATCAGCATCCGAGTCATCTCCATACATTTCTCTAAAATATTCACTCCACCGGTCTAGCACAGCTTGTGTGTCTGCAAGAATGTCACCATCTTTAGATTTTATCCTTTCCATTCTGGAGCTTGACGAATCACCTCGAGCCTTTCTCACTTTGCTCCAAAAGAGTTTGGTGTAGTTCTCGAAGTTCTTCGCCAGCCTCTCCTCCTCAATTATACTGGCTCTTTCACGCTTTTTTTTCACTAAAGTTTTAGTGGCATTCTTGCATTGCCGGTATATTTCTTTCCTCATCTCTGTCATACTGGCATTCAGGTTCAAAGAAGATACATAGTCCTGCCACGCTTTCTTCTTACTTTCTACGGAGCTTTGCAACTCCGCATCCCACCATGCATCACCTTTTGCTGTAATATGCTTCTTTGAGCAACCACATACTTCTTTCGCGGATTCCACTAAACTCTCTTTCAGGCTATTCCAGCATTCATCTACATTTGAGTCCGAAGAGCCTGCTGTCAAAAGCTTGTCCAGGACTCTGTCTTCATACATTCTCCTCACGCTCTCATCTTGCAACTTTTCAACCTTTATTCTTTCAAGGTCTCCGAAGGGGATACGCTCTCGCCAGTGCCTCCACTTCCTGAACAGACCACTAAACCGCGCAACTACGAGATAGTGGTCTGATTCAAGAGTGGGGCCTCTATACGCACGCGTATCTTGTAGTTTGCTTCGGAGACGGTTATCAACCAGGATCAGATCTATCATGCTTTTTTGTTCATTCCTTCTCCACGTATACATATGTATGTCCTTGTGCTGGAATATCGTATTAAACACAAGGAGACCCCTTTCCACACAAACATCTACAATGAGCTTACCTGCATCGTTCACTCTCTTATCACCATAAGGACCCAGAGCAGCATCGCAAGTTTGCCGCCTGGTTCCTACCCATCCGTTCAGATCGCCACACAAAATCACCTTTTCGTTAGCCTCAGCCAAATCCAGAACTTCCCTGACATTATCCCAAAACTTCTCATGGTCCTGGGGTGTCGACGAGCTTACGGGAGCATATGCTGCGACCAAAAATAGTCTAGTGATACCCAGTTTTAAACGAACCCAGAGAAGTCTCGCATCGCACAGGCCATAATCTCTCACTCCAGAGGCCAGGCGACGGGACAGCAAGATACCCACCCCCATGCTGGCACGACTGCTCTGCGGTACCCCAGACCACAGAGCCATCGTTCCATCAGGAAGATTACAGGTTTCACTGCCCCTCCGCTTACTCTATGTTACACACAGAGCATCCAGGCGTCTCTCTTTCATCACATCAATCACCTCATGCATCTTATCTTCCATACCACCTCTTACATTCCAAGTGCCTATTCGGCACTCTGCACCCCACGACTCATGATATTACTGATTTAAAAAGTGCATTCTAGTATGAACACGGGACCTTGTAGACATACGGTGTGTTCGGACGAAAGATGGCGGAGTTCACGTTCTTTATTTCGGTGTATAATACTTGTAGTACATAGATTGCGGCCTATTTAATGCGTCGACAGCTTCGGTGGTGCGGTCACGTATCTCGTATGGCGGAGGAAAGAGTGGCGAAGCGCATCTTCTACTCTGAACTGGAGAAGGGCAAGCGGAATCATGGCGGTCCCCTCCTCCGGTACAAGGATGTCCAAAAGCGACACATGAAGAGATGCAACATAGAGCCCTCTCGTTGGGAACGTTTGGCAGCACAGCGGCCAGAATGGCGCAGGATGGTGAACAGCCAAGTACACGAGTTCGAGGCTCAGCGTAAAGCTGACCTTGACGCCAAACGCAATCAGTTAAAGGCCCGCCCACCTGCTGCCATATCATACAACTATGAGAACGGCGTACTTACGTGCCCTCAATGTGCACGGAGTTTCGCCGCGAAGATAGGCTACATAAGCCATCTTCGAGCGCATCAGCGGCATTACTCTGACTAGGGGTCTTTAAAGTGGTCGCCATGGCCGAAATCGGTCGGATCAATCATCATCATCACATAGATTGTCTGTGAGCATCGGCCATTCATATTCTAAAACTCGTGAGAGAGGACGCACGTCATTTTAGGTAGTTTTTGAATTTGAAACAATAGGTAGTTTTTGAATTATCGTCGTTTGTATAATCCTTGGCAAATTTATGACTGCGCGGCCGCGACCTCATTGAACATACTCGTAACGTCTTGCGTGGCGGGTGGAGCAGAAGGGTTAATTTACCTCACAAACGTCTAAGTCCCCTGGCTCTGCTTCGACATATGGGCACAGCGTATTTTGTGTGGGTGTTTTAGCTTAATTTCTTTGTACTTGGCTTTTTAATTATATCGCTATTGCATTCAGCCCTTACCTTCTCACAAAAACACACCAAATGCAGGCGACAGAGGCGAATTGTATAAACCTACATTTTGCCGACGGTGTTGGGTCCCAATGTATTGGAGGTTATTTTATGTGTGTGTGAATGATCTGCGCTGTTGGCCCTTTACAACGTCATCGGACAAGAGGGCGAGCGTGCAACAACTACGCTCAAGCCAGAAGGGCAAGGGGGCAACTAGCTCGAGGGCGGCTCAAGGAGCAATGGCCTCGGCTTGGGCTATCGCTATGGGGGAGGGCATATACTAGGTATCTCCCCGTGGTACTCTGCACCGGCCGGCGGGCAAGATATTCTTCGACCTCGCCGGCGAGATCGGTGTCTGATCCTGTGTGCGGTATCTGTATCCGAAAGAAGGGATATAAGGGCATCGGCTGATAGGAGGGGAAACGATGCGCGCTGTTACCCCGAATGACTCTACACCAAACAGTGGTACTTAAGTTAGTCTTCTCTCGCAATATCTTTACCTACCACTTTTATACATAATTAAACAGATCCAACAATGCATCGAATTATTTTCCGGTAAATACCAACCATGGCTTAATTATTTTCCCAACAACGTCCACATAGTTGACCTATGCCGTCAAATAGCGAGTTAAATCCGGCATTCTGTGCCCTTATTCATTTATGATCAATAAACACGAAACGCGCCCCGTTACGATTACTTCGTGAAAAGATCGGTTTAATACTCGTAGTACTCTAGTGGCATAAACAGAGATGGATACAAATGAAGTGTGTAAAATTTTATTCCAATTAATATAATCGGATTTATTATTGCGGTTTATTTAATTTTTTTAAGTGTACGTTTCGAGTGCTTTTCAAAATCCATGGTCACAGGAGGGGCTGAGGCGTTTGACATCCAAAAGTTGTCATTGTTGTTCCGGAGTACCGTAGGGGATTAATTCAGTCGCAATTGAAGCTTCAATTGAATGATCCTACAATGACGGACGATTTGGCGCAGTGGTTAAGAGCTGAAGCCGCCCCGCCAACTGGGTCGAATAGTTGCGGGTTCGATTCCCGCACAGGACAAGTCTTTGTGTGACCCACAATTATTTGTTTCGGTCTGGGTATTTGTTTATGTGAATTTTCATGTTTATAAACGCACCTACGAAACAATATCCTAGTGTGGGACTATACTTAAAAACAATTGAATAATTTCCAACACTGGCACACATGATATCATTACACGATCATTTCACGCAGTTATCTTAACCCGCGGCGTTTGGTCATAGCGAGTAAGAGTTCTGTGCAGCGTTCCGCGCGCGATGATAATGGCTGCCAGCGTAGGGGATTAAAAACATCGTTAACTCCCAAAATGAAACACAAATATTTGCATCACTCGGCACCGTTATGTTCATGTCCGAAGGATTATGTGTAGTTGATTAATAAGCTCTATGTGCCGTGCTGTATAAGCTGTATTGATCGTACTATAATTTTATGATCATTCATTAAAGACTCGCCAGCTATTAACCCCTATCCCACCAGAGTAAAGACCCTGGCCATCTTCTTTCTCGTTCCCTCATTGCTGAGGATCGCCACCACGCACATACAGTCTCCATTGGGTGCGGTCATATGCAGAGTTTACCGTTCGGTGCATGCTGCCACCAACCGCCTTCTTTATTGCGTCAGACCATCTTGCAGGTGCCTTTTCATGAAAACATCTGCCGTCCATTTTGCCTCAAATAATCTGCTTTTCCATACAAGGCTTTGAAGACCGTATAATGTGTCCGAAGAAGCTGAGGGCTCCTTGTCAGCAGATCATGGAGAGCCCTCTGGTAATTTTAAGCTCTTTTAGTTTAGACTCGTTGGTTCTCTGGCCTTGGCCATGGAATAACCGATTAAACACGTAACGCGGCGCCTTACGATAGCTTCGTGAAATTATCATTTAATGATGCTCCAGTGATACATTGAATACGATTAATCATTTCATTAGGCACTATTATAAAGTGACGATGAGGTGGATGATGTGGGTTGCTGACTCAGCAATAGCGTATTTACATTAAAATAGGCTGAGGAGAACGAAGTTGGGCCAAGTTCCAAATCGGCATAATTGTGCTAGACCCACCAGGAGATAAGGCACACGACTGGGTCGCTTGACTTCCCCTTCTATCAGGTGCTACCGTCGTCCGCGGTATATTCTCACCGACCCTCCCGATGCCCTTACATCCTAACCTTGTTTCAGATACAAATACCGCACACAGGATCAGACACCCACCTCGCCGATGAAGTCGAAAAATCACTTGCCCGCTGGCCGGTGCAGAGCACCTCGGCGAGACACCTAGTATATGCCCTTCTTGAGGCGCCCTTGAGCTAGTTGTCCCCTTACCCTTCTGACTCGGGCGTAGTGGTTGCACGTTCGCCCTCTTGTCCGGTGAAGCTGTTAAGACTCCGCGGCCAACAGCGTAGATCATTCACACGCACACACACCCACACACAAAGGGTCGCTTGACGGAATGACTTTGCTGTGGTGACCAGCCACGACCCTAATCTATAACCGGTGATGTTAATGGATAAATCTACATAAATCTAACTATATATCTTTATCATCACGCTAAATCCCTTGCGGGCTCGGCTAATACAGAGTTTGAACGGATTCTTACAAACCTCTCTGGCTTCCTCCACTCTCATAGTTCGTCTCATACACGCTCGCCGGTTACGGAAACTCTCGATTAGCCCTTCAGATCTACATAAAAATAAAATAAAAACAAAAACACCGTCACGCCTATATCTCCCAAGGGCTGGCAGAGGTGTTCTATGTACGCCCTTTTTACTGACCGTGTTAGGTCCTATGTATTGGACGAGATTAATACTAGAAATTATTCAATAGATACAACTACATTTGTCTGACCTAGGATTTACACCCAGGTTCTTGTGATCGCAAAACTTATTATACGCCACTAAACCAACGAGGCAGTCTTTAACGTAGCCTATAACCGGTGAAGTTGATAGATAAACCCACATATAGTATACATAGTCAATAAATAAAAGCTAGCGCAAGCCGGTCGTTATGGCGATCATTTGGAGAGGCTCTTGTCCTCTTTCGTGTGATGATTATGTTGATGACAACTATATTAATTACCAATTAGAACTAAAAAAAATCGTATCGTAATTAATTTGGCCATCATCTTTAACTAGATCTCTATTATTTTTACCGTCACTCCTATTATCAGGCGCATGGATCTGACGTGATGATATAGCTTCATAAATAGAACATATACTTTCGATGGATGTTTAACAGCGCCCGTGCAGAAAAGGAACCCCAACCCAAAACTCATTTCCCAAAGTAATCCCTAAATAAAACGAAGCCATATTAATACCAAGTACCTTTCCCCAGTTTATCTCGAACAAAAAGCTTACAATCACTAACACTATTCATTAACCTAGTCTAACCTATTGATACGTTTATAAGGCGAGATGTAATACCCCAGCTATTTTCCTTTGTGTAACCCACGATCATAATATCGGATCGAATCTCATCTTCAAATGGAGGATTACTTATACCCCGAATCACGTAAAATAATACTTTCAATACAATATGAAAAGTGAAGGTAGATAAGTATGAACATTTCCCTTCCTTCCCATATTTTTGGATTTACAGTAAGTAATTATGTATACGAGTACCTAGCCCACCTACCTATATAGTTATAGATTGGAGAACATATTTTATACTTGTAAACCAGATGGTTTACATAAGTTAAAGTCAAAGTACAAGACATTTATTTGAATTAAGCCAATACAACAGCTCTTACAAACGTCAAAATTATTATATTTTTTTACATCTACCACCGAATCGGAACGCGGCCTCCACGTAGCAGATCCGGTGAGAAACTCAGCGGGCTAGTCTTTAAACTTAATTTGTTTGGGCATCATGATAACCATTTATTTTCTTTTTTAAAATTGTATAATACAGCATTATTTAATGTTGCTGATAGATGAGCTGCTCAAACCCAATCAGTTTTATCGTCAAAATAGTACGAAATTTTGCAATTTTACAATTCTGACAGTCTAGTTTTGATTGCCTTTTTAAACTTATTGATAGACATAATACCCTTATTCTTCTCTCTCTTTCTTTCTTCTATGAATTATCATCATCACCATCTCAGCCGATGCTCGTCCACTGCTGAACATAGGCCTCCCCAGTCGCTTCCTTCTATAACTTTACCATAATTGTCATTTTTTTGTTTCCTTCTCTGTCTGTTCCGTATAAATTGGTTAATTTAACTTAGATCTATCCTGATCTAATCCTTCTCATCATAGTATTTATGAATCGTCAGAAAAGTAACAAAGACTCTACCACCGTTTAGGAATGCCATTCTTGTGGAGATAAAGAGTAGGAAACTTCACGATTATTCTTTTGATGGATAAACCTAAATAAGAATTATACAATTATTCCAACTAAATTTTGCTGTGGGATATGGAAGAACAGGGTAGGCTGGTCCATTAAGTAGGTCTAAATTTATCATCATCATCAGCCGAAAGACGTCCACTGCAGGACGAAGGCCTCCCCAAAGATCGCCATAACGACCGGCTTGGTGCTGTACGCATCCAGCTTCTACCCGCGACCTTCACCAGGTCATCGCTCCACCTTGTGGGGTCTAATTTAAATCAACTAAATTATACGATTCAAGAGAAAGGCTACATACTTCCCTCATGTAGGTACAGAGAAGGAAACAAATAAATGACAGTGATAGAAAATTAATAGGAGATAAAGAGAGAATGTTAAATTTTAACGCCTGAACAAATTATCTATATTCAAGTGGAGCTGTATTATTTAAGTAGTTATTGCCAGTACCTATACTATTCAGCTGAGTGACCTACTACATTTTTATTTTCTTTTAGTAATCACCTTAGTTACTTTATGAAATAATAACTTAGCATTTATGTAACCATAAAGTATTGTCATAAACGTATAGTGTCATTCTGGTACATGCCTACATCAAACAACTACAGCTCAATCGTTAGTCCAAGTCCCCATAACTTCAGTTCAGAACTTTACGACCATTGTACGACAAACGATATCGGGAAATACGCATTACGACGATAACCATATCATATTTGGCCATTCAAACTTCTTCATTGGCCACTAACATAAGATACTGCTTTAGTATTTCAGTGCGTTTATTTGACCAACTAATATTGAACAGATTGGTTTCTTTGTTTGTAATGGAGAAACTCTGAACTTGATAAATTCTTTCACTATTACAAACTAACATTATCCATAAGTAACATAGATCCGGTGAGTGGCCCTATTGTCGACCCGGTGCAAATTCGCGGAAAACTGCTAGTTTCAGTTAATAGTTAGATAAAGTGTATCCACGTATGAAGTCTGTTCTTTTTTATATAAAGTCTAATGTGCCTTCAGTAAGGAGGGAAAATATAACGCTGACATAGAGAGAAGAGTGAATGCAGGGAATAGAGTGAATGGTGCGATGGGAAAGCTACTTGGGAGCCGGCACTTAAGCCAAAAAGTGCAGCTGGCCATACATAACGGAGTGCTTGTCCCAACGCTGTCATATGGCAGTGAGAATTGGGTATGGAGAAGTAAGAAGGAGAATAAATGCGGTCGAAATGCGAGCTCTGCGTAAGATTACAGGAACAGCGTAGTAAGAAAGCGTATAGGTATGAAAAATAGTATTGGTGTAAAGATGAGAAAGGGTATGCTCCGGTGATTCGGGCATATAGAATGAATGTCGGAAGAAAGAGTGACAAAACAGATATACAATTCAAAAGTAAAAGGATGTAGGGACCGGGGAAGACCTAGACTATCTTATGTACCATGACCTAATAAACCGTCTCTTATCTAAAGAGCAAGTCAATAGACTCCGTAACCGGCCAGCCTGTATCAGACGAACTATGAGAGTAGAGGAAGTCACAGAGGTCTGTTAGGAAAGAGCCTGTTGGAACTCTGTACTCTGTGCTTACCCTGCAAGGGATCTGGCGTGATGATATAGATAGATATCATCTCAAACAAATCAATATACTTACCCTTTAAGGATTTTTCATTTTTAAAATTCCCATCATTGTTGTACTTACCTACTACTAAGTAGGTAAGGACAAACTGTAAAAACATTTTTACAGTCAAAAGAAAATGGCACTATTATTTTAACCCCTTGGTACCATAAGCAATGATTTAGATAAAAGAGAAAGTTTATACAGTAAAATCTTAACTATTCTTAGGACCAATAAATGATTTACGCATCTGAGCATAAGTACGTGCGTATGTACGATAGATCGTCCCTTAAACCATACTTATCTTTAAATGCTTAAATCAGAAACCGACTGTTGGTCTATAAGTTTGACTGCCAACATAGATAGTAATAAAACTACGTCAGTAAAATAATATTTTTAACGATCAAAAACTCCATTGCCCGGTGTAGGTAGTACAGAGTCAGCCAGACACAAAGGTTTCATCGTTTGGATTTCTGTCTAGCAATATTTTCAAAGGATGGATAGCCAGATTCGTATCGGTTTAATTGATGCACGTAGTAAAACTCTCCATTTCTACGTTTGGTAAAATATTCTCTTTGGTTTGAAGCTCACGTGAATGAAATATCGTATAACCGTCCTTGTTGGGGTGAACTGGCAGATTGGATTGTATATATCTCGTTTTAGGTCCAATTCTCAGAATAAAAAATAACATGAGGTACATAAAATAATCCCAATAACAGCACCTTTACCGGTGGTAGTATTCGGCCGTGGCTGGTCATCTTCCTTCCAGAAAAGTCATGACGCCAAGTAAACCAGACGTGTCCCGGCATGTTGTTCGGAGTTGCCGCACCAATTTGGAACTCGGTCTAACTTCTGTCTCCTCAGCCTATTTCAGAGTAAATAAGCGAGGCAAGACAGTGAGTCAGCAAGGTACATCTTCGGCTCCATCGTCACTTTCCATCAGGTGAGATAGTGCTCAATCGCTGACCAATCCTTAATAAAAAATTAATGTGATATTTGGATAGATATCAATGTATACCTATGGATGTATTACTTGATCGATATGAAGATGGTGTCTTTTTTGTATCTTCGTCCGTAGACAACAGTCATATTTCTTCCAAATCCTTTGAGTCCTACAAATACTAACAACTTTTAAAATAATCAAGAATTACTTTGATTAAGTCCACACGCACCACGAGAAAGCATTGCCTCGTTGGTCTAGTGGCAAAAAATGCGCGTAGCAATCCCGAGGTCTTGCGTTCCAAGGTCGGAAAAATGTGATTTTTTTATAGAATAATAAATCCAGTACCAGTACCGAGTCAGGCATTGTGCCAGATATACGGTAATAAGCTTGCCCCCTTTATAATATGGGACCTAAAATTATCGGCGAAAAGTGGATGTACACGGTAAACCTCTGCCACCCCGCTTGGGAAATATAAACGTGACGGTGTATATACCTACTAAGAAAGAATATACAGTGGTCTCATTCTCAACACGTTCAATAAGGCTCTAATTTTCCAGCGTGTAATACTCGCCATAGCTGTGGTGACATGGTTGGTATAAATGATGTAATTAGTAGCCCGTTGCGGCCCGCGGGTAAGGTGCGGCTAATCTTCAATTAGAGACCTAATTATGCATGTAAATAGGTTAGTATCTTCCGTGAAATATTTGTACATGACTGAACAGACGTTTTGTGTTAGGCTTCTATCGATAAGATCGATTTGGAGTTTTTGGCGGGAAGTCGAAGAGTGATGTTGTCAATTTGTTTTAATTTACAAAACTTGTGTTAATTCGAATAATAATGTGTAATTTTGGTGGAATATTAACCATTATGTATTTTTATGTATGCATGAGTGAAGGTAATTGTAACAAAGTGATAAAACCTGCCCTTTCGATTTCCCTGAAAACAGCCTCCAGAGTGGGGTACTTCATTAATTTCATTGTCATCGTTGTCATTCAGTTCATCGGGGAGTTGAATTAATTTAGATTTAACTGGACATTGGCAAAATACACTTAAAATTAGTGTAAAGCTATAATTTAAAGAAAAAGAAGACATTTTTTGTTCAATATCAGTTGCACGTAGTGATTATATTTTTTTTGATCAGTTGGTTTTATTATTGTTATCGCTGTTTCTATAACCATAGAAAAATCTATATAAACGGTAATCTCATAGGCTCTCACCTAATAAAAGTAACAGTTCCGACTCGCAATAGGCGTCAATCGATGATCTCAGTAAATGACATTGAAGCCGCTTCTGCCTTATTACACACTTCTATGACAAGTTTTCTTGTCCAACTTGATTAATATACTAAAAATGGACGAGACGAAGAAACTTTTCTGACCACCTTTTCAGTTTTATCCTAACGCAAAGATAAATAACTAGGTACCTACCACTATCTCCCTAACTCGTACGCTTTATCTTATGAAACTAATATATACTTATAAGAAACCCCAAGTAAGGACCTTTGCTTAAAACATAATCGTCTGCTCGGCAACCGTTACTCACTCCCTAAGATGTTCCACCGAAATTTGTAGAAACGACCTACATCGTGTAGTCGTGTCGTGTACTTAAGGATGCCTCATACTGATTAAATTTCGAGTTTTAAACGTTGATAGATATAATACTGGATTTAATAATCCTGCGGCGTTGGTCTAAAAATCATTAAGAAAGTCACACATTTGATTAGAAAGCCTGTATATAAACTAATACCTGTTAGTCGTTGATATTATTTGAAGACTAACAAACACTAACACATTTATGATACGACTCCTCATTTGGCTACATTTTTTTCTATAGCAGAATGTAAACCTGTTATAAGTGTTTATGTAAGTCATTTGTTTGCCACTACCAAAAGCTTACCTGAAACTGACCAACCTTGATAAGATTTTTCACTATTAGTAACAATTCAATTTATCTATGGCACCATTGTGCTAGTAGGTAATAGATAAAGAATAAAGGTGTTCAGGAAAATCACGGAGTTCACAAATGGTTAGTTTTTTTTGCTGTAACTACATAACTATATCAACAAAGTAAACCATTTGTCTTTGGATTCCTCTTATTGTCTGGAAAATCCTATTACGATCTCGATCTTACTTTCGTTATAGAAGTAAGACTCTATGGAAGGCATAAATATAAACTCTTTGTCTGTTTCCACCTTTACAGTAACATCGCCAAGCACGGAGAATTGGCCCGAACAGGACTTAGTGTTATTTTATTCATCAAGGACTTTACCCGACTACAATGAGTTCTAATTTAGCTTACAGCGTTACCGGCCTTGGCATGTCTTTTTGTGAAATATTACTCCGTTTTCTGCTCCAGTATCACATTTCTTGATGACTCAAGACAAAACAGATATACAATGCAAAAGTGGCAGGATGTAGGTACCGGGTAAGACCTAGACTATCTTACTGTGACCAAATAGACCGTATTTTATCTACAGGGCTAGTTAAAAGTCTCCGCAACTGGCAAACGTGTATGGGATGAAATATGAGAATAGAGGAAGCCAAAGAGCCTATTGGAACTCTGTACTTTCTGACTACCCCACAAGGGATCTAGCGTGATGATATAGATATAGGGAGATTACTTTGTAACCTTGGACCTCGTGTCCAGGGTTCAAATCTTAGGTCGGAAACTTGTAGTTTTCTGATAGCATAATTTCCAGTATTAGTCCGGAGTCCGTTATTACGCCTGCTGTGATTCCCCAATTACATAGGACCTAACATCGTCCGCGAAAAGTAGGTGTCAACAGTACATCTCTGCCATTCTCGTTTGGATAAAATAGGCGTGACGGTGTGATTTTTATTATTTATTACTCAGTAAGGGTACACCGAAATGTTTGGTGGTAGCTCGATTCCGAGATATAAGTTTTGTTATGAGTAAGCAGTGAAGGCATTAGATTTATGAAATATTGGATTTTTATATTATCCTTATGGAAAAGTTCATCCTTTTATCGCTAATGCTGTTTCCTTTGCGGTTCTTTGTTACGATGTTGGTTAGAATGGACGATGTCTTTAATGTTTGTTATTATAAAACCCACAAATACAAATCGTTATGGTCATTGTTGTGTACCGTAAATGGTCCTTAGGTTATTATAAAATAGGTAGTGGTTTTAATTTGTTTTTTTAAGTCTAAGTATTCGCCAAATAGGTATGTTTTGTTACATTTCTTTTGCCTTACGATATATATATCAACTACGTATGTGCGAGGAGACTGTTTCGTTGGCTATGTGGTAAATTTTTACAAGTTCTTAGTTTCGAATCCTAGGTGGGACAAGATTTTGGGGTTATTCCATCAAAAAATCCCAGTAGCATTTCGAAGTCTGGAATTTTCGATATAATAACAATGCACTCGCCATCTATTATATTGAGACCTAATATTGTCGGCAAAATATGAGTGTAGATATAACACCTCTGCTGACCCTGATTGCACGATATAGGGATGACGGTATGTAAGTCACTCCAGTCAATTTAGTCTGCAACATATTACAATGAATATATATCTATGTATATATATTATCACGCCAGAGCCCCTGCGAAGTAGTTAGAGAGTATAATGTTCCAATAGTTTTTTCCATTCAGACCTGTTTCGCTTCCTTCGATGTCATAGTTCGTCTTATATACGCTCGCCGGTTACTATTTAAATCAATGTCGTACCGATATTTCACATAAGAACTAATTTTCATTAAAATTTTTCTTTATCAATGATCATACAACCTCTAAGAGACCACAAACTAGAAGGAAACTTTTAATTGAAAGTCAAAAAAGTTGCAGACTTACTCCAAACAAATTGTACGAAGAAATAATATCCATCATGGAGTCTCATACACAGACTACTCATATTTTCAACAGTTATTGCTACTTTCCATTTTATCTCCATGGTTGCTACAGGAACGCGTAAAAACGTGCACATATCTAAACAGGGGGAGGTCATTTGAAGGTCAATCACCCTTAGGGCATCGCACTGAAAATAAGAGCCATGTTCTATTGTAAAGGTTGTGGTACAATGGGAGAATGTATAGTTTTCAGTGAACATGCAAGTGGTAGAGCCCAGCAGTAACCAGTGGATTTAGCACGACAATATTGATGTTAGCGTGACGTTAGCGAGTCGGTATGCCATCCTTGTCACACATTTACTAAATAAAAAATAACATGACAGAACCCTTACTCGCTAGCGTCACGTTGACGTCAATATTTTCGTGCTAAGCCCTCTGTACTGGTTTGAGCTCATAGTTGGGCTGGCTCGACGGGAGAAATACCTCACAGAAAGCCGTCGAAATACTTCAGCATTGACATTGTTACTGCGTTTTACTGGTAAGTGAGTGATCCGGAATTGCAAACTTCCCTTCCCCTCTGAGGAGGGCATTAAAAGGCCGGCCACGCATTGGCAACTGATGTTAGTGATTTTTTTAGACCCCTTAAAATTAAACTTAACTTAAAATCCATAACTGTACCAGAATATCAATGTTTTCTTTACAGAACACGATTTGCTTTTAACAAAATATTCTCACCGCTTCCTTTGCAGTGGCAAAGGTTTGCCACTGCAAAGGCAAAAACCACATTATGTTTTACATAGCCCCCATTGTGCCAAAGTCCTTTCATTTCCGACTCCGACCACGTCCGCGCACCGCGATATTGGGCGGAGGATATTATGCGCATTCCTCCACAAAGGGCAATGTGGACCGTCTTGGTGCTACACCCTTTGCAATAAAAGAGAAAAGTGTATCTAACCAACCACACACTAAGAGGCGACCTCGTACCGAAAGTCGTGGAGTAGGAAGCCCCCCATAAGGTGGATCGATGAACTGGTGAAGGTTGCAGGTCAAAGCTGGATGCGCAAAGCACTATTCCGGCCTTTATCACGATCTTTGAGGCTTTTTTCTGCAGTGGATGTCTTTAGGCTGATGATGATAATGATGAACCGAACTCATTGGCTAGGTCTGATGGATTGAGCGTAGACTACTCCACTCACTAGATCGAAGAGACGCGGGCTCCATCAGCGTAAGAGTCAAAATCTTGGTGTGACCTACAAGCATTTAAGCTTGGAAGTTTGTGTATATAAAATTCATGTTTATAATGAGTTTTTTTTTAATTAATTCTAATTTTTTAGATTTACGTATTACCATGAGTACGCTACTTTTTGTTTCTTTACATTAACCTGTAAAATGTATCCATAATAATAGAAAATATAACGACATAAATTAGATGGATAAGATATAAATTATATAGGATATCAACCTTGACATTGTGAAATAATTCGGGCCCCTTTTTTGTGTAAAATGGAATCACGCATTTAGAGATACAATTGTCAAGAAAAGAAGAGTAATAATGAAGCCACACGCTTTAATAAAAAAAATCTTTAGTCTGAATATTGTTGCTAAATTAATAGAAATTACTTACCGACCGCAAATTACAAAAAATCTCTTCCGAAGAAGTAATTGTACATTACTAGTTAGCTTGCGTGTTGGATAAACATTAGATTATTCCCTAGCTGATATGCCTAGCGGAGCTCCTGTAGCTGTATTATTACAAACTTTTAACACTACGAAACCTATCATTTCCACCACAAGTTTAATTCGAAAGGTGTAGCCTCAGGTCCTCCACTGTAGCAATCGTTATTCAGTGCCTACTCTACACGCTATGCGTAGAATAACTAATTGAAGTTCAGTGCTTCAAGGAAATAATGCTAGGTATATAATATGGACAAGATTTTCAAACATAACATATTTGTTACATGCAAATCGTATCTGCAAAGAGAGCATAAGAAGAACAAGTTTTTATAGCATAAACAACAACTATGATAGTTTGCTTATTTAAGGAGTTCCTATGGCCCCTTTCTGGCTTCATCATTAAACCCTGGACACTATGTGGTTGTATAAAAAATAGGATTGAGTAATGTTGTGTACCTAGTAGACATGTTACTTTGGCCACCTTCAGACTCCATCATCGGACCAGATTCATGGTTTTTGCATTGTCACCGAACATACGTATGCCAAATTTCAGTTCAAACGATGCAAGTGCTTGAAATATGTATCACCAGATTTGGACCGGAAAGATAGACTTACGAAAAAAGAAAGTTAAATAAAAGCTTGTAAAAACATGACGCAAGATGAAAAGTATTTTAAAATTTTTACTAGGATACAGGAATCTTAATTTTTTTAACATAAAAGATGCGTATAACAAATTTCAATAAATAAAAAGTGACCTTTCAAAAAGGCTTATTTCCTATATTGTAAAATAATAATTTACTAATGTTTGAATACCATTCGAATCGAATATGTTTATTTCAACCTAGTCCTATCTTAGGACTGTTAAAATTAAAAGCAAATAAAAATTTACCTGTTTCAGCACCTTTCAGTATAATACAGGTCAAATTAAAATATCGTAATCCACTAAGCTATAAAATTAAGCCAGAAACGAAGTACGAACATTGACTTATTTCCCGTTGAAAGTTGCCATCAAAATGTGCTTTTGTTTAAATTTATTAGAATTTTTGCGTTTTTTGTAAAGAAAAACAGTATTAAGAAGTCTTTTTCAAACGACAGTTCTCAAATGCACGTAGATAGTGTGTTTATTCTAGTAAAATAACATAGAAACAGAATAATCCGTTTCGAGCTTGTATGTATCTCGTACAGCCGGCACTATCGTTCCCCCCGGCGCAGTTAGTATTATTCAATTTAGGTTCAAGACAACAGCAAGAAACGTAATACGAAACTACTCATAACAGTTAAAAACTTGTATTACTAGCGCTATTCCGGAGAGATCTGTTAAAATCTGTAATAGAATAAAGCGATATAACAAAAATAATGTTCCGACAGTGGAATTGATTAGTAAAAATATCTATTTATTTTAAAATTATTGATGATGAGTTTAAGTTTTGGGTTAAATAGGAAAACTGCGCGTTTAATGCTTATAATTGTTTTAGTAATTTTATACGTTTACTTTAAAATAAGTGTTCGAAATTTTTAGACATGCCCCGTATACCTACTGCATGTCTCAGCTATTCGTTTTGTCAAATAAATCGTATACGTATATTCTAAAGTGCCGGGCTAATAATGCCATGTCATGACTATTTTGATAATCCACCATGATTCCTTAAATTAATAATATTAGCCCTGTTAAGAAACTGTCCTACCGTTGGGCACGGGCCTGCTTTCAAACTCAGAGGGTTTAGGCTATAGTCCACCACGCTAGCCCAGTGAAGGGTGGCGAACTTCACACACCTTCGAGAAACTCTTAGGCATGCAGGTTTCCTCACGATGTTTTCCTTTACCTTCAAAGTAATTGATAGATAATTTTACACTTAAATTGATTATACCAAACATTTAAATCTATAAAATCAACAATTGATTTACTAAAGTAAGTACTCGCAAATATCAAGCCAAGTTCAACCAACCACCAATGACACAGGCGACGTACCCGTTTGGAAAATGTCCGTAGTTTGGGACAGTTTCGGTGATAACGCAGTGGCGACATTGGAGTTACCTCAACAACTTTCTGGACTGTTTTTGACGTTCCGTATTAGGATTAAAATCCCATTTTAGTAATTCAAGAATTCAAAAAATCATTCATATTTTCTGAATACTTCAGTAAAATTCAGATGCTTAAAAACTTATTTATCTAAATTTTATTTCGTTTGCACTTCTCTAATAATGTATCGTAGTGCGTATCTGTATCTTAACACGTAGATTAGACATGAAAAGATTTTTTTTAGCCGATTTTTAATGCATTGATTGAAATACAACAACGTATTAGTTTTAGCGCATTGTTTCAAGAGCATTTTGACGTAGTCGTTAACACTAATGAGAATGTTTCTGTAAATTCATCTTTTTTGCCATAAGGTGGTTTATGCATCAATGAGTAGGCCCATAAGGATCTTTAGGCCCGCGGCTAACTTTGACCTATTGAAATATCTTCTTTGAAGTAGGAAAATGTTACTGAATGTTAACCCTCATTTTACACCAACGCCCCCCTGTCAATGTCATCCACGCGCCAACATATCCTTGTCGCTTTGTACAATCAATGTGCGGAACACTAGTCCCAAAAATACGACTTTCTTCTCCGATTTTTATTGAATTGTTTTGAGATAAGCGATGTGTCCAGAAAGTTCGGCACGAGGCGCCTGCGATGCCACCCAACATTGGTGTAAGTTCGGTCGTCAAAAATTTTCAATAGGTGTTTGTTCGAAATTCTTTGCAAGGAAACCAGAATTGCAATTCACTGCTCTTCCTGTGAATTACATGGCGCGACTAATGAAGTGAAAACAATGTATCTATCTATAACTTCACGCCAGATCCCTTGCAGGCTAGGCAGAGAGTAGAGAGTTTCAACAGGTTCGGCGTGGTGATATATATATATATATAGATAGATTATGAATATTTATAAATAATACTACAGTGTATTCAAATATGCATGAAATAAAAGGCTTTTTTATTTTTATTTATTTATTTATTACTACAGCTATATATAGGTTTGCTATGTAATTTCATGATTTCACGGAAGCTAAAGCGCTTGTACAAGCTAGTAAACGGTCGAACTATTATGCAAAGACTATTTGCTTAGGTAGCTTCCTAATTTACATGGTCGTTTTCACAATGCATTTAAGTGTATCAACCCGGTTACAGTTACTCCCATCGTGTACAAGCGCCATAAAAGAGCATAACTGAATTATCGTCGATCAAGCATGAGAAATGCCGCCTTAAACTATATGGTCTATTTTATTGAAACAGGCATTCGAATTACATTTTTTTGTAAAAAATAATTTAGCTTTTACAAAGAATTAATTCCGTGTGACATGAATTACTAATATTAGGCTACTAACATGAATTTCATATACGAATATTTTTCTATGCCCTCGCATGAATCGAACTCATGACTACTCCATACTGGGAGCCGAGCGACTTTCGCTCAAATTTGTGCAAGGTGTCGAACATTGCAAACCTCTCTATCCAACCCATCAGGGAAGACCGTGATAATATTATACGCATGTAAGATTAATCTACCCATAAATAAGCACTTAAAAACATCTGCACGGACCACGATGCGAACAGAATTTTAATTTAAAATATTTGCTAAAGTTACTCTGCCCGCTGCTCTTTACCTGACGTTTGCGCCATCTCAAAGCGAACTTCCTTTACGGTTGTATTTTTCTATTCCGTGTGTTTGGATGTAAATAAAATTTTCGCTTTGACTCAATACTCTGACTTTACCTGTTTACGTTCATCGCGGTATGAAATGAAAAATAACAAGTTAAAAGTTTAAATGTAACTCGACTTCGGAAATTACACGATTGATATTCAGAACTGTCGATAGATAACGCTAGTATCTATCTCTATCTATCTATATCACCACACCAGATCTCTTGCGGGGTAGGAAGAGAGGACAGAGTTCCAACAGGTTCTTTCCTTACATACCTCTCTGGCTTCCTCCACTCTCATAGTTCGTCTCATACACGCTCGCCGGTTACGAAGACTCTTGACTTGTCCTTCAGATAAGACTCAGTCTATTTGGTCATGGTAAGATAGTCTAGGTTTTCCGCGGTACCTACATCCTTCCACTTTCGCATTGTATATCTGTTTTGTTATTCTTTCTTCTCACATTCTTTCTATATACCTAAACCAACGGAGCTTATCCTTACTCTTCTTAACACCGATACTATCTTTCATACCTACTCGCTTTCTTACTACGATGTTGCGAATACGGTCAGTCAGTCAACGCTAGTAGTTATTCTTTAACGCTTTAATATAATCAAATAGTTTTTCTTTTGTGTGGTATATATTTAATATTATATTTCATCTATATTTATGAGGACAGAATGATATTTGCCCTTAAAAAAAATCAGAAACCACCACTTTTATGGATATAACAAGCACCATATTGATTATGTTTGTATAAAAAGTAGCCTATGTCACTCGGATCATAATAACATCGATTGATACCTTCTATCAAAATCAGATGAGGAGTTTAGGCACTACGGCGAAACATACGTAAAATCATACATTCAGACTGCTAAAAATATAATCCTTCCTTTTGACGTCGCTGCAGTCGGATATAACTGCTTCATTAGTCTAGTGGCGTAAAATACGCATTGCAATCACAAGGTCTCGGGTTCAAATCCTAGGTCGGACTAAGTTGTATTTCTATCGAAAAATTCCCAGTATTGAAATAAAACTATTTTTTCGGATTTTATCGCGGTTTATTTTGATTTTTAAGTTCCCGACGTTTCGAGTGCTTTGCAGCACCCATGGTCACGGGAAGGACTGAGGTGTTAGACGTCCAAAAGGCAGGGGCGATGGGCTCCCCTGTATCTCCCATTGTTGCCGATATATTCATGGAAGACTTTGAGGAGACAGCCCTTCGTACCTCACCTGTAAAGCCAAGTTTCTACAAGCGGTACGTAGATGATACTTTCACAATATTACCATCTGACAAACTTAATGTATTCCTTAATCATCTTAACTCCATTAACCCTAAAATTCAGTTTACAATGGAGTTGGAGGCAAACAATTCCCTAGCTTTCCTAGATGTTTCAGTAATCCGTAACCCCAACAACACCTTAAGCCATACGGTTTATAGAAAAAAGACCCATACTGATAGGTACTTAAACGGTGAATCTCACCACCATCCATCACAGTTAGCTACTGTGGGTAAATCTTTGTTTCAGAGAGCACAAGGGATCTGTGACAAGAAACATCTGGCTGCCGAGCTTCAACATGTCAAGCAAGTCCTGCACGACAATAAGCTTCAAGTCCCACGCCAACGTCACAGTGACCGAGTGAAACCAGCCACAGTCGAGCGTCTCCCTGCTGTACTACCTTACATAAGAGGAGTCACAGACAAGATTGGCTACATCTTGAAGCGTGCTTCAATTAAAACATTTTATAAGCCGCCAAAGAAGATCAGTCAGTTTTTACCATCTGTCAAGTGTCACATCCCTCTTCAAGATGCAGGAGTATACAAGCTTGATTGTGAATGTGGTCTCTCTTACATAGGACAAACAAAAAGACCAGTAAAAACTCGGGTTAAAGAACACATAGCTGACCTAAAACACCGTCGCTCAAAGAAGTCTGCAGTCTGTGAACATGTCCTTGACCGCACCCGCCATAACATCAGATTTCATAGACCACAAATCCTCACTAAAACAAAACTAATTTTTCTATTCTATCTTAAAATGCCTAGTATCAGTCCTGAGCCTGTAATTATGTCCGGTATATGGTAATAGGCTCGCCCCTATTACATGAGACCTAGCCTCGTCGACGAAATGTTGGTGTACAAAGTACACCTCTGCCACCCCCGCTTGGGGAATATAGACGTGACGGTGTTCCTTTTTTTTCTAACGTACCTACTTCACATTTTCATTTACAGAAAATACATTAATTTTCCTTTATGCATTAAATTTACACATAGCAGCACACCGGCTGATATGTAGGCGTTGTGCCGAGAGTACAAAGTTCCAACAGGTTATTTTCTTAATAATAATAATAATATTAGCCCTATTAACAAACTATCCCACTGTTGGCCATAAGAAAGACCATACTCCACAAAGCTGGCCCAGTGCGGGTTGGTGAACTTCACACACCTTCAAGAAACTCTTAGGCATGCAGGTTTCCTCACGATGTTTTCCTTCACCGTTAAAGTATGTGATAATTAATTTTTACTACGTACATGCTTTCGAAAAGACAGACGTGCTTGGGTTGGAACCCGAGACCTCTGACTTTGCAATCCAACGGTCTACCTTACCTACTAGGCCATTACTGAAAATCAACTAGTATTCTTGTTGCTTCGCCTGCAAAGCGTCGATTTTGAGTTGTGCCCTTTTTTTACTGGAGACACTTAAACGTATCTTTTTTTATTTATTTTAACGAGCTATAATGCCTTAGTGTACTAAACAAGCAGCAAATGATCAGGAGTTCTGGGGCTAAAATTCTGAGTGGTAAAATTAATTTTTCCATGGAAAAATTCTCAATAGTAGCTCGGATTAATAAACCGTGCCCTTTATAGCTAACTAGTTGTACTCGCAACTTTGTTCGCGTTACTTTCGGGCGTGTATTTCACATGCTTACATTTCTTTCTTGAGTCAAAAGGTAGACTAGGTCTTTCCCCTGGATAAAATCCATTTTTTTGCCGAATTTGATCAACTTCTGTTGAGCGGTATAGGCGTGAAGAGGTAACGAATAAACAGACAGACAGATAGACAAACAGAATTACCTTCGAATTTATAATATTAGTATAGGTTCTTAGGACTCCACCACTATTACATTGTAATCTAACATCGTATGCTAAAATCAACATTTTTAACAAGTCTTAGTCCGCCGACTAGATGCCAGCCTAATGACTGAAGCTGTCATTAGCCTGGCTGTTCGCGGGAGATTGAAAATTTAACGAGCGTCATTTTCGTGATACCGGGACGTGGAGCGATGCATCTTAATAAGCTTCTTTATATGATGTTCGTTTTTTTTAATGTACGCCTAACTTTGTTGTAGTTTAGTGCTTGCTTCGTTGGTCTAATGGTAAATAATCGTAACGAACAAGAGGTCTTGGTTTCAAATCCTAGGCCGGACAATGATATGGTTTTGTTTAGAAAATTTTCGAGAATCATTTCGGAGTCAGTCAGTCAGTACAATGGCAATAGGCTTGTCCCCTTTGACATGGTTCTTAACATCGATGGCAAAAATTGGGTGTACATTGTACACCTCTGCGATTCCTGCTTGGGGGCATGTAGGCATGGCGATGTTTTTTACGTTGTACTCTATTTTGGGTAGCGATCAATGCTCTATAAAATACGTAATTCCTTTAAAGAATAGAACGTTCGGTGTAGCTCTAACTTTCGTTTTATTTCAAGTGTTTCAGGATTGCGGTAAAATTGTTGATTGATTGAGTTTTTTAAATCTAAGTATACATTTGTTGAAGCCATATTGTAGCCTATTTGGGGTAGAGATCGATACTCTATAAATAAGGTGATGGCTATAAAGGATTTTATAGAGCATTAGGTTTGCCATTATTTTCATTTTATCTTAAGTCTTTTAGGATTGCGGTAGTAAAAGCGAATTCTTTTATCTTAACCTTTAAGAGGCATTAGGAAAAGTGATTTATAAAACAAAAAAATATCTGTCACAGAACTAGGTGCGGGGATCAAATCTGTAACTATAACGAGACGAACGCTGTAAAAGTTTCGTACATTAATTAAACACATCCTAAATTAGCACAATAAATAATCTGATACAGAGAAATAAGTAAGTTTGCTTTGCTTTGCATTTTGCTATTTATTCTTAATTTTTAAAAAAAACGGTGCCTCACACTGTGGTTAATCCCAGTGTCGTGGGTGCGTTTACAAAAATGAAAATTCACACACACAAATACGCAGACCGAAGCAAATAATTGTAGGTTACACAAAGATTTTTCCCGTACGGGAATCAAACCCGCGACTACTAGATATAGCGGGCGGAGCGGCTTAAGCTTTTATCCACTGCGCTAGATCATCCGTCCGTAGAGGTAAATGCATATTAGCTTGAAAAAGGGTAACCTATTCAAATCAAATCCTATTTATCTGTACCAATGTGTTGTAACATATTAGAATCTGCATGGCAATTAATGAGTGATGCATATTTATGATTTGATATATGAATTGGCAAATTAATATTTGGCACTTTGTTTATGTATTTTAGTTTGAAAACTCGCCTTGATTGCAGTGTATCTTATAAGGACTTAAGCCAATAAACAGTAATGCTAAATATCTCACAAACTGTTGATGACTGCTGACTTTAAAACTCCTTTTTTAAAAAAAAAGACCCCGCACTTTATGAATTATTTTTATG
Source organism: Phalera bucephala (assembly GCA_905147815.2). NCBI lineage: Eukaryota > Metazoa > Arthropoda > Insecta > Lepidoptera > Notodontidae > Phalera > Phalera bucephala. The sequence goes on from LR990621.1 coordinate 20,566,793, forward strand.
TCGTGAGTGGGTATCTACCCTTGATATCTCCACAAAAAACGATGCTGGGCCAGACGAAGATGACAAGACGATTTGGGTTACTTTTGCGGGAAAGTCATGGACTCTACTGGTCCAGTATAATACATATAATTTTTAACTGATTGGCACGTATAACTAACAATCTGACTATGTCCGCAAGAGGCTTCTTAGTAAAAGGGTATTTTCCGGTAAAACGGTGCATAATTTCTACATACTAGTGCTCCACTCGCGATTGCTCTGAAGTGGTCGGTCACAGACGTGCGGCATTCCATTAGCAAGTTTTGGACGAGAGCCAGACTGGTCGTACGAATGCCGTAATTTTTTGATTAGGGTAGATGCGGAAATAGGTACATGGTTCTTTCATAATACTAGAAATTAAAATAAGCTATAATTGTTTGTGTAGGCCCATATTGATAAGTTGTTCATATGAACTTGGTGATACCGAAGTGTTTCAAAAATTCACTGCCTCGTTAGTCTTTGTGATCACGAGGTCCAGGGTTCAAATCATAGGTCGAACGAATATAGTTTTTCTAACAAAAACTTCCCAGTATAAGTCTGGGGTCTGGAATTGTGCCCTGTATGCGGCAATAGGCTCGTCCCCTATTACATAGGACCTAACATCGACGTCCAAAAGTTGGTGTACTCAGTACACCAGTGCCACCTCCGTTTGGGGAATATAGGTATGACGGAGAATAAAATTATTAAGCCCTTGATACCATTGGGCACCTCGCACGCTTTCCTCGTAGCCCTTTACACAGTAAAAAATTTGAAAGTGCACACGTCTGGTAAGACTGGCTGCTTACCAGACGTGTGCCCTTATTGTGAAGTAACTCAACATTCAATTCAATTAGGGCTTCATGCCGAAGATACGTCTATTCTAAAGACTTTTATCCTGCCAGCAATAATATCAAGCTTTGGCGAGTACTGTGGTACATCAGAGGACTGATTCTTTTAAACTACCACCATTTGCCGTATTGGTTCCTGAATTTATTTACCTTTACGACCCGCTGTTAGTATCGGTAATGTAACTCTATTCTTACTCTTTTCTTACACGGATGGGTCAAGTGAATTTTATTATCCTCTGATTTTAACTACTCACCAAAAAGCTATCAAAGAAAAAATAAGTCTTTATGGAAAATAATGTCATACTCACATAAGATCTTAAGCTTTATGTGAGTTCCGAGTTCATAACTTTATGAGACATATTCATTGCATAGACGACAGGAAGTAGTTACGAAACCACGAACTTGAAAATGTCTCGTCCACTCAATTCGACGTTGACATCGAATAAAGAGAAACCTCTACGTACATATCTCGCATAAAACTGTAACGTCAATGACATGCTCTTTGCACTCAGTTTACTTCGAATATGATATTTTACGTTTTTTTCCAGAGACGACTTTACGCATGAATTTTTTTGAAAAGAATTTCGCTGACTTACTTTTCATGATAAAAATTGAAAACGTAGATTGTGAACGTGGCGTTTTTCTGCTTATTGAAATGGAAATAAGTTTTTTAGATATATGAACTAGCATTTATAAGATCCGAGAAAAGATATGTTATTACTGATCGTTTTTTGAAATTTCTTAGGAGAGCTCGTTTAGTCTGGGTATTTATCGGAAACAGAACATACATTTTTGTTTTTGTAATGGCGGTATCTTTATCATCTACAGCTCTAGGCAATTGCAATATTGCTAAACCCCCAAAAAGGGTTGACGTGGGGCATTTGGCGTTATTTTTAATGACCAGCCGTCATTAAAAATAACGCCAAATCACTATTTATGCCGTACAATGAGTAAGTTTATTTGCGCCTAAACTAAAGGGAATTAACCAAAACGACCTTTACAAAGATGATCAAATGTAGGTACACTGTTTAAACAAGAGACAAAATGTAGCGCTCCATCGTGTATGTTAAAAATATTAATTGATATCTATCGTAGTCTACTTTAAAACTTTTTAAAGCTTCTTTTACTAAACATATAAACGTCGGATTCTTGTTTCCAGCATTTTTATTTCGATGTTTCTGGAAATACTGTCGCCTCCATATTCCACTTGTTATAGATTGCAATCACAACTAAAACATCTTAAAATGGTGATGGTTTGTTTAAAAAGTTTTGAAGTTTGACTGGAATAGACTTTGGTTTAGTCAATGCGCATGATATATTTATGTCACCAATTTAAATCATTCTACCATAAAATATTTATATAATCCTTGCAATCTTTCATACGATGCAACAGCAGTGCATTATAGTGCATAGCAGTCCCAAATTTACGCTCTCGATCCAAACTCGTGCGTGAATTATACATGTGATGATATTCTCAATCTGTCGTATGTAGTAACCACCTAACAAGAGCTTCGCTGTCCCGCTATTGTATGAGCATTTGGATTGGGGAGAAAATATTGTAGATACATTGAGAGGTCTCTTTATGCTGGTTTTGAAGGCTTATGTTTTCGTTTGGCGGCGAAAGTTTGACAAATAGCTCGTAGTGCAGTTTCAGTTCGTACGATAAGCCGATACGCCCCTTTGGCGTGTGAGCGTTTTCGCAACTATCAGTTTCGAGTTTGTCCGTTCTAGGGTGATTTACGTTATCGGCTTCTTTGTATCGCAAAATATTTTGTTTGTGAAGCTGTTTATTTGAAATTGCATGAAATATGTGAGTAAAAAGAATTGATACAAATATTTCATTTGGATTGATATAGCATTAGACATTTGCGATGACGGCTGAAAGGTTTGTGCCAATATAGATGTAGCGGGCACCATATCTTTTGTAGAAATTAAATAAGAAGGTATGCATACACATTTTTCTACAATAGAAACCGAAACTGAACCTCGGCCTCTGCCTCAGTTTAGGCCGAAACCGAACCATCTTTTTTAAAGATATTGTTATGTTGAAGTTTATTTTGTTTTCAAATGTTATATAATTTAAAGAATATAAACTACACACTACAAAATGTATAATAAGAGCGTAATATGCATGTCGATTTAAAATAGATTTTATGAGTACAATAATCAATCAATTTAAATTGATCTGAAGTATTCGTCATTATACATACCTTTGGGTTGCATTGTATGTTTGGAGAATTACCAAGGCTCCCTTTTATCTTCAATATTGGCACTGGTACTTGTGGTCAACAAGTCCAAAATAATCGAGCTATCCTATTTATATTCCAGTTTCGTTATCAGATCCTTAAAGCTTCCTAGAACTAGAGCACTTATCAAAACAAATCCAACAGGGCCAAATATGATGGGGTTATACTGCATAGTTAATATCGACTACGATTCCTCGATTAACTTTTAAGTTAAGATTTGAATCTGGAGGGTACCCAAACATTCACGAACGTTGTTTAGGTTTCGGCAGAAAACCGGCCGAAGCTAAACCGAAACTCTTACTTTGCGCTGAAACTGGCCGAAACCGAAACCCAAACTTCGGTCGTACACTAATCGCATCATGAGTCGAAAGACGTCCACTGCAGGATAAAGGTCACCCCCAACAATCGCAACAACGACCGGCTTATTGCTGTCTGACCTATTTTATTTCAGGCTAACAATATACAAATAAACTTAAACTCAGGTATTTTTGTTTAACCCAACTCCGCTGTCAGTTTGACATGAAGAAAGTGAATCCAAAATGAACATATTCTCGTTAGCGTCACACTATAGAGTGAATATGCTATCCTTTTCACATTACAAATTTACTTATTAAATATGAACGTGACAGCATGCTTTACCGACGAGCTTAAGCGTTACGCAAATTGCAATCTGTAAGTGCTAACCCCTCGGGATGGGCAACTGAATACCTCCAGGCATCCGTTGGCAAATGTTGTATCAAATAAAACGACAAATAAAAATTATCAAACTTCAAAGTGGACTTTCATAGCTCAATCACTTCTGCTGCTCACTGTTCAATGACAATAATATAGCACACAGCACGGAGTATCTAAAAATATTAATTAACAGAATTCTCTTGCTTTGATACTGTGACGTTTAAGTACTTAATTGATTTCTAATATAATTCATTTTATTAAAACTATCAATGAATTCACAACGGGCAACTGAAGGAATACCCGCAAGCGTCCAGTAATGAGCAAAGTTAGCCAGACAGTGCTTTGTGTCGCTTCGAAATATGTACGTAAAATCAACGGGGAAGAAGTGCCTCATTTACGTCATATTCTAAGGGTGAAAAAAGACTTAGACAAACCGCCACGGCCATATTCCCCAAGCGGGGGTGGCAGAGGAGCACTGTGTATACCCACTTTTCGCCGGCGATGTTAGGTCCCATGTAATAGTGGGCGAACTTATTGCTATATACCGGGCACAATTCCAGAGAAAAACTACATTTATTTGACCTAGGATTTGAACCCAGGCCCTTGTGATCGCAAATCACATTATGCGCTACTAGACCAACAAGGCAGGACTAAGACACTTCAAAATAAATTTAACACAAAAAAAAATTCAAACTTCAACTAAATTATAAGGACTTTTTTTCATTCTATCATCTATATAGTAGGAATTCTATGTCATTATATCTCATTCTTGAAAAAGAACATTTTCCATACTTTAATATCGATTACCAAATTTAATTAGATTTTAAACTAACCTAACTAAATAAACAACTTATTCGAGCTATTTTTGCCAAACTACGGCATACAGTTGAATAAGTAGCTGCAGGCGTCCGGTAATGGTCAAAGTTAGCCAGCGCTTTGTGTCGCCCCGAAATACGTCCTTATGAACGGGGAAGGTGGACCTTATTTATGTCGCACTTTGATGTTGAAAAGAGACTAAGATTTCTTATAATAGTACTAAGTAAATGATGACAGTATCAACATAAATTTAAGGCAAAAACAAAAATATCTTAATTCAAACTACGCAAGTTGTGTAGACTTTTGTCGTTATTGAAAACTCAATCCTGAAAAAGATTTCGTAATATAACACTCACCAAATTTGATTTTGACCTAGCCTAAGTAAAAACAACGCATGTGAGCTACTTTTTAAACTACGGCGTGTAATTAAATGAGTACCTGCAGGCGTCCGGTAATGGTCAAAATTAACCGGAGAGCGCTTTGTGTTGCCCTGAAATACGTAATTATTAACGCAGAGGGAGTGTCTAATTATGTCACATGTTGACGTAAAAAAGGACAGTTCAGGCTTTGTTCGAAGCGTTTAGAAACTAGGAGGAATTAATTATTTTTTATTAATGGGATTTTCTTTTGTCTCCCAGTGGTTGGGACTTTAATCTACACGCGTAGATGTGTAGGTTTAGTGCTTATTGGTAGATTAAGGGCTATAAAATGAATAAAACGGCTCGCTTAGAGTAATAGGGTTCGTTAATATGGTTGTACTTGATTATGCTAAGTTTCTATTTTGTAAATAAGAGGACTATGTAGTCCATGAATGTAAGTACATTACTACATACGTTACTACCTAAGCCTATATAGCTGGTTCTGAATTCCTCTCCCCATAAACGCAATAAATATAACAATAATTGTAAAACCATGGAGTCTTCTTCTCCACAAGAATAATATTCTGAACGGTAGACATTAAGCCAAGTTAGAAGCTTCACGAACTTGATTAGTTCCAACAGTGGGTGACCTTAAACCTGCCTCCGACAAAACTGGGACTGCGTGGTGGAGTATGACCTATTTTCCGTCACTTCCGTTTTTTGGAGAAAGCCTTTTCCCTGCTTTGGGATAGTATATACTCATTCATTATTATTGTTGATATTTAAAAACGAAACTTCAATAGACAAAGCTTTGTGGTATACAGGCAGCTTCGCAATAAATCGCATTCGACACTCTATTTCAAGCTCTGTTTGCTTTCAATCTGTGGGATGTGATGTGACCCAAATAGAGGCGTGTTGCATCTGTCGCCGGGCTGTAGGCGTGCAGCTTTAATGCAAATGGAGTCTCTGTGACTCGATATGTACATTTGAAATGAAAGAATGAAGGAACAAATGACGATTTTCTTATGTGTTTGTGTGGAGAATAGTGAACAAAGAAAGTGGCAAATGCGCTAAGTTCTCCTCCCCGTAATCGTAATTCTTTTTTTTTTTTTTTTTTTTAACGTAGCCCCACACTAGGATTTATTCCTGTGTTGTGGGTGCGTTTACAAACATGAATATTAACATACACAAATACCCAGACCGGAACAAATAATTGTGGATCACACAAAGATTTGTCCCGTGCGGGACTCGAACCCGCGACTATTAGACGCAGTGGGCAGAGCGGCTTAAGCTCTTAACCACTGCGCTAAATCGTCCGTAAAGTAAATTCAAGTAAAGGCTAATGCATCAAGTATAAGTTTCCAGGTAAATGTTGGAGAGTCTTATATACTCTTACTTGTCTACTTCATGGATTTAGTGGCGCATGGTGATCAGGGAGTCCTCGGTTCGAATTCAAAGTCGGACAAGGTATTGTTGGGGTTATACTATCCGAAATGCTCAGTAGCAGTCCGTAGTCTGAGTTATGTCCCGTGTAATGTATTGGGCTCGCCCCTATTACATTAGAAGCTAACATCGCCGGCAAAATGTCTGCCATCCCCACTTGGAGAATAATGGAGTAACGTAATAGGGGCTAGCCTATTGGCATTATACTGGGCAGAAGTTTAGACTGCAAATCGCATTTTATACAACCTAGGATTTCAATCCAGAACATTACTATAGGTACTAATATTAACTTTTTTACACAAGCTTTTCATCAACTTTTACAAGCTTTTATTTAACTACAATGTTCATATGTCTGTCTGTCTGTCTCTTTCGGTTCAAATAATGTGATCCATTTTTCAAACACTGGCGGGTATCCGATTGAGCTGAAATTTGGCATAAGTATGTAAAGTCGGTGACAATGTAATAATATGGTACCATGGAGCTGGTCTGATGATGGAGTCGGAAGGCGGCCATAGGAACATGTTAACTATACAACGTAGCCCCCTCGTGTTTAGACTTGTTAGATTGGTATTGATAAGGACTATATAACCAGATAATGTTCAGGGTCTGATGGTGAAGCCAAAAGGTTGCCAATGGAATCAGAATACTACTCAATATAAGCCCGCCGTGCTTGGACTGGTTACATTTGTCTAGATGGGTACCTTAAACCCGAATGCTGTCCAAGTTCTGATGATGTAGCCGGTAGGAAGCCATATGAACTTCCCAACTAAGCAATATCTTCCTTGTGTTTTGCTATAAAACCTTGTTTCCAAAAAGGTCTTTTTATATTTTTTATTTTCTGAAAACCATTACTCATATGTATGTACCTAAGTTTAACGTTTTCGACAAAAAGTCGTAGGTTCCTACAAGAATAAATAAGTGATTTACACAGTCTTGTTTTATCTAAAACCTATTCAGTGAAAACAGGATCTTGAAAGAAGACCTTATCTTTTGTATAAGCACAGAATAGTGCTTTTACGTGTCTGCAATTTTATTCTACAACATTAATTCCCTAATGCTAGAGTTTCAATAGCATTCATGCTGTAGGGTACCTGTCTACGATAAGTTTGTAGTTATTTAGACGTCTCTTTCAGACGTGACCTCGCAAGGTACATAAGAATCCATGAAAGGATTTAGTTCTTCGAAGCTCGTTTTTCTCTGAAAACCTGAAAAACAAGGGCTTCTATCTATATATTTTTCTCTATTATCACGGCAGATCCCTAGCGGTGTATACAGAGAGTGCCAAGTTGCTAGAGGACTTATTATAAAAATCACCGTCACGCAATTATTTATGTTCAGCGACATTTCCGTCAATTGTGGACCGATTATGATGTTTCTTTTTGCATTGGATTCAGTATAGCTTCAAAGTGGTCCCATTTTAATTTTAGCAGTATTGGACCTTGGACTTAGAAGATACAACAGGGAACTCCTTAATCCTTCCAAACAATAGGAATGTGTAAATTGAGATATTATGGGTATTACGTCAATCCTTTAGGTACCCTGTTATAGAAATAAGCAGTATGTAAGCCGACTTCAAAAAAGAAGGAGGTTTATAATTCGTCTGATTTTTATAACTTCTTTGCTTATGAACTGATTTTCATGATTCCTTTTGTTTTGGGTTCAGTATAACTTTGAGATAGCCCTATTTTAATTTCATTGGTATTGGACCTTGGACTTAGAAGATACACCAGGGAATTCATTGACAGCAAACAGAACGAATGTGTAAATTCAGTTATTATGAGTATTATATCATCACGCCAGATCCCTTGCGGGGTAGGCAAATAGTAAAATATTTTTTTTTTTAAAAAAGGGAAACTGACTTCAAACAGCAAAAAATAAATATTTGAAGTCGGTACTTCAAATATTCAATATTTGCTTTTTGAAGTCGATTTCCCTTTTTTAAAAAGATTTTATAGTACATATTAATGAAGCATAGACGTAGTGCGAATAAACCTTCGGGCTACTTGCGCGAATAACCTAAGCGGGCAACATGGCGGTACGAGTGACTTGCACTCGATGTAAATAACTTGCGCTAGTGCTACAACGCGCTCTATTTATTCGTGCCAGTAACTCATAGCTGTATACTTCGAAACGAAATTTCATTTGTTGTGATGATGTTGATGTTAATAGGGAATATGCGAGTATTTTTTTTAATATTTTTATACGATAGATTACAGCAATATATAATTGCAAATAAAAATTTAAGCGCTAAAAACAAAATGTAAAGTGCAAAAAAAATTTTGAAGATAAGAGCACTTTAAACGCCCGCCAGTTTGGCGCGCTTGGCGTGACGTCAAAGTCTATAATAACAATCAACTAGGGAACAGCTGTAGAAGTAATTTATTTTTATTTTGTATTTTGCGACTATTATACAATGGAACAACACTGTGTTCTGCCTAGGGTGTAAAAATACAATAAGAAATGCACCCGATAGGTGCGGACATAAGGAGAAAGTGGTGTAAAATCAGAAAAAGCGACATGGTATTTCCATCAACTCGTTTATATTGCTGTGAAGATCACTTTAACGTAAGAATTAACTTAAATAATATAAACTAAATTTTTGTCTTTGTGTAAATCGACAACAAAAAATAACAATAAAACTAACTCAATAGCAAACATCCAACAAATATGCACTTGTTGACATTTGTATTGTAGACTTTAACGTCATATTCTATCTGACCAACAGCGTGGCGTTCCAGCTACTTGGAATTTCCCACTCATTTTTTGTACTTTCATTAATTATTTTCTTAATAAATACGTAATGTTATTAAAAAAATATTGGTATAGACATTATTCTAATGCGATAAAGATTGTGTAAAAAAAATATTTGATCCTTATTTGAATTACACGCATATTCCCTATTGTAGAATCGTAGATCTTTTGATATCACGCGATTAAAGTTCTCGTTTAATTCAGAGTTTCAAATAATGCGTTAATATTCCAATTAACTAAATTTTAGTAAGGTATCCTAAACGTAGTATACCTACCTAAAAATATACGCATTGTGACATAGGTACTCAGCAACTATGACGACTTCATAAAGACACCGTATTAACGCGCTAACTAAAATCAATATCGCATTCCAATCAAAACCTTCTTTACAAACTCTACAGTTCAATTTCCAGCAACACACTCACAGCATTTGCTACGTTATTGATTTATAACCAATAATAACGATCCATGACAATAATACCACATTTTATTATACTTAAATCGTCCAATATTGCACATACCGGTAGGCTGGAACCAATAAAAACTCTCATAAAGTCGTTCAACATCGATAGAACAAAATTCTTTTATCGCATAAGCTATAAAATTGTTCGTTATTAAAAGTTTCACCCCTTAATTGCGTATCCAAAACCAAATCCTTATTACTGTTATGGCTAGAATGGTTTCGCTAACTCCGGCTAAGGCGCGTTTCATGATGGAATGTTAATATAGCAATACAATTTACTGTCAAACTGTGAATAATTTATTAATGTAAATGTTCTCAATCTGTCTATCTAATACGCCAGATTCATTGCGGGCCAGACAGACAGTGTCTATCTTTTTATTGAAAAAAAAATACGTGGCTCCAGACTAGGTCTTATTATTCCTGTATCGTGGGTGCATATATCAAATCGAACTTGCGACTACTTAATCTAGTAGGCGAAGCGACTTTATCTCTAAAGCACCGACCACGCCGTTCATCTTGCTTTGTATTTTATCTAAAACATGACTTATTTGCATATAATATAAAACAGTGATTTTTATTTGAAATGAAGAAAAATCCACCATTGTGACTGATCCACAGGTGACCATTCTAACCAGCTCCTGAAATCGATAGGTAGCTGAAATTGTATTTTTGTCGGGTTTCCAACTATACTATAAGCATAGTGAAGCACTTGCTTGTCATGCAGAATAATGTCGATTCGATTTTCATTCATAGATACATTTCAATTTCTGTTGCTTTATTCTATTAAGCTCTTAGTTTTTGTATTACCAGTTTATTTTGCTATTTTGCCAAAGACGATTAGAAATGTCCCAGCTCATAAATATCTCCTTAAAAAGGTTATGTCCCTCAACAAAATAAGTTTATTATTTCACCTTTACATAATATGTAAACTTTTCACAAAATAATGTAATATACCCCTCAAACAACCCTCAAAAAACAATCAAAGTGTTAGAAATATTTTTTTTATTTAAACTATTAATGCGCACACATATTAACAGGACCTGTTAAATATTCGAACTTCAACGGACGATTGCCATGCGTGTAATAGATTATTTATTTAAAGTGTATTACGTATATAAGCAAAGTATTTACTTTTATTTATAATATTTAAATAGTAAAGCGTAAGATAGAAGATACTCTATAGCTATCCAGGTAAAGAAAACAGGTAAGGTCCAAATATATATATTTATTTTAAAGGCATTGCTTACGTTTATAATTTTATAATAACACCGTCACACCTATGTTCCCCAGACGGGGTGGCAGAGGTGTACTGAGTACACCCACGTTTCGCCGACGATATTAGGTCCCATGTAATTAGGGGCGAGCCTATTGCCATATACCGGGCACAATTCCAGACTCCGGACTCATACTGGGAATTTTTCGTTAGAAAAACTACATATACTATATGTATATACTAGACATAAATTTTATAATAATTTATATAAATACTTAACTTGTATACACCTTCAGAGTAACTCCCCTTGTAATATACAGTAACCTAATTTAATTCAATAATTTTATAATAAGCACAGCTCCGCTCGCTTCGACGGTCGGACACAGAATGATCTCTGTCAATCGATTACATTCCTTTTTATACTGTCAACAAATAATGCTGAGAGACCACGTGTTCACATTCTAATGATTTCATATTGTCTTATTTATTACAAGTGTCATCAAAAATCCTAAAAAGATTTATTCACTATATAACTATAAAATTCTTGCCATAAAACACCGCGTGGTTTCTTATTAAAATAAAATAAACATAACCTATAATTGCACCTCATAACTCCAAATGTAAATATACATTTGGAGTATGTAGCACAAGTACAACCCTCGCGAGAGACCCAAGTTAGTGTATATTGACGTATCTTGGCACAGTAAACAAATAAATTCACATATATTTTCCCAGAATCTATCACGGGCGTATTTATTTGTTCTGCTGGCACCGTAGACAACCGTTCTGAGCAGTGTTGCCAACACGGCCATTCTGCATGGCGTCAGCCCCTGACGTCTCACGAGTCTAGATAAAAGCGCTGAATCAAAAACCCGATTAATATGTATTCTACAAATACCATCTGCCCAATCCTTGTCCAAATGCCGCACACACGAGTCCCTTTCGTTCGTGAACCGTGCTACAGACCACTCACACTTAAAGAGTTCACTCTTTTAAGCGACCGCGTTGATCTACGAATTTTGGCCGGTTCCCGGGGACGACTTGCACTTCAAGAGCATTGCGCCTCTCATAAGCGTACGAAGTTCGTTCCTTATGCAACTTTTGCCAATTCGTTACTAGATTCACTTGATGTTAGGACTAAAAGTAATGCAGCTCCTAAACAGAGATTTTATCTAGGCTCGTTCAGGTTTAAACTGTTTGAAAAAGGGAAACTCGCGAACATAGTACATATCAGGAGAATAATACTGTGAACGTACCAAGATTTACTACAATGATCTTTTGATTTTATACCTTGCCAACACGGTGTCATCATCTAAATATTAATCAGAGATCCAGCCGTCAATTTTGATCCATGGTTTCATATTTTTAGCCGTTGCAATTCCCGTATAGGTCTTGCTGCTCCTTTCAGCGCCTCTAAGATCTGTGACTTCATACCGATCGTTACCCACTATGTTCTTAACTTGTAATGGACCCTTATATATTGGCATTAACTTTTAACTCTGACCGCCATTGTTTTTTGAACTTTAATTAAAACCAGGTCGCCTTTTTTAGTCTTAGTGCGAGACCTGTCGAGCCTTTCCTTTTGTTTATTTGCATTGACTTTAATATTAAAATCAACTTTTCTACGCAAATCCGACACGTCCGTCAAGTCTCCGCTATCAAGTGCTGGTGTCAAGTTATCACCCTCAGTCCGCAAGCGGTAGCCAAAGAAGACTTCACTTCCAATAAATTAGTATATTGATACCAATCATCGTCGGAGGTGTTTGCGCGTAACGTTCTCATGGCATCTAATATAGTTTTATTAAATCTTTCCACCTGGCCGTTCGACCTAGGCATACCAGTTGCCACAGTATGTTGTCGAATGTTAGATCTTTTACAATAATCTTCAAATTCTCCGGATGTAAACCCTGTGCCGGCGTCCGTGATTATACGCCTAGGGTTTCCAAAAATCTTTGAGATATCTTTTAACTCTTTTATCACTTCGGTTGACTTTGTCGAACGAACCGCGGAAACGAACACAAATTTAGTGAACGCATCTACGGTCACTAGAACATATTTATTTTTATGTTTCGTTTCAATAAATGGGCCCAAGTGATCCATATGCAATGTATGGAAGGGTTGCGCGTATTTAGGCAGCGGGTACAGCTCACCTTCTTTACGATATCCTTTATTTTTATAATAAATGCAATTTATACAATTCTTTACGTACTTTTTTACCATATGTCTTATCCTAGGAAACCAGTTACCGTATTCTATAGGATCTACGGTTTTTTCTAAAGAAAAATGACCTAAATCATCATGATTGCTCTTTATTACCTGCCAAATACATTTTTTTGGAACTACACACCTGCGACCCCGATTTGTTCTTCTGTAAACCTTATTGCCTAAAAGTTCGTAATTACTGAAAGTATTTCTGTTCTCATCGGCTGCTCCTGACTCTAGTATGGCTTTTATTTTGACTAGCTCCGGATCCTGTAATTGTACTGACAATAACCAGTCTCCTTCGGTAATGGACAGAATTATTTTATTTTCAGATTTTTCTCCGGTCGTTATTGGGTTGCGACTTAGTGCATCAACATGCTGCATACGTGAGCCTTCTCTATAATATATTTTGAAAGAAAATTCTTGTGTTAAGAGAACTCACCGTGCGATACGGGGAATAATATAGTTTTTTGTTAGTGCATGCCGCGTACTGCGTTGCAGTCAGTAATTATTTTAAATGAAGTACCTAACAAATATAGTCGAAATTTTTGTAAAGAGCAATCAATAGAGAACAACTCTAGTTCGAATGAGTGATATTTCTTTTCATCGCTTGTAGTTCGTCTACTGTAGTAGTGTACCGGTTTCTCGCCTTCGGAAGTGACTTCCATGAGAATGCCGGCTACACCTTCTCTACTAACATCCGTATAGACTATGATTTCTTTAGACGGGTCGTAAATTGACAAAATATTATCGGAAGTCAGCTTTTCTTTTAGTGTTTGAAAAGCTAGTGTGTGCTTATTATCCCACACCCAAGCAGCGTCTTTTGTCAATAATTTGGACACGGGTGTTGACAGCATGGCGCAGTCCTTTATAAACTTCCGAAAGTAATTAATTAGCCCTAAGAATTAGCGTAGCTGATGCACAGACGTAGGACTATGAAATTCTTTTACCGCCTTTAACTAAATATCTTTAGGCATAACGCTACATGGTTTTATTTTTGTACCCTAGAAATTCAATTTCAGTTTTGAAAAAGTGACATTTTTTTAAGTTAAGAGGTAGCCCAAATTTGCAAAAAATTTCTAATATATGCTCTAAAAGTTGTAGGTTCTCCTTTAAAGTTTGAGTTACTAAATACATGTCATCAAGGTATACTATAACATTACCGAACCGTAAATTACCTAAAACTTTGTTCATCATCCTTTGAAAACATGATGGTGCATTTACTAATCCAAAGGGCATTCTTAGGAAATCATAATGACCATCTTCGGTTTTAAAAGCGGTGTTTGCTATTGAATCCTGATCCTGACTCATTAAAATTTTGTAGTAACAACTTTTGAGGTCTAAACTCGTAAAACATATATGACCTTGAAGCCTGTCAACCAGATCCTCTATTCAGGGCATTGGATATTTGTCCTTAACTGTAATTTTATTTAACGAACGGTAATCAATACATAGTTGTTTTTCTCTATTTTTCTTATTCACAAGGAGAGCAGGGCTTGCGTATGGAGACTTGCTATTGCGAATAATCTTATTCGCAAGTAATTCGTCGATGATTTCTCGAATATTTTGTCTATCATTCAGAGATGGTCTACATTCTACTCTGGTCGAGAGTCCGTCACGTTTATTATCATTTTATAATCATTTACTTTGACTAACTTAGTTACATTAGAAGCAATACATTCAGGGAATTTATTTAACAGGTTTAATAACTCGAGCTGACAAGAATCAGTGTCCAGATCGGCACCACTGATTTTGTTACAGAATTCAACATTTCTAATAGCATAATCAAATTTCATTATTTTTCCTATGCGCGAATAAATTAAATCGGCTCTTTCCGTTATGTTCCTTCCAATCAAAATATCACATCCTACCGGGTCATCAATTATATAGAAATCTACATTATCGATATTTATTGAATTGATTTCTAAAATTGTCTGTACGTCGCGGGTGACAGTTTTTGATACCTGCCTAGAAAACCCTTGTAATTAAATGGGAGACGGCAAATATAATATTGTAAACTGTATAGATCCACTAACGATTCTGAAATAAGCGAGCAACTACCAGTATCAATAAAAGCATCATGGATAAATGTATTGTTTATTTTTATCTTTTTTACAAGTTTATCACGAGAATTAGACGAAGAAACAAGATTGATTTCTGAACTTTCCGATTTCAGCTCTGGTTTACATTTTTGTTTTTGGTAACAAACCAATTCTAAATGTCCCGGTTTACCACAAAAGTCGCATTTGGCATCTATTTTAATTTGGCACTGATTTCTTTAGTGATTACCCCTACATGAAAAACATATAATAGGATTTTTATTTTCTGTTGCGGGTATGCTATATGCATGGTATAAAATATTAGAATTTGATGAACTAGTCTGATGAGGAGATAATATGCTCTGAGATGCTTGAATATTGGTACCGAGTGCACTAAGCTGAGTTTGGTGTATTTTTGACTACACGTCCCGAAAGTTGTTCAAAGATTTTTTTTGACTTATGAATTCGAATATGCAGAAAACCAGCCAATTGGTCACAGGATGTAAAATTATTACCGTCTATATTGCAATTACCAATGTTACCCAAAATTATCGAAATAATATGTTGATCTGAAAAGTTCAAATTCAAGCGCTCAATCCTACATTTCTGGTCAAAATAAAACTTATATAATCATTGATTCTCGAACAGTTTCCTCTCAATTATAGATTTTAGTAATTCGAACATAATTCTTTGAATTTTAAAACTCACGGTCAATTTGTTATGCCAATCGGTCCATTTCCACATAGGCCATTGACATCGGAACGTAACAAAGAGTATCATTACGTAAAAAGATTTAAACAATCGTACCTTTCCGTAACACCAATATGAAAACAGCTAAACTACTACGAATCTAATGGGGAATCACAAGCCTCTGGTCATGTCGATGGATATAAATTATTTTATTATATTATTAGCCCTGTTAAGAAACTGTCCCACTGTTGGGCACGGGCCTCCTCTCAAACTGAGAGGGCTTAGGCCATAGTCCACCACGCTGGCTCAGTACGGGTTAGCGAACTTCACACACCTTCGAGAAACTCTTAGGCATGCACGTTTGCTCACGATGTTTTCCTTCACCGTTAAAGCAAATGATAATTAATTTTAATAACCACATTTTTTCTAAAAGACAGAGTTGCGTTTTTAAGGCTTTTTAAGGAGATAAATTATTAGTAATAAAATAAAATAGAGGTCACGTCACGTTTTATTGCAATTGCCGCTAATGTATTCAGAGTTCTCACCTGTTAGTCTGTTTTTTATTTCTGTAAGATACAATAGTAATAGTCTAAGTCACACAAAACGTAGTTTTTTTATTAAACAATTTTTAATATCAGTCTGGGGTTTGGAACTAGGCCCGGTATAATGGGAATAGAGTCGCCCCCTATTACATTGAGACCTAACATCGTCGGTGATAAGTGTGAATATACAGTACACCTCTGGTACTGTTGAGTCGACCACTCAACAGGAGGTGTCGAGGCGGGGATCAAGAGGACTAGGGCGCACGCAACGCGCGACCGGTGGTCATGCCCGGCGCCCAGACCTCAGGCATTCAGGTGATACATACGAGGACGTACACCCGCGTTTCTACCTTCTCTCACATATTTTATGTCCTTACGTTCAGTACCATATACGCGACTAACACTGTATACTGTGAACAATATAATCAGTGTAATTATTGTACAGTCCACAAGTTTTATTACCATCTCCTCCACTGAGATACGACGCTAGCATATTACTATGCTATCCGGCTCGAAGGACCATATGCTAGCGTCGTAGCTCAGTGGAGGAGATGGTAATAAAACTAGTGGACTGTATAATAATTAATACCCGTAAAAAGCCATTGTTATGTTTAATACGTATTTATTATACTAAAAAATTATCTATAATTCTATAACACCAACGTGAACTCGGCTTAACAACCACGAACTCCCATTTACGTCGGTGCGTATTATCCCAGGGAACGTATTGCCATTATTGGGACGACCTCTAATGGGGAATCACAAGCCTCTGGTTAGGTCGATGGTGATAAATTATTACTATTAATATCGAATAGAGGTCGTGTCTCGTTTTATCGCGATTGCCGCTAATGTATTTAGATTTCTCACCTTGAAATCTGTTTTTTATTTTCTGTAGGATATTGAATATATAATCCTAGGTCAAATAAAGTGTAGTTTTTTTATTAAAAATTATGACTATCAGTCCGAAGTCTGGAATTATACCCGATTGTACAGACTAGAAGTGGGTGCCATTAGCTATCTAACATAAAATTTAAGATCATTGGGAAATCTGAGACATTTTTCCCGAAGGAGTGGTCTAAAAACACATTACTGAGTAATTTTTTTTAATGTATTGACAAATTATCTCAAAAATTATCTCAATCTGCTTGCATATCTATCTCATATACGCGTGTACGGTTGCATAAATTTATGGTAATGAAAACCGCTCCATTTAAGACGATTTTATTTTTTTCCAAGATTTGACACTGTGTTGTGTTTATAAAAAATTGTGGGTTATAAACATATCTGCCTCGTGTGTCTATGGGAAGTGGGAAATTTATGTATGGTAATGCATCCACTACCAATTCCTAATGTCCTAATCAATTTCTAATATGATACCGTATTTGAAACGGTACTTCCATATTAGGAACTGATAAGATGAACTAACTAGAAGTCGTCTTGACGCTTCGTTCGGAAATCAACCTGACAAGAGCCCGGACTTCTCAAAAAGTCATCCCATTCAAGTATTATTTACATTGTCAAACATCTATCAGCGTTGTTTCATCAACAGACATCTACATAATGTAAATAGCCGGGAAAAGTTAATTAAATTAATTCGGTTCTTTGATCCCAGCCCGGGGTGGAATCAACGAGGAAATAATTCGGGCAGAATTAGATTCCATCAAGTCAAGTCGAAATCTGAAAACGCGCCATTGTTTTGGATAGATGGGAAAACAATTAGACTATTTGGTATCGGGTATCTTAATGGTATTAAATGTTAGAACTTTTCTTTATTCAAATATATTTTCTGAATTAAGAGGGGCTTAAAGTTTCTTTAGATGGAAAAAAATACATACGAAATTACATTTTAAAATATCAAAGTATAAAAAGCGGTTTCTACCTAAAGAATACCATCTTGAGCAATGAGTTGATAGGGATAGTAAACCCACTAGATAGTAAATACTATTTTTTTTTATTTTTTAGCCTGTTTTTCTGTCCCACTCCTCAGCAACTAACACAATACTTAAACCCTCCAAATTCTTATAGTCTTATAATATTCCATTCAGTGGAAACATAAAGCTTCAGAAACAATAACAATTAAAAGCTTATCAATTAATTAACCTGGCATCTGATCTGCGGGCTGTTACCTAATTTTTTAGTCGCCGGTCAGACATTAGCGACAATCCCACTTGAGCTTAATGAACAACTTCATTAATTTCTTTCCCCTGTTGCCATGTCACTGCCACTGATTGAAAAAAAATATTCGCAGAAAAATAAGTCTGGTTGAAAATGATTTGGTTTGATGTTTGCTAATTTACATTTGGTTTTATTTTGGCATGGTGGTAGTTTATTGGTCCGGACTATCAAATTATTACTAAATACATAGTTCATTATGCCCTGGATGGCTGATTTTTGAGTTAGAAATGTGTTTGTGCGTGGTGCGTGCGTGCTTACTGTTAACAGGCCATGGCCTGAACAGATTCACCGAATAAGAAAGCGAGCGTGCACCAACTTCGCTCTAGACTAAAGAACAAAGGGGACAAAGCAACTCAAGAACTGGGAGTCATGACCTCGTTTTGGTTAGTCTCTATGATCGATAACAATGGGATTCTTCGACTTTGCCGGCGAAGTCAGTCTCTGCAGCTGTATCGGTTAAGTGAATATATACAGTTTTTATAAAAGGTTTTTTTTTTAATTTTTATATTGATAAGTATTTTTACATGTACCTTTTAATCAACTAAATAAAGTTGATTTACTGCGCACTATTTTAGAGTATGTTACAATAGCCTGCCCTCAAAACAAACTTCTGCAGGCGATTAGCGGAAGAACCCTGAACGAGATTAAATTTCTTTATTTTCCACTTCCCCATCCGTTTTTTATTGCCTTGAATGTAATTTATTTAAGAAGACAGTAGGAATTATATTTGACAGATATATCGGGACATTTGCGCAAACGGACGGAATATTTCCGTCTTTTGTGTTAATAAGCGAATAATTAAGGTGATTTCTGGGCCTTGTTTATGAGCATTGTCTGTCTTCTTTTCTTTTACTGCGATATTAAATATTGGAGTAAACAAAGAATGATATATTTACGGTACTTTTAGTTGTTTTTCAGCATTTTAGGTTATGGGAATAAATTATATTCTACATGAAATAAAACTATTTTTTCGGATTTTATCGCGGTTTATTTTGATTTTTAAGTTCCCGACGTTCCGAGTGCTTTGCAGCACCCATGGTCACGGGAAGGACTGAGGTATTAGACGTCCAAAAGGCATAGTTGTTCCGGGGTACTCTCAAACTTCTTATTAATTTTTGTTTTTGTTGGTCCGATCTACGCAGAATGAGCTCACGGTGTCTTGAGGTCTTGCAGTGTTATGCTTGGTTTTGGATTTGATTATATTAATTACTGGATCCCAAGTCGATGGAAGGACCCAGCCATCTTCTCTATTGAAATTAGGATGTTTTTTAATTTCAATAGCCTCGCGAACCATCCTTGGTACCCAAAAACACCTCATTGGAAGTGGAATAAGACTGTTAGTAAGTATATACTAAGGCATTACAGCTATAGAAAAGTAGATTAATAAGTAAACTATTCTTATTTTCATGCCGGCTACTTAACTCACTGGTGGGGTGGGGCTCACTTCTTTACAGAACAAATGCACAAAATATAGCTAAAACTGAGAAAGCACATTCTCGATAGTATTACGCTAACGTCAATGGCTTCATGCTAAACCCTCAGATCATCTGTTCCCAGGTGTCGCCACTGACTTTGTCACTACTGGCCACAAATGGGAGAAATATGGTACAAATAATGGCACCTACCTAAAATTAAGTTACTTAAGTACCTGACATTGCAACAGAACAAAACACCATAAACACTAAAATATTATGCAAATGCATTTTATTTCAAAAGGAAATGTAGAGTCCACTTCCAGCCGGAGTCACTAAAAATTCGGTGTATATACCGGAAACAATTCAAAAGCGTAGATTATAATGAAAATTTTAAATTTATTAAGCTGTTTAACTGTACGTTGCCGGAATGATATGCTGCACTGAGGTTTCCCATTGTGTTTTCAACCATGGCTTTATTTTCATATGGAGTCTCTTCTGATTTAATTAAACAGTGCAAGTATTATTGTTGCATCAAACTGAATAAAGCTTATTGATATAATTAAATACTTTTATTCAGATGGGGAGGATTAATAGTTCGTTTTGGCTTATATTTTGCGCTTAAAAAAAGATTACGAAGTCTCCGTAACCGGCGAGCGTGTATGAGACGAACTATGAAAGTGGAGGAAGGCAGAGAGGTCTGTAAAGAAAGAACCCGTTGGAACTCTGTACTCTCTGCCTACCCCGCCGAGGATCTGATGATGATATAGATAGATAGATAGAAAAAAATATCGTAATTTTGCTTGTAGAATGGAATAAATGATGGTTTTTTTTCTCGAACAGGTAATCATGTTTCACGTACATATTATAAAAGGGTATATATTCAGCGAATATAGACAATTTTAGCGCCATAATAGCCAGTGGGCGCCTTTTGGTTAAAGATAGATAGACAATTAACTACTTTATTATTATACTAGCTGTTTCCCGCGGCTTCGCACGCGTTTATTTTGTAATTTGACATATATAGGTAAGTAAGATTTTTTGGAATAATAATTTTCCAAGACTTAAGAGACAACTCCATATACAATTTCTATTCAATCCTTTTAGCTGTGTTAATATGGAGTAATAAAATTAACTATCCCCTGAAATCTTGCATTTCCCAAGGTAAAAAGTAGTCAACCGCCTCTAAGAAATCCTACATTTTCCAATGATAGCGTATTTTAAATCGGTTCCACCGTTCTGGATATTAACACGGACTAACTTTTTTTTTATTGTATGTGCATAAAATATCTTCTTTATTTCAAAATCACAAATCCCAAATCAATAATCCCCGTGTGCTGTGCGGGTCTCGTACCTGCGACTATTTGCCAAAGTAAGTAAGGCGGTCTACGTTTGGTCGCTTAAACCAAGTCGTCTTTGTTTTCCAAAAGTATTTATAAAGTCGACTTAAGTATGAGTAAATTTTCGCTGTAGAACAATTTCAGCAGGTTCCCAGGCTACCAGTCGCCGGTGAAGAGAATGAGGAAAATTGACGGATTGCTAGGCTTTTCTTACGACGAAATCAGATTAATAACTTTGGACCTTCATGCGGGCCGGTTAAAACCCACCAAATGCATATAATGTAGGATAATATCGGCATGATCTAGTGTGTAAACAAAGTCACATATTTCATATTATTATTTTTCCCGACTTAAGATACTTTAATACTCTCTACACAATCTATATCACCACGTCAGATCCCTTGCGGAGTAAGCAGAGTGTACAGAGTTCCAACAGGTTCTTTCCTTACAGACCTTTTTTGTTTTTACCACTCTCATAGTTCGTCTTATACATGCTCGCCGGTTACGGAGACTCTTGACTTGCTCTTCGGATAAGACATGGTCTATTTAGTCATGGTAAGATAGTCTAGGTCTTCCCCGATATCTGCGTCCTGTTCTTAGTACTCTACCAACTGACAGCGGCGTAGAACCATTTGACCCTTTGTTAATACGTATATTTCTTTTTTACTACCGTTTTTATTGATATTTCTTTGCTGTTTTGTTATGTAATTGTACATATTGTATATAATTTGTGAAACTATGAATGGTTGTTTACTACGTCCTTTTACTTTTGAATTTGTATATCTCTGTGGTTTCTTTCATATTAAGTTTCTTTATAATCCGTTAGGATTATAACGATAATAGATATTCCAACGAAGTCGTGCTATTTTTATTCGAGATAAAAAGTGTTCTGTTTTATTTTACGATGTAAGACACCTTCATATAACGTTCCAGTTAAATTCGTTTAACCATTTTAATATGAATAAATACCAGCTATGTCGCAAGAACCGTGATTTGTTCCGAGATAAAAAGTATCTCGATTATTATTTCGAGACCTAAAACACCTTAAAAGTGTTAGTAAGATCCATTATGTAATTTTAGTATGAAGAAATAACAGCTAGATGTCCCGGGAGAACCTTGTGGTGAATATATTGTATAAGCATTATTCCAAGATTGAAGAGACACCTCCATATTCAGTTTCTTTTAAGTCCGTTCAGCCGTGTTAATATAGAGAAATAAAATCCACTATCCCCCAGAAATATTGCATTTCCCGAGCTAAATAGTAGTCTTGAATAATCTCTGAAAATTCCTCCAATTTCCAGTAATAGTCTTTTTAAAATCGGTTCCACCGTTCTGGATATTAACACGGACAAACAAACATTTTTTTTATTGTGCCCATATGCACTTAAAATAACTTATTTATTTCAAAATCACAAACCCCTAATCAATATTCTTGTACGCTGTGCGGGAATCGTACCTGGGGAACTATTCAACAAAGTTAGTTACGTAGTCTACGTTTTATCGGTTAAACCAAGTCGTCTTTGTTTTGCAAAAGTATTTTAAAGTCAACTTAAAAATGATCTTTTTTTTTTTCTTAAATAAACGTTGCCCCACACTAGGATTAATTCCTGTATCGTGGGTGCGTTTACAAACATGAAAATTCACATACACAAATACCCAGACCGGAACAAATAATTGTGGATCACACAAAGATTTGTCCCGTGCGGGAATCGAACCCGCGACTATTAGACACAGTGGGCGGGGCGGACTAAGCCCTTAACCACTGCACTAAATCGTCCATTAAATTTTTCATCGATTAAATTTTTGTTGTACAACAATTTCAAAGTGTCCTCAGGCTTCTAGTCACCTGTGAAGAAGAAGAGGGAAATCGAAGGATTGCCTGGCTTTTTTAGCCTAAATATGAATATCTTCTATCTATAATCTTTGGCCCTCATGCAAATCGGTAAAAATCCACTAAATGTATATTGATGAAATTATATTGTCCGTCTTATATACGCTCGCCGGTTACGGAGACTCTTGACTTGCCCTTCTGATAATAAACATTCTATTTGGTTATGGTAAGATAGTCTAGGTCTTCCCCAATATCAACGTTCTTCCACTTGCTCATTTTATATCTCTGGGTTTTTTTCATATTAAGTTTCTTTATAATTCGTTCAGCCATTTTAGAATGAAGAAATAATAGATATTCCGCAGAAGTCATGCCACTGTATATTTTGCTATGTTATATATTTTTCGTAATAAAAAGTGTTTTGTTTTTTTTTACAGTGTAAGACACCTTCACATAAAGTTTCAATTAAATTCATTTAGCAAGCTATCTCGCAAGAACCGTGATTCTTTCCGGGATAAAAAGTATCTCGAATATTATTTAGAGACCTAAAACACCTAGAAATTGTTAGTAAGATCCATTCTGCCATATTAGTATGAAGAAATAACGGCTATCCCGGAAGAACCGTGTGTGAATATATTGTATGTTTTGTCAATTTCCACCAGACTTATTTCTGTATCAACTATCTCTATCACCGGGTTAGGTCTTAGCCCCACTTAGCCCACACAGGTGGTCTTTGTACAATATAAACTAAACTATAGCGCGATCTTATTCAACACACACCACTAACACCGTCTCAAAAAGTTTTAGTCTTCTCCTAAGATATTAATCGTCCTTAAAGTTTCGTATCCGGCCCATTCATCGTTAGAGTTCTTTTCGGAAGAAACAATTCTGAATGCATCGTCGGTTTATGCACGAAATCATGTTTGAGTGTTTAAATCAAACGTATATGAACAATTTCCAATGAGTGCTTTTAACTACTACATAGTTTTTCGTGCGGAGACGAACCTGAGTCCGATAACAATTCATGGAGGAATTCACGTGAGGGCAAAATCACATAGTTTACGTCGTAACATTGCAGTTCGGGAAAAATAGTAATAAAGTTTTGCGGAATATCCCTCGACAGAAGCTTAAGTTCGACTCTTTTTTTCTTTCCCCAGAAACTGTTACATTTCTCGAAAATAAAAGTATACAGAGTTGTGATACTTAGTACAGGCTGCAACTATCCCAAATTTTATTGGAATTCTTCAAACAGGTATGGAGTAAAATGCCTTGTTAGAAATTCAATGTTTCGCTTATTTTTGTATTTTCTGAAAAAACCTTTTGATTTTCCTTTATAAATACTATTCAATATGTTATCCAACATTTTAAGATATCCGCGTGCAAATAAAACGACACTTTTTGAGACGGTGTTAGTGGTGTGTGTTGAATAAGATCGCGCTATAGTTTCGTTTGGTTTGTTTGTTTGTTTTGTTATGGTTTATTTCATCAAAATCTGCCTGGTAGTTTTTGCGTTATGATGGGTTACACCCTTGGACATATAAACAGATAGACAAACAGACACGAAAACCAAAAAATGTAGAATAGGATTCTACATCAATAGAATAATATCCGTGCGTTGTTATTTCCAAAAAAATATACACAGACATGACTTAATTACAGTTTTTACATAGATGCTTTACTTTTCTATACAAACTGTTAGATTTTCTAAAAACGTAAATATTAACTACATTGTCTGTCATATGAAATATCTCCATGCTAAGTTTTACTGACGTCTGAACAGTAGTTTTGGAACAATGAATGATAAATCAAAATCGACTTTTTTCTTTTTCCTCAAAAACTGTTAAGTTTTTCGAAAATATGAGTACACAGAGTTGTGACCTTTTGTAAAGATTACAATTACACAAAATTTCATTGAAATCCATCAAACAGGTTTGGAGTAAAATGTCTTTTTAGAAATATAATATTTCGCTTATTTTCGTATTTTCTGAAAAAACGATTTGTGTTTCCGAGATAAATACTATACAATATGTTAGCCAATATTTTAAGGTATCTGCATGGAAAGTTTTATCAAAATCCGCCCAGTAGTTTTTGCGTGATGACGGTTCATACCCTCCGACAGATCGACAGACAGACACGAAAGCCAAAAATTGCAGAATTGGCTTCTACGTCGATAGAAGGATACCCCTGGGTTGTTATTTCTTAAAAATATTCCATGTACAGACACGACTTCCTTACAGTTTTATTATATGTATATAGATGCCGAAAGACCAAAAATGCAGGGCATAGGCTTTTCCTATCCGGCACGGCGAGGCACCGAGTATATAGCGACTGCTTAAGCCACCGAGTATATAGCGACTGCTTCGCCGTTCCTCCTTGATACGCCCTTGAGCTAGTTGCTCCCTTACCCTTCTGGCTCGAGCATAGTGGTTGCACCCTCGCCCCTTGTCCAGTGAAGCTGTAAAGGCCCCGCGGCCAATAGCGTAGATCACACACACACACACACACACACACACACACACACACACACACAAATCTTTTCCTAAAAGGCCGCCACAACAATCGACTTAATCTGTACGCTTTGAACTTTACTTGCAATCTTCACCAGGTCATACACCCATCTTATAGGGTCTATAGGTACAGGGTACAGGCTCTTCTAGAACAGGGAGTATTTGAATCCACAATTACGTAAGAGAATTGGGACAACGGGTAGCACGGAATATCCCAATGGGATATTCCGTGCTTCTTCCAGTACATGATAGCCAATTGAAAACCACTCTGCTCCAATCGCCATCAATTTTGCGAGTGATACATCTACCTACAGTCGTCGATATATCATAACAAGATACACGGTCCATTAAAAAAGATACACTTAAAGCGTCCCTGAATCCACGTTAGTAGTTATAGTTATGATATAAATATAAATTATGGCATATTGTACCTTACTTGTATCACTTATAGTCTTATTCAAAAGCAGAATCCTGTTAATTTTTTAGTACCGTTCACGTCTGTCTGCCTTTAGGCGGTGCCATTTTTCGTACGAGACCGTGTATCTTCCTATGTTTGATCGATGCCTACAATGTATAAATTATTCAAACCCGCATAATAATATCAAAAAACAATAAAGTATATAAAATATTCTAAATCGGTTGTATATCTATTTGAAATTTACATATATTGTACCTGAAACGCTGACAAGAATGTCTATAGGCCGGCAAACTATCACGTCTGGATAATAAAGTGCCCTATAATAGAAGGCGCTTCGAATATCTAACGTAGAAAGAAGCCTAAGAACGAACAATTTTGACGTTACATAAAAGTTGTTGAGAAAGCGTGCTGTGACGCTTTATTCGAATTTAGTAAACTTGTAGCGTGAAAAAGGATGGCATATCACTCAATGGAGTAACGCTAACGTCAGTCTGTTCGTGCTAAGCTCTCAAGCTCAATTTCTTTAAAGTTTGGCCAAATAGCCGACGGAGCGCGATGCGGGCGTGACAGAAGCGCTCGTCTACGTTTGGTCGTGACGTTTGCCGTCGCGTCGAACGCGGCTGCGCTGTGTGGCGTCTCCCGTACATTTCAGTACATTACAACTCCCCCAAGCTGCGGCACCGTCGCGCTCCCGTCGCACTGCGTCAGCTATGTGGCGAAACCTTTAAGGTTGCTTGTAGCGTGTAATTTGGCTTTTAACCTAAATTTGATATTTTATGGTCAATGTAAAATATCTTTCCAAATAGCATTATATTCATATTATACTGATATTATGCGTCTTGGTCACATAATGGACAACGATTAAAGAATCACGAGTTTCTTTGATTCTTTGGAAGGGTTGCGCGGAAACATGGGTCAAACTCGTTGCGGCCTTTTGCGAGAAGTTCATGTTATGTAAGTCACCTGCTGAAATTGTTTGTTTATATGAATCACTGAACAAAGAAGACTAGTACTTCTTTATTCGGTATATCCTGTGTATCTCTTCAAACATACCTTATACATAATAAATACTCTTATTATTAAAATTTGGGTTTCTATTTTCAAATTATTAATATATTTAGAGTGGTACTAGAGTGATAGTAATTGTAATAAATCACGAATTCAATTTATTTTGAGTAATCTATTTGAATAAAATGCGCCAACGGAATCAACTGAGATTCACTCAGACAGTGTTGACGCTAGAGATCAAACATAATCTAAAAGTATTTACTACTCTCAAAATTTACATGAAGTATAACCCATGTACTTCCCAACTTACTACAGAGCCCTCGGTACCTTTTAACGTCGAAAATTTTATTATCCGCAGCTTTATCAAATAACGCGTGTAATGGCCGACGCACCGCTACGCACGGGGCGACCCGCTACTGCATTTTCGTGCTGTGCAACATTTTAACTGCCCCGCCGGGAAAACTGTAATCGGATTAAGTAGAAATTATTTAAACATAACATTTTATCATGTCGTAACTATTTGGTACTGATAAAAACAATCAATAAACATAAATTAATGAGAGTCTGAAATACTTTAAATAGTGACACCGCTTTAGGCCCGTTCTAAATCTAATCCCAAGCATCATCTGGCTGTGTCCGAACACGTGTACCCATATATCGCTAACGATGTTGGATCTTAAATAACAAAGGACGAGCAATGCTACTGAGAATCTTTCGATAGGAAAACCTCTTTTGTCCTACCTAGGATTTGATCCAGGCCTTATTGATCGCCAACAATATTATGCGCTTTTAGACCAATATGGCAGTTTCGAATATCATTATATATCTAACTATAATTTACTTGAATAAAGATCCGTGGCATAAGATATTACCATACGCGACTTATCTTCAGTTAAATGTAACGAGTACCCTATTTATGATAGGTCCTAGACATAAATACATACAATACTTACTCACTTGATAGAAAACGCGATCCAAATCCGATCTTTTTTAAAAGGTAATCTAACTAATAAAAGCAAAAAATAAATATTTGATGTCGGTACCGGTTAGTGCAGTCGGTTTGAAAAAAGGTTTTTATTTCGCAATTTTAAGTGACGAGTTAATTATTTACTAATATTTATATACCGATATTCTTTTGCTGAGCTGTACAGCGAGGTACCTACAGGATTAATATAATAACCATAATAACGTTATCTATACATTCGTGCTGATCGCCGTTAAAGAGTCCCCTGGTGTATCTTCAAAGTTCAAAGTACAATACCGATTTCATTAAAATGGGACCACCTCGAAACTATATAATCTAAACCTAACGCAAAAACAATCATCAAAATCAGTTCATAGATAAAGACGTTACTAAACACAGCCGAGTGGTCAACCTTCTCCTTTTTTGAAGCCGGTTAGCATTCTGCTTAGTTCTATAGTCGGGTATCTATAGGATTGACGTAATACCCATAATATCTTAATCTACGCATTCGTATTGTTTGTCGTTAAGGAGTTCCCTGGTTTATCTTCATAGTCCAAGGTCCAAATTAAAATGAAACCACCTTGGAGCTATACTGAACCCAATGCAAAAAGAATCATCAAAATCGATTCATAATTGGCGAAATGATACATACAAAAAAAAACATACAATCGATTTGAACCTCCTCCTTTTTTGAAGTCGGTTAAAAATAAAATATAATGAGGCCGAATAATTTAAGAATACGCCGCACGTAATCCACCCAGTTGTTCCAATTACAACACAATAACACTTTAATGAATTACCTTATTATCAACGATAAAGGGAACCCCAAACGCAGAGAGAACTTATAAATAAGCATACGTGTCCAGAGGTCGTAATGCCAACAGTACCACTAAACAGTAAAAGCCATTTCACATTAAAAAATGCGGGGTCGTTGCGACATTAAACTTATATTTCACACGGATTTTGTCTGAAATAAATTGGTTGCATGACCTCTTTCTTGGCAATATGCGACCTTATCAGAAGACATGAACAGATTGACGTTAGCGTAATGCTACCGAGTTGATATGTATCCTTTTCATGTTTAAAACCAAATATATATGTACGTATGAGTACGCTTTTTCGACGGCGTTACTGTAAGGTCAAATTATTAGTGCTTAACCTCCAAGTTACAGTCCAAGATTTTTTTCAGTTTAAAAAGTAGTATTTAATGTAAAATTTGTATTTTACTGAAATATGCTTGACGAATGTGTCATGCAAATTTGAAAATTTTTTTAAAGCTTCCTTGTGTAGGTTTCGTTGAAGTACGTGATAGATGAAATTTATCTTCCGTACCTCTTTACAAAAGCCATATAGATCGATATTAGTCATCACAAATAACATCAATAAATGAAAGAAGAAAGAGAGAAAGCTTATTTATATTAAACATATTTGTTACGTCTAAAAACTCTTTATCATCCACTCCACTGCTGAACATAGGCGTCCTCAATCACTCTCCAGCGCAACCGGAAAAAAAATACATTAAATAATTTCCAACTAATACCTACTTGAACAAAATCTAAGTAACGTAGCGTTTCAAATAATCTACTTAGTCGAAAATTCTTATCAGTATCAGATTGGTTTTGAAAATTTGCAACTGTTTGACGCGCTGCTGTCCGCAATATCCTCCTCGTTCGTGTTGCGAGGCTTTAATAGCCCGCTCCCACTGCAGGGCGTCACATCCCTCCAACTATTACCGAGCTTACGTCGGAAAATTGAAAAGTTAACGAGCCTATTCCACGATGCTCGCGTTCCAACCGACCACCTTTTGTTTTGTTGCTCGACGGAACTCAGGCTTGTTAAGGGGAAATTGCTTTAAGGTACATGAAAGCAGTGTGTAGATGACCTAATTCTTGGTTTAAACATCTCGGGTAATGAGTTCGTTGATGAGATTTCGTGGCCCGTTGTGGTTAACAGAGATGAGGGAAATTAGTAATAGGTATTATCGGGGAAAATTATTTTCACCGAGATTAATTAGGGATAGAGGATCTCTATTTATTATTGTCGTTATAGAAATGGGACAATAGAACCTAGCAAAATGTGGGTTCAATTTGTTGGGATTCCTTTTCAGGTATTTTATTTGGGGTAAGAAATTAGTTACCTTAATCGTGAATGGAGATGAAAATAAGTTAAAGGGGAACCGCTAAAAATACGTGTTTTTGTACTCCATGCACTTTCAAAAATATATGGATTAGAGACTTGACTGTATATTTTAGATTTTGGTAAAAGGAAAGCACGATTAAACAATATTTTCTCGATAGAAAAAAAACTTAGGTCATCTCTATCGCTTTACATTTTCTGCTTCGCAAACGAAATGCTTACGAAGTAGTCAATAGAATTTGCTTAAAACAATAGCAAATAATTGTAGCAAAGTTCTTGTAAAATAAAATTTGTAAAATTTGGTTTTGCACATACGTCGTTTATTTCCGAGTACGTGCTCAATATATCCGTCTCTTACTATTCTTTTATAAAGTAATTGCATCACTGTCACGCGTTCGTTCGATAAACGATCGATCGCGGTAGGCCTTTAATATATCTATCTATCTATATCATCACGCCAGATCCCTAGCGAGGTAGGCAGAGAGTACAGAGTTTCAACAGGTTCTTTCCTTACATATGAGTACCTCTCTGGCTTCAACTCCGCTCTCGTAATTCGTCTCATACACGCTCGCCGGTTACGGATAACTTGTCCATCAGATAAGACTCGGTCTATTTTATCGTGGAAAGAGGCTAGGTCTTTTCCGAAAACCCCAATCTTTTACTATTGCCTTGTATATCTGTTTTGTCATTCTTTTTTCTGACATTCTTTCTATATGCCTGAACCAACGGAGCATACCCTTTCTTAACTATAATATAAAATTCCATAAAAATAAAATCGACTGATCATTCGTTTTCTGCAATATTCACTAACACATATAATTTGACGCACTGCATTACAGTGATACCGGCAGCTTAATCTAAATTCTTTTAGTAATTACGGGTTCGATTCCCGCACGTGACGAATCTTTGTGTGACCGACAAATATTTATTTCGGTCTGGATGTTTGTATATGCGTCAAAGCGTAGCTTGTCGTGCAAACGAGCTCGAAATACTGCTCCTTTTGTAGACTTCTTCTGACTGCACTTTGGGTTCTGGGATTGGTCATGCTCAATTAATGGTCTATGCTTGCAGTGGCTATTTGGTGCGGGTCACTTCCTTTCCTCTAATATGGTCAGGGGAGGCGATGACTGATCAAGTAGTCTCACTCGTGAACGGGTGCTGCTTGTGGAGACTGGTCCATCCAGAATCCTCTAACTTTTCATTATAAAAATAACTTTAAAAATAGTCTTATATCGCAGTCGTAAAACATCACACTGGAGCTGAACCGCAGTAGTAATTTTATATAATATAAAAATGTATGTATCTATACAAAAAATATGAAAAAAATGAATGGAGAACTAGACAAAAAAGACAAGCCCGCTGAGTTTCTCGTCGGATCTTTTCAGTGGATGCCGCGTTCCGTTCCGGTGGCAGATTAGTATGTTAAAAAAATAATTGTTAATATGACACTTTGTAAATACCCCCGCAGGATTTATGCAAAATAAACGATTTGAGTTTGAGTCTTTGCTGAACAAAAATAACCCACGCAGGTACAAACAGGAAACAGGCGAACGTTGAGTGGGAGAGGCTCAACATCACTTAACCCTTAACGAGGCTACGTGACATTCCAGGAATTAAAACAAACAACTTTAACTCAAAATTTCCACTTACTCCACAGAAGGTACGATAATTAACACCTTTCTTGTCTTACAATTCGCAAACACTAAATATACCTCCTGTGTTGTTTAAAATAAGTATTATTTTGCTAATCAAATGAAGATACTTATTCAAGTTTCGAATTATTATTAGCTTAATTATTCAATAGGGTTCATCTACTTCTTAAGATTTTGTCTTGGAAAATATACCAGATTACAATTTTTTTTTTAGTTTTTGTTGTATATTTTGCCTTATTTGTGAATCATAAGATAGTTTTTAGTTGTTTAAATTTTTAATTTAGTTATAAAAATTACGGAAAATTGATTTACTATGGTCTAATGCTTTCCCGAAAGTAAGCGGTTTATAAGTATATTAAAAAAATGCTCAGAATATAAAGAAAAACTGAAACTGATTGAATACATTTTTTTAATTTATAAGCCAGATCTCCCGCACAGTAGGCAGAGCGTACAAAGTTTCGACAGGTCTTTCCTTACAGACTTCTTTGGCTTCTTCTCATAGTTCGTGATTTTTTTATTATAATTTTCCTATTTTGCTATGAAAAATTTCACACAACAGTGTTCAGAAGCATTGTGGCAAATAACTTTTATGGCTCATACGTGGTCGAGAAACATTATTTTATTGATTTTAATTACTAACGAGGAATTATTTCTGTACCGCGGGTGCGTTCATAAACACGAATTTCACAAACATCCAGACCGAAACAAATATTTATGGGTTACCCAAAGATTTTTCCCTTCGCGGGATCGAACCCTCGACTACTGGTTCCAGTAGGCGGATGTCTTAATCACTAGACTAAGCCGTCCGTCATATTCTTGAAAGCAAACCTTTGCATTTACCGACTAATTAGTTGATATCTCAGTAATAAAACAATTGCAAGAAGTCTACTCGAAATCAGCTTTACCCGGTAGTAATGTAAATATTTATTTAACAACAACCCCCTCTTGTTAAGATAGTGTAACGGTATTAAATTAAAATTTCAAATTGCAGGCAACATCGTTAATGCCGCAAACCATCTTATTTTAGGCGGGTTATATCTACTGGAAACGTTTTCATTGGGTCGCATTAAGTGAACGGGACCTTTAAGTTAATGATAGAGTCCATTAATTCCAATGCCCATTGACCTTTTCTCTGATAACGGTTGGGATAAGTGGATATGAAATATTCTACTTCGAGTTTCAATTATATTTATTTTTAAATGATTATCTCGTATTGTTGGTTTAATGGCGTATGGTATTGATGAAAATCACGAGTTTCTAGGTTAAAATCCTAGGTAAGACTATGTTATTGAGTTTGCCTATTCTGTATAGCAGTCAGGAGTTTGTAATGGTTTCTGTTGTAATACCAATGGGTTCTCCTCCAAACGGATCGAGATGCCTTTACATCCCTTTTTTCGGATACAGATACCGCACACAGGACCAGACACCGACCTCGCCGGCGAGGTCGAAGAATCCCTTGCCCGCCGGCCGGTGCGGAGCACCTACTATACGCCGTTCGTCTTTAAGGCCCCCTTGAGCTAGTTGCCCCCTTGCCCTTCTGGCTCGAGCGTAGTGGTTGAACGCTCGCCCCCTTGCCCGGTAACACCGTGAACAGCGTAGATCATTCACACACAAAATCACCTCCAATACATTGGGACCCAACACCGTCGGCAAAATGTAGGTTTCTACAATACGCCTCTGTCGCCTCCATTTGGTTTTTTGGTGAGAAGGTGACGGCTGAACGCAATAGCGACATAATTAAAAGGGCATAAACAAGAGAAATAATAAAACCTTTATTTAATTAGAGTGCAAACTTAAGTATTCTCTCATATTCATTTTTTTTAACCGACTTCAAAAGGAGGAGGTTCTATGTTAGACTGTATCAGTGCTGTACTGTTCACTGATATTTCTGTCAATTGTGGACCGATTTTATTGATTCGATTTTGCATTGGGTCCAGTATAGTTCAAAGGTGGTCTCATTTTAATTTCATCGATATTGGCCGTTGGACTTTGAAGATACACTAGGGAACTCTTTCAAGACAAATAATAAGATTCATAAATCATAAACTTAAAGGTTTAAGTTTATTATTTATGAATACTTAGTGTAAATTTACTGAAAGACAATGATATTCAGCTATCCAATGCAAATCCAGGATGGGTTGCTAGTAGTATAATTAAGACAATTAACTGCCTTCTACGTCACATGATATTACATAAGACAATTGACGTATCATTAATGTAACATAAGCGGTAGCACTTTATATCGAAACCCCAATGGTTTTAGCTTTGGACAAATCCAATCTACTGTA
The DNA here is from genome assembly GCA_905147815.2 of Phalera bucephala. NCBI lineage: Eukaryota > Metazoa > Arthropoda > Insecta > Lepidoptera > Notodontidae > Phalera > Phalera bucephala. Next base: position 20,600,823 of record LR990621.1, read on the forward strand.
CGACGAGGTCTACGGTCTGAATAAGTAACAAGTTTCAAGGGTATTTGGTGGATTTCATTTGAAGTTTGTTCATTCACTAAATATAGGCTGTAATAAAGCCCGAATTGGTTTCCTTGATTACGTTAATGAAAAAGGCTTTTGTTTATATTTGCGTAGTCCCCACTACGTGAACCTGAAAGTTGGGTGATTGTTATTCAATCGCATTAGAAACGGGTGAATAGGTTTGAATAAAGGTTATGTTTCTAGTACGATTTGGGGTTGATAATATTGTTTTATTGTCTAAAGAAGTTTAGGACATGCAGTATTAGTGAATTTGTATTAAACAAATCAGTATTTAGAGCTAAATAGAAGTTAGCTATATTTATTCTTATTTAGGCTTAATAAGGGTCTTCTAATTTAGGCTTAATTGCGTTTAGAAATTATAAGAACATATCGCCAATGGCGTAAATCTTTGTGCTACTTTCAAACATTTGCTTTGTTCTAGATATGTATCGGCATAATAAGTGTAAAAGGAAATTTTCGCTTAATTGCTTTGAAAGTGATGATATACAGTATAAGTCCATGGAAGAGACTGCATCTTTGCTCTAGTGGCAAATCGCATCGCTTTGTGATCACAAGGTTCTAGTTTCAAATCCTAGGTCAGACAAGTATAGCTTTTCTAATGAAAAATTCCTCGTATGAGTCCGGAGTCTGGAGTTGTGCCCGATATATGGCAATAGGCTCGCCCCCTATGACATGGCACCTAACATTGTCGGCAAAAAGTGGGTGTAGTCAATACACCTCCGTCACCCCTTGGGGAATATAGGCGTGACGGTGATTTTTTTTTCAAGTCCATAGAATTAGGAAGTTAGTCAAACATTTTCCACATCTTTATATGATAATCCGAAAAATATCCATTACAGGATAGAGGATACCCCCGGAGATCACCATGATGGCTTTTGGGTGTACGTATCCTTCTTTTATCTGCGACCTTCACCAGGTCATCAGTCCATCTGTGGGGAGTCCCATTCTACACATGTGGCCTCCCCACACTACACATAATGTATTATATAATGCCCAATTTATACACTGTTCACTTTCGCATGAAGTCGGACAAGTTTAGTTGTATAAACGCGCCGCTTGCGCTCTACTTCCCTTCCCACACTATCAATGCCGGGCGCTCCTTTAGTTGGCGGTTTTTTAAGCGAGAATCAAAAGACTGACAGGCCACGCCCACTCAGTGTGGCCGGCTAAGAAATCTTTTTGGAATGATGGGGATGGAATAACTGAAGGTAAAAAAACTAATAAATATAAAAAATACAAAAAATGTGATGGTGGTGCATCAGAAACACCATGGGAAATATAGCATAAAAATTGTCTTGGGGATATTTTTATGAAAACAATATCGTTTCGGGGAAAAGAAAATCTGATGTCGATAGTTTTTTGCAAACATAAGAGAAACACAGAGCGATGTTTGAAGTTCGAAGGGAGTATGTAACAGTCGATGCGGAGTTTTGGCGGGAAATCGAAGAGCGATGTCGTCAATTTGTTTTAATTTCCAAAACTTGTATTATTTCAAATAATAATGTGTAATGTTGGGGGAATCTTAACCATTATGTGTTCTTATATGTGCATGAGTGAAGGTAATTGTAACAAAGAGACAAAACGTGTTATTTCGATTTCCCTCAAAACGGCTGTCGCAATGGGTATGTCAGTTATCCATCGCTTTACTATCCAGGGTGAGGAACTTCATCAATTTGAGTTGAATTAAATTAGAAATGAATAGTAATATTCGTAAAACTTGACATTGGCAAAATACGCGTCGTCGTGATGACATAAACGAAAAAAACAGTCGATGCTGCCGCGGTACTACTCATTTTTCTTTTGACAGGAAGTGATGGCAGTAGCAGTGTATAAACCGGGTGTTAGATATATAAATCCACTGGTTTTAGAGTAGGTACCTACTTAAAAATAAATCATTATACATCTTTATGAACCTACTTTTTCTATAGATTTAATTTATCAATTTTATAAAAGAGGAGTAGTTCTAAAATTAGATTTTACGTTTAACGCATCAATTCATCGAAATTTAACAGTTCTAAAGGGATTTCTTATTGAATTCACCAAGCGATTTTTGGTGCTACACTAATTGGATATAGGGATAAATAAATCAATTAAATTATTCCAATGGCTGCTCACTCTAATGGCGTTGGATGTTGGTGCGTAAAAACCGATAATGGATGACCTACCCCTCCCCTCTCCCTATACTGCCATTGGGATGTAGACAGAGAGACTGTTTTAAAAAATAGAGCTCACGCTATATTGGCAGAGTTCGTTGTCAATTATTTAATTGTGATTTTAGAAGATCGTATTTCTTAAATGAGAACATTAGTGATATTTTGAAATCCCTGCTATTTGTTAAGTAGGTATACAATATAATATCATACACAAATTTATTCTGTATGCAAGTAGTATAGGATACCCTCAGGCTAGGTAAATAATAGGTAAATTAAATGAGAGTAACCGAGGATTGTGCTCAGTGGCATGTAATTGGAGAGGCCTATATTTCCAGCAGTGGCCTGCTATAGGCCGATAATGATGTTGATGCACTTATATATTACATAGACGGACGTAATGCTTAAAACATTTTGTGCCAAATTGACCTATCCACAGTTCTTTTATGTAATACATTCACAATCACTTAGAATAACTTGACGGACGATTTAACGTAGTGGTTAAGAGCTTAAGCCGCTCTGCCCACTGCGTCTAATAGTCGCGGGTTCGAGTCCCGCACGGGACAAATCTTTGTGTGATCCACAATTATTTGTTCCCGTCTGGGTATTTGTGTATGTGAATTTTCATGTTTGTAAACGCACCCACGACACAGGAATAAATCCTAGTGTGGGGCTAGGTTTAAAAAAAAAAAAAAAACTACAAGAAGATACCATAAGCAATGCATGCCTATGTATCTCTTTCATAAGGTATACGCCTTGTTTTCTTCCCTGTAATTTTATTATATATATTCAAGCCCTGGTCACGCAGTGATTATTTGTTATTCACTATAAAGAATGTACAAATCTTTTCTTTCCTATAATTATGTTAACTATTGAATGTCAAAGCGATTTTTTTAACCGCGGGTTTGGTACTAATAGATTAATGTTATCGTGACGTTGTCACGAAAGCGTTTTGTCACTTTTATATTTATTTATTCAGTTTATATTATGAAAACTGTTTTAATATGAAATCTTAAAAAAAAGGAAACCGACTTTAAAAAGCAAAAAATAAATATTTGAGTCGGTGCCGGTTGCTTCAGTAGGTTACTTGGCCCGACTTCAAATATTTATTTTTTGGTTTTTGAAGTCGGTTTCCCTTATTTTAAGAAGATTTTTATTCTACTATTTCAAGTGATAAGTCAATTAATTTATTTATATTTATATACCTATATTATAGTATTCTACTTAGTTCTACAGTAAGGCACCTACAGGATTGATATAATACTCATAATAAGTGAATCCCTACCCTTACCGTGCTCTGTTTCCTTGAATATTTATAAAAATAACACGTTCTATTACGGCGACGGACGATTTAGCGCAGTGGTTCAGAGCTTAAGCCGCTTCGCCCACTGTGTCTAATAGTCGCGGGTTCGATTCCCGCACGGGACATATCTTTGTGTGAACCACAATTATTTGTTCCGGTCTGGGTATTTGTGTATGTGTATTTTCATGTTTGTAAACGCACCCACGACACAGGAATAAATCCTAGTGTGGGGCTACGTTTTATAAAAAGATGAGATGAATCCTCTTACTAGGATGTGCCACAGTTTGTGCACATTCTTCTTTGGACATTTTAATAACAGTCTGCCTAAATTTAAAAAGGATGTTCATAAAATTATTTGTGGACCCCACCCTTAATTTCCGTACCAAAGTAAACTAATTTATTGTTTCTCTAGTAGGTATTTATTAAATAAGATTAGATATAAACTAAACAATAGCAATAAAAAATATTACTAACTTTAGATTTAATGAACTACTACTACTACTACCTAGACTATCTTACCACGACCAAATAAACCGAGTCTTATCTGATGGAAAAGTCAAGAGTCTCCGTAACCGGCGAGCGTGTATGAGACGAACTATGAGAGTCGAGGAAGCCAGAGAGGTATGTAAGGAAAGAACCTGTTGGAACTCTGTACTCTCTGCCTACCCCGCAAGGGATCTGGCGTGAGGTTATAGATAGATAGATATATAGATTTAATGAACTACACTAACTCTCCCTTTTATTATTGAAATTTGGAACTTTCTGTGCCCATATAGTTAGAATTATAGTCTAGCTTGAAATATCGATGATCGAACATTGTAAACTTTCGGACTGTAATTTGTTTTGTGAGCCTAATAAATAAATAAATTTACACATTTGTGTTGTTTGCCGTCAAGGAGTCCCCTGGTGTATCTCCAAAGTCCAAGGTCCGATACCGATAAAATTAAAATGGGACCACTTTGGAGTCATATTATACACCCAATTCAAAAAGAAACATCAAAATCGGTTTATAAGCAAAAAAGTTATTAAAAAAAACACAGACAAATTATGAACCTCTTCCTTTTTTGAAATCGGTTATAGGTTATAGGATTGATATAACACTAATAATATATCTATCTATCTATATATATAGCAAAAAGAAGAAATTACAAAAAAAAAACAGACGCATTATGAACCTCCTCCTTTATGGAAGTCGGTTAACATTCTGTTTAGTTCTGTAGTAGGGTACCTATAGGATTGACGAAATATCCATAATATCTCAATCTACGCTATTGTTTGTTTTTAAGGGGTTTCTTGGTGTATCTTCATAGTCCAAGGTCCAATACTGATAAAATTAAAATGGGACCACCTTGAAACTGTATTGAATCCAGCGGAAAAGGAATCATCCAAATCGGTTAATAAACAAAAAAGTAATAAAAAACTGCTTTACAAAAACTTTGCTACAATTATGTGTATACAAACATGTTTTTAAATAAATTCTATTGATTAGTTCTTAAGCATTTCGCGTTGGAATTAGGAAATGTAAAACAATAGAGATGACTGTAGATTTTTTTTAATCCAGAAAATTCCATTTAATTGTGTATTCCTCGTACCAGATTCTAAAACATACAGTCAAAAATGATATTTCTAAATATTAAGTCTCTAATCCACATACTTCTTGAAGTACATGGATTATAAAAAAACACTTTTTTTCGCGGTAGCTCCTTAAGCATAAACTATTTGACAATTGTCTAGTAAACATCCTGTCATGGCTATCTCTATGGTCTGGTGGCAAAGCACATCGCTTTGTAATCACGAGGTCCTGGGTTCAAATTCTAGGTCGGACAAATGTAGTTTTTCAAACGAAAAATTCTCAGTATGAGTCTGGGGTCTGGAATTGTGCCCGGTATACGGCAAGAGGCTCGGCCTCTATTACATGGGACCTAACATCGTCGGCGAAACGTGTATGTACTCAGTACACCTTTGCTAACCCCGCTTGGGGAATATAGGGGTGACGGTGTAGAGTTAAAAGGACAAAACACGAACTCGACAGCGTTATCCTAACGTCAATCTGTTCGTGCTAAGCCCTTTTGATTACAGAAACTATAATGAAGCTACGACAGCGAGTTTGAACAGTAATTGTGATTATAGTTCGCTTGGAGAATATTATAATAATAGTACGCAAAAATGTACGTTAGTCTTTTAAAAAAACTGACTTTTAACGACTGAATCTTTGGTTTAATAGAGTAAGTATGTGTTAAGGTAGTATACTAGGGCGGACAGAAATATTATGCTTTTTTTAAAAAAAATAGCAGACCGGAGTTTGGTACAAAATGTGAGGGTTGACTGAGTAAGTAAATAGTGCAGGAGTGACGACGTTCATTTTTTTAAAGCATGAACGGTGGTTTGTAATTGTTATTTTCCTTAATTGTACTTATATTACTCAAAAGATGCTAATGGTACTCATATACGATGTCCCATACACGGAACAAAGATGATCTTATTGTATATTCCACTCGTTTCCACAGAATTAGTAATTCTTTCATGGGGCAATGTATACGCTTCTACAACAAATTACCCATAGATATCCGAAACATGCCTATCAATGAGTTTAAAAAGGCAATTAAAACTAGACTGTAAGAAAGGGTATTTCAAATTTCGGATTATCTTGACGATAAAACAGATCGGGTTTGAGCAGCTCCTTAATCAGCAACATTTATCAATGATGTATAATATAATTTTTAAAAAACAAAAAAATGGTTATCAGAAAGGCCAAACAAATTAAATTAAAAGACTAGCCCGCTGAGTTTCTCGCCGGAGCTTCTCAGTGGAGGCCGCGTTGCGATCCGGTGGTAGATGTAAAAAATGTAATAATTTTGACGTTTGTAAGTGCTTATGTATTGGCCTATACAAATAAATGATTTTTGACTTTGACTTACCTGAAAAAATAAATAAGTATTTATTATTTTGTGGTTCACAATTTTGCGAAAAATAAAATACTCTAGTTACACGATTCTAGATATTCTTATGACCTAGCTGTTGGTGTTTTGTTTGTTTACTTGAATAATTCCTATGTTATAAACCATGTGCTTACGTGCTTACATACATAGTAGGTAGATCTTATTTGATTATTTCTGCATTGTGACGCGTATATTCCGCTAGCGGGGGTGGCAAAGGTGTACTGTGTACTCCCACTTTTCGCCGTCGATGTAAGGTCCCATGTAGCAGGGGGCGAGCCTATTGCCATATACCGGGCACAATTCCAGACTCTGGGCAGATATTGGGAATTTTTCGATAGAAGAACTACATTTGTCCGATCCAGGATTTAAACCCAGGGCCTCCATATCGTAAAGCACATTATTCGCTATAAGACCAACGAGGCAGATTTACTAAATAAATTTAATCTCACCAAATATTCTTCAAAATAAAAAATTCATCAATTAATTTTCACATTACATATTATTGCTGGAAAAGTGTTTGCTAATTGATCCTGCGTCCAATATTATTAATGAGCGATGTTGTTATCTAACGATCGGCTTAAAACCCTGAACATGTCATGGAGGAGAGCCGACTGGAGAGTCGTTTATCAGAGGTCGAGTAGCGACGTGTAATTAAACGATACACACAGCACTCGACGACGTATAACACTTTTGTGATTCTGTTAGCGATAGACGATAGAGGCATCGTGCCGATTTCGGAATTTGTTTTTTAGAATTATTGAAAAAAGAAATACATTGAGAATGATTCGTTCTGTTTTGCAATGTACTATTAGTAGTGGTAATACATTATAATAATTTCCAACCGTTTCCTTCAAGTTTGGTATTTGCTCCTTAATTTACACATCCTTACCACGCTAGCCGCAATCGATATACTAGCTTTTAAAAAAAATAAACACCGTCAAGCCTATATTCCCCAAGCGGGGGTGGTAGAGGTATACTGAGCGCACCCACTTTTCGCCGACGATGTTAGGTCCCATGTAATAGGGGGCGAGCCTATTGTCATATACCGGGCACAATTTCGATTCCAGACTCCGGACTCATACTGGGAATTTTTCGGTAGTAAAACTACATTTGTCCGACCAAGGATTTGAACCCAAGACCTCTTGATCACAAAACGATGTTTTTTTTAATTAAAATTTAAAAAAGCGTAAGTGGATCTATTATTAGTATAAGCGATATTACTTACTAGTTTCTGCCCTCGACTTCGGCCGCGTTGAGTTCAGATAGGAACCTTACATTTCTTCGTGATAAAAAGTGTGTAAATTCTGTGTCAATTTAGGTAATAGAAAAACTGTGTGGCAAATTTTATCCAAATCCGTTCAATTGTTTTTGCGTTATTGGCAAACATCCAAACATCGTAACATGCAAATTTTTACATTTATAATATTAGTAGGTTTGTGTAAACACGTGTAAATAGGGACAACAATTTAATTTATTTACTGGTAATGTTTTAAATATTTCATTATGTGAGACTTGTTTTAGTCCATGTTCTGTGTATTTTTTTCTGTGTATCTATCTCAGGCTCTCTTATAAGTACAAAGAGAGTGACGCAGATATGCGGGATTTATAACTCCATCTCTTTTATATAATTGCAGCCTATACTGCCCAATGCTGGGAAAAGGCCTTCTCTCACAAATGGAGGTGAGAGTGATCAGGTCATACTCCACCACACGAACCCAGTGCGGATTGGTGGAGGCAGGTTTGTGGCCACCTGCTGTTGGAACTTATCAAGCCGCCTTTAAGGCTTCCAACTCGGCTTAACGACTACCATATTAAGTGGTAGCCGGGACCAACGGCTTAGCGTGCCTTCCAAAGCACGGAGACGCTCAAATATGAAAATGCCACAAACGGTCACCCATTTCAGGCCGACCGAGTCGAACGCTGCTTAACCTTGGTAATCGGTAAGAACACCGCGGTCGCACAGCGCTACGAGCGCTTCTTTTATATGGCAAAGTAATATTATAATAATAGTGCCAAAGGTTATTAATGTCGGTAATTTACCGCTGCTATATAAAATCATCTATGGAGTATGGGATTTTAATATCCTATTTCTATCTTTCGCGCAAGTTAGCAAACATGTTGGCCATATTCTAAACAGTGTGTCCTGTCTGTTACCGAACAAACAGCCTGCTTCAGACAAGTGAAATGAAATGGATAGGAACGAAGTCGCATGAGATGTCGCCCCGGGTGTCGAGTGTCGCGTATACTCGCGATTACACTATGACACCGTGTTCGTTTGACATAGAACCGGGTGGAGAGCGCTATAGTGATTAGGCCCACTGACATGTAGGTACATTTTGTTTGTATTGTGCAAACGTTTGTGTTGTGGAAGATGCAGATAATTTGAGTAACAAACTTCGTGGGTCGTTTGTGTGTGTGAATGAGTATGGAGTCATCCAAAGTGCCTTTTTATCTTCACCAGACAAGAGAGCGAGCGTGCAACAAATACTCGCTAACGGTAAGGGCAAAGGGAACTACTAGCTCTAGGTTCCCATGGGCTTGGACATTTTATTTTACTTAAAGAAAAAAGCTAGCCCCACACTATGTATCCTGTAACGTGGGTACGTTTATATGCATAAAAGTCACATACACAAACACCGCGACCGAAACAAATATTTGTGGGTCACACAAATATTTTTCCCGTGCGGGAATCGTACCCTGACTACTCGATCTAGTGGGTGGAGTGGCTTAAGTTTTTAACCACTGGACCGAGCTGTCCGTCAAATTTGCAATAGGGGAGTGTAAATCTAGGTGTCTTGCCATGGTGCCTGTACCAGCTGGCGAGCAAGTGAAGGCGAAGATGGTATCTACCCCTCTGTGTGGTATTAGTATGCAATGGAAAGGAATTTGATGTGGGCATCGCAAAGTATAAACATTATTTTATGAAGAAAAATCTACATTAAGGTAACGGCAGTTTGGTCGAGTGGTCTGGATGTAAGTCAATTATTTCAATGAATTGATATACAAGGATTCAGATTTCTGCATGGGACGATTTTTTGCGTGTTTTACCTTAATCCGTTCTCAGTTGTACATAATGTGATTTTATATCTAATGTAATTTTAATAAAAAGAGAAATAAGCGTTTATCATAAAATAACTTAAAATTCGGTACAGATACGAAGTTAGGTATTAATAAACTTCATAAACTTTATATTTTAAATATTAATTAATGGATCATCACACCTAAAGTGGTTTCATTATTAAAATTTGTTATATTAATTTAATTATACTGTGTCCTTCGTTCTCGATATAAACTATATTAGCAGCTCTCTCGAGTCGCTTGGCAACCGCGCGTTATTTAGATCCTTCAAAAGTCAACGCCGCCTCTATGGTATCTGTGGACATAACCTCTGGAACCATTCTTTTGAAAGCGCGGCAGCCGATGCTTTGTAATAAAGTTTTGGTCGACATTTAATTTAATAATTTTGTTATGGCACTGAAATTATATAACAAAAAGGTTGTAATATACTCAAGTGACCGTGTGAAATAAATTTAAAACATCGTATAGGCAAATTTAGAAAAGTTTACGTCCTGGCAAAGGAGTACATTCTAAAAAGATCAACCAATAGTTGTTTATGTGTGGTGTTTTCAGCTTAACTTGTTTATTTATATAATATCTAATATTTGGAGACGTGAATTTCGTCATATTAAAATTTGGGAAAGCTTCGTCGCCCGAAAAGTAAACTTATGAAGTCTATGTCCCTATTCGTGTACAGTTTAACACGAAATATACCTAAAAACGATTATTAACCGTCTATAAACTGGCAATGTTATACCTCCAATAAGAGAAATTAGGGGGACGTTCATCAATTATGATGATTGTTAAGGATCGATGGCATTTTAAGGACACGGGTAATGTACGAGATACATCGACGTGGTCCGCAAGACTTGACGATAATTCAAGGACACGAGTGGTGTACGAGATACATCGGCGTGATCCGCAAGACTTGGGCCCCATACGAGATATGTGCTGAAGGTCATACTACTCATAGGTTTCATCCATGAGGTGTTCCTGTGCAGTTCACATTTCTACAATGGTAAGAATCAAAAATGTTACCTAAAATACATACCTTAAACATGCCTAACACAGTAAATACAAAGACTATGGCTATAAACTATAAGCAATTTGTCATATTATATCTCCAAAAGGAGACTTACTGAAAGGGTAATTAAAGTGACATTGTTTATGTATAACAATACATTATTAATAACAAAAGTCACTCCTTTGCAGAAACATAGTGTTTTTATTGATTTCATTATTAGACATACTTGTATAATAATACTGAAATAGCCCAAACTGGAGCTTATTACACAAAGAATTGTGCAAAATTATGAGTACTTGTATTAAAAAGTTAAATCCAGCAATACTTATTCCTGAACAGGGTTTATAACCAAATAAGCCAAAGTAATATACTAATGGCAATGCCTGTTGTAACTGACAAGCAACAGGACTGTAGATACATTCCAAATATAATATCTTATCCTACGGATGCTGCGGCAGGCAGGTTGTGGGATAATTTGTGTTATGCACAAAGATACTTAAAAGATAATATAAAATACCTGGTCTATCCAGTTAACATAAAACTAATAATTATCTATCAATACTATCAACCCAGGCTCCTTGCAGGGTAGCCAGAAAAGATAAATCCTAACAATACAGTCATGAAACCTTTATTGAGATAAGAACCTTTAAGGTCAGCAGTATATATTTTGCATAAAAGGAGTGTTAATATAGTGGATTATCAATATGGAATTATTAACTAGCTAGTCATAGCCAGTAGTTAAATTTCATAAAACGACCACCATTGTAACCAATATAGAACAACAATCCTCATCCTGGGTGTGAAAATATTAAGTCACAGTGTACCTATCAGTTCACCAAAAACAACATCACGTTGGACATTGGAAATCTCCTACCAAAGAAAGTGAAATACAAAAAGCATGATAGGCATTTTACACAAGGACTTGGTTTTTAAGTTGCTGAAAAATTCAGAAAAACAATCAGGAATACATAATGGGTTTTACAAAGAAACCATAATATTGGAGGCTAAGGGTATTCACTGACTTTGGTATGTATCTATGACACTAATAATGCCTTCAACAACAAACATAATTTTATTGGTTTTGTGCAAGTACTTGCACTTCAAACAAGTGAATCTTGTCCTACATATGTTTAACATTATGTATAGAAACACTATTGTTTAATAATTGATATATATATATATAAAAAAAAAAAAAAAAAAAAAAAACAAAATCTTAATGCTAGCAAAAGACCTTACAGTCATAATAAATATACTAATAAAATATTTATTAGTACCTATTCAGTTTTCTATCATGTAATGAGTTCAATGGTTTTGGGTTTTTGATTATTTCCTGCATCAATTATAGTGTACTTAATAATATTAGAAATTTGAGGCACACACAATGGAAAGCTATACATCAATTCATCATTGGGAGAATTAGATGGTTTTACTGTATTTTTGTTTGATCATATGATAATCAATAAATAATATGTAATTAAATAAGATTATTCAAGAAATCAATAACTATAAAAAATAGTTTTGTAATTAGTTTGGAATGTGTACAGTTATTTTGAACACTAGTGATGTTTCTGGTATAGTTATGATAACACAAGCACAAACGGCTACCATTAAAGTAACAAGTTGGTTTTAGAGCACTATATATGTTGTAATTTATTTAAAGGTGTTTCAGTAAAAAATATTGGATTGAGATATCATACAAAAATTTGCAATTTTGATATTGTTATATTTAAATTATTACATCCACATGTTACATGTATCTTATAAATAGGTATCTATATATAAAAAGAAAATAAAGTCATGCAAATGACTTGATAATAATATCCATTTGAAAATTTAATGATATTATGTTGACATGCTACGGTGGATGAAATATTGAGTTACAGTATTTTAAAGTATGGATTATCTTAAACAAGAATAATCAAAAGCATATGCTTATCACAGGTATGATAAATATTATGTAGTATCAGCAATAATCTAAGTCCTAAGGAACTTGATATTATTTATTTATTATTAATACATAATAATAAGTTGAGTAGCACTCGATTCTCACGGTTCGACATCTAGAACTAGCTAGAAAGTTACGCAATGCAATTTTTTTTTTACTTATAAATACAGTCACATACAAAGAAGCAAAGAAAGTGTGGTATGAAATGAAAATTTCATGGTATGAAATAATTCAGTTATGAATAGGATTCCCAATATGATACAGTTGTAACCCGTGGTTCGGTTTACCAGACTGTAACTTATTCGCTTCTCAAGTTATTACTAAATTAGGAGTGTATTTTTTCATCAGTAATGTAATTGGTTCAGGTGTGGCCCGATCGTATTGCCAAAACGAATGTTCGCGGGCGTTATTGCGCAGGAACGAATCGTTAAGTAATACATAAAGATTTATGTAGCCAAGGATTTATTTGTCGGCGCACACTCAGAACATGGAAATGATTCCGGGATAGTTTCGAAATTTAAATTGAATTAATAATAGTGGTATAGTAATAACACTGGGGTAGGTTATGTTTGTTTACCACGCATTAATACTGCCCTTCGTTCCAGACTCTAAAATTGGGGGGGGGGGGCGAGATTATATAGGTAAAGCACATAGCCTTATGTGAGGAATATCTCCAGATAAGATGTGTGTGTGTGAGTGATGTACGCGGATGGCCGCGAGGCCTTTACAGCTTCACCGGACTTAATTCCATATAAGCTCATTAGTACAAAGGCCTCTAGTACAAAAAATGTTAAATTTTGATATATGTACATCTTTAAAGATTAAAAATATAACTAACATTAAATATAGGAGAATGTTGATATTAAAAAAAAAAACATAAATTAAATATGTAATGATAGCAAAAACATTCTTATAATCACCAAATTAATTCGTAGCCTTTGTTTGGTACTGTACTCAAAAAGAGATAATTTGACAAAAAAAAAAAAAAAGAACCACATGCCTGTTGGAAATCACATTAGTGGGGAAATAGGTTTCCCTGTTATATTTGTATCATATTGTTATAGATTGGGTACTAACAGACTTTGTTTTCAGGTCTAGTACACAGTAAGGGTTTCTAGCTATCTATCTATCTCTATCCATATTATGACGCCAGATCTCTTGCGGGGTGGGCAGAGAGTGCAAGGTTCCGACGGGTTCTTTCCTTGCATGCCTGCTTGGCTTTCTTCACTCTCATAGTTCGTCTCATAATGGTTGTCAATGATACAAGAATTATTATATATTGATTAATATTACCCGGTATTAATGAATTTTGGACCACAGGTGTGGTATAAAGGTACATAACAGGTGCTTTAAAGGTTTTGTTGGGATGGATCTACACTACATAACATAACATGTTATAGAATTTGATTATATAAATTTATTTTAAATAAGTTTATATAATAGACAGACTGGTTGTAAAAAACAATATAGGTGTATATATTTGTTGTGTTTGTGTTGTATGGCAATACAAAGAACGGGAATGTGTTATAGTACAAATATACTCATGATATGTTATTTTTTAGAGGTCACGCTCAAAAAAAAAAAAAAAAGCCTTTACGTGGTATACTTCAACTTTACCCTTATAGCTCTAAACAGCTGCTAATATAGTTTATATCGAGAACGAAGGACAGTATAATAAGTGATCAAACGAACTTACCTGAAGTGAAGTTCGATCATTATTATACGAAGTCCTTCGTTCGAAGATATAAGTACCCAACCCGCCCTGCCCGTTGGTAAAGTTGAAATGTACTACTTCTAAAAGGAATGGTTCCAGAGGTTATGTCCACAGATACCATAGAGGCGGCGTTGACTTTTGAAGGATCTAAATGACGCGCGGTTGCCAAGCGACTCGAGAGAGCTGCTAATATAGTTTATATCTTCGAACGAAGGACTTCGTATAATAATGATCGAACTTCACTTCAGGTAAGTTCGTTTGATCACTTATTATGCCTTCATACTGAAATTACATTCAGGAGTGGTGCGGTTATTTTAATACTAATAATTTTAATTACAATAGTTCTTTATCAATTTGGATATGGTTAAAACACTACCTATTTTAAAAATGATTTACCAAAATAATCGCAAGCAGCCTTTATACATAGAATAATAAAAATAACACCATCCTGTCTACATTCCTCAAGCCGGGTTGGCATAGGTGTACTCAGCCCAATCGGCGTGGGGGGCCGTAGCCTCCTTCTGCGAGACTGTGATGTCCCAGAAGGATGATGCCGAGCGGGATCGGGAGAGGGCCGATCCTGCTCGACGAAGGCGACGGCGCCGGGGCGGGGGCATAGCCCGCCCAGGCCCCCCAGCCTACTAGCCCGGGGCTTAAGAATACGAGATGCAACAACATCAGCAGGGGGGCCTTCGGGCTCGCGGACGCAAGGGGCGGGGGCCCTGAGCGTCCTTCACTAGCAACCCCGAGGTGGACGGCGGCGTGGTGTGGCCCACGTCGCCGTGAGCACCGCGTCGGTGCGGGGGGAGCGTGTCATCAAGTCTCCCTCCGATGCCGGGCTCCGACACGCCGCGGAGGATTTTACCTATGCAGGATTTTACCCAGGTAAAAGTGTACTGAACCCAATAGCCCGGGGCTTTATAATACGGGCTAACTTGTGTCCCTTGCCGCAAAATCTGGTGGGGGACCCCCCTGCACCAACACTCGCAGGAGGGCCTTTTGGGGTCGTGGGACGCTGGGGTGGGGGCCCTAAGCGTCCTTCAAGCGCGACCCCGAGGAGAATGGCGGCGCGGTGTGGTCCACGCCGCCGTGAGCACCGCGACGGTGCAGGGGGGGAAGCAAGCTACAAGTTTCTCCTCCCGAGGCGGGCTCTTCGGAGCGCGGTACAAGAGGGACATCGGCGCGTTCCACTCGGAGATCCCGGAGCCCCTCTGACACGTGCCAGTGCCGGCCACCGTGGGGTTTTAGTCGATAGGAGTCCGACATGCCCCGCCAGCTTCCCCCGAGGTTGGCGGAAGACCATGAGGATTTCCCACGAAAAAAAAGGTGTACTGTGTACTCCCGCGTTTCCCACTGTTATAGGAAGCCCAATTTCACCGACGACGCTAGGTCTCATAAAACTAGGAGGTGAGGGTAATACTATTCTAGATTTTTAGACAGTACGAAATAATGTAAGATCATAAAAAGATATATCTGAAGGACAAGTCAAGAGTTTCCATATCCGGCGAACGTGTATGAGACGAACTATGAGAGTGGAGGAAGCCAGAGAGGTATGTAAGGAAAGAACCTGTTGGAACTCTGTACTCTCTGCCTACCCCGCAAGGGATCTGGCGTGATGATATAGTTAGATAGATAGATAAAAAGATACTAAATAAGATATTGATATAATAAACTATCACTTGCTTTAACGGTGAAGGAAAACATGCTGAGGAAACCTGCATGCCTAAGAGTTTTCGAAGGTGTGTGAAGTTCGCCAACCCGCATTGGGCCAGCGTAGCGGACTATGGCCTAAACCCTCTAAGTATAAGAGAAGGACCGTGCCCAACGGTGGGACAGTTTCTTAACAGGGCTGATATTATATTATTATAAAAAAGATACATAAATTTACAAAAAACAGGGTTACCATATTAAAGCTGGCAAACTAAGCCTCTAAATTCATTTTAAAAGAGCTTTATTACGCTTGTCGCTGGGGTATGCGAATTATATTTTTAATCCTCAATTTAACGAAAGTAAAGGGGAGGAAGCCTTATTACCATGTTTTTGCAATATTTCAAAGCATTAACTGGTTACTTCGTTACTGCAAAGATTTAGGGATGTATGAGGAAGAATGCGGCCAATGAAGTAAGTAAAGTTGGTTTAAAACTTTTCCTACCATAACATTTTAAAAAACCATGGTATTATTATATTAGGCAGCGTAAGTCCTTACGTAGGTATGCCTAAAGGAGAAGAAGTTAGATAAACACGACAACACCATGACACCTTAATTTATAAGAAAGACAATTTTGTAATGATTGATTTACAGATACTCGTATAAAATTTTTCCACGCCAGGTTCATAAGAGATGGGCTGAAAATACAGTTTCAATAAAATCCTTTACTACTGACCTTTCTCACCTGGCCCACTCTTATTGCGGGGTAGGGTGTAAGAACAGACCTCCAATAAAATCTTATCCTACAGACTCTTTCTTCTGTTCCACTTTTATAATATTGATTCTGTTTTTATATAAAAAAAGAAACAACATTTTTTTGAACCACTTATGAACCAAAACCGTTGCAGTCCATCATAATATGAAATACTTATTACAATACAATTATAATCAAGAAATCCGTGATTAAACCAAATAGATCGTATCTTATATCTAGTCAAGAGTCTCCGTAACCGGCGAGCGTTTATGAGACAAACTTTGAGAGTGGAGGAAGCCAGACAGGTCTGTAAGGAAAAAATCCTATTGGAACTCTGCCTACCTTAAAAGGAATCTGGCTTAATGATATAGATAGATAGAAATCAACAATATAATTTATGTTACACCCCCACGTAATAAATATCTTTAAAGCACGCTATAGGGACTCATATATTGAAACATGAGTCTTGTTCGGTCTTTCAGTGATATTACTAACGTATCGTCTAGACGTCTACACAGTGCCCAGAAACCGCTTTTGGTGGATTACAGTCGCTTAATGTTGGATCCTGATTGAATTTTACACAAAGAGATAACTACACATACATTTCGTGGAATTAATGATTTTTATTCAGTTATTTCAGATAATAAATATCACAGCCGACAGCTGTGGACGGTATTTGCTTAAGAGTGATAAAACAGGCTAGTAAAAAATTCACACAAAAGAAAAGCTTACCTACATTTTGGGGCAGTCAGGCGAAAATAACCACCTCGTTGTTCTAGTAGTGCATGATGCGATTGGCGATCAGATGGTCTTGGTTTCGAATCCGAGGTCGGGCAAAGTTTTTCTGACAATAAATTTTATGTACCTTAAATAAGTTATTCTATGATGGAAATGATTTCACCGGCGATTGAAGGTTTACTCAGTAGGTACGGCGGTTTAATTATTTAAAAAAAAAAACCTTTATCATTAAACACATCTGAATAAGTGAGGTGAGGTGGAGGAATTCATATTGAATAAACTATACAAGGGAGACAGATCTATATCATCACGCCCGATCCCCCGCGGGGTAGGCAGAGAGAACAGAGTTCCAACAGTTCTTTCCTTACGTACCTCTCTGGCTTCCTCCAGTCTCATAGTTCGTCTCATACACGCTCGCCGGTTACGAAGGCTCATGACTTGTCCTTCAGATAAAACTCGGTCTATTTGGTCATGGTAAGATAGTGTAGGTCTTCCCTGGTAACTACATCCTTCTACTTTCGCATTGTATATCTGTTTAGTCTTTTTTATGCCCGAACCAACGGAGCATACCCTTTCTCATTTTTACACCGATACTAACCTTGATACCTACTCGCTTTCTTACAACGCTGTTGCGAATACGGTCGGTTAGCTTCACTCCGCAGATCTTCCGCAGCGCTCGAATTTCCACCGCATTAATCCTACTTTCATTCTCCTTCAGATTCATACAAATTTCAAACACTTTACGTTGTTTATAGGTTCTTAAAAGTTCCTTACATGGTAGTGTATAAAAATGCAATCACGGAATAGAAGTATTTCGCTGGCCTTCTTTGTTTTGTGGTTCCAATACAATTCCGTACTACTAAATTTCTTTAAAAGCCGCTTTAAGCTGCCTTCCTACTCACTGAGGTCTCGAGCATGCGTTCCAAGAAGTGTATGTGAAACTCGCTAACAGGATCGCTTTATTTGCATAGCTTAGTGAGCCTTAGCTTATCTACTGGGGTTAAGTGAAGCTACGCTTTGAAAATGAAACTTTTTTATTGGTAGATTGCCAGGTTTTTAACCAAATTGTTCGGTATTTTAGCAGCTTGTTCGGTATGAAAAAAATGCCGTTTGAGTGATTTGGTATTTTTGATTTCTTATACTATATTCCCAATTATATCTTAATTAAAACGTTAATTTACAAATTATCAAAACGATATTGGCAGTTCCGTGCAGTAATGCATAGGTGAAAAAAGTATTTAGCCATATTATGAAACCATTTGTTAATGAATAGCCGAAATAAAAATTCGACATTTCGTTTGTATGTTTACCTATTTTCTTGTTAATCCCCAAACTTAACGTAATCGTTTTTTATTCCTTTGCCAAGTTCATCTAGCAAACTTGATCTGCTATCATTTTGTGCAGATAGTCTGAAAGAAACTCTACTTTTCTTTTCGTCCAATGGTTCATATTTGTCCCGTCAGGTGAGTGGCCACCTTAATCCTGCCATCACACATCCCAGATAGATAGGAAGCACAGGGTCCTACTACTTAAAGAGATAAGAATATAAAAAATCAAAGTAATCATACCTACAGCTTCAAAGATAAAACGTATACTACACCCGATAAATACATTTAACCTTAATTGGATTGTGTCTAAGCCCTATTTAAAGGGAAATTACTATAGAAAATGAAAACGTTAAAATGGTCCCACAGGGCCTGTCTGAATTTGATTGAAAATATGAATCGTCGGAAACAAAGATAGCTAAGTTGAAAGACAAGTCAACAATGGTCGAATTATGAACAAAGGGGCGCGTTAACGTGAACATTGCCAAAAGAATAATAATTGAGACGTTCATTTTCAGCCTTTTTTATTTCCACTGGTGGTTATTTTTTGTATGTGGAGGTATACAGGTGTTCATTAAATGTACTATTATTTTGCATATCCGGTTTGCAAAAAAAAAATCCACCACACCGTCACGCCTATATTCCCCAGAGGGGGTGGCAGAGGTGTACTGGGTACACCCACGTTTCGCTGACGATGTTAGGTCCCATGTAATAGGGGGCGAGCCTATTGCCATATACCGGGCCCAATTTCAGACTCCGGACTCGTACTGGGAATTTTTCGTTAGAAAAACCACATTTGTCCGACCTAGGATTTGTACCCAGGACCTCGTGATCACAAAGCGATGCGCTTTGCCACCAGACCAATGAGGCAGTCTAAAAAAAATTCCATTTTTATAATTTGTGGATAAGCATGTTTCTATGAAACCACAAAAGCTGCGAAATACTGAATTGTCATCACCATCATTAATCAAAAGACTTTTACAGCAAGACAAAGGATAAGCACGGAATTTGAATATCTATATGAAGGTTTATATCTGGAAGTAAAAATAAAAATTAAATTACGAATTATAAAAATCTCGACACAAATGAATTATACCTTAGTACGCTCTTGATCTAGTCACCTTTTGAACCAAAAAAACTAAAATTGGTGTGTAATATTAAAAAGACCAATCAATCAATACGATAAACGAAAGTAGGCTGCCATGATAATAAACACCAAAATGCATGCTGCACACTGAAACTCCAACACGATGCACGTATTTGCATAAATGCCTGATTTATCCAAGGGCAGCTCTTGTGGAAGGTACAAGTGCAGTAATATGCTAATGGCAAGCTTCTGGACAGAGGTTGTTTACACACCGTCATGCCTATATTCCCCAAGCGGGGGTGACAGAGGTGTACTGTGTACACGCACTTTTCGCCGACGATGTTAGGTCCTATGTCATAGGGGGCGAGCCTATTGCCATATACCGGGCACAATTCCAGACTCCGGAATCACATTGGGAAGTTTTCGTTAGAAATACTTCATTTATTCGAACTTGAATTTGAACCCAGAACTTAGTGATCTCCAAGCAATGCGCTTTACCACTGGACCAACAAGGCAGTCATACAGCTTACATTATACCTAAATATAACAAAAATGTAGGCGCGGCTCCTTTATACTTATGCAAGTTGTAGTTATTTGTCTGTGTACAAAGGCGCCGCGGGGCAGAGCGGTCGCGGGGGAATGTTACTTGCCGAAAGAGTAGAGAGATTAAAAGGATAGCTGAAAATGAAATTATTGAATAAAATAAGTAAAATAAATCCTTTGAAAGGGCCGACTATGTGTATGGGGTACGTACACATTGTATCACAGGTAATTAAGTATGTGATCGCATTTCATATATACGTATTAAGAACTTGTTAGGGGAAGACTAATATAAATAAAAAATGTCTTTCTTGTGATAGATAATAAAAAAAATAGACAAGGTTTGGGTATGTGCGATACCTACTATGAAACAAACGATTTTTTTAATAATTTAATAATTACTCACACACACCTTCACGCCTATATCCTTACGTATGAGGTTGAGTATAATATAGTATACTAAACACTACTTTTCGACGACTCCGTGTCAATGTTTTTATATTGTCACTTGTCATTCTTTATTATTATTACGGAAACGTTTGTGTAAACGAATCCTTAACTTTGCGGTACAAACATCAATCACGCCGACCAAGGATTTAGTGCATTGGACGATGTTTTGTGATTCCAGGTGTCCTTGCTATTACGGCATTGGGCAAAGGATAGCCAACCAAAGGTAATGGACAATGAATATATATTTTTTCTATTAAATTAGTGTTTTGCGGAGTAACATGGTACCTCGAAAGGAATCTGGCGTGATGATACATAGTATTTTGATTTTTGAAGTTTATATGGTCTCCTTCCTGCTTATCATCTAGGTCTATTACAATTGTCAAAGCAATTCCAACCAGCCTCAATTCTACAGTGCTATATATAGTTTAATTTAAATAGTTGACCCAGACCCTGGGCACTAACTACAGCTATTTTAAAGTACTTAAGTAAGGCGCGTTAAGGCGCTAGTAGCGCTGTGCAACCACGGTGTTCCTACCGATCACCAAGGCTAAGCAGCGTTCGACCCGGTCGGCTTGAAATGGGTGACCGTCTGTAAAATTTTCATATTAGAGCGTCTCCATACATCAGAAGTCACGTTAAGCCGTTGGTCCCGGTTACCACTTAATGTGGAGGTCGTTAAGCCGATTTAGAAGCCTTATAGGTGACTTGATAAGTTCCAATAGCAGGTGGCCACAAACCTGCCTCCACCAATCTGCACTGGGTCCGCGTAGTGGAGTATGACCTAATCTCTCTCACCTCGATTTGTGAGAGAAGGCGTTTGCCCAGCAGTGGGCAGTATAGGCTATATTATATACTTGAGTAAGTACTTAAGTAGACAGTACTTGTCAAGACTAAACCAGCAAGCCTAAACACAGTGGGGGTATGTTGAGTAGTTCAGTTGGCCATCTTCTGGCTCCATCATCAGACCCTGGACTCCATTCTAACTAACCCAAATACGGTGGGGTTATTTTAAGTAGTTGGGTAGCTCCATTGGCCACCTACCATTATCAAACCAGGCCTTAGTACTATATTATTGCATTGTCAACGAACTTATATAAAAAAGTAGATTACAAACTACCGTTGAACTAACGATAACTTTAAACTAGAAAGACAAACAGACATACGAACAGAGCAACTTAATTTAAAAAATAAGTACTCCACGCTCTAAATATTAATGTATGAACAAGACTTAAAATCATCCATAAAGCTCGACGCTCGAGCGCGAGACGAGCGTTGAGCGCAACGCTCCAGTGAGCGTTTTAAATAAAACGCTCGAGTCACTACTCGAGCGCTCTGAAAACGACTGGACTTTGAACTCCAGCGTTTAGCCACATTTTGTTCGTCGACTCAAGCTTTTAAGCGCCGACTCAAGCATTTTTACAACACTACCTTACTACCCACCTACTACCCACCTACTACCCACCTACTACCCACCTACTATCCACCTACTATCCACCTACTACCCACCTACTACTCACCTACTACTCACCTACTACCTACCTACTACCCACCTACTACCCACCCACTACCCACCTACTACTCACCTACTACCTACCTACTACCCACCTACTAACCACCTACTACCCACCTAGTACCCACCTACTACCCACCTACTACCCAACTACTACCCACCTACTGCCCACCTACTGCCCACCTACTGCCCACCTACTGCCCACCTACTGCCCACCTACTGCCCACCTACTGCCCACCTACTGCCCACCTACTGCCCACCTACTGCCCACCTACTGCCCACCTATTGCCCACCTACTGCCCACCTATTGCCCACCTACTACCCACCTACGGCCCACCTACTGCCCACCTACTGCCCGACTACTGCCCGCCTACTGCCCGCCTACTGCCCGCCTACTGCCAACCTACTGCCCGCCTACTGCCCGCCTACTGCCCGCCTACTGCCCGCCTACTGCCCGCCTACTGCCCGCCTACTGCCCGCCTACTGCCCGCCTACTGCCCGCCTACTGCCCGCCTACTGCCCGCCTACTGCCCGCCTACTGCCCGCCTACTGCCCGCCTACTGCCCGCCTACTGCCCGCCTACTGCCCGCCTACTGCCCGCCTACTGCCCGCCTACTGCCCGCCTACTGCCCGCCTACTGCCCGCCTACTGCCCGCCTACTGCCCGCCTACTGCCCGCCTACTGCCCGCCTACTGCCCGCCTACTGCCCGCCTACTGCCCGCCTACTGCCCACCTACGGCCTACCTACGGCCCACCTACGGCCCACCTACGGCCTACCTACTGTAAGCCTCGTAAAAGAACTTCGTTCCAAAAATACTCTTTTTTGTGTCCCTTTAATTGTTAATTGTTTAATCGTAAGCATGCATGAAACGATTAACAATTGATCAATGGTAATTGCAACATTTAGCAATTGCCATTGATCAACTGTTAATTGTGAAAACCTACAATTAACAATTAATTTTTCAATTGCAATTCAATTGCAATTGATGTTTTCTGCAATTGAAATTTCAATTGTTTGATATTAAAATTCAACAAATAATTAATGCCCAACACTGATAGTGGGGCTATTCATTTATTACAGTTAATTTACCACAATGAAATCTTTAATATTTTGAACACCAAGAATTGCCTGTTAACTCTAGAAATACAGTCAATAATATAAATTGGCTTTTAATAAAGTCTATCTATATCATCACGCCAGATCCCTTCCGGGGTAGGCAGAGAGTACAGAGTTCCAACAGGTTCTTTCCTTACATACCTCTCTAGCTTCCTCCACTCTCATAGTTCGTTTCGTTGACTTGTCATTCAGATAAGACTCGGTCTATTTGGTCATGGTTAAATAGTTTAGGTCTTCCCGGGTACCTAAATCCTTCCACTTTTACATTGTACATCTGTTTTGTCATTCTTTCTTCTGGCATTCTTTCTATATGCCCGAACAAACGGAACATACCCTTTTCCATCTTTACACCGATACTATCTTTCATACCTAATCGGTTCTTACTACGCTGTTGCGAATACGGTCGGTCAACTTCACTCCGCACATCTTCCGCAGAGCTCGCATTCCTACCGCATTTATCTTACTTTCAGTCTCCTTCTTACGTACCCAGCTCTCGCTGCCATATAACAGCGTTGGGACAAGCACTCCGTTATGTATGGCCAGCTGCGCCTTTTGGCTTAAGTGCCGGCTCTCAAGTAGTTTTCCCATGATGTTTTAGGTGTCGCCAACGATATAAGTTATCTATACTAATATTATGAAGAGGACAGATATGTTTTTTGTAAGTCTGTAACGAATAAACTCGAAAACTACTGGACCGATCTCAATATTTTTTTTCACCATTAGAAAGATACCTTATCAGAAGTAACATAGGCCATATATAACATAGATCCGGTAGGTGACGCTGTTGTCGACCGTACACGAAGTCTCGGGAAACTGCTAGTAATTTATAAAGATACATACGCGGACGCCACGGACGGCCGCTGGTATAAAATAATAACCCCTTACATATTTCTTCTACTCAAAATACTCTCCCGTTTGTAACTGACGGATATTGCGTATCCCATACAATATGTTCGTGTAACGCGACACTTTAGCCCCAGGCTAACCAGTTTAAGTGAAGGAAGGGCCGCTTGAACCGCCACAAAGTAATCTTTGGCATCGATCATTCACAAAGCAGGATACTGCGGAACCTTTTAATGTCGCCTGGTAGTTTTTTCTAGAGACCATGGAAGTGTCGTGTTCATGGTAAAGGAGGCACTGAAGGTTGTTTGTGGCATTCCTCTTTGTATATTTTTATTAATAGAAAAAATATTCGAGACTGCCTTAAAGGTCTTCCGGCGCAAATAGTTTAAACATAAGTAATAAAGATCTCGTAAATAGAAAGCGAGCGTTCTGCTACTAGGCTATCGTCGGTTCGTCGCGTTTGACTTACGAAATAATGTGTAAAAAAATAATATTAATTTTAAAATTGTACAGGGTATGTGGATTTCTTCTTTTGACGATATTCGCGAAAGAATTTTCCAGTAGTTGAACTCATCACAAACTGCAATCAGAGAGACAAATCATAAATCCTTTTTTAAGACTGCGCTCGCTGATCCATCCTTAAAATTAATTTAACAACTATGAATAAAAGTTAGCAAAAGGGACACTAAAAATAAACAAGTATTTCGGTTTTATCTGTCACTACCATTCCTCTGAAAGTCCACACTCAATTGAAACAAGGTGAAAAAAAAAATACTTTTCAACTAACGTGTCCATTCACCCCGAAATTCCCAGACGGGTTAATCTGTCCTACAGTTAGTTACAAGGTTAGAAAATTCACACGATACCTACCTGTTTGTTGTGAATTAAGAGGTGCCGAGTGCGAGTTGGGACCGAAATTCCGTGAACATAATTATTTGTACAAAACGCCGACTAATTGCATGCTCTGGCGGCGACACTTCCGAGAGTACGTGACGGGACCCGTACAGTTGATGTATGCCGTGTGGCAGAAGCGGGTGCGATATACAGACAATGTCAGAATTCGCTGAACAGGCTCATTCCACTCATCTCCAAAAATCTTTACACTTGCCTTTAATACATATTTAAGTAGACTATTGTTATATTAATCAGTTGAAGGACGTTTGTAAAACATATAGTCAACAGAAAAAAGAGAAGTAGAAAGACAATGTCATTTTTAAATTTTTCAAATAAGTAATAAATTCTCCTTATTTTACTTACGTTGATCAACACTGGCAAAACCAAATATTCTATAATATATTTAGAGCCAATTTCAGATCACGAAAACATCATTATTATCAATTATCCTGTAAATATCCATTGTTGTATTTTACAGACCTTTTGGTAAGACAGAGTGGTGGCGCAGAATGGTACAAAAGTTCTAAGGCATGGGCTAAATGGAGCGATGATATTCTGAGGTTAGCCGGCTAATGGCGGAATAGACTAACATAGGACTAAAACGATTGGTATGATAGATGAGAGTCTTTGTAGTACAAACAAGGAGATAATGTTGTTTTTATTCCAATAAATCGCACCTCCAGATCAGTAGTGATGAATTTCGAAAAATCTAGTTTATGGGAAACTAATCACGTCCCTTCAGAACTGAGCGGCGCGGGTGGAGGGAGGGAAAGTGAATGAGACCGAAGTATCGTACTTCTTAATTCTACCAAAAAAACGCCGCTGTTTTAATATTAGCCAGACTGAGAGTACCTTTTAATGGCCTTCTATGACCGTAACTCGATTTTTTAGATTTTTGAGTTCAATCTACACCATTCTAAAGACTGTTGTTTCGTGCGTTTACAAATGTAAAAATTGTCATACACAAATCTTCAGGCCGTAATATACAGATTTGAATCGTGCAGGAGTCGAGCCCCCGACTTTTCAATCCGGCGAGCGGAGCGTCCTACATTTCTAGGCCCGTATTACAGAACGAAAATCAGTCGTGAATCCAGTTTTAAAACTAACGTTTTAGTACAAAAATCAGTTCTTAAAACTAGATTCACTGATTTACATTCTGTAATACAGACCCTAACTACTGAACGTCGTTTATTACATACTAAGCCCTAGCCTTCTCAAAATCGCTTCGCGACACGCTAACCGCTCATTCAAAGCCACATCCGAACTTTTATGTTCAAGTTTATGGGACGTTATGAAACAACGCTCCTCGGGGACAACGTAGCAAAACAATTTGACACTATAGTTTTGACACTTCCATACTTTGTTAGCAAGTATTATGTTACCTGTTTGGGGAAATTATGTGAAAAGTTTCGTGTTCACCACGTTTTAACTGTAATTCTACGAGGTGTTAGTCTTGGGAGTTGTTTTCTTCACCTTAGTGCTGTATTTAAGCTTATTACTTACATCGTTTTCAGTACTAGATATTTCAATATCAATGTGTAGTTATTTTTTGATTAAATCAAAAAGGGCATTTTACTTTAGTATCTGAGCTTAAAAAAGATAAGTTACTTGTATATTTATTTAATTCTATATCTCTATTTATATCGAGTGTGTATGAGACGAACTATGAACGTGGAGAAATGCAATGAAGTCTTTAAGACAAAAACTGTTGGAGATCTGTACTTTCTGCCTACCCTGCAACGGATCTGAAATGAAATGATCTCTTTATTCGCTTTAGATATGGCATAGGATATTAGGTTATATTTAAAAAGTTTCTACACATCTCGCCTTCAGTAGACTTGCGACACTCTCAAATCTTGACACACAAGAACTAAAAATAAATATAAAATATATTTTTTGCTTACTGACCTTAGTTAATGATTTTTTTTTCTTTTTCTTATTATTAAATTTTATATTTCAGGGACTCTTATAAAGTATAGAAGCTTTTTTCCAGTATCTGGCGTGGTAATACAGTTCTGTATCTATTAAAAAATAAATAACTAAATAAAAAAAAATATTTATTAAAATAATACATTGTTTCGTATGAAAATCTTTTATTCAGGCATAAAAGACAGTCCCAATAGGTACGTACTCACTAAAAAAGATTTTAAAGCCTCTTAGAAAACTGCCTGTAGCAAATACAGAGACAAAAAAGTTAACAACTGAAATACGGAGTAAACAAAAAGTGTCCACCGGGGAACGTAGCGAGAATACGACTTTTTGCAGCAAATTCTTACAAAGCGTGTAATTTTGTAAAAAGAATAAAAAAAAAAGTTGTCCCGTCTTTTGCCGTGGATTGAATGGCGATAATTTAAGTCCTCTCGTAATGAGTTCGAATTATTATTTAAATATTGTAGTTTTTGTATCGTTTTGTTTCTTTGACGGA
The DNA here is from genome assembly GCA_905147815.2 of Phalera bucephala. NCBI lineage: Eukaryota > Metazoa > Arthropoda > Insecta > Lepidoptera > Notodontidae > Phalera > Phalera bucephala. The sequence continues at coordinate 20,628,349 of LR990621.1, forward strand.
CGATTTAGCGCAGTGGTTAAGAGCTTAAGCGCGAGTGGGTGGAGCCCCACTGTGTCTAATAGTCGCCGGTTCGATTCCCGCACGGTACAAATCTTTGTGTGGCCCACAATTATTTGTTACGGGCTGGGTATTTGTGTATGTAAATTTTCAAGTTTGTAAACGCACCCACGACACAGGAATAAACCTTAGGGTGGGGCTACGTTTTAAAAAAATATAATAGAATAAATTTTTGAAAAACAAAATTAAAATCAAACTTATGTAACTATTTATTTATCTTCAGCTGACAGACGTCCTCTGTAAGACAAAGGCATCTCCCAAAGTACACCACAACAACCTGCTTTGCCCAGCATTATTCGCGACCTTCACCAGGCCATCAGCCCATCTTGTGTAGGGCCTGCTCACTCCACGTCTTCCGATATGTAATTACGTTTGCTCTTATGTCTATCAGTTCAACGATCGATGTGCCCCATCTATTGCCTCTTAAGTTTGGCAATTATGAGTGATGTGTTGGTGACTTTGATTCTCTCGTGGGTGTTCCCATCCTTTATTCAATGTCACAGGGAGAATTCAAGTATCTCTCCAATGCCTTTTAGGTGACATTAAGCCTTCTTATGAGACCCATCGTGAACGACCATCTCTATGAGTTGTCCTTGTCACTATCAACACACTTGTCAAAAATTCATATAACGTATAGTATTGACCATTCAAATTGTTCATATAGGAAACAAAATTAGGCTTAAACCGAGTTGTTTTAAGCAACTGACGTTCTTCTGTTACTATAACTATGCCTCTAACACGCTTTATCGCTGTTCCAGAAACGGGCCGTGATATTCTGTTGCCATTATGGCAAAGATACTGTAATTAGATTGTCCGATTGTTTGCCAGTCCGAAGGGTGACTCGGCCACAAGACACTAAACTTTTGCTCGGTCCCGTGTCCCATCCGCAACTTGTTTCTTTTCTACTCTGTGTAAACAAAGCGACGTCACAGTTCGTTCCATTTCGTTATCTATCACTTCCCGCTGTTAGTGATTGTTGCTGGTACCAATGTGTGTAATAATAAAACGTTTTCATTTTTTATTCAATTTTAGGACTTTAGTCCCGCAGTAGTACGCATGCCAGTTTCAAATAACAATAAAATAAAATGTGGTTTTGCAAAAGTTTATATACCTATCAACTAGTAATTAATATATCAGGTAATAATTTATAGGTAAGGATTTTTTTCACTGAAAGTAGTTTTGTGACCCGTGAACTTTCAACAAATTTTTACAAAAACTTTTTAAATTAAATATGAAAAATATTGCTTTTTACTTTCATAGACAAAGTCGAAAATCGTTTATCTATTTAGAAACACAATTGTAACGATATTTATTCTACAGTCAATCAAAAGTCAGCTATAAATCGGTTTAATACCCAAATTAGATTAAAAATATCTCCGAAATGTAGGTGTTGACATATATAACCATAAAAAAAACAACCAGTCGCAATACGTCCCCAACACAGTTGGGGTTCCGCGCTCGTATATAAGCTACAGGATGTCGTAACTCTCTGTGATGGATTAGCGCTTTTCCGGCTCTTCAACGGACCCCTAAATGGGCAGACCCTTGAGGGCCCAGCATCTGTTTACCCATTAGTATGAATGGATTTTGCCAAGTCTGTGTTAAAACGTTGGCTTGTAACATCAATGTGTATTTATAAAGTTTATGAATCCATGGATTTGTTCTCAATTAGAATTCTGTCTGTATGAATGTTTTTTTTTGTGTATATTCAGCGATATTTCCGTCAATTCTGGACTGATTTTGATGATTCTTTTTGCACTGGGTTCAGCATAGTAATAGCTCCAAGATGGTCCCATTTTAATTTCGTCGGTATTGGACCTTGGAATTTGAAGACACACCACGGAACTCCTTAACCACAAATAATACGAATCTGTAGATTGAGTTATTATAAGTATTGTGTTAATCCTATAGGTACCAGCGAACTAATTGGAATATTAACCGACTTCAATAAAAGAAGAGATTTATAATTCTTTTGTGATTTTTGTTATAACGTCTTTATTTGTATAACTGATTTTGATGATTCTTTTTGCGTGAGGTTCAGTATAGTTTCGAGGTGGTCCCATTTTAATGAAATCGGTATTGAACCTTGGACTTTGACGATACACCAGGGACTCCTTAACGGCAAACAGCACGAAATTGTAGATTCCGTTATTATGGTTATTATATCAAACCTGTAGGTACCTTTTTGTAGAACTAAGCAAAATAATATAATATAGCTATATAAATATTAATAATTATATGATCACTTAAAATTGTGAAATATATAACTTTTTTAAAAAGGGAAACCGACTTTATTTGTTTATTTTTTCCATTTTTAAGCCGGTTTCGCTTTTCTTAAAAAGTTATTGATTAAAAAACCGTTGTGCCACTCATTCTAGGAATAATTATCGCTTTGAATGCGTTTGGCTACATAAAAGTCGTATTACCGGAACTAAAATTTTGGCACACAAAAATTTATTTATCATACACAAGTTGTAACATACATGTCGCAAAATCTCAGACACCCCAATTAGATTATTGCTTTACGAATTCAATACGATAATCAAACTTCTAATTTTACTTTAACTTTTTAACTAGCAAATTAACCACGAAAACTGTACTTTTGTGAGCGCATAGTGGATTTTGTTTTGAAATGCATTTGAGACCGCCGTATTACTTTAAATTATAATTGATTTTGTGGAATAAAGCAGACTAAATGAGTAACAAATATTTTCTTTAATAAAAAAAAATTACATGCATTAAAAATACTTGGAAACGATTTCAAACAAACTACTTTCAGGTCTTGAGTTAATTATGTTACACCATGTATACGATCAAACACATGACTACTCAATTCTGTAGTTCACGGGGTCTACGCCTAAATCACTAGACCAATATCATGAAAATAAGGGGCTTCCAACTGTTTTACGGCATAATCATTTTTCCATGAATATCTTAAAATACGACCTTATTTGGCTTGACTATAATTAAATAACAACTTCTCATGGTGATTGCCCATTCAGAATTGGCATAAGAGGAGTTGAGAACTGGAGGACGAACTTTGTGTAGATTGGCATAGGACTGCAAAAATTATGTAATAGTAGTAATAATAATAATGACGACGTAGTTCATCCTTAATAAGTAATTTTCTGCCAAAATGTAGGATTATGTATTAGTAGTATTTGTGAGATTGCGCTTTTATTGAAACGCCCACATTCAAAATACGTAGGTACTATATAAGGTATCCCAATCAAGATAAAGATAAATGTAATTAATTATATTTAGGAAATAGCGGTAGCGCTCATTTGAAAATCACAGATAGAGCCAAAGGGAGAGCTGTTAGTTTTCCTTCTTATCAATCTATTTATAAATATATACCTTATTTTCCAATAAACATCCGCTTAATATTAACTCGGCATTAACAAAACCAAAACAACTTTTAGCCGCCATTGCAACCGAGTTCCACAACCAGTTTCGAAAGGGGATTTTTTTAACCTCAAATCCGACAAAGCTTACACCAGATCTTTCAGAAATACTCCAACAAAACTTCCTCCGAACATCTATAAATTAAAAGATATTGTTAAAAATTTAATCAGACCCCAAAAGTAAGTAAAGTTTTAAACGGCTCAAATGAAATTACCATCCTTATCTTTTAAAAGTTTGTTCTGCCCGGGCGGAATTTAATAAAACCTTCGAACTTGTTATCTCAGCCTATTCGATGGGGTAAGGTGTGAATATTAATTATATTAATGTACATGAATGTTGTTCTGGCGTTTTATGGAGACCTTATGGTTATGGGCATGTTAGTTTTGGTGCTTCGGTTGGAAGCGAGACATAAGTGAGCAATTGACTTTGGGTGTAATTTGGCTTAAAATTTGTGCAAAATAAATGTCATCGAGACAGACGATTTCGCGCAGTGGTTAAGAGCCCTTACCCGCTCCGCCATCTGTATCTAATAGTCATGGATTCGATTCCCGCACGAGACAATTCTTTGTGAGACCCGCAATTATTTGTTTCGGCCTGGGAACTTGTGTATGTGAATTTTCATGTTTGTAAACGCACCCACGACACATAAATAAATTGTGTAGTAAAGAAATCGTGCCTGCATGCATGGAACAATTAAAGATTTTAGCAAAAATGTCAATTTGGAGATTACTACTTACCATGATATGTGAATTTTCATGTTAGTAAACGCACCAACGACACAGAAACAAATCGTGTAGTAAAAAAACGTGCCTGCATGCATGAAACAATTAAAGATTTTAACAAAAATGTCAATCTGGAGATTTTTACTTTACTATGATATTATTTATTTTAAAAATTGTAATTCTGTTTATTTTTGCATTGCAATCCTCATCCTTTCCACATCGCTATAATATTTAATATTATAGCTTTGTGCCTATTTCATCCCACTGCTGAACGAAGATCCCTCTCATGACTCTCCATTTTACATGATCCTCGACAAAACTTTAAGATAATGGTCATAATTTCCTAGTAATTTATTTGAGTGTTCTGTTAAGTATAGATGTTACTTGTCTGACATAGTTGCTCGGATTTCTGGCCTACATGATATTTTGTATCCATTGCACCTAATTTCATTCAAAATATTATCCTCATGTAATTATCATGATATGATTCGACGATGTTTCAGTTTTATTAAATGTATAGATTTTATTACTTCGACTATATTATGCTCGTAACGCTAAACATAGATAGGACTATTTATATTTCCCAACCACCACCTGTACCTTTGTTTACAAATAAATCATCTGATTCTGATTCATCTATGCATTAAATTCTTCATCATTTTCGCATATATCTGATATTTTTATAACCTATTTCACCCCTCTGCTGAACAAAAGTCTTCCCCATGATTCTCCACTTAATACTATCTTTGGCCATTTTAGACGACCTCTTTCAAAACTCCTTGATAAATAATAATATTAGCCCTGGTAAAAAACTGTCCCACTGTTGGGCAATGGCCTCCTCCCAAACTGAGAGGGTTTAGGCCATAGTTCACCACGCTGGCCCAGTGCGAGCTGGCGAACTTAAACGCCTTCGAGAAACTCTTAGGCATGAAGGTTTTTTCCTTACAATGTTTTCTTTCACCGTTAAAGCAAGCGATAGTTAATTATTAATATGCACATGTTTTCGAAAAGACAGAGATGCGTGCCTGGATGTGAACCCGAGACCTCTGACTTTGCAGTCCAACGGTCTAACCACTAGGATGTCACTGCTTATATATATATATGCGAAGATAAAAGATAATATTTTACCCAGCGGAACGAGCCAGTACAAGTACAAAAGCGGGTAGATTAGCACAGAAACATTGCCAACTGGCCGGTCATAACGTCCTAGTAATATATTTGAGTGTTCCTGCAAGTAACTATGTCCGGAGTTCCGGCCTACATGATTAGGGTACAGTTAGCGCCGCCTGAAAATATTTTACACGTGTTTGTTGCACTATTTGTTGGTTGGTTGGGTTAAATATGGGCTTTGGAGCTTGGGTTTAGTTTAGGTTGGTTGGAAGGTAGATTTTGGTTTATTATTATTTATGTTTTTTGGGTAGCGAACTGTAGTTATTGCTCTAGTGGGATACAGCCGTGTATGTATGTATATTATTTTCTATGTATTTAATGGCAGTCATCTATGTAAATTGCAATCGGCCACTGTGTTTTTTCTGAGGATTTATCCAATTTTTACCACTAGATGGACTGATTTACGAGGAACGTTTATTGTTGTTAATAATGAATTAGTAACATCTTACGGGCATCTTTTATACATCGTGACAAATAACTTTTATCCTGTTATGTTCAATTTGCGTAAATAAAGTACAGCTGTTCCATTTGACTTGTGGATTATCTATATTTTTCCAACAAACATCTTAATTTCAGTTCATGGTGCGATTAGAAATTACCAATATTTATCTAAATAAATAGTATGTAAAAAAGTCGCTAATATTTGGTATTGACAACATTCACCAACCTTTTCTGAAATAAAGATAACTAATAGTAAACATACAGTACAAAGCCGTTCGTTGTGCCGCTCTTTGGGGGAGGCCTTTGTCCTACAGTAGATGTCTTTCGGCTGATGATGATGATGAAAATGTTCGCCTGATACAATATCGTAACAATTTCAATAAAAAGACAATTGTCTCGAACACAAACCACTAGAAAATTAACCTCGCAATGTTTTCAAACCGAAATATCTCGATCTCGGTTTTATCCAATAAAGGCCGATCAATAGGCACTGAACAATGTGAGGTGTGACAGTAAATCGTCCCTTCATGTCCCCCAAGTTCCCGATGAAATTATTGGCTCTAATCGATATAAACTTTACGACGTTTTAGAAGGCTGTAACTCCGTAGAATTTAATCAACCGTCTAAGATATTGGTCCTGGGACCCGGCATTAATCACTTTGGTATTCGCCAACTTTGCGTTCCTAAGCTTTGACACTTTATGTTCATATTATACCTGAGAGCTTAGTACGAAAAGATTGACGTTGGCGTAACGCTAGCCATCCTTGTCACACTGCAAATTTGCTGAATAAACATGAATGTGTCAACATGATTACTCGCTAGCATCACGCTAACGTTTAGGTTTTCTTGCTAAGCCCTCTGTACGTATCCGTATTGGTGATACGAAGGTATAAGTATTAAAACAAAAGGGGAGTCAGGTGAAACAAATATTGGATATGGTTTCCTGTTCAGTGCGTTATCCGTTAGTCTCCCGTGTCAATACTTTTCTTGAAAAGTTATTGATTAAAAAAGCGTTATGCAACTCATTCTAGGGATTCTTGTCGCTTCTAATGCGTTTGTCTGCATAAAAGTCGTATTACCGTAACTAAAATTGTGGCACACAAAAATTTATTTATCATACACAAGTTGTAACATACATGTCGCAAAAGCAAAATCGCAGACACCCCAATTAGATTATTGCTTTACGAATTCAATACGATAATCAAACTTCCAATTTTACTTTAACTTTTTAACTAGCAAATTAACCACGAAAACTGTACTTTTGTGAGCGCATAGTGGATTTTGTTTTGAAATGCATTTGAGACCGCCGTATTACTTTAAATTATAATTGATTTTGTGGAATAAAGCAGACTTAATGAGTAACAGCTATTTTTTGTAATAAAAAAAAATAACAGGCATTAAAAATACTTGGAAACGATTTCAAACAAACTACTTTCAGGTCTTGAGTTAATTATGTTACACCATGTATACGATCGAATACATGACTACTCAATTCTGTAGTTCACGGGGTCTACACCTAAATCGCTAGACCCATATCATGAAAATAAGGGCCTTCCAACTGTTTTACGGCATAATCATTTTTCCATGAATATCTTAAAATACGACCTTATTTGGCTTGACTATAATTAAATAACAACTTCTCATGGTGATTACCCATTCAGAATTGCCATAAGAGGAGTTGAGAACTCGAGGACGAACTTTGTGTAGATTGGCATGGGACTGCAAAATTATGTAATAGTAGTAATAATAATAATGACGACGAAGTTCATCCTTAATAAGTAATTTTCTGCCAAAATATAGGATTATGTATTAGTAGTATTTGTGAGATTGCGCTTTTATTGAAACGCCCACATTCAAAATACGTAGGTACTATATAAGGTATCCCAATCAAGATAAAGATAAATGTAATTAATTATATTTAGCAAATAGCGGTAGCGCTCAATTGAAAATCACAGATAGAGCCAAAGGGAGAGCTGTTAATTTTCCTTCTTATCAATCTATTTATAAATATATACCTTATTTTCCAATAAACATCCGCTTATTATTAACTCGGCATTAACAAAACCAAAACAACAAATGGCGGGTGCCATTGCAGCCGAGTTCCACAACCAGTTTCGAAAGGGGATTTTTTTAACCTCAAATCCGACAAAGCTTACACCAGATCTTTCAGAAATACTCCAACAAAACTTCCTCCGAACATCTATAAATTAAAAGATATTGTTAAAAATTTAATCAGACCCCAAAAGTAAGTAAAGTTTTAAACGGCTCAAATGAAATTACCATCCTTATCTTTTAAAAGTTTGTTCTGCCCGGGCGGAATTTAATAAAACCTTCGAACTTGTTATCTCAGCCTATTCGATGGGGTAAGGTGTGAATATTAATTATATTAATGTACATGAATGTTGTTCTGGCGTTTTATGGAGACCTTATGGTTATGGGCATGTTAGTTTTGGTGCTTCGGTTGGAAGCGAGACATAAGTGAGCAATTGACTTTGGGTGTAATTTGGCTTAAAATTTGTGCAAAATAAATGTCATCGAGACAGACGATTTCGCGCAGTGGTTAAGAGCCCTTACCCGCTCCGCCATCTGTATCTAATAGTCATGGATTCGATTCCCGCACGAGACAATTCTTTGTGAGACCCGCAATTATTTGTTTCGGCCTGGGAACTTGTGTATGTGAATTTTCATGTTTGTAAACGCACCCACGACACATAAATAAATTGTGTAGTAAAGAAATCGTGCCTGCATGCATGGAACAATTAAAGATTTTAGCAAAAATGTCAATTTGGAGATTACTACTTACCATGATATGTGAATTTTCATGTTAGTAAACGCACCAACGACACAGAAACAAATCGTGTAGTAAAAAAACGTGCCTGCATGCATGAAACAATTAAAGATTTTAACAAAAATGTCAATCTGGAGATTTTTACTTTACTATGATATTATTTATTTTAAAAATTGTAATTCTGTTTATTTTTGCATTGCAATCCTCATCCTTTCCACATCGCTATAATATTTAATATTATAGCTTTGTACCTATTTCATCCCACTGCTGAACGAAGATCCCTCTCATGACTCTCCATTTTACATGATCCTCGACAAAACTTTAAGATAATGGTCATAATTTCCTAGTAATTTATTTGAGTGTTCTGTTAAGTATAGATGTTACTTGTCTGACATAGTTGCTCGGATTTCTGGCCTACATGATATTTTGTATCCATTGCACCTAATTTCATTCAAAATATTATCCTCATGTAATTATCATGATATGATTCGACGATGTTTCAGTTTTATTAAATGTATAGATTTTATTACTTCGACTATATTATGCTCGTAACGCTAAACATAGATAGGACTATTTATATTTCCCAACCACCACCTGTACCTTTGTTTACAAATAAATCATCTGATTCTGATTCATCTATGCATTAAATTCTTCATCATTTTCGCATATATCTGATATTTTTATAACCTATTTCACCCCTCTGCTGAACAAAAGTCTTCCCCATGATTCTCCACTTAATACTATCTTTGGCCATTTTAGACGACCTCTTTCAAAACTCCTTGATAAATAATAATATTAGCCCTGGTAAAAAACTGTCCCACTGTTGGGCAATGGCCTCCTCCCAAACTGAGAGGGTTTAGGCCATAGTTCATCACGCTGGCCCAGTGCGAGCTGGCGAACTTAAACGCCTTCGAGAAACTAATAGGCATGAAGGTTTCCTCACAATGTTTTCTTTCACCGTTAAAGCAAGCGATAGTTAATTATTAATATGCACATGTTTTCGAAAAGACAGAGATGCGTGCCTGGATGTGAACCCGAGACCTCTGACTTTGCAGTCCAACGGTCTAACCACTAGAATGTCACTGCTTATATATATATATATATGCGAAGATAAAAGATAATATTTTACCAAGCGGAACGAGCCAGTACAAGTACAAAAGCGGGTAGATTAGCACAGAAACATTGCCAACTGGCCGGTCATAACGTCCTAGTAATGTATTTGAGTGTTCCTGCAAGTAACTATGTCCGGAGTTCCGGCCTACATGATTAGGGTACAGTTAGCGCCGCCTGAAAATATTTTACACGTGTTTGTTGCACTATTTGTTGGTTGGTTGGGTTAAATATGGGCTTTGGAGCTTGGGTTTAGTTTAGGTTGGTTGGAAGGTAGATTTTGGTTTATTATTATTTATGTTTTTTGGGTAGCGAACTGTAGTTATTGCTCTAGTGGGATACAGCCGTGTATGTATGTATATTATTTTCTATGTATTTAATGGCAGTCATCTATGTAAATTGCAATCGGCCACTGTGTTTTTTCTGAGGATTTATCCAATTTTTACCACTAGATGGACTGATTTACGAGGAACGTTTATTGTTGTTAATAATGAATTAGTAACATCTTACGGGCATCTTTTATACATCGTGACAAATAACTTTTATCCTGTTATGTTCAATTTGCGTAAATAAAGTACAGCTGTTCCATTTGACTTGTGGATTATCTATATTTTTCCAACAAACATCTTAATTTCAGTTCATGGTGCGATTAGAAATTACCAATATTTATCTAAATAAATAGTATGTAAAAAAGTCGCTAATATTTGGTATTGACAACATTCACCAACCTTTTCTGAAATAAAGATAACTAATAGTAAACATACAGTACAAAGCCGTTCGTTGTGCCGCTCTTTGGGGAGGCCTTTGTCCTGCAGTAGATGTCTTTCGGCTGATGATGATGATGAAAATGTTCGCCTGATACAATATCGTAACAATTTCAATAAAAAGACAATTGTCTCGAACACAAACCACTAGAAAATTAACCTCGCAATGTTTTCAAACCGAAATATCTCGATCTCGGTTTTATCCAATAAAGGCCGATCAATAGGCACTGAACAATGTGAGGTGTGACAGTAAATCGTCCCTTCATGTCCCCCAAGTTCCCGATGAAATTATTGACTCTAATCGATATAAACGACGACGTTTTAGAAGGCTGTAACTCCGTAGAATTTAATCAACCGTCTTAGATATTGGTCCTGGGACCCGGCATTAATCACTTTGGTATTCGCCAACTTTGCGTTCCTGAGCTTTGACATTTTATGTTCATATTATACCTGAGAGCTTAGTACGAAAAGATTGACGTTGGCGAAACGCTAGCCATCCTTGTCACACTGCAAATTTGCTGAATAAACATGAATGTGTCAACATGATTACTCGCTAGCATCACGCTAACGTTTAGGTTTTCTTGCTAAGCCCTCTGTACGTATCCGTATTGGTGATACGAAGGTATAAGTATTAAAAAGAAAGGGGAGTCAGGTGAAACAAATATTGGATATGGTTTCCTGTTCAGTGCGTTATCCGTTAGTATCCCGTGTCTCCCGTAGATCCCAGGGGTCCACGGTAGACACGGGAGACTCGATGGGGGTCTAAGTTGGCGTGACAACAAAATGGGGGTTCACAATTAGTTAGCGGAGGTCCACGAAAATTTATTTGCTTTCTATAGCGAAGAACTGAAATGTTGGCTTGACTTCACCTATCAATGTAGGCAGATAATATTTTAAGAAGCTCAGCGACTGTTACTTGTAAAAACTTGCATATTCCATATTCAGTACAACGTGTGGAGATTTGCAAAGCGCCACCGCTGCCGCCGCCGCCGTCCGCAACGCTTGTTCAGACGTGCAAAGGGACGAAATACGACTTATGGTGTGTGTGCTTGCAATCTTGCATGAACTTGTTTGATTCTTCACCAATATTAATACGAATGCCAAGGATAAACGTTACTCATTTGTTTCCGGAATTTCGAAAAGTAAAGTAAAGTAAAGTGAATCGATGTTAGTGTTTGCCAGTGTCAGAAAAAGTAAGTATTTACCTGCCTATTTGTTAAACATACTTTTATTTTATGTTGTAATAAGTGAGAATTGAGTGGTTCCTTGTGCTGTAAGTAAATGTCAAAAAAGTAAAGTTGGATGGAATCACTTTTTTGAATGGCCAACTTTACTTTTTTTGGCTCACAGCACAATCAATTAATTAATTAACCAATCAATACTCCCTTTTTTCGAAAACTAATAATCCGTGGTTGGAATCGCAAATTTCCATAGTTAGATCTAATCTTTACATTTTTGTCGAGTTTTGGGAATATAGTAGAAATGTAGCTGCAGGGAGTCCACCGGAACTAGCTAAATTTTGAAAGTGGTCTATGAGAAAAAATCTCTGGGAACCTCTGATCTAGACGATAAAACTCATTGCGTTTGAGCAGCCCCTCAAACAGCAACATTAAACAATGCTGTATACAATTTTAAAAATGAAAATAATTGGTTTTATCAGAATGGCTAAACAAATTGAGTTTGGCGACTAGCCAGCTGAGTTTCTCGCTGGATCTTCTAAGCGGAGGCCGCGTTCCAATTCGGAGGTAGATGTAAAAAATAAAATAAATTTGACATTTGTAAAAGCAGCTGCATTGGCCTACATCAAATAAACGTTATTGACTTTGACTCTAATGAATGTAAATCAACAGGTTTACAAGAATAAAATATGATCCCCAAACCATAACTATATAACTAGGTATATATAATTATAATATTAGCCCTGTTAAGAAACTGTCCCACTGCTGGGCACGGGCCTCCTCACAAACTGAGAGGGTTTAGGCCATAGTCCACCACGCTGGCCCAGTGCGGGTTGGCGAACTTCACACACCTTCGAGAAACTCTTAGGCATGCAGGTTTCCTCACGATGTTTTCCTTCACCGTTAAAGCAAGTGATAATTAATTTTAAATACGCACATGCTTTCGAAAAGACAGAGGTGCATGCCTAGGTTTGAACCCGAGACCTCTGACTTTGCAGTCCAACGGTCTATCCACTAGGCTATCACTATTTATATAATAACTATATAATTACTTACTGTAAATCCCAAAATTTGGGAAGGGAAATGTTCATACTTATCTGCCTACACTTTTCATATTGTATTGAAAGTAATATTTTACGTGATTCGGCGTATAAGTAATCTTGCATTTGAAGATGAGGTTCGATCCGATATTATGATCGTGGATTACACAAAGGAAAATGGCTGGGGTATTACATCTCGCTTTATAAACGTATCAATAGGTTAGACTAGGTAAATACATAGTCTTAGTTATTGTAAGCTTTTTGAAAGGTACCTGGTTTTAAAATGGCTTCGTTTTATTTAGGGACTACCTCGGGATATGAATTTTGGGTTGGCGTTCCTTTTATGTACAGGCGCTGGTAAACATCTATTGAAAGTATATGTTCTATTTATGAAGCTATATCATCACGCCAGATCGATGCCCCTGATAATAGGCGTGACGGTAAAAATAATAGATATCTAGTTAAAGATGGCCAAATCAATAACGATATGTACGATTTTTTTTTAGTTCCAATAGCTAATTAATTAAGTTATCATCAACATTATAATCACCCAAAAGAGGGCAAGAGCTTCTCCAAAACATCGCCATAACGACCGGTTTCCGGTTGTCATAATAAATTAACAATTTTATTTGGTGACTACGTATACTTTATGTAGGTTTATCCATCAACTAATATACTGCCTCGTCGGTCGAGTGGTATATAATGAGCTTTGCGATCACGAGGACCTGGGTTCAAATCCTAGGGCAGACAAATGTAGTTTTTCGATCGAAAAATTCCCAGTATCAATCCGGAGCCTTGAATTGTGCCCGGTATGGCAATAAGCCCGCCCCCTATTACATAGGACCCAACATGGTCGGCGAAAAGTGAGTGTACACAGTACACCTCTGCTACCCCTTGAGGAGAGTGGAGGAAGCCAAAGAGATCCGTAAGAGTCTGTGTTATGTAGATTTGTCTATCAATTTCTCCGGTTATAGGCGACGGCCGTGGGTGGTCCCACTGCCAAGTCATACCGTTAAGCGACCCTTTGTGTGTGGGTGTGTGTGTGTGAATAATCTACACTGTTGGCCGCGGGGCCTTTACATTTTCACCGGACAAGAAGGCGAGCGTGCAACCCCTATGCTCGAGCCAAAAGGGCGCCTCAAGAAGGGCATATACTAGGTGTCTCGCCGTGGTGCTCTGCACGGACCGGCGGGCAAGGGATTCTTCGACCTCGCCCGCGAGGTCGGTGTCTGATCGGCTAACAGCGCAGATCATTCACACACACACAAAATCACCTCCAATACATTGGGACCCAACACCGTCGTCCAAATGTAGGTTTATACGATTCGCCTCTGTCGCCACCATTTGGTGTGTTTTTTGCGAGAAGGTCCTTGCCCGGTGAAGATTTAAAGGCCCCGCGGTCAACAGCGTAGATCATTCAGACACATACTGTGAGAAGGTAAAGGCTGAACGCAATAGCGACATAATTAAAATGGCAAGAATAAAAGAAATCATGCTAAAAAAACACATACTTAAAAAGCACATGTCGTAGGGTACGCAGAATACGCTGTGCCCATATCTCGGAGCGGGGCGAAGGGACTTAGACGTCGGCGTCGTTAGCGATGTCGGGCAATACAATTGTTACTCGGAGTAAATGGACTAAAATAATGAAATTAATAATATTTTAAAGTAGTTCGCAATATCCCTTATATTGCGAACTACGTATGTAACAAAGTTATGACGTGTTTAAAGAGTTCTCTCCAAAACAAACAATCCTGAATGCATCATCGGTTGATGCACGAAATCATGTTGGAGTGTTAAATCAAACGTGTATACACAATTTCAGGTGAGTGCTTTTAACCACCGAAGAGTTGAGTCCAATATAAATTCATGGAGGAATTCAGTGTAGGCAAAATCACACATTCTAACGTAACATAGCAGCTCGAGACTAATAATAATAAAAATGATACAGTTTTATGGTTTATCCCGCTAATATCCCGGAATGGTTCTTGTTTCCGGGATAAAAATGTATATATTATTGCCATACCAAATTTCATTAAAATCCGTAAGGTACTTTTTACGTCAACGCAAAAAGACACAGACAGAAAGGCAGACAGACAGACAGACAGACAATAATTCCAATAAAAAATTGTTTCGGCCTCTTCTATATCGATAAGGAAGTGTACCTCAATAAAAAAAATATTCAAAGTACAAATTCGGCTCGGTTAGATTTATTATATGTATAGACAGACTATTTAAGGTAAGACAGATTATGTGAATTTTAAACGAATGAGGTAAGAGCACAGGAGCAAAGGTACGCACCTTTACTATGTATGTACACTCCACTTGACATATTTTATTGTTCAAAAAAACATAATAAATTCTACAAAAAATACGTTAGAAAAATTCCAAGAGGAACTCTGATCACCCCTGAGTAATATATGCCTACTTGTCATATATGCATACATTTGTCACATACGACCAAACCACTTTAAATGGTATTTTAAAAAATCCGAAATGCTATATGTAAATAGACCTGAAATAACGAAAATAGGTAAAAATTTCTATGCTTAATCTATTAAAACGTTACTGATATCATAATGCTTATGGCTTTTTAAGAGTGCCGAAAAAAGTGCATGCTCTTGACCTGAATGACTTTAATATCGTGATGATCGATCGATAAAATTATTTGAAAAGTCAAAGTCAGTTTTTTCGTATGTTTGTACTCCATGTTAAAATAGCAATAATAATATTATAAATATCGGAGAAATGAGTTTCAGCCTAGGTAGTCTAAAGCTTTAAGTTTGTTTCTCTATAGATATAAACATAGAAACTTAGGCAGTATAAACTATCAAATTCGAAGAGGCTTATCTCTTGTAAGTAAGTAAGTTATAATAAAATACTTGTCAAAGGTCTGTTCTTAGTTCTCTGCAAGATACATTCATAGAAACCATAGGTATATTTGAAAATGCCTATCCAACTTGCATTGAATATAAATTTTCCAAATGCATTTTCCCAAAGACAGGTTTCCGCGATTGTTTCCAAGCGTAGACAATTTTAAATGTTCGAATAAAATTTTGTACCGTCGGACAACTGGTCGAGATCTTTCTATAGTCCAGTTTTGTCATTCGAGCATTCGCATTCAATAAAGCCTCGTATTCATTAAGGACGATGTCCCTCGACTAGACTGGCCACATTTTGCTTACTACTGCTAGTACCTGTTCTTTGTGGGCACGCCGCCTTTGTTGAGGTACAAAAGTCACAGCGTGTTGCGCAACAAAAGAGATAAACGATGTATGAAACCTAGTGTTGTAAAAACGCTCGAGTCGGCGCTTGAAACGCTCGCGTCTTCTACGTGTTTCAACGCTTGCAACCGACTAAACAAATGTAGACGTCATAGAACGTGCGACAATGTGTCGGGCGACGTCGCCCGATGTCCTCTGACGTCACCAGCGACCCGTGTCGTGGGACATTTGCCCGCTTATGAATACGAGGCTTTAGTCCACGTCAGTTTCATATATGTCTACCTTCGCTATTACCGGTCCATCCCCGTCTCTTCGATATTTCCGACGGCAAATGAAGCTATTCAGCTGAATAAATAATGTACCTGCTGAACAAATCGATGTGGCAGATTTGTTTTTGTATATGCGCTCATGGTTCGGTGAGTTTTCGATTAACGAGTTATGATTTTAAAGAGTTTATTTGGGGAATATTATTGTAGTGCGAAATATTTTCTTCCGACTTTGTTTTGACGATCGATAGGCTGCTGATATATCGACATATACTTAGGTACCTGATGTAATTCCGGGTGGGGTTCTACTCCAATTCAACTGACTACCTAATTATTATTATCTATCAAACGCGGAATGCCTTGTGAGTGGGATAGGCAAATAATGCAGAGTTCGGTTCAGAGATGGCCGATTTGGCGCAGTGGTTAAGAGTTTAAGCCGCTCCGCCCACTGGGTCGAATAATCGCGGGTTTGATTCCCGTACGGGGCTAATCTTTGTGACCTACAATTATTTGTTTCGGTCTGGATATTTGTGTATGTGAATTTTCACGTTTGTAAGGCACGCATGACACAGTAATAAATACAAGTGTAGGGCTAAGTTTTAAAAAAAAAAGTAAAATCCCGTATGCAAATAGTAAAGTTTAGCTACTCCACGGCTAGAGAATTATCTCTGGCCGTGGGGTAGTCCCACTTGTTTTAATTTTCAGTACATCACTTATTGGCCACATACACACAAAACTACGTACATTTTATTTCGGTCGAAGGTCTAAAGATCTTTAAGAAATCTAGACCGCTTCGTTGGTTGTGTGGCGTACGCAGCTGTGATGCGGACTGGCATTGGTCGGGTAGTTTTATTGGGCCTTTTTACCAAGCTGTTCAGTCTGGAATTGTGCCTTGTATAATAGCAATAGGCTATAACATCTGGACCTAACGTCGTTGACGAAGTGTAGGTGCACATACACACTGTACCTATGCCATCCAATGATCCAGGTTTATACTGAACCGAGTATAAACATGAACATGAGTTTAGTAACATTTTTTATTTCGAACGGGTTGGGTGTATGTAAACACACTCACGACAAGATTTATTCCTAGTGTTAAGCAACGTTTATGAGGAAGGAAAACAGTTCTTTATTCATAAATAAAAAAAGATTCATCATAAAAATATTAAACTATATTCTCTACACTTAATAATTATAATTTGGTTCAGGCGGGTGTGGCGGGAACGGAGGGTGGCCGAATGGCGGAGGTCCACGTGGCGGGAACTGCGGCCTGAACGACGGCGGTGGCGGTCTCCATGGCGGAGGAGGACGTGCACCTGGCGGCGGAGGTGGCCCGAAACCTGGCGGACCGAATGGCGGAGGGGGGAAGTGATGGAATGGCGGAGGTGGTGGGGGAGGTCCTGGCGGTGGAGGAGGCCCGGGTGGAGGCATAGAAGACGGCGGAGGTGGTGGCGCCGTCATTGGCAATGGCGGTGGTGGTCGGGCGTTCATTGGCGGTCCTTGTGGCGGCATGGGATTTTGCGTGGGCGGTGGTGGCGGCGCCATTAGGACTGGTCCCATCATAGTTGGTGGTGCGTCCGCGAAGAGCTGGTGAGGACGGTCGGCGTGCGATAGAGGGTTTTGAGCAGCTAATAATCTGGAAATTAACAATTGTGGTTTGAGCATTATCAATACACATATCTCTGTATAAAGTTGCAGTGTGAGTGTTCCTAATTCTTCTCCTAAATGGTTTGACCAATTTTGATGTCCTTTTGTAATTATGGAAACACCCAGATGGAGAACCCCTTTTATCCACCTGATGCGAAGCGGAAACGGCTAATACGATTATACATAATGCACCAAATGGATTTGCACCATGATTATGAAGAATAACATTACTTAACATATTTTTTCAGATGGGGTACTTTTACTCTTTGAAAGTATTACTATGCCATGGGTGTGTTTACAAACATGGAATTCAAAAAACATAATACCAAGCCCAAAACACAACAAGATCAAACCTAGAACAAGTAGTCATAGGTTTGTTCATTATTGGAAGCAGAGCAGCCTACTCCAAAGTCACTAGACCAAGCCATTATCAAAAATGGCTATTTGTCTCGAGACATTTTTTAAATGGGTATTAATTATAATACTCTATATAATATAATATTTGCCCTGTTAAGAAACTGTCCCACCGTTGGGCACGGGCCGCCTCTCAAACTGAGAGGATTTAGGCCATAGTCCACCACGCTGGCCCAGTGCGGGTTGGCGAACTTCACAGACCTTCAAGAAACTCTTAGGCATGCAGATTTCCTCACGATGTTTTCCTTCACCGTTAAAGCGGTAGTTAATTTTTAATACGCACTTGCTTCCGAAAAGACAGAGGTGCGTACCTAGGTTTGAACCTGAGACCTCTGACTTTGCAGTCTAACGGTCTAACCACTAGGCTATCATACCTACTATCTATTAATCTGAGGTAGTTAAAATTGTCATCAATACATGATGCAGGTTATAGCCCCCACGATAGAGGCTTGCCTAGTGTGGGAACCATGGATAGATATATTTTGGGCTCACTATTAAGACTGAACATTATTTATAGGTGCACTACATATTTTCGTAATCAATATATTTTTCTAACCTTTCAGCCGCAGATCCGTGTCTTTCACCCTTCACATCTTTCTTGAACGCATAAGAAACTGATATAGGTCTATTGCAAAGGTACTGGTTGTTCATAGCTTCTATCGCGGCGTCAGATGCTTCAAACGATGCGAAGTTTATGAACGCAAACGCTTTGGAATTACCAGTCTCAGGGTCTCTCATTACCTGCAAATGAATATCTTATGATGAATACCCTAAACAGGCAAAAAATTACCAATGGGAAATCCGACTAAGCAGAACTCTTCACATAGTAAAGTACCAAAACAAAAAAAAATACATTTTATTTTGGAAATATACACTAAAAAATTTGTATCCAATTTTCCCGGGGTTATTCCCATGTTCCCCACTGTCATCGCCACCACGGGTGGCAAACGAATTTTTTTTGTGAAATTCCCATTAGCCCCAGTGGTGTAATAAGGAAAAACAGTTTTCTGCACTGCAATTATAATACTTAGTTCTTACAAAAATAGGCCAGTTGCCACCCTGAGTTTATTAATTTTGGAGAGGAGGGGAGAGGTTGTTCTCTTTAGCTAAACTATTTTAAAATGAAAACTAATTGAAAATGAAAAAGAGACAGAGCTATAAACTGCATATAACTTGCATTTCTTTCTTGCAGAGAAGTACGATTATAATAGTTTTGTTGAAAAGATTGTGATATGTGCCTTGTTCTTACCTTAGGTGTTTGTAATATAACGCCAAAAGCAGAAAATGTGTCATACAGCAGTTTTTCATCAACTTCTGGGTCTAAGTTTCCTATGAACACATTGGCCCCCACGTCAAGATTCTTCTGATGAGCTGATGCTTTATTCACTCTAACTGGTTTGCCATAAAGTTTTATCATATTCATTACCTACAAAAATAAAGTATTTTTATAATACATGCATGATTACAATGGAGATTCATGGCAGTAACAATTCCAAGCTAAAATTTTATGCTAGTGTTTCTTTTTTTTCTTTTTTCTTTTCTTTCTTTAAAAAACGTAGCCCCACACTAGGATTTATTCCTGCGTCGTGGGTGCGTTTACAAACATGAAAATTCACATACACAAATACCCAGACCGGAACAAATAATTGTGGATCACACAAAGATTTGTCCCGTGCGGGACTCGAACCCGCGACTATTAGACGCAGTGGGCAGAGCGGCTTAAGCTCTTAACCACTGCGCTAAATCGTCATTTTCGTTTAACATTCAAATAAATAAAGCTGGACTGGCATTTGTATTCTTTTAGTGGGTCATATCCATATCTATCATCGTGTTTCATGAGCACTAGTTGGGGTATTAAAAACTACATATAATTTGGTACCTGGACTAGATACATATGTGCACCCAGTATTAGGTAATGCATTCATTTATTGTGCAAAGCATTTAACTACTTCATCTTTCATCATCATCTTTTGTGACTGATGGCCACGGGGCCTTTACAGCTCCATTGGACAAGAGGGCGAGTGTGCTAACACTACGCTCGCCAGAAGGGCAAGGGGGGCAACTAGCTCAAGGGTGCCTCAAGGAGGTAAAAGCCTCAGCTTGGGCATTGGTTTTGGGGGAGGGCATATATTAGGTGTCTCGCCATGGTGCTCTGCACCGGCCGGCAGGCAAGGGTTCTTCTACATGTTTGGACTTTTGCCAAAGAAAGTAAAAGAGTAGAGTGCTTTTACTAGGAATTGCAGTAGTTATAAATCTGGAAATTGAATACAGGACTTCCTGGTTTATACTGGTCAGTGATTAACTATAATAATAGCCTTAAATAAGTTTCAATACAAACCTTGATAGCATAGTCAGCATCCTCCTCACCCATAAACTCAACGAATCCATAACCTTGATGTGTTTGGGTGACACGGTCTTTGGGCATGTGGACATTCACTGGAAAATATAAATACGGAGCTAATTTGGTATATCTTAATATATGAAATGTAGTCAAAAAGTTTAAATGAGAATGATAAGAAAGAATCCCTTTTATTTTATTTCTCACATACACTCACTCACTGGCACTATCACACACAGAGGGGACACACACCCAACAAATAAGTTTTAGTTTTTAATTCTTAAATATTAATTTAACGAAATGGTTTGCTATTATATTTTGTCATTTTATCTCTGTATCGTCTTATAAAGTAGAAAGAGCTCTGTGGTCTGAGATACAGGATTTCTCCTAGTTCAGGCACAGAATCACATTAATTTGCTTAAAATTCTATTAAGGTACTGTGTAACTTTATTTTTACGTACTACGAAGCAACTGTACATCCTTTTTTGATACCAATAAAAGTTATTATTATTATTATAGTACCATTGACTGATTTCTAGAAAGTAATTATTTGTTGTGCACTTATGCACATAAGCAGACTTAATGACTGAAGGATTCTGGCCACCCATGGATGCTAAAAAGTGTGAGACTAAAAAAATCTTGACTGATCCTAATATTGACTTCAAAATAAGTTCAAAATGGGAGTATCTTAAAATTCACTTACCGACAGGTCCTGCTTGAACAAACAGCTCCCATAGTAAGCTTTCACTGACCCTATCGTCCAAACCTCCAACATAAATTGTGGCATCTGAAAGATACAATAAAAAATACAGCTAAAGATGTATAATATTGTAAATACTGTTATTAGAACTGCAACTTGAGTTTAAAACCATGAAAAAGTATATATAAGTTAATCAAAATAAGCATTTTGGCAAATTATCATAGCAATAATCTGTAGGTAATTAATAGTAATTTAAGATTATTTATTCATGTTTTTATATAATATTAGCCTTGTTAAGAAACTGTTCCACGGTTGGACATGAGCCTCCTCTCAAACTGAGAGAGTTTAGGCCTTAGTCCACCATGCTGGCCCAGTGCGGGTTGGCGAACTTCACACACCTTTGACAAACTCTTAGTCATGCAGATTTCGTTACGATGTTTTCCTTCAATGTTAAAGCAAGTGATCGCTAATTTTTAATACACACATGCTTTCAAAAAGACAGAGGTGCAAGCCTGGGTTTGAACCCGAGACCTCTTACTTTGCAGTCCAACGGTCTAACAACTAGGCTATCACTGCTTTGCTTTTTATTATTTACTAGCAATTTCCTGCAACTTCGTAACCGGTCGACAACAGTGCCACCTACCCGTTCTAAGTTATATAGACTATGTTACTTCTGGATAAGGTAGCTTTCCAATGGTAAAAGAATTTTTGAAATCAGTCCAGTAGTTTTTGAGTTTATTAGTTACAAACATACAAAAATACAAATCTTTCCTCTTTATAATATTATTATCGAAGTAAAGATTGCTTCTTCTTATTCATGTCATTACCAACCCTACTTTCAACTGCTTAGGCACTATAGGGTCAAGCATAAAAAATTGTGTATCCTGTATCCTACATACAGGTGACCATGTATCCTGTATCCTACATACAGGTGACCATGTATCCTGTATCCTACATATAGTACTTGAAAATAAATCTTTTGTAATAGGTAATGTAGGTTTTTTAAATGATCAAACGTCATGAAGCATACACTTTATCTGTCTAGTTATAGGGCCCACCAAACAAAATTGTTAAGTTTCTATGTGGGATAGATTTGAATGTGAAGTAAATTGTGGTAGAATATGACGTATATATATATTCTGAGTTACCCTCTACACTATCTATCCAAGCATGAGTACATTATTATGATAGGAATACATACATCAGTATTTGTACTTAACCTCAAAATTGACAATACATCAAGAATGTAATACAGATAACATTGTTATTTATTAGAATCAATAGCTTTATATTATACTTTTATAAGTACACATTTTTAGTCAGTTGGAGTCCTATAAACACAAAATATTTACCTTGGTTTCTTTCGGCAATTGGTCCCGCTGCCATTTTTATTGACAAGCTTAGAACGAATGAATGAGTGAATAAATAGTATATAAAAACTAAAATCATAGATATCTTTGTACATATAGAAAATAAAGTGTGATGCAGACCAATTATTATTAATAGCTACAGTTTTTAATTTTCATTGATAATACCTGATTCATGGATATACAACAAAGGATAGAGTACTGTCAAAAAATTGCCAAAGAAAATTAAACTCTTACTCACAGACACAACATTGAATTTTCTATGATTTGAACAACTCGCGAAACCATGATGAGTGAGAGCAATAACTAGAATCCCGATATCACGCTCGCACCCATTACGATGCAGTACGGTGACCATAAGGTAGAACTAATACGAACTATATCTATTTATGATGTGATTTAAATACGCTGTAAACCATTTATTACTGAGTTTAAAACGAACAAGGTTCTCAATTCGTCTTTATATACAGAATGGATTAAAATGGGGCAGTAAGGGGAGCTATCTCAACCCTTGTAGATACAGACAGGCTCTAGGGGACTATCCCAATTTTTTGCGATATTTGGAGCTGAATTTACAGATTCTGAAAAAAATGTACAGTCAGCAAGAAAATGGACAATTTAATCAAAAACTTTGACTACTACTCATTTAAGATGTGGCATATGTGTAGAAAGAGAGAATTACAGCAATAAACAGTGCCCGAAAATTATACGTTAATTATATGTCAACAAGTCCATAATCGTACCAATGTTTGGTCACCCTACTTAGAAAGAGATGTAGCGCTCTCATTATGTATCCTTATCATCCCGTTTTTTTTTACAGAGTGCGCAATCCATTGTATTATATCCATGACCTGATTAAATAATAACAACACTAATATATAAATATCAAATGTAAATTTCTACTGAATTCTCGTGCAGGAATAATATTAATTTGAATAGATAATATTATTTTGTACGTACGTACGTTATACGGACTCATGAAAGTTCTGTTTAAGTTTATATAATGAAAGATGATCAACCTAGTAGTTAATTATTTTATCATACGTTAACGAGCAAAAATTTATTACTGATACGCAAATTTTATGCAAGTTATACATTCTTTGAAAGTGTACATTATTCTTAAAGTAGGTATCGGGAAATACTCTGTTTTGAATTTTGTCTATGGTTTTTTGTTTTGTGTGGCTTGTCAGCTGTCATTACAAAAATATTTTCATTTCTTCTCATCATTTCATTCGAGCGCGCATCTTTGATATCTACGTCCGTATTTTGTATCCATTTTCCCAAAATATAAGCAAAATGCAGAGTGCTTCAGATGTGATATCTTCCTTGTTTTGGTTTAAAGACGATAGTGATGATGATGATAAAGAACAGCAAATTATAGAACAATTCGTGCACAATGTTGAAGACTTCAGTTCTCAGTACGGGAGTGAAATCAGTGTTTCTTACACAGCATTCAATCTCCGTGGGCCGCCTTCAAACTTTCCGGATTACGGCGACTATCCTCAAGCCTTCGTAATGGTAAAAGTACTTACATTTTCACAGATATCAAATGATGAATTATTGTTTACCAACATTCATTCAATTGTCCGAGTGTATTTATTTATGAAAAAAATTCAGACCACACGCGGCTTGCACTATTATTTATTAATGTAAAGTATAGAATTTTGGTTGAAAATAGAAAAAAATATTTATTCTTCTTTTTTAAGTTACGGCTTCACAATATTTATTTTTTACTTGTAAAAAAAGTATTTGGCCAGTTGCAGTCTGCATGTTATTATCTTTTTTTTTTCTTATCAGAATCTCGGTTTAAAAAACTTCCTTATTATTATATAAATAAAGGTCATTCTATTAATAAACAAGGCATACCTACCACTTTGGACAGTATGTGAAGGGAAGTTCAAGTGCATTAAAAGTAACAATCTTCATAGCAATAACCAAGGCTTTAATAACTTGTAAAGCCTTGAGAAAATATTGAATGTCACTGGATTTTCCTCAGACATTTTTTTTTTATTATTCAGAATTAAGTAACAATTGTTACAGAAAGAACCTGTTGGAACTTTGTAGTATCTGCCTACTCCCCAAGGGATCTGGTGTGATAATATAGATAGAAGTAACCATTGTGAGTTTTTATTATCATTAACTATACTAAGAGTAAATTCAACTTCTTAATGATTTCAATTAATTATACAGATATTATGTGAGCAGGATCATCTACCACATGTATAATATTTATTAAAAAGGGGACCTCAACTACTGCTATTGAAATTTGTACTTTTTTATTACTTTTTATGAGTTTCTGCCTGCTATTTCGTTCTCATTGACTTTAGAGAGGAACCTTACATTTTTCGTGGATAAAAAGTATCCTATGTGTGAATGGAATTCTAATAAACTATATGTGTGGCAAATTTCATCCAAATTCATTCAGCTGTTTTGCATGATTGATTAACAAATATCCAAACACCTAAACATACAAACTTTCACATTTATAATATTAGTTAGGAAGTAGGATAGTAGGATGCCACTTTATTTGTGTTGGTTAAACAAAAAAAAAGTCACCACAATCACCCAACAGGAATCCACTAAACAACAATGATTTTATTTATTTATTTTATGATGACTAATTAAATATCATATCTTAAGGCACAATCTCAATATTACACCTAAAATCTATCATCACACCAGATCCCTTGCAGGGTAGGTACTATAACTACCCTTTAAGGGATCTGGTGTGATGATATAGACAGATAAAAAACACAGTAAGTCACAGAACTTAAAATAGAAATCTTTATTATGCTGCCATTTAAGATAAAAAAAATAAAAGAAAACATTGAAGATAAAAAATATTCCAACCTGATTAATTTTTTTTTTTATTAATATGACATCACGACGACGTGTATTTTGCCAATGTCAAGTATTATGAATATTCATTTCAAAATTAATTCAACTCCTTGATAAACTTGATGACAAGCATGATTATGAAATTGATAAAGTGCCCCACCCTGGATACTCTGGATAGTATAGCGATGGATACTTTACATACCAATTGTGACAGCTGTTTTGAAGGAAATCAAAAAGGAATTTTTTATCACTTTGTTACAATTACCTTCACTCATGCACATATAAGAATACATAATGGTTAATATTCCACCAACATTACACATTATAATTCGAAATAACACAAGTTTTGGAAATTAAAACAAATTGACGACATCACTCTGCGATTTCCCGCCAAAACTCTGATTCATTATTATATGCCAGCACAATTTATTACATACCTTTTTATGAATATACTTTTTCACAGAGGACTTATGGAACATGGTGGGAGGAAGCCCCTTCAGCTCAAGAAGACTATATGCCACAGAACAGCAGTCCTATAACAAGCCAGGATTTTGTGGGTTAGTATTAACTTCACCTGACATTAAAACAAGTGAGAGTCCAGTACCAAGGACAACTTTTAAGTGTTTTGTCTATTTTCAGATGACCATTGTTATTCATTAATATTGTAGAATTATAATGTGTCGAAATTGACGAGTGCTAAGCACAATAAGTCATCTGCAATTACGTCATATTTTTTAAATCTCTCCCTATCTTACTGAATACAATGAATTTTTATAATATAGTGAAATTATCTTTTAATTAAGTTGCTCCATCAAAATCAGTGTATAATATAAAAAATGGGAACTCTTTTTACTTCTAAGCTCTCTACTTAAAAGTTACTTGATTGTTGATAACATTATGTACTTTGCACCCATCGATATTGTGTCATGTCAATCTTAATTTATAAGATCTAAATAGGTATATTGTAAAATTTATTTGCCCTATATATTCTTTAATTTTTTAAAGTATCAGGGGTCAACCACCAACTCTTTAGCAAAATTATTTTAATCTCACTTAGCATGAAATGATGAAATGGTGGAATAGATTATGAGGCATGCCTTTTAAGTTCTGTCGTTTCCATATTTCCCGGCAATTTTGAATTTAGAACTGTTCTATATTCGAATGTGTTTAAATTTTGAATCTCAAAACAGTTGAAAGTATTAGGATTAATGCTATTGTTTAGTCACAGCGTCGATTGGAATCTGTCAGGTTACGTACGAAAATGAATCTTTCTATGGAAAATGTTCGTGCAATAATTTTCTACAACTTTAGAAGAGGCCTGACACGGCTTCAGTGTTTTGAAGAGCTAACGTCTGTGTTCAGTGATGAAGCCCCATGTCTGCGGACTGTCGAACGCTGGTATTTAGAACCTAGTCTAGTCCAGCGTGGACATACTAGTGTTAGTGACAAATCTCGCGAAGGACGCCCAAAATCCGCCTTCACTGAAGATAACATCATTGCTGTGAGACAACTAATTCTCGAAGATCGTCATGTGACGTATCGAGAGATAGAGACTCTATTAGGCATCTCAGGGACAACCATTCAGACGATCTTGCATGAAGCGCTTGGTGTGAGAAAGCTAGTTTGCCGTTGGATACCGCATCTGCTTTCCGACGATCACAAGGCGGCCCGCGTCAGATGGTGTAAGAAAACTCTGCAAAGGTTCAACCGAGGAGAGTCAAATCACGTCTACGACATCATCAGTGGTGACGAATCTTGGATCTATGCCAACGATCCTGATTCAAAACAACAATCTACAATCTGGGTTTTTCAAGACGAGCCAAAGCCGACTAAAGTTGTTCGTTTTCGAAGCACTTCAAAGAAGATGGTGGCCACGTTCGTTAGAAAAACCGGCCATGTTGCGACTATTGCACTTGAAGATCGTAGAACGGTTAACGCAGAGTGGTATACCACAGTTTGTTTACCACAAGTCATCGCCGAACTTCGAAAATCTAACTCAAAGCGACGCATCATCCTGCACCACGACAACGCAAGCTCACACAGCGCTCGTCAAACGATTGAGTATTTGAAGCAGGAAAAAGTAGAAATTCTTGACCATCCTCCATACAGTCCTGACTTAAGCCCTAACGATTTCTTTACATTTCCTAAAATTAAGAAAAGTCTTCGTGGTCAAAGGTTCCAGTCCGGTGAAGAAGCAGTCGACGATTTCAAGTCAGCCATTTTGAACACCCCCACTTTAGAGTGGAATAAATGTTATAATAACTGGTTTGAGCGGATGGAAAAGTGTATTAAGCTACGTGGTAAATACTTTGAAAAACAATAAAAAGTACTATAAGGTTCTAGTTGTGATTTTTTCTTCAAACGACAAAACTTAAAAGGCATGCCTCGTAGCACAAGACCGGAACAAATAGTAAGATAGAGCAAAAGCCTACACTCAGTAGTGGGCATATATAGGCTGATCGAAGATGATGATAATGATTGCAGTTAAAAAGAGACAGCAATAAATGGCATATTTGACGGACGATTTAGCGCAGTGGTTAAGAGCTTAAGCCGCTCCGCCCACTGTCTGATAGTCGTGGGTTCGATTTCTGCACGGCACAAATCTTTGTGTGATCCACAATTATTTGTTTCGGTCTGGGTATTTGTGTATGTGAATTTTCATGTTTGTAAACGCACCCACGACACAGGATTAATCCTAGTGTGGGGCTACATTTATTAAGATTAAAAAAAGATATAGCCACGTCGCTTTCTTAAAGCACTTAACTTCCCAGTATAAGTCTGGAGTCTGGAATTGTGCTCGGTATATCAATAGGCTCGCGTCCTAATTACATGGGACCTAACAGCGTCGGCGAAAAGTGGGTGTACTCAGTACACCTCTGCCACCTCCGCTTGGGGAATATAGGCGTGATGGGATGCTTTCTTAAAGTAAGATTATAATAACTTCGTTAAAATTAGTGGTGTGCGCCCAGATGCCCCTTTGCAAACAATATTCCTTTTGACAGAAGTATCCTTTGAAAAATCAGTCTACCCTCTGGAAGTGTCAGTCTTCGAGACTTACAACCCTGGGGCCCTGGTCCGAATATGGGCACGGGGTCCAACGGCTTGGATGCTCCTGTGGGAGGGCGAACCGGAATATGTTGGAGACACTCCTAGGATTTTCAGCCCACCAATAAGGCAGCTTAATGTCCCTACTCGGTAAGTTTATTCTCCTAATTATCAGGGTCCTTATTCGCTATGATCAAACGCGGCGCATTACGATCAGTTTGTGTAATAATCGTGTAATGGTATTCTGTATGCCACTATAGTATTTTCCATGAAGGATGGGTACTGTGAGAGTTGTAAGTGTGAAAGAAAATTATACTTTATTCAATGGCAATAAGAGGCATGACCTGTTTCTATACTTATGGTTTTACGCCTTAATATCATTGAATTAAACATTAATTTCGTTTGGCACTTAGAACTGTCACTACCCATCTTATGTGAAAAATACTTTGAAGTATGGTCAGTAGCATAAGTAGTTTGACATTCTCAGTTTTCCAAATAGGATTTATGCTTTTGTCGAGCTCAATATATTTGCATACTAGTTTCTGCCCGCGACTTCGTCCACGTTCACTTTAAACGGGAACCTTACATTGTTCTGGGATTAAAAGTATCCTATGTGTTAATCTAGGTAATAATCTATCTGTGTACCAAATTATGTCCAAATCCGTTTGGCCGTTTTTGCGTGATTGTGTAACAATCATCTAAACATACGAACTTTCACATATATAATATTAGTAAGATGATGCCAATAATGAGATTTTGACAATGTTCAGCAACATTTGTAAAATAATTAGTATAGTTTATAGCGAGTAGGTATGAAAGATAATATCCGTGAAAAGATGAGAAAGGGTATGCTCGGTTGGTTGGCGCATATAGAAAGAACGTCAGAAGAAAGAATAAAAAAGACTCATATACAATGCCAAAGTGGAAGGATGTAGGTAGCGGCGAAGACCTAGATTATCTTACCACGACCAAATCGATCGAGTCTTATCTGAAGGACAAGTCAAGAGTCTCTGTAACCGGCGAGCGTGTATGAGACGAACTATGAGAGTGTAAGGAAAGAACCTGTTGGAACACTACTCTCTGCCTACCCCGCAAGGGATTTCTAAAATTGAGAACGTTAAGGGACTTTAGTTGCTGACTGTACTATTAAAAAAATATTTTACGAAGTTATCGTAGCGTGCCGCGTTATGTATTTAATAAGTCATACTGAATAATAGCCCTTTTGTCTATTTCATTAATGGATTCATAGAAAAAACAGACAATATTAACCTGATTGGTCAATTAATATTTAATGAATTTAATTATTAGTAATCATGATCTGTTTTATTGAGTGCTTAATGGGAGTTGTCAGTAACAATACAATGCAATCTTAGTTCCATGGAAATTGGAATTAGTATGGACAGTTATGCATGTGTTTATGTATAAATTGTCAAAAGTATCACTAAAAATTCTACGGCAATATACGCGCCCTTTCTCACACGTAAGTTCTGATTACAAACGCGAGAGATTTTGCTCATTTTCTGTTCCTTATGATCAACTTAAGGCGCAGTGATAGCCTAGTGGTTAGACCCTTGGACTGCAGAGGCAGAGGTCGCGGGTTCAAACCCAGGCACGCACCTCTGTCTTTTCGAAAGCATGTGCGTATTTTAGAATTAATTATCACTTGCTTTAACGGTGAAGGAAAACATCGTGAGGAAACCTTCATGACTAAGAGCTTCTCGAAGGTGTGTGAAGTTCGCCAACCCGCACTGGGCCAGCGTGGTGGACTATGGCCTAAACCCTCTCAGTTTGTGAGGAGGCCCGTGCCCAGCAGTGGGACAGTTTATTAACAGGGCTAATATTATTATGATCAACTTACAGCCTCACAAAAATATTACTTGCTAATATATTCAGAATCTCAGATATTAGACACAAGAGGTTTAGGTGATTTTGATTTTGAAATGTAATAAAGATTTATACATAGAATAGAATACTCTTTATTGTACACCAACAAAATTATAATACAAAATGTGAAATAAGACATTGATCCAATAGGTGGTCTTAGCAAGAGCAATTTCTACCAGACGACCGGGTTAGATACAAAATATTAGAAAGAAAAGTAATCAGGGAAGTTGGTGGCGTACGCTATCATAGGTAGTCTGATTTACTAAAACATTTTAGGCCACTTTGCAATGTAATCTGAGAGAGATTTGCAAATTAAGGCCCGTATTACAGAACGCAAATCAGTCGTGAATCTAATTTTAATGCCTTTATTAAAAAGGCGATAACCCGATATTTCCCGAACGCGTCCAATCATAGAAAGCCGCTAATCATAGCCGCCGCCGACTACGAACCTAACTCCCCTCCTATCAGCCGCCAACGCCGTCGGCGGCATGTTCTCACCGACTCTCCCGATGCCCTTACATCCCCTGTTTCGGATTCAGATACCGCACACAGAATCAGACACCGACCTCGCTGGCGAGGTCGAAGAATCCCTTGTCCGCCGGCCGGTGCAGAGCACCACGGCGAGACACCTAGTAAACGCCCTCCCCATAGGGACTGCCCAAGCTGAGTCCGTTCCTCCTTGAGGCGCCCTTGAGCTAGTTGCCCCCTTGCTGTTCTGGCTCGAGCGTAGTGCTTGCACGCTCGCCCTCTTGTCCGGTGAAGCTGTAAAGGCCCCGCGGCCAACGGCGTAGATCATTCTTACGCACTCACAAAATGTAGTTTTAAGACGAACTTTTTAGTACAAAAATCAGTTTTTAAACTATATTGTCGACTGATTTACGTTCTATATTATGGGCTTAAAACATTCTTCCACTCAACGGCTCAACTTTACTTCATTCGTTTGCGCATTTAACTAAAGGTAAACAAAAAACACGTGACTCATCATGGGTACCAAACCTTTTTTTTTAGATACGATGTTATTTACAGAACCTCTTATACTGCATTTATTTGAAAGTAATGTATTTAATTGCATAATATTATTGCAATATCACCGACTTTATATACATGCAAATGTAAAATTGGATCATAAGATTTGAATCGGAAAGAGACAAACATACTATCATTGCAACATAAATAAAAGTTTGTAAAGAGTAACTAGTCCGGTCAGTCAATGTTCAAGTTTACTCATTCTTTTGATAAAATACAATACCTCAAAAAGAAAACATAGATGATAAGATCTATCTATCTATCTATATCATCACGCCAGCTCCCTCGCGGGGTAGGCAGAGAGTACAGAGTTCCAACAGGTTCTTTCCTTACATACCTCTCTGGCTTCCTCCACTCTCATAGTTCGTCTCATACACACGGAGTCACGCTGACCGACCGTATTCGCAACAGCGTAGTAAGAAAGCGAGTAGGTATGAAAGATAGTATCGGTGTAAAGATGAGAAAGGGTATGCTCCGTTGGTTCGGGCATATAGAAAGGATGCCAGAAGAAAGAATAACAAAACAGATATACAATGCGAAAGTGGAAGGATGTAGGTGCCGGGGAAGACCTAGACTATCTTACCATGACCAAATAGACCGTGTCTTAGCTGAAGGGCAAGTCAAGAGTCTCCGTAGCCGGCGAGTGTGTATGAGACGAACTAGATGATAAGATAATTTTATAAAATGCAATAAAACAGAATTGTATGCTCTTCATATCAACCAGATAATAACTGTCAAGTATTTTTATAAAATAGTTTTGAGTACCTGTCTTTTTGGGTGTTTTATGATCGACAGGTCACAATACATTATAATAGTTAATTTTTCAATAATAAAATAGGATATTATTATATCTTCTATGAAGACTTGTTTAGGTAGAATACGTTTTGAAACGGCAAAGTGACATTTAAAGAAACTTATTTATGTTTTGTTTACCTTTAGTAAAATGTGTACCGCACGCAGTACAGTACCAGATATTTATAAAATAATACTTCAACAGGATTCTAAGGTTGGAGTTCAACCACAAGCTACTGCCGTACTACACAGAACTCGACGCCGTATTACTGCGCGGGAAACAACCCCCAAACATCGTTAAAAACATCAAGAACAACTTCTCATACACATCGTTGTTTTACACGAAAACTCAGCCTGTTGTGGAAAAAGGTGTGTATCTATAGATCTAATAAAAATACCTCTTTTCAGTGGATATCAGTGTGAAATAAGGTGAATGGGGTGTTATGGCTGATTTACACGTATTTAAGTTATTTCCTTTGACGCAAATGTAATTAACTTTGACGGACGGCTTGATCCAGTGGTTACATAAGCCGCTCCGCGTGCTAGATCAAGTAGTGGCGGGTTCGATCCCTGCACGGGAAACATCTTTGTGTGACCCACAGATATTGGTTTCGGTCTGGGCCCTTGTGTTTGCGAATTCCATGTTTGTTAACGCACCCCTGACATTGGAATAATTTCAAGTGTCGGGCTACTTTTTTTAAATAAGAAAAAAGTTACTGTGATAGCCGACAGTTGACAATTTAATGAATTTGTCAATAATAAACCATATCTCCTCAATGTTGAGGGTCGCGACCTCTGGGAAAAACGAATGTATGTTCTGCCAACCAGCTCGGATTCTAAAGTGGAGACCACGTATTGGCAAGCGCAGCGTGGGACGGCCGCCTACTAGATGGACCGAAGATCTTGTGAAGATCGCAGGAAGTCGTTGGATACAGGTGGCATCGGACTGGTTGCGCTGGAGAACGATTCGGGCGGCCTAGGTTCAGCAGTGGACAAGTATAGGCTGAGATGATGATAATGATGATGATGAACCAGCTCGGTTCTCAGCCGTATCTATCGCCTCAGATATTGTGGTCTCCAGCACGGATCGTACCTAAGCGGACCAACGCATAAGGCTATGATCTCTTGGTCTCCTTTCTTCCATCTTCCCAGGCCCTTTAAATGAAATAGACACGCATATATATCTACAATAGTTATTCATACTACTCGTTTATTCACCTACTTGTCTGCTCCGCTACCAAAAAAAATACCTGCGTTTAAATTACGTATTCCCACGCACTTTGACATCAGGCCAAGTAGGTACTTCTTGCTAAAGCATTTAAATTGTGTCCCCAGCTTTTCCTTGGAATAGTACTTAATTGTTCCTAATACGAGCTATACCTCTTACCATGTTTTAAAACTAGAAGTAACATTGAAAGGGAAAATTGTTAAGAAAATTTTATTTACACTCAAGTATTACGAGGCATGCCTTTTAAGTTTTGTCTTTGTGATCACGAGGTCCTGGGTTCAAATCCTAGGTCGGACAAATGTAGTTTTTCTAACGAAAAATTCCCAGTGTGAGACCGGAGTTTGGAATTGTGCCCGATATATGGCAATAGACTCGCCCCCTATTACATGGGACCTAACATCGTCGGCGAAATGTGGATGTACTCAGTACACCTCTGTCACCCCCTCTGGGGAATATAGGCGTGACGGTGTTCGTTTGAAGAAAAAAACACAACTAGAACCTTAAAGTACTTTTTATTGTTTTTCAAAGTATTCACCACGTAGCTTAACACGACATACACTTACACTTTTCCATTCGCTCAAACCAGTTATTATAACATTTATTCCACTCTAAAGTGGGGGTGTTCAAAATGGCTGACTTGAAAGCGTCGACTGCTTCTTCACCGGACTGGAACCTTTGACCACGAAAACTTTTCTTAATTTTAGGAAATGTAAAGAAATCGTTAGGGCTTAGGTCAGGACTGTATGGAGGATGGTCAAGAATTTCTACCTTTTCCTGCTTCAAATACTCAATCGTTTGAAGAGCGCTGTGTGAGCTTGCGTTGTCGTGGTGCAGGATGATGCGTCGCTTTGAGTTAGATTTTCGAAGTTCGGCGATGACTTGTGGTAAACAAACTGTGGTATACCACTCTGCGTTAACCGTTCTACGATCTTCAAGTGCAATAGTCGCAACATGGCCGGTTTTTCCAACGAACGTGGCCACCATCTTCTTTAAAGTGCTTCGAGAACGAACAACTTTAGTCGGCTTTGGCTCGTCTTGAAAGACCCAGATTGTAGATTGTTGTTTGGAATCAGGATCGTAGGCATAGATCCAAGATTCGTCACCACTGATGATGTCGTAGACGTGATTTGACTCTCCTTGGTTGAACCTTTGCAGAGTTTTCTTACACCATCTGACGCGGGCCGCCTTGTGATCGTCGGAAAGCAGATGCGGTATCCAACGGCAAACTAGCTTTCTCACACCAAGCGCTTCATGCAAGATCTTCTGAATGGTTGTCCCTGAGATGCCTCATAGAGTCTCTATCTCTCGATACGTCACATGACGATCTTCGAGAATTAGTTGTCTCACAACAATAATGTTATCTTCAGTGAAGGCGGATTTTGGGCGTCCTTCGCGAGATTTGTCACTAACACTAGTATGTCCACGCTGGAATTCTAAATGGGGCTGACATGGGGCTTCATCACTGAACACAGATGTTAGCTCTTCAAAACACTGAAGCCGTGTCAGGCCTCTTCTAAAGTTGTAGAAAATTATTGCACGAACATTTTCCTTAGAAAGATTCATTTTCGTACGTAACCTGACAGATTCCAATCGACGCTGTGACTAAACAATAGCATTAATCCTAATACTTTCAACTGTTTTGAGATTCAAAATTTAAACACATTCGAATATAGAACAGTTCCAAATTCAAAATTGCCGGGAAATATGGAAACGACAGAACTTAAAAGGCATGCCTCGTATAAAAACAGGTGGACTTTACAAAATCAAGGGTTTTCCTTTTTCATCATCTTGCCACGGACTTCTAATCATTCCCGTCGTAAATTGGTCCTTGCTCAACACGATTTATGGTTTAATTACTCATGCTAAATTTAGACACTTGATGTGTTTTGACACGATAAGGAAGATCATCAATAATTATTATCTCGCCCCCTAGAGATTAAGCTTATAAATATAGTGATGTAAATAATACTGTCGTCACAATGAGGCTCAGTAACTATAGGTGTATCATGAGGTTATGACACTGCCCCAGATTATCAAGAGCGTTTATAACTTTGATTGTAACTTAATTTTGTATGTATTACAAAATTGTACATACAACGTCCCAAGCGAAAACGCAAGGAGCAATGAATAATGTCTGATCAAACAGTTCGTAAATTAGACCTTATTGAACAATTAAATGACGTTATTTATTTTCACGTAACTGAAAATATTTGTTTAATTGGTCATTCATAATTTTGTGAGGACAGCTTGGTCTATTGTTCGGAGGGTCGCACGGGTCCAATCGTTTTGTGGCCCACATATCTACATTTCTTTCAGGTCGCTGTTCGTGTTCCTAAAATTTACCCTAGACTCAGGAATGATTCCTAGATTGCGGTGCGAGAATAATGGCTTGTTTAAAGAATGGCTGTCGATATGGTTGCAAAGCTAAACTTCCCATTAACTTAGACGTTTAACGACGTGTTGTCCCCCTAGACCGTAGATCGATCTTTGATTATTTTACAAATAAAATCCCTTTTGTTCATATTTAGAAGGACATCTTTGTTATCTAACTGACTGGTAGATTTAGATACTGTACAGTGCAATTTGAAATTATTAGAAATATTAATAAAAATAACTAATTGGGATAGCCAGATTATATTTACTTAACATTATTATTGTTGAGCATTAAAATTATTAATAAATAATATTTACAATTGTGTTACCGAGAACTAATAAATTACGCTAATAAGTTACGAGAACTAATAATAAAATAAATATTACTAGCAAGCAAAAAAAAATATTTTATTGTAAATAATAGATAGTAACCGACGTCATCGTCGACATCAGGCGCGTAAGCTAATAAATTGCAACATTTTTAATTTATTTCGAAATTGCCGTTAATCGTGGCTGCGCAGTGCGCAAGTCTTTATCTATATATAACAATATCTTTAGAAGTTACTAGCTGTTACCCGCGGCTGCGCATGTGGTTAATTTGTAATTTAACATGGGTATAAGAGCAATGATAGCCTAGTGGTTAGACCGTTGGACTGCCAAGTCAGTGGTCTCGGGTTCAAACCCAGACACGCACCTCTGTCTTTTCGAAAGCATGTGCTATTAAAAATAACGATTACTTGCTTCAACGGCGAAAGAAAATATCGTGAGGAAACCTGCATGCTTTAGAGATTCTCGAAGGTGTGTGAAGTTCGCCAACCCGAACTGGGCCAGTGTGGTGGACTATGGCCTAAACCCTCTCAGTTTGAGAGAAGGCCCGTCTCCAGCGGTGGAGCAGTTTCTTAACAGGGCTAATATTTAATATATTATTATTATTATTATAACATAGGTATAGTAGTGTTTTATCTCTCTGAGGGATGACTTATCAAAAACGCTGAAAAACGTAGTCCTTTATATCTTACCAAAAGTCATTCCTCCAAATGCCTAACTTGAATAATGATGGGTTCTCCATACAAACTTTCATCTCCTATTTCCACACCCTTAAGTGTATTTTTGAGAATGACTCCCGGCTATAATGTGTCTTCATACCAAATTTGATCAAAATCAGTTCAGCGGTTTAGGTGTAAAAGGGTAACAGACAGACATAGTTACTTTCGAATTTATAAGGTAAGGAGTATGCATAGCCTATCGTCGGGGATAGGGCACAACTGCGTAACTAGCAATAAACGATACGATGTAAATAAGGTATGGCAAAACTTTACAGAAGAGTCAAAAAATTAAATATTTTCGCTTTAACCCACCTGCATCATGTTTGTACTTTTTGATATTAAAAAAAGAAAATTTTATTTTATTATATTAGGGGAGCTTACGGCTATTTATACAAGGAAATCTGGCTACTTAGTTAGCTAGGTGCCATTTACAAGCTTCCACATATGGAAGAAAAACTTGGTAGACATAGGACAAAATAACTATACAGTATTATTAAAAAGTAGTACCTAATGCTGAAAATACAATATTCTAATTATATTGAAAACTTAACTAAATGTAAATATATTTAATGAACCAATTATTAAGAAGTAAAAAGTTACAGAAGCACTGAGGATTCCTTAGTTAAAATATTTTTAAAACTTTGAGTTTTACTACAAAATAGATCGAACCGTGCGTCATAATTTAGTTTGTTAAATGAACGAAACACCCTAGGTAAATAACTACTACGTCTATAAT
Source organism: Phalera bucephala (assembly GCA_905147815.2). Lineage (NCBI taxonomy): Eukaryota > Metazoa > Arthropoda > Insecta > Lepidoptera > Notodontidae > Phalera > Phalera bucephala. Next base: position 20,665,948 of record LR990621.1, read on the forward strand.
TACTGCGACAGGATGGTACAAAAAGAAGATCATTCTAACACATTTTTAAATATCTAAGAATTCAGATACATATTAGATAAGTATAAGAGAATATTGAGTTCTTTGGTTCTCCTGTAAAGTTTGCCATACCTAATTTAGCCATGTTGTCTGTTGTTAGTACGCAGATTGCACTTTTCCCGACGCTATGTTTAATTCTGTTTTTACAGTAATATTACTGTAAAGTTTCATCAACTGGTCTGGTGACTGCCTCGTTGGTCTGGTGGCAAAGCGCATCGCTTTGAGATCACGAGGTCAAATCCTAGGTCGGACAAATGTAGTTTTTCTAACGAAAAATTTTCAGTACGAGTCCGGAGTCTGGAGTTGTGCCCGGTATATGGCAATAGGCTCGCCTCCATTACAGGGGACCTAACATCGGCGGCGAAACGTGGGTGTATTCAGTACATCTCTGCCACCTCCTCTGGCAAATATATGGGCGTGACGGTGTGTTTTTAAGTTCCATCAAAATCTGTTCTATACTTTTTACATGAAAAAGTGATAAACGTCCACATATCCATCCAACCTTACAAGCTTACGTGTTTTTAATATCAGTGAATTATAGCTAATATTAAAAAAAGATTGTAATTTTAAATTAAGGATAATTGTATCAATCAACGTGATTAATGTTTTCCAAGCTGTTTCCACCTGAAACACCTTTCTTCTTATTGATAAACTAAATTTCGCTATTGAGACGCTATCTAACTGGGTTTATTTTTATAAAATATAGTCCTCCTTATCAGAATCTGACTATGGCCGTTCATTTAAAACGATATTGTGATTTAAAACTAAGCATTCGATAGAGTTGGAAATGCCATCATAATCTGTGCAGTTACTAGAATTTTATTCGTTGGGTTTATTATAATAAATCTTGTATTCCCTCCCTATATAGACCTTTATATTGATTATATATATAAGGTCACACCTAAATGGACGGAAAATTTTGTCTAATACATAATGTATTTAATAGTTGACGTCCATACCATTTTAGCCCAAGGCGAAGGAGATTTACCTTATGACAAAGGATAAAGTCGAAATCTCCATAATATATTTACCTCTTGAAGTTTCGATAGGTAAGAGTTACGTATTTGTAACACCTGGGTCACAGTAGGAATAAGTTAAGGCTACAAATTTTCCATAAAGACATCTATCGAACAGGCTGTTAGACAGATGTCTACATTATGGACTTAAACATGGAAAAATCTGTCCTACCTGTTAGTTACAGGTAGCATATTCACGGTGGACATGCATTTTAGTGTGTGTGTGTGTATGTGTGTGTGTATGTGTGTGTGTGTGTGTGTGAATGATGTACGCTGTTGGCCGCGAGGACTTTACAGCTTCACCGGACTTAAAGGCGAGCGTGCAACCACTACGCTCTAGCCAGACAGAAGGGCAGAGGCGCCCTCGGTTGGGACAGTCGCTGTAGGGGGACGGGTGCACTACTAAGTGCACCGGCCAACCGCTGGCTATGGTAGGCATTTTGGTTCATGATAACGTTCAAAGCAAATACCAAATAAAAAAAAATATATCGAAAGGATCTTCTCTTATTAATGTGAATCTCGGTAAAAGTATTAGTGCTACTCTTCTATCATGGAAATTTAAGATTTATAGTAAAACTATAACTATGGAAATTTCAGCTGGATTTCCATTCACGATAGGAATACCATTTTAACCCCCTTAGAGGATGAATTTTGAAAATCTTTTCTAAGTATTCATAATTATGCGTTACAAAACTCGCAAAATGTGATGTTTTTAGATTCACCGGCTGCGGTTTGTCTGTCAGTGTCAGAATTTTATTAGGATACCAGCAGTTTCCGTCGGCTACGCACGCGTTCATTTTATTTTTAACCGACTTCAAAAAGGAGGAGGTTCTATGTTCGGTTGTATGTATGCTTTTTTTTTTTTTTTTTTTTATGAATGTTCAGCGATATTTCCGTAAATTGTGGACCGATTTTGATATTTTTTTTTGCATTGGATTCAGTATATCTCCAAGGTGGCCCCATATTAATTTTATTGACATTGGACCTTGGACTTAGAAGATACACCAGGGAACTTCTTAACGACAAACAATAGGCATGTGTAAATTGAGATATTATGGGTATTACGTCAATCCTATAGGTACCCTACTATAGAATAATTCACTGGTCACTTAAAATTGTAAAATAAAAATCTTTTATAAAAAAAAGGTAAACCGACTTCAAAAAGCAAAAAAATAAATATTTGAAGTCGGTGCCAAGTAACCGACTGCACCAACCAGCACCGACTTCAAATATTTATTTTTTTACTTTTTGAAGTCGGTTTACCTTTTTTTTATAAAAGTTTTTTACATAGCGGATCTGGTCGACAACAATGCCACTTACCGGGTCCAACTAGACAATTCGGCAGTGCCTCTTAATAATTAAACTGCTCTACTTTTTTAATATAACTACGTAAATAATATCAATCATCATGTCTACTTAAGTATAATAATTAATAACGTATACCTACATTCAGTATTTTATACTACGCAGTCACTGCTTAATTGCTTATACGCAATGCATGACACTGTCAAGAACCATCCAGTGATACAATAAAAAAAAACATTAAAATCAGTCAAGCAGTTTAAAACAGGGTTGTTACAAAAAAAAACATTTTGTTTTAATCACCGTGTTTAAAACATGTTCTAAACAGCACTTTCAACTGTTTTAATAGGTATTTTAAACAATGTCTTAAACACGTTTTAAATGAGTACTAGATTCGCAAATAAAACATGCTTACGTACGTATGGAAAATATTTTTTTGCTTTTATTTATTAAAGTGAAAATTTTATTAGATCGTTACAAAATTTTTGGTCTGTGTGTTGCATGTCGCGTGACACGCGACATGCCCGACTGTCACGCGACATGCAACGCGCTCGCCAGAGCAGCCAAGGCCAATATGTTTCACTTTTGGTGTGTGTAACAGCATAGTAAGACAGCGAGTAGGTATGAAAGATAGTATCGGTGTAAAGATGAGAAAGGGCATGCTCCGTTGGTTCGGGCATATAGAAAGAATGCCAGAGGAAAGAATGACAAAACAGATATACAATGTGAAAGTGGAAGGATGCAGGTACCGGGGAAGACCTAGACTATCTTACCACGACCAAATAAACCAAGTCTTATCTGATGGAAAAGTCAAGTGTCTCCGTAACCGGCGAGCGCGTATGAGACGAACTATGAGAGTCGAGGAAGCCAGAGAGGTATGTAAGGAAAGAACGTGTTGGAACTCTGTACTCTCTGCCTACCCCGCAAGGGATCTGGCGTGAGGTTATAGATAGATAGATAGATTTACCGTGGTTTCATAAAACCACACAAGGATTTTTTATCTTTGTTATTGCTTTGATATCAACAACGATCTTTATCATAAATTACAGGATGGAAAAAGAACTTTCTTTACATGGAACTAGCAAATCCCACTCGACGAAATAGGATTCTTCATAGTGACGTTCCTCTAAATAGAAATAATTATGATTTTTTTTTTTTTTATTATGAGATATAAAACTATTTTCCTAAAATAATAATAATAAATAAAACATTGTTTTAAACAAATAAAATAAAAATATAACATTCTTTTTTGAACCGCGTGTTTTTTTTCCAACCCTGGTTTAAAAGGAGAATAATTACAACGGACGCACACTAGAATTTTATACATAAAGATTGTTAATAGGTGCCTATTTGAGTTTTGACGGCATAAACCAAAACAATACTATCACTGCAGGTGACTCAGGCGCCCGTTTAACTGTAAGTTGATGAACTGCTATATTTTAACTACTGATAAGAAGATAACAATAGATTTAAGTCTATTGTTCTCTTTATACTACCGGGCCCTGTAATATTTATTCCAGGATAAGAACGAATTAGTCATAATCTAATTCGTATTTGTGGCTATTATTGCCAAATATAGGTATGTTCAGATAACCTCGGAGTGCAGAGTAAATTTTGATTGTATTTAATATAAATACGGGTTCGATGTCGGGATGTCGAAATAACATTTTTTTCCACATCTCATCTTTCGTCATAACAGGGTTGTTGAGATTGGTTCAGGAAGTGGCGTATTGAGGTGAACCCGGACAAGAGCGCTGCGGTGTTCTTCTCCAGAGGTGCCACCCCGCGCCGCTCTCTGCGCCGCCCTAGAAGTAATCTCGGTCAAGTGACCATGTTCGACCGACCCATTCCCTGGGTCAAAGAGGTCAAATATCTAGGGGTCACCCTAAACAGTACCATGTCCTTCGGCCCGCACATCAAGCGGGTCCGTCACCGAGCATCCTTTGTGCTCGGTCGTCTCCATTCGTTTATCTGCAAGCGGAGTAAAATGCCCCTTAGAAATAGGCTCCTCTTCAAGGCGCCCTCGAGTATGTCGCCCCTTGCCCTTCTGGCTCGAGCGTAGTGGTTGCACGCTCGCCCTTAATTCCGGTGAAGCTGTAAAGGCCTCGCGGCCAACAGCGTACATCACTCACACACACGCCGTCTTACTTAATTTGTAATATTAAAAGCAACCGACTGGGTCGCCTTGTTCGCGAGCTCTTTCACGGACCTAACAAAAGGGGCAAGGGATTAAAAGAATTTCTTGTCAGCTTGCCGGTGCACAGCTGGTGCTTTGCTGCGGTCAGGAGACACCTAATATATACCCTCATATAAAGGCTCCTTGGCCAACAGCATAGATCATTCATATTCACACACACACACGCGCGCGCACACACACACGCACGCGCACGCATACAAACACATTTGTATATATTCTCTTTTCCCAATCAGTAACGCCTTGTTTTGACAACGAGACTTCGCTGTAAAATTTATTCCTGTGAATTTTTTCGTTTTCTATAACTATTAACGACTGTTGATTCGGTATCGAACCGTAAGGTGAAATATTCCATTAAAGTAAGTTTTTTTTCAGGTCAACTTCTGAATAGAATCATTGCGTCCAACATTCACGAGTCGATCGTACCACAGATTGCGACACCACGAAATCAGAAGCAAATAGATACGGGGCCACCTCTAGGCGATTTTCAACGGCTACCTGTAAGTATAATTGAGTTTTTTTTTACTACACTAGGAATTTTCCTGAATAAATTTAGTACCCATTGAATACATTTAATACTTGTTATAATGATGACTCGATGTCACTTGATCAATAAAACTTAAGTTAGATAAACAAAAACATTATTATAGGCGAGGACTACACTTCTCTTTGAGAGTCGTAAGCCCTTTCGTGTTGGTAAAATCCTTCATAGGACTTCCGCGAATCAAGTGGAAACCTCGTGGGGCGTGCCGGTCTCATACCCACTAAACCCCCCAGGTATGGTACGATATGGCTGACACTTCAGAGTTGCTTCCCAATTTCTGCGAAAAATGCATCTTAGTCCCGAATTCACTTTCAAAGAATCGTAACCCTAGATTTCCCTTGGGGCATTGGGCGGAATGCATCCAGTGCTTACCCATTTCGTTTGGTGAAGCTCTTTATAAAAATAAAGCTGTGAATGAACAAAGTATCGATGCGTCATTGTAAAAAGGATCGCAAATCGAGACTAATACCTTTTCAAAACGGACTAAATAGCATAAGATAATTTAAAACAAAAATGGTAGGGCGCATGCGCATGAATAGCTAACAATTTTATTACACTGCAAAAATAAATTGAGCGAGTGAGCGTAAGGGCTTTTAGGAAGAAAGTCAGAAGAAAGGATGACAAAACAGATATATAATGCTAAAAGTGGAAGGGAAGATCTAGACTATCTTACAATGACCAAATATACCGAGTCTTATCTGAAGGACAAGTCAAGACAAGAGTCTCCGTAACCGGCGAGCGTGTATGAGACGAACTATGAGAGTGGAAGAAGCTAGAGATGTATGTAAGGAAAGAACCTGTTGGAACTCTGTACTCTCTGCCTACAAGGGATCTGGCGTGATGATATAAATAGATAGATAGAGCTTGAGCTTTCTCAACAACAGCTCCTTATTATTATCCAAGCCCGCGACCTACGTTTTTATTTTAAATGAATATATACTGTTTAGTCCGTCTTAGACAGGTGGTAGGTGGTATGATACAAAAATTGTATGCAATATTTCTTTTAAATTTGAGGACATGTGAAGCGAAGCGGTATAAAATCGTTTACATTAGACACTCATTGCGTGTTATACAAACATAGCTAGCATAAAGGGTGACCTCGCATTATGTTCACAGGTATGATATCACGGTGCCTTTAACCTGTCATATGATGATATCAGACTAATCAACTATTTGATGCAGGTCTTGAGGTAGTCTGCCTCATAAATCATGTTGATCATATGCTCAAAGATTTAGCAGCTCAGACTTTTATTACTCTGGATAGTTAACTATAAAACTTCATTCATATATCTATCTATATCGTCGCGCATGATCCCTTGCGGGGTAGGCTCTTTCTTTACATACATTGCTGGCTTTCTCCACTCATAATATTTTCGATAAACTATACTATGTACTATATATTTTCGATATACTATATATATTTTACGTATTAATTTTATACAAAGTGTTACATAATAAACGCAACACCTGAAAGCAGTTTATTCTAAATCGTTAACTGGATTGATTCCAACTATTTTTAATAAATATTACATTTTTTTTAATTTGCAATTATGCTGTTACTCCCTTAGTGCCCTATAATAAACTAAATTTATTCTTGATTCACAGCAATACGGAGATTTCAAATGTATTTCTAAAACGTATTTCTCAATTTGCACACATACACGTGTAAGTTTCATTATTAATTGGGGTATAAAAGTGCGTAACGATAGGGTTAATTTTTTGGAATTTGGAAAATTAGTTTTCGTATGGAATTTGTGAAGCAATTATCTAATCGGGGTGTATGAGGTCTTGCGTTATTTACGATACACCTTGTATAAGCAAACCTAAGATGTCGCCCCCCTATTAAATAGGACCTAACATCATCGGTAGTAAGTAGGTGTGCACAGTACACCTTTGCCAACCCCCCTTGTGGAATATAGGCGTGACGGTTGTTACTTTGATTTTAATTTATTAGTTTACTTTCTAAAAGATATGATAATTTCTTATTTTATTATTGTTTAGTAACTTTTTATTAATTTTACCCTTTACCTAAACTATAGGAATTCTTATCTTAAATCAGAAAATAATAGTTTGTGCATGCACTTTTGAACGACTGAAATTGGAATGAACAATTTTTTTTCCTCCAACCGAACATTATTATTGCCACTATATTTATTTAATTAATAAGTTAGTTTATGAATATAAATGAAAATATATGAATTTGTATTTATGTGATTGTACATAAATCTGAAAATAACATTTTTTTGTGATTTGTCCACTACATACCTACTACTTATATATAAATTCCGTATATATCTGTATACAATATGGTTTCTCACCATATATTTCGATTATATAAATCTTTCTACTTAACTCTTCTGTCCACATTTACGGTAATTGGTAGGCATGCAAAAATTTAAGTGCCTCGTCGAGTAGACATGGCAAAAGTGTCTTACTGTTCAGATTCGATCATTTGTATCTGAAACAGTGCAAAGATGCGAATCTCAATATGTCTCATTTGGAACATTAGTCTATGTTTATATAAAGATAAAGAAACAGCTAAATTCAAGCACGGTCGCCCCACGGACGTACATCGCGTCGCGTATTCGTTCGTTCGTTCTGGTTTGGTCATGCTCACTATAATGTCTTTGCTTGCGTGGCTGTCTGGCGCGGGTCACTCCCTTCCCTCCCATATGGTCGAGGGGAGTGATGGCTGTTTCAGCAGTCATACTCGTGAACAGGTGCTGCTTTTGGGGACTGGTCCATCTGGAATCCCTTAGACGCTCTTTACAGATAACGTCATTAGATTCATATTTCGATCGTAAAGAATCACACTGGAGCTAGATCGTAAAGTATATAATTCTAACCTAAACATTGTATCCACATAATAAGATTGAAAAACAATCGAAAAGACAAAAGAGAAAGAGAAGTAAAAAAAAAAGACAAGCCCGCTGAGTTTTTTGCCGGTTCTTCTCAGTGGAGGCTGCGTTCCGATCCGGTAGTAATTAGTAGTTAAATTAGATTTAAAAAAATATAAATTGACTAATTGTAAGCGCCCCCGCAGGGCTTATACAAAATAAATTATTTGAGTTTGAGTTCTGTGAGACGGCAAGTTTAGTGAACGTAAGATCAAAATTAAGTGTTAGATTGGAATAAGCTATGAAGCATTTTGTTTGTTCTGTAAGATTAGCGCCTTTGTATGCTGACTGGTGACTATAAAATCGGGATTCAGATACAAATGAAGCATTTTTATGTACAACTGTTTCAAATCTTGTAGTTCTCTTTCATGTTTCATATCACTGTACCATATCAGTAAAGATCGATACATGTCTATCGTCGACTCTGGGGAGACTTAATGCGACTCAATGACTTCTTCGAGGGTAGGTAAGTGTAGGTATATGAGTGGAACTATGGCAGTAGGGGATCTGCAAGGGCGTTTACCCAATACTGCGGTGCCCCAACGCATCGCAAAAATCTACGTCAAAACGCATTGTGTAACTTTTTACCCGACTACGATGAAGCCAAAACGAGGGGTTATATTTTTAGCAGTCTATGTATGTTTAGTTTTACGTATGTGTCACCGTATTTCCTAAACTACTCATTCGACTTTGATGAAACAGGTGAACGATTCGTTATTAGGGTCCGGGTGACACATAGTCTACATTTTTTATGAACAACATCAATATGACTACTTACACAATATGTTACATTCAAAAAGTGGGTTTTCTTTAATTTTGTTATCGTATGGATTAATTATTTTTGTTATCGTATGGAGTAGGTAGGATGTCAAATGAAAGAGGAAAAAAAACTGCATATTTAAATATAGATATAGTACAATATTAAACGTATCAAGTGACAAATAACAATTTTACTTTATTACAGCGTTTATTTGTCTGGTCTGAGGTCTGGTTTGAGGCGTTCGTAGCGCTGTGCGACCGCGGTGTCCTTACCGATTACCAAGGTTAAGCAGCGTTCGACTCGGTCGGCCCGAGATGGGTGACCGTTTGTGGCATTTTCATATTCGAGCGTCTCCGTGCTTCGGAAGGCACGTTAAGCCGTTGGTCCCGGCTACCACTTAATGTGATAGTCGTTAAGCCGAGTTGGAAGCCTTAAAGGCGGCTTGATAAGTTCCAACAGCAGACCACAAACCTGCCTCCATCAATCCGCACTGGGTCCGTGTGGTGGAGTATGACCTAATCTCTCTTACCTCGATTTGTGAGAGAAGGCCTTTGTTCAGCAGTGGGCAGTACAGGCTGATATTATTATATTATTATTTGTCTGGTTACAGTTTCTTAAACTTTCACTTGTCATATTAAGATTCGCAATGCAGTACCATGTCATCATGCATGTTCGCATCCTCAGTGTTGTAGAAGCACCTTAAAGATCTCTTGGAAAATAATTTAGGAAGGTAAATATTGCCAACAATGAACGTATACGATAGACTGACCTTCTGCATAAATGAGTAATACAGAAAACAATAGTCTGTCTACAAATATGCTAATAATTATGTTAGAAAACATTGTAACAAAGACAATGTTGTTATGACTGCCAATCTATTAGGTATAATTGCACATTGAAAGGTTAGGACGATATAGTAGATGGATAGATAGAAAGAGTACTCTTTATTGTACACCAGTGATATTTACAATTAATTACATACAAAAATAAAATATTAACAACAGCTTATAATTGGCGGTCTTATTGCTACCAGCAATTTCTTCTAGACAACCAATGTATTGGAAGAAGCAACATAAGGAATAGGGCAGTTATGGCGGCGTACACTATAACGACGGACGATTAAGCGCAGTGGTTAGGAGCTTAAACCGCTCCGCCTAACAGTCGCAGTCTAATAGTCGCAGGTTCGATTCCCGCACCGGACAAATCTTTGTGTGATCCACAATTATTTGTTCCGGTCTGGGTATTTGTGTAATTTTCATGTTTGTAAACGCACCCACAACACAGGAATAAATCCTAGTGTGGGGCTACGTTTTTATAAAAAAAACAAAAACAAAAAACAAACCTAAATAAAACATAGTAGATAGTGGTATATATAAAACATTATGATTATTTTGTGTGCTCATAGTGCTGTGCTTATTGTGTGTGTGTGAGTGATCTGGCCGCGGGGGCTTTACAGCTTTACCGGACAAGAGGACGAGCCTGCAACGTTCGAGCTGGAAGGGCAAGGGGGCAACTAGCTCAAAGGCGCCTCAAGGAGGAACAGCCTCGGCTTGGCCAGTCTCTATGGGGGAGGGCATATACTAGGTGTCTCGCCGTGGTACTCTGCACCGGCCGGCGGGCAGGGGATTCTTCAACCTCGCCGGCGAGGTCGGTGTACAATCGTGTTTGCGGTATCTGTATTCGAAAGATGGGAAGTAAGGGCAAGGGAAGGGTCGGGGAGAATATGCCGCGGGCGGCGGTAGCGGCTGTTAGGTGGGGGTGCGTATTCGGCGGCGGCTACGATTACGGGGTTCTGATGGTTGGACACCTTCGTGAAGTAGCGGGTTGTACACCTTTTTAATATAGGCGCGAAAAGGTTCGAGATCGAGATCGGAATGGAGAAGTGCTGTGCTTGGTACCTAACTTATTATTAAACTCTCATATCAGTTTTTTTGCAGCCATTATAGTACAGTCCAAAACAAAAAGTATTATATAGGCACTTCAGTACTTTGTCTAAAGGCCTGCGTTATTATATGGACATTACTATGATAGTCTTAAACTACCTGCATATTTTATTTCCATTAATTGTACCTCCTGTATCGTCAAACAAAGAACAAAGACTTTTACTATCTCTTCGGTTATATCAGTCATAGACCATGCGGATATCTACGTATTGACAGTAATATAAATCTTCATATAATAATCCTTGCCTGGAAGAAATCGCTTTAAGCGATAAGGCCGCCTTACCATACTAACGTAGCTATGTTCGATATTTTTTTGCACTCCATCGCTAAATGTACGGTGGCAAAATGTACAACCAACAAAACCCAGTCGTACCATTTCGACTAACTGAACTGACCAACTATAATATAAAATAAATAATATGAGCCCTGTTAAGAAACTGCCCCACCGTTGGGCACGGGCCTCCTCTTAAACTGAGAGGGCTTAGGCCATAGTCCACCACGCTGGCCCAGTGCGGGTTTGCCAACTTTACACACCTTCGAGAAGCTCTTAGGCATACAGGTTTCCTTACGATGTTTTCCTTCACTATTAAAGCAGGTGATATTTAAACTTTTTGAAAGGACAGAGGTGCCTGCCTAGGTTTGAACCCGAGACCTCTGACTTAGCAGGCCAAAGGTCTAACCACTAGGCTATCACTGCTTACCAACTATAATATTTCTTTTTCTTTACTGTATAGTAGTTAGTTAATAGTTGCTTTGGGGTTTATAATACTGCCTTACGTAACTAGGTTCCACATTTGTGAGAGGCTGGTGCCTGATGTAGGTTTTTGAAAGAAAAACCTGTGTTACAGGTCACCAACTAGTTGTGCAGAATGGAACTCGATAAAGCATTTTGTTCCAATTAAATCAACTAGTTTGATTGTTTATGCATATTGCATATTGCACATGAATATTTTACGTTTGGGTGTCATTTTGCGTATTGTAGATTTTGCGATGGATCGTTTTTTGTAGCTCATTCTTGTGTGCGATGAAGTACTTATTGTATAATTCTTTTTCAGGATGAAACCATTTTGTGTGTGATGAAATACTTGGACATGCAATCATTGTGTCGGTGCGCTCAAGTCAACAGGTATTTCAACAGATTGGCGTCAGATTCAATACTGTATCGGAGCATAGACTTGAGGCCGTACTGGCATTGTGTGCACTCACAGGTAACATTTGACTACAGCTTGGTCTAGTGGTTGAGACTTTAATACTCTTTGCAAAATGCTCATCATAACACTTCAATACATGAACCGGGCATTATTACTAATGAATTCATTATTTCATTGTAAAATTTGTTTTTGTTTAGTGATTTAAATAGATAAGAGTCGTGCGAAAGAAACTTTGGGACATTTTGCCAGAGTATGGTATAAACGGCACCCTGTTGCGAGCCGTCCAGTCCACCTACGTGGACAGCAAGGCATGCGTACGCGTGGGTGGTAACATGTCACCTTGGTTTGACGTTAAAATCGGCGTCAAGCAGGGTTGCGTGTTGTCCGCTAGACTGTTTATAGTGTATCTGGATAAAAGTCTTCGAAGACTGAATGCGATGACTGAAGGGGTAAAAATGGGTGATCTAGTGATAAACCACCTATTGTATGCAGATGACGCGGTTTTGATAGCGCCAACAGCCACTGATCTGCAAACACTAGTCACAGTTATGAGAGACGACTGCATGAACAATGGCTTACATTTGAATGTGAAGAAAACCAAAATTATGGTTTTTGAACGGGAAGAAACCAGAACGAATGCAAGGATTGTGGTTGGTAACGATGTGCTGGAGCAAGTGAATGAGTTTGTATATCTTGGATGCGCCTTCAGTAAGGATGGGAAATACACCGCTGATATAGAGAGAAGAGTGAATGCAGGTAATAGAGTGAATGGTGCGATGGGAAGGCTACTTGGGAGCCGGCACTTAAGCCAAAAGGCGCAGCTGGCCATACATAACGGAGTGCTTGTCCCAACGCTGTTATATGGCAGTGAGAGTTGGGTATGTAAGAAGGAGAACGAAAGCAGGATAAATGCGGTCGAAATGCGAGCTCTGCGGAATATGTGCGGAGTCACGCTGACCGACCGTATTCGCAACAGCTTAGTAAGAAAGCGAGTAGGTATGAAAGATAGTATCGGTGTAAAGATGAGAAAGGGTATGCTCCGTTGGTTCAGGCATATAGAAAGAATGCCAGAAGAAAGAATGACAAAACAGATATACAATGCGAAAGTGGAAGGATGTAGGTGCCGGGGAAGACCTAGACTATCTTACCATGACCAAATAGACCGTGTCTTAGCTGAAGGGCAAGTCAAGAGTCTCCGTAACCGGCGAGTGTGTATGAGACGAACTATGAGAGTGGAGGAAGCCAGAGAGGTATGTAAGAAAAGAACCTGTTGGAACTCTGTACTCTCTGCTTACCCCGCGAGGGAGCTGGCGTGATGATATAGATAGATAGATTTAAATAGATTAGCGATCAATGTTATCTTTAAAAGCTATATAACTTCTCTGCAACTACGCGTACGCTTTTCCTTCCACGGAATCGAGAATCGAGAAATCATGGATTTAATCTCCGTACAGGAAAATCTTTGAGTGACCTACAAATGTTTGTTTCGGCCTGGATATGTTTTCACTTTTGTAAACGCGTCTTAGACATACGAATAAGTGTGGCGGTACTTTTATATTATTATTTAGCCTTCAGCGTCCCACTGTTGGTCAATGGCCTTCATCGTCTTTATTAATTATATTATCATTTAATTTTGTTATTAATATGTATCTCGCTGAGATTCACGGGATTTACCCGGACCTTTGAAAGGCTTGCATGGGGGCATGGGTCCAACACGTAGAGGCCCTTTGCGAGAAGTTAATGTTATGTAAGTCACCTGCTGAGATCACTTGCTGAAAATGAAGAAACATAACCAGCGAACTGACCCCGGCAGGTGCAAGGACTATTGTAAACTATGGAAAGAAAACAAGGGCTATATAAATGAGGTATGATGGACAAAAACTAGACTATTTCAAAGGGGACGGACACCGGCCATAATTAGTGATACCTAATTACCCGTGGCCGGCGGTGACTCGCCGCTTACTAGATGGGCCCCCAAACAGTCGTCCTAGGACGTCCTTATTATTAATATTATTATCAATTATTTGTAAAAGATGTTCAGTTTCTTCCGCCATCTCTGCCTGGTTCTGCCGCGATGCCGTTTAATGTTAAGAGAACGATTCTTAATAACTTTATATTTATTTCAGGTGCTAATAACATTATCGATGCGCTGCAAATTTCTTCAAAAACTCGACCTGTCGTGGTGCGGCAGCCATCGCATGATACAGCCTCATTACGTCGTCAAGTAAGTATGACGAAGCTACTTAAATCATCATTAAATGTTCTAATTATCGACGTAGTTACAATGCTTAACTCCTGAACTTGAAACATAGCTAAGGTTAAATCGAGGCCAATATCAAGCGGATTATATTGATTGGTGTTACCTTGACTGTTGAATATATTACATACATTGATGTATAACTAAAGTTACCCACGCTCTGATATTTCCTGAAGAAAAGTCAGCCAACCGGCCGGCTTTGATTTGATTGAATCTCTAATCAAAAGAACGCATAGCTGCCATCTTGTGCGTTTTGGAAAGCAAAAATCATACTGTCATCGTGCTTAAAGCAAGTAATATAAAAAATGCTGTAAAGACTTCAGTACCTTGCTAATATGTTAAGCTATGTTTAAAGTATATTTAGATAAAATATCATTATCATACATGATTATAAAAATATCGTTATCATTATATGTATCTCGATGAGATTTACGGGCTTTACCCGGACCTTTGAAAGGCTTGCATGGGGAGATGGGTCCAACACGTAGAGGCCCTTTGCGAGAAGTTAATGTTATGTAAGCCACCTGCTGAGATCACTTGCTGAAAATGAAGAAACTTAACCAGCGAACTGACCCCGGCAGGTGCAAGGACTATTGTAAACTATGGAAAGAAAACAAGAGCTATGTAAATGAGGTTTGATGGACAAAAATTGGACTATTTTAAGGGGGACGGACATTTCGTTATCATTATTATTAGTATGAAGGAGTTCAGAGTCCATGTCACAAAAGATCTTGGTCAGTTCTGCATAACAGGTTATGGCCTACTACTGAGAAGAAAACTATTTGGTTGATTGTTGTCACCATTCCGACCTTGTAGAATTGTTCCCAAAAGTGATGTTCGGAGATATTCAGAAAACATACATAACCAAAACGCCTAGATTTCAGCAAAACGATGTCAAATAGCTAACTTTTTGGGGATCAGCATATTGCTATAACATGGTTGCTCGAACGATGTTAAGTTTGTTTGTCACATTTTACGGCTAGATCTTGCTCTATTTCACTTTCGGATAATAATTACAAAAATATAGTTTTTATTTTCCTTAAATCATCACTTGCCGAGTGTAAAGAACACTGACTAGTTTATCTCCTAACCTACCACACTTACATGAAAAATATATCGGTGCCGTAATTAAATTACTTTATTATCACCTTAGCCACACCTCCATTGTTTTATTGTAGATTCGTGAATTACGTAAGCATGTGTTTTTTCCAGTTCTTTACTAACGTAGTACGTAAGTAGGTATAATCGGCGACATAACTCGAGTTTCAGAAAGCCAATAATAAACACTTCGTTACAAAAAGCGGCATTGTTTTGTGCAATGATTTAATGATATATTTGCGAGTAACGTCATCTTTAAAATTTAAACGATTTTTTTTGCAACTGGGCATAAGACGCTGTGAACGTTCTCAATTTTTTAATATCGGCTGTACTTTTTAGCAGTGATAGCCTAGTGGTTAGACCGTTGGACTGCAAAGTCAAAGGTCTCGGGTTCAAACCCAGGCACGCACCTCTGTCTTTTCGAAAGCATGTGCGTATTAAAAATTAATTATCACTTGCTTTAACGGTGAAGGAAAACATCGTGAGGAAACCTGCATGCCTAAGAGTTTCTCGAAGGTGTGTGAAGTTCGCCAACCCGCACTGGGCCAGCGTGGTGGACTATGGCCTAAACCTTCTCGGTTTGAGAGGAGGCCCGTGCCCAACAGTGGGACAGTTTCTTAACAGGGCTAATATTATTATTATTACTTTTTATTTTACAATCGTTGCTCAACATTGTCAAAATCAAATATTAGCAACATACTAAAAGATTATTCAGAACCAATCCGATAACAGGAGATCGGATCAGAAACTAGGAGATTTACAAGAGCACCTATGTCACTGAGAGGACGTTTAAAATTGTCAAACTTTAAACCCAGTGGGTGAGGCACACCACTAGTAAAATTGACGGCCATCGGGACAGAAGTTCTCGAGTGGAGACCACGTAGCGGAAGACGTGAAGTGGGTAGGCCCCCTACAAGTCGAACCGAGAACCTGGTAATATTCACAAGTAAAGCTGAATGCGTAGCACAGAATCAGTTGTCGTGAAGTTCATTGGAGGTGGCTTATGTCCTACAATAACGGATTGTGGCAGAACTAATCTGTGTGAGTGATTTGAAAAACTGAATGTTCTACATTTTTTGTCGTTGATTGTACAGTACAGTACAGACAATAAAGTTATTGCAGTCGCCACAACATACATATTAATTCATTAAGGTGTAAGCGAGAAAGAGTGGATACAGGTCGTTGTTTTGTATTTTTGCGGAATTTATCAAATGGATATAATAGACGGAGTACTTAATAATTCTACACTACTTAATACTGGCTGTTTGTTTTATTCCATATATTTTACTAATACTTATTATACACTAAATCAGAATAACCTTAGTTGAAGCGAAGAATACCCTACCTCGTGCTAGATATGTATGCACATAGTATTGTATGCTTTCGAAATGATCGAGCCAAAGGAAGCCGGTCGGGCCACCACATACGTGGGGCAACAGAAAAAGATTTGTCTATCTATCTATTTATCTATCACGCCAGATTCCCTGCGGGGTAAGCTGGAGAGGAGTGCAGAGTTCTAACAGGTTCTTTCCTCACCTACCTCTCTGGCTTCCTACACTCTCATAGCTCATCTCATACACGCTCGCCGGTTATGAAGACTCTTGACTTGCCCTTCATATCAGATTATACATTTGTTTCTTGTTTTTTATAAGTTTGTGTTCAGTATCACCAGTACAGGTATTCCTGCGAATTCCGCCAGAAGGCAAACCCTCATGTATGAATTACATCTTGCAAAAATGACACGCGATGAGATAAATAACTAATTATTCCTACCGCAAGTGTTGCGTATAAATTGTTCCTCTACCTATAGAGAGATTATGAAGTACCGTATCTAGAGATTTCTCTGTATGTTTTCAGTTTCCTCAAAGACAGCGGTGCTGAACTGACCCACTTGCGAATGAATTGCTGCAAATTCGTTGACAACTCCGTGCTAAGAGCAATTGTTGACACATCCAATTGTTTAAAAGGTGCGTACTTTGTTATGTATAAACTAATTGTATGGGAAGTTTCAAGGACGCTTAGCAATCTCGACTATTGTTGTAGTAAATATTATTCATTGTTATAGTAAGAATTGTAAGATTTCGATTGAAAATTTTGTTAGATATTAGGTAATAGAGTTTCTAATACTTGGTACCCATGTAACGTCCTAAATTTACGTAAAATTATCCCAAATTGAAGCAAATTTTTTTTACGCTATATACACAAAAGTCTATGTACGTCTTTGTACCTCTCTGGCTTCCTTCACTCTCATAGTTCGTCTCATACACGCTCGGGGGTTACGGAGACTCTTGACTTGCCCTTCATATAAGACACGGTCTATTTAGTCCTGGTAAGATAGTCTAGGTCCTCCCTGGAAGGATGTAGGTACCTTTTACTTTCGCATTGTGTATCTCCATATCTAAGTTAATTTTGATTATATTTTATTTTTTCAGAATTATGCTTGCGTTCCGTGGTCGGATGTTCTGATTGGATGTGCCTCGCGGCACTCAGGCAGCTAAAGCGATTAGATTTATACAGGACTGACATCACGACTTCGGCAGCTGTGGCCATTGTCAGGTCGAACCCTGGACTCCGCCATCTTAATGTTGGTACGCATTTATTAATTTTATATTTTATTAGTCTAGAATTTCCTTATAATCTCAAGGTTATCTACATCTCTGCAAAGTTTCATTTAAATCCATTTATTGGAACATGCGTAAAACATTACGTTTTCTGAAGCTACCCGTTGAATCATTTCAATTATCTCAAACGCCCACATAACAGATTTCAGTAGGTCTCCACCAATTGCGCATTTCTGCTGTCGATATTTAGTCAGTTCTAAATGTCAGTAAAGGTGAAATTGGTTAAGAGAAATTTTGTTGGTCGTGGATGTGTTTACATAATTATAATAATGGTAAGTAATGGGCCTACACTGTCCTACTGCTGGGTAAAGGCTTTCTCTCACAAATCGTGCCGAAGGATTAGGTCACACTTTGTGTGTCTGTGTGTGTGTGTCTGTGTGATTGTGGGGTGTGGTCCTTTACAGCTTCATCGGACAAGAGGCCGCCGAGCGTGCAACCTCTTCGTTCGAGCCAGAAGGGCTAGGGGGCAACTAGCTCTAGGCCGCCTCAAGGAGGAACGACCTCGGGTTGGGCAGTCGCTATGGCGGAGTTAGGTCATACCCCACCACGCGATATGTCTATATTTAGTCAGTACTAAATGTCAGTAAATGTGAAATTGGTTAATTGTAATTATATTAAAATGCAAGCTCAGTTTTTTTTTCAAAAAAAACTTAGTTCTTTACCCGACCTTCATATTCATATTTCGACGTTTCCAACGACCAAAGTCCTATAATCCAGTATATATATTTGGCATAAATAACTTTATCGAGGGGCACGAAAGTTCCAAATGACATTTAATTTGTTTGTCATATGTTACTTTGTTCTGTAGGACCGTCAATTTATTAACTTTATTTATGATTACATAAAAAAAACATAATAAACTATATAGTGAACAACAAATGATTGGTTAAATTCTTGTCAAGTTTGCAAATTGTTGCTTTAACAGTTTTACTTTTTCACTGACTTTATTTGTTGTTTCTTTTTGTTTCATACAGGCTCATGCAAAATGATATCTTCCATGGACGAGGTGGCGATAGCATTAGGCGCCAATTGTCCAAACCTTGTATCAGTTGACTTCTGGAAGTCGTACTCGCTGACTCCCAACGGTATCAGAGCGCTGGGGAACTGCAAGAAATTGCAGGAATTGGATGTTGGGTGGTGGTAAGTTCTCATGATTAATAATGATCCCTGCATGTTATACTTTCTAAAATGACTTTGCTAGGGGAGGCTCTGTGGAGCGGGTCACTCTCTTCCATCTAATATGGTCGAGAGAGTGATGGCCGCTTCTCAAGTCATACTCCTGAACGGGTGCTGCTGGTGGGGACTGATCCGTCCTCGTATCCTTTGACTGGTTAAAAATGAACCTTAATTATGTTAAATTTTGTCTCGTTCGTTCGTATCAATTATTATGTACGCACTCTTTTTTATTGATGGACGATTTAGCGCAGTGGTTAAGAGCTTAAGCCGCTCCGCCCACTGTGTCTAACAGTCGCGGGTTCAATTCCCGCACGGGACAAATCTTTGTGTGATCCACAATTATTTGTTCCGGTCTGGGTATTTGTGTATGTGAATTTTCATGTTTGTAAACGCACCCACGACACAGGAATAAATCCTAGTGTGGGGGGGGATACGTTTTTTTTTATTTTCTCTAACTATTAATATTCTACTTTTTATTATATACTTTTACAGTACCTATTTTGTTAATGAGAGGACTATTTATTTATTTATTTATTTATTTAATTCTTCTTGCACTATTGGTACAAAGGCGGACTTAATGCCTAAGGCATTATCTACCAGTCTACCTTAGGGTGATGCAGAAACGAGTGAAGTAGGTGCAGAACCATAAAACCAAAAAAATGTAGAGGAAAATATGTAACAAATATATAATTAGTAGAATAAATATTATATCGAACTGATATATAACGATATAATATATATACAGATAAATACACATATAATCTATACATATAATAATATAAATAATAAGTACACATATACATAAACTAAATTAATATTGAGATGATTCCGCCAAAGTTTTGTGCAGATAATCCTGTACTTTGCTTTTGAAAGATAAGCGATTTGTGGCCATCCTGATATCCAGAGGTAGTGAGTTCCATAGTAAGATGGATTGGACAAAGAAAGAAGAGTGAATAAAATTAGAATGGTGAGAAGGGCATTGAAGAAGGCGATTATTAGAAGAACGAAGAAGTTTATCGTGATTAGAGCATAGATATTGAAAACGGGAGGAAAGATAATCAGGTGAAGCAGGAGAATAAAGAATGGAGAATAGCATTGTCAGTGCTCGTAGAGCTCTGCGCTTGCGAATAGGCAACCACCTTAAATGAGATCTATACTCAGACACATGATCAAATTTACGTAAATTAAATATGAATCGAATGCAGTTATTAAGAAGACGGTCGAGTTTGTTGAGATGATCTGCATTCAGGTCGTAGTAGCACACATCACCATAGTCGAATATAGGTAGGATTAGGGACTGCACGAGCATTGTTTTAGTGTTGGAGGGGAGCAAGTTTTTAAGCCGATACAGGTATCGCAACATCCCGGTGACCTTTTGACCGACGGCCGTGATATGGGTTTGCCAGCTGAGTGTAGTATCAATGTGCAAGCCGAGATCTTTGACACTAGAACTAAAGGGTATGATTTTACCATTGAACATGAGTGACGGCAGAGTTGCCATATTTATTTTGGTAATAGTTCTAGAACTGCCTACGAGAATGGCTTGACACTTAGCCGGGTTAACAGTCACTCCAAACCTGTCAGACCAGTTCTTGATTGCCCCCAAATCCTGGTTTAATTTGCCAACAATGTTAGGGATACGATCGGCACTGTCTTGCGAGTAAAGCTGCAGGTCATCGGCATAAAGATGATACGCACACTGAAGTTCATAGGTTATTAGATCAATAAAAATAGAAAACAGAAGAGGAGAAAGTATACCACCCTGAGGAACGCCAGTTTCCAAACAGCGCCAAGTTGATGATAACTCGTCACTCAAAACAGCCTGCTGACGCTCCCGAAGATAGGAAGAAAACCAGTCCAGTGACTCTCGTGAGCACATACGATAGGAAAGTATGGACAGTAGGACATCGTGACTGACGGAGTTGAAAGCATTAGAGAAATCTACTAAGACAAGAACAGTAACTTTGGTTTCCTCCATGCCTCTTCGGATATCATCAGTCACTTTAAGCAGAGCAGAGACGGTACTATGGCCAGGCCTGAACCCAGATTGAAGAGGACTAATTAGATTGTTAGAGTAGATAAAATGCGACAATTGTTTGTGAACGCAGGCCTCGAGCACTTTTGAAAGAAAAGGAAGAATGGAAATAGGACGAAAATGGCTAGCTTGGGACGGGTTAGCGATTTTGGGAAGGGGGCGGACAAAGGCTTTACGCCAGAGAGATGGAAATGTGCCGGACTTTAAGGAAAAGTTGACAAGGTGAGTGATTACAGGGAGAAGAATGTCCAGAACTGTTGTAATCATAAAGCGACATATTTTGTCACATCCCGCTGCCTTAGATTTAATGGATAGGATGGTTTTCTTGATTTCACAAGAGTCAACTGGAGAAAAGTAGAAAGTGTTGATAATGGGACGTTTGAGACCATCCATGTAGGCCAAGGTATGACTAATCGTTAGACGATCTACAGGAGGAACAGTAGAGAAATGACAATTAAGATCATCTAAACTTAATGTCTTTGGTAGGTCTACACGTCGTGTTCTGCCAATACCTAGGGTTCCTAGGAACTTCCAAATGTCGGCAGACGACGACGAAGTAATATTGTTTAGAATATGGCGGCGTTTAGCGTCACGTATCATCTTATTGCATCTGTTCCTTGCAACTTTAAAAAGAGACCAATTGTCTTCTGTACGTTCTTTTTTAAACTTCCGAAAAGCACGATTTCTTCTCCTCATCGCCATGCGGATACCCTTTGTCATCCACGGTGCAGGTGGGCGCTTCAACCTTATTTTCTTAATTGGGGCATGATTGTCATACAATTGAATTACCTCTTTGTTAAACAAGTGTATCTTTGTATCGATCGTATCGGCTTTCATGACTGGCTTCCAGTCAATTTCGGATGCGTCACCAGTTAGCTTGTCAATGTCCATTCGAGCAAAGCAACGCCTGTGCAGAACCTTAGGATGGGGTTTCGGGGACTTTAGGACATAAGAGAGAAAGATAAGATCATGATGCGAAAAACCGGAGGCATCACGTTGACCATGCGTGGAAACGAGTGAAGGATTAGAAGTTATTATAAGGTCGAGCCAGGTATCATCACTATTAACGTTATGATGTGTGGCTTGAAGAGGTAAAATATGCAAGCTAGCTGACTCAATAAGGTGAAGGAGTTTAAGGGATCGGGGAGAACTTGTGGCCAGGAGATTAGTGTTGAAATCGCCCATGATGATGTGATGCTCGTAATCAGACCCCAAGGATTCTAGTACCGATTCGAATTCGGTGAAATAATCAATAGAGGGAGGACAATACATAACACCAACTATGGTTTTAACCCCTTTGACCCAAACCTCGAGGAAGAGAAACTCTGAAGAGGCTGAATAGTTTGAGGAGGATATGGCTACGATTTTGTAAGGGAGATCGCTACGGAGGTATATAGCAACTCCGCCCCCACCCTTACCAATGCGGTCATTACGAATGAGAACGAAGCCAGGAAGAGCATAGGTGGTTGACAGAAGTTGAGGTTTAAGCCAAGTTTCGGAAATCAGGACGGCGTGAACATTGCTGTTGCTAAATGTGTCATACAATTCATCGTGGTGATTAGGTATACTTTGGGCGTTGATATGACACACGTTTAGCAAGTAGCCTAACTGTTGATTGAATTTGTCGTGTAAAAAGTTAGCAAGATTATCGTCTAAAGAACAAAAACTGGTATCGCACGAGGCAACTGAATCATTGGCGGAATGAAAGGAATCACTATCTGATATCATAAGAACAAATGTATATATATATATATATGTAAAAATAAAACTAAATATATATAAAAGAAAAACAAAAAATAAAAAAAATGTAACTCAAATACAAGGTGTTGCGCGTTACTGCATCACCCGCCAGCTAACATCAAAAACACTAAGTAAGGCTTAAAACAGAAAGTCACTGTAACTACACAAAAAAAAACACAATTAAATTAAAATAGAACTATAAACATAGACAAAGAAAAAAAAAAAACAAAAAATATCAAACGGCTAATTTGAACAGTGCTAAAGGTATGTAAAATTAAGTATCCGGAACGCAACCGATTTAATGTGTCAGGATTTATGACGTTTGTTATTGACAAGTACCTAACCAAAATTAATGGAAGACCGGAATTGTGATTACAATTGACGGTACCAGCCTAAAACTTAATCAAAACATGAAATAACATATCTAATTGTACATACAGAAAAAAAAATGAGTGCATAACAACAAAATTGCAGAAATGACAAGGACAAAATAAACTCAATAATGTAAGGATAATATTAGGTTGTATACAACTACCGAGGGCTACCTGTTAAACATAAACTTGTTATTTACGATTTGCATTCCTCGACAGATCTCCACCAGCCTCACCCTTACTCCTGTGTGTAGAGGATCCGTTCGGCCCTTTTGGATATTTTACAATCAAAGGGCTTAACTCTTCAAGGGAAGTAATTCGATGTCGGCTTCCATCGGGGGCCTTTAAGACAATAATGCCATCCTGAGACCAACAAGAACGCACACCGAAATGCAATCGCGCCTTACCAAATATAGATTGTCTAGACTTGGTCAAAAATTCTCGAACAGAGATGGATGAGCCCTTCAACCGAGTCTTCGCTCTCCAGACGGTGTGTTTGTCGTCTGCACTGGTAAATCTTATGAGAATGGGCCTGTGGTGATCTTGGCCTGGGGTCCCCAGTCTGTGGCAGATATTTATAGAAGATTCTATTATACTCTTGAGACCCAGCTTGTTGTGAAGAATGTCCAGGATAGCCGTTCTACCATTCTCCTTATCAACCTCAGGGACTCCCAAGAAGATAAGTGCTTTACGCCGATGTCTGGTCTCAATCACATCTATCTGCTTGCTGCACTCGCTTATTTGTTTTCGGAGCAGCCCGAGTATATTGAAGATAAGCTCCCTGAACGTCCGGAACTCCTCTGCAACTTTGGCCACTGTATCTTTAGATGGGCCGGCACTCTGGATTTGTGCTTCAAGGTCCTCCATCTTCTTCATAAAGTTCTCCTCG
Organism: Phalera bucephala; assembly: GCA_905147815.2. Taxonomy (NCBI): domain Eukaryota; kingdom Metazoa; phylum Arthropoda; class Insecta; order Lepidoptera; family Notodontidae; genus Phalera; species Phalera bucephala. The sequence continues at coordinate 20,689,999 of LR990621.1, forward strand.
AGGCTCTTCTGTGCAGATAAAATGTCATCTAGTTGTGGCATAGTGAAGCACTGATAAGTGGTTTAGAGAATCCCGTGTAGTGATGAGCCAGCAGGTGATGCAAAAGTAATGCTATGGTCACATAAATGTACAAAAACTTGAGTACTTGTTGTTTTTATTATAGGAACTGTATAGGGAAGGAGAATATTTGTAAATACTTTATTTAATTATTTAATATAAAAATTAGCAATTTTAAACACGTCTGTACTTATTTACACCTACCCTCAAAAAACTATGTAGACTCTACTCCACTCATACCATAAATATAAGTACACTCATGTTTAATCTTTACTTAAGCACTAATAGATATTAAGCTCGTTCTGCACTGTTCTCCCATACACCATGAATGCAATGTATACAAAAATAATTGTAAAACTGTCATTTTTAAAAAGAGTAACCGTGGAGTTTCTTGCCCTTCGTCCCCGCAGGAACGACTTTACGAACGGTTGGTAGAAGAAAGTAATCAATAATTTTCTCGTTTTGACTATTAATAAGTGCTCTTTGGTCTACATAAATACAAGGCTTTTGATTTTGATTTTACAAATCCTAATATGACTTACAAAGTTTTAGTTTGGTCCGAATCTTTATGTATCTAAGTTGTGAATTTTATTTATCTAAGTTGTGAATTTCGTGTATCTAAGTAAACACGCTTGAAGCGCTGTGCGACCGCCGTGACCTAAGCGTTTAGCAAAGTTAAGCATTGGTCGGTTCATTTAGAGAGGGGTGGCTCTTTGTGGCATGGTGTTGTGTTTCATATTCGAAAGTCTCCGTGCTTCAGGAGACATGTTTGTCCGTTGGTCCCGGTTACCACTTAATGTGGTAGTCGTTAAGTCTAATTGGAAGCTTTATTGGCGGTATCATATGTTCCAACGGCAGGTGGCCATGAACCTGCCTCCACTAATCTGCTCTGGATCCGCGTGGCAGCGTATGACCAAATCTCTGTCACCACAGTTTGAGAGGGAAGGCTTTTGCCCAACAGTGGGACAGTGTAGGCCCATTTATGAACACCGTCACGCCTATACTCCCCAAGCAGGGGTGGCAGAGGTGTACTTAGTACAGTCACATTTCGCCGACTTTGTTAGGTCCCATGTAATAGGGGCGAGCCTATTGCCATATACCGGCCACAATTCCAGACTCCGGACTCGTACTGGGAAGTTTTCGTTAGAAAAACTACATTTGTCCGACCTAGGATTTAAACCCAGGACCTCGTGATCACAAAGCGATGCGGTTTGCCACTAGATTACTATTATTTATTATTTTTATTGAGTTAGGGAGGGGGCCGGATATGTCTGCCGCATGGCAAGCGACTAATGGGCCATAATAACTACTGACTGGTTCCCACATAACAAGAAAAAGCGACTTGGTAGGTAGACAGAGATGGCGGGATGAACTAGGTGCATTTGTAAAGAACTGACCTGAGATGGCAAATAAAGTGGAAAAAGTGGAGGGAGGCAAAGGCCCAGCAGTGGGACAATAATAGCTTTTAATAGTAATAATAATAAGAAACTGTGCCACTGTTGGGCACGGGCCTCCTCTCAAACTGAGAGGGTTTAGGCCATAGTCCACCACGCTGGCCCAGTGCGGGTTGGCGAACTTCACACACCTTCGAGAAACTCTTAGGCATGCAGGTTTCCTCACGATGTTTTCCTTCACCGTTAAAGCAAGTGATAATTAATCTTTAATACGCACATGCTTTCGAAAAGACAGAGGTGCGTGCCTGGGTTTGAACCCGAGACCTTTGACTTTGCAGTCCAACGGTCTAACCACTAGGCTATCACTCCTATTTAATAGTAATACTCGTAATAATGTTAAAAAGGTGTTTTTTAATTATAATTTATTATTTAAAATTTATTTAACAGCTTACAAGCGGGTGGTTCAGGCGAGTGGCTGGCTTGGCTGGCCGGCGGGGAACTAAGGAAGCTGTTCCTCGGAGCTTTGCGTGGTGTTTGCGACCGGGATCTACGGGCTCTTCTCCCACGCGCGACCAAACTAGCGCAACTTGACCTACTCGGCGTCAGGGCAGTCACACCAGATATCTGCGACGCGTGAGTACAACCTATCGATCATAATCTACCAATAGGCGTGGATTGCATATACAAGGTGTAACACAATTAACTCAACACCTTGACGACGATTTAGCGCAGTGGTTAAGACCTTGAGCTGCTCCACCCACTGTGTCTAATAGTCGCGGGTTCGATTCCCGCACGGGACAAATCTTTGTGTGATCCACAATTATTTGTTCCGGTCTAGGTATTTGTGTATGTGAATTTTCATGTTTGTAAACGCACCCACGACACAGGAATAAATCCTAGTGTGGGTTTTGCGGTGTTGTAAACCTACGTTTAAAAAAAAAAATAAAGACCTGAAAGTAGTTTGAAATGTGCAACTGAAGCGTTCTTGAGGGAGCCCCCTCCCAAAAGTCATAAGCAGCCGGAAGAGGCTCGAACAAGAGCCCAGATGGGACTTGTCGATCCGCCGGAGCTCAGCGAGGCGACGGAGCCGCTGCAACACACAAAAAACGCGTTCCTCGAGTTCAAAGCAATCACCAAAGCAACAAGAAGCAAACCTATCACCTGGGCAATGAAGGATTGCTAGAGGTGAAGCTCGAGGAGGCAGAAGCGGCGGTGTACGACAACGACAACTCCACCACGTTAAGAGGAGAAATGTCGGGGAAGTACATGGCGGCCTATTGTGGAACCAGCGGTTTCGTCGAATACGATGAGGAGGAGTCCCGGCGGACCGGCAAACACAAGTTCAGAACCCCCCCCATAAGTGGTTGCGGCGAAGTGCACGAGGGTGGTGCTCGACGACCGGATACTTGAGATGGCAGAAACCGTCTCAAGTGGCCGGGGTCGGGGGCCCGCAATCGAGCACTGGACCGTACCCAAAATAACATGGGTCAACGGGGTTCCTGGATGCGGAAAAACAACATGGATAATCGCAAATTACAACATCGAAAGCGATATCCTAATAACATCTACAACCGAGGCAGCGAATGACTTAAGGGAGAGACTCGCGCAAAAGGTTAAAACAAACACCAAGGGGAGGGTCCGCACTATGGCTTCAATGCTGGTCAACGGATTGAAAGAAGGTGAAGAGTGCACACGTATTATCATCGACGAGGCACTCATGAACCACTTTGGAGCCGTAGTGATGGCCATCAAGATAACTGGCGCGAGAGAGGCTCTTCTCGTCGGCGACTGCAACCAACTGCCGTTCATTGATAGGGAGAACCTGTTTCGACTGCGTTACAACCGCTCAGACTCCGTGGCGCGTGTTAACAGGGAGCTGCTCTGCACTCACAGAAACCCAATAGACGTAGCGTAGGCCCTCAACGAGATATACGGGGGCATATACTCGTCCAAATCCCTCGTGAGGTCCTTGAGCCTCAGTAAGTACACGGGAGCGCAAATTTCAAAACACCAGGAGAACACCCTGTTTCTGGTGCACACCCAGGCCGAGAAGGAAATCCCCCTCAGGCCAGGCTATGCGTCGGGAAACGGGTCGCGCATCCTCACCGTGCATGAGTCTCAGGGACTAACGAGTGAAAACGTGGTGATAGTGCGAGCGGTCCCCAAGAGACTGAAGCTCCACGGAAGCTATCCACACGCGGTCGTAGCTATATCTCGCCACACTGGAAATTGCGTCTACTACACAGACAGCTGTGAAGGGGACGCAACGGCTACACTAATAAGCAGGGCGGGGGCAGCTGCGACCAAAAAAATAAAAGAATACAACATTAAGATGGCTATTCGCAGTCGAGACATGGTAGTTGTTAAAAAGCTGCTGGAGGCGGAGGCCTAAAGAAAACCCTCACAAGCAGCCAAACACCTACACAACTGAGGCATTCTCGCTCAAAGGCAAGCCAAAACAGAAAGCCTCATTCACTTACATAATCCTTAACATAAATTAAAAAAACAAAGAAAAAAAATTATAGGAAAAAAAAACCTCTACTGAAGTACCGCAACAAACAAATACCAATCACTGTAACAACAAAACAAACAAAAAAAAAAACAAAAATATAAGCGACATGTACCATACGAGTGCATATAAAAGCAACTACTAACAACACATAAATTAAACAAAAGAAGGTGCGGGACAAACCGGGCCCGCAGTGTCTAATTATAAATACAAAAAAAAATGTGCCACTGAATCGATTCCAACTATTTTTAAAGTATGTTATATTTTTTGGCAGACTGCCTCGTTGGTCTGGTGGCAAAGCACATCGTTTTGTGATCACGATGTCCTGTGTCCAAATACTAGGTCGGACAAATGTAGTTTTTCTAACGAAAGGGTCCCAGTATGAGTCCGGAGCCTGGAAGTGTGCCCGGTATATGGCAATAGGCTCGCCCCCTATTACATAGGACCTAACATCATCGGCGAAACGTGGGTGTACTCAGTACACCTCTGCCACCCCCGCTTGGGGAATATAGGCGTCACGGTGTGAGGAAGAAATGACATTAATTTAATTTTTGTTTTCTTTCAGAATTTTAGCGGAATGCAGAGAACTCAGACTTTTAGACGTTAGTTTTTGCGATCAAATACAAGAATCTCAGGTGAGTTTTGTACAAAGTTGTTGAATTGTTTTCTGTTTTATTTAGACGTTATCACGTGGTTATCAGTTTAAAAATTAATGGCAATAAACAGGGTATAACCATAAGCTACCTCTTCACACAACATATTACTTGTGGCCGTGTGTAGAGAAGTGGTTTTGAAACTCGGCACCTTGAGAATACAATGCTACTTGTCTCCATAGAATACGCATTTATTACGATTAACCTATGTATTACCCGAAAAATGTATTATTTACCAATAACTTCAAAAAAGCTATCGAAACCTATAGTCTTATTCACGAGAAATGGTACGGTGACGTTTGATCATATTCCATTTCACGCTTATTGTATTTAAGAATACTGAGAATATTGAATCCAAAAAATAAACAGGAATTTAAAAATTCATTAAATGTTATTTTACATTTCATTTAAATCATATACTGAAGGCCAATTCTCGTAATTAAAAGTGTTCAAAATGCAGTTTCGATCTGATCTCAATCTCATCAACTTCACAAATGGTATTCTCTTAACATATTCGAATCCTTCAAAGACATTTACCGAATCGAGATCGGACCGAAAGTTGAAAAACATGTAAACCGTATTCGTTTACAATCGTAGTCGTTTGGTGAGATTGAGATCAGATCGGAACTGCATTTTGAACACTTTTAATTACGAGAATTGGCCTCCTGTTCATAATTTTGCGTTATTACTAAATTATTTAAATTTTAACGTTTTGCGTTTTGGGGACTGACACTTTGAAATCGTTTTAATCGATGTTGTTTTTTAAAAGGTTCAAATCGATTGATGATTATTTACGAATATATTATAATATTTATCTGACTGAAATATTTAGTATTCTCATGGTCAGTAAATTAATAAAAAACGTGGATGCGCTATCTTGACATATTACAACAGAGATATATTAAAACAGAGAATTATATAGATTATTTTCAAATATTAATACGTACGAAAAATCGTCTGATAAATTGCTTGTCAACCTAGACGATTTTTCTGACCTAAGACTTGATTCGGAAATAAATAATGACATTATTTTATTTTTTCCCTTATTTTGTTCCTAAATTATTTTTGTTAATATCGATTCATTCTTCGTTATTAATTTTCTCGATAAGATATTCAATCGATTCTATTTCACACTCTCCACATTTCTAGAAACGACAAATTCTAAATGTCAGCGTACCCACGACTGGTGAAAAGGACAATAGACACCCATGTTAAGCGTATTACAACATTTCAGATTATCTCTATCAAAAAAACGTGTTTGAAGATTTATTTATTAAGTCTATCATCAGCACTGATGATAGCCTTCATAAATAAATTTTCCTAATATTCATACCTTACCTTACATTAGTACTTATTACCTTACCTGTTGGAACTCTGTACTCTCTGCCTACCCTGCAAGGGATCTGGCGTGATGATACAGATAGATAGAGATAGACCTTACATTAGTGCGGAACTCGGTGCTGCGTTTCTAGACTCGTCTAATAGGCGAATCGTCATAAACGTAAAAACCGCTAAACTTAAATGGAATTGGGCAGGACACCTGACCCGAATGAACGCCGACAGGTGGACTATTTAAGGGGCTGCCGTAAAAAAGGTGTTTTTGTACTCTGTGCATTTCAAGAAGTATATGGACTAGAGACTTAATATTTAGAAATATGATTTTTGACTCTATATTTTAGAATCTGGTAAAAGGAATACACGATTAAACGAAATTTTCTTTATAGAAAAATATCTAAATTCATCTCCATTACTTTAAATTTTCGGATTCTAACGTGAAACGCTTAAGAACTATTCAAAAGATTTCACTTAACAACATAGCTAATAATTAATTGTAGTAAAGCTCTTGTAAAACAGTTTTTTATTTCGAAGTGTAGTTTGTTTAGAAATGGATAAAATTAGCTTTTGCACATACGTCGTTTATTTCAGAGTGCACGCTCAATATATACGTCCCTTATTATTCTTGTATAAAGTAATTGCATCATTGTCAGTATCTCGGTTGATAAACGGTTATCGCGGTTGGCCCTTAAGTACCGAATGGGTTCCAGAACACGGACATAGTCATCGTGATAGATCTAAAAAGCGGTGGTGCCATGACCTCGATGGATAGTGACCTATATGGCCATCAGTGGCTAAATAGTAGAATTGTGTGAAAGGAGTAGGGGATAGACCTTTGCCCTGCAGTGGGACCCAATATTTTAGTTAAAGAAATATTATTTTCATGCAACCATGCGCAATCGCGCCGCGTCTTAATTGCGCAGAGTACGGGCCAGCTCTAAATACAGTCCTGGCAATGATCGCAGGATATGATCGCTTGATTGGCCTTTCATCCGGCATTGTTCCAGTAGGAGAGAAAGTATTGAGAGGGAACAACGTATTGACTTTTGAAAATTTAATTTAATTTTACTATTATTTAATATATATTTAATGTTTATTGTATGGGTGTTTCTTGCCTGAAATAAATGGATTTTAATTTGAATTATAGTATAACATATTTGAAAATATTATTATTAGTCTTATATCTCAGTCGTAAGGCATCACACTGGAGTTGGATCGTATAAACAATTTTGTATAATATAAAAATGTATGTATCTATGCAAAAAATGATGAAAAAATTAATGGAGAATTAGAAAAAAAGACACAAGCCCGCTGAGTTTCTCGCCGGATCTTCTCAGTGGAGGCCGCGTTTCGATCCGGTGGTAGATTAGTAAGTTAAAAAAAATGTAAATAAGACAATTTGTGTACACCCCCGCCGGGTTTATACAAAATAAAGGATTTGAGTTTGAGTTGAGTTTATTTATACCCAACTTTTATGTAAATTAACAGGTACTGGAATGGCGAGAACAATATCCGCACGTGAGCATCAAAAGGTCTTTCCAATCAGCCAATTTGAATACAGCACCCAACCCTCTATTCTTAGCGCCCAGCTTGGAATGATTAGTACTGATTATTATTATAATTTATTCATCTAGTTACCTGTGTCTTTGATAATACAAAAATAATTTAGTTTTTTTTGTGTTCCGAGATGAAATGCATAATTTTTAATTCCCATACAAATACTGATTTCTTAGATTTACGCGAATATTACACATGAAATAAAACTATTTTTTCGGTTTTATCGCGGTTTATTTTGATTTTAAGTTCCCGACGTTTCGAGTGCTTTGCAGCACCCATGGTCACGGGAAGGACAGGATCCCATACAAATGTTTTTTTTTTTTAATATAGGTACATTCGTCGGTACAGTAGTTAACTAGCCATCCTCAAATAACGTCAGTTTTGACTTACTTACAACATATATTCTGATTAACAGTGCCAATTATCTATTTCATTTCGACCTCCTCAATAATTTCACATTTGCAGATTGACTAGTATTTCTCAGGACCGACGTATCTATCAAAGACATAGAAAATATATAATATTTGTATTATTGTCTACTCTACGCTTAGAAATAGATTATAGACTTTCCATTTTAAATTTATTATATTTACTACTTATTGTGACATTCGAAATGAAATTCTCAATGTTACAGTTCTATTGAAAAATTAAATATTTTGTTAAAATATTCCGACTTGAGATACAAGAAAGTATGAGACAAAAAAAGACTCAGAAACAATGATCTATTGCTGGCTTTAAGTATACATACTATTTAAGGTAAATTAAGACTGATTTAACAGTTTATTCGCGACGATTACTAATCATTTAAATTGTATGACTTGCAAAAATGTATCTTATATTCTAATTTGAAAATGAAGTTCGCGCCAGATAAGTGTTCGCGGACTTTACTCTGATTTAACCCATCCCTAGGTATATAATTACATTCTTTATTTCCTTTAAAAAACGTAGCCCCACACGAGGATTATTCCTGTGTTGTGGGTGTGTTTACAAACATGAAAATTCACATACTTAAATACCCAGACCGCAACAAATAATTGTGGATCACACAAAGATTTGCCCTGTGCGGGAATCGAACCCGCGACTATTTGACACAGTGGGCGAAGCGGCTTAAGCTCTTAACCACTGCGCTAAATCGTCCGTCAGACCGTTTTAGACCGTGTCAGGACATAAATGCCTACCATTAGGCAATACTAAGTTCGCAACACGTTATAATAAAATAAAACGGACAAGTGCGAGTAGGAATCGTGTTTTGTGGTTTCCGTACTAGTGTCCCAAGATGCTTTTGTTTTGAATTTTCATCAACGTGGAAAAGAATGATTGCAATTAAAAATTTTCGTTGTTTTTTTGTTTATAAATTTCATGAATTTAGGTCAACACATTTTAGCACTCCAAGTGCGCGTGCACTGATCTGGCGTGACCTTTATTACCCGTTTTTGATTTGCAAAATTAAAAATGGCCGCCTCCTACACTAACCAATGTTATAAATGTTAAAGGATTCCACTCCATACATGCAACTATATATTTTATACGTAAGCAGCTGACAATTTAATGAAGTATGATTTATGACGCTATATTTTGTTTGTTTGCTTTAATGCTACCTATGTTGCGAAACATGAAATATATTAAAAGTGTAACGATAACAACCTCATACCCCTGCTTGGGGAATATAGGCGTAACGGTGTGTAACGATAACAAATTATATATTCAAAATATTGATATTGAATGTATAATACCATTATTTTTTCAGTTTATTGGTGGCGAATTGTGATTAAAATTCGGTAAAAAAAATAATAGATCATTTATCATCAGCATCCATAACCTATCTTTACCCACTGCTGGGTATAATTAACCGTCATGCTTTACATCCATAGTTATGTGTTTAAACCATACAGATAGGACTAAACCATAGATAAATTATAAAACCCAGCCCAGCTTTACACTTTTTGTGGACACTTAGTGTACCATTTAGGTAACCAATTCAAAATTCTTTTTTCCTTTATGGTCGTACTTTCCTTTTATTTAAAATATGGCATGTCATTTTGACGGCTTCACGCAAATTTATCGCTTATGATTTGTTTGTCTAGTGACTGTGTTCTCGGTGACGTTTCGTTTTCAAGTAATAATTAATGTCAAAACAAATTGTACAAGAGTGTAACTGATTACGATAGAGTTGTCCCCTTTCTTACCGCTGACATGACGTAAGTGTAAGCAGTGCCAATATATAATCTTGTTAACGCTCCCTTTATGCTTTTAGTCTTATATCTATGGTTTAAACAAAACTCGTGTATAGAGAGAATGTATTTCAGCTTTTTTTAACATAAGACATACCTTCTCACACAACGATAAAACGTCAATTTATAGGTATTTTTAGTATAAGTGTACCTATGTAGTAATGTTTTATTCTATGAAAGTATTGTTATGGTTATTTATACAGCGTGTAACAGAATTAACGCAAGAAGAAATAAATCGGTAAATGAATCGATTCAAACCATTTTTAACAGACTTCAAAAAGGAGGAGGTTCTATGTTCGGTTGTATGTATGCTTTTTTTTTTTTTATGTATGTTCAGCGATATTTCCGTCAATTGTGGACCGATTTTGATGATTTTTTTTGCATTGGGTTCAGCATAGCTCCGCGGTGGTCCCATTTTAATTTCATTGGCATTGGACCTTGGACTTAGAAGATACACCAGGGAACTCCTTAACGACAAACAATAGGCATGTGTAAATTGAGATATTATGGGTATTACGTCAATCCTATAGGTACCCTACTATAGAACCAAGCAGTATATTAGCCAACTTCAAAAAAGGAGGTTCATAATTCGTCCTTTTTTTATAACTCCTTTGCTTAAGAACCGATTTTGATGATTCTTTTTGAATTGGGTTCAGTATAGTTTTGAGGTGGTCCTATTTTATTGTTATTGGTATTGGACCTTGGACTTTGAAGATACAAGAGGGAACTCCTTAACGGCGAACAGCACGAATGTATAGATTACGTTATTATAGTCATTATATTAATCCTGTAGGTACCTTACTTTACAACTTAGCAAAATAATATAATATCGGTATATAAATATTACTAAATAATTCACTCGTCACTTAAAATTGTAAAATAAAAATCTTTTAACAAAAAAGGTAAACCGACTTCAAAAAGCAAAAAATAAATATTTGAAGTCGGTGCCAAGTAACCGACTGCACCAACCAGCACCGACTTCAAATATTTATTTTTTGCTTTTTGAAGTCGGTTTACCTTTTTTGTTAAAAGATTTTTTAATATACTGTTACGTTTGCGGGGTAATTAAATGCCGAATAACGTGCGAAATACTTTATTAGGCGCTGTACACACAAAACAGTACGTCGAATGCAACACCCGCTCTAACCACACATTAGTACTACTCTCGTTAGTATCCAAATACTGCTTCCAAGTCACTCGTAGTATCCGTATATCGTAGCTAAGGACGCCGGTGTATTTCACTTAGATTTCGTGTTCTAGATTTGATCGCTGTCGCAAGGTCGGTGTGAGCCAAGCTGAGTGTTCCTTTTATATTCTATGAAAGTTTTAGAAAGGACGCGAAGTACTTAGTTCATCGATAGAATAGTCGAACAATAGCCGGCGCACCGACCGACCCATTCCCTGGGTCAAAGAGGTCAAATATCTAGGGGTCACCCTAAACAGTACCATGTCCTTCGGCCCGCACATCAAGCGGGTCCGTCACCGAGCATCATTTGTGCTCGGTCGTCTCCATTCGTTAATCTGCAAGCGGAGTAAAATGTCCCTTAGAAATAAGGTGACACTTTACAAAACTTGCGTTCGACCCATCATGACTTATGCGTGTGTTGTGTTCGGGCATTCGGCCCCCTCTCACATCGATAAACTCCAAGTGGTTCAAAACCGCTTCCTCCGTAAAGCCGTAGGAGCCCCCTGGTTCGTACGGAACGTCGACCTCCACTCCGATCTAGGACTCGAACCTATTCGCGCCTTTATTAAAAAGGCGTCAACACGTCACTTCGCGAACGCATCTACCCATGCGAATCCGTTAATCGTAGCCACCGCCGACTACGATCTCCCCCCCGACCCCTGCCGCCACCGCCGGCCGCGACATGTTCTCACCGACCCCCCCGATGCTTTGTCATCCCTTCTTTCCGCTCAGAATACGGGCGACGACGACGACGTAGTAGTAGATCCCCTCCCATAGCCGGCGGTTGACCGGTGCACTTAGTAATGCACCCGTCCCCCTACAGCGACTGTCCCAACCGAGGGCACCTCTTCGAGGCGCCCTCGAGTATGTCGCCTCTTGCCCTTCTGGCTGGCTAGAGCGTAGTGGTTGCACGCTCGCCTTTAAGTCCGGTGAAACTGTAAAGGCCTCGCGGCCAACAGCGTACATCATTCACACACACACACACCCACAAAGCGGTATTATTATTACATACCTATTTGTACGTGACCGAGTAGGTAGTTATTTACCGCGACCGCGCGCCGGCGATAGTTAAAGAGGAAAAACCTTCTAGACGTTTTAGCACTTAAGCGCGGATTCTAAATTTTTCTGGCCGGTTCGATGGAGGACCTAAGGGTGTGTAATGCGTTTTAAAATTAACTACCCCCGAAAAGGGGTTTACGAGATATCGGGGTGTATTGAAGTCGTAACAATACGTACATAAATGAAATTAGTTAAACTTGTTATTCTTCGTTTCTCAGTCCGCTGTAATAAACAAATTTTAACCTTAATTCATAGCGTAATAGGGGTAGGCAGAGAGTACGTAGTTTCAACTGGCAATTTTATTTGCACTTCCAAAACTTATTCCCAAGTACGCATACACATAAAATATGTGCATACTGGTGACGTAGTTAATTTGGATATCAAGAAAAAAGGTAATTAACTCTTTTTAAACTTGAATTTTGGTTTTATAGGTTTTTTTGTTAAAATCTTATTGGGATACAATAACAACATAAGCAATGCAAAAGTGGAAGGTGTAGGTACCGGGGAAGACCTAGACTATCTGACCATGACCAAGTAGACCGGGTGTTATCAGGGTTGGCATCCTGAATTCGCAGGAGTAGCGGTAGCAAGCTAGAAACAAATTTACTAATCTGATATGAAGGGCAAGTCAAGAGTCTCCGTAACCGGCAAGCGTGTATGAGACGAACTATGAGAGCGGAGGAAGCCAAAGAAGTATGTAAGGGAAGAACCTGTTGGAACTCGGTAACTTGGTACACTCTGCCTACCCCGCAAGGGATCTGGCGTGATGATATGTTATTGGGACGTCTAAGTTCTTGCGTCATTTGCGTTACACGTTCTATAAATACCCGATGTATATGGACGGGTACATAATGTGGTCTTCTAAGCATAATATTTCCTTAAAATTTGGAAATGTTTACACTAGGAATACTTATTTAGACTTATTCAACATTGGTAAGAGTAAATAATTTTTAAGACAACCCTAAGACTTAATACAAACGAGGAGTGACTTTTCAAAAGAAAAAAAAAAAGAGGGAACGTAGTGGCAGCACGCTTGTCCTCTTGTCCGGTAAAGCTGTAAAGGCCCCGCGGCTAACAGCGTAGATCATTCACACACACTAACAAACACAAATTTTCAAAGGGACTTATTTTCTTCATTCTTACGTTTTTTTTCAGAAATAGCGCAAATCTATAAAATCAGTAGCAAAAGTATTATACGTTTTCTATACGTATAATAAATACTTTTGCGACTGATACTGAATACATGCCTAAAATGGAAACCACTTTTTCATGTTGATTTGCTTTGAGGAGTAATTAAAAATAGCATGTTTGAATCGAGTGGCATTTAACATTATTTTCATCCAAATTAGACTTTTTGGCTGTCTCGTTGGTCTAATAGCAAAGCGCATAGTTTTGTGATCTCGAGGTCCTGGGTTTAAATCATAGGTCGGACAAGAGTAGTTTTTCTAACGAAAAATTTCCAATATGCACCCGAAGTCTGGAATTGTGCCCGGTATATGGCAATAGGCTCGCCCTTTATTACATGGGGCCTAACATCATAGACGAAAAGTGGGTTTGCTCAGTACACCTCTGTCACCCTCGCTTGGGGAATACAGGCGTGAAGGTGGTTATGTTTATTTTTACCCTTTGGTAAGTCACTCCTCAAATGATATAGTATTATTTTTAAAAGACATTGGACTTAAGCTTTGTTTACCGACAGCGAGTTTCAACAGCCTGATAATGAAAGGCAAGCCGAGTGCGGCCTAACTGCGCTACTCAATGCGCCACTATATAACCAGCCTTAACACTGATTGAACAAGATTTATTTTACGGTATCTATAGTAGTGATATTATGAGAAGTCCAATTTGACACCTGCCTGCATAAAATGACGATATTTTTAAAGAGGACGTAACTGCCGTCCATATCATAATCACAGTGAGTTTGTTCTAGTGTAGAACATACTCATGTACTACTGTATATGTTGTACTGTTTATGATTTAGACGGTAGAAAAAGGCAATAAATTTATGGCTGGTTTCAATATTCAACTGTAGGATAGATAGCAAAACTGTCAGTAGAATTTTGACAGATTTTCCATACAAAATATGTCAAAATTCTATCCGTAGTAGGCAAATTTATCCTTGAGTTAAATATTCAAACCGACTGCTAATGACGTAGAATTAATTGTAGATGACAAACACCATATGTCATTAAATTCTTCTTCTTCTTCTTCTTCAAGATATGGCTTCACACTAATTCTAAGTGTATTTTGCCAGTGTCCAGTGAGATATATAATCGGGTTTGTTTAAATTAATTCGACTCCAATGAATTTGATGACAACGATGATAATAAAATTAATGAAGTACCCCACCCTGGATAGTAAAGCGGTGGATATTATTAAATTGATTTTTCTTTAAAGGTTTTATCTGTCAAATCGTGCTTCCTTATTTACTAAGGTGTAAAAATTGTATCAAGAAACACATTCGGAAAACATGCGCCGTTTCATACATGTTTCAAGTGTGATTTGCAAATTCATAAAAACAATGTATTCCTAATTGCGAAAATGTCAATAAATGCGTAAAAGAATCTTTTGCTCTAAAAGATTTTTTATGTAGAGGGAATTAGTGCAATGCCACAAGTCCAAAATTATAGTCATAGTTACTAAGAATATAATTCGTAATGATATTATAATGTTTTCCTATTAAAGATATATTCTGTGTATTATCTGTCTTTACTTATAACACACCCATCCTTTTCTTCTTCTGCTTCAAGTTATGGCTTCACACTAATTATAAGACGGACGACGGACGATTTAGCGCAGTGGTTAAGAGCTTAAGCCGCTCAGCCCACTGCGTCTAATAGTCGCGGGTTCGAGTCCCGCACGGGACAAATATTTGTGTGATCCACAATTATTTGTTCCGGTCTGGGTATTTGTGTATGCGAATTTTCATGTTTGTAAACGCACCCACGACACAGGAATAAAACCAAGTGTGAGGCTACGTTTAAAAAAAAATGTATTTTGTCAGTGTCCAGTGAGATATATATAATCGTGTTTGTTTAAATTAATTCAATTCCCCGATGAATTTGATGACAACGCTGATAATGAAATAATTGAAACACCCCACTCTGGATATAAAGCGGTGGATACTTTACATACCAATTGCAACGGCCGTTTTGAGGGAAGTCGAAAAGGCACGTTTTATCACTTTGTTACAATTACCTTCACTCATGCACATATAAGAACACAATGGTTAATATTCAACCAACATAACACATTATTAGTCGAAATAACACAAGTTTTGGAAATTAAAACAAATTGACAACATCACTCTTCGACTACTCGCCAAAAACTCCACCCATCCTTTTAAAATATATCTTATATTTTTGTGTTTTATGATTTATATTAGTGTTGGCAAAGGCAAAACCCGCCTGGAATACCAAAAAGCAGATGTTATTGATATAGCTGAATCTATTTTTTTGAGATTATCCTTATAATAATAATAATTTATTTATTTACTGCCTATCAAAAATATCAAAGCATATCGCTTTGTGATCGCGAGGTCCTGGGTTCAAATCCTAGGTCGGACAAATGTAGTTTTTCTAACGAAAAATTCCCAGTATGAGTCCGGAGTCTGGAATTGTGCCCGGTATATGGCAATATGCTCGCCCTCTATTACACGGGACCTAACATCGCCGGCGTAACGTGCGTGTACTCAGTACACATGCCACCCCCGCTTGGGGAATATAGGCGTAACGGTGGTATGTTTTTAATTTAGGTAACAGAAACGGACAAAAATATTTTTATACAACTTCCTGGTCTATAGTATATATACCTTACAGACTAACATGTATATAATAATATTATTACGAGCCACTCGTGACCCACTGCTGGGCAAATGCCTCCCTCCACTTTTTTCACTCCTCTCTGTTCCTTACCATGTCAGGCCAGTCTTTCAAAAAGTTGTCCAGTTCGTCCCACCATCTCCGCTTGGGTCTACCGCGTTGCGCTTTTGTATTTCGTGGGGACCAGTGCGTTATTATTCTGGCTCATTCGTTATTTTTAATGCGGCAGATAAGGCCGGCCCAGTCCTATTTAAGCTTGGCGGCTCTTTGACATACGTCGGCAATTTGCGTCATGGAGAGAAGTGTGGTGTTCTTGACGTGGTCTGTGAGTTTAATATTAATAATACTACGCTCCATGGACCGCTGGCAAACCGCTAGCGTGGACTGTTGGATGTTTGGTCAAAGACCAAGTCTGTGCGACATAGGTGAGGATTGGGAGAATATACATATCCATGAGCCTGCGCTTTAATTTGATAGGGAGATCGCCTTTCAGCAGCTCCTTCATAGACAGAAGCTCCTCTAGGCATTTTCAACTCGGCGTGAGATTTCTGCTTCTTGCCTTGCCTGGAAGAAAACTATTTGGCCTTAGTACACATACTCATGGACATACGCAATCTCCACATTCTTTAACCTGATTTTTCATTGAACTGATAATCTAAATAACATGTGATTTCGGCGACATGTTGCGCTGTACAGGGGTGTCTCTCAGTCTTTCACAAAATCTTCTGAATACGACATCCCTCAGCCAGAAGTCCTCGCTCATGAAGGTCTCCAACTTAGCAGTGGGAACTCGCACAACAAAGGAATTAAAAGCCGCATTGTGTTGCGCATTTAGCTTCTCGACCCTCAGAGTATATAAAAACTTCTTACAGGCATACTCCACAATGTCATCGGCTTTGGTGGTGTAGTGTAGCCGTGACACCCACAGCAGCGTCGTCGGTACTGCTGAGACACACGCAGACAGTTGCAGACACACCGGTTTCTTCGAGGAGCCTTCTTTTTCTTCTCCACCTTGATGAAACCGTCCTCATCAACTTGACCCTTGGTGATGGTCCAAGCCAACTTACGTGCCTTCCCATAATAAATTGAATTGAAAGCGGCTTATTCTTTCGGGAGCTACGACTGCTCAGATGTCGAGAAAACAAAACAATCTAAAAAAGGTTTGTTCAGGTTCAGTAGGTAAACAAAGTCAGTTGATAAAACGGGAAAGCTTGACCTCTCAGCAGTACGTGAAAGTATGCTCATAGGAATAGGCCATGTTATCAGGTTTGCAAGTTGTTAAGTTGGATATTGTTTTTTAAAGAACTGAGATAACATTAGCGGAGCAGCAGGCAAAATATATGGTGACATCAGAGGTACACCTTAAACTTTTTTGCAGTACCTGGTACATGTACCCGCGATCTGGTTTGGATCCAACATATTGCAGTTTTTAATTCGGATCATGTATTTCAAAGAACTGCAATAACAGACAAAAATATTATATAGAGTTGTGGATTTCAAAACGAGAAAGTGCTACGCAAAACGTATCTAACATTAGGTATATACATATCTATCTTTTTATTTATTGAGAGCAAATAACCAATAACAATATAATATGACCTTATAGCTGCTGTACATTAGATAATAATATACGCACTAGTAAATGCAAAGATATGTTGACCTTATTGTGTAACATTAAGAGTCAATGCAATTGCAACAATAAACAATTAGATAGCAATTTCTGGGGTGATACCAGTTGTGGTAGTTTCTCTTTTTGCGGATGTAACAGGCGATGAATTGAATTAATTATTATAATAAAATACTTATTTGTGAGACAAGTGTCGTCTTATGTGCTAGCATGGCGTGACAAATGTTCGAAAACGAGAAAACTCATTTCAAGAATTATATTGAGGTATAGACAAGACTGATTGGCGTACAAGACTCAAATCACGGACCTACAAAATTATGTTTCGCACCATCAAAATCTTGCCCCCCGTTCTAGCCCTGCAGGTTGAAACAGGCGACTTTAGCTCGTAATACAAAAGTAATACAAGGGGGCTGTACCTACTTATCCTAGTGTTAGTAGGTAAGCCCCCCTAAAAGGTAGATACAAATGCTTACATATTGTGTTGTAACAATCTGACTTATCGTAAAGATTAATGTAATGTGTACGCTTATCGGTACATTAGACGCGCGACGACCTATTCTTGCGCGATATCTTTTAATATATAACCTTAATACGTAACGCAAGTCAACCCCTATACTAAACATCGTTACCCTTCACCCCAATTATCATAAAGAGGCACACACATGCCAACGTATTGTCACTTGCTTATCTGAATTATGAGTAAATCTCTGAATGTTTTGAATACAATCATGTTTATTGTAGGTCGCAACCGGTTGCTACATTTACGAAATAAGAATACGGGATGTAATGATATTGCGTTCTAAAGTTCTAGAGTTACGAATGTGCTGTGACAAATCTTTATGTAGATTCGCAGTGATACTCCTTAGCTATCAAAATAAAAGGTGTATTTTTATGAATCAATTTAATTTTGTTATTATGCGTTTATAGAAGTATTGTTTTTTGGCCTGGTAATATATTTAATGGGTTTTTCTTATTGACGCTTTAATATTTGTGCAGTGATTAAATATTTGGAAACTACTATGATGTAAGTCGGTTATTTCTTCGGTTTTCTCTTATTTATAGCCCATATTTAGGTTTCTTTCACTTATAAGGCTATCTTTTCGCTAACAACCCTAACTCATTTAGGCACTTCTTAATTGTTAAGATAGATATCTAACTAATACAATTATAGTGTGATTACTTACATTAATAAGACTTTATTAAACGATGTTTCATCGTAGAGGAAAGTTGGTGAGTCTGTTTTAGCTATTATTGTATTTTGTAATACCTACTTAATAATTTATTAACAGACTTCAAAAAGGAGGAGGTTCTATGTTCGATTGTATGTATGCTTTTTTTATGTATGTTCACCGATATTTCCGTCAGTTGCGGACCGATTTTGACGATTCTTTTTTTGCATTGGGTTCAGTATAGCTCCAAGGTGGCCCCATTTCAATTTTACTGGTATTGGACCTTGAACTTTGAAGATACACCAGGGAACTCCTTAACGTTAAACAATAGGAATGTGCAAATTGAGACAATATGGGTGTTACGTCAATCCTATAGGTACCCTACTATAGAATTAAGCAGAATGTTAACCGACTTCAAAAAAGGAGTTTCGTAATGCGTCTGTGTTTTTTTATAACTTATTTGCTTATCAACTGATTTAGATGATTCTTTTTCCGCTGGATTCAATATAGTTTCAAAGTGGTCCCATTTTAATTTCATCAGTATTGGACCTTGAACTTTGAAGATACACCAGGGAACTCCTTAACAACAAACAATACGAATGCGTAGATTGAGATATTATGGGTATTAAGTCAATCCTATAGGATTGACTTAATACCCATAATACCTTACTATTGAACTAAGCAGAATGTTAACCAACTTCAAAAAAGGAGGAGGTTCATAATTCGTCTGTATTCTTTTGTAATTTCTTTGCTTATAAACTGATTTTGATGATTCTTTTTGCATTAGGTTCAGTATAGCTCCGTGATGGTCGAATTTAATTTTACTGGTTTGGAAAATTCAGTTATTATGAGTTTCATATCAATCCTGTAGGTACCTCACTGTATAAATAAGAAGGGCATCTTCTACTCTGAACTGGAGAAGGGCAAGCGGAATCATGGCGGTCCCCTCCTCCGGTACAAGGATGTCCAAAAGCGACATATGAAGAGATGCAACATAGAGCCCTCTCGTTGGGAACGTTTGGCAGCACAGCGGCCAGAATGGCGCAGGATGGTGAACAGCCAAGTACACGAGTTCGAGGCTCAGCGTAAAGCTGACCTTGACGCCAAACGCAATCAGTTAAAGGCCCGCCCACCTGCTGCCATATCATACAACTATGAGAACGGCGTACTTACGTGCCCTCAATGTGCACGGAGTTTCGCCGCGAAGATAGGCTACATAAGCCATCTTCGAGCGCATCAGCGGCATTACTCTGACTAGGGGTCTTTAAAGTGGTCGCCATGGCCGAAATCGGTCGGATCAATCATCATCATCATCATCATCAAATAAGAAGGATAACATAAAGGAGATAAATAAATAATAATAATAAATTCACTCATCACCGAAAATTGTAAAATAAAAAACTTTAATAAAAAAGGGAAACCGACTTCAAAAAGCAAAAATAAATATTTGAAGTCGGTGTCAAGTAACCGACTGCACAAACCAGCACCGACTTCAAATATTTATTTTAAACTTTAAATAAAAGGATTTAAAGTTTTTTATTTTCTTTGGGCTGCATTAGTCATTCTTTGTTGGTATAGAAAGTATGTACTTACAATGGATTTGAATTTGTAGAGTTATAATAGATCACACATTTATCAACATATAGGAACATTTAAGCTAGTTACAGCTGCGTCTTTAATTTAACTATGTTCAAAAGTATGTAATGTAATGTAAAAAGTATGTAGTGTAATTCTATGTTTAATATATTAGTCTTAGCTGTGCGTACTGGTATACTATTCATGTGCTAACCTTTTATTGTTTTTTTGTGAAACTATTTGTGAAAACTTGTAATTGGCCTTCTGTTATATATTACTATATACTATCTCTGTTCTAGCTGTAAGTTTTCGAAATCTGAAAATAAAAATAAATAAATAAAATAAAATAAAAGTACGATTGTCATCGAATTACCACGTGCTGTTTGAAGGTTTCTTTTGTAGGCGATGTCGAAGAATCCCTTGCCCGCCGCCCAAGCACCACGGCGATACACATATTATGTTTTCCCCCGTAGCTACTGCCGAAGCCGAGGCCGTTCCTCCTTGAGGCGCCCTTCAGCTAGGTAGTTGCCCCCTCGCCCTTCTGGCTTGTGCTTAGTGGTTGCACGCTCGTCCTCTTGTCCGGTGAAGCTGTGAAGGCCCCGCGGCCAACAGCGTAGATCACTTATATACACACAAATAGTACTAAATTTCTGTTGTACCTATTTGTATTCAACGGGATATGGTGTCAATATCCTTAATTAAATGGAGGATCCATGCCGATGTAAAGAAACCCAAACACGGCATGGACAATGCTGCATTTTCTCACGACAACACTTAGTAAGAATTACATTCAAGAGCTTCTTTGTCAAAGGAACCTTTTCTCTCAAACTAATGAGGACGGTAATCTTAGCGCTCGGTGTTGTCGGAGCCACTTTTAGTTTGCCTTTGTGGACGATATCCTTTGTACCTATGTACATACATTTGAGGAGCAAGGCAATTAGCAGTCCAATGTTGGACACACGCTTACACAGTTACGGGGCATGACTCACTATGTATAAAAAATATTTGAAAATGGAGGTTTGGGAATCAGAGTAGACAATACTCGTATCACAGTAAACATATGTAAACAGAGGAATAGCGATCCGAATAGCCATGCACATAGACGCGCGCTCTACGCGGTTTTTCGGTAGGTCTCAGACAAAAAGCTGTAGTACAGTCTAAGCAACTCTTCCCTAGCTGTCTTCATCATAATCATCAGCTATCTACATCCCACTGCAAGGCATAAACCTTCTCCTTCTTGTGCCATTCTTCGCGTTACTGTGCCAATGTACCCCTAGTTCTTTCAACTCTTGATATATAGTACATAGTATTATGTAGTAGAAGGTGTTAGTTTTTACATTGTGGCTATTGATTCTTACAATGTGGCTGTAAAGCCACAGAATTAACAAAATCTGCTCTAGCTACTGTTTAAAAATATGTTTGCTGCGATAATATTTCGGGTCGCCATAAGTCACAGCATTTCTATAAAAGCTAACGTTGTGAGAAAGAATATTGTATACTTATCTATCTATATCATCACGCCAGATCATTTGCTGGGTAGGCAGAGAGTACAAAGTTCCAACAAGTTTTCTTACAAATCTCTTTGGGTTCCTCCACTCCCATAGTTCCTTTCATACACGCTCGCCAATTACGGAGACTCTTATCTTGCTCTTCAGATAAGACACAGTCTGCTTGGTCATCGTATGATAGTTTAGGTCTTGCCCGGTACCTACATCCTTTTACTTTCGCGTGTATTGTACACGATAAGGTACCTATTATTTTACTGGTCAGATCTCTATGTGATCTGCATTTTGTGCGTTATCTTGATGGAATAAATTAAATTGCTAGCTTTGTTGTCTAAAAACTAAATAGGCGCATACTGTTGGGAGAAAGGTACGCAGATATTTGCCTTTACTCTCTAATATACTTCTTATTGTGCTTCCTTTGCTCCCTAACATTTACACTTAATCTACTCTCTATCTCTACGCATGATCCCTGTTGGGTAGGCAGAGACTCAGAGCTTTTGTTTATTTTATTTTGTACATTCGCATTACAAAGCAATGCTCCAGCATTGCTTTGTAATGCGAATATACTAAAAAAGAATAAATATGACCCAGTTAGTACCTACTAATGATCACGATTATAG
The DNA here is from genome assembly GCA_905147815.2 of Phalera bucephala. Classification (NCBI taxonomy): domain Eukaryota; kingdom Metazoa; phylum Arthropoda; class Insecta; order Lepidoptera; family Notodontidae; genus Phalera; species Phalera bucephala. The sequence continues at coordinate 20,712,297 of LR990621.1, forward strand.
AAACCACGACATACACGACCGATCGATCATTGTGGGATGAATCGGTTTGATATTGCTGACGAATGTGAAACATATTTGGGACATAAAGGCTTCGGAGCTATAGGTCACGAAGCAAATTTTCGTGGTACAGGTAATTAAGAAAATGAATAAAGTTTTTGATTTTATTAATTTATGCACCTAATTGGAGATGAGTTGTGAATTATCAGCGACAATGTCTCAAACATCTGAATATACCTATAGTCGTTTATCAAATGTCCGTTTCCTTGTAAACATTACCATATAGTGCCATGGAACTGGTCTCATGATGAAGTCCGAAGATGGACATAGGTACTTATTAATTACACAAAATAAACTCTTCGTGTTTAGGCTTGTTGGGTTGAAATTGACAAGTACATACTATACAACCAGATAGTGTTCAAGGTCTGATGATGGATCCGGAAGGTGGCCAATGAAACTACCCAACTACACAATCCGGTCGTATTACTATGGACGCAGATAGTGTCCAGGGACTGATGATGGAACTCCTCAACTAAGCCAGATATCTACGATGTATAAAAGCTTGTTTTAAAAAAAACCTTTTTAATTATTTTTAGCATGTTTTTTTTTTCTGATTCGTAAAGTTTATATACCGATTGAAAATGTGATTGGTACTTGCCAGAGGGCACAGACAGCCTGCTTTAAGTTCTAAAATGGATACGAAAAAACGGACGGACGGACGGACGATTTAGCGCAGTGGTTAAGACCTTAAGCCGCTCTGCCCACTGTATCTGATATATAATTTACTGATAGTCGCGGGCTCGATTCCCGCACGGGATAAATCTTTGTGCGATCCACAATTATTCGTTTCGGTCTGGGTATTTGGGTATGTGAATTTTCATGTTTGTAAACGCACCCACGATACAGGAATTTATCCTAGTGTTGAGCTAAGTTATAAAAAAAAAAGTTTTCGAACTGCGGTCTTGTAGGTGGATATATCTATCTATCTATCTATATCATCACGCCAGATCCCTTACGGGGTAGGCAGAGAGTACAGAGTTCCAACAGGCTCTTTCCTTACATACCTCTCTGGCTTCCTCTACTCTCATAGTTCGTCTCATACACGCTCGCCGGTTACGAAGACTCCTGACTTGTCCTTCAGATAAGACCCGGTCTATTTGGTCATGGTAAGATAGTCTAGGTCTTCCCCGGTACCTAAATCCTTCCACTACCTACCTAAAAAATAAAAAACCTATAAAATACACCTACTCAAAATTTTACTTTGACAGGCTTTAGCGCACTAGTGGCCAACTGTATGGGCAGCAAACCGCACAGCTAGCCGCATTTTATTTTAATATTCAATCGCTTATATTTTACACTTTAAACTGCCACAAAATTCAGTCAGGTTGTTAAACCGCAGAGAAGAACCGCCTTGACGGCTGATCGCTGGTGCGTATAAGCCTTCACTTGAACTTAATCATTATATTAATACGTGAAGCAATAACTTTGAACCCCTTTTTACGAAAATTACGCGTACGGAGGAGTATGAAATTTCCCACACTTATAGTTTATATAGAGAAGGAGTGCAGAATGCTAATATTTTTTTAAAATTATGCATAGTCATACATTAAAACAATAAAAAAAACATTAAACACACTACCATGTATTTGATACAAACACGCTTATACACTCTTTTGTTTATTGTTAAAAAGTCTGCGGTCAAATTGAGAATAGATTTATATTGTTTGTCTTTAATATTATTTGACAGTAGTCTTATTGAATGTCAAACATAACCAGCAAACGATGAAAGAGTAGGTCGAATTTCGACCAATGGACGATCACTAGTTATGATAACTATAGGTTTCGTATTCTATTTTCACCCTACGAGTATAATCCCATAAACAGGTAGGTTATAGGTTTATTACAATCAAGATTGAAAATGGCTTACTTACAAGTAAATTTCAAAGAATACGTAGTATCTACCCAAGTTGCAATTCGGTCTTCGATAACAGAGTACCCAACTTATCTATAGCACTAAATATATGGCTTGGCTACAAGAGTTTGGCATGGCGATGCATTTTTTGGAAAGTACTGGAATTGATTTCATACGTAATGAAGACATCCGCTTTTGCAACGATAGCAACGAATCTAGTCATGAACAAATTATAGGTATCATTATTATCACTTATCAACGATCAGATTAATTGTTTAATTTTTTTGTTATTTATTATATATTTGGTCACCTTCAAAATCTGTAGGTATTTGAAGGAATTGTTTTCTTTTTCTAGTTATCTTTTGGTGATAAGGCAAATTCCACAGAATATTTATTATTAACATATGTCGTATGTTTCTCTTTATTCCACTCCATCAACGCACTAGGTCTAGGCGTTGTGGACTAATCCCTCATCTCTCTCACCTCGATTTGTGAGAGAAGGTTACCCGGCAGTGGGAAAATATATGACTTAAGTCATTCATAGTAGACTAGTCTGTGTTAATTAAAGTGAATTAATTTCTCAATCTTGGACTACTAACAGGTCCAAGTTTGAGAAATTAATTAACAGACCCTGATCCTCGAACCTTCATCTTCACTTCCATCTTGTTTAAGAACAGGGACTTGATTTTGGAAATAAGAGGCCTAATATCCCTTTTTGGATTGGACTAAGTCCTATTTCTGTAAGAAAAATGTGCCGCAGGGCAGGGTTATTAAACAATGAATTTATCAATTAGATTTTTTGATAATTGGACACAAATAAGCAACAACATATCAACCGAATTCAACGTGGCACTTAAATTAATACTCTAACTTTATACCAATACAATTCAATTTTCAATAGCACATTGTTAATGTATAACACATTATTGCTTATTTGTGTCCAATTATAGGACCTACTTGTAAATTGTCATGCAGTCAACTAACGACGGCTGTTAAATACGATAGAAAAGGGAATTAGAACCTGATACTCGCATCAATTGCATTTGAATTTACTATTTTTGCATTAGATTTAAATGCCAAAAAATAAATTTGTTTGGAACTGATATAGGGTTCACGGAAAATCCTTTTGCTTAGACTGGCATTGATTACGGTATTCATACTATAGTCGGACCTACGCCCATTGCCGTCCTCTGCTTGCATGTACGATCAAAAAACAAGTATGACGAGTGTTCAGATACGCTTCTACTCCACTGGTCTTATCGGTTGACTAATACAGTAGCGTTTTAATCGGCCATATGCATGACCCGATAACGGTTTAGAAAATGTTGTTCATAAAGCAATGTTGTTTTTGTGTTATGAATGAGTACATCATTGACCACAGTTATTACATTTGCAGTTGCTTTATTTCCTTTACGGATACCAACTAAACAGGTACCTCATATTTTCTTCAGGATTTACGATCGTATCACGACACAATTATAATTAACCTGTAGTGTAGTAGTTACGGATCTATATATATCCTTGTAACCCATGTTATAAAGCAGAATAATACTATACTTTGAAGAGGCAACATCTTTTATTGCATACAAACACCGAACCTTACATGGCGACCCATCTTAACAAGATTGAAAAAATACGTTTAGATTAATATTACCTATTAATTAAAAGAATAAAAAACTTGTAGGTAAAAGTTAATTGTTAACACCATAAATATTTGAAGCATTGTATTTGTTAGTATATACTTGAAAAAAACTTTGATGTTTTTTTTTAATTTAAGGCGGTAGGTGTAGTGGAGTAGTTACGGATCTATATATATATATATATATATATCTCCTTGTAACCCATGTTATAAAGCAGAATAAACCTATACTTTGAAGAGGCAACATCTTTTATTGCATACAAACAGCGAACCTTACAAACCACCGTATTAATTAGAGGACAAGTGTCCCACGACACGTATCGCTTGAGGTGAGTAAAGTCCGGCCACGTTTGCCGACGTCTCTCTTGTCTCAGAACTTTGGTAGGGGGGCGAGGGGCTTGCTGTAACAGTTTTCAGAAAAACCAATATATCTTGAGAATTCTCTGTTAAATAACCAGTAGTTAGACATTGATTGATACTTTATCTCTTCCGCTATTAAATAATGTAGATAGGTAAACGATAGGTAATAATTTCACAATTAATATTTTTACAAAAAAGCCCTATGTTATAACTTACCCCCTGCTTGGGGTCACTTGTAATCAGAGATGGGCAAACTGTAATCAGATTAATGATTACAATTGTATTTTGTAATATTCAATCATGATTCAAGATTAAATGTGTAATCGTAATCATAAATACTTAATCATTAATACACCATCACGCCTATATTTCCTAAGTGAGGGTGGTTAATCATTAATCTGATTACATTTTGCCCATCTCTGCTTGTAACATCTTTTGGGGCAAGTAGTAACAATAATATAAATCGTAAATATATAAACTTTAATCATTAATTTTTTGATCTTTAGCAACAATAATAATAGGTAGTGTGTAATAGTGACATATACTGAAGTTCTCACTAGCGTTTCGAATAGCACAGTTGTTTTCTAAAAGTTCAGCCAATTCATATACCTCCTGGCTGTTTATTGCCCGTTCTGATTTTCTCTTAGAATTCCTCATTCTAAAAGAGAACTAATTAATTGACATATTAATAACCATTATTCATAAAACGCCCTCGGCGTTTTAGGGATATATAATAAGTTGTAACATGTTACAAAAATGTTACAATATACCCCAGAATTTTGTTACAACTTACGCCATATTATTTTTTTAACATTTATCAAAGTAACTATTTTACCAACTCATAAAATTGTTTAAACAGTATTGGATGTACAAATCATCGAATGTGTGTAAAATTGTTTACACAGGATACAAATATAATGAAAACACGGAAATTTTATATCTCGTTAATAATAAAATCACCAACCAAAAATTTCATTATGTGGCCTAAATGAAACGCAGGGACAAAATGAACTCATCTATTCACTGCGTCGTCTGGCGGGATACTGGATATGACGGTGAGTGGAAGGAGGCCGACGTCATAGGCATCCGTGGAAGGAGGCCGACGTCATAGGCATCCCTAAGCCCGGTAAACCTCGTGACCGTCCCATGAGTTACCGCCCCATCAGTCTACTCAACTCCCTGGCAAAGATCTACGAACGCCTGCTCCTGGCACGGCTCAAAGACTTTGTATCGTCCAAGGGTATTCTCATCAATGAGCAGTTTGGTTTTCGAGCCAGACACTCTTGCGTCCATCAAGTGCACCGCATCACGGAGCACATCCTCACTGGCCTCAACAAACCCAAACCCGTCTACACGGGTGCCCTTTTCTTCGATGTCGCGAAAGCGTTCGACAAATTCTGACACAACGGCTTGATCTACAAGCTCATCTTACGAGACTTCCTGTCGACTCGCGCTTTTCGGTATCGCGTCGAAAAGACGAGCCCTACCCCCCACTCCATACATGCGGGTGTCCCACAAGGCTCATCTCTCTCCCCCCTCCTATTCAGTCTTTACACGAACGATATTTTTCGTTCGAGTAAGGTGCATCTAGAGCTATTCGCGAATGATACCGCTCTCTATGTCTCGCATAGGAATACGGGTTTCATTACCAGAAACCTTCAGGCAGCCGCCAATACCCTAGGGGATTGATTCAGGAAGTGGCGTATTGAGTTGAACCCGGTAGCGCTGCGGTATTCTTCTTCAGAGGTGCCATCCCGCGCTCCTCCCTGCGCCACCCCAGAAGTAATCTCGGTCAAGTGACCATGTTCGACCTACCTATTCCCTGGGTCAAACAAGTTAAATATGTAGGGGTCACCCTAAACAATACCATGACCTTCGGACCGCACATCAAGCGAGTCCGTAACCAAGCAGCCTTTGTCCTCGGTCGTCTTTACCCGATGATCTGCAAGCGGAGTAACATGTCCCTTAGGAATAAGGTGACACTTAATGAAACTTGTATACGGCCCATCATGACGTACGCTTGTGAGGTGTTCAGGCACGCCGCCCGCTCTCACATCGAGAAACTCCAAACGGTCCCGTTTCCTCCGCGAAGCCGTTGGAGCCCCGTGGTTCATACGGAATGTCGATCTCCATTCCGATCTCGGTCTTGAACCTATTCGCGCCTTTATTAAAAAGGCGACAACCCGATGTTCAAGATAAAGGTCTTTGACCAGTGTGTGTTGCCAGTGATGACTTACAGCACTGAGACATGGTCGCTTACGATGGGCCTCATAAGAAGGCTCAAGGTCACCCAAAGGGCGATGGAGAGAGCCATGCTCGAAGTTACCCTGCGGGATCGAATCAGAAACGAGGAGATCCACAGGAGGACGAAAGTGACTTAGCACTCAGAATTGCTAAACTTAAGTGGCAGTGGGCAGGGCACATCGCTCGTAGAACTGACGGCCGTTGGGGCAAAAACGTTCTCGAATGGCGACCACGTACCGGAAGACGTGGAGTGGGTAGGCCCCCTACAAGATGGACCGATGACCTGGTGAAGGTCACGGGTAGAAGTTGGATGCGTACAGCACAAAGCCGGTCGTTGTGGCGGTCTTTAGGGGAGGTCTTTGTCCTGCAGTGCACGTCTTTCGGCTGAAGAAGAACCCGATATTTTGCGAACGCGTCTAATCATAGTAATCCGCTAATCGTTGCCGCCGCCGACTACGAACCCAACTCCCCTCCGATCAACTGCTACCGCCGTCCGCGGAATGTTCTCACCGACCCTCCCGATGCCCTTACATCCCTTCTTTCGGATACAGATACCGAACACAGGATCAGACACCAACCTTGCCGGCGAGGTCGAAGAATCCCTTGCCCGCTGGCCGGTGCAGAGCACCACGGCGAGACACCTAGTATACGCCCTCCCCCTTAGCGACTGCCCAAACCGAGGCCGTTCCTCCTTGAGGCGCCCTTGAGCTAGTTGCCCCCTTGCCCTTCTGGCTCGAGCGTAGTGGTTGCACACTCGCCCTCTTGTCCGGTGAAGCTGTAAAGGCCCCGCGGCCAACAGCGTAGATCATTCACACACACACACAAAAGATATGACGAGACGTTACTGGCTATGACGACATGACAAAACGCGATATAAAGGTAAGGTTGGGTAAAAGAAACAGATGAATAAAGTTTAAATTCTTGGTGGAAACACCCTGTTACTACTTACCCCTGTTACAACAAGGCCCTCGCTCCCCTATGGGTTTTCTATTGCTATTCTCTTACTCAGTTCCTTATTATGTGATTCGTAGGACCAGCGATGATTGCGCGTTTACAACTCGCGGCAAACGCATTTCTTACTCGTTCTATCGCTTGATCAAGTACTAAGGTAAGCCTGATTGTTGGCAACTCACGGTTGACTAGTGAAAGCCAGGACAATCGCCTCGTAGAGGCCGAGCTGACCGAAAGTTTAGTTAGTAAGTCTGACTCAACACCACTATTAAAAATTTGATAGTGATGTTGAGTCAGAGTCCTATATCTACGAGAATATCTAGGCCATTAATGAGTATAGAGAAACTAATTCAGATTGATCACATCTCAAGTAAGGGAACATCTATTAGTTGATGACAGTACTCTATCAGGCGGTACACTCTCCTAATCTTGTGTTCCTTGCTACTTCGCCAATCAAGTCTCTAAAGAGGCTATCTGGTGATTAACATAGTCTTACAAGTCTTTGGTAGATAACAAACAATTCTTTCCACGACTCACTAAAGTAAATCTAAAAATAAGACAGTACCCCGAATGAAACCGGCCCGTGACAAGGCAAAGTTTATTGTCGAATCACGTATAAATTAATTTCCCGTAACTCCTAAGACGTGACTCGCTTTTGTTGTTACTTATTACTATGAAAAAGCGCGCCCTTTGTTATAGGAACATGTTCATTATCCGTTTGATGAATTGAAGTCTGCGTACTGGCTGTGGCTTCGTTAATTTGCCATAATTTTGGATTAAAAATGTTCGTTCTTCTTTGAAAGAATCATGGTTAGGGATTGCGTTAAGGTTGCAATATAAATTAACTTGTACCTATTATTCAGAAGCGTCTATTTGACTTGGCTGGCATTATTGTTATTGACAGAAGAACATTGTAGAAAGTATTGACGGTACAAAAAGAAATAGTTTTAAGATAAGCGTCACTTAAGTATGGGTGGATTTTTGCATAGACATTGGGGGGGGGGGGGGGGGGAGGGTAACAAATGTAAAGGTACACATCTTGCAAATTCTTAATTAAGAACGGGCTATTCTTTAATTTTCTTAGTCGGTACTTGGTGATATATCGAGAGATATGATAAACCGGCGAAGCTAATATTTGTCTCCCGGAGCCGTTAAAGCCGATATAAGTTGTCCGACTGCTGCGAATAGGCCTTTTTACAAAAATCTACGTAGTTTTGAATAGGTACATTTTTTTTTAAAAAACGTAGCCCGCACTAGGATTTATTCCTGTATCGTGGGTGCGTTTACAAACATGAAAATTCACAAACACAAATACCCAGACCGGAAAAAATAATTGTGGATCACACAAAGATTTGTCCCGTGCGGGAATCGAACCCGCGACTATTAAACACAGTGGACGGAGCGGCTTAAGCTCTTAACCACTGCGCCAAATCGTCCGTCGTACTCGACCACGCGGACCCAATGTGGATATGAAAATACAGGTTGGTTACCTCCTTTATACTTGGAACTTATAAATCCTCTTTTCTAACTTGGCTTAATATCAATTTAAAGGTAACTAATTTAAAGATAATCTTTGGATTAGCGTGCCTTCCAAAGAAGGGAGATGAAAATGGAAATGTTACCCATCTCAGTCTGACGAGGTTGATCTCTACTTTGATTATCAGTATAATAATATTAGCCCTGTAAAGAACAGTCCCACTGTATGGCACGGGCCTCCTCTCAAACTGAGAGGGTTTAGGCCACAGTTCACCACGCTGGCCCAGTGCGGGTTGGCGAACTTCACACACGTTCGAAAAACTCTTAGGCATGCAGGTTTCCTCACGATGTTTTCCTTCACCGTTAAAGCAAGTGACAGTTAATTTTTAACACGCACATATTTTCGTAAAGACAGAGGTGCGTGCCTGGGTTAGAACCCTATACTTTGATGATCAGTATATTTACTGCGTTATCATATGGCTTCAAGCGTTTTCGTATAATAGTAAACAAATTAAAAGTAAAATTTTAGATTCAACGTGTGCACCATGCATACGAAGATGAATTAACTAGAATACCTTGACAAACAGAATTAAATATAAATTTAATGATATATATTTTACCTTCAATCTATCTATAACCTCACGCCAGATCCCTTGCGGGGTAGGCAGAGAGTACAGAGTTCCAACAGGTTCTTTCCTTACATACTTCTCTGGCTTCCTCGACTCTCATAGTTCGTCTCATACACGCTCGCCGGTTACGGAGACTCTTGACTTTTCCATCAGATAAGACTCGGTTTATTTGGTCGTGGTAAGATAGTCTAGGTCTTCCCCGGTCCCTGCATCCTTCCACTTTCACATTGTATATCTGTTTTGTCATTCTTTCCTCTGGCATTCTTTCTATATGCCCGAACCAACGGAGCATGCCCTTTCTCATCTTTACACCGATACTATCTTTCATACCTACTCGCTTTACCTTCAAAGTCTAGTTAAATATTGTTTGTTCTCTAGAATAATTATTTACGTTACTTATATTTACTTTATCATGTGAACGGCCCGCATTGTGCTCTAATAATAATGTAAGTACCTACTGGTTTGCCGTACATACATAAATCCGTAAATTATTATGATTTTTTCAGTCTAGCTTGTGTGCAGAGTACCTAACTTGTAAACGTGAATCCAGGATTTGGTTTTTGCAACTTTGATATTACTGCCCTTTTGAAAAGTTTAATTGATTTCATTATAGTAAAGTTGACACTGAAAAATAGGGCTCGATTTGGCAAAAATACATTTTTGAAAAACAAAACTGCACTCAATTAGGAAAAAAGTAATATTTTTGATACATATTTGTTTTCAAAATTTCGTGATTTGATGAATGACGATTTCGGTCGCGCTTTTTAAAAACCTATTATATTTATTTGATAATATTTTTGCTACTCTGTTATTACATACGTTTGAGTACTAGTCACTTATAGCTGTAAAGTAGTGACTCTAGTGAGAGATAAGTTCCGTTTCGATATATGTATAGGAATACGAAAACCTTAAGAACAAGGTACTTCTCTACTTCGGTATTTAGTAGCTTCTCCCCAGCAAGGTCGGCTACTTATAGATTGGCCATTAAACCAAAGAAAAAAGTACAGACTATTTATTGCATGCAGCCAATGATGATTTTTTTATTCATGGATGGTTTTAAGACCTACGTAATTACAGGTCAAATAAGGAAAGCGTAGTAATTGTATTTGTTTTTTGTTCACTTGCACCACGCACTGACAAAAACTGCACACAAATCTGTAACGACCGAAATTGATATTGATAGGAATTTAGGTGACACTATTAACTATTTTTCAAAAAGCACTCATCATCATCATCAGCCAAAAGACGTCCACTGCTGGACAAAAGCCTCCCCAAATATCGCCACAACGACTGGCTTTGTGTTGTATGCATCCAACTTCTACCTGCGACCTTCACCAGGTCATCGCTCCACCTTGTGGGAGGCCTGCCCACTCCACGTCTTCCGGTACGAGGTCGCCACTCGAGAACCTTTCTGCCCCAACGGCCTTCAGTTCTACGAGCGATGTGCCCCGCCCACTGCCACTTAAGTTTGGCAATTCTGAGAGCTATATCGGTGACTTTGGTTCACCTGCGGATCTCCTCATTTCCGATTCGATCTCGTAGAGAAACTCCGAGCATAGCTCTTTTCATTGCCCTTTGGGTGACCTTGGGCCTTCTTATGAGGCCCATCGTGAGTGACCAAAGCACTCGAGGGAAAAAAATCTAATCTAAATATTCTTTATTTTTAAATTATTCGGTGGCAAACTGCATCATGGCAGCCTTACGAGTGAGATACTGTGTAACATACTTACTACATTAACGGAAGTTTCGAACTGCCATATTTCAGTCGTTTACATGTACCGTTATAATCAGATTGAAATAACGATTTAGACTATCGGTGTTTTCGACCATTTATCATGATTATGAGTATAATATTCGGTATCAAGACTGAGGTTTTTATCGCCTCCTATAAAAGGAATGTCGTAATGGGAGGTAATTTGCAGATATCGTTTTTCCGTTCTCTCTTAGGGGGGTAGCAATACAAGCATCAAGGTAAGTTAATTTTGAATACTCTGGCTCCTATGTATAGACGTTTTATTCCTACTTAGATATCTCAAATGTTTTTGTTTCACTGTCATTAGTGAACGTAAAATCTTACGTAATATAATTATGTAATTTTACGAAATTGTACCACCTTGAACATGATGGTGTAGCAGCTTGTCTTGAAGATAATATTTAGGTAACTACCCTATAGATACTTTTAGTTTAACTAAACAGTCTATATTCTAAATTCTGGTGCTTGTAGGTGCACCGTGTGATATGCGAGTTGTTAAAGCGCGTTGCCAAAGTTTGCAAATCAATATAACTTTTAATCCTTTATTTTGTATAAACTCCGGGAGAGTACTAACGATTTTGCCAATCTTGTATCATGTTTTCAATCCAATTCATTTACTAATATACAACCGGATCGGAACGCAGACTCTACTAACAAATCCGGCGAGAAATTCAGTGGGATCGTGATCTTTTGTTCAATTCCTTCTCTATTCTCTTTTTGCCTGACTACAACAAAACTAAAAGGAAGCTTTTTAACAATTCTGAATACCAATCATGTAATTTCGTTTGTCGGGTAATCGATTTATTTTAGTTCATAGTGTGTATCTGTATAGGTATCATAGTCTGTATCAAAGCGTAAATTAACGGGCTAATTTCAGTGTGATGCATCAGTAGGCCTCTCCTCTATCACGCCATTCGTTCCGATCCTGTGAAAATCTATTCCACCTTTTGTTAGTCACCCTAACTATGTCACTGCTCCATCTAGCTGATGAAACTTATAATTCTAAGATATTAAATTTAAGGTACTAATAATAATTTAACGATCTCTCTACGAGACTAACGATAGTCAGATCTTCATCTCCAGCTCTGTTTCCAGGATGTTCCGGCACATCCTATTCCTGTCGGCCTTGACCGTGGCCCATGCATACAAGAACCCTTACTACGCATCAGGTCGTACCACCATGGTGCACCTCTTTGAGTGGAAGTGGGACGACATCGCTGCTGAGTGCGAGAGGTTCTTGGGACCTAGAGGATATGGTGGTATTCAAGTAAGACTCAAAACCTAATATATACTTCGTTTGCTCGCTATTGAGTGCCAAGTTCCATGTTACGTATGATCACAGTAAAAAGTAGAACGTCTTAAGATACGGCCAAACCAGCATGTTCAGCCGCGGCCGCGGTGGCATTCCCGGCGGCGATCACGGTGGCGATCAGTATCTCCCTATAATTGCGCGTGCAGACGCCGCTCAGATAGCGCGTGCAAAACGCAGGACGAGTTGGTTTAAACATTTCCATACAAATATTACTGCAGGAGCTGATCGCCACCGTGCACGCCAACGCGGCCGCGGCTGAACGCGTTGGTTTAGCTGTACCTTTAATCTTTGTGGTCCGAAAAAAATCATGCAAACAGACGCACCGGCTGCGTACTCGTTTATCCGATACTGGCGTTGTAAATTGTAGTCTATGTGTTATTCTGGTGTATAAGCTATATTACTGTTGTGTGATTTCATTAAAATCCGTTAAAAAGTTCTTACCAGAAGGAGTGACAAACGTCCATACATCCTTCTTCATAAACTTTCGCGTTATGTTCACTGAAGTAGTAGGTTATGATCACAGAAAACCTATGTGAAAAGTAGAACGTAACTAGCTCGGTTACAGCGAGTTCAGAGTATCTGTTGATTTTTTCGGGTCGCTAGTACTAAGATTTTTTACTGTTTTGTGTTTACTATTATATGATTTTGAGAGAATATTAAATTATTAATAAGCTAATGTGGCTTAAGTAAAATAAATTTTACCTTTAAACCGACATCAAAAGAAGCTCCTGTGTTGGTATGGCTGGAGATTACAAGCATCTGAATACAAATCCTAGATTAGATCAAAAGTAATTTTTTAACTTCAAAAAGGAGGCTGTATTTTCGTGTGTAGTGTATTTTGTATGTATGTTTAGCGATATATTTATCGTAAGATTCGAGATTAGAAAAGAGTATGTTGCAGTCCGGAGTTTGAGATGTCCGGTATTTTAGGCTCTCCGATAACCTTCTCACATGATTATTTCAGATTTCTCCTCCCAACGAGAACTTGGTGATCTGGTCTCACAACCGGCCATGGTGGGAACGCTACCAGCCTATTTCCTACCGCCTGGTGACCCGTTCTGGCAACGAAGAACAGTTCGCTAACATGGTGCGAAGGTGCAACAACGCTGGAGTCAGGTTTGTAGACTTACATGATGTATATTGCTTTGCAGTCAGAGAAAGTGCAAAGAGCTGAAATACTTTATCCGAATATATATTGTTACCCCTGTCTACACACTTTATACGCAAGGGTATATCATAAAAAACAGTGGGTATTTTAGATTTTTCAAACAAAAAAAACTAAGGTAAGGTAACAAAAATGAGTATTCGTTATGTGTTGAATTGTGGTCGGATTCTATTACGAGTATAGATAGATAGGAATGTAGGGATTTTTTTTGATGCACAACAGTTCGAAAACTATACTTAATTTATAGCTGTTACCCGCGGCTACGCAGGCGTTTATTTTATAATTTGATTGACATAAGTAGACCGGCCTTTCTGGGATAGCAGAGATCCTGCACGGACCTCAGGAGACTAACTCGAGTCCATTATTAGATCATGGACGAATTCATATGTAAACAAAATTTAACGTAACATTGCAGCTTGCGATTAACAATAATACACCGTCACGCCTATATTCCCCAGAGGGGGTGGCAGAGGTGTACTGAGTACACCCACGTTTCGCCGACGATGTTAGGTCCCATGTAATAGGGGGCGAGCCTATTGCCATATACCGGGCACAATTCCAGACTCCGGACTCATACTGGAATTTTTCGTTAGAAAAACTACATTTGTCCGACCTAGGATTTGAACCCAGGACCTCGTGATCACAAAGCGATGCGCTTTGCCACCAGACCAACGAGGCAGTCAACGAGGCGATTAACAATAATAATAAAAATAATAAAGTTTTAAGGTTTATCCTGCGATAATCCCGGATGGCTTGAATTTTCTAAGATGGAAAATATTTAATATTTCAAGTTAGAGTATTAGTTATTGCCCAAACAAATTTCATTGTTTTCCGTTCAGTAGTTTTTGCGTGATTGAAACACAAAGAGACAGACAGACAGACAGACAATAATTCCAAAAAATATTATTTCGGCCTTTACGTATATCGACAAGGAAGAGTACCCCATTTAAAATTAAAAAAAAAAATTCAGTGTACAGATTCAGCTCGGTTACAGTTTAATTATGTCTAGATTGCATACACCTTGCTTCCAGTGTTAAACGAGAGGTATTAGTAGCACTTATGTACTTAGGTTAGGTAGGTTTTTTGGATTAGCACTGCAAAGTTTTTTTGCGAAATATTTATTAAAAGGCCTGTGTTACAGGTTACCAATAAAGTATTGATGTAGAATTTCTACATTAGGTACATGGTATCTAGGTGTCATATAATAAACCGAAATTAAAAATTTGCTTTCTTGGCTATTTACCCATAATAAATACCTTACTTTGAAATTATACGTTTGTGTGATTATCCGATATTATACTCAAACTATTTTTATTGTGATTTAAACTAATGTATCAAAGATCCGCTAGTATTAGGTATACTTTTCAGTAAGCTATCATCGTCACCTACCTACACATTGCTTCAAAGTTCCTGCTTCATGTCTAATTTCTTGCAGGATCTACGTCGACGCGATCATTAACCACATGACAGGCACTTGGAACGAGAATGTTGGCACCGGTGGCAGTACTGCCAACTTCGGAGATTGGGGCTATCCCGGTGTTCCTTACGGCAGGAACGACTTCAACTGGCCACATTGTGTCATTTCTGGAAATGACTACGGCTGCTGTGCTGATAGGGTAAGGAATTGTTAATAATACTACATTTTGGATTAAAGATTTCGTAACCAGTTCAGTTCCTAAGAATCTCCTGCCACCGCGTGGTTCGACTTCTTAGCCTGACCGATCGGACCATGTGAACTTTTTCCGTATTGATAAGGTTAAAGAATCTGACGAGATCGAGATCGACATCGATCGATCAGACGATCTAAGAGAATCACGTATGCGAAATTTGAAGTTTGTATAGCCGTATAGATCTGGCAATTTGCTGATAAATTGTAGTCACTCAGACTGATATTTGCCTTCTATTGTATAGAGTTAGAATCCTATTAAACTGTTTCATTGATCTAGGTACTAGAGTACTCTACCCGCTAGATTCTAGGGGGTGCATGGTGTGTCTGATTGTTACAAGTTCTTGGGTTGTTCAAGAATATAGGCTTGAAGGTTCTTTTAGATTGAATATTTACTTATAGCCAGCAACGAATTATGAACTACATTTTATCTGAACTACAATATTTATCATTGGCAATATTAAAAAGAGTAAATAAGTTTTGATCAGAGTGATTTCGCTCTACTGATAAGTACCTATTTACGTTAAATAAACAATGTATTATTTTAGGTACGCAACTGTGAACTGTCTGGTTTAAAAGACTTGAACCAAGGCACTGAATATGTGCGTCAGATGATTGTCAACTACATGAACCGCCTCATCGATTTGGGCGTCGCTGGCTTCAGGTATGAAAAATAAACTTCATATTATTGGTTCTAAAGTTTATATGCATTGATTCTACAGTGTATTGGTTACCGTAAAATTTCATTTATTTATCTATGGTTACCCCGCAACAGAGACATAGCGCATAAATCTTTGTGTGACCCATAATTATTTGTTACGGTCTGGGTATTTGTGTGTATGAATTTTCATGTTTGTAAACACACCCACGACACAGGAATCATAAGCGCGGGGCTACGTTTAAAAAAAGAAACCTGTAGATACCAACAACGAAAAATATGTCAGCCAAGTTCAACTATAGCCAATTAATTATGGTAGTTCATCCAAAAATATTTTTTTCTCCGCAGAATTGACGCTGCAAAACACATGTGGCCGTCCGACTTAAGAGTGATTTATGACCGCCTACATAACCTTAACACTGGCCACGGCTTCCCATCTGGAGCACGTCCCTATATCTACCAGGAAGTCATCGACCTCGGCGGCGAAGCTATCAGCAGAGACGAATACACCTCTCTTGCTGCTGTCACTGAGTTCAGATTTGGAATGGAACTTAGCAGAGCATTCCAGGGCGGTAATCAGCTCAGGTGGCTTGTCAACTGGGGACCTCAATGGGGCCTTCTTGCTTCGGATGACTCACTTACCTTCATTGATAACCATGACAACCAAAGAGGACACGGTGCTGGTGGCAACATCCTTACCTACAAACAGTCTAGGCCGTATAAGGGCGCTATTGCATTCATGTTGGCTCATCCTTATGGTTATCCTCAGCTGATGAGCAGCTTTGACTTCCACAACACTGAGGCCGGCCCGCCTATGGACAGCAGTGGCAACATCATCTCTCCATCCATCAATTCCGTAAGTAATTATGAAACTCAATGAGTTTTTATCAGCTTTTGAGGTACCATTATCGCATATTTGTCGCATTTAATGTAATGTTCATTGATATTGATCTTTGTAAACACATTAATTATTGTTTTTGTATGAGATAGTGTAATAAATATGATAAAAACCTCTAAAAATACTATTAAAATTGTAACGGAGCAGTGTCTGTACGTTCTAGCTTACAAATATTTAATGTCTACTACAAACTGAATCACTAGCATGCTCGCCTCGTCAGCCGGGGGTGCGAAGCACGACCCCAAAATTAAGTCCAACTTGATGTTTGATACATTTGAAATGCCGGTAAACCAGAATGGCATTAACCTATGTCTAACCGCCTACACCTAACCTGAATATCCAAAACGCTGAGAAAAAGATTTAGTTGACTAGTTTCGATTTATCAGTTCAGTTGGTCGGAGTGGACGGCCAGAAAAAAGTTTGTCTAAATAAATTTCAAGAAATATTTGCAAGAACAAAATCATGTGAACCTGGAAAACAATGCGATCTAGCAAGAGACTTCTAGTGTGTTATTACATTTAGCATTTTAAGTTATTCTTCTTTTACCACTACTATAAGAATTGCTGTGTCAAATTTAACTTCATCAGTTTTAATGTTTGGCTGTACATATACATAAGTTTTGCAACATTTTATTTCACCAAACCCAGGACAACACATGTGGTAACGGATGGATCTGCGAGCACCGCTGGCGTCAGATCTACAGCATGGTGGCCTTCAGGAACGTCGCTGGCAACACTGGTATCAACGACTGGTGGGACAACGGCAGCAACCAGATCGCATTCTGCAGAGGTGGACAAGGCTTTGTCGCTTTCAACAACGATATGTGGGATCTTAACCAGGTCCTTCAGGTATGACTTCCTCTAGGAATCTAGGAATACTTCAAACTCTTGGTCTATAATATGAGAATTGTTGGGGTGGATGCTGAATGCTGGAGGGTGCTGTATGTGTCCGGCTGGGTGTTGTTGTACGCAGAACAACACTCTGTAGAATAGAGATCTCAATAGCATCCACACCCCTAATTAGTTTGGCTACTACTTATACCCCGAGAAGGGTTAATGACTGGTAGGCAGCCAGTCGTAATAACGATGCTAACTTCCTAATATCTTTAACAAAGTATGATACATTGCGCTGACTCCGGTTATTAGTAAGTGGTAAAGAAAATAATAAATTATTCTAATTTTTGTTTTATAATTCCAGCAAATCTTTCACGAATGGTTCCATTTAATAGTCTAGAAACCTGATTCGTTGATTTCCAGCGATTTGTGAGACACTAGGGGTGAAACTGGGATCTATTGCAAACAATTTTTATTTAAATAGTGAAGTGAAGTTTATGTGCTCAGGAAACTAAGGGCTGGATCAATCCCGCTAGGAACCTTACGCCATGATAATAGTACTAGTAGTAGGAAACTAATGAGTATTTAGTTGTTCCTAGTGTTTTGTGCATCCATCTCTAATTTCTCTCGCAGACTTGTCTCCCAGCTGGAAGTTACTGCGATGTGATCTCTGGCGAGAAGAGTGGCAACAGCTGCACTGGCAGGACGATCCACGTTGGCAATGACGGCCGCGCTAACATCCATCTCGGCTCCAACGACTATGACATGTTCCTCGCCATCCATGTTGGCAGCGAAGTGAGTAAATTCTATGATTTAAATAATTATGAGAATACTCTCACCCATTTTTCCCAGAAGGAATGGACTATCTGTAGATAGTACACCCCAATTCCGCCAAGGTATTTCTGCTCCTGAAGTGCCAGGAGGCGAGTCTGTCCTCATTCCTTAGACACATCCTTGCACATCAGTGGAAAGATGTCTACTGCAAGATGAAGGCTTCCCCAAAGATCGCCAATGACCGGCTTTGTGCTTTATGCAGCTAGTTTTTTTTACCCGTTTTACATTTCAAACGACTTTTTAAAATTATCTCGGAGATTTCTTTCTGTCTACGACGTTTTTATTTGCTTGTTTTTCAGTTCGAAACTGTATCTCTTAAAATTCATTGCGAATATAGTCTTTAGTGCTTACATACAGTCATACTATCAAATAATCTATCAAATTGGTATAACTATGGGGAAATATGAACATAGTTCACCTCTACCACCTTCGCTTGGCGAATGGAATCTGCTTTTTTTTCAAATGTTAAAATCGAATTTCGACATTAATGAAATTACAATGTTTCACAATTTAATTTTTGTTACAGTCAAGGCTGTGAAGAAATTAAACAAAGGAGGCATGTCAGAGGCGAAGACTTAAAATGTGTAAATATGCAGACTTTTATCGTGAAATTATTGTTTAATAGGTATTTGGCGTTGTATGTTATTATAGTGATTTTTATTACCTGTGCTAGTGCCTAGTGATTTTTATTGCAATTTATAACTGTGATTAAAATTAAGTGTGCGTATTAAAACATGAATAAAGTACTTGATTCAAAATATAATAAAACACGAATGGTTTTATTTACTTAATTTTAAATATCATACCATTTAAGCATATTTTTTTTGAGTGTGTAGACTTTACAGCTTTACCAGATAAGAGGGCGAGCATGCAACCACTACGCTAGTGCCAGAAGGGCAATGGGGCAACTAGCTTAAGGGCGCCTAAAGGTAAAACGGTCTTGGCTTGGGCAGTCGCTATAGGGGAGGACATATACTAGGAGTCACGTCGTGGTGCTGTGCACTGCAAGGAATTCTTTGACCTGAGGTCCGTACTTTATCCGAAAGGAGGGAAGTAAGGGCATTAGGAGGGCCGGTAAGAATATGCCGCGGGTGGCGGTAGCGGCTAACAGGAAGGGAGTCAGGTGCGTAATCGGCGGCAGCTACTACGGATGTTCGAGACCGAGATGGAAATGAAAAAGCATACAATTTTCACACTAAGTTTCCTAATGTGTTAGTCAATAGGTTAACTATGACATTACTCGGAGTCGCCAATATTTTAATCGTTAATTGAGACGACATCTTATCAATGCGACAGAGTGTTATTTTTAACGTCTTATTTTCTTTACGGAGTAAAGCAATAAATTTCTAAAAACTAAATGCAGGAGTATCATAAAAATACGTTAACTGAATTGTTATTCACCGCCTTGGATCTGACGGGATTTCTGATCGATATCATTTTAAGCCTCTAAATAAATAAAAAGCCCTACATTTCCTTGGGGGAAGAATTTTCAAAAATTCTTTCTAAACCTTCATAGTTGTATCTGGTTACAACCATAGAGGTAGGATTAAACACAAACAGACATACTATTAATAATGATTCGAGTTCAAAAAAGAATAATTTAAAAAAATGTCCATATCATCAACAAAGGTGGTGTTAATAAAGGTGGTTGTTTAATATCTTTGGCCAATTACATTGAATAAAGTTGTAAAAATTCATGATTATTCACTATATTACTAGACTAGTAGTAATTTACTAAGAGGCCCGTTTTTTCGGATGGAACATATACATTGTTGCTCAAGATTTACAGATAGCGGAATTTTAAACGTAGAATGAGCAGTTTTCCCATTCGTTAAGAGAGTTGCAGCAATTCCTGATGAAGCAACTGCTATCGCTATTTTTCCTGATAGTCTATATTAGCAAGTATCAAATTTGCATGAAACGTCTTCCCAGTGCCATCTGGTGCATCCAAAAAAAAATTCTTTTGTCATTATTCACGCTATCAACTATAGTCTCAAAGGCGTGTCTTTGATCTGGGACTAATTTTGGCAGATTTTCATTGATAAAAGCGGTCAAATTATTTGTATTATAGTGATGTACCATTGTATCTGTAGCATTGTTTTCTGTACGAACTGGAGAAGGTAATCCAAAATCACTTAGGCTTTTATCATTTAATTAAAATAGTTTATTTTCTATTTGTATCAAACCTTCGTTATAAATATCCTCACTGTATGGTAAGGCGAAGTCTTGTTTTGCCGTCTGATTCTATGTCTAATATCTTCACATAAATCGCCTTTGAAATGTTCTCCGCATGGTACGTGCACCATATTTTTTGTTACAATATCGGATCGTTTTCTTGGTTGGGCAGTTCCGCAACTATGACACTATCAATTTCGTCTGGCTGGATTTTTCTTTCTAGCCAAAACAACAAATGACAGTGTGGTAAACCTCGCTTCTGCCACTCCACACTTGTCATGTAACATTTCACTTTTCCGAATATTTCGTCTATGGTGTATAATTTTATGAATTTCTTGATCTTTAAATGAAATACCCTTGAAATTATGTCATGACGATTGAAAGACCGCTGACCAGATAATAGTTCCACTTTAATTTCAGGCCATTCGGGGTTACACGTAAAAGTGACAAATAAGTCTGGTCTCCCATAGTTTCGGACATAAATTATCACATCTTGGGTTTTTTCATGCAGATAAAGCGGAGAACCTGTCAATAAAGATGGCAAGATTACGTGTTGACCGATATTTGATGGGTCTACATTTGCGTCTTGATTTAAAGCGTCTCTAAGATGAATGTATTCATCAGCCCTCAGTCTCTGTAGATTACGACATATGTAATTCAATCTTTCTGATATCATTTTTGCCATCATATCGTCGACAATATATTGACTAAATAAGTCCCTGTAATAATGCAATAGATTAAAACAGTTAGCTCTGACCATCAACCTAAATGCATAAAATTGCATGCACGTCACAGTTTTGTTACGCGCTGTACCTTGCTGAGGAATAGTCAAATAATAACCGTCTTCTTCCATTACGAACATTAAGGGATACTGTAGTGGATCATACGATCGGTGTAACTCAGAGACCCTTTTAAGTTGGCCGTCTCTACCGTGCAACACTATATCTCAGGGGCCTTTTTCTTCATCAACCAAGAGAACGGCTACTTCGTTTACAACTGGAGCATTATATCTACCCGGGTGTGCTGTCTACGGTGGGCGGTCGGAATGAATGATTAACTTTAAATTATCCGAAGAGTCAAGTTCTAAGTTTTGTTTAAAACTTCGTATGTATGCATTGTAGCTATTCAGTGTGATCTGTAGTTCGTTAAAGGTGGTAGTGGTAAAAGGCTACCTATAAGATGGTATACTTGTCCCTCTATTTTAAAAGTTGGCATGTAATTTTGTTCCCTAATTTCTTTCGCGCCAAACGAAGTCATTTGAAAAAGGCTATTGTACTTTCGTATGTTGGTTAAAAAATGTCCAGATAGTGAATAATTATTCGTCAAAAGATTTTTATTGGCTGTGGCGGCTCCTCAATATTGGGGAGACTAACTTTTCCAGAAGCAAAGCACATACCATTAGGTTCCTCGGCCCATTTTTTGGCAGAACACTTAGAGCAGATCTTATTCATGGCTCCGATTTGGACGGAAGACTGTTGAGCATAATCAATCTGTGGATCGTATCTGAAAGCTGATCTGTTACTGTGAGCTAAAACTCGATTACGAACTCTAGTTGTTGACGTCTGTTGTCTTTCTCTCTGATCTCGTAGGCGTTGGGAACGCTCATAGCTCGATTCCCTAGTGCGAGTTTATATATTTTTAATATTTTGCTCTTCAAGCCGCTGCAAACGCTCTGTACTCGACTCTCGCGCGCGTACTTGGGAAGTTCTCAAATTTTGTTCAGCAAGCCGCTGCGAACGCTCGATACTAAACTTTCGCGCCCGTACTTGAGAGGTTCTCAAATTTTGTTGAGCAAGCCGCTGCGAACGCTCCATACTCGACTCTCTGGCACGCGATTGCGACGCGTATTCTCTCCGACTTGCAAGACGATTTTCAGTTTCCGATGAAGATTCTTCATTACGACGTATTTGTGATGCCCTCGCCTGGGAACTATTTCTAGAAAATTGAGTACTAAATTATTTGCTAACTGTTGAACAGGAATTACCTATATGAAAAGCTGTTTGGATAGTTAAATTACAATATATATTTGTTATCAGTACCTACTTACTGAAAAATATTGGTTTAGTTCTGAAAAGAACTTTTATAGTTCTAAAAAGAATTTTTTTTAGTTTACTAAGCGAACTCAAAATATTTTCAAGCTAGAATTATTCGATTCCGCACACGACCGTTGCGGTCGGATTTCTTGACATTGACTCCCCTCCCGTACGGCCTGTACCCCAGTGACGCCTACATTGCATAAGGTGCTGCCTAGCTAGCCGAGCAGGGTGAGCGGCTACCACGCAACTTTTTTCTAATACTTACATTTTTAAACTCGTGATATCTTTCGAATGTAATGTCCGAATCGAATAATTCAAAAAGTTATATAAAGGTATTCAAGCATAATCATAGTCTTAAATATGAAGTAATTTATTTTGATAAGGATTAATACCAAGATATCAATAAAGAGCCTTTTCTAGCGGCGGCATTTCAATTAAATTTTTAAAATAAAAGTACACTTATTGTGGCATAACTATAATAGTTAGACATATGCTGTCGCGACATTTTTTGTAAATAATGATGTGTTCTGCAAAGTCGTAGTACATTATTTTATTCTATCATCAATAGTTTTCGCAGCGCACGCGATGTAAAGAATATTTTAGGTAATTTTTTTACACCTTGGGTTACATTATTGGAGTTTTAGTAAGGATCCCTAATTTTTTTGAAAATATCATCATCATTTCAGCCTATACTTGCCCACTGCTGAACATAGGCCTCCCCAATCGCTTTCCAGCGTAACCGGTCCGATGCCACCTGCATCCAACGATTTCCTGCGATTTTCACAAGATCGTCGGTCCATCTGGCAGGCGGTCGTCCTACGCTGCGCTTGCCAATACGTGGTCTCCACTCTAGAATCTTTCTGCCCCAACGCCCGTCCGATCTTCGCGCTATGTGGCCAGCCCATTGCCACTTCAGCATGCTAATCCTGAGGGCTATGTCGGTGACCTTGGTTCTTCTACGAATCTCCTCATTCCTGATTCGATCACGTAGAGAAACGCCGAGCATAGCTCTTTCCATAGCTCGCTGAGCAACTTTGAGCTTTTTTATGAGACCTATTGTAAGAGACCACGTCTCTGATCCATATGTCATCACTGGTAACACACATTGACTAAAAACTTTAGTCTTTAGGCACTGAGGTATTTTGGATGAGAAGATGTTGCGCAGTTTCCCGAACGCTGCCCAGCCGAGTTGGATTCGTCGATTGACCTCTCTCTCAAAGTTGGACCTACCTAACCGGACTGCCTGTCCCAGGTAAATGTATTCGTCGACAACTTCAAGAGTAGAGTTCCCAACAGTGAGTGCGGTGGGTACGACATGGACATTAAACATTATTTTTGTTTTGTCCATATTCATTTTAAGACCCACTTGTTGGGATACTCTATTGAGGTCACCGAGCATTCGTCCTAGATCTTCCAGCGACTCCGCCATGACCACAATGTCGTCGGCAAATCGAAGGTGAGTGATGTATTCGCCATTGATGTTGATGCCAAGTCCTTGCCATTCCAAGAGCTTGAAGGCGTCCTCTAAGGTGGCCGTAAACAGTTTCGGAGAAATGACGTCTCCCTGTCTTACTCCTCTTTTTATGGGGATCACCTTCGTGCACTGCCCCTGACATGGTGGCGTTATTATACAAGCACTTCAACACTTCGATGTACCTATAGTCAATGCGGCATCGCTGGAGAGATCTAAGAACCGCCCAAGTCTCGATCGAATCAAAGGCTTTCTCATAGTCCACAAACGCCAAGCATAGTGGCCGATTATACTCTTCAGTCTTCTGTATAACCTGCCGCAGCGTATGTATGTGGTCTATGGTACTAAAACCTTTCCGGAAACCGGCTTGTTCGGGAGGCTGGAAGTCATCAAGCCTTCGTTCGAGACGATTCGTAATGACTCTCGTAAACAACTTATAAACATGGCTCAGCAGTGTGATGGGCCTATAGTTCTTCAATAAGGTGTTATCACCTTTCTTGAAAAACAGCACCACCACACCCCTGTTCCATGCTTCCGGCGTTTTCCCTTCAAGCAAGACGGAATTAAATAGCCTCTGAAGGACTTTAAGTACCGGCGATCCGCCCGCCTTCAGAAGTTCTGCAGTAATTCCGTCTTCACCCGGCGCTTTGTTGTTTTTAAGTTGTTTGAGAGCCATCCTAATTTCGCACAGGCTGATGTCCAGGAAAATATAATATAGCCTATTTCACCCGGGGATAGAGTAGCTTCCCAACAGTGAAAGAATTTTTCAAATCGGTTTAGTAGTTTCGGAGCCTATTCAATGCAAACAAACAAGCAATCAAATCTTTCCTCTTTATAATATTAGTATAGAATAGTATAGATACTAGGCATGCCTTTTAAGTTCTGTCGTTTCCATATTCCCGGCAATTTTGAATTTGGAACTGTTCTATATTCGAATGTGTTTAAATTTCGAATCTCAAAACAGTTGAAAGTATTAGGATTAATGCTATTGTTTAGTCACAGCGTCGATTGGATCTGTCAGGTTACGTACGAAAATGAATCTTTCTAAGGAAAATGTTCGAGCAATAATTTTCTACAACTTTAGAAGAGGCCTAACACGGCTTCAGTGTTTTGAAGAGCTAAAATCTGTGTTGAGTGATGAAGCCCCATGTCTGCGAACTGTCGAACGCTGGTATTTAGAATTCCAGCGTGGACATACTAGTGTTAGTGACAAATCTCGCGAAGGACGCCCAAAATCCGCCTTCACTGAAGATAACATCATTGCTGTGAGACAACTAAATATCGAAGATCGTCATGTGACGTATCGAGAGATAGAGACTCTATTAGGCATCTCAGGGACAACCATTCAGATGATCTTGCATGAAGCGCTTGGTGTGAGAAAGCTAGTTTGCCGTTGGATACCGCATCTGCTTTCCGACGATCACAAGGCGGCCCGCGTCAGTTGGTGTAAGAAAACCCTGCAAAGGTTCAACCGAGGAGAGTCAAATTCCGTCTACGACATCATCAGTGGTGACGAATCTTGGATCTATGCCTACGATCCTGATTCCAAACAATAATCTACAATCTGGGTCTTTCAAGACGAGCCAAAGCCGACTAAAGTTGTTCGTTCTCGAAGCACTTCAAAGAAGATGGTGGCCACGTTCGTTGGAAAAACCGGCCATGTTGCGACTATTGCAATTGAAGATCGTAGAACGGTTAACGCAGATTGGTATACTACAGTTTGTTTACCACAAGTCATCGCCGAACTTCGAAAATCTAACTCAAAGCGACGCATCATCCTGCACCACGACAACGCAAGCTCACACAGCGCTCGTCAAACGATTGAGTATTTGAAGCAGGAAAAAGTAGAAATTCTTGACCATCCTCCATACAGTCCTGACCTAAGCCCTAACGATTTCTTTACATTTCCTAACATTAAGAAAAGTCCTCGTGGTCAAAGGTTCCAGTCCAGTGAAGAAGCAGTCGATGCTTTCAAGTCAGCCATTTTGAACACCCCCACTATAGAGTGGAATAAATGTTATAATAACTGGTTTGAGCGAATGGAAAAGTGTATTAAGCTACGTGGTGAATACTTTGAAAAACAATAAAAAGTACTATAAGGTTCTAGTTGTGTTTTTTCTTCAAACGACAAAACTTAAAAGGCATGCCTCGTAAACCCAAGTTTTTCCTATCTACTGAAGACTTGCTTTGATAATTGGTTGTATAAAATCAACCAATTATCTTATTTTGTTTAAATGTAAGGTATATTGGATAAGAATAATTGGGCGAGAATGCCGTCGTAAGGTCAAACATTCCAAATATTCTGACGCACATACATAGTATCTTGCTGACAACAGTTATATTTTTAAAATTCAGTAAACTTACCACCTACCAATTGAAAACTTCGGCAGAACATTAAAATCTATAATTAACAGGCATTTTAGAACCTTGTCTGTTTACAAGGTGATATGTAAGCCGCATTCAAATGAATACATTTTTACGATAATATGCCAACCCTAAAAGTGGGGTATTTTATTAAAAATTGAATTTTAACACTAAGGAATTACAGTTTCAATTATTTTGTAAGATAAAATGTATTTGGAACATTTTTGCTCATTTATGTTTAATACATCACAGTCACATAAATCCATCACTAATCAATTGGCTCCCCGCAAAATTCACATAATTCTTATAAACAAGTTGCGGTGGTGAGTTGTAAATTGAACATAATAACAAACAAACTGACAGCTAGCTAGAACTGACGTAGGTACATACAGTCGCCAGCTTTAAGGTCTACCTATCATCATTATAATTTACGCACCCGTTTATTGTGTAATATATTTATAAATTATGGCCTATATGATATTCTGATGTATAAGCTATAATATTGGAAAGTTTCATCATTACCTGTTCAGTGGTTTTTGCATAAAAGAGTAACAGACATACATCCACCCTCACAAACTTTTGCGCTTATAATATTAGTAGGATTACCTATAATAAAAGTTGATGACAACATAATTTTAAGTAATAATATGTAAACATCTTAGTGCAGGCGACTGTACTGTACCCACGGCTTGGTCTAGTCGAATTTTACACCTTGTTTACATTCTACCCACTCGCGTGACAGTAAGATAGATATAAAAATGAGCAGTACAAAAATGTGTGTATGTGCGTGAATGATCTGCGCTGTTAGTCGATGGCCCTTTACAGCTCCACCAAGCAAAAGGGCAAGCGTGCAACAACTAAGCTCCAGCCACCAACCAAATGGGCAAATAGGCAACTAGCTTAAGGGTACCTCAAAGAGAAACAGTGGTTTCGGCTTGGGCTGTCGCTATGGGGAAGGGCATTCTTCTTCTTAGCGTTTTGACGGCAAACATGCTATAGTTACATGGAAGCAGCCCAGAATGCGGCTACATTGACTTAACACATTGCCACATTGTCGGAGGAAGCTATCAAATCCTGCTGCGTAGAGGTGTAAGGGGATGCGGAGCACGATATAAGATGGGACATCGTTTGGGTTACGACGCACAAACACTCTAAATTGGTACCGTCTGTGAATCCCCTCCTGAGCATGTTTTCCTTGCTCCGGCCGACCTGGGTCCGAAATCTATTTAAAGATATCCAGACCGGCCGTGGTAATTTAAATCCAGGTGGGAGACTCTCAGCTGTTGAAACAAAGGGATTTGGTAGGGATATTTCTTCCTTCTAGCGATTGCACTTCGCTTTTGTTGGCTCTAAGGTTAATGGTTCGACGCACTTAATAAAGCTCTTACGCCTTTTCAGCCTTTGCTCCACTCGATGTGACTATGCATGGGGTGCTCGTTAATCATTTACCTCTCTCCACAGAGCTCGCCACAGTGTCAGTCAGTTTCACAGAGTCAGTTTCAGACAGCCCGTGATAATTAAGGGCATTGTATCGTCGTGGCCCTCTACACCGGTCAGAGGGCAACGGCGGTGTCAGATTCTGTGTACGGTATCTGTATTCGACCTGCCTATACATTTCCACAAAGTTGCGCCTACCTACCGATAGATGGCGCTGAATATTAGACGACAATCTGCCATACATGTCTAGAACGTGATATGAGAGTTTGCAAAATGTATAACATAATGAATACAAGCCCCCGACTACAACTCTCAGGGAGTAGCAGACCTCCGTCTTGGTGGAATATTTTCCCTTTGTTAAATCCTGCAATAACATAACTGTTAGAGCTGTTAGAGAGTAGCAACAAATGTTAGAAGTAACAACAACTTGCTCAACTTTTACAAGTATATTAAAGAAAATGTTATTGCCAGTAGTAAGTAATATTTATAGTTCTTTACTTCAAATTTTAACATTTATTATAACTTTTATTCTGAACACGAAAGCTTATCATTTGATATATTATGCTATTCATTTCTCGAGCGATAAAATTGCACGTGCCTGCAATACAATTGAACAAATGCAGAATTGAATATAAATTGTGAGCCCTTTTAATATTATTATTTATTGTTTGAGTCACACACGTTTTTTAGTAAGATAGTTGTTGGATTTTTTTATGTCTAAGTCTTATATTTTATAGTTATTGGATTTTTTTATCTCTATCTATCTATAACCTCACGCCAGATCCCTTGCGGGGTAGGCAGACAGTACAGAGTTCCAACAGGTTCTTTCCTTACATACCTCTCTGGCTTCCTCGACTCTCATAGTTCGTCTCATACACGCTCGCCGGTTACGGAGACTCTCGACTTTTCCATCAGATAAGACTCGGTTTATTTGGTCGTGGTAAGATAGTCTAGGTCTTCCCCGGTACCTGCATCCTTCCACTTTCACATTGTATATCTGTTTTGTCATTCTTTCCTCTGGCATTCTTTCTATATGCCCGAACCAACGGAGCATGCCCTTTCTCATCTTTACACCGATACTATCTTTCATACCTACTCGCTGTCTTACTATGCTGTTGCTAATGCGGTCGGTCAGCTTTACTCCGCACATCTTCCGCAGAGCTTGCATTTCTACCGCATTTATCCTACTTTCATTCTCCTTCTTATATACCCAGCTCTCGCTACCATATAACAGCGTTGGGACAAGAACTCTGTTATGTATGGCCAGCTGCGCCGTATGGCTTAAGTGCCGGCTCCCGAGTAGCTTTCCCATCGCACCATTCACTCTGTTCCCTGCGCTCACTCTTCTTTCTATGTCAGCGGTGTATTTCCCATCCTTACTGAAGGCGCATCCAAGATATACAAACTCATTCACTTGCTCCAGCACATCGTTACCAACCACAATCCTTACATTCGTTCTGGTTTCTTCCCTTTCAAAAACCATAATCTTGGTTTTCTTCACATTCAAGTGTAAGCCATTGATCATG
Organism: Phalera bucephala; assembly: GCA_905147815.2. NCBI lineage: Eukaryota > Metazoa > Arthropoda > Insecta > Lepidoptera > Notodontidae > Phalera > Phalera bucephala. The sequence continues at coordinate 20,741,633 of LR990621.1, forward strand.
CAGTCGTCTTTCATAACTGTGACTAGTGTTTGCAGATCAGTGGCTGTTGGCGCTATTAAAACCGCGTCATCTGCATAAAGTAGATGGTTTACCACTAAGTCACCCATTTGTACACCTTCATTCATCGCTTTCAGTCTTTGAAGACTTTTGTCCAGATATATTATAAACAGTCTAGCGGACAACACGCAACCCTGCTTGACGCCGATTTTAACGTCAAACCAGGGTGACCTGTTACCACCCACCCGTACGCATGCCTTGCAGTCCACATAAGTGGACTGGACGGCTCGCAACAGAGTGCCATCTATACCATACTCTGGCAAAATGTCCCAAAGTCTCTTTCGCACAACTCTGTCAAATGCCTTCTCCAGATCTACAAAACCGCAGAAAACCTTCCGGCCCACTGCCAGATGCTTCTCTACGATGTTGCGGAGTGAGAAGACTTGATCCGAACATCCTCTTCCAGACCTGAAACCCCCTTGTGCCTCGCACAACATTCCATCGGACTTCACGCGCATTCTCCGTTCAATAATTTTACCGTACACCTTGGCTGCCAAGCTCATCAAACTGATGGCTCTGTAATTGGCGCAGTCATATTGTGAACCCTTGCCTTTATACAAGGGTACTATGACTGCGCGGCGCCAATCTGTAGGGACTCTACCGGTCCTCCAGCAAAGGTTTGCAAGGGCCCGGAAAGCCTCCCGGACGCAAGTTCCGCCATATTTGATCATCTCGGCAGATATCATGTCTACTCCCGCAGCTTTACCGTTTTTCATACTTCCTATCGCCCATTCAACTTCTTCCATAGTGATGTCCTCCGTTGATTCTGGTGCCGCAATCTCGCCTTTAGGCACGTCTGCGGCATCAGCATCCGGGTCATCTCCATACATTTCTCCAAAATATTCACTCCACCGGTTTAGCACAGCTTGTGTGTCTGCAAGAATGTCACCATCTTTAGATTTTATCCTTTCCATTCTGGAGCCTGACGAATCACCTCGAGCCTTTCTCACCTTGCTCCAAAAGAGTTTGGTGTTGTTCTCGAAGTTCTTCGCCAGCCTCTCCTCCTCAATCATACTGGCTCTTTCACGCTTTTCTTTCACTAAAGTTTTAGTGGCATTCTTGCATTGCCGGTATATTTCTTTCCTCATCTCTGTCATACTGGCATTCAGGTTCAAAGAAGATACATAGTCCTGCCACGCTTTCTTCTTACTTTCTACGGAGCTTTGCAACTCCGCATCCCACCATGCATCACCTTTTGCTGTAATATGCTTCTTTGAGCAACCACATACTTCTTTCGCGGATTCCACCAAACTCTCTTTCAGGCTATTCCAGCATTCATCTACATTTGAGTCCGAAGAGCCTGCTGTCAAAAGCTTGTCCCGGACTCTGTCTTCATACATTCTCCTCACGCTCTCATCTTGCAACTTTTCAACCTTTAATCTTTCAAGGTCTCCGAAGGGGATACGCTCTCGCCAGTGCCTCCACTTCCTGAACAGACCACTAAACCGCGCAACTATGAGATAGTGGTCTGATTCCAGAGTGGGGCCTCTATACGCACGCGTATCTTGTAGTTTGCTTCGGAGACGGTTATCAACCAGGATCAGATCTATCATGCTTTTTTGTTCATTCCTTCTCCACGTATACATATGTATGTCCTTATGCTGGAATATCGTATTAGACACAAGGAGACCCCTTTCCAAACAAACATCTACAATGAGCTTACCTGCATCGTTCACTCTCTTATCACCATAAGGACCCAGAGCAGCGTCGCAAGTTTGCCGCCTGGTTCCTACCCATCCGTTCAGATCGCCACACAGAATCACCTTTTCGTTAGCCTCAGCCAAATCCAGAACTTCCCTGACATTATCCCAAAACTTCTCAAGGTCCTGGGGTGTCGACGAGCTTACGGGAGCATACGCTGCGACCAAAAATACTCTAGTGACACCCAGTTTTAAACGGACCCAGAGAAGTCTCGCATCGCACAGGCCATAATCTCTCACTCCAGAGGCCAGGCGACGGGACAGCAAGATACCCACCCCCATGCTGGCACGACTGCTCTGCGGTACACCAGACCACAGAGCCATCGTTCCATCAGGAAGATCACAGGTTTCACTGCCCCTCCGCTTAGTCTCTGTTACACACAGAGCATCCAGGCGTCTCTCTTTCATTACATCAATCACCTCATGCATCTTATCTTCCATACCACCTCTTACATTCCAAGTGCCTATTCGGCACTCTGCACCCCACGACTCGCCAGTTCGGGCCCGGCGTGATCGCCGCTTCCACCTATATTCGTACCGACGGGGGCGGGCCGGTACGCGTCGCCTCGGGGGGACGCCCTAGCCCGCACTGCGGTACGTCTTCGGTCCAAGATTGCAGCCATAATGACTGGCAGGGGTCGCGACGAGCACGCTCTTGGACGGACCCCCTCCTTCTTCAGGTCTTAAACTAAAATCGAAAACTAACCTAACTAAATACCCAATATTATGTTTTTACTGTTATGTGCTTAAAGTTTTGGAATTTGTACAAAACGGAACACCTACTATTATAATACGTATGTGGCAGGAACGTTGTGGCAGGATTTGATAAAAGGAAGATCTTCCAGCCAGACGGGTGTTATGTCTGGCGGGGCCTGCCACTCTCCCCAAGAGTTGCTGTTTAAGTGATATACGCTGTTGGCCGCGAGACCTTTACAGCTTCACCGGACCAAGAGTTGTTGTCGGGCGCTTGTATATATGTTACACGTCGTGCGCACTCTAATATCGCGTTCCAGACATGTATGGATCATCAGCGCCATCTATTGGTAGGTAGTCGCGACTATGTAGCGATTTATAGAGTCGCTACAGGTACTAATACAATTTATTATTCTAGTGGTTAAGGGTCCGCCCACTGGGTCGAGTAGTCGTAAGTTCCAACCCCGCACGGGACAAACATTTATCACATGTTGGTTTTGGTCTGGGGGTTTGTGTATGTGAATTTTATTTTTGTAAACGCACCCACACACACGCAACGCAAACACATTAATAATAACAGGTGAGACTCTCTTTTTAAAAAATAATTAATTAGGAATTAAGGAGTACTACAAAATGCAATATATAATAATATAATAGGTGATAATTTCAACGATGGAATGTTGTGCGAGGCACAAGGGGGTTTCAGGTCTGGAAGAGGATGTTCGGATCAAGTCTTCGCACTCCGCAACATCGTAGAGAAGCATCTGGCAGTGGGCCGGAAGGTTTTCTGCGGTTTTGTAGATCTGGAGAAGGCATTTGACAGAGTTGTGCGAAAGAGACTTTGGGACATTTTGCCAGAGTATGGTATAGATGGCACTCTGTTGCAAGCCGTCCAGTCCACTTATGTGGACTGCAAGGCATGCGTACGGGTGGGTTGTAACAGGTCACCCTGCGGCGTCAAGCAGGGTTGCGTGTTGTCCGCTAGACTGTTTATAATATATCTGGACAAAAGTCTTCAAAGACTGAAAGCGATGAATGAAGGTGTACAAATGGGTGACTTAGTGGTAAACCATCGACTTTATGCAGATGACGCGGTTTTAATAGCGCCAACAGCCACTGATCTGCAAACACTAGTCACAGTTATGAAAGACGACTGCATGATCAATGGCTTACACTTGAATGTGAAGAAAACCAAGATTATGGTTTTTGAAAGGGAAGAAACCAGAACGAATGTAAGGATTGTGGTTGGTAACGATGTGCTGGAGCAAGTGAATGAGTTTGTCTATCTTGGATGCGCCTTCAGTAAGGATGGGAAATACACCGCTGACATAGAGAGAAGAGTGAGTGCAGGGAACAGAGTGAATGGTGCGATGGGAAAGCTACTCGGGAGCCAACACTTAAGTCATAAGGCGCAGCTGGCCATACATAACGGAGTTCTTGTCCCAACGCTGTTATATGGTAGCGAGAGCTGGGTATGTAAGAAGGAGAATGAAAGTAGGATAAATGCGGTAGAAATGCGAGCTCTGCGGAAGATGTGCGGAGTGAAGCTGACCGACCGCATTAGCAACAGCATAGTAAGACAGCGAGTAGGTATGAAAGATAGTATCGGTGTAAAGATGAGAAAGGGCATGCTCCGTTGGTTCGGGCATATAGAAAGAATGCCAGAGGAAAGAATGACAAAACAGATATACAATGTGAAAGTGGAAGGATGCAGGTACCGGGGAAGACCTAGACTATCTTACCACGACCAAATAAACCGAGTCTTATCTGATGGAAAAGTCAAGAGTCTCCGTAACCGGCGAGCGTGTATGAGGCGAACTATGAGAGTCGAGGAAGCCAGAGAATGTATGTAAGGAAAGAACCTGTTGGAACTCTGTACTCTCTGCCTACCCCGCAAGGGATCTGGCGTGAGGTTATAGATAGATAGATAGATAGATAATTTCAACCAAGTTGGTGAACGCAAGCGTCTCAATTTCTCTACCAATAAATGCGAAATCCGAAATAAACACTGAAGTAGGGGAAAGAGTACAATGATTGGCACTTTAAGGAATCTTTCAAGTTAGAGCTTTAATAGCTTTTAAATGCGTTTAGTAATCGACTAGTGAAATATGGCGTTAGAATCTGCAATAATTCAAGAATTTTTATTAATGCTTATTGAGTGGATTTTATTAGCCTTTCTATATTAAATTACACAAAATAAGAAAAAACTCCCAAAAGCACAATGATTGGCACCCTTCGGCACAATGATTAACACAAAAAAGTATAATGATTGGCAGTGCCAATCACTACACGCGAGTGGTGCCAATGAATGTACACCATTGAGTAATAGTGATGGGAAAATAATGAATAAGACAAAATATTAGACAAAAACATTTACATATTTTATAACAGTGCTATCATATTCTATATATATCTATAATCCTGCAAAAATAACATATTATGCATAATATTCCGAAAATATCACGATATAGAATGTTGAAATTTAGAATAGCTATAAATGCCCTGAATATGTCTTCTTCGAAGAACTTTTTTTCGTTTGTTTTTGACAGTATTTGTAACAGAAGTACTGTTACAAAAACTGTGCTTAAAGGTCCCCCGCTTAGTTAGAAATACGTTGTTTTTACCAGTTATAAAAAAAAATATTTGAATTATTCTTTACATTATTCATAAATAAGAACCCTCATAATCACATCTGCGATGATAATAGGTAATATGCATACGCCAAATAAGCAACTAATGTTAATTTCATCTAATAAAACATTATTACCCTTTAATCTCGCCGAAGTTGGTTAGAAATCCGGATACCGATACAGTGATTGGCACACCACTGAGTGCAATAATTGGCATAGCCAACAGGGCAAAAAGTACAATAATTGGCAGAAACGGTTTTAAGATAATATTCCAAAATAACTCTTCCAATCTTATCATTTGAAAACAATAAATTTTAAAACCGTTTTTGATTGATTGGTACCGATGCCAATTAATAGAACTTTCATACAAGCTACAGTGATTGGCCCCCTAAAACAATGTTTTAAGGTGTGTAAATGAGTAGAAAACTATATAATAAGAACACTTAAACCCATATTAAGTCAAAAAAACATAAATATTTCCCTAATATAACATGATTTAAGTAAGAAACACAGCAAGAAACTTACCCACTCTTAGCAACTTTTTGTAAGAATTCATAGCAATTCGTCACGCGCGCTCCCGCTTGACCAAAAGGATGTTTTTTTCAGTATTTTGCAGTTAGGAAATATATTTTCTATTAATTGAATTTTGTTAACTAATGTAAGGTGGATTTTTTAAGACTATTGGTCGACTAGTTATAAGCCATAAATCCTTAATAATTGCGGTTAACATTAGTACTCTACTTATCATAGATATATTTTTTCTTTCAAGAAAAATAAAATTGAATATGAAAGTATCGGTAAACCAGTGTTTGGTAGAGCTTGTCTTAATATAGCCTGCGGGAATTTCGAGCGGCATACCTGCTCGATCTTGATCTCGTCACGTACCAGGGATAGTGCCTATCTTACTAAATTTTACGACTGTACTTACTTAAACGGAATCGGGGGGAGATCTTGATTTTGCCCAGGTGGAGTTATTCGGGGGATGTGACGTATGTTGGGTACAAGATTGAACAGTATACAAAGTGTATCGTAATTAACGCAAGATCTCAGACACCCCAATTGGATAATTGCTTCACAAATTCAATACGAAAACCAAATTTCTAATTTAAAGATTTTTAACCATTTGTTAAGCACTTTTATACCCCAATTTACAATGAAACTTATATTTTTATATGTGCATATTGAGAAATACGTTTTAGAAATGCATTTGAAATCTCCATATTGCTTTGAATCAATAATAAATTTAGTTTGTTATAGCGCACTGACTTCAAAATTTGCAAAAAAATGCTGTTACTACTTAGTAACAGCATTTTTTTGCAAATTTTGAACAACATAAGATATATTCAAAGTAGTTTGAATGAATTCAGTTACTGATATAGAACAACTTTCAGGTCTTCAGTTTATTATGTTACACCTTGTATATTATAGAAGACAGTTTCTAATTTAAAGATGATGATGATGATTTAAAGATAAGACTATGTAATGAATGTATTAACTATTCTATCAAGTCTTATGTAATAGGCTGTATCCAATCACCAATTAGATGTAGGATATTTCTATCTATCACGCTAAAGCTTTTTCTGTGTAAGCAGAGAGTACAGAGTTTCAGCAGGTTCTTTCTTTATAGACCTCTTTCTCTTCATCTTAGAACGTCTCATACATAATCGTCCGCCAGTTATGGAGTCTCACCTTGATTTACTATATATCAATACCTGAATTAAATGTTTGTTTGTAGATTATACAATTTTGTACCAATCAGTTAAACAGGTTGAGTTTCAGTTTTTTTTAATTAAGTTCAATGAACATTGTCCTTCGGTGTAGGATTTGCTAAACCTCGAGCTATTGAATCATACTTTTTAATTCATATGGCCCATTTACACACGGCCAATACCTGCGACAATGCACCAAGCTAATTCAATGTTATCCTCATGTGAATAGGAGACAATACAGAGCAAAGAATTGTTTTCAAATATGATTTATAGCTAGACCCAATACGAATAGCATGTCATTTTTTTTTGATGCCTCTTGATGTAATTTATGCAATGGCCTTGTGTTAACGTATGTTCTTGCCCAGCAAGCCAGTCCAATATGCTTTTGCGGATTGGATTCATACAATATTATTCCTTTTTCCACTATTCGGGCTATTCTTTAAATATTTACATCTAGTTAAGACTCGTCGTAACTTGGGAATGTGTATGAGACGAACTATGAGAGTCTTGACAAGCGATAGAGGTCTTTAAGAAAATATCCTTTTGATACTCGGTGCTCTCTGCCTTCTTCGCAATAGATCTGTGATTATATACATTGATTTATACCTATAAGTTTGTATCTATCACCTGATAAGACTTCATTGAGTCAGTGTAGGTCTCTTGGATATAGTAATTCTACTCCGACATCATGTTTTAAAAATTTATTCATCCTCTACTATTTTGGGCAATAATTTTAGCATGAAAATTATGGAATTTTTAACATAGGTCTTAAAGTTATGTGAATCTTTATGTATTTACAAACAGTAGTTTCCTACATCTGTAATAGTGACATACGTGTAGGTAAATGCATTTGCATGAAAATGCATTTTTCATTGGATTGGCTATCTTGGCTTGATGGATTGTCTCAACAATTGACTTCGAGTAAACGGTCCATTAACTTAGTGAATTCGTAGGAGACGCATACCTATACAAAGAACGAGTAGTATTTTTTCGACTCGGCAACTACATTTATTGCTTTTCCAATACCTACATCACTTACAGAGAAAAGTTAAACTTGGCGAGGTGTTTGTTTACACAAAACTGTTATGACAACCAATACAAAGTTACCCCGTTGCAATGCGAACTTTGTACAGCGAAATAAGTTTCACAGCCATCCGGGACATTTGAGTGGCTTGAAGATTGCTGAAGCCTATGTACTTACAAGCTGTAAAACGAACGATCGTTAGCGAAACGGTAAGTGCGACATGGCTTACATTGTCAAGTTTTGTTCTAAATGAATGGCGAGCTCTTTGTTAATAAATGAACTAATTTACCTTTTAATTGTAATTAACTTAATTCACGGACGATTTGGCGCAGTGGTTTAGAGCTTAAGCCGTTCCGCCCACTGCGTCAAATAGTCGCGGGTTCAATTCCCGCAAAGGACAAATCTTTGTGTGACACACAATTATTTGTTTCAGTCTAAATATTGTTTAAGTTTGTAAACGCACAGGAATACATCCTAGTGTAAGGGTTATGTCTTTAAAAAATATGAGCAACATATATGTTTTTCTCAATGACTTTAAAAAAATACATAAATTGTGAGTGTAAAAAAACTCTGCCTTTGTTCCCCAGCGAGGATGGCACAGGTGTACTTTTCGCCGACACCCACTTTTCGCCCACGATGTTTGGTGCCATGTAATAGGGGGCGAGCCTATTGCCGTATACCGGGCACAATTCCAGACTCCGGACGGATACTAAGAATTTTTCGATATGAGAACTACACTTGTCCGACCTAGGATTTGAACTCTGGGCCTCTTTATCGTAAAAACGCAGTATACGCCAATAAATCAACGAGGCAGTCAATGACCCATGCACTTACAATCTGTAAAACGAACGATCGTTAACGAAACGGGCGCGGTGAGTGCGACATGCCTTGAATTGCTAAGTTTTGTTCTAAACGAATGGAGAGCTCTTTGTTACAAAATAAGCTATTAATTGTGGGGGCGTCTTCTGGCCGAGTGTAGGTATTAAGAAAGGCCGAGAATGAGGAATTAATAATTAGCAGTGCAAACCCTGGTTAGTCGATAATTTTTCTCTTAATTTATTTAATAGTTAAGAAAAAGACTAAACCTATATTTGGTTTACAAGAAAAATACTACATCATTTAGTTTGCGAAACATAGGGCGGGTGGTAATCGCGAGGTTCTAGTTTCGAAACGTAGGTTGGTCTAGATATGCTTTTTGTATAGAAAAATGCTCAGTCACATTCCGGAGTCTAGAATTGTACTTAGGTTAATGTCAAAAGGCTCGCTTCCTATAACACTTGGGCCTAACATCAGCAGCGATATGTAGGTACGGTACAGCTCTGCCACTACTGCTTAGGTAATCTAAACGTGACAGTGTTCAGTTATTATATAATAACTATCTATTTACCTTTATCAGAGCTCTAACAGGTACTTTCATTACATACCTCTCTGGCCTCGTTTTATAATAAAATTTAAAGATAACCTCTCTACACATTAGACCGTAAATTAAAATGTAAGACTGTGTCGTGTTCGAATGGTCCTGTAGTAACGAACTCCTATGGTCGCCTGTTACGGCATAACAGAAAATATTTCAATCAAGAAGTTTTACCTAAACAGTGGCAGTGTACTCCAAAACACATTAAAAAAATAACTTACAGAAAGTCGTCGATATCAATCATTTTTATGGAACTAAGCCTGCCACACACTCCCACAGCTGTAACTGTCGTAAGACAGGATCCACAATGTATCCTTAGATGGCACCAAGTTTTGAATCTTGGGGTGTCCTGTTGAGTACTTTAATTGTCTCAGAACCCACAAAATTTAATAAGAAAGCAAAGAAAACAGGAGGAGTAGAAAAAAATGACATCAGTCTGTGGGTCCGCGTAATCTTGTATTAATATTTATAGGCGCACAACCATGAATTTTACTGAAAGACGAAATATATTCAAATCTGTTAAACGGAAAATTACCGTAAATTGAATGGTAAGTAGTGATTTGAATAATCGTGTGTATAGGAAGGCTTAGGATGGCTAATGTTTTTATAGAGTAGGCCCGAGGTAAATTTAATAGCGCAGACCTAAATAAATATTCATTATGCGATGTTCTACCAAAAAGTGACACATATTTTTAATGCCAAAGGTATTCGTAGTTGGGGCAAGCGTGACACAGTTACTTCGTAGAAAGTTTTGAATACAATGACCTCATAACAAATAAAAAGTATAAAGCATTGTAATCTTTTAACTTTGCTCCACTGTACCAGGTTAGTATCTTGACAATGTGTCATTAAACTCGATGTTATTTATTGTATCTAAAAATCCATACTGACATTTTAAATGTGAAAGTGGCTCTGTTTGTATGTTACCTTCTACGCCTAAATCACAGAATAAATTTTACCTAAATTTGGCAAGGAGGTAGATTGCATGCTAAGGAAGGGTATAGGCTCCCATCTTAGGCGGACCGAGCCGAACACTGCTTAACCGTGGTGATCGCTAAAACACCATGGTCGTACAGCTACAAGAGCCTTGATTATCGATATACTTGTAAAAAATTCGAAGCTATTTTGTGAGTAGGCCCAACAGAGGGATTCCAAGGTTCTTAGACGTCTGGGTGTGGGCCTCTAGCGTACAATCACGAAGCGATCCAATAGAGGACAGTGGTGAGAGTTTTACAGTGCTGTAAGCACCGTGAGAGTATGGGGAAACGACCAACGATATTGCCCCTAGGACGTCATCCATCGAGGGTGGAAGAAAGAGGAACCTTTGCCTTTAGAGAACCTGGAGCCGACCTGTATCGATATAGGTCAGCATGGGTGTCGTTTAAAGTGATAAAACTTACACATCTCCCACAGCCTAGACTTACCCGCAGAAAACTGAGAATACAAGTCTAAAAATAAGGCAGAGCGTAGTTTAAGTTATAAATATACACATATTATACCTACATTATAAATGGCGGGCCTATATATACATTCATGTATAATAATATATTCAATGTGTGAAGCCTACAAAAATGTGTCGAATTTACTTTATAACAAGTTAACAATACCAACCCCCTTAACTGACACAACAACCCCGCTCTTTTTCTAAATCCTTTCAGTCAAATAATATGTAAGCTAATTGAGATAACTCAATATGCCTTATGATTCCCTAGTCTTCCATTAGTCCGCATAGCTGTGATATCAAAAGGGCTGAATTCCAAATAACACCTAATTGGGTGTAATTACCTCCATACCTGCAAAATGGAAATTGCTTAAGAATAATTAAATTTAAATATAGCTTCAAGGCACTTTGGGAAAGTCTAACTTTAAATATAGGTATTGAGCGACGCTTAACTTAGTTATATTATAGTATGATATTAACTAAGTTACTTCATAGTAGATTTAATATTAGATAGTATCTGTAGTCGTGTTCACATTATTTTTTATGTTTATGACATCACGACGACGCGTATTTTGCCAATGGCGAGTTTTACGAATATAACTATTCATTTCTAAATTAATTCAACTCCCCGATGAACTTGATGAAACCGATGAATATGAAATTGATAAAGTGCCCCACTCTGGATAGTAAAGCGATGGATACTTTACATACCAATTGCGACGACCGTTTTGAGTAAAATCGAAAAGGCACGTTTTATCACTTGATACAATTACCTTCATTGATGCACATATAAGAATACATAATGGTTAATATTCCACTAACATTACACATTATTATTCGAAATAACACAAGTTTTGGAAATTAAAACAAATTGACGACATCACTCTTCGATTTCCCGCCAAAACTCGTGTTCACATTTCCACGGACAAATTAACGATTGCGGTGTTGTCAGAGTCTGACACTTTTAAAATAGTCAAGTACCAAAATTAATTTTTGTCAATACTAAAAATAAAATAAAAATAAATTTAATGCAACTAAAATTTATTTTAAATAGTTTAAATTTTAAGGCTGATTTAAAAAAGACATCGATAATATTTTATTTACAATTTGCATTACTTAAAAACTAAAATATTGAGTAAAATCGGTACTTATATGCAACTTTACGATGTATTGTTTAAATGTACACTAAAGGTCGGTTTTAATATTTAACTCAAGGATAGATTTGCCTACTGCGGATAGAAATTTGACATATTTTGTATGCACAATCTGTCAAAATTCTACTGACAGTAAGCAAATCTATCCATGAATTGAATATTGAAACCGGCCGTAAGTAAATTCAACCTGAATTTAATAAATACAATAAATATATAATATTTAACTATCTATCTATCTATCTATATCATCACGCCAGCTCCCTCGCGGGGTAGGCAGAGAGTACAGAGTTCCAACAGGATTTTTCCTTACATACCTCTCTGGCTTCCTCCACTCTCATAGTTCGTCTCATACACACTCGCCGGTTACGGAGACTCTTGACTTGCCCTTCAGCTAAGACACGGTCTATTTGGTCATGGTAAGATAGTCTAGGTCTTCCCCGGCACCTATATCCTTCCACTTTCGCATTGTATATCTGTTTTGTCATTCTTTCTTCTGGCATTCTTTCTATATGCCCGAACCAACGGAGTATACCCTTTCTCATCTTTACACCGATACTATCTTTCATACCTACTCGCTTTCTTACTACGCTGTTGCGAATACGGTCGGTCAGCGTGACTCCGCACATCTTCCGCAGAGATCGCATTTCGACCGCATTTATCCTGCTTTCGTTCTCCTTCTTACATACCCAACTCTCACTGCCATATAACAGCGTTGGGACAAGCATTCCGTTATGCATGGCCAGGTGCGCCTTTTGGCTTAAGTGCCGGCTCCCAAGTAGCCTTCCCATCGCACCATTCACTCTATTACCTGCATTCACTCTTTTCTCTATATCAGCGGTGTATTTCCCATCCTTACTGAAGGCGCATCCAAGATATACAAACTCATTCACTTGCTCCAGCACATCGTGACCAACCACAATCCTTGCATTCGTTCTGGTTTCTTCCCGTTCAAAAACCATAATTTTGGTTTTCTTCACATTCAAATGTAAGCCATTGTTCATGCAGTCGTCTCTCATAACTGTGACTAGTGTTTGCAGATCAGTGGCTGTTGGCGCTATCAAAACCGCGTCATCTGCATACAATAGGTGGTTTATCACTAGATCACCCATTTTTACCCCTTCAGTCATCGCATTCAGTCTTTGAAGACTTTTATCCAGATACACTATAAACAGGCTAGCGGACAACACGCAACCCTGCTTGACGCCGATTTTAACGTCAAACCAAGGTGACATGCTACCACCCACCCGTACGCATGCCTTACTGTCCACGTAGGTAGACTGGGCGGCTCGCAACAGGGTGCCGTTTATACCATACTCTGGCAAAATGTCCCAAAGTCTCTTTCGCACGACTCTATCAAACGCCTTCTCCAAGTCCACAAAACCGCAGAAAACCTTCCGGCCTACTGCCAGATGCTTTTCTACGATGTTGCGGAGGGAGAAAACTTGATCCGAACATCCTCTTCCAGACCTGAAACCTCCCTGTGCCTCACACAACACTCCATCGGACTTCTCGCGCATTCTCCGTTCAATAATTTTACCATACACTTTAGCTGCCAAGCTGATCAAACTGATGGCCCTGGAATTGGCGCAGTCATATTGTGAGCCCTTGCCTTTATACGAGGGTACTATGACTGCGCGGCGCCAATCTGTAGGGACTCTACCGGTCTTCCAGCAAAGATTGCGAGGACCCAAAAAGCGTCCCGGACGCAAGTTCCACCATATTTAATCATCTCGGCAGATATCATGTCTATTCCCGCAGCTTTACCATTTTTCATACTTCGTATCGCCCATTCAACTTCTTCCATAGTGATGTCCTCTGTGGATTCTGGTGCCGCAAACTCGCCTCTGGGCTCGTCTGTGGCACCAGCATCCGGGGCATGCAATATTTAACTATATATAATATTTTCCAATATGTGGATAATTTATGTCGCTTTAGTTTTGCTCTAGTCGTCTTAAGCTGGCAACATCTTTTCTTCTTTTGACATTTGCACCGGTAAAGTTGTCCGTGGATTTGTGAACATGATTATACATACATACTAGAGATGGGTCGTATTAGGTAAATCAGGTACTAAATACGCCTGTTCCTAGTCTGCATAAATACCTAATGCAAATACCTATTCCACCTAATCCACCTAATCTCAATGATCTCATACACATACCGTTCCTTAGTGATCTCAATCCGCCTATTCTATATCTTTCTTTTTTTTATCTTTTTTTATCTTTTTTTTTAAAAACGTAGCCCCACACTAGGATTTATTCCTGTGTCGTGGGTGCGTTTACAAACATGAAAATTCACATACACAAATACCCAGACCGGAACAAATAATTGTGGATCACACAAAGATTTGTCCCGTGCGGGACTCGAACCCGCGACTATTAGACGCAGTGGGCAGAGCGGCTTAAGCTCTTAACCACTGCGCTAAATCGTAATATCAAATCCTGATATCGAATTATCGATATTTGAATTAATTGAATGTTAAATTGTTTTGTTAGTTAAGAACGGGTACAGTCATAATAACACTTTTAAGAAAATGGAACTTTAAAAGTGGAATCAAATTTTTTTTTTGATTAGATTAGGTATTTCTGCACGAAATTGGTTGAATAAACTAATACTTGTTTTATATTTTATATTATATTTTATATCATTTAATGATATATTAGTGATGAATTGGTATCTTCCCTTCATACTTTGTACAGGCTTAGGAGTGTTAACTTACGAATGTGTGAAGTTTTGAGTCTTGCGATATTAAATATTCCGCAAAAGTTTAGCGTTCGCAAGGTGGCGTATTTAAAAGATTTCAATTCATTATATTTACATTTGTTTTCTATCAATACGCGTCTGTCTCGCTCCTTCCACCCTTACACGTAAACGGGATAGCAAAGCGATAAGCATATGAGTGAGTGAGAGAGCGCGGGAACAGGTGTGAGTGAGCGCGCTAAAACGCTAAACATTGGTTTATAGTTTTTATTGAATATAAATATTAGGTGGATTAGGTATTGTCAGAATTGGATTAGGTGCCGCCTATTCTCGTAAAATACATGTTCTTTGGATCTGTTCTAATAAATACGACTCACCTCTAATACATACACTTTCTCCCACTACGGTAGGCAGAGCCTACATTTCGCTACATACTACGATTCTGACGCAACTCTTTCGCTTCATCTACGTTTACACAGGTCCTCATGCATTTCCGTCGATTAAAATGGTACGCACTTGACCCTTTTTTTTAAAGAGACCATACAATATCGGTATATATATAATAAAACTGTCGCCGAGCCGATTCTGACATTGATTTTTTTTTAATTATTTTAATTAGGGTACTCTTCCTTATTGATATAGAGGCCGATACAATTTTTTTTTGGAATTATTGTCTGTCTGTTTGTCTCGCCTTTTTGAATTTCAATCACGCAAAAACCACCTAAAGAATTTATTATTTTAAGTTACGGTAATAACTTATACCCTAACTTAAAATAATAAATGCTTTTTATATCGCAAAAAATAAGCGATCCGAGGTCGCGGGATAAACCGTAATACTTTATTATTTTTATTATTGTTTGTCGCGATCTATGTTAAATGAGCGATTTTGCCCACACAAGAATTCCTCCATGATCTGATATTAGACTCGGGTTCGTCTCCTCACGAAGAAACTCTTCAGTCGTTAATAGCACGCGCCCGAAATTATTTATACACATTTAATTAAAATACTCAGATATGATTTCTTACATAAATCGATGATGCAGCCAGGATTGTCACTTCAGGAGTGAACTTTTAACGATGAATGACCCGGACATTAAACTTTGCATATTCGTTTATTTCAGATACCTAAACATGATTTTGATCATGATTATGCACTGTGTATTCTTACGAGGAAGCTCACAAAAAATATACTGACAAAACTTTGTTACATATATAACTCTCATACAAATCGAAAAGAATTATCGGTGTGCAAATTGACTTTTACTGTACCCTTTTTTAAATATTATTTGGCCAGATCTTTGGCAGGGTAGGCAGAGCGCAATTCAATTAGAGCCATTTCACTAATAATTATGACAATAAATAAACTTGTACTCCTTCTCAGAAACTAAGTGTGAAGGTGAAGGTCTTGGAATAATATTCAGGATCTGTGCTATACCGGAAAGGCCGACCTAGCTATGTCAAACGCGTGCGTAGCCGCGGGTAACAGCACAAGCTGTAATAGTAGACAACTACTATTACATTTAATGATCGATTATTGGTATTTTGGACGCGCTTAGAGTAGCGCTGTGCGATCGCGGTGTTCTCAGCGATCTCCAAGGTTAAGCAGCGTTCGACTCGATCGGAGGGAGATGGGTGAACGTTTGTGGCATTTTCATATTCGAGCGTCTCCGTGCTTCTGAAGGCACGCTAAGCCGTTGGTCCCGGTTACCACGTAATGTGGTAGTCGTTAAGCCAAGTTGGAAGCCTTATAGGCGACTTAATAAGTTCCAACTACAGGTGGCCACAAACCTCCCTCCGTCAATCCGCACTGGGTCCGCGTGGTGGAATAACCTAATCTCCCTCACCTCGATTTGTGAGAGAAGAACTTTCCCCAGCAGTGGGACATATAGGCTGATATTTTTATTGTTATTTTCGTCTAAATGATCATGTTTGGGAATGAAAAGGAAATAATTCATTAAATTTTAATATCTCTTTAAGTTGAGGTTGAACCTTGACCTATTAAAGTTAAGTAAAAGGTTTTTTCTTAGAAACAAGTAATTAGAAGTATTGATTCCAATACTTCAAGGCGATGTAATTCCATCGATTCATCGAAATATAAAACTTTCAGTCGCGTTCGGGGGAAGTTATTTCGTGAAGTATTTTTATTAATTTTATATTGCCTAGTTGAATTTACTTTTATCGTTAAAACAAAAGCAGGAAGGAACCCACGCAATCATGATTTTGTTTGAGTGGAGTATTTTGGGAAATAAATTTGATTATCTTTGTTTGGAAAACGAGCAGGAATATTTACCTTTTTACGGCGAAGATTTTGAGTAAGTCTATAGGTATAGTGCCACAAGGATCTTCTAGCCTGTAGGTGGTATTGATAGGGGGCGTTGTTGTGTAAATAGGGTTAGCAAAATTCAAATTCAAAATCATTTATTTCGGATGACATTGGATCCATATGCGATAAATGTCAAATTAATAATAGAATAATAATATCATATACAATAATAGCAATAAAAAAAACGATAATAGAAATAATTATAATGATAATATATAATAAGAAATATAATAATAATTAAATAGGTACTAGTTATCAATACCTTCTCTCCGGCATGGCAACTGTTCTGTGTCTATCACAGCAATGCCGGAGATAAGGGCAATCCAGTCTGTCGGCAATCATTTTCAGGATAACATTGAAGCTGGCCCGTACTCTGCGCACTAAAGACGTGCTTAGTTTACGAATGGTCGCTTTAAAGCAGACCGTGCGTGCCTCCGCAAACATAGCCGAAGCGCTGCAGAAACGGGGCAGCCCCAAGATCATTCTGAATGCATTATTGTACAGGATGCGGAGGACACTGTAAGATCGCTTAGTATAGTCCGCCCATAGGCTGTCGGTATAAAAAGATGTGCAGTAGGCTCGGAAGAGTGTAAGTTTGACCTCCTGTGAACATCTCGTAAATCTGCGAGCAATCATATTGGTCATATTGTCTCTTATCGACAACGCCCTCCGCTCCTGTTCAATGCCCGCATTGTCCCTAAGATCTGAGGTAACAATGTGTCCCAGGTACTTAAATTGTGAAACTATTTCCAAAGGTACACCATTTAGTGGCACCGGAGGTATATTCTGGGGAAACTTCGAACCCGCCCTAAAGACCATGCATTGACTTTTCTTACCATAGTATATAAGTCCGTGACCACTTGCATACTCTTCACACGTCCGTATCAGCCTCCGCAGACCGACGCGCTCAGCAGTACCATGTCGTCTCCATAACTCAAATTGTTGACGCATACACCGTCAACATGACAGCCAACACGCTGACTGCTGAGCGCCTCGATCAACCCGTTAATATATAAGTTGAACAGAGTTGGAGATGTTAATCCTCCTTGTCTCACTCCACATTCGCGCTGATACGGTTCCGACATTGCCCCCGCCCATCGGACGCAGTTGGATTGATGCGCGTACCAGTACTTGAACATGTTAATCAGTTCTTGAGGTTAACCTGTGTTCGTCAGCTTGTCCCACAGTTGGTCATACCGGACCAGATCAAAGGCTCAGGCGTCTTGCGGTCTGTGTAGTATTTGACTGTATGCTTAAGACACAGTATTGCAGTTTCAGTGGATAGTTGAGGCCTAAACCCAAACTGGTTATCGCTTAAAGTCACGTATCTATTTAACTGTGTATTAAGTACACTGTCAAACACTTTAGCCGTAATAGTGGCAAGAGAAATAGGCCTGTAGTTACTTTTATCGGCAAGGTCACCAGTCTTATTCTTCACCACAGGCACTACCACTGTTTTCATAAAATAACCTGGTAAGTAAGAGTGACCCACGCACAGCGAGTAGAACATTGCCAATACTCTAGCGATATGAGGTGTGCTGAGTCTGTTATGTCCTGGGGACTTGCCCTTTTATAAATTCCTGATCGCTTTAGCGACATCTTTCGCAAGAAATGTAGTATTTATCCCCTTATTGATCATATCAGCATCGAGCACGTGCGCCACCGGACCTAAAGGCGAGCTCGCAGTAAAATGTTCTTTAAAGGCGTTCGCAATGCCCCTAGGGTTGTTCATACCATCGACACTCACAGGGAGTCCAGGTCGTGCATTCACTTTATTGGTGTTCTACCAGAATCCGCGAAAGTTACCTTTGGAATGTTCTTCCGCAAGAAAGTCCATTTTGGTTTGGTCCTGATGATCTTCACACCATTTTAGCCTGGACCTAAAAACTCGTCTACTTTTACACATTCCTAGGTAAACGAGGCCAGACTTTGGCCTACCGCAGATCACCCATTCCCTAAACCTGGACCTAGCCACCCTGTGAGCTTCTCTGATGTGTTTGTTCCACCATGCCATGCGAGGGCCACCTACCCGTTTCGCTTGCCCCCGACTTTTTACTGCTGCATCACGGAGGGCGGTAGTAAACACATGTGGCCACGGTCATTACAAAAGCCATCAGCACAGTTTACAAAATCAGATGGAAAGTCAATCAATTTTAAACGGTCATGACATTCTCTTGTATATATTGTGACTTGTACCGCGCTTCTTTCACCCCACAATACGTCTTTATTTACATTGTCAATTTTAGGCAAGACTTTGGGTGTAAGTAACTTTAAATTACAATGTGTAATAAGTGGGAAATGGTCTGATTATCATATAGTAAAATTTACCTACTTCCAGAGTAATATTTCAACAGGCGTGACCGCACAGTTACTAATTAAAAAAGAATATGGGTAAATTTCACAGCAAACGGCAACTCTACGACTGTCATAGAGTGACATTTCACTTGATGAAAGCGTTAGTTCTGATTTTGGCCGCGGGCTAAAAGTTCCTTGTATGTCTAATACGCATTTCCACGTAACCAGACTTCAAAAACTTTCTTTTTCTATAAAACCGTATTCAACTTCAGTGAAACCAATCATAAAAAACAATATTTAATAGATTTATCAATAGTATACATCTAATTTGTCTGTGATCGTTCGGTACTTACAGAGTAAATTAATTAATTGTAATACTTATTTTACACATATGTAATTACTAATGAATTAATATTCAAAATTCTAATCACACACTAGAACTACTTTCGTTAGTACCCAAATACTGCTTCTAAGTCGCTGAGTCACTCGTAGTATCCGTATATCGTTGCTAAAGTCGCTGGTGTATTCCACCTAGATTGCTTGTCCTCCGATATGATTACTATCGCTTCCGAGAAGAGACTGTGTCCGTCCCTCGCTCTGTGTTCCTTTTATACTCGTATGAAAGTTCTAGAACGAACGCGAACTCTCTAAGTACATCGATAGAAGTACAACGAACAATAGCCGGCGCGGCCCACAAAGCGGTATTATTATTACATACCTACTTGTAGGTGAATAAATAGGTACTTGTTAACCGCGACCGCGCGCCGGCGACAATTAAAGGGGAGGAACCTTCTAGACGTTTCAGCACTTGAGCGCGGATTCTAGATTTTTCTAGACAGATTGCTTGGGGACCTAAGTGTGTGTAACGCATTTTAAAATTAACAGTCCCGATAAGGGGTTTATAAGATTTCGGGGTGCATTGAAGTCATAACAGTAATTTATATTTTTTCAAAATTTGCAAATAATGATGATTCTCCTTCAGTGCATTATAATAAACTAAACTTATTATTGATTCAAAGCAATATAGAGATTTCAAATGCATTTCTAAAATGTATTTCTTAATATGCATACATACACGTACAAGTTTCATTATTAATTGGGACATAAAAGTGCTTAAAAAAGGGGTGAAAATCTTTAAATTGGCAAATTTGGTTTTCGTATTGAATTTATGAAGCAATTTCCTAAATAAAGCGTTAATTACGATACACCTTGTATATAAAAATTAGAATTTTGGCCGGCCTAAGATTTGAACCAAGGACCTCGTAATCGCTACGCGCATTATTCGCCACTAGACCAACAATGCAGTCGTTTAAGTAAGTACCATTATAAATCATGCCCTGCAAGGGATCTGACGTATGATATAGATAAATGTCTTAGCTCCAGCTCTTGAGGAAAATATCGTGTATTAACATGTTTTGGTTCCCTCACTGTATTTTCGTTGTAATGAATTTTAAAAACACACAAAATCCCCTGGGTCACAGAGATGGAAGTCAGATGGTGTTTCGGAATAAGTCATGGAGTTCTTAAATATTTATATTGTGATCCTATTTACTCTTTTTTACCTTAGGTTTGTGTTAAATATATCTTAAGTTGATATGAGCGTGAACTACGAGTATGTGCATCAATTTTCTTTATAAAATACTTTGAAACTCTTTGCTTAAGTAGTCTTTATTATGGGGTGCGTAAATATTTTACATATTCCATTAACAAGGATACGAATAGTCATTCACTTCGTGACACTATAAGAGTAATGGTAGTAACAAAAGAAACTTAAATGCATTAAATTAAATGTGATCAAATCTTAGGTTCGATAAATGTAGATTTTCTATCGAAAAAATCCTATTACATGCGATATAACATTGGCGGAAAAAAGTGGGTATACACAGTACACCTCTGCCGTCCCCGCCTGTGGAATATAGGCGTGACGGTGTTTATTTTTTAATTTTATTGAGTTTTTCCTTCATTTCTCTATTGTATATACAACTAATACTGGAAATTCTTATACAAGGTGTAACATATTTAACGCAACACCTAAAAGTAGTTCGTTCTAAATCGGCAACTGAATCGATTGCACCTATTTTGAAAGTGCGTAACATTTTTTTTATTTCACAAAAATTTCTCTTTAGTTTTCAGTTCACTGTATTAAACATTACTTTAAAATGCATTTCTGATACATATACATCAATACACAAAAAAAATACAGCTTACATGGTTAATTTGGGTACTAAACAGCTTAAAAAATGGTAGAGAGCTCCTTAAAATTGGAAGTTTGATTTTTGTATTGAATTTGTAAGGCAGTAATCTAATTGGGGTGACTAAGGTCTTGCGTTGTAAATGTTACACCTTGTATAGACCTGAAAGTAGTTTGTCCTAATTGGTAAATGAATTGATTTCAACAACTTTTAATGTATGATACATTTTTTTTTAATTTGAAAAACACTAATTTTATTCTTGATTCATAGCAATAAGGGGATTTCAAATGCATTCCTAAAACGTATTTCTCAAAACGCACACATACACGTACAAGTTTCATTGTTAATTGGGGTACAAAAGTGCTGAAAAAAGGCGTAAAAATCTTTACATTTGGAAATTTGGTTTTCGTTTTGAATTTATGAAGCAATTCTCTCCCATATCTTCGGATTATCTAAAACTGAACTCAGTATTTGTAACCTTTATAGCGAGATGTATCTACTAATAATTTCAAATCAATTAATTATTCAACAGAGCTTGGATACTTCGGTAGGTACTAAATTTATTAGTCAGTAGAACTACTCTACAATTTAGGTACTATGTATATTCATTTAGTCATGTGTTTATCGTTTGGGTCATGTATTAATATTTAAGTTAATCTAAGCAGGGTTATATAACTACGTCATTAATAAATGTTTTCTATATATTTCATGATAAGGTACGGGGGATATAACGCGATGTAGCTATTTGGAAAATTAGATCTATGTATAGAAAAAACATCTTTGTTTTCTCCACTTCAACCACCAGGATTATCACTTGAGTGATCAAAGGCGACATTAATTTCCAATAACTACGCAGCGGAAAATCACCCAGGTGTTTAAAGTGGGATAAACCAGTGATAAGGTGCAAGTATTTGGTAATATGATAAACATATCCTGTTTCCTACGTAAATATTAATTTGTGTAAATCCCATTTCATTTTTATTTAACTTCAATTGTATTTTATTATCTATATATTATATTTTGGTATTAGGCCAAATAATACTAAAGTTTGATTTTTTCCAATACTAATAAAAAATACTGTCGAAGTTGAGGCGATAAATAAGTTGTCATTTTCTAAGAATTTTACGTTTCAACGCAATATTAAACACGTCGAATCGTTTTAGCTAGTATTATCAAAGAATAATCTGAAAGTAAACACCAATCCACATCCATCATAAATAATTCCTTTAATAATAGGAAACGTGTGCACTAAGTAAACACCTGTTCTGAAACCGCCCTTATTCCGTCGGTTCGGCCGCGTCGGTCTCTTTACGTTCAGTCGAAGTTCGTCCCCCGACTAGACGCGCGCCCGTATCCGCGACTAACTCTCACA
Organism: Phalera bucephala; assembly: GCA_905147815.2. NCBI lineage: Eukaryota > Metazoa > Arthropoda > Insecta > Lepidoptera > Notodontidae > Phalera > Phalera bucephala. The sequence goes on from LR990621.1 coordinate 20,764,334, forward strand.
CCACGTAAATTATTAATTCCAAGCCGAAGGCGTATTCTTTATATCCCGTTTTATTTTTAATTTATTTGTGTTGTGTTAATGTGGAATATATATGGATGATATTCTAATAATCAAATGTGAACTGTTCAGTCTTTGGTTGTGGTTAATAAGTTTTTGAAGTGAACGCGTGTGGAGACCTTTGGGCGGCCGTCCTGAAATTTATTATTTCGAGAGGTGAGTGTATAATATTTTTGTTACGGAATTTTAAGGGCTGTTGAAAATATTAAGTGTTTCACTTCAAGATTAAATTGGTTGGTTATTTTAAGAAATATGACTGAAGATCAATGGTTTTATTATAATCATTTTTTGCACTGGGTAGTTTTCCACAATTATCGATATAACCAACTATTTGAGGCCTATTATTTAAAAAAAATACTCTATGTTTTCTGCTATTAATGCAACATCTCTTCATATATTTCCCCTTAGCACTAATTCAAGGTTTATAAAATTATTCTTACTTAATATTATGCTTCAGGGCCAATACAGATTTATATTTCCAATTACGGCGGCAAAATGTATTCACGTAAGTCTCCAACGAAATTTGAATTTTGATAGCTTTGAAAATATTCAAGAAGCATATTTGCATGCGCATTGTGGATGAATGGATTGTTAGTATTTTGTGTTCAATAATATCCGTTTAAGATTTATACGAAGGTATCAAAGTTAGCTTTTGAGTTTATGGATTAAACGTGTTGTATAAACATTGGTTTAGTATATTGGCAAGGAAAGCGTATAATTATAAATGAACTATGATCGATAGATTAAATTATGCCACCGTAATTCTCGGTCGTTTGTCAAGTGCTAAATTATACTTTTAGGCAGGCGTCCGATAAATCCGCCGTGCGTGCCTCGGACCTAATTTTTTTGTGGTGGAAATTTAGTTAGAGTCCTAAAACAATACGTTCCTTACGTTAATTGAGGTTTTCATCACCAGTACATATTTTTTGAATCTGAAGTCATATTGGAGAATACATAATAATTTCATAGTAACTTGAGAATTGCTTTTATTGCTAAAAAAATGTAGCCCCCTACGGACCTATTTCTGTGCCATTGGTGCATTTTATGGGTGGTTTCATGAAATATACATGCACAAAAACCCACACTGAAAGTAACATTTGTGGGTCACCCCAAGATTTGTCCCGTGCGGGGATCTAACCTGCGACTACACGAGCCAGTGGGCGGAGCGACTTAAGCTCTTAAGCACTGAACCATAAAAACTAAAAAAAAAAACAAAATATAAATAACTGACTGCCTCGTTGGTCTGGTGGCAAAGCGCATCGCTTTGTGATCACGAGGTCCTGGGTTCAAATCCTAGGTCGGACAAATGTAATTTTTCTAACGAAAAATTCCCAGTATGAGTCCGGAGTCTAGAATTGTGCCCGGTATATGGCAATAGGCTCGCCCCCTATTACATGGGACCTAACATCGTCGGCGAAACGTGGGTGTACTTAGTACACCTCTGCCACCCCCTCAGGGGAATATAGGCGTGACGGTGTCTTTTTTTTATACCATAAAAACTCTTGGTTTAAAAAAGGCGTACCTACATAGGTACGCCTTTTTTAAACATACCATTACATATGTATAATTAATATCAACGTGTTGAACTTAGTTGAAAAATTATAGCAAGTTGCAAAACGCAATTACTCTAAAGCCGACAAAATAATATAAAAAAGTAGAGTCATCTATTAAGGGCCTACCGCAATCGACGATTAATCGACCGGGAGAGTGACAGTGATGCAATTACATTACAAAATAGTCATATAAGAGCGCGCACTCGGAAATAAACGACGCTTGTGCAAAAAACAAAATTATTTTCTTAAAAACAATACTATGATATAGAAAAACTGCTTTACAAAAACTTTGCTACAATTATTTTAAATAATTTTTCCTTTTAAATAAATACTATTATTGATTGCTTTTCAAGCATTTAGCGTTGGAATCAGAAATTGTAAAGCAATAGATGATAGACTAGAGTTTTTTTCTATCGAGAAAATTTCGTTTAATCGGGTATTTCTTTTACCAGATTCTAAAATATACAGTCAAAAATCATATTTCGGAATATTAAGTCTATAATCCATATACATTTTAAAGTCCATGGAGTACAAAAACACGTTTTTTTCGCGGTAGCTCTTTAGCGAATAATTGTGAAAGAGCAGCTACAAAGCCTCTGCTCCATTGCACCGTAGCGAATGCACAGTCTAATCACGTTAGCGCAGATACCTGACCGTGCATACGTGATGTGTGTGGTAACTGTAGCAGCTCACACCAGCATTTTCATACGGTAGCCAAGTGATACAGCTAGCGACATATGTCCCTGGACATTCTCAATACTATGATAAATACATGCACATATCATAAATACATTACAGTAAGTATTATATTATCATGAGTACTTATTATCTTTCAGGCATTGATGCAATTTATCGAATACAAACATAAGCAACAGATTCAAGTGTTACTTAGATCACAAAAAAATGATAGATAGATGCAAAACACAACTGTGCAACGAATCAAAGAGTATATATATATATATATATATATTTTTAAACGTAGCCCCACACTAGGATTTATTCCCGTGTCGTGGGTGCGTTTACAAACATGAAAATTCACATACACAAATACCCAGACCGGAACAAATAATTGTGGATCACACAAAGATTTGTCCCGAGCGGGAATCGAACCCGCGGCTATTAGACACAGTGGGCGGAGCGGCTTAAGCTCTTAACCACTGCGCTAAATCGTCCGTCGTCGTCCGTCAATTACTATACACGAGATATGAAAATTGAGAATTATCAACGACTTGTGTTACTGACCGTATACGATCGTAGGGTGACCGTGCGCGGCAATGGAGCAACAGCTTAAAATATCTACAAAGCGGCGTTTAAGATTCCTTACTTTGTTTTTTCACGAGAGATGGGTACGGTGACGTTTTATCAAATTCCATTTTACGCATATTGTATTGCGGAATATTTGAAATAAGGTATCCAGAAAATTAACAAGGACATAAAGATAAACCAGAAATCAATTTTAATTTGTATTTATATCGTATATGATTTATTTAAATTATTTTTAAATTTGCGTAAACGTTTAACAAAAGTAAAACTTTTTATGTAAATTGGAGCGGTTTGCGTTTTAGGGACTATCGATCAATTGTTTTAAAATTGTACAAAATCGATTGCCAACTTCTCTACGAATATTATTCTGTGTCTCCAACTGAACGACATTAATAAAAAATCAATAAAAAAAAAAATCAATATCAAGAAGAAGAAGATCAATCAATTTCAAAAAAAAAAAACGTGGCCGCGCCATCTTGACATTTATCTTGCCACATAAAACGTTAAAATAACGGTTTTATAGATTTTTAAATAATAATTTTTAAGCGCTGTGACAGATGATTTTTCTGACGAATCACTTGATTCGTAAATAAATAATGAAATTATTGTTTCATTTTCTATTTGACCGTTAATTATTGTTATAAAGATCGATTTATCTCCGTTATAAATCATCTTGACACGATACTCAATTGATTCTATTTCAGTCAATTTTATCATCACCACATTTCTAGAAACTTCAAATCCCAAACGTCACCGTACGCATGTCTCGCGAAATAGACTATAGCGATTATCTACTCCATTTGTGAATTACCTACTTCCTATCGAGATCCAAGCCTCTGTTGTACTTGGCATAATAGTGAAAAACGTCGTTAAGACGTCCTGATATCTTTGTCAAAAGAACTGGAACTTCCTTATCCCGAGATAATATTCGATGCTTTGCATTTGTACTGCCACATAGTGTTTCTGAATTGCATTGTATCTAATTTATGTTACTAAATATCTTGAATAAAGTTACCTACGTACTAAATTCTATCTAATAATATTAATATAATCTACAAGGTTTAACATAATTACTGCAAGATCTGAAAGTAGTTTGTTCTAAATCGGCAACTGAATCCATTCCAACTATTTTTAAAGTAAAAATAGTCGTTCTGATCGCTGTATTAAACAAAATTAAAAAAAAATACTTCGTCACGCCTATATTCCCCAAGCGGGGTGGCAGAGGTATACTGAGTACACTCCCGTTTCGCCGACGATGTTAGGTCTCATGTAATAGGGGGCGAGCCTATTGCCATATTTTCACAGTTCTAGACTCCGGACTCATACTGGGAATTTCTCGTTCGAAAAACAACTTTTTTCCGACCTAGGATTAAAAAAAATTAAATAATTATTTAAAGCATTACGGCTATTTTCAATGTATTTCTATTACACACACCTCAATACGCATGCAAAAGTAAATTAATAATTAAATTTTATCGTTATTTTGGGCACAGCTTAAAAAAATAGTAAATAACTCTTTAAAATTGGAAGTTTGATTTTCGTATTAAATTCGTAAAGCAATAATCTAATGAGTCTTATTTGAAGGAAAAGTCAAGAGTCTCCGTAACCGGCGAGCGTGTATGAGACGAATTATGAGAGTGGAGGAAGCCAGAGAGGTATGTAAGGAAAGAACCTGTTGGAACTCTGTATTCTCTGCTTACCCCGCAAGGGATCTGGCGTGATGATATAGATAGATAGATAGAATAATCTAATTGGGGTGTCTTGCGTTATATTATTACAGCTTGTATATATATAAATTAAATTTTATCGTTATTTTGGGCACAGCTTAAAAAAATAGTAAATAACTCTTTAAAATTGTAAGTTTGATTTTCGTATTAAATTCGTAAAGCAATAATCTAATGAGGCTTATCTGAAGAAAAAGTCAAGAGTCTCCGTAACCGGCGAGCGTGTATGAGACGAACTATCAGAGTAGAGGAAACCAGAGAGGTATGTAAGGAAATAACCTGTTGGAACTCTGTACTCTCTGCCTACCCCGCAAGGGATCTGGCGTGATGATATGGATAGATAGATAGAATAATCTAATTGGAGTGTCTGTGATCTTCCGTTATATTATTACAGCTTGTATATAAATATATAAAATTCCACTGTATAGGTGTTTGTAGTCTTCTTCTTCTTTCTAAAAGTATTGACCGATTTTGATGATGTTTTATGTACTTATTGAGTCATATGGATGGTTTTTGACTATGTGTAGTTAGACTCGGTAGGTGGCGCTTTAGTCGACCAGGGGTGAAGCCGCAGAAAATTGCTAGTAGCTATATGAACGTTTTACAGGAGTGATTTGTTAAGGCTTTTAATCCCACTAATATTATAAATTTGAATGTTTGTATGTTTGTTACTCAATCATGCAAAAACGGCTGAACGGATTTGAATGAAATTTGGCACACAAATAGTTTATTACCTGGATTAATACATAGGATACTTTTTATCCCGGAATAATGTTAGGTTCTTTTTTAAGTCCTCGCGGATGAAGTTGCGGGCAGAAGCTAGTTAGGCAATAAGATTAGACATTCCTTTTGACATATATTATCACTGTCTACGTGCAGCCTGTGGATAGACTTTGCATTTAACGCTCTTCGTATTCAATATAATAATGCGTTCAGGGTGCTGATGGGGCTGCCCCGATTTTGCAGCGCCTCGGGCATGTTTGCCGAGGCCCGAGTTGATGGGTTTCCGGCGTTAATCTGTAAGCGATCGGCCTCGCTGTTGAGTCGTATAAGAGCGAGCACCAACAGTATCCTGAACGTATTATCTGACAGGTGGGACTCTTCCCTGCTGCAGCGCTGGATACACTTACATGTTGCAAGGTAGCCTGTGTAGGGTTGGGGCTCTTGTCATAAACTATTAGGCTAAACTAACATTACATTATAAGAATATTTTACTAACACACTAAATGTAATTAATTGTATGGGCTGTACCTAGCCTCAAATAAATGATTATTATTATTATATGCCAACTTAATTCATTTTCGTCAAACAAGTTCTCTTATATATGTACAACCTTGTTTTTGAGTTTCGTATCTTAATGAAACTAATCCACGCTCTCCACAAGTAATTAATTATGTTTACACGTTGTTTAATCCGGGAATTGTTTTATGTAGACGTTTACAATACTTAAGGAAAGGGACTATAAATCTAATTTTAAAGGAATTACTCTTGTACAAGGGCTGAATTGTAAGGGTTGATGGTATTTTGCTGTGTTTTGGCTTATTTATTATTCAGTTGTAAGTTGTGGTTTGTGAATAATTTACTCAGACAATAAAATAGTTGGAACGCAGGTCAAGATTTCGATTGACGGTTCTTCTTCACGATCAAAATTGCCTGATAGGCCACGTACGAGAAGATTGGCAGGCTGCCTTTTTAGTTGATGATATGACTCACAAGAATTTAGTTGTTTTTGTAACTTTTTTGAGACATATCTAAAAAACAATTAAACACGGTCACACATATACCCTAAGCGGGAGTGGCAGAAGTGTACTGTGTGCACCCACTTTTCGCCAATGGCGTTGTGTTCCATGTAATAGGGAACGAGCCTCTTGCACGGCCTCATATATCGGGCACAATTCTATAGACTGACAATGGGAATTTTCCGCTAGAAAAACTACATTTGTCCGATCTAGGATTTGAGGACCTCGTGATCGCAAAGCGCATTATTCGCTACCATATCAACGAGGCAGGATACATATTTAGATAGACCTATATACCTATCCAGAGTAAGCAGCCCTTCTACAAGATGCACCGATGAACTGGTGAAGGCCGCGGCCAAAAGTTGGATGGGTATAGCAACGTTGGTCGTCGTGGCAATATTTGGGTGAAGCCTTTGTCCTGCAATCGATATCTTTTGACTGAAGATAGATTGAGAAGTACAGGACGGAACTAACGCTGTCATCGAGTAAATTCTACTTCAGTTGCAGTTGTCAATCGCAGAGATGCCGTTTGCTATGAAATTTAACTAAGTTATTTTTTTAATCAGTAACCGTGCGGACCCACCTGTTGAAATGTTTTTCTGGAAGTAGGATAATTTTATTAAATGATAACTCTAATTTCAGACTAACTGATAGGGGCCCCTATCAATGTTATTTACGGCCCAAAATATACTCGTTTCACTATACATATATTTATTTGGATATAAGCTGCGGAGGATTTAGTGCAGTGGTTAAGAGCTTAAGCTGCTCCGCCCACTGTGTCGAATAGTCGCGGGTTCGATTCCCGCACGGAACAAATCTTTGTGTGATTAACAATTATTTGTTTTGGTCTGGGTATTTGAGTATGTGAATTTTCATGTTTGTAAACGCACCCACGACACAAATAAATCCTAGTGTGGGGCTACGTTTAAAAAAAAGAAGTAAAATTAAATAAAACTAAACAAGAAATTCTATGAAAATACAAAGCACGATTTTATGTTTGAAAGGGAAAATGTAGGTATAAACTACCTAATTGATATACTTACAAAGAATTACAGTACAGTGTTATCTTTTTAGCAATCGCGACAAAGGTAAGTTCAGATAATAACGATATTATTCATTCTGTGATAAATATGAAGAAAATCTATGCAAAACTATTCCCTTCGTGTTGGACACTCATTTATATCCTTATTTTAATATTTTGTCACTCAAAGCTTTGCTGTCAGAGAACTCAATTTTGAGTTAAGCTCGCGTTTTTACATTTTCTTTTATTATTGAATTTATTTTGTAACAGTTTCTTAGTGTACAATAAAGAATTAAATAAGATATTTTTTTTATTCTTTGTAGCATAAAAGTAAAAGTAGAGTTGTTTCATAAAAAGTTTTACATAATAAATTAAGCAAACACTTTAGTATGATTTTTTATTTACTTGTTAAATGAAAATATATTAGACTTGAACTTTCCCCCGGCGTTGCGTGTTTTTTTATATTTACAGAGCCTGCAAACAGCTTAAGTCGCAGATTATTTTTTTAATATCGTCTATCTATATCATCACGCCAGATCCCTTGCGGGTAGGCAGAGAGTACAGAGTTCCACCAGGTTCTTTCCTGACATACCTCTCTGGCTTCCTCCACTCTCATAACTTTTAACATCGTATTAATCTAATACTTAATATAATCTCACTACTGGCACACATAACAGATGTCGTAAATTTGAATATTTCACAGAATGTGAAGACAATTTTGGCTGAAAAAAATCGTTAGAACAAACAGTACATTAATGGTAAAATGAACTTGACCAAGTTTGTATTTGTATATTTATATCATTATGTATGTTTCATAATCATTTACCTCTCACGTAAACACTGTATAAATATTATTATGATAGACCTTCACGTACAGATAAGTTCGTTGTATAATTTATTAATAATGTCTATCCCGAAAAGTGTTTAGACGTTGTATTCCATTTTCCTCTAACAAGGAATTCTCTTCTACAAGTAAGCTTTCACTGCGTACTATAGAGTGAACAGAGAAACCACCATATAGACCATATAAATCCAATCAGTTCCTAACTAAACACGCTAAAAACTTTCTTTTTGTAGATAGAATCATGCAATTTATTTTCGCACGTGACCAGGTTACGGTCTGAGAGATACCTCAACCAATACCTTCGTCACTAAGTATTAAGGGACTAGGGAATCTGATGGGAGCCTTACCTGGCCTCTTAGCACGAAGACATTAATGCTAGCGTGACCCTATCGAGCCGATACGCCATCCTTTTCACTCTACAACTTACTAAACAAAGATAAACGTGACAGCACGCTTTCTCGACAGTGTCACGATAACGTCAAATGGTTTGTGCTAAGCCCTGGCCCTTATTTGCTACGACCAATTAAACACGTAACGCAGCGCATTACTATAACTACATGGCTGTGCCATCTTTATACATTAAAATAGACAGTAACATGAATTGTTAAATTAAAAAAAAAATCAAAAAACATTCGATTCTGACGAATGGCTCGATTCGTAAATAAATAATGAAATTATCGTGTTTTGTTTTTTTTTGCTCCCTAATTATTATTATAGACCATTGGACTGCAAAGTCAGAGATCTCGGGTTCAAACCTAGGCACGCACTTCTGTCTATTCGAAAGCATGTGATTATGTATTAAAAAAATAATTATTACTTGCTTTAATGGTGATAGAAAACATCGTGAGGAAACCTGCGTGCCTAAGAGATTCTCGAAGGTGTGTGAAGTTTGCCAACCAGCACTGGGCGAGCGACTATGGCTTAAGCCCTCTCAGTTTGCGAGGAGGCCCGTGCCCAATGGTGGGACAGTTTCTTAACAGGGCTAATAATATTATTTTATAAGTAAAATCGATTCATTTTTAGTTATAAATAATTTCGATGCGACATTCAATCGATGATATTTCATTCAATTTTATGATCACCACATATCTAGAAACGTCAAATCCCAAACGTCACCGTACCTAAGACTCGTAGGAGAGACTATGATGGTATTTAAAAGTGGCATAAAGGATACTATTATACCATCATGTCACAAACTCATCGTCACGCCCCGCGTTAGGTAATAGCAAATATGGGCCCTAATTGCAAATTATTGAAGTGTTTATGGTAGGTACATAAGTAACACTTTAATTGCGGTGGGCCCAGGTGGAGACGGCGTGACGAACTGAACGCAATACAAAAGAGATATCCTTAACCTTTTTACCAAAAGGATTGCAAACAAGTAACTACTTTAAGAGATGAATCAATGTCCGAACCAATGTATGACTATATATGTATAAAACTTATAGGTATAATAATTTACCAAAAATATTCTCTACCGAGTAAATACTAAATCTAACCAAAAGATCGACGATTTCCAATTGGTACTTGTCCATCAACATACACTACACTTACAAAAATGATTTATATGAATTTCCTAAAAAGCGTCCGTAGCTAGTTACAAAATATAAAACAACAATGGCAAAATAAAAACACAGAAACTTAACAAGATTGTAGAAACAAATAAAATGTCGTATCTTTCCCCAACCCCCAAGAGAAAGCGAAGTTTAAAACGTAAAGTTTCTAACAAAAGTGACATAAAAATATTTTCTAATAACAAAATTTATATTATTGGCGGTTTTCTGAAAAATACTGTGGAAGTTCGCTACTCCTAACAACCCGCGTGGTAGTACATTTTATGTTTGATGGCTAAGGAAGACGATAAAAACGTAGTCGTGGTAAAATAGGTCTGTTGTTTTCTAAGATTCGTTTTGTAGTCAAGTCAACTTTTTACATTGGTTAAGGGTAAAGGAAAATGGAAAAATGTTCTAAAATGAGATTTTTAATCGAAAAGTCGTTAATCAGAACAAAAGCTCTAACGATTGCGGAAACAATTATTCCTATGTCGAGGGTGCAAAGTTGCAAACACCCAGACTGGAACAAACATTTGTGGGTCGCGCAAATATTTGTTTTGTGCGGGGATCGAAACCGCGACTCGCTGCAGTTGGCGGAACGACTTAATTTCTTAACCACTGGACCAAGCCCTATTTTACGTATAATCATGTATAAAACATCAAAGTGTTAAACTTTGGTGTTAAAAGTGATTCTTTGTAGAAATAAATCTTGTTACTTCGTGACGAGCAAAGCCACTTGACCACTCTTTAATACCTACAGTATATAAAACGCAACATGCATTAAATATAATTAATTCCATACAACATGTTGTGTGCACGTTATAACGAAAATATTCGTGTTTACTTTCATGTGGGTGGTTTATCCAAGCTTTGTTCATTTGAGCATAAATGTTACATTAGCAGTTCAAATTGGATCCCGCTGGTAATGAAATGTCGCATGCAGCTAATGAAATATCCACTGTACAATGCATTGGTTATCTACAACTTGGAGCCAATGATTAAGAGTTAAGTGAATCATACAGTTGGAGACAAGACTTCTAATCTAAATAGCATAGTACGTTATCAATTAATATTGATCCGAGCCGCTTAGTTTTGGCGCTGGAAACTCTTAGAAGTATCATTGGTAAATAAGTTGAACGACATCATGACTTCATGCACGAAAGGAAGGTTGAAAATGTTCAGAATTGAAGGGGATCGCTAATCGTTCCGGCTCAGGTTGGCGCGAGTACAAAGTGTGCCCGAAGAACCTAAACAGCAGGTTATTTTTTCAAATAATGTAGAAAATATATAATTATTTAATCCGAATAAAGTCATCAATACGAAGTTTATAAGGCATTTAAGTTTTCTTTTCGTGTGTATTTCATAGTTATCTGTCCAGCCGTTGAATAGACAATTTATATTAAAATAGGTCTTCTTCAAAGGTTTTTTTGGTATGCTTAGGTAATTGTATATATTCATATGGACGTATTTTTTGGAGTTTACCATTGTTATAGCCATAATTCAAAATAATTAGCTTAACGATAAGTGTACCCTTAAAGTAAGTACCTTTACATTTGGCGTTTAAGCGAGGCGACCGTGAAACACGCATGCACCGTCTAAAAGAACTGAAAATATGAAGCATTCGTAGCCTTCTTGGTAATGGATAATATGGTAAACTATGGTATATTAAACTCTTATCATAAACAGAAGCATAATATGCCTTGGGGCATTGTAGATTATCGATAATGGAACGTTAATGCACATGTTTATTTTTTATCTAACGTCATCCAACCACCCTAGGACAATTCTGGTCATGGGGGATCATACAGACATGAAAATCATATACAAATCAAATCGACATATTTTAACAAGCTTTTATTGAACTTGCACTGTTCGTACCTGGTATGTTTGCCATTCCGGTACAAATTTTGTGATCCATTATTTGAGTTTTGTAAATTTGGCAACAGTGCAATACTATCATACCTTGGAGTTAGTCTGATGATGGAGTCAGAAGTCCAATTAGTATTTCTCAACAGTTTCAATCATACAATGCTGCATTGTAACTAATTAAATATCAAATTGGAAGCCTGTAGTTGAAAGCTTTTGACTTTGAAACAGTTGCTACATACGGTGGAGTTGAATCAACGTGTTTGACTTGTTTAATAACCTATTCTAATGAAAGCCGTATGGGGAACGAATGAAACCGATTATTACTTGATCTTGGAACATCCAAGTCTATGTTCTGGGAATGGGGTGATTGGGGATACTCAAGTCAATATGGGACTAAATGAGTTTTACTTTGATGGCTAAGCGTTACGTTGAGAACGAAATGCTATTCTTTAGTTATGGTTACGAAAGCAATGCTTGTAATTAATGTTAGTAGCTGTTTTTTAACATCTGGAATATTATGTAACCGTTAGTCGTAACGGAGATGCAATGGAAAAGTGACTAAGTGGAAAACCAAAATTTGGGATTTCCATTGTATAACAGTGAATTAAAAAAGATTTTGATATGTATATTTAAAGGTAATACCTTCCTACCTAGGAAGGTATTACAATCTATATATACAATAATATAAAAACGTTTTTAACAATTTTACTCTTCTCTTGCCATAACATTATTATAATTTTAGCTCTATCATAAAGAAGGAAATAATGATTAAGGCTTATAGCAAATAAATTAAATTGATTTGAAAGTATTGTTTAAGTGAAACTAAGTAAGAATTTACTATTAATCCGATTAAGGAATTAAATTTCCTGAAGCGGTTCCCAAATTAGGGAATTACTTTCGCATAGAAAATTGAAAGGTTTTAGAGGAAAATAGATACCAGTAAAACAGATAAATTGGATTTAGAAATTTTAATTGATTTATTTGAAGCCCAGTTTTTACCTCTATAATTTGGTTTAAGGGTGAGTTTAGAGGTTCAATCGCCGATTACGCTTTATCACAGATATTGTTTTAAATTTTTCTCCATCGTGAATAAAATCCATGTATTGGTATCCAATTGTAGGGACTTATCTACTAAAGCAAGTAAAATGTCTGTAACGCTATCTTATATTATCGATTTTTAAATTCCATGCTCTAATGTGATATAAAAAAAAAACAACGTCACGGCTCTATTCCCGGAGCAGGGGTGGCAGAGGTGTACTGAGTACGCCCACTTTTCGCTGACGATGTTAGGTCCTATGAGGATAGGAGGCAAGCTTATTGCCATATACCGGGCACAATTCCTGATTCCGGACTCATACTGAAAATTTTTCGTTAGAAAAACTACATTTGTAAAAAAAATATTGTATAGGATTTGAACCTAGGACCTCGTGATCACAAAGCGATACGCTTTGCCACTAGACCAACGAGGCAATCAATATTTATAAAATAAAACTAAAATAAAATGTTCTTTTATATGTGTTTTTCTCTGTTATTTTACATTTTTTTCACCGTATTTGAACAAAGAAAAGTAGCTGTTTGGAGACTGGAATTATGCCTAGTACAGCAATAGGCTTATAGTATTAAATTGCGATCAAATATCGTTGATAAAACTAGGTATACATACTATAAGTAAAATAGCGATAATTTTTTTATTTAAAAAAGTTGATTTAGAACGGACAATTACTCGAGAGGAATATGTCATTTTGTCTTAAACCTGATGATATTATGACCATAGTATAGGACTGATGTCATCTGAAAATAAACTGGAAAGGCTATTTAACAACAGTTTATAACTTGAGACACCGCTGACATAGAGAGAAGAGTGAGTGTAGGGAAGAGAGTGAATGGTGCGATGGGAAAGCTACTCGGGAGCCGGCACTTAAGTCATAAGGCGCAGCTGGCCATACATAACGGAGTTCTTGTCCCAACGCTGTTATATGGTAGCGAGAGCTGGGTATGTAAGAAGGAGAATGAAAGTAGGATAAATGCGGTAGAAATGCGAGCTCTGCGGAAGATGTGCGGAGTGAAGCTGACCGACCGCATTAGCAACAGCATAGTAAGACAGCGAGTAGGTATGAAAGATAGTATCGGTGTAAAGATGAGAAAGGGCATGCTCCGTTGGTTCGGGCATATAGAAAGAATGCCAGAGGAAAGAATGACAAAACAGATATACAATGTGAAAGTGGAAGGATGCAGGTACCGGGGAAGACCTAGACTATCTTACGACGACCAAATAAACCGAGTCTTATCTGATGGAAAAGTCAAGAGTCTCCGTAACCGGCGAGCGTGTATGAGACGAACTATGAGAGTCGAGGAAGCCAGAGAGGTATGTAAGGAAAGAACCTGTTGGAACTCTGTACTCTCTGCCTACCCCGCAAGGGATCTGGCGTGAGGTTATAGATAGATAGATAGATAGATAGATAGATTATAACTTAACAAGCTTCTTATATTAGATTGTAATTATCTAGGACGCTACACGCTACACATTCTATTTGATTAACTGGTAATGAATGAATAATAGCTTCCGGCTATTATGGCAGAATATTAACCACTCCAATTAAAACGAGAGTTGAATTTGCGTAATAGACACGTAGTTTTTGTTATATAAATTAAAATCCAGTACGTTAATGTACATATTTTTCAAAAGTTCCATGTATATAATAGCACTATAATGACAAAAAATTAAAATCATTTGGATCAATCTGCGAGCGTAATAAAACAAAGTGTTTTGCAAAATAAAACTAGCCTTCTTTCATTTTTTTCTTGTGTTATTAACACGAGCCGTTGTTGTCCCACTGCTGGGCGAAGGCACTTCTCCACTATTTCTATTACTCTAAGTGCTGAAATACATCCACCGTCAAGCCTATATTCCCCAAGCGGGGGTGGTAGAGGCATACTGAGTACACCCACTTTTTGCCGATGATGTTAGCTCCCATGTAATTGGGGCCTATTGCCATACACCGGGCACAATTCCTGACTTCGGACTAAACTGAAAATTTTTCGTTAGAAAATCTACATTTATCCGACCTAGGACTTGAACCCTGGATATCGTGATCACAAAGCGATGCGCAATGCTACTAGATCAACGAGGCAGTCAAACACATCCCTACTTCAAACACATCCCTTCTTCAAAATATCCAGTTAATTCCACCATCTCTATGTTAGCCTAATGCGCTGCCTTGTCGTTTTTCTGGAGGATGTAGTTATATTGGCCCATAGGTCGTTTGCTTTACAGCGATACTGGTCGGTTTAGTCCCAAACAAAAATAAGCAAAAACAATAAATGTAGGCAAATTCAATATTTGTAGCGTTTATGTTGACTACATACGTAACACAAATGCATATGAAAACTACCCTCTTATTATAAATGCATGATTAGCAGACTATTTGCGATTCAAATATCTTTAACCCGCTCAAATTGGACCCCACCCAGTAAAGTAACAAAATCGTTTCCGCAAACATATTTCGCATTCATATAAATGTTTCAATTATTATTCATTTCTTTGATAGCCGAATGAATTCGTCATTTCGTTAGAAGGCAATTTGTTAAGCGTCCAATTACGGGGTAAAACACAAATTACCTACACGCATAGTCATGGTCAACTGTTGAAAATGACGCTTTCGTATTTTGGAGATACCTAAAGATTCTTTCCTGCATTTTTGTTTGCGTATGTTTTAGAAAGTCGCTCGAAATTAATTAAAAACTAATTATACCTTTGACACGTTTTTAGGTTAATTTACATTGGATAAACCTTATCGTGGAAAGTACTTTTGTATTTGATTTGTAAGGAGTAGGGTATTAGATGGGTAAGTGGTGACCTTAAATCGCAGTAGTGCACCCCGTCCCCCCACAGCGACTGTCCCAACCGAGGGCACCTCTTCAAGGCGCCCTCGAGTATGTCGCCCCTTGCATTTCTGGCTCGAGCGAAGTGGTTGCACGTTCGCCCTTAAGTCCGGTGAAGATGTAAAGGCCTCGCGGCCAACAGCGTACATCACTCACACACACACCCTACTGGAATGGTAAATTGCTACGGTTATTTGTTTCATAGCTAATGTGCCCGTGTGTTTTAAACCTTGTTGACATGAACCTTGTTAGAACCTTGTTCAAGTCTAGGCAATACTTTTGTAAGTGGGAAGAAAGGAGATTGGCAGACTTACTGAATACTAATCGCGTTTCAATTTGATCAGAATAAAGTACAAAATAACCTAGTTGAGTAATAGAAAATAAATAAATATTACTCCCGCAAATCTCTACTACTCCGAAAGCTAAGTAGAGGTATGTAGTGCACTGCATTTCGCTGAGGTATTTTCGGTCCTAGTGTGATACTCCTATTACGTACGCTGGCGGAATGAAACAGTGACTCAACTAAAAAAGCAAGAATAGGGAAAATGATGCTTTATGGTTTTGTAATTAGAGTGCTAAATCAAATGATCATATTTTTTAATTTCGCCACTATTACTTTTTGATAATTTTTAGGTTGTCTCCGATTTATAGGTTTCCTAACGCTGTTTTTACCGTCTACAATTAACAATTGCAAAGTTTTTGAGTATTGGACTTGGAACTAGTAAATATAAATCTAGCTTTCAACCTAGGCTATCACTGATTTTACATATTTTATTAGTAAGTATTATAATTTGGCGTTATCACGTGATATTATAATATAGCGTGACTTATATAATTTTTACCTGTCCGCTTATTAAATACTTGTACAACGAACTGGCTTCTACGTGAGCAATATATTAGTCAAATTATGGGGCAGGACGGGTGGCTATGTGTTTGATAATGGTTAAAGTATGTACGTTTCCCTTGTGGTTGCTAGGACTGGTCGTAGTTAGTATATTTTTATCACCTATTTCATCCTATTGTCAACAAAGGTCTCTCACGGCTCTCCTGATCATGGCTCTTCACAACACAATCCTTGACCATTTCTATCTGCATACTGAGTTCTTAGATTTACGCGAATATTACACATGAAATAACACCGTCACGCGTATGTTCCATATACCGGGCACAATTCCAGACTCCGGACTCATACTAGGAATTTTCCGTTAGAAAAACTACATTTGTCCTGTTACCCAGTTACCATGAAATAAAACTATTTTTTCGGATTTTTCGGCAGCCAGATGTTCCACAGATCCCTTGTGCTGTCGACAAGAAACATCTGGCTGCCGAGCTTCAACATGTCAAGCAAGTCCTGCACGACAGTAAGATTCGAGTCCCACGCCAACGTCACAGTGACCGAGTGAAACCAGCCACAGTCGAGCGTCTCCCTGCTGTACTACCTTACTTAATAGGAGTTACAGACAAAATTGGCTACATCTTGAAGCGTGCTTCAAATAAACATTTTATAAGCCGCCAAAGAAGATCAGTCAATTTTTACCATCTGTCAAGTGGCACGTCCCTCTAGATGCAGGAGTATACAAGCTTGATTGTGAATGTGGTCTCTCTTATATAGGACAAACAAAAAGACCAGTAGAAATTCCGCTTAAAGAAGTCTGCAGTCTGTGAACATGTCCTTGACCGCACCCGCCATAACATCAGATTTGATAGGCCACAAATCCTCGTGGAAGAACACCGATTCCTACCAAGGAGAGTTTGCGAGGCTATTGAAATTAAAAAATATCCTAATTTCAATAGAGAAGATGGTTGCGTGATTCTATCAACTTGAGATCCGATAATTAATATAATCAAACCAAGCTTAACACTGCAAGACCTCAAGGCACCGTGAGTTCATTCTGCGTAGATCGGACCAACAAAAATAATTAAGAAGTTTGAGGATACCCCGAAACAACTATGCCTTTTGGACGTCTTACACCTTAGTCCTTCCTGTGACCATGGGTGCTGCAAAGCACTCGAAACTTGAAAATCAAAAATAATCCGCGATAAAATCCGAAAAAAATAGTTTTATTTAACATTTCTCTCTGTTCCTTTTCATAAGTGTCCAGGTCATCGCGCCATAGAAAATGACAAAAAAATCTTCATCATAGCTAGTTATATGTAAATCCATCTACGGACGTTGAACAAAGGATCTCTTTCTGAGTTTTCGCCTGTGTTTGTCTGGTCCCCATTTGTTAGTTATTTTTGGTCACCTATTGGTACTCAATGTTCAAAAGACTTGCCCATCCTAGTACTTATTATTATTATACTACGGGTTTTTTCACAATATTCCTAAAAATATTTAATGTAAGTACGTTTATTAATTGTAGTACCTTTAGTTTTTTTTTAATACGATATCATGAATCCTTGTTTTCACGTCATATTTCTTGACTCATTGTCGTGATTTACAATTATCATATCAAGCTGAAGTAAATCTCCTTTAAAATTCCTCAAACGATATACCATTTTATATACTTATAAGCACAAAACACCATCATACGTTCTTTCAAGCTCTTGGAAATACGGGCCAACATTAGCTCTTATATATGCAAGTTACAGTTCAACTTGATCCGGAAATCCTAACATACTGACGTGTAAATTATCGGGGGTGATGAGAAAGATAAAAAATTAGTTCTCTGTTTTATTAAGTACTAGTTTCTGCCCGCGATTTCGTCCGCGTTTATTTTAGACAGGAACCTTACATTTTCCAAGATTAAAGTATCTTATGTTAATCCAGGTAATAAGCTATCTGTGTGTCAAATGTTTTTGTGAGATTGAGTAAGAAACATCCAAATATCCAAACATCTAAACAAACAAACTTTCACATTCATAATATTAGTAGGAAGTCTTGAGCAATAATATAAATTAAGTACTTCTGTCACTGTAACGTTACTATGACAAAGTAATAAAATACTTACTTAGGCACTGACTAAGTAGCACTAAGTATTTTAAGTACTATTGGTTTTCGTTTAAAATTTCATTCTATGGTAGAATATATTACTTAGATAATTAGTTTAGTGAATGGTGCGATGGGAAAGCTACTTGGGAGCCGGCACTTAAGCCAAAAGGCGCAGCTGGCCGTGCATAACGGAGTGCTTATCCCAACGCTGTTATATGGCAGTAAGAGTTGGGTATGTAAGAAGGAGAACGAAAGCAGGATAAATGCGGTCGAAATGCGATCTCTGCAGAAGATGTGCGGAGTCACGCTGACCGGACGTATTCGCAACAGCGTAGTAAGAAAGCGAGTAGGTATGAAAGGTAGTATCGGTGTAAAGATGAAAGGGTATGCTCCGTTGGATCGGGCATATAGAAAGAATTTCAGAAGAAAGAATGACAAAACAGATATACAATGCGAAAGTGGAAGGATGTAGGTACCGGGGAAGACCTAGACTATCTTACTATGACCAAATAGACCGTGTCTTATCTGAAGGGCAAGTCAAGAGTCTCCGTAACCGGCGAGTGTGTATGAGACGAACTATGAGAGTGGAGGAAACCAGAGAAGGAGTATGTAAGGAAAGAACCTATTGGAACTCTGTACTCTCTGCCTACCCCGCGAGGGATCTGCCGTGATGTTATAGATAGATAGATTAGTTTTCGTATCGAACGTGATTTTATTAGGCTCGCATATAACCGATCTTGAAATTCAATTTAATATGTATCTTGATAGCAGTGTTAGCCTAGTGGTTAGACCGTTGACCTGCAAAGTCAGAGGTCTCAGGTTCAAACATAGGCACGCACCCCTCCCATAGCCGGCGGTTGACTGGTGCACTTAGTAGTGCACCCGTCCCCCTACGGCGACTGTCCCAACCAAGGGCGCCTCGAAGAGGCGAAGTATGTTGCCTCTTGCCCTTCTGGCTGGCTAAAGCGTAGTGGTTACACCTCGGCTCGCCTTTAAGTCCGGTGAAGCTGTAAAGGCCTCGCGGCCAATAGCGTACATCATTCGCACACACACACACACACCTCTGTCTTTTTAAAAACATGAGTGTATTAAAAATTAACTATCATTAACTATCACTTGCCGTGCCGCGTGGTTCCCGGCTTAGAATAGGACCAACCCATCTCATCCCATCGGGTGTCGTACAAGGCGACTAAGGGAAAACTAGGGAATGGGCAGTAGCGTTCCCTTAACACTTCTACCATCAAAAACTGCGCTCACCAACCCGCCTGCCAAGCGTGGCGAGTATGGCAAACCCCCCCCAATTTATTAAAATGGAAGAAAAGGATAAAACCAGGCCCCTAGTCCCCGGCGGTCCTGTTCGTCCTGGCCACGGTAGCAGCTATGGTAACGACAGGACAAGGGGTGCTAAGAATCTCCGGCAGAGATTCAGCTACCACCAACTACGAAAATTGGCCCTGGTGACATACAACGCACGCACGTTAAGGACAGATAAGAAGCTTGTTGAGCTGGAAGAAGAGATAAACAAGTTGCGGTGGAATATTGTTGGTTTATCGGAGGTCCGAAGAAAGGGCGAGGACACGATAACCTTAAAATCCGGCAACTTGTTTTACTACCGGGAGGGCGAACAGCAGTCCCAAGGTGGTGTCGGATTTATCGTCCACAAGTCACTCATAGACAACGTTGTGTCCATCACTAGTGTGTCGAGCAGGGTAGCGTACCTGATAATCAGAATATCCAAAAGATATTCGCTGAAGGTCATACAGGTCTACGCATTGACCTCGGCATACTCAGATGATGACGTCGAAGTAATGTATGAGGACATTAGTAGAGCCATACATACTTCCAAAGCACACTTTACAGTGGTTATGGGTGACTTCAATGCGCGGCTGGGCAAACAGGGCGATGATGAATTGAGAGTGGGGCCATTTGGATATGGGCAACGCAACCCCAGGGGTCAGAGGCTGGCCGAATATCTGGAGAAGGAGGGACTCTTTATGATGAACTCTTTCTTCCGGAAGCCGCCTCATAGGAAATGGACCTGGATGAGCCCTGATGGTTCCACAAAAAATGAGATAGACTTCATCATGAGCACCAAGCGACAAATATTTAATGATGTCTCCGTGATTCACAGGGTAAAAACCGGCAGTGATCACCGAATGGTCAGAGGCACATTAAATATTAATGTCAAAATGGAAAGATCGCGTCTGATGAAGTCTACGCTCCGACCTTCTTATGCACATATCCAAAACCCTGAAAACTTTCAACTCGAATTGGCAAACCGCTTCGAATTGCTAGACAGCAGCGCATCAGTGGACGAAATCAACAACAGGCTGGTAGAGACTGTCCATACGGTCGGGTCCAAGTATTTTAAGCCCCACCGTAAAAATAGACCTCAAAAACTCCCGACCCGACTCAACTACACCCGAAACCTCATGGCTGAGCGACGTTACATGACGCTCCAAACCTCCGATGATGCTAAGTCCTATAGGCAGCTCAATGGACAGATACTGAAGTCCTTGCGACACGATTTACGGTCCTTCAATACAAGGCGTATTGAGGAGACCATAGCACAGAACAAGGGCTCCAAAGTGTTTGCAAGAGACGCGTCTATTGGGCAAAGCCAGTTGACGAAGCTGAAGACGGAGGACGGAAACGTAACGTCGAATAGGTCAGAGGTGCTCAGGGAGATAGAGAGGTTCTATGGGCAGTTGTACACCTCAGTAGCTGAACCTGTTGTTGACTTGGTAAAAGACCCAAGAGCCAAGCTAACCCGACACTACACTGAAGATATCCCGGACACCAGCCTGTACGAGATTAGGATGGCTCTCAAACAACTCAGAAATAACAAAGCGCCAGGCGAAGACGGAATTACCGCAGAGCTTCTGAAAGCGGGCGGAACGCCGGTACTTAAAGTCCTTCAGAGGCTGTTTAATTCCGTCTTGCTCGAAGAGAAAACGCCGGAAGCATGGAACAGGGGTGTGGTGGTACTGTTTTTCAAGAAAGGTGATAACACTTTACTGAAGAATTATAGGCCCATCACACTGCTGAGCCATGTTTATAAGTTGTTTTCGAGAGTCATCACGAATCGTCTCGAACGCAGGCTTGATGACTTCCAGCCTCCCGAACAAGCCGGTTTCCGGAAAGGCTTTAGTACCATAGACCACATACATACGCTGCGGCAGATTATACAGAAGACCGAGGAGTATAATCGGCCACTATGCTTGGCGTTTGTGGACTATGAGAAAGCCTTCGATTCGATCGAGACTTGGGCGGTTCTTAGATCTCTCCAGCGATGCCGCATTGACTATCGGTACATTGAAGTGTTGAAGTGCTTGTATAATGACGCCACCATGTCAGTCCGAGTACAGGGGCAGTGCACGAAGGCGATCCCCATAAAAAGAGGAGTAAGGCAGGGAGACGTCATTTCTCCGAAACTGTTTACGGCCACCTTAGAGGACGCCTTCAAGCTCTTGGAATGGCAAGGACTTGGCATCAACATCAATGGCGAATACATCACTCACCTTCGATTTGCCGACGACATTGTGGTCGTGGCGGAGTCGCTGGAAGATCTAGGACGAATGCTCGATGACCGCAACAGAGTATCTCAACAAGTGGGTCTTAAAATGAACATGGACAAAACGAAAATAATGTCTAACGTCCATGTCGTACCCACCGCACACCGTTGGGAACTCTACTCTTGAAGTTGTCGACGAATACATTTACCTGGGACAGGTAGTCCGGTTAGGTAGGTCCAACTTTGAGAGAGAGGTCAATCGACGAATCCAACTCGGCTGGGCAGCGTTCGGGAAACTGCGCAACATCTTCTCATCCAAAATACCTCAGTGCCTTAAGACTAAAGTTTTTAGTCAATGTGTGTTACCAGTGATGATATATGGATCAGAGACGTGGTCTCTTACAATAGGTCTCATAAAAAAGCTCAGAGTTGCTCAGCGAGCTATGGAGAGAGCTATGCTCGGCGTTTCTCTACGCGATCGAATCAGGAATGAGGAGATTCGTAGAAGAACCAAGGTCACCGAAATAGCCGTTAAGATTAGCAAGCTGAAGTGGCAATGGGCGGGCCACATAGCGCGTAGATCGGGCGGGCGTTGGGGCAGAAAGATTCTAGAGTGGAGACCACGTATTGGCAAGCGCAGCGTGGGACGACCGCCTGCCAGATGGACCGACGATCTTGTGAAAATCGCAGGAAGTCGTTGGATGCAGGTGGCATCGGACCGGTTATGCTGGAAAGCGATTGGGGAGGCCTATGTTCAGCAGTGGACAAGTATAGGCTGAGATGATGAACTATCACTTGCATTATCGGTGAAGGAAAAGATCGTGAGGAAACCTGCATGCCTAAGAGTTTCTCAAAGGTGTGTGAAGTTCGCCAACCCGCACTGGGCCAGCGTGGTGGACTATGGCCTAAACCCTCTCAGTTTGAGAGGAGGCCCGTGCCCAATATTGGGACAGTTTCTTAACAGGGCTAATATTCTTATTTATAATATTTTATGTATCTTGATCACTTAACCAAACATCATTGGTTCATCACGGCCTTGTTAGTCTAGTAACTCATGGTGCGGGTAACGATCAAGAGATCTTAGGTTAAACAGAGTGTTAATCGAATCTTTTTATAGAAAAAAGTCGTCATGAAGATGTCTTCTTTACAAAATTGTCATACCTTGAAACGACAGTGTCGAAGACATAGCAGTTATTTTTTAAATTTATTTATCACTAAAAAAAATGTTACAACAATTCAGTCACATAGCATTGAGAAACCCCAAAGGTTTGTATTAATGCTAAATACATCGAAACACCATATTTATAAAAATAATAATAAACAATTACAAAGGTAGCACTGTCTGTATAAAACTATACTATGTATAATAAGTATTAAAACATATAACTTATAAATAATTAAGTGTTATGATTTTATTACTATGTAATACACAAGTTGCACAAGCAAGTCGGTTTTTAATTTAAATTTAATGGTATTCTTTTTAATGTTAATACATACATCAGTGGGTAGTTCGTTAATAAATCGAGGAACTAGGTAATCAGCTGTTCGCTCGCCATAGCAGTTGTTCACGCGGGTCGTGTTCGTACGAAGTCGTTTTTGCGCCACAGCCCGCGTATAGGAGGTATGCCTTTTAAGTTCTGTCGTTTCCTTATTTCCCGGCAATTTTGAATTTGGAACTGTTCTATATTGGAATGTGTTTAAATTTTGAATCTGAAAACAGTTATAAGTATTAGGATTAATGCTATTGTTTAGTCGCAGCGTCGATTGGAATCTGTCAGGTTACGTACGAAAATAAATCTTTCTAAGGAAAATGTTCGTGCAATAATTTTCTACAACTTTAGAAGAGGCCTGACACGGCTTTAGTGTTTTGAAGAGCTAACATCTGTGTTCAGTGATGAAGCCCCATGTCTGCGGACTGTCGAACGCTGGTATTTAGAATTCCAGCGTGGACATACTAGTGTTAGTGACAAATCTCGCGAAGGACGCCCAAAATCCGCCTTCACTGAAGATAACATCATTGCTGTGAGACAACTAATTCTCGAAGATCGTCATGTGACGTATCGAGAGATAGAGGCTCTATTAGGCATCTCAGGGACAACCATTCAGAAGATATTGCATGAAGCGCTTGGTGTGAGAAAGCTAGTTTGCCGTTGGATACCGCATCTGCTTTCCGACGATCACAAGGCGGCCCGCGTCAGATGGTGTAAGAAAACTCTGCAAAGGTTCAACCGAGGAGAGTCAGATCACGTCTACGACATCATCAGTGGTGACGAATCTTGGATCTATGCCTATGATCCTGATTCTAAACAACAATCTACAATCTGGATCTTTCAAGACGAGCCAAAGCCGACTAAAGTTGTTCGTTCTTGAAGCACTTCAAAGAAGATGGTGGCCACATTCGTTGGAAAAACCGGCCATGTTGCACTTAAAGATCGTAGAACGGTTAACGCAGAGTGGTATACCACAGTTTGTTTACCACAAGTCATTGCCGAACTTCGAAAATCTAACTCAAAGCGACGCATCATCCTGCACCACGACAACGCAAGCTCACACAGCGCTCGTCAAACGATTGAGTATTTGAAGCAGGAAAAAGTAGAAATTCTTGACCATCCTCCATACAGTCCTGACCTAAGCCCTAACAATTTCTTTACATTTCCTAAAATTAAGAAAAGTCTTCGTGGTCAAAGGTTCCAGTCCGGTGAAAAAGCAGTCGACGCTTTCAAGTCAGCCATTTTGAACACCCCCACTTTAGAGTGGAATAAATGTTATAATAACTGATTTGAGCGAATGGAAAAGTGTATTAATCTACATAGTGAATACTTTGAAAACAATAAAAAGTACTATAAGGTTCTAGTTGTGTTTTTTTCTTCAAACGACAAAACTTAAGAGGCATGCCTCGTAGTATACAGAATGTTTAATTTCAATTTTATATTTGTCATTAAAAAAGTTTTCTTTTAGTTACATATGTTTGAACTGTAAGTGGACAGGTAATACATTACATTGTTTAAATAGCCCACTGTCATTGTTATTAAATTGCCTCTTTATTTTTGGAGATACTAAATTTCTTAGGATTCTTCGTTGGAAGTAAGTAAGATACTAAAGATAGTATTTAGATATGTGTTATAAATAATACCATAACTAGTTAAACCATATTGAATATAGGACTCAGCTAGTGAAATATATGACATTAGCTTGACCCTAAAGGGTATACGGTGCTTTAAAATGATTATATTAGCTAAAAACTGCCTGAGCTTATTACAAACATACTCGATGTGCTTGCTCCAATTAAATTTACACAGCTACATAATATCTTATCTGTTGTGTGTAGGCATTTGTGCCCGTGAGCTACAGGTTTTTTTAATGGTATGAATTGTAGGTGGGGATTTAATGATTAACAATTTAGTTTTAATAGAGTTTAACACTAGACCCACATAACCAGTTTACAAGGGTATTTAAATCAGATTGTAAAAGATCTCTAACTTTCTGCGGATCTGTATCGGACGTAACCAAGCACGTGTCATCGGCATTGGTAGCATGTGCAGTGCTTAATACACTCGCTCATATCATTAACATACAATTAAAAGAGGAGGGTCCTTGGGCTGTACCTTTTGATACTGTTATATGGTCGCTGTATGCGTTATCAACTTTTACAGTAAGTTTTCTGTTTATAGGTAGTTTTTACACCAGTTGAATAATGGCCCGCGTATTCTACAACGGTCGAGTTTGGTGATTAGTTGTTTATGTTGCAGGGTGTCAAAGGCCCGCGAAAAGTCTATAAATAGCGCCAATACATGTTTTCTTTCATTAAGGTTGGTTGTTGGTTTGGTAAGTTGGTTTGCGCCTTTGCCTGATTGGAACCTGAATTGATTTTGGTATATCACATAATTTTTGTATAAAATGAGTGAATCTGTTCGCATACATATTTCTCTACTATTTTATCTATGGTTGAGAGCAATGTAATAGGACGATAATTTGTACAATTGTCCCTTGGCCCTTTTTTATATAATGGTCTAACGCATCCAATCTTTAATTCATCTGGATACAGACCCGTGGCGATACTACAGTTAATGAGATTTGTTATTTTGATACTTTTTTTATTTGAGCATTTGATACTTCCTTACCGACTATTTTATTGTCGGACACTTTTATATTAGCAAGCCCTGGAGCTTTTCTGCAGTTTAATTTGCTAATAATTTTATGTACTTTATCTGTTGACGCTTTTTGGAAATAAATTCTGGAGTTAATTTGTGTATTATAACTGGCTGGATCTAGAAGTTTCGAGTCACAATTTGGAGTTATGTAATTTACGACTGTGCTAAAATGAGTTGCAAAGTTGTCTGCAATAACCTTATTGCTTAGACCATGTATTAAAAGCCTCGAGTACTGCGGCATCGATTGATAATGATACTCTGCCTAACATTTTATTAACAATTTTACTACTATAGTTACTGGGCACCTATACAAAAGCATCCAAAAATCATACTGTTTTACTGAAATAATGTTTTTGAAATATGGTATTGTATTGATATTACAAAAAATAAACGCGTGCGGGCGCAGCAGAACGAATTGACAAGAAATCTGCGAGCTTTCACGAGGAATCGCTAGAGCAAATTTCTGCGTTGTTTTCGCTAGAGCAAATTCTCATCGTGGCAATTCGCACTTTGGTGTTTCGGCCCAAAAGTACACAGATTTAACAGAAGATACCAAACAATTAACTTAGTTTAAATTAACACCAACTTAAGGATTATATTCGGAAATGCCGGAGCAAGTCACAACGGAGTATTTACCAAGGTAAACCCTTGAGGGTCAACTCCGAGAAAAACACAAAAGAGTAGTTACTAAAGTAATTCTTTGTGGAGCGACCTTTTCCGAGACTTAAATTCAGTCGCTTAGTATTCCTTTCATAAGTTGTCGTTCAACGATCCTTTGCACACGTGAAAATTAGTCCAGTCTGCTTCTTTCCCTTTTGTTGGTGTAAATAGTTGAATTACAAATCGTATTCGGTGATAGCTCGTGAATAAAAGCCAAACGTTCTACGTTTGGCTTTTATTCACGAGCTTTTGAACCCTGAAGAATCCAAACCCGGCTCCAAACTTTAAATTTTTCTGAATTTATGTACGATTTTCACTTGCTGAAAGTAAAATATCTAGAGAATACTTGGTAATTATCTGAGGGTCTAAAAATACCATAAAGGCCATGTCCGAATGTCGTGTCCGAAGAATGACGAAAGACTCACCCCTGCAAGAATACATAGGAAAATGTTTTATATAATGTTTGTTACGAAAACTAGCTTTATCATCATCTATCTATCTATCTATCTATATCATCACGCCAGCTCCCTCGCGGGGTAGGCAGAGAGTACAGAGTTCCAACAGGTTCTTTCCTTACATAACTCTCTGGCTTCCTCCACTCTCATAGTTCGTCTCATACACACTCGCCGGTTACGGAGACTCTTGACTTGCCCTTCAGCTAAGACACGGTCTATTTGGTCATGGTAAGATAGTCTAGGTCTTCCCCGGCACCTACATCCTTCCACTTTCACATTGTATATCTGTTTTGTCATTCTTTCTTCTGGCATTCTTTCTTTATCATCATGTCAGATATTTATGGATAGATTATAGTCTAAAGTATCAAATTTAAAATGAAAACTATTAATATCAGATCTACTACTTTTGTATTAGGAACTATTGTAAATTTAACATACTCGTTTTGAAATACATTTCTATATTCCCTATATAAGCCGAATGCCTACGGCGATTGCCTATACATAGGAATTAGAAATATGTAAATATACGAATGAAAGCGAAGCGTAAAAATGGATGACATAACCAAAGACCAGTTTAAATAAATAGACCGTCAATACACAAATCGTAACCCGTAAAAGCTCAAAATTCAGTATTAGGTATATTTGGCGCTCACTATATATCCTGAAAACTTACATAATCAACTATTGAAACCGAGAAAATTAGTTATTCATTACGACGGACGGACGGACGATTTAGCGCAGTGGTTAAGAGCTTAAACCGCTCCGCCCACTGTGTCTAATAGTCGCGGGTTCGATTCCCGCACGGGACAAGTTTTTGTCTGAGCCAAAATTATTTGTTCCAGTCTTGGTATTTGAAAATGTAAATTTTCAAGTTTTGTAAACGATACAGGAATAAATCCTAGGGTGGGGCTACGTTTAAAAAAAAAGCACGAAGACGCTCGAGTTGGATGAAAATGCCACAAACCGTCACCCATCTCAGACCAACCGTATCGAAGACTCCTTAACTTTGGTGATCGCAAAGAACACCGCGGTCGCACAGCGCTACGAGCGCCCCTCTAATGTAATTTAATAAATTAAATTTATCGATATAAGTTTAAGTCGATATGTTGCCACAATATTTCCAAGTTTGTATGTATTTGTTGACAGATGGCGTCATAAAAACAAGTCACGATATTTTATAGAGCGTTGCAGGTCTATGCTTTTGAACTGGCCTTTGGTGTAACTATGGACGTAGGTAGGTTGTGTGAAGCACGCACGTCGCATGTTCCGCCGGTGAATTATTCGAGTTTGTGTGAAAACATTTCTGCTTTAGGTGTAAATGTTGAGAATATTTCATCACGCAGCTTATTTCTCATTCTAAACATGTTATAACAAAATGATGTAGAGATATTTTAAGGAATGAAAATCCCTGAAACAGCCTCTTTAGGGATTCAGTATCTTTAGAATGGTAGCATTTGCCTTTGTTATATTATTTTTGCCAGCTTCTAGGTACATATATTTAAGATAAATAGAAAAGAAACAATGACAAATCTCAATATTAGGCATACGATACACAAACAAAAAAAATAAAAGAGAGAAAGAGAGAGAATTTAATGTATAAAGACAAGCCTGCTAAATTACTCGCCATATCTTTTCAGTCGAGGACACGTCCTGCACTGGTAGTAGATAAATTAGATTTAAAAAAATGTAAGATTGAAAATCGGTTAATACCCCCCTAAGGTTTTTTATGAAATAAATGGTTTGAGTTTATAAGCTTTCTGAAGTTTAAAGAGAGCTAATTCTCTACGATTAACGGCTGAGTCTAGTGATAGATCCAGTCTAGTGATACTCTAGTTAAACAAATATTAACTTCGATCTGGATGTTTTAAGTATAAAAGGTCATTGCTCTACATTATTTGCCCCAGAACCAACAGCAAGGAAAAAAAATCTTGTATGATTTTAAGTTAGCTGCAAATTATCGTCATGCGTTTATTATCAAACGGACAAGATGGGGAATTGCATTATTGCTAAAAAAGTATTAGATTTTGAGGTTATAATTTAGTAGCCAAAAATACATTTATAAAATCTTTATGATTTGATTATTGCCACTCCATGTAAACATGGAGTGGCAATAATCAAATCAGTCATTATTGAATGTAATCGATTGAATATAACCGATTGATAGGATTGACATCTCCAACCGTAATTCGATATCAACGGTGACATTCGGAAAATATGTTGGCGAC
Source organism: Phalera bucephala (assembly GCA_905147815.2). Taxonomy (NCBI): domain Eukaryota; kingdom Metazoa; phylum Arthropoda; class Insecta; order Lepidoptera; family Notodontidae; genus Phalera; species Phalera bucephala. The sequence goes on from LR990621.1 coordinate 20,793,776, forward strand.
TCGGATTTAAGATTTTACAGTACTTTGAAATATTCGTTTTGAATTGCAAATTGTCCGTTAGATATGGATGGTTGGATGTTGTTATTATAATAAAATAGATAAATCATTTATTTATTCTTTATGCACTTATGTACATAGGCGGACTTAATGCCTGAGGCATTTTCTGCCAGTCTACCTTAAGGTGATGTGGAAACAGCTGTGGTAGGTGCGAAAAATTATGAGTTATAAAAAGGAGAGAAAAAAATTTACTAAAAACACAATTACAATTAAAAAAAAAGGAAATTAAAATATTTAAAAACACAAAACTAATTCCATACATACAACAAAAGCAGTTGTATATGAATAACATATAATACATATAGGTATAATACATACATATACATACACATATAACTATACTATATATGAAACAGACACTTTGACATAACGACATGAAACCACTAGCGTTTAGAAGAATCCGCCAACATTTTGTTCAACAGATAGTCCTGCAGTTTTTTTGAAATGGGAGACGATTGGTATGGTATAGTTTGTTGGTTCTGGGGCCATTTTTGACGATGTCCTTTATATGTATAAACTCATAAACAACGCGGGTGTAATTATAAGCGTTAGGCAAAGTTCTTAAAAGAATGTACTCACTTATCACATAAAAATACAAATCTTTGCACTATCTTTAATATTTAGTATTTATAAATAAATAATATAGTATTTATAAATAAAATAATAAACATCGTCACGCCTTTACTCCCGAAGCAGGGGTAGCAGAGGTGTACTGAGTACACCCACATTTCTTCGAAGATGTTAGGCCTCATGTAATATGGGGCGAGCCTTTTGCCATATACCGAGCATAATTCTACACTCCGGACTCATACTAGGATTTTGTCGTTATAAAAACCTAGGATTTGAACCCAGGACCTCGTAAACACAAAGCGATGCGCTTTGCTACTAGACTAACGAGGCATTTGATATTTGTTTCAGTATAGATATTTGTGTATGTGTAACTGTATTTGTCTATGTGTAACTCATAACACATCAAATGAGAATACTACTAATACCAACCACTAGGAATATTGGCAATGTTTCTTAAAAAATAAAAGTGAAAGAATACTTTATCACCGACCACATACAATAGAACCGAACATTGATTTAATCTTGAATGACGTTCAAGCGTGTAACCGCGGTAGAAACGGTGTAGTTACGTCATACTAGCTCAGTATTGATATCCCGTGAGTGAATTCTAGAATATAAAGATTCACAATAAGTGCATTTTTACTCAGAACACAGGTTGCTTCTTTCTCTGCAAGGAGTAATCTCAGTTTCGATATACATACACATCTTTGTAACACCCAAAAATGTTTCTTTCAGTGTAGATGCTTTTGTATGCAAGTCTAATTTTAAACGCACCAACAACACGGGAATTATCCTTCGTCTGGGGCAATGATACGCAACATAAATAATTTTCACTGATCACGTAAAGATAGAAGCGATCATTGATTTAATCATAATGAAATTCTAGCGTGTACTCGCACTTTTTATATTGTGGTGACGTCACACTAGCTTAGTATTGATATCCCGCCACTGAATTCGAGAATAAAAAGATTGGTGGAGAGTAAGTGCACTTTTCTTTCGACGACGGCTAGGGGTCAGGGCCTATGCCGCTTCGCTCACTTTATCAAGTAGTTACGGATTCAGACCCCGTACGGGATAAGTCTATGTCTATCTATCTATTTATATCATCACGCTAGATCCCTCGAGGTGTAGGCAAAGAGTACAGATCAGATACAAAACAAATTCTATAATCCCTTTGTATGATCAATAAACATTTATTTCTGTCTAAGTATTTGCATAACTGAAATGTATGTTTATAAACGCATGACGATAACGTTGAGCAATGTTTAAAAATATAGAAATGAATAATTTTCTATGTAAAACTCACCGTAGCAAGTAGTAGCAAGTAGGCATACATAAAACTGGAAATGATAACGCGTTAATGAAAATGCCTAGTAAAAAGCAGTGATATCCTAGTGGTTAGACCGTTGGACTGCAAAGTCAGAGGTCTTGGGTTCAAACCCAGGCACGCACCTCTGTCTTTTCGAAAGCATGTGCGTATTTAAAATTAATTATCACTTGCTTTAACGGTGAAGGAAAACATCGTGAGGAAACTTGCATGCCTAAGAGTTTCTCGAAGGTGTGTGAAGTTCGCCAACCCGCACTGGGCCAGCGTGGTGGACTATGGCCTAAACCCTCTCAGTTTGAGAGGAGGCTCGTGCCCAGCAGTGGGACAGTTTCTTAACAGGGCTAATATTATAATGAAAATGCTTTCTATGCACTATAGTACTTACTTCGATAGATACAAAGGCTATACGTGGCTTGTTATAAAATGAAGAGTGCTTTCTTGAGTGATTTCTTGCTATAACGGGTCAAAATAAGTAATGCTTTATTGTAGCAGTTCCGCTTCGTTGACTCTTCCAGCAGTGTTACATAATAAAATCATCATGACCCCTTTCTCAGAATCATCTCTCTAACATGAATTAATAAGCTTTACTCACCACTCAAGAACATCTTGATGTCCGAACGATAATCTTCACCCGCATGTGAACCGCTCGCCTGGTTTATATAAAAAGAAAATTCTGCCCTCTCCCCACGGAGCTATAAGAGCAGTTTTCTTGATGAAATTTGTACGTTACAGCCCAAACTTATCTGACTGGACCCGTGTTATGTTTTGACATTTTTAAAGATAAAATAAATGTGTTCGAGTGGCTTTTATTCGAGATTTGAATTGGACCTTTTGACGTTTAAAATTCTTTTGTTCGAAGTGCCCGGGCTAACTTCTATTCATGTGTGGACTCGGCTTATGAGATTTTCTTTTGTTTGAGTTTGAGAATATAATTTAAATAAATATTGAAATTCAAAAACGTTTTTTTTTATTATATGATTTAAGCTCAGTTTTTAGTGCTCTTTTATATAAATGCAATTTGTAACGGCATATTATATAAACAGGTGAGTTCGCTAAATAAAGTCAGCAGCATAACTCACAAAACATTTCAAATTTTTCAAATCAGTCGTACTCTGTTTTACAAATATTGGTGAACATTGGTAAAATCAAATAGAAGCAAAATACATATTTTAAAACTAATATTATATTATAATCAGAAAAATAAATCGATTGAGCTCAAAAATTGATCTCATAAGATAGTGCAAAGCTATAATATATAGACACAAGATATAAAGTGCGCAGTTCTAATGGAACTAGAAAAAAATCTAACAAATTATAATATAAGTGCACTGGATTTTACTGTACAAATACAAATGTGTGTTCGCTAAGCTACTCCGGCCCCTAAGGTGTTATCCCAGATCATTGCTATTTACTATTGCTTCCCATGAGATTCCTTTGCAATATAAACCTACCGCCATCTTGTACCTTCCCAATTTACCTACCCCGACGTATGGGAACCTCCACAACTGTTCCAACAATTTTTTTTTTTTACGGAATTGGTAGTATTGGTAGGCTTCGATGTCCGACTTATATTATTAAAAAGAGGCGCAACGGTTCTGAAAATTCTGTGTTATATTTTTTTAAACATGAATGCTTTATTTTTTTACCATGTCATATTCGGAGGAACCTTTCAGTGTTGTTTTTATTGCTGATGGCATGTCAATTGTTATGGGAAATTTACTCGGATATTAACATTGCTCTTTTTTCTTTAAAACTAAATGAACTACCTCTACTGTTTCGTTAATCTAGTGGTGGACTGTGTGGCTGGCTAACACGAGGTCCTGGGTTCAATTTCTAGGCCGAACAAGTGTGGCTTTATGTGAGTTGCAGTCTGGAGTTCGGAATTATTGTAACCGGTATGATTCCCACACGGATATAAATTACCATTGCCAGTCTGGAAGTCTAAAAATAGACGTCGAACTCGGGTCAATCGGAATAAGAACATGTTCAATTGGAGACTTACATAATTCTCACATACGTACTGTTAGGTCCGGGCACTCAGTTATCATAAAAAAACAACGAGTTTACTAGAAACTTATTTATTATTTGTTCCACTATTTTTATAACTGAATACATTGATTACGCGATACTTTTCGCTCACACGCGAGACCTCCTGAAGGTCTTAGCCGAATTCAGACCCCTTTGGTAGTTTAGTTTTCACTGCTGAGCCAACCGGAAGGCAGAAACCAGGTCCGTAGTGGGGCAGAAATTAGAGTAATTACCAAATGAATAATGGCTGATTTTTGTTGAAAACCCGGGGCTTATAAAGGCATATATTGCTGATTGGCTTTAACAGAAGTGGAATAGTGTGCGAACTGCAATTAAGCAATATAGCCGTGGGAGTTAGGGATATAGCAGTACGTTCTTACGATACCCCACCTTGTATCTTGCTCTGCGTGGTTCGATGCTTATACGTAGCAGAATTTGATGGTTGCTTTTAACAATACAGTTGATGTGGCTGCATTCCGGGCAGCTTCTATATACCTAACTAGTTGTACTCGCAACTTCGTTCGCGTTATTTTCAGGCGTGTATTTCATATCTTTAAGCCTTTTTTGAGACTAAAGTAGCCTGTGTTCTTCTCCTGACTAAAATTTATTTCCTTGCTGAATTTGATTAAAATCTGTTCAGCGGTTTGGGGGTGAAAAGGTGACATACAAACAGAGGGACAGACAGAGTTACTTTCGGATTTAGAACATTAGTATGGATTATAGCACAATCGAAACGATGTGAAGAAGAGAAGAAGACCCGGTATAATTACAAAAACTCATCCCTGTATCATCATCATCATCAGCCCGTGTCAGTCCACTGCTGGACGTAGGCCTCTCCCATGGCACGCCACTGAGCTCGATCCTCAGCTCTCCTTCTCCAATCCCTGCCCGCTGCCTTACGAATATCGTCGCCCCCCCTAGCTACAGGGCGCCCTACACTACGTTTGCCGACACGTTTGCCACTCAAGAATCAGTCTGCCCCAACGGCCATCGGTTCTGCGGCATATGTGACCTGCCCACTGCCACTTCAGCTTGCTAATTCGCTGAGCTATGTCGGTAACCTTGGTTCTCATCCCTGTGCTCGTCCTAAATATGGGCATCTAATAACTCGACGAAAGGTAGGGTTGTGTACACCTACATTTCGGTGGCAAAGGTCTACTGTGTAATAGACCTTTGCCACCCCCACGTGGAACATAAGCGCTACGGGGCTTATGACTGTTTTATGTTTAACTTCTTAAACGTAATTTTAGGCAAAGGTTAAGGCCATACACACCTATCAACACACACACACCTAACAACAAAAATACAATAAACCGATTGACACAAAGCGATTCACTGAATAAATAATTAGCGAAGTCGTTTACCTTTACTTGAGTTGTATACAGGAATACATGTACCTATTTAAGTACATACAAACATCTATGTTCACGTTTAGGCTTAGTCATATGACAATAACTACGTATACGTGCTATGTTTTTACTAGCGTTTTTTTATTTATTTATTTGCATAAAAGTTGGTAGCTACATTTTCAGTCTTATTTCAATAAAAAAGATTAAAAACATGCTGACATGCAAAGTATTCGTCTTACTTGCTAAGATATTACTAAAATTATAATAAAATTCAATTCAGTTTATCTTAAGATTCTCAGTTCAGTAATAATCCAACAATATAAATGTCAAAGTATTTTTTTTTATTAACCACTTTCGTCCCTATGCTGGGCAAAGGTCTCTCCCATGATTTTCCACTTAACCCGATCCTTGGCCATATAAGACCATCTCTCCTCATAGGCGTCAAGGTCGTCGCGCTATCTTTTTCTATGGCTTCCCCGTCGTCGTTGTCCATCTGGTCATCTGGTCACCATTTGGTAATGACATTTGCCCACCTATCTGGGCTCATTCTGCTCAAATGACCCGCCCATCCCCGCTTGAGCTGGGCAGTCTTGTAGCCCAGACAGTCTTTACAAACTTGGGCACTGATCGAATTGCAAAGTAAAATTAAAAACAAAAAAAAACTATGTTAGAAAGTCAGATACAGAGTAGAAACATTTGTCTAATAACCACGGTTTATGATTGTAAACATTATGAAGGTCTTTAAAATCACCAGGAAATTTATTCTAAATTTGATCGCACATTGCATACATTTATTCTGATATAATGTAGTTCTAGGTATTTTAGGCAAAACAATCTTTTTACGAATCCTTGTGCTTCTAGGAAACCTATGATGTGTCTGAGTAAACAGCTGTTTATGTTCTTTAACACACTTTGCTGCTTCAAATATATATTGCGTTTAGTAGGTAATCTCATCATCAGAAGTCTGTAACATTGTGATACGACTAAGGATCGTAATCAGTAACATAAAATTTTATCCTTTATCCTATATAGGCCACTTAATTGTATGCCATTGGATATGATCCTCGGCTTCTCTTATCAAATTCTTGCAAGCCGCCTTTGAAGATCGTCGCTTCATCTAGCCTGAGGGCATCTTGCACTACGTTAGTTGATCCAACTCAAGAATTTCGACGTACGGCTTTGTCTAGTGGTTAAGAGTTTAAATAACTCCGCCCACTGGATCAAGTAGTCGCGGGTTCGATCCCAGCTCGAGACAAATCTGTGTGACCCACAAATATTTATTGGTATATTAGCGCATGTGAATTTAATGTTTGTAAACGCACCCACGACACAGGCATTACCTAGAGTGGGGTTAAGTTCGTTCTTTAACCGACTTTAAAAAAGGAGGTTCTGAATTCGTTTGTATTTTTTTATCTTTGTTGCCTCAGAACTCTGTTATTTATGAACCGTTTGGAAAAAAAATCTTTCTTTGTTTGGGAAGGTATACTTACCGTTTGGTCTCATTTAAATTTGGGGAAGTAATACCATTTATCAAAAAATAAATATTGTCATTCAATGCCAAGTAACCGAGTAACCGACAGCACCGAGCGTCTGGAACCGACTTCAAATATTTATTTTTTGCTTTTTAGTTAACTTAAATACCTTTATCGTCAACATCAATGGCGAATACATCACTCACCTTCGATTTGCCGACGACATTGTGGTCATGGCGGAGTCGCTGGAAGATCTAGGACGAATGCTCGGTGACCTCAACAGAGTATCTCAACAAGTAGGTCTTAAAATGAACATGGACAAAACGAAAATAATGTTTAACGTCCATGTCGTACCAACCGCACTCACCGTTGGGGACTTTACTCTTGAAGTTGTCGACGAATACATTTACCTGGGACAGGTAGTCCTGTTAGGTAGGTCCAACTTTGAGAGAGAGGTCAATCAACGAATCCAACTCGGTTGGGTAGCGTTCGGGAAACTGCGCAACATCTTCTCATCCAAAATACCTCAGTGCCTCAAGACTAAAGTTTTTAGTCAATGTGTGTTACCAGTGATGATATATGGATCAGAGACGTGGTCTCTTACAATAGGTCTCATAAAAAAGCTCAGAGTTGCTCAGCGAGCTATGGAGAGCTATGCTCGGTGTTTTTCTACGTGATTGAATCAGGAATGAGGAGATTCGTAGAAGAACCAAGGTCACCGACATAGCCCTTAAGATTAGCAAGCTGAAGTGGCAATGGGCGGGCCACATAGCGCGAAGATCGGACTGGCGTTGGGGCAGAAAGATTCTAGAGTGGAAATCACGTATTGGCAAGCGCAGCGTGAGACGAGCGCCTGCCAGATGGACCGACGATCTTGTGAAAATCGCAGGAAGTCGTTAGATGCACGTGGCATCGGACCGGTTACGCTGGAAAGCGATTGGGGAGACCTATGTTCAGCAGTGGACGAGAATAGGCTGAGATGTTGATGATGAGGTACCTTTAGAGCGCGGCACTAGAGGGGTACCGGGACGTTCCAAAGTGCTGATGTCGGCCACTCTGGGGTTTTTAGTCAGTAGGAATCCGACACGCCCCGCGAGCTTCCCCCGAGGCTTGCGGAAGTCATAAGTAGGATTTTACTCAGGAAAAAAGGTAACTTTATCTTGCGCTTTTTGAAGTGATGGGCGTTTCTCTTTTTTTATTTTTTGGTTCTTCGGCTAATCTGGCTAGCCCACTGCTAGTTCAGTTTACTAATCTGGTGGGATATGTCGAAACCTTTGGTTCTTTGTCGCTTTAACTAGTTCTGGATTGTATCATACAACATAGTTTTTCCATATTTCACCGAGTGACTTTTAATATATTATGGAGCAATCCAACCGTGAGTTCTACGTTTCGACACCATAAGTCATGACATGCCTGAATATCATGATTAAGGGCTTTGGTTTTTGGACTTTATGCAATTGGTGCAAACAATACGTTATTCACAACGTGTAAAATAATCAACGCAAGACCTAGACGCAGTTTGTTCCAAATCGGAATATGATTTTTTTTTTCTAAATCAGCAAAAATTCTTAGTACTGTTATTATTAGTACTCTTAGTATTATAGTATTCAATCTGCTGTATTAAATTAAATGTATTTAAAGTATAATTTAAACCAATACGGTGATGTAAATTGTATGTATTTTTAAAACTTACTTCGCAACACGCACGCTTACCTAAATATAGGATTCATGGTTAGTTTGAATATAAAAGTGCTTAAAAAATGGTAAAAAGATTGAATTTTATGTTGGCTTTGCAAAGAAATAGTTTTATTGGGGTGTCTGAGGTTTGCGTCTTTGATATATATGTTAACACGTCAATTACGTTATATTTTGTATAGGTATTTATTGCTAGTTTGGAACGTATAGTCACGAGCAATAATAATTGTATGTACTTGGTTGCGGTGACAAAGTAGTAAGTATTTTAGTACCATGATTATTCCTTTTGACTTTTACATTTTAGTGCAGGTGAACGGAAGCCCTAGAACGGACAGATTTACGTTATCGTAACCTTCTCGAGAAAACGTGCTGTCATGTTCATCTTATTTAATAACACTGTCGAGAGAAAAGGATGGCATATCAACTCGATAGCGTCAAGCTAACATCAATCTGTTCGTACTACGCCCTCATTACATCGTGCTTCCTGTTCTGTACCATCAAATTATTTTAGTCACCGGTCATACTTTAACACATGTGTTCGTTGCGTCCGAACTGATTGCTATTGATCGAGGTGACTTGTTTATACGTCTAAATACAATACTATTCGACATCGGTGGCTCAGGGCCGGGTCACTCGCGTAAAATCGATAGAATTTAGTACGTTGCTGCGTATAAGTAAATTATGAAGACAGCGTATGGCGTGTGGGCGATTTTTTACTATGTAAAAATGTTCCTTGTTATCGGTTCGACTTTACGTTTTTTTTTATAAATTTTATTAAGTCTTTTCTGTTAACTATCTAGAGGTGTTTTAAATTGAGTGTTGATCACAAAGTTCTAGATTCAATACTAAGTGGATTTTTTTTATTTTTTTATTATTGTATTACTAAGCGAGTTCTTTTTTGTCGTAAATGGACATCGCCGAAAATGGTCCCATAACCAACAAACATGTGACGTACACCATAATTATTCATCTATTATATTCTAGTAGTGGCAAATATCCGTATCAAACGAACAATTTGCAAAAACGAATATTTCAAAGTATTGAAAGTACCTACTTAAATCAAAGTCGCCGTAATCTTTACCGAATGTTAACGTTGTTATGGAATTTGATTATATGGGAACATCGGTTAGAGATCCGATTGATACGATTTATATTCAAGGAGGTTATATTCAATCGATTGCATTCCACCATTATCGATTTGATTATTGTCACTATATTTTTACATAACGATTTTACAGATATATTGTTGGCTACTAAATTAGAACCTCAAAATATAATACATTTTTTGCAAAAATGCGATTCCCCTGCTTGTCTGTTTAATAATAAATACATGAAGATAATTTATAGGTGATTTGAAAACACACAAGCATTTTTTAATTGCTGTTTTATCTGGCGCGAATCATGCATGGACGCAGAACAATGTCCTTTGTGTGTAGTCCGGAGTCTGGATGGTACTCGGTATAATGGCGATCTCGTTCCTTATTACATTTGAACCTAACATCGTCAGTGATCTCTGGGTATACTACTACACCTTTAAGAACCCAGCTTGGGGAATATAGGTGTGATGATGTCTATTTATTATTTTTTGAATGGCACGAGGGGAATTTTATAATACCTACAAAATATGTACATTATTTTCAATTGAAATTTAAATAAGATAGATTTTATTACAAACCCTCACGCCTTTATTCTCCAGCGGGGGTGGCAGTTACAATATGAGGTCGCGATTAAACAGAAGGGCGTGAAAACCTAATGACTTGTTTGTTTTCAATTATTTAGATTTATTGTACGAAGTTGACTGCCTCGCTGGTCTGGTGGCAAAGCGCATCGCTTTGTGATCACGAGGTCTTGGGTTCAAATCCTAGGTCGGACAAATGTAGTTTTTCTAACGAAAAATTCCCAGTATAAGTCCGGAGTCTGGAATTGTGCCCGGTATATGTCAATAGGCTCGCCTCCTATTACATGGGACTTAACATCGTCGGCGAAACGTGGGTGTACTCAGTACACCTTTGCCACCCCCTCTGGGGAATATAGGCGTGACGGTGTTTTTTTTTGTACGAAGTTTTACAAAGTGTAGCTGTGTGACCACATAGAAATAAAATAAGTTAAGTGTAATAGCCAAACTGACACGATGCCCTAGTGAAGGTCGCTAGTAAAGGCTGGTTGGTGCCTTTCATAGCATACAGCATAAAACCAGTCGTCGTGGCGATCTTTGGAGCATACAGCATGAAAACTGTCGTCGTGGCGATCTTTGGAGCATACAGCATAAAACCGGTCGTTGTGGCGATCTTTAGAGCATACAGCATAAAAACTGTCGCCGTGGCCATCTTTGGAGCATACTGCATAAAACTAGTCGTCATGGTGATCTTTGGAGCATACAGCATAAAACCGGTCGTTGTGGCGATCTTTAGAGCATACAGCATAAAAACTGTCGCCGTGGCCATCTTTGGAGCATACTGCATAAAACTAGTCGTCATGGTGATCTTTGGAGCATACAGCATAAAACCGGTCGTTGTGGCGATCTTTAGAGCATACAGCATAAAAACTGTCGCCGTGGCCATCTTTGGAGCATACTGCATAAAACTAGTCGTCATGGTGATCTTTGGAGCATACAGCATAAAACCGGTCGTTGTGGCGATCTTTAGAGCATACAGCATAAAAACTGTCGCCGTGGCCATCTTTGGAACATACTGCATATAACTAGTCGTCATGGTGATCTTTGGAGCATACAGCATAAAACCGGTCGTTTTGGTGATTTTGTGAACGTCTTTCGGCTGAAGATGATAAAAAATAGTCAAATAAAAATAAATAAACACCGTCACGCCTATATTCCCCAAGCAAGGGTGGCAGAGGTGTACTGTGTACACCCACTTTTCGCCATCAATGTTTGGTCCTATGTAATAGGGGGCGAGTCCTTTGCCATATACCAGACACAATTCCAGACTCCAGACTCATACTGGGAATTTTTCGTTAGAAAAACTACATTTGTCCGACATAGGATTTGAATCCAGGACCTCGTGATCACAAAGCGAGGTCAGTCACAACGAGGTCAAAATAGTCAAGCCGACAATAACTCACGCGTTCCACTCCAGTGTACCAAAGGAATCATTTAATTCGTTAAATTGACGATTGGTACTACATTAAGTAACCTTTTAAATTTTTCATGATTTTGTGCTAATTTTACTAACAAATAAGCCACAAAAATAATCATTTAAATCTTCATAAAGCAGTGATGCCAATCGCCGTTGTTTGATCTTCTCAAACTAATTTCCTAAAGATAAGAGCGACTGCGTTAAATCATTTATCGTGTCCGGAAATATTTTATTAAAGTTTCGAGAACTCGTTAGGAGGAGAATTCATTAAACAAATAAAGGAAATGTAATCGTAAAACATAATGGGACCTTCAGTATAACTATGTCGGTAAAGCGGAAGGAAGGGCGGAAAATCGACTTACTGCCTTTTAAGAAACTGCGTGACTTCATTATTTTACCAAGTTTTATTTTTTGAGAGGCGCTCGTAGCGCCGTGCGACCGCGGTGTTCTTACCGATTACCAAGGTTAAGCAGCGTTCGACTCGGTAGGCCCGAGATGAGTGACCGTTTGTGGCATTTTCATATTCGAGCGTCTCCGTGCTTCGGAAGGCACGCTAAGCCGTTGGTCCCGGCTACCACATAATGTGGTAGTCGTTAAGCCGAGTTTTCCAACTCGGCTTAAAGGCGGCTTGATAAGTTTCAACAGCAGGTGGCCACAAACCTGCCTCCATCAATCCGCACTGGGTCCGCGTGGTGGAGTATGACCTAATCTCTCTCACCTCGATTTGTGAGAGAAGGCCTTTGTCCAGCAGTGGGCAGTATAGGCTGATATTATTTTTTTGGCGAAAAGTTTGGTTTGATGCAGACACAAAAACTACATTGTATGCCATTTACAGCGTACAAGGATCTTTTGACCCACGACCAAAATCGGAACTAACTTCTACTACAATATCATCACGCCAGATCCCTTGCGGGGTAGGCAGAGAGTACAGAGTTCCAACATGTTCTTTCTTTACATACCTCTCTGACTTCCGCCGCTCTCATAGTTCCTCTCATACACGCTCGCCGGTTACGGAGACTCTTGACTTGGAACTAACGCTGTCATTAGCTAAAATGTCACTTCAGGACAGTCGCAGAGTTTCCATGTGCTATGAAATTTACCTTAAGTTTTTTTTTAATTAGTTTACTTTTATTAATTACGAAGCAGTGATAGCTCAGTGGTTAGACCGTTGGACTGTAGTAGTAGTCAAGGGTCTCGGGTTCAAACCCAAACGCATCTCTGTCTTTTCGAAAGCATATGCGTATTAAAAATCAACTCATCACTTCCTTTAACGGTGAAGGAAAATATTGTAAGGAAACCTGCGAAAAGTGGGTGTACCCAGTACACCTCTGCCACCCCCGCTTGGGGAATACAGGCGTAACTGTGTTTATTTATTTTATTATTTAGATATAATATTTTTGCTTTAACGCTGAAGGAAAAACGTGAGGAAACCTGCATGCGTAAGAGTTTCTCGAAGGTGTGTGAAGTTCGCCAACCCGCACTGGGCCACCGTGATGGACTATGGCCTAAACCCTCTCAGTTTGAGAGGAGGCCCGTGCCCAAAGGTGGGACAGTTTCTTAACAGGGCTAATATTATTATAGTAACCGCGCGGACCCGCCTATTGAAATATCTTCTTGGAAGAAGAAATTTTTTACTAAATGTTAACGTTATCCATGTCATCCATGGGTCAAAAGAGCCTTGTCGAGTTTTGGCGAAAAGTCGAAGAGTGATGTTGTCAATTTGTCTTAATTTTCAAAACTTATGTCATTTCGAGTAATTATGTGTAATGTTGGTGGAGTATTAACCATTATATATTCTTATTTAGACTTCCCTCAAGACGGTCATCGCAATTGGTATGTAAAGTATCCATCGCTTTACTATCCAGGGTGGGGTACTTCATCAATTTCATTACTATCGTCAAGTTCATCGGGGAGTTGAATTAATTTAAGCAAACACGATTATGTATCTCACTGGACACTGGCAAAATACACTTAAAATTAGTGTGAAGCAGAAGAAGAAGAGCCTTGTCGCACTTTATTTAAGTACCTATAATATGTTTAATACAAATAAGTTTAATAACAAGAAAGGAGACAGAAGTGACCTAGAAAACTATAGGCCAATTAGTCTTATGACGAATTTATATAAAATATTCTCAAAAATCATACTGAAAAGGATAACGAATAATTTAGAGGAAAACCAACCCTGCGAACAAGTGGGTTTTCGCAAAAAGTACTCTACTATAAATCACATACAAGTTATAACACAATTAATAGAAAAAGCAAAGGAATACAGGAAGACGTTATATATGTGTTTTATAGACTACACAAAAAGCCTTTGACTCTTTATATTTCGAAGCTGTATGGACATCACTAATACAACAAGGCGTTAACCCGAAATACATAAATATAATAAGTAGTGTCTACTCAAAATGTCACGCAGAAGTCCGATTAGAACGTGAAGGTGCAGAATTCCCAATAAAAAGAGGAGCTAGGCAGGGAGACCCACTCTCCCCAAACATATTTTCAGCAGTGCTTGAATCTGTTTTCAGATGTCTAGATTGGGAAACGAAGGAAGTAAAGGTGGACGGAGAATTACTAAATCACCTGCGTTTCGCGGACGACATTGTGGTATTTGCGCAAAGCGCGGCAGAACTAGAGAGCATGGTCAAGGAACTAGCAATAGAAAGCCAAAAGGTGGGATTGTCAATGAACACAATGAAAACCAAGATTTTAAGTAATGGATAACCCCAAGACATTATAGTAGGTAAAGAAAAGATTGAATATGTAAAAGAATACATATATCTAGGACAGCTAATATCTTTTGAAAATAACACCAAAAAGGAGATATAACGAAGGATAACTTTAGCCTGGAAAAATTATTGGGGTTTGAAAGAAATAATGAAACATAACACGATTCATTTAAATATAAAGAAAAAGTTATACGAAGTAACAGTATTACCGTGCCTAACGTATGGTTGCCAGACGTGGTCATTGAGAAAAGAGGACGAAAAAGAAATTGCTATCTGCTAACGTAAGATAGAAAGAAGTATGCTTGGAATAAAATTATCAGATAAAATTTGCAACAGCATCATTAGAAGTAAAACAAAAAAAATTGATGTACGGGAATGAATTAGATTACTCAAATGGCAATGGTCAGGACATATTTTTAGGATGAATGATACGACCAGATGGACAAAACGTTTAACAGAGTGGGTACCAAGGGACATGAAGAGTAGAAAAGGGAGACCAAACAGACGATGGAGAGACATTTTTAGTCTCAGATGTGGATCTCATTGGATGCAAAAGGCGCGAGAAAGAGATACATGGAAAGGTTTAGGAGAGGCCTACGCCGCAGAGGCGACTACTACCAACTACAACTAATTGTATATATTTTTAAACATGTATAACATTTCTAAGGTAGGTTAAGCAAATAAAGGCTATTTTTATTTTTATTTATTTATTTTATTTTATAATATGTTTAATGCACAAAATAAAAAAGCGAGAAAAAGCGATATGGTGCTGTTTGGAATTTGTAAATCAAAACGAACATTCTTACCTGTTGACCAATTATCATACCTACCTATCTCTCTGTATCTAACCTAACAATCATCTGATTGCTGCCTGCAACTTCGTCCGCGTTGACTTTAGACAAGAACCTTACATGTTTTCGGGATAAAAAGTACATTTTGTGTTAATCCAGGTAATAATTTATGTGTGCCAAATTTCATCGAAATCCATTCAGCTGTTTTGGCAGGATTAGAAAATACTATACTAGCAGTTTCTCGCGACCCGGTCGACAACAGCGCCACCTACAGGGGCTATGTTATATAGCCTATGTTACTTCTGGATAAGGTAGCTTTCGCAATGGTGAAAGAATCATTAAAATCGGATCAACAGTACCGGAGATTACCCCGAACATCCAAACTCACAAACTTTACCTCTTAATAATATAAGCATAGATAGAATATACCATGTAGATTTTTAAATATATCGTTGAGGAATAACTTCTTCATATAAAAACAGTAATAAAGAATCTAATTTTTGATAGGAGTTTAAAAATAATATCAGCCTATACTGCCCACTGCTGGGCAAAGGCCTTCTTTCACAAATCGAGGTGAGAGAGATTAGGTCATACTCCACACGCGGACCCCGTGCGGATTGGTAGAGGCAGGTTTGTGGCCACCTGCTGTTGGAACTTATCAAGCCGCCTTTGAGGCTTCCAAATCGGCTTATCGACTACCACATTAAGTGGTAACCGGGACCAACGGCTTAACGTGCCTTCCGAAGCACGGACACGCTCGAATATGAAAATGCCACAAACGGTCACCCATCTCAGGCCGACCGAGTCGAACGCTGCTTAACGTTGGTGATCGGTAAGAACACCGCGGTAACACAGCGCTACGAGCGCCTTTAAAAATAAAATTGACGCATCATCCAGCTTAAAATTTATATGAATCTCGAAAATACAGAGCCGCTTTTGCGTAACCGTTTATTCAAAATTGTGTGTACACTTACAAAAGCTTCGGGAAAATTGAATATCCGATGACGTCCGTAATTGAACATCGGCGTTCAAGTTTGTTTTAAACATTTTTGTTCCCTAACGATGGCTATTGTTTGGCGAGTGAAAGCTATTAGTCGGTTACTCCATTTTTACCGTTTCTTCTCGAAGTTATAACTTAATTGCGCCAGCGATAAGACGATGTTGATGCGCGTAGCGATCACGAGGTTCTCGGTTCGAATCAAAGGTCGGACAAAGGTAATTTTTCGATTGGATTCTAATACCAGGGCGCTAAGTCCGTTATTGCAATTTTAATAAAACTTTTGATCATTGATATCGTAATTGTTAGTTTTGACAGTTTTCAATCTAATAATTTAATGCTTTCCAGTTCTTATGGTACCTATCAATAATTCTTATGGTTTTCCATAGTCGTCGCTACCAGTTCAAGCAATTGCCGGCTTTTGGCATAATTGTAATTAAACGATTTTTGTAGCATGCCGTAATTAAAAAAACACGTAATAAATAGCATACTTGGGGTACAGTCCAGAGGCTGAAATCATGCTCGTTATAATAGCAAAAGGCTTACCCCCTATTACATGGGACTCAACATCTTCGGCGAAAAGTGGGTGTACATAGTACACTTCTGCCACTGCCGCATGAGGAATATAGGCGTGATGGTGTTTTATAGGTATATTTTAATATTCTTGGAAAAATACAATGAAATAAGATACCGTAGACAATCCACTAACATATGTTGGGTCTCAGTCACAAATTGTAATTCTCTTTTTTCATTCGCTTCTTAGATAAAAAATTTCACTATTTCTATGTTTTTCATTACTTAATAAAGGTTTATTGGACGTAATTATGAGCCATAATTGTGTCCTACTTCGGACAAATTAAATTTTCTTCAAGTTTATTACCGTCCTCTATTTTGTCCTAATACTAAAGAAATATTTCTGAACGACTAATAATGAAATACAACTTGTAAGAATTAGGAAACATTTATAGGGTTAAGAATTATTGTGTTTAAAAAATACGTAGGAATGATTCATGTGTCGTGGGTGTATTCAGACATAAATTCATATACATAAACACCTAAACTGATTCAAATATGTGTGAGTCACACGAAGATTTGTAAGGAATTGAATCCGTGTCGACTTGATTTAGTGGCCGCAGTGACTCTTAACCACTGGACCAAGCCAACGTCAAGAATTAATCTTTATGATCACTAAATGAGTAAAGTGTAAGTTGAACAGTAAAAAACCAGTTCTAGTACAGGTTTCTGGATATGATGATACTTTTTTCTAACTTTCAGGATCATTTTATCTTGAGAGATGGATATGAATATACTCACATTTTACCAAGTTATTTTAGTCACACAGGAGCAATATTTCAATGTCTTATCAAAACTTGTCAAGTCCTTGGATACGGAAGTTTCTCTTTTAGATATATTATTATTTAGATATATTATATAGTCGTGGATGCGCACGTCCAACGGTCGGTCGTATCGGGAATAAGTGAAATAAATATATGTGGAATATGTCTTCGAACGTGTTAAAATGTAGTAGTTGCAATATCGTTATTAATGAAATACTTGCATTTATTTGTAACAAAATTTATGTTATGGACGAAGAGAGCATTAGTCGCATATGTGTTAGTGCCTTTTCTGAATCGGAAGTCACAATGGCAAAGAATTTGTTGTTCGAATCAATACCGACAACTAAACGTAAGAAAGTTAGAAAGCGTGATGGAAAAACGTTACGTGATCTAGATGATATTATATGTAAGGAGAGTGATCCGGAGGACATCCCTGTGTTCTTCTCCCGTGACTTGCAAAAGTTACCACCTGTCCTCTTTGATCACGTCGATGTTACCCGACTTCTTAAGGATATGCTCAAGATGCAGAATGAAATAAATCAAATAAAGGAACAGTATCCTACGGTGGAACAATTGAACTCATTAAGCTCGAAAATTCAGGCCTTACAGACTACGTCGCAGTTAGATATCATACCAAGCAATACTGGTCGAATTGTTAATTATAAAAGTACTAAAACGCAGAGTGAAAATAATTGCAAATCATTATCTAGCAGGAATAGTACAAATGAGGGTGAAGCTCCGCACAAAGAGGGTATCTTTGAAATATCGCAGCTAGTTTGCAATGCGAGTGAATCAGCTGTGCATTGTAAACAAAAAACTAGCATAAATACCTCGCATGTTATGACACAAGAATCGTCTATGCCAGGGCCGGGACATACAGCTGGCAGGATTGAACAGCAAACATTCGCAACGGAAAGAAAGTGCTTCGCCGATGTGTTGCAAGAGGGACATTGGAAACCAGATATTAAAAAAGCTGAGAGATCTCTAGTGCAGAGAAAAAGATACAAGAATAGATTTGTAGGACAGAGAGGTAATGCTATTACAGAGTCCAATGTTAATTTTAAGGCAACCGATATTAAAATTCCAATGTATATTTACAACGTGGCGAAGGAGGTGACCGTGTGTGACATAAAAAGTTACATTAAGAACCAAACAAACATTGATGTGACGCTAGAAAAAATGAATATGAAGGTGCCGAAAGCTTATGATGCTTACAAAGTTTTTATCCCTAAGCACAAATTGGAAATATTTATGAAAAATGATTTTTGGCCGGACGGTATCACTTATCGCCGTTTTATCGACTTTGGAGGCCGAAAACGAGAAGTGAGTGTAAAATAAAAACGGGATAAATAAATACCTACTTGTATGATGAACACTACAATTTATCAGCTTTAACTGTAGAAGTGTCACAAGATCAGTGGAATGTATAAGACAATTATGTAATATTGCTGATTTAATTGCGTTACAAGAGACCTGGCTGCTCCCAAATGACATTCAATATCTAGGTAGTATAGATGACAGATTCGCCTTCACGGGTAAGTCGTCTATTGACACCTCTACCAGCATACTTCGAGGCAGGCCACACGGTGGAGTGGCTTTACTGTGGAGTAAAGTTACTTTCCCCTCGGCTACGGTTATAAACTGTGCCAGTCCGCGCTTGGCTGCTGTGAAACTAATTGTCAAAGATCGTAGTATAATGGTGTTTTCTGTTTATATGCCTACGGACTCGTCAGAAAATTTTATCGAATTTACGGAATGTTTGTGTGAAATTAATGCCATAATCGAAACAAATAATGTGGAATCCGTTTATCTTCTGGGGGACCTAAACACGCACCCAGGTGAGTCATTTGCAAATGAACTTAGTAGCTTTTGTACAGAACAATCGTGGTCGCTTGTGGACATGGAACTGTTACCGGAGGATACATATACTTATGTGAGCGACGCGCACGGGTGTAGACGTTGGCTGGACCATATAATAGTGACTAAAGCGGCACGGAATTCAGTGATTAGTGCATCAGTATTGTATGATATTTATTGGTCGGATCATTTTCCTGTTTTAGTAGAATGTAATATAGATACTTTGAACGCTCAAAAGTTACATCAAAATAATATGGTAAAAAGTAGTATCTTGTGGGGTGACAGGGATACAAGTCTAATAAATAATAAATATGAGGAAATGTGTAATTTAAAATTGAGAGATATTGATTTTCTTGTTGAATTTAGCAAATGCGCTGATAATTTTTGTTGTAACTCAGAGCACAAAAATAGTTTAGACAACATTTATGAGAATATAATAGCTATTCTTACGGAGGCAGCAAAGAGTTCCTATGTTTCAAAACCAAGAAAAAAAGGATATGTTGTCCCAGGGTGGAATAAGCATGTTAGGGACGCTCACGGGAGGGCAAGGCTTTGATATGAAATGTGGTTACTATATGGGAAATCCACATCCGGAATGATATATCAGAACATGTGCTAATCTAAAAAAGTTTTTAAGTCTAAATTAAAGTCGTGCCACAATAATGAGCACCGGATAAGAATGGACATAATTGCTGCTCATCATTCTAAAAAAAATTTTAAACGTTTTTGGAAGACAACAAATAGTTTAAATCCAAAACCTGCCCAACCTGTGAGTGTGTCTGGCTTGCACAAATCGTGTAAAATAGCTGAAGCATTAAGACTCCATTTTAAGGTCGACCCTTTATTGGAACCTCTATCGCAGGTCCGCGGTAGTGTGAGTAGTGACTTAAAGTTAGGTTTACAGCTAGCGACGTATCACGTGTTATCGCTAATATTGCAAAAGGAAAATCTCCAGGTCATGACGACCTCAGTATTGAGCATCTGCAATATGCAGGTGTACATTTACCAAGGGTCCTGGCCATGTTCTATAACCTATGTTTAGGGCACTCATACTTGCCAGAGAAATTAATGCATACAATGGTAGTACCTCTGGTCAAAAATAAAACGGGCGATATGTCAGATATTTGTAATTATAGGCCGATTTCATTAGCTACCATAATTGCCAAAGTGCTGGACAGTCTGCTTGATAAACACCTAACTTCTTTTATTCAGTTAAATGACTTACAATTTGGTTTCAGGTCTGGTCTATCCACGGAGTGTGCTATCATGTGCCTCAAGCAGACTTTTCAATAATATGTTAATAGGACGACTGACGATTTAGCGCAGTGGTTAAGAGCTTGAGCTGCTCCGCCCACTGTGTCGAATAGTCGCGGGTTCGATTCCCGCACGGGACAAATCTTTGTGTGATCAACAATTATTTGTTCCGGTTTGGGTATTTGTTTGTGAATTTCCATGTTTGTAAACGCACCCACGACACAGGAATAAATCCTAGTGTGGGGCTACGTTTAAAAAAAAAAAAAAAAAGAATAGAAAAACGCCTGTTTATGCGTGTTTCTTAGATTTATCTAGAGCATTTGACCTAGTGTCATATGATAAGCTATGGAATAAGTTAAGAGTGGAAACAAGCTGTCAAGATGAGATTGTGAATTTACTCCAATTTTGGTATGAAAACCAAAATAACAGAGTGAAATGGGCAGGTTGTTCGTCGGCTGTGTATAGGATGAAGTGTGGAGTAAGACAGGGAGGGCTTACACGCCGTGGCTCTTCAACCTATACATAAATCGGCTAATCGATGAGCTGAGCAACACCCGGCTTGGATGTCATATTGACGGCACCTGCATTAATAATATTAGCTATGCTGATCACATGGTGTTGCTCAGTCCATCCCTGTCAGCGTTGAATAAACTTATTGGTATATGTGAATCCTATGCTGGAACCCATGGGCTCAGATACAATGGAGCTAAAAGTGTGATTATGGTTTTTAAGTCAGGTAGTAAAAGCTACAGCAAAGTACCTATTAAGCTAGCGGGCAGCACGTTGACAAGGGTAAAATGCTTTAAGTACCTGGGCCACTGGGTCTCAGAGTATTTAAAAGACAATGCAGACATTGAGAGGGAGCGAAGAGCCTTGACTGTCCGGTGTAATATGTTGGCCCGCAGGTTCACACATTGCAGTGGGCCTGTTAAGACTACACTTTTTAGAGCTTACTGCCAATCACTGTATACGTGCAGCCTGTGGTTAGACTTTACACAGGGGGCATTCAACGCTCTTCGTGTTCAATATAATAATGCATTCAGGGTGCTGATGGGGCTGCCACGATTTTGCAGCGCCTCGGGCATGTTTGCCGAGGCCCGAGTTGATGGGTTTCCGGCCTTAATCCGTAAGCGATCGGCCTCGCTGTTGAGTCGTATAAGAGCGAGCACCAACAGTATCCTGAACGTATTATCTGACAGGTGGGACTCTTCCCTGCTGCAGCGCTGGATACACTTACATGTTGCAAGGTAGCCTGTGCAGGGTTGGGGCTCCTGTCATGAACAATTAGGCTAAACTAACATTACATTATAAGAATATTTTACTAACACACTAAATGTAATTAAATATCTATCTATCTATCTGTAACCTCACGCCAGATCCCTTGCGGGGTAGGCAGAGAGTACAGAGTTCCAACAGGTTCTTTCCTTACATACCTCTCTGGCTTCCTCGACTCTCATAGTTCGTCTAATACACGCTCGCCAGTTACGGAGACTCTTGACTTTTCCATCAGATAAGACTCGGTTTATTTGGTCGTGGTAAGATACGTAATTAAATATATGGGTTGTATCTAGCCTGAAATAAATTATTATTATAGAGAGTTTGTTGTTTTTCCCCCATTTTACAGGGGTTTTCTCTATCATGCGGGCCTTGGCCAAGCGTGACAGATTAAATAATAAAAGTAGAAGATAATATGGATGATGACGTTAAGAATTTTCGGGTGATGCGACAAGTATTTAGAATGGTGGCCTTCTGTAGTAAATATGATGTGGATTCTGGTGTACCTAATAAATTAAGGCTTTGTAAGAGACTTTTTGGAATTATACCTGTTGATGATATTACTATGGATATTATAAATGCGGTCGGAAGATGTGCGGAGTCACGCTGACCGACCGTATTCGCAACAGCGTAGTAAGAAAGCGAGTAGGTATGAAAGATAGTATCGGTGTAAAGATGAGAAAGGGTATGCTCCGTTGGTTCGGGCATATAGAAAGGATGCCAGAAGAAAGAATGTCAAAACAGATATACAATGCGAAAGTGGAAGGATGTAGGTGCCAGGGAAGACCTAGACTATCTTACCATGACCAAATAGACCGTGTCTTAGCTGAAGGGCAAGTCAAGAGTCTCCGTAACCGGCGAGTGTGTATGAGACGAACTATGAGAGTGGAGGAAGCCAGAGAGGTATGTAAGGAAAGAACCTGTTGGAACTCTGTACTCTCTGCCTACCACGCGAGGGAGCTGGCGTGATGATATAGATGGAGATAGATAGATATTATGTGGACTGTATTTGCTTTCCACTGTGTTTTCAATTCTATTGCAGGTTCTTGGTATTTTGTGAGTTTTTCGGATATTGTGGATTGAATGTAATGAGTGTTTGGGATGGCTATGTCAATAAGATATATTGTATTACTGCTTTTTATATGAACTGTTTATCTGGTCTATTATAATGAATCGTTTTATCTGTGATGATGGTTCGATCCCAGTAGATTTTGACGTCTCTGTTCTCGAGTACCAGATTGGGTTTTGTATTTGTAGTACGGTTCTTTTTTATTTATAAATTGGTGTTGGTGCGCTAATCTTTGGTGTATTATTGCTGCCACTTGGTCATGCCGGTGCTTGTAGTCAGTTTGAACAAGGGATTTGCAAGCGCCGGTGATGTGTTGTATTGTTTCGGAGGCTGAGCTGCAATGTCTACATAAATCTGTCGGTAGGTTAGTGTCTTTGATGATGTACTTTTTATAATTTCTGGTAGCAATAATTTGATCTTGTATAGCAAGCATGAAACCTTCTGTCTCCGGAAACAGTTCCCCTCTTATGAGCCACTCGTTCGACTTATCTTTGTCGACATGACTATGGTTCAGATCGGTTCGGTGTCTTCCATGAAGAGATTTTTCAGCCCATCTTGCTATTTTACACTGTCTGTCTGTAAGTTTTTCATTGGGTTGTGTCCGTCTATCTTGGAGGTTAAGCGGTGTGTGTTTATTATCTATCTCTGATACATGCTTGTGAAGGGATGATTGATTTGATTTAGAATGAAAGTAATTTCGAAGTGTGGTTATTTGTTTATTGTGAAGATTTTGTATATCTATCAGACCTCTTCCTCCCTCATAACGTGGTAGTGTTAGCCTCTCTATGGATGATTTCGGTTGATGTTTTCGGTGTTTTGTCATACTTGTATTAATTATTCGCTGCAATTTATTGAGATCGGTTTTTGACCAGTTTATGATTCCAAATGAGTATGTAAGTATTAGTATTGCGTAAGTATTAAGGGCTTTGACTGTGTTTTTAGAGTTCAAATGTGTCTTTAAAATTTGATTTACGCGGTTTTTAAAGTTTTGAGTGATTTCGTGTTTTGTTTGCTTTTGTTGGATTTTCCTAGACTGTTTAAAACCTAAATATTTATATACACTGTACTCATATATTGGTTCTATTTCTTTGCCACTATTTAATACATAGCTGTTTTTCTCAATTTTGCCATTGTTAACAGACAGAATTTTACATTTATCTACCCCGAACTGCATATGTATATGATCAGAAAATTGTTGGGTGATATCTGCTAATTTAAATAACTCATTTATATTGTCAGCAAAAATTTTGATATCATCCATGTAGAAAAGATGGGAAATAGTAAATGTAGTGATCGAACTTAACTTATAACCAGAATTACATTTATTAAGAAGATCAGATAAGGGAATAAGAGCTAAGCAAAACCAGAGTGGACTAAGAGCATCACCTTGAAAGATGCCGCGTTGTATGTTGATCGGTTCAGTAGTTGTTGTATCAGAAGATACCTTTAATTTTAGCAAGGTTTGCCAATTTTGCATGGATAATTCTAAAAAGGCGATAATAGTAGGGTGGATTTTGTAAAGCTGAAGCACTTGTAGCAGCCAGCTATGTGGGACTGAATCGAAGGCTTTTTTATAGTCGATGAACATACCATGGATGTTATGTTTCTTTTTATATGCATCGTTCATAGTGATTGCGTCAATGGTAAGTTGCTCTTTATAGCCTTGACTATTCTTTCGGCATCCCTTCTGTTGTTCCGCGAGTATTTTATGTTCGGATAGATGTTTGTATATTATTTCACTAATACATGCTGTTAGTATTTTATTAATAGTCTGCAGACAGGTGATAGGCCTATATTTTGATGGATCTTCTGTGTTTGTGTCTTTAGGTAGCATGTAGGTAATTCCGCGTGAAATGTATTTTGGCATTATGTGCGGCGATTGAATAAATATGTAAAGATGATTTAGTAAGTGTGAATGTATGGAAGTAAATTTTTTATACCAGTAATTGTGTAGGTTATCGGTGCCAGGTGATTTCCAATTATGTGTGCGTTTGATGACGCGTATTAGTGTTTCCATTGAAATGAGGTCAAATTGCATATTAGGGATGTGTGTCATATTTTCTTTGACTGAGTGAATCCAGTGGGCGTCTTTGTTATGTTGTACAGGATTTTCCCATATATTAGCCCAAAACCGTCTAAGCGCACCAGGTGTTGGTGTTGTTTGATTCTCTGTGTTATTATTATTGTTTCTATGATTACTTTTAAGATTTCTGTAAAATGTTTTCTCATTATTTGAGAATTGTGAATTTTGCCTTTTCCTTTCTGTGCATGTAAGGTATCTTCTGAGTATACTGGCGGCTGCGCTTAGTTTTTGTTTTATGGTGTCTAAGAAATGATCTGGTTCCGTGTTAGTAATTTCATGTTGTGAATGTGTCTGGTATTTATTCTTTATTGTCTCTACTGCTACTATAATTCTGTTGCTCCTATTACCACGTATATACTGTGTTAGTCGTGCTATCTCAGTTCTGAATTTTTCTATTTTACTTTCTAATCTTCTCTGCCATGCTGGCTTAAAGTTTCCTCTATTGTGCGTCCTATCTGCATTTATATTCGTTCTATTGCTTGAGACTGCTGTATAGGCTGCTACATATAAAATATTTTGAAATGTTATGAAGTCTTGATTTGTAGTTAGATGATTTGGTAATATGTTTTTATCTATATATTCAACTATTAAGGCTAGCTTTCTTGATGACTTTTGTTTAGGTAAATAAGGCCTAGATGTAGGTTCAGTGTTACTGAATTTATCTAAGGTTTCTAGGAAGTTTTGTTCAATTTTTTGAATATCTAGGGACAATGTGGCTGGCGGAGTTTGACAGTTTTGAGGCCTCTGTTGTTCTTTATTATTTGAGTTACTGTTTTGTAGAGTATCTGGTAAACACTGTACTTCTTTTGCGATTGTGGAATGTAATTGTGATGTGTCTGTACTTAGTTCTAAGAAGTTCTCTTGTGTAACTGTTTGGGTGTGTGCGTGATTATTGACTAATAAACGGTTTGTATTTGTATGGCTACGGATATTCGATATTTGGATTTCAACTTCATGTCTTATTTCTTGTATTCTGTGTTCAGGTATCATCTTGTTATTGATTATTACTCAACGCTGGTCTGAAATTCTTTGTTCGGATATGTGCGATAAGTGTGGGTAAATTTCTATAAATTTGTCATGTAACTTTTTCCGGTGCGCTGTTAAGTTAGTCTCAAGTTCGGTTATTTCATAAAACATGCGTAATATTGCCTCATTTATATCATTCGACCATCTCATTCTACCCGCTTCTTGTGTAATGATCGGAGTTGGTTGTTCATTTTGTTCCAGATAGCTCGCAACTTCGTTTCTTATTTGATTTAATGTGGTTATGGGTAGTAATTTATTATTAACTATTGCCCTGCGCTGATCGCCTATACTTTGTTTCGATGCATTCATGTCTGGGTATTGTACGGTAAACCTATTATGTAAGGCCCCTAAATATCCACGCGTACTAGTTTCTACTCTGGTGATGATAAGGTATGTGCGCCATATGAACATATTCATTTCACTTGTCCATTTTCGTCTCGCGCGTGATTTGCCAGCAGCGGGTCCAAGATTATTGGCATTTGCCTCTTGGACAACATCTACTGACATTGAGGATGACGTTGGTGATGATTGTTCGAAATTAAAGTTAGTTCTGAACGGATTTGGTGATGAATTGGGTGGGAAAAGACTGCTTGAAGATAATAGCTGAGGTGATGAGGGTAAATTGGGGTTAATATTATCAACTAGCATTGGTGAAAGTGTTGCTGTTGATAGTGAAGATGATGAAACCTGAATGGTTTCATTTGCAGTTGGCAAGTTAGCCTGGGTTATCTTTTTAAGTTTGGATCTAGTTATCATAGTATTCCCACGAGTAGCTAGGGATATTAAGGTCAACCACGGCAGAGCCCTGCGTTCACCGTGATAAGGGTAAAATAAAACTGGAGGTCCCCTGGTATCCCGAGTTCGCATACTAGTGACTAAGGTCTCCCTTAGCCATGCAGCCCTTGGCGTACGCTGTTCCACCTTGGCTTGGATTAGTAATGGATAGGAACTGATAAGTAGTAGGGAACGATAAGGATCAAGGGTGGGAAGTAGTTGATGAGGTAATGGAGCATGGGAAATGGGTAAAAGGAAATGCTTCTGGTCAGGGAGTAGGCCAAAAGCTTTGATGGTATCCCTTTTAGTCTGTCTTCTCACTTTAGACCTGTCCGGCATGAGTGACTCTATCGGCATAGCTCTAATGATCACTGAAGCGCGCAAGCCCCACCACGACGGCAACGTAGAGATACAGCAGTGGGGTATTATTATTATATGTATCTCGCTGAGATTCACGGGCTTTACCCGGACCTTTGAAAGGCTTGCATGGGGACATGGGTCCAACACGTAGAGGCCCTTTGCGAGAAGTTAATGTTATGTAAGCCACCTGCTGAGATCACTTGCTGAAAATAAAGAAACATAACCAGCGAACTGACCCCGGCAGGTGCAAGGACTATTGTAAATTATGGAAAGAAACAAGGACTATGTAAATGAGGTTTGATGGACAAAAACTGGACTATTTCAAAGGGGACGGACACCGGCCATAATTAGTGATACCTAATTACCCGTGGCCGGCGGTGACTCGCCGCTTACTAGATGGGCCCTCAAACGGTCGTCCTAGGACAACTGAGGGCAACACCGGTGTGAGCGGCTCAGGGGTGTAGAGAGGTGTGCTGCGCTTTCTCCGAAGTTACTCGCGGCGTTATGCCCTTTAACACTTCCACCCCTGGAGTACATCGACGTAGGAACGCATTATCTTCCTACGTCGATATAGCTCTCACGGCTCCTCTCTGGACGGCCAATTAAGGCTAGCCAGAGCCGAGAGTCCTGCAGGCACCCTTCGGTTTCCACTCGACCGACGAAGACACGCAGAGTTAGGGGCCCTGTTCGACTCTCTGAAGCACTCGGGTCCGTGGTGTCGTTACTCACCAACAGCTCGCCACAAGCTCCCCTGCGGGCTTATTATTATTATTATTATTATTATTATATTAGTATGTGTCTTGCGGCCAGCTAGCCACTTACTTAGAGGGACAAATATATATGTTATTAAACTAAGCCTCACACAAGGATTGATTCCTGTGTTGTGGGTGCATGTACAAACATGAAAATCCACATACACACATACCCAGACCGATAGATTGTCACACAAAGATTTGTCCCGTGCGGGAATCGAAGCCGCGACTATTAGACACAGTGGGCGGAGCGGCTTAAGCCCTTAACCACTTCGCTAAATCGTGAAAACAAATATGGACCATTGACATGAAAAGAAGAAGATATCGAATACGAAATGGGGAGATACGTAGAACTTAAGTAACCAACATAGCGCTCAAAATTGTCGAACTGAAGCATTCGGCGGGGTACATCCCTAGTAAAACTGACGGCTGTTAGTGCAGAAAGGTTCTTGAGCGACAACCGCGCATCGAAAAACGTAGAATGGGTAGGCCGCCTATAAGGAAGACCTGGTAAAGCTTGCGGTTGTCTTGGCGATCCTTAGGGGTACCTTTGTACAGTATATGACGTCTTTTGCCGCTGGTAATTGCCATGTGCTGTTCGCATACATAGAGTTTGATCTTATACTTAGCCTTGTTGCTTAGTAGATACATGCTTCATTAGTCGTCTTGTAGCATATAATATATATAGCAAAAAATCCCAGTATATGTCCGGAATCTGAAATTATGCCCGATACAAAGGCAAGACTCACCACAATATCCACAGTACTCCTGTCACCTCCGCTTGGGGAATATAGATATAATATATTTGCTTTAACGGTGAAGGAAAAACATCGTGAGGAAACCCGCATGCCTGAGAGTTTCTCGAAGCTGTGTGAAGTTCGCCAACCTGCACTGGGCCAGCGTGGTGGACTATGGCTTAAACCCTCTCAGTTTGGGAGTAGGCACGTGCCAAACGATGGGACAGTTTGTTAACAGGGCTAATAATATTATTATTTAGATATATGTCTCGCTCCGTATCACATCTACTGTGAAAAGGAACGTCTTAAATTGTCTGAGTTATAACCCTTTTATTAGACTAAGTGCGCTTTAGGTAAATCTACCAAAGTCCTGTAATTTTCATACATTACTGCTTATAGCTTCATGGTATTGATAGTAAGGTACGTACTATTGAATTTATTCACAAAGTTTTGAGATAAATTCGCTTATGTATTCTAATGGATTACTTACTGTAACGGCATTAATTAAGCAATATCAGCATTTCATCTTATTGAGACACGGTTCAAAATCATTCCAGTGTGAATTATGGACATATCGAATTGATTCTCTGACATTTGCGGATTCCCCAGTGAACGCGTGTAACATCATAATCTACATTAATCGGATAGTAAACCTCTCTGCAATATGGCAGCCAAAATATCGCCAATACAATTTGAATATCTCATTTCATCAAAGCCGAGATTAGGCCAGTTAATATTATACCTAGTTCGTATGCTACAGCGTAATAGACAGAGAGCTCATAACATATTAACAGCGGTTACAATATCGAATCTCACGCAGTTACTTCGCGCTTATCCTCGATAAGATTAATTTCTGTTTAACATTTACCCAGCGGCAGGGTAGTAAATAAGTTTATTGTAACCATTATAGTTTATTTCAGGTAATTATTATAATATCAGCCGAAAGAACTGCAGGAAAATTGAATAATATAAAGTCCTTCCTTCCTCCAATATTTTACTTGTTTAACTACTGTGTGATTGGTAACTTGAGCTATTCCTTAGAGACTATTGTGAAGAAGCGAATAAAACACGTTAAATATAAAGTTATCATAACTTTAATCTAGAACATTAACTCCGTGTGGGTACACGATATACTTTTTAACAATTCTTAGTCACTCGTTTACTACATCTGCTGTACCGAGCGCTCGAATCGAACTAACTTAAAAATAGCCGGCCTGATCAATTTATACTTTTAGTTGAGTCAAATCAGATACCATTATAATCAGCGCTTACGTTAAATCAACAAAGTAAATAAACTATTTATTTTCTTTAACAATTAAAAGTCAGATAAAATACTTTTACAATTCAAAATAAATCATTTGTAACCGGAAATCGTGACACTATATGATATGATTTCTAGTAATTTACATGGCAATGGCAGGGCGATATTTTTTTACTTTTCTTATTTAATTAACTTATATAATTCGTTATTTCTTGATTATCAAAAAAGTACCTACCTATAAACTTTTAAGCCGATGCATTTAAAAGGATCAGCTTATATTCATTTACATTTTATAGTCATATGCATTTTAAAAATTTACTAAATAACCTAATGGACTTTGCTTGTATCAACAGGTGAACACGCCGAATTGTCATTCGGCGTACCGTACACTATCGTGATAGCTTCCGCGGACTGAGCCAGCTATTCAATGAAGCTGTGTTGGCGATAGCTTGCTCGTCCCATTTACAATTGGCTGATGTTGGATGTGACCGTTGAGCCCTCGGCACGGGTATTTTTGTACCCTATAAATCCATTACAGATTTGGATTGAGTTACGCAATCGATCGGTTTGTTATTTGAGCGTGAAAGTGGCTTTAGGTTTGATGAGAACATTAAGGTTACGTTTTTTTACCATGTGATTTGGTTTTAACGGGGATGAATAAGATTTTTAAAATTAGAATTTATCTATATGCTCATTGAAAGGATATACCTATTGTTTGTTAGAGATATCTATTATTAGAAAAAAGAAAGATAGAAAAATCCTAATTTTGGTAATTAATGTCCATTTACGGTGTCTATTATAATTGCAGCTATTGTAATAAATATTATTATAGCTGCTGCAAATTTGTAATTACATTACTGTCATTTTGTTAGAAAAAGTCATATGAAAAACATATAAGCAGACAGACAGTTCAATAACAGATTGCATACTCGATCAAGACGAAGCCAAGATTTCATCTACTCTTGTAAAAAATATAAATAAAAATCGCTTAAACAGACCGTAATCTCGAGTTATTTTATAAAAGTTCCTTCTTCCTTAATAATAATAATACACTTTATTGTACACCAAAAAATCAATACAAGAAACAAATTAAATACAAAAACAGTACAAATGGCGGTCTTATCGCTTAAAGCAATTTCTTCCAGACAACCGTATGTTCCTTAGCGGTATGCATCCCTAAAAAGTTCGATTAACAATACTTTTCACCTAATCTATTATCACGTATCATACATCCTACTAATATTATAAAGCGAGAGTTTGAGAGGATGGATGTATGGGTGTTTGGTACATCTGCTTCTTAGTGCCGCCATGACGAACTGCACCTTCCCTACTCAGTGGAAGGAGGCCGACGTCATAGGCATCCCTAAGCCCGGTAAACCTCGTGACCGTCCCACGAGTTACCGCACCATCGGTATCCTCAACTCCCTGGCAAAGATCTATAAGCGCCTGCTCCTGGCACGGCTCAAAGACTTTTTATCTTCCAGGAGTATTCTCATCAATAAGTAGTTTGGTTTTCGAGCCAAACACTCTTGCGCCCATCAAGTGCACCGTATCACGGAGCACATCCTCACTGGCCTCAACAAACCCAAACCCGTCTACACGGGTGCCCTTTTCTTCGATGTCGCGAAGGCGTTCGACAAAGTCTGGCACAACGGCTTGATCTACAAGCTTCCTGTCGAATCGCGCCTTTCGGTATCGCGTCGCAATGACGCGAGCTCCATATAAGCTGGTGTCCCACAAGGCTCAGCTCCCTCCCCCCTCCTATTCAGCCTTTACGCGAACGATATTCCTCGTTCGAGTAACGTGCATCTAGCCCTATCCGCGGATGATACCGCTCTCTATGTCTCACATAGGAATAAGGGTTATATTACCAGAAACCTTCAGGCAGCCGCCAATACCCTAGGGGATTGGTTCAGGAAGTGGCGTATTGAGGTGGACCCGGATAAGATCGCTGCGGTGTTCTTCTCCAGAGGCGCCATCCCCGCGCCTCTCCCTGCGCCACCCCAGTAGTAATCTCGGTCAAGTGACCATGTTCGACCTACCTATTCCCTGGGTCAAACAGGTGGAATATCTAGGGATCACCCTAAACAATACCATGACCTTCGGACCGCACATCTTTGTGCTCGGTCGTCTTTACCCGATGATCTGCAAGCAGAGTAAAATGTCCTTTAGGAATAAGGAGACACTTTACAAAACTTATATACGACCCATCATGACGTACGCTTGTGAGGTGTTCGGGCACGCCGCCCGCTCTTGCATCGATAGACTCCAAACGGTTCAATCCCGTTTCCTCCGCAAAGCCGTCGGATCCCAGTGGTTAATATGGAATGTAGACCTCCATTCCGATCTCGGTCTACCGATACCTAAACCGATATTTCACAAACGCGTCCCATCATAGAAATCCGCTAATCGTAGCCGCCGCCGACTACGAACCTAACTCTGCTCCTATCAGCCGCTACTGCCGTCCGCGGCATGTTCTCACCAATCCTCCCGATGCTCTTACATCCCTTATTTCGGATACAGATACCGGAGGAAGAAAGGCCTGGTACTTTGAAACTTTTCCATCAGAATATACAAGGATTTTCTTCAAAATCATTAGAGATAGAGTTATTTTTGGAAAAAACTAAATATGATGTTGTTTGTATTTGTGAACATTGGTTTAAATCGTATGAATTATTAATAAATTATAAAAATTATTCCGTCTTAAGTTACTATACTCGTAAATCCAAGCTTCATGGAGGTACATTAATTTTGGTTAAAAAAAATATCAAGTCGAGAGAACGTAGGGATATAGTTGAGCTTTCAGTTGAACAGTGTGTTGAAATTTCTTGTGTTGAGCTGGATAAGCATATTATTGTGTGTGTATACAGACCCCCAAACAGTCAAAATTTTACTACATTTGAATCTGTAATGGAAGATGTGCTGAATAAAACTTTCATGAGTAACAAGTCTGTTGTAGTTTGTGGTGACTTCAACATAAATATTTTAGAAAAAACATCGTATAGTGACAGACTCTTACGTTTATTCAATTCTTTTAAGTTAATTAATGTTTTCCTCGAACCGACTCGAATAACATTGACTTCTGCTACATGCATTGATAATATTTTTTGTAATTGCGATTATATAGATCAAGCAGTAGTTAGTTATCTACAATCTGATCACACTGGGCAAACAGTCACTTTCACTAATATTACACCATTGAGAAGTGTTAAAGTTAAATCTAGAAATATAACACCTGCAACATTGCATACATTTAATACAGTTTTGAGTAATAAATTAGATATTTACACGAGTAACGCAAACGAACCTCATAAACTGTATGCTGATCTTTTTTCAATTATACAGGTACAATTTACTAGTAGCTTTCCCATTAAAATGAAAAATATCAAACCCAAGTTCACCTTCTGTGATTGGGCCACCGCTGGAATTCGTAGAAGTAGGGAAAAGCTATATGAATTATATGACCTAAAATCCCAAACGAATAGTGAAAGTTTTGCAAGGTATGTTGCAAATTATTCTAAAACATTTAAAAGAGTATGTAAGGCAGCAAAAGCGCTACATATAAGTAAAATAATTAAATCTGCAGATGACAAAGTTAAGGCCACCTGGAAAATTGTTAATAGTGAAACTGGGAGGT
Organism: Phalera bucephala; assembly: GCA_905147815.2. Lineage (NCBI taxonomy): Eukaryota > Metazoa > Arthropoda > Insecta > Lepidoptera > Notodontidae > Phalera > Phalera bucephala. The sequence continues at coordinate 20,827,305 of LR990621.1, forward strand.
CTAAGCACCGCAGTGTGGACTTTACTCTAGAGACTGCGCGTGGGCTCATTCAGGCAGATAGTGACGTAGCTCAAGAATTCGAATTTTTTTTCACTAATATTCCGGTAGAGACAACAAAGTCCTTAAATTGCTCTTCTTCCCTTGCAATTTCTTTAGTTAAAAGCAACATTACTCTTTGTCCGGTGGAGTTCGGGTTTGAGTACACTAATCCCCGGTCTGTTATCAAAGTATTTAATGATTTAAAATTAAAAGTAACTGAAGACTTATGGGGAATGTCTGTAAAAGTGTGTAAATCCATTATACATACAATCGCGCCACACTTAGCTGTTATTTTTAATATGTGCGTAGATCAAGGAGTCTTCCCGAATTTAATGAAATTTAGTAAGGTAATACCACTGTTCAAATCCGGCGATAGTAAAGATGCCAACAACTATAGGCCAGTGTCTGTCTTGCCAGTGCTCGGTAAAGTGTTCGAAAAGATAATGCTCATGCAAATGCTAGATCATTTTAACGCAAACAACATCCTGCACGATCAGCAATTTGGTTTTACCAAAGGGCGTTGTACTACTGACGCCGGTGTAACTCTAATAAAGCATATCTTCGATGCCTGGGAGAACTCACAGGACGCCATTGGCATTTTTTGTGATCTTTCCAAAGCATTTGATTGTGTGAAACATGAAACACTGCTGCTTAAATTGGAGCACTATGGTATCCATGGTAAAGCACTTAATCTTTTAAAATCTTACCTAGAGGACAGACAACAGTGTGTTCAAATAAATCAAACTAAATCTCTAGGCTCTTTAGTTAAAATGGGCGTTCCACAGGGATCGATACTGGGTCCGTTCCTATTCTTAGTTTACATAAATGATCTACCTGAAGTAATTAAAAATCGAGCGAAGATAGTGTTATTTGCTGACGATACCTCTTTGATTTTTAAAGTAGGTAGACATGTTAATAACTTTGACGAAGTAAATGACGCTATTCTTCAACTACATAACTGGTTTACATCCAACAATTTAGTGCTCAATAACAAGAAAACTAAATGTATAAGGTTTTCTTTGCCAAATGTAAAAAGTACTGTACATGATATTATACTGAACAATGAGAAACTTGAGTTCATAAATGATACATCTTTTTTAGGGATTACGCTTGACTCCAAGTTACAATGGGGTCCTCATATTGAGAATTTAGGTAAGCGGCTTAGCTCCGCTGCCTATGCCGTAAGGAAGATCAGACAACTAACTGATGTGGACACCGCGAGGATAGTCTATTTTAGCTACTTTCATAGTGTCATGTCTTACGGTATATTATTGTGGGGTAGGGCAGCGGACATTGAGTCTGTTTTTATCTTGCAAAAAAGGGCTATTAGGGCCATCTATAACTTGAGTAGTCGCGACTCTTTAAGAGAACTGTTCAAAGTAGCTAATATCATGACGGTCCCATGTCAATATATCTATGAAAACATTATGTATACTAGAAAAAATTTAGATCTTTTTAATCAGCTAGGTGATAGACATTGCTATAACACACGACATAGAAATAAATTAGACCAACCGCAGTTTCGTCTGTCAAAAATTCACACGTCTTTCATGGGGCACTGTGTTAGATTTTATAACAAAATTCCCATTGACGTCACTAAACTTAGTGAAAATAAGTTCAAAGCTTGTGTAAAACGAACACTTTGTAAGCAAGCTTATTATTCAATAGAAGATTATTTAAAAGATAAAAATGCTTGGATAGATGCTATTCCAGCTTCACTTGAGTCATAACAACCTATTCAACTGTTGTTAGTTAACATTACCTCTCTTCCTTCTATTAATTTAACACAATATGTACTTTTTTTTGTAAATGAGGGAACCATGTAGCCATTCTCATAAATAGTATTATTCGCTTTTTTAACTTAGACTCACCTGATGACCAACCTACATTGTTCTCCCATACCCCACAACAGAATGTAGATGAAAAAGTTTGTAATTTCTTATTTTAAAAGAGTAACCGTGGAGTTTCTTGCCCTTCTTCTCCACAGGAATGACATTCCGAAGTGGCGGTAGAGTCTTTGTTACTTTTCTGACGATTCATAAATACTGTAATGGTTTACATGAATAAAAAATATTCTGATTCTGATTCTGATTCTGCACACAGGATCAGACACCGACCTCGCCGGCGAGGTCGAAGAATCCCTTGCCCGCCGGCCGGTGCAGAGCACCACGGCAAGACACCTAGTATACGCCCTCCCCATAACGACTGCCCAAGCCGAGACCGTTCCTCCTTGAGATGCCCTTGAGCTAGTTGCCACCTTGCCCTGCACGGATTTTGATTAAACTTTACAGTAATATAGCTTATACATCAGAATAATTTTTAGCACGAAGCATGTTGGCCTTTATTTGTATTTTATGATACATGATTATTAAAAGAGTAACTTGTTGAGTTTCTCGTCGGATGTTCTCAGTGGAGACCGATCCAGTAGTAGATGTAAAAAAAATTTAATACTTATGACGTTTGTAAGAAAAATATTTGACTTTAACAATATCACATATGTTACTTGTAGGTGATCAAAATTCCTAAATGAATGCTAATAGCCGCGGGTAACAGCTAGTTGTATATATCTACTAGGTACTTATTAGTATTGTAACGATGGCAAATGTCCCACAAGTCGTTTAAATATGAACTGTCTAATAATAAATATGTAAAGTGCCCCTGAAAAGCTGGTAGAGTCAAGCACGGTCATTGAACTTAGTTAATCCAATTATTCGATCACGAAACATACCTACATAGATAAAGATTTGAATGGAATAATATTCGAATAGTCTGTTGTTAGTATACGTTGATAATTGTTAAGATGGATACTAATGGATACTATACGAGACTAGAAGTACCCCCAATTTCGTTCGCGATATTTTCAGGCGTATATTTCACACCCTTTTTTATTTTGAGACCAATAGTAGCCTATGTCCGTCCCCTGGGTAAAATCTATGTCCTTACCGAATTTGACAAAAATCTGTTCAGCGGTTTGGGAGTGAAGAGGTAACAGACAAACAGACTGAAAGAGTTTGGATTCAGTTTCTTGATAGGCTATCGCAGTAAAAATCTAGAAAAAGAACAACACCGAGACGCCTTAATGCCTAGTGTAAACCCACATTCTGCCAACAGTATTCAGTGCCAATATAACAGAAGGCGTTCCTATAGCCTATGTTCCTATAGCTTTGCACCTGGTCGACAACAAAGCCACCTACCATATCTGTATTACTTCAAGATAATGTAGCTTTGTAATGGTGAAAGAATGATTGAAATCGGATCAGTAGTTTCAGAGTTTATCGAGTAGAAACAAACAAATCTTTCCTCTTTAGAGTATTAGTATAGATTAATTTATCTAACACTAGTTTATGCCCGCGGCTTCGTCCGCGTTGACTTTAGACAGTAACCTAACATTTTTCTGGGATAAAAAGTGTCCTATGTATTTATCCTGGTAATAAACTATATATGTGCCAAAGGACATTGTCGAATATTGCCCCAGAACCAATAAACATTTGACACATGCCATCATTATTTATCTATTTTATTAAAATAATGGCAAATATCCGTATCTAACGGACAATTTGCAATCTAAAACGAATATTTCAAAGTGTTGTAAGTACTTATATGGAAGTCACCGACATCTTTACTGAATATCAACACACAATATAACCTCATATATATTAATGGCTATTAAATTATAACATCAAAGTCTAATACTTTCGTGCAATATTGCGATTCCCCACATGTCCGTTTAATAATAAATGCCTTAAGAGAATTTATGGGTGATTTGAAATTATACAAGTATTTTTTCATTGCTGTTGGTTCTGGGGCAAATAATGTATGGGCGCAGTAACTATGTCCTTTTATCCAAATCCATTCCACCATTTTTGCGTGATTGAGTAACAAACATCTAAATATACAAACTTTCACATTTATAATACGAATAGGACTTATCCTATTAAAACCTAGGACATGGCAGTCTATAATCACTATACCAACGAAGTAAGCACTTTCTACAAGTATTTTTAAAAAATATCCTACTAATCTACTCGGATTAACAGGATAGTTTGAGGACACGTAGATACTTACAAGCAAATGTTTGGATGTTCATATGTAACCACGTGCAATTACCTAGGTACATGCAGCACTATCTTTCCTGCCGAACCTATTAAATAATGAAGCAGATAGAAAAGCAGGTTGTTTTTTTAAAGCAGTAGCCATGGAGTTTCTTGCCCTTCTCCCTTGGAATGACATGCTGAAATGGTGTTAGTCTTCGTCACTTTATGGATGATTCATAAATTCTATTATAGTCTGGAAAACATGTTCTACATGTTATGCAGTGTTGTTAATTATGAATATGGCAACCATTTTGTTTTGAAATACAAAATGGTGGATGTGATAACTTCTAAACAATAATTTGACGGACGATTTAGCGCAGTGGTTAAGTGCTTAAGCCGCTCCGCCCACTGTGTCTAATAGTAGCGGGTTCGATCCTCCACGAGACAAATCTTTGTGTGATCCAGAATTATTTGTTTCGGTCTGGGTATTTGTGTATGTGAATTTTCATGTTTGTAAACGCACCCACGATATAGGAAGAAATTCTACTGTAGGGCTACGTTTAAAAAAATATCACGACGCAAGATAATATAGGTACCTGAAGTTTATTTAAATTTCGAATAAATACAGCTCATGAAAACATGATTCTATAATTTAAATTTAGTAAAATTGTACGCCTCAAAGTTCGGCGATAGACGGTTTTCAGCGAAAACATCTATCGCCGAACTTATTTGGCACTTTCAATCGTGCCACATGCCACATCAGTGTCGCAGTCCAGAAAATTACGTCGGCCGCGCGGTCCAAAAGTTAATCCGATTTCAGACCGTAATTACACGGCGTCGAGTGGTTTTCGTTAAACAAATAGATTGCTTGAGTCGCTGCAATAATTTCGTTAAATGCAAATTAACACGTCAAACACCCCTAAACGGATTGTATATAATTAGAGCGAGCCTCTTTAATTTGTTTGTAGATTGTAGATAGTAAATTGTTTTCCTTTAAGTTGATGACATTTGCTATGCGTGTGACTTGTGGCTTGTTGATAAAGTTTAAAAAAGACAAATGTCTCTGCCTTTTAAATACAGCACTGTTTGTGATGGATGCCGTTTTATAAATGTATTTTGATAGGTTTATTTTAACGATAGATCGTTATATTGAAGGGTCAGTAGGTACTGCGAACGCTTCATCACATCTATAAGATTGATTGCGTGCGCAATACACTACTCTGTTACATGTACCACACGACCATAGTAGATAATATGTAGATAATGCTGTTTTGGCTCGCGTTCCCGAAACTATAACAGGCGCCTTCTGTCATATTGATCCTTTTATACATTCCAAAAATAATTTTAAAAGGGAAGTTATAAGAACAAATTACAATGAGATAGTCGAGTAGGTATAGGTACCTCAGTATAAATCCATGTGAATAATTGTTTACCTCTGTCTCTCTCTGTCTTTCTCTCTCTCTCTCTCTCTGTCTCTCTCTATATATATGTATATTAATTTAAATTATATATCACAAAAAAGTTAAAGACAATAAATACCCATTGTATTTAATTTAATTTAGAGGAACCTGTGGCCTTACTTAATTTTATTTCTAGTTTCTTTGTGTTACTATTGTAATGCTGTTGGGTTTTTTTAATAAATAAATAAATAGGGTTCTGCCTACCTATCTACACCGATGACTTCTTACGTTAAAAATAGGTACGTTACCTCGTGGTATCTAACCCCTCCGATAAACAAAGTCATTAGTATATTGCATGCCCCTTACCCTTCACATAAATTATAATTTTCTACTTTGTACAACAAGTACTATCTTGTTTGTAACCTTTATACATTTCTGCATTAAAATTTACTACTCAATTAAACACCGACAAAAAAGTTGAAACGACAATATAAAATTTCATTCCAACAATTTCCCGAGCGGCGCAGCTGTAGAATTGGTAACCATAAAATTTGCTAATACAGATGCTTCATTCTGCACCAACATTGTCGCCAAAAACTGAATCTCAGGCACAGATCATAGAGTCCTCAGACTGACAGAAGACAGAACAGACTCCTCTTTATTTTCTGCATTTTTCAGATGTCTACAGACACAACAAAATACCAGTTCAGACAGTTACGGTATAATTAAAATACTTAGACAGCTGTGAATGCTCGCATACAGACAGTATTTATATATGAAAGTTTATATCCGCGATATGAAGTAAGGTATCTACTTATTAGCGTTTTATGCCGTCTCACTTATATGACACACTTAATACCACTGTACATTATTATTAGAGCAATAGCTTCATAAAAGGATGACCAGACGTTCAAATTACATTCTTATACAATTTGAATGATTTACTTCTTTAGACGGCTTTTGCGACATCCATAGAAATTTTATTCTGCTACTTAGTAAAGTAACTACTTATTCCTATTTTAACATTTTTAACTTATTTAGACGGCTATTGCGATCAACAAGAATAAGAAATAGCTCTATTCTACTGTCCATTGTACCCACTAAAAACAGGTACAGGCGTAATAGTGGGATATCATAGTTATGATTACCGACTGCGTTGGTAGTGTGAAGTTTCTGCTCTATTTGATCTGTGCCTGCAGGATTATTAACCCCGAAAGCCCCAGCGAGGGCGGACCACGACCGGTTTCAATTAGAGTCGCATGTCGGCCATTACTGTGATGCCCCGCGTACTGTTGCTGGAAATTAGTCTCAGGTGCTTCGAAACATCGCGTTGATATGAGTATTCCTATAGACTCACATTCTACTAATATTATAAAGGCAAAAGTTTGCGAGGATGGATGGATGTATGAATGCTTGTAACTCTATATCTATATCATAATGCTAGATAAGGTCAAGTCAAGAGTCTCCGTAACCGGTGAGCGTGTATGAGAACTATAAGAGTGGAGGAATCCAGAGAGGTATGTAAGGAAAGAACCTGTTGGACCTCTGTACTCTCTGCCTACCCCGCAAGGGATCTGGCGTGATGATATAGATAGATAGATAGATTATGCCAGATCCCTTGCGAAATAGGCAGAGCGTACAGAGTTTCAACAGGTTCACTCTGAGTTCTTCCACTTTCATAATTCGTCTCATACACGCTTGCCGGTTTTGGAGACTCTTGACTATCTCGTATTTGTGTCTCTTTCAGGCAAAAACTACTGAACGGATTTTGATAAATGTTTAGTTATATGGCTGATACTTCAAAATAACAAATAGACTTTTTTATAGTATTTTAAAAATGAACTACTTATCTAGCTAGCTGTGTTGTGTGTGAATGATGTACGCTGTTGGCCGCGAGGCCTTTACAGCTTCACCGGACTTAAAAGCGAGCGTGCAACCACTACGCTCTAGCCAGCCAGAAGGGCAAGAGGCGACATACTCGAGGGCGCCTTGCAGAGGCGCCCTCGGTTGGGACAGTCGCTGTAGGGCGACGGGTGCACTACTAAGTGCACTGGTCAACCGCCGGCTATGGGAAGGGATCTACTACTACGTTGTCGTCGTCGCCCGTATTCTGAGCGGAAAGAAGGGATGACAAAGCATCGGGGGGGGGTCGGTGAGAACATGTCGCGGCCGGCGGTGGCGGCAGGAGTCGGGGGGGGAAATCGTAGTCGGCGGTGGCTACGATTAACGGATTCGCATGGGTAGATGCGTTCGCGAAGTGACGTGTTGACGCCTTTTTAATAAAGGCGCGAATAGGTTCGAGACCTAGATCGGAGTGGAGGTCGACGTTCCGTACGAACCAGGGGGCTCCTACGGCTTTACGGAGGAAGCGGTTTTGAACTACTTGGAGTTTATCGATGTGAGAGGGGGCCGAATGCCCGAACACAACACACGCATAAGTCATGATGGGTCGAACGCAAGTTTTGTAAAGTGTCACCTTATTTCTAAGGAACATTTTACTTCGCTTGCAGATTAACGAATGGAGACGACCGAGCACAAAGGATGCTCGGTGACGGACCCGCTTGATGTGCGGGCCGAAGGACATGGTACTGTTTAGGGTGACCCCTAGATATTTGACCTCTTTGACCCAGGGAATGGGTCGGTCGAACATGGTCACTTGGCCGAGATTACTTCTAGGACGGCGCAGGGAGTGGCGCGGGGTGGCAGCTCTGGAGAAGAACACCGCAGCGCTCTTGTCCGGGTTCACCTCAATACGCCACTTCCTGAACCAATTCCCTAGGGATTTGGCGGTTGCCTGAAGGTTTCTGGTAATGAAACCCTTATTCCTTTGCGAGACGTAGAGAGCGGTATCATCTGCGAATAGGGCTAGATGCGCCTTACTCGAACGAGGAATATCGTTCGTGTAAAGGTGCTAAACAGGAGCGGAGAGAGAACTGAGCCCTGTGGGACTCCAGCACTGATGGAGTGGGAAGTGGAGCGCGTCATTTCGACGCGATAACGGAAGGCGCGATTCGACAAGTCTCGTAAGATGAGCACGAGTCTGTCCGGCACACCCAATTGGTAGATCAAGCCGTTGTGCCAGACTTTGTCGAATGCCTTCGCGACATCTAGGAAGAGGGCGCCCGTGTAGACGGGTTTGGGTCTATTGAGACCGGAGAGGACGTGCTCCGTGATGCCGTGCACTTGGTGGACGCAAGAGTGTTAGGCTCGAAAGCCGAACTGCTCGTCAATAAGGATACCCCTGGACGTTATGAAGTCTTTGAGCCGCGCCAGAAGTAGGCGCTCGTAGATCTTGGCCAGGGAGTTGAGGAGACTAAAAGGGCGGTAGCTCGCGGGGATATTGCGAGGTTTGCCGGGCTTGGGAATGCCTATGACGTCCGCCTCCTTCCACTAAGCGGGGAAGGTGCAGTTCGTCATGGCGGCGTTCAGTATGGCCACTAAGAGGCAGATGAGTTGGGCGGGCAGGCATTTCAAAACGCGATTCGAAATGCCATCAGAGCCGGGGGCTTTTTTAGTTTTGAGACCCATAATGAGATCTTCGACCTCAGTTTGGGTGATAGGAGGTAAGGAATCGGCGGGGGGTAGGGATGCCCTGCGCTCGACTTCCCTGTCGACCGCGTCGACGTGGGACTGGTGGACGGACTGCGAGCTTAGGGTGCACTGGCTCTCGAGGGAGTCGGCGAGAAGCTCGGCCTTTTCGTCGTCGTCGAAGGCTGTGGGGTGCGCCTGAAGGGCGGGACAGCGGGGGTATGCCAGTCGTGGAGTCGGTTTTGAGGCTACGCGCCAGCTGCCAGTAGGTCAGATGCGATGGCGCGATGCCCTATAGGAAGTCACCCCACCGTTCCTCCCGGACCTCCGCGACACGACGCTTTACCTCTCGTTGTAAAGCGCGCATCCGGGCCCGATTGGCTTCGGTGGGGTAAGAGTCGTACGCTCTGCGTACGAATGAGATCCCTAACATCGTCCGGCAGCCGAAAGCGGTTGAGGTAGAGATCTTCCGCCTCGACTTGCTTGGACGATCGACTAACAGCCGATCGGATGTGTATCTAGCTAGCTATTTTTGCTAATTGCTATATAAACGTTCCACCATGTAAGTTAAGGCAGTTCTTGTGGCAATCTTCGGCGGAGAACACAGAAGGAGATCTTTAAGGACAAATGTAGTTTTTCTATCGAAAAATTCCCACTATCGGTCCAGAGTCTGGAATTGTGCCTGGTATATGGCAATAGGCTCGCCCCCTAATACTAGGGACCTAACATCGTCGACGAAAAGTAAGTGTACACAATACAACTTCCACCCCCGCTTGGGGAATATAGGCGTGACGATAATTATTTTATTTTTATTTTTTTACATATCGTCACAACATGAACACAACATACAGGAAAAAAGTCTATTGTCTGCAATTTTTTTTCTTTGCATCGTCAGTGCCTGCGCACTAATTAAAGTCGAAAGCCATGTTGTAACCCGGCCAGATTCAATTAAACTCACGTCAGCCATTTCATGTTACGCGGTGCAGATGCATTATTCCTAGTGCCAGTTTTTTCCTAACTTTTTATGGAAAACTAACGTTTCGTTATTTCGTTGGGTGTAAATAATTTTTAGTGTTGATTGGTCACATGGCGCATTGGGACCAACATTTGCGCTATTTTGTCAAAAAAGCTTGTGGCTATACTTTACGTGTAGTTTTCATTTGTCTAAGGTATTTGTTTTCGGATCTTCATGATGTTTTGCGCCAATGTTAGTACTTATTAAATGGTTTCATTTCGTTTTCTGGTACATGCAAGGGTTCTTGTTTGCCTTCATTTCCATCAGCCGAAATATATCTTTTCTCAGATAAAGGGCTGCAAATTTCCTACACTTTTGAAAACTTTGAAGTTCGATCCATGATTTGAATGCTGCACCTGTAAATACAATCAAGTGTCCCAGTAGGTTTTCATTTCTTACTAAGTTTAGTTGCTAAATTAAATAAACTTCTCAGTATATACTAATTTTAATTTTACATTACAGCTGTACTTACGAATAATAAATTTAGCGCAGTGGTTAAGAGCTTGAGCTGCTCCGCCCACTGTGTCGAATAGTCGCGGGTTCGATTCCCGCACGGGACAAATCTTTGTGTGATCCACAATTATTTGTTCCGGTCTAGGTATTTGTTTGTGAATTTTCATGTTTGTAAACGCTCCCACGACACAGGAATAAATCCAGGTGTGGGGCTACGTTTTTTAAAAAAAAAATAAAAAAAAAATAAATAAATAAATAAATCAATATTCATGTATCTTATATAGCACGGAATTCAATGGACCAGTGATTGCCTTTAATGGAATGCGTTTAGGCGATTAGCATACTAATAGTTATGTGTTTAATGTCGTTTATATCCTTGTATGGAACTGTTATACACTATAGCATAGGGTATAACCAGCTAGCTTTGTTAAGCAAAAAAACTTTGTTTAGTTTACATTACGTCTTGATTCAAGTGGAGAAAAAGTGTACCGGTGTCCATGTAATCCAGTACTTATAGCATAGAGTATACTCCTTTTTTTAAATACTAGCAGTACAATAAACTAATTATTTGTAGTATTTTTATTAGTGCTACGCTGCTAAAATCAAAATAAAAAATGAAAATCAATGGTGACTGTGATCCTCCAACTAATCTAAGCGGATTTTACTACAGCCTTTGTTCATGTAGATATTTAGTATTTTTAGTTCATCTAAGAACCTGAACCTGTAGGAACGTTCTAGTCTATGTCTATCCTGCAAGATCTCTGCCGTGATGATATAGGAGGATAGATAATCTATGCCTTGATGATATATGAAGATAGATATATCTATTTTTACAATTATAATATAGTGTTCTGTGACTGCCTCGTTGGTCTAGCGGCAAAGCGCATCGCTTTGTGATCACGAGGTCCTGGGTTCAAATCCTAGGTCGGACAAATAAAGTATTTTCCAGTACGAGTCCGGAGTCTAGAATTGTGCCCGGTATATGGCAATAGGCTCGCCCCCTATTACATGGGACCTAACATCATCGGCGAAACGTGGGTGTACTTAGTACACCTCTGCCACCCCTCCTTGGGCAATATAGGCGTGACGGTGTCTTTTTTTATAATATTGTGTAAGCGCTGTGAACATAAATTAAATGTATTTAAAGTTCTTTTTTGGACATTGTTTTTTACACAAAAATATGTTTAAAAAGCGCTCGTAGCGCTGTGCGACCGCGGTGTTCTTGCCGATCACCAAGGTTAAGCAGCGTTCGACTCGGTCGGCCTGAGATCGGTGACCGTTTGTGGCATTTTCATATTCGAGCGTCTCCGTGCTTCGGAAGGCACGTTAAGCCGTTGGTCTCGGTTACCACTTAATGTGGTAGTCGTTAAGCCGAGTTGGAAGCCTTAAAGGCGGCTTGATAAGTTCCAACAGCAGGTGGCCACTGACCTGCCTCCACCAATCCGCACTGGGTCCGCGTGGTGGAGTACGATCTAATCTCTAAGGCCTTTGCCTAGCAGTGGGCAGTATAGGCTGATATTATTATGTTTAAAAAATGTTTTTCTATCTTTTAGTTTATCTTGACAGGACATGAATATCTAAAAGTCGGACTTGAAAAGTGCAATATGATGTTGGATTGTATGACTTGACCTCTGCGCTATCTGTTTTTATTGGAACCGCATTCATTACAGTTTTTATATCGAATCATAATAACCTTTTGAATATACCTTTAAATTTTAGCATGATATTAATTTAACATGAGTACTCAGATATTGAAATCGAGTGTTTACAAAACTAATTTCATATTTACTATCCACTCATTCTTTATTCCGATGCTCACAATTTTAAGCACTTAACGTAGAAGCCACGGGCACTCAGTCTGATATGATGGCTTAATGGGGATCGCTCAAGTGTTCGCTGTCATCAATATTGGATGCCAATGTCTGTGTAAATAATATCTAGGAAGTTTTTAGTGTTCGGTATTTTTTTTTAAAAAACGTTCGGCTACCCGCACTAGAATTTATTCCTGTGTTGTGGGTGCGTTTACGAACATGAAAAATTCACATACTCAAATACCCAGACCGAAACAAATAATTGTGGGGCACTCATAGATTGGTCCCGTGCGGGAATCGAACCCGCGACTATTAGACACAGTTGACGGAGCAGCTTAAGCTCTTAACCATTGCGCTAAATCGTCCGTCATTCTATCTCCAAGGTGTAATATAATAAACGCAAGACCCGAATGTAGTTCAGACAATTTTTAATCTTACTTTTTTTTTAATTTGCAAGAAATGCTTTTAAAAACTAAATTTATTCTTGATTCAGTGCAATAAGGAGATTTAAAATGCATTCCTAAAACGTATTTCTCAAAACGCACACATACACGTATAAGTTTCATTGTTAATTGCGGTATAAAAGTGCTTAAAAAAAGGGTAAGAAACCTTAAAATTTGGAAATTTGGTTCTCGTTTTGAATTTATGAAGCAATTTTCTAATCGGGGTGTCTGAGGTCTTGCGTTTATTATGTTACACCTTGTATATCTGACGGACGGTTTAGTGGGTAAGAGCTTACGTTGCTTACTCCACTGGATCGAGTAGTCACGGGTTCGACCCCCACACGAGACAAATCTTTGTGTGACCCATAAATATTTGTTTCGGTCTGGGTGTTTGTGTTTGTGAACTTTATGTTTGTAAACGCACCCAAGACAAAGGAACAATATCTAGTGTGGGGCTGCTTTTTATTTTTTTGTTTTAAATACTATCAGATTAGATCCCTTGCGGGATTCAACAGGTACCTTCCTTACAAAGCCTTACTCGCTATGACTAATTAAACGAGTGATGTCACGGTGTTCCGAAATGATTGCTTAATCATACTCAAGTTAATGTTATAATAATATTATAGTAATATTAGCCCTGTTTAAAACTGGCCTACCGTTGGGCACGAGCCTCTTCTCCGACTGAGAGGGATTAGGCCATCGTCCACCACGCCGGCCCAGTGCGGGTTGGCGAACTTCACCCACCTTCGGAAACTCTTAGGTATGCAGGTTTCCTCACGATGTTTTTCTTCACCGTTAAAGCAAGTGATAATTAATTCTTTAATACGCACATGCTTTCGAAAAGGTGCGTGCCTGGGTTTGAACCCGAGACCTCTGAGTTTGCAGTCCAACGCAACGGTCTAACCACTAGGCTATCACTGCTAATTAATTACTCTTAAAAAAATTAATGTCATACAGCCATTACGCGCGCTATGACCAAACACGGCACGTTATGATAATTTCTGTTTACCAGTTTAGTATCATTTAAGCACCATTCCACAAAGTTATCGTAATACACCGCGTTACGTGTCTAATTGGACATATCAAATAAGTGAGGGCCCTTTAAATCGTTATGAACAAATTAAGGCAGTCGAAATTAAATTTCGAAAATATCACCCCCAGTGCGGTTTTGATACAAAGTAATAAAGATTATTTTGGATAAATAATAAATCAACTCGATATATAAACTCGTAAAAATTAATGGCAGAAAAAGGTTAATGTGTTACGGTATTTGGCTCGTAAAAATATAAGCAGACCAGTTTTTGTAACATTTCCAAATGATAAAATTTCAGTGCCGAAACGCCCGAATATTTCAAATGTGAGAAGGGTATAAAAATACAGGGTTAACTCGGAAGTACAAGCTTATATTAAAAATAAATGATGAAGTCAAAAAATTTTAGTTTAAGTTTAAAAAAATCTTTAACAAATCCGACTTCAGAAAGCAAGAAATAAATATTTGAAGTCGGTACCGGTTAATGCAGTGTATTCAAAATTAGCTGTCACTTGCTTTAACGGCGAAGGAAAACATCGTCAGAAAACCTGCACGCCTAAGAGTTGCTCGAAGATTTGTGAAGTTCGCCAACCGCACTGGGCCAGCGTGGTGGAGTATGGCCTAAACCCTCTCAGTTTGAGAAGAGGCCCGTGCCCAACGGTGGTACAGTTTCTTAACAGGGCTTATATTATTTTAATTATATTATTCGTACCTTAGAAGTGTATTTTTTAAAGGTATGTAATACTAGTTAGTGTGTATCTATGACATCGGTGCGTTTAACACAAAAAATAACATTTGCGAGTCACACAATAATTTTTCCTGTGCGGGGATCTAATATCTACTATATCCAGCGAAGCGGCCTACTGCAATATAATCACGTGTGTGATATACGTAAAGGTGATCATTTGACACTAATTTGTCGCTTTTAATCACCGAGATAATATCATCCAGGTAATAAACTGTTCTAATCACTAAATTAACACCCGTGTCTATAAACGTGTCTAAGTAATTACTAGTACTCAAGCATTTACTTAGTCTATCTTTTTTATTCTATAATTGAAAAATTGTCAAAAGTAAGAAAAGTCAAAAGTTCGTTTTCTTAGCCAAGTAATATTCACAATTTTCTATACTTCAGTAATTAGCATTACTTGTGACGGTGCCGAATTTTGTAGTACCTGTGCACCATTTCTACTTTCTCATTAATAAACAAAACGTACGACCGTTTTCTTGCCAGTTCCAAAAGATTAAATAAAATAAATAAACACCGTCACACAATAGGGGGCGAGCCTATTGCTATATACCGGGCACAATTCCAGACTCCGGACTCGTACTGGGATATGTAACTACACTTGTCCGACCTAGGATTTGAACCCAGGACTTCGTGATCACAAAGCGATGCGCTATGCCACTAGACCAACGAGGCAGACCAACGTTCCAAAAAATTCTGATGTACTAAGTCATATTTCCTTATTAGGTAAAGGCCTTTACTTGATTGAAGAAGAGTATTTCAAATGATAGAATTTTAAACAACGCGAAAGTGGAAGGATGTAGGTACCGGGGAAGACCTAGACTATCTTACTATGACCAAATAGACCGACTTTATCTGAAGGACAAGTCAAGAGTCTCCGTAACCAGCGAGCGTGTATGAGATGTACTATGAGATTGGCAGAAGCCAGAGAGTTATGTAAGGAAAGAACCTGTTGGAACTCTGTACTCTCTGTCTACCCCGCAAGGTTTTTGTGTGTGTGTGTGTGTGTGTGAATGTCTACGCTGTTGGCCGCAGGGCCTTTACAGCTTCACCGGACAAGAGGGCGAGCGTGCAAGCACTACGCTCGAGCCAGAAGGGCAAAGGGGCAACTAGCTCAAGGGCGTCTCAAGGATAAACGGCCTCGGCTTGGGCAGTCGCTATGGGGGAGGGCGTATCTAGGTGTCTTGACGTGGTGCTCTGCACCGGCCGGCTGGCAAGGGATTCTTCGACCTCGCCGGCGAGGTCGGTGTCTGATCCTGTGTGCGGTATCTGTATCCGAAACAAGGGATGTTATGGCATCGGGGGGGCGGTCAGAACATGCCGCGGATGGCGGTAGCGGTTGATAGGAGGGGAGGTGGGTTCGTAGTCGGCGGCGGCTACGATTAGCGGGTTACTATGATTGGACGCATTCGCAAAATATCGGGTTGTCGCCTTTTTAATAAAGGCGCGTATAGGTTCGAGACCGAGATCGGAATGGATACCCGGCAAGGGATCTGGCGTGATGATATAGATAAATAGACAGAATTCTAAACACATGACAATACCCGGTTAAGTAAATTTTTAAGACTAAGTATTTACTTGTCTATAAATACGGGTGTAAGGAATCGTCATAAATGCTTTTTGCCAGAGATTTTCCTGGGGTATCTTCAAAACTGGTGATCATAAAATACTACTCGTATATATAGCCGATATTACCCCATAAAAAGTTTTGTAAATCAATTGATGGTTATTTATAGCACATAGATGGTCTAGCTAGTGGTTCATTGTAACCTTTTATATTGCATCTATATTTATTGCACGCGAACACGACAATTTCTGTAAAATCGTTTCAGTGATACATACCACTTACTATAATTTGTATTATCTATTAAGCGATGTTTACAGGTGGTTTTAGAATACGAATTTGGTTGTTTAGCGTATTATGTAAAAGGTATACGAGATCTATATGTATATAGATCCTAGAAAATATATTTTGTATCTTACAATTTATTAATATCACCACCATGCATGCCCCTATGTTTTGAAAATTTATATTTTCTGAATGGCGCTGAAGAAATGGCGCATGTTTTATAATTTTTGTTAAATAAACGTTGATTTACTCCAGAAATTACTTGTGTGTGATGAATGCGTTTAAAAACATGAATTTCACATGCATAAATACCCAGCCGGAGACAAAATATTGGTGAATTAGATAAACATTTGTCACAGAGCAGCGCGGTCGACATTTTAACCACTTCACAAAGCCTTCGTCATAAATGCATGTCTTCAGAACTGTATGTTACAATATTCGTACATTTACCCGATATTTCATCATAAAACGTTCTGTACACCAATTGATGGCTATTTAAAGCACTTACTCATTGCACGCGATGACGATTTATAAAATCGTTTCATTGATACTAGGTACTTACCATAATTTGTAAGTTCTATCTATCTTTATTATTACCCCAGATCCCTTGCAGATAAAACAGAGTTCCAACAGGCTCTCTCCGTACAGACCGCTCTGGCTTCCTCCACTCTTATAGTTCATCTCATACACGCTATCTGGTTACGGAGACTCTTGACTTGTCATTCAAATAAGACAGGGTCTCTTTGGTCATGGTTTTCCCCGGTACTTACATCCTTCTACTGTCGCATTGTTTATCTGTGATTTGTAAGTTATTTATATTAAATTATGTTTACAGATATTTTTTTAACGCGAATTTGGTTATTTAGCGTATTACTTACTTATGTTAAAAGCATACGCTGCCGGGGTTCAGACTATACAAACATATACTCCTGTTTACTTTCTGAATAATGATCCTAGACTATACTAGTTATAGCTATGAAAACCATGCCCCTATGTTTTGAAAAAATTAGAGTTCGGATATAGGCGTTACATGGATGGATATAATTTTTTTTTTTTTTAAAATGAGTTGATTTATTCCCGAAATAATTTGCGTGTGATGGAAGCGTTTACACGAATTTCAATACACAAACGTCCAGCCTGAGACAAAATTCGGCGAGTTTGATTAACATTTGTCCCAGAGCAAAATGGTAAATAAATCCATCGTCATAAATGCATGTCTATAGAGCAGTTACAATACTAGTATGTATAGCCGATATTACGCCATAAAATGTTCCGTACATCAATTGATGACTATTTATAGCACTAAGGTGTTCTATCTAGTGGTTCATACTAACGCTTTACATTGCATCAATATTCAGTGCATGCGAGGACGACAATTTGTGTAAAATCAGCTCAATGATACTGCTTACTATAATTTGTAAGTTATCTATATTAACTAATGTTTACAGATAATTTTAGAATGCGGATTTGGTTGTTTAGTATATCATGTTAAGGACTTCTTTCATCATCGAGTAAAGTCTGAAGTATCAATCTATATTATCCAGGTTCTTTCTTTACAGACCTCATGGCTTCCTCCACTCTCATAGTTCGTCTCATACACGCTCGCCGGTTACGGCGACTCTTGACTTGTCCTTCAGACAAGACACGGTCTATTTGGTCTGGTTAAGATAGTCTAGGTCTTTCCCTGTACCTACATCCTTCCACTTTCGCATTTATTATCATAAAAATGGAGTTATGAAAAAATCTCTTTAATATTAAAATTAACAAATGTATCAACAATAACAAGCCCAATTTTTTCAAGGCTAGGGTCCAATATCCAAATAATTAAAGACGTGACTTTACATAATATGTACACAAACCGTGTTTTAATAAAAACTTTACTCAATTTTATAACACAAAATTTTGAAGTTCACGTACAAAGTTTGCGAAACTTAAAAGTTAACCACGAGCCTACCTCAACTAAAAATTTACTCTTGAAGCAAACTTTGTTCAGAGTTCTAAGCGTTAAATGTTCTTTAGGAGTACCTACTTGTAAATAATTATAATATTTTACTTTAGTAAATCCATTATTTCTAAGAAATTTCTTATTTTTAGCCTAGATGAACTATCTGCCTTTATCTATATATAATATCAGCCTATACTGCCCACTGCTGGACAAAGGCCTTCTCTCACAAATCGAGGTGAGAGAGATTAGGTCATACTCCACCACGCGGACCCAGTTCGGATTGATGGAGGCAAGTTTGTGGCCACCTGCTGTTGGAACTTATCAAGCCGCCTTTTAGGCTTCCAACTCGGCTTACCGACTACCACATTAAGTGGTAGCCGGGACCCAACGGCTTAACGTGCTTCCGAAGCACGGACATGCTCGTATATGAAAATGCCACAAACGGTCACCCATCTCGGGCCGACCGAGTCGAACGCTGCTTAAACTTGGTAATCGGTAAGGACACCGCGGTCGCACAGCGCTACGAGCGCCTTTATCTATAATGAAGTAAGTTCCCAGACGAGCCGATCTGTGATTTTATGAAAGCTGAAATTTTGTAAATAAATAATAATATAATTTAAGCCAATAAGCCTTTCACTGCTGGGCGAAGGCCTTCTCACACAAATCGAGCTTAGAGAGATTAGGTCATGCTCCACCACGGAGACTCAGTGCGGATTGGCGGAGGCAGGTTGGAACTTATCAAGCCGCCTATATGGCTTCCAACTCGGCTTAACGACTACCTCATTAAGTGATATCCGGGACTGGGTCAACATGTCATCTGAAACACGAAGACGCTCAAATATGAAAATACCAGAAAAGCTCAGCCATCTCAGACTGACCATCATGACCAAATAGACCGAATATTATCTGAAAGACAAGTCAAGAATCTCCGTAACCGCCGAGCGTGTATGAGACGAACTATGAGAGTGGAGGAAGCTAGAGAGGTATGAAAGGAAATAAACTTTTAGAACTCTGCACTATCTGCCTACCCCGCAAGGGATCTGGCGTGACATAGATGAATAAACCTTTACTGTTAGCACTGCTCGGCAAAGCTTCTCTCACAAATCGTTAGAGAGAATAGGTCATGCTCTACATGGATACATTGCAGATTAGTGGAAGTAGGTGTGGACACCGCCGTCATTAAAGCCGACCTCCAGTCCCAGGACCTTCCTGTGCGCCAGGTGCACAGAATGGTCAATGGGCGCTCCAAGGAGGTCTACGACATGGTGCTGGCCGTCCTCGACCGCACCGAGTCCGGCCGTAGGGTCTTCGACCTGAAGGCCGTGTGCCACATTTCTGGCCTCTCCGTGGAGGCCCCCCACAAACGTGGCACGCCCGGGCAGTGCCACAACTGCCAGCTATACGGGCACTCTGCCCGTAATTGTCACGCGCGCCCTCGATGCGTGAAGTGCATCGGGGACCACGCGACGTCCTAGTGCGCCCGTTCGAAAGAGACGGCGGCCGAGCCCTCCAGCTGCGTCCTCTGCGGCACCAAGGGGCACACCGCGAACTATCGTGGTTACCCCAAGGCCCCGAAGGGGAAGCGCGGCCGGGCAAGGCGCGGCGGCCGCCGCCGCCCCCGCGCGGTTGCCCCGCCCCTCTGCGCCCTCAGCGCAACACCTCCCCGCGCCCTCAGCGCACCCTCGTCCGGTGCCTTCAGCGCCGGCAAACTCAGCTCCCCGCGCTCCCGCGCTACTGAAGCTGAACCAGCGGCGGGGGAGGGGTCCCCCGCCGCTCAGGCCGTCTCTTGGCGCCAACGCGTGGGTGAAGCCGCTGCCCTACACCGCGGCCTCCCACCCGTCAGTAGGCCCTGCCCGCCCTCCAAAGCGCGCGCCGGCGATCCCGCCGGCGGCGGCTTGTCCCCCTCCGCCCACTAACGTAAGTCACGCCCCGCACTATTTCCCAGAGTCCGCGAACTCGCCCTCCAACTTCGCGCCGCCACCAACTTGGCGGACCAGGTTCTCCTGGCCGTGGAATACAGGGACGTCTATGACGTCCTGGCGTCTCTTAGAACCCAACCCCCCCGCACCCAATAATGGATCTACGACCTCCCCGCCATAAGCCCCACAACCTATCCCTGGCGTTCTTTAACGCCGATGGCCTTCGCTCCCAGCGAGATCAGGTTGCTGATTTTCTCCGAGATCACCAACTTGATATCCTCCTTGTGCAGGAAACCTTCCTTAAGCCCGCACAACGCGATCCTAGGATCGCAAACTATAACCTCGTGCGTAATGACAGAATCGGCTCCCGTGGAGGCGGTACTCTCATTTACTACAGGAGGTCCCTTCACTGCATCCCTCTCGATCCCCCCGCGCTCACCAACATCGAAGCCTCGGTCTGTCGCGTCTCTCTCACGGGGCACCAGCCCATCGTGATCGCCTCCGTATACCTTTCCCCCACTAAATCCGTTCTCAGGAGTGACTTTGAAGCACTCCTCAATCTGGGAAGCGCCGTCATTCTGGCGGGCGACTTCAACAGTAAGCACGTGGCCTGGAACGGTCTCACCACTTCCCCTAACGGTAGGAGCCTTGACGCCCTGGTCGACGTTCTCGACTTTGACGTCATCGCACCTATGCACCCTACCCACTATCCTATCAATCCCAACCACTGACCCGACGTCCTGGACATGGCGCTTCTGAAGGGTGTCACCCTACGGCTGCACTCCTTGGAAGTAGTCCAGGAACTAGACCTCAGCGACCCAAAAAGACGGTGGTGGATTGGCATGCGCTAAGCACGGCCTTGGCGGATGCCGACCCTCCCCCCCTCCCTCTCAGCTCGGACTCCATCCCGTCCCCTCAGGACACCGATCAGGCCGTAGATGCCTTCACCGAACACATCCGATCGGCTGTCAGTCAATCGTCCAAACAAGTCGAGGCGGAAGATCTCTACCTCAACAGCTTTCGACTGCCGGACGATGTTAGGGATCTCATTCGTTCCAAGAATGCTTCTATCCGACCGTACGACTCCTACCCCACCGAAGCCAATCGGGCCCGGATGCGCGCTTTACAACAAGAGGTAAAGCGTCGTGTCGCGGAGGTCCGGGAGGAACGGTGGGGTGACTTCCTAGAGGGCATCGCGCCGTCGCATCTGGCCTACTGGCAGCTGGCGCGTAGCCTCAAATCCGACTCCACGACTGACATGCCCCCGCTGTCCCGCCCTTCAGGCGCACCCCCAGCCTTCGACGACGACGAAAAGGCCGAGCTTCTCGCCGACTCCCTCGAGAGCCAGTGCGCCCCCAGCTCTCAGTCCGTCGACCAGTCCCCCGTCGACGCGGTCGACAGGGAAGTCGAGCGCAGGGCATCCCTACCCCCCGTCGATTCCTTACCTCCTATCACCCAAACGGAGGTCGAAGATCTAATTATGGGTCTCAAAACTAAAAAAGCCCCTGGCTCTGACGGCATTTCGAATCTCGTTCTGAAATGCCTGCCCGCCCGACTCAACTGCCTCTTAGTGGCCATATTGAACGCCGCCATGGCGAACTGCACCTTCCCCGCTAAGTGGAAGGAGGCGGACGTCATAGGCATTCCCAAGCCCGGCAAACCTCGCAATATCCCCGCGAGCTACCGCCCTATCAGTCTCCTCAACTCCCTGGCTAAGATATACGAGCGCCTACTTCTGGCGAGGCTCAAAGACTTCGTAACGTCCATGGGTATCCTTATCGACGAGCAGTTCGGCTTTCTAGCCAAACACTCTTGCGTCCACCAAGTGCACCGCATCACGTAGCACATCCTCTCCGGTCTCAATAGACCCAAACCCATCTACACGGGCGCCCTCTTCCTAGATGTCGCGAAGGCATTCGACAAAGTCTGGCACAACGGCTTGATCTACAAGCTCTACCAATTGGGTGTGCCGGACAGACTCGTGCTCATCTTATGAGACTTCTTGTCGAATCGCGCCTTCCGTTATCGCGTCGAAATGACGCGCTCCACTTCCCACTCCATCAGTGCTGGAGTCCCACAGGGCTCAGTTCTCTCTCCGCTCCTGTTTAGCCTTTACACGAACGATATTCCTCGTTCGAGTAAGGCGCATCTAGCCCTATTCGCGGATGATACCGCTCTCTACGTCTCGCATAGATATAAGGGTTTCATTACCAGAATCCTTCAGGCATCCGCCAATTCCCTAGGGAATTCGTTCAGGAAGTGGCGTATTGAGGTGAACCCGGATAAGAGCGCTGCGGTGTTCTTCTCCAGAGGTGCCACCCCGCGCCACTCC
Source organism: Phalera bucephala (assembly GCA_905147815.2). NCBI lineage: Eukaryota > Metazoa > Arthropoda > Insecta > Lepidoptera > Notodontidae > Phalera > Phalera bucephala. Next base: position 20,849,851 of record LR990621.1, read on the forward strand.
CTGCGCCGTCCTAGAAGTAATCTCGGCCAAGTGACCATGTTCGACCGACCCATTCCCTGGGTCAAAGAGGTCAAATATCTAGGGGTCACCCTAAACAGTACCATGGCCTTCGGCTCGCACATCAAGCGGGTCCGTCACCGAGCATCATTTGTGCTCGGTCGTCTCCATTCGTTAATCTGCAAGCGGAGTAAAATGTCCCTTAGAAATAAGGTGACACTTTACAAAACTTGCGTTCGACCCATCATGACTTATGCGTGTGTTGTGTTCGGGCATTCGGCCCCCTCTCACATCGATAAACTCCAAGTGGTTCAAAACCGCTTCCTCCGTAAAGCCGTAGGAGCCCCCTGGTTCGTACGGAACGTCGACCTCCACTCCGATCTAGGTCTCGAACCTATTCGCGCCTTTATTAAAAAGGCGTCAACACGTCACTTCGCGAACGCATCTACCTATGCGAATCCGTTAATCGTAGCCACCGCCAACTACGATCTCCCCCCCGACCCCTGCCGCCACCGCCGGCCGCGACATGTTCTCACCGACCCCCCCGATGCTTTGTCATCCCTTCTTTCCGCTCAGAATACGGGCGACGACGACGACGTAGTAGTAGATCCCCTCCCATAGCCGGCGGTTGACCGGTGCACTTAGTAGTGCACCCGTCCCCCTACAGCGACTGTCCCAACCGAGGGCGCCTCTTCGAGGCACCCTCGAGTATGTCGCCTCTTGCCCTTCTGGCTGGCTAGAGCGTAGTGGTTGCACGCTCGCCTTTAAGTCCGGTGAAGCTGTAAAGGCCGCGCGGCCAACAGCGTACATCATTCACCCACACACACATACACACACTCAAGGTAGATATGGGTATTGTGATATAACCAAGATAAATCAATAAAACATTTGAATCAACTTTTAATTATATTTATTTAATTTTTGTTTGTATGAATTTACAATTTTCTGAGATTTTAAATGTGGCCAATTTAATTTGAAATTGTATCTGCGTTACCTAGAATAGCTAAAAGTTTTAAGTGGAGATACATATTTGCAATTAAATTTCAACTGCTGTTAAATTTGACGAATACAATGAGATTTATAAATTGAATTTATTTGATATTCTCATTAGGTTGAAAATGTATTTGTTCAGAATAAACAAATTAGTAGACTGAAAACGTTTTTTTTTCTACTTCTTATTTGCTTATGTACATACTTACTTATCATCATCATCATCATCTCAGCCTATACTTGTCCACTGCTGAACATAGGCCTCCCCAATCGCTTTCCAGCGTAACCGGTCCGATGCCACCTGCATCCAACGACTTCCTGCGATTTTCACAAGATCGTCGGTCCATACTTACTTATAATTACTTATTATATTACTACTTACTTATTATTAGTAATTTTAATCATTAGGACGAATGTGTCTGTATTACTATGGTGTTACTAGTCCGGTTAGAATGTAGTGAATCACGACTGCCCAAAATAAGGAGTTACTTATTTTAACCGATCGAGGGGTTAAGTTTTAAAGAATCCAAAAATCCTTAGCCTTTGCAGATACAAAACTAAGGATTTTTGGATTTTTTAGAATTTTACCACTACACATTTTACATAGATATGTGACGCTTAAGGTAATCCTGTGCAAAATTCCATGTTTCTAGACGACCAGCTAAAGCTGTCTCAGTCTGTTTTACAGTTGTATTAAGTAGAAATAAATCTATACCTCTTTCAGGTACATTCATAGTACTCTTCGGCGACCTCAGTATTTTAGTACAACCAGAATACTATTGTGATTTTGTCAGCCATTTGTGCAAAGCTAATAAACTTCTCGGCGACTTTTCATTGGAAATTAATGTACTTGCAATCCCCGATCACAATCTGGGCCTTTATTTGGTAAAACCAAATGCGGTGAATATGAGAAAAGATGATGTCATGGTATTTTGTATGCTGCTGTACCATTAAACGATCATTTCCCGAAGTTATCGTAACGTGTTTAATTAGCGAATACAGGCTTTGCCTACAATTTATGTCAGTTTTTCATAGAGGAATTTCAAAACTTCTGATAACCATTTGTTTGGCCCATCGCAAAAATCGGAACTAACGTTGTCATCAAATAGCATGACAAATAGCAAAAAGCTTTCATGACAGTCGCAGAGTTGCCGTTTGCCATGAAATTTACCCAAGTTCTTTTTTTAATTAGTAACCGTGCGGACCAACCTGTTGAAATATTTCCCTGGAAGTAGGAAAAATTTACTAAATGGGAACCCTAATTTCACCCAAACGCCGCCCTTGTCAATGTCATCCATGTGCCAAAAGATCCTTGTCGCATAGAAGTTGGCAGGTTCCTCGCGTTGATGGAATAATTTGTTAAAACTCACTTTACTGTTGATTTTGTTTATAGTTATGTTTCCGATTTTAATGTGTGTTAATGAATAAATTCTACCACGAATTCATTTCTTGATAATATAAACAATCTTTTTACGGTTTATTGGCGTCCGAAAATTAGGAAAATGTTGTATATTAAAGTGTTTATGTTCAAATGGTGTCGTAACTATCTTATTTAATAACATTTGTAGCGAAAATATTTTGGGAAATATTTTTTTCGTAACAATATTTTATACGTTTTTCTGAAACTAAATTGAGGCGAAAGGTGGACTTGTAAATAAATTTTATTTACCAATCCTAGTTTTTAACTAATATAAGACAGAACGATCTTGATTATCTCATTACATTTTATTAATAGCGTTAAGATTTTTTCTTGTGCCCTGAAATTAATTTCACATGCGCTATATACAAAAACATAATTTTGAATCACACAACAATTTGTCCCGGGGATCGAACCTTACGAATACTGGATCCAATGATCCAAGCGGCCTAAACTCGAAGACTCAGCCGCAATCAAACACTTCACGTCAATCAAGTTTACCTCTAAGCATTTTAGAAACGCTTTAAAAATAACTAGGTATAATGTCTTACGATTTAGCGCAGTGGTTAAGAGCTTAAGACGTTCCGCCCACTGTGTCTTATAGTCGGGGGTTCGATTCCCGCACGGGACAAAACTTTGTGTGATCCACAATTATTTGTTTAGCTCTGGGTATTTATGTATGTGAAATTTCATGTTTGTGAACGCACCCACATCACAGGAATAAATCCAGGTGTGGGGCTACGTATTTAAAAAAAAACAAACAAAACATGTTCTTGCGTCTTCTTTGCCGTCCTAAATACTAAACTCTAACATTATTTTAAGTAAAAGAATATAAAGACGTTTTTGCTTAAAAAGAACCTAGTGTACTCAGACCGCGCCGTAAGCTTATAATGCCTAAAACTTGTACAAAGTTAATTAAGGCGGTACAGAACCAAGCCCTTTAGGCTTTATTCATTATGAAAAACTAAACACGTAACTCGGCGCGTTACGATAACGTAAAATGAACGTTTAATAATGACTGCTTGGTTCAGTGGTTAGGAACTTAAACCGCTCCACCCAGTGTAGATCGAGTACCCGTATGTTCGACCCTCGCACGAGACAAATCTTTGTTTCGGTCTGGGTGTTTGTGTATGTAAATTTCGTTCTTTTAATTACAATAATAATTACAAGTAAAGGACCACATTAAAAAAAAAACGGTGTAGTGGCATACATAATACCACTACACGAACTGTGACAAAAACATTTATAATTACTTATATTATATAATAAAGAGTTACTATATTGACTGCGCGGACAGCTCATATGGCGAGCGGTGACGTTACGACATTTACTTGTTGGCTGCTGCCGTGAGCGGTCGTCTGTACATTCAGTGTACTTACTATGATAACCTATAAAAAGCTCAGAGTTGCTCAGCGAGCTATGGAGAGAGCTATGCTCGGCGTTTCTCTACGCGATCGAATCAGGAATGAGGAGATTTGTAGAAGAACCAAGGTCACAGACATAGCCGTTAAGATTAGCAAGCTGAAGTGGCAATGGGCGGGCCACATAGCGCGTAGATCGGACGGGCGTTGGGGCAGAAAGATTCTAGAGTGGAGACCACGTATTGGCAAGCAGCGTGGGACGACCGCCTGCCAGATGGACCGACGTCTTGTGAAAATCGCAGGAAGTCGTTGGATGCAGGTGGCATCGGACCGGTTACGCTGGAAAGCGATTGGGGAGGCCTATGTTCAGCAGTGGACAAGTATAGGCTGAGATGATGATGATGATGACTATGATAACCAAAGAAGTGTCTTATTTGAGGACGTCACACGACCATTTCGCGACGTTATCGTAACACGTCGGGCTTAATCATACTGAATCAGGATCCACGAGTCTTGAAAGGAAAGTTACTTTCAGGCAGCCACACTTACATAATTATACGTACCTAGTTTGTTTGAAACTTGGTAAACGTGTTCCGTATTTAAATGATATTGATTACATACAGAGAAAGTAAAAAAGTTAAGTTAAAAAACTAATGTGTTAGTTGGTTTAAGTAGGTTCTTGTTGGCTACTTTTGATTAACTACACCTACTTAAGAAATTAAGTGTACATTGCTAGAATTTTCTATTCGTTGGTGCTTATTCTATCTTACACGAATTAAGTTTTGTTTTTGTAGTTTTCGCACTTAATTAGAAGCATTTAAGAGGAATATTGTTATAAAATACTACATTTTAATATTGTAATTTCTATGAAAATATTTCTACTACCGAACCAATTATTTAATATCAACTCGAAGTGGTAATCAGAGAGATTCACCAGTATTCTATATTTCACTATAATTGTCTAATGTCTGTCACTAAAATTAAAATTATCGTCTTTTATGATAGGTACGACAAAATAGTAAGTATATAAATGTAATGTATTATCTATTTATATCATCACGCAAGATCCCTTGCGGGGTAGGCAGAGAGTACAGAGTTCCAACAGGTTCTTTTCTTGCATACCTTTCTGGCTTCCTCCACTCTCATTGTTTTTTTCATACACGCTCGCCAGTTACAAAGACTGTTGACTTGTCTTGTTATGAACTAGTTGCCCACGCACGGAGTTGGCACTTTTACAGTAAAAGTGCCAACTCCGTGCGTGGGTAACTAGCGCTACCACCGCCCGCGGTATATTCTCACTGACCTTCCCGATGCCCTTACTTCTCTTCTTTCGAATACAAATACCGCACACAAGATCAAACACAGACTTCGCTTCTTCCGGGCACCACGGCGGGACACCTAGTATATGTCCTCCCCCATAGCGACTGCCCAAGCCGGGGCCGTCCCGCCTTGAGACGCCCTTAAGCTAAATGCGTACGTTCGCACGCACGCACGTTCACACGGACGTACGTACGCACACACGGACGCATGCACGCACGGACGCACGCACACACATAACACGTCCATACACATTGCATCACTCGCACATAAAGGTTTAAAAACACTTCGCTATACCTATAAAATGTAGATACCAGGACAGACCTAGACTCAGACCTACTCGCAAAATGGCGTGATGATTTAGTTAAATAGTCACGCCTATATTCTCCAAGTGGGGATAGTAGAGGTGTATTCTGTGTACTAATAATTTACCGGTCGCCGGTATGAATTTGTACAGCTTACAATGCAGGGTATTGTGGCCATCTTTGAAGGGGACTATATCCTGCATAGGACATAACTGGACTGCTTCTGAGATTGTTTCCATAGAAAACCCTAACAACACAGTCCAACTCTGCATTAGCATCCAAATCCCATAACGCCAAACACCATTAAATTTTACGCTTAGGCTAACGCGAGAGCGTTTATATGCTATAACCCGCAACAGATTTCTTAGCACGAGAGTTTTGACGTTATGACGCTGGCGAGTAGATATTCCATCCTTGTCATACTACAGTTTATTAAATCAACATGAAAGTGACAGCACGCTTACTCGCTAGCGTCAGGGTAACGTCAATGTCTTCATGCTAAGCTATGTTACTTCTATCTTGTACAAGCACCAGTAGTGCGTACACGCCAACTACAGTGCGACACGGATCTTTTGGCCTGTAGATGACATTGACAAGAGGGCGTGGGTCTGAAATTAGGGTTATGTTTACTTAAATTTTCCTATTTTCAGGAAAATATTTTGTGTGCTCACGGCTACTCATTAAAGCAAGAACTTGGCTAAATTTCATAGCAAACGACTTTGCGACAGTCATGAAGTGACATTTTACTTGATGAGAGCTTAGTTCTGTTTTGGCCGCGGCTAAAAGATTCTCGTATGACTGTAAATATGAACGTGATAGCACGCTTGATTGCTATGCTAAGCTCTGCTACTTCCATCTTGTAGAAGCGCCAGTAGTGCGTACACGCCAACTAGTCAACTTCATCTAACAATAGAACGGAGTAAAAGTGCTACGTCACCCACATTTATGGCACTGTATTTTTAATCAATAAACATCGCGGTGGTACGAGTACTATATTTAGACGCTATGAGTATCAGCTTATTGAGACGGACGTCAACGGACATTTTTATAATTTTCTGTTTCATAAATTTTTAATAGGTCAGTTCTAAGTTTTGTAAGCGCTCCCACGACACAGGAATAATTTCTAGCTACATTTTTTATTTGTAGGTTTTTCACAATACTATGACAAATTTTATATTTGCGGTTTTAATTACGAAGAATTAATTAAGACTTTAATTTTCGGCTTTCCTACACTTAGTATTTCAACTTTTGTAATATTATAAAGAATCAAACTGATAATGATATCTGCGGCTTATTTACATCACTGAGAATTTTAACTTTTATGGCTTTGCAAAGGATTCATTGTGATATTACAATTTTGCAGCTATTCTACATAATTTTGAGAATTTAAACTTTTGTGCCACTATAAATCATTCATTGATAATTCCAATATTATCGGGTTTGTACGCGCCGGGAAGTTTAATTGTGGCTTTTCTACATTAAACTTAGAATTTAAATTAGTTTGTTCACGTTTACGAACATTGTTGTAAAAAATAAAACCTGAATTTGGAATATAACATTAATAGTCACAACTATTTATATGAAATACAATGTATATATAAAATAAATATACCGTGGTTTTTTGCGGTTATAAAGAAGTTGCAATTCGGAAAAAGTATTTTTATTTTTGGAAGAGTAAAATTCATTACAGGGTCCTTACCTACAGAGTCCTTATTCCCCTTATTCTGGATGACCAATTGATAACGTAACGCGTTGCGTTACGATAACTTCGCGAAATTATCGTTTAATGGTACTCCAAAGAATCAGAATCAGAATATTTTTTATTCATGTAAACCATTACAGTATTTATGAATCGTCAGAAAAGTAACAAAGATTCTACCGCCACTTCGGAATGTTATTCCTGTGGAGACGAAGGGCAAGAAACTCCACGGTTACTCTTTTAAAATAAAAAATTACAAACTTTTCATCTACATTTTGTTGTGGGGTATGGGAGAGCAATGTAGGTTCGTCATCAGGTGAGTCTAAGTTAAAAAGCGAATAATACTATTTATGAGAATGGCTACATGGTTCCCTTATTTACAAAAGAAAGTACACAAAGAAATTACATTATGTTAAATTAATAGAAGGAAGAGCGGGAATGTAAACTGACAACAGTTGAATAGGTTGTCATGACTCAAGTGGAGCTGGAATAACATCTATCCAAGCATTTTTAGGCAAGGCACAAAGGCATACAGAATATCATCACACGTTCATTTCATAAAGTTATCGTAACTAGCCGCATTTAGTCATAGCGAATAAAGGGCATAATGTTGCTCACGTTTTGATAGTCCCAGTTGTAACAAACCAAGTTTTACCAAAATATTTTGATGTACTTATGTATCCGACAATATTTTGCCTCCTTTACCTTTGCTTTTATGATGTAGGTAGACAGTAAACAACCGTGTGTGTGAATGATGTACGCTGTTGGCCGCGAGGCCTTTACAGCTTCACCGGACTTAAAGGCGAGCGTGCAACCACTACGCTCTAGCCAGCCAGAAGGGCAAGAGGCGACATACTCGGTTGGGACAGTCGCTGTAGGGGGACGGGTGCACTACTAAGTGCACCGGTCAACCACCGGCTATGGGAGGGGATCTACTACTACGTCGTCGTCGTCGCCCGTATTCTGAGCGGAAAGAAGGGATGACAAAGCATCGGGGGTCGGTGAGAGGGTCGGGGGGGAGATCGTAGTCGGCGGTGGCTACGATTAACGGATTCGCATGGGTAGATGCGTTCGCGAAGTGACGTGTTGACGCCTTTTTAATAAAGGCGCGAATAGGTTCGAGACCTAGATCGGAGTGGAGGTCGACGTTCCGTACGAACCAGGGGGCTCCTACGTCTTTACGGAGGAAGCGGTTTTGAACCACTTGGAGTTTATCGATGTGAGAGGGGGCCGAATGCCCGAACACAACACACGCATAAGTCATGATGGGTCGAACGCAAGTTTTGTAAAGTGTCACCTTATTTCTAAGGGACATTTTACTCCGCTTGCAGATTAACGAATGGAGACGACCGAGCGCAAAGGATGCTCGGTGACGGACCCGCTTGATGTGCGGGTCGAAGGACATGGTACTGTTTAGGGTGACCCCTAGATATTTGACCTCTTTGACCCAGGGAATGGGTCGGTCGAACATGGTCACTTGGCCGAGATTACTTCTAGGGCGGCGCAGGGAGTGGCGCCGGCGCAGGGAGTGGCGCAGTAAACAACCATTTTTCAGGGGTGCATACAAAAAAATGATAACAGCTACCGTTAAACAAACACGATGTTTAATTAAGAAAACTATGCCCATCCTTTCCTGATTGTCCTAGTGAACGCACATACAAAGCCGGATAGCACATCTTTCAATGTCAAGCCCGACAAACCCTCAAATTCTTGAACTTTACAGCCTATGCAGAACTTACATTCCGGTCGCAGCGTCGTCTTAAACTCATATGTACATATTACCATACCGCTCTACGGCCAACGGTAAATGTACATTGATATTTTTGGTCCGTTTATTGCCCAGTATAATAGTCAAGGATAAGTGGAGCAATGACCTTCGTAGGGCGGCTGGCAGAAACTGAATGCGAGTGGCCGAGGATCGTACCCAGTGGCGTGCACTTGGAGAGGCCTATGTCCAGCACTGGACTGCTATAGGCTGATGATGATGATGGTAATAATCAAACCCTCAAAATATGGACCGATGATTTGGTGGAAGTCGCAATCAAAAGCTTAAAGCCTCTTAATGTACGGCCAAACCAACGCGCTCAGCTGCGACCGCGGTGGCGTTCGCGGTGGCGATCAGCTCCTGCAGTAATATTTGTATGGAAATGTTCACACCAATGCGTCCTGCGTCCCGCACACGCTATTTGGGCGGCGTCTGCATGCCCGATCATAGGGAGATACTAATCGCCACCGTGATCACCGCCGAGGACGCCACGCGGCCGCGGCTGAACCCGCTGGTTTGGCCGCGCCTGTAGCGATCATTGGGGAGGGCTTCGTTCTGCAGCCGTGACGTCCTTCGGTTCATGATGATTTTAATAGCCATAGGCGTGTGCTTTATTATGTTGGAATTAAAAAGCAAAATGTGGGTGTACAAAGCACACCTCTCCCACTAGCACTTAGGGAATGTAGGCGTCAGTGTTTATTTTTTTTATAATGCCGTGTTACTAGAAATTAATAACATCACAAGCTATCCAACTAAATTAAAGATTTATCGTCGAACAAACACTACCATTAAAACTTTCCAACACGATTTAATATTCCAGACTTATCACGTGGCATCGGACACGCTTCAACGTATATTTGCATACCTAGACCATGGACACAGCATGGTGAGGTCACTGTAATCAACAGCCTTTATTATACTGAAAACTTGCAAAAGGCCATCAAACTTTCCCAGTCTGACATACGAATTTGTACTTTAAATCAGCAGCTTAATGTACAGTTTCCAATAAAAAGTAATTTGGGGCTGACACATTTTAGTCATCGTAGTTTATAATGCATGACATTCATTATACTACACGTTCGTGACTCATTATCTATGACACTAGGGTCTCTTGGGCCTATTTTATATGACATTATGCAAAGACTACGTTTGAAAATGCAAAATTACACGATTATGCTTTTTGTCATGCACGAGAGGGAGATATACATTTAACATAAACACATATGTATAGCTTAGCGGTTTTTTAATACTATGTGACAGACTTCTGTAAGATTTTTTTAAGTGCTAAATACACAAAAACAAATTCCAAACGGTTTAAAATAAGATTTAAAAAAATATATTTTAGCTGTAAACCTAAATAATATCCCTTTAAACAATTAGTTATTTAACCTCCAAAACCAGAACAATCCTGAGAAAATATCACATTTCCTTTTTCCGCTCCATACTTCATGAAAACTATATTACAAATAAACACGAAAAAAACCTTGAGAAATAAGAACACCAAGTTTACACCTGATACTCCACTAATATTGACCTTTTAATATTACAACACACAATTACAACGTCATTGATTACTTTGTATTCTAAGAAACTGTTCGACGCTTTTTTTCCCCGTATTCTTGCATACACCAACACGCCTTTATTTCCCAAAATAAAATAAAAATAAAATAAAAATAAAAATCTTTATTTCTCTAAAAATGCATACAATATACAAAATTAAATAAATACAGCTTAAACTAGAGTACAGTCATAAAAACTCTGACTTCTAAACTAGGTTTATGTACCTGTATCTTAGAAGCCAGTGTCCCTTCAAAATACTTGGTGCATATAAGCTTATTTATTTGTTCCGAGATGGGACCTGAATGATACGAATGAAACTATAATCAAACAAGGCAAGTACGAGAGAAATAAAAAATAAAAAGAATAAACAATAGAATTAAAGTGACAACATGGATTATATGCGAAAAAAAAGTCTCTCATGTGTAGATTAGTGCCTGACGATTGTGAATATATGTATGTGTGAATAAGAGTTGGTGTACGTAAAGTTAGTAAAACGTGTTCTTTCATAGAAGTGCTAAATGTTTATATGTTTAAAATTTCCCAGCAACAGATCTTCAGTATTACGATAAGTGAGTTTAGAGAGATATTCCTGCAGCTTAGATTTAATCTGATATTTGGTATTAGAAAAGAGTTTTAATATTTTATTAAGCTGGTTGTAAATTATAGAGCTGGTGATAAAATATTGTCTCTTAGCAAATGAAGTTTTGTGCGACTCTAGAGAAAAAACCGTATATTTAACTCTGCCTGTTGGCTCCAAAAGAGGGCGAGTTAGATGCTTTCGGAGCATCAACTGAAGGACATATAGCTGTCTGACTGTTAACACTTTAGATTCGACATATAGCTGTATTGTGGGGTATTTTAATGGCCGAGAATGTAGAACTTTCAAGACAGCCCTTTGTGCTCGTTCTAACCGGATAAAATGATTTTCAGTAGCTCCACCCCAGACTGAGATGCAATAAGTTAAAATTGATTGGCATAATGCAAAGTAGACCATTCTCAAAGTTTCCTTATCAGCAGATTTACGTAATTTTTTAAAAACGCAGATCAGCTTACGAGTTCTACCAGAAAGTATATCTAGGTGTACATGCCAATTTAGATGTTGATCAATATGTACGCCCAGATATTTGACGCTAGCGGATTTAGAAATTGCAAGGCAGTCGCAGTTAGTGGAAGGTGAACATGTATGAGCTCTAAGAGTAAGGGAAGGCGATGGGCTTAAATTAGATCTGATAGAAAAAGGCAAATAGACAGTTTTACTGACGTTAATAGTAAGTAAATTATGAGACAACCATTTCATTACACATTCCAGTGCATTCTCAGCATTCTGATAGCACTCCGCCCAATCTCCTCCATCCACAAGCAGCGAAGTGTCATCGGCGTATGTAAATACTTCACAGTTTTGGATGCGGAGTTGACAGAGCTCATTGATATAGATCAGAAATAAGGTAGGGCCCAGTATGCTACCTTGAGGCACACCGTAAGAAATGGGAAGTTCTTCACTCTCATATTGTCCAATTTTAGTGATTTGACAGCGGTTTCTCAAGTAGTCCGTAAAAATTTCCAGCACTATGCCACGAATTCCCATGCACTCCATCTTTTTCAGTAAACCCAGCGTCGAAACGGTATCAAACGCCTTAGATAAATCCAGAAAGATACCTAGGCACTTTTGCTTCTTGTCAATAGTTCTAACAGCGTGGTCAGACAGAGCCATAATAGCATCTTCGGTGCTCTTTCCTTTCCGAAAACCAAATTGGTTAGGAGCTAAAATATCATTAGTTTCGAGGAAGCTGACGAGACTCTTGTTTAAAATGCGTTCCAATATCTTAGACATAGAAGAAAGAATTGAGATAGGTCTGTAATTGTTAACGTCGTCCCTCCGACCGGCTTTATGAACTGGGTGAACTACGGCTTTTTTAAAGACTACTGGAAAGACACCAGATGAAATGGCAAGATTACAAACATGTGTAATGATTGGAACCAGAACTTTTCTCGTGGACTTAATGATGCTCATGGGGATGCCATCCCAGCCAGTAGCAGAGTCAGACTTTAGGCTCATAATAATGCCTTCAACTTCCATTTCTGTAATCTCAAGGAGAACCATAGACCCACTTGAATTAGAAGTTGATATTGAAGTCATAGTTGATACAGGTTTTATTTTCGTTGCAAGACTTTTACCAATGCCAGCAAAGTAGCTGTTGACCGTATTGAGTGAAGATTTTGGAGAGTCATAGAGATGCAGCAGTTCAGTAGGGGGAAGACAGTGCGAGCGTTGGTCAGATACCTTTTTCACCACTTCCCAAGTTGTTTTAATGTTGTTTTTCGCCTTAGAGAATTCTTCCTTTTCATACGCACGTTTAAGTTTCCTTAACAATGAGTTACAGTAGTTACGGTAGCGAGTATATGTAATTCTCAGAATTTCATTATTACCAGTTCTTTTTAATTTGGCGTGCATGCGGTCGCGGTGACGGATACAGCGTAGCAAGCCAGGAGTAATCCAGGGCTTAAGGGATCTATGTTTTCTAGGGACAATATATGAATGTGTGTTATTCTTTATGATAGAAGAGAGACCCCCTATTAATTCTTCTGCCGCTCTATTAGCGTCCGACATCGTCAAGATTGGAGACCAGTCATTACCATTGATGGTTTGTACTACTAATTCATGGTTAATTTTACATTTGAACCGAGGCAAATTACGATACTTATTATTAGTTTGCAAAAATAGAAGCAGAGGTTCATGATCAGTAATAGACGACTCAATGACAATTGCTGTGGCGGATAAATTGGTTTTTAAGAGAATGTGATCCAAACAATTAGAGACACGTGTGGGATACAGGTGAGCAGGCAAAAGTCCGTGCATGGCAGCACAAGATAAATACACGTCCGAGTGACTGTCATTGTTTCCGTTTTTAATATCGATATTAATATCGCCAATCAAGATAACAGTTTGTGTGGAGGACACAAGTACATTATCCAGACTTTCCATAAAATTGTTAATATTTTTATAGGAAGGAGAGCGATACAGAGCAATAATAGAGACGGAATCAATATTACAAATAAGACAGTTTGCATCTAGAAAATGGGGTTCTCTTACGTTGTGTTTTATAGAGGATTTAATATACAAAGCGCATCCATCATTTTGATTGAAGGTATTTTTAGTAGAATAGGATGTATAACCGTCTAAATTTGGTAGGCGAATTATTTTACTTAACCAACATTCAGACAAGACAATAACATCACATTGAAAACCCAAGAGCTGCATTAGCACGGGGATTTCCTCAAAATTTTTAGTTATACTCCTAATGTTTAGATGAAGTATTTTTAGCCCATTGTTAGGATTAGTAATATACCGCAAGCAACTTTCCGGTGGACATTTATGGGATTTGGCTATACTAAATGAGTCCAGTTCATGATCTATGTTGTTAAAGTTAGCCATTTGTTATAAAAAATATAATAAACCAAAACGTGGCACAAAAAAACTGCGTAAAAATAAAACAGAAAACATCACAATAAGGCACAAAATAAATCAAAGTTAATAATGAGCATGACTTTAAGTTATGCAAAATTAATTGAGGTGGTGAAAACGTTACTTCTATGCAAACATTATTATAGTCAGGCTTGGGACGATACACAAGTGTAGTATATATGAAAGACTTACGTGTGTTGTTGTAAGTGTGAGAGACTAAACTTAAGCTAAAAAATACACAAATAAAATTGAAAAAACTTAACATTATTATAAATACTAAGAGTCATTGATTCACTTCCAACTCACGCAGGGACTGTTCCGTCTTGATTAAAATTTGCTTAGCGCCTTCTGTTTTACGTAGAAATATGTTCCCATTATTGGTCCAGCAAATGGGGATGGCGTAGGTGTATTCTATACACCTAGATCCACTTAGCCCACGATTTTAGGTCTTATGTGTTAAGGAGCCAGTTTTTGCCTTTATACTGGGTATGGTGCTAAACTCCGGACTAATACTGGATTTTTTTCTATAGAAAAAATGTTTTCCTTCCACGTTTAAGCTCGCGTGATCGTGCTTCATGCATGCTTAATGCACGGCCGCACCAACTTATCCTCCGAATATTTTATTATTTTTAGGCCCATATAAAAGACACAACGTATTTAGTGCAATAGGTCGGTCAATCGATTCGTTCGAAAATAGACACATATACGGATAGTTTTATTGTTGACCTAATTTTGTTGGTTTATCGAGTGTACCGTATTATTAGGTTTGTATGGGATGACGTCGTGTTTATATTGAGTATGGCAATTTGTCGGATTTATGATATTATTTACTATTTATTTTAGTATTTCTCCTTCTATTTTCGTCTTTTGACAATTACTTAACGAAAAATTTGCTAGAAGTATTTGTACTTCTTAAAATGACTTGGTATTTTCATTTTTTTTTTCAATTGTCTTCCTCTTTAGAAGACTAATCTAATAAAACATTTAGGACTAATAATTCATAAAATTATTAATTTTATATTTAAAATATAGCGTGCGTGTGTTGGTAAATCTTCTTCTCCTAAACGGGTTAACTGATTTTGATGATTTTTTTAAATGTTTATGGGGTCACCTGGATGGTTCCTATTTATAGTTGGCCCTGGTAGTGGCACTGTTGTCGACCGGTTGCGAAGCCGCGGTAATTTGCTAGTAGTATTATAGTTTACTAGTATTATAAATGATTATGACCATCATCAGCAACCCATCCATTTCCTACGCTCAACATACTTTTACGTTATAGTCCATAGTTTTTTATAAGCTTGTTTGAAAGAAAAAAATAATTTCCCCGTTTTAGGCTTCCGTGGAAATTGTGAAATTTCGGGAACAGCTAATGCAAGCTCCATATTCGCTAGGCTTTGAAGTAGTGGGTTTCCTATTCCCAGTGACGCTCCGCAGCTTCATGTATATTCTAAAACAGAAAACCAATGGACATACATTGTTAGTTTTATCGGTCTAGTGCAGTGTGACGCGACAACACATACTCAATAATGGACCCCCATGGAAAGTTGGATTCATGGACAAAAAAATTTATGAACTCTATTTCCTTTAGTGTTATTTGTATTCAAACGAACACAACTAGCCATATCTTAGCAGTTCTTGGAGTTTTAAAATATTAATGTTCTGATGAACATGAAGCTTAGGAATGTTTTTGTTCTGTAGTATAAAATTGCTATCTAACACATCAGTTTCAGTATCATTAAGAATTAAAATAAATAAACGCCGTTACGGCGTTGGCAGTGCGGCGTTCTATGTACACTTACATATAGCCAACGATGTTAGGTTCCAATGTAAAGAAGGGCCAACCTAATCCCATCAATATCAGGCACAATTCCAAACTCCAGATTGCGACTGGGGTTTTTTGATGCAAAAACACACTTTGTTTGTAGAGAAGTTATGGTTGATGTCTAAATTCTAATGTTATTTCAGGCGAAAGTTTTGATGTGTTATAGTCATTCATAAAAATATATTATAGTCTAGATTCCAAATTGTCTAATTTAGGGTACTGATAGAACTACGTCATTGCTTCAGATCTACTAATATACCCACGCACATAAGGTTTCTTAAGATGAAAATAAATATAGAAAAATGTAAGGGCTTCAGTAGTACAGATGATGGATTTTGATTAGAGCCGTCGCCTTAGTATCGTAGATTCGATTCCCAATCGAAGCATTAAGTTTTGCCTTACTATTAAGTAGGTATTAAAATTCTTTTTCTACTAATACAGTTACGTAAAACTCTTGAATAATGGACCGGCTAACATTTCTTTCTAAAAGTAAACACACAATAAAGTCACAACGCCGAGCAGGAAGAATTTCCAACTCGCAGTACGAGCGAGAAAGCTATAAATTTTTAAACAGTAAATGACCGAAATTCCTACAACTCGACGTTTGGCCAAAGTAACATTTATACATAGAGCTCGGTGTTGCCTAGTCGGTGGTAGGGTTTAGTAACATGGAAGAATGAGTAGATTTATATCCTTCTACATACATACATACACTCAAACCTTTATTCCACTGGGGTAGGCAGAGACTACAGTTAGCCACATACTACGATTCTGACACGACCTCTTTCGCTTCATTAACATTCATACATCTTTTCATATATTTCAGTCGATTAACAATGTTACATACTTAACTTTTTTCCAAGAGGTTATTAATGTTGTCGTGATAGGTTCTCCTTGGGCGACCTCTTCCGAAGCTTCCACTTACATTTGCTAGATATATTACTTGCGTTAGCCACCTATCACACATCCTCTCCACATACCATTTCAACATATCTCTTTCAATCCTAGTCACCACGTCATCCTTCAACTTCTAATTCTGATCACACTATTCTTCATCCGGTCAGTAAGGGTGACTCTAAAAATACTCCGTAAAGAGCGAATTTCCACGGCATTCACACTACTTTCATGCTTTTTTTGGCATACCCTACATTCACTGGGCTTACATGAGCGTAATATATCCTGCTATGGGTCCTGGCAGTGGTAGACTGGTGAACTGTACCGTCAGAGGTCTTGAGTTTAAAGCCAGGCACGCTCATCTGTCTTTTCAAAATCATGTGCGTATTAAAAATTTATATCATTATATTAGTTTATTTTTATGGGTCCTATATTTATCATAATATATCATTTTTTATCTTCAGCCAAAAGACGTCCACTTCAGGACAAAGGCCTCCCCTAAATACCGCCACAACGACCGTCTTTGTTCTGTATGCATCCAACTTCTACTCATGACCTTCACAATGTCATCGGTCCCTTTTGTAGGGGGCCTGTCCAATCCTCGTCTTCCGGTATATGGTCGCTTCTCGAGAACCTTTCTGCCCCAACGGCCGTCAGTTCTACGAGCGGTGCCACGCCCACTGCCACTTAAGTTTAGCAATTCTGAGTGTAGTGACTTTGGCTCTTCTGCGGACCTCCTCGTTGCTGATTCGATCCCGTAATACATTATGGTCTATTCACTTCTATGACTCTTATTCATTAATAATAGTAATATTAGCCCTGTTAAGAAACTGTCCTACCGTTGTGCACGGGCCTGTACTCAAACTGAGAGGGTTTAGGCCATAGTCTACCACGCTGGCCCAGTGCGGGTTGGCGAACTTCACACACCTTCGAGAAACTCCCAAGAAGGCATGCAGGTCTCCTCACGATGTTTTTCCTTCACCGTTAAAGCAAGTGAAAATTATTTTTTAATACGCACATGCTTTCGAAAAGTCGGTAGTGCGTGCCTGGGTTTAAAGCCGAGGGCTCTAATTTTGCAGTCCAACGGTCTAACCACTAGGCTATCACTGTTACTTGTTCATTGAATATAAAAAACAGTAACAGCTGTATGAACACCAATTATTATTTTTCTTACACCGTGAAGCAATTCTGTAAAGTTCAGAGTGTATGTATGTATGAATTTTTCTTTGTCAGCTGCTGACAATATTTAATTAAAGTCTTATTAATTTAATAAAAATACCTTTCCCTTCTTTTGGAAGCATTTCTATGTACTTAGTGCTTTTAGTCACACCAATTTTAAAAATACTTCGAAATAAATATTATCTGTATAACACAAAGATTTGTACTGTCCAAGGATTCAGCCCCGACCCCTGCCGCCACCGCCGGCCGCGACATGTTCTCTCCGATCCCCCCGATTCTTTGTCATCCATTCTTTCCGCTCAGAATACGGGCGACGACGACGTAGTCGTAGACCCCCTCCCATAACCGGCGGTTGACCGGTGCACTTAGTAGTGCACCCCATCCCCCCACAGGGACTGTCCCAACCGAGGGCGCCTCTTCAAGGCGCCTTCGAGTATGTCGCCCCTTGCCCTTCTGGCTCGAGCGTAGTGGTTGCACGCTCGCCCTTAAGTCCGGTGAAGCTGTAAAGGCCTCGCGGCCAACAGCGTACAGCACTCACACACACACACACACACACACACACACACACACATACGCGACTACTTGATCTAGTAACTGTACCATTTTTAAATGTAGCTAAATATTAAAAACAATTGAATGTTATAAAAAGATGACTCCGACTTGATGAGAATGACTTAAATCAAGGGGGCAATTTATAAAAACTATCAGAATTAGACTTGCTTGCTAATACTATCAATTAATGTAATTTTACTGATGCTTTTGTGACTTGTAATTTTATTGGGACATTCGGACAGAATCTTCGCTCCAAATTTAACGTAAAACAAATTTATCAAGCGGTCCTTCCAAATTTTATCTTTTTTTATTTAGGGATTTAGGTCGTCCTATGCTTTCTATTTAATTTAAAGAGTAGGACTAAAACCTAAATCTTTTTCACTAAAAAAATCGTATAGAACGCAAAATTAACAAGTAGAAAAGCTTCTTTTTGATGTCAATTTGCACTTTGCGCCCTATACAATAGCGAGCTTTTCACGTATAGGCCTAAGTTGACGTTGATACATGGTTGTGAATTGTGAAAATATCTTTGCTTGTGAAATAAAGCACATATACTGAAGATAAGCTTTTGGTGGGAGTTTCAAGTGCTTTGTTGATTAAATATGTGCTTGAATGTGATAGTAGTATATCTACTTAAATGGAAATGTTTGGGCACATAATTTAGATTAGTGCTGTTAGTTTTGAAAAGTCCAATATGATTGATACGTCACGACACTAAAAAAATTCATTAAATTTGAAGCATGTTGGAACTTTGAACTCTGCCTGCTACGCAAGGGATCTGGCGTGATGATATAGATATATATATAGTACTACTTATTTTGTTTATTTAACGTTTTAGTCGGATCAAGCTTAAAACTTCCAAAGCTCACTTAGGCCATTTAGGTAAGCTCACATTTTTATGATTAGCTTCCTATATCTAATTCTATCTAGTTTTAAATCGTTTACATACTTAAATACATAAATATACTAGGTGCGCATTGATTGAAATTGAATTCATGCATAGCTTTTTCTTTTATTCTTTATAAAAAACGTAGCCCCACACTAGGATTGATTCCTGTGTCGTGGGTGCGTTTAGAAATACCCAGACCGGAACAAATAATTGTGGATCACACAAAGATTTGTCCCGTGCGGGAATCGAACCCGCGACTATTAGACACAGTGGGCGGAGCAGCTCAAGCTCTTAACCACTGCGCTAAATCGTCAAACATATAAAAAACATTCTTCAATATTCTGTATATATCATGGCATATTATACTATAATTTTCCTGATCAAAGTTGTTGAATTAAATGATAATTTAAACACCTTGATTCATTTCCACACTTTAATCACCTTGACATATAAATCCCTCACTTTATAATACACTTTCGATTTTAAATACATTCGGCATGAACTTGTCAGTACGACTTCTCACAAGGAATTGAACGCTTAAATGAATTTTCAAGCCTTTTTATACAGTTCGTTGCACAAATTAAAATTAGGGTAGCTCGAAATAAATTCAACAAAAATCAATAATCAAATATGTTCCGAAATTATAAATTGTATACAAGTTGTAAAATTATCAGCGCATGACCTGAAAGTAGTTTGCTCTAAATGGGTAAGTGAATCGATTCCAACAATATTTAATGTATTTTAATTTTTTTTCAAATTTGCAAAAAATGCTTCATCTCCTTTAGTGCGCAATAAAAAAATAAATTTATTCTTGATTCATAGCAAGAAGGAGATTCCAAACGCATTCCTTTAACGTATTTATCAAAACGCACACATACACGTACAAGTTTCATTGTTAATTGGGGTATAAAAGTGCTTTAAAAAAGGGTAAAAACCTTTAAATTTAAAAATTTGGTTTTCGTTTTACTTTAAGAAGCAATTATCTAATCGGGGTGTCTGAGGTCTTGCGTTTATTATGTTACACCTTGTATAAATTCTTTATCGCAAATACCTAAAACAGTATAAATATTCATATGTTGAAGTTAAAAAGGGATTTTAACATAACAAAATATTCTTATATTAAGGTAACAATATATGTAATCATAACAAAATGATAAATAATCCTTAATAAAAACACCGTCACACCTATATTCCCCAAGCGGGGGTAGCAGAGGTGTTCCGTATACACCCACTTTACGCCGATAAAGCTAGGTTCCATGTAATACAAGGCGAGCCTATTGCTATATACTATACTAGTACTTCTGGTGAATACGTATGTTTTTTTTTATAGGAAATCTACATTTGTCCAACCTAGGATCGGAAACCAGGACCTCGTGTTCGTAACGCGCATTATTCGCCAAATTCGCATAAATATATTAATTGATAGCGCCGATCAATTTAATTCTATTAACGTTTCCTTATCTACAGTTTTTTTTTTCTATACGAATAAATGATTAGCTTAACAAACACGAATGAAAGATTAGCAGTATTCTATTAAAACATTTATTTGAAGGCTCAAGGCATTAAGGAATTAATGGATTTGTTACAAAATTAGTTCTGTTGATGATTGAACAGAAAAATGTTGAGTCACAAGACGGATGAATGAAGAGATTTTCGTAATTAGGTTTCGACGTAACTTGAAAATGATGATCATTTTTGTAATTTTATTAAGGGAACTGCTTCGTTGGTCTACTGGCGAATAATGTGCTTTGCGATCACGAGGTCCTGGGTTCAAATCTTGCGTCGGACAAATGTAGTTCTTCTAATGAAAAATTCCCAGTATCAGTGCGGAGTCTGGAATTGACATCGTCAGCGAACATTGGGTGTACACAGTACACCTCTGCCACCCCGGCTTAGGGAATATAGGCGTGCGGTGTTTATTTAGAGAAACTTTGCCTGAGTCTTCGCTCGCGTTACTAGCCCTGAAAAAGATAACAATTTAATTTAACTGTTTCAATTTTTTTTTTCAATACTTTGATCCATGTTAATTCGTTTTTTTCCTTTACTTGCATTCTATGGTATCCATTTTTAATATTCTTACCCTTAGTTCGCACGAGCGCTTTTTCAACGCGCGTTAGTCAAGCGTTGGGATGAAACAAACGACTAACAATACATTTTATTGAAAAACGCTTACAGCGTTTCAGCGTAACGTGTCGAAAAAGCGCCCGTGCGAACAAGGGACTTAAACCTAAAAAATCTGTGACGGATTTAAAAATCTAAATGTAACATGTAAATCTAACAAATACTGACTTTTTAGATTTACTTCAAAATCAGAAATAAACCGCGTTAAAATCCGAAACATAGTTTTATTTCAAGCTACTACAATTTTTTTAAATTCTTTTATCACAGGAAAATGTTAGCTGTTGAAGCTAAAATTTTTCTTTGTATTTAAAGAATTTCAAAAATTATTAGTGTTGACTGTTTCTTGTTGTGTGACTAATTGCGTCTTTCAAATATGCGAACTACTAAGCATCATCGGGAAATTCTCATGTGCATAGCAAATTATTTTATTCCTTTTTGTACTTTATTGCGATGAGTTAAAGTACATATTTCATTGGGAATATACATGGAAATACAACTTTACTATTATGACAGTGAAGCACATAAATTACAAAGGCTCTACTTGCTATCCGTAGTAGCTGTTGAATATTTTATTGAAAGACACTCGTGAGGATACGCTGCGTTTACACTTTATCAAGTCGAATTGTATTTTTAATTTCTAGCCTTGTAAAATTTTCGATTGTCAGTAATTGATAAATTAATTGTGGCTAGTCGATGTCTCGTTAGTGGCTCCATTATCAATTTGAAGGTAGTTAAATTACAAAGCGATGGTCACTTCAGTGAAGTGCTTCTTTAATATAAAAACTGAAAATGTTGTTGAAAACACTCGTAAGGCTACGCTGCGTTTACGCTTTATCAAGTCCAGTTGTTTTTTTTTATTTCTAGGCTTGTAAAATGTTCGATTGACAGTTATTGATAAATTAATAGTGACAAGTCGATTATCAATTGGAAGGTATTTAAATTACAAGTCGATGACCACTTTAGCAAAGTTTTTCCTTTTTTAATTATGTGTAATATTAAATTACAAATAATTAAAAAAGGAAATTATGAGGAAATTATGAAGTTTGATTAAATCTCAACTCGAGTTGCATTCGGCAATCATCAAGAGACTGATATGGGATAAAAAATCGCAAGGAATATAATTACACCAAAAAAATTGCTTTGCGAGATCTATAGTTTTGTGTCTTTAAATGTATCCCTGCACTAGAAATTACAGGAGTAATTCCTAGTGGGGTTTATAAATATTAATTTTGGTCTGGATGTTGAATTAAACGCAAGTTTACAAACATGAAATTACATCCATATCGAAATAAACATTTCTGAGTCATACAAAGATATATATGAAAAAAGGTAAAACTATGAAAACTGGGTTTATTTATTTATTTATTTATTCTTTATGCACTAGTGGTACGAAGGCGGACTTAATGCCTTAGGCATTTTCTACCAGTCAACCTTCGGGTGATGCAGAAACAAGTGAGGCAGGTGCAAAAACTACACAAGGATGAAGAGAAAAAGTGTGGTTGCGAAAAATAAATATAATATACTATATATACTTGCAATACATATACACATACATACAATACGTTAATATAACATATTATAGTTGAGATGATTCTACCAACATTTTGTGCAAATAATCCTGGACTCTTACTTTGAAAGAAAAGCGATCGGCCGCCATCCTGAGATCCTGGGGTAGTGCATTCCATAGCAAAATGGACTGAACAAAGAAAGAAGAGTGTAGAAAATCTGTTTGGTGAGAAGGGCATTTAAGCAGACGATTATTTAAGGATCGAAGACTTCTATTATGATTCGAGCAAAGGTATTGAAAATGGGAAGAAAGATATTCTGGCGAAGTAGGAGAGTCAAGAATGGAAAACAACATTGTCAGTGCCCTTAAAACTCTGCGTTGACGAATAGGTAACCAATTTAATTGAGATCGATGCTCAGATACGTGGTCAAATTTACGCAAGTTATAGATGAATAGTATGCAGTTATTAAGGAGCCGGTCTAGTTTGTTGAGGTGATCTGCATTCAGGTCGAAGTAGCACACATCACCATAGTCGAATATGGGCAGGATCAAGGTCTGCACAAGCATTGCTTTTGTGTTGGAGGGGATCAAATTTTTAAAGCGATTGACGTTGACCGACGGCAGCGATTTGAGTTTGCCAACTGAGAGTATTGTCAATATGTACACCGAGGTCTTTAACGCTGGAACTAAAGGGGATAATTATCCCATCAAAAACAAGTGTAGGTAGAGCTGCAGTGTTCACCTTGCTTATTGTTCTAGAACTACCCACAAGAATAGCTTGGCATTTCGACGGATTTACTGCAACTCCAAACCGGTCAGACCAGTTCTTGATTGCACCCAGATCCCGGTTTAGTTTGGAGATGGCGTCAGAGATTCGGTCGTCACTGTTTTGTGAATACAATTGTAAGTCATCAGCATAAAGATGATACGCGCTCTGAATTTCATGAGTTATGAGATCAATGAAAATAGAAAATAGAAGAAGAGAAAGTATACCGCCCTGGGGGACGCCAGTTTCTAAGCAGCGCCAAGACGATGACGAATCGTCACTTAAAACAGACTGCT
Source organism: Phalera bucephala (assembly GCA_905147815.2). Taxonomy (NCBI): domain Eukaryota; kingdom Metazoa; phylum Arthropoda; class Insecta; order Lepidoptera; family Notodontidae; genus Phalera; species Phalera bucephala. The sequence continues at coordinate 20,873,751 of LR990621.1, forward strand.
GACGTTCCCGAAGATAAGAGGAAAACCAATCCAGGGACTCACGTGAGCACATGCGATACGAAAGAATAGACAGGAGGATATCATGATTAACGGTGTTGAAAGCATTGGAGAAATCAATCAACACAAGGACAGTGACTCTGGTTTCTTCCATGCCTGTTCGTATATCACCAGTCACTTTGAGTAGGGCAGAAACGGTACTATGGCCAGGTCTGAAACCAGATTGAAAAGGACTAATTAGATTGTTAGTGTAGATAAAATGGGAGAATTGTTTATGAACACAGACCTCGAGCACTTTTGAAAGAAAAGGAAGGATGGATATTGGACGGAAATGGCTTGGGAGCGAGGGGTTTGAGATCTTGGGAAGAGGGCGCACAAAAGCTTTACGCCAGAGAGACGGAAAAGTCCCGGACTCTAAGGAAAAGTTGACAAGGTGGGTGATGGCAGGAAGAAGATTGTCCAGAATTGTAGTGATCATGAAACGGCAAATTTTGTCGCAACCCACTGCCTTGGATTTAATGGATAGGATGATTTTTTTGATCTCACGAGAGTCAACTGGAGAGAAGTAGAAGAAGTTGATGATAGGACGTTTGAGACTACCTAAATAAGCTAGGGTGTTGTGTATAGTTTGACGATCTACCGGGGAGATAGTGTAGAAATGACAGTTAAGATCGTCCAAACATAATGTCGGGTTTGGGCAATCATTTATTTCAGAAATCTAATAACTCGGTTTTAGCTATCATCAAGGTCATCCCGACTCTTATGGAGGCATAATTTTCGGATTGTCTATAATTTTGGATATTTTTTTTAAAACGTAGCCCAATACTTTATTTATTCATGTGACGTGAGTGCGTTTACAAACATAAAAATTCATATACACAAATACTCAGTCACACAAATAATTGTGGGTCACACAAAGATATATCCTATGCGGGGATCGAACCCGTCACTATTCAACCCAGTGGGCGAAGCGGCTTAAGCTCTTAACTTCGCCAAATTGTCCGTGAAATTGATTGATTTGACAGCCCACACCTATTTAAAAAAATCACTTTGTATAAATTCGTGGTTTCAATTACGCGAATCAAGAACGGTGAACAGCAAACACGGTTTAAATTTAAGTAAATTAAAACTAAATTACTGTCCAATATTTAAATACGCCATACGCCAAACACCAATTAGGTAATGCAAGTAGACCAACACTTTGAGCAAACAGCAGCTGCAGCAGCAATTTTAGCAAAGGTCCTTATTCGTTACAACCGTTAAAATACGTAACTGTGGCGCGTTATGATAACTTGGTCAAATTATCAGAAACAGAATATTTTTTATTCAAACCATTACTGTATTTATTAATCGTCAGAGTACTAAAGACTCTACCACTATTTAGGAATATTATTCCTGCTGAGAAGAAGGGAAAGACAGTAACTCTTTCGAAATAAAAGTTTACAAAATGTTTAATCTACATTTTGCTTTGGGGTATAGGAGAGCAATATAGGCTGTCAGATTGGTGTCAGTTCGATTATCCAAATTATATGGTTACACGGTCCTCTCATTTGCAAAAAGAAACCAAAAACAATGTCTTTATGCTAAGTTCATTTAAGGAGACAGGGAATGTTAACTAATAATAGTTAAACAAATAATCATTATTCAAGTGGAGCTGGAACAGCACCTATCCAACATTTTCTTCCAATCTAATAGAAAAATAAACACCGTCACGCCTATATCTATTCCTCATGCGAGGCTGGCAGAACTCTACTTGGACACCCACTTTTAGTCGACGATGTTAGGTCCCATGTACTTAATGGTTGGCGAACCTTTTGTCACATACCGGGCACAATTCCAAACTCTGAAATCATATCGGGAATTATTCGATAGAAAAACTACATTTGTCGGACCTAGGATTTCAACCCAGAACCTCGTGATCACAAAGCATAATAATCGCCACTGTCTAGTGGCGAATGAAACAAGGCAGTATTTTATATAATCTTCTATTAAATAATAAGCTTGCTCACAAAGTAATTGTTTAACACAAGATTTGAACCTCATTTAATCGTACACCAGTGGTATACAGGCTAACATTACACGATTATTTCATGAAGTTATCGTAACGCGGTGCGTTTAGTTATGACCATAAAAGGACCCATTTGGCTAGAAACCGTCGAGAGAATAATTGGTAAACTGAATAAAGCGAAGTTAAACCATTTGTACACTGCAACGGAATTGGAGAAAATATTGCTAGAAATAGAATGATATTTCTGTGGAACAGAATAGCTAGCGTGTGTTTTGTTCCGCAATAATTTCGTTGTATGAAATAAAACTATTTTTCGGATTTTATCGCGGTTTATTTTTGACTTTTAAGTTCCTGACTTTGTGAGTGCTTTGCGGCCCGCATGGTGACGGGAGGGACTTAGGTGTAAGACGTTCAAAAGTCATAGTTGTTCCGGAGTACCTTCAAACTTCTTAATTATTTTTGTTAGTCCGATCTACGCAGAATGAGCTCACGATTTCTTGCCTTTTATTTGCTATTATTATGACCTTTACGTTATACACCTCAGGTCCTCTCGTGACTGTGGGTAAAGCAATCAAAACGTCGAGAACTTTAAGATCAAAAATAAACCGCAATAGTGTTATTACATGTGTTATATTCCCGCAAATCTAAGAACTTAATTTTATAATATTTAGGTAGGTCTAATGGTGTAGGATAAGGACTAATTTCAAAAATTGATAGCCAAACTTCACTAGTTGCACAAGCACCAGAAGAAGAAGAAGAATGGTGTACTATCTACATTCACATTTCGCCGACGATATCGGCCTCAATGTAACAACTAATAAAGTTTAGTTTATTGCCATCTAGTTTCTGCCCGTGACTTCATCTGCGTTGACTTTAGACAGAAACCTTACATTTTTCCGGGATAAAAAGTACAAGGAGGGATCAAAAAGTAGTGAGAACGACATACTCCTTGGTGAAAACATACAAAAAATACTGGCAGGCATAGCTCAGATACATATAATATTAATAAAAAAAAAAATCTTCGATCCTCTTTTGTTTTTTTCTGAATGTAGTCATTTGTTTGCTTCGTGTCGAAACGTGTTCTCGAAAATGGAGAAAAACGAAGTGTGAGCCGTTATTAAATACCTCTGTTTAAAAAAGTTAACGACGCAAGAGATTCATTGCGATTTGGAGGCAACATTAGGAGAGTCTGCTCCGCCGTATTCCACTGCCGTGGAGAGCTTTTTGCAGGACCAAGACAAAACTTTTTTTGTGAAAGGGATTGAAGCCTTGGAAAAGCGCTGGACTCGGTGTGTAGAGAGACTCGGAAACTATGTAGAAAAATAAATTATTAAGTTATCAATAGTCATTATATTCTATCTCATTCTCACTACTTTTTGATCCCTCCTCGTATCCTATGTATTAATCTAGGTAATAAACTATCTGTGTGCCAAATTTCGTTGAAATCGTACGGCCGTTTTTGCGTAACTAAACAAACATATAAACATACCAACTTCCACATTTATAATATTAAATTTTAGCCTCTTGACTGCCATTGCAAACGTGACAACGGCTATGTGTAGTGGTTAAGTTCTTAAGCTGCTCGGTCCACTGAACTGAGTAGCCACGGTTTCCATCCTCACATGGTATAAATTAGAAAGAAAGAAGGAAAGATAAATTTATGTGCAACGAGTGCGATACGTTACAGACAGATGGTCAAGTAGGATATTACATGTACATTAAACATTTGTACCAATAGTAATTAAAGACTTCGTTACAAAAACGAACCCAAGTCAGCATAATGCTAGCATTATGCTGACTTGGGATCAGACCAGATCAGCGCTGGTTGCTTAAGTAGCCAGCTACTTAAGCAACCAGCGCTGATCTTCCGTTGAGCCGTTTGGTGACGTCACGGACGTTAACATTTGATAACAAGTAACAAATAAATTTATTAAATTAAAAGAAGGTATAAGGAATAAAAGTAAGCACAAAAAAAACGAAAAAAAAACGGTAAGAAATAGATATACAAAATAACTAAAATCCTATTAATAATAATAATAATAAATAGACAAAAAATCAAAACAACAGTGACACGATTTACGTAATATAATCTGTGGCAAGATTAATTAAAATCTATGGACAGCCATTAAATCTTTCTGTGACCCATATATGTTTTGTTTCGATCTGCGAGTTCATGTTTGTAAGCAAACGAACCAAAGACATAGGAATATTTTTAGTGTGAGGCTAAGTTTTAGTTTTAAAGGAAAGGAAAAGAAACACTATCTTACCATGACCAAACAGACCGGGTATTATCTGAAGCACAAGTCAGGAGTCTTCGTAACCGGCGAGCGTGTATGAGACGAACTATGAGAGTAGAGGAAGCCAGAGAGGTATGTAAGGAAAGAGCCTGTTGGAACTCTGTACTCTCTGCCTACCCCGTAAGGGATCTGGCGTGATGATATAGATAGATAGATAGAAAAGAAACACTGCGCGGGTTAAGATTTGAAGCTAAAACCGCATTATCACCAGCCACATTATCCGCCATTGAACCAACGAGGCAGTCACTTCTCAGAAAATTAACACAAACAACCAAGTATAACCCTTTACATTAATTTTACACAGCTTCAAAGAATAATACCCTCAAAATTGCAGTCTAAAAATTTCTCATATACTTTTACGACATCAAAAACAAGGAAAATTAATTTCTCACCGTTGTCACGCGCAACCGACAGTGAAATTATAAAAGAATTTTCCCTTTGAGATTCTGAAGTTTTCGAGTAAAAATGTCGTATAGGGGAATATAATTACATCGTTTCAATGGTAGCTTTCAAATAATTTTACTCACAATAAAGTTTAATACAGAGTTAGGAACAAGCAATTACTTTAAAACTGTATGGACACGTTGCGGAACAGAAAATATTACATTATTTTCAGACCTATCGCTGGAATGGAAAATTAAAAGGCCGAGTACGTATGTACGTTACATTTTTCTTTTTTGCATCGCTTTTCATATTTAAGAGAACTATATTTTATTTGATTCTTTGACCACCTCTTTGGCCTAGTGGTGATTAATGCGCCTTGCGATCAAGAGGTCGTCGGTGCAAATCATAGGCCGGCCATATGTAGTTTTTCTATTGAAAAATTTCCAGTATTTGTCCGGAGTCTGGATAGGTGCCCGGTATATGTCGATAGGCTCGCTCCCTATGACATGCGACCTTTGCCAACCCCGAAGGGAAATATATTCTGTATCGTTAGAGGTCTTTGGTGTACTTATCTACATTTAATGCCTCCAAAATAGCTATAACTTCAAGAATATCCATGACGTAAAACACAATCACTTCTCTCAGAACACTGAGATATATTAACCGTACCTTTCCTCTCAAGAGTTCACAAGCGCTTCGCAGCTAATACGCTGCAGTTCGCTGCTCAGAGTCAGCCAGCAGATAGTCTGCCGCTAACTCTGCGACTAATGGGGACGCGCCCTTAGTGCTGTATTTTATCAAATAACTTTGTCCAATTTACGTATAGGCGTAATGAAGGTAAGCGTGTTATGTGAACTATGAGAGTGAAGGAAGCGAGAGACGTTAGAAAGGAAATAACCTGTTGAACTTCTGAGGGCTTGGCGTTGGCGTGACGCTAGCGCGTTGATATCTCATCCTTGTCGTGACAGTACGTTTGCTGGTTAGCGTCACTTTAACGTCCATCTTTTTGTGCTAAGCTCTCTGGGCTCTTAGTCTATCCCGCAAAGGATCTCGCGTAATAATATAGATGGATGGAAGACTTAGAATAAATATAATCCAGAAGCCACCGGTACTACCTGTGATGCTAGTAGTCACAGCGAGCGCAGGTCAAATTAAATTAAATTATGGCGTCTTGTGTAGGCGTTTGTGGAGCTCGAAATGAAACATGATGGGATCACATTTTATACCTAACTAGCGTATTCAGGTGCCATATTATTTAAATATCGAAAAAATTCTTCTTTCTGTAATTGCCATAGTAAAAAACGCTTCCATTTTGTTAGTGTTGCTAGTATAACAATTTTATTTATCCCTAGTTTTATTTGCAGAGGACTTTTTTAGTTATAGTATTAAATTGTATCAATTTAGGTAACAATTATATCATGGTTTTAATATTTAGTTAATAATATTAGCATGTACTGCCCACTGCTGGGCAAAGGCCGTCTCTCACAAATCGATGTGAGAGAGATAGGTCGTACTCCACCGCGCAGACCCAGTGCGGATTGGTGGAGGCAGGTTTGTGGCCACCTGCTGTTGGAACTTATCAAGCCGCATTTAAGCCCTTCCAACTCGGCTTAACGACTACCACATTAAGTGGTAACCGGGACCAACGGCTTAACGTGCCTTCCAAAGCACGGAGACGCTCGAATATGAAAATGCCACAAACGGTCACCCATCTCAGGCCGACCGAGTCGAACGCTGCTTAACCTTGGTGATCTGTAAGAACACCGCGGTCGCACAGCGCTACGAGCGCCTCTCGCACAGCGCTACGAGCGCCTCGTTAAGTTAAAATTTATTTAAGACGATGAAATAACATTTTGCGTACATTAAATTACAACAAACCTTAATAGTTCAAGTACATCTATTTCTTGAGTTTAATGGGCATTAAAATACACGTTACCGCAACAATGATTTTATTATCATCTACTCTATTGTAACGAACATTTACCCCAAAAAGTGATAATCTTTCCGGGCTGCCAACATGAAGCGGGTGGGAAGTGCGGTGAGTGCGAGACTGTTACATCCCTAACTCCCACGGCTATATTGCTGAATTGCAGTTCCCACATTCTGCCATTTTTGTTAAAGCAAATCAGCAGTATATGCCTTTATACACCCACCGGGGTTTTCAACAAAAGGCATCATTATTCATTTGGTAATTAGTCTAATTACTGCCTAACTACGGACCTGGTTTCTGCCTGCCGGTTGGCTCCGTAGTGAAAGCTAAGCTACCAAAGGGGTCTGAATTCGGCAAAGACCTTCAGAAGGTTTCACGTGTGAGCGACAAAAGTACCGCGTACAAGTGTAGTCGGTTATAATAATTGTGGAACAAAAATAAATAAGTGTCTAGTACTCTGGTTGTTTTTTTTAATACAACTAAGAGCCCGGACCTAACAGGACGTTTGTTGAATTTTTGGTTTCACCGCGCGGGGTGAGTTTACGACTGGATGAGGCTACTGGATTATATTTATTATAAGATAAAAGAGTAAGGTAACGTTGGCTTACCCACAGTATATAGATTTAGGTTACAGACGCTACTCATGTTCATATTCATTTTCCAGCGAGCGGGTTTAATGTAACTGGGAGTTAAACAGTTTTTATTTTTTTAGTCGCCTTTCGACTTCAACAAGTAAAGATTGTTATCTTTACTTGTTGAAGAATACGTTCAAACGAACCATAATAAAGACGGCTAACGTATTCCACGTTGGAGACGGCTTTGTAAAATAGTCACCGCTTAAGTATTTTTTGTGTTCAAAAAGACAACTGATCTGGCGTGATGATAGTAAGAGATAGGAAGGAAACGGTGGGAGAAAGGGAGAGGGGGATGCAGTGTTTGAGAGAGAGAAAGAGCGTAAGACAAACTTTCAAGCAAATACATTTATAATTTTAATAATAAAACGCTTTATCGTATCTCATCGTTACATGAAAATAAACATCATGAATATTCCTCAAATCTCAACATATTTCTCATCAAGTTTGAATGTTTCTAAATAACCTCGCTTAAAACGAAGCAAGAAAATCCCTGTGTTTTTCATTTTACATCGCTCATATTTCGGTGAAAGGATTTTTCACAGATTCACCCCTTCACAAGAAGCTTTCTGTATGCATGAACGCTCGCGAGAGGGGTTGGAAACGACTTACTCTGTGAACTTTGAATTTCATGCCTTGATATTTTATAACAATTTTTAAGAAACACTTTGTCTATTAGACTTTTGCGGCTATAGCAAGTGGACTTAACATACATTAACGCTAATAGAAACAAAAGAAAATACGGGATTCACATTTTACAAAGAAAAGTGCTATTCATTCTTACTCTAAGGAAAGTCACATTGTCAGTACATTGCGCAGTCCATTACGACAAGAGTATAGAAAAAAACGTTTGCCACCGAACTATGTTCTCTGCTCGACCCTTTGTTTTTTTTTGGAGCGGGGAAATCTTTATGGATACCCGTTCACGACAAAGACGGGAACGGGTTAGTGGGACTTCTTGCTCCAGCGATGGTCGGCGTTACTCCGGCCGTCGCTGGAGCAAGTTCTACCCACTAAAACTCCACTGGGTTCTATCGTCCGCTAAAGCAGTGGGTCACGGGGATGCGGACATACTTTCGCAACATTCGACGCGCTTTTACATTAATGTTAACGCTTGCGTCAAAATACTCTTTAAGTAAAGCGTTCAAAATGACACCGTGGAAGACCTCAAGCCGAAAATCATTTAACAACGATCGAGCTCTCACATCTGCACACTCACTCCTTATTCAAGTGGCGGTTCGAGATCATTATCATCATCAGTCTGAAGACAACCACTGTAGGATAGACTTCCCCCAAAGATCGCCGTAATGGCCGGCACACATCCAGCTTTTACCCGGGATTTACACCAGATTATCAATGCATTTTGTAAGGGCCTCTCCACTTTACGTCTTCTAGGATAATGGACTTTAAACAATGGTTAAATTTGGTAATATACATCGTCATGCTATTAATCTATTTAATTACCTACATCAAAGAAAAGAAATAGCCACCAATAATTTAGGTGTAAAGAAAAATCAATCTTAATTCCAATAAAAGACGGGTTCCAATTTCTCACGACTTTTACCATCCAATTTCTGATTACGGTGCCTACCATTACGTACTGATTGACCAATAAGTATTCCAATTGTCACCCGACGGCTAACAACTCAATTTGCCCTTTGCTCAAACAGGATATTGGAGGGCCCGATTCGTATTATCCCTGAAAAAGACCAAGTTTTTGGGTCGATTCTAGTCTAATGGAAATGAAGGGAAAGTTTGTAAAGTTCGAGTGTATTTACGTGTTTTGTATTCTGCAGTATATTAATTCTGTATTTGTTTAGGTTTATTTTTGATTGGAAATTTATTGTGGTTATCTGCTTTACTGAATAGCTTAAGTGCTTTTATGTGTCACAGTCTATTGTTACAAAATGTTAGAAAAATATCTGAGCGAAAGCTGTCTATGTTAATTCCAATACCGGGACCGTTTTGCCCGCAATGGCCTCAAGAGACTTATAATTTTATCAGATACTTTATTATGAGAAGATTTTATCCGAATTTTATATCAAAGAACTTTAGGGAAATGGAAAGTAAAATTTGAAATACCTGTGATTGTTATGAAATTCTTAATTCTAATTAAACGCAAGTATAAATACGGAACTGGATGAAAATCAATCATGAAAAAAAGATCTAAATTTTAGATTACTAAGCTATATAATCTTAATATATAAATTTAGGCTGTAGTTTTGCGAGGATACCCATCCAGATGGAAGTTTGTCCCATCTGGAGTATGGGTATACATAAAAGGTGTTAAAAATGTACAGAGCGTCTTTCAAAGGTACTCAATGCATATTCCCACATTTTTAATTCATCCAAATGAATAATACAGTTTGGATACGTATATCCAAACTGAAGCAAACATAGTGAATAACGTATTATTCACTATGTTTGCTTCAGTATTTTTTTAGAATCAAAAACAAATTGAGACAGGGTACTCCGTATTGCACAAATATATGTTTTTTGTTATAAGATTTCGCCCTTGCTAAAAGAAAATAAACAGCGGTATAATAAATATTCATATATACAATAAACAAACATATATTACTGCTCATAATAGATGGATATGTACTCTGTGGTGTATAAACTCTTAAAAGGTTTTGCCACATAGCCGACGCGGCGCGACGTAATCGCAACGGTAGCGCGGCTAGGGGAGTTGTAATGTACTGAAATGTACACGTATATAATGTACGGGAGACGTCACACAGCGCAGCTCCGCGCGGCGCGACGGTAAACGTCACGACCCGCCGCCGTCGCGCCGCGATTACAAACGAAGCACGGGAGAGTGAGACACCAATATGCATGCGAGCGTGTCGGGTGGCCGTTAGGCCGGTGCCACGTCGCTTCCGCAGCGTGTCCGAGCGCTTCCGTCGCTCTCCCGTCGCGGTCCGTCGGCTATTAGGCCAAACCTTTATTCTTCGAATATTTATAATATAAACTGTAATGTCACGAAGGCAATTGCTTGATCCAGTGGTTAAGGGTCTTAATCGCTCCGCCCACTGGATTTAGCAGACGCAGGTACGATCTCCGCACAGGACAAATGAGTGACCTGCAAATGTTTGTTTCCGTCTGGATGTTGTGTATGTAAATTTCATGTTTGTAGACGCAACCACGATTTTAAATGAAAAGCAAACTAAATTATTAATTGTTCTTGGCATTTAATGATTGAAGCCCGTGTGAAACCGAATAAAATGGGCTTAGGATGAAAATTATGTCTGCTATTAAATAAATATGAACGCTATCGTAAATCTTTTCGTGCTAGGCCCTCCTTCTCTATCCGGTCCATTTTTCTTTCACCCATTTCGCTGTCGAGTTTAAGCAAAATATCATGGCTGACGTAGTAAAATGATTTTTGCATTTTCTCACAAAGAATAACAATTTACGTTTTGGTTTAAATCCGGATGAAATTTCCTGAAAGTTATTTGATTCTGCAGGTGGATTTTGCATACACGAGAAAATGGTTCATTCTTTGTTTCAATACACACCGTCACGCCTATATTACCCAGAGGGGGTGGCAGAGGTGTACTCAGTACACCCACGTTTCGCCGACGATGTTAGGTCCCATGTAATACAATACCTACTTAAATATTCATTGGGCCAAAGGAGGTTAGGCGCAGTCGTACGGTTATGTTGTCTAAACTAAAAATAATATTTTCTAAACAACTAAGTAGGTAGTTTATGATAACTTATATAGTATAATATCATATATATCATATATACTCCTGAATGAATGACGTAATGGGATAAAATATAATAGCCTGTAAGCCAATAAAATAGCCTGAATAAAAGTCCTCTATCTTCCCATTACATCCCGACAAAATCCGTTCAGGTCTTCCCGAAATTAGCCCGAACAAACAAACGGACAGAGAAAATTATGAAATTAATATTAGAAGCTTAAGAAAAATTTTTTTTCCAAAATCACACACAGATACCTCAGTTTTATTTGTACATACATAAATATCAAAAATTTCACTTATATAATCAACGAAATGCCATGCCTCTTAGAAAACATTTTTGCAGGCTTGATCATCCTATAAGTACGTTACTATCTAACTAACAAAAATATCACGGCGTTAAAAAAGGAGAAAGTTCACAATGTCTGTCACACCTGTCACCAACAACCTGTCTACATATTTGTATGTGCGTATATTTGACTATAACTTCTTCGTTTATGAATCGATTTTGATGACGAAATCATTAAGTTTGTAAGTAACCCTTAGAGCGCGAGTCCTACTCGCACTTGTCTGGTTATTTGTTTTAAGCTTTACCTCAACATGTCTTCGTAAGCCTTGCAAGTACCTAGATATTTTTACGTGTGTTTTTATTGTGAAGAGGAAAGTGTTTAATCTTCACCCAAGCCAAAACTACGTATTATAGGAGGGTGCAGTCAGCAACGTGAAGTAAGGGGAGAGCGGTAACCAACAGCTTATCCGATCAAACTGTTAACCTCACCTGCTCATGGTGCTTTCTGCTAGAAAACCGACGAGGCTCTGGCGACCGAGTAATTGGTGGTATATCGAATCTCTAACTGGGAAACCGGGCTAAGAGGCTACAGCGGCCTAAAAGTCTTAATATCTTAAAAAATGTCAGAAGGCAACGGGAAACCACTGCTACTATTATCCCTTGTAATCAATTAATGGAAAAATCCAAAATAATAAAGGACCCGAGTTTCCGGCGACCCTTCCATGGGGCAGTGGTGCAAAGAATTCCCAGTAGGAAACCATGAAGTCTCAGAACCTGGAACGTGAGAAGCATGAAAAGACCAGAGAAAGTCCATAATGTTACGAAAGAAATGAGCCGACTACGTACTGATGTCCTGAGATTATGTAATGTTTTATTCGGGGTTCGAGGAGTCTTCTAACATGTATGGCGTTGGATTCATTATTAATACGAAAGCTGTGGGCACTTCAGTTAACTTCGTACCTCAATCCAACCGTAAAATGTTGCTACAGATACAGACCAAACTACGAAACCTCAATATCAAATAGTGCAACTGTATGCCAGAGGCATACTTATGGATCAAAGTAGAAAACCTGCTTAATTTAACAAAAAGGCATAAATTCAATATTGTCATGGGTGATATGAATGCGAAGGTCAGCGATAAGTTCTAGGAATTGTGAAAAAGTTCGGTCTAGGAGAAAGGAATGACAGGGGTGACATATTAGACTAACTCTGACAAGAGAAAGAGCTAGTCATAATGAACACTTTTTTCAACAACCGCTGAGTAGATTGTACACTTGGGCTTTTCCTAGGAATACTTTATATATAATGAGAAGTACCCGTTTAAAAATTGTATCAAAAGTGCTAAGACGTATCCAAGGGATAAAATTAGATCAGACTACAACCCACTTGTTGTAGAACTAGCATGTACCCTTAAGAAAATTTGGAAAAAGTGACAGCCAGAAGTCATCATTATCAGAATATTAGACCGACAGTGTCGGATGATATCAATGGGATGTGATTCAAAAGCTAGATCCTATTATTTCTATTGAAGATACCTGGCGACATCTCAGGAATAAGGTTTAGGACATTAATGCGCAATACTTAAAACCGGATAATTAGACACCAAAACAGGCTTGGATGACAACTAGAACATACCAACTTATGGAAGAAAGACGATTCTACAAGCATATAGATCCATCTCAATATAACAAACTAGACAAGGAGGTACGACGAGAGGTAAGAATTGTTCATGACTCTTGGTACCAAAGAAAGTCTAAATATATGGAAAGTCTGCATAAGAAATATGACTCTTTCAACATACATAAAGAAATTAAAGCTATGGTTGGTCTTAAACGCCCTATCTACCACTTGGTAGATGAGAACAACTTTCCGATTCTTGATCCTGAAAGAGATAAGACCAGTCGCATAAGCGCTTCTGATATGAATGGTCCTAGTATATTAAAAAGGAAGTTTGGAAACTGTAACAAAGAGCTAAGACGGGAAGATCAGAAGGTCCTGACAAAATTCCCATTGAAGTGCTAAAGCTGCTGATCGAGGAGCATAGCGACATCATTGTGCAATTTTTTACCATATATATCATCATCATCATCATCATCATCTCAGCCTATACTTCCAGCGTAACCGGTCCGATGCCACCTGCATCCAACGACTTCCAATTTTTACAAGATCGTCGGTCCATCTGGCAGGCGGTCGACCCACGCTGCGCTTGCCAATACGTGGTCGCCACTCTAAAATCTTTCTGCCCCAACGCCCGTCCGATCTACGCGCTATGTGGCCCGCCCATTGCCACTTCAGCTTGTTAATCTTAAGGGCTATGTCGGTGACCTTGGTTCTTCTACGGATCTCCTCATTCCTGATTCGATCGCGTAGAGAAACGCCGAGCATAGCTCTCTCCATAGCTCGCTGAGCACCATATGTATGACACTGGACAAATACCAGAATACTAGCTTACATCGACCTTGATTACTCTTCCAAAAAAAGGAAAAACGCTAATAAGTGTGAAGAGTACTATAAGTTTGATGAGTCAAGTTCTGAGGCTCTTCCTGGCTAGTCATACACAAGCGAATCAGAGTAAAATATGATGAACAGCTTGAAGAAAATCAATTTGGTTTCCGGTCCGGAGTTGTAACGAGACAGGCTTTGTTTGCAAGTTGATACAAAAATGCAGAGATATACAACAGGACATATTCCTCTGTTTTATAGACTACGATAAAGCATTTGATAAGGTTACGATATATATGACCGAATTATTCAAATTCTAAGCACAATCAGGTTAGACAGCAAGGATATCCGCATTATTCAAAATATGTACTGAAAACAACGGACGCCTATACGAGTTGCCGGAGAGTGCACTCAAGACGTTGATATAAAGAGAGGAGTTCGACAGGGTTGCATTTTATCACCTATTTTGTTTAACTTATACTTAGTGACAATAATGACTGAAGCACTAGAAGACTTTGACTGTAGTATCAACATCAATGGCTGTATCATTAACAATATTCGATAGCGTCATCTGTTGCAGATCTCCAAATAGTAGTCGATAGAGTGAATGAGTACAGCGAGAAAGCCGGTTTGAGGATGAATGTTAAGAAAACTTAACTCATAGAGATCTCCAGAAACTCGTACACTAACTACGACATCAGGTTTTCTAGGCAGGTGGTGGAACGAGTACGTAAATACAAATATTAAGACACATAGCTAACAGAACAATGGGAAAGAGATCAAAAGCCAAATAGATATTGCCCGAACTGCCTTTAATACTATGCGAGTTGTACTTTGCAACAGGAACTTAAACATCAATATACGTACCCGTCTTCTTCACTGTTATATCTGGCCCATAATTCAAAACGGATAAGAGTCGTAGTCTATCAAGAAAAACCTCAGGAAACGTTTTGAAGCATTCGAAATGTGGACATACAGACGAATTCTGAGAATAACTTGGACTCAAAAAGTCACCAACCAACTAGTTCAGCGACAACTCTTTAAAAACGGCAACTTAAAACCCTCATAAAAAGACGAAAAACTGCATACCTCGCCCACGTGCTCAGGCACGATAGATAGTATCTTTTACAGGTCATTTTTATGGGCAAAGTTGCCGGTAAAAGGCGTGTGGGCTGCAGAAAGAAGTTGCGGCTGCGTAACATCCGGGAGTAGACGGCAATTGCTAGCGCGGCACAACTCTTCCGTACCGCACAGGATAAGAACGAATTCCAAAACTTTATATCTAGAGAAGCACCAGAAGACAGTCAGCAAGCAAGTCGTTTAGCATGCTCAGTTTATCAAATCAGTTATTTTACAAACGCTGGTAAACATTACTATAAAATTTTAGTAAAATATTTATATACATTTAGTTCAACAAAAATATGCAAGACAAAAACGTCGAAGCGATTTAAAAATCTGAGAATGTTAACCAACTTACGTTGCTGACCGAACGATGACTTTATCGCTCGTGGTTTCAAGTCCTTACACTGAAAGCGAAAAGTAGATATCACTTGACCGAATGTCAACGCTTTAAGTGAATGATAAATTATTCAATGGGTTAAATTGGAAGGAACAAAAGCAAATTGAGGATTTTTTAAATTGAACTTGATTTTGGTATAAAAAATCTACTGTGTAAATTTAGAATTACTGAAAAAAGTTTTTTGGTTATACAATTTAAAAAACGCGCAGTATAAATATGCTTATTAATTTATTGGCAATACCAAATAACAATAGACAACCTGAGGCTTTGGCGATTGTGACATGAAGAGTGATATCGTCAATTTGTTTACATTACTAAAACTGTTTATTGATTTATATCATCATATCAAATCCCTTGCGGGGCAGACAGTGAGTACAGAGTTCCAACATAAAACATTTTCTGTTTTGAATATTAATTTTGGTAAAAAACAGTTTCAAAAAATGTTATTTAGAACACCAATAAGAAAACTAAATACCTCAAATAAAAAAGTCCATTCGTTATCTACCGCGTAATCAATTTAAAGTGATTATTTCAAAGTATAAAATATGAATGTCAAGGTTCCGTTGTAACAACTGCTTGAAAGAAACAACTTCCCAACAAAATCACATTTCTGGCCGACTTCCACTTATCTACTTATTTATTCATGATAATGAATACGCATTTTTTCCTAGGCACATATTTATTATTTCCAAACGCGGCGTGTTACGATAACTTCGTGAAATGATGGTTTGACGGTAGTCTATATGCCACTGGAGTACCATTAAATGATCATTTTACGAACTTAATTTAATTTAACTTAGACCCACCTGATAGACCAATCTACACCCCATAACAAAATGTACTTGAAAAAAAATTTAATAATTTAATTTAAAAAGATCTTTTTAAAAACAAGCGTTTATAGTAAAAACACCACGAATATATCTTGCTTAATTAAAGAGTTCCTAGGAATGCCCTCCGGCTCTATCATCAGACCTTGGACACGGTCTTAAATGTCCGTTAAGACACATTCCAACGAGCCCAAATTGTTAGTTAGTTAGTGTTAGTTGGGTGGTTCCATTAGCCACCTTCCGGCTTCATCATCAGACCCTGAACATTGAGTATTTATCAATACCAATTCAACAAGCCTAAACACGAGGGGGTTATGTTCTGAGTTGACATTTTCCTGAAGGCTCCATCAGCAGACCAGCTTCATGGTCCCATAGTATTGCATTTTCACCGGATTGACATACATATGCCATATTTCAGTTTAATCGAATATCCGTACGTGATTGACAAACGGATTACAAAATTTAAAGTGGAATAACAGACAGGTCAATAATGATCTTCAAAATATTAATAATTGGGCAAAAACTTTTGGTCTCCTGGTCAATCCAGCAAAATCGCAAGCTCTCATTATTGGTGGCAGACACTTTTACAATCTTCTAAATCACCAGTCTCTTCCACAAGTTATCTATGACTCCATTCCGATACCGTTTTCGAGTAGCGCCAAAAACTTGGGTGTCTACATAGACTGCAATCTGTCCTGGAATGTACACATTGCGGAAGTAAGCAGGAGAATCTATTACTCATTCCAATCTCTCAAACGGCTCCAGAAGTTCCTACCATTTAAAACTAAAGTAACTCTCGCCCAATCTCTTTTTTTACCACTACTCGACTATGCTGATGTTAGTTTTCTTGATGCAACTAAAGAACTTCTCAATAACCTTGAGCGTCTGCAAAACTTGTGCATTCGCTTCATTTTTGGCCTTCGAAAGTATGATCATGTATTAGATTTTCGGACTAAATTGAAGTGGCTCCCTATTCGGCAGCGTCGGGATACTTACATTCTTTCTTTACTTTTCGCTGTGCTTCACAATCCTAACTCCCCTGCATATCTTCGGGAACGCTTTGAGTATTTGGTTCCCAGGGAAAAACCCTGTCGCTCTTTATCTTCTCTTCTTCTTAGTACTCCTCGGAATACATCGAGCCGGTATCATAGCTCATTCACTGTACGTGCTGTGCGCTTGTGGAATTCTCTTCCACACTCCTTACGCGATAGTTCCACTCCGCAGATTTTCAAGAAAAGAATTAAAGAACATTTCCTATCTATGTGAGTTATATGTATGTATGTATTATATCAAGTAGTATATTTTATGTTATCGTATAGTGTGTACTATATTTATAGGTATATATTCTATCTACATGTATTCTATCATTTTATTATTTAAAACTATTCCCTTCGTATTGTACACTCATTTCTGTCCTTATTTTAATGTTTTGTCTCTCTGTCACTCAAAGGTTTGCTGTCAAAGAACTCAATTTTGAGTTAAACTCGCCTTTGTACATTTTATTTTATTATTATTTTTATTTTGTAACATTTTCTGTGTGTGCACAATAAAGAATTAAAGACAGGCATACGAACAAAGCTAGTTAAACTAAAAGCTTGAATTAAAAAAAAGAGATTTCATAAATAAGTTTCAAGATTTCTCATCTCCTACAAAATATCCACAAGGAAGTAACAATTTCGTCAGACGCTCATCAATTCTTCACTGCTCCACGATGATTTTGGCCAATGAATCAAACATTTATGATCTTATTAATCAATGTTGTGAACAACGTTAAAAGATGATGAAATATAATCATAATATGGGGCACGGTCACTGAAATCATCATAAATTGTGCTTATAATTTGACAAAAAAATAAATATCCATCTGGTGAGTTTATTTCGTTTATTTAAGTAAGTATACCTTGAAACCGGTGCCTTCGTTATTATCCATTTGTCACGCGAAGATTAGGGATGTCCCGCTGGAAAGCTTTAAATATTTGTTACTAGTTTCTGCCCGCGATTTGTCCGCATTAACTTTAGACAGGAACCTGACATTTTTCCGAGATAGAAAGTATCCTATGTGTTAATCCAGGTAATAAACTATCTGTGTGATAAATTTCATCCTAATTCGTTCCGTCGTTTTTGCGTGATTGAGTAACAAACATCAAAACATAAAATTATACAAACTTTCACTTTTATAATATTATGGTATAAAGTAGGATTACTATATACAAGGTGTAACATAATAAACAATCAATCAATCAATCAAATCAGCCTATTGCAGTCCACTGCTGGACATAGGCCTCTCCCAATTTGCGCCACAATACACGGTCCTCCGCCTTCCGCATCCAGTCCCACCCTGCGACCTTCTTCAGGTCGTCGGTCCACCTAGCTGGGGGGCGCCCTACCTTACGTTTGCCGAGTCGTGGTCTCCACTCTAAAACTCGTCTGCTCCATCGGCCATCGGTTCTTCGACAGACATGGCCAGCCCACTGCCACTTTAGCGAGCTCACTCTGCGGGCTATGTCAACTACTTTGGTTCTTTGACGGATAACTTCATTTCGGAGTTTATCCCTCAAAGAGACTCCGAGCATAGCCCGCTCCATAGCTCGCTGCGCGACTTTGAGCCTATGGACTAGCCCTACTGTAAGTGTCCACGTCTCGGCACCGTATGTCATGACTGGTAGAACGCACTGGTTGTAGACTTTCGTCTTCAGGCATTGCGGTAAAGGCGAAGAGAAAACCCGACGTAGTTTGCTGAATGCCGCCCAGCCCAACTGGATCCTTCTGTCGACTTCTTTCTCGAAGTTGTTCCTACCAAGCTGGATAATCTGCCCAAGGTAGGTGTATTCTCGAACAACTTCGAGCATCGATTCTTCGACGTAGACTGGTCTCGGCGTGACATGTTCATTGAACATGATCTTGGTTTTATCCAAATTCATGCCGAGACCAACACGTCGAGAGGCTACATTTAGGCTGTGCAGCATCTCGCTTAACTGTTCCAGCGTCTCTGCTATTATGACGATGTCGTCGGCAAACCGAAGATGCGAGATGCACTCGCCGTCTATATTCACGCCCCGTCCCGCCCAGTTTAGCGTCTTAAAGACGTCTTCAAGCGCGTTGGTGAAAAGCTTAGGGGATATTACATTCCCCTGTCTCACCCCTCTGCGCAGCTCAATGGGGTTGGTTTTTTGTTCCTGGAGCTGAACGGTCATAGTGGCGGTATCATATAAACATCTCAGCACTTCGATATAACGCCAGTCAATACGACATCGTTGCAGAGCATCCAGAACTGCCCAGGTTTCGATGGAGTCGAAGGCTTTTTCGTAGTCCACGAAAGCCATACACAGCGGCTGATTGTACTCTTCAGTTTTCTGTACAATCTGCCGAACAGTATGGATGTGGTCTACGGTGCTGAAGCCTTTTCGAAACCCGGCTTGCTCTGGTGGCTGAAACTCGTCGAGTTTCCTGGCGAGGCGGTTTGTGACTACTCTCGAGAACAGCTTGTATACATGGCTCAGAAGTGAGATGGGTCTGTAGTTCTTCAGCAAGACTTTATCGCCTTTTTTGAAGAACAGAGCCACCGCACTCCCGCTCCACGCTTTAGGTGTTAGGCCCTGGTGAATGATGGAATTGAAAAGGCTTGCCAGCTCATTGAGAACCGGAGTCCCACCAGCTTTGAGGAGTTCGGTAGTAATTCCATCATCACCAGGAGATTTATTGTTCTTAAGTTGCTCGAGAGCCGCCTTGACCTCGCCCTGATCAACATCTGGGATGTCTTCCGTGTAATGGCGCGTAAGTGGGGCTCTGTGGTCATCATCGCTGGGTCTCGTAGGCTTACCTGTCCGTGATGCAAACAGTTCTCCATAGAAGCCCTCGATTTCCTCGAGAATCTCGAACTTAGAGGTCACGGTTTTGCCATCCGCAGTTTTGAGTTTTGTCAGACGGGGACGTCCGAGCTGTTGGGCGAAGACCTTAGTGCCCTTATTCTTCTCGATCGCAGCCTCGACGATACGGGTGTTGAAGCGTCTGAGGTCGCGCCGAATCAGCTTTCGGATTCTAAGGTTTAAGTTCTTCCGATCTGACGAAGATATCTGCGTAGGTGGCATTTCTCGTCTACCTCTCATAAGTTCGAGAGTCTCGGCCGAGAGTTTAGAGTCCCTGTTTTTGCTTTTTCCGTACAGAAACTTTCGAGACACGTCCTGTAGCATTCTGAACACTGTGTCGGTTTTCTCGTCAATATCGCCAATGGTTTCCAGCAAGTCAAAACGGTTTTGAAGTTCCAATTGGAACTTTTCGGAACCCAAGGCTGTTTGGAGCGCGGTAGGTCGGAGAGTAGGCTTCACCATCCGGGCCCTTTCGGCTTGAAAGTCTATATTTAGGGTGCCTCGGACGAGTCGGTGATCGTGGCCAGTATTGAACCTGTTGATCACAGAGACGTCCCTAAATATATACCTCTTATCCGTCATGATGAAGTCTATCTCGTTCTTTGTCACGTTGTCGGGGCTTCGCCAAGTCCACTTTCTATGGGGCTTCTTCTTAAAGAAGGAGTTTATTCAGAAGAGCCCCTGCGACTCGAGAAAGTTTACTAGCATTTGCCCCCTGTTATTTCTGCGCCCCACACCGAAGGGTCCGATTTTCGTTTCGCCGCGTTCTTGTACTCCCACTTTGGCGTTGAAGTCCCCCATAACAACGCTGTAGTGAGCCTTTGGAGTGCCGTGTAGTGCTTTCGCAATGTCTTCGTACACGGCTTCGGCTATATCGTCAGCGTATGTCGAGGTCGGCGCATATACCTGTACCACCTTAAGGGAGTACCTATCGCTGAGCTTCAGTATAAGGTACGCTACCCGTGTCGACACACTGCTGACTTCCACAACGCTGCTAACGAGGTCCTTATTGACCAGAAAACCGACACCACCCTGGGAGAGCTGATCACCTTCTCGGAAGTAGAACAAGTTACCTGACTCAAGGGTTATCGCGTCCTCCCCCTTTTTTCGGACCTCACATAACCCCAAAATATGCCATTTTATGCGACCCAGTTCTACCTCGAGTTCGGTGAGGTGGTGGTCCAGCCGTAGTGTGCATCCATTATACGTCGCGAGGGTCAGTTCTTTATGGTAGCCTCTCGTAACCCGGATATTCTTAGCACCCCCTCACCCGCTGTCGCCCCGACTGCTACCGTGATCGGGAACAGCGGGAGTACCGGGAACTAGGGGCCGGTTAAATTGTTGTGCTTTCATAGGAGGTAGATTAGCCTACTATACCACGCTGGCCAGACGGGTTGGTATAGGGTTTGATTTCAAGTTTTCCTTCTCTACGCACTGGGTCGTTTGCACGAGTGTGTTCCCTTTGTCGGCTTTTACGACACCCACGGGATGATAGGGGGTGATGACACATGTATTCTTTCCCGTCACCACACGGGCAAGAATACATGCACATAATAAACGCAAGACCTGAAAGTAGTTTGTTCTAAAACGGTAACTGAATTGATTCCAACAATGTTTAATGTATCTTACATTTTTTTTAAATTTGCAAAAAATGCTTTTACTCCTTCAGTGCGCTAGAAAAAATAATTTTTTTCTTGGTTCATAGCAAGAAGAAGATTCCAAATGCATTTCTAAAACGTATTTCTCAAAACGCACATACACGTCAAGTTTCATTGTTAATTGGGGTATAAAAGTGCTTTAAAAAAGGGTAAAAACCTTTAAATTTGAAAATTTGGTTCTCGTTTTAAATTTATGAAGCTATTCTCTAATCGGGGTTTCGGAGGTCTTGCGTTTATTATGTTACATCTTGTATATATTATACACGATGTTCTTTTAGTCGTCCTGGCGCGATAGTCTAGGTGATGTATCTAATGTCTACCATTCGCTGGTACTAAAAAAAAAAAATAGAACCCCGCACGGGACATAAATTTGTGTGGCCCACAGTTACTGCAACTAGTGTGAAGCTAAATTTAATAAAAAATAGACAATATGAAAAGGCAGAGGAAACCGAAAATATATACTCGATTTCTAAAAGCTGTCGACAAAAGTAGTAAAATTATACAAAACTGATAATAAAAAATTGTAGTTAAATAGTCGATAAAAATAATTAATAAGGTGAACACGCTTTCCAAAAGGATGCAAATTTCATATGCAAAAGGATATTTATTTTGGGGCATGGTCTTTGTTAAACTACCCTAAACTTTACCCTTTTGCTCCAGTTTGACAACCCTAAGCTGCACAGGAGTATCTGCTCTTAGGCAGTCAAATAATATAGACTTATTTTAAGGATTAAAATGATGAGGGGTTCGCGAGAAATTGCATGATATTCATATTTATTTACGTATATGTTTTCGTACCTTGTTTAAAAAATAAAAAGCTAGTAGACTCATACCATCTTTAAACGAAAACTACCTCATTGGTCCAGTGGCTAAAAATGTGAGTAGCGTCACAAGGTCCTAGGTTCGTATCCTAGGAAAAAAATAATTTTTCGATAGAAAAATTTCCATAATCAGTCTGGAGTTAGGCATTGTGCAGGGTACAATGGCAATGGCTTCGTCCCCTCTTACATGGGTCCTAAATCGACGGCGGAGAGTAGATGTAGAGAGTACACTTCTGTCACGCCCGCTTGGGAAATAGGCGTAAAGGTGTCCTTTATTAACAACTTCTATTTCCTTAAAATTATCTTTCCGATATTGAATTGGAACGCTATTTCCTGATCCTTGACTATTGGAAAAAGTAACTGAACAGAAAGGAAATAATCTGAATTTCTATATCTATCTATATCATCACGTCAGATCCCTTGCGAGGAAGGCAGAGAGTACAATCTCCTTCAAAAATAAAATTGAAAATTAAATAACGTTGGACTGCCTGTTTGGTCTAGTGTAGGGTATAGTAGCAAAGTGCATCGTTTTGTGATCACTAGATCCTGGGTTCAAAACCTAGGTTGGACAAATGTGAGTCCGGAATTGTGTCCTGTCAGGAATATAGAAGTGTCGGCGTTTTTTTTTATTATTAAATAACGATGTTGCTATAAAACAGTTTCGGCACCTATAACATAGAATCTAAATTGTCAGCGGAAAGGCTTTATACACAGAACATTTCTGCTAGCTTGATCTTAAGCCCTCTTTAAGCATCCTTGTTGTTATGTATTAAATGTTAATACAATATACCTCATATTTAGATCAAGCTATATTTTGATATGAAAACTCAAAGGTGTATTGAGATACCTAGTAGGCCAATTTGTTAGTAAATTAAAATAATATATAAAGGAAATGCGAACCAATTGGTTGAGTTGGTTCTGTAAAGTTAATAAGATCGGACCTTTTAGAGAGAATATTTCTAGAGAAACAGTTATACAGCTTCTGAGATTGAGAATTAATTACTTTCGTTTTCAATAGAGAGTTCACTTTCTTTATAAAGTAACAGGAGCTAGTACTTAGAAGGTTTCTCGGCATACTTTTCATGTTTTAATTAAGATATATTAGTTTAAGATAGTCGACGTATATTGCTGCGTATACCGCAGAGGATCTAGTTTGATAGATACAAAATTGGGGTTGATGAAAAATGGTTTCTTCATGATTTGAACCTTATTTAAACAACACCCACCGCCACGCCTATATTCCCCAAGCGGGGGTGGCAGAGGTGTACTAAGTACACCCACGTTTCGCCGACGATGTTAGGTCCCATGTAATATGGGGCGAGCCTATTGCCATATACCGGGCACAATCCCAGACTCCGGACTCGTACTAGGGAGTTTTTCGTTTGAAAAACTACATTTGTCCGACCTAGTATTTGAACCCAGGACCTCGTGATCACAAAGCGATGCGCTTTGCTACTATACCAACGAATCAGTCCTTATTTAAACGGAAAGCCAATATTGAGATTTGCCAATAAAATGTTTTTAAATGTATATAAGCTTAAGCAATAAACCGTGTTCTTGTGTGTATGTGTGTCATTTGAAAAAGTCATGAGAAATATTAAAGTCATTTCATGACTGATTACTAAACAAATTAACGAGTAACGAAATGACAAAAAAATCTTCAAATCTATAAAACTACTAATAACATACTAACTAATCCATAATATTTTTTCTGGTTTCATAACTATGTTTCCTAATTAGCTGCGAATCTTTATTTCACGTTTCTGTAAATAGTTATAAATGTTATTTAATCCATTTACAGATAACTTTTTATTAGATACAACTTTTTCTACCAACAGCATACGAATTAATTAAGTGGCACAAGAACAACAAACCACCAAATAATAATGTTAGCCCTAATAAGAAACTGCCCCACCATTGGGCACGGGCCTCCTCTCAAACTGAGAGGGTTTAGGCCATAGTCCACCACGCTGGCCTAGTGCGAATTGGCGAACTTCACACACCTTCGAGAAACTCTTAGGCATGCAGATTTTCTCACGATCTTTTCCTTCGCCATTAAAGCAAGTGATAGTTTATTTTTATTACGCACATACTTTCGAAAAGTCAGGAGGTGAGTGCCTGGGTTTGAACCCGAGACCTCTGACTTTGCAGTCCAATGGTCTAACCACTAGGCTATTACTACTCCAAACTATTCCGAACACTGAAATACCGAATATTTTTGTCCACTAGGTTGTTTATATTCTGGTGCGGTGGTTACACACCGCATAAATCGATAGAAATCTGATTATTTGAACAATCGTTGTTCAGATTCTGTATGAAATAAAATGTGAAATCCGGACAGACCCGAAAAAAGTCGGATTAAAATCTCTTCTAATATCGCGTTTTCATTTCCCCAAAAACTTTTTGTTCCTTGTTATTTTACCATTTCCAATTTGCTTTACGGAAATGTTTTCGTTGGGAACAACGAAATTATTAGAGTTTTTGTTTTTGTTGGTTTTTACATGTTGAGTTCACAGTTGTTTTACAGGTATCGGCCTGTTCAGTTCTTTTTGCGTTGAATTCAAGTTTATCAAAAACTCTGAGCCCTATATTAAAAACGAATTAAAATGTAATAACTAAGCAATTGAAAGGCGGACGCATGCAGTGCAAAGCCGGTCATAGCAGTGGCCTTTGTCCTGTAATGCACGTCTATTGGGTAAAGAAGCCACTTAATTCTTAACAATTTAATTCCCGCTACAAGTTTTGTGTCCCTTTTTGAATCAAAAAATAATGGGTGTTGTGATCCACAAGGTTCAAAATTCCATTCAAATGAATGTCTTTGGGATGCATGGGGATAGAAGCGATATTTCTTAGTCGCCACTTATTTTGACCCTTCACTTACCCGGGATGAACTTCAGAGGGTAACACTTTTTATGGGGATTTATTTATGACCACGTAACACTTAAGTGGCTCAAAAAGATCCTCTCTTTTTTCTTTTTAAAATAAAATGAAAAAAAGTGCTTTAATTTCTGACTGCTGATTTATGAATTGAAAATTTTAGACAAAATTTTCAATCTGTCTTAAAAATTAAAAAGCTAAGAAAAAAATGTAAGTAAAGGGTAAATAAGTTAAAAGGTGACTCAAGGTGACTACCTAGTCACCATGAGTCACATTGATTACCATGATGACAACCTTGTCACCATGGTAATCAATATTCTATTATGTAAGTTGTTAGAAATTTACATATCTGACTACCTGTAATATAGCTGTAAAGTTGTATTCATAGTATTACAGGCAGGCCCTCGTAGTACTGCAGGATCGTGATGTTCTTAGCAATTACAGAGATTAGACAGCTTTCAGCTCGGTCCGATTGAGATTGTTGACCTTTATTGGAACTTCCAAATTTGTGTCTTCGTGCTTTAGTAGATGTGAGGCCAATGGTTTGGGATATCTCTAAATGTAGTGGTTGTTAGCAAGTTGGAAAGTAAGGGGATCACCGACCTGCCTCTCCTAATCTGCACGAAGACAGCATGGAGGTTTATGGCCTATTCTCTCCTATCACAATGTTTGTGAGACAAATATTTTATTTCTATGCTCACCATTATCATCGTCATTCACCGTATCAGTCCTAAGACATACCATCAAGCTCGGTTTCCGGCTCTTCTCTTTCTACCGCTGCCAGCAAGCTTATTTTTTTACTATGTTATTATGTTTGTTGTTTTCCAGAAATGATGTTCTGAATGACATGATTCCAAGCTTACTTACCAATTTTAATAAAGGGCGTGGTTTTTGTTTTACGCCAGTTTTATTATCTTGGAACTTTATGAGTCTAGACCAATGTTTACCGAATATGTTACTTTCACAAGCATGAGTTCAGTAATAAAGCTACGGTGAACAATAACTTTGCGTATGTAGGGATACATTTGTCGTATTATTGTATTAAGTCTTGGTACATGGATTTTAAGTAATTTTATTGTATTGCTGTGTAAAGTTGTTTCGTTCTTTCATTCGTTTAATAAAAGGATTTACGCTAGTATTTGGAGTAAGGTCGGTGTTTTCTCCAAGACAAGCTTAAATGATACTATCACATTTGTTTCTTGAAGCCATCTTGCGTTTTATTTTACATAATATTGCTTCCATTGTCCTGGATCTGGACCGTATCTTATCTGAATCAAATTAAGAGGCTCCTTACTACGTAACCAAAAATCGTGTATGACATGAACTATGAGTGTAGAGAATGCAAATGAGGACTGTTGGTACTGTGTATTCTCTGCTTACACAATTAGGGATCTGGCGTGATACTATAGACAGATGGAGAGAAATTGTCCTGAAAAGGATGCTTCATGGTCGTAGATGAAACACAGTATCCCATTCGTCCACATTTGATCACACAAAATACTTAGGAAGGCACCTAAATCTTGTTGATGGAATTAAGATCACCAATTTTGAGAAGTACAAAAATATCATCGATCCAATTTTCATGTCAGACACTTGAGCAATGTCAAATTTGATGGGTCATTTAATTAGTTTATCGCTTTTACGTCATCGCTAAGAAATATGTGCTGCAATAGCACTAATTTAATTGCCAAGTAACATAATAAAGTTACTTGGCAATTAAATTAATCTTGTTTTACTTAAAAAACATTGCTCTACACTAGGAATTATTTATATATGGCGGAGTCAGAAACATGCAACATCATGCATGCAAAAAAAAGTTTGTTGGTCACAAAAAATTTACCTCTGTCTTCTTGTCTGATCTAGACAGCGGAACTAAATAGGTTGTCAGTTCCTTAGACCAAATCATCATAAATTTCGAGAACACACCGGGAAAAATAATATCAATCAATTAGTTTTAGCCCCTCTGAAAGCTTTTATGTAAGGTATTTAATGTATTTAAAAATATATTACATACCTAATATAAGTATATTTAATTTAACTTTGTAGTAACATAATTATATTCAAATTAAATTAATAATTTAATATGTTTAAATATGCGTAGCGGTTGGACAAAGTGGATTTTTCGATACGAAAACTGGAATTATGCCCAGTATAATGGCAATAAGCTCACTCCCCTTTTATACTTGGACCTAAAATCGTCTTCACAAAACATCTGTGCCAATGGGCAATATATCGTTGGCGAGGTGTAAAAATCTCGTTAATCGAAATTTTTACAAAAACTAGGATTATTTTTTATGTAGTTAGAAAAGTTCATATCGCATAAATTGAACGCACCCAAATTCAGTATGATTGTTGACTAGCCCATCGAGTTTTGGCGGGAAGTCAAAGAGAGATGTCGTCAATTTGTTTTAATTTCCAAAACTTATGTTATTTCGAATAATAATGTGTAATGTTGGTGGAATATTAACTATTATGTATTCTTATATGTGCATGAGTGAAAGTAATAACAAAGTGATATTACTTGCCTTTTCGACTTCCCTTCAAAACGGCCGCCGCAATTGATAGGTATGTAAAGTATCCGTCGCTTTACTCTTCAGGGTAGGGGACTTCATCATTTTCATTATCACTGTTGTCATCAAGTGTATCGGGGAAGTTGAATTAATTTTGGAAATTAAATCTTACAAATACGATTATGCATTTCACTGGGCATTGGCAAAATACACTCAAAATTAGTGGGAAGCCATAACTTAAATAAGAAGAAGAGTAGGCCAACTATGACTGTCGTGAATCGTAAATCTTAAATAGATTTACGAAAGCTGCTATTTTGAAATTAGAAACTCTGCAAGACTGTCGGGGTGCGCATTTCATTTACACACTTACGAGGTTATCATTCGTCGCCGACGATATGATTAAAAAATTATGTCTTGCACTATACAGCAAACGTCAACATTTTCTAGTAGGTATAGCCATAGATACACATATGGCTTCACTTACTGTTTGCACACTTACCAATCTAAAACGATTTTCTTTTTGCTGCTCAAATGTTTACAATGGATTATTACGTGAAAGTCTTTTAGTCGGATTAGGAAGCCTTGTATCTCCGTAGTGGAAAATGGCGCTCATTAATATTTGTGCATACTTGCTCTTACAATCTTTATTTAGTGTTTACTGTGGCAATGGTTCGGGCGAATCATAAACTTGTGAACGCACAACCTTTGTGTGTGTGTGAGAATAATCTACGCTGTTGGCTGCGGGGCCTTTACAGCTTCACCGGACAAGAGGGTGAGCGTGCAACCACTACGCTTGAGCCAGAAGGGCAAGGGGGCAACTAGCTCAAGGGCGCTTCAAGAAGGAACGGCCTCGGCTTGGGCAGTCGCTATGGGGGAGGGCGTATTCTAGGTATCTCGCCGTGGTGTTCTGCACCGGCCGGCGGGCAAGGGATTCTTTGACCTCGCCGGCGAGGTCGGTCTGATCCTGTGTGCGGTATCTGTATCCGAAAGATGGGATGTAAAGGCATCGGGAGGGTCGGTGAGAACATGCCGCAGACGGCGGTAGCGGCGGGAGGGGAGTTAGGTTCGTAGTCGGCGGCGGCTACGATTAGCGATTTCTATGATTAGACGCGTTCGCGAAATATCGGGTTGTCGCCTTTTTAATAAAGGCGCGAATAGGTTCGAGACCAAGATCGGAATGGAGACAACGCACAACCTTTGCCTGGATGTCCTTTTAGTCTAGACTGGGGTTATCTGAGTAAGCACATGATATGTCCACCACAAGCTAGAGACACAGCAGGTCGTGAAACTTAAACGGCGGTAGTTTAATTGAGGTAGTACTCCCATACTATATGAACTTTGTATTACTCAAGAGATTTTTTCATTATGTTTTCATATATATTAGAGATTACATTATATTATAGAGAAATTTGTATAAATAAAAAAAAATATATTTCAATTAAGGGCTGTGGTGTACTGTATGACCTCCTACCTCACGGTAGCCCAGTTAACCAAATACACGTTAAACATCAAGACGTTATCTTTTATTGATTGATACCCCAACAGCCCACAGTGCAAAAGGACGACTTATTTAGGTTCACTGTTATCGGAAATACAATATATATCCTTTGGAATAGTAATATATTTACTATCCACAGCCATATTCAATTGGGCTACTGGTTTATTCTGATAAGGGTTGACGTCTGATAGGTGGACGATCCTATAAACAATGCCAAATGACTAATATGTCTTATGACAGATAAGACATGTTGTGCCGACCCCAAAAAATGGAAAAAGGTGAGGAAAATGATAAATAAAAGTTGAGAAAGATATGCGGCTACCAGTATTTTTTGCGTTAAACTAAATAGGTCTCCGTTTGGTTGCTGTTTATGTATTTTGAAATGTCCAGGTAATTTTCTACCTAAATTCATTACAAATTACTACCACTGTTGCTCTTGTAAGTCAATTTAGGATCAACAGCCACCTTCATCGATGGCACCATAGCTTTATACTCAAGAAGTCCTGAGAAAAGCTTTAACTGTCTTGAAGCAATAAATTTCATTTAAAAAAGTGAACAGATAAAGCAAGAAAAATTTTAATTCCACTTACTTAGTCCTAAGATCGCATCCAATGCTATCGGCAGTGATTGTATTAGCCGCAAGATTATTCTTCCTATCCTCGACGAAGTCCTTCCCATCATTTGCCATATCTTTAACCATTCTATATCCAGCGGCGACTTTCCATCCTCTTGGAAAGAAGCCCAAATAACGCCCTTGCCTAAAAAATCCAATCCTAAATCTGTCTCCGAATATCGTCCTATATCAATATTACCTTTCCTATCCAAAGTTCTTGAGCGCCTTGTCAATGACCAATTCAGCAGATTTCTCAATAATAACTCTCTCCTTAATCCTTTCCAGTCTGGCTTTCGTCCTGGTCACACTACCGTTACTGCATTGGTGAAAATCACAGACGGTATAAGATTAGGTATGGAAAATGGGTATGGAATATGATAATAAAATATTAGCACTGCTCGACTTCAGCAATGCTTTTAACACTGTAGATCTTGACATTTTGGCTTGGAGTCCTATGCTCTATTAACATATCTCCAACGGCAATTGACTGGTTTCGTAACTACCTGTTTGGTCGCCGCCAACGCATTCGCATCGAAGAAACTTACTCTTCTTGGTGTAACACTAGTGCCGGCGTACCACAGGGTGGCGTTCTATCTCCTTTACTTTTCGCTGTTTTTATTAACTCTATTCCCAATCAACTACGTTCGTCATACCACTTTTATGCAGGTGATCTCCAAATTTACACCCAAGCACCATTGGCAAACTTCTCGGAGGCTGTGAACACAATGAACCATGATCTCAGGTATGTGAATGGAGTGGGCGCTGCGGTCTTAATGTCAACCCAACTAAGACACAACTCATTGTTGTTGGCAGTCCCAGACTCACTGCACGTCTTGATTGGTCGCAACTCCCCCAAATTATGTATAATGGTATCACTATACCGATAAGTAACAGTATTAAAGATTTGGGGATCTACATCGATACCAATCTCACTTGGGGACCCTAGCTGCAAGAACTCAGCCGCAAGGTTTTTGCCTCCGCAGGCTCTTTAAGAAGGTTGCGCAATTTTCTCCCAACAGCCACTAAAATTGCACTCGCACAATCCCTTCTACTCCCTATTACCGATTATGCAGACGCCAGCTATCTTGACCTCATAGAGCAGCAACTTAATAAGATTGAGCGACTTCAAAATTTTTGTATGAAGGTTTATATTTGGCTTGCGTAAATATGACCATGTTTCTGAATTTCGTACAAAGTTCAAGTGTCTACCAATTCTCATATATTATCGCTTCTATACAGTGTTCTTTTTAATCCGATAACCCCAGCTTACCTTAAAGATCGGTTTGAGTTTCTTCATGAGACACATTCAAGGTTCCTAAGATCATCGGAGAATTTGAAGCTGAAAATGCCGATGCACTCCACAAATTTTTTCGACAAATCCTTTACGATTCAAGCTGTTCGTTTGTAGAATGCATTGCCTATGTCAGTTAGACGTGCAAAGTCGTTGGTTTCGTTTAAAGTAATGGTTAAGCATCACTACTTATCAATAATTTAAATGTTTATATGTATCGTATATCATTAATAATGTACGCCACTAACTGCCCCTTTCTATCGTTATTTGTTATTTTCCCAACGGTTGTCTGGAAGCAATTGCTTTCAGCAATAAGGCCGCCATTTGTAATTATTTACTGTTTATAAATTGTTTGTAATTTAATGTTTTTCTGGTGTACAATAAAGTGTACTATTATTATAAGATTAAAAAACGGCGGTACTACTTTTGAGGGTATACCATAGTTTTAATATTATTCCACAACTTACATACCTACTCGTATTCTAACTTAACGAGCCAGGCTCGTGGCTCACCTGAATTGTTTGAAATATTGCGCGCACAAAACCGCACGTGGTTCACCGAATAAGCTGGCATGGTTTTAAACAGATTTCGCCTTTTGACAAGTTAGGTTATTTGGCTCCCTCGTGTATCAGGAGCGAGAGTGAAAAGCTTTGTTCTTAAATCTTTACCGCGAGCTTACGGTGTACACGTCCAACACAGCCTTTAAAGATATTATTATTATCGAAAGCTATTGTTGTCCCACTGCTGGGCTGCTCCCTGGGCTTTTTCCACTCTCCTGCCATCTCAGGTCAGTCCTTCAAAAAGGCATCCAATTCATTCTGCCATCTCCGTCTGGGCCTATTGCATTGCCTTTTCTTATACGAGTAACGTGGTTATTTTTAAAGATAGTTTGTTATAATTTCTAAAGACCCTTTGTTTTAATCCAAGAAAATATTTAAATTTGAACAACGAAATTGTAAGTTCAAAATGAGTTTCCCATTCAAAATGTTCTTGGGACGGCGCCAATACTTTATTGAAAACCAAAAGGTGAATCGGGTTTTATTCTTGAATTTTATAGTCTGATTATTTCTTTAATATCTACCTCGGGCGGTTAAAGTTCAGTAATATTAAGAACTGATTCAATTTCACAGAGAATTTCTATAGAAAATTGGCTGACAAGTCAAAAGTTACTTAAACAAGTTTGCGGTTAAAAGCAAATTCATTAAGACGGTAAACTTTTTGTTTGAATGGATATAAGTTTTGATGTAAGTCTTTAGATATTACTCTATGCTGATCCTGATTTTCAAAAACAATTTTGCTGGTAGAACTCTTGAACCTCAATGTGTAAAGTTTCAATGAATTTTACCATCGTGTGGTTCAAGAGTGTTTTATTCTTATTTCGGAATAAATAATACCTATACTCGTACCTGTAGTGGTAACAACGCTTTTTCGTAAAACCCCTAATCAGATTATTGCAATAAAAGTTCAAAATGAAGAACTAATGTTCAGTTTCAGAGGTTTATATGGTAAATATACCATTTCCTAAAGAATGATGTTACTGAAAACTATGAATTTAATTCTCATGTAAGTTAAAAATGTTTACAAATAAATAACTCAGTAATATTGTCAAGTTTTTATCTACAGTCCCTATATAAGGTTGATTACCGCCAAAGATTTATAATATTATGATATATATTATGTTTATACCACTACAAATCTTCGTAACCACACTACATAAATCATACGACTGGAGGAAAGGCCAGATATTAGGGTTGCCATCCGTCCGGGTTTGGAAGTCGCCTACGAAAATATGCCTTATAGTGTCCGAGGACAATCAGGTAAAGTTAAAAATTAGCCAATTTTTTCACTACCTAATACTGTTTGCGCGAGATAGTCGTTCAAAAACGTCCCGAAGTAAAACAACATTTTATTTAAATATCCGGGTTTTTCAAAATGCTAGTAGCGTTGATAAACTGCGCGTTGGCAGCGCTATCTGAGAGATGTTTGACCAACTTATAAATTAAAATTGTAGTGCTTTAAGTAGTTCGTTTAGTAAAAAAGCTAGCATAATGCCATCAAAGGTAGCGACAGATTGATGTTAGATTATTATACTTCTCTTGTCGTGCCTATTTAATTTTATGCAGTAATAGATGCAGCTCCACCTCATATTATGATTATTAGATGCGCAATCGATGGTATGTATGTAGGATTTGAATGATGGAATGGAAGTTTGTATGTGTGGTAGGAAATGTTTAAGAAAGATGTATCAACGAGCCAACAGGAGTGGCAGGATGGGATAAATGGAAAAAAGGAGATGAAAAAGACAAAAGAAGAAATTGTTGTCAAGGTGTATTTAATAATAAAAGAAGATTCAAAGAGGCGGGAGTTTTATTCCATCCACAAAGACAACCATGTAGGGTTGTCTTTGTGGATGGTTGTGGAATGAAATGTGAAAGTAAATAGTTTTAAGTGTGCTTCATTAAATTTTGAGTAATATTTGAATATGAATTTTAATAACATGGTTAAGCTATAACAAATTTGAGCTTTAACTTTTTAAATTTAAGCCCTATTTTTTACAGTATCGAGTATATTACTGTAGGATTATTCTATATTTTCCTTTGAGCCCAGTCAACTGTTCTGAAATTGTTACGAACAAATATTCAAATAACCCTTTTCTAGCTACAATATTTTTCCACGTCCGTTACTTTAACAATTGGTTCGTAGCGTTCATAGAAAATGATACAAAGTAAATGGGTGAAACATGTAAATATTTTTATCCAACTCCGAAGTGATATATTTATTGAACATTATAATCAATTGACCCAAAACAGTAGTGATTTGTGACAATATAAACGGAGTATTTCTTCATATTTCATATTTGCGTGTGAAATTTATTTAACACGACAGTGTAAAGACTTTATTGTGTTCTTTACGTTTGGAGAATTTATATTTATTATATATTTTTATTGTCAAAATTAAACAATTGAGAGACATGTTTTGTGAAACCTATAGGTACTTCAATATATTATGTTTGTAAATAGTGTCATAAGTAAGTAAATTTACATGGCGGCCATCCTTGAACCGGCTAGTCTCCATCGAGATGATGGCAAGAGGCCCAGTAGTATGTGACGCGGTACCCTGGAAGATGGAACGGCCGTTAGTGTTGGACGCTACATGTACTATTTAAGAAGTTGAATGGGCGATAGGAAGTATGAAAAATGGTAAAGCTGCGGGAATAGACATGATATCTGCCGAGATGATTAAATATGGTGGAACTTGCGTCCGGGACGCTTTTTGGGTCCTTGCAAATCTTTGCTGGAAGACCGGTAGCGTCCCTACAGATTGGCGCCGCGCAGTCATAGTACCGTTGTATAAAGGCAAGGGCTCACAATGTGACTGCGCCAATTACAGGGCCATCAGTTTGATCAGCCTGGCAGCTAAGGTGTATGGTAAAATTATTGAACGGAGAATGCGCGAGAAGTCCGATGGAATGCTGTGCGAGGCACAGGGAGGTTTTAGGTCTGGAAGAGGATGTTCGGATCAAGTTTTCTCTCTCCGCAACATCGTAGAAAAGCATCTGGCAGTAGGCTGGAAGGTTTTTTTGCGGTTTTGTGGATCTGGAAAAGGCGTTTGATAGAGTCGTGCGAAAGAGACTTTGGGACATTTTGCCAGAGTATGGTATAAACGGCACTCTGTTGCGAGCCGTCCAGTCCACCTATGTGGACAGAAAGGCATGCGTACGGGTGGGTGGTAACATGTCACCTTGGTTTGACGTTAAAATCGCCGTCAAGCAGGGTTGCGTGTTGTCCGCGAGACTGTTTATAGTATATCTGGATAAAAGCCTTCAGAGACTGAATGCGATGAATGAAGGGGTAAAAATGGGTGATCTAGTGGTAAACCACCTATTGTATGCAGATGACGCGGTTTTGATAGCGCCAACAGCCACTGATCTGCAGACACTAGTCACAGTTATAAGAGACGACTGCATGAACAATGGCTTACATTTGAATGTGAAGAAAACCAAAATGATGGTTTTTGATCGGGAAGAAACCAGAACGAATGCAAGGATTGTAGTTGGTAACGATGTGCTGGAGCAAGTAGAATGTGAAGAAAACCAAAATAATGGTTTTTGATCGGGAAGAAACCAGAACGAATGCAAGGATTGTAGTTGGTAACGATGTGCTGGAGCAAGTAAATGAGTTTGTATATCTTGGATGCGCCTTCAGTAAGGATAGGAAATACACCGCTGATATAGAGAGAAGAGTGAATGCAGGTAATAGAGTGAATGGTGCGATGGGAAGGCTACTTGGGAGCCGGTACTTAAGCCAAAAGGCGCAGCTGGCCATGCATAACGGAGTGCTTGTCCCAACGCTGTTATATGGCGGTGAGAGTAGAAATGCAATCTCTGCGGAAGATGTGCGGATTCACGCTGACCGACCATATTCGCAACAGCGTCGTGAGAGAGCGAGTAGGTATGAAAGATAGTATCGGTGTAAAGATGAGAAAGGGTATGCTCCGTTGGTTCGGGCAAATAGAAAGAATGCCAGAAGAAAGAATGATAAAACAGATATACAATGCGAAAGTGGAAGGATGTATGTACCGGGGAAGACCTAGACTATCTTACCATGACCAAATAGACCGTGTCTTATCTGAAGGGCAAGTCAAGAGTCTCCGTAACCGGCGAGTGTGTATGAGACGAACTATGAGAGTGGAGGAAGCCAGAGAGGTATGTAAGGAAAGAACCTGTTGGAACTCTGTACTCTCTGCCTACCCTGCGAGGGAGCTGGCGTGATGATATAGCTACATGCGTAGACACTCTTACTCTGCCTCATCTTCCGGCGTCGTCGGCAGGGGCAAGCAGCGCTGCATTGAGCGCAGAATCTCTTAAACGCCGCAAATATGCTTTCCTTGGTTTGGTATACATATTTGAGGCGTTTGGGGTAGACACATTGGGTCCATGTGGGCCGGGAGCCCACCGGATGTTTTGAGAAATTTCGAAGCATCTGGTAGAGTGTACTGGTGACCAGAGCGCTGGTATGTATTTTGCATATAAGCATTGCTATTCAGTACGGTACTGCTGCCAGCTTTCTAGGTACACTACCAACTGACTGACTGACGGCTTGGAACCATTACATTTCCATTCCATTATATTTCTTTTTTTTACACCCTTTTTTGTTTATAATTCTTTGCTGTTTTTTTATATAATTGTACATTTTGTATACAAATAATTCTTTTAAAATGAATATTCGGTAATAAATAAATCGGGTGAACATAAAGTGCTTAGTTTAAGTAAATTTATAAATAATTGTTTAGGTAATGGTTCTTTATGATAATGAGGTAATTTTAAAGTTTCAAGTATGATATTATTTATTCACACACACACACACACACAACATCTAAGTTACTTATACATTTTTTATTGAATCACTTTTTTTGACTAAACCTATGAATTTACGAAGAATATATACGAAGTCGCGTGCACAAACTAGTATTTTATAAAAATATTAAAGTTTCATATTTGTTTTGCCTAATTAAAACAAAACATAAGTCAGGGTTCTTCTAAGTTAAAGGAGGATTTATACCTAATCCTGTACGAAGTTATAAACTACGTAACTTTCTTATAAACTTCGAAAGTCGTTAGATGATATTAATATTTAATGAATCCTATATTCTGTCGGCGTTTTGGAACTTACCTTATCACGTGCTCTGCATAATTTGGAAATTAATTTCTTTTGTTTTAAGTGGTTTTTTGTTTTAATGACTAAATTTATTTGAAGATTTCGGTGTTACAGATAACATTTTATGGAGATTGTAAGAAAACCAGTGTTTTATTTGGAGAAATGTAGTTTTGCAAAAAAATGTTTTTAAAAAATAAATAAATGGATAAGCAGATATGAATGACAAGGTAAAGGATGTTTTACGTATAACGTAAAACGCTTAGCTTTTAATCATTTGTATCCTCTATCTACTGAAGAAGACTACTGTTTGCAAATTTTCAAAAGACATGCTTATACAACATAAATAACGCAAATACCATAATTAAATATTGCTGATTAAAGTAATACTGTTTAAAGAATTTTATTTTCTTAAAGAAATTTATATTTTATTACTTGAGTTGTTTTTCCTTTTTTCTCTTTTTTAATAAATGTATCCTCACGCTAGGATTTATTCCTGTGTCGTGCGTTTACAAACATGAAAATTCACATACACAAATACCCAGATAGAAACAAATAATTGTGGATGACACAAAAATTAACTTTTGCAGGAATCAAACTCACGACTATTAGATACAGTAGGCGGAGCGGCTATAGACTTAACCACTGCGCTAAATCATCCGTCCGTATATGTATATCAATAGTATTTAAATGTAAATCGAACCAGTTGTCGATGTAAAACATTTTACTTTCAGGTCTTGCCTTAATTATATTTCACGTTGTATAACGCTCTCGAAGGAAGAAGTTAGTTTCGCCGACTCACACATTAAGACGACGAAAAGTTAGGCTTACGTCTTACAAAATACATATTTATTCTTAGGCTTACGTATATACCGTTGCTTACTTTATATAACCTCTAAATCTTTAACCCTATATCATCAAAGAAGACACGTATAGTGATACGAATAAAAGTATAAGTATAAAAAAAAAAACTACTATTCAACATAATCTGTATGGAATCTCTCGAGATATATCCGGTTTATCCATGAAAGTGCGATGAAGTA
The DNA here is from genome assembly GCA_905147815.2 of Phalera bucephala. Classification (NCBI taxonomy): domain Eukaryota; kingdom Metazoa; phylum Arthropoda; class Insecta; order Lepidoptera; family Notodontidae; genus Phalera; species Phalera bucephala. The sequence goes on from LR990621.1 coordinate 20,911,614, forward strand.
AAGTCTACTAAAAGAGGATCACGAAAATGAATTTTTACGATACTTTCATAGACAGAAAACGGTTTACGTCTCACTGATATGAAACAAATCCTGGGATCTAGATAATATTAGATCTAGATTACGAAAAGATTGACGTTAGCGTGTAGAATCGTGCCGTCAAGTTCATGTTATTGTATAAATTTGTAGTGTGACAGGTATGGCATATCAACTCACTAACGTCTATCATTTCTGACTAAGCACTCTTAGTGCTTAACACGAATATACTGATGATAGAGTAATCTTGGCATAGCTCAGCGAATTAGCAAGCTGAAATGGCAGAGGGCAGGTCACATATGCCGCAGAACCGATGGCCCTTGGGGCAATTAGTTCTTGAGTGGAGACCGCGTGTCGAGAAACGTAGTGTAGGGCACCCTGTAGCTAAGTGGGGCGACGATATTCGTAAGGCAGCGGGCAAGGATTGCAGGAAGAGAGCTGAAAATCGAGTTTAGTGGCGTGCCATGGGAGAGGCCTACGTCCAGCAGTGGACTGACACGGGCTGATGATAATGATGATGAGAGTAATTTTATCGAAAATACATGCTGTCGTGTTCATCTTTGTATATATATTAGTGGTGTGTAAAGGATGGCATATCAACTCGATAGCACGTTGATCTGTTCGTGAGAAGCCCTTAGATGTATAAATATAATAACGAAGATATTAGTGTAGACATTCGATAATAAGGTAGTATCCGCCAAATAACTTACTTTCTTATCGCCCTGTTAAAATGGGTTGGCGGGTTGTTTAAAAGCTCGAGTTGAAGATGAATTACCTACATTGGATTAATTTGAATTGGATTGGTTCGTCGTTGTTAAAATCATCCATTATTTAAAGTGTAGCAGGAACCTTGTGGCAGGATTTGTCAAAGAGAAGACCTTCCAGCCAGGAGGGTTTTGTGTCTGGCGGGGCCTGCCACTCTCCCCGTCGGGGGCTTGTATATATGTTACACATCGCGCGTACTCTAATATCGCGCTCTAGACATGTATGGCGTATCGTCAGCGTCATCTATTGGTAAGTTGTCGCAACTATGTAGCGATGTATAGAGTCGCTACAAATGTCACTATGAAGGGAAAGGTTTTATCCACCACCCTCACAATAGAGGTGTTGTACGTAGAGCGTATGAAACAAACCCACAAAATCTGAGATTTAAAGTACTCGACTACCCATCAAGTTGATGGACGGCATTTTCCAGTGATTAACAGCTTAAGCCGCTCCGCCAACTGGATCAAGAAGTCGTGGGTTCGATCCCCATACGGGATAAATCTTTGTGTGGCCCATAAATATTTGTATCGGTCTCGTTGTTTGAGGTCGTTTTAAATTTTATGTTTTTAAATGCACCCATGAGAATTTAATTATTCCGATACGTTAAAAAAAGCAAAACGTTGGATAAAATTGGATTTGATTGGTTCGTCTATGTTATAATTATCCATTTTAGATCGTTATGGTAAAGGAAAGCTTTTTCGTCCACGCATTCCGTTAGCACTGCTGTATTCAGGCCTAAGAGACCGTTGCATAAATAAAAAACTAAAATAATCGGGGGACCCCCATCAGGAACAAAGTTCTAATCAGATAATGTAACTCACTGTTAATAAAATTGTTAGTCATTGGAGTAAGATTTTATTTAACAGGAGTATACTCTGACCATCGAGCACATTTAAATAACACGTGATGTAAACAAGTAACATCCTGGAAGTCGGCCATAGCATATTTTCACACGGCAAATCGCTGTAAGCGTGGTGTGTAAGAATCGCCAACAGCGCAGCAACTGGACACCTTCGGTGACCTATATGCCGGCGTGCATCGTCACTTGGAACCTAGCATCGGTCCAGTTAACACCTAGTTAGCAATAATGTAAATTCTCTATTCTTAAGTAAAGTTAAATATAAAGGTTTTTCTTTGAGTCCTCCGATAGCGTCTAACATAATTAGCACTTACGATAACATCCAAACTACGCCGGATGAAACCGAACGTCTCGTAACGTTTTTCCGTTATATTACGATTTCTACCTGTTCTACTGCTACCGCAAGCCACGTTAAGGAACTTCGTTCCAATAAAATACTACCATATATTTTATTTAACACCATAGTAATGTTTGTTCTTATTGAGAAGTGAATCTATTGCCAATATATCGGATACTAGTAGTATCGACAATATCGCCACCTAACGGGTATACTTTACTTTTGGATAATATAACTTTGTAATGGTGAAACAATAAAGTCGGTTCAGTATTTTCAGAGTTTCTTGACGAACAAATAAACAAACAAATTGCTATTTTTTATATAGACAATGCCAGACTTCGGACTGCTACAAAGAGGCATTTCTCTGCGACTGGTTTTGTCCGAATTGGGATTCGAACCGCAACCGCAACATACGCTACCATACCAACAAACTAAAAGTACACACACACATTTGTTTCAAAGTAATTTAGTCAAAGTAGAAGAATATTTAATTTCAGTAAAGTCCTCTCAAATTAGTCCAAATTAGCTTGACAAACAGCGTTTAACTAGACTGGAATGAAATTATAATTTACATTTTGTTCATGCTTTAAAATGATTATAGTGTTAATTTGAATTAAACAATTTAGTCTAGTGGCTAATAAGCTTAACGAACGCTAGATCCTGGGTTGAACCCTCGGTCAGAAAAATTTAACTTTTCAATGGAAAAATTTCAAGTATCAATCCTGAGTCTGGCATTATGCCCTATATATTCGCAAGAGACTTGCCCTCTATTACACGGGACCTAACATCGTCCTCGAAAGGTGGATGTACACAGGACCTCTCTGCCACCCCCGCTTTGGCAATATAGGCGTGACGGTGTTATTTGTTTTCTAATTTACAAAAATCTATGCGGTTAGTTTCTGTTTAATTTAGAATGGTTAACTACACTATAGAGAAGTCTGCAAGGACCTGTTGGAGACCTGTACCCTCTGCCTACCCCGCAAAGGATCCAGCGTGATGATGTAAATTGAAGGATGAGTCTTCCAATCTATATCAACACACCAGATCGTCAAGACGACTTTATTACGTGGGTGATATGAGTGTATACAGAATACATCTCTGCCATCGCCGTTTGAAGATTATAGACATTATGACAGTGTTTTTTTACGTATTTCATCAAAATCAAAAGTTTTTTATTCATGTAGGCCAAAAGGCACATGAATAGTCAAAAAGAGAGAATTATTAATTACTTAAGACTCTACCACCCGTTCGGAAAGTCATTCCTGTGGAGAAGAAGGACAAGAAACTCCACGGTTACTCTTTTTAAAAATGAGAGTTTTACAATTCTTTTTATATACATTGCATTCATGGAGTATAGGAGAACAATGCAGAACGAGGTAAATAGATGTGCTTAAGTATAGATTAATCATTGTATTTAGATTCATGGTATCGGTCACTGTCTAGGTAGTCCTCTCATTTACAAAATAGAGATGTTGTGGAGGTCTATACTCATCATAATTATACTCAGTATAGTGCCACAAGGATCTTTTGGCCCGTGGATGATATTGACAGGAAGGTGTTTGTATGAAGTTAGGGTTGTCATTTAGTAGAATTATTCTACTACAGGGAAATACTTTGACAGGTGAGATCGCACGGTTCCTAATTAAAAAAAGAACTTAAGTAAATTTAATAACACGGCAACTGTGACTGTCATATTGTGATATTTAACTTGGTGACAGTGTTAGTTCCGATTTTGGCCGCAGGCCATGTTAGGGTCCAAGAGACGTAAATAAAAGTGGCCTGTATTTCTGCTCGTTTATTCTCCGTTAAATTGATTTTAAGAGTATAGTCCGTCGCCGGCAAATGTTTAAAGAAGTGTTGTCCTGTGGCGGGGCGATATTTTCACCGCTCTTGAGGATGTAGTGGGGCTGCTCACGCCCCCCCCCCCCGTGCATTGCGGCCGTGTGTGTGTGTGTGTAGCTGGGTGTGTGGGGTCGCAACAGGTCAAAAGATCTTTTTGGGACTTTAAGTATGTATGTAATATAGTAGTAGTAAGTATATAGTAAATAGCACAGTGTAGAACGAGTACAAGCAATATTCCGCTTGCACCAAATGTCACTGTCATATGAGATTTTTTTCCAGATTCCTTTCACATTTATTTTAATACTGTCGACTCATCCACCCGCAATATATCCAATAACTCTCCTGCATGTTCTAGCAAACCTTCAAACTTAAAGCAATGATAGCCTAGTGGTAACCGTTGGACTGCAAAGTCTGACGTCTCGGGTTCGAACCTAGGCGCGAACTACTGTCTGTCGAAAGCATGTGCGTTTTAAAAATTAACGATCACTTGCTTTAACGATGAACGAAAACATAGTGAGGAAACCTCCACGCCTAAGAGTTTCTCGAAGGTGTGTGAAGTTCGTTAACCGGCACTGGGCCAGCGTGGTGGACTATGGCCTAAAACTCCTCTCAGTTTAAGAGGAGGCCCGTGCCCAACGGTGGGACTGTTTCTTAACAGGGCTAATATTATTTTTATGTCGTAGCAAACTACTCTTTAACTCACGTACGTATTTACTGATTCTTCTTATAATTTAACCGAAATACCTTCAAACTTAAAGCATATGAAAGCTACCGTTTTTGTTCCGATTTTTTTTATGCTCTGAATTTTTTATGAAAATTATTCTGGTAGTTCTGTGTGACAAGATACAAAATTTATATCCTTTTTGAAGCTGTGTAGAAAATATCATAAGCGGAACTAAATCAAGCGGATATTACCTCTCAGTGGTCAAAGGATTTCCTCTTCAGAGTCCAATTTTCATATCACTGGAAACTAGGTAGGTAGTTCACTTCTGTGAGATATTCAGTATGGTATACTTATATAAGTATGTGTAGTTATAATTCATATTGTATTCTGATTTTCTCTGATATTTTGTTCATTGTGTTATATTTTTAAATGGACTGAGTTAAAATCTGCTTGCGATACTTTGAGGAACAAAAACTTAATAACATCGTCATTGCCGTAATGAATAACTTTGGCAAGAAACATTATATATACAACGTGTAACATAATTAACGCATGACCTCAAAGTAGTTTGTTCTAAATCGGCAACTGAATCGATTCCAACTATTTTTAAAGTTAAATAATTCTATTTTTAATTTTCAGAAAAATTCTGTTACTCGTTCTGTTCGCTATATTAAACAAAATTTAATACATAATCGAAGCATTACGCCTACTTTAAATGTATTTCTATTACACACACCTCAATACGCATACAAAAGTTAATTAATAATTAAATTTTATGGTTAATTTGGGCACCAAAGGACTTAAAAAATGGTAGAAAACTTCTTAAAAGTGGAAGTTTGATTTTCGCAATGAATTTCGAAACAAGATTTTCGTATTGAATTCGTAACGCAATAATCTAATTGGGGTGTCTTAGGTCTTGCGTTATTTATGTAACACCTTGTATATTTCATTTTTAACAGAATTCATATTTGAATGGAACCTCCATTCAAATACGTTCTTTATCGTCATGACTGCTGACATACGTCTATTAAATAATAGGACAAAAGCTTCAACTAAAAATCTGATTAAAACCTTTCTGGTTCTCTGGGATGGAGTATACCCTATTCTATAGAACAAGAAAGACTTTCGCTCCAACTTTGATATCTAAGAGAAGGAAATTGCTTGAGGATTCTAATAGTCTCTCGTTTTTATCTTTTTTGAAAAAGAGATACGGTTGCGAATAGTAACGTTGTTCGCAGCGAAAAGACAGATATCCAAAAACACCGTCACCGTCACGCCTATATTCCTCAGCGGGGGTGGCAGAGGTGTACTGAGTACACCCACGTTTCGCCGACGATGTTAGGTCCCATAAAATAGGGGGCGAGCCTATTGCCATATACCGGGCACAATTCCAGACTCCGGACTCATACTGGGAATTTTTCGTTAGAAAAACTACATTTGTCCGACCTAGGATTTGAACCCAGGACCTCGTGATCACAAAGCGATGCGCTTTACCACCAGACCAACGAGGCAGTCAACAGATATCCGACATAGAGTTATAGTGTGCTCTATAATAAATCAAGTTATAATTTTAGCCTACAGCCAATAAAACGGAAAAAGCACCGTTATTTAATCTATCATAAATTAAATTAAAACGAAAAGCACCAAAATACCGCAATACGTAGAATGTAAATATTTTCACTGTAACTTTTAATTACTCACAGGTAAAATATTTACAGCTTGTCTAGACAAAATAGCCCATCTAGACGCACTAAGCACGCACTACGTAATTGTCTGACGATCAATAAAGCGTTACCTTGACAAACTTGATGGGCATTATTTATTATTTATTCGCAACTTTTTCTAATCAACAGTTTGACAAGTAATATAAAATATTCAATCATACATTTTTTTAAACGTAGCCCCACGCTAGGATTTGTTCCTGTATCGTGGGTGCATTAAAAACATGAAAATTCACATACACAAATACCCAGACCGGAACAAATAATTGTGGATCACAAAGATTGGTCCGTGCGGGAATCGAACCCGTGACTATTCAACACAGTGGGCGGAGCGGCTTAAGCTGCGCTAAATCGCCCGTCAAATTATTGTTGTATAACATTATCGATTTATATAGTGCACATTCCGGAAAATAATTCACTTTGAAAAATGTCGTATTCTACCTGATCCAGCTTCATACGGGGTGTATTCAGTTTTACAATTTTTCTTGAAAACTATTTGAAAAAAACTGTTCAGCGATACATTATTCATATTGTTGCATACCTTTATCAATTTATACAGAACATATTTTACTAATATAGATTTTATTAACTGATAGAAATAGATATTATTATGAAATAAAACTATTTGTCGGATTTTATCGTGGTTCATTTTTAAGTTGCCGACGTTTTGTGCGCTTTGTAGCACCCATAGTCACGGGAAGGACTTAGATGTTAGACGTCCAAAAAGCATAGTTATTCCGTGGTACCCTCAAACTTCTTCGATCTACGCAGAATGAGCTTACGGTGTCTTGAGGTCTCGGACACCGCGAGCTCATTCTCGGATCTCAAGTCGATGGAAGCACTCAGCCGTCTTCTCTATTGAAATCAGGATGTTTTTTTTTTAATTTCAATAGCCGCGCGAACTATCCTTGTTCCTATTCCTACGCTCCTACTGTTACGATTCCTACATCGGTGTTCTTTTGATGATTCGAGGTTTATCATATCTGATGTTACGGTGGGTGCGGTCAAGGACATGTTTACAGACTGCTGACTTCTTTGAGCTACGGTGTTATAGGTCAGCTACGTGTTCTTTTAAGTTGTAAGTTCTAAGCGGGACCACATTCACTATTAAATTTGTATACTCCTGCATCTTGTAGAGGGATGTTACACTTGACGGATGGTAAAATTTTACTGTTCTTCTTCGGCGGCTTATAAAATGTTTTCAATTGAAGCACGCTTCAAGATCTGCCAATCTTTGACTCTTCTCATGTAAGGTAGTACAGCAGCGAGATGCTCGACTGTGGCTGGTTTTACTTGGTCACTGTGACGTTTGCGTGGGACTCGAAACTTATTGTCGTGCGGGACTTGAAACAAAGATTTACCCACGGTAGTTAACTTTGTTGGATTGTGATGAGAATCACCGTTTAAGTACCTCTCAGTAGGAGTCTTTTTTCTATATACCGTATGGCTTAAGGTATTCACGGGGTTACAATTATTCAGTAAAGCTAGAGAATTGTTTGCCTCCAACTCCATTGTGATCTGAAATGTAGGGTTTATGGACTTCAGATGATGTAGGAATACATTGATTTTATCACATGGTAATATTGTGAAAGTATCATGTATGCGCCGCTTGAAGAACCTTGTTTTTACGGGTGAGCTACAAAGGACTGTCTCCTCAAAGACTTCTATGAATATATCGGCAACAATGGGAGATACAGGGGAACTCATCACCACACCATTTACGTGCTTGTAGAACTGCTGAATAGTGGTCCTTAATTATGTGGTGAATGCAGGCCCTGGTCAACTGAACCTAAACTTCTTTCGAACTTTCACCCTTGTTGAGAGTACACTTATGATGAAATATATACATATACAAGGTGGAACATAAATCGCGCAAGACCTCGGACACCCTAATAAGATTGCTTTACAAAATCAATGTCAAAACAAACTTCCAATTTTAAAGAGTGATATACCACTTTAAAGCCTTTTGTTTTGCAAATAAACTACGAAATTTATGTCTGTTAGGAATATGTTTTAGAAACATTTAAAATCACCGTTTTGCTTTGAATTATAATTTATTTAGTTAAATACTGTATACTGAATGAGTCACAGCATTTTATCTAATGTAAAAAATAGCTGCAATTACTTCAGTTGCTGAGTTAGGACAGACTACTCTTAGGTCGTGAGTTATTCACGTTACACGTTGTATATACTGTCTAGTTACTTAGCAACTTAATAGCTACCCTTTGTACGCTCGTCAAATTCCTCGTATCTTGGCCTTCTAGTTAAATAAGATTTTCTGAAGAGATACGGTCTTTGTACAATAACTATTATACTTGTATCAGCTCGTATCGGAATTTTGTTCAGCAGACCGTACGCTTATGAATGGATCCCTGAGCAGTGTTAGACGAGGCGTTGACTAAGTGACGTCGATATCGACCTTGGTAAACGGCCATTTAAGTTTACTGAAATATAGGCTAATGGTGGCCATTACAATTTAGTGGCATAACTTGGGTTCTTGATATTTTGTATGCGATATTCTGATAATGAAAATCGTTAGATAAATACACCAATAGTATAGTGGCAAACTAAGACGAGGTTGTGTCGTGCGTCATACAAGGATCTCGTGGCCCACGACCAAAATCGGAATTAACGCTGTCATCAAGTGATATGCCACTTCATGACAGTCGCAGCGTTGCTATTTGCTATTAAATTTACCCAAGTTCTATTTTTAATTAATACCCGTGCGGACCCATCTGTTGAAATATTTCCCTGGAAGTAGTAAAAACTTTAGTTAATAATAACTCTCATTTCACACCAACCTGTAACCCCTGTCAATTTTATCTACGGGCCAAATTATCCTTGTCGCACAATAATATAAAATGGAGTCGGGGCGGTGTTAGTAGCACCGGTTTCTCTTTTCTTAATTGGAGTTTTCGTTTTCACCTCGACTTATTTACATATTTATCGTAGGTAAAAATATTAAGTGGGACAACGAAATACGAACCAGGATTATGAAATATACGTATTATTTTAAACAACAGCTTTATTGAACTTCAAAACAAGGGTAAATGATAACGTAGCGAGAAAATTTTGAACTCAAATAATCATGAAATATTTCTCTCTATATCAAAACGCCTGATCCAATAGGTCCTTACAGATCGCTCTCACTTTCTCCACTGTCATAGATCGTGTCATAGATATTTTAATTCTAAATCATGCGGCAGATATGGCCGGCCCAGTCCCATTTTAGCTTGGCGGCATTTTGACATACATCGGCAATTTGCGTCATGGAGCGAAGTGCGAAATAATAACTGACTGGTCTCCACGAAAACCAAAAAGATAACGCGGTAGATCCAGGCGCAACTGGGCAACTTTTTGCAAGACTGGCCTGACATAGCAACGGAACAGAGAGAAGTGGAAAAAGTGGAGGCAGGCCTTTGCCCAGCAATTGAAAACAAATAGCTCATAATAATACTAATTCTAAAGCTATATTTGCCTAGAATTGTCTTTTAGGGAGACCACAAGAGAATGCCTTTAACCAGCAGGTTTTGTCACGAAAGTTTTCGGTAGTGTAAGTAGTTATAAAATCAACATATACTTTCGATAAACTGTCACCACTTTCAAAAGTGAGGCTCAAGGCTCACCGCATCAAAGCGAACAATTAATCACGAATCCACGTGCGGGCTTGTCTTATCAACGCAACTTTGCTAATCAAGTTCGGTCGTTACGTAGTTATTTTCTAGCTCGTGTCATGTCAATATTAGTATCGGTTATTTTAGAAGGATATATCTACGTATTTATATCTACTCGCCAGAACCCTGCGAGGTAGGCAGAGACTACAGAGTTCCAACAGATACTTACAGACCTCACTGGCTTCCACTCTCATAGTTCGTCTCATACCCGCTCGCCGGTTACGGAGACTCTTGATGTACCCTTCAGATAAGACATGGTCATTTGGTCATGATAAGATAGTCTACGTCTCCCTGGTACCTACTTTGTTTCACTGTCGCATTGTTAAGCATATATTACATATTTTAATGAGCTATTAGCTCTGTGTCCGATGACAGGGCTAATATTTAAGCAATCTTGTTTCTTTCTTTTTTTATTTATTATTCACTCTGCTTGCATATTTCAAGGTTTCAAAACACCCACACTTGCGGGATTTAAACATCATACCTGATACATACAAGGTAATGTTCTACTACTAGGCTATCACTCATTACCTTATAAAACTGTTTTATCGCACTAAAGACCAATTCACCCAAACCACAATCACATCTAATTGTCGTGGTGCCGCTTCTAATGCACGGTGCTTATTGGAAGATGGATTCAACTTCCCGCTAATAATCTCACCCGACCCTAACGAGGGCCATGGGTTATGACAAGAAGTCACGCAGGTTTCTCGTGGCTAGGGGAATATTTCCTTTAGAGAGTATACCCATGAAAAAATGTTCTCGTGGGGTAATATTTTTTTAAAATTGTATTTATATATGATCAAAAAAAGATGTTTTCCTAAAAACATGTGCATGATTTACATATATTGAATACAAAAACTTAGTTATTTAGGTAAATGATAACAAATGCAAATAATACTGCTAATATTATAAATGTGAAAGTTTGTATGTTTGGATGTTACTCAATCACGCAAAAACTGCTAAAGGGATTTGGATGAAGTTTGGCACATATATAGTTTATTACATTGATTAACACATCGGACACTTTGTATTACGGAAAAATGTTAGGTACGTGTATTAAGTCAATGCGGACAAAGTTTTGGGCAGAAACTAGTAATATATATGTATTACAATGTCGTTCGATTACAGTTTATCTTCTTTTACTTAATACTCTATATCAGGGATTCCCAAACTATTTTGGGCAAGAGACCCCTTTTCCAAAACGAACTTATACCTCAGACCCCCATAGCCAAATTACTTTAAAAATCCTATCTCTAGCATTTTTTTCCTATTGATACAAAATACTTAACAATTTAAAACTTTGCGGTTTGTTAAGTGAGTAAAGTTTAGTAAAGTTTACTCATCAAAATTTAACAATATAAATAGACATAAAATGCAGTAAATATCAAGTTAATTAATGATTATTAAATCATATTACATTAAATTTCTAATTATAATCGCAAAGTGTAGATAAAAAAAGAAAAAAATCAGTGTGATTGATGAACCTGGTGACTTTTCACCAATCTAGCTTAATCCGGTTCAATATTGGTGAGTTGCAGCCCTAAATCTCCGCGTTCGTTGATTTTCAAACAGTTTCTTTGTTTTGTCAAAATGTTTGTAACCACACTGAAGCCTTTTTCGACTAGATATGATGATGGAAAAGCGATAAGGTATTTTTCAGCAATGTTCCACAATGCAGGATACTGAGTTTCAATGTTGCGTTGCAACCAGAACTTCTGATAGCCTTGGTTGAACTTCTGCTTAAGCGCCTCCTCTGTGCTGATGGTAATTAACTCTTATTGTATTATCACATTGGATTCTTCCATGCCTGTGATATTGAACAGATTCATTATCCATTGAGGAATTTGTAAATTTAAGAGATCCTCAAACTCTTAGTAAAATCCTTGTGTAATGCGTACAAGTGCGTGACGTATGATAAAATAACATCTTCTTGAAGCATTTCTGATAATTTCGACAAATGCGGAAACTGTGATTATCCTTTTCTGCTTAAATTTTGTTTATAAAGGATGAGTTTACCCACAAAGGTCGATATTATTGATTTTATTTTAATCAAGTTGAGATCGTCACCCGATCGTCAGCTACAAATTAACTTTGTTCAACATACCAAAGATATCATTCAAGTAATAAATATCTGTTTTACAATTGTTCAGATTTTCTTTCAAATTCGGATCTTTTTCTTGTAAAAACTCCAACAAAGATTCAAAAATAGCTGAAAATCTTGTTAAGCAAGAGTCTTTTGATAGCCAGCGAACTTCAGTGTGCAGAAGTAACCGAGTAAAGACTTCGTCTTTTTCCTGCTCACATAGCTGAGCAAATAACCGAGAGTTCAAAGAATTGCTTTGAATCTTGTTGACAGCATTTATAAAATATTGTAAAGACTGATGCAATCTAGGACTCAGATTTTTGCTACTTAATGCTGTAATAACCTCAGACAGTTTTCGCTCTAAGTGAGCTATAAAACCACGATGACGACCAACCATAGATGGTACTCCATCAGTCGCAACAGAAAAGATATTCTTAGGTAAAAAAACATTCCACGGCCTGGAAAATCGATTCTCCTCTGGTATCAGTCTATAAATATGTAGCAAAAAGCAGTTCTTGGCACACATTTTCATCTTTAGTATATCGAACATATCCTAACAACAGAGCTTCATTGCCGGATAAAGTAAACTCGTCCAACTGGAGAGAGAATCTGTTGGTCTGTAAGAAATTGCATTAAATGTTTACCACGTCGCAACCATTCTCGTCTATTAATCTCTGAACGGTGTTATTGCTCAAAGAAATCCTTTTTATAATATCATGTGCGGGCTTGTGTAATACATTTTTGAGGACCACCTTAATGGCTGGAAAAATAAGCCGCTCTCCAATTGTGTAGGGTTTCCCCGACTTCGCTATTAGTAAAGATATATTATAGGACGCTCGTAAACCATCAACGTCTTGCATAGATGATGACGCAAATATCGATCTTATGGATGGCCTTTTCTCGAGTTTTTCTTTAAGTGCTTGAAAGAATGACAAAGGCTTCCTTTTTTTGTCAGCATGTACTTTTGATATATGGTCCTCCGTTTATGAAAGCTTCACGTTCATCGTTACTGAATACTTTTTCACATATGAGACACACCGGCAAGTGTTGATTTGATAGAGATGTAATAAATCAAAACTTCAAGTAGTCCAAAGTGTATTATCTGCATTTTTTTCGTGTCTGTCATGATAAAACTCGCAGTAAACCTGCAAGTCAAAAAAAATATGTTTAAGAAACTACTTAAAAAACATAATAAAACTGTTAAATTTGTACACGAGCTTATTTTTATCACACCTAGGAACTAGATGTTTTTTAGGTATGCTCATGAACTTACTCATTAATAAACTTGGATATAGTTACTGTAGAGTAGAAAATATATATTAGGTACCAATCAGCGTAAAAAACGAATACAAAGAAAACTGAACATTTGTAATTTTAGGTAATAACTTTTCTAAAGAAATTTCAGAAAATACTTAAAAAAAGGTTACGCTATTAACGCGCGTAGGTATTAAGCATTTTGTAAATTCTTTTTTTCAATCACTTTATTTTAATCAACTGTATTTAGCTAAGTAATCACTTTGTAATCTTTTGAAATAAATTATCATTCAACCTCTTACGAATTTCAAAACGCAAATAAACATTCAAACTAAATGGAAGCTTGTTATATAGTAAAATATCAGGAGCATGTTTGGACTTAAACTTCAGCAAGTCAAAACGTGCCTGAAAGACTTGTATGCTCAAACACATTATCTTGCACGAACTTGTGCACGCTTATTGACTTGCCGAGTTTTTCATCTTGTACATACGAACTTGTGCAGGCTTATCTACTTGTTGAGTTTTTTAAAAGTACAAAAATGATACTTCCTACTAAAGACAACTTATACAGTATCTTGAAAGTTTCGAATAGGAATTTGTGTTAATTAATATGGGTCGATTTTTAGACCTCGTCAACCCCCAAAATCAGTTTTCGTTTATGTCGACCCCTGGGAAACTTACATTTCATTTCACTAAGGCAAAATGTGTGATGCTATTAGGCTGAGATTCAACTAGATTTAAGTCAGATATTTCTAAAGTCAAGACAATTAGAACATAATCATTTTATTTTTGAAAAATATCTTTTTAAAAACAAGCTTTTATAGCAAAAACACAACGGAGACCGACGAGTAAAATGGTACTTGTCAAGATAAATCGAATGAACTCAAAAACGGTGGGGTTATGTTGAGTAGTTAGGTAGTTCCGTTGACCATCCTCCGGCTCCATCATTAGACCCTAAATATTATCTGGGTCTTCAGAACTCGTCAAGACAAATCAAATGAGCCCAAACACCACGGGGTTATATTGAGTAGTTGGGTAGTTCTGTTGGTCACCCTTCAGCTTCACCATGAGAGCCTGGACACCATCCGGGTGTAAGGCACTTTTCAAGACAAATCCAACGAGCCCATACCGGTAGAGTTATATTGAGTACTTGTGTGGTTCCATTGGCCAACTTTCGACTTCACCATCAGATCCTACACACGATCTTCTCAATACCAATCTAACGAGCGTATTTACGAGGGGGTTTTGTTGTATAGTTCACATGTTTCTATGGCCACCTTCCGACTCCATCATCAGACCAGCTTCATGGTAACATATTATTTCATTGTCATCCGAATTACATACGTATGCCAGTGCTAGCGTATGCAAGTGCTTTAAAAATGAATCACAATATTTGAACCGAAAAGACAGACAGACAGGCATACGAACATTGCAAGTAAAATAAAAGCTTGTATAAATCACTAAACTTGCTGCTTCAAGAGTCTATTTTAGGACTGTTACCTATTAAGATCAAAACACTTTTATGTGTTTTGATACCGCCAACTTTAACTTTAATGTCGCGCATACACTTTTAAAAACCTCATTCTTCTTGACATTGAAAATAACCGTAAAAATAATGCACTTCAAACTATTTATGGCGTAACACCATATAAAGTCAGTTACATCACAGCTTTTATGGTTTAAACCACTATTTTCGCGCTATATTTTATGTGCAGTTCACCAAGATCCATTTGCACTAAAACCCATTTTATTTACCCTATTTTAAGCTTTTGCCACATAGACGACGAAGCGGAACGGCGGCGCAACGCTGGCAAATGGTAGCACGGCGCGTATATGACACTGAGGGCGTGATGGTTCCGTGGACATCACACCACCCGACTGCTAAGCACAACTCTACATCCCGCTCGCACTCGCATTTGCGTCTCGTTGTCGCCGTGCATCGTTTGTAATCGCGTCGGGCGCGGCGGGTCGTCACGTTTGACGACCAAGCGTGGCAGAGCTGTGTGGCATCTCCCGTACATTTCTGTACATTGCAACTCTAGAGAGCTTATAACATGGATGGCTTAGTATGAAACGATTGAGGTTAACGTGATTCTAGCGATTTGATATGTCATCTTTATCACACTGCATTTACGTACTAAACATTACCGTGACAGCATAATTACTGGCAAGCGTCACGCTAACGACAAAGTTTTTGTGCTAAGCTCTCAGGTCGTGTTGGCGTCGCACCATGCTTACCCCCGCCCGCAATGTGAGTAAAGCTTTAGGGTTGTTTGACGCGGTGGAGCACCGAGTTCTAATATCCTTGACCTTAACGTGTTATTGGAACGGTCGATGTGATTTTACTGCTAGTTTATGACCACGCTTCGCTTAGACTCCAGTAGGTCTGGTTAGTGGTATCGACAAAACTTCGTGAAATATCGTAAACATTAGATACGTACGTGTGGGTGTAAATATCATTCTGGCTTTTTTACGATTTTGTATTCTAATTGGAAATCCAGATCCAACGTATGTGCATTGCGTATTTTGATATTACTGATTGTTATCTCTTATGTTGGCCAATTAATATAGAAAATCGAATTGAAAATATCGAAGTTTTCATACACAGAAAAAATTACTTTAGCAGTTGTTTCCTGGATTTTTATGATTTGTTTGCATTGTAAAAGATTGACTTCTATTAAGGCGATATGGACTTCTTATTCTACAGTAGTTACCGTCTGTCACGGAATTCATGTAAGAGAAGGAATGGTTATAAATTTTCGGAAATATATCTCAAAATGTTTCATAACGAGGGATAAGTTATTGAGATAAAGGTAGATAGGTAGAATGTTTGTAGCGCTCACCTACAACGACACGTATAACATAGTTTAATTATATCTTATTAATAATTCGATTAGTAGCCAGTTTACGTGCTATATAAAACTGATTAAAATAAATTAAGTTAAATAAATAAGCCAATATAGTACGTTAATGGACAAAGGCGTTCTTCTACAAATCGAAATGAGAAAGAATCAGTCATACTTTACCACAAAAACCAGTACGGGAAGCGGAAAAAAAATGGAAGGATCAAAATATACCCCTTTCAATACCAATCACATAGCACACATTTAGGTAAAATGTTATTCACACTGCCATTAGTCTAAATCAATTAAAGCAGAGTTGCACTAAGTATTATCACGGAACCAATCAGGAACAAATCAAATCGGTTTATGAGGATTAGAGAACTGATTTGGACGCGAAATTAATTAGATAAATAGTGCCAGGAATTGGGTACCTTATGATATCGTTTTGTACTTTGAGTGCCTTCTATTAGTTGAAAATAGAAACAAGCTGTGAGTAGAGCTAGTTTATAGGAAATTAGGATGTCAGACACAAAGTCTGATCCTATAAAATAGGATGATCGAGCGTACTTATCATTACTCAATATTATTGGAAGCGTTCTTTGATGTGCGTACTCATAAGTTAGTACAATAATTATCTTTACTTGTAGGGAAGTTTGAATATCTGGAGAGAACATATGAGTTCGAAATGAGCAAGGCAGTTTTAAAAGAATCTTAAGTCTGCCTGGTGCTGAGTGATAAATTGTAGCCAAATTCCTACTGCTCTTAACAAGTGAGGCGGGAACGGGTGTCTCACTCCCATTCAGTACTTAGTGGTGTCTTATTAGTCCGATAGGTAGAACTCAGTTATAGGTACCTACTTAAACAGTAATTCGTGAATTATAGTTGGGCTTATAACTGTCGTATATTCTTCTTCTTCATAGCTGGTCTGGAATGGAAGAAAACTCAGTGTGACTCAAACTTATTTCTTTGGTATTTTTTGCATTCAATATTCGTATTCCTGAACGCATCCACGATACAGATATATTTTTCAGTATGCCTTGGCAAAAACTTATAAAAAAAATCTCTTTAAATAGTGTTGCTAACGCAAGTGTAGTCTACCGTGACCATTAACTTTCTACGACAATATGTCTATTTAAAAACTTAAATTTTCTACTTTTGAACCAATCTCATTCTTAACCGACACAAGCCGAACGACTGCTGCATCACCATTTTTTGGTTATAACATGTTCAAGAATTAGCACCTTTATAATATAATATCAGCCTATACTGCCCACTGCTGGACAAAGGCCTTCTCTCAATAATCGAGGTGAGAGAGATTAGGACTACGATTTTGCGATGAAACTGTCCGAAACCGAAGCGCGAGTCCTACTCGCACTTGTCCAGTTATTTAATTTACGATTGCCTCATTTGTGTCAGTTGCGCGGCGTAAATTATATTCATCTATTCATGATAGTTTACGGCTATAATACGCACATTTTATCGCTAAAGCGTAATTCATGGTTCAGTAATTCATTAATTAGTAGTGCGTTGTAATTAATATCCTTAACATCCATTCTTATTTTAAGGACGATTTAGCGCAGTGGTTAAGAGCTTAAGTCGCTCCGCCCACTGTGTCTAATAGTCGCGGGTTCGATTCCCGCACGGAACAAATCTTTGTGTGATCCACAATTATTTGTTTCGGTCTGGGTATTTGTGTGTGTGAACTTTCATGTTTGTAAACGCACCCACGACACAGGAATAAATCCTAGTGTGGGGCTACGTTTTTTTAAAAAAAAAAAAAAAAAAAAAAAAAAAAAAAAAAAAAAAAAAAAAAAAGTGAGTTTTTATCCAGTGGTTCATATTTTGCCGTTATTTTTTGCATAAATATAAAGAATATCTAAACAATACCTGCTTTATACTGAAGATTTCCGAATCAAAAGTAAAAGATCTTGTTAAAAAACGTGGTTTGATCAGGTCAACAGTTACTGTATTTTATTCACGTTGGCCATATTTAAAAGCAGTGATAGTATTAGTGAATTGGAGCACAAGGGATTGGAGTGCCGCTTGAGTAAAATAAATGCAGTATATAGTGAATTAGACGCATTGCAGGTGGCGATTGAAACATTATCAGAGTCGCCAGAAGCAGCCCATGCGGATCGCGAAACATTTGAAAGTAAACTACTTACGCTTGGTGTCGGTGGCGTCTTTGCTACTTAATCCAGTAAGACGGAGGCCCTCGGTAGCAAGTGATGATGGTTTATCGTCCATCAAGGAGTTCAGGCATGATTTTATTAGGTTTCCTGAAAGCCACCTTATTCTAGTAGTAACTATCAGCACTGGCTGGAGTTCTGAGATACGTATATTTAACTTATTCATAGCAAAAATTTAAGCAACTTACGAGTACTGCAGCGTCGTTAATTCCATCACTTGATTTTACATCTAGTAACTATCATGTAGCTTAGCAATTATTAACATAAACGTACGACAATGAACGTTTACTCATCAACCGTTTTATTTATTTAGAAAGCAGATTTATGATGTGATTCAAGTATTGCGTAACATATTCGAGGTAAGAAATAAAAATTCTAAAAAAAATCTATTATTGTATAATAGGCTTGCTCACCTTCGATTTGCCGACGACATTGTGGTCGTGGCGGAGTCGCTGGAAGATCTAGGACGAATGCTCGGTGACCTCAACAGAGTATCTCAATAAGTGGGTCTTAAAATGAACATGGACAAAACCAAAATAATGTCTAAAGTCCATGTCGTACCCACCGCACTCACCGTTGGGAACTCTACTCTTGAAGTTGTCGACGAATACATTTACCTGGGACAGGTAGTCCGGTTAGGTAGGTCCAACTTTGAGAGAGAGGTCAATCGACGAATCCAACTCGGCTGGGCAGCGTTCGGGAAACTGCGCAACATCTTCTCATCCAAAATACCTCAGTGCCTTAAGACTAAAGTTTTTAGTCAATGTGTGTTACCAGTGATGATATATGGATCAGAGACGTGGTCTCTTACAATAGGTCTCATAAAAAAGCTCAGAGTTGCTCAGCGAGCTATGGAGAGAGCTATGCTCGGCGTTTCTCTACGCGATCGAATCAGGAATGAGGAGATTCGTAGAAGAACCAAGGTCACCGACATAGCCGTTAAGATTAGCAAGCTGAAGTGGCAATGGGCGGGCCACATAGCGCGTAGATCGGACGGGCGTTGGGGCAGAAAGATTCTAGAGTGGAGACCACGTATTGGCAAGCGCAGCGTGGGACGACCGCCTGCCAGATGGACCGACGATCTTGTGAAAATCGCAGGAAGTCGTTGGATGCAGGTGGCATCGGACCGGTTACGCTGGAAAGCGATTGGGGAGGCCTATGTTCAACAGTGGACAAGTATGGGCTGAGATGATGATGATGAGGCTTGTTTACAAAGAGTTTGTTTAACACAAGTTTTGAACTCACACTGAAATATAAAACATTGCCTTCATCATCTCAGCCTATACTTGTCCACTGCTGAACATAGGCCTCCCCAATCGCTTTCCAGCGTAACCGATCCGATGTCATCTGCATTCAACGACTTCCTGCGATTTTGCCAGTACGTGGTCTCCAATCTAGAATCTTTCTGCCCCAACGCCCGTCCAATCTTCGCGCTATGTGGCCCGCCCATTGCACTTCACCTTGCTAATCTTAAGGGCTATATCGGTGACCTTAGTTCTTCTACGAATCCCCTCATTTCTGATTCGATCACGTAGAGAAACGCCGAGCATAGCTCTCTCCATAGCTCGCTGGGTAACTCTGAGCTTTTTTTATGAGACCTATTGTAAGAGACCACGTCTCTGATCCGTATATCATCACTGGTAACACAAATTGACTAAAAACTTTAGTCTAACTAATTTCTATGTCATGTGTTATGGCAATGCTTATCACCTAGCTGATTAAAAAGATCTATTTTTTTTGTCGTATACATAATGTTTTCATTAATATACTGGCACAGGACCATCATGATATTGGCTTACTTAAAGAATTATCTATAAGAGTCTCGACTACCAAGTTATAGATAGCCTTAATATCCCCTTTTTACAAGGTTTTATTTAACTTGCAATGTTCGTATTTCTATCTATCCTGTCTATCTGTCTTTCCGGTTTAAACATTGGGATCCATTTTTCAAGCATTTGCGGGTATCCGAATAAGCTGAAATTTAGTATACATATGAAAGTTCGGTGTCAATAAGGATATAGGAACATGTTTAATACCCCTCCTGCTTAAGTTTATTAGATTGGTATTCAGGGTCTGATGATGAAGCTGAAAGGTAGCCAATGGAATCACCCAAGTACTCAACATAACCGCACAAGTACTGTACACCCGGATGATATCCTAGATCTGATGATGGACCCTGATGGATGGAAAGGTGGTCAACGAAACTACCCAGTTACTCAATATAGCCACGCCGTGTTAGGGCTTGTTAGATTTGTCTTAACAGATACGATGTACCTCGATGGTGTCATAGTAAGCAAGGTTTGCAAGCAAGCATTGTGTTTTTGCTATAATAGCTAGTTTTTAAAAGGGTTTTAAAATTAAAATTAGTTTAAATGAATGTTTTTCTTGTTCCAGAAGCGGCATGGCATGAGCGGTGGGGTGGGCGCGACATGCGGCGCGCGCCGCCCGCGCAGCCCGCCACCGTCGCTATCGCGCTCTCGTTGTTGCTGCGTCTCGTCAACGCTAGTCAGTACACTGTCTTATCGTTTCGCGATATGCCATCATGCAATATGCAATACGATTCTTTATCTTGTACTACGTAAAACGCCAGCAAATTTCATGATTTAATGCTTCTATCCTACCTGTATTAAAGTAAGTGTTAACGCCTGCGTCAGAGTGTTTTTAAACAAAGTGCTAAAACACTATCGCAGCTTAATTAACGTATTTATATTGAATATATTTACATAATGTCTTTGTTAGCGTGTTAATTCACACATTATGATGCAGGTGGGGCAAGACAATAAGAGATATTTTCACGCCGGTATTCATCGGCGATTTAGTCGGTTTTCGGAAGCCCGATGCTGCGTCTTAACGTTTTAATCTGCACATGTTAATACTCTAGGCAAGTGGAATCCAAAAATGGACCTAGTGAAAACAATATTAAATCAAAAATTTACACCCGCATATACTTACTGCAAAAATGGTACTCTAAACATGAAATTATCGTCCAAAAATTGAGTGTCATCAAAGAGATGTTGGAATAATACACACATAGATATATAACATTTTAGACTGTGTCATTCGTTTTCGATATAATTAATTTACATGTAGCTCCCCCGAGCCATTGTTTCTGAAACTCTATTTGCTGGCTCCTTTATGTTATCGGTGGTCTTGACATCTGCCAAGATTCTTTTGATAGCGCGGCAACCTGTGCTTTGTAAAAATATTCAGTCGAGTCTTGTATGTAATTTAGTAAAATATATAGTAGAAAAGTTAAAAATATACTCAAGGGGCTTCGTCAAATAAATATAATACATCAAGTTCAGTAAAATATTATTGACGCATTATACTACATTATCAAAAGGAAGATAAAAGTAATTAAGAAAATACCTATAGATGAATATAGAACCTCCTCTTTTTTAAAGTTGGTAAAAATACTTCAACAGGTCAACACAAAACAGCACTTAACCTTTCTAAGCACCATTCAGTTTTTTCGTCGTCATTTTACATCATTTTTTATGTCATTTTACACCGGAAGTCATACATTCATTTGACCTTTTGAGTAATAAGCATATCAGTTAATATATTAAAACAATTTATTATTTAACCCCTAAGGGACGTTGTACCTTTGACCCGTACCTGACCTAGTGATAGGGGATCGTGAACTTGACAATATAATATGATAAGAAATTGATGTGGGGTAATTTGTATCTCTTGTGAATAATAATTCAGCAATAACAGTTATTATATTGCACGAATATAGTAACTGTCCTACGTGAAGTATGGACCTACACTATCACGCATATATTCCCCAAGCAGGGGTGTTAGAGGTATACAGTGTACATACACCAACATAATATTATCGCTGGCCGATGATGTTAGGTACTAATTGAATGTAGAGTATGCCAATTACTGACAGCTACTGGGACCAACAAAAATAATTCTGAAGTTTGAAGATACCCCAGAACAACTACACGGAACAACCCCGAAACAGCCTTTTGGACATCTAACACCTCAATCCTTCCTGTGGCCATGGGTCCTGCAAAGCACTCGAAACGTCGGGAACTTAAAAATCAAAGGGTTCTAAGATTTTATTTTTAATAGAAAAAGTACATTTTGCCCGGCTCAGGATAGGAATCCAGGTCCTTTTGATCTCCACTGGAACTACGCGACTTGACCGAGGTGTTCATAATCAATACGGATCTAAATAATCATAGACATAATACTTGGATGGTAGTAATAGTTGTACTATTTCATTAGATTGTTATAAATAAAGTACTTTAATCTCTGCCTTCCCCAGTGGGATTAAGGCGTGAGTGTATGTATGTTATAAATAACGGCGATAGACGATGATGTGATGACAACGAAAATAGACGGAGCAAAACTTCCAAAAGTCCCTTGAGGAGACGAATTAAGAAGAAATATATTTTCCCTACCATAATCAAAGGTTATAAGACGTGACTAAATCCAGCAACAAATACTGCAAATGGACGTAATAAAAAAAAAGGCTAAGTCACATCAGAGAGAGCTCGTTTGTACTAACTATTTCGGAAAGTAGGACAACGTTCTTAGCAAAGGCGATATCTATGGCATTCACATACCTATTCAAAAGGGTTGGCGTCTGGTAGGCGGTCGATTGTATAAACAATGCTAAATCACTGATATCCCCTTCAATGGGTACGACAATTGTACCGACTCAAGATAATGGGGAATCGTAAGGAAAATAAGGATGATGAGATGATATAAAATACGTAACTCATTATCAAGTAGCATGTCATACATTTTAAGAATTTAATTCTTGCTAACCGAAAGAAGTTGTAAATGTATAACAATATTTTATACGACTTATACTACTATTATATTTTTGACTATTTATATTTGGCACGAACGACCTACTTCTATGGACACTTCGATATTAGTCTTCTTCGTTGACTCCGTCGTTAATTAGTAGTGCATAGTGTGACTTGCGACCACATAGTTTCGGGCTCAAGTCCTAGGTTTAACAAAGTGTCATCGAGGAATATCTGTCTAAAAATCCTCCGTAGCAGACTGAAGTCTGAAATCGTGCACGGTATAAGAAGTGATCAAACGAACTTACCCGAAGTGAAGTTCGATCATTATTATACGAAGTCCTTCGTTTGAAGATATAAAACATACGCAGCTCTCGCGACTCGCTTGGCAGCCGCGCATCCTTTAGAGACTTGAAACGTCAACGCCTCCTCTATGGTATCTGTGGAGATAACCTCTGCGACCATTCCTTTTAGAAGTAGTACATTTCAACTTTACCAACGGGCAGGGCGGGTTGGGTATTTATATCTTCGAACGAAGGACTTCGTATAATAATGATTGAACTTCACTTCAGGTAAGTTCGTAAGGGTAAAGTTGAAGTATATTACATAGTACATACATTTTTTTTAAGCGTGAGCTCTAAAAAATAACATGTCATGAGTACATTTGTAGTATAACACATTCCCGTTGTTTACATTGCTATACAACATATATATATATATATATATATATATATATATATATATATATATATATATATATATATATATATATATATACATCCGAGTATATACACACATATATTATTTCTTACAACCACCTAACACACCTGTATAGAACACCTGTTGTCCAAAAACTCATTACTACCGGATAATAATAATCAATCATTCCTTATCAGATATCAGTGCAGTCTCCATCTGTTATGTTTTCTATAGAGATTTTCTTCCTATAGATATCTTCTATATAACGAGAGTTGAGGAATTACCAATCCAGAGTTTTGTTTATATGATATTAAAACAAAGCTATAGAAAACCCTTATGAGACGAACTATGAAAGTGGAGGAAGCCAGAGCGGTATGTAAGTAAAGAACCTGTTGGAACTCTGTACTCTCTGCCTATCCTGCAAGGGATCCAGCGTGATGATAAAGATAGATAGAAACCCCTTACTTGTCAAATGATCTCATTTTGAGTACAGTACCAGACAAAGGCTACAAATAATTATATTGGTGATTATAAGAATGCTTTTGCTATAATTACTTATTTAATTTATGATTAAAGTATTTTCTTTAATGTCAAACTTCGGTTATATTTAATGTTAGTTAAATTTATAACAATTTTTGTACTAGAGGCCTTTGTACTAATGTCCTTATCTGGAGATATTCTTCACATAAGGCTATGTTCTTTACCTATATGATCTCGCCTCAGATAGAGTCTGGAACGAAGGGCAGTGCTAATGTGTGGTAAACCAATGTAACCTACCCCACTGTTATAACTATACCACTACTATTATTATACAAGCTGTAACATAATAAACGCAAGACCTGAAAGTAGTTCGTTCTAAATCGGTAACGGAATTGATTCCAATAATTTTCAATGTATTTTAATTTTTTTTTAAATTTGCAAAATATTCTTTTACTCCTTCAGTGCGCTATAAAAAACTAAATTTATTCTTGATTCATAGGAATTAGGAGATTTCAAATGTATTCCTAAAACGTATTTCTCAACGAATAAACCGAGTCTTATCTGATGGAAAAGTCAAGAGTCTCCGTAACCGGCGAGCGTGTATGAGACGAACTATGAGAGTCGAGGAAGCCAGAGAGGTATGTAAGGAAAGAACCTGTTGGAACTCTGTACTCTCTGCCTACCCCGCAAGGGATCTGGCGTGAGGTTATAGATAGATAGATAGATAGGTATTTCTCAAAACGCACACATACACGTACAAGTTTTATTGTTGATTGGGGTATTAAAGTGCTTAAAAAAAGTGTGAAAACCTATAAATTTGGAAATTTGGTTTTCGGTTTGAATTTATGAAGCAATTCTCTAATCGGGGTGTCTGAGGTCTTGCGTTTATTATGTTACACCTTGTGTATTTCGAAACTATCCCGGAATCATTTCCATGTCCTGAGTGGCTACATAAATATTTATGTATCACTTAACGATTCGTTCTTGCGCAATAACGCCCGCGAACTTTCGTTTTTGGCAATACGATCGGGCCACACCTGAACCATTATATTACTGATGGAAAATACACTCTAATTTACTAATTTAGTAATGACTTAAGAAGTGAATAAGTCACAGGCAACTAGACCAAACCACGGTCTATAACTTTATGATATTGGGAATCCTATTCGTAACTTAACTTTTTTATACCCCGAAATGCCACACTTCCTCTACTTGTTTTTATGTGGCTGTTTTTTATAAGTAGAAACTGTAATGAGTAACTTTCTAGTTAGTTCTAGATGTCCAACCGTGAAAATTGAGTGTCACTCAACTTATACATGTAGTACATACGTATCATTCTTATTTTGTTTAATATCATAATAATATTTTGTGCCCTCGCCTACCCACTTAGAATCTGGCGTGGTGCTATAATTAATAATAAATAAATAATATCAAGTTCCTTAAGACTAAGATTATTGCTGATACATACATAATATTTATCGTACCTGTGATAAAAATATACTTTTGAATATTCTTGTTTAAGATAATGTATACTTTCAAATATTGTAACTCAATATTTCATCAACTAGCACATATAGCATAGCACATATAACATATAGCATGTCAACATAATATCGTTAAATTTTTAAATAGGTATTATTATTAAGTCATTTGCGGCATATTTTTTTATATATAGATACATATTAATAAGATACAAGTAACATGTATGAATGGATGTAATAATTTAAATATAACAACATGAAAATTGCAAATTTTTTGTATGACATCTCCAATCCAATATTTTTACACTGAAACACCTTGAAATAAATTACAGAATGTATAGTGCTCTAAAACCAACTGTTTACATAATGGTAGCAGGTTGTGCTTGTGTTATATCTCTGATATCCTAACTGTACCAGAAACATCACTGGTGCTCAATATAACTGTACACATTCAAAAACTAAACACAAATCTATTTTTTATAGTTATTAATTTCTTGAATAATGTTATTATAGAATAATATAAAAGTACAGTAAAAACATCTAATTTTTCAATTCATAAATTGATGTATAATCTTTCCTCTCTGTGTGTCTCAATTTTCTAATATATTAATTACACTATTAATGATGGAAGACGTAATCAAACAAAAAACCAAAACCATTGAACTCATTTCTCAATAGAAAGCTGAATATCTCCAAATAAATTTTTATTAGTATATTTAATATGACTCTAAGGTATATTATTAGCATTTAGTTTCTTTGTGGGATAAGGTTATAGCACAGTTGTGATCATCTATCTTTAATTAAATTCTAATGCTATAAATTGTATATCAATTATTAAAAAATATTATGTTTCTAATAATAATGTTACTATCATCATCATCATCATCATCTCAGCCTATACTTGTCCACTGCTGAACATAGGCCTCCCCAATCGCTTTCCAGCGTAACCGGTCCGATGCCACCTGCATCCAACGACTTCCTGCGATTTTCGCAAGATCGTCGGTCCATCTGGTAGGCGGTCGTCCCACGCTGCGCTTGCCAATACGTGGTCTCCACTCTAGAATCTTTCTGCCCCAACGCCCGTCCGATCTACGCGCTATGTGGCCCGCCCATTGCCACTTCAGCTTGCTAATCTTAACGGCTATGTCGGTGACCTTGGTTCTTCTACGAATCTCCTCATTCCTGATTCGATCGCGTTGTTAATGTTACTATACATAATGTTAAACATATGTAGGACCAGATTTTTTAACCTTCACTTGTCTGGATTGCAAGTACTTGCACAAAACCAATAAAGTTATGTTTGCCGTTGAAGGCAGACAGACACACATTATTATTAGTGTCATAGGTACATAGTTACATACCAGTCAGTGAATACCTTTAGCCTCCAATATTATAGTTTCTTTGTAAAACCCATGTTGTATTCCTGAATGTTTTACTGATTTTTTCAGTAACTTAAAGAACAAGTCTTTGTGTAAAATGCGTATGATGCTTTTCTTACCTCACATTCTCTGGTAGGAGACTTCCAATGTCCATTGTGATTTGTTTTTGGTGGGCTGATGGGTACACTGTGGGTTAATATTTTTACACCTCGTATGAGGATTGTTGTTCTATGTTGGTTACAATACTGGTGGTTTTTTTGAAATTAAAACTACTGGTTATGAATAGATAGTTATAATTCCATATTGGTACTCCGCTGTATTAAAACTCCTTTAATACAAAATATATACTGCTGACTATAAAGGTTCTTATCTCAATAAATGTTTCATGACTGTATTTTTAGAACTCATCTTTTCTGGCTACCCTGCAAGGGTTCTGGGCTGATAGTATTGATAGATAATAATTAGTTTTATGTTAACTGGATAGACCAGGTATTTTATATTATATTTTAAGGATGTATGTGTGTAACACAAATTATCCCACAACCCGCCTGTCTCAGCATCGGTAGGCTGAGGTGTTATATTTGGAATATTTCCACAGTTCTGTTGCTTGTCAGTTACAACAGGCATTGCCATAACTAGAGATTACTTTGGCTCATCTGTTTATAAACCCTGTTTAGGG
This sequence comes from Phalera bucephala, assembly GCA_905147815.2. Lineage (NCBI taxonomy): Eukaryota > Metazoa > Arthropoda > Insecta > Lepidoptera > Notodontidae > Phalera > Phalera bucephala. The sequence goes on from LR990621.1 coordinate 20,939,368, forward strand.
ATAAATATTGCTAGATTTACCTTTTTAATACAAGTGCTTATAATTTTGCACAATTCTTTGTGTAATAAGCCCCACCTTGGACTATTTCAGAATTATTATACAAGTATGTCTTATAATAAAATCAATACAAAACACTATGTTTCTGCAAGGTATTGGCTTATGTTATTAATAATGTATTGTTATTCATAAACAATATTCCTTTAATTACCCTTTTAGAAAGTCTCATTTTGGAGTCATAATATCACACATAGCTTAAAGTTTATAGCAATAGTCTTTGTATTTACTGTTTATGGCATGTATGTTAGGTAACATTTTTGATTTTTACCATTGTAGAAACGTAAACTGCACAGGAACACCTCATGGGTGAAATTTATGCGTAATATGACCTTCACCACATATCTCGTATGAGCCTCAAGTCTTGCGGATCGCGCCGATGCATCTCGTACACCACTCGTGTCCTTGAATTACCATCAAGTCTTGCAGATCACGTCGATGCATCCCGTACACCACCCGTGTCCTTGAATTATCATCGATCTTAACAATCATCATTATTGATGAATGTTCCCCTAATTTCTCTCCTTGGAGGTATTACATCGCCAATTCATGGGCGAGACGCCAATATATAGTAATTATTTACAAGTATATTGCGTGTAAAACTGTTTTTACATGAATAGGAGCATAGACTTGGTAAGCTTACTTTTCGGGTGATGAAGCTTTCACAAGTCTTAATATGACAAAACTCACGTCTCCAAATATTCGATATTATATAAATAAACAAGTAAAGCTTAAAACGCCACAAATAAACAACTATCAGTTGATCTTTTTAGACTGTACTTTTTTGTCAGGACGTAAAATTTTTCTGAATTTGCCTATCAGTTGTTTTAAATTTATTTCACAAGTTCACTTGAGTATATTAAAACATTTTTGTTATATAATTTCACCGATATTACATTATTATTAAATTAAATGTCGACCAAAACTTTATTACATGGCATCGGCTGCCGCGCTTTCAAAAGAATGGCCGCAGAGGTTATGTCCACAGATAGAGGACGCGTTGACGTTTTAAGTCTCTAGAGGATGCGCGGCTGCCAAACGAGTGGAGAGAGCTGCATATGTTTTATATCGAGAACGAAGGACACAATATAATAGCAACTTGCACTGAACTTAAAATCGTCGACGAAATGTGGGTGTACACATTGACCTATGGTACAGCAATGGCTGTACTTAAAAAACTTCTGCCCGCCGCTGCCTGGGGGAATATAGTTAAGAAAGTGCTTATTTTATTTATTAAGTACAATGCGAAAGTGGCAGGATGTAGGTACCGGGAAAGACTTAGACTATCTTACCATGACCAAATAGACCGGGTCTTATCTGATGGACAAGTCAGGAGTCTCCGTAACCGGCGAGCGTGTATGAGACGGACTATGAGAGTAGAGGAAGCCAGAGAGGTGTGTAAGGAAAGAGCTTGTTGGAACCCTGTACTCTCTGCCTACCCCGTAAGGGATCTGGCGTGATGATATAGATAGATAGATAGTAGTATTAGTCGGCCCTTTTTAACGTATTATTAGTATTATGTAGCCCGTCTTTGTCTTAGATCCGTTGGGATATATTATACCACGCTGTACCAGATTGCACATTAAATATTCCTACCCCGTCCAAGGTATGTGAAATGCTAAGAGGCTGTTTCTTCTACCTACGGGCTTGTCAAAACTCATGAGCATTTTCTTCGTTCAAATTAATCTAAACCTCTTTTCCTTGTGTGCGATGAATGAATTGAATAGTTATTTATATTTTGTTCTAGGTTCAATGGGCCCCGGTGTTCCGGAGAATATAACTGTGACGTTTCTCAACCCCACCACAGTGAGGGTTTCCTGGTCTACCACGGCGGACCTCGTGGAGAAGTATGACGTCACGTACAAGCCATCTGACGCAAGGTAAGGGTTGTGGTTGCAACTTTTTGAACTACTGTTACTCTATTATAGCCCTGTATCTTTCTTTTGCACATTGTTTTATATTATAGGTTATGCATGTATCTACTTTAAAAATTTGAATATAAAAATCATGTTGATTACGGCTGTTAAAAGGTGATAAACACAAAGCAATGATTTAAATATATTGTCCGTTTTTAAGTGTTGTTGTGTGTCCATTGTCCTTCTTAGTAAATCTGGTATTGCAACATATATGTCACAAAACTACAGAATAAGGAATATGCGTGTATTTTTTACTATTTTTATATGATAGATTACATCAATAAATAACTGAAAAAAAAATTTAAGCGTCACAAACAAAATGTAAAGGGCAAAAAAAAATGTTGAAGATAGCAAACAGATAAGAGCACTTTAAACGCCCGCCATTTTGACGCGCTTGGCGTGACGTCCAATTCTATAATAACAATCAATTAGCTGTAGAAGTATTTTATTCTGTAATTTATTTTTAATAAGTATTTAGCGACTAATATACAATGGAACAACACTGTGTTATGCCTAGGTGTAAAAATACAATAAGAAATGCACCCGATAGTTACGGACGTAAGGAGAATGTGGTGTAAAATCAGAAAAAGAGACATGGTATCTCCATCACCTTGTTTCTATTGCTGCGAAGATCACTTTAACGTAAGAATTAACTTAAATAATTTAAAAAAAAAATTGTCTTTGTGTAAATCGACAACAAAAAATAACAATAAAACTAACTCAATAGCAACAACCAACAAAAATGCACTTGTTGACATTTGTATTGTAGACTTTGACGTCATATTCGATCTGACCAATAGCGTGGCGTTCCCGGTTCTTTGAATTTCCCACTCATTTTTGTACTTTCAATAATTATTTTCTTATTAAAAAAGTAATGTTATTAAAAAAATATTGGTATAGACATTATTCTAATGCGATAAAGTTTGTAAAAAAAAATATTTGACCCTTATTTGAATTACACGCATATTCCCCATTATGTATTTCACTGTCACTAAAGGTGTTGTTTAATAAAGTTGTTTTGTATGGTTTATTATTGACAAATTGTCACGTTGTCACCTGTTGCCTGTCTTTGTAACGTTTATTAAACAGGATCTAATCAGGCGTAATGCAAAACTCCATCAAAACTCACATATTTGGCATAGGTATTATCAAACTTATAGGTATGGAGCACAATGTTTGATCAAAATTAATTGCGCAGATCAACCAGAGAGTTGGTTATCAACGATCAGTAATGGCGACATTTGCTGACACAGAAAAAAAACATGTATCTAAGTATTGGTATTAAGATCTTTTATGAGATTTTTTAATTATAATTTAATTCAGGGGATTATGTTAATAATAATAGTTGATTGCGAGGTTTTACACACTTTTTTCTTACGTCTAGTATAAAGGTATTAAGCAAGTGCCGATATATTTTCTGACCTTATTTGTTCTAATATGCTTCTAACAAATAAAGCCAGGTAGCCTCAAAAGTTAGCGTAGCAAAATCGCCCATAATGTGTTCCAGTTCATTTAGGAACATTAATCAAACAGTGCATTTTCTTAAACATAAAAAAATACTTTGACGTCGTTAAACAAGACTGTTTTTAATTCTCTACCCGATAATTTCTACCCTAATAACCTGAATATTTCGTACGTGTGATTACGGAATACCAAAAGCGACGCGTATTTTCTTAAATATTAACAAGCGACCGAACAAGGAAAATGAGATTTCCACGACTCAATTAATACAGTCAACAGGACAATCTGTTTACGAAACCTTCGGCGTGTAAACAATGTATTTAAGCAAATGGAGTAATGGAAAATTTTTTTCTTTATTTACCGGCCAGGCTGTATTTTGTATTCAGTTGCGCTGGAGAGCAATTGGGGAGGCCTATGTTCAGCAGTGGACGAGTGTAGGCTGAGATGATGATGATGTGAAAGAACACACACTAGGGAAGAAATATCTTTTAGAGTCGACGGACGGTTTGGTCTAATAGTTAAGAGTTTAAGCCGCTCCGCCCATTGTATCGAGTGGTACGGGCAAGTCTTTGTCTATCTATTTATATTATCCCACCAGATTCCTTGCGGGGTAAGCAGAGAGTACTGAGTTCCAACAAGTTCTTTCCTTATATACCTCGCTGGCTTCCTCCACTCTCAGTTTGTCTCCTACACGCTCGCCGGTCACGGAGACTCTTGACTCGTCCTTGAGATAAGACTCGGTCTATTTGGTCACAAAAACATTTGTGGGTCGTACAAAAGTCTGTGTGCAAAACGAACAAAGTATGACGGACTATTTAGCGCAGTGGTTAAGCTTAAGCCGCTCCGCCCCCCGTGTCTAGTAGTCGCGGGTTCGATTCCCGCACGGGACAAATCTTTGTGTGAACCACAATTATTTGTTTCGGTCTGGGTATATCGGTATGTGAATTTTCTTGTTTATAAACGCACCCACGACACAGGAATAAATCCTAGTTTTTTTAAAAAAAGAAAGAAAATATGTCAAAATTCTATCCTTAGTAGGCAAATCTATCTTTTGAGTTAAATATTGAAACCAGTCGTAAATAAACATGAAAGTGACAGCGATTACTCGTTACTGTACCACGCTAACGTCAATTAACCCCTTTGTTCCGGCAACTATACTAGTAATTTTTCTTGAGAGTTTAAGGCTATACTGATATTAAAATTGGGCTTAACTTTTAATAATCTCTGTTTTAATCAATATTCTCTGTTCTAATTATATTCCCGGAAGCAATTTAAGCTAACTACAGTTTATTGCCATCCGAAAAGTTATTAAACTTCCAGAGTATTTCGAATTGTATATAATTCAATTGTAATGTTTCCCAAGCTTTTGAAACTTCTGTTATTATTTTTGCTCCTAATACTCGATCGACATCAAAAATGTTTTTTTGCGTCGTATTAATTCAGACTTTACTGGTGATAAAATAAGTTATAGTTTGTCTAAAACAGTTTGTCAGGCTAGGGTATTATCAAGGGCGCTTGGGAGGTGACTGTACAGAATCGATCGAAGAGCCGACACCGGCGTACATACATTACCTATAATTGAAACACATCAATTCCCTAGGCATTAAGTAGATAGTTTGATATACGAGTTAGAACAACACCATTCTGTTCGTTTTAGGTATAATCATAAAATAACCATTCGCTTTGTCTTTGGATTGACCTATTATTAAGTCTTTTGACTTTAACACGTCATCATTATCTAATGGAGTTTGTACATGGTTCTAGTTTATATATGAACTACGTGTAAAGATTACTGATATTAAACAGGTATTGCATTCAGTTACATTTTTTGTCAAATAGATCACGTAATTTTTTTAAGTTCATTAAAAATTAAATTTAGTACTAATAGGGTAGTATTTAACTTTTTTCAATTTGTTCCTTTGGATTTATGGCCATTGTGTTGAGTGATACTTATCTCTATGAAATTCTTATTCAGCGTTTTTGCTTTATCAGTTATTGATTGTAATAATTTGCGGATTGTACAAATTTAAATATACACGTACATGACTACATGAAACATCCAAAACCGTAATTTATTACAGACCCCGTTTTTACATCGAAGAAAACAAGTTTTTAAATCATGTTTGAAAAATTAGCATCCATTTGAAATATTTACTCCGAGACGGAAGACGAATCTGACTTGGGATGCTGATATTTATGTTATAAATTCACTAGACGAGACATGAGTTATGACAACTCGAGTCTGTATATTCAACAAGGTTTATTTTGAACGTGATGTCTTGGAATAACAACTAGAAATGTAAGCAAATGTTCGTGGGTTATTTGAAGTTGAAAGCGTGTGGATAATTCCAAAAACAAAGTTTTAATAACCAAATCTTAATCGCTACCAATCAACGTCGTATACTAGAAGGATTCCTGGGAAGTAAGTAGTTCAAATGTAATAGCGGGCGAGCCTCTTGTTGTTATACTGGACACAATTCAATACTGAAAATATCACACTATGTCCAGCCGGGGAACTCGTGATCACCACTCGCTTCGTGTTTGTATGCAGTTGTCTCACGAGTCGTATATACAAGGTTATTGGTTGTTTGATAAAACACTACCGATAAATTTGCTAGCAGAACATCTTCAAATAAGATGGGCAAAGTTAGAGCGGAAACTCTACTGCATTGGGTCTGATTAAACACTTGACATGCCAATTCCACGTTATCATCACATCGAGCTAGTGTTCGTACCATCTCAGTGTATTAGATACTGGTAAACCTAAATGCCATAGCACGCGATTTCGCTCCAATTATTGCGTCATAAACAAACACAAACAAACCGATCGGAACGCACAGGACAACTGGCCGCGCGCCGGCCGGTGCGGGCGTTTCTATTTTTTAACCGACTTCTAAAAAGGAGGTTTTCAATCCGACTGTATGTTTGTTTTTGTACGTATGTTACGCGATCATTCCGCCAATTATGAATCGATTTTGATGATTCATTTTGCATTGGGTCCAGTATAGCTCCAAAGTAGTCCCATTTTAATTTCATCGATATTGGACCTTGGAAGATACACCAGGGAACTCCTTAACAACAAACAATACGAATGCGTAGATTGAGATATTATGGTTATTACGTCAATTCTATAGGTACCCTGCCATGGAACTAATCAGAATATTAACCGACTTCAAAAAAGGAGGAGGTCGACAATTCGTGTATGTTTTTTTATAGCGTCTTTATTTATGAACTGATTTTGATGATTCTTTTTGCGTTGGGTTTAGAATACTTTCTAGGTAGTCCCATTTTAATGTAATCGGTATTGAACTTTGGACTTTGAAGATACATCAGGGTACTCCTTAACGGCGAACAGCACGAATGTATAGATTCCGTTATTATGGTTATTATATCAGTCCTGTAGGTACCTTGCTGTACAACTCAGCAAAATAATATTATTAATTTAATTAATAGCCATTAATTTCGCTGAAATTGTCACGCAGAAACATTTTATTTAAATTGCAAAGATAATATGATGGACTATGACGAAACAAAATGAATATTATTAATTGAGTATTGAAATGTGTAATTCTCGAATTTGTTTGATGCTGCTTTTGTTTGCTTTGTTTCTTGCCTTATTTTTTCCTGATAGGGACAGTATCGACGGGTTTTCAACTTCATTCATTTACTGTCTGATACCTACTAAATGTTGTCTAATCTCATAAATAATGTTTCCAAATAGGATCTTTTAAAAAACTGAACTTTCAAAGTCTGTAACCCTAAACTAGCGTGCGCGTAGTAAATCGTAGTAAGATTCATTCGTCTTTTATGAATGTGTGCATGAATACAGCTGATTGTAAACGAATGTCTGTATGTATGTGTGCAGTTCAGAGAATGTTTTTTGTAGTGCGATGGAAATCGCCGTATTCCTTGAGTTTGAGTTGAGGTTCAATTTTCTTTAGTACAGCTAACTGAGATGTTAGCATGTATATCAATGGGAACGAGTGACCATAATTTTAGCTAATTTGAGTAATTTTGGGCTTAAATCTTACATACTGTCACGCCTATATTCCCCAAGCGGGAGTGGCAGAGGTGTACTGAGTACACCCACTTTTCGCCGATAATGTTAGGTCCCATGTAATAGTAGTGAGCCTATTCCCATATACTGGGCACAATTCCAGACTCCGGACTCATACTAGGAATTTTGCGTTAGAAAAACTACATTTGTTCGACCTAGGATTTGAACCCAGGACCTCGTGATCACAAAGCGATGCGCTTTGCCACTAGACCAATGAGGCAGTCTTTTAGTTCTACACGACAAATAACAACAGCTAAACTCTTTTGATCGGCTGCGGTTAGGGTTAGGTTTTTGATTGTAATTTTGTTCGTAGAATTTACCCCTTAAGCTATTTTATAGTAATGAAATTTGGAATAGTTTTGCTAACAATTATTAGATTATTAATGATGAATTTAATTAGTAAACCTATTACATTCCTTTAAAGAGATATCAAATGATTTTTACTTTCCCATTTTATAATGGCCTTTGAAATTAAGCAACATTTCTACAAAAGATTATTTTAATTGGATGATAAATTAGAGCTTAAGAAGTTTTAATAAAGCGTCGCCTACTCCATGAAATAAATTATCTCTTTAAACGCTAACCTATCAAGACTTGATCTTAATAATTTATATTTGCTGTCAATCTACCAAAGTTCCTTCTGTTCTCGTAACTTTCTTTAAGATAAAGTAATAGTTAACCGATAAACTAGATTTCTTCTTAATTGCCGTCTCAAATAGTCTTTTTACATTGAGTAAGTAATTATTGACGTTGAATAAATTTATTCATTTACCTGAAATTACTTCTAGAGTCTTAACGGGATTTTCATCTCGGTTAAACCTAATCATTATCTATCTTTCTATCTATATCATCACGCCAGAACCCTTGCGGGGTAGGCAGAGGGTACAGAGTTCCAACAGGTTATTTTCTTACAGATCTCTCTGGCTTCATCTACTCTCATAGTTCGTCCCATACTTAATCGCCGGTTACGGAGACTCTTGACTTGCCTTTCAGACTAGACACAGTGTATTTGATCATGGTGAGATGGTCTGGGACTCCCCCGGTATCTGCATCTTTCCACTTATGCAGTGTATATATGATTTTTCATTCTTTTTGAAAACTTATTATAATTATAAATAATTAAAAGTAATAATATTAGCCCTGTTAAGACTGTCCCACCGTTGGCACGGGCCTCCTCTCAAACTGAGAGGGCTTAGGCCATAGTTTACACCGCTGGCCCAGTGTGGATTGACAAACTTTATACACCTTCGAGAAACTCTTGGGCATGCAGGTTTTCTCACAATGTTTTCCTTAACCGCAAGTGATAGCTAATTTTTTAAACGCACTCGTTTTTCGAAAAACAGAGGTGTGTGCCTATGTTTCAACCCGAGACGTCTAACTTTGGAGTCTAACCAGTAGGCTATCACTGCTAAATAATATATAAATTTGTCAAAATTATGCCAAGATGAATTTGTCTAGTTAAAGACATTTGTAGCATTATGCATGGCATGCTTTTACTATAAAGATTTGAAATTGCGATAACATGCATAACGCATATTGTGATCAGCTGCGTATCCGTTACTGATTTCTTAGATTTACGCGAATATTACACACGTCGGGAACTTAAAAATCAAAATAAACCGCGATAAAATCCGAAAAAATAGTTTTATTTCATGCGTATCCGTTGTTATAAAGAAGGTAGGTAACGGGGAAGACCTGCACTATCTTACCATGACCAAATAGAAAGAGTCTTATCTGAAGGACAAATCAAGAGTCTCCGTAACCGGCGAGCGTGTATGAGACGAACTATGAGAGTGGAGGAAGCCAGAGAGTTATGTAAGGAAAGAACCTGTTGTACTTTGTACTCTCTGCCTACCCCGCAAGGGATCTGGCGTGATGATATAGATAAAAAAAACACCATCGCTACTATATTCCCCAAGCAGGGGTGGCAGATGTGTACTGTATACACAAACTCTTCGCCAACAATATAAGGTCATATGAAATAGTAGGTACGCCTATTGCTATAATACCGGACACAATGCCAGACTCCAGACTGACACTGGAATATTTTCTATCGAAAACTTATATATTTGTCTAACTTAGTATTCCAAACCAAAACTCGTTTAAATCCTAGCTGCCCAGACTCTCGCATTATTTATCACTAGACCAACGAGACTGTTATTATGTGTCAATAATTGGCTGGTTTTGCGTGTTAATAGGCCATCCGATACTTTCAATACCCATTACTGCCAGAATTAATATAGTAATATTCATGACACTCAAGTTTAGTGGCAAAGCGCATCGCTTTGTGATTTCAAGATCCTGGGTTCAAACCCTAGGTCGGAAAAATGTAGTTTTTTTTAACGAAAACTTCCCAGTATGAGTCTAGAGTCTGGAATTATGCCCGGTATATGGCAATAAACTCGCCCTATTATATGGGACCTAACATCGTCAGCGCTTCGGGAATATAGGCGTGACAGTGTTTTAATATATTGAAATTGTGTTTACTATATGTGTAAAACACCGTCACGCTTATATTCCCCAAACGGGGGTGGCAGAGGTGTACTGAGTACACCCACGTTTCGTTACTATATGTGAATATTATTTTAAAGGCTTTATTGCTATACATGACCTTTTTCTAGCCTATATTACTGTCTCACTCGTACGTAAAGGCCTCTCCTTTATATTTTCACAACTGTCTATCTATTGCTATTTTAAGTCGCGACGTACCCACTAAGGTGTCTAAATCAACTTTTACTCTCAGTAAATTCATCATCATTCATTCATCAATCAGCCTGTATCTACCCACTGCTGAGTGTAGGCCTCTCCTCTATCCTGCCATGCGTTCCTGTGCTAATCTATTCCACCATTTGCCACCCACTCTTACGATGTCATCGCTCCACCTAACCGATGGTCTGCCAATGGGTCGGCGTCCTGTTCTAGGCCACCACTCTGTTACGGCCTTGCTCCACCTGCCATCTTCACGACACATCAAGTGTCCTGCCCATCTCCACTTTAACCTTGTGATCCGTTTATCAAAATCTTCAAATCTAGTCCGCCTTCGGATTTCATTCTGCGTAGATCGGACCAACAAAAATAATTAAGAAGATTGAGGGTACCCTGGAACAACTATGCCTTTTGGACGTCTAACACCTCAGTCCCTCCCGTGACCATGGGGGCTGCAAAGCACTCAAAACGTCGGGAACTTAAAAATCAAAAATAAACCGCGACAAAATCCGAAAAATAGTTTTATTTCAAATATTCATTCTGATTTAGTCAGGGAGTTTCGTGCACAGTCTCAAGGGTGACTATTGGAACCAACATGACCACATGATTTTCAGTAAAATCATCTGCTCCTTCAACCTCGTGATTTAGCCACTCTAAGCCGTTAGCGTTTGCGCACAACAACTCAGTAGCTCATCTTGTGAGAATCCGTGAGGGTCGGACTTTGCACAATGTGCGCGCTTGCACAGCTAGTGCAATATGGGCCGCACGCTTGTGCTCTGCAGGTCTTGTAATAGATGCAAAGTAGATATCACATGTACTGCAGTCGTCGAGTAAAGAGATAATTACGAGTATAAACAAAGCAGGTCGCCACCTGTACGTGCGTCGTTGCCAATCAGCTTTTAGGTACGCTACAACGTTGGTCGAGTCGCGCGTTCGGCTGGCCGTGGCGCGTAAACTAACGACGGGCTAATGTGACGGGACTTTGAGGCGTTCGAAAAATCTCGTTAAGTATTATTGAATATGATCTGGCCATATTTTAGAAAATCTTTTAATTAATTAAATACTGTTTTCTCGCAATTTTACTGTTTCTTGCGAAAAAAATTACGTGATACTTGCCGAGACCCCCCCTCTCCCCGAAGTAAGATTAGATGAGATTCGACTCGACCCCCTCCCCCCTTGGATACCCCTTGGACGCCCCATTATCCGCCATTTTTTAAGCACCTTGGCACCTAAATTAATAATAATTCTTTATTGATTTTAAATTAACCATAAAAACCATATATATACTAGATATGCATTTACAATCGCCGCATTATTATAAAACCACAAATATTTTTTTTAATATGACTAATAGAGTAACAGCAATTTTTGATCATTTAAACAAAAACGGAACATAATTTAAAAATAGTAACGATTAATTTTCCGATCAAGCACAAAGTACTTTCAGGTCTTGCGTTAATTATGTTACACATGGTATATGAAAGAGTACAGATTTCCAACAAGCTCTTTTTTGAGACCTCTCTGGTTTCCTCCGCACTAATTTTATCATTTTAATTATTGAAACACCCACCAAAATGCCGAATTCATATTATTATTTTACCCAGCTCATCATGCACAGAAAGCTCTGTATATCTTTACTTCTGAAGATCATAACAAAACATAGCATTTTGGCACAACTGTGTAAACTTAATGAATAAATTAATTGAAATGTCGACACTAAGCCGGTTGTAAGTCGAAACAATTACATTTGTAAATACCTTCCAAATTAATTGTTTTTGCAGATAACTCTAGGAGAATACTTTATTCTTTGAATTCGGGTACTTGTGGTTATTTCTCTATTGTGTACGTATACAATATATCCTATCATTTATCATCACGCCAGGTACCTTGAGGGATTCAAAATACCCAGACATAATTTATAGATAATTTAGCTTTAAAATCAGAAACAATGTTTTAACTTCTAATCAAGGTTTCTAGAATAAAAATTAACAGATTTTTGTACGTTATATTTTACAACTACACTATGTTGATAAAAGTTACTTCAAGATGAAACTATTTTTCGGATTTTTACGAATAAGCCAATCACAGTATAGATTTCTCGTGTATCTCCAATCAACTCGATTGCGTTAGGTTAGGTTTATACGGCATTCCCCGCCGTCATACTTGGCGGGGGACCCTGCACTAACATCATCAAGGGGGCCTTCGGGGTCGCGGACGCAAGGGGCGGCGGCCCTGAGTGTCCTTCACGAGCGACGCCGAGGAGGACGTTGTGTGGTGTGGCCCACGTCGCCGTGAGCAACGTGTCAGTGCGGGGGGAGCGTGTATTAAGTCTCCCCCGATGGCGGCACCGGCATGCGTTTCATACGGAGATCCCGGAGCCCCTCCAAAGTGATAGGAATCCGACAGCCTTCTCTGAGGCTCGCGGAAGTCCTGTGCACGGTTTTCCCAGGTAAAAAAAGGGTCCAGTCCACCTATGTGGACAGCAAGGCATGCATACGTGTGGGTGGTAACATACCACCCTGGTTTGACGTTGAAATCGGTGTCAAGCAGGGTTGCGTGTAATCCGCTAGACTGTTTTCAATATATTTGGATTCATCGCTTTCAGTCTTTGAAGACTGGTGTGGTGACCTAGTGGTAACCTGGATGAAGGTTAACTGGTGTGGTGACCTGGATGAAGGTGTACAAATGGGTGACCTAGTGGTAAACCATCTACTATATGCAGATGACGCGGTTTTAATAGCGCCAATAGCCACTGATCTGCAAACACTAGTCAGAGTTATATTTACTTTATTTTTTCTTTCTTTCTTTTATAGAGAGAAGAGTGAGTGCAGGGAACAGAGTAAATAGTGCGATGGGAAAGCTACTTAGGATCTTAAGCAAAAAGGCGCAGCTGGCCATACATAGCGGAGTGCTTGTCCCAACGCTGTTATATGGCAGCGAGAGCTGGGTATTTAGGAAGAAGATTGAAAATAGAATAAATACGATTGAAATGCGAGCTCTGCGGAAAATGGGCGGAGTAAAGGTGTACCGACTGAATTCGCAACAGCGTAGTAAGAAAGCGAGTAGGTATGAAAGATAGTATCGGTGTAAAGATGAGAAAGGGTATCCTCCGTTGGTTCGGGCATATAGAAAGAATGTCAGAAGAAAAAATGACAAAACAGATATAAAAAGCGAAAGTGGAAAAATGTAGATACCGGAGAAGGCCTAGACTATCTTACCATGACCAAATAGACCCAGCTTTATCTAAAGTACAAGTCAAGAGTCTCCGTAACCGGCGACTGAGTATGAAAAGAACTATGAGAGTGGAGGAAACCAGAGAGGTATCTAAGGAAGGAACCTGTTGGAACTGTACTCTCTGCCTACCCCGCAAGGGATCTGGCGTGATGATATAGATAGAATTATATATTCGGTTGGCAGTACCGCATAGCATTGCACCGTATCTTTCACACGGCACGATGCTATGCGTTTTATTAATGGTCGTCTAACCAGGGTTGCTTTTCGTCTTTCACGAATAAAAATATATTGTGTAACGTCTCGTTGTTTCTACGTTTATAATCGAATACTGCAAAAAAGTGCAGTACAATGCCGTTTGAACCTAGCGTTACGATAACGTCAATCTTTTCGTGCTGGGGCTGCGACATCAGACGTGGTTGTTATTATCTTTGAAACTCATGGTAGATGTATAATACGCTACAAATACACGATAATCACGAATCCAAAATATTCTATTTACAGAGTCAGTGACTGGGATTAATTAAATATTTAATATTCAATTGGGAACACCGCAAACCGTTTAATATTCAACAGTTTGTCAGTCGATTGTGCAATACTAAAAGTGGAAAGTTCGAGCCACTAAAGAGGGATATGATAATGAATGTAAGCTAGACTGCTTTTGCTGAAATAGTGGAACAACATTAAGAAGGTTCAAGATAAGTGACCATCGTTATAAAGCACAAAACAACATGTAGCCTCTCCGCCCACTGGATCGAACTTCGATTCCCGCACGGGACAAAACTTTATGTGATCCACAAATATTTGGTTCGGTCTGGGTGTTTGTGTATGTAAATTTTATGCTTGTAAACGCACCCGCGTAATTTTTATTTTTAGATATGTAAGTCAAGAATTTCGCATGCCTAAAAGGCGGGATATCTGTATAAAAATAACCTGATATGCACCATATGAGAAGCGAAAAAAGATTTTATGTAATTTGATCAATGTAGGGATAGCCTAGCGAATGCCAATCTTATGTGAACTACGTCCAAAATTCAGAATAGGAATTGATTTTTGCTCCTGTAGCAAAATTGACTTTCTACAGTCATTAACACAAATAGGAAACTGAGAAAGTGTATGGGGATGACATTTTGCAGCGAAAAGTCATGTAGTCAAAACATCGTGCTATTGATTGTGGTAAGAAAGTAAATACAAAATAATACGTATCTAAACTTAACAACTGAATAAGTTTCCGAAAGACATGTGAAATTATATGCTGAAGTTTTGTGGGCTGACCGTTTTAAGACCTTAAGATATTTATGCAAACTGACGGTATACTATGTACATCTTTTTCTATCCTTTCGGGGATTCCAGCGTGTGACTTATATACTTAATTAGAACGACCATATAATTAGTATTTACACTATTTTTAATTTATTTATGAATTAACAAAACATTTAGCAATCGACAGGGCATTATAGAATAATATTTGTTAATGTATTTTTATTATAATTTATAGTATCGATCTAGATCACTGTTTCCCAATTAGTAGTACGCGTACCCCTGAGAGTACGTGAAGTTACATGAAGGGGTACGCGCTGTAATCTCTTGACTAAGTTAATCTAATCAAAAATAAGGAATAACACAAACTATTACTAAAATATATTTTGAGTCGATTATAGGTTAATCGGTGTCATGGTTGTCTACTGCTCTGTAGAAGTCACCCTTCTCTTTTTCTACCCTTTTCTATTAGCCTCTTGCCATCTTCATCAGCCTACATTGTACTATATCTAAAAATAAAATATTTTATTCGCGTAAAGGCAAACACTTATAACCAGACGAGATAAAATAAAATATATTACCTAACCATTAGCGTAATTATGAGAAGTAAGTAGAATAAAGACCTAAAAGATATTTCGAACCTGCTGTTTTTAAGGTAACCATTTTTTTATATATGTATTAATACTAAAGTCAAGAGTCTCCGTAACCGGCGAGCGTGTATGAGACAAACTATGAGAGTCGAGGAAGCCAGAGAGGTATGTAAGGAAAGAACCTGTTGGAACTCTGTACTCTCTGCCTACCCCGCAAGGGATCTGGCGTGAGGTTATAGATAGATAGATAGAATTAATACTAAATATACTATTATTCGGTAATTTGACCAGTTGAACGCCGGATTTTTTTAGTTTCTTTATTCCTTTTAATTTAGTTTTTCGGTTGACACTCATATCTAGTCACACTTGTCAGTTCCCCCCCGTCGTTTCACCATAGTTCCCTCTCGTCGTTTTTTCCATTTTGTCGATTTCACATCTTTTCTCGATATAGTTTTTTCCGTGACATTCATCGTCATACATTCAATATAATATCTGTTTATTTATATCGCATTTCGCCCATTAAGTGTATATTTTTGTGTTGTGTTTGCTGATCGGCATGGCCTCTGGTAACTACTAGGGTACCTATCGGTGGCCGCGCCGATCAGGGCCCTAGACCATCCTGCCATTGATGATGAACCCTTAACGGGCGTCTTTCTTCTTTTGCGAGAGTCGCGATCCCCGAGCGTGGCTCTACCGTGGTGGAGGCCTCCATCCAGCCACCTCACGCTGTTTAAAATATTGGGGCGACAAAATAGGATATTTTGCAACTGTACAACATAAGAAGGCATATAAAGTTTTAGTAAAAGGGTACCGTTCCGTTTTCCAACATTTGTTCTATAACCTATTCACAAGACCAAATATACCGTGTCTTATCTGAAGGGCAAGTCAAGAGTCTCCGTAATCGGCGAGCGTATATGAGCCGAACTATGAGAGTTTGGAACTCTGTACTCCCTGTTTAACCCGCAAGGGAACTGGCGTGATGATATAGATAGATAGATAGAACCTATCACAAGATCGTCGCTCTACGGTCGCATTCTTTATTATCAAGTACAAAATAGAAGTGTCGGGCATTCTGTTATCATGTAAGATGCTTTTTAGATGGCCTTTGCATAATTATGATTTTTTTTATAGCCAAGGGCGTAAGACCTCTGAACTATCAAAAAAATGTCACATTATATTCCAACTATATCCCTGCTTATTACAAGTCTTTGAAATGCGGTTAGACTAAAATCCATCTAAGGGTATGATTCGCTCCTACAGCCTTTGTTGCAGCTTTATAAGTCAAAGTCACGAAGAGATGCGGCTTTCGGAGCCTATATTTTTGTATCTTTTGATATAATGTAAAAATTATAAATATCGCTTTTTGTTTGTTAATCTAGATCAGAGATTCCCAAATAGTTTTTTCTGCGCAACCCTTCAAAAAATAACTAAAGCTCTTGTACCCCATAAGCCACAAACTGTGCGCCAACGATAGGTGGGAGATTAGTTGATGGGTCGAGCGCACCCCCGCCCCGCGTCCTGCTACCATCAAGAGAGTCAAGTTTATGGCGGTTTACCTATAATCGACCAGTCATGACATACGGTGCCGAGACGTGGACACTTACAGTAGGGCTAGTCCATAGGCTCAAAGTCTCAAGCTCGATGGAGCAACTCGAGTTCTAGAGTGGAGACCCTGGGTCTGATGACAAAGCCGGTATATGCTCATAGGAACTACCCAACTGAACATAATAGCCTGGCGTTGTTTAGGTTCGTTGGATTAGTACTATATACCTGGACAAGTAATATATACCTAGGTGGTGGTAGGTCCTGATGATGGAGCCGGAAGATGCCCATAGAAACTCCTCAACTGAGAAGGATATTTATCTCCGAGAATATGCTGTAAAAGATTGTTTTTAAAAAGATTTTCTTAATTATAGTTATTTATGAAGTATTTGATTCAACACTGTTATAGTACTTTATGTAAAGGTTAAACTGAAACCTAAATTGGTATATTCACAGAACAAAAGGTGAATATTTTCACCAGACGTTACTTACACAAACAAAATTGAATTTACCTGTGATAGCAATAGCAAATTTAAATTTCCTTTGTGACACTTATCGGATGAAAAATTCGTCTCGATTGTTTTTTGTTATTCTTTTAAAAATATAGAGCAAGCGCTGTTAACGAAATTACACTTTTATCCAATTTATAGGGAATTCAATTATTGAGTGGCTGATTGGTTGGAAAGTAGCCTAAAAATTCATTTTAAACAAAAATTTACATACGTATAATATGAATAACTATTGTCAAAGTATGTTTTTGCTAAAATTGATTGAAATTTAAAGGACATTGTCGAAAATTGCCCCAGAACCAACAAACATTTGACCCATCATGATTTATCTATTTTATTAAAATAATGGCTAATATCCCTATCTAACTGACAATTTGCAATCTAAAACGAATATTTCAAAGTATTGTAAGTACTTGTATCGAATTGACTCTGTAAAAAGTAGAAGGCGTACCTATTAGCTATCTAGATTGCTTGTCTTGTTAGACTAAATACTTATATAGATAGTTCCTTAGTGTGTCGATAGGTATCTATAAAAATATAATTGATCTTTAAATCCACTCAATATATTTTTGACTAGATAATATAACCTCTTATGTATTAATGGCTACTAATATATATCCTCAAAATGTAATACTTTTAGTGCAATATTGCGATTCACCCGCTTGTCCGTTTAATAATAAATGCGTTACGAGAATTTATGGGTGATTTGAAATCATACAAGTATTTTTTCATAGCTATTAGTTCTGGGGCAAACCATGTATCGGCGCAAAACAACGTCCTTTCCTCATTAATTATTACAATATCTTCTTCTAAAGTATGGGTAGTGCGTAGCTAGCATAGCATAAATTATCAAGATAATTAATGTTTTTGTTAGATTTGCACAAGACAATTTTAATGACTCTTAAACCCTGTGGTCGGTCAACTTCTATATAATTGTAAAAGATAACCTAATCATAAAAGGGGAATTATACGCAAATTACATTACGATACGAAGAATACGCTTCGTCAATACACAGAGAATGAATCAGGTCGCAAGTATTGATTAAACATGCCATAATGGAATTAACATCGGCTGGGCACTTATTCCCTATGACTAATTACACACGTAACGCGGCGCGTTATGACATCCTCCTGTAATAATTGTTTGATGGTACTCCAGTGGCATACATAATACTATGACGCGAATATTTCACGTAGTTATCGTAACGCACCGCGTTTAGTTTAGCGAATACGAGGTCTGATGCAAGCGTGATAACGCGACTTTACAATAAAACTATGTCACGTTAATTGCGGTAATGTTATTCGAACGTAAAATTAATCGAAAAAAGTTGATAAGTTACCTCGTTGGTCTGATCGAATAATGTCCTGGGTACAAATCCTTTGTCAGACAAATGTAGTTTTTCCGTCGCAAAATTTCAACTCCCCGATGAACTTGATGACAAAGATGATCAAGAAATTGATTAAGTGCCCGACCCTAGATAGTAAAGCGATGGATACTTTGCATACCAATTGCGACGGCCGCTTTGAAGGAAATCGAAAAGGCACGTTTTATCACTTTGTTACAGTTACCTTCACTCATGCACATATGAGAATACATAATGGTTAATATTCTACCAACATTACACATTATAATTCGAAATAACACAAGTTTTGGAAATTAAAACAAATTGACGACATCACTCTTCGATTTCCCGCCAAAGCCCCTCCGGAGATTATTTGAAGAAACAAATCAGGAATGAGATGATCTGACAGAGAACTAATGTCATCAGACGGTGTCTTCTTCGGTCGTCCCACATATTCGTTACACATTTCAAAAATGACTTTTTACGCCCCGCCCCACACAAAATTATATCTGGTTTCGTCCCACTTCATCTAATTTACATTTTATAACATTTTGTAACTAGCAGTACTTTTGAACTGTTAGTAAAAAAATGTCGTACATTTCATTTTTTTTTTGTAGTCGTACACTTATTTGACAAGTTGATCGTAACTTATACTGGTATTGAAACCTATACTGGTACCCGATATAATCGGCAGATGAAACTTAAAATTTTCTCGTTGCAAAAAACGTGATGATATATGTATTCCCACTGCTATAATATATCGAAGTATATCAATGATTGTCACAAAATCATGGTCAAAATACGTATTAGAACATCATAACATACCAGAAGATTTTAGCTTATTACCAATACACTCGAAGCTGATGGGTGAGTACAATATTCTGCATGTATTGTCTGCCATCACATGAGCCTAAATACCTCTGTACTGCTATGATATCCTGGTACTTTGAATTGAGATTTCATTCAAACGTACTAACCCGTTTTTTTTCAGTAAATAACTATATCGTTTATACGAGCTAAGATTTTCTTGTCTGTTATGGTCTCCTGGTACTTTGACCTTAGATTTTAATGACATAGAAATATTATAAACATTTATGAATTCTCCGTACATACACACCAGGTTCGAAAAAACGGAAAACGTATTCATGGATTCACCATGAAACCGATTGTTTTATTCAAAGTCAAAGTCAAAGTATTTATTGCATAAATTGTGGTATTACAATTCCAGGTATTTTAAAATGAACCCAGTTATTTCACTAAGAATAAAATTTGACCAATCAGCGGACTAATTGTTTGTAACAAATTACTTCATCAGGTTATAATATCAAAATTTGTCAGAATTAAAAATAAAATGTGACTAACAGCAATGCTTACATTTAGAAAGAAAATGATGTTTTAATTACTTCTTAATGCTATTTAGTTGGACAGTACTTATAAATCTAAAGTGTTCATATAAAAAGAATTGGGACCAACCAAGAACAAAAAATGGGACATAACAAGAATAAAATATTAAATTATGAATAAAAATGAATTTTGGGACGTAACAAGAATAGAATGTGGTCTGAACGAAGAATTTTTTTTTTATGTAGGACGTATGAAGAACAAATCCAACAAACACCTAGAATAAAAAAAAAGTGTGGGCCACACAAACATTTGATTCGTGCGGGAATGGAACCCGCGACTACTTAATCCAGTGGGCGAAGCGGCTTAACAAGCGGTCCGTCAAACCTCACATATCGGTCTCCGAGACCCGAAACGAATATAAATAATGGTATGTGATTCCACAAACATAATATACTAATGCCAACATAACAGTCTCACATGAATTTTCACGCTGTCATAATAAAAATAGCACAAAAGAACACAAAAAAATCAAAGGCCCGCCGTGAATTGTAAGCGAAATACGCAGGGGTGGCGGGCGGAAGTTGTATTATCGATAAATTTCCTGAGGAAAACGCTACGCTTTGTTGTATAGCCGGCAACCCTAATTTGGTGCGATTGAGTTTCACGGAACGCTTTTGATTATAGATATCGCGAGTGATAATGGAATGGGGATTTGATAGAATTTAGTGCCCACATTTTTATAATATTGCTTTGGTTCGCGTAAGTAACAATCTCGGACAAAATCGAACGCCTTATCCGGTTAAGAGCTTAAGCTGTTCTACCCACTGGATCGAGATGTCGCGGATTCGATACCCACGCGGGACAAATCTTTGTGAGATCCACGAATATTTGTTTGTAAACGCATTAACGAGAGAGAAATAATTCCAAGTGTGGTGCTATTTTTGTTAAATAAATGGAAAACTGTAATCGTTAACAAAAAAAAAAATATATGACAAATAAATATAATGACAGTAGCAATCACGGGGTCCTTAAAATCAACACCGTCACGCCTATATTCCCCAAACGAGGATGGCAAGGGTGTACCATGTTCATCCACTTTTCGCCGACGATGTTAGGTCCCATGTAATAGGGGGCGAGCCTATTGTCATATGCCGGGCACAACTCCTGCTTAAAATCCTAGGACAAAATGTAATTTTACGATAGAAAATTTTTCAATATCAGCCTGGAGTCTGGTATTGTGTCTCGCGCTCGCCCCCTTTGACATGGGACCTAAAATCGTCGGCGAAAAGTGGAGGAACATGGTACACCCTTGCCACCCTCGTTTGGGGAATATAGGCGTGACGGTATTTATTTTTTACTATGGTAAATTTATCCTCTTTTACCATATAAAATGTAGTGCAAATTTTATAAAGTTTTCACGCAAAAAGAATAATATTTTTATATAATTACAGCATAAATAGACATACCCTTCATAGAGCCACACTCGTAAAGGATTTAGGTATTAATCTTGATTCCAAACTTCTATTTGATAACCATATAAATGATTTTTTTTTTAAATCTTATCGTCTTTTAACTATTATTCTTAGAGTTGGTAGAGACTTCAAACAAAATTCCACCCTTCTTCTTTTACATAGATCTTTCATTCTACCTACTTTAAAATACTGTTCAGTAGTTTGGAATCCTCGATATAAAGTTTACATTAACAAGTTGGAATGGATTCAAAGCAAGTTTACAAACCATCTAATTTATCGTTCTAATCGCTATAACCTACCGGCCCCAACCACATTAATGGCTCTTTCAGATCGAAAGCTTATTAGGGACCAACATTTTATTTTTAAAATACTTAATAACTATGTCGATTCCTCGTATCTATTAAGTAAAGTTCTATTTAAATGCCCCCGCATAAATGCTAGAAAGAAAAATTTGCTTCAACCAACTACGGCCGAACCAACTATGGTGCAAATACTATTCGTCATTCGTGTAAATACAATAATATAAGGTTCTCCGACATAGATTTATTTTCTTTACCGCTTATTTCATTCAATAGCTCTCTGATAAAATCTTAAAATCTTAACTCTAATGCTAACCTATGAATCGTTGACTTTCTTCTATTAAATATTAATATGTATTATTACTTATTAGTGGAAACTTAATTGGATTATGAACACTTTAATAGTTATATTTAGATTTAATACTATTCTATATGTTTCCCAAATATACCTAGAATAAAATAAAACAAAATGGTTTCTTTTATAAACAATATTTTAATATACTCTGGGAAGCAACAAAATTAGTTATGGAGCGTTGTATTTTTTCTCCGTAACATATTTTATACGACATCACGTCGGTATATTGACAATCTGAATTGGGTAATAAGGTTGAAGATATAACGTTATTGCTCAATAAAATTGTTGGTAAAAAGTAAGTACACAATAATAAGACCTCGAACGAAATAGAGTCCTTTGAAAAAGTAAAAGCACCGTCACGCCTATATTCCCCAAGCGGAGCTGGCAGAGGTGTACTGAGTACACACATTTTTCGCCGACGATGTTAGGTTCCTTGTAATACGGGGCGAGCTTATTGCCATATATCGGGCACAGTTCCAGACTCCGGACTCATACCGGGAAGTTTTCGTTAGAAAAACTTCATTTGTCCGACCTGTGATTTGAACCCAGGACCTCGAGATCACCAAGCGATGCGCTTTGCCAACAGACCAACGAGGCAGTACATGAAATAAAATAAATATTTATTATGCCTGTTTTTTTCCGAATGGGTGGAGGTGTACTTAGCAAGCTCATGTTTCGTCAAGTGACGTCCCAATGTGACAGGGGTAGGTATTTCTCCATTCTTTCGGGCATATGGAAAATACTATCACGTTCATATTCCCAAAGCGCGCATGGCAGACACTGCATACTCATATATTTAATCGAATATATCAGGTTAAAATATGATGGGCTGAGCCAAATAACCCTATACTAGATACTGATTTAGACTCCGGATTAATATAGGGAATGTTTCGATAGAAAACCCACCCCTCCAACCCACACTCATCTGGTATAAAAATACTAGCTGGCTTGCCTTTTCATCTCATTCTGTCTCTGTTATTTTTTTATCATATTGTATATCTCCAGCAAGATGCCATACATAATAAGACTGAAGAGTCAAAAGGGTTCCAGATGGTTCAGTCTCTACCTGAAGCATCCGTCTACGAGTACTTATCACTAATAAAGTAGCCATCACTCTCTTTAAGTATATTGGGGGAAAGAAAGGACTACAATAGCTCAATAAAACAATATTGGAAAAAAGAAAGGGACCACAACACACTCAATAAACGGACAAAACAACAGAGTGCTCATCGACAAGTGAAAATCCCAATGGAAATAGAACACGAATGATAGTTCAAACTTTCGGTAACACTGAGAACAAAACTTTTCCAATATCTAAAATAATTAGTTCTAGTCCCAGCAGTTTCGAAAACAGTTTTATTCACTATTTTCCACTTCGTTCTTCATTATGGTGAGACCACGCTTCTAAGGTTCACGAGGTATTGTTTTGTATATTACTAACTGTTGCCCGCGATATCGTCTGCGCGTTGAATTTCTGTTTGAGATACAAAATAGCTGTGTATCCCAAGATACAAGAGCTCTTTGCCAAATTTAATCGATATCTATTTGGCATTATAGGCGAGAGTAAAAACAGACAAATAGACACAGATAATTACTTTGAAGTCATTTATACGCAGAGGGCTTAGAACGTACAAATTAACGTAAGAAACCTTGTCGAGAAATGATTCTGTCGCATTCATCGCTATTTTAAAAATATTTAAAGTCAAGTATGGGAAGTGTAAAGATGATAAAGGGTATGCTCCGTTGGTTCGGGCATATAGAAAGAATGTCAAAATAAAGAATGACAAAACAGATATACAATACGAAAGTGGAAGGATGTAGGTACCGGGAAATACCTAGACTATCTTACCATGACCCAATAAACCATGTCTTATCTGAAGGGCAAGTCAAGAGTCTCCGTAACCGGCGAGCGTGTATGAGACGAACTATGAGAGTGGAGAAAGCCAGAGAGGTCTGTAAGGAAAGAACCTGAGAGAGAGAGAGAGATAATAGAAGTATGGCATATTATTAACACGACAGACATTAGCGTAACGATATTGAGTTAGTATACCATTTTTGGCACGCTACAAATTTATTAAATAAACATGACAGCATAATTTCTCGACAACGTCAATAATTGCTTAGCCCTCAAAGGTCTTCATAACGCTGAGCTAACATCGATTTATTCGTGATAACCATAGAAATAGTAATAATAAGACACAAGACGTGATATAGCCGTGTGAACTTGTCGTAACACATGTGAGAAAATTATCACAAAATATTTCAATAATAAGTATGTTATACAGTGGCTAAATTTGATATGAAAGTCTTTCAAAACTTGCAATGGTACTTATAAGGTTAATACAATTCATCAGCGCAGTGTGACAAAGTGACAGTGGTGACGAACAAAATCGTGCGCTGTTTCACTTCTAGTGTGTTATGATTACGATTTCTGTGGTGAAAACCTATTTCCAATCGTAGTCTCACCATCAAATCCCTGCTTGTAATCAGAAAACAATGAAATTGACTCATTGCTCGTTAGTTACAGAGTCGTATTGGAGGTGGCTGGTAACTCGGATGCAGTCATATTGAGTGGATTGGACGCCGACACGCAGTACCAAGTGACCGTTGCCGCGCTTTGGGGCGGCCACAAGTACAGGAGTAGGCCTATTGTCTTCCGCACGCTGGGTAAGTTAAAAAATCGACTTATTGACCTAATGTTTACTTGAAAAAATGTGGATGAATGTCTGGTGGGGAACGTCCCATATAGAAAAATGAAATAAAGATTTTCGTTTCGGATTTTATTGTACGTTGGTTTAGTTTAGATTAGTGACACTATAAAATAAATATACTCGTAAATAACTTGGAGTGAGTATTTTATTCTGACTTACATCGCCACATGTTCGAAGTGAATTTATATGAGTTTTATTTGTGTTATGATAAGGTGTAGAAGATCTTACAGCTACCTTGACGAATACAATAGCTTTTTAGTCATTTTTTTTACTTTTTTGTTGGGATGCTGTTCAAATTCCAGTAACTACATAATATCAAGTCTTTTTACAAAATTTTAATTGACTTATAATATTTATATGTATGTCTGTCTTTCCGGTTCAAATCTTGTGATTCTATTTTTAAGCACTTCTGGATATCCGATTGACCTGAAATTGGCATACATATGTAAGTGCGGTGACAATGCAATAATATGGCACCATGAAGCTAGTCTGATGATGGAGTCGGAAGGTGGCCATAGGAACATGTGAAATATACAACATAACTCCCTTGTATGGCTTGTTAGATTGGTATTGAGAAGTACTATACAACCAGATAGGGTTCAGGGTCGGATGATGAACCACCCACCTACTCATAATAAGCCCGGTCTGGTTGGGATCGTGGGATTTGTGTTGACGAGTACTTTAGACCAGGATGGTGTCCAGGGTCTTATGATGGAGAAGAAAAGAAGGCATAGGCACTTCTCAACTAATCAAAATATCTTTGTTGTGTTTTAACAGTTTTTTGCTATAAGGGCTTGTTTTTAAAAAGGACTTTTTATATAAAAATTATTAATAGTTAGGTACCACTTGGATGGAAAAATTGTGGACCCTACATAATTTACTACCTGACCGGGAGATAGCCAACAGTGCTATTGACCTCCAGTAATTGATAGTGTAAGTGGTCAGGTTAATTGGCAAAAGCCAGAGTAAAATTATATTTTTCCAGCTTCGTAGACCATTTAACCTTTACTAATTGTGCAAAGATTTGCAATCAAAAATGTCGATTAAAAATTAAATTAATTCCTTTTGGAAATAGAGTTCAAATTGGGTTGTACCAATTAATATGGTTAAAATGTTTTTGCTTCATCAAAACATCGCTGTAAATTAAGGAACCGAATTCTGGTGAACAATACTTTTTATCACGCGGGACAAAAGACTGTAATTAAGGTCAAATTGTTCGTTTGTTTCGTTATTGTCACCATTATTATTTTTTATTGCACACAGAATTTATTTTGTACATTTTGTGAAGAGGTAAAGAACAATAGTACGATGTACCGTATCATCACAACTCCACCGTGCTCTTTAATCTCTCTCTTCTCTTCTTGGCAATTATTATTCCCATCTGATGGTGGGGTCTGCCTTCTTAATTTTCTTCTTTCACTTCGCTCTGTCGGACGTGTCGTGTTCGGAGGCATTGCAGATACCTGTGTATCAAAAACAAGATGGGCCGATGTGCCCAGCCTTGCCTGTGCCTAGCCTTGACCACATCTGCCCATCTTGTTTTTGGCCGTCCTCTGGGTCTGGGCCCTGATAGCCTGATAGCCCTGTTCTTTAATAACAATGATAATTAATCTATTATTATAGGATACCAAATGTCTTATCTGAAGAGCAAGCCAAGAGTCTCCGTAACCGGCGAGCATGTATGAGGCGAACTATGAGAGTGGAGGAAGAAACAGAGGTCTGTAAGGAAAGAACCTGTTGGAACTCTGTACTCTCTGCCTGCACCGCAAAAAAACTGGCGTGATGATATGGAAGTAGATTATCATAATACTATTCTTCATTGTTATCTATTGATCTCAGCAGGTGACTTACATAACATTAATTTCTTGCAAAGGGCCTCTACGTTTGTGACCCATGACACCATGCAAGCCTTTTCTAGTAAAACTCTAATCTCAGCGAGATACAGAAAAGATAATCATCATAATATCTTGACCTCTTTAATTGCGATTTTAATGAACGTAAACTGCTGTAAAAATTAGATTAGGTCAGTTAGTGAGAATGGAGTTAGCCAGAGAGGCTGTAAAGAAAGAACTGGTTGTAACTGTGTAATCTCTGCCTACCTCGCAAGGGATCTGGCGTGATGATATAGACAGATTGGATTAGTTAGAATTAAATGTGTACATTTATTGAGCTTACAATAAACTTCGAGGTGTAAAACGACTATCTAGGTCAGAGTTTTCTGTAAGGAAAACAAAATCGAAAAGAAATGCCTGTAAGGGAAAAATTTATAAGGACTGTTTGTTTAAGCACTCCGATCACTCACTTGGTCCACAGGAGACACAACAAATACATATTCGTAAATAATATATACGAGATAAAAGATTTTTTATTGACTTGAAATTGCTATTGTGTTATAGAACAAAAGTTTTTTTTTTTTTGAAAAACTTAGCCCCACACTAGGATCTATTCCTGTATCGTAGGTGCGTTTACAAACATGAAAATTCACAAACAAATACCCAGGCCGGAACAAATAATCGTGGATCACACAAAGATTTGTCTCGTGCGGGAATCGAACCCGCGACTATTAGACACAGTGGGCGGAACGGCTTAAGCTCTTAACCACTGCGCTAAATCGTCCGTCGAATAGTTAGAAACCTTATAGGCGGCTTGACAAATTCCAACAGCAGATGGCCACAAACTTGCCACCACTAATCCACACTGGGTCCGCGTGGTGGAATACGACCTATAGTATTTTTATGAAGGATGGGTACTGTGACAGTGGTAAGTGTCAAAGAAACTTATACTTTATTCAATGGCAATAAGAGGCATGACCTGTTTCTATACTTATGGCTTTATGCCTTAACATCATTGTATTAAATATTAATTTCGTTTGGCACTTAGAACTGTCACTACCCATCTTATGTGAAAAATATTATAATCTCTCCCATCTCGATTTGTGAGAGAAAGCCTATGCCCAGCAGTGGGACAGTAAAGACTGATATTATTATATGATATTATACAAGGTGTAACATAATTAACGCAAGACCTGAAATTAGTTTGACCTAAATCGATAACTGAATGGATTCCAACTATTTTTAATGTATCTTACATTTTTTTTAAATTGGCAAAAAATGCTGCTAGTCGTTCAGTGCGTTATTCTTGATTTAAAGCAATACGGAGATTTGAAATGCATTTCTGCATAAATGTATTTCTGAATGAGCACACATACAATTTTCATTGTTAATTGCGGTATAAAAGTGCTTTAAACCGGGTAACAACAAAAATCTTTAAATTTGGAAATCTGTTTTTCGAATGGATTTTGTGGAGCAATTATCTGATTGGGGTATCAGAGGTCTTGCGTTATTTACGATACACCTTGTATTTAGAAAATGTTGGTGTGTTTGTAGTTGTTCTCCTCTTAAAAGGCTTGGTCGATTTACTGATTGTTTACTTATGGGGTCACCTAGATGTTTTTAACTATAGTTGGACTCGATAGGTGGCGCTATTGTTGAATGAGTGCGAAACCGCGGTGAGGTACTAGATTAGTCTTATAAAATATTTACCATATCTTATGCGCGATATGTAGAGAGGACAGTATGCTAAACGTCTAAGCGTATGCTTTGATAATCGTGGTGATCCGTACTTCTGTGATTACATAAAAATAGAGTGTATACCTCAATCAAAAGCAATGCTTTTATATTCAAATACAGGAACCATTAAGCAAATGAGATTCATAGTGATATTTCTATGGTTTTATTTTACGATTGATAAGTAGATAAACCAATGAGTTTTCCTGAAAATTATAACTACAAATTGCACGTTGTCAAATTGGCGAAATATGCAGATATCTTAACATTTTGTCAAATAAGTAAGCCTAAGGAATAAATGGGTAATTTGAATTTTAACACAATAATATTCTGATTCTAACATTCGCTTAAGCCAATCAAATAACAATAGCAATATAACATTCTACAATTTTTGTTCATAATAATAATACCAGCTTATAATAATAATACTGTCTGTCCACTGCTGGGAAAAGGCCTTCTCTCACAAATCGAGGTGAGAGAGATTAGGTCATACTCTACCACGCGGACCCAGTGCGGATTAGTGAAGATAGTTTTGCGGCTACCTGCTATTAGAACTTATTAAGCCGGCTATAAGGCTTCCAACATGGTTTAGGGACCAAATTTTTATTCATTTCATCGAAATTTTAATTTCATTCTATGATAATTTACCTTCCAAAACGGGACAGTGTACCAAACACATGTGTTTATGTAGGTGTGAACGAACTTAGGTATCCAGTCACCCCCTCGTGATGGTAATGCCTCGCGTGTCAACTGTTAATATGGGAGGCGAAACATGCAAGGGACACATTAGCATTAGTCGGATGAGGTCGGGCCGGGTACCTATCTATGATTTTTTTAACTTTTTATTTTCGTGAATAAGAGTAAATAATGCGGATACTCGATTCGGTATTAATATAGGCCGAGATCAAAACTCGCACTTCCGAATCGTACCGATATCCGAATCGATATTTTCGAGAAAAGGTTGTGTGAAATATCCTACTAATATTATAAATGTTAAAGTTTGTATATTTAGATGTTGGGATGTTTGTTTGTTACTCAATCACGCAAAAACTGCTGAACGGATTTAGATGAAATTTGGTACACATATAGATTACTGCCTTAATTAACACGTTGTATTGTTTTTTCTCCGAAAAAATGTGAGGTTTCTGTCTAAACTCAACGCGGACGAAGTGGTGGGCAGAAACTAGTATAATATAAAGAGCATTAGGCATTCAATGTGCTCTAGACTTTGATAATAATAATAATAATAGTTTATTAACCAAAAATACAGATACATGGCACAGAAGCTTGATGTTTTTACCAAGTCAGGTTGTGATAACTAACGTTAAAAGTAAGAGGTTAAAATACGAGTATGTTACATTTCTATGCTGAAATAGGTTGCAGAAAATCTGTATTCAATTAATGTAAAAACTCTGCCTCTTAAACTAGGATTAACCTCTATTTTAAGAGACAGTGTTCGGCTAAAAGGTATTTAAGTAGCTTAATTTAATGCAACTGGTGAACGGTGAAGGTCTACCATTACAATTTATGATGTGTGTGTGTGTGTGTGTGTGTGTGTGTGCGAGTGCGAGAGCGCACGCGCGCGTGCGTGTGTGTGTGGGTGTGTGCGTGTGTGTATGCATGTGTCAGAGACAGAGTGTTTGTGCGCTTATACATTCATAGTGCGTCCTATTATGCGATGTAAGTTAGTAGGAACTCCGTAGACATATAGTCTTTCTGTAGTAGCCATTCTGTTACTTTTGATTTAACAGCGTGAGTGTTTAGGTTTATTAGGTTTAGTTGTTTATGAATTTTCCTATAGATGTGAGTACTAAGAATGTAGAAGTGATGTTTGGCAAAAGTAGTTTTGTGCTTGTAGGCTTGTGGGATTTTTATTCGTTTGTTGGGGTCTGACGGCGGCAAGCTCGTGTGTTTTCTTAGGACTAATTGGAGCACGAAGAGCTGTCTGACAGTAAGCACCTTACAATCGGAGTACAGTTTTGATGTTGGATATCTATACGGTTTACGTGTCATTACTTTAAGGATGGCTCTTTGTGCTCTCTCCACTCTAAGAAAGTTAGATTTTGTTGTTCCTCCCCATACGGAAATACAATATCCAATAATCGATTGGTACAATGCAAGATAAACCATCTTTAGTGTGTCAAAATTGGCGGACTCTCTGAGAGATTTAAATATGTGTATAAGGCGTATTGTTCTTGTTGTAAGGGCATCAATGTGTTTGTCCCATCTTAGTCCATTGTCTATCTGAACTCCCAGATACTTGACGCAATCAGTTCTAGTGAGAGTCGGACAAGTGCAAGGTATGCAGGGGTTTTGGCATGAGTGAGCAGTTATTGCGAAGGTGTTGGACGGTATGGTATTACGTCGTATTATGAAAGGCATGTAGGTGGTTTTTTGTAAGTTCAGTGAGAGTAGATTTACATTAAGCCACTTCATTATTTTGTATAGAGCTGACTCCGCGTATTTTTTTACACTATCCCAAGTAGGTCCATAAACGAGTATCGCGGTATCGTCTGCATAAGCGTAAATCTTACAGTTTGGAAGATTCATCGCGCACAGGTCATTGACATAGACCTGAAACAGGGTTGGAGATAATACGCTTCCTTGGGGGACACCGTGGGTCACCAATTCATCATCGCTAAGGTATGAGTCAATTTTGACACACTGGAAACGATGATTTAGGTAATCTTTAAAGATTTTTAGAGGCAGGCCACGCACACCAATATGTTCTAGCTTTGAAATAAGAATAGGAACAGAAACCGTGTCCAATGCCTTAGAAAGATCTAAAAACATCCCCAAACATTTTACTTTGTTGTCTAAGTTTCTGGCCACAGATTGCGTAAAATCGAGTACGGCATCCTCTGTTGAAAACCCTGTCCGGAAACCGTACTGGTTATTAGCAATTATTTTGTGTTTGTCTAGAAAGGTCTTTAGACGGTTGTTGATAATTCTTTCGAGGATCTTAGAGAGCGCAGGCAGAACTGATACTGGCCTGTAGTTATCGACACAAGATCTGTTCCCACCCTTATGAATAGGATGTACAATTGCTTTTTTAAGTGCATCCGGAAACACACCTGTCTGTAAGCAACGGTTGAAAAGATGGGTTATTGATGACTTAGTATAATGATCTAAATCACCGAAAGGGGGTTGTCATATATATTTACAGTAATAATCTATCTGTCTATCTGTAGATCTATTTCGGGGCAGATCTTAATTTCTTATTGAAAAAAAAACTTGACCCCACACTATGAATTCCTGTGTGTGGGTGCGTTTACAGGCATGTAATTCACATGCACAAACATTCATTTTTGTTCCATGCGGGGATCGAACTCGCGACTACTAGACCCAGTGGGCGGAGTGACTCAAGTTCTTAGCCACTGGACCAAGCCGTCCATCAATAAGTATTTACATTACAAGAAAAAAGATTTAAAAAAGCTTTAACTACTGAATAAACGCTGCATATAGTAAAATTGTTTTTACCGCTTCATATATATATACATACATTCATATATACACCTGAAGGACAAGTCAAGAGTCTCCATAACCGGCGAGCGTGAGAGTGGAGGAAGCCAGAGAGGTAACTCTGTACTCTCTGCCTACCCCGCAAGGGATCTGGTGTGATGATATAGCTAGATAGATATATAACGAAGATATATAACTATAATAATAATAATTTATTTATATTTCAAGATCATGGACTCATATTTATTAGTAATATTTCACTTATAAACTATGTTAGTATTCTTATTATCTATGTACACGTATGGTGTGTGAACAACCCCTCATCCTAGATGTTGAAAGTCAGCAGCTGCGGTTCACATACAAGCAGTCCAGTCTGCTCGCTATACAGCTTAAGATGCTGTTGGGGCTGGCTCGCACACGGCGCACCAGGGAAGCGCATTTCTTACGCATCGTTGCAAAGAAACAATCGACACGGGCATCAGCAAACATCCCTGATGCACTGCAGAAACGGGGCAGCCCCATCAGAACCCGGAACGCATTGTTGAATTGGACTCGAAAAGCGCTGTACGACTTTTGAGTATATGTCGCCCACACTATACCTCAGGATGTTCACGTCTCTTATGTGATATCCTATTCTGTAAGATAGTATAAAGAAAAATTTATAGACCTTCACTTCTTTGGATTCAACATCCGTCATATTAATTTCTCAGACTATGTCACTCGGACTATAATAAAGAGTTGACTGACACCTCATTCATGAAACATAAATGAAGAGTTTAGGCAGAATTGTGGAACATACGTAAATAAAAACATTTATATATGACTGCTAGAAATATAACTTTTTTTTTTATTTTGCCGTAGTCGGGTAAAAAAAAGATATAGATATCAGCCTATACTGTCCTATTGCTGGGTAAAGGCCGCCTCTCACAAATCGAGATGATTGAGATCAGGTCATCACGCGGACCCAGTGCGGATTGGCGGAGTCAGGTTTGTGGCCACCTGCTGTTGGAACTTATCAAGCCGCCTTATGCCGCTTAACGACTTCCACATTACGTGGTAACCGAGCTCAACGGCTTAGCGTGCCTTTCGAAGCACAGTGACGCTCGAATATGAAAATGCCACAACGGTCATCCATCTCAGGCCGACCGAGTCGAACGCTGCTTAACCTTGAGAACACCGCGCTCGCACAGCGCTACGAGCGCCTTCATGTTCCTAATTTTTACAAATGTACAGGTATACGCTACAATATTATTATTTTAGGGTGCATGACCCCCGATCATTGTAATACCCAATGGCATACTTTCCATGAAAACGTGCTTTTGTTGTTGAACGAAAATTTTAGTAATTTATGTAAATTCATATTTTCGAGTGACATGAAAACAAGTTGGTCGCATTTTTAGTCGAGACCACAATTACCGAGTATATAAGGATAAGCAAATACATGTCATCCTGGTATGGCGTGACATTCGAAATAAAACTCTAATGTGCAGCAATAAAGTTTAGTTTATCATTGCGATATTTTTATGATTGACACATTTTTGCTTATCTCTGTCCAATATGCCAACACAATTTTTAATAAATTGGTTATATGAATACCATGGAATTGCATGGTTACACGTGACCGCGAAAATGACAACAGCTTGGTCAACTGGTTTAATACTAGACTGTTCGACTAAATAGATGAGGCAGTCATAGATTTGATCCCCAGTCTTGGGAAATCTTTAAATGATCCATAGATATTTTATCATCCGTGTTTTCAAAATGAAACATCAGAATATTTCGTTTAATTGTCGATTAGTCTACTTTAGACTTTTCTGGAGGGTGGGAAAAGGGGCCGGTACGGTTAAAATAGCTTTGTTCGTTAAAAAGTAAATAATCTAAATAAATCTTTGTTGTATTTTATAGACATTTACTGCCAATCCTACATTATCTAAGCGGTAGGTCGATATATCGCTCTGAATATAAATTCAGAGCTATATATCGACCTATTATCGTACCGAGTAACACCAGTTAAAATTTTTCTTATATGAATTAGGATTCTAATTGCAAAATCACAAAGCTTGATTTCCCCTACTTTTGCTTTTGTAATTGGGCCACTATTGAATTCGACTAACGATTTATTTGTTTCGGTCTGGGTGTTTGTGTGTGTGTGTGTGTGTGAAATAAATATTTTAAATTAACCTTTCTGCTCCACCTGCGACGAAAGACGTTATACCAGTATGCTCAATGAGGTCTTGGCCGCGCGGTCATAAATTTGCCGAGGTTTATAAAAACGACGATTATTCAAAAACTACCTAATGTTTTGACTTGAAATAAAAAGTGATATCATCTACGATGTTAGAAAATATTACTCTACTTTGGAATAACAAGTTATGCTTTTTGTAATCTAGGATAAGTAGTTATAAAAATCTGCATATCTAGTTTTAATTCCTTTAAACAAAATATTTGCCCAAAACGATGGCAAGTGACCATTTGTGACCAAAATGAAGTGCTTCCTCTCTCACGAGTTTTAGATTAGATATGAATTAGATAGATATGAAAGGCCGATGCTCACAGACAATATATGACAAGTATTATACACCAAAATAAAGAACGTAAACTCCGCCATCTTTCGTCCGAACAAACCGTATGTCTACAAGGTCACGTGTTCATACTAGAATGGACTTTTTAAATCAGTAATATCATGAGACAAATTTGTGACTTAGTGAGTTTAAGTATTAATACATGTAACAGCAATCATTCCTAGTACGAAGCAAGTTGAAAAAAATAAAAATACGCCGTGAGTATTTTTTTACACACACACACCGTCACGCCTATATTCCCCAAGCGGGGGTGGCAGAGGTGTACTGAGTACACCCACTTTTCGCTGACGATGTTAGGTCCCATGTAATAGGAGGCGAGCCTATTGCCATATATCGGGCACAATTCCAGACTCCGGACTCATACTGGGAAGTTTTCGTTAGAAAAACTCCATTTGCCCGACCTAGGATTTGAACCCAGGACCTCGTGATCACCAAGCGATGCGCTTTGCCAGTAAACCAACTAGACAGAAGAGGCGTATTTTTTAATTCTTATTATATCAGAAATCGTGTTTACTTAGGTCCGTAAACTACAAAACATATTGTATTGAAAATTCGAGAATATCTGAACTGAAAGACACACATTAACAATAATACATTTTAATCTTAATTAATATACCAAAGTGCAATGGTTTTCAGTACTCAAAAGATTTATCTTGCCACTCTCTCAGTGATATCAGCATCAGAGTATACCTACATGATACGGGAAATTGCACCCATTCATATTACTGCCAAAAACATAAGTTCGCAATTCACCCACGCAAAATTCTAATAATGGAGAGTTAATAACAACACTTGTCGCTTTGAAGCTGCACCCAAAAACGTCATATCCTGTTATTTTCAGAACACCACTTGGGATTAAATTCACGCACGTTGCTGCACGCAACAGGTAAAAACTTACTAGGAACAAGGCCCCAATCATACTAACAAAACACTGCTAATATCGATTATTAAGGGGGTTTCTAATGAATGACCTCGAGATTTTTCTTTCGGATATTCAGATTTCAATCCAACAAGAACAGAAGTGAAAAGTGTGCTCAAATGAATTGTATTTCCATATTAACAAATAGGCAGAGAATTCTTCACGAGTCTTCGGTAAGTCGGGCGTATTTTAGGAATTTCACCGTTATTACCGTTAAACGGTGTTTGATTGTTTTTTTATAGTACCGAAATACTTATAAATTATAAAGATATTTTAAGCTTCATAGTGAAAACACGACAGTGATATCTTGCTTAGTTCGGAAGTTCCTATAGCCATCTTCCGGCTCTATTATCAGACCAGCTCCATGGTACCATATTATAGCATTGTCACCGAACTTACATATGTATGTCAAATTTTAGCTCAATCGGATGGGTGGGGTATTGTTGAATATTTGGGTGGTGCCATTGGCCATCATTCGGCTTCATCGTCAGACCAGATCCATGGTACCATATTATTGCATCGTCATCGAACTTACATGTATGCCAAATCAGCTGAATCCGATACCCACAAGTGCTGGAAAAATGGATCACAAGATTTAAATCGAAAAGACAGACAGACATACGAATACAACAAGTAAAATGAAAGCTTGTAAATAAATGACGCTGGTTTGTTTTTAACTGTGATTATCTCTTGGTCTAGGGTCTAATGGTGCATGGTGCAGATTTAATTTCTGATTCGGATATTTTTTGCTTTATTGTTGTTTTCTATCGAAAATTCTAATTTAGTCAACCAATGTATACTGTCTCGCTATTATGCAAATCTTCTCTCTCAAATCTAGTCTATATCTTGCTTAATTTATCGATTAGGTCTTACTCCTCTAAGCAAACCCGGGGTGGATTGGTAAAGTGAAATTTTGGAATTATAGTAAGGTCAATTACTGTACTAGTTATCTATCTATCATCACACCAGATCCTTGTAGTTATTATTTAAATTAAATTAAAACGCAGAATAAGAGCACGATAAATGCGGTCGAAATGTGAGCTCTGCGGAAGATGTGCAGAGTCAAGCTGACCGCTTGACGGAACGCTGAACAAAAACCGCTGAACGGATATAGATGAAATTTGGCACACATATAGTTTATTGCCTAGATTAAGACATAGAATACTTTACATCCCGAAAAAATGTTAGGTTCCAGTCTAAAGTCTACGCGGCCGAAGTCACGGACAGAAACTAGTGGCTGTATACATTTTATGCAGATTTCGTGCGCGCAATGTTCCATCTATCTATATTATCACGCCAGATCCTCTGCTGGGTAGGCAGAGAGTTCAAGTTCCAACAGGTTCTTTTCTTACATACCTCTCTGGCTTGCTCCATCTAGAAAAGTAATTCATCCAAGTGTATTTTATAATACCCCCACAATCCCCTTAGGGACTAAATACACAAGCAACAGGTAAAGAACATAGCTTTTGTTATGCTGTTGACACAAGGGCGACAAACGTATGTTTTTGTTGGCTTTCCTTTAGTGGGTTTCGTTTATTGTGTCTAATAGAAATACGGGCCGTGGGCTACATGCTTCTTGTTGAATTTGTAAGTAAATTTACATTATATGCGTTGTATAACGAATACTGAATATATCTGAAGGGCAAGCCAAGAGTCTCCGTAACCGGTGAGTGTATATGAGACAAACTGTGGGAGTGGAGGAAGCCAAACAGGTATGTAAGAAAAGAACCTGTTGGAACTCTGTACTCTCTGCCTACCCTGCAAGGGATCTAGGATGATATAGACAGATAGATAGACCAAATATATTTTTCATATAATTAGCAATATGTTTGTAAATGGAACTAAAGATAAATACAATTAGGGCTGATTTATCGGTCTACTGGCGAATAATACACGCAGCTATTACGAGGTTGTGGGTTGAAATTCTAAAGCCAGACAAAGTGTAATTTTCGATAGAAAAGTTGTTGGCCAGGTGTTTCGTCCTTTACAGGAAAAAGATTGTATTTTTTCCTGCGAAGGATGATTGACTGATGATGACAAAGTCGACAAGTATATAAATATAGTCGGTAAATGACACCACCTCGAGTTCTAGCGATGTGGACATTAAGAAAGAAAAAAACATCACTTTAGCTACCTGCTTCGGTAGCGGTCGTCCATGGTGGATTACATGGGTTCAATTCCCGTATGAAGAATAATGAATATATTACCTACTTATACAAACCTATTTGGAATTAAAAGAAAATTAACACTGTCACGCCCATATATTACCCAAGCGGAGTTGGCAGAGGTGTACTGTGTACACACAATTTTTGCCGGCGATGTTAGGTCCCATAAATAGGGGTTGAGCCTATTTCCATATACCGGACAATTCAAGAGTCCGGAGTGATACTGGAAATTTTTCGATTGAAAAACTACATCTGTCCGGTCTAGGATTTGAACCCAGGACCTCGTAATCGTAAAGCGCATCATTCGACACTAAGCCAACAAGGCAGTTTAATTCTACTTAGAAATACTGTTCTATACA
The DNA here is from genome assembly GCA_905147815.2 of Phalera bucephala. Taxonomy (NCBI): domain Eukaryota; kingdom Metazoa; phylum Arthropoda; class Insecta; order Lepidoptera; family Notodontidae; genus Phalera; species Phalera bucephala. Next base: position 20,977,271 of record LR990621.1, read on the forward strand.
AGGTGTAACATAATGAACGCAAGGCATTAAAGTAGTTTATTCTAAATCAATAACTAAATTGATTCCAATAATTTTTAATGTTTATTATCTATCTATCTATCTATAACCTCACGCCAGATCCCTTGCGGGGTAGGCAGAGAGTACAGAGTTCCAACAGGTTCTTTCCTTACATACCTCTCTGGCTTCCTCGACTCTCATAGTTCGTCTCATACACGCTCGCCGGTTACGGAGACTCTTGACTTTTCCATCTGATAAGACTCGGTTTATTTGGTCGTTTAATGTTTATTATTATTTTTTAAATTGCATAAATAAAATGCTGTTACTCTTTTAGTGCGCTATAATAAACTAAAATTATTCTTGATTCAAAGCAGTACCGAAATTTCAAACGCATTACTAACACGTATTTCTCAATACATACACATACACGTACAAGTTTCATTATTAATTGGGGTATAAAAGTGCTTAAAAAATGTTATTTATATTTAACATACAAACACAGACGTCTTATAATTTCGTTTGGACATCTTAATGTACTTGGTAGGACGCAAACCCATTTGCAAATTGTACGTATAATAGGCACTCTTACGAGAACATTTAGCCGTAATTTATATGATATTACATTCGAGTATCACTTGCTCTGAATGCAGCAGTAACACTATACTTGCTCATTATGGGTACACGTAGGTAGTAGGTAGAATAGGTAAGGTAGGTAAATTTTGTATAGCAGTACTAGAAATCATGATTTCTTAAATTTTGTGTCGAATAATGTAAAAATGTTCTCTAAAAGTGGCACGGAAAAAGTAACCAATTGGGCAACTTTTTACTACGTGTATCGACGTGTGACGCCGAGACGATAAATAGAAATATTAACTAGTATTATTTCTCTCTTATGTATAGAAAAACAGACCTCATCTAGCAGGTGGAGATAAGGGGCCTTGAATAGTATTTATTTATGTATGCTACTCACACGATATGAGGCGCTCGTAGCGCTGTGCGACCGCAGTGTTCTTACTGATCACCAAGGTTAAGCAAGGTTCGATGAGATGGGTGACCGTTTCTGGCATTTTCTTATTCAAACATCTTCGTGCTTCAAAAGGCACGCTAACCCGTTGCTCCCGGTGACCACTTAATGTGGTAGTCGTTAAGCCGAGTTGGTAGCCTTATAGGGCTTGATAAGTTCTAACAGCTGGTGGCCACAAACCTGCCTCAACCAATCTGCACTGGGTCCGCGTGGTGGTGTATGACGTAAACTCTCTCACCTCGATTTGTGAGAGAAGGCTTTGCCCAGGATTGGGACAGTATTGGCTGATATTATTATTACTCACACACTCAAGCCTAATAACAACTTGTGCAAATTATTGTCTTATACCTATCAAAATTTTTAGTAATTAGCTCATCGCAAAGTTACTCCGACTTTTTCCGTAATAGATGGTTCGATAAATTTCAAATGATTTTCACTCTTTATCGCCTTTTACCATTTATATAGCAAGTTAAGAACACCGTCACATAGCAAGCCATTACATACCAAGTTAAGAAGACCGACAATTAATACTTTTTTACTTTTCAATATTGTAAATATATAAACCAAGACGGATAAATAATATTACAATATTAGCCCTGTTAAGAAACTGTCCCAGTGTTGGGCACGGGCCTCCTCTCAAACTGAGAGGGTTTAGGCCATAGTCCACCAAGCTGGCCCGGTGCGGGTTAGCGAACTTCACACACCTTTGAGAAACTCTTAGGTATGCAGATTTCCTCACGATGTTTTCCTTCACCGTTAAAGCAAGTGATCGTTAATTTTAAATACAGAGGTGTGTGCCTGGGTTTCAAATTCAAAATCATTTATTTCGGATAACATTAGATCCATATGCGATAACCCGAGACCTCTGACTTTGCAGTTCAACGGGCTAACCACTAGGCTATACCTGCTTACGGAAAAGACGGATCTGCAACTGCAGATTGAGATGTTTTCGTCGTAACAAAGTTCATTACTTATTATTCTCATAAATTATTACAGTTCAAACACAATTGAGAGCAACAACGCCCTTTGTTGCACTCGCATTAATATTTAGCGTCAGTGTGCTGGCAAGCCGCCAGCGGGTTCATTTACCCAACATAGCCGATCTTCCGGATACACAGTTGCACGCTCATCTCTTTGTGCACTTATTCTGATAGCACCCTCTGTCATATTAAATGTATTTGCCCTTGTTTAATTTGGAGGAGATGAAAAATTTTATACTTCAAGCCCATAGTCATTGAGAAGATAAACCAGAGGGCCTAGTTTTTCCTTTTTTTTAAAATATAAAATGGTGCGTTTACAGATATGAAATTCATATACAAAAACCTTAGATCAAAACAAATATTTGTGGGTCACACAAAGATTTATTGCGTGCGGTAGTCGAACCTGCGACTTCTCAATCCAGTGGGCGGAGCGACTCAAGCTCCTAAACACTGGATCAAGCCGTCCGTCAAAGATTGTTGCAAGTATTTTGCACCTATTCTCTTTCCGCAATCGATATCACCTTGTTATGACCATGTGTCTTTTTGGTGTCAAATCATTTTTGTGCAGTAGAGTTTTCTATTATAGTCCGACAGGATCTCTTAGATGTCTAACTCTCCTCCTATCAGCCGCTACTCCCATCCGCGGCATGTTTTTACCGACCCTCCCGATGCCCTTACTTCCCTTCTTTCGGATACGGATACCACACATAGGATCAGACACCGACCTCACCGGTGAGGTCGAAAAATCCCTTGCCCGCCGGTCGGCGCAGAGCACCACGGCGAGACACCTAGTATACGCCCTCCCCCATAGCGACTGCCCAAGCCGAGGCCGTTCCTCCTTGGGTCGCCCTTAAGCTAGTTGCCCCCTTACCCTTCTGGTTCGACCGTAGTGGTTGCACGCTCACCCTCTTGTCCGATGAAACTGTAAAGGCCCCGCGGCCAACAGCGTAGATCATTCACACACATACATTGACTGGGGGTGCTGGTGTGAAATGAGATTTTCATCTAGTAATATTTTACTATTTCTAAGGAGATATTTCAACAGGTGAGTACGCAAGGTTCTATCTATCTATATCATCACACCAGATCCCTCGCGGGATAGTCAGAGAGTATACAGTTCAATCCAGTTCTTTCCTTACATACTTCTCTGGCTTCCTCCACTCTCATAGTTTGTCATACACGCTCTTCGGTTATGAAGACTCTTGACTTGCTCTTCAGATAAGACACGGTCTATTTGGTTATGGTAAGATAGTCTAAGTCTTCCCCGGTACCTACATCCCTCCACTTTTGCATTATTAATACTACTACTTATTTACCTACATACATTACCTACCTTAGTAATAAAAAAATTACTTAGGTAAATTATATAGCAAACGGCTACTCTGCGACAATCATCAAATGACATTTCACTTGTAGGAACTAATTCCGATTTTGGCCCCGAGCCAAAAAATCGTTGTCGCAATGTAATATCAACAAGTGTAGAAAGTCAACTTAACCACAGGAGCTGTTCTTGAAATACTTTTTCATTTTGATTCGAAAAGCCATCCAGATTATTTAAAAATATATCCGTCTAAACCCATATTATATTTGTAGAAGGAATTTTAGCTATTGCAAATAACTTTGAAACGAAATAAATTTTCGCTAATTCTTTATTAATTTCGTTAAATCTTAATTTGATTCTGATCCTATTTTCCTTGAATGCTGATATATTATTTTAAGGCCTTGTTGGGTGCCCCGTAAATCTTTTTGCCTCTCCTTTTTTTCGTTTTGCCTATTCATAAGTGCCTTTTGGTCTACATGAATAAAAAACTTTTGATTTAGATTTAAATACATAAGTTTTAACTTAACGAAAAAACACCGGTACACCTCTGCCACCCCCTCTGGGGAATATAGGCGTGACGGTGTGTGTGTGTGTGTGTGTGTGTGTGTAAAAAAATGATATTTATTAATATGCTATTTTGTACCTACTTACATTTATTTATGGTTATTAACTTGAATGGGTATTGGATATTAATTAAATTTAATTTCTACGACCTACTTTCAGTGAGTCGAATAAACCGTTCAAACTTTAAATGGAAAAGTAATAATTACGGACTGATTCGAGCTTAAAACTCGAACCAAAAACTTTCCTCTCACCCAATTCCGTTTCTAATAATATTGTATCCATCAAAATACAAACGAGAATATAATAGGTCACACGCAGAGCAGACAAAGTTCAAAGTGCCAATTGGTTATATTCTCCTTACTAAAGTTCTCTTACAAGTATCATTTCTAATCTAATGGTTCATCTCTTTATCCATTAGGTGATCGATTTCACTATGGCAAAGTCTACGTTTCTTCCGGTGCTTGCATCTTTGTACTTTGCAAATTGGATAGCTATTTCATTATTCTTATACCCTACATTATTTCTACAATCCCATTCCACTGAAGCATGACCTTTCTCGTCTATACAGTGATATTTTCTTTCAAAGCTGCACGCTCTCTCACTATGTTGTTACAGAATAGTCCCGTTGGATTCAAACCCGACAGAGTGCTCTGACCGATTTCTAAAATTGGATCCGACATTTAGTTTACTGGATCTTATTGGTGGTGCATATGAACATAGTTGAACGACGCGGTCGATTTCTATTTGTGGGTGTTGGAAAATTTCTAAAAAAAAGTGCATCGTCGTGGTGTAGATGATTAAAAAAATATATAAATATAAAAGCTTATTTCTTTTATTTAAAACATTAAAAAGTTCATTGTGTTTACCATCAAGTTTGTTACTAGTTCTCTGGTGGCATGCAATGTGTTTTATACATTGTAAAAAATACTACATTTTTATGACCGGTCGCTTATCAGACGTCAACCTTGGTTGGGATACATGACTGGGATTGTGGATAGTATAGATATCGTCATTACAAAGAGTGTCATCCAGTTTTCGATAGCATCACCTCAAAAGAACCCTGCCTTAATATAACATCACTATCTCGCTGGAAATATCGTTACTTGTGGTATTTTTACTGGATTTAGACTTATGATCCATTGTTAGTCTAATTTGTGGTGGGATTTTTTTTAAACTATTATTCCATCCCCACAGTGATTATTGTAATTATTATTATGTTTTGTTTTAATGCTTAAATGAGAGCGAGCTGTCTAAGATTTTCTCTTAAATTCGGTCGTGTAGAACTCATTACTGAGAATTGTAATAAACGAATTTATAAATATTATTTATACCAAAAGATGGGGTATCCTTTGGTATAAATAATATTCTATTTCTCTTCGCTAATAAATGTTTCCACACATAGTAATGCTTGTTTAAACACGTGTTTATTTTAGTTAGGTCTATGATATGTTTACGTATTTTTTGTTACTCTGATCGATGATAGTTCTTGTTCTATACTTTAGTTAAGTTCAAATAAACAAATGCTTAGTACCAAAAATCTGACATCAGAAGATACAAAGGTAAACCTAACAAAGTTAGTTATGTATGTTAGTTACCTGGAAAGCACGAAGTATAATAAATTAATTATCAACAAGATTGAGGACAATTTGAAGTACATATAAATAAGAGAATTAAAATGACGAGGATATTTTCTCAGAATAACACAATGTTCCCGAAACGTTCTCGATTACCTTATTATCTATCTATATTATCACGCCAGCTGCCTCGCGGGGTAGGCAGAGAGTGCAGAGTTCCAACAGGTTCTTTCCTTACATACCTCTCTGGCTTCCTCCACTCTCATAGTTCGTCTCATACACACTCGCCGGTTACGGAGACTCTTGACTTGCCCTTCAGCTAAGACACGGTCTATTTGGTCATGGTAAGATAGTCTAGGTCTTCCCCGGCACCTACATCCTTCCACTTTCGCATTGTATATCTGTTTTGTCATTCTTTCTTCTGGCATTCTTTCTATATGCCCGAACCAACGGAGCATACCCTTTCTCATCTTTATACCGATACTATCTTTCATACCTACTCGCTTTCTTACTACGCTGTTGCGAATACGGTCGGTCAGCGTGACTCCGCACATCTTCCGCAGAGATCGCATTTTGACCGCATTTATCCTGCTTTCGTTCTCCTTCTTACATACCCAACTCTCACTGCCATATAACAGCGTTGGGACAAGCACTCCGTTATGCATGGCCAGCTGCGCCTTTTGGCTTAAGTGCCGGCTCCCAAGTAGCCTTCCCATCGCACCATTCACTCTATTACCTGCATTCACTCTTCTCTCTATATCAGTAAACGGTACTAAATACGCGGTACTAAATACGCGTTAGTACATTTATTTATTCCAATTACCTTATTAATTGGAATAAATAAATGTACTAACGCGTATTTAGTACGCGTATTAATTAGGTAATTGGAATAAATAAATGTACTAATGCGTATTTAGTACCTCATTTAAAGCGTAATTGCTACTACAACAAATAGAGTCTGAGAATTCTACTTAAATATATAAAGTGTTATAATCATGCGTTAACTTAATTTGCGCTTGCTCAAATTAGTTCAATAATAAATTCAAGTTGTATTTGTATCATAATAATATGTATAATCATCTATATAATCATCATTATTTGTATTATTAGAGTAGAAATATTTGAACACATTTGTCCTATTGATTAATTTCAAAAATAAAAAATACTTCTCACTGCTGTTATTTCAGAAGATATAGCCAAAAGTTTTGTATTTACATTTTTACCGATAGTATATATTTTTAAGACAGGTTTTTCAAGGTCATGTTCATCATACTATCCCTTAGGAGCATGTCTTTTAACTCTGGAGCTTGAACTTAGAAGGTTAAGGTTGGATTAACTATAAAGTGAGGGAGCTCCTAAGCATCTAAGAATAGCGATTTTTTTGTCTAACTTATGTACCTAATGCCAGAGTCATGTTTGTGCAGAGCCCCCGCGGACTTCGCCACAGCAGGACGGGGGATTGGCAGGAGCGACGCCCCGGTCTTCGGTGGCACCTCCTGACCCCTCACCCACCTTTCCAACGGTAATATTAGATTTGGAATAACATAATGTTTCTAAGCAACATTCTTGACTTGACTTCGTCTAGTGGTCTATGCGAAAAACCAAAACAATAATTTGACCGATTGATTGGTTTTGGTTGGGGTACATGTAAAATATGTGCCTGTGAATGTACCTAATGTACTGTATATGGCCATAAAATGGAAACAATTTAGATTTTTCCAGTGCAATGCTTAAAAGATAAGTACAACTCGCACCAATCTTTATGGCAGATTTAATTGGAGTAGCGATGCGCAGAACACAATGTTAGTTGTCCTTGCATTCTGTGCATTGGTGTACGGCTACATTCAGAGAGGCCATAAAGATTGGCATGAGCTATATGCTTTGTGTTTTGTGGTATAAGTAGATGTATATAATTGACAGCAGCGAGAGTTTCATTGTTAAAGATAAAAAAGTGAGATCCGAATTTAAGAGTTTTAAATAAACGTCACCTAAGTAATAATAAGAATCCGTCACATATGTTACTGTCATACAAAAACTTAAAATAATTCTGCTAAATTCATAATTTTATAAAGCTTATCTTAAAACTCTCAAATCATTTCGTTGAACTAACTGAGAATTAGTTCATCCAGGTTTTAACATTTTGAGAGATCTGGAAAGTTATTTCAGAAATTACGAGTTGGTGTATAAATATATTTGTTGTTCAGTTACAGTGCATCTCGTAGAAACTTGAGTTTATTTAATCAGTCCAGACTATATTGGTCTACCAACGCTGATGAACTTGGTTAACTAAACAATAAGCTCAAATCCGACTCTATTCACGGGTAAAATTAGCATTTGTAATTTTCGGTTGGACCATGTGCTATTGGAATTTAACGGACGGTACCTGAAACTCTTAGAATTGTTGAGTGTGTAATTCAAGGTTGTTTATATCTAGTATTACAGAGCTTAAGTGATTAAATATTTTGCGCTTAACAACTGACTGCTAAAGATGTGGATGAAAATTTGATTAATTAACGAGATGTGAGAGAATTTCACATTTAACAACGGTCTGAGGCTGAAGCTGGTGATAATTATGGCACTCAAATTTCTTGACTTTTACATTTTAAATAAATGTAGGTAAAGGAATTCTGAAACATCAGAACTCAAACACAAATTACCGTAAATTTGTTGCCAAATTCGAAGTAGAAAAAACATAATTGAAACTTAAACGAAACTCCAATCATATTACCGCGTTAAAATTTAGCTTATTATATTGAATTTATCAATAATCTTATAATGCAGATACGTGGGGTGGAGATCGCGATAGTAGTTATGGTGCTATTAGTGTGGATTGGAGCGATAGCACTGTTCTTCAATCGTTGGGGAAAGATCAGAATGTTGCTACCATATCAGCCAGACTACAAACAAGAGCAGTTGAAGGTAAGCCTAAATAAATATGGAAACCATATTCAGAAACTAAATGAGTACTTCTAGCCAATAGTTGTAGGCAATGACGATGGACTGCGATAAAACAAGTTGCAAAATTTTTATTGAATTAATTAAAGTAGAATTAATAAGAATAGAGGATCATTATATTATAATGTCTGAATAAGCAAATTTAAATATTGTTGTTTAGTATTATTAAAGAATTCCTTTTGTTTTCAAATTACTGTTGAATTATTTTTAAAATATTACGTACCAAGAGCTATATGAAATTTTAACAGGTGGATCAGTGTTCTTCCCATGTTCAGTCGTCGCTATAGGATGCCAATATGGTTTGTTTATAACCACATCCTTTACCGCTAATTTAATCTCTTCAAGCCTTTCTAGAATTTTAGCATCCCTTTGTATTATGGTACCTATTTAAAATGAGTAAATGGTAAATTTAGATGTTTTAGAAATTTTCTTAATGCCTTTATAGTACGAACTGTATTATTGGAATACCATAAAATATCTATTACTATTATTATACATACCGAAATTATTAGTATTAGTAGTTACTACACCTAAAATGTTATCCTATAGGAATTTCTATTCTTCTGAAAATAGTTTGTAAAATCACTGTTGAAATATTATAGTTTATTTTATAACATAATCTTCTACCAGTTTTATTGACATAGCATTTTAATGTGAGTCATGAACGCTGATACTTAAATAATAATGAATTTTGATTGTTCAAGATTAAAGGAGGAAAATTATATATGAGTTCCCTGAAATAATATAGCATGAATGGCGATTATGATCTTCCCTGAATAGGAGCAGATTTATTCCCAGCTCATAGAGAAAGAAAAAAAAAACAATTTCAATTGACGATAGCTGAAGGCTTCATGACATTTGTTGTTGTTTTAAATTGGTTCAAAATGTTTTATGTTTAACAACCCTCCTCTTCGCATTGTACTTTCAGTGCTAACAGAAAAAACTTTATCCTTATTATGCCTCTCCATTTGGGCCTAATCTTATTGTGTTGCTAAATAAGTAAAGACCCTCACCATATTTCTCCATTTGTTTCTCCTTGCAAAACGAGTTGCGTTGCTGAGTAGGTAAAGCTTATTTTCAAATTGGCAGGTGCCTGGAAGCAGTGCATTGGCAGCTGCAACAGCAGGTGGAACCTGTGGGGCTCATTCTGCGCCATCAGCGTGTTCGGTAATTTTTATTTCATTAAAATTTTGAATTAATATAATATTTACTAAATTTTGCAATGCCTGCTCTGTTCAAGACACTGTTCGAATATAGTAATACTCCTTACTGGGATTTTTCTATAGAATAATTCTCAGTAGTAGTTCAGAGTCTGGTATTAAAGCAATTAGCTCACTCTTTATTACATTGGAATCTAACATTGTCTGCAAAATGTTAATATGCATAGTTCAGCTTTCCTACTCCTTCATGTAGAACGAAGGTATTGTTACTAAATTTTGGCGTTCACATTGCATGAACTAGGTATTAATTAATTTTTATTGTTAAGGCTTTTCGTCACAAACATCAAATGTTACTGAATGACATGATTGTTGTTGATTAAAAAAAAAGTGCTGTAAAATATTATTTTCCAATAATTAGATTTGAAAACAGCAATTTTCATTCATTATAACATCAAATTTTAAATAAAATTAATTAAAAAATGAACGTAAGTCTACTTTTTCTTTTAAATATGCAAACATTGGTTAGTTATAAATATCGTCATTTCACATTTAAATTATGGATATTACGGTTCGCAAAATAGCATAATTTCATTTTATTTATTTTAATATTGTTTCGTATTGAAATTCCTTATCGTGCCGCCTTAACAATATTTAATGTTAGTTTATTTGACTAAAATTAATATTTACGTAAATTTATTATTTAATATTTACGTGGGCCCAAAAATTTATTCCTTTTTTAAATGCAAGCACAATACATTTTATTTATCTTTGAATCAATATTTTAATTAATTTGCAATAAAACCTTTTACATTTTTTCAGATTGGTATTTGAGATACAAATTCCGTAATTTTCCCGTTTCTTTATCTATGCTGTAAATTTATAGAACATGAAGTAGTATACAGTCCTACAAGGAACTTTTGGCACTGGCATGTCACTTTCTGACAGTCGCAGAGATGCCGTTTGCTATGAAATGTACCCAAGTACTTAATATACCTAATAACCGTGTGTACCCACCTGCTGAAATATTTCCCTGGAAGTAGGAAATTTTTACTGAATGGTAACATTAATTTCACACCAATCCCCCCTCTTAATGTCATCCATGGGCCAAAAAATTCTTGTCGCACTATAGGTAAGGGTAGGGTAGTAAGTTAAGCTTTTGTGAAATACCGATAATACGTGTATTACAGATAAATGGGGCCTCATTATTATCACTATTTAGGTACCTTTCGTAGCGATTATACGGGCATGCTGTGACAGTTTATTCATAAACTATATGAAAATGTTACCTATATGAAAATCTATATGAATAATAAAACTATATGAAAATCTCTTATTTACAAAGATAGTATAAGTCTGCCTCGTTGGTCTAGCGGCAAAGCGCATCGCTTCGTGATCACGAGGTCAAAGGAGGATCAAGTGTAGTTTTTCTAATGAAAACTTCCCAGTACGAGTCCGGAGTATGGAATTGTGCCCGGTATATGGCAATAGGCTCGCCCCTATTACATGGGACTTAATATCTTCAGCGAAACGTGGGTGTACTCAGTACACCTCAGCCACCCCCGCTTGGGGCATATAGGCGTGACTGTGTATTTAGTACAAGTACTTACCAAGTATCGAATGTTCTCAGAGTAAGCTGTGAGGAAAACGTTCTGTTGCTTTGTTAATCTATACCATACTAATAGAAGCCGGGATGATATTATGCACACTGTATTAACGTACAATAACTTACTGAGTTTCTATAATTATCTTAAAGAAAACGTCATTATGCAACACGCATGAGTACAAAAACACAGACACACAACACTCACATGTAGACGCAAACCCATATATAGTCTGTAACATAAATCCAACTATATCTAAAATCTGATAGAGCTTCAAAGGCTATCTGTACAATATCATCTAACAAGGTCGTATTTACTTGAATTGCAGTAGAACGTAGCGATGTAGGTAGCGTGATTTTCACTTAACTGCAATGCAGCATATTTTGTTCGAAGGTCGGAGAAATCCTGCGGCTTAGGTCTTTTAAATTCTGTTGTTTGAAAAAACGGAGACTAATTTGTGAAAAATGGCATAGAAGAATCCAAAATTCATCATCCAAAAGCCACACTTTAAACTGATGACTCCTAAAGCGCAAAACTGTTTATAGGTTCCTTGTAAAACGTAGTTAGTACTACTAGCTACTCAATTTTTAAAAAATATTTTCTTAAGAGGGTTACATAGGTAAATTACCGATTAAAAATTTATAAGTTTTTGATATTTTAGAAAAGCATGAATATCTAACATACTGAACTACTATACCGGGGCCTTGATCAACAATCGAAAGATAAATGTAATACTATCTATATACAAGGTGTAACGTAAATAACGCAAGACCTCAGATACCCCGATTAGAGAATTGCTTCATAAATTCAAAACGAAAACCAAATTTCCAAATTTAAATGTTTTTACCCTTTTTTTAACCATTTTATACCCCAATAATCAAAGAAACTTGTAAGTGTATGAGTGCGTTTTGAGAAATACTTTTTAGGAATGCATTTGAAAGCTATGATCTCACCTTATAGATATGAATCAAAAATAATTTTAGATTTTTATAGCGCAACGAAGGAGTAAAGGATGTTTGGAAATTTAAAAAAAAAAGTAAGATACATTAAAAATTGTCGGAATCAATTCAGTTACCGATCTAGAACAAACTACTTTCAGGTCTTACGTTTATTATGATACACCTTGTATATCCTAACGTCAGACTCCATGCGGGTAAACAGAGAGTATAGAGCTCCAATCATCATCATCAGCCCGTGTCAGTCCACTGCTGGACGTAGGCCTCTCCCATGGCACGCCACTGAGCTCGATCTTCAGCTCTCCTTCTCCAATCCCTGCCCACTGCCTTACGAATATCGTCGCCCCACCTAGCTACAGGGCGCCCTACACTACGTTTGCCGACACGCGGTCTCCACTCAAGAACCAGTCTGCCCCAACGGCCATCGGTTCTGCGGCATATGTGACCTGCCCACTGCCACTTCAGCTTGCTAATTCGCTGAGCTATGTCGGTAACCTTGGTTCTCTGACGAAAAACTTCATTCCGGATTCGATCCCTAAGAGAAATTCCGAGCATAGCTCTTTCCATAGCTCGCTGAGCGACCTTGAACTGGTGGACAAGCCGCACAGTGAGTGGCCACGTTTCGGCTCCGTATGTCATTACAGGTAGAACGCACTGATTAAAAACTTTCGTTTTTAGGCATTGGGGTATGGGCGATAAGAAGACTCGACGGAGTTTTCCAAATGCTGCCCAGCCCAGCTGTATCCGTCTCTTAACTTCCTTGTCGAAGTTGCTTTTACCTAGTTGGAGCAACTGCCCTAGGAATACGTACTCAGAAACAACTTCGAGGGAGGCTCCGTTTACGGCGATCGGTCCCGGGTCAACATGCTTGTTGATCATAACTTTAATTTTATCTAAGTTCATCCGGAGACCGATTCGCTGAGACGAATTAGCAAGGCTGTCCAGCATCTGTTGTAGGTCTTGCAACGTTTCAGCCATGATGACGATGTCATCTTCAAATCGCAGGTGAGAGATGTATGCGCCATTTATATTGCTGCCGCGACCTTTTCAGTCCAGCGTCTTGAACATATCCTCCAGTACATTGGTGAATAGTTTTGGTGATATGACATCACCTTGGCGCACTCCGCGGCGCAGGTGGATATGTTCAGTCCGCTGGTTCTGTACTTGGACGGTCATCGTTGCGGCTTCAAAAAGGCATCTCATCACCTTGATGTATCGCCAATCAACTTGGCATCATTGCAAGGAGTCCAGAACTGACCAGGTTTCGACAGTGTCAAAGGCCTTCTCATAGTCCACGAAGGCTAGACATAAGGGCAGATTATACTCTGCAGTCTTCTGTATAATCTGCCGCACTGTGTGGATGTGGTCTATGGTGCCGTCGAAACCCAGCCTGCTCCGGGGGTTGAAACTCGTCGAGCCTTCGCGCAAGACGGTTCGTGATGACCCTTGAAAACAGCTTGTATACATGGCTCAGAAGCGATATGGGTCGATAGTTTTTCAAAAGGGTTTTGTCACCCTTCTTGAAAAACAGCACGACCACGCTTCTGTTCCATGCCTGCGGAGTTCTCACAGTGTAGAGGACAGTGTTAAATAACTTCAGAAGCTCCTTAAGTACTGGGGTACCCCCTGCCCTCAGAAGCTCAGTCGTGACGCCGTCCTCACCCGGGGCTTTTCCATTTTTAAGCTGTTTAAGGGCCAACTCGATCTCATCCAGGTTGATCTCGGGCAAGTCTTCTGTGAAGTGACGTGTAAGGGTGGCTCTGGGATCTCCTCTAAGAGATTCGGGTCGAGGTGCGTGTGAGGCGTAGAGCTGGCTATAGAAATTCCTGACTTCCGAGAGGATTTCCGGCCTAGAAGCGATCACAGTACCCGCTTGTGTTGTGTGTGTGCGACCCCCGGTTCTGCTCGATGGCTTTCTCAATCTCAAGCTTGTTGAAAGCTCGAAGGTCGTATCGGACCAGCTTTGTGATCTTTTTATTTAAGGCCCGGTGATCTGACAAGGTTGAGGCAGCGTTTCGGCGTCGTTCGCTCATAAGCTCCAGAGTCCCCCCCGAAAGCTTAGATTTCCTGCCTGTACGCCTCGTTTCGCAGAATTTAGTGCCCTCTTCTCTAAGAGTCTGCACCATCTGTTCGAATTTCTGATCAACGCTGTCAGTGGTTTCCAAGGCAGCGAAACGGTTTTCCAATTTTAGCTTGGGAATCCATAGCGGCTTGGAGCAAATTCGGTCGGAGACTGGACTTCATCAAGCGGACTCTTTCGCGCTTCCATTGTATATTCAGAGTGCCCCGTACGAGCCGGTGGTCGCTTCCGGTTTTAAACCTTGCGATCACTGAGACATCCCTGAATATGCGCCTCTTGTCCGCCATGATGAAGTCGATCTCATTTTTTATTTTACCATCGGGGCTTTGCCACGTCCACTTTCTTTGGGGCTGTTTTTTAAAGAAGGAGTTCATCATAAACAGCCCTTCTCTTTCGAGAAAGTTGACGAATAGGAAGCTCCAATAGGTTCTTATTTTTACAAGCTTTTATTTAACTAGCAATGTTAGTATGTCTGTCTGTCTTTCCGGTTCAAATTTTCTGATACATTTTACAAGCACTTGTGGTTCTCCGATTGAGTTGAAATTTGGCATATTTATATAAGTTTGGTGACAATATAGTAATATGGTGCCATGGAGCTGGTCTGATGATGGAGTAAGAAGGTTGCCGCAGGATCATGTGAAATACATAATGTGACCCCCTTGTGGTTAGGCTTCTTAGAATGGTAGTGACAAGTACTATGCAACCAGAGTATTCAGGGTGTGATGACTGAAAGGTATTCAATGAAACCACCCAACTATCCAATATAACCCCGCCGTGTTTGGGTTCGTTGGATTTATCGTGAAGTTTACTTTAGACGCGGATGTCTAGGGTCTGATGATGGAGCCGGAAAGAAACTCCTCAACTAAGCAAGATATCTTTCATCGTATTATTGCTGTACAAGCTAGTTTTTAAAAAGTTTATTTAATTTATAAATATTCAGATCTCTATGGCGCCAATGAACCAATTTTGACGGCATGGAATAGTGATGCGGTGCTGTGCGCCACTGATGTATGCTGTGTGTGCCTCTGTGCTGTCCTGGTGGCTACGCGGTGCGCGGTAGACATTAGTAAGATCCAAATACTGCGACGAAAAGTTTGTTTATGCTTTTGTTTCTCCATACCTCTACATTTAGATATAATGATGAGAAATATTACGACGTATGTAAGGAAATAACCTTTTGGAACTTTGTACTCTCTGCCTACCCCGTAAGGGATCTAGCGTGATGATATATATGGATCTAGTGACGAAATATGCGCGTTGCAGTCACGAGGTCCTGGGTTTACATCCTAGGTCAGAGAAATGTATTGTTTCTATAGAAAGTAGTTTTAAAATTATAGACTTTGGACTAATACCAGTAGGTATTAGTCCAAAGTCTGTAACTGTGTCCGGTATATGGCAATAGACTTGCGCTCTATTACATAGGACCTACCATCGTCGCCGAAATGTGGGTGCACACAGAACACCTCTGCCACCTCCTTTTGGGGAATATAGGCGTGACGGTGTTTATTTTTTTTAAATGTTATTCTTGGTTACAGAAAATAGGAAGCAGTAAGGCTTGTCAAATGTAGGTACCAAGATGGATTTTAAATAGAGCATAATTTATCTGCATAAACTCCGTCTGAAAACAAAAGTTCCCCGGGAAATCTGACTTCAAACGGTACTCGATCAAACGTCTCCATAGGGTCCTTATTCGTTCTGACCAATTAAAAACGTAACGCGTCGCGGTACGATAATTTCGTGAAGTGATAGTTTAAAGGTACTCTAGAATACCATTGCACGCCTCGTTGGTGTAGTGTCGATTAATGAGCTTTGCAATCACGAGGTCGTGGGTTCAAATCCTAGATCAGAAAAATGTAATTCTTCTATCCAAAAATTACCAGTATTAGTCCGGGGTCTATAAATGTGTGCGATATATCGCAATAGACTCATCCCCTACTTAAATGGGATTGTCAGCAAAAAGTGTACCGTGCTGTGGTACCGTGGTGCTCGCAGTGATCATCAAGGTTAGGCAACGTCGCCTCGGTCAGTCTGAGATGGGAAACCGTCTGTTGCATTTCTATTTTCGAGAGGCTCTGTGCTTTGGAAGGCACGCTAAGCTGTTAGTCCCGGTTACCACTCAGTGTATGTATGTGTGTGTGTGTGAGTGATCTACGCTGTTGGCCACGGGGCCTTTACAGCTTCACCGGATAAGAGGGCGAGCGTGCAACGACTACGGTTGAACCAGAAGGGCAAGGGGGCAACTAGCTCAAGGGCGCCTCAAAGAGGAACGGCCTTGGCTTAGGCAATCGCTATGGGGAAGGCCTTATAATAGGTGTCTCGCCGTAGTGTTTTCATTACACTTAGTCATCGTAACGTGTCGCGTTTGGCCATAAGAGCTCTGAGTCTTGCTTCGGACAACGTTTTGTTTGAGTTACTGCCTTTCATTACGGAATCGAGATCGGAGAGATGAAAGAAGAAACTTGTTTATTTTGGTAGTATTGTTTTACTGAAAACCTTTCTTTAGGAACTTTGTGTTCTCAATCAAACTGCGTGACATAGGCTGACGTGGTGTTTGATATCATTTTGGTGACTACTTAGAAATAGACAATAGAAGGGAAAAAATGTTAGGACATCTTATGCGATATGATAATTTTATTATGAAAGATCGTATCGGTGTCAAGATGCGAAAGGGTATGCTCCGTTGGTTCGGCCATATAGAAAGGATGCCAGAAGAAAGAATGAGAAAACTGATATACAATGCGAAAGTGGAAGGATGTAGGTACCGGGAAAGACCTAGACTATCTTACCATGACCGTGTGTAATCTGAAGGACAAATCAAGAACTATGAGAATGGAGGAAGCGAGCGAGGTATGTAAGGAAAGAACTTGTTGGAACTCTGTACTCTCTGCCTACCTCGCAAGGGATCTGACATGATGATATAGATACATAGATAGTTTTATTCAAAACATCTTGGGAGAGATTGTAGAAAGAAATAGAGAAAAAAAGGCCTGGGACAAATTCAATTATAACAGAAAATGTCTGTCTACTAATATTATAAATGTGAAAGTTTGTATGTTTAGATGTTTGCTACTCAATCACGCAAAATCAGCTGAACGATTTTGACTGAAATTCGGTACACAGATAGTTTATTACCTGGACTAGTGATCCCCCATAGGTCGATATTCGACCTACTCTTTCATCGTTTGCTGGTTATGTTTGACATTCAGTAAGAATATAGACAAATAATATTAAAGACAAACAATATTAATCTATTCTCAATTTGACGTGTATTGTGTCAAATACGTGGTAGTGTGTGTAATGTTTTTTTTATTGATTTAATGTAGTTTTTATGCATAATTTTATAAAAATATTAGCATTCCCAGCTCTTTCTCTATATAAACTATAAGTGTGGTAAATTTCATACTCCTCTGTCCGCGCAATTTTCGTAAAAAGGGGTACAAAGTTTTGCTTCAATTATTAATATAATGATTAATACATATGCTACTTTTTATACTGGAAAAATGTTAAGCTCTTGTCTAAAGTCAACGCGGACGAAGTCGCGGGTAGAAACTAGTGTTATACAAAGAACTCGAAAAGTATGCTTTGCAAATAAATTAATGGAAAAAGATGTATACATCAGCTACGTCGATAAGAGCACAACTCTTAAATAAGAAGATCAATGCCATTAATAATTACGTGTGGGACAACAGTCGGGATGATGTAATTAATACATTGACAAGATCACTCCTTCAGCCAGAACTCTGTTTGACACTTAAAGCGATTATTAATCAGAAATCTTAGTAAAAAAAAATCTTCTAAGGCCGTCGTATACAAGGTTTAAATAAATAACACAAGACTTCAGATACACCGATTAGATGATTGCTTCACCAATTCAATACAAAAACCAAATTTCCTAATTTAAAGGTTTTTACTCTTTTCTAAGCACTTTTATACCCCAATAAACAATGAAACTTGTACGTGTTTGTCTGTGTATTGAAAAATACGTTTTAAAACTGCATTTGAAATCTCCGTATTGCTTTGAATCAAAAATAAATAATAGTATATTTCACATAGGATGGGTAGTGACAGTTCTAATTGCCAAAATAAATTAATATCTAATTCAATGTTTTTAAGGCATAAAACCATAAGTATAGAACTTATTGCCATTGAATAAAGTATAATTTCTATACTAGAAAAATACTATAGTTTGTTATAGCGCACTGAAGAATAAAAAGCATTATTTGCAAATTCAAAAAAAAAAGTAAGATAAATGAAAAGCTGTTTGAATCAATTCAGTTACCGATTTAGACCAATTACTTTCAGGTCTTGCGTTAATTATGTTTCACCTTGTATTAATCGGCCATGTATTCATAAAAATTTAAACATTCCATTTATATACATTTTATAAAGCATACACAATAATAGTCCAAATAAGTATCGAAAAGACGAAACTTATTTCAAACTTTCGGACGAAAATTCACGCCGCTTTCAAGAAGCCGTGCGATACCGATTAAAGTTCCACTGGGCTCCCAAAACTTTCATCAAAGCAGTGTTATATGTGATTTTATTGAGTGGAAGTGACAGACTCAGTGTGCGAACTGACTTTATTGCTCCACCCGTATCATCTGTTACTGGGAACATATCCAAAATTGAAAAAAATGAGTATAATGCTTATATAATATAGCGTTGAGAGTCAGCTTATATAATATAGCGGAGTAACCGGGCGAGCGTGTATGAGCCTGTGGCGTAGGCCTGCGTTTACTAATTTGTGATTTGATGTGTGTATATTTTGGATAGTATGTTTTTATATAATTATTTGTAAATTTGCAAATATTTGATATACCACATTACACACTGTAATAAACACACAGGTGGCCGTTATCAAACTGTCTTTATTTTTACGTTCATACAAGTATCAGTTCGCCGTGTACCCACATCTTAAAATATAAATTCTTATAATTACTACATCTTCCCCTTATTATAAAAATAAAAATAAACAACCTTAATTAAACATCAAAGAAAAGTTAAATACCTTAATTTAATACCATCACCTAACACACCCTTTTCTTTTTAAGAAATGTTTGTAATATATTACGATACAAATTACAATCACACATTAAAAACGAAAATCTACTTGGGGTAACATTAACATCAGATCCATGCAGGAATCGAACCCGCGAGTAGTAGCTACGAGTACGAGCTAATGGAGTCGGCATATTATAAATTTTAATTCAAGTGAGATAAGCAAGTAATATGAACAGTTTCAAAGTGACACAATTATTTATAGCTCAACAATTATAAACAAATGTAAAACAAAGTTATACTTATTTATTGAAAAATAACGCAAGTTTGTCTCGGGCCTTTATAGCAGCATCTCTGATGCGTGGACTGTGCGGAACAGGCGTATTTATATAATGATAAGCCGAATTATCACACGGCGTCGTTGATTCGTTACCTACACCGGGATCAACCTTCTTTCTTTCGGGAGAGAAAGAAAGTGTTGATGTACTCTCTCGTTCACTTGTCCGAATTAAGTGACGCCTATTCCTTCTAAACGCTCGTCCCGAGCGGTCCGAGAGAAGGTACGAGCGCGGCTGCGACGCGTGCGCCTCGACGCGCATCCGCCGGCGCGCGGCCCCGTCCGCCACGATAACGCGCTCACCAACTTTTAACTTTGGAAGATCATGAGCATGCAAATCGTAATATTTTTTGTTAATCATACGATTACGATGTATATTCGCGAAATCCTGTCTATTATTTCTATCAGGTTTCAATTTGTTATCATTAATCGGAAGTCGCGTATTAAGCCGACGCCCCATCAATAATTGCGATGGTGAAGATACTCCATCGCGTGGTGTGGCTCTCAAATTTAGCAATCCTAAATAATAATCTGATCCGGAACAAAGTGACTTTTTAATTATATATTTTACCGTTCTCACCGCGCGTTCGCTGAGACCGTTCGATTGAGCGTAATTAGGAGAAGTCGTAGTGTGCTTAAAACACCATTCAACACAAAATCGACGAAAGTCGTTCGAGCCATACGCCGGTCCGTTGTCCGTTACCAATTCTGCGGGAATTCCATGTCTAGCGAATTGGTCTTTTAACGCAAGTATAACAGACCTCGACGTTATATTTACTAACGGACTAACTTCTATAAAGTTCGAATAATAATCTACTAAAATTAGGTAGTTCTTTTGGTAGCAGGTAAATATGTCCGAACCTACCTTCCTCCATGGTATTTCTGGAACAAAGTGAGGTATCATGGGTTCCTTACAAGGACGTGCCGCATGCTCTGCACATACTACACATGCGCGTACGGCGCGTTCAATGTCGCGACACATGCCGTTCCAGAACATGACGTCACGTGCCCGCCGCTTGCATCGATCTATACCCAGATGCCCCTCGTGCACTCGCCCTATCATGTCAGCTCTAAGCGACTTAGGTATAAATACCAAATTATCCTTAAAAATAATTCCTTCGATATACTCCATAGTTTCTTGATATGGCCAGTGCGGTTGAACACTTGGATCAGCGTCATCTTTGTATCTGGGCCACCCATTAAGGATATAGTTCTTCAAAATTATACATTCATTATCGTTCTGAGTAGCGTCTTTAACATTTTGTAATTTTAGGTCGCTAAATCGTACATTTTGTAACAAAAAACAGGACTGGCCTTCTACATCCGCACTTACCTTATCATGCATTAATTCGGGCAGAGCTGCTCGTGCCAATGTATCTGCCAAATACATGTACTTTCCAGGTTTATATTTAACCTCGAAATCATAACATTGTATACGGAGCATCATCCTCTGCAAACGAGCAGGCACAGCATCCAACCCTTTTTTAAATAAAGCCTCCAATGGCTTGTGATCTGTTTCAACCAATACGTCTGCACGTCCATAGACGTATTGGTGAAACCGCTCCAGCGCAAAAACTATAGCGAGCATCTCTTTTTCGATCTGCGCATATCTACTTTGAGCGTCCGTGAGCGTCGCAGATGCGAACTCAACCGGACGGCCTCCTTGCAGCAGCGCCGCACCCAGCGCAACTGCGCTGGCGTCCACCGTCACTACGATGGGCAGCTCGTTAGAGTACAGCGCCAATACTGGCGCTCTGCAAAGACTTTCTTTTAATCGTGAAACTGCTGCGTCGTGTGTTGCTTCCCAACACCACTCAATGTTCTTTTTAAGGAGAAATCTAAGAGGACTCGCCAATTCTGAGTAATTGGGAATAAACCTAGCTAAATAATTAACCATTCCCAAAAACCTTTCGAGAGAAGTGCGGTCTTTTGGACAAGGCATTTCTTTTATAGCCCTCAGTCTATGGTCGTCTATTTTCATACCTTCAGCACTAAAGGTATGGCCCAAATATGACACTTGTTCCACACAAAACACGCATTTATCACGATTAAATTTAATGCCTACTTCGCGCGCCCTGTCTAATAACATTTTCAATCTGTTATCGTGTTCTTGCTTAGAAACACCCCATACGATGACGTCATCAATAAAAGAATCTACCCCATCTATATCTTCCAACACCTGCCTTATCTTTGCATGGAAAACCTCACTCGCGCAATTAATGCCGTAGGGAAGGCGTAGAAATTGATACCTGCCAAATGGTGTACCAAAAGTACAAAGATCAGCACTCTGATCATCTAGCTGGACCATCCAGAATCCAGATCGGGCGTCTAATTTGCTAAAATATTTTGCGCCATATAGCTTAGTCGCAATTTCCGTCAAGGTGGGAAGAGGGTAATGCGCTCGCCGCACAGCGCGGTTCAGCGGTCGCGGATCAAGGCATACACGAAAACTGCCATCATTTTTAGCAGGCAACACTATAGCATTCACCCACGGCGTCGGATGCGACACCTTCCTGATTATGCCCATATGTATCATACGATCCAGTTCACTTTTTAATTTATCTCTTATCCCCATCGGAATTTTTCTTACAGGGCATATCGACGGACTTGCATTATTTTCCAGCACAATTCTGTATTGTCCAGGAAGTTTCCCAACTCCATGAAATAAGTCAGAGTATGTGTTAATATTAATACTAAAAATTCGTTTAACAAGACCTAATTCCTCACAAGTATATTTGCCAAGAACACTTTGACAATCAGAATTTGCTATCATAAAATTGATTAAATAATTTCGTTGTTTGTATGACCATAACATACTGCAAGAACCTAAAATAGAAATATTATTTCCACAAAACGATTGGGCTGTAATATATGATGGCTTTAAATCCTCTGGGCAAAAACCTAATTTTTTAAATAGATTTAAAGATAAAACATTTAGATCCGACCCTGTATCTAATTTAAAACATACAATCATTCCATTTCGACAGAGAGATAATTTTTCAAACCACTTACTGTCTCCGCTTCTAGTCTCTAAGGTATCAATACGAAACAGCTGATCACTTTCATCGTCACACTGATGCACTTCGTATACGCCTCTATTGAATCTGCTCGGGCACATTCTACGAAAATGGCCACGATTGTAACACAAAAAACACTTGACATTGCGCGCGGGACACTGAATGTTCTCTGAATGAGCACCACCACACGCGCCACACCTGGCCACTACGTTGTGTTGAGGTACGAGCGCGCCGCGGCGGCTGCGCCCGTCAACAGCGTCACTGCGCCCGCGCGAACGGCCTGCGCGCACGGCGCGCGTGCTCCCGCTGTTTGCCCGGTTGTATGCGCGCGATCCGTACACCACATCGACGACTCCGCTTCTCGAACCTTCTCCGAAGTTTGTACTTTCAATCTGACGATTCTCCTCAATTGAAATCTCGTTAGCCTGGCAAATTCTAACGGCTTTATCCAGCATCAGGTCCTCCGTCCTTAATAATCTGTCGCGCAACGCGCTGTCTGTGATACCACACACAATTCTATCACGAATCAAGCCATCTTCTAGGTGTTCGAACTCACAATACTGGCTGAGCAGTCGCAATGCCGTGACATATGTATCTATGGTTTCGCCGTTTTCTTGATTTCGTGTGAAGAAACGAAATCTTGCCATTGTAGTGTTATACCGCGTGCCAAAATAGTCATTAAACTTTTTAATAATAACATCGATATCGTCTTGATCTTCAGATTTAGCAAACTTAAATGTTGAGAATATATCATATCCCTGGGGTCCCACAAGATTGACCAATAAACTGGATTGTATATCTTTTGCTTCTTTACACACCCCAGACGCCTTTAGAAATACCTTAAATTGTTTGAGCCATCGGCGCCATGTATCCGCTCTGTTGGCCGGGCCACCTTCCAGTGTTAACTCGACTGGAGGCCTCGCGTGCTCCATAATTAATGTATCACAATATTTCTATTCGCAAATGTACTTAAAGTCAATTTCCTATTGGAATTTCACAACTGACTCAATAAAAGTAAATATTTGGTGCACCGCTGTCACCATGTAATAAACACACAGGTGGCCGTTATCAAACTGTCTTTATTTTTACGTTCATACAAGTATCAGTTCGCCGTGTACCCACATCTTAAAATATAAATTCTTATAATTACTACACACACGACCACCCCTTTACGTTGGGTACGTTGTGAAGATGAACGAGGAGAAGAAGACGCAATCTAAACGCGCAGTTTACTCCGCTCATTGAGATTGACACCTGCTAGAACAACAACGTCAGTCGGTGCAATAAAGGCTTGCGGTGTTTTTTTTTTCTCACTTTATTTTCTAATTTCTCTTCTGTAAATACTCTCCGTCTGTACATATCATTGATTGTTTGCTGGGCAGAGTTTAATATACCATACACAACATCTAATGAGATTATTTATTTTTTGCGATCCGTCGCCTGGCGACGACCAAAAGACTAACTATGAGAATGGAGAAAGCCAGAGAGGTCTGTAAGGAAAGAACCTGTTGGAACTCTGTACTCTATATCTATTTTAGCCGCAAAATTGAACCCTGTGAGATAAAGGCCTTCCCTAAAGACGCCACGACGATCGGTTTTTACGCACCCAAATTACTTTACTCTCTGCTTGCAAGAAATTTGACTTATAAGTAGAGCAGACTTTGTAGACACATCTGACCACCGTCTTTGGAGTTCTGGTTTGGTCATGCTTACTATAATGTCATTGCTTGCGGTGACTGTCTGACGCGGGTCACTGCCTTCCCTTCAATATGATCGAGGGGAGTGATGGTGGTTCCCGTAGTCATACTCATGAACGGGTGCACTTTATAAATAACATCATTAGTTTCATATCTCGGTCGTAAGGAATCACACCGGGGCTAGATCGTACACTTTTTAATTATAACCTTAACATTGTATCCATACAATATGATTTAAAAAAATGGGAAGGGAAAAAGAGGAAGAATTAAATAAAAAAAGTTTCTTAGCCGGATCTTCTCATTGGAGACTGCAGTCTGATCCGGTTATAGTTAGATTAGATTTAAAAAAATGTTAATTAGCTATTTGTA
This sequence comes from Phalera bucephala, assembly GCA_905147815.2. Classification (NCBI taxonomy): domain Eukaryota; kingdom Metazoa; phylum Arthropoda; class Insecta; order Lepidoptera; family Notodontidae; genus Phalera; species Phalera bucephala. The sequence continues at coordinate 21,001,904 of LR990621.1, forward strand.
AGCGCCCCTGCACGGCTTATACAAAATAAATTATTTGAGTTTCAGTTTGAGAAGTTGTCTTGTAATCACAATACTTTAGTAAATCTCCACTCTACGGTACGAAAACATAAACAACATTTCAGCACTCAACGCTGCCGTTAAAACAATTATCGCCGCTAAAAACCTGCCAAAACCCAACGCATAAACTTGAAAATAAAACATTATACAGACCCTTTCAAAAGATAGGAGGTATTACGTCGTTTTGTATTTTTATTGGTCGTAAGTAAAACATGATAGGTTCCTACAATCATGGTTGAAAACGTTTCCACGTCTTCAACGCTGGGGGCAATAAAATGAGTTGTAAAACGGGGTTCCTAAGCTTTATATTGGACGGATGCTTGAGTTTGTTTTATAAAAAGAATGGGAATGCTCTAAGGGGTCTGATTCGGGATCTTATTTGGAGTGTTTTGTATTTCTGATATGATATCTAGCTAGCTCGTTCATACTAAGAGACAATTTGGTTATCATATTTTGTTTGCTTTTTCTATTTGTTTGATGAAGTGATCTTTCTTCAAATTTTACCTGGAAGTGATTGTGTGTAATGGATGTGTTACAAATTTGGATTTCACGTACACTAATACTCAGACCGAAAAAAATAATTGTGCTTCGCAAGAAAATTTTACCAAGTTATGCTCAAACTAAGAGACCTTGCCGTTATCAGTCTTTTTCTTATACTATAACCACTTTATCAAATTTATTATTACGATAGTATTTATTCAACGTACCCGTATGGGGATATACGAGCTATAAGACGAGATATAAGAGCCATTTTAGGTATTCTATAGGGTTTATCTCACTGCAAACATACTTCTTTCGAAAATTCGGCAACAACTGAACATAGTTAAAAACATTAACAATCTGTTTAACTTAGTCCACGACTTCCTTACTTCAGATGCTATAAAATTAGTAATAAAACGTGTTTTATTCGACATTGTATTGCACCACAAAACTCCTCGTTTGACATAAAAAGTAAACGTGGTTGGGGACAAGGATTTCAAATTATGAGCTAGATAGGACTAGGTAGTTTTAAGTTGCGGGACAAACTCCATAAGTAATTTATAATCACATTGACCGGGCTTATCCTAGTTGTAGTCTCCTTTTCTACGGCTGATCTGCCAATTTGTGTGTTCTAGTGTTCGCTTTGCAAAGGAGGAAAGAGGAATTTATTTTTTACTGCTCCTCTCGTTTTTATTTTCTATTTATGTTTGGTCCAAGTTCAACCAAGAAAATTAAAGCACTCCCTAGGACATAAGAGACCAATTTGAATCTTGGCATACAGGAATAACAATGGTACGAATTTGTGGTCGGCTTAGTTTTAAAAAGACTAATCTAGTATTTCGCACTTAAGCAGACCTCTTTGGTTGCTGATGTCTCTTTTTTCATTACTTAACTGGTGTGATTTGCAGTTTCTATTTTATTTGTAAGAAATAAAACAGCCATTATCTGATAGGATGCAGGAATACGTGATTCGATCGTTTGCTTGAGCTAGGGGATGTTTTGGTTACTGTTATGGTTCGTCTGTACTTTAATATAAAACGTGTCTAGAGCTTTTAGAATGGGATTTTTCATGGGACTGGGTCATACATTTCCACTGTTGTAAATTAAGCTACGTCGTAACTTACTTAATTAAACCATCTTAAAGCTTGTTCACTTGTTATAGCGTAGTTTATAGTTTGTTATTGACACATACCTATTACTTTTTTTCGAATGAGACAACAATAACCGACTGCGGGACATATTTATAAATGTCAAATAAACACGAAATATTACTTTTTATGTCCCCGTCTTTTTCATATCAAAATATTATGTTTCTCCCACAAAAAGTACAAATTTATCGACACGTTATAATATGTTACGATTCGTCAAGGCGCGTCAAGGCTACAGAGCGTGCCAAAAAAATAGACATTTATGATATATCCCTGAAAAACGTTACCTTCCTCATGCCAAAGTCGGGTTAAAGGTGACTCAATCAGCCTATCGCAGTCCTCTGCTGGACATAGGCCTCTCCTAACACGCGCCATTGCACACGGTCCTCCGCCTTCCGCATCCAGTCTGTCCCAGCGACCTTTTTGAGGTCGTCGGTCCATCTAGCTGGGGGCCGTCCTACCTTACGCTCTAGGATACGCTTGCTCCATCGGCCGTCGGTCCTTCTGCAGATGTGACCAGCCCATTGCCACTTTAGCTTACTGAGTCTGCGAGCTATGTCGGTAACTTTGGTTCTTTGTCGGATTACCTCGTTACGAATTTTATCCTTCAAAGAGACGCCGAGCATAGCTCGCTCCATAGCCCGCTGTGCGACTTTGAATTTGTGGACTAGTCCCACTGTGAGTGGCCACGTCTCAGCCCCGTAAGTCATAACCGGTAGGACGCATTGGTTATAGACTTTAGTCTTCAGGCATTGCGGTATAGGCGAAGAGAAAACGTGATGTAGTTTGCCAAATGCTACACAGACGATTTAGCGCAGTGGTTATGAGCTTAAGCCGCTCCACCCACTGTGTCTAATAGTCGCGGGTTCGATTCCCGCACGGGAAAAATCTTTGTGTGATCCACAATTATTTGTTCCGGTCTGGGTGTTTGTGTATGTGAATTTTAATGTTTGTAAACGCACCCACGATACAGGAATAAATCCTAGTGTGGGGCTACGTTTAAAAAAAAAAAAAAAAAATGCTGCCCAACCTAATTGGATCCTGCGGTTGATTTCTTTCTCGAAGATGTTTCTACCAAATTGGACAACTTGTCCAAGGTAGGCATATTCCCGAACAACTTCGAGCATCGAACCATCGACGTAGATCGGTCCCGGCGTGACATGTTCATTAAACATGATCTTGGTTTTATCCAAGTTCATGCCGAGACCGACACCTCGAGAGGCTCCATTTAGGCTATGCAGCATTGGTGCTGCAAAGGTGACTAGTTTGTTATAATAATAATAGATACAACGTTAAGTACAGTAACTGTGCTCGTAAAAACGTATTAATACGGCACTACCATACTCCATCATTTAGTCACAGTTCATCGAAAAAGTTCCCGTACAGTTTATTAATTTAAGAAACTACCACCATACCTGTACCTGGTATTTGTTGTCTCACTTCAATTTTACCAACTATTTCGCTTATTGAGTCCTTAAACTTACGCCAATATTATACATGAAATAAAACTATTTTTTGGTCGCGGTTTATTGTTGATTTTTAAGTTCCGGACGTTTCGCGTGCTTTGCAGCACCCATGGTCACGGTAGGGTCTGAAGTGTTTGACGTCTAAAATGCGTAGTTATTCCGGGGTGCCCTCAAATTTCTTAATTATCTTCATCATTACAACTTTAAGTCGCTATAGCGCCGCGCGGTGACATCACAACAGGCGCACGAGACGGCATACATCTCAAGCCGGAAGATACATAATAAATAAGACTTTAAGGCCCACTTGCACGAACCCGGGTTAGCGTTACCTATTGACTAACTTGAGGTTATAACGTTAAATTGCCTCCAACTTAACGCTATTCACCGAGTTAAAATTGCAATAGAAATGCCTATTTGTTTTTAAGAAACCAACTATAATTACGAGAGTGGAGGAAGCTAGAGAGGTCAGTAAAGGAAGGACCTGTTGGAACTCTGTATTCTCTCTCCACCCGCAAGGGATCTGGCGTGATAATATATATATTGAATAATATATAAATAGAATAATCTATGTACAGGGTTACTTGTAAAATGCTAAGAACCTAGAAAAAACCCTAGACTATCTTACCATAACCAAATAGACCGGATCTTATCTGAAGGACAAGTCAGGAATCTCCGTAACCAGCAAGCGTGTATGAGACAAACTATGAGAGTAGAGGAAGCCAGAGAGGTATGCAAGGGAAGAGCCTGTTGGAACTCTGTACTCTCTGCCTACCCCGTAAGGGATCTGGCGTGATGATATAGATAGATAGATAAAAAAAAACTTTTGTTCTAAGATGTATTTTAAATCGAGTGCTATTTTTTTCTATTTAACTGATTTTTATATGTACCATGTACATATTTGCCTATCTCTTCGAAAATAATAAGCAAGAGGTTATATTATTGGCTGCTTTATTGGTCTAGTGGCGTAAAGTGATCGTAGCGATTACGAAGTCCTGGGTTTGCAAGCTAGGTCAGACAAAGTGTAGTTTTTCTATCAAAAAGTGTACTGTATTAACTTTCAGGCTGGAATTGTGCCCGGTATAATGGTAATAGGCTCACCCTCTATAACATTGGGACCTCACAGCGTCGGTAAAAAGTGGGTGTATTCACAGTGCACCTCTGCCACCCCTGTTTGGGGAATATAAGCCTGTGTTACTTCCAGGACTTGTAAAAAAATCTAAATATTGAGATCATTCGTGGAATTCTACGCCAGCCTTTACTTTGCTTAACGTTTATATATAAAACTTTATAATAATACTTAAGTGGAAAGTAACAACACAATTTCCTTTCTTGGTATAATGACGCCATCAATTAGAACTTAGTCGAACTTGTTAGAGTTGTAAGGATCCATGATACAATTTCGTTACCTTGTGTACCAACTTTGATGTCGTGGCTGGGGTTGGGGAAAAGCTTTTGTGGACAGTATAATTTGCGTTATTAGTTTGGCGATAAGAATTATTTTCTTTTGAACTGAACTTGAACATTGTTCGCCCCTTAAATAAGTAACAATGACGAAATAGTTCAAGAATAAATTACTCTTAATCATTACAGCCTCTACAGCCGATTCATTGTTCAGTTCAGGAAGATATCGCACGAAGTCCTCCAGAAGAAACATACTAAATTTTTTTTTTTTTGAAAAACGTAGCCCCACACTAGGATTTATTCCTGTGTCGTGGGTGCGTTTACAAACATGAAAATTCACACACAAATACATACAGACTTTCACATTTATAACATACCGACAATTTATAGAACTTTTGGATTAAAGTTCTTGAAATTGAAGACCCATGTTTTTTATTGAATTAGCGACTGTGAAACAAAATAATGTATAATTCGTGACTACGATTATTTAGTATGAAAGTTGAGTATAATTCTTTATTGTACACACAAAAACAGATGCAAAATATATGCAAAAAATATACAAGGAATAATTTAATTTTTAAAATTGAGTTCTCTGGCAGTAAATTTTTGAGTGACAGATAAACAAAACATTAAAATAAGGATAGAAATACGAAAGAAATAAAGGTTAAGAGAATAAAATGATAAAGCACCTACATGTATGTACAATGGAGGGTCGTGAAAAAACACTAGTAGTCCTTCTACTTCATAAATCATTAAACAATCTTAATATTTGTCTTGACAAATCTTGCAGTCTTCGTCTTTCAAATCTTCGGTCTTAAGTTTTCTTACCCTGACACTTGTCTTTCATATAAAATCAGCTATGTCAGCCTTAATTTATATACAAGTTGTTGTTGTTCTAAATCGATAATTGAAATGATTCCAACAATTTTTATGTATTTTACATTTTATTAGTGCTTCGGTGCGTTATAATAAACTAAATTTATTCTTGATTGAATACGGGGATTCCAAATGGATTTCTAAAACGTATTTCTTAATACACATACATACACGTACAAGTTTCATTGTTAATTGGGGTATAAAAGTGTTAAAAAAAGGAAAACAAAAATTTTGAAATTTGGTTTTCATATTGAATTAGTGAAGCAATTGCAATATTGACACCATAAAAATAAATCATTTGCCAAATAGTCTTCAGACATAATCGGATAAAAAGTCTAATAGTCACAAGTAATAAAAGTCACATAAATATACGATTATACCATCAGATTATGTAACCAAATAGCAGACATAATTAATTAATGTCTCATCTTTCTGACCCCTGCGTTCACGTTCACAGTGCAGGATATCCAAACGTCAATTAATATATAATACAAACAACATATAATTGAACACAAATGGTAAATTATTAACATTCTCTCCGATCATTGTGCGGAACTAATTCGACACTAATGGGCACGTCAATCCACCCTAATTGATCGCAGTGATCTATTTAGACGAATTGAATCATTAATTGAATACACAAATTGGTATTGATTGACTACGCGCTTTACATGAAATAATGACCATTCAGACTAACATCACATAGTTTCGAGATGTAAGGATCAATAAGACCGACTCCCTCGTTAGTGTATGGGCAAATAAATAGTCCTGGGCTTAAATCCTGGGTCAAACACATGTAGTTTTTGTATCGAAAAATTCCTAGTATCAATCAGAATTCTGGAAATGTGTCTGGGATATGGTAATAGGCCGCCTCATACTAAATGGGACCTAACACTGTCGGAAAAAAGTGGATGTCTACAGTACACATCTGCCACCCCTGCTTAGGGTAATAAAGGCGTGACGGCGTTGATAAGTCGGTATGTTATAGTCTCTTTAATATAATTGCCAAATATTTTTAACGATATCATACGCTAAAGCAGTGATAGCCAAGTGGTTAGACCGTTGGACTGCAAAGTCAAAGGTCTTGGGTTCAAACCCAGGCACACACCTCTGTCTTTTCGAAAGCATGTGCGTATTAAAAATTCATTATCACTTGCTTTAACGGTGGAGGAAAACATCGTGAGGAAACCTGCATGCCTAAGAGTTTCTCGAAGGTATGTGAAGTTCGCCAACCCGCACTAGGCCAGCGTGGTGGACTATGGCCTAAACCCTCTCAGTTTGAGAGGAGGCCCGTGCCCAGCAGTGGGACAGTTTCTTAACAGGGCTAATATTATTATATATATTCTAAATGTCTACCCATCTCAGTTTGGGTAAAATTAGGTCCAAAAAAAGTACTCTCACCTATTGCAGGTTATCCATACCTGTCCTTTACTCTTCATTTAAATCAAAATAAATTAAAAAAGCCTTAATTACTCAAAAATTATAAAGAAACAAAACAGTATGAAAAGAGTTTTAGCAAGGTGAAGCTTTTTTACAGGGGAAGGCCTCCTCCAGAGATAGATAAATGTATATGAATGTAACTGTCTTTATTCTTTATTGTATACACTGGGATGGAAAATAAAAGTTTAAAGTTTAAATGTATACAGAAGACGAGCTTAACTCAAATATGAGTTATATTCCAGCGAACCTTATCTTATTTTTAAACAACATCTAAAAAGGAGGAGGTTCTCAATTCGACTGTATGTTTTTTTTGTATGTATGTTACGCGATCATTCCGCCAATTATGAATCGATTTTGATGATTCTTTTTGCATTGGATTCAGTATAGCTCTAAGGTGGTCCTATTTCAATTTCATCGCTATTGGACCTCGAACTTGGAAGATACACCAGGGAACTCCTTAACGACTAACAATACGAATGCGTAGATCAAGATATTATGGGTAGTACGTCAATCCTATAAGTACCCTGCCATAGAACTAATCAGAATATTAACCGACTTCAAAAAAAGAGGAGGTTGGCAATTCGTTTGTGTTTTTTATAACGTCTTAATTTATGAACTGATTTTGATGATTCTTTTTGCGTTGGGTTGGTCCTATTTTACTGAAATCGGTATTGAACTTTAGACTTTGAAGATACATCAGGGGACTCCTTAACGGCAAACAGCACGAATGTATAGATTCCGTTATTATGGTTATTATATCAATCCTGTAGGTACCTTGCTGTGCAACTCAGCAAAATAATATAATATAGGTATATAAATATTAGTAAATAATTCACTTGTCACTTTAAAATTGTAAAATAAAAATCTTAAAAAAAAAACGGACTTCTAAAAGCAAAAAATAAAAATTGAAGTCGGTACCAAGTAACCGACTGCACCCGCCGGCACCGACTTCAAATATTTCTTTTTTGCTTTTTGAAGTCGATTTTCCTATTCTTTTTAAAGTTTTTTTTGGACATAAGAATCTTAGTGAAATCTATACACAGTACAACTACTTATTATACGTGGGGAATATAGGTGCGATAGTTTTTATTTATTTGTAGGAAGAATGAGAGAGTTACATTCAATTAAACAAAACTCACAAAGTGCATTGGAAGAAACGCTAACTCAATCTAACAGCAAATCGTCCATTCCTCCAATCGTCCTTTGTTAGACAGATTGATCGATGGACAACATTCTATATTTACAATGAGCGCCAGATAAACATCGAATTTCCAAGAAACGTACAAAGCAATCAACTTTTTCTTATGAAAAGAAAACAACGGTAATCATTCAAAGCAAATTCTAGCATTTCTTCATTACGTGCTCACATTCAAAAGACATTGAAGGAGCAATTAATTGGATGGCTGCTTTGTAGATTAGGTGTAGAACGTTGACTCACTGTTGTGTATATTATATTTGTGTGATCCAAATATATTAGGTTCGATTCTCGTGCATATGTATAGGTGTGTAAAGTACTTACTAGCACTGAATTTTTCAGTGCTACCCCATTAGTAAGAAACTTATTGGGTTTCTCAAAATCATATTATTTTAATGTGTTGTTATTCTTTTGATTTTAGAATAATGTAGGTTCTTGTTGACTTTTGACATCTTATAAGAAGAAAGTGAAAAAGCAACAAGCGTTTTTTAGAAATAAAATGTATCATATGGCAACAAATTTGTGTTCAAATGTAGCATCCGCGACACAAATCTAAACTTGAGTGTGAGACGATGTTTTTCTTATCTTCTTAACCGCTCATCGCACACCGCTTTGTGGTCCTGGGTTCAAATCCTAGTTCGGATAAATGTAGTTATTCTAATGAAAAGTTGATGAGTATAAACTTGCTCTCTATTACATGGGACTTAACATCGTCGGCGAAAAGTGGGTGTACTCAGTAAAGCTCTGCCACCCCCGCTTGGGGAATATAGGCGTAACGGTGTGTAATAAACATGTTGTTGTTGTCAATGTTCGTGTAATAAAAACATTTTAATTGTATATATGGTTCGCCGCCGCGTGGTTCCCGGCTTAGAATAGGACCAACCCATCTCATCCCATCGGGTGTCGTACAAGGCGACTAAGGGAAAACTAGGGAATGGGCAGCAGCGTTCCCTTAACACTTCTACCATCAAAAACTGCGCTCGCCAACCCGCCTGCCAAGCGTGGCGAGTATGGCAAACACCCCCAATTTATTAAAATGGAAGATAAGAATAAAACCAGGCCCCTAGTCCCCGGCGGTCCTGTTCGTCCTGGCCACGGTAGCAGCTATGGTAACGACAGGACAAGGGGTGCTAAGAATCTCCGGCAGAGATTCGGCTACCACCAACATCGTAAATTGGCCCTGGTGACATACAATGCACGCACGTTAAGGACAGATGAGAAGCTTGTTGAGCTGGAAGAAGAGATAAACAAGTTGCGGTGGAATATTGTTGGTTTATCGGAGGTCCGAAGAAAGGGCGAGGACACGATAACCTTAAAATCCGGCAACTTGTTTTACTACGTGCTACGTTTACTAGTGTGTCGAGCAGGGTAGCGTACCTGATACTCAGAATATCCAAAAGATATTCGCTGAAGGTCATACAGGTCTACGCACCGACCTCGGCATACTCAGATGATGATGTCGAAGTAATGTATGAGGACATTAGTAGAGCCATACATACTTCCAAAGCACACTTTACAGTGGTTATGGGTGACTTCAATGCGCGGCTGGGCAAACGGGGCGATGATGAGTTGAGAGTGGGGCAATTTGGATATGGGCAGCGCAACCCCAGGGGTCAGAGGCTGGCCGAATATCTGGAGAAGGAGGGACTCTTTATGATGAACTCTTTCTTCCGGAAGCCGCCTCATAGAAAATGGACCTGGATGAGCCCTGATGGTTCCACAAAAAATGAGATAGACTTCATCATGAGCACCAAGCGACAAATATTTAATGATGTCTCCGTGATTCCCAGGGTAAAAACCGGCAGTGATCACCGAATGGTCAGAGGCACATTAAATATTAATGTCAAAATGGAAAGATCGCGTCTGATGAAGTCTACGCTTCGACCTTCTTATGCACACATCCAAAACCCCGAGAACTTTCAACTCGAATTGGCAAACCGCTTCGAATTGCTAGACAGCAGCGCATCAGTGGACGAAATCAACAACAGGCTGGTAGAGACTGTCCATACGGTCGGGTCCAAGTATTATAAGCCCCACCGTAAAAATAGACCTCAAAAACTATCTAACTCCACCCGAAATCTCATGGCTGAGCGACGTTCCATGACGCTCCAAACCTCCGATGATGCTAAGTCCTATAGGCAGCTCAATGGACAGATACTGAAGTCCTTGCGTCACGATTTACGGACCTTCAATACAAGGCGTATTGAGGAGACCATAGCACAGAACAAGGGCTCCAAAGTGTTCGCAAGAGACGCGTCTATTGGGCAAAGCCAGTTGACGAAGCTGAAGACGGAGGACGGAAACGTAACGTCGAATAGGTCAGAGGTGCTCAGGGAGATAGAGAGGTTCTATGGGCAGTTGTACACCTCAGTAGCTGAACCTGTTGTTGACTTGGTAAAAGACCCAAGAGCCAAGCTAACCCGACACTACACTGAAGATATCCCGGACATCAGCCTGTACGAGATTACGATGGCTCTCAAACAACTCAAAAATAACAAAGCACCAGGCGAAGACGGAATTACCGCAGAGCTTCTGAAAGCGGGCGGAACGCCGGTACTTAAAGTCCTTCAGAGGCTGTTTAATTCCGTCTTGCTCGAAGAGAAAACGCCGGAAGCATGGAACAGGGGAGTGGTGGTACTGTTTTTCAAGAAAGGTGATAACACTTTACTGAAGAATTATAGGCCCATCACACTGCTGAGCCATGTTTATAAGTTGTTTTCGAGAGTCATCACGAATCGTCTCGAACGCAGGCTTGATGACTTCCAGCCTCCCGAACAAGCCGGTTTCCGGAAAGGCTTTAGTACCATAGACCACATACATACGCTGCGGCAGATTATACAGAAGACCGAGGAGTATAATCGGCCACTATGCTTGGTGTTTGTGGACTATGAGAAAGCCTTCGATTCGATCGAGACTTGGGCGGTTCTTAGATCTCTCCAGCGATGCCGCATTGACTATCGGTACATTGAAGTGTTGAAGTGCTTGTATAATAACGCCACCATGTCAGTCCGAGTACAGGGGCATTGAACGAAGGCGATCCCCATAAAAAGAGGAGTAAGGCAGGGAGACGTCATTTCTCCGAAACTGTTTACGGCCACCTTAGAGGACGCCTTCAAGCTCTTGGAATGGCAAGGACTTGGCATCAACATCAATGGCGAATACATCACTCACCTTCGATTTGCCGACGACATTGTGGTCGTGGCGGAGTCGCTGGAAGATCTAGGACGAATGCTCGGTGACCTCAACAGAGTATCTCAACAAGTGGGTCTTAAAATGAACATGGACAAAACGAAAATAATGTGTAACGTCCATGTCGTACCCACCGCACTCACCGTTGGGAACTCTACTCTTGAAGTTGTCGACGAATTCATTTACCTGGGACAGGTAGTCCGGTTAGGTAGGTCCAACTTTGAGAGAGAGGTCAATCGACGAATCCAACTCGGCTGGGCAGCGTTCGGGAAACTGCGCAACATCTTCTCATCCAAAATACCTCAGTGCCTTAAGACTAAAGTTTTTAGTCAGTGTGTGTTACCAGTGATGATATATGGATCAGAGACGTGGTCTCTTACTATAGGTCTCATAAAAAAGCTCAGAGTTGCTCAGCGAGCTATGGAGAGAGCTATGCTCGGCGTTTCTCTACGCGATCGAATCAGGAATGAGGAGATTCGTAGAAGAACCAAGGTCACCGACATAGCCGTTAAGATTAGCAAGCTGAAGTGGCAATGGGCGGGCCACATAGCGCGTAGATCGGACGGGCGTTGGGGCAGAAAGATTCTAGAGTGGAGACCACGTATTGGCAAGCGCAGTGTGGGACGACCGCCTGCCAGATGGACCGACGATCTTGTGAAAATCGCAGGAAGTCGTTGGATGCAGGTGGCATCGGACCGGTTACGCTGGAAAGCGATTGGGGAGGCCTATGTTCAGCAGTGGACAAGTATAGGCTGAGGTGATGATGATGTATATATAATAATAACATAATTCAAACAGAATTTAATTGTTTCGTCTATTTCGGCAACAAATCACCGTCCTATAGACTTAACCTAGTTAAATACTTCTCAAAAGGGCTCTAGGGATCTTGTAGACTATTTAAAATCTTACTGGGTGTTATTTAATTACCATTTGACAAGACATTGTTGCCTTATTTTTAGTTCTTTTGGGAAAAAGAGAAATGGAATAAGGGCAAGAATTGTTTTTGATTAATTTGATGAACTATTATCAAACACAAAGTAGACACTTGATTTTATTCGTATATTTTATGTATAGTATGTATAGTTTTATGTTGTATCTTATATCTATTTATATCTTCATGCCAGTTCCCTCCGGGGGCTCAAGAATAATTCAAGTGAACTAAAATTTTCAAAAACTCTACCAGACCCCTTAGGGAGTAAAAACGTTACGGTGTTATTTTTTTTACAATTCCTACATTTTGGTTTCTTCTCTCTACATTCACGAAATTCAGCATTATGGATACTGTCTTGTAAACGGTTTACCAATAAATTCCAATTGATCCGTATAAATATTCGAAGATCTCCTCTGGGAACTATCCAACTCGAGTATTTCATTGTCAGTCAAATTATTGTCTTGACTGACACGCCTTTGCCCATTCCATCAGCACCGTTGTCTATTCTGTTTGCCCGTCTACACAATTACCAATTGCTGAATTATTTTTTTTACATTAATTGGGACATCCATAGTGTTAGTAACAATTATATTTAATACTATGCTAGTGTCATAAGTAGAATATTTAGTAAAAAGAAGGTAGATTTGGGGGTGGATTAGATTGAAAAAAATAATGATAATGGTAATTACCTAAAGGTTTGTAAACAATTATTAAATTGAATTTGATTTCTTAACGTTCAATCATGCATAAATAAAAAGTAGATTATGTTAAATTAAATATGTACTCGTAACCGGCGAGCGTGTATGAGACGAACTATGAAAGTGGAGGAAGCCGGAGAGGTCTGTAAGGAAAGAACCTGTTAGAACTCTGCACTCTCTGCCTACCCCGCGAGGGAGCTGGCGTGATGATATAGATAGATGAATAAATATGTACTAATAAAGGGATTCATTAAGCCAAGAAAAAAAAATTATATCTTTGCCATAATGAATCCCCTTCCTTTTAATGTTCTTCATTTTAAAGGTACTACTACAGACTTTAGTTCTGTGGCCACTACCTTCTTTGCATGTCAAAAAAGTCAGGCGTGATAAAATTGGTATTAATTTTGATAAAAAAATTTAGTAATGTAATAACATTACTCGCCTTTTGCGACATTTGCATAAACTATAAATACCGCTATTTTACGCACCACACCGAAATTACCTAATAAAATAAATTCTTTGAACGAAAATCAAAAGACATTTTAAACTTCAAGAAACGATAACCAGACCTTTAACAGTCCTTCACAGTCCTTTAACAGTCAAAAATCTTATTTAGATTCAAATGAGATAAGTACTTAAGTTAAGCTACGATCATTCGTTCTCGGTCTCAACGACTTCTACATCAATACGATTATCGACATAAAAGGAATGAGTATCGATCTTTCGGTTTATCTGTTCCTACGCTCAACGACGTATATTTGATATCATTGAAACACATACCTACAAAGCGTATTTGCAGAGTTACAACATTGTGTTATTACGTAGGAACTACGCACTCGAGAAACTATTTCAAACAAAAAACTTGATGAGTGCGCAGTTAGCGGGGATGTTTGTTTTCATAGATAATAAACTCTTATGTAACTACAACTTTCTTAGTATAATTCGCACACAGAAAAAGTTACAAAATATATGCAAAAAAGCTACACAAAGACGTATTGAATTTTTAATATTGAGTTCTCTGACAGCAAACCTTTGAGTGGCAGAGAGACAAAACATTAAAATAAGGATAGAAATGAGTATACGAAAGAAATAAAGGTTTAATAATAAAAGATACACCACCTACACATACACATATATATATATATATATATATATATATATATATATATATATATATATATATATATATAGAAGGAAGGGTCGTGTCAGTTAAGAAAAAATACGTCCTTCGACTTCACACAATATTACAAATTTGAATATAATATTTTTCATGACAAAGGTCTTCGTCTTTCAAATCTTCAGTTTAAATTTTTTTTTATCAGGTCTGTCAGTCTTATTTATATACAAGGTGAACAACACAATACCCGCAAGTACCCCTAAAAGTAGTTTGTTCTAAGTCGATAACTGAAATGATTCCAACAATTTTTAATGTATCTTACATTTTTTTAGTGTGATTTAGTGCGCTGCAATAAACTAACTTTATTCTTGATGACGGAGATTCCAAATGCATTTCTAAGCCGTATTTCTCAATACACACACATACACGTAAAAGTTTTATTGTAAATTGGGGTATAAAAGTGCTTAAAAAAGGAAATCAAGAATTTGGAAATTAAATTTCATATTGAATTTGTGAAGCAATTGTCTGTGTGTGAGTTATTGCCGTTATTTCCGTTACACCTGGTATACGAAATAATATTTACACCATGAAAATAAATCATTCGCCAAAAAGTCTTCAGTCATATTCATGTAAGAAGTCCTCATATCCCACATAAATATACCATTATACCATCAGATTATGTAACTAAATATAATAATAATATTAACCCTGTTAAGAAACTGTCTCACCGTCGGGCACGGGCCTCCTCTCAAACTGAGAGGGCTTAGGCCATAGTCCACCACGCTGACCCAGTGCGGGTTGGCGAACTTCACACACCTTCGAAAAACTTTTAGGCATGCAGGTTTCCTCACGAAGTTTTCCTTCACCGTTAAAGCAAGTGATAATTATTTTTTAATACGCACATGCTTTTGAAAAGACATACCTCTGACATTGCAGTCCAACGGTCTAACCACTAGGCTGTCACTGCACTTGTACCTAAATAACAGACATAATTAATGTCTTATTTTCTCTGCTCCCTGCGCACGCGTCCACAGTGCATTACCAGAATATCTAAACGTCAATTAAGATATAATACAAACACCATACAATTGAACGCAAATAATTAGCATTCCCTACGATCACTGCGCGGAACTAATTCGGCACTAATTGGCACGTCAATTCACCCTAATTGATCGCAATGATTTATTTATACGAATTGAATCCTTAATTGAATACACAAATTGGTATTGAGTCACTATGCGTTTAACATAAAAGAATGACTATTCAGACTAACATAACTTAGTTTCAAGATGTAAGGATCAGTAAGTCCGACTCCCTCGTTAGTGTATGGGCAAATATATAGTTCTAAGCTTAAATCCTGGGTCGAACAAATGTAATATATTATCAATCCGAATTCTGGAAATGTGAAATGTTTCACATGTAAAGGAGTACCACCTTCTAGCTCAAACTATCTCTTTTTATACTGTTTTGTTTCTTTATAATTTGCGATATATATGAGGCATTTTTAATTTTATTAATATTTAAATGAAAAGTAAAGGACAAGTAGTAAGTAGTTCATGAAATTAATCAAAAACATTTCTTGCCCTTATTCCATTTCTCTTATTTCCAAAAGAACTAAAAAATAAGGCAACATTATGTTTTAAAATGGTAATTAAATAACACCCAGTTCGACTTAAATAGTCTACAAGATCCCTTAAGCACTTTGGAGCAGTATTTATCTAGGTTAAGTCACACGGTGATTTATTGCCGAAATAGACGAATCAACTAAATTCAAACGATGTTTTTTTACGCGTACATTAGGGTAATTATTATACCTAGTTAATATAAATTTATGGAATACCCTCTAGGTTTCAGATTCACACAGCTAAATACTGATTTAAGTATTAAGGTAATATATGGTATGGAAGACAGTATTGGCGTAAAAATGTGAAAGGGTATATTGGTTCAAGAATTTAGAATGTTGGATGAAAGAGTGACAAAACAGATATACAATGCGAAAGTGAAAAATATGTAGGTACCGGGAAGGACCTAGACTATCTTACCGTGACCAAATAGACTGAGTCTTATCTGAAGGGCAAGTCAAGAGTCACCGTAACCGGCGAGCGTGTTTGAGACGAACTATGAGAGTGGAGGAAGGCAGAGAGGTCTGTAAGGAAAGAAGCTGTTGAAACTCTGTACCCTTTCTTTTCCCGTAAGGGATTATTAGCGCAATTTTAATTATCGACCAAAATATCGTACATAGATAATCTCATTGTCGTAATAAGCTGCTTGATCGAAGTTGACTCTTGGAATCGCTTTATACGACATCTGACGGAAGGCTTGGTCCACTGGTTAAGAGCTTGAGTCGCTCTGCACTGGACCGGGTAGTCGCGAGTTCGATTCTCGCACGGGATAAATGTTTGTGTGACCCACAAGTATTTGTTTCGGTCTGGGTGTTTGTGTATGCGAATTTTATGTTTGTAAACGCACTTACGACACAGGAATAATTTCGTGGGTGAAGCTGCATTTTAAAATGAAAATGAAATTGTTGATCTATCAATTTCTTACATAATCTTTGTAAGGAGAAACAAACTTTACTATTATAGTTAAAAAATTTGGAGAATAAGATTAAGAAAACATCATCTCACATTTAAGCTTAGATTTATATCGCGGATTCTACATTTAAATATAAATTTGTTATCGTATACTGAAGACGAGCTTAACTCAAATATGAGTTATGTTCCTGCGAAGTTTCTAATGTAATAATTTTCAAAAACATATAAAAATGACCGCCATCCCGACTATGTGCTACTAGATAAATCACTGAGTTAGTCAATAGCGAGGCGATCACGAGGTCCTGAGTTTAAATACTAGGGTGGTCAAAGGGTATTTTTTCTTTTAAGAATTATTAAGAAAGCACCTAAAATTAGGGCGTTAGTGAAATTTAGGTATACATCGTACAACTACTCATTATACTTGGGGAATATATTTATTTTATTTTCAATTATTTGGGGGGCTTACAGCTAGCATAACAGAGTTAATAGTATAAAATAGTTACAATTAGCCATTTACAAGCCTCCACATATAGACTTAAGATATAGATAATTTGCTTAATCGCTAATAACAAACAAAATTATACAAACTAAAAAAACAGTTTAAGGAAACAGTAAATAAACAAACAAAAAGAAAGATATAATATTCAGTTAGGAGGTGGTGAAGTGTTCGGTGAGAATAGCATTAATAGAGGTGGGGCAACTAGTAAATAGATCTAATGTAAGGTGTTTGGACTTCATTAAGTCGTTAAACATATTACATGTGCGCAGGAAGAATGAATTACGACGATAACAGGTATGTGAGAATGGAATTTGGAGCAAGTGTCTAGGGCGGGAATGTCGTGGGGGAATGTTTAAATATATTTTCGCTGTAAGTTGAGGGCAGTCGACTTTGAGCTGCGCAATTTTTGTTAGGTAGCGAACATCGGAAATTTTTCTGCGAATGTATAAGGAGAGTAAATGGAAGCGAGCGCAGCGATATTCATATCTCAAGGGCGGAATTTTAAATTTGTAATTTAAATGTTTCGTGAACTTCTTTTGTATTTGTTCGAGTCTGTCGGAGTGGATTGCGTAGTTGGGATTCCATATCTGACTTGCATACTCGAGATGATTCCGAACATACGCACAGTAAAGCAATTTGATGGTCTTCATGCTGTAAAGGAACCACTGTTGCGAATGATAAAGCCAAGAGAGGAGGAAGCTTTACTGACTACGTGGTCGATATGGTGATCGAAAGACAGTTTACTATCCATGATAACACCAAGATCTCTGACAACATGAACACGAGCCAAGAATTGATTGTTGATCGAGTAGTTGAAGGTTAGAGTGCAATTCTTCCTAGAGAAACTAATTACTTGGCATTTGGATATGTTCAACTCGAGCTTGTTAGATTTGCAGTATTTAACTACTCTGAGAAGATCATCTTGTAGAAGCACTGCTTCTGACTGGCAATTAACGAGCCTATATATTTTCATGTCGTCCGCAAAAAGTAAGAAGTTGGAGTGTTTAAAGCATTTGCCGATGTCATTGATGAAGGCCACGAACAGGAAGGGCCCCAACAGTGATCCTTGGGGGACACCGGAGGGGATAGTTATCGATAAAGAGCAGTATCCATTCAAGACTACTGTTTGAGTTCTATTTCGGACATAGGACGAGAACCATCTGAACAAGTCTCCTCTAATACCCAGGCTGAGAAGCTTGCACAGTAATATATTGTGGCCAATACGGTCAAAAGCCTTGCAGAAGTCAGTATATACAGTGTCTACTTGAGATCCAGCATCCATGTTGGTAGAGACGAAGTCAGTAAACAGAACAAGATTAGATACTGTGGACCTGTCTTTCAAAAACCCATGTTGTTGAGGTATTAGACTATCGACTAGGCTTGCGTACACTTGGTCGTACACTTTTCGCTCAAGTAC
Organism: Phalera bucephala; assembly: GCA_905147815.2. Taxonomy (NCBI): domain Eukaryota; kingdom Metazoa; phylum Arthropoda; class Insecta; order Lepidoptera; family Notodontidae; genus Phalera; species Phalera bucephala. The sequence goes on from LR990621.1 coordinate 21,020,352, forward strand.
CTTGGCCAGGAGACAGAGCTTCGATATTGGACGGTAGTTCTCAACATGTTCCCTAGAACCCCTCTTGTGAATGGGTGAAACAAGTGCCGACTTCCAAATCAAGGGAACAATACCTTCTGTAAGAGAACGTCTATAGAGTAGAGTAACAGGCTCAGAAAGTTTATCCGCACACTTCGCCAAAAAAATTGCAGGAAGAGTGTCGGGACCAGGCGATTTGCTTAAGTCGAGTGACTTAAGATGCTTATGTACCAGTGCGGCATCAACCTCAATTAGACTGATGTCAGTAGAGGACATTTGCATTTCACCTGGATTGCAAGCGTGAGGAGCATCGGAATTGAGGAAGTTTGAACGAAAATATTTTGAGAAAAGTTCGCATATACCCTGGCCGGAGTCGCAGGTTAAACCATTGTATGACATGTTTGACGGAAAATTGCTGTTCGATCTCTTACTTCTGACATAGGACCAAAATACTTTCGGACAATGTTCAATCGAGGACTCCATTCTAGCAAGATACGCTTTGTAACTAGCTTGTTCCATATCATTAGCTCTGTCGCGCAAGATTTTAAATGATAGAAGGTCAGAGATGTTCCCGTATATTTTGTGTTTCCTGAAGTATTTATACTTTTCTTTAAGTAATTTTATAAGCGCTGAGTTGTACCAGGGAGGGTATTTAGAGTCTCGTAATTGAGATTGAGGAACATGACGATTTCTTATATCATATAATACCGAGTAGGATCTATCAATAGCCTCATCGATAGTCCCGTGCAACAGCAAGTCCCTCCATTTTATAGCAGATAGTTCAGAACAAATGTGCTCAAAGTTGGATCTGCTGTATTGATATATAGTACAAAATGGTGTTTTCAACACCGGCATTCGTACTGAGTGTAACTGCACTAGTAAGGCGGGGTGGTGAAAATCCTCCGGAACCAGGGGGTCAAGATAAGCTGTTACGGAGAGATGCTCATTAGATAAGGCTAAATCTAGAATTTTACCGAGCCTGTTGCGTATGAGGTTATACTGCTAGATATATGCGCGATATTGTTTATTTATTTATAAGAAGAACGATAAAGTTACATCCAATTAAACAAAACTAACAAAGTGCATTGGAACTAAAACGCTAACTCAATCTAACAGCAAATCGGCCATTACTTTGTTAGACAGATTGATCGATGTACAACATTATATATTTACAATGAGCGCAAGATAAACAGCGAATTTCCAAGAAACGTACAAAGCAATCAACTTTTTCCTATGAAAAACAAACAAGGTTAATTCTTAAAAGCAAATTCTAGCATTTCTTCATTACGAGCTCACATTTAAAATACATTAAAGAAGCAGTAAATTGGATGGCTGCTTAGGGGTTTGGGCGTAAAACGTTAACTCACTGTTGTGTGTATTATATTTGTGTGATCCAAATGTATTTGTTTCGGTCTTGGTGCTTTTGCATACGTATAGAGTAGTTCAGAAATACTAACTTTTTCAGTGCTACATTAGTAAGAAACTTATGGGGTTTCTCAAAATCATATCATTTTACATGTGTTGTTCTTTTTTGATAATGGACTTATGTAGTTTCTCGTTGATTTTTGAGATGTTATAAGAAGAATGTATAAACGCAAGAAGCTTTTTTAGGAAAAAGATATATTATATGGTAACAAATTTAAGTTAAATGAAGCATCTGCGATACAAATCTAAGCTTGAGTGTGCGACGATGTTTTCTTAATCTTCTTAACTTATTCTTCTGATTTTAATAATTATAATAATTAAGTTTGTTTCTCCTTACAAAATTATGTAACATATGGATAAACCAGCTATTTTCTTCATTTTTAAAAAGAAAACGTAGGCCGACACTAGAAATTATTCGTATGTCGTGGGTTTACACACACAAAAATTACATACACAAGCACCCAGACCGAAGCAAATACTTGTGGGCACACAAAGATTTATCCCGTGCGGGAATCGAACCCTACCCAGTCCAGTGCAGAGCGACTCAAGCTCTTAACCAGTGGACCAAGCCCTCCGAGCCCGATATTTTGGTTGAATGACGATGATTAGAATTGCGTTTCACATCTGGCTTGAATATCTCTTATGGATACTAAGGATATTATTATTAAAAGCCATCGGTGTCCCACTGCTGAAAAAGGCCTCCGTCCACTTTTCCACTCTCCTCTGTTATTTGCCTGCTTAGGCAAGTCCTTTAAAGGTATTTAAAGGTATCCAGGTTATTCCGCTATCTCTTATTGAATGTATATTACCTTTGCTATCTATCTCTCTGTAATATCGCGCCAGATCCCGTGCGGGGAAGGCAGAGAGTACAGAGTTTCAACAGGTTATTTTTTATTTAACTACTCTGAGAAGATCATCTTGTAGAAGCACTGCTTCTGACTGGCAATTAACGAGCCTATATATTTTCATGTCGTCCGCAAAAAGTAAGAAGTTGGAGTGTTTAAAGCATTTGCCGATGTCATTGATGAAGGCCACGAACAGGAAGGGCCCCAACAGTGATCCTTGGGGGACACCGGAGGGGATAGTTATCGATAAAGAGCAGTATCCATTCAAGACTACTGTTTGAGTTCTATTTCGGACATAGGACGAGAACCATCTGAACAAGTCTCCTCTAATACCCAGGCTGAGAAGCTTGCACAGTAATATATTGTGGCCAATACGGTCAAAAGCCTTGCAGAAGTCAGTATATACAGTGTCTACTTGAGATCCAGCATCCATGTTGGTAGAGACGAAGTCAGTAAACAGAACAAGATTAGATACTGTGGACCTGTCTTTCAAAAACCCATGTTGTTGAGGTATTAGACTATCGACTAGGCTTGCGTACACTTGGTCGTACACTTTTCGCTCAAGTACCTTGGCCAGGAGACAGAGCTTCGATATTGGACGGTAGTTCTCAACATGTTCCCTAGAACCCCTCTTGTGAATGGGTGAAACAAGTGCCGACTTCCAAATCAAGGGAACAATACCTTCTGTAAGAGAACGTCTATAGAGTAGAGTAACAGGCTCAGAAAGTTTATCCGCACACTTCGCCAAAAAAATTGCAGGAAGAGTGTCGGGACCAGGCGATTTGCTTAAGTCGAGTGACTTAAGATGCTTATGTACCAGTGCGGCATCAACCTCAATTAGACTGATGTCAGTAGAGGACATTTGCATTTCACCTGGATTGCAAGCGTGAGGAGCATCGGAATTGAGGAAGTTTGAACGAAAATATTTTGAGAAAAGTTCGCATATACCCTGGCCGGAGTCGCAGGTTAAACCATTGTATGACATGTTTGACGGAAAATTGCTGTTCGATCTCTTACTTCTGACATAGGACCAAAATACTTTCGGACAATGTTCAATCGAGGACTCCATTCTAGCAAGATACGCTTTGTAACTAGCTTGTTCCATATCATTAGCTCTGTCGCGCAAGATTTTAAATGATAGAAGGTCAGAGATGTTCCCGTATATTTTGTGTTTCCTGAAGTATTTATACTTTTCTTTAAGTAATTTTATAAGCGCTGAGTTGTACCAGGGAGGGTATTTAGAGTCTCGTAATTGAGATTGAGGAACATGACGATTTCTTATATCATATAATACCGAGTAGGATCTATCAATAGCCTCATCGATAGTCCCGTGCAACAGCAAGTCCCTCCATTTTATAGCAGATAGTTCAGAACAAATGTGCTCAAAGTTGGATCTGCTGTATTGATATATAGTACAAAATGGTGTTTTCAACACCGGCATTCGTACTGAGTGTAACTGCACTAGTAAGGCGGGGTGGTGAAAATCCTCCGGAACCAGGGGGTCAAGATAAGCTGTTACGGAGAGATGCTCATTAGATAAGGCTAAATCTAGAATTTTACCGAGCCTGTTGCGTATGAGGTTATACTGCTAGATATATGCGCGATATTGTTTATTTATTTATAAGAAGAACGATAAAGTTACATCCAATTAAACAAAACTAACAAAGTGCATTGGAACTAAAACGCTAACTCAATCTAACAGCAAATCGGCCATTACTTTGTTAGACAGATTGATCGATGTACAACATTATATATTTACAATGAGCGCAAGATAAACAGCGAATTTCCAAGAAACGTACAAAGCAATCAACTTTTTCCTATGAAAAACAAACAAGGTTAATTCTTAAAAGCAAATTCTAGCATTTCTTCATTACGAGCTCACATTTAAAATACATTAAAGAAGCAGTAAATTGGATGGCTGCTTAGGGGTTTGGGCGTAAAACGTTAACTCACTGTTGTGTGTATTATATTTGTGTGATCCAAATGTATTTGTTTCGGTCTTGGTGCTTTTGCATACGTATAGAGTAGTTCAGAAATACTAACTTTTTCAGTGCTACATTAGTAAGAAACTTATGGGGTTTCTCAAAATCATATCATTTTACATGTGTTGTTCTTTTTTGATAATGGACTTATGTAGTTTCTCGTTGATTTTTGAGATGTTATAAGAAGAATGTATAAACGCAAGAAGCTTTTTTAGGAAAAAGATATATTATATGGTAACAAATTTAAGTTAAATGAAGCATCTGCGATACAAATCTAAGCTTGAGTGTGCGACGATGTTTTCTTAATCTTCTTAACTTATTCTTCTGATTTTAATAATTATAATAATTAAGTTTGTTTCTCCTTACAAAATTATGTAACATATGGATAAACCAGCTATTTTCTTCATTTTTAAAAAGAAAACGTAGGCCGACACTAGAAATTATTCGTATGTCGTGGGTTTACACACACAAAAATTACATACACAAGCACCCAGACCGAAGCAAATACTTGTGGGCACACAAAGATTTATCCCGTGCGGGAATCGAACCCTACCCAGTCCAGTGCAGAGCGACTCAAGCTCTTAACCAGTGGACCAAGCCCTCCGAGCCCGATATTTTGGTTGAATGACGATGATTAGAATTGCGTTTCACATCTGGCTTGAATATCTCTTATGGATACTAAGGATATTATTATTAAAAGCCATCGGTGTCCCACTGCTGAAAAAGGCCTCCGTCCACTTTTCCACTCTCCTCTGTTATTTGCCTGCTTAGGCAAGTCCTTTAAAGGTATTTAAAGGTATCCAGGTTATTCCGCTATCTCTTATTGAATGTATATTACCTTTGCTATCTATCTCTCTGTAATATCGCGCCAGATCCCGTGCGGGGAAGGCAGAGAGTACAGAGTTTCAACAGGTTATTTTTTTTTTACTTACAGACCTCTCTGGCTTTCTTCACTCTCATAGTTCATCTCACGCTCGCTGGTTACGGACCCTCTTGACTTGCCCTCCAGATAAGACACAGTCTATTTGGTCATGATTAGATAGTCTAGGTCCTTCCCGGTACCTACATCTTTTTCACTTTGGAATTGTATATCCGTTTTGTCATTCTTTCTTTTTAAAATTCTTTCTATATGCCCGAATCTCATTCTCATCTTTACACCGATACTGTCTTTCATACCATATATTACTTTTATACTTAAATAAGTATTTAGCTGGGTGATCTAAATCCATCTAATTCCATAAATATAAATTAACTAGGCATATAATAACTATCCCAATGTTCGTGTAATAAAAACATCGTTTGAATTTAATTGCTTCATCTATTTTGGCAATAAATCACCGCCCTATCAACTTAACCTAGATAAATACTTCTCTAACCCTTTAGATTCTCTAGGGATTTTGTAGACTATTTAAGTCTAACCGGGTTTTATTCAATTACCATTTTAAAAGAATGTTGCCTATTTTTAGTTTTTTTGAGAATAAGAGAAATGGAATAAGGGCAAGAATTGTTTTTGATTAATTTGAAGAACTACTATCAAAAACAAAGTAGAATCTTGATTTTTATAGTATATTTTTAATTTCCCAAATAATTCAAGCAAACTTAATATGTTTTAAGAATTTTATAGTTGTCATTTGGAAAAGCCGTATCTATTGTAACATAGGCTCCTCTATTTTTTAGACGGCTACTTAAAAAAGCTGTTTATTTTTCTGTAAAAAAGAATGTCTAAATACGAGTAAAGAAGAATTTATAAATATTTTAATGGTAATCTGTTGCTGTCAATTGAAATAAAATTCAAATTTTGATATTAAAATATTTCATAATTCCTTCAGAAAAATCGAAAAAATTTTTGTGTCTCCTTAAAACTTAAAACCTCTTTTATGTATAAATAGAATTTATAAAAAGACAGCTTAGATATTTTCGTTGATCTAATGGCGAATAAATAGCGTTGCAATGACGAGATCCTGGGTTCAAATCCTAGGTCAGACAAATTTAGTTTTTCTATAAGATAAAGTCTAGTATCGGTCCAGAGTCTGGAATTGTGTCTGGAATATGGCAATAGGCTCCCCCCTTTTACATGGGACCTAACATCTTCGACGAAAAGTGGGTGTACTCAGTACACTTCTACCAGACCTATTATAGGCGTGACGGTGTTATTTTTTTTTACAATTTCGACATTTTGGTTTCCTCTCTCTACATTTATGATATTCAGCATTGTGGAAACAGTCTTGTGAACGGTTTACCAATAAATGCCAATTGATCCGTATAAATACTCGAAGATCTCCTGGGAACTTTATCCATCTCGAATATTTCATTGGCAGTCCAATTATTGTCTTGACTGACACGCCTGTGCCCATTACATCAGCACCGTTGTCTATTCTGTTTGCCCGTCTACAAAATTACCAATTGATGTTAGTTATTTTTGTATTTCATTTATTTGGACAGTTTTCTTCATAGTTTTCTTTAGATTGGTTGTGAATTTCAATTCATTCAAATACCAATATTTTTTTTCTGACAGGATATCCATAGTCTATCTATCTATATCATCACGCCAGCTCCCTCGCGGGGTAGGCAGAGAGTACAGAGTTCCAACAGGTTCTTTCCTTACATACCTCTCTGGCTTCCTCCACTCTCATAGTTCGTCTCATACACACTCGCCGGTTACGGAGACTCTTGACTTGCCCTTCAGCATAGATATTTTGACTTGCCATTCAGATATCCATAGTGTTAGTAACAATTATATTTAATGCTATTGTCATAAGTAGAAGATTGTTCAATACGATGGTAGATTGGGAGGTGGATCAAATTGAAACAATTATAAGTGATAATGATACCTCATGGGTTTGTGAAAAATTATCCAATTGAGTTTGACTTCTTAAAGTAAATATGACCAAGTTTTTTTAAATTGTCGTAATAATAATCATTATTTTAAAGTGAATGTCAATTAACATTAAAATGAAGGTATTACAGCACACTTCAGTTCTGTGGTCACCTTCAGTGCATGTCCAAAAACTTCTGAAAGTGAAAGTTATATCAGGCGGCATATAACTTGGTATTTATTTTGACTAAAAAACTAGCAAAACACAACAGCAAAAAGTATAAATATCGCTATTTTACCACCTCCGAACTAAAAGACTCGTCACCACATAGGGTTTTCTAATAACATAATTTCTGTGAATGAAAATCAAAAGACATTTTAAGCTTCAAAACCTATTGAACAAAACGATAACCAGACCTTTAACAGTCTTTGCACTATCAAGTCATAAATATTATTTAGATTCAAATGAGGTACGTACTAAAGTTAAGCTACTATCATTCGTTCTCGGTCGCAACGACTTCTACATCAATACGTTTATCGATATAAAAGGATTGTGTATCGATATCTTTTGATTTATCTGTGACTACGCTCAACGACGTATATTTGATATCATTGAAACACATATGCACAAAGCGTATTTGCGGAGTTACAACATTGTGTTATTATGTAGGAACTATATATTCGAAAAACTACTTAAAACAAAAATGGAGCGTAACTTGATGACTGCGCAGATAGCGGGGATGTTTGTGTTTTTAAAAATAATAAAATCTTATGTCTCCAAAGTTGTTTTCTCTATGGTTCAAAAGGTCCTACGTCATGCCAGTGATAAGAAAAAGGACAAATCTATCGTAATCAGTTACACTCTTGTACACTTTATTATGACATTTATTAGTACTTGAAAACCAATATAAATGAAATAAAACTATTTTTTTCGGATTTTATCGCGGTTTTTTTTGATTTTTAAGTTCCCGACGTTTCGAGTGCTTTGCAGCACCCATGGTCACGGGAAGGACTGAGGTGTTAGACGTCCAAAAGGCATAGTTGTTCCGGGGTACCCTCAAACTTCTTAATTATTTTTGTTTTTGTTGGTCCGATCTGCGCAGAATGCGCTCACGGTGTCTTGAGGTCTTGCAGTGTTATGCTTGGTTTTAGATTTGATTATATTAATTACTGGATCCCAAGACGATGGAAGCACCCAACCATCTTCTCTATTGAAATTAGGATGTTTTTTAATTTCAATAGCCTCGCGAACCATCCTTGGTAGGAATCGGTGTTCTTTCACGAGGATTTGTGGTCTATCAAATCTGATGTTATGGCGGGTGCGGTCAAGGACATGTTCACAGACTGCAGACTTCTTTGAGCGACGGTGTTTTAGGTCAGCTATGTGTTCTTTAACCCGAGTTTTTACTGGTCTTTTTGTTTGTCCTATGTAAGAGAGACCATATTCACAATCAAGCTTGTATACTCCTGCATCTTGAAGAGGGATGTGACACTTGACAGATGGTAAAAACTGACTGATCTTCTTTGGCGGCTTATAAAATGTTTTAATTGAAGCACGCTTCAAGATGTAGCCAATCTTGTCTGTGACTCCTCTTATGTAAGGTAGTACAGCAGGGAGACGCTCGACTGTTTTCTGGTTTCACTCGGTCACTGTGACGTTGGCGTGGGACTCGAAGCTTATTGTCGTGCAGGACTTGCTTGACATGTTGAAGCTCGGCAGCCAGATGTTTCTTGTCACAGATCCCTTGTGCTCTCTGAAACAAAGATTTACCCACAGTAGCTAACTGTGATGGATGGTGGTGAGATTCACCGTTTAAGTACCTATCAGTATGGGTCTTTTTTCTATAAACCGTATGGCTTAAGGTATTGTTGAGGTTACGGATTACTGAAACATCTAGGAAAGCTAGGGAATTGTTTGCCTTCAACTCCATTGTAAACTGAATTTTAGGGTTAATGGAGTTAAGATGATTAAGGAATACATTAATTTTGTCAGATGGTAATATTGTGAAAGTATCATCTACGTACCGCTTGTAGAAACTTGGCTTTACAGGTGAGGTACGAAGGGCTGTCTCCTCAAAGTCTTCCATGAATATATCGGCAACAATGGGAGATACAGGGGAGCCCATCGCCACACCATCTACTTGCTTGTAGAACTGCTCCTTCCACAGTAGGTAGCCAGATGTAAGGCAGTGTCTCAATAGTTCTGAGTATTCCGCTGGCATGTTGTTCTCCGCTAGTTTCCTTTCTACAATTTCGACACAGTCTTATACAGGTAAGCATGTGAATAGTGACTGGACATCGAAACTGACCATAGTTTCATTGTCAGTGAGATGTAGATTTTTGATCTCACTAACAAAATGGTATGAATCCTTAACATGTGCTCTTGTGTGTCCTCTGAGTGGAGAGAGCACTTTCGCTACGTGCTGAGCCAATCTGTAGGTTGGTGTGTCGATTTGGCTAACAATTGGACGTAGGGGAGCATTCGGTTTATTAATTTTTGGGAGCCCATACAACTGTGGTGGTTTTGTGCACGAAGGTATTAGTGATTTGACGTCCAGATTCAATGTTTCGGAGTGTTTCGTTATTAAATCATTAGATTGTTTTAATATACTGGTGGTTGGGTCTGTCTTGGCCTTTTTGTATGTGTTTGCATCCGATAAAAGTTCTTGTATTTTGACATTGTAATCTGACGTATCCATTATGACCGTAGCATTACCTTTATCCGCGCGGAGAATAGTGATATCCTTCCTATTGCGTAAGGTTTTCAACGCTAAATATTGATTTTTAGGAAGATTTAGTTTGGGCACTGAACTTCGACGTAACATCTTACCTCCCTATACTATTTTTGGATAGGACGTCTTCAACGGCGCTGATAATTTCCTCATATGGTATCTTTCGAGGTGTTACAGCATAATTTAAACCTTTAGATAGGACCTTTACGATGTTTTCATCCAATGTAGGTTTTGACAGATTGATGACTGCGCGTGATTCGTTGTCTATGGTGCACGGTTGCGTTTCGTTACACCGTAATGATTTGTTCTTGACATTTGATTTAGTTGTTAATTTATTATATTTTATTATGTGTTTATTTTTGCATTCATTATATTTAGATGTTTCACGCTTATTTAAAGTATCAATGCATTTATTAAAATCAAATTTAGCACTGTCTTTAATTCATTGGATGAAATCTCTATATTTCTGCTGAGGTGGTGTAGATCGGAACGCGTTTGATGAATCACCGTTCGTAACAACTTTTTACTTGCCTGGTTTAGGATCTTAGCGCTTCCTCGTATGCCTTTCTTGGTGGATATCTTGACACACGTAGGAATGAGATTGTGGTCTCTGCATCTCTTCAAGAAATTTAGGGATGTTGTAAATCTTGCGCGCTTAGTCTTGAGATCTTCTAACCGGCGTATTTTATTTGCGATTTCCAGTCCATACTGGTTCACATACTGAGTTCTTGTGTAATATTCGCGTAAATCTAAGAAAAGAGGCAATACGTCAGGATGTCTCATCCATGTTACGTCGAAGTTCAGTGCCCAAACTAAATCTTCCTAAAAATCAATATTTAGCGTTGAAAACCTTACGCAATAGGAAGGATATCACTATTCTCCGCGCGGATAAAGGTAATGCTACGGTCATAATGGATACGTCAGATTACAATGTCAAAATACAAGAACTTTTATCGGATGCAAACACATACAAAAAGGTCAAGACAGACCCAACCACCAGTATATTAAAACAATTTAATGATTTAATTAAGAAACACTCCGAAACATTGAATCTGGACGTCAAATCACTAATACCTTCGTGCACAAAACCACCACAGTTGTATGGGCTCCCAAAAATTCATAAACCGAATGCTCCCCTACGTCCAATTGTTAGCCAAATCGACACACCAACCTACAAATTGGCTCAGCACGTAGCAAAAGTGCTCTCTCCACTCAGAGGACACACAAGAGCACATGTTAAGGATTCATACCATTTTGTTAGTGAGATCAAAAATCTACATCTCACTGACAATGAAACTATGGTCAGTTTCGATGTCCAGTCACTATTCACATGCTTACCTGTACAAGACTGTGTCGAAATTGTAGAAAGGAAACTAGCGGAGAACAACATGCCAGCGGAATACTCAGAACTTTTGAGACACTGCCTTACATCTGGCTACCTACTGTGTAAGGAGCAGTTCTACAAGCAAGTAGATGGTGTGGTGATGGGCTCCCCTGTATCTCCCATTGTTGCCGATATATTCATGGAAGACTTTGAGGAGACAGCCCTTCGTACCTCACCTGTAAAGCCAAGTTTCTACAAGCGGTACGTAGATGATACTTTCACAATATTACCATCTGACAAAATTAATGTATTCCTTAATCATCTTAACTCCATTAACCCTAAAATTCAGTTTACAATGGAGTTGGAGGCAAACAATTCCCTAGCTTTCCTAGATGTTTCAGTAATCCGTAACCCCAACAACACCTTAAGCCATACGGTTTATAGAAAAAAGACCCATACTGATAGGTACTTAAACGGTGAATCTCACCACCATCCATCACAGTTAGCTACTGTGGGTAAATCTTTGTTTCAGAGAGCACAAGGGATCTGTGACAAGAAACATCTGGCTGCCGAGCTTCAACATGTCAAGCAAGTCCTGCACGACAATAAGCTTCGAGTCCCACGCCAACGTCACAGTGACCGAGTGAAACCAGCCACAGTCGAGCGTCTCCCTGCTGTACTACCTTACATAAGAGGAGTCACAGACAAGATTGGCTACATCTTGAAGCGTGCTTCAATTAAAACATTTTATAAGCCGCCAAAGAAGATCAGTCAGTTTTTACCATCTGTCAAGTGTCACATCCCTCTTCAAGATGCAGGAGTATACAAGCTTGATTGTGAATATGGTCTCTCTTACATAGGACAAACAAAAAGACCAGTAAAAACTCGGGTTAAAGAACACATAGCTGACCTAAAACACCGTCGCTCAAAGAAGTCTGCAGTCTGTGAACATGTCCTTGACCGCACCCGCCATAACATCAGATTTGATAGACCACAAATCCTCGTGAAAGAACACCGATTCCTACCAAGGATGGTTCGCGAGGCTATTGAAATTAAAAAACATCCTAATTTCAATAGAGAAGATGGTTGGGTGCTTCCATCGTCTTGGGATCCAGTAATTAATATAATCAAATCTAAAACCAAGCATAACACTGCAAGACCTCAAGACACCGTGAGCTCATTCTGCGTAGATCGGACCAACAAAAACAAAAATAATTAAGAAGTTTGAGGGTACCCCGGAACAACTATGCCTTTTGGACGTCTAACACCTCAGTCCTTCCCGTGACCATGGGTGCTGCAAAGCACTCGAAACGTCGGGAACTTAAAAATCAAAATAAACCGCGATAAAATCCGAAAAAAATAGTTTTATTTTATGTGTAATATTCGCGTAAATCTAAGAACTCAGTAACCAATATAAAGTTACCGAGAACACAGTCACTAGACTCATAGAGGTACTAGAAGAATAGAGGGAGCGTTAACAAGATTATATAATTGCATTGCTTACACTTCCATGTCAGTGATAAGAAAGGGGACAAATCTATCGTAATCAGTTACACTCTTATAGCCTTTATTTTGAGATGAATTATTACTTGAAAACAAATAATAAGTCACCGAGAACACAGTCACTTGACAAACAAATATTAACCGATAAATTTGCGTGGAGCCTACCTCCAAATGACAAGCCATAATATTTTGAATAGAAAGGAAGTGAGAACTATGTAGGAACAAAGATTTTCAATTTGGTTACCTAAACGGTGCCAAGTGTCCACAAAAAGTGTACAGCTGAACTGGGTTCATAATGAATGTTTGAATAGTATGTTAGGGTACATGAAGGCATATTTTTGAAATGAAACAGCACTCGAACGTGTCACTTTGCGGCAAGCACCTGGCACAAAGTGAGCTAAAGTGAATGCACTCTAACTTTTGCTACAATAAGTTGAGGTGTTCTCTCTAGTACATAGGATTCACATATTCCTATCCTCATTTTGATGATTTGTTTCTTTATCACTTAAAGGTTTTCTAGTAGAGAACTCGACGTTCATTTATTTTGTAATTTTAAATTTATTATTTGTAACAATTTGTGGGTACATTAAAAAAAACGTACGTAAGTACGTAACATAATAACTCAATGAGTTAAAAAGGAGTTTTTTATTAAAGAAGGTGCAATTTTTTTGCGTAAGAGTAACCATTTCTGAATGTAGCTTTTTAAAAATCTACAACAGCCTTAGCTTTTTTTACATTAGCTATGAAGTCTTTATAAATCCTAGGGTTATAGGCAAAGCGTACTCAGTTCCAACAACTTCTTTCCTTATAGATCTCTCTGGCTTTTACCACTCTCACAGGTCATGTGAGCTCGCTAGTTACGGAGACTTCCGGCTTGCCCTTCAGATAAGACATGGTCTATTTGGTCATGGTAAGATAGGCAAGGCCTTTCCAGTACCTACATCCATTAGCTTAATAGCCTTAGCTATATAATTTTTGTAGCTTTTATATGTTACTCTAAAAGCTACGGAAACAATGATAACAGAATAAAAACTAAAAATGCATATTTAAAACGGTTTTTAATGCATATAATACAAATTAGTTTTTGCAAACTTGCTGAACTGAAGGGAAATTAAAAGTTAGACAAAATTTTCATAAACAGACGCCAGAAAAAACGTAAAACTGCAGCGTAACTTAATTTAAACTTTCAACTTTACAACAGCGAAGCTGTTTTTTGATTGAATTTTTAAAATATTGTTTCAGTGGCGAATTTTTTTGCTGACTATGAAGTAAAAAGCGAAACAAATGAGCACCATGTTATAGTTCTCAGAAATTTCAGTTAATCGCGAATTACTGATGTACTAAAAGTTTCAAAGTATAGTTTCTCTTCCTATGTTTAACTATGCCTATTTTTCTGTATCATCACGCTAGACAGGTAGAGAGTACAGAGTTTCAACATGTTCTTTCCTTACAGACCTCTCTGGCTTCCTCCACTCTTATAGTTTGTCTCATACACGCTCCCCGGTTACGGATACTCTTGTCTTGCCCTTTAGATAAGTTACTGTTTATTTGGTCATGGTAAGACACAACAACAAGAAGAAAACTTATAACTCTAGGGTCTGGGATTGGTTATGCTCACTAAAAAGTCTATGCTTACAGTGGCTATTTGGTGCGGGTCACTTTCTTCCCTCTAATATGGTCGAGGGAGTTGATGGTTGCTCAAGTAGTCATACTTGTGAACTTCTTGTGGAGACTGGTTCACCCAGAATCCTTTAGCTTAAAATAGGGAATTAGATAAATAAAAAACTTAAAAAAAAGGAAAATCGACTTCAAAAACCAAAAAATGCCGATTATTGCAGTCGGTTACTTGGCACCGACTTTAAATATTTATTTTTAGATTTTTGAATCGGGTTTCCATTTTTTATTTTAAAATGTTAAGTGATGAGTGAATTAATTATTAATATTATATACCTATATTATATTAATGTACTTAGTTCTACTGTAAGGTGCCTACAGGATTGATGTAATACTGTTAATAACTGAATTTACACATTCGCGCTGTTTGCCGTCAAGGAGTCCCGTGGTGTATCTTCAAAGTTCAAGGTCCAATACCGATAAAAATTAAAATGGAACCACCTTGGAGCTATGGTGAACCCTATGCAAAAAAAATCATCAAAATCAGTCCACAATTGACGGAAATATCGGTGAACTTACATAAAGATAAGCACACATACAGACGAACATAGAACCTCCTTCTTTATGAAGTCGGTTTAAAAGACAAGCCCGTTGAGTGTCTCGCCGGATCTTTTCAGTTAGGGCCGCGTTCCAATACAGTGCTAGGTAAGTAAGTTAAAAAAATAATGTATATATGACCATTTTTAAATAGTTTATGCAAAATAAATAATTTGAGTTCGAGTTAACAGAGATTAACACCGGTATCCATAAGTATATATACAAAACAAATATACAATGCGAAAATGGAAGGATGTAGACAAAGGGGAAGATCTAGACTATCTTACCACAACAAGTCAAGAGTCTCCGTAACTGGCAAGCTTGTATGAGACGAACTTTGAGGAAGCCAGAGCGGTATGTAAGGAAAGAACCTGTTGGAACTCTGTGCTCCCCGCCTACCCCGTAAGGGATCTGGCGTGATGATATAGATAGATAGATAGAGCAATTACTTTTACTCAAGCTGCTACATTGCTTTTGATATAGTCCATAACATAGCGTCTCTTGTGACAAGAGCTGCATAAAAAATTAACGCTGATGAAAACTTTTACAATGTGATCGTTCATCTTAGTGATATTTTGCGGATTTTTATTTCCGACTGTAAAACAGAAGTGAAGGAGAATCATGATAATAAACATTTGTTTATGTTTTATTTTATAGGTATTTTAATAGTAATAAGATGCTTTTATAGGGTAGCAGTAAACGTACGAACTATATGTGTTAACCAATCAAGTCTGCTATTTCCGTGATATGTAATTATGGCATCCTATAACATTCGTTAAATAACAATCATGCCTAAAGTCGGCAATCTACTAAATCTTTTATGGTCTTATTGAAAAATTGACACCATCGAATTAAAAGATTATCAAAACTGTCAAAACCAACGATTATGAAGTTAATGTATGGTTTTGGCAGGTTTATTATAGTTTCGCGTCACTTAAATCGCGTCAGTCAAATATGTATTTGCTTACCCTAGTATTATTGGTATTTATAATGACTTTATTTTCTCTATTTATTAACTTAAAGTCTTTGTTGCCGTTGTATTTAAGTAATATTAATAATTCTCATTACTATCATAATCATTTAGTGCGACCTCGTATATTCCTATTACTTGAAAATTCTCCATCCTAAGGTAGCCTGGAAGAGAGCGCTCATAGCGATAAGGCCGCCCTTTGTGTTACTTGTGATGTCGTTTATGTCCAATCACTATTTGTTACATTATTGGTGCACGCTAAAGAGTTTATCTATCAATCTATCTACACTCATTCCTTCAGAGGGCTTGGAATGAAAATGTTTGACGTTAGCATAGGAATAATTCCATTGTTGTGGAAGCGTCCACAAAAATTAATTCAAAGTGTTTGTGTATACCCAGACGGAAACAAATATTTGTGGGTCACACAAAGATTTGTCCCGTGCGGAAATCGAATCCGTAACTATTCGATTCAGTGTGCGAAGTGGCTTAAGCTCTTAACCTAGTATGTTAACTTGTACGCTGTTATTTACTTAGGTCCCGTGATTCATTGCAGGGCGGTTAATTTAGTGCCAGTTTAACCTTTTGTTTGACCTCTTGATTGCACGTTTACTTGGTACGTTCATGTGAGCTTTTCTAACTGACCCCGTATTATTTATTTATTACCTTGGTGGATACCTGGGTAGTTACATTTGGAAATGGACTTAATTAGTGTGTTGTTTTCTAAATCAAATATAAGACATAGTAGGAATATCACTAAGGCACTTTGTATTTGATATAGTTTGGCCGAAAAAGGGGCATCCCTCTATAAGACCAATAAAATAGCACTAGCAACGAGATGATCAGGTGAACTTCGTACTACCAAAAACTGATTTGATTGCCACGAATTGAAGTGGCAATTCCCATATAAAATTATCAACAATCACCTAAGTATTTAGGCGAATAATACAAAAAGAAATCAAATTGGTCGAATCATTTTCGAGTTTTTGCGAGACTAACGCACGGGATTATAAATATAGATAATATAGCTTTAGTATTCGGCTAGAATATTTTATTATATTTGATATAGCCTAGCTATCCGCTAGGGAAAACGAGTTCTTGACACCACGGTGTGGCAAACGTAGTGCAGGACCTCAAGCTAGGTGGAGCGATGATCTTCGTAGGGCGGCTGGGAGAAATTGAATGCGAGTAGCCGAGGATCGTACTCAAAGGCGTGCAAAGGCATAGGCATTTCAGCAGTGGCCTGCTAAAGGTAGATGATGATGGTCATAGCTTGGCAGAAAGGCCTCTAGAAGACCAAAAAATAGAACAAATTTTTTTCATGATATTAAAATTAGCGACATAATTTGCAAATAATTATGACTGCCTCGACGCGCGTAGTGATTAAGAGGCCGTGGATTCAAACCCTAGGTCTATCAAAATGTAATTTTTTGATAGAAAAATTTTCAATATTAATCCGGAGTCTGGCATTGTGCCAGGTATAGAGGTAATCGGCACACCCTCTCTTACATGGGACCTAACATACGTTAGGGTAAAGTAGGTGTACACAGTACCACTCTTCCACCCCCGCTTGGGGAATGTAGGCGTGACGGTTTTTATTGTATTACTAGTGAGTGCATATTATGTCTTCTATTATAACTTTTTTTATAACAGCCTACTCTTAGGCGGGATTCGTTTGTTCATTTTTAAGTTATATTTCGTCTACCCATTTTTTAGTTTTATTTGACTTGATTTTATTAGGATGTTAGTTTTATCTTCT
Organism: Phalera bucephala; assembly: GCA_905147815.2. Lineage (NCBI taxonomy): Eukaryota > Metazoa > Arthropoda > Insecta > Lepidoptera > Notodontidae > Phalera > Phalera bucephala. The sequence goes on from LR990621.1 coordinate 21,037,933, forward strand.
ATAACGCCGATGTTGAATATATTAAATTCATGAACTGACAACATAATTCACTGTAATTTTTTACCTAAATCAAGCCAGTATTCATCCAACGTTGAAGACTCCAAGAGAACCCGAGCTATGTAATAATCCTTTTTCATCAACTAGCGGGATGACCTACCTAGTTAAATAAGAGGATAAAGTATTTTAATTTAATGCTACAATACAGGATCCTTATTCGCTATGACCTTTTTAACACGTAACGCGGCGCGTAACGACAACTTCGTGAAATAAATTAAAGAGATAAACAACGTGAATGACCTTGACAAGAGTGAAAAGTGTGGGCGAACGACCAAAATTGCAGGCTGTTCCAAATAGTATTGATATAATAAACAGAAATTAAAAAGTCTTCAATACAATTTATATAGCGCATATCTTACGCTTTCTTTTCGTGCATATTCTATACATCGGATATGTATAGTTAACTCAAAAAAAAAACAACAACAAAACTCAACCGTTAAATACATAATTTACAATTTATATTAAAAAAAGGTTTTCTTAGAAGTTATTTTGTAGGAATGTGACTACGTTAATTTAAATTTTGTTCACACAATTCATATTTCTACATAACATATACTTCTCATAGCAAATAGGCAGTAGATTCTTTAAGAATCTTCTGTTAATGGGGCGTTGAAAGGAACCGTTGTTACAGCCTTAATGATACTCCAGTGCCATACAAAATAGCACGATCATTTCACGAAGATATCGTAACGTGCTGGGTTTGTCATAGCGAATAAGGGTTCCCTTGGATGGCTTTACTATGATAATACTGTCCTTGTATTAGAAACCTTGGTACCAGGGCCAAGTAGCTCTGTGCACAAAGAAAACTATTGGATAGGGATTTCCATTTCTTATCTTAACTTAGATTATTCTTTAACTTTAGGAATTGGATGAACTGGGTGAAACAATGCACAAATCTGTACCTTCTGTAAAAGGTGATACAAATCAAAAATCATACTTTTGAGAAAATTGACTTTAAAGTTTTAAAAATTCCTCTCTCTTTTTTACTGCAATTTGAAGTTGATTACGGTTATTGATAGACTGTTACTTAAAGATTATTTTACTCAAAGACTTCATATTTTTTTTAAGTAGTTTCCTTAATATGAACTAAAATGTAAACTTATATTGTCTGACACATTTATTTTTTTATACTTTTTTGTGTAAATTGATCTTAATTTACATGAATCATTACACACGTGGAAGTGGTGTCGAATAATATAAGTATTTGACATGTAAACACTATTTAAAAATGGGTTCATCTATTCAATAACATGGGTATGCAGTGATAGGTGTGTAATTATATCAATTTGCGTCATTTTTAATGTAATCCTGCTGATTGTGTAAAGGGGGCGAATTCAGGATTAATGTGTACAAATATCAAAAGTGTACTCGAGTTGTATTATCTTTCACTGAAGGTACAGAAATATTGTTGACCTAAATTGATTAAATCAATTTAATTTATTTTTTTTGGAAAAATTAGGATTGATTCCTGTGTCGTGAGCGCGTTTACAAACATGAAAATTCATATACATAAATACCCAGACCGGAACAAATAATTGTAAATCACACAAAGATTTGTCCCGTGCGGGAATCGAACCCGTGACTATTAGACACAGTGGGGGGAGCGGCTGAAGCTCTTAACCACTGCGCTATATCGTCCGTCAAGTAACGTCTGTAAGTTAAATGCGTACAGTAATAAATAAAGCCGGTCGTCATGACGGTCTTTGGGAGGCCTTTGTCCTATAGTGGACGTCTTTTGGAAACACCGTTATGCCTATATTCCCTAGGTGGGGGTGGCAGAGGTGTACTGAGTACACCCACTTTTCGCTGCCGATGTTAAGTCTCATGTGATAGAGGGCAAGCCTATTGCCATATACCGGGCACAACTCCGGAAATGAGTCCGGACAAAGCGCATCGTGATCACGAGGTCCTGGGTTCAAATTCTAGGTCGGACTCGTGATCACTATGCGCTTTGCAACTAGACCAACGAAGCAGTCTTTTGGCTGAAGATATACAAGGTGTAACATAAATAACGCAAGACCTCAAACACCTCCATTACATTAGATATTGCTTAACGAATTCAATACAAAAATCAAACTTCCAATTTTAAGGAGTTTTCTACCATTTTTTAAGCTCTTTGTTACCCCAATGAACCATAAAATTTAATAATCAATTACTTGTGTATGCATATTGAGGTGTGTGTAATAAAAATACATTTGAAATAGCCATAATGCTTTGAATAATTATTAAATTGTTTAATACAGCGAACAGAACTAGTGACAGCATTTTTTGAAATAAAAGACCCTTAAAATAGTTGACTGCCTCGTTGGTCTGGTTGCAAAGCGCATCGCTTTGTGATCACGAGGTCCTGGGTTCAAATCCTAGGTCGGACTAATGTAGTTTTTCTAACAAAAAAATCCCAGTATGAGTCCGGAGTCTGGAATTGTGCCCGGTATATGGCAATAGGCTCGCCCCCTATTACATGGGACCTAACATCGTTGGCGAAACGTGGGTGTACTCAGTACCACTCTGCTACCCCCTCTGGGGAATATAGGCGTGACTTTATTTAAAATGGTTGGAATCGATTCAGCTGCAGATTTAGAACAAACTACTTTCAAGTCTTCCATTAATTATGTTACACCTTGTATACTTAATGTACTTATTATAATACTAGTTTCTGCCCGCGACTTTGTCCGCGTTTACTTTAGACAGGAGCCTTACATTTTTTCGGAGTGAAAAGTATTCTATATTTTAATCCAGGTTACAAACTATTTATTTTATTTTATTTATTTAAGCACAAACAGTCAATAATAAACAGGATAGAAAACATATGATATCAATAGACCAAACAGTGCCCTACATGTAACACAATATATGAAGTTAATGAGCTCTAAATGAAGACAAATTACATCGGTAAAGGACAACAAACAAAAGCATATTAAAAAAACAACATATAACATAGATGGCAGAAGTAAAAAAGACAAAGTAATCATTAGTGATATGCTACGGGAAAAGAAATTTTTTGACCAATTTATTTTTGATGCCGACCAAGGAGTTGTTGAATAGGTCTATATCTGAGAATATGGAGTTGTTAGGTTGGAGGAAATTAACACTACGGCACATATAATTATTGAGTGTATAATTTTTGCGCAATCGTGGTGAACGTGGGAACGCAGAGGCGACCGGGCAGCTGATGTGAATTTAATCTTGGACAAGAGCGACGAAGCATCTAAAAAGTTATTCATTAGTTTGAATAGAAAAACAATGTCAAAAAGTGAACGTCTGTTTTCAAGTGAGAGGAGTTTCAACCGATTGAGAGAATGTATATACGAGTCGTGCTTGTAGTTACTACGATGGTTCAGAATCTTTATAAATTTTTTCTGTACTTTTTCGATACGTGCAATATGTTTTTTGTATTATGGATTCCAGACAACGCTACCGAAGTCCAAGATTGACCTCACAAAACTGTAATAGAGGAGTTTAATTGTTCTATGGTTTTGGAAGGGCTTAGTGATTCTATTTATAAATCCCAGGTTACGAAAGTACTTTAAACTATCTGTATCCAAGTCCGTTCAGCCGTTATTGCTTGATTGAGTAACAAGCATCCAAACATCTAATCATAGAAACTTTTACATTTATATTAGTAGGATAGTTTGTATTGGTATTTCTATCTGTATCATCACGCAAGATCTCTTGCGGGATTTCCTTTAGATGTAGTATTTGTAGTATTTTATATATATTTTGATATGTGAATTCTTTTAATTTATACGTTAAGCTATATAAAATTGTTTTTATACATTTACTATGTTTAACCTTACTATAGCTTGAGTCTGTCATTGTATATTCCTAATATCGCAACTTTTGTAAACCGCAATGGCTGTGAAATCAAGGTTTTCTCCTTAAGTTGTCCCTGTTATATTAGGAAAAGTAAGTATAAGTTGGGAAAAAATCCCAAACCTCTTCTTGGCAAAGGGGACAGAACACAAAAATCGCCTGATTAGCCAATACGTAACTGGAATTTTCTACTAATAAAGCTGTCTGTAGTTTAGAAATACTGTAATTTAAAAAAGTTGTCTTGAGTACTTATATTATAAATGAGTATTTTAACCTTCCGAAATATTTCTTAAACGAATTTCAAATCATCACTTATAGGTTTTTTTCAGTCGTAAATGTTTGCTAAGATGATTAATTCAATAAGACAAGTCAGGAGTCTCCGTAACCGGCGAGCGTGTATGAAACGAACTATGAGAGTAGAGGAAGCCAGGGTAGGCAGAGAGTACAGAGATAACTCTGAACTCTGAACCCCGTAAGGGATCTGGCATGATGATATAGATAGATAGATTTATTCAATAAGGAAATTTCATTACGCAAATATATTTTTATATTTACCTGACGGGCTTTACCCGTGATTATTACATATTATAAAACAAAGTTCTCCCGCCGCGTCTGTCTGTCTGAACGCGATATACTCATTTATTACCAAACGGATTTTCATATGGTTTTCATCAATGGACGGAGTGATTCAAGAGAAAGGTTTATGTGTATAATTCACCCGTGCAAACCCGGGGCGGCTCGCTAGTTATACCTAAAATGATGTACCTTTATTTGCATCTTTGCAGTGTTACGGGTTTCTAGTTTTTATTTTACCCTAGCTGAAAGTAGAAAGAAAAGAATGTCAGATGAAAGAATGACAAAACAGATATACAATGTAAAAGTGGAAGGATTTAGGTACCGGGGAAGACCTAGACTATTTTACCACGACCAAATAGGCCGAGTATTATCTGAAGGACAAGTCATTAGTCTCCGTTACCGGCGAGCGTGTATGAGACGAACTATGGAGGTATGTAAGGAAAGAACCTGTTGGAACTCTGTACTCTCTGCCTACCCCGCAAGGGATCTGGCGTGATGATATAGATAGATAGATAGGCTGAAAGCAAATTTTTGGAACCCCTATTTTCATTAAATAATCTTTTTTTAAAAACAAGTTTTTATATGCCAGATAATTGCCACTCAAAACAGCCAATACAATAAAGGTGTATAAAATTTCGTATCTATTCTATTGACCGATAGGGAAGTCCTTTATCTGGAGCCAATCCTGTGTAAAGAATCAGGTCATCAATCAATCAGCCTATCGCAGTCCACTGCTAGACAAAGGCCTCTCCTAACACGCGCCATGTGTTCCTCGGATCCTCTCTCAAGTCATGCTTACCATAAAAATGCATTGTCATCGGAATTATTCAACGCGTCAAATTTCAATTCCGGAAGATAAGAAGAAATTATTCTAATCCAGCTTGCGAGATTTGACCCAAACAAACCAGCAAACGTCGCAAGTTAAATAAGCTTTTTATTAGTTATTAGTAGCTAGTTCAGTAGTTATTACTACTGATTATATTTACCTACATACAAGCTTACAAGATGCCCCCAAAATCTTACCATACAAATGAGTGGAGGTTATGTGTGTATATAACTGACTAAAGGACATTGCCCCAGAACCAACAAACATTTGACCCTGCTATCATTATTTATCTATTCTATTAAAATAATGGCCCATATCCGTATCTAACGGACAATTTGCAATCAAAAACGAATGTTTGAAAGTGTTGTTAGTACTTATATCGAAGTCACCGACATTTTTACTAAATATCAACTCACACACAATATAACCTCATTTTTTTTAATGGCTACTGAATTAAAACCTCAAAATCTAATACTTTTTGTGCAATATTGCAATTCCCCCGCTTGTCCATATAATAATATATACCTTAAGAGAATTTATGGGTGATTTCAAATCATATAAGTATTTTTTCATTGCTGTTGGTTTTGGGGCAAATCGTGTATGGGCGCAGAACAATGTCCTTTATAAGCTTCTCTATTAGTTTTCCACGTGCAGGCTGAGAAATACATGGCCTCCTAGAACATTTTTGCTTATTCGGCCATCAAATTAAAATATATGACACCCAATCTTTCAACCCTTTAAATCAAAATAATACAAATTCAACTTATCCCCTATACCGAGAAACAGAATTTATATTTATGAAACTTAACCCATTGTCAAAAAAAATCGTAACTTAGCTTGCAACTATTCTTTTTGTTATTATAGGTGTAAACGTTCACAGTTTGCTTATTCAGTTGCCAGTTCAGTGGTAGACTATTCACAAGAAATTGGATTATTATTAATGCTTTATTAACATTCAGTATGTGTAGGGAACATTCGCGACAAAATATATTAGACATTGTTTTTTTCATATGTAGAGTAGCTTTTTTATTACAACGACACAACTACGTCCTCTTCTTCTTCAGCCGAAAGATATCCACTGCAGGACCAAGACCTTCCCTGAAGACCGCCACAACGACTGCCTTTGTGCCGTACGCATCCAACTTCTACCCGCGACCTTTACCAATTTATCGGTCCATCTTGTAGGTGGCCTGCCCACTTTCTGCCCCAACGGCTGTCAGTTCTACGAGCGATCTGCCCCGCCCACTGACACTTAAGTTTAGCAATTCTGAGTGCTATGTCAGAGACGTTTCTTCTCCGATAACTCCAAGCATAGCTCTATCCATCGCCCTTCGGGTGAGACCATGAGCCTTCTTATGAGGCCCATCGTAAGCGGCCATGTCTCAGTGCCGTAAGTCATCACTGGCAACACATACTAGTCAAAGACTTTTGTTTTGAGACACTGCGAAATTTCGGATGAGAAGATGTTACGTAGCTTCCAGAACGCCGCCCACCCGAGCTGGATTCGACGATTGACCTCTTTCTCGAAGTTGGACCTACCTAATTGGATTCTTTTTCGCAGGTATATTTAATCGTTAACCACTTTGAGCGTAGAGTCTCCAGCCCTTACACAACTACGTAGTGGCCGAAAACCGGATGGGGTCGGCAAACCCATTATTATTACACTAGCGACTCACCCCGGCTTCACACGGGTGATATATACAGATAAACCTTCCTCTTGAATCACTCCGACCATTGGAGAAACCGTATGAAAATCCGTTCGGTCGATATTGAGTTTATCGCGTTCAAACAGACAGACAGATGCGGCGGGGGGCCTTTTTATAATATATAGTGATATATACAAATTATGTTAAACAGCATGAGCGTAATTTACATATTCTTAAGAACAGAAGTTTGACCTTCGAGCACGCAATGATGATATAAGTAGGAGTAGGATCTAATAAAATATTATGATTTTATTTTATTATAATAAACGATTGAGTTAGGTAACTGTTCGTTGGTTAGCGACTGGTCTATCTCACTTTACCTTATTAGAAATTAAGAATATAAACAGCTATCAATTACTTGTATTAATATTAGAACAGAAAAATAAAAACTTAAAAACTCCCCAATGAAAGTAGTAATTTTATCAAGCTTTTATTTAACTACTAGCTGTTCCCCGCAACTTCGTTACTAACACCATTACGGAAATAATATAACGTTACACTAACTTCGCTCGCGTGTAATTTAACAAAATAATCTTAATTATTACACAATAAAAAATAGCCTAAGTAACTCCTTATAACATCCACTATCTGCCAGTGAAACTGCCGTCAAAATCAGTCCAGCCGTTACGGAGATTAGCTGGAGATTAACAAACGTACAGACAGACAGACATATAAAATTGTGAAATATTGTGTTTTTGTTATAAGTACCGTATATACTTTCATATGCATTTAGTAAAGAGCTGGTATTTTGATATTACTAACAGACACTTCAATTTTCTTTATTTGTATGTATAGATTAGTTTAGGTCAAATCATAGAACCAATTCCTTTTATTACGCAGCTAAAATTTGTTATAGTAAATGTTACTTCAGTTTCTATGACAATGCATTTTTATAGTAAACATGACTAATTCTACAGCCCAGGATTGTCTCCAGATGAAGGATCTCTTCAACGACAAAGACAATCCTATGTAAAGGCTTGTTGTTGAAAATGTTTGAATTACGACGACATGTATACGACTTAAGTCGTGTTCATTCAAAAACAAGTAAATAATCGCGTTATAATGTGACTTCGTTAAACTAATATAATATATGAAGATATAATAACATATAGGCGAAAATTGAGCAAAAAAAGGTAAAAAAAAAAAAAATCGACCATCATGGAGCTATGCTGCTATACCTAATGCAAAAAGAATCATCAAAATCAGTTTATAAGCAAAGAAATTACAAAAGAATCCAGACGAATTATGAACCTCCTCCTTTTTTTAGGTCGGTTAACATTCTGCTTAGTTCTATAGTAGGGTACCTATAGGATTGACGTAATTATTATATTAATACGTGAAGCAAAAACTTTGTACCCCTTTTTACGAAAATTGCGCGGACGGAGTAGTATGAAATTTCCCACACTTATAGTTTATATCGAGAAGGAGTGCAGAATGCTAATATTTTTTTTAAATTATGCGAAAAAAATACATGGAATCAATAAAAACACATTACACACACCACCATATATTGTATTTGACACAATACACTTCAAATTGAGAATAGATTAATATTGTTTGTTTCTAAACAAACAATATTAACCGTCTATAGTCTTACTCAATGTCAAACATAATTATGTTATGTTTGAGTTTTTTGTTTCTATAAAAAAAAGTTATTCCTTATATTAATCATATTTTTTTTTTTTAATTTCATATAATTTGTATGAAAAAAATAGGCAAATTAATAGCCTTGGCGAAATCTGTGATTATAGAAGTATAGTTTTTGACAATAGAACCTTGATAATGTTCAAACTTATAATTTAAATTATTTATGGTCGAATTTCGACCAATGGGCTACTACTAGTACCCATAATATCTCAATCTACGCATTCGTATTGTTTGTCGTTAAGGTGTTCCCTGGTGTATCTTCAAAGTCTAAGGTCCAATACTGATAAAATTAAAATAGGACCACTTTGAAACTATATTGAATCCAGCGCAGAAAGAATCATCCAAATCGGTTTATAAGCAAATAAGTTATAAAAAAACAGACGAATTATGAACCTCCTCCTTTTTTGAAGTCGGTTAACATTCTGCTTAGTTCTATAGTAGGGTTCCTATAGGATTGACGTAACACCCATATTATCTCAATTTACATATTTCTATTGTTTGTCGTTAAGGAGTTCCCTGGTGTATCTTCAAAGTCCAAGGTCCAATACCAATGAAATTAAAATGGGACCACCTTGGAGCTATACTAAACCCAATGCAATAAGAATCATCAAAATCGGTCCACAACTGACGGACACATCGGTGAACATACATAAAAAAAAAAAACAAAAAAAAAAAGACATGCATACAACCGAACATAGAACCTCCTCCTTTTTGAAGCCGGTTAAAAATAAAAACAAGCCACAACCTGGCTAGTATTACCCATGAAATAAGAAAAAAAATGAGCTAACTATGGTAGGCGCTGGCTTTATTTGGTAAAAAAAATGGTAGCTTTTAATAATATGCAAACGATCGAACGATCAAAGATATGAAAATTGGATTATAATTTAATTTAATTTTGACTATAAATAGTATTACTAAGGTGCGGCCGAATAATATCAAGGAAGTTCTCATCAGCTTAGCTAATAGGAATTCAAATATTTTATAGCCCACTACTTATCAGACAAGTTAGATAATTGACAAACTAGATTAAAATCAAAAGTCTTCAAAGACTGAATGCGATGACTGAAGGGGTAAAAATGGGTGATCTAGTGATAAACCACCTATTGTATGCAGATGACGCGGTTTTGATAGCGCCAACAGCCACTGATCTGCAAACACTATTCACAGTTATGAGAGACGACTGCATGAACAACGGCTTACATTTGAATGTGAAGAAAACCAAAATTATGGTTTTTGAACGGGAAGAAACCAGAACGAATGCAAGGATTGTGGTTGGTAACGATGTGCTGGAGCAAGTGAATGAGTTTGTATATCTTGGATGCGCCTTCAGTAAGGATGAGAAGAGTGAATGCAGGTAATAGAGTGAATGGTGCGATGGGAAGGCTACTTGGGAGCCGGCACTTAAGCCAAAAGGCGCAGCTGGCCATGCATAACGGAGTGCTTATCCCAACGCTGTTATATGGCAGTGAGAGTTGGGTATGTAAGAAGGAGAACGAAAGCAGGATAAATGCGGTCGAAATGCGATCTCTGCGGAAGATGTGCGGAGTCACGCTGACCGACCGTATTCGCAACAGCGTAGTAAGAAAGCGAGTAGGTATGAAAGATAGTATCGGTGTAAAGATGAGAAAGGGTATGCTCCGTTGGTTCGGGCATATAGAAAGAATGCCAGAAGAAAGAATGACAAAACAGATATACAATGCGAAAGTGGAAGGATGTAGGTGCCGGGGAAGACCTAGACTATCTAACCATGACCAAATAGACCGTGTCTTAGCTGAAGGGCAAGTCAAGAGTCTCCGTAACCGGCGAGTGTGTATGAGACGAACTATGAGAGTGGAGGAAGCCAGAGAGGTATGTAAGGAAAGAACCTATTGGAACTCTGTACTCTCTGCCTACCCCGCGAGGGAGCTGGCGTGATGATATAGATAGAGATATATAGATTAAAATCCGGTGTCAGGTTAATCACGAGAAGGTTCCATATAAAACCTAGCTGTTAGCTGTGGCTCTGCACGCGTTTATTTTGTAATATCTTTAATTATAGCATATGTGTTATTTTAATGTGTAGGCTATATTATTGTTAAGTTTCATCAAAATCCATTCAGTGGTTTTTGGGATAAAAGTAACGAACATAATTCATACCAACAAATATTTACGTTAATAATATTAGTAGGATACTTAATGCCTTATTTCCGTATTCGTTGCAGATACTCTTTACTCCTTTGGAATAAAATTCAAGTATATTCGCAGTGCATAGATAGATGCTTCTCCACTGCGTGTTAAAGCACTGGTTAGACCGTTGGACTGGCATGCATCTCTGTCTTTTCGAATGCATATGCGTCTTAAAAATTAATCATCACTTGCTTTCACTGTGAAGGAAATCATTGTGAGGAAACCTGCATGCCTAAGAGTTTCTCGAAGGTGTGTGAAGTTCGCCAACCCACACCGGGCCAGCGTGGTGGACTATGGCCTAAACCGTCTGTTTGAGAGGAGGCTCGTGCCCCACGGTAGGACAGTTTCCTAACAGGGCTAATATTATAGAATGCAGCAGAATTTCAAATACTTACATGATTGCTTTCAAGAGTATCGGTCTCACGACTACGGCGAGAATATAATTATGAAAGTAATTCACAATACTATACTCTGTCAAATAAAACCAAGGTAATAATAAATGTCTCGGGACAGTGGCACAAAGTTTATTATATATTAGATAAATCTTAGTCTAAATTTGCATTATACAGTGGCACTCATATTATTATACAAACTGTTGTTTTGTATCCTCGCACAATTCGCAGATACTGAACATAAATTCATAAAACTGAGAAACTAGAAAAATATTTTTATTATATACGTTATAAATTTAATAAAATATTGTACTATTGTCCACGTGCATGGTGACTAGCCCATGCGGTCAGGCCAAGGAAAGTATATGTACATATTAACGACGTGGTAGCCATAATTGAAGCGTGCGCACGCTTCAATTAAGTTTATTATGATTTAAGTAGTGTATTATTTATCAAAACTATGTCTATTATGTATCCCATATATTTCACGAGTATACAAAACAACAAGTTATGACGAACATTATAACCTGTAGAAGTACTTTTCAAATTTAAATTCCATTGAGATTACATTAAATATTTCGATAGGTAATCAATTCAATCCACATCGTGACCATTAGTTGAAAAATAATAAACACCAGTCGCATTCCCAGGATTCCAAAAACCAGCTTTCGTTTTGTCGTTATAAGAGCAGTTACCCTTTTTAAAGTTCTTATACTTGTCGCATTTATATGCCACAAACCAGTCCGGGTGGGCTACAGACGCGGTCCACACGTTCACACATGTTTTATGGTTACATTTGGCAGCTTTAGGTGAGTCCAAAGGACCAGGAATCAGAGGAGTTCCACAATTTGGCTGAGAGCCTCCCTTGTTGACGAAGAAATCAACATCACCTAGTACACTCGAAGTACCCAAACCACCAGCATTGCAATGGTACACTTCTACGTAATCAGCAACACCAGACCTAACTTGCTCTTCAATAAGACTCTTAGAGAAGCATGGACCAGCAGGATCCAAAGCCGTTATCCTTGCAATCTTTTGCCCAGTTAGCTTAATGAAATTGTCACCGGTTTGCCCCAAAATTTGGCTGCCAAGGCTGTGGCCAATGCAGTGCATATTTTTGGCAGAAATCATGTTTTTGGTCAGTTTGGCCAACATTTCAGCCAACTTCTTGCCGATATAGTACACGTATCTAACTGATCGTTCATAGCTTTTCTTGTAGCCATCTTGATCGTTTGTGTAAGGAGAGTGGTCGAGAATGATCAAGTAACTGTTAGGAAAGTTAGTGAAAATGTCTTTAATTCGTTTTTCAGTCTTCTTGTTGATGTTGGACTTAAAGCCGCCGACAAAGATGAAGAATTTTTTTACTTTATCGAGAGTTGAGATAGACAGAATACCGTCAGCTGCCTGATTGATCGGAAACACCTGTTCAATATTATTTTGGAAGTCGTAGAAATAAACGTCGATGCCACTAACGTCGAGATTTAAGTTTTTGCTATGGTTACCTGTAACATTAAAACAAATAAGATTATTACATCAAAAGCAAAAATCTAGACTGATTTATTAGATCGGTAAACACCGTCACGCCTGTATTCCCAAAGCTAGGGTGGCAGAGGTGTACTGTGTACACCCACTTTTCGTCGACGTTGTTAGGTCCCATGTAAAAGGGGGCGAGTTATTAGATCGATATCTATCTATATCATCACGCCATCCTTGTGAGGTAGGCAGAGAGGACAGAGTAATTCCAAAAAATAAGTAAAGGCAATACTGTATTTAATTAACAAATATGTAAAGTTATTATGAATTAAGTTTGGAATTATAAAAAGTCATAATAACGTAAGCAAGTGAGGTAACTAAGTCCTAAATTGATTTACGTAACCCACGTTGTTTAAACATTTTTTTCATTCATATATCTAAGCGTCTTGGAATTTTGTTGATGAATACTAGTATTACAACTGTTTTAATAAAAAAGAATGCTCTAAAATCTGGTTTGTCAACTGTTCGTTAATTCACAACAAACTATGAATGAAGAAATATTACGTTATGATATGTTTTTCATTCTTCTCTGTAAATATTTAGTCTTTAATTTCTATAACAACTGTACTTCCTTTTGCCTCCATTTAGGCGTTTTTAGCTTTTAATGCAGTAACAAAATCAGTAGGTCAGGCGTTCTTAAAATTGGGATTACAATTTATAAATATAGGTTTTAATTTAAACAGTTCCGCTACCACGCAACAACCAAAATGTAGTCAAGGTTGCCCATTAATCTTCAATATCAAAAATTGTTCTACAACATTGTCCGGTATAGAACACGAAAGATTGTTTGATGTAAACACATAATGCATTAGATTGATTAGTGTGTTGTTATTTCACTAATGACACGACCGATTTAGATCGGGGAATAACGAAATAGCGTTCACTGTTATCAATGTAATGCACACTATTGTTCAGCTGTTTTGTGACTCCATTTTGTCAGTTTCTAAAACACGACCCTGCTGTTTACTATGTGAAAGTAATAGGTACTATTTCTTGGCCTGTAATTTCTTTTCTTTTATGCCGTCATTCTTTACGGCTATTTTTAGATTCTGCGTGGTATGTAACCATGAGGTTATGTTTATCATATCACTGATTTAAGAATGAAATAAATCGAAAACGTTAACGGTTTATAACTTTAAGTCATCATTATACTTTCCGGACCATAAACTTTGTGAGTTTACATAAAAAAAAATAACTTATGATTACAAAAAATATTTATGTAAATGTACTTTTGATCCTTGGTAAGTGTTGCGCTAGTTGGTAGCTATTGCTTAGAAACACATTGTTTTAATATTACTATAACGATCTGATAATATGATCTACACCCACAATAAACATCAAAATACTCACATTTCATTAATTTTGAGTTCAATATAATTTCGAAAGGTCCATATTTCTCCAAATCACCACGTCCCCATCCATTTATAGAAGTAACAGAACACACGAACAAAAAGATTGTTATTAAATTTATTTCTTCACTTTAAGATTCACAAATACTCCTGTGAGTATACAATACTTTGCCCACGGGCGATCGCCAAAGACATAGAATCGACCAAGCGGTACGACCGCTGACTTCACTGTGACGAAATTTCCGCAGCGCTTTTATACTTAAAGGTAAACCCATTAGAATACTGTTATCTTTTAAGGCAATGTGATGTAAGACTTAAGCGTTTTTCCCACTTTTGAGTAAGGATGGGCTGATGACGCATTTGAAATTAAGTGATTCCGTTATGTTGAAATGTAGAATGATTTCCGATTTCATATAAGTAGTTCTATTTGCGTAGTAAAATTATTTTAGGTATTGTAAATATTACCTGAAGCGTGCTATTAAAGCGAGCAAGCGTTTACGGCAATTTATAGCAGGCAAAGCGCCATTATTACGCAGTTACCATAAAATCTGCAAGAGTCTTATACGATTTATAAACTTAAAACTACATTACCTTCAGTAATACTTCCCTTAGTTTTAAAGTAAAAACGAGAAATATGGTAATGAGGGGAATCTAAAAACAGCCAGCCAAAGTTGCGGGTCATCCTACTAATAATATATATGTGAAATTGTATGTTTAAATGTTTCGATGTTTGATACTCAGTCACGTGAAAACGGCTCAATGGATTTGGATGAAACTTGGAACACGGATAATTTATAACCTGGATAAACACAAAAGTTATTTTATATCCCGGAAAAATTTAAGGTTCCTATCAAAAGTCAACGCGGACGAAGTCACGAGCATAAACGAGTGCCTTATATTTATTTAGAACAGACAGCGAGAACAAAAATATTTCATTTTTAAAATTGTTGTCTTTTTTCTTCATCTCTTACATCATTGTACTTTCCGTCACATGAACGAACCACGGTCTATTTACGTCAAAACATTGACCAATCACGGTCGAGACCTTATCTAAGCGCATTAACACTGTAATGTAAGATAAGCGACCAGATAATGATGTCAGTTGAGATACAATCAATTTCCATCAGCTGACTAACAGAGAAGTCACAAAACAAAGGGTTTAAAATATAAAAAAGTAGAATACATAACATTATCAGGGTGCGAACAACAATCTTTTGAACATATCGTCACGCCTATATTCACCAAGCAGGGTGGCAGATGTGTACTACGTACATATTCTCGCCGAGGATGTTAGGTCCCATGTAATAGGAGGCGAGTCTATTGGCATATACCAAGCACAATTCCAGACTTTGGACTGATAATGGGAATTTTTGGGATGGAAAAATGTCAGAAGAAAGAATGACAAAACAGATATACAATGTAAAAGTGGAAGGATGTAAGTACCAGGGAAGACCTAGACTATCTTATCATGGCCAAATAGACCGAGTCTTCTATAATGGACAAGTCAGAAGTCTCCGTAACAGGCGAGCGTGTATGAGACAACCCATGAGAGTGGAGGAAGCCAGAGAGGTATGTGAGGAAAGAACCTGTTGGAACTCTGTACTCTCTACCTACACCGCAAGGGACCTGGCGTAATGATATAGATAGATAGAAAAATTACCTACATTTGTCCGACCTAGGATTTGAATTCTGGACCTCGTGATCGCAAACCGCGTTATTCGCGACTAGACCAACGAGGCAGTCGCGAATAATGCGTTCTCTCTTTAACAAATCTATTAAATCTTCCTTTGCTGTTAGAAAGAGATGTGGATATATACATTTTATAGCTCTGTCTCATGTTCCCTTCTTCACTTTTCAGCTAAGATTACAGTAGTTTTGCTATACAAGTTGTGATAATTCTCCATGGCCCTAAAAATCTGCTAAAAAAATCTGTTATAACGGAATCCTTAGAATAATTTATTCTTAGACGGAATCATAATCGCTGATCTTTTTGTATTCTAGTGTCGTATTTTTGTATTACAAAATCGGTTTTTGCATTCTAGAACTTACACACAAAGCTGGTTATCCTGGCGATCTTTTGGGGTGACATTTGTCGGGCGTCTGTTTCTCTTACGATCTTGCCGCCGAAGTGATAGAAGAATTAGTCAAACCAGTCTGAGTTAGTGTTGCTATTCTCTAGGCATATGTGTTGGTTCGTTTCACTTTAAACACCTACAAGATCAAATGTGATATAAAACTATTTTTCGGATTTTATCGCGGTTTATTTTTGATTTTTAAGTTCCCGACGTTTCGAGTGCTTTGCAGCACCCATGGTCACGGGAGGGACTGAGGTGTTAGACGTGCAAAAGGCATAGTTGTTCCGGGGTACCCTCAAACTTCTTAATTATTTTTGTTGGTCCGATCTTGGTTTTGGATTTGATTATATTAATTACCGGATCCCAAGTCGATGGAAGCACCCAGCCATCTTTTCTATTGAAATTAGGATGTTTTTTAATTTCAATAGCCTCGCGAACCATCCTTGGTAGGAATCTGTGTTCTTTCACGAGGATTTGTGGTCTATCAAATCTGATGTTATGGCGGGTGCGGTCAAGGACATGTTCACAGACTGCAGACTTCTTTGAGCGACGGTGTTTTAGGTCAGCTATGTATTCTTTAACCCGAGTTTCGAGCAAAGCACTCGAACGTCGGGAACTTAAAAATCAAAAATAAACCGCGATAAAATCCGAAAAATAGTTTTATTTCATGTGTAATATTCGCGTAAATTATCCAGATGATTAAATTATAATAATAAAAATAATTTATTTATTTCAACGAAACGTGGGTGTACCCAGTACACCTCTGCCACCCCCTCTCGGGAATATAGGCGTGACGCTGTATTATAAATTTCAGACATCAGAAATTGTACAATTTACAGGCCCATATAATATATACCTTACAGACTATCATGCATGTAATATATTAAACTTATAACCTAAGTAACATGTAATTTCGGCGACATGTTACGCTGTGCAGGGGCATCTCGCCGTCTCCTATGAAATATCCTGAAGACGACACCCTTCGTTCGCTAGCCCACCACAGAACTCTTCGCTCATGAAGGTCTGCAGCTTGTTAGTGCCAGTGACTCTCGAGTGTACATGGTCTTCTTACGGGCATACTCCAAAATGTCATCGGCTTTGGTGGTGTAATGTTGCTGTAACACGTACAGCAGCGTCGTTGGTACTGCTGAACGGAGGAGCATGCCATCATCGACCGGCGCAGTCCCACACCGGTTTTGTCGAGTAGGCCCCTTATCCTTTTCACCTTGATGAAGCCTTCCTCATCACTTTGGCCCTGCATTGTGGCCTAAGGCAACTTTTCCGTGCTCCTCTTTGGTGCGCGGGTGGCAGCGGTGGCGTAATCGCGACGAAGAGTAATCGCGTTCTCGTTTGACGTCACTGGCGGCGGGGCAGCGGAACTGGTGACGGGGCGCGGTGAGCTACGGGCGGCGGGGTGCGGTGCAACGCACGGGGCCGTAGCAACAGCCGGTGACGCATCGGCAGACTCAAAACTGCCGACCGATGCATTTTGCCCCCCCGCGACGAACATCGACACTAGAGGCCTCGTGTGACCTACTTTCCGAGCTAGCGCTACGCAGTGACGCAACCTCCTCACGCAGCTCGCGGATCGTATTCTCAGAACCCTTTAACCTGTATTGTACTTCAGCCAAGATAGAGTTTAGGTTTAGAGTCGAATGTGACGTGGGGCAGCCTGGGCAGCTGTTTCATCACGAAAGCGGGCAGGTCATCAGGATCCGTCTCCTTTAACAATCTGACGATAACCTGGAGACTTCTCTCGCAATTTTCATCCCACCTACGGGACGCCATCCGATCGCTTATGTCTAACAATTTGTACAACAGCACCTTCGCACTGTAAATCTCTTCCTTGTTTAAGTTAATCTTGCATATCTGCTCGATGCTAACCCATGGTGCCGATGGCGTACTGTAAAAACGCCTACACTTCGTTGGCCATAAGTTTTTAGAACTCATAGCGGTAATGCTCACAGCCGCACAAAACGCGAATTGTAATAATTCGAATATGCAGTGAGGCGTGTCCGAGTCTAAGCGCGCACTGCACTGCACTGATATTTATTCGCACATACCTATCTTTCGAAAACTAATTAAGTTTCTAGTTGTTATTCTAGTTAGTTCCTAGAACATATTTCGTAGAATATGTTTTTGTAAAAAAGTCACCACTGAATAAATATTAGTAGGTTTGTCATTGTTATATTATTTAAATTGCATATTATGTGATCCATGACGTATAAATACA
This sequence comes from Phalera bucephala, assembly GCA_905147815.2. Taxonomy (NCBI): domain Eukaryota; kingdom Metazoa; phylum Arthropoda; class Insecta; order Lepidoptera; family Notodontidae; genus Phalera; species Phalera bucephala. Next base: position 21,056,306 of record LR990621.1, read on the forward strand.
TCATAACCGATGTTTTTTTTACAGTCGGTATTAAAAAGGGCGTATCAATAACCACATAGAAGAATTCTATTGTAAAGTTTCCAACCACTTGAAATGAGTGTTCTCGCTAAATGCTTACGCGGCGTAAAGTCAGCAATATCTGGGCGGAAACTCTTTAAGTTCTTCAGTCAATAGCTCTCTTAAGCTTGGACTTATTACGGAACTTGAGGAGGTCACTGAACAGATGTGGCAGTGTTCGGACGCTGTCATATAGGTTGTTTCTAAATTACGACTCTTATAACGTAAATAGACAATCAAATTTGGTGCGGCCTTACCACCGGATATTGTGCGTCTCAAACCAAATCCGATCTTATGGCGAGTACGCTGGATATTATTATTATTCATGCGGTTGGTTGATTAACTCGCGAATCGTACTTGATGCTTTTCGCACCAAATCTGATCGTCTGGAATCTGGGTTTGTTTTAGTCTGTTCTTTTACTTTTACAACAAACGACTAGATGGTCCGTAGATTTGTGTGCTCGTCCATTGCAAAGATCGCACCACACAAACATTTTGGTGCGGCCGTAAGTAAGTTTGACCGTCGGTTTACGCTTACAAAAGGTTTGAAACTAGAACAAAAGAATTACAATTCAGATTGCTCCGTTAGCCTAGCGGCACATAGTGTGGGTAGCGAGGACGAAAGCCTAATTTCGAATCCTAAGGCGGACAAACTGGTTTTTCTATTAATAAATTCTATATAACAGTTTCGAATATAAGATTGTGTCCAGTAAAGTGGCAATAGCTTTTCACCTATTACATTAGGACCGTCAGCGATAAGTGAGTGTACATAGTACCCCTCTGTTACCCTCGTTTTGGGCATATAAACGTGTTTTAAAAGTAGTTAGCAAACTACATCATAATATGCTATTAAAAAGCTACCTTTTTTGCAGTACTTACTGCCCAGTATAGCTCGTCGCAAGCTCGACCCACAATTCGAGTATTAGCCCTAATAGCGGATTATTAACAATATTTACGAGGGATTCCTGAGGCTTTCCCCTGTAATCGAATTGTTTACGAGTTGCCCGTAAATACGTTGTTTTTAATTCCCTTTTATCTGTTGTTTTTAGGCTATTTTTAGATGTAAAAAAATATTTTTAGTTATTTTACGTGTTGTTATTAAATCACTAAAAATGCAAATATAAGCGTCAGAAAACATGAAAGAAATATGAAACACATCTAAATAATGAGCAAATGCCGTGTATCACTTTAAGACCAAAAAATACTTCAGAAAAAATGTGGGATGAATTTTCCGCCGAAACCTTGTAGAAAAGAGCGTAGAGGACATTTTCTTATATTATTGCTTCTATCTTACTCCAAACAAAGGTCATGAAAACACAAAAGGTACAATCCCCTTTTCCTCTACAAATTCCTTCAATTTCCCTACGAAATATCATGCAAAGATTATGATATCAGAATGTTACAGAACTCAAGATTGCAATGAAACTTACTATTGTTCTCTAGAAACTACAAAGTTGTGAAACTTTTGAGCTCCTCTAATCCTATTTCGATTATTCATATCAGCAAGTGCAAGGGTTCTGTGCGCGAAATGTGATTGGCATTGCGAACTAAATTGTATTTTGTTTCAAAAAAAATTCGATTTTATTATATAAAATTGCAATAGACTTACAAGAGAGAGAATTGAGTGATGTGCATTTTATTAATACGCAATTCGTTTTCTATTTCAAATTTATTTGATGTTATCAATTTTTTAAACTGATTCAGGATTATATCTTTTTCGTTCCTTTACTTAAGGTTTTGCCACATAGTCGACGAAACGCGACGGGAGCGCGTCGATGGCGCGGCTTGGGGTGTTGTAATGTACTGAAATGTACGGGAGACGCCACACAGCGCAGCGCCGCTCGGCGCGACGACAAATGTCACGACCGAACGTAGACGAGCGCTTCTGCCACGCTCCCGTCGCGGTCCATCGGCTATTTGACTAAGCCTTAATCTCTTAAGCAGACACAAGAGAACAACAATTGTGTTCGCCGTGGTTTTCGTTAGTCGAGAACTTGATGAAACTTGAAAGTCTAAACCTTTTTTTTAGAGTCATTCAAGAGCTCGAAACGTTAGGTTTAGTTTCACAACTGTAGTCTAGTGATACCAACTGCCACTGAGAGCTTTCTAAAGTGGGTAATAGCTTTCCATTGACTTGACCACTTTCAATTTTCCATTGATTGAGTTTTCGTCTTCACCATCATTTTAACTTTCGCCCTTTACATAGGCGTTCTCTTTCTATGTTCCTATAACTTCCCAGTCACATATAGTTCTTTTCTGCAATTTATCGTTGCCTTATCTGATTGCTGATCTGTTTATTACTCTATTTACAGTATTCACTACTCTGTGAGGACTTTATTCTATTTGCCATCGTTGCATCTAGCCAATTGTCCCTTTCCAAAGGTCATTTCAGTGAGATGATATAGTAGATTACTTTCTGGGCTGTGGTCCGTTGACGAATATCCAAATTTCTAATTTGACCTCTGAGAGTGATGTCTCAAATGAAATGTTCCATAGCCACTCTCCACCATAGTTCCATGCCCTACGACTGTTTATTGTGACAATAATAAATAACTATTTAATCATACACAATACGTCCCATTTTATTTGTCTTCACATTTCATCAAATTTAAAAGAATTATCTAAAATATACAGTAAGCTAGATTAACGTAAACAACAACATGGCCTATACGTATTTATAATCATACATTGTGATCAGTCACCCATACACATCAAATAAAACGTTAAATCGAGACATTGTTAGTATCCGTATAAACATTGGAGTTTATCCAAAACGTTGAACACGCCAGATTTTAATGGTAACAGCGGCATAACTGTCTTTGTTTATTTACGGCGATTGAATATAACGATTAGTGTGTTACAGAAATAGAATAAACGTATCTGACTGTACCGAGTTTACTTTGTGGTTAAGACTTAAGACTTTTGACGTTAAGATGTTTTGGTGAACAAATATTTTGTTAAGTGTCTCATCGTGTTATTTATGACCACATTTTGTGAAATGCGACATAAAGTAGCACTTGCACGATTCGATTGAATACAAACTGCTAGAATTTACTGCACTGCTATAAACAATATATAAACTATAACAAATGGATCCTTTTTAGAAAATAATAAAATCCCCGAAATTACTAGATTTTTATAGGTTAAGTATGGGCATGACAGCCATCAATTTAATAACGATACATTTACGATATACAAAATTCTGATAAAAATTCATTCGCAATGATATTGAAGCTAAAGTCATAGTACATTACGTTAACCTTATATATTTTATTGGACGTTATTGTAATATAAATCTTTGAAGAAAATCTTATGTGATTTTTTGAGGCATACATTTTTATTTGTATTCTAACACCAAACTACGGCCTCGAACTTAGCGATGCTTCAATTTTTAGTATTAATTGTTGCACTCCAGACTAATTTTAGTAATATCCAGATCAAGGTCAACTATGAAAATACCATTTTTACAACATACTCAATTTAAACTTCAAACAAAATAACTACTAAGCGCATGCTTTACACCAAACCTTCATAAATTTAAAAAGGAAAGTTTATTACCGCAATTCAGTTCAACTCAACCAACGTAAAATCCCAAATGACGGATGGAAACCAGCGTTATCTGTTTCAATTATCATCTCACACGAGACCTTCCTATGCTCAAATTTTGTACAGATCGGCGTGAGGATAAGTCGAAAGAAATAAATTCACAGACCGTAATACTTTGTTGGGAAATGTGAGGCTTAAGTTGCGAAACCAGTATTGATAAGATTTGAGTATAGGCCACAAAGAGAATTTTCTTACTTCGGGTATTCCAAGACCGTGTTAGGCGTATTGAGATTTCGGTCTGTGATTTGAATTTGTAAATAGATTATTGCTTGTACAATACTAAGTGTTTGGTTTATTTAGTCAAGAGTATAGAATTGTTTGTATTTTGCCTTAAATGTGACTTTATAGAACTAACTTGTTAAGGGCTAATCGTTAAAAATTGAGGAGACAATTCGTTTTCGAAGTCTTGTATGTACTAAACTACCACGTTATTGAGTAAATATAAATGGAAAATAATATTACAGACCAAAATTGACTTTAGAGTGAACTAGTATTACCTAGTTCAAACTAGTTTTGTTTGATTTTGTTATTTTAAATTGGAAATTGATCACAGTAGGTTTTTTTAGACCGCTTATGATTATTAACATTATACGAACTTAATGTTTTAGTTTTGTCTAGCTACTACTACTTTGGGCTAAAATTATGTTTGGCTGGTTCAGTTTTTATGGCTTTTACACATGTACTGGCGACTACTGGCCGCTGCTATCTTACCATGCAATTTACTAGTATTCCCAATGTAGCTATTACATAAATGTGACACCTGGATTATTATTCAATCCAATCGTGTGGCAGTGAGCAGAGAGAGAGACATGAAACTAGTCAAGGCGAGAATAAATACCGTAATTGAGAGCAGAGAAGTGCAGATAAAGCTAAGTTGCACAGGGGATGTTAAGTGTACATACTCGCACTGCTTATTTCAATGCCTACTTCCCCTGTTCATTACCATGTTATGTGTGTGAATATAGTCTAGAAGAAATAATACCTCATGAACAGAGGCGTTTCTCGAGTAATGTACTAGAGCTAGAACATTGCCCACCGTAAGCTGATTTTGTTCTCGGGAAGCGTGTACGTGAACTAGTCGTTGAGTGACTTAAGCGTGTTATTCTAATGCGGTTGTATGAAACTTTATTTCCGTTGAAACACTTATGTCAGAGTGGAGAAGCCATTGTTCAGTCTCTGTTGTCAGTTGATATAGCCTCTCGAATCTGCCAATGAATTTCCTAATAAGGCAGTCCGCCACGATTTGCTGCAATGTACGTAATGTGAACTCAACCTGCTACATAGGCTGTTTGAAATAATTGTGGTAATAAATGAAAGGTCTACAAACCCTTTTGAAATGGTGATCGTGATGATATCTTGTGATCTTTTTCTTAAAAAAAACGTAGCCCCCACACTAGAAATTATTCATGTGTACACAAATACTCAGATCGAAAACAAATATTTGTGGATTACACAAAGATTTGTTCTGTTCGGTGATCGAACCTACGACTACTCGATTGAGTCGTTAGAGCATGCTCTTAATCTCTTGACGAAGCCTTTCTAATCTAGCTCCAAGTTACAGACCAACATAAATGCGGTAAGCGAACTACTGTGACAAACTTTAGGTATTAATTATGCTTAAAGTAAATAACTACGAGAAACATAGTATGCAACTTAATGATGTTAATTTCTCAAGCTGGAGACACACCTGCTATTCTTGTTAATAACCTATAATAATTATTTAAGTAAAACGTAGCTGCTAACCGCGAGAATTGATGGATGGCGTGAGTGATGGAATTGCTTTCTTTATTTATTTGTTCTTTATAGCATTCCTGCACAAGGCCGGTTGTTGCGGCGGTCTTTAGGAAGGCCTTTAACCTGCAGTTGATGTTTTTTGACTAACAAAGACCAAGCGGTGGTCGCAAATAACGAGGTAGACGGTACGGTTTATTTTTGATTTTTAGTTCCCGACGTTTCGAGTGCTTTGCAGGACCCATGGTCACGGAAGAGACTGAGGTGTTAGACGTCCAAAAGGCATAGTTGTTCCGGGGTACCCTCAAACTTCTTAATCATTTTTGTTGGTCCGATCTACGCAGAATGAGCTCACGGTGTCTTGAGGTCTTGCAGTGTTATGCTTGGTTTTGGATTTGATTATATTAATTACCGGATCCCACGTCGATGGAAGCACCCAGCCATCATCTCTATTGAAATTAGGATGTTTTTTAATTTCAATAGCCTCGCGAACCATCCTTGGTAGGAATCGGTGTTCTTTCACGAGAATTGTGGTCTATCAAATCTGATGTTATGGCGTCGGGAACTAAAAATCAAAAATAAACCGCGATAAAATCCGTTAAATAGTTTTATTTCATAACGAGGTAGACCTAGAAAATAGTTGTGCAATGATTTGGATACATTTACGGGTATTAAATTATGTGAGTACACTAGTATTGTCTAGGTTTAGCAAGTTAAGTTTACTTTGATTATTTTAAATTGAAATTGATCACAATAGGTTTGTTTTAATCGCTTAATTATTAACATTATAACGTTCTAACTTTCTAGTTTCGTCTAGTAAAAACTGCTTTAGGCTGAAATTATGTCTGGCTGGCTCAGTTTTTATGGCTTTTATACATGTACCGGCGACTACTGGTCGCCGCTGTCTTGCCATGCAAGTTTACCAGTAATTTCAATGCACCTATAATATAAATGTGACACCTGGATTATTATTCAATTCAATTGTGCGGAAGTAAGCAGAAGGAGACATGAAACTAGTCAACGCGATACGATGCTAGGTCCCTTGTAATAGGGGGCAAGCCTATTGCTATATACTGATACTGAGATTTCAATAGAAAAACTACAATTGTCCAATGTAGGATTTGAACCCAGAACCTCGTGATCGCACCTTAATTCGAAACGAGGCTAGCGAGGCAATCTAATCAACCTGATATTATTATACTAATCTGCTATAAGCTAAGTTTTTACCCAGCTATTATTTAAATTGAGGCTAAAGTATACAGTCGATTAGACAATGATATACCGGACCGAAAAAAACCACATCATCCATAATTGGTTTGAGAACAATAAAAAATACCTTTCAAATTATACAGACCGTTGTTTAGTGTGCTCGCGGAATTTACAGTATTACTGGTGATACTGAATACAAATACAAAAAAAAAGTGAGCTACTACAAAAAAATATTTTTAATAGCTTGTATTAGTTTGAGCTATATGTCTCTATGAACCTATGTAGGGATGATCGATATTCATCCATGTTAGATAAACATCGATTTCAGCAGAAAAACATCGATGGTATGAATATAATATCGGAATATCGATATTTACTTAATCAACTTATTATTGAATAATTGAAATTCACTTAACAAGAATTAAATTTCTATAGATTATTGTTATACTCTAGAATGCAAGCAATATTAATATATTATACATTAAATAAATACGAATTTAGTCCACTCATTTTACACTACATTTCGCTGACTAAATTTTGACGTTATTCATATTGGTTCGCATCCGAACAATCGATGTTTTCGAACATCGATATTTTTCTTTCGATATTTAGCGTACATCCATGTTTTTGAATCGATGTTTTTCCAATAACAATCATCCCTAAATCTATGTATCTATCAGTGCTGGGCATTTTTCAATTGTAGGATCAATTGAAATTCCAATTGCAATATAAAATTTATCCCCCTAAGGTACTCCAGAATAACAATGACTTTGGACGCCAAACGCCTCAGTTCCTCCCGTGACCTTGGGTGCTGTTAAGCACATCAAAGGGCACCTAAGAATCTAAAATAAGATCACCACGATATTCGAAATATTTTAATTGCAACTTAAATGTTTCATAATTAATTTTTATATATAAATAATATAATAATACCAGCCTATACTGCCCACTGCTGGGCAAAGGCCTTCTCTCACAAATCGAGGTGAGAGAGATTGGGTCATACTCCACCACGCGGACCCAGTGCGGATTGGTGGAGGCAGGTTTGTGGCCACCTGCTGTTGGAACTTATCAAGCCACCTTTAAGGCTTCCAACTCGGCTTAACGACTACCACATTAAGTGGTAACCGGGACCAACGGCTTAACGTGCCTTCCGAAGCACGGAGACGCTCGAATATGAAATGCCACAAACGGTCACCCATCTCAGGCCGACCGAGTCGAACGCTGCTTAACCTTGGTGATCGGTAAGAACACCGCGGTCGCACAGCGCTACAAGTTTTAATTTTATTATTTTAGAGAATTAATTTTTGCCACATGGTATCTATTGATGTAACGGAATCTTTCAATGTATTTTTTACCAACATTAAGGCGTCCGATTAACCTAAATATTGGTACACGTATCAAGGACTGATGACACTAAAACACACTTTTACAAATTTGGACTAATGTCCGGTCCAGGATCACTAGGATAAAAAAATTATTAACTTTACAGGTTAAGTATATACCATCTATGTTGTTTGTAAAAACTACTTTTGATTTTGTTTTGAGATTAAAAAACAAGAAAATAAATTATAGTTCAAAAAATAACTTCAAAAAGACTCGCTTTAATAGCAAGCCGAGCTAAAATGGAGAAAATACTAACGAAAAAAATGAAAGTTTGGTCAAATAGCCGACGGAGCGCGACTGGAGCGCGACGCAAGCACACTCGGCTACGGTCGGTCGTGACGTTTGCCGTCGCGCCGAGCGGGGCCGCGCTGTGTGGGGTCTCCCGTACCTTTCAGTAGGTACATTATAACTCCCCAAGCCGGGCCCTCATCGCGCTTCCGTCGCGCTGCGTCGGCTATGTTGCTAAACCTTAATTCTACTGCGACAAGCGTGGGGTGCTTGACATCAAATGTTATAAATAGGTCATTGGTAACTATTTATAAAAGTAGAGTTATTATAAACTGGTCAAACTCAAACTGGTTCAATAGTTTTGTGTAGCCCCACATATTTAACATGTATTATTTTGTTTTCCTAAATAAAAAATAAAAATTCTAAAAAACATCCCACGTATATTTTCAAATGCTTAGGAAAAAATGCACGATTCGTATGGGACAGTTTTGATTCCTCCATACTAATACGGCTGAACGGATTTTAAAGCTACTTAGTATGGAGGTGTCTAAGGACAGTACAGGTCTGTGTCCACGGTCTACATCTGTGCCATCCCAGAAAGACCGGTCTTCCTATGTCCAATTGCAAAATAAACGCGTGCGTAGTCGCAGATAACAGCTAGTTTGATGTAATATTCGATGTTATTTTAATAAACACGGTGTAATTTTAGTCGTTCTGGAGTGAAAGCATTTTAGGTATCCAATGCCTATGTAAAGTTATGTACCTTACCTACTTCAAATAATTTACCTATAGCAGAACGATAAATCCACCACGTCCCATTCAAAGTTAATTTGACAATTTGTGCATAGTATCACGCCAACCATTCATTACTACTATTTTATTATTCAGCTATTAAACCTATTATATGTATTTATTCCAACAATTTGGAACAAAAAAATCTGGTAGGTACATTTACTGAAAATTGTACCTGAATTACTAAGCGTGGTTTTTATTTTATTATTTCATCAGTATAGAGTCATTAAATATTCACGTTGTACATAAAAACCTACCTACATAAAGTTACATCTTTATCCCACCCTGGTAGGTAGAGACTACACTTCGCTATACATACTACAGTTCTGATACACTTTTTTTATTTCATCTACGTTCATACATCTTCACATACATATCTGTCGATTGAAAGTGCTACGCACTTGACCCTTTGCATTTCGCACCCACTTAATTTCGTAGTGATAGGTTCTCCTTGGGCAACCTCTTCCGGCGCTAACATTTGCTCTATATATCCCTTTCGTAAGTCTTCTGTCACTCATCTCCTCTGAACGCCCGTACCAATTGAACATACCTCTTTCAATCCTTAAGACCACATCATCCTTCTATCAGCTATATCCAACATACACTGGCATACATATAGTACTGACTACTCACTATGGCGTGCACCATTCACTTCGTTACCCGTTATCACTTTACTTTCAATATCACCGTCACATCTCCTTCTCCCATAAATATACTTCTCAAAATAACTCAATCTAAACTTTTTTTAAGCTCCTCTTCATAAACAAATTCATTAATTGTCCACTCTTTCACCTTCTACATTAATATTACATTCTGACACATCTTCCTCTCCTTCAATCATCATGTCATTAGCCTTACTTACGTTCATTTCATCCCTTTCTTCTAAAGTGCCCCATTCACTACATTTACCATGTCTTGTAACTCGCGTTGTATTTATATTTAAATTGTAATAAAACTGGAGCGTAGTTATTTAGAACGCTTAACTAAACTCCAAGGGCCCACTTTACATAACTCAAGGCGACCCTTTATCCTTACAGAGTTTCTAAAGAAAATCTCCAAGATTATCCCGACGTATGACAAAGACGACGCCTACAATAGGATTTTAAAGTATCACCCTCCTCCGGACTATGCTAAACTTGATTTTGCGGTTTTCTCTATATTGTCAGAGAATGATATTGCTTAGTTTAGTTTCACTTCAAGTAATATATTGCTAAAAATAGCGAGTTTATAGCAAATTCCTATTTGTGATTAAGTTACGGCATTTTGGAGATATTAGGTTTTTAAATACTTCAATGTTCTACACGTCAGATTTTTTATTAGTTTTTGTTATTGAAAACAGACTTTTGATATAGCTCCATCGATATAACGTTGTTTTAAATTACAGATCACGAACAAAATGATGGCTAAAAACGTTACTAGTAGCGAGCCACTGTTGAAGTTAGTTTTGGATTATTAATGACCTCAGATCTTTTTATTACGGTAGTTTCAGGAAACTAATATTTTCACGCGTCATCGCGTTGGGCACGGTTGAATCGAACTATTTCGTAATAAGACCACATTCTTACTTGTGTTCTTATTTTTTGGGTCGTTTGTCGGACTATCATCCTTAATATAGTACAAATAATATATGTACGATGTATATCTTCGAAATGCTGATTATGTATAGTATTATTTTCTGAGAATCGAAATATAGCATCTTCTGATAAAAAATATCAGTAATAGGTATTTTGAAAGTGGTGGAATAAGCTATTATGCAGAGGCAATACTGAATTAAAAATTCAAAACTGTAAATAAAGGCAATATTTATTTATTAGTGTATTCCATCAATTTAAAAAGACATAATATAAACCCTAATAATCCAAAAATATCGCATTTTATAATCAGGGAAGTCTCTTTTTGGAACTATACTTTTTCCCTACCCCGTAAGGGATCTAGGGTTACGACATAGAGAGATATTATGCGTGTTGCTTAAATCGTCTCGTGCGCAGGACGTATGCTGCCTCCTGGATCGTTGCTTCCAATACCCGCGGCGGAGTGCGCGCGATTGCGGCTGTCAGTTCGCATTGCTTCATGCGGCGCCCGACGAACAAACCCACTGTAGCTAGCGGAGCCCTGCCCGCGCTAAGACGCGGGCATGCCCGCACTGCCAATGCCGTTGTGCCGGCTGCGACCACCAAGTAAGCCGTAGCACGCTTACTCGTGTTACTGAGCCGCGGCACATTTATTTTATACGCACGCTAATCACAATGGTTGACACTTGCACTGACTAAGCTAAGGTTTTTTTAAGATAAGATCAAATCAGTATCAATATATAAATCAAATAAGTTGGATTTTGCTCGAATCGAATTCACTCAGTTTCGACCGAATTGAAGTCGCTTGTGTTCGTACGAGTTGAATTTGCTCGAATCATATTCACTCATTCTTGAAAGGTCGTTTTATCGCTCTTTGAAGAACGAGATTGTGAGTGGTACTTCATTAGATGTATTTGTACAAATATTTCGATGGTTTAATAAAGCATGTTTGTGCAAATACGGTGTTTGAAGTTCTTTTTACGCGTCTTACACGGCAACGTTGCTGGCTATCCATATCGTAGAGGTTATAGTAACATGGATGATATTGTTCATGTATACTATAGCTCCTATTCATAAATTAAACTAGTGTCAGTTTTACTTACAAATCGCTCTCAAGAAGGCTCTCAACATGCGTACTCAAGATTGATTTTAAAGTTGGACGGACAATTCAGTTTAATTAATTAACGTTATGGCCGCTAGATGGTAACACTGCTTTCTTAGAATACCCTTAGCTTTTTGAGTGAGTTGGTTTTAAAAGTTCTCACGTATTACCCGTTATAAAAGTCAAATTCGGCACGTGTTTTATTCGTTTGAAGTTTAGCTTCAAAGGTATAAAAACAGGAGTTCACACAACCCTAATACGTTTGAAAGAAAAAAATACAATCAAAAACATCCAAATTTTTTCGACTCCCACTTACTTGCACCGTTTGAAGAATACACGTTTTATTTATTATTAAAAACCCTTTAACAAGGATCCTATAAAGCAAAGCACGCTAATTCATTATATCGGTACCACTGACGTAAATTGCTATATATCTTGTTAAATATTTTTTGCACCGTAATCATATTTTCCCCTTTGCAAAAGGAATTGTGAAACCCTCTTTTGTATTTTAAATTCCCCCTCACCAAGCTTAATAACATTATCTTGGACGTCACGTCCAACCTATTTTCTACAAGAGGCTCTATATTGCTCAGGTTTTTCGCAGAAATCCCGGGGCAGTCACGATAAACCGTGACTGTAGGTAACATGGATGATAAAGGAAAGGAATAAAAACAAAAAATGTGCACAGAAAACTTGATTAAAGACGTCTGAGTGGAATATTAGAGTTTATCGCTCGTTTGATACTCTTATCAAGAGCTCTTTTTAATCGCAGTAGCAGAATTTCTATTGTTGCGAAAACACAGTCACAAGTAGTATTAAACTTGACTAACAAGATAACGCAAGCAATTTTTTAAATTAGTCCTTTAGTTAACAACACAAACGTTGCTTTGGATAATGGTCTAAATGACAATTAACCGAAATTTATATCTAGTTATTTTCGAGTAAATATACGATAACAATGACGGACAGAAGTAAACTCGATCGGTCTGAGTTACACAAATTTGGTAGCTAACTGGTTTAAGAATAATTTACACGAGCTAAACACGAGCACGGTGATTTCTATTAGGCAGGTGCTTTTTTGCTAACTGTATAACCAGTTTGATATGCGCAATAAGATATTGTTCTATTTAAAGTAAAAGTTGAAGCAATCAAACGTTTATTCAGCATGAAAGAATTCATACCAAGTAGTCCATGAAAAAATCAAGGTTATAAAGATGATGATTCTGCAATATAAGCCTAATAGAAACTTTCTTTTAATACATAACAAATGGAAATAGGATAGATCCTTTGAAAAATTCAAACCGAGGCACGTACCTCTGTCTTTTCGAAAGCGTGTGCGTATTTAAAATTAATTATCATTTGCTTTAACGATGAAGGAAAACATCGTGAGGAAACCTGCATGCCTAAGAGTTTCTCTCGAAGGTGTGTGAAGTTCGCCAGCCCGCACTGGGCCAGCGTGGTGGACTATGGCCTAAACCCTTTTAGATTGAGAGGAGGCCGGTGCCCTACGATGAGACAGTTCCTTAACAGGGCTAATATAATTTTTTTTATTTGAAAAATTATAAAGTTGCTTTGGATACGTAGACTTCCATATAAATTTGTCATTTTAGCGTATTTCAGTGATAATTCAGAACATGGAACCAGAGAAAAGTTTAGACTAACTTATCTTTTGTCGCCTATATGATAGGCGTATTGTGACAGAAATCAAAAAAGCTATATCGTGCCTGCATGTTGTACCCAAAGACAACAAATATTCGCTAGCTTTTGTTGAGAACTTGTTGTTTGCAAATATAAAGCGTAATAATGAGATATTAGTCAACCTTTTAGTTCACAAAAATACAAGTATGTATAAAGAATAATTAAACGTCAACCGTTTTAATGTACCTCCATCCATTTTCTGCTAACCCAACGCTGGAAAATTAAACATCACCTCTTTCATTTACTTGTATCATTAGCCTAATTTCGTATGATTCCGCTAGCTAAAATGAGGTCCTTAGATCAAATTCTAGATCAGAAAACGTGTTACTGAGATTTTCCTATCAAAAATCCTCACTATCCTGGTATCAGTTGTTTTCAATTTTTTAAAAACTATGTCTGTATAATAGCACTAGTCTCGCCCCGTATTATGTTAAGACCTAACATTGTCAGTGAAATGAGACGCCACACCTTACCCCGTCAACCATCTCCACATGGGAAATATAGGGACTGTGTTTCAATTGTTTTCCTTCATTTAATTATGCTGAGACATTATATCAGATCACCATGCCGGAACAAAACATACCCTAAAATTCATTACAAGATTCACTGACCCTGTTATGTCTGACAAAGGAAATATTAACGTTAGTAGCCCAACCCGACCGTTGGATTTCGGGAGGGTTCGGTGATCGATGTTGGTGGTTTCTATAATTTCGTACGTAAATCAACTCTGCGGTGTGCAGGGTTCGTTGTGGGCTGTAGGCTGTCCGCGTGTTCTGAGGAATGTACTGTTTGTAGGTCAATTATGGTTGGTCTACTGCAGTATGTACGGGTATGTATGGAGTTTGGAAACGTAAAGTGTGTTATGTAGGTTTATCGTGAGCGATTTTGAGATTTATGATAGGGGACATCAATGAGAGGTACCTATTGTTATTCCCGTATTTTACTTTCACAAGCGCCTCAACTCAAAAAGTATGAATTTTCGAACAGATTTTGTCGTAATAGGTACAATATTAAGGAAAACCAACGAAGCATTAAGGCTAAACGTATTCAAACTTTAGTGTTCTCAACATAGGTATCTACATAAAGTTTTGATTATACAGTGAACTCCAAACAATATTTACTCTAAACTGCATCAAAGCTCACTTTGTTGGATGCGCTCCATACTCGAGTATAACGACGCATTTCCCGTTTCATGTGAGACGTTAACTGCAACCATGCCATACTTTAAGTGTGTGTATCTCGCAAACAACAATACCTTAAGACGTCCTTCTGTCCAAATATTTCAAAGCAACGCATATACCTATAGTTAGCGGGATCCAAGAAAAGTCTTTTCAATTAGTATAATTCATTTATATGTGACCAATTTTCTGTTCAAAACACAAAGTATCATTAACCCTCGTATTCAATAGGGACAAACACGTGTCACTTATGACGTCACGCGAAGTTCACAAGCTTTTATTTAGCTTGCAATGTTCGTATGTCTGGCTGTCTGACTGTCTGTCAGTCTTTCCGGTTCAAATCTTGTGATTCATTTTTCAAGCACTTACGGATATTCGATTGAGCTGAAATTTGGCATAGGTATGTAAGTTCGGCGACAATGCAATAATATGGTAATAAGGAGTTAGTCTGATGATGGAATCAGAAGGTGGCCATCAAAACATGTGAACTATTCAACGTAACCCCCTCGTGTCTATGCTTGGTATTGATGAGTA
The DNA here is from genome assembly GCA_905147815.2 of Phalera bucephala. Classification (NCBI taxonomy): domain Eukaryota; kingdom Metazoa; phylum Arthropoda; class Insecta; order Lepidoptera; family Notodontidae; genus Phalera; species Phalera bucephala. The sequence goes on from LR990621.1 coordinate 21,071,395, forward strand.
CTTTACAACCAGATAGTGTTCAGGGTCTGATGCTAAAGCCAAAAGGTGGCTAATGGAACCACCCGACTACTTAATATAACCTCACCGGGTTCTAGCACGTTGCATTCGTCTTGTCGAGTACTTTAGATCCATATGTGGTCCAAGGTCTGATTATGGAGGCGGAAGGAAGCCATAGGAACTCCTCAACTAAGTAAGATATTTTCGTTCTGTGTTTGCTATAAAAACTTGTTTTAAATAAGGTTTTTTTAATTAAAATTATTCAAGAAAAGATATCAAGAATGTAGATGTGTGCTACGTAACAATATGGACGAACGATGTTTGAAACCTCTAAGTGCGATATGTTGGAACCATTGACGTAATATATATGGAGATCCCCTAACTACAAAAATAACGTGCCCGTATCGGGCCTAATCGAGCAGTTCATATGGCGGTCGGTCATACAAATTTAAAATGGTTAAAATGATTATTCCCCAGAGACAAACATTTCATGTCCATATAATATATTACAGTCGTACAAGAATCTTTTGGCTCGCGGCGAAATTCGAAATTAACGCTGTCATCGAGTGTAATGTCACTTCATGTCAGTTACAGAGTTGCCGTTACTATGAAATGACATTATTTTGCACCCATACATGCTTTGCCCCAGAACCAACAGCAATAAAAAAATACTTGTATGATTTCAAATCACCCATGAATTTTCTTACGGTATTTATTATTAAACGGACAAGCGAGGGAATCGCAATATTGCACGAAAACTATTAGATTTTGAAGTTATAATTCATTAGCCATTAATACATATTAGGTTATATTGTTTGTGTTGACATTTAGTAAACATGTCGGTGACTTCGATATAAGTACTTACAATACTTTGAAATATTCGGTTTAGATTGTCCGTTTGATACTAATATTTACTATTATTTTAACAAAATAGATAAATAATGATGGCATGGGTCAAATGTTTGTTGGTTTTGGGACAATTTTCGACAATGTCCTTTACCCAAGTTCTTTTTTTAATTAGTAGCCGTGCGGACCCACCTGTTGAATGATTTTTATTTTGATATCTCTTTTGATATTTCTGTTGATATTTTCTTGAAAGTAGGAAATATTTAATAAATGTTGACGATCCTTGTCGCTATGTACGTCATTGGTTGCAACCGACTAAATAAATGACTACATAGGTCGCGGGAAAAGATTTCGAGCTACTTCGTCCGATATCTCGAGTAGCGTTGAAAATTCTGAAACAAACCAATTGTTTCTTTCACGGAAAAAAACTGAAAATTCGTCGATTTCAGTTTTTTCGCAGTTTTGTTGAAAAATTGAAACCTAGTGACTTGTTTTTCAAAAATGATTTTTATGAAAAAAAACGGGTTTTATTAAAAAAAAAAAAAACAGTTTAAAACGATGTTTTTGTCTATTGTGCTATTTACTATGTCGTTTGTCGTCGGTGTAATGTGGATGTACAAAGTACAAAGCTTGGCGAAATATATTTTCGGACCTAATGACGTCGGTGAAATGTAGGCGTACAAAGTACACCTATCTACACGTGGGTGGGTGAAATCGTACAAGTACACTTTTGCCACCGCCGCACGAGAAAATATAATTTTAGGCCGAACAAACATCATTGGCGAAATATGGACGTACAAAGTACACTTTTTCTTGGAGAAATATGAGTACAAAGTACAATCCACAATTTTCAACACCTCGCCTCGGTCTCACTGGGGCAAACTTTAGGCACTAATGCTCACGGCTCTGTATGTAAATGAAAGAAACCGTCGTTTTGTTTTGAAACTTTCGTTTTTTTCAGTTTCGTTCCGCATCAGCTGTCATTTGTTTTTTCGAATCATCATCATCAACAGAGAGTATAGAGCTCCAATCATCATCATCAGTCCGTATCAGTCCACTGCTGGACGTAGGCCTCTCCCATGGCACGCCACTGAGCTCGATCTTCAGCTCTCCTTTGCCCTTTTTCGAATGAAGCATGAAAAAAGGATGGTATTTGAAAGAAATGGGAATGTTTCAAGTTTTTTCAACGCTGATCTCGAGCAATAGGCATCGTAGTAGTAATGAATACGAGGTTTTATTATCTAAAATGCACCCTCAATTATAAATAGTACCCAGAATAACCTCCACAATGCAATCCTTCCAATAACTACTGCGACAATCATAACTAAGTACCTGTGTCCGACGCAGTTGTCGTTTTGTATGTACGTCAACTGCAAGCTTTCCACCTGTCCCAAGCTATTATTCAACCGACAAAGGCCTGAAATGCTGAAAAGCTGCAGCTTTTCATGGTCGAAATAAATTTTCTTCCTGATGGAACAAGCTGAACTGTCGCTTTGAGTGTATTGTTCTATGAAACGAATTCTAGCTCTCAGAAAAATGGATGTACTAGATAATGATACGAAACTTCTTTTGTTATCATCATAATTTCCTTTAATAACATAAACATTTTTTGTTAAAAAAAAACGTAGCCCCGCGCTAGGATTTATTCCTGTGTTCTTTCAATTCACATACACAAATACCCAGACCGAAACAAATAATTGTTGATCACACAAAGATTTATCCAGTGCGGGAATCGAACCCACGACTATGAGACAAAGTGGATGGAGCGGCTTAAGCTCTTAACCACTGCGCTAAATCGTCCTTCAAATGCTAAATGCTAGGTAAAATTAAATATATTTATACTGAAGAACGGTTTGGTCGAGTAGTGAGGAGCTTAAGCCCTTTCACCCACCGGATCGAGTAGTTGCGGGTTCGATGCCCGCACGGTATAAATTTTCGTATAAATAAATATTTTTTGCAGTCTGGGAGTTATTGTATGCGAATTTCATGTTTGTAAACGCTATTTAAAAAGAAAAAAACACGTGAAACCTCGCTAATGTCATGCTATCGTCATTATTATCCATGCAAAGGTTTTATTTCTAGGTTACCATTTTCGTACGAAGGCATTTTTATTTTCGTACCAACTAAACTGATGCTAACTAGTATCGCAAAAAGAACATAATTAATTACATAAAAAAATCTAATCCAAAAACATTCCTCCTATAATTAGAACATCACATCTTTAGTACACCTTCAGTTACAAACACAGGTTACCCTTCCAACTGTCTGTACCCATTACCCAACTGACAAAAGTCTGAACTCGCGTTGCCACTGAAGTTGAGGGGTAATTAAATTTCCTAACAAACTCCGAACAATGTACTAATCTGTTATACAATGAATCAGTCGTTTCGCTTTTGGTTGCGATAAAATTATGGGAGACTGTTTCTGATGAGCAACTTTATTATGTTAAGATATTTAGTATTGTATAAGTGCTTTACAACTATAACGGCCTCCTTCACAACCCCCGAGTGAAGTCTGAAGTAGACTAATCAACAGTTAAAGTTACAAATAGGTATATGCACGAATTTTACCATCTATGGGTAGCCAATTTTAATAGCTGAGGAACGCTAATCGTGAAGTAACTATTCGGCACTGTACTCGAGGATAGGGAAAGAGGCCCTTAGTATATTTATTTGGAATTCGAAAATAATAGCACTAATGTAAGACAAAACTAATGCTAGACTATGCATCACTAGAAAGAAAAACAAAAGAAATCGAAAGCAAAAGAAGAAAACGTAGTCACCCCCTAGGATTTATGCCTGTGTCGTGGTGCGTTTACAAAAACATAAAAATACACATACACAAATACCCAGACTAAAACAAATAGTTGTGGATCACACAAAGATTTGTCCCGTGTGGGAATCGAACCCGCAACTATTAGACATCGTGGGCGGAGTGGCTTAAGCTCTTAACCACTGCTCTAAATCGTCCGTCAATTTTTGTATTGCAGCAATATTGCATTCGACCAGCCATATGTACTGATTCTTCTGAATATGTCACTGTATGTGTCTATACAAAATTTCATGTCTATTGTCGAGTGTTGAAGAGTTCCTTCGTTTGGAGCCAATCTACCCCACGACTAAAACCCCACGGTAGCCGGCATCGACACTTCGGGGAGGGGCTCCGGGACCTTCGTTAGGAATACACCAGTACCCTCTGTATCGTGCTCCGAAGAGCCCGCCTTCGGGGGAGGGGGGGAGCCTATGGACCGGCTCCCTCCTGCACCGTCGCGGTGCTCACGGCGGCATGAGCTACACCACGCCACCGTCCTCCTCGAGATTGCCATTGGACCTAAACCAGATTTCAACTCTATAGGATAGGAGGAAGCTTGGAAGATTTGATTTGAACAAACAAACATTGCGAGTTAAATAAAAGCTTGTAAAACTGATAATCTTTCGAAAGAAAATTAAAAGAGGGTTCAAATATCCGTAGCCGTATTTAACGTTAAATACGAAATATAACCCGTTCTGTAATTACAACGGGGAACAGTTTGTAAAAATTGCGGCATTCTCTTTATTAATACTAACTTTAATGAATTACAACAGAAAATCTTACTTTAAGTGTATCCATCAAAGTGCTTTAACGCGCCCCAATAATCACAGGCTTGAAAGTAAATCCAAGTTATTTCATCAGGTAGTTTTTAATTTTTAAAGAAGGGTTGATGAGTATCCATACTAAATAATGTAGTAAAAAATGTTCAGCAACATTGATCTAAAATCTTTGTTTTTGGATAAGTATTCTTTTAATTTAAAATCTTCTTTGATCACCTATGCTAATAAATTATTCAAGTATTTTAAAAAAAAACCGTTCCAACAAAAAGTATTCAATGTGAAAATGTTTCATATTTGATAATAAATCATTTCCTGTGCACTTTTTAACTAAGAATGAATCTAGGGAATCCTAGGTTGGACAATGTAACTTTTTGATTGAAAAATTCCTAGCATTAATCGGGAGTCTGGCATTCTGCCCGGTATAATATCAATAGGCTCGCCCCTATAACATTCGGACCTAACATTATCCGCGAAAAGTGGGTGTACACAGCGAACCTCTGCCACCCCCGCTTGTGGAATACAGGCGGGGTGGTGTTTATTTATTTTTTTATTTAATAAAAAAAGAACCTAATCCAAAAATATAAATCCAACCTTTTTCTTACCCTTTACTCGATGTGTTAAATAATTTATAACAGGAAGCGTAATATTTCTAATGGTTCATTACAGAGGTATTTTATTGTTTACATAAAATTTAAATATTAATTTAAGATTCAGTTCATGATTCGTAAACCTTTTGTTTAACTAGGTTCTGTAATTTATAAGCCACTTTAAGTGCTTATAAAATGTCGTCTGACATCATTATGACGACTTTTTAATGTTCGTTGTTATAGCAGTGACAAGATTTTGGAAAATGTTTCACTTTTTTACGCAGTCTTTTATAATTTTCGTTTAATATCCAGCTGTTTTAACATAAACTAAAAAAAATTGCAGTGATTGACAGCAGTGAGTGACGAGCAGTGATAGCCTAGTGGTTAGACCGTTGGACTGCAAAGTCAAAGGTCTCGGGTTCAAACCCAGGCACGCACCTCTGTCTTTTCGAAAGCATGTGCGTATTAAAAATTAATTATCACTTGCTTTAACGGTGAAGGAAAACATCGTGAGGAAACCTGCATGCCTAAAAGTTTCTTGAAGGTGTGTGAAGTTCGCCAACCCGCACTAGGCCAGCGTGGTGGACTATGGCCTAAACCCTCTCAGTTTGAGAGGAGGCCCGTGCCCAACAGTTTTAACATCCTCAACGAAATATCATTTAAATTTCTTTCCTACTACAAATTTTCCTAGCAATCTGTCTCGATTAATAGATCCGAAATAGTAATTGGACGAGAACTATGAAAGATACTTTGATCTAGTCGTTGGACAATATATTTTTTATATTTAAAAGAAAAACTGGTCTCACACTAGCAACTATTCCTGAATTGTAAGTGCGTTTACTAACATGAAATTCACATTCACAAACACCCAATATGGGTTACAACTCCCAAATATTTATGGGTCACACAAAAATTTATCCTGTACGAGAATCGAACCCGCGACTACTTTATTTAGTGGGCGGATTGACTTAGCTCTTAATTACTGGACTAAGTCGTATGTAAATATGTACATGTAAAATAAATTAATTCATATAATTAAAAAAACTGCGCTATCCCTTTAGCGACAAAAAGAAGTATTTTTCAGAAAACAAAAAATTTATAAGTATTAATTCTTTAAATAAATCATCAGAATTATTGCCGATTAAAAATTCCCTTGTTGAACGTTATTCATGTAGCACATAAAAAAATTAAAAATAGACCGCCATAATGTATGTCAACGTAATTAAAAACCGACTCAACCTTGAGACTCGCATTGTTAAGTAAAGCGAACAAACGCATAATAAAGGGACATAAATAAGCTCATGTAGGACAAATACTGGCTATAAAGTGTAGGTCAGTCATCCTTCGATGTAAATAGCGCTGGGGTAGAAAGCGTTAGGCGGGACGCATACAGGAACACTTTTCATTATCCACCACTGGCCACTAATACTAGTTGGTGTTGCCAAGTATCCCTGTGCGCCTTCTTAATGCACTGAAAGAAAACAAATCATTTGGAACAGCACTAGAGAGGCTATTTTGGTTACCACAGCGTATTCTAAAAAGGCACCATTGTCAATCGCTCTTCAGCGCAACCGGTCCGATGACACCTGCATCCAACGACGTTCTAAAACGTATTAATCAGAAAATTAAATATTATTATTAAAAGCTTGCGGGTGTTGCCGACGCGATTCTCGGTCTAATAGTCAGAGGACAGGTCCACTCACTTAATCAATAGATAGTCGCAGGTTTGTAAGGCAAATATTAGACACCCGGCTAATTAAATAAACACAATAAAACATAAACGCAAACATAACTTTATTATAAACATCCTGCGAATACACATCTTTTTGATAATCTAAACATAAATGGTGACGCCACGACCATTCTACCCAAAGCGTTGCGTTTTATTATATTAAATTTAGATTAAGTAAAAAAACAGTAAGAATGTATAATCTAAGGGAGTAAAGATTGCAAATGAAAATATTACACTTACATTTGAAACACATTCATATTTCTTGCTCAATAAAGTAGACACTTTTTTCACTACCAAAGAAGCGAGAAGGTTATGTCGCATGGCTTTAGTGTTTGCGCAGTGATACTAAATGTGATGGTCACAAAAGGGTTGACTTCCAACAATGGATAAAACCCCCTACATAATGTTAAGAATAAAAAGTAGCAACGTTAGCGCAGAGCCTTAAATAAAAAATTGACACGAGCCTTGTTCCACATTCTCGTGTCGCTGAGCTCTAACACGCGATGTTAATAGTCAAATAATAAAACTTTAAAACACCCCACTTGTTACGGTCTCCAGTTGTTAATATTACTACTTACACTACTTATGATGATGAGGTAGAACTAGAAAAACGTGGCGCGACGATTTGGACAACTTACGGGAACTTCGTGGTCCTAAATAGCAATAGATCGATGACTGTAGAAGTATGAAGGGGAGGCATTTGCTCATGAATGGGATAGTAAAGTGGGATAGTAAAATAGGCTAGTAAAATAGTAAATCCCCTGCGGGGGTACTTGCAAATTGTCAATTTTAATACTTTTCAAACTATTCTGCCTACGAATGTACTGGGTTGAAATGCAGCCTCTATTGCGAAGAACTGGTGTGAAACTCGGCAGGCCTGTTTTCTTTCGTTAAATTCTAAGTTTCTGTCTTTTTTCATATTGTCTACAGATACAACATTTAGGTTACAATTAAGTTTACTATCTGGCTCCGATGTAATTCCTTGAGAGCGAGGGCTTCTTTTTTACATGGCAAAATTTTAGAATGCTTCACAGTTAATTTAAGCATAAAAAATAACAAAGAAAAATGCGTTGTCCTTATCGGTAAATGAACGCTCGTGAGGTGAAATGACAAAATACTCGAATTTGAATTGTGTAAGTATTTTAATAATCATTATACTACAATCACATATTCGTTCAAGATCAAGAATGAAGGTAGAAGATTTTTGTTGAGATTTTGCCGCATTTACATATACGTATGCCTGTAAAGCGTTTGTAAAAAATGTTTTAGAGTTTGAAATCCGGGAAGTCGTCTTAGGTTCTATTTTGATGACTAGATGCTACAAATGACAGACGATTTCACGCAATGGTTAAGAGCTTGAGCCGCTCCGCCCACTGTTCAACAGTCACGGGTTCGATTCCTGCACGGGACAAATCTTTGTGTGATTCACAGTTATTTGTTCCGGTCTGGGTTTATGGTCTGCGTTTTTGAAATTTTCATGTTTGTAAACGCACCCACGATACATTAATAACTCCAAGGATGGGGCTACATTATTAAAAAAAAATGCTCATCGATGCAAAGCTACTTAATGATCGTTGCTCAATTAAGTTACTACAATCTGTACCCTAAGTCACTGACACAGCACTCAGAATCGCTAACTTGAGTGGCAGTGGGCGGAGCACATCGCTCGTAGAACTGACGGCCGTTGGGAAAAGGTTCTCGAGTAACGACCACGTTCTAGAAGCCGAGGAGCGCGCAGCCCCCCTACTAGATGAACGAATGAACTTGTAAAGTTCGCAGGTAGACGTCGGATGCGGTCTGCACAAAGCCGCTCGTTGTGGCTGTCTTTAGGTGAGATCTTGGTCCTGATGTGGACGTAATTTGGCTAAAGTTATATACATAATTTATAAATATGATTATTCAGAAGAATATTCAAAATAACTACCTCGTTGGTCTAGTGACGAATAATGCGCGTAGCAATCATGAGGTTCTTGTTTGAATCCTAGGATAGACATAAACGTAAGTTTTCTATCTATCTACATCATCACGCCAGATCCCTTGCGAGGTAGGCAGAGAGTACAGAGTTCCAACAGGTTCTTTCCTTACATACCTCTCTTGCTTCTGGCTTCTCATAGTTCGTCTTATACACGCTCGCCGGTTACAGAAACGCTTGACTAATTGAGGCTGACTTAATCTTCTCGTAATTTTTCTATAGAATAAAATCCAATATCAGCCTGGCATTTTGCCAGCTACAATAGCAATAGGCTCACCCCCTATTACATGGGACCTAACGTCGTCGGCGAAAAGTGGGTATACGCAACACATTTCTGCTACCCCCGCTTGGGGAATTTAAGCGTGACGGTATGTGTGTGTTCAGAAAGACAATTGTTTTTTCTAAACATTTCAGTCTTGAAATATTCTCTATTTTATATAAAAAAATATGTACTTGTTTGTATCGTAATGTAATTTTCATTATAATAAAAACGAATTAACTTCGTTCCCATTTATATTTTCTACAGTACACGTGTATGCAAAATAGTTTTATCCAAACAAAAATTTACCCACTTGCGGGACTTGACAATCGCGTGTGCAGCGATGACAGGCAAAAGCTTAAAAATTTTATGATGAAGAGACATGCAAAATTTAACTTTGTTCCGCGAAGTTAAGGTTAATTATCATTCATATAATATGTAGTAAAAGGTCTACAATTTTTGAGTGTTTGCGTTTTGTCAGGGAAGTCTTGGATTTGTTAGGAATATGGCACGAAGTTATATCACGGAGACGATCAATCGACACGCGAAGGTAATATAAATAAAAACATCAGTGTTGTTGTTCAAATTTCTGCCTCGAAATTTTCTTATAACAAGGATAGTACTATCGTCGTATTCACACATCCACCGACAAATGACGTTTGCAGTGCTGTCAAAATATGAAGACTTGGCTTCGGTCTGATAAAAATGAAGACTTGACTTTTGTTGACTAGGCTGTATTGGCTCGACCCCTGTGTCTTCCCCAGAAGAGGGGAAAATAGAAGAAAATTGCACTTTTTGAATAGTGATGTATCACAACATATTTTTTTGTCGATAGTAAAAATAAAATAAAAGTAATCTTATGCTACTAAATCTCATTTTTAATTAGTTTTTAATGTTAACACAGGTGTAAAATATCGTTAATATTTTATTCAGAATCATACTTAAAAAATCTTAAGTATAATCGTTATACTATTTACTGTTTAAATGCACCCTGAGTAAAATTTAACCACTAATAAATATATTTAGATAATATGCTGATAATTAATTTCGATTGATTTAGTTATTAGCTCTACACTAGTCATCTCAAGCTGGCAACATTTCTTTGTTTTGACATTTGGAGCTGTCACGTTGTCCGTCGATTTGTCCACACGAGTTTAGTATAGTGAGGTCAACGTTAAAAATAAAAATTGAATTTAAAATGTAAATGTTTCCTATCGAATCTATTGTTCTAATTTTGAAATTATTTTTTTTATTGCTTCTTTTTCATAATACACGGTCATTATGCTTTTAAGTTGTATTTATTCTAGTTTATGTTTAAATGACGTGCCTATTGATTATATCTATTCCTGCTGACATATGTCTACGTTGAAAGTAAAATTATATCTAAAACTAGGTTTCTATGTTCCTATTGTTCTATATCAAAGTTAGGCTTTGTTAAAACTTGGTGGCGCACAATACAAGGAAGATGAATTGGATTTATTTCACTAAGTATTATGCGGGTCTGACTTGAAACTTACTTTGTCTTTAGGAGTACACGGCGGGACGGAAGATCCGAAACTCGTTATCTGTATTCAATATGATATTGAATAAGTTCAAATATTAAAAGTAGGGTATCATTTTGTTGGTATACTAGGTGAAATATAGAATTCCTATACAACCTGCTTTCCCACATTCACACGCTTGAAATAGTTAAGTCATAACATTAACTTTTACAGCCACGGAAAACACAGAAAGAAACTATTCAACTTAATTAGCATAGCAACCTTACTAAAGATTTCTCAAAGCAATAACTTTGTGGTAAACCAAGATAACTCTGCAATTAAAATACATAATCCTGTTTTCTATGTTTTTATTGTTGTTATTTTGCTTCGTTCTATCATAATATTTCAGTCATCCTAATTTTGTAAAGCACTGTTTGGATTTCTGAGGGCGTTTCACACCATCAATTTAGAAAGAAAAGAACACTTTTTTGCTATGTATGTGTAATAAAGAATAAAATTAGAATGCGGAACTTATAAACTCTTTATTTTTTTTTTGATTATATATTTTATTTTTAATTGAATCGACGTGTTGTACAATTTAAATCCAGAAAAATTTAATTTTAGTGGATATGGATTTGACCGTGTATTTTATATTTTGAACTTTAGATCTACTTATGTTAATATAAAACATTTAAGGCGCTAGTAGCGCTGTGCAACCGTGGTGTTCTTACCGATCACCAAGGTTAAGCAGCGTTCGGCTCGGTCGGCCTGAGATAGGTGACCGATTGCAGCATTTTCGAGCGTCCCCGTGTTTTTCCCGGTGACCACTTAATGTGGTAGTCGTTAAGCTAAAAAGTTGGAAGCCTTTAGGCGGCTTGGTAAGTTCCAACAGCAGGTGGCCACAAACCTGCCTTTACCAATCCGCACTGGGTCCATGTGGTGGAGTATGATCTAATATATCTCACCTTAACTTATGAGATACCTTTGCCTATCAGTGGGACACTATAAATATAAATAAATATTATAATATTAGCCCTGTTAAGAAACTGTCCCACTATTGAGCATGGTCCTTCTCTCAAACTGAGAGAGGGTTTAGGCCATAGTCCACTACGCTGGTCCAGTGCGGGTTGGCAAACTTCACACACCTTTGAGAAACTCTTAGGCATGCAGGTTTCCTCCCGATATTTTCCTTCACCGGTAAAGCAATAGATAGGTAATTTTTAGAAGGCACATGCTTACTAAAAGACAGAGGTGCGTGCCTGGGTTCGAACCCGAGACCTCTGACTTTGCAGTCCAACGGTCTTACCACTAGGCTATCACTGCTTCGTCACAGTAAAAAAATTACGGTTTTAAATCTTCATATCTTCTCTTCCAGCACATGCGTTGGTCACACACGCACACTCAGAGCTTGGAGTGCGAGGAGCGCCTTCTAGCTCGATGCAGCAGGCCCAGAGTAAACTCAGCTATATTCGTGTCGGCTGAACCCGCTGGGTTCCCTGGCTTCGATGCGGGCGAGTTCTTGAGGCGACACGGCTCACAATCGAAGTTGTGTCGTAAGGCCAGGTATTATTGTTATTTCACCTTGTATCGTAATCGTGAAATAATTAAGTTTTGTTAGAAAAGGTAGGTAAATCACATACAATAATAAGTTATTTAAAATCGTACTATACGAGCTGTAATATAATTAAGGTAAGACCTGAAAGTAGTTTGTTCTAAATCGGCAACTGAATCGATTCCAACAATTTTTAAAAAATGTTACATTTTTTTAAACTATCAAAACTTGCTTTTATTTGTTCAGTTCGCTGTATTAAACAAAATTTAATCATTATTTAAAGCAATACGGCCATTTTAAATGCATTGCCATTACACACACATATCAATATGCACACAAAATTTATTATTTATTAAATTTCGTGGTCGATTTGCGTACCAAAGAGCTTAATAAAATGGTAGAAAACTCCTAAAAATTGGAAGTATGATTTTTGCTTTGAATTCGTTAAGCAATAATCTAATAATCTGGGGTATTGCGTTATGTATGTTACACTTTGTATAGAACATATTTTTTATTATTCTTATCTAAAGGACGAATCAATGGTATCCGTAACCAACGAGCATGTCTGACGAAATATAAGAGTGGCAGAAGTGATATCTGTAAGGAAAGAACCTGTTGGAACTCTGTAATTTCTACCTATCCCGCAAGGGATCTAGCGCGATGATATAAATATATAGACAGATTTTTTTAATGCTTGTCGCATTGGCACACCTCTTATATATTTATATACAAAGAAAATATCGCTTCGAGTGGAAATTGAACCCCCATTATTTGCCATAACGAGCTGACTGCTTTAACTTGCTCATAAGAAAAGTTTATACATTGAGTTACCTTATTGGTCACCTCAGTTTGACCATGACGTCTTCCATGACAATTAAATTCACCCCATTTACAGATCTGCCGACAATATACCCCTAACGACGATGAGCGATTCTTCAGAACGGCTCTGCAAAGCCAAGCCAAGAGAGGAAACCATCAACGAGGAGGCCAAATCAGACGATAGCCATGGCAGCGTTGAGACCGTCAAGCACTTCGGCTTGCCGATACTCTCAGTATCAGGCCCTTCGCCCCCCGACGAGGACTATGACCAAATAGATGAGTACCTGTAGCATTTCCATACAAGTTTCCAGCTCAAATACGTGCTGGAAAAGATGAGGCCGCCTTGGCCGAGCCCCGCACAAAGTCCTTAACCAGAATAGCATCGCACTGCACTGGAATTTTGTGAACTTCTTTTGTGATAGTGTCTTTTAAGGGGTTCGAATCCTTCGGCGTCACAACGAATATAAAAGACTTTTCGCTGAACTTCTTATGTGTGTCTTGTGGAGGGACCATAGCTTAGCGTGGTGTTGTATCGGCTCTAACCGCAGAAATCGTGATAATAAGACATTAGAAATGAAATAGCGCACGATTTCGTCCGAAATTAATGTCGCTTCTTCGTCACACGTGCACGGTTTTAACACAGAAGACTTGCGAAAAAATTGTTTCTGATGAATCGTAATACCCTTACCAACTTTTCAATGTTTACACAATGTCACGCCTATATCCCCAAGCGGGGGTGGGAGAGGTGTACCAAGTACACACATTTTTCGCCAACGATGTTAGATTCCATGTAATAGGGGGCGAGCCTAATGCAATATACCGGGCACAATTCCGGACTACGGGCTCATACTGAGAAGTTTTAGTTAGAAAAACACCATTGGTCCGACCTGGGATTTGAGTCGTGACTCTAAGCCATGCATGCGCTTTGCCATTAGATCAACGAGTTTAAAAATATTGTTTCTATTTTTATTTTTTAAATACCAATTTTATCCACTATGTTACATACAACTGTTCACGCAGGACTAAAGCATTTAATTCGCAGTTGTGATAATTCTTAACATGTTGACAAGGTCACGTGGCTGTACCATTTCTAATGTCTAATTTTTACCATTTCTTTGACTCTAAAATATTTTTGTAACTAATCTCCCGTGTCTATGGTGTGTCTAAATTAGACTTTTAAATCACTTTTATAGATAAGGACTGCACAATAAATTTACTATTAATTAATATGATATTAACAGTGCCACTTTTGAATTTATTGGAACTGTCTATAAAGTCTAACTTAAGCAATTTTTATGTAAGTATCTACGTTTAAATTATGATGTATAAGAATAATCTGCAGTGTCTTAGTATTTTTCATTTAATTGGCTTAATAGTCAAATTGCACGAATTTGAGTCATACGAATCGACCGAATCGCCATTTTTATAATTTATAATTAGTAGTCAATTCGCACGAAGACATTTTATTCTGTGCGAATCTCCACCTTGCAAAATATATAGTAGGCAAATAGTACACTTTATATTTTGGACAAAAAACCTAAGAAAAAGTACAGTAGTATAGAAAAGTGATAGAGGTAATAAATGACGGCTACTTAAAAATATGAATTTTTAAAGGTCCCGATTCGCTCGATTTGTGCAAGTTAAATTCGTACAAATCGAATACTAAGCCATTTAATTAAGTTGCTAGTTTGTGAGTATAAGTATAATGCATAAAATTTTTGTATCGTATTTAGGTATGGTCGCATTTCGCGTGTAGTCTTTGTAGTGTAGTAGTATCTGAAAAGATTTGAAGGTTGAACTTTGGTCCAATGAAATGTATTATGTGCACATGGTGTGTTAGAATGTAAGGAGTTAATTGGTTAGAAAGGTAAAGTTGGGTGAGTTTACTCGTACTTAATATAGCATTGCGTGTAAGAATATTGTGTATCTTTAAAATCTATGTATAAATTATATGCGTACTCCGCCCACACTTATTTTTTTTCAATAACATGAAAAATATATTAGGTTAACACTGAATTATTTTATGAAACCATTTTTTATTATATTCAATATTTATTTTTTGGAACAACAAAAGTAGAGATTCTATTTTTGAAGTCAATTAAATACTTAAACAAATCATGAAATTTATACCTGTCACGTTTTTGTAAATAGCTATAAATATTATTAAAAGGCACTAATAATTATAGTCGTAACTGTACTTAACTGTTTATTTTAAATGTATGAATCTGCACTGGTGATTGGGGACCAGATGGACAGCACATGTCATTGTAGGCCTTAATCCCGAATCACGGGGTATATCCGAATCCTATTTAACTAATAATTGAAATAAAAATAACCTATTTCGAAGCTAAGACTATATTATTCCCTCCACTATTTTATAATTACTATCCCTCATCAATTTTAGATAATTGTGTGTCGCACATTCATACATAACTTAGGGAATTTGTATCTGATAAAGTTTGGAAATTTAAATAAATGCTAAGTAGAATGTAATATTTCGACATCGTTAATTTCTGTCGTGTAATAAAATGATAGATAAAATAATAATTATTAGTATAAATTACATTGATATACCTATCTGTTTTATTTACGAAAACGTAGTTTCTCTCGTATTCCCTATTTTATAATGGAACCTTCCTGTAGCTATCATAATTATATGGCATAAAATGTAAACATAATTTCAAGTAGGTAGCTGTCAATTTCATTCAAAAATGTAGACATAAAACAATCAATTAGTAAATTCCTTAAATCATTAATAACGTACTATAGATAAATAATATAGAGCTTAATATTCTATCCGTTTATGAGGCTATGAGTAAATTATATATATGATAGCTAATACAAGAAAATTTAATCAAAATGTCATCTCAACAGTAGGTATTTTGTAAAATGTTACTTGCAAAACGTAAAAAGCATACTACATTTTACAAAATTAAGGTGTGAGTATATTTTATATTATAAAACTGTGTAATTTGTAATTTTTCATCTCATTGTAATCTATTATAGTACGTGTTTTCCATAAAAACAACAGTCCTGTGTAAAATTGCGATTCTCATTTTTTGTTTTCACTATTACATTTTAGTAAACAACATATTTTTTTTAATACTTTTCTTCAACTTTGGCTTATAAATTCATGTTACCCTGTAGTTTTCATTAAGCAGTATGTTTCTAAACGAGAATAATTCTTTGAAATATAGGAAAATAATTACATAATTCATTAGATCGAAAAATTATACCTATAAGAAATATTTTGGCAAATCAATATTTATCATTAACATAAAATCGAAGTATTTAACATGTAATAATTTAATGAAAATCTGCGTATGATCGAAGTTGTCTTGTGCCAATATTTTACTGGAATTATTAACTTGATGTAGATACTTGTATTTATAATTTTAATGCTATATCTATTTTCTTAATTTTCTTAAAATTTTATTCTAATTAACGACGTTTGAAACGATGTAAATGTTACAACTTACGTTACTTTTAAAATGTTACATTAATTTTTGAAATCTATAATAATTAGTGTAGCTTTTACATGATATTAGAATGCGTACCATATATAGTGTTTTACTAATTGAAGTTGTACATATCTATAAATTACACGATTATTATTATAATTGCTCATAATTTTAATGTAAATTATAATAAAAGTCTATTAAGTATATTGTACAATTACTATTTACATCCTTACGTCTATTTACTATCACGATGAAATAAAATTTTGAAAATCTAATAATTATATTTTTATTTCGAGGCACTCCAAAACAGATCCCTGAATTAAGTAGTAGAATTTGAAATTAGTGTTTGGTACAAACACAACTAACCTCTTCGAATAGTGTCATAAAAAGTACACTTAACTACTGGTACTGTACGATAGCCCGTTTTATAGTTGTCAGTTTTTACGGAACTTTGTGGCAAAATAATAATGAAATAAGAAGTACCGAAATTTAAAAGTTGTACACATGTTTTTTAACATATTTTTTTTTATTTGAGTAAATTATATTGGACAAAACGAAAATAATGTCTAACGTCCATGTCGTACCCACCGCACTCACCGTTGGGAACTCTACCCTTGAAGTTGTCGACGAATACATTTACCTGGGACAGGCAGTCCCGTTAGGTAGGTCCAACTTTGAGAGAGAGGTCAATCGACGAATCCAACTCGGCTGGGCAGCGTTCGGGAAACTGCGCAACATCTTCTCATCCAAAATACCTCAGTGCCTAAAGACTAAAGTTTTTAGTCAATGTGTGTTACCAGTGATGATATATGGATCAGAGACGTGGTCTCTTACAATAGGTCTCATAAAAAAGCGTAGAGTTGCTCAGCGAGCTATGGAGAGAGCTATGCTCGGCGTTTCTCTACGCGATCGAATCAGGAATGAGGAGATTCGTAGAAGAACCAAGGTCACCGACATAGCCGTTAAGATTAGCAAGCTGAAGTAGCAATGGGCGGGCCACATAGCGCGTAGATCGGACGGGCGTTGGGGCAGAAAGATTCTAGAGTGGAGACCACGTATTGGCAAGCGCAGCGTGGGACGACCGCCTGCCAGATGGACCGACGATCTTGTGAAAATCGCAGGAAGTCGTTGGATGCAGGTGGCATCGGACCGGTTACGCTGGAAAGCGATTGGGGAGGCCTATGTTCAGCAGTGGACAAGTATAGGCTGAGATGATGAAATTATATTTCCTTTCATAGCCCATCTTTAATGAATATAAAAATTGAACAAACAACTAAGGCTACCAATCCATCGCAGAACGAACGTTTTAAAAAATAGCTTTATGAGAAATAGCTGAATTGGATTTAAAAAATAAAGAACCCAATCCAGGCTTGCATATAACATAAAGTGAAAGAAATTTAGAGCAACCGAAAATAGTCCTGACATTTTGTGTCCATTAGCGACGTAGGAAGTATACTCTAGTCACAATAAAATATTTAGACGCTATGCCTATTATTTGTTCCACATTGTCGAACTTACTGTAGTCGGTGAAATTAGGAGTGCTTTCTAAAGTAATTAAGAAGCCCTATTGTCTGTACCCTGCAGTCTATAATTAAGATCATGGTGTGATCTAACATGGCAGTAGTCTATTTTTTGTAGTTGTATGTAGTCGCCGTAGTAGTTCTCGTAATTTTATTTTCGTGTTAAATATATTCCATTTTTATTGGGGCAAATTCCTGCATGGGACTTCCACGAGCTTTAGGGGAAGCTCGCGGAGCGTATCATATACCTACCGATTAAAACCCCAAGGTAGGTATCTCTCTGTGCCGTCTGTGAATACCGCGCCATAGGGGCGGGGAACTTGGGGGGTACTTGATAACACGCTGTTGCGGTGCTCACAACGACTTGGGCCACTCCACGACACCATCCTCTTCAGAGTTGCGCGTAAAGGGTGTTCAGGGTCAAGCAGTCATCCAAACAGATTTTTAGAAACTGTCTGATTATTATGATACAAAATAAGTTGTGTGAGAGCCTCTTCTATAACTCTTGTAGGGGGTTTGTTTGCACTTACAAATCTTGTTTCTGCATCAAAGCAAAAAAATACGGCATATTCTTCCTATTGTTCGTAGTTTATGAAGTGTAAATAAATAAATAAGCACTATGTGCCGACGGAACTCACCATTCCTCAATTTTTAACCTATATTGTACACTGCTTCGTAAATCCAATGGCGTGAAAATTATAAGATCATTATAAATAGCGGAAAATTTAACCATTTCCTTATATTACTATGTATGTTTTTATGCTTTAATAATAGTTCAACAGCACGTGTCGATCGGATTCTTAAAAAGAATTTATGAATCAATAAGCGGTCTACTTCATAAAGCACTAATGGTAGAGTTGAACATTTCGAGTTTAATTTATTGATAGGGATTGTCAGTTTTTTTGTGATATCATGGTCATTAATTTTTAACTTTGTGTCCTTCAACTTGTTTCTTTATTATACTTGGCAATTAGACAACCTGATGAAAGTTTGTGTTCGTTGATTTAAGCGTTATAATATACCATTTACCTCTAGCGGTGACATATTTAAACCTTAAGTATCTAATCTTACAGAGGACATAAACAAGCAAGCGTTTCGTTACTTTCCTCTTTACTCAATCGATTGTAATTGATTTGTTCTGACACAGAATAAGGTACCAGGTTCTGACTACGTGCCTTTTCGTTGAAAAATGTCATTCCCGTACTTTTTTCGTTTTCTATTAGCGTAAAGACTACAGAAGGTCAACTTGGCTACAGGGTAAGATTATAAAGCATGACTGCCTAACAGGATTGCCCAATCTTAAATCATTCTCTAATATTGAGTTCTTAGATTTACGCGAATATTACACATGAAATAAAACTATTTTACGGATTTTATCGCGGTTTATTTTTACGTCGGGAACTAAAAATAAAAAATAAACCGCGATAAAATCCGTAAAATAGTTTTACTTCATGTCATTCTCTAATGTTATTATTATTAAAATTATGAAATTAATATAGCTTCATTTGAATTTGACAGAGTGAAAAGGAACTGAATATTTATATATTTTTATAATATAAGATACTAGTTTCTGCCCGTAACTTCGTTCAAGTTGACTTTAGACACGAACCTAAGATTTTTCCGGTAGAAAAAGTATCCTATGTGTTGATCCAGGTAATACATTATATGTGTACCAATTTTTATCTTAACCTGTTCAGCCGTTTTTGCGTAATTGAGTAGCAAACATCCAAACATATAAAGTTTCACATTTATAATATCATTAGTAGGATTAAATAGTTTCAAGCCAAAATATTAAAGCTTCTAATACAAGTCGGAAACTAAAAAAGAGAACGGATTTATTAGTTTTGTCACGATATTATCATTGCTTGAATTTAAATAAATTACACTGCATTGCGGGTGTGTCAATTAAATATTATACTTAATAGTCTTTAATTAACAAAAACGGTAGATTAAAACATAAAAATGCATGTTAGAAACAAGCATTTGCTATTTAATACGTAAAATATTATATTTATTTATTTATTTGATTCTTTGTACACATACACAAATTGTTACAAATTGTTACAAGGTAAATTAACGTACAAGGCGAGCTTAACTCAAAGTGGAGTTTTCCACCAGCAAACCTTTGAGTGAAAGAGAAACAAATGGTCAAAATGAGGATAGGAATAAGTGTACAACACAAAAGCAAGGAAATAAAAGATATTTATAGATAGAAAAGGTATAAACTACATATATATATATCTACAAATATACTACATGCTATACATTACCATAAAATAGACTACATGAATACATACATACATACAAATATCTTACATAGATAGGAAATGTTCTCCAATATTTTTCTTGAACATCTGTAAAGTAGGGCTATCACGTAAAGAGTGTGGGAGTGGGGGGAGGGAATTCCATAGGCGCACAGCACGCACAGTAAATGAACCATCATATCGACTTGAGCTATGACGAGGTGCACTAATAAGAAGAGAAGAGACAGAGCGACAAGGTTTTCCCCTGGGGACTAAATACTCAAAGCGTTCACGAAGATATACTGGGGAATTAGGATAATGAAGAACAGAGTAAAGCAAACAGAGAATATGACTATCCCGAAGCAGCCGTATAGGCAGCCACTTCAACTGCCTTCGGAATTCTGTCACATGGTCAAATTTCCGAAGGCCAAAAATGAAGCGAATGCACAGATTCTGCAGACGTTCCAGTTTATTAAGGAGTTCCTCAGTTGCGTCAAGAAAGCTTACATCAGCATAGTCGAGAAGAGGTAAAAGAAGAGATTGGGCAAGAGTTATTTTGGTTTGAAGCGGCAGGAACTTTTGGAGCCGTTTGAGAGACTGAAATGAGTAATAAACCTTCTTGCTTACTTCCGCAACGTGAACATTCCAGGACAGATTACAGTCAATGTAGACGCCCAAGTTTTTTGCACTATCTGAAAAAGGTATCGGTATAGCATCGTACACAATTTGTGGAAGAGACTGGTGATCTAAAAGATTGGTAAAATATCTGCCACCAATAATGAGAGCTTGTGATTTAGCCGGATTTACCAGTAGGCCAAAGCTTTTTGCCCAGTTATTGATGTTCTGAAGATCATTATTGATGGCAACAATAGCAGCATTAAAATCATCAACTTTAAAATGATGATAAAGTTGCAAGTCGTCTGCATAGAGATGATAGTGTGAAGATATAACTTTAGGAATTGCGTTAATAAAAACTGAAAAAAGCAAAGGAGAGAGAACGCCACCTTGCGGGACTCCCGCAGCCAGATTGCACCACTGAGAGGAAGCCTTATTGGATCGAACCGACTGCGAGCGACCGCGAAGATATGAGTTGAACCAAGCAGTTACAGAAGGAGAAACATTTAGGGAGGTCAGAATTCCTAAGAGGATGTCAAAATCAACTGAATTAAAGGCACTGCTAAAGTCTAGTAGAACCAATATAGTAAGGAGCTTATTCTCCATGGCCAAACGTATGTCGTCAGTTATTTTAACGAGTGCCGTTACAGTGCTATGGCCAGGGCGAAATCCTGATTGGTAGGGACTTAGCAGGTCATTAATAGAGAGATAGTGAGACAGTTGATTCTGAACAACACTCTCAAGGACCTTTGACAGAATCGGGAGTATGAAAATGGGACGGAATTGGGAAACTGAAGATGGATTAGATACTTTGGGTAGCGGTATGACATGGGCCTTCTTCCAGGCTGAGGGAAAAGTGCAAGAATGCAGAGAATAGTTGATGATGTGGTGTATGACAGGAATAAGATCATCTAGGATGGGACGAAGCATTTGGATTTGAAGACCATCATTACCTACCGCTTTCGTAGAAATCGAAAGGATTAATTTCTTAACTTCCCCCTCTGTAACCTGCTGAAAAGAGAACGAAGTACATCTAGGCAACGGTAGAATAGATAAACTGTTGAGAGTAGAAGATTTTGTGCTGTCATCCAGGGTGACTGGTGACTTGGAAAATTGAAAATTGATGGTATAAAGATCTATATTATTGGGTGTATCATCGCTAGACGTTTTCCCAATACCTAGAGATTTAAGAAATTGCCATACTTGTGCCGTATTGAAGTTATGGATTGAGTTATGAATATGGCGTCTCTTAGCATCTCTACACAGGCGATTGCAACGATTCCGCAGTTTTTTGTATAGAGACCAGGTCTCATCAGTAGGCTTTTTTTTATAGCGTCTCTTGACTTTGTCTCTTTTTGACATCTCTCTTTTAATGTAATCCGATAACCATGGTGCAGGTAGATGCTTTACTTTTACCCTTTTCAGAGGAGCGTGTTTGTCGTATACATCTAGGACAATCTTGTTAAAAGCGGATACTTTTTTGTCTATGTAACTGAAGCTATATATAGTAAACCAGTCAATACGACTCATGTCTTCCCTCAAACGTTCCATATTAATGTTCTTAAAGCTGCGAAGAAAAAGAAATTTGGATTTGCGTTTAGGTGCGCGAATTTTATAAGAAAGGAATATGAGATCATGATAGGAGAAAGCGGCGGCAAGTTGTCCATGCGCGGCTACTTTTTGGGGGTCGGAGACAAGAATTAAATCTAGAAGAGAGGGAGTGCAATGGGGGGCATGATGGGTGGCATTGAGCTGAAGGATATGCATGTTGACAGAAGAGACAAGAGATCGGAATTTACGGCTGCGTACATTCG
Organism: Phalera bucephala; assembly: GCA_905147815.2. Taxonomy (NCBI): domain Eukaryota; kingdom Metazoa; phylum Arthropoda; class Insecta; order Lepidoptera; family Notodontidae; genus Phalera; species Phalera bucephala. Next base: position 21,093,883 of record LR990621.1, read on the forward strand.
TGCGTGCGTGATTGAGTAAACAAGTGTTAAAGTCTCCAAGAATAATTACATGGTCATATATAGGAGAAAAATATTCTAATTTAGTTTCAAATGAAGAGAAATAATCAATGTGACTGGAGGGACTATAATATACACCTAAAAGAAATTTTATATGATTAAAAGTGATTTCAATGAATAAGTGCTCAGCGAAATTAGAGTAATTATTCGGAGACTGGTCGATGACTTTATAATCGATATCTCCACGAAGATAAATACCTACCCCCCCACACCCCTTGCCTGTTCTGTCATTGCGCACTAATTTATAGCCGGGCAAAGAGTATTGAGTGGAAGGAAGAACAGGTTTTAGAAAAGTTTCAGAGACGAGGACAGCGTGAATGAGATCAGAATCGAAAGAAGATAATAAATCAGAATAATGTGCAGGGACGCTTTGAGCATTTATATGAACTGTATTAAAAAACTTTTCATAGCTACAGAAAGCAGACATAAGTTGGTCACGTAAATGAACAGAATCGTCACTGAACGCACTCGCATAACTCACATCAGATGTACAAGAAGAAGAACAGGATACAAAGCTATCATCAAAATTATCTATCTATCTATCTATCTATCTATCTATAACCTCACGCCAGATCCCTTGCGGGGTAGGCAGAGAGTACAGAGTTCCAACAGGTTCTTTCCTTACATACCTCTCTGGCTTCAAAATTATCACACATTAAAATATTATACGATACTTTTATATTTATATATGTAAAAGAATAATAATAATTTAAAAATATTTAAATAAAAACTATCTATACTATGTCCTCGATGCACTCGCCAGTTCACGTCAAAATGGACCAAAGGACTCGTATCCAGATTTATAATAAATTATGTTTCTGAACGAGCGCTTGAACGTCACACATATCATTGACATTTGAGTAAAAACAAAAATAGTAGGTAAATTCAAGAGTTGAAAACAACGAATGCAAAGTGACCGTCAAAGAAAAAAAATAAAAATGAAGTAAATAAAAGAAAACAACAATACTACGGCAAGTGTGGGTGGGTTACTTGGCTCTATTGCGTGGCCTTTTATCAACAGCTGGCTTGGTCTTGGAAGTAAAGGCCCCTTCTTGTTGAGTATCCTTTATGAAAGCCATTGGAAACTGCGCTGCAAGCTTTCGGAATTCGGCCGCAGACTCTATCTTCCGTCGTGACTTATCCGGCAGCAGGATGATAATTTTACCCTCGGAGGTCCAGCACTGCTTCAAACCAAAGTGTTTACGAGCGTCCAAGAAAGTATCATGTCTGGGTTTTGTAAGGAACTCCGAGAATATTAAGCCAGAACCCTTTAGCACAGTTTTATTGCGCCACACCTCTTTGCGCAAAGTTAGGCTCCGAAAGCGTAGTAGAAGTGGACGAGGCTTATTCGTATTGGCACCAAGGCGATGGCAAGCTATAATATCTGCAGAGGTGACATCTTTCAGTTTCATTTTCTCTGTTAGTACAGCAATAGCTAGGGATGTTGGTTGTTCATCCTTCTGTTCGGAATGGCCATGAAGAAATAAGACTTCCTTACGAGATGCCATTTCGTGTCTATCCAGACCCATGATTAAGAGCTCCATCTGTGATTTAAGTGCGCTCACAGTCTTCTAAATAAGGCACTTAAACTCTGCAAACTCCCGTGAGAGACTGGCGATGGTCTTGTGGGCTGTTTCATTGCTGCTGAAGTTCCGCAAGTCTTCTTCATATTGATCCATGCGCGAGGTAAATGTGGCTGATAGATCCTCTATGCAACTTGACAACTTTGCATATAAGTCCATCTTGTAGAGTGTGGTGAAAGTGTCGTAAATGTGAGTAATTAAGAGAAAACTGTAACTGTGTGTGTGAAACTAAGTGCACCGTAGGACAAATTTAAATTTTAGAATGTAAGTAACAATAAATGTACTATACTATTATATTAAATAAAAAATTATTGCAAGAGCTTTTAAAATTATGTGTTCACTATAGGCTACCCTCAATGTCTTATATTCTGAACTAAAACAGCGGATCTAGTTAAGTTGCAGATTAGATCTAATTATTATCTTTCCGTTAACGATGGTAATAAATTTTGACCAGGAAAATGAAATCTAATCAGTTTATTTCCGAAAATGGGTTACAGTGGAAGTTAAAATTACATTGGTCGTACGTCATATTCTGCCTTGTCAATCCGTACATTTTTCTTTTTTCTAAGGCTAACGCTAAAGTCGCCGACTACAACAGTCACGGGGTCAGTATGTTCAAAGGCTTCTGTTGTATAGCTATAGTTAGTTGTATATCACGTACATTTATAATACGAGTTGCATTCTAAATAAACCAGTTACCAACCGGCCATCGTGTTGTCATTACGTTACCCGCAAATACATAACAATTGGCGACGACTTAACGACTTATCATTGCAAAATGGCGGACAACGCGCGTGCTATTGTAAACATAAAAGAATTCGATTCAAACACAGATTCTTGGCCAAGTTATATTAAACGAGGAAAAGCATGTTTTTTAGTAAACAATATTAAAGGTCTATTAAAGGTTATTAAAAATGAGGTCTGCACTGCAGACCGTAACGTTAGTGGGAAACGATACATACGATCTCATGACGGTATTATGCAGTCCAGAAGAACCCGAGAAAAAATCTTTCGACGAACTAGTCACCATTGTGGATAACCATCTCAACCCAAAATCTGAGAGGCAAATCATGGCTGAAAGGGTGAAACTAAGGGCGTGCTTACAAAATGTCAATGAAACAGTGAATGAATATCTGCTGCGACTAAAAAAACTGTCAGTTCAAAGGTCAGGAATCTTTAGAGGAAAATTTGAGAGATCAATTCACTTACGGCTATTAGTCGAGCGGGAACTCAGTTTTACGAGGGCAGTGTCTTTGGCAACTACGTAAGAGGCAACGGAACTCGAGGCTAAATTAGGTGGCGTTGGTAACCAAAACACAGGAGAGGAATCTCAAGCAGGAGTATACGTGGTCCAGTCTCGTAGCGGCAGCGGCGGGAGGACAGGCGGCGGGCGGTCGGGCTCGCCGCGCGCCTCCGCCAGCAGGCAGGGTTACGACAAGTGCTATCGGTGCGGCTCGCGGCAGCACTCCGCCGATATGTGTGTGTATAAAAGTGCTACTTGTTACAAGTGCGATAAAGTGGGCCATATAAGTCATATGTGTCGGAACAAGAGAAACAGTTGCAGACTTTTTCGTGTGCAGGGTAGTGATTCGGAAGGAGAAAATAAGTCTCCTACGCTGTATAGACTTGGGGATTCCGAAGAGTTAGATAGGCCCTGGTATTGTAAGTTGAATGTGGAGGGTGTACGGTTGGACGTCTAACACCTCAGTCCTTCCCGTGACCATGGGTGCTGCAAAGCACTCGAAACATCGGGAACTTAAAAATCAAAATAACCCGCGATAAAATCCGAAAAAATAGTTTTATTTCATATTTTTTTATATTACTTTTTCCAATTTTTAGTTTTTGATATATGGATCAAGTTTTTGTTATTAATTTAGTTTTTCAGTGCTTTCATTTAATATTTTGTAAGACATACATATGTATATATATATATATATTTTTTGTTAGACTTGTTGTTTATTACTTTGCGGATTGCGGGGTGTGTCAAGAATTGGGGGGGGGGGGGGGATGTTTTATACCACGTAAATTTATAATACAAGTTGCATTCTATATAAACCAGTTACCAACCGGCCACCGTGTTGTCATTACGTTACCCTCAAATACATAACAGCTTCGATTTCTTCAATACTTATTATTCGAAATATTAGCGAAAGTGCGACGGATATTATTTTCGCAATTATCGAGAAACATTTTCAAGGATCAAAGTATATTTTGCAGTATTTATTAATTAAATCTTGCGTTTAACTAGCTGCATCCTTGGTTGAAACTTTGTTGAATAATTTATCATAATCTCACTCTTTAGAATCTTTATAAACGTGACTATATTTTCTGATTAGGATCTTGTATTCAACTCTTCGAATCCATGTTTCTTAACTAATTACTTGTTATTTTGATAATCGTTTGGTCTAGTAATTTAAGCGTAATCCCGCAAGAGGCAATTGTTTGTTAGATCCACAGATCCACATTCCTTGATTTTCTTTCTTAGGTAGCGACAAACAGGCTACCTAGTAAAGGTAAAGAGAATGAAGTTAAATCATTATATATCTACTAGGCGCTCGTAGCGCTGTGCAGGCCCTAGCAGCGCTGTGCGACCGCAGTGTTCTTAGCCATCACCAAGTTAAGCAGCGTTCGACTCGGTTGGCCTAAATGGGTGACTGTTTGTTGAATTTTCATATTTGAGCATCTCCGTGCTTCGTAAGGTACGTTAGGTTGTTAGTCTTGGTTACCTCGATATGGAGGAGCAGTTGTTAAGCCAAGTTGGAGGCCTTATAGGCGCCTTGATAAGTTCCAACAGCAGGTGGCCACAAACCTGCCTTTGCCAGACCCCACTGGGTCCTGAGCGGTGGAGTATGATCTAATCTCTCTTGACTTGTGAGAGAAGGCCTTTACCCAGCAGTGGGACAACGCAGTCTATTGTTTATAGCTACTAGTATCCAAGATACTGAGAATGGTCACGGATAAAAGCTAGATGCTCACGCCACAAAGCCAAGGCATTGGACGAGGCCTTTATGGTATTGGATAAGGGCTTTATTCTGGAGTAGACATCTAGTGACTAATAATGACCCAAAAGATATAATAAGAAAACAAGATAGGCAATTTAAAAAGATGAGTCGACGGAACACTTAAACCTACCTCAGTTTTCGTCACATAGTAATGAGAATCTTATGAATCTTTTTCTCCTGCGAAACCTAAAAAAGGTAAACGGATTAAAATAAATACACCGTAGTAACATTCCCTGTTACAGATTTTGCCGATACTGTGTGTGTGTTTGAATGATACTCGTAGACGCTGTTGGCCGTGAGGCCTTTACAGCTTCACCGGACTCAAGGGCGAGCGTGTAACCACTACGCTCGAGCTAGAAGGGCAAGAGGCGACATATTCGAGGGCGCCTCAAGGAGGAACGGCCTCAGTTTGGACAGTCGCTACGGGGGCAGGGGGTGTAATTACTGCACCGGTCGACGGGCTAGGGAATCTACGACTTCGTCGTCGGAGCGGAAAGAAGCGATGTCAAAGCATCGGGGGGATCGGTGAGAACATGTCGCGGCCGGCCGTAGCGGCAGGGGTCGGGTTTGTAGACGGCGGAGGCTACGATTAGCGGATTCGCATGGGAAGATGCGTTCGCGAAGTGTCGAGTTGTCACCTTTTTAATATAGGCGCGAATAGATTCGAGACCGAGATCGGAGTGGAGGTCGACATTTTGTACGAACCACGGGGCTCCTACGGCTTTGCGGAGGAAGCGGGACTGAACCGCTTGAAGTCTTTCGATGTGAGAGTAGACTGCATGTCCGAACACCTCACATGCGTACGTCATGATGGGTTTTTGCCGATATTATTAGTTCCTGCTGTAATAGGAAACAAATTTATTGTTATCGTACCGGGTACAATTCCAGACTCCACACTGCTATTGTGAATTTTGTATAGAAAAACCTTAATAGCAGTTTGTCCGACCTAAAATTCGAACGCAGGGTCTTGTGATATGCTGGTTAAACCATAACTACACGACTAAAACAACGATGCAGGTAAAAAGGTGATGTTTGTTCTGTCCTGATTGGCCTTAAGAATCTATAATAAAGTGGAATATAATGGTATATTTATATTTCCATTATCGTACATTCTGAGGCTTATTTAATTCATTTTTCTTAAACGTAACAGAGAAAGGGTTGCCTTTTGTAAAAAGCTTATTATAATAAAAAAGTATTCTATCTATCTATCTATCTATAACCTCACGCCATATCCCTTGCGGGGTAGGCAGAGAGTATTATTTACATCAAACTGTCTGAAATGGAAATTACTTAGTCATTCCTTTGTTTGAATGAGAAATCTAGTGTCAGGATTATTTAAGTCGCTGTTAAACTTTCTGTTATTGCCTTAAGGACAATGATATCCGTAACCGTGCAATCCTAATTTATACGCCTTTCATTTGAGTTAAAGAAAACCTCGTATTTATACATCACATTTGACTATCGAACTTATTGCGAACAATTTATTTTATTCCTCACCAGCTTAGAGGGCTTAACATGAAAAAATTGACGTGAACGTAACGCTATCGATTTGGTATGGCATCCTTTTCTCTCCACAAGTTAAGTAAATAAAGATGAAAGTGACAGCACGTTTTCTAGACAACGTTATACTAACACATTGCACTAACATTAATCTGTTCGTACAAAGTTATTTAATACACTTGTAGCGTAAAAAGTATCGCATATCAACTCGATAGCGTTACAATAACTTCAATCTGTTCATGCTAGGCACTCTGTAACTTATAACTTCGGAGCGAAGTTACAGACGTCTATTCAACTGACGTGGGATCACACGTGACACGAAACTAAAGTGTCGTTCACACAATCAATTGACAGGGCCGCATCTCGTACGTGAGACAAACTAACGTACGAGATGCGAGCCTTTTAAATTTGTACATTTGATTTCTTTAAGTTATGGGCTGAGACAATCGCCTTTACAATTTTGCGGTTTAGTTTAAAGCTCGTTTACCGATAGTTGGTATGAGCTCTTGTTTTTATTATATTCCAAATAGTATTATAGACAACCAAATCGACTTTTCACAGTCGTTAACGCTATTATATTAAAAATGTACGGGATTGATATTTGACAACACAATGTGGTAACAACAAGGTCAATATCTGCTATAGGCAGCTACAATAGCAGAAAAAGAATAAGAAGGAAGGTTTATCTAGTGTCTCCTAATACAAGTTGTGTTTATTATATTCCAAGTAGAGTTTTTGCCTTCACATTTTGCTCACTATGGTCTGATGCCAACTGTTGACAGTCCTCTTAGCGGAAGTTCAATTCATCTAAGCACATACACACGTGCTTATATACCACTTAAATAGACAGAAACTAGATATTGCGTCATGCTAGGATTCTGACATACCTTGTTGCTCCATCTGTACTCATCACATCTCCTCATGCAGTTACTTCGATTTTGAGTGCTATGAGTGAAACATCGTCTTTATTACTGGCTCGTACTAGGGATTCAGTATGGCTGGTAATTACGAAGTCCTGGGCTTGATACTAAGTTAAAGACACTAACTGTTATTGTTCTTTTTTAGCTAATACGCTTCCAGCTTCCAACAACAATTCTAGAATCGTGATCGGTATAATGGCATAGACTAACTCATTATAACATTCGGACTGTTTGTTTTCCTGGGAAAATTCCTGCATAGGACTCGCGCGAGCCTCGTGGGAAGCTCGCGGGGCGTGTCGAATTCCTACCGCCTAAAACCCTAGGGTGACCGACATCACGCTTTCGTACAATACGTTTGCCGCTACCGTAAAGAAAAAAATAGGTAAGGTATAAGATTAATCAAAGACGAATTAACAGAGCTTAAAATAGTGTGTGATTCCTCCAATATGAAAGTTGAGGAATTCAATGCTTAAAGTTTCCGACTACGAAAACCTTCAAGACACAGTAAACTCACTGCATACTGAATTGATCAAGACGAAATTTGAACTCTCCGCGCACGAGCAGTGTTCTCGACAACAATGTCGAGATCAAGGGAGTTCCATTAAAGAAAGATGAGAATTTATTTTCGATTTGACGCCACTGGCCGCAAGATTAATTATGACTGTCCGAAGGCACGGGTTAACTATACGAGTATCTCAAGGGTCCCTATATATAACTCCAATGAAAAGTTGATCATAGTGAGCTTTCTAAATAGGTACGTTAGGGAAGATTTTATCGCGGCTGCTCGTGCCGACAAGAACCTGTCCACATCTGATATAGGGTTCCAGGGCGCCCCTCATCGCGTCTATGTTAATGATCACCTTAGTGTGGATAGCAAAAAGCTGCTGACTAAAGCTAAAATCACTGCTAAAGAAAAAAACCAGGAGTATATATGGGTTAAACATGGTAAAATTCATGTACGGAAAAATAACACAAGCAAAATAGTTATAATTAGGAAACAGAGTGATTCAAAACAAAATTGTTTAAAGTATTTCCTAAATTTATCTTATAATTTAATTAACTACTATTTAAGTCAAGAGTCTCCGTAACCGGCGAGCGTGTATGAGACGAACTATGAGAGTCGAGGAAGCCAGAGAGGTATGTAAGGAAAGAACCTGTTGGAACTCTGTACTCTCTGCCTACCCCGCAAGGGATCTGGCGTGAGGTTATAGATAGATAGATAGATAGAACTACTATTTAATTCGATTTCGAACAAATTTTATATTTCACATTAAAAACATTATGTTATATCTTTGTAAAAGGTTATGCACCCCTGCCTTACTAATGAGCCTGACACCTCCCTATAGTTCTCACAAAAAAACTATTATATTCGCTATCGTTCACAAAAGTGGGTCAAAAATAGAAATTACTAATGATAGACCGATATCCAAACTCTGCATAATATATTCGAGAAGACTGTCTATAACCAAATATATTTGCTCTATAACCAAATATATTTGGTTATAGACAGTCCTGCCCTAGCTGGATCATTTAGTCCACCTCAGCATGGTTTCTTGAAAGGCCGATCTACTACCACAAACTTTATCCTTCTAAAAGATTTTATTACAGCTGCTTTGGATGATGGTAAGCAGGTCGATGTCATTTACACTGACTATAGTAAGGCGTTTGACCAAATTGACCATAATATTTTGATGGTTAAACTTAACGACATAGGAATACGTGGAGATCTACTTAGGTGGTTTTCATCTGACATAGAAAGCAGAACACAAGCTGTTGTCCTGCGCAACTATATATCCAGCTGGGTCCATGTCCCCAGTGGAATTCCACAAGTTCTTGTTTCTTGCTCGGCCATTGCTGTTTATTGTGTATGTAAATGACATCGCCATGTGCCTGAAATCATTCAAATTACTTAGCTTTGCCGATGACATGATGTTATACACCACCATATCATCGCCGGAAGATATGACAGCACTTCAGGCTGATCTATCTCGATTAGAGCATACTGTCGTATCAACAAACTAGACCTTAATCCCTCTAAGTGCTCTGTAATCACGTATACAAGAAAGCGGACTGCATTAACCGCAGCTTATACTCTAGGTGGTATAGCTTTGCCCAGGCGCGGCACGATGCGAGACTTGGCCGTCCATCATGACTGAAAACTAGCTTTTGACGTACACATTGACAACATTGTCAGAAAAGCTTCTAAATCACTTGAGTTATATTGAGACTTTCTAAATGTTTCCCTGAAACCAAAACCCTTAAAATATTATACTGTACATAAGTTAGAAGTCACTTAGAGTATGCGTCACAAATATGGAATACCCGCTATCATAAATATATTGATCGTATCAACAGTATTTAAAAATGTTTTATTAAGTACCTGTGTTTTCACCAGAAAATTCCTTATCATCCCAATAATTATCTTCAACTTTGAAAAGATACCATCTGTTACCACTAACAATTCGCCGTGAAATAGCGGACTATGTATTTCTCTTTAAAATCTTAAATAATGAGATTGACTGTCCAGAACTCTTAGAAAAAATCTATTTCAATGTCCCATGCAAATCAACTCGCTTCAACCCACCGTTATATATACCTAATTCTTCTACTAATTATAGGCAAAATAGCTATATTATACGTACGAGTAGAAATTTTAATAAATTATGTAAACATCTTGATCACACACACGCACACACATACACATTGCGCGTGTCCTCGGTAAGAAGGAGTGTTAGCCTTAATTTTCATACATTACATATTACCTCTATTTTGTTTTCGTTTTCTTTTCTATAATTTAATTATAATTTTGTATGATTAGTACTTATTTGTACGCTATCCACCAACCAGTATAGCTTTGTTCCAGGCGTATCCCACCGTGGATCCGACGTTTGCAGTCAGCATAATTGTTCAGGAGTTCAAAGCTAAGAATAAGCCGTTATACATTGCGTTCTTAGATATTTACAGAAGGCGTACACCAAGGTTCTGTATTAAGCCCATACCTCTTCTGCTTGGTGATGGATGTCCTTACTGAAAATGCTCGGTCCCTGGTACCCTGGACATTTATCTATGCCGATGATGTAGCGATCTGTTCAACATATCGAGGCGAAATTGCGTATGCTTTAGGAGAATGGAAGCGCCAGTTGCAGACAGGCGCCCTATTGCTTAGTGTTTCGAAGACCCAATATATGGTGTGTAACGACCCAAATTCCGTAAACAACCCTCTCATTATTGACGGACAACAAGTCACTTGGTGTGACGAAAACAAATATTTGAGTACCATGTTACACAGCTCGGGAAATTTGTAGATAAACATTCAGCATCGGATAGCAGCCGCCTGACTTAAGTGGCGGGAAGTAACTGGCGTAACCTGTGACAGACGTATGCCCGTTAAGCTTAAGGGCTTAGTATACAAAAACATGATCAGGCCAGTCCTAACATATGGTAGTGAAACGTGGGCCGTAACGTAGCGCCAAGTCCATGCGATTCAAGTCACTGAAATGAAGATGCTTCGGTGGATGTGCGGGGTGGCGAGACTTGATAAAATTCGCAACGAGTACGTTCGCGGGAGTCTCGGTGTTCGCGACATCGCTGATAAGCTACAAGAAAGTAGACTCCGTTGGTATGGCCACATAAAGAGAAGACCTCCCGATAATTTTGGGTAATATTACGGCCAATCTAAACCTATCAGGGCAGGGATGTGGTCAAGAAAGACCTGTGTATCTGCAATGCCTCCGAACACGACACGTCCGACAGAGCGAACTGGAAGAAGAAAATTAAGAAGGCAGAAGCATGGGAATAATAATTGCCATGGAGAGAGAGAGAGAGAGTACTTATTTGTTCACGTAATACTAAAATATTTCTATAAGTGAAAACTTGTTATTGGCTCAATCTTCTGTTCCGATGCTATTATGTTTAGATTTGCTGTAAGTTGTCCATATTGGAAATCCAATATGGATATATATATATATATATATATATATATATATATATATATATATAATATAAGCAAGCAACACCTATCATATTTTCCACGGAATATACTTTACTTTATGGTACTTTAATTTCCCAATGAAGCATAACTGAAGATACGTTAACATCACAATGGTTTCCAGTTTTCAATATAACATTAACATTTATACACGTTTTGGACAAAAGAGGGTCTAGGGTAGGTACATTTATCGGAGTCGGGTTGCTTCCGTACCTTGACTCTTCATATCTTTTGTGAACGTATCCAGTCTTTGAAACGGCCGTCATCCTTCATCAAATCCGTCCGAAAGCTTATGTAGGAAAGTTACGGATTTGATATTTCACAGGATTATTTTAGAGAATTATATAAATTGAATCTATACGTTCTGGGCGAGAAATAATGACAATCAATTCCACGGTTAGGTGTATCAGCTACAGAGACTAAGTTTAGCTTACTATTGAACATAAAAATAATGAATGATGAATGTTATCTCAATTTGATCCAATCTCAGGTATTGGTAATAAACTATCTCAAATCAATCAATCAGCCTATCGCAGTCCACTGCTGGACATAGGCCTCTCCTAACACGCGCCATTGCATACGGTCCTCCGCCTTCCGCATCCAGTCTGTCCTTTGTCCAGCGACCTTTTTGAGGTCGTCGGTCCATCTAGCTGGGGGCCGTCCTACCTTACGCTTACCAAGTCGCGGTCTCCACTCTAGGACACGCTTGCTCCACCGGCCGTCGGTCCTTCTGCAGATGTGATCAGCCCATTGCCACTTTAGCTTACTGAGTCTGCGAGCTATGTCGGTAACTTTGGTTCTTTGTCGGATTACCTCGTTACGAATTTTATCCTTCAAAGAGACGCCGAGCATAGCTCGCTCCATAGCCCGCTGTGCGAATTGAATTTGTGGACTAGTCCTACTGTGAGTGGCCACGTCTCAGCCCCGTAAGTCATAACAGGTGGGACGCATTGGTTATAGGCTTTAGTCTTCAGGCATTGCGGTATAGGCGAAGAGAAAACGTGACGTAGTTTGCCAAATGCTGCCCAACCTAATTGGATCCTGCGGTTGATTTCTTTCTCGAAGATGTTTCTGCCAAATATAATATAATAAACTATCTACTAAAATATATTTAAAGTGAAGATATAGTCGTTAAAAATTTAAAACGCGCAAAAGCGCAGCCCCCCTTGCGGTTTAGGCGATGTCACTAATTAATAAACATAGACATCTTCCTTTCTCCTTGCCGTAACAGTTATCGACTCATATCATCATCTGACAGCTTTGAAGTAACATCAAAAATATGTTTTCTCAAATTAATAATTGTTATTTTAGTGATTTTATGTAATCTTGAGTTTACTATTTAATATAATATTATGATATTAATTCGCGCTGAGTGCGTCAAATGATTGATTTTATTCGCGCATTGCAAGAACCGAAGCTGATCTTTGTCGGCTGTTATTCTGTGCTGCGTTATCTTATACGCAAAATAATGGAATCTGCGCGCAACAGCAAGCCCAACGAGGATGCAAGTATTGATGCAAATGTGACCATCCGTAAAAAGGATACTGTTCCAAATTTATATAATAAGAGTGAGAACGATACACCGCTGAATGAAATCCTTGGTTTAAGACGGGAAATGAAAACCCTCTCAGTGATAACTTAGCCATGCCATTTCACTTTGATTCTGATCACTGCTGACTCAAAGCTAGAGAATTGTTCATCTCAAGTTGAGACCCTAATTGCTTAAAAAAAACTCAGCTTTTTAATCCTGCAGTAGTTAGCGAATCTCAGACTCAGGTTCAACCTCACGTTCATCCCTCGCCTCTACTTAATTCTCAGCTTCACTCCTTAGCAGAATCAGCCTCAAACGCAATCACAGCTGTCTACATCCTCAGGCACTAAAGATGCATCCCGTGATACAAAGGAGCCTAAACCAAAAAATACAACTAAAAAGACCAGAAAACAAAGTGCACAAATAAAGGCTCCAGGTAATAATTCTGATGAAACCTTACATAACACTGCAGAGCAAGAGCTCGTCATACCTAGTTCTACGGGGGCGAGGGACCTTGAGTCTCCTAAGTCTTGGACTGTTGTAAAAAAGAAAACCGCGGCTAGGCGTCCTACGTCACTCTGTGGAATCAGAATCAGAATATTTTTTATTCATGTAAACCATTACAGTATTTATGAATCGTCAAAAAAGTAACAAAGACTCTACCGCCACTTCGGAATGTCATTCCTGTAGAGAAGAAGGGCAAGAAACTCCACGGTTACTCTTTTAAAATAAGAAATTACAAACTTTTTCATCTACATTCTGTTGTGGGGTATGGGAGAATAATGTAGGTTGGTCATCAGGTGAGTCTAAGTTAAAAAAGCTAATAATACTATTTATGCGAATGGCTACATGGTTCCCTCATTTACAAAAAAAAGTACATATTGTGTTAAATTAATCGAAAGAAGAGAGGAAATGTAAACTAACAACAGTTGAATAGGTTGTCATGACTCAAGTGGAGCTGGAATAGCATCTATCCAAGCATTTTTATCTTTTAAATAATCTTCTGTTGAATAATAACCTTGCTTACAAAGTGTTCGTTTTACTCAAGCTTTGAACTTATTTTCACTAAGTTTAGTGACGTCAATGGGAATTTTGTTATAAAATCTACCATGAAAGACGTGTGAATTTTTGACAGGCGAAACTGCGGTTGGTCTAATTTATTTCTATGTCGTGTGTTATAGTAATGCCTATCACCTAGCTGATTAAAAAGATCTAAATTTTTTCTAGTCTACATAATGTTTTCATAAATATATTGACATGGGACCGTCATGATATTAGCTACTTTGAACAGTTCTCTTAAATAGTCGCGACTACTCAAGTTATAGATGGCCCTAATAGCCCTTTTTAAATACTGCGTGGAACTGCTGGTCCTGCTATTACTTCCCTCAAAGCTGTAAAAGTGCGGAGGTACTTACATCTTTGGAACATGGAATCCTCCGCCAGTGATATCTCTGACTATCTCCGCAGACTATGTCCAAACGGCGATTGCACTGGACAGGAACTTAATTCGAAAGGCAATTACAAGTCCTATAAAATTGGCGTACCAATTGGCTATTATGATGCCTGCTTTTGTATCGACGTATGGCCAGTAAACGTATTAAATCCTAGTTAACATATAGGTCAAATCCGGGGCCATCTCGCCAGCCTAAGTATAGTCAGCCCTTTTATAGCTCAGCACGCCCGCAGTAGGAGATATTCAATAAATGTTTGTACCAAAATGTGCGTGGCTTAAAATCTTAACTACGTGTATGGCAAAATAATTTGGATGTTCTAGAACAGGGTCTTGTAGCGGTTACTGAAACTTTTCCTGCGGCTCGGTGAAAGACATGGAACTCGTGGAAGGAGATTGGAGCGTATTATGGCGGGGCAGGGGCTCTCCGTGTAGAGGCGTGCCGCTTGCTGCTAAAGCGCCTATTGGTTTGACCCGGAGACACTGGCGAAGATCTTTGGGCCAGTATCTCACAGTGTGGCCAAACATTTTATGTGTGCGTTGTGTATATAAAACCTAATGCCACTGACGCGGACTACATGCAATGGTTTTGTTAAATTGATGGGTGATAATAATTTAAATAGTAATAGTCTGTCTGAGAAGAATGTTGTGGTCAATGCGCATGGAGGTATATTAGATGTTGTGCTGATTAAGGAGATCGACTGTGTTCATGAGGTCATCGTGGTAGCCACCGAAGGCATAATTCCTTCCGATGCCTACCATCCCCCGTTTGATATTAAGGTAAGAGTCGACGCAACTGGTTACTCTGAAATTGTACCACCTAGCAACATAGATCCATCAATAGATTGGAATTTTAAAAGGTGCGATTATGATCTGTTGTATAACATGCTCTCTATAACTTCATGGGATTGTGTCCTTCAGGCCAACGATGTGCCTAGTGCTTGCCAACAATTTTATGGACTTATCCGCACAATATTTGACGCGTGTGCCAACAAAACGGCGAAAGTCGGAAAGTTTTTATGCAATGAACAATATGGATTTCGTACAAAGCGTTTAGTTAACACCCATCTTCTCCTTTTAGTGAATGATATTTCTATGAGTCTTGACGGAGTAGGCCAAATGGACGTCCTCTATTTTGACTTCCGGAAGGCGTTCGATAGAGTCAACAATGATATATTGTTGGAAAAGCTGTGTGCTTTAGGATTTGCTCCTAACCTACAAAGTCTTCAAAGGTCGAAGACCGTACCTTATAACTTTGAATAGATATAAAGTAGATTTTTTTTTATTATTGAAACCAAAATTTCGATAGAGGGAATAAGTATTCATTTGAGGGCCACTGAAAAGGTTAACGAGTAAATTGTACATCAGTGTATATGTTCAATTGTAATAAAAAACACTACCAATGCATACCCAAAACTGTATCTATATCATCACGCCAGATCTCTTGCGGGTAGGCAGACTACAGAGTTCCAACAGGTTCTCTCCTACTGAGTTCTTAGATTTACGCGAATATTACACATGAAATAAAACTATTTTTTCGGATTATATCGCGGTTTATTTTGATTTTTAAGTTCCCGACGTTTCGAGTGCTTTGCAGCACCCATGGTCACGGGAAGGACTGAGGTCCTATCCAAAAATAGTATAGAGAGGGAAGATTCGGAGGCAATACGTCAGGATGTCTCATCCATGTTACGTCGAAGTTCAGTGCCCAAACTAAATCTTCCTAAAAATCAATATTTAGCGTTGAAAACCTTACGCAATAGAAAGGATATCACGATTCTCCGCGCGGATAAAGGTAATGCTACGGTCATAATGGATACGTCAGATTACAATGTCAAAATACAAGAACTTTTATCGGATGCAAACACATAGTATATTAAAACAATCTAATGATTTAATAAAGAAACACTCCGAAACATTGAATCTGGACGTCAAATCACTAATACCTTCTTGCGCAAAACCACCACAGTTGTATGGGCTCCCAAAAATTCATAAACCGAATGCTCCCCTACGTCTAATTGTTAGCCAAATCGACACACCAACCTACAGATTGTCTCAGCACGTAGCGAAAGTGCTCTCGCCACTCAGAGGACACACAAGAGCACATGTTAAGGATTCATACCATTTTGTTAGTGAGATCAAAAATCTACATCTCACTGACAATGAAACTATGGTCAGTTTCGATGTCCAGTCACTATTCACATGCTTACCTGTACAAGACTGTGTCGAAATTGTAGAAAGGAAACTAGCGGAGAACAACATGCCAGCGGAATACTCAGAATTATTGAGACACTGCCTTACATCTGGCTACCTACTGTGGAAGGAGCAGTTCTACAAGCAAGTAGATGGTGTGGCGATGGGCTCTCCGGTATCTCCCATTGTTGCCGATATTTTCATGGAAGACTTTGAGGAGACAGCCCTTCGTACCTCACCTGTAAAGCCAAGTTTCTACAAGCGGTATGTAGATGATACTTTCACAATATTACCATCTGACAAAATTAATGTATTCCTTAATCATCTTAACTCCATTAACCCTAAAATTCAGTTTACAATGGAGTTGGAGGCAAACAAATCCCTAGCTTTCCTAGATGTCTCAGTAATCCGTAACCCCAACAACACCTTAAGCCATACGGTTTATAGAAAAAAGACCCACACTGATAGGTACTTGAATCTCACCACCATCTATCACAGTTAGCTACTGTGGGTTAATCTTTGTTTCAGAGAGCACAAGGGATCTGTGACAAGAAACATCTGGCTGCCGAGCTTCAACATGTCAAGCAAGTCCTGCACGACAATAAGCTTCGAGTCCCACGCCAACGTCACAGTGACCGAGTGAAACCAGCCACAGTCGAGCGTCTCCCTGCTGTACTACCTTACATAAGAGGAGTCACAGACAAGATTGGCTACATCTTGAAGCGTGCTTCAATTAAAACATTTTATAAGCCGCCAAAGAAGATCAGTCAGTTTTTACCATCTGTCAAGTGTCACATCCCTCTTCAAGATGCAGGAGTATACAAGCTTGATTGTGAATGTGGTCTCTCTTACATAGGACAAACAAAAAGACCAGTAAAAACTCGAGTTAAAGAACACATAGCTGACCTAAAACACCGTCGCTCAAAGAAGTCTGCAGTCTGTGAACATGTCCTTGACCGCACCCGCCATAACATCAGATTTGATAGACCACAAATCCTCGTGAAAGAACACCGATTCCTACCAAGGATGGTTCGCGAGGCTATTGAAATTAAAAAACATCCTAATTTCAATAGAGAAGATGGCTGGGTGCTTCCATCGTCTTGGGATCCAGTAATTAATGTAATCAAATCTAAAACCAAGCATAACACTACAAGACCTCAAGACACCGTGAGCTCATTCTGCGTAGATCGGACCAACAAAAACAAAAATAATTAAGAAGTTTGAGGGTACCCCGGAACAACTATGCCTTTTGGACGTCTAACACCTCAGTCCTTCCCGTGACCATGGGTGCTGCAAAGCACTCGAAACGTCGGAAACTTAAAAATCAAAATAAACCGCGATAAAATCCGAAAAAATAGTTTTATTTCAGGTTCTCTCCTTACATACCCTCTGGCTTCCTCCACTCTCATAGTTCGTGTCATATACGCTGGCTGGTTACGGAGACTCTTGACTTGTCGTTTAGATAAGACACGGTCTAATTGGTCATGGTAAGATAGTCTAGGTCTTCCCTGGTACCTACATCCTTTCACTTCCAGATTGTATATTCTTTCTACATGCCCGAACCAACGGAGTATACCCTTTCTCATCTTTACACTGATATTATGTTCCATGCCTACTCGCTTTCTTACTACGCTGTTGCGAATAAGGTCGGTCAACCTAACTCCGCACATCTTCCGCAGAGCTCGCATTTCGAACGCATTCATCCTGCTTTTTGTCCTTCTTACATTTATACCCAGTTGTATATCAACTTAGACGTATAACAGGTTTGGGATAAGCACTTTGTTATGTATGTCCAGCTGCGCCATTTGGCTTGAGCGCCAGCTCCCAAATAGCTTTCCCATCGCACCATTCACCAAACTAAACCAAAAATAAAAAATAAATATTTAACATATTAACAAACTACTTACTCCCAATGCATCAATTCTATAATTTAATCCGTCCAAAACTGCGGTTGAAATTTCAATTCATCAATATTTTATTTTTTTACTGCCCACTGTGAAACAATTACACTGTCATAATTTTCGGCCAGAGTTAATCTAAGTAAGTGACCACATTGTATTTAGGGACAGTAACGCGATGCGTAATTTACTCAATAACAACGTGTAACTATCAAAGTTAGGACACCGAATATAACATTTCTCTAGAGATGTTTCACTGGCGATGTGTTAGTACTTCCAAAAGACATTGCAAAGTGTATTCAAGCGTCCCTGTGCTTCGGAAGGCACATTCAGCCATAGGTCCCGGATTCGAATTCATAATATATATGGTAGCTATTAACTCAAGTTACACCTTACAGGAAGGTTCATAAGTTCCAACAGAACGTCGTACGGGGTACTAACCAAATATCTCACCCCTTCGATATGTATGAGGTCTTTAAGAAATTACAATATAAAAATGTCAAGTCATATTTTAGCGTTCTTCAATGCGACGCTTCTTTGGTTATCATCACAAATACACTGAATGCACAGATGTTCGCTTACAGCGGCAGCTAACAAGTAAATGTCGTAACGTAACCGCTGGCCATTCGAGCTATACATGCAGTCAACACAGTTACTCTTTATTATGACATATTCATACACAAAATGACAACTAGTGTGACAAGGATCTTATGGCACATGGATTACATTGATCTTGATGTGAAATTAGGACAGGTGGGTCCGCGCTTTTACTAATTAAAAAAAAGAACTTGGTTAAATTTTATAGCTGTCATGAAGGGAGATTTCACTTGATGACAGCATAAGTTCCCATTTTGGCCGTGGGGCAAAAGATCCTTGTACGACTGTCACATAATTGCAACATGCAACAGCGACCATAAATATGAAAACTGTATAAAAAATACACGTTCATTTTGCTGCGATTCCCGTCTGTCTATTTGCAAAAAACTGTGACATCTTTTATGCAAACAAATTCCTACAAATTTCCGCGTAGAAATTGCTAGCTTGTGAATGTATCGTGAATCGTGAAGACAGATGGGAATTGAAGGTTATGTTCATAAATATGCTGTTATTTTATAGGATGTTACTTTACATGTTTGATTGAGGATGGTCCGAAATGTTGGAAACATTTTACGAAAGAACATATTCCACTAAAATTATCCTTCTACCTGTTATTTCATCGATGTCTAACGAATTAATTTATATTCTATTCATCGAGTAATCTTTATCGTGAATGGGTGTAAAAAAATTATGAGAACAAAAATAAAAGTCAACTAGCAATGTTAAATGAATGCATAGCTTTTAAATAATTCCAGAATCCATATCCTGGTGATGGTGCATTACCGTTTAACTACTTTCAGGTCTTGCGTTGATTATGTTACAGCTTGTATATGATTATGTTATTATTGTTGTTGTTATTATTATTGTTCTGAGAATACGATGCGAAACCTATGATTTCATCAATATGTCATACAAGTACATACCACAATTAGATTAAAAACTACTGTACCAAAAAGAGACTATTGGACTTGAAGATAATTTTGTTTTTACTTCTCCTGTAAAATTTGAGCAAAAGCAGATATGCAGTATCATCCAATGCTAGTAAAGCAATAACGAAGAATTATTTAGTATCGCAGAACTAGCAAGCAAGGTTTTTGAACGTTAATACGTAATCCATTTATAATACTCTAGCACTATAACTAGTATCGGAAAAATTCTCAGAAAATGTAATTAGGTCACACAGCCACGCCGGTGGAGGAGTAATGAACTGAACTAATCTAATACTAGAGCTTTCTAACATCTTGTAGTTAGTGTATGATTGTCATGTATACCTGAGTTTTGTTGCAATATTAGACAAATATTATGTGTGAAATAAAACTATTTTACGGATTTTATCCTGACGTTTCGAGTGCTTTGCAGCACCTATGGTCCCTGCAAAGCACTCGAAACGTCGGGATCTAAAAATCAAAAATAAACCGCGATAAAATCTGTTAAATAGTTTTATTTCATGCGTTGTATTCGCGTTAATCTAAGAACTCAATAAATACTATGTGGTTAAGTATATTTACAAAATATTAGGTACAATACTGGATCTAGTGTTATATTTAGAAATTCAAAAAGATATTTGCTTATGGTATGGAATGAACCTGTTGGAACTTTGTACCCATATTCTGGAAGGGAGCTGTTGTGATAATATAGATTATAATAGAATGGTACCTATACAATTTCCGTGGATTAAAATAGAAAATTATTTGTTGGAATCTTGCCGTATGTAGCAATACGAGGAAATATTAATTTAGAATAGTCATGAAGCAGACTACTAGCTTAGCTTTTTTATGACGTTATTGAAACGTGAACGTTCAAAATAGTGGTGTTGGCAAAAGTAATAGTAAAATGATCAATATCGTCAATCTTACGTCTTCTCATCCACTTGGATGTATTAGTTGGCTCCGATGGTGGATTTTAGTGCATTTTACCTTCATTTGAATCCATCAGGTCCATTGGAAGTTGTTGCATGGGAAAATAGAAAATTAATTTATTATTAACTAAGAAGCATACTAAAAGCGTTGCATGCTAATGGACTACTCTCAGAATATTATTGAAAATATAATTTTAAAGGATAACCTTTTAAGTATGTACTGGCATAGTTCAATTAATACACACTTATGTGCATTTAATCATTATTTACTCAAAGCCTCATTAGCATTTCGAAATTATTCTTAAGTTTGGCCTTCTGGTTCGCGATGATACTAAGAACAGAATTTATTTTGAAATTATTATTCGACTGAGTAATTCAAAACATTTTCCGATACTAACAAATTTAGTTTGTATTGAAAACCACTCAATACCGCACGGCGGAGCAATAATCTCTCATAATTTGGCAATATAAGAAAGCGTGCTTCGTAGCCATGGGGTAGCAAAGCTTTGTTACAGACGCAACCTTTCATGCAATTTACGGAGGCATAAAATGACTGGAAGGTGCACTTATACTTTTTTTATTATTAGAGCATTTTTAAAAAAATTGTGAATATTATTAATATAAATTAATATTATATTATATGCAAAATCAGAAAAATGTCAAAGCCTGTCAATTTAAAAAAAAAAACTGGATGGAATGTCCTTTGGGGATCTGTTTTCATATATACGGTACGGTTTACATATATGATATTTTTCAACGCGGACAAAATCGCGGGCAATAGCTTGTAGATTATAATATTGGTAATATTAGTTTATACTGCCTCGTTGGTCTGGTGGCGAATAGCGCTTAGCGATCACGAGGTCCTGGGTTTAAATCCTAGGTTGGCCAAAGTTTTATTTCGAAAAACCTGATATTGTGCCCGGTATATGGCAATAGGCTCGCCCTCTACTCTATGGGTCTTTACATCGTCGACGAAAAGTGTACAGTGTACATCTCTGCCGGCCCCGCTTCGAGAATATCATTGTGAAAGCGTTTGTTTATTTATTAATATAGTCACATCCAGTATTTCTAAGTCTAAGTACAGCATTTCTATTCAATACTTGTCACGAGTTCTCTCCATTATTACACGTTGCCGGCATCTAGGAATCTATGTTTCTGTGCCGGTAGAATCCCGTGGCAGTTAATGTTGACGATCTAGTCAACTTGGTGCATATTAGCAATCAGTTATTAAATATAGTATAATTATGTCTAAATAATTTCAGTTCAGAAGGAGCTTTTTAAAAACAAGCTATTAGAGAAAAACATGACGAAGATATTTTTCTTAATTAAGGAGTTTTTTATGGATACTTTCAGACCCTGGACGACCATCCGGGTCTAAAGTACTCTTTAAAAAAAATCCAACGAGCCCAAACACGACGGGGTTATATTGATTAGTTGGGTGGTACCATTGGTCACCTTTCGGCTTCATCATCAGACCCTGAACGTCTGTGCTAATCTACTACACGAATCATGTAAAAACTTGGGATAATTTCCGTGCGTTCAAGCGTTTTGGCCATACCTATTACTGGAATCAAACATGAGGCTCACAAATAGGCTCACTAGTTAATATTTATTCGTTCGTATTCGTGGTGCTTTACAACTGGGTTTATCCTAGATGATCTTTATGGCTGATGTGCCAATTTTTTGTATCCCTCGCTTTGCAAAGGAGGGAACTGGAATTTGGTTTTTCCTGCTCCTCCTGTATTTCTTTCAAATTAAATTTGTTGCGGGTTCCGAGACAATTACAGCGCATCCCGGGACACCTCAAACCTTGGTATCATCTCAGGAGACCGTTGTAGATTCTGGCGTACAGGAGTTACAACGGTGGGTCTTAGTGCCAAACCACTACGCCTGTTAGCAATAAACCATCAATAAGAGTAGATTTTTATTATAACAAAGTTATTACTTGCAATGCCAAGCAACGTTAGACGCGGTCAGAACCTGGGTAAGTGACCAGGATGCATATGACGGTTTTTGTGCGTTGGTGTAAATGTATGTTAACTACAAACATTTCTAACACCGGTTGCGAAGCATATTTTATATTTAAACCAATAACTGGAAATATTTACATACACACATTAGTAGTAACTGAAAATATAAACGATATAACAGGCTAGGCTTTATTGATTTAACCATTAACGTGTGGAGCACCGATATTACAGATGCCTGGGGAGTCGCAAATCATTACTGTACACGATATTATCGCGAAGTTCATACACGTGTAAAACAATAGTTCGTTAGAATGCTTATATCAAATTTAT
Source organism: Phalera bucephala (assembly GCA_905147815.2). NCBI lineage: Eukaryota > Metazoa > Arthropoda > Insecta > Lepidoptera > Notodontidae > Phalera > Phalera bucephala. Next base: position 21,116,760 of record LR990621.1, read on the forward strand.
TTCAATTCACTTATATGGTGAAGGTCGAAGGTAGAAGGTGGATGCGTACAGCAATAAACAGGTCGTTGTAGCGATCATTTGTCCTAAGGTAGAGGTCTTTCGGCTGAAGACAGATTAAAATTCTCTCCCAATCTAACCGAGGAAGGCTTGGTTCAGCGATTTCTTAACCTAACAAAAGCTTTAGCGCCTCCGCGAATTGGAGGGAGTAGAAGCGAATTAGATCTCCGTACGGGAATAATATTTGTGTAACCCATAATTATTTATTTCGTTCTGGGTGTTTGTGAATTTTATGTTTGTAAACATTTAAAAAAACGCTCACTGAATCCGTGTGATAAAATATGATTTAATCTCTCTCACCTCGATTTATTATAGTGTAAGAAATTAACGTCACCATTAGCATCAGCGGAAAGGCGTCCAATCTGAGAAATTGGCTTACCCTAATATGGTCAGAATTGGTGTCACATACAGTCTTGATGCTGTGTACATTTACCTTTTTTCTGCGAACTTCAACAGATCAGCATTCCACCTTGTAGGGTCTACCAGCACTTTTACGGCCATCGCTGATCATCGGCCTTCCAGAAAAGACAAGCTATCTAGCGACTCGTGTCGTGTCCCGACTAGTTTCCCGGAGTTGCCTAGCTGGAGTTGTTCTAGCCCGACCATATCGATTCGGAACTCAGTCTTACTTCCTAGTACTTAGCCTATTCCAGGGTAAATAAGCTATAACTGAGTAAGCGAGCTACATCTTCGACTTCAACGTTATTTTTTATCAGGTCGATCGCTGGCCAGTCCTCGAAATACCCTACCAACGTCTAAATAAGTAAATGTAAATATCATATAAATTTTCCAATGAGTTGTTTAGTTGAAATTATCTTTATCCGGTTCATGTTCAAAGAACCGCCTGTTGAAAGGATCAAGGTGGCATATACATAATTGTGTCTTAAACAAGTACGTTTTAACAAAGACGGATGACTTGGTAAGTACTTTCCTTATCTCATTAAGACAACAAAGGGATTCGTCCCTTACTTATTTCCTAAGTAAAATCAATTATGCGCGGTTGTTTATTTATTCTGTAACAGTAGATCTTAGCCTACTTATTGAGGAAGTTCGGCTCACTGAAGTAATTTGCCATTAAAAGTAGATTTTTGTTCTATGTTGAAAATAGTGTCGATACAAATTTAATGGAACGAAATTAATTACGTATATATGTTCTAGTTACAGGCCTTCGAAAGGCTGTCCTAGCGATCACCGAAGGGAAGTAGTGTTTAATTTGGTAATTTTGAAATAGGTGACCATTTGTGGTATTTCAATTTAGCATAGCAGCGTGCTTAGGTGGTTGTTGGTCTGGACTGGCACTTGATTGGGTAGTGAATCATATTAGTTAATATATATTGTGTATATTTATTGTGTTTCAAGTCCCGAAATGTTATCGGAAAAATAATTTAAAATAGATTGCAAAATTTCAGCCATTCAGATAAACAGACAAAAAAGCGATTTAATAAAAACGTGTTATTAAAAATGGAATAACGTTAAAAGGCGCTTAAAAGAGGAAATGCACGTGGAATAGAAAAGATGGCACTTGATCAGAATTAAATTCTCGGCGAAGAAAAAATCGTTATGAGGAAAATCTTCATCAAAAAAAAAAATTGAAGAGTATGTATCGAATTAAAAAAAATGTATTTATGTGCTGCGTGGGTCGAGAGTATGCAAGAGGCAAACGAGGTAAACCTGGATGCGTGTACCTTTGCAACCTATATGACACACCACAAACCTTTTCCTATCCCGCTAGCTATTTGTGTCAGTAGTACATCATTTTCCCACTCATCACATCACATTATAAATACAACTAAATTGCAATTAAATATTTCAAACTTTAGTGCGGTTAATGTTTTATTTTTAAGTTCTCCACGTTTTGAGTACTCTCCAAGTACCAATAGTCACAGTAAGGTCTAAGGCATTTGATGTCCAAAATCATTGGGATTCCGAAGTACCTTAGTGGATTAATCTGATAGCAATTAACATTTAAATTGATAAAATCTACAATTAAAATTTTTATTGAATGATGCCCAACACTCCTCATCAGTCTTTACTCTTCATACATTGGGTTATTTTCAATACGGTACGCATAACTGTAAGAGCTATCAAAAAAATATACTGTAGACCAATTGTTGCATTCCAGCGCATGATTGACGCGCGTTGAAAAAGCGCTCGCGTGACCGTAGGTAAGTTTCATTATATCCAGCCAGGAGGCTGTCTCAATGGTAACTTCTTTTTAAAAACCTTTTCACCTTAAGACTTATAACAATACAAAGCCATGTTTATATATAAAATCGTTTTATCGCGGTTTATTTCGATTTTTAACGCTTCGAGTGCCTCTCAGCACCCATGGTCACGAGAGGGACTGAAGCCTTAAACGTCCAAAAGGCAAAATTGTTCTAGGGTACCCTCAAACTTCTTGTTTTTGTTGGTCCAATCTGCGCAGAATGCGCGCAAGGTATTTTGAGGTCTTGCAGTGTTATGCTTGGTTTTAGATTTAATTATATTAATTACCAGATCCCAAGTCGCAGTACCCAGCCATCTTCTCTATTAAAATTAGGATGTTTTTTTTTTTTTTCAATAGCTTCGCGAACCATCCTAGGTAGGAATCGGTGCTCTATCACGAGGATTTGAGGTTTATCGAACTTGATGTTTAGGTGTGGTCGAGGACATGTTCACAGATTACAGACTTCTTTGAACGACGGTGTTTAAAGTCAGCTATGTGTTATTTTTTCGAGTTATTACTTCTTATTTTGTTTATTGTATCTAAGGAAAACCAAATTCGCGATTAAACGCGATCGACATAGTCCATCATTTATAGGGATGTGACACTTGATAGGAGCTAAGAATTTAATCATCTTCTTTGGTGGCTTATAAACTGTTGCAATTTCGAGATGTAGCCAATCTTGTCCGTGACTACTCCCATGTAAGGTAGTACAGCAGGGAGATGTTCGACTGTGACTGGTTTCACTCGGTCACTGTGATGTTAGCGTAAGGCACGAAATTCATTGTCGTGCAGGACTGGCTTAAAACGTTAATGCGCGGCAGCCAGATGTTTCTTGTCATAGATCTTTTGTGGCAATATGGTTTTCAGAAAAAAGAGACCCATACTTATAAGTATTTGAATGATTAATCTCACTAAAATCCTTTAAAAAGAACCTTTCTTCATGTCAACAAGTGTCAAAAGTTTCAAGCAAGGATTTCGAGTAGAAGCCGTGAACTTCTATTTTAGTTCATGTTTTTGAACAAACAGGCAATTTATGTAATAGCTGCCTATCTACTAGATTATTCATCAAATTATCCCCAACTAACATCAAGGTTGAAATAATTAGAGAAACGCAATCGATATCTCCTTTGTAAAATATTTGGAACAATAACTTTGTGTTAGTATAAATCATATTTTTTTAAGTTCAATGATGATGTTACTATGTGTGTTAGATGTCTGTATCGTATAATATTTAGGAAAATTTGACAACGTTTTAATAGAGTTAAAAAGTATTTTCTGAATTTTCAAGATGATGAAAAACGTCCACTGCTAGACATGGCTCTCCCAAACATCACCATAACTACCGAGGTTTATTAAATAATCTATCTAGTTATATCATCACGCCAGTTTCCTTGCAAGGTAGGTAGCGAATACAGAGTTCCAACAGATTCTTTCCTTACAGACCTCCCTGGCATCTTCCATTCTCATAGTTCGTCTCATACACGCTTGTCGGTTACGGAGGCTCTTGACTTGCCCTGCAGTTAAGACACACAGGTCTATTTGGGCCCGGCCTATTAAATAATAATATGGTGATAGCTTCTTCGCCTGTTGAAATTTGTTCGTTGTCGATATTCCCAAGCCATTTTCATCAGGATGATACCGGCAGGCAAACTTAATAAGATTAATTTCTCAAAAAGTACGCATTGGAATTATTTCCCTACACAAGCCTTCCTAAAGACCGAAACCCGGACCATTTTAATAAAAAATATATCAAATGTGTAAAAGTTTAAATTTTTATCATTCTATTTTACATAATTGTTTTTAGTAACAATATATTTAACAAAAATGAATTTAGGAGTTGCTGAATGAGGAGCAGCTCAAACGCAATCAGTTATCAGATATATCATCGATACATTCCGATCTTTTGAATAAAATTAATAAATTTTCTTTACTACATAGTCTAGTTTTAATAGCCTTTTCAAGCTTATTAGTAGGAATATTTTGGATAGCAATCGACTCATAATTAACGCACAATACGCACTAATTTAACTTTAATATGTATCGCATACCTATACCAATTTTCATGGTTAATATTGCACACTGCTACGTAGGAATATAGCAAGATTGCTATATTCCTCAATTATATTAAATTGTATGCAAGTACGTTATAAATATGTATCTAGTGTGTGACAAATAAAGTTTTCTATATTTCTTTGTGATGTGCGCTGCACCTTGTTATTACGTGTCGTTGAACACTCGCTACCAAGCAAGCCTGAAGAGTTACGGGTCCCGGACAATACTCGTACCTTATTTAGAAGTACCTACTACACCCGAAATAATTTGGTTTGAGTTCCAGTTTCAGTTTGAAAAATACTCATCAGCATATTTGGACAAAAAATACTGGAGAAATAGTATATACACACATCCCTGTCTAATTCTTTTAAGGTAAACAAGGACTTAGAGAAATAAACAAAATTAACTCCATTAAACCTATATTTTCCTAGTGCTAGTGGCGACAAAGATCACCCGTACCGGATATCATCATCATAACCTCAGTCTATACTCGTCTACTGCTAAACATTGGCCTCCGATATCGCTCTCAGCGCAACCGGTCCGCATCGTCCTGAATCAAACGACTTCCTGCAGTCTTTACAAGATCGTCGGTCCTTTTGGCAGGCGGCCATCTCAAGCTGCGCTTGCCAATCGTGGTCTCCACTCTAAAATTTTTCCGCCGAAGCTCCCGTCCGTACCCAAAGGAATAAGGGTAAATTTATTGCCATTATATCGGGCAACATTTTAACCCAGGACTGAAACTTTCCTTTTTTTATGTGGTAAACCTCACTTTTGCTGACCTAGGATTTAGACCCAAGACCTCTAAATCTTTACCACGCACTTTACTTCCCTTGATCAACAAGGCAATCAAAAGTCTACCTGTTAAAATTACACTCCCAATTTATATCGCTAACAACATACAATGGTGGAAATGTTATTGTACATGTTTATTCACATTAACAAGTAAGGGGTTAGCAAATAGTACCTGGAGCAGTACATTGAATTATTTAATGTACCGTGGCTACTGTAAATTACATAATTTAGCCCAAGTTTGAATTGTAAGCCCGTTTACCCAGAGGTATTAATTTAGTGGGTAGTAACATTTTAGTGTGGGACTGTTCTGGGGAGAATTGTACTCTCTGAGTTTCAGCATTTGTAGAAGCTTTGGTTAGTTTTTGAATAACGTATTGCGTACACGTTGTTGGTAGTTCTAAAGGATTCCATAGACCCGTTGGTAAAGAGCAGCTTTAAGTAGATATTGCTGATAATGTAACTGTATTTAGAAAGCAAGTAAAGTAGGAGACGTAAGACACTGAACACTATCAGTTTAGCTCTATATCATCACGCCAGATCCCGTGCGGGAAAGGCAGAGAGTACTGAGTTCTAACAGTTTCTTTCCTTGCGTACCTCTCTGGCTTCCTCCACTCTCATAATTCGTCTCATACACGCTCGCCGTTTACGGAGACTCTTGACTTGACCTTCAGATAATACTTTGTCTATTTGGTCATGGTAAGATAGTCTAGGTCTTCGGTACCTACATCCTTCCACTTTCATATTGTATATCTGTTTTGTCATTCTTTCTTATGACATTATTTCTATATGCCCGAACTAACGGAGCATACCCTTTCTCATCTTTACACAGATAATATCTTACATACCTACTCGCTTTCTTACTATGCTGTTGCAAATACGGTCGGTCTGCTTCACTCCGCACATCTTCCGCAGAGCTCGCATTTCCACCGCATTTATCCTACTTTCATTCTCCTTCTTACATACCCAGCTCTCGCTACCATATACACAGCGTTGGGACAAGCACTCCATTATGCATGGCCAGCTGCGCCTTTTGGCTAAAGTACCGGCTCTCAAGTAGCTTTGCCATCGCACCATTCACTCTGTTCCCTGCACTGATCTCTATGTTGGCGGTGTATTTCCCATCCTTACTGAATGCGTATCTAAGATATACAAACTCATTTACTTGTTCCAGCACATCGTTACCAACCACAATCCTTGCATTCGTTCTGGTTTCTTCCCGTTCAAAAACCATAATTTGGTTTTCTTTACATTCGAATGTAAGCCATTGTTCATGCAGTTGTCTTTCATGACTGAGACTAGTATTTGCAGATCAGTGGCTGTTGGAGCTATTGAAACCGCGACATCTGCATAATATAGATGGTTTACCACTAGGTTACCCATTTCTACACTAGGTTTACTTCATTCATCGCTTTCAGTCTTTGAAGACTTTTATACAGATATATTATAAACAGTATAGCGGACAACACGCAACCCTGCTTGACGCCGATTTCAAAGTCAAACCAGGGTGACATATTACCATCTACCCGTGCGCATGCCTTGCTGTCCACATAGGTGGACTGGACGGCTCGCAACAGAGTGCCATTTATACCATACTCTGATAAAATGTCCAAAGTCTCTTTCGCACAATTCTATCAAACGCCTTCTCCAGATCCACAAAACCGCAGAAAACCTTTCGGCCCGCTGCCAGACGGGCTGCCGCTGCTCTACGATGTTGTGGAGGGAAAAAACTTGATACGAACATCTTCTTCCGGACCTGAAATCAATTTATCATGTCGGTAATAGTTTTTCAAGTACAAATATTGATAAACATTGACAAAACTAAATATAAGCAGCATATTTAAATATTACTGAGATAAAAACGAAAAAAATACGAGCAAAATGAAAGAGTGCAAGGCATTTGATAAACTAAGATTGTTTAGCGACTTATTTTGGTGACTGACGTAGTAGATATACGAAGTTCTTTACCTTAATATATATTTAAAAAGATCCCCGTAAACAACGGCTTGGTCTAGTAGTTAAGAGCTTAAGACACTCCGACCGCTGGATCGAAGAGTCGCGACTCCATCTCCACACGAGACAAATCTTTGTGTGACCCACAACTATTAGTATCGGTCTAGGTATTTGTATATGTAAATTTCATGTTTGTAATGCGTCTATGATATAAAAATAACTCCTAACATGGAGCTACGTAAACAAAATAAAAGTGGCAACAAGTGGCGATCCCAAACCGCTACATTTTTTTTCAAACGTAGATCCACTCTAGGATTAATTCCTGTGTCGTGGTTGTGTATACCCAGACCGAAATAAATAATTTTGGATCACACAAAGATTTTAATATCCGGACGGTAATCGAACCCGCGACTATTAGACACAGTGGCCGCAACGGCTTTAACTCTTAACAATTGCGCTAAATCGCCCGTAACACTAAAGCTTAATCTAAGCCACTCCAAATCTTTACTATCAATGTCTTAACATTTTATGAATTAAATACTTTTCAATATAAGACATTAAAAATAAATAAATATATATATATATATATATAAACTCCATTATGTTTTATGAAAATTATTATCGCGAACAGGTTCTCTTGGTCATGTAAACAGGACAGATAACTGAAATAAAATAGGACTCGGGGGCTCCGATGTTCGATACCCCTTAAATCCTTGCAAGGACTTTGATTTTTGGTAAAATAGAACGAAAGGATCTTTGAAAATGTACTGTTGAAATACAAGTTATTAAGAAACCAGAACGAATGCAAGGATTGTGGTTGGTAACGATGTGCTGGAGCAAGTGAATGAGTTTGTATATCTTGGATGCGCCTTCAGTAAGGATGGGAAATACACCGCTGATATAGAGAGAAGAGTGAATGCAGGTAATAAGGTGAATGGTGCGATGGGAAGGCTACTTGGGAGCCGGCACTTAAGCCAAAAGGCGCAGCTGGCCATGCATAACGTAGTGCTTGTCCCAACGCTGTTATATGGCAGTGAGAGTTGGATATGTAAGAAGGAGAACGAAAGCAGGATAAATGCGGTCAAAATGCGATCTCTGCGGAAGATGTGCGGAGTCACGCTGACCGACCGTATTCGCAACAGCGTAGTAAGAAAGCGAGTAGGTATGAAAGATAGTATCGGTGTAAAGATGAGAAAGGGTATGCTCCGTTGGTTCGGGCAAAAAGAAAGGATGCCCGAAGAAAGAATGACAAAACAGATATACAATGCGAAAGTGGAAGGATGTAGGTGCCGGGGAAGACCTAGACTATCTTACCATGACCAAATAGACCGTGTCTTAGCTGAAGGGCAAGTCAAAAATCTCCGTAACCGGCGAGTGTGTATGAGACGAACTATGAGAGTGGAGGAAGCCAGAGAGGTATGTAAGGAAAGAACCTGTTGGAACTCTGTACTCTCTGCCTACCCCGCGAGGGAGCTGGCGTGATATAGATAGATAAACTAGGTGTGAACGTTGTCGGCAAAGTGGACTACAAAGTACACCTGGCACTTTCCCTTGAGCAATGTAGGCGTGAGGTTATGTAAGTAGGTTTTTATCTAAGTACCGTATGAATTGATGTCATAGTTGTATAAATCAAAGATATCAATAAACAAAGTACAGAAAATAAAGAGATAATAAGATCATCAGTTAGGAAAACGATTGCCCAAAAGTGAGACCTTTATGAATACTGATGTATATAATATAGATTAAAAAACAAATACTTTATCACATTATTTGGAGAAGGCAGGTTTATATTATTTAAGTACATACGCACTTTTCTGTTTCTTTTTTTTTTAAAAACGTAGGCCCACAATAGGATTTATTCCTGTGTTGTGGGTGCGTTTAGAAACATGAAAATGCACATACACAAATACCCAGACCGGAACAAATAATTGTGGATCACACAAAGATTTGTCCCGTGCGGGAATCGAACCCGCGACTATTAGACACAGTGGGCGGGGCGGCTTAAGCTCTTAACCACTGCGTTAAATCGAAAACAAATCCAGAAAAAAAATGTTGTTCAGTATTCATTTGCTACGAAAATATAAACGAACAAGTTATGCTGTAATATTATCAGACAATAACATTTCGAATAGACCGAAGATGACTGTAAAAGACGATTTAATAAAATATAGCCCTAAGCGACTTGGCAATGTACTTTACGCGAATGAAAAAAATCCGCGAATGTAATGGAATTGCCGGAGAAATGAGTTTCGATGTTCTTAGAATGGTTCTTGAAAAGAAAATCTTTTTATCGTACATTTCTTACTTTTGACGGCGTAGATACAGTTTAAGTATATTTTTATGGATGCTTGGTTTTGGAATTTATCGATATACCTTCTATATGAAAACGACAATTTTATGAGTTGGCAGTTTGTTCACAGCGGTAATTTATTAAAAAAGCATCATCGTCATGCGTATATTCTTCAAGCGAAGGTGACAGAGGTATATTGTGTACATCTGGGTATTGCCGATGACGTAAGGTCCTAATGACACACACGGGTATCACAATTCTAGACTCTGAATAAAGACTCAGATTTTTTTATATAAAAATAATAATAATTTTTCGACTGAGGGTAGTTGAAGTGAAAACATCTTTTATTCGTAGCTCTGTTATAATTTTAATTAAAATTGTAATTTACTCACATTTTATCTTCCTTATGTACTAAGTTTTTATATCCTCTATTACACTCACTCTCACTATCACTTTCTTCTTTTAAACTCATTTAAATCTTCACAAAATGGACCTTTTTACAAAGCTCTCCAACTGCATGGAAGATCTCTCTGCAACATTCTCTGCAAGGATGGATCATTATGAAGATGAACTGAAGGCTGCTGGCGGCGAGGCATCACATAAATCTATAGCAAGTCTCTCCAAGGACTTCATGGATTTCAAGAGCTTGATGTGGAAGACAGTGGCATCCATTAAAACTCAGATGGAACTGTTGGTGTTGGGCTTAGATCGTCACGAGATGGCTTCCCGAAACAAGGTACTCCTTCTCCATGGTCTTCCAGAGAAGAAAGATGAGAACATCACTTCTTTGGTAGTCCAGACATTAAGAACTAAATGTGAAATTGCCAGCATCAAGGCTTCCGATATAGCGGTTTGTCACCGCCTGGGAGCCGCCGTGGGAAAGGCACGTCCCCTCCTCGTGAGGTTTCAAAGCCGCGATCGGCGTAGTGAGGTCACGCGCAAGAAGACCGAATTAAAGGGCTCTGGGCTGACGCTCTCGGAGTTTTTGACCAAACCGAGGCATGACACATTCCTCAATGCGCGTAAGCACTTTGGAGTAAGGCAGTGTTGGACCTCCGAGGGGAAGATCGTCATTCTGAATAGTTTGTTGTACAATTGCCTTCACGTATACGTTAAATATTCTTTTTGCACTCCAAGGTTAACTGGTAGACAACTCAAATTGAGTTAAATTCGCCTTTGTACATCATATCTGTAAATGTACTTACTAATTTATGTAACTTTGTACAATAAAGAATAAATAAATAAAAATAAATAATTAAAAACTGTCACACCTATATTCCCCAAACGGGGGACACCCACTTTTTGCCGACGATATAAGGTCCCATGTAAGATGCCACGAGCCTATTGACATATACCGGGCACAATTCCAGACTCCGGACTGATGCTGGTAATTTTTCGATAAAAAATCTACATTTGTCCGACCTAGGATTTGAATCCAGGACCCGTGCTCGCAAGGCGCATTATTCGCGACATGACCACCGAGGTAGTCTGACTGTCTGAGATTTTTTTTCGATAGAAAAGCTTGTAAAAAGTTGAAATTCTATGTAACGAAGTTGTCGTTACATAGAATTTCAACTCAGAATCTCGTAAATGCCACTAGCACTTTGCATTACTAAATCAACAACGCATTCATATCGAGGCAGTAGTTTAATCTATTTTCTAAATCTATCTATCTATCTATCTATAACCTCACGCCAGATCCCTTGCGGGAATATTAAATAAAATTATTAAATTATTCTATTATTTATTCTTATTTTCTAAAATTTAACATAATGGAATACTATCTTTACCCGAAACTTTGTTTGCGTTATTTTCAGGCGTGTATTACACACTTTTAAGTTTTTTTAGAGACAAAAGTTAGCATATGTCCTTCCCCTGCCTGCCTTTGCCAAATTTGATCATAATCTGTTTAGCGGTTTGGGAGTGACAAGGTAACAGACAAACAGAGTTACTTTTGAATTTATAATTAATAGTATTAAGAGATTTATCATAATATGGATCCCTGAAGACACTCACAGTTGTCGTGGTCGACTGAGACGAAGATGGCGGGACGACTTTGAACTTTTGCGGGAAAGACATGATACTACTAGCCCAGGATCGATTTATGTGGAGACCTCAGGGGGAGGCCTTTGCCCAGAAGTGGGACATAGGATAGTCTATTAAAAAAATATTAAGGGGCTACTGCGGACGACCACTTATGGATCGAGATAGTATCACTAGCAATATGTGCAAAAACAAAATTTTATCATTTTCTACTATGAAACAAAAAACTACAATATGAATTAAAAAACTGCTATATAAGAACTTTGCTACACTATTTTTTATATTATAAAGTAAATTCTAAGAACGTTTTCTTAAGCGTTTCGCGTTAGAAACAGAAAATGTGAAGCAATAGAAATGACTTTAGATTTTTTCTGTATACAGATAATTACCAGATTCTAAATTAAAGAAGCAAAAATCATATTTCTAAATATTAAGACTAATCAATATCATTATTGAGATGCAAGGAGTACAAAAACAGGTTTTTATCGCAGTAGGCCTTTAGGTATGGATTTAACAAAATATTTATTAATCTGGTTACTTATTTTTATAATAAAATGTTGTATGAAGGTCAATTTTACTGAATGTTGGTTTGTATTTCTTTATTTACAATATTAAATAAAAAATGCTGGAGTTTTAACAATTCAAATATACTACGTGAAGTGAAAGACATGGAAAGAATATAAACTAGAATTAACATTTACGTATTCATAGCCAGATATGTAAGACTAACTTGCATTTGAATACTTGAATAGAAAAAAAAAATTATATTTATGTGACATAGGTAATTTGAATTTAAAGTATCAGGCGTAAAAGTTGAATGAATCCTCGATGAAGTTTTCCAAATGCTGCCCAACCCACTGTATCCGCTCTTAACTTGCTTGTCGAAATTGTTTTTACCTAGTTGGAGCAACTGCCCCAGGTATACATACTCGGAAACAACTTCGAGGGAGCTTCCGTTTACGGCAATCGGTCCGGGGTCAAAATGCTTGATGATCAAACTTTAGTTTTATCTAAGCTTATCCGGAGGCCGATTCGCTGAGACGAATTAGCAAGGCTGTTCAGCATCTGTTGTAGGTCTTGCAAAGTTTCAGCCATGATGACGATGTCGTCTGCAAATCGCAGGTGAGAGATGTATGCGCCATTTATATTGATGCTGTGACCTTTCCAGTTCAGCATCTAGAACATATCCTCCAGTGCGTTGGTGAACAGTTTTGGTGATATGACATCACCCTGGCGCACTCCGCGGTGTAGGTGGATATGTTCAGTCCGCTGGTTCTGTACTTGGTCAGTCGTCGTTGCGGCTTAAAAAAGGCATCTCATCACCTAGATGTATCACCAATTGACTTGGCAAAGAGCAAGAATCCAGAACTGACCAGGTTTCGACTGTGTCTAAGGCTTTCTTATAGTCCACGATGGCGTCAAGCCATAGGGGCAGATTATACGCTGAAGTCTTCTGTATAATCTGCCGCACTGTGTGGATGTGGTCTATGGTGCCGTAGCCATTTCGAAAACCGGCCTGCTCCGGGGGTTGAAACTCGTCGAGCCTTCGCACAAGACAGTTCGTGGTGACCCTTGAAAACAGCTTTTATACAAGGCTGAGAAGCGATATGGGTCGACAGTGCTTAAAAAGAGTTTTCTCACCCTTCTTGAAAAATGGGACGTCCATGCTTCTGTTCCATGCCTGCAGAATTCTCCCAGTGCAGAGATAGCATTAAATAACTCCCGAAGCTCCTTTAGTACTGGGGTACCTCCTGCCTTAAGAGGCTTAGTCGTGTTGCCGTCCTCGTCCGGGGCTTTTCCATTTTTAAGCTGTTTAATTCTTCTATGAAGTGGCATGGAAGGGTGGCTCTGCGATCCCCTCTAAAAGATTCAGGTCAAGGTGCGTGTGAAGCGTAGAGCTGGCGATAGAAATACCTGACTTCCAAAAGGATTTCCGGCTTAGAAGCGATCAAAACCTGCTCACAGATTTCATAAATAACATCCAAAGCAAATAATTTAATTCGATAATTTCACATTACAGTAAGCGGTTGAATATTTCTTTGAATTTAATTGTTGAAAACTTTATAACTCCAAGGCTATAAAGCTTAAAACTTGAAAAGAATGAGCCCATGAACAATCAAGGTTTACCTAACGTAATGTTACGAATGAAAACTGAACCTTGCTAATTCTATGAAATCGAGCCTTTGATTTGAATATTTATTTTGTATTTATTAATAATTTATATGTAGACAGATTTCTGGATAATAATTCAATTCTAACGTACATTACACATTGCAGACTATTGCTTAGTAGGTGGCTCTATATAGAGCTTACATAATTTACCTCTCAAGTATAAAAATAAGTACACAATCGTCTTCGTACGTACCTTATATAAATCCAAGTTATACAAATTTATTACTTAGAGAAATATTATTACTCACTAGTTTCCGCCCGCGACTTCGTCCGTCCAGAATAAAGAGTATCCTATGTGTCAATCCAGGTAAAAAACTATCTGCATGCCAAATTTCACCAAAATTCATACAGCCGTTTTTGCGTGATTGAGTAATAAACATCCAAACTATATATAAATATTAGCAGTAAGTAGAATATTGCTATTTTTAGGACAATAAATTGTTATAAAGATTTTTATATCAAAACATTCTTGGTCCGGATTCTGGAGCTATATCGAGTACAATGAAAATGTGCCTGTGTGGTGACGTGTGTGCCGAGTCTTACCCTCTATTTCATTAGGATCTATCGACGTTGGCAAAATATGGATGTACAAGTACATAGTATACCTCAGCGCCTCTCACTTGGCATAAAGACGTGCCAGGTTTTATGTTTTTGGACGCATTAATTTGTATAATAATTTTGATCCAAAATTGATTATGGTCTCTGGTCAAAGCCTTCATATACAAGCTGTAACATAATTGAAAGTAGTTTGTTCTAAATCGGTAACTGAATTGATTCCAAAAATGTTTAATGTATTTGATGTTACTCCTTCAGTGCGCTATAATAAACTTAAAATTCTTGATTAAAAGCAATACGGAGATATTAAAAACTATTCTAAAACGTATTTCTTAATACGCACACACACATACACTACACCTTTCATCGTTATTTGGGGTTGAAAGTCCTTAAGAAAATGGTAAAAAACTTTTAATTTGGAAATATAGTTTTCGTATTGAATACACCTTGTATATAGTGAGTAGGTATAACTATATTTAGTTCAGAATCAGTAATAAAACATTTAAAACATGATTTTTTTTATTCAATTATTCATAAAATTTCCCCTTGCCTTTTGATTTATTTGCAAATAGACGCGTTTTCTCCGTTTTTCACGTTTTCTCCGCATAAAGTTTTCCTCCATCTCGTACAAATACGGTAACCAAATATCGGTTACACAAACGTTTTATCCCAGTTCGTTAAGCAATTTTTATACAGTGCTCATGAAAAGGAGAATTGAATTAAGTATACAAAAATTTAGGCAGGTCATTCTTTAGTATAATAATTTATTGTGAAACTTATTGAATTGTCGGAATTGAGTGCAAAATAATGAAAAACAATAATTAGCTATTATTAATTAATAGCCTAATGTGTCATCCGCTTTCCTTACTACAGAGCTCAAAGTTTTAAACGCAGCTTTTGTGGATTTATTAAGTGTATGTGTGTCAGTTGATTGTCAAGATAACAATAATATAATCCAATAACATTGATTTCTCAATGATATAACGTAGCCCAAACTAGAAAATATTTCTGTGTCGTGGGTGCGTTTACATACATGGAATTCATAGACCCATATATTTGTGGATCGCACAAACATTTATCCCGTGCGGGAACCGAAACCGCGAACTAACTACTGGATCAAGCCGTCTGTCCTATAACATCTATTTGATGATTAAGAAATCATTCCTTACTTTTCCTTCCGTGTCTTATCTGAAGGGCAAGTCAAGAGTCTCCGTAACCGGCGAGTGTGTATGAGACGAACTATGAGAGTGGAGGAAGCCAGAGAGGTATGTAAGGAAAGAACCTGTTGGAACTCTGTACTCTCTGCCTACCCCGCGAGGGAGCTGGCGTGATGATATAGATAGATAGATAGATTCCTTACTTTTGAAAATATGGATAAAATTATGGGCTCTAAGAATTGCAATATGCTTAATGTGGATATATTATATCACCATGGTTATGTTTCACCATGATTTGATTTTGTGGCTAAAACGTAGACCACTTCAGTCACTGAATCGAACAGTCGTGACTTTGACCCACATTTTCACAAAACACATTTTCGTGCTACAAAAATTTGTTTCAGCCTTGGTGTTTATGCATATGAGATTTAGATTTGTAGACGTATCTAGATCACAAAAATAATTCTTAGAGTGACACAACGTCTTTGAAAAAGAAATGTCGAGTGACGTAGACCAGTCTGAGGACAATTTTGTTGGGAAAACATGATTTATGTGTCTCGCGAGGCAATAAAATTTCAGGTACGTACAGATTTGTTCTGATATGCTGTTATATGAGTTTAACTCAAGCATTATAAATTACTTCAACAGACTTTTCAATGCGTCCATATTTTATATATGTACGTAATTATGTATACATTTTGTTATTTGAATGCATTATGCACTGTCAAAGGCAAAGCTTCAATTTTCCACACCACCAAAGGATTACAAATTACAGTAATTGACATGAATATTAACTTAATATCTTTGTCTACTCTTGAGATAATAATGTCTTAACAAAGTAGGTTATATACAAGCTGTAACATAATAAACGCAAGACCTGAAAGTAGTTTGTTCTAAATGGGTAACTGAATCGATTCCAACAATTTTAAATGTATTTTACAATTTTTTTAAATTTGCAAAACATGCTGTTACCCCTTCAGTGCGCTATAAAAAAATAAATTTATTCTTGATTCATAACAAGAAGAAGATTCCAAACGCATTCCTAAAACGTATTTCTCAAAACGCACACATACACGTAATAGTTTAATGGTTAATTGGAGTATAAAAGTGCTTTAAAAAAGGGTAAAAACCTTTAAATTTGAAAATTTGGTTTTTGTTTTGACTTTATGAAGCAATTCTCTAATCGGGGTGTCTGAGGTCTTGCGTTTATTATGTTACACCTTGTATACAGACAGTTCTTTTTCTACCAATAGAGGTATGGGACTCTCAAAAATTAGAAAAGGCTTATGTAGGATAACAAATACTGGACCTATCTCTACATTATAGCCTGCCTTATGTCTATAAAGATGATTTAAATTGGATAAAATTAACACTGCTTTGTAATATTACAAAGGGACAGAGACATGTTATTACAATTTCAACATCGTCCCAGGACGACATTTAATTTGAATTCACTACCATTGAAGTCCATCAGAACGTGAGAATTTATTACAATGTTATTTAAATACTTACATACGACAGTTTTCATTTGAGATCCTTTGAATTGAGTGTATAGGGACCCAATCATAATAAAAAAAACGCGTTCATGTTAACGCTGGCAATTCATATGGGGGCTTGTGAATTGTTAAACGAAAATAAATTTTAAGTTGCCCCCATAATGTAACACAAAAGTTGTCCGCTCATATATTGACTTTGGAATGCTAATTATAAATATCACCTAATCGACGTACCTATACAAGGCTTTATAATATTGATTCGTAACTTAAAATAATATATATGTGTGCACTATTTCACTCATACACGTAATGGGACATCACCTTTCATAATATATTATTATCTAATTTGTTTAGCTTCTAATTGAGTAACATTTTTTTCTGAGAAGAAAATCCTACCGTATAAAATGCTTTTAAAATTAGTACACTTGTCCAACTATTGGCATATGTTGGTGCCGGTAATCACGGGTTTGAAGCCTAGGTCGCTCAAACTGTAGTTTTTTTATCTAAAATTCCCAATATAAATCTTAATCCGGAGTCCGGAATTTGTGACCAGTTAAAATACTCCACTTGTTACGGTCTTCAGTTGTTGTTATCGTAAGTTAAACCCAAATAATTTATTTTGCGACGACGAGGTAGAACTAAAAGAACGTGGCGCGATGATTTGGACACCTTGCGGGTATTTCGTGGCCCGAAATAGCAATAGATCAATAACTGTGGAAGTATGAAGGGGAGGCTACTTTTCCCATGAGTGGGATAGTAAAATAGGCTAGTAGAAAATCCCTGCGGGGTACTTGCAAATTGTCAATTTTAACATTTTTCATACTTTTCTGGCCACGTATTTACTACTGGGTTAAAATGCGGCTTCTGTTGCAAAGAACTGGCGAGAAACTCGGCAGGTTTGTTTTTTGTATTAATTGTCATTTTTTTCATGTTGCGTTTAGTTACAATGTTTAGTTTACAAAATATTAAGGCCATGAATCTAGCCCTAGTATAATGCTTTAAGGCCGAGAGCCTTAGCTTTAGATAGAAATATAACAGAATGTTGATATATTTATTTTGAGCATAAAAAATAACAAAAATTTATCAAAAAGTGCGTTGTTCCTGTTGGTAAGTGGTTGCGTCCGAAAGAGCCTATTCTAAAAGTACACTTGAGCGATTCACCCCGTGCACATGGACGAAACGCTCGTGGGGTGAAATTCACTCGAAAGTTTAATGTTAATTCTTAATTTGTGAAGTATTTTAATCTATACATATAATAAAACTGTAAGGAAATCGTGTCTGTACATGGAGTATTTTTAGGAAATAGCAACCCAAGAGTATCCTTCTATCGACGTAGAAGCCAATTCTGCAATTTAGGCTTTCGTGTCTGTTTGTCTGTCGCTCTGTTGGAGGGTATGAACCATCATCACGCAAAAACTACTGGGCGGATTTTGATAAAACTTTCCATGCGGATACCTAAAAATATTGGCTAACATGTTGTATAGTATTTATCGCGGAAAATTAAAAGGTTTTTCCAGAAAAGACGAAAATAAGTTTAATATTGTATTTCTAAAGACACACTTTACTCCAAACCTGTTTAATGGATTTCAATGAAATTTTGTGTAATTGTATTGTTTTGTGTTGTTGTCACAACTCGCTGTACTTATATTTTCGAAAAACTTAACAGTTTTTGAGGAAAGAGAAAAAAGTCGATTTTGATTTATCATTCATTGTTCCAAAACTACTTTTCAGATGTCAGTGAAACTTAGCATGGACAATGCACCGTACGGATCATATGTGGGGATAGTGTTACGTCCGAGCGACTCAGCAAGGCTGGCGTAATGATAATGAGTGACGGTTGCATCATAAGAGGCGATACATTTACAATTTACTCACACAAAATGTTTTCGAATACCATGAAAACGAAAGCAAGTTTGGTGAATGTAGAGATTCCGCCGATTAATAATGTAATTAATCTGTCTTTTCCGCTTATTAATTTGGATGACACAGATGAAAAAGACCGTAGAAAAGGTTTAGATGAGATCAGTACGGCTATCATGAAAATCAAGGAAAAAGAGACAAGCATCCTAGCGAGTGGAGTCACGTACCACGATATTCATCACTACGTGGCTATTTACGCATTGGTGGCAGGCATTGCCCTAGCCATAATTATCTACCTGTGGCGTCAGATGCGGGCGCGTGTCAACCCCCTGGTCTACGGGCTGCCACAGCCAGCAGCGCGGCAGAGAGTCGACCCTTGCGTACAGTACGCAACAGCATCAGAAAGACTCACCATCTCTACTCGTCGCGATCATCGCAGCGCACCGAGCAGAGTGGCCCGGGCGACGTCACCAGTGATACGAAAACAAGTTCTTTCTGTTTAATTTTGCTATTTTTAATATGTTTTTTACATTTTCTACTTTTGTATATCATTCATCTCATTCTCATCATCTCGTGCCCCGGAGCATGTAGAGTGCAAGCAAGTACATTTTGATACGTCAGCACTTTACCTGCGACGCGCGGCATTTCATCATACACAATCAGTTTGCAATTATCATTCATAGCGTGAACTCATACGTCATTTGTCATAACAATTATTATCAATAAACACTTATCATCAATCTATAAGTGTATCAATCAAACATCAGCCCAAGGTGTACGGTAGAAGACTCTACAGATATTTTATATGACAGACAACATAGTTAATATTTACGTTTTCAGGAAATTAATTTAAATTAGTAGGGAAAAGTAAAGCATCTATATCCCTACATCTATACATATGATAAAACTGTAAGGAAGTCGTGTCTTTACATGGAATATTTTCACAAAATAACAACCCAGGGATATCACTCTATCAATGTAAGCTAAGTCTACAATTTTTGGCTTTCGTGTCTGTTTGTCTGTCTGTCAAAGGGTATGCACAATATTCACACAAAAACTACCAAGTGGATTATGATAAAACTTTGCATGCAGATACTTTAAAATGTTGGCTAACACGTTATGTAGGTATTTATCCCGAAAAATCAAAAGGTTTCTCCAGAAAACAAGAAACTAAGCGAAACATTGGATTTCTAAAAAGACACTTTACTCTAAACCCGTTCAATGGATTTCAATTAAATTTTGAATAGTTATAGCCAGTACTAAGAATCACAACCCTGTATACTTATATTTTCGAGAAATGTAACAGTTTCAGAGGAAAGAAAATAAAGGTCGATAAATCGAAATTTTGATAAAGCATTAATATCAATAATTGTTCCAGAACAACTTAGTTACTAGATTGTACAACTTTATTACTGTTTGTGCCGAACTGCAATGTTACGACGTAAAATATGTGATTTTGCCTACACATGAATTCATCCATATATTGATATTGGACTTCGTCTCCTCACAAAAATCTTTTCAGTGGTTAAAAGCACTCACTCGAAATTGTTCATACACGTTTGATGGTTTCGTGGTTATTGCATGGTTTCGTGCATGACCCGATGATGCAGTCAGGATTGTTTCTTCTGGAGAGAACTTTAACGATGAATGGGTCGGATACGAAACTTTAACGACGATTAATATCTTACGAGAAGACTAACACAAAATGTACTGACAAAACTTGGCTACATAAGTATGTAGCAGCTAAGTAGCTGGCAATGTACCGTATTTAGATATTATTACGCTAGAATATAATCTTTGGCAGGGTAGGTAGAGAAGATTTAAATCAGAAATATTATACCGATAATTTAAAAATAAATAGATAAACTGATAACCCTTCCTGAACAGGAAGGTACTGTATATGATTTTTATGGGATGTCGTTAGTGTTGTGTGTCGAATAAGATCGCGCTTTAGTTTAGTTTATATTTTACAAAGACCATCTGTGCGGGCTAAGTGGGGCTAAGACTGAACCCGGTGATAGAGATAATTGATAGAGAAATAAGTCTGGTGAAAGTTGTCAAAATATACAATATATTCACTACAAGGTTCTCCCGTGATATCTAGCTGTTATTTCTTCATTTCATACTAAAAGGACAGAATAGATCTTACTAACACTTTGAAGGTGTTTTAGGTCTTCTCTAATTTTTTACCTCGTGAAGAATCACGGTTCTTGCGACATAACTGGTATTTATTAATAATAAAATGGCTAAACGAATTTGACTAAAACGTTATATGAAGGTGTTTTATATCGTAAAATAAAAGAGAACTCTTTTTATCTCGAAAAATATACTTCTGCGGAATATATTTTATTTCTTCATACTGAACGGATTATGAAGAAACTTTATATGAAAGAAACCACACACACACACATATACAAATTCGAAAGTAGAAGGACGTTGACCAACAATCATTTATAGTTTATGTACAATAAACTATAACAACAAAACAAATTATGTAACTATGTAAAATATGTTATGTTTAATATATATTATTTATGTACAATAACAAATTATGTACAATATGTATAATTATATATAAAAAAACAGCAAAGAATTATTAATAAAAAACGTCAGTAAAAAATAAATATACATATTTAAAAAGGGTCAAATGGGTCCACGCCGCTGTCAGTTGGTAGTGTACCTAGAATAGGACGTAGATATCGGGGAAGATCTAGACTATCATACCATGACTAAATAGACCATTTCTTATCCGAAGAGCAATTCAAGAGCCCCCGTAACCGGCGAGCATGTATAAGAGGTACTATGAGAGTGGAGAAAGCCAGAAATGTCTATAAGGAAAGAACCTGTTAGAACTCTGTACATTCTGCCTACTCCGCAAGGGATCTAACGTGATGATATAGATTGGTAGATAGTATTAAAGTATCTTAAGTCGTGAAATAATAATATGAAATAGGTAACTTTGTTTACACACTAGATAATGCCGATATTATCCTGCATTATATGCATTTGGTGGGTTTTAACCGGCCTGCATGAAGACCCAAAGATATTAATCTTATTTTGTCTAAAGAAAAGCCTGGCAATCTTTCAATTTCCCCCTTTCTCTTCACAGGCAGCTGGAAGCCTGGGGACCTGCTGAAATTATTCTACAGCGAAAATTGACTCCTATTTAAGTTGACTTTATAAATACTTTTGCAAAACAAAGACAACTTGGTTGAAGCGATAAATCGTAGACTGCTTAACGTACTTTGTCAAATAGTCGCAGGTACGAGCCCCGCACAGCACACGGGAATATTTAGGATATATATTTAAGATTTGGGATTTGTGTTTTCGAAAAAAAAGAAGACATTTTATTCGTATACGGGACAATAAAAAAAAATGTACTTCCGTGTTAATCTCCAGAACGGCGGAACCGATTTTAAATGCACTATCACTGGAATATGTAGGATTTTTCAGAGATTGTCGACTACTTTTTACCTTGGGAAATGCAAGATTTCAGGGGATAGTTGTTTTTATTTCTCCATATTAACACGACTGAACGGATTGAAAAGAAACTTAATATGGAGGTGTCTTTTAAGTCTTGGAATAATGTTATACCAAAAAGTCCTACCTACCTATGTCAAATGCCAAAATAAACGCGTGCGAAGCCGCGGGAAACAGCTAGTACTACATATAATAAAACTCTAAGGAAATCATGTCTGTGTATATTTTTTGGAAATAACAACCTTCGAATATCATTCTAGTGATGTAGAAGCCAATTCTACATTTGTTGGCCTTCGTGTCTGTTTGTCTATCTGGCTATCTGTCCAAGGGTATAAACCATCATAACGCAAAAAGTACTAGGCGGATTTTGATGAAACTTCGCACTTGGTTTTCTTAAAATGTTGGATAAGATATTGCATAGTATTTATACCGGAAAATCAACAGGTTGTTTTCAGAAAATACAAAAATAAGCGAAACATTGAATTTCTAGAAAGACATATGGAGTATACTACATATCTGTTTGATGAATTTCAATGAAATTTGGGATAGTTATAGCCTGTACTAAGGATCATAACTCTGTATACTTACATTTTCGAGAAATGTAAAAGTTTCTGAGGAAAGAAAAAAAAAGTCGATTTTGATAAATCATTCATTGTTCCAAAACAACTTGAGCTACTAGATTGTTGCGGGATATTCCGCAAAAATTTATTACTGTTTGTTCCAAACTGCAATGTTACGACGTAAACTATGTGATTTTGCCTACACATTAATTCCTCCATGAATTGATATTGGACTCAGGTTCCTCTCCTCATGAAAATCTATGCAGTAGTTAAAGGCACTCACTGGAAATTGTTCATACACGTTTGATTTAAACATTCAACCATGATTTTGTGCATAAACCGATGATGCATCAGGATTGTTTCTTCTGGAGAGAACTTTAACGATGAATGGGTCGGATACGAAACTTTAACGACGATTAATATCTTACGAGAAGTCTAACACTTTTTGAGACGGCGTTAGTGGTGTGTGTTGTATAAGATCGCGCTATAGTTTAGTTTATATTTTACAAAGACCACCAGTGCGAGCTAAGTGGGGCTAAAACTGAACCAGGTGATAGAGATAGTTGATACAGAAATAAGTCTGGTGGAACATACAATATATTCACACACGGTTCTTCCGGGATAGCCGTTATTTCTTTATACTAATGTAGCAGAATGGATTTTACTAACACTTTCAAGGTGTTTTAGGTCTCGATATAATAATTGAGATACTTTTTATCTCGGAAAGAATCACGGTTCTTGCGACATAGCTGGTATTTATTCATATTAAAATGGCTAAACGAATTTTAGTGAAACGTTATAATAAGGTAGGTCTCTTACATCGTCAAATAAAACAAAGCACTTTTATTTCGAAAAATTACACGACTTCTGTGGAATATCTATTATTTGTTCATACCCAACGGATTATAAAGAAACTTAATATGAAAGAACCTAAACAGATACACAAATTCAAAAGTGAAAGGTTTACAACCATTTATAAACTATAAATGGTTGTAAACCTTTCACAAATTATATACAATACATACAATTACATAAAAAACAGCAAACAAATATCAATAAAAACCGTAGTAAAAAAATAAATATACATACAAAATAAAAGAAATATACATAGATATATAAATACAAAGGGTTAGTTGGTCGTGTACCTAGACCAGGACGCAGATATCGGGGAAGATATCTATCCTACCATCCTACTATCTTACCATGACTAAATAGACCATATCTTTTCCGAAGAACCAGTCAAGAGTCTCCATAACCGGCGAGCATGTATAAGACGAACTATGAGAGTGGAGAAATCCAGAAAGGTATGTAAGGAAAGAACCTGTTGGAACTTTGTACACTCTGCTTTCTCCGCAAGGGATCTGACGTGGTGATATAGATTGGTAGATAGTATTAAAGTATCTTAAGTCGTGAAATAATAATATGAAATATGTAACTTTGTTTACACAATAGATCATGCCGATATTATTCGCATTATATGCATTTGGTGGGTTTTAACCGGCCTGCATGAAGGTCCAAAGATATTAATCTTATTTTGTCGAAATAAAAGTCTGGCAATCCGTCGATTTCCCTCTTTCTCTTCATGGGCGACTAGAAGCCTGGGGACCTCCTGAAATTGTTCTCAGTTCAGCGAAAATTTACTCATATTTTAGTCGACTTTATAAATACTTTTGGAAAACAAAAACGACTTGGTTTAAGCGATAAAACGTAGACCGCCTTACTTACTTTGTCATATAGTCGCAGGTACGAGCCCCGCACAGCACACAGGAATATTGATTTGGGATTTGTGATTTTAAAATAAAGAAGATATTTTATGCACATACAGGAACAATAAAAAAAATTTTGTCCGTGTTAATATGCAGAACGGTAGAACCGCTTTTAAATACACTATCATTGGAAAATGTAGGATTTCTCAGAGACTGTTGACTACTTTTTACCTCGGGAAATGCAAGATTACAGAGGATAGTTGTTTTTATTTCTCCATATTAACACGGCTGAACGAATTAGAAAGAAACTTAATATGGAGGATTCTCTTAAGTCTTGGAAATTATTATTCTAAAAAGTCTTACCTATCTATGTCAAATTACAAAATAAACGCGTTCGAAGCCGCATGAAACAGCTAGTAACCAATATATTACGATCAATACGCTCAAACGTGCCCAAGTGTTAGGTCCTTGTCAGTCCCTTTAATTGACATAATTAGTAAGTAAATAAAATTACGGCTATAAAAACTACTGATAATGATGTTTACATATTTGGGAACTCAGTATTTTACTCAAAGTATTAAATCTCTTAAGATTGACCATTGAGTATACCTTTCGTAAATGTGAACTGTTAAGGTACGGCCAAACCAACGCGTTCAGTCGCAGCCGCGGTGGCGTGCACGGTGGCAATTTGCTCCTGCATGGTGTACAGTGGCGATATTTGTATGGAAATGTTCACACCAACGCGTCTTGCGTCCTGCACGCGCTATCTGGGCGGCATCTGCACCCGAAATCATAGAGAGATATTGATCGCCACCGCGATCACCGCCAGATACACCACCGCGGTCGCGGCTGAATGCATTGGTTTCGCCGTACCCTTACCGTCATTCAAACACCTACACGAATAATATATTTAGCCAATATAACATATCATAACATTCATATTTAAATTATACTTAGATAACAAACGTTTTGAGAGTTAAAATTAAATTAATAACATTATTCTTCAATTTCCCGCTAGAACTCAAGGAAGACGTAAAATTTTTGAGTTTTTAACGTGTTTGCAGCATTCCCCCAAAAGCGTTAGTAGTAGTTGCTGCTGGCGGACTTATGGAGAAGGAGGGACTCTATATGATGAAGTTAATGGAGGAAAGACACAGGATGGTCCTGCATTCTTCGGACGATGCTTCTGCATGCCGGCGGCTCAATAGGCAGATCTCTAAGTCTCTGATTCGCGACAAGCGCGTATAACCATACCAGCATAAAAAAAGAGGCTATAGAGCGGAACAAGGGCTCCAAAGTGATTGCTAGAGATCTGTCTATTGGACAAAGCCGGTTAAATAAGCTGAGGGACAGAGACGACAGGATTATATCCTGAAATCCTGAACTCCTGAGGGAGGTTGAGAAGTTCTACGGACAGTTATACATGTCAACACGCCCTGTTAGCAATCTTGACAAAGACCCATGAGCCAGATTGACCCGACATTACACCGAAGATATCCCGGACATCAGTCTGTACGATATTAGTATAGCTCTTAAACAGTTACAAACTCAAACAATAGGGCGCCAGTCGATAACGGTATGACAACTGAGCTTCTCAAGGCTGGTGGGAAGCCGATACTAAAGGCTCTCCAGAAGCTATTTAATTCCGTCATTGTCGCGGGCAAAACGCCAAAGTCATGGCATAGAAGTGTGGTGGTTCTCGGTTTCAAAAAGGGCGACAAAACCCTATTGAAGAACTATAGACCCATATCACTTCTGAGTCATGTCTATAGGCTGTTTTCGAGAGTCATTACGAATCGTCTCACACGCAGACTCGATGACTTCCAGACTTCTGAACTAGCCGGTTTTCAAAAAGGCTTTAGCACCATAGATCACATTACGCTGCGGCAGGTTATACAGAAGACAGAAGAGTATAACCGGTCACTATGTTTAGCGTTTGTGGACTACAAAAAAGCCTTTGATTCGATTGAGACATGGGCTATGCTACAGTGTCTCCAGCGGTGCCAAGTAGACCACCGTTATATGGAAGTGTTGAAAAATAGCAGTGGACGTCTTTCGGCTGATAATGATGATGAATAACTTTATAAAAAAAGGAAAACGGACTTCGGAAAGCAATAAATAAATATTTGAAGTCACCGCCAGTCGTTCAGTGCCGTCGTTTACTTGGCACTGACTTCAAATATTTATTATTTGCATTTTGAAGTCAGTTTTCCTTTTTTTTTAAATATTTATTATACAATTTTAAGTGATGAGTAAAATAATTATTAATAGTTATATACATACCTATATTATATTATTCTGCTTAGTTTTACAGTTAGGTACCCATAAGATTGACATAATACCTATTTGCTATTTGATATTGAATAGTTCCAATGACTATTTTCGATGATCTTCATCAGATCCTATTAAAATGTGCATTTGATAACGTAAACCCTATCCAAATCGGATCAGTAGTTTTTGAAAATGGCGGGCATACAAACATACTCGTATATGCGAAAGGAGAACCTCCTTTATTGAAGTCGGTTAGAAACGCATTAACTTCGTTCCCATTCATATTTTCTATAGCACAATTGTATGCAAAATAGTTTTATCCAAACAGAAATTTACCTTCTTCCGGTGTGCCACGATGAGAGGAGAAAGCTTAAAAATTTCATGACAAAGGCACATGCAGAATTGTACTTTGTGCCCCAAAGTTAAGGTTAATTATAATTCATGTAATGTGGTAAAAGGTCTACGATTTTTGAGTGTTTGCGTTTTGTCAAGGAAGTTTAGGATTTGTTAGGAATATGGTACGAAGTTATATCCTGGAGACGATCAGCCGACACGCGAAGGTAATACGACCAAATAAATACGTCAGTGCTTTTGTTCAAAATTCCGCATTGAAAATGTTTTGTGACAGGGATCGTAAATACCATTGTCTTATTATATACCACGTACTAGAGAATATAAATACTTATAATATTAGCCCTGTTGGCGAACTTCACAGACCTTCGAGAAACTCTTAGGCATGCAGGTTTCCTCACGATGTTCACCGTTAAAGCAAGTGACAGTTAACTTTTAATACCCACATGCTTTCGAAAAGACGACGGCGGTGCGGAGGTGGTGAGGTGCCTGGGTAGACAATATACCTCACTATATGTACCACTCTAGCTCACTATATGTACCAGGTGGTCATCGCAACGGGACTCGTTTGAGTGATAAGTTGTATTTAAATAAATATGCCTTAATGTGCCATAAGATACTGTTTAACCAAGTCATTCATATCATAGTCATATTCATAGTTCAGTATAGCTCCAAGGTGGTCTCAATTTAGTTTCATCGGTATTGGACCTTGGACTTGGAAGATACATCAGAGAACTCCTTAACGAGAAACAATACGAATGCGTAGATTGAGATATTATGGGTATAACGTCAATCCTATAGGTACTCTGCCATAGGAGTAATCAGAATATTAACCGACTACAAAAAAGGAGGTTGACAATTCATCTGTGTTTTTCATAACGTCTTTATTTAAGAACTGATTTTGATGATTCTCTTTGCGTTGACTTTATTATAGCTTCGAGATGGTCTTATTTTAATGAAATCGGTATTGAACTTTGGACCAGGGGACTCCTTAACGGCGAACAGCACGAATGTATAGATTCCGTTATTATAGTTATTATATCAATCCTGTTGGTACCTTACTGTACAACTCAGCAAAATAATTTAATGTAGGTATATAAATATTAGTAAACAATTCACTCGTCACTTAAAATTGTATAATAAAAATCTTTTTAAAAAAAGTAAATTGACTTCAAAAAGCAAAAATTAAATATTTACTGCACTGCACTAACCGGTACCGACTTCAAATATTTATTTTTTGCATTTTGAAGTCGGTTTACTTTTTAAAAAAGATTTTTATTAAAGTTGATATTTAGAGTAGCTTCTCTAGCACGTAGTAATAGTATAATAACTCAATGGTTTGAATTACCTGTCTAGTCTAAATACATAAAATATTTTATAAATACTGTAAAACATATTTTAAAAATATCTAAACAAGCTTTTGTAGCAAAAACGCAACGGAGACCGATAAGCGCTATGGAACTTGTAAAGACAAATCCAACGAGCCGAGTTGTGTAGTTCCATTGGCCATTGAAAAATGGATCACAAGATTTGAACCGGAAATACAGACATACGAACTTGCACTAAGTTAAATAAAAGCTTGTAAATAATGTTTTTTTTTATAAACATTAAAGCGAGATCAGCGTAAAAAAACAACAAAATAAGAATTGAAATGTAATTCTGGCAGTCCTATCGAATCTATTATTCCAATTTTGAAATTATTTTTTTTATTTATTGATTGGTTATAATTCCTTTAAGGTTGTCTTTTATTTTAATATTTTACACGAAGCATTTGCTTCGTGGTATTTTATGTTAAAATGACGTGCCTATTAATTTTAATAATATTTTAGCGTTAAAAGTAGAATAATAACAAAATCTGGGTTTCTATGTCCCTATTGTTTTGTAGTAAAGTTAGGCATTGTTAAAACTTGGTGGCCCGCAATATAGGAAGGATGAAATTGGATTTATCTCAGTAAATATTATGGGGGTCTTGAAACTTACTTTGTCTTAAGGAGAACACAGCGGGACGGAAGATCCAAAACTCGTTATCTGTATTCAATATGACTGCTTTTGTCACTGAATAAGTTCAAATATTAAAGGAGTGTATCATTCTGTTGGTATAGAAGAAGAATTATGAAATCTTCATTCATGTCCAATCTGTTTTCCCACGTTAACGCGCTTAAAATAGTTAAGTCATAACATTAACTTTTACAGCCACGGAAGATACGGAATGAAACTATTAAACTAAATTAGCACAGGAACCTCACTAAGGATTTCTCAAAGAAATAACTTTGTGATTAACCAAGATAATTCTTGCAATACAAATACGTAATTCTGTTCTTCTTCTTCTACTTCAAGTTATGGCTTCACACTAATTATAAGTGTATTTTGCCAGTGTCCAGTGAGATATATAATCGTGTTTAAATTAATTCGACTCCCCGATGAATTTGATGACAACGATGATAATGAAATTAATGAAGTACCCCACCCTGGATAGTAAAGCGGTGGATACTTTACATACCAATTGCAACGGCCGTTTTAAGGGAAGTCGAATAGGCACGTTTTATCACTTTGTTACAATAACCTTCACTCATGCACATATAATGACACATAATGGTTAATATTCCACCAACATTACACATAATTAGTCGAAATAACACAAGTTTTGGATATTAAAACAAATTGACAACTTCACTCCTCGACTTCCCGCCAAAACTCCTACATAATTCTGTTTTCTATGTTTTTATTGTTGGTTTTTTTCTTCTTTCTACTCGTACCTGGCATGTCTTTTAGGTTCTCGTTTCCATATTTCCCGGCAATTTTGAATTTGGAACTGTTCTATATTCGAATGTGTTTAAATTTTGAATCTCAAAACAGTAAAAAGTATTAAGATTAATGTTATTGTTTAGTCACAGCGTCGATTGGAATCTGTCAGGTTAGGTACGAAAATGAATCTTTCTAAGGAAAATGTTCGTGCTATTGCACGAACATTTTTAATTGCAAATTATTATTTTCTACAACTTTAGAAGAGGCCTGACACGGCTTCAGTGTTTTGAAGAGCTAACGTCTGTGTTCAGTGTTGAAGCCCCATGTCTGCGGACTGTCGAACGCTGGTATTTACAATTCCAGCGTGGACATACTAGTGAGTGAACTTGTTATTGACAAGTCAGCCATTTTGAACACTCCCACTTTAGAGTGGAATAAATATTATAATAACTGGTTTGAGCGAATGGAAAAGTGTATTGAGCTACGTGGTGAATACTTTGAAAAACAATAAAAAGTACTATAAGGTTCTAGTTGTGTTTTTTCTTCAAACGACAAAACTTAAAAGGCATGCCTCGTATCCTAATATTTCAGTCATCATAAGTTTGTAAAGCATCTCACTGTTTGTATTTGTAACGGCGTCTCACACCATCAATATAAAAAAAAACACTGTTTTGCTTTGTGTATGCATGATATTGTAAAAAAAATATTGTTATTATGACCAAAATTAATTATCACTTGCTTTAACGGTGAAGAAAAACATCGTGAGGAAACCTGCATGCCTAAGAGTTTCTCGAAGGTGTGTGAAGTTCGCCTACCCGCACTGGGCCAGTGTGGTGGACTATGGCCTAAGCCCTCTCAGTTTGAGAGGAGGCCCGTGCCCAACAGTGGGACAGTTTCTTAACAGGGCTAATATTATATTATTTTATCACCACATATTATAAAACTAAGTCCCCCTGCCGCGTCTGTTTGTCTGTCTGAACGCGATAAAAGATTTTCACACAGTTTTCGAAATGATTTTCATATAGTTTTCGTCCACCAATGGATGGACTGATTCAAGAGGAAGGTTTGTGTGTATAATTCACACGTGCGAAACTGGGGCGGGTCGCTAGTCATTAATAAAGATTAAAATTAGAATAAGGAATTAACAAACTCTTTATTTTTAAATTGAATTGACGTGTTGTACAATTTAAATGCATAACAAAATAAAATTGCAGTGCTGTAATTGCAGTTTTACCGTGTGTTTTATATTTTGAACTTTAATTCTAAATGTTTGTAAGCGCAACCACGACGAAGACTAACTCCTAGTGTGCAGATACGTTAAAAAAAAACGATTCTAAATATTTGTCTTCTCTTCCAGCACATGCGTTGGTGACATACGCATACTCAGAGCTTGGAGTGCGAGGAGCGGTTTCTAGCTCGATGTAGCAGGCCCAGAGTCAACTCGGCGATATTCGGGGCAGCGGAACCCGCTGGGTTCCCTGGCTTCGACGCCGGCGAGTTCTTGTGGCGACACAGCTCACAAAGTAGTGTCGGAATGCCAGCTAGTATTATTATTTTATGTTATTTTGCCTATTATAAGCTTTATTATTTACCTACTAGCTGTGCGTTTACCACGAAACTAATACGATCACAACGCATTGCCCGCCCGCACTGTTGCTTTGTTTTCGCTTAGCGTAATTTCTGACTTTTTTTCATTTTACTTGGTTGCTACAGGTGCTAGCGAGATGTTAAATAACCAACAGCCTTTCTAAAAATTTGGGGCCGCACTGGTTGTTCCAGAGATTAGCGTGTATTAAAAAAAAACATTTACCTTTTAGCTTTGTTATATTAGTAAAGATATTTTAACATTAGTGAGATATTTTTACGGTAAACGGTAGGTAGGTATCTAATCAGTCAGTCATTACTGTTTGTTCGTTAGTATTATTATCTGTAGGACAAGTTAAAGGTCTCCATAATCAGCGAGCATGTATGCGACGAACTATTAGAGTGGAAGAAGCCAGAGAGGTATGTAAGGAAAGAACCTTGTAGTACTCTGTACTCTCTGCCTATCTCGCAAGGGATCTAGTGTTGTTGTTTTTTTATTCATGTCGCATAACTTTAATATAATTAAATATCAAGAAAAAATATTGCTTCGAGTGGGAATCGAACCCACATAATCCGCTATATTAGGGCGACTCCTCTAACTTGCTCAAAAGAAAAGTACACTGCTTCAGATAACTGATTTGGTCGTCTTAGTATGGGTAACGCAAATTTAACTATCAGGAGTAATAAATTTATCTTTTATCTATTTAGAATCACTTTTCCTCAAAACATACTTTACAGCGCTCCGCATCTAAAATGTCGTCCATGACAATTTAATTCAATCCTATTCACAGATCTGCCGACAACATACCCTTAACGATGATGAGCGATTCATCAGAACGGCTCTGCAAAGCCATGCCAAGAGAGGAAACCATTAACGAGGAGGCCTAATCAGACGACAGCCATGGCAGCGATGGCTTGCCGATACTCTCAGTATCAGGACCTTCGGCCCCCGACGAGGACTATGACCAAATAGATGAGTACCTGTAGTAATTCCATACAAGTTTCCAACTCAAATACGTGCTGGAAAAGATGAGGCCGCTTTGGCCGAGTCCCGCACAAAGTCTTTAACCAGAATAGCATCGCACTGCATTGGAATTTTGTGAACTTCTTTTGTGATAGTATTTTTCAAGTGGTTTAAATCCTTCGGCGTCACAACGAATATAGAAAACTTTTCGCTGAAGTTCTTATCTGTGTCTTGTGGAAGGCCCATAGCTTAGCATGGTATTGTGCCAACTCTATCCGCGAAAATCTTAGTCATAAGACATGCGAAATGAAAAGGCGCACGATTTCGTCCGAAATCAATGTTTCCGCTTCGTCAAATGTGCACAATTTTTAAGAAATACGCATAGTCGCTCACACACTCAAATTATTGGTGTAAAAATACTGTCCAATGAATTGTTACATTTTTTCATTCGTTTAATACCAATTTCAGCCACTGTGTCAACTACAATGGTTTACATCACTGAGTCACATAATGTGCATCCTACTAATATTATAAATGTTAAAGTTTGTATGTTTGTTACACAATCACGCAAAAACGGCAGATTGGTTTTGGATGAAATTTGGCACACAGCTTATTACCTGGATTAACATAAAGAATACTTTTTATCCAGGAAAAATGTTAGGTTCCTAAACTCAATCCGGACGAAGTCATAATTTTCACATGTATGGTGATAACGTCACGCTGTTATATCACTTCTAGTGTCTTATTATTATATTTCTATGGCTCTTACATATATTTGTAACTAATAGATAAGGACTGCAAAATAAATTTACTATAAACTAAATGATATTAACAGTGCCACTTTAGAATTTATTGGAACCGTCTATAATGTCTATCTTAAGCAATTTTGATGTAAGTATCTACGTTTAAATTATGAAGTAAATAATCTAGTACGTAAGTAGTAAGTAAGATACTTGTATGTATAATTTTAACGCTATATCAATTTTCTTAATTTTCTTAAAATTTTGTTCAAATTAACGACGTTTAAAACGATTTAAACTTTTGCAATTACTTTAGACATTAAAATTACACTTATTTTAAAATGTTACATTAAATATTGAAATCTATAATAATTAGCGTAGCTTTTACATGATATTAGAATACGTACCATAAATTACACGATTATTACTATAATTGCTCATAATTTTAATGTAAATTACAATTAAAAGTCCATTAAGTATATTGTACAAATACTATTTACATCCTTACGTCTATTTACTATCACGATGAAATAAAATTTTGAAAATCTAATTATTATATTTTTATTTCGAGGCCCTTCAGAACAGATCCCTGAATTAAGTAGTAGAATTTGAAATTAGGGTTTGGAACATACACAACTAACCTCTTCGAATAGTGTCATAAAAAGTACACTAAACTACTGGTACTGTACTATGACCCTTTTATAGTTGTAAATTTTTACGAAACTTTGTGGCAAAATATTAATGCAATAAGAAGTACCGAAAAGTTAAAAGTCGTACACATCTATTTAACATTTTTTTTTATTTGAGTTAATTATATTTCCTTTCATAGCCCACCTTTAATGAATATAAAAATTTAAGAAACAACTGACGTTACTATCCATCCATCGTAGAACGAACGTTTCAAAAAATAGCTTAAAGAGAAATACCTCAATCGGATTTTAAAAGACAAATCGAGGCTTTCATATAACATGAAGTGAAAGAAATTTGGAGCTACCAAAAATAGTTCTGACATTTTGTGTCCATTAGCAGAGTAGGAAGTGTACTCTAGTCACAATGAAATATTTAGATGCCATGCCTATTATTTGTTCTAGATTCTCAAACTTACTGTAGTTAGTGAAATTAGGAGTGCTTTCTAAAGTAATTAAGAAGCCTATATTGTGTACACAGTCTTTGATGTTGTATACAGTCTGTAATTAAGATCATAGTGTGATATAACATCGCAATAGTCTATTTTTTTGTAGTTGTATGTAGTTGCCGTAGTAGTTCTCGTAGTTTTGTTTTCGTGTTAAATATTTTCCATTTTTACCTGGGCAAATTCCTGCATGCGACCTCCACGAGCCTTAGGGAAAGCTCGCGGGGCTTATCAGAGATACCTACCGACTAAAACCCCAAGGTGAGTGACTGACATTGACACTTCAGAGGGGCTCCGGGATTTCCCCTTGGAATGCACCGGTGTCCCTCTGTGCCGTGCTCTAAAGAGCGCGCCATAGGGGCAGGGGACTTAAGGGGGAAGACTTGATAACACGCTGTTGTGGTGATCACGGCGACGTAAGCCACTCCACGATACCATCCTCTTCAGAGTCGCGCGTGAAGAATGTTCAGGGCCAAGCAGTCATCCAAAGAGATCATTAGAAACTGTGTGATTACCTTAATACAAAATAAGATGTGTGGTAGTCTCTTCTATTACTCTTTTATGGGTTTGCTTGCACCTATAAATCTTGTTTCTGCATCAAAGCAAAAAAAAAATACGTAAGGTATTCATTCCCGCTATTATTCGTAGTATATGAACGAGTACATAAATCAATAAGCACTATGTGCCGACGGAACTAAATCCATTCCTCAATTTTTACCTTGCATTATACTCTGCTTCGTAAATCCAATGACGTGAAAATTATAAGATCATTATAAATAGCGGAAATTTTAACCATTTCATTATATTTTTATGTATGTTTTTATGCTTTAATAATAGTTCAATAGCACGTATCTATCGGATTCTTACAAAGAATGTATAAATAAATAAATTTCATCGTTTACTTCATAAAGCACTAATGGTAAAGTTGCACATGTGGAGTTTAATTATTGATAGGGATTGTCAATAGTTTTTTGTAATATCATGGCTATTAATTTTTAACTTTGTGTCCTTTAACTTGTTTGTTTCTGTATTATATTTGGTAAGTAGATAACATGATGAAAGTTTGTGATAGTCGATTTACGCGTGCTACCCAAAGTAGGCGGATGGATTTCTAAGTGGTAATGTTAAGTAATAATATACAATTTACTTCTAACGGTTACATACTTAAATTTTAAGTATCAAGCCTTACAGAGGACATAAACAAGCAAGTGTTTTGTTACTTTCCTCTTTACTCAATTGATTGTAATTGATTTGCTCTGACACGGAATAAGGTACCAAGGTTCTGACTACGTGCCTTTTCGTTGTAAAATGTCATTCCCGTACTTTTCGCCGTTTGCCTTTTAGCGTTAACGACTAGAGAAAGTCAACTTGGCTACATGCCCAGATTATATAGCATGATTGCCTAACAGGATTGCCCAATTTAAAATCATTCTCTAATATTATTATTATTAAAATTATTAAATTAAAACAGGTTCACTTCAATTTGACAGAGTATAAATATTAGATACTAGTTTCTGCCCGTAACTTCGTCCACATTGATTTTAGACAAGAACCTATGATTTTTCTATCTTTATCATCACGCCAGATCACTTGCGGAGTAGGCAGAGAGATAGATATATAGATAGATTACTCTTTATTGTACACCAATACATTCACATAGAGAAAATAAATAAATAAATAAACAAAGGCACAATTGGCGGTCTTATCGCTAATAGCGATCTCTTCCAGACAACCAAAACTGAAAGAACAAGGCAAAAAGATATACAAAAAATAGAGGGCAGTAGGTGGCGTACATTTATTAGTTTGATTTAACTTTAATAGGTATAGGTATATAAATATATGCTTATAAATATATATGATACATAACATTATACAAATATAATAAAGATAGAAATAAAGAAACGGCATGATAGTAGGTGACTTATTACAGAGTAAAAGTGGTGCTTAACGAAAGAAAGTGGTCCTTAACTATTCTTTTAAAAATGGACAATGACTCTGCGCGTCCGACTGACACAGGCAATGCATTCCATAGACGAACAGCTATGGAACAATGCATTCCATAGAGAGCACAGAGTTCCAACAGGGTCTTTCCTTACATACCTCTCTGGCTTCCTCCACTCTCATAGTTCGTCTCATACACGATCGCCAGTTACGGAGACTCATAACTTATCCTTTATATAGGACTCGGTATAATTTTTTTTCGGTATATAAAGTATCCTATCCAGGTAATAAATTATCTGTGCACCAATTTTTGTCCAAATCCGTTCAACTGTTTTTGCGCTATTGAGTAACACACATCCAAACTTTCAAATTCATAATATTAGTTGGATTAAAAAGTTTCACACCAAAATATTAACGCGTCTTATACCACTCGGAAACTAAAAGAGAGTACGGATTTATTAGTTTTGTCACGAACGTTTGCAAAACGATGTTATCATTGCTGGAATTTAAATAAATTATACTGCATTGCGGGTGTGTCAATTATATTATACTAAATAGTCCTTGACAGATAAAAACTGTAGATTAAAACATAAAAATGCATATTAGAAACAAGCATTTGCTATTTACTACGTAAAATATTATATTCTGAACTGGGTCCGCTGTTTTACAGCGGACCTAGTTAAGATCTAATTATTCTCTTTCCGCTAACGATAGTGATTAATTTTGACCACGAGAATGTCAAATCTAATCAGTTTATTTGCGAAAATGCGTTACAGTGGAAGTTAAAATTACATTGGTCGTA
The DNA here is from genome assembly GCA_905147815.2 of Phalera bucephala. Taxonomy (NCBI): domain Eukaryota; kingdom Metazoa; phylum Arthropoda; class Insecta; order Lepidoptera; family Notodontidae; genus Phalera; species Phalera bucephala. Next base: position 21,153,666 of record LR990621.1, read on the forward strand.
CATCATATTCTGCCTTGTCAATCCGTACGTTTTTCTTTTTTCCAAGGCTAACGCTAACGTCGACTACAACAGTCACGGGGTCAGTATGTTAAAAGGCTTCGATTTCTTTTCTAATTATATTAATAACTTCAATCCAAAACTCGACCAATACTTATTCTTCGAAATATTAGCGACAGGAATAATATTTTCACAATTTTCGAGAAACATCATTTTCAAGGATCAAAATATATTTTGCAGTATTTGTTAATTAAATCTTCCGTTTAACTAGCTGCATTCTGCTTAGTTGAAACTTCGTTGAATAATTTATCATAATCTCACTAATCAGAATCTTTATAAACGTGACTTGATTTTCTGATGAGGATCTTGTATTCAACTCTTCGAATCCATGTTTCTTAACTAATTACTTGTTATTTTGATAATCGGTTTATCTAGTAATTTAAGCGTAATCCCGCAAGGAAAATGTTTGTTAGATCCATAGGTATTTCTTCCTTGATTTTCTTTCTTAGGTAGCGACAGTCAGGCTACCTAGTAAAGGTAAAGAGAATGAAGTTAAATAATTACATATCTACTAGGCGCTCGTAGCGCTGTGCAGGACCTAGTAGCGCTGTGCGACCGCGGTGTTCTTAGCCATCATAAAGTTCAGCAGCGATCGGCTCGGTTGGCCTAAGATGGGTGACAATTTGTGAAATTTTTATGTTCGAGTGGCTCCGTGCTTCGGAAGGCACTTTACGCCGTTGGTCCCAGTTACCACATAATGTAGTAGTCGTTAAGCCAAATTGGAGGCCTTATAGGCGACTTGATAAGTTCCAACAGCTGGTGGCCACAAACCTGCCTTTGCTAATCCGCACTGGGTCCAAGTGGTGGTGGGTGTTCTAATCTGTCTCACCTCGATTTGTGAGAGAAGGCCTTTGCCCAGCAGTGGGACAATATGGTCCGATGTTTATAGCTGCTAGTATCCAAGAGACTTGCTATGGTCATGGATAAAAGCTTACGGCACAAAGCCAAGACATTGGATGAGGCCTTTATTATGGAGTGGACATCTGTTGACTAATAACGACCCAAAATATATGACAAGAAAACAAGATAGGCAATTTAAGAAGATGAGTCGACGAAACACTTATACCTACCTCGGTTTTCATCACATTGTACTGAGAATCTTATGAATATTTTTCCCGTGCGAAACCTAAATAAGGTAAATGGATTAAAATTAATACATCATAGCGACATTCCCTACTTGTCATATTTTGCCGATACTATTAGTTCCTATTGTAATAGAGAACAAACTTAATATTATTATACTGAGTACAATTCCAGACTCCGCACTTCTATTGGGAATTTTGTATAGAAAAACTTAAATAGCAGTTAGTCCAACCTAATAATCGAACGCTGGGTCTTGTGATATGCCGGTTAAACCATAACTACACGACTAAACCAACGATGCAGGTAAATAGGTGATGTTTGTTCTATCCTGAATGACCTTAAGAAGGTATAATAAAGTGGAATATAATGGTCTCTTTATTATTCTCTAGTCTCTTTATTAATGGTCCATTATCGTCCATTCTGAGGCTTGTTTGATTCATTTTTCTTAAAGGTAATACAAAAAGGGTTGCCTTTTCTAAAAGCCTACTATAATAAAAAAAGTATTATTTACATCAAACTGTCTGAAATGAAAATTACTTCGTCATTCCCTTGTTTTAATGAGAAATATAGTGTCAGGATTGTTTAAATCGCTGTCAAACTTTCCGTTATTGCCTTAAGGACAGTAATTTCCGTAACTCTGTACTCTCTGCCTACCCCGTAAGGGATCTGGCGTGAGGTTATAGATAGATAGATAGATAGAATTTCCGTAACCTTACAATCCTAATTTATACGCGGTTCATTTGATTTAATCGAAACCTCATATTAATACATCACATTTGATTATCCAACTTATTGCAAACAATTTATTTTGTTCCTCACCAGCTTGGAGAGCTTAACATGAACAGATTGGCGTTAGCGCAGCGCTATCGATTTGGTATGCCATCCTTTTTTCTCTACAAGTTTAGTAAATAATGATGAAAGTGAGAGCACGCTTTCTGGACAACTTTACACTAACACATTGCACTAACATCAATCTGTTGGTACAAAGTTCTAAGCACAAACCATTTGAAGGAGAGGCAACATTACCTAGAAACCGTGCTGTCTCCTTCATCTTATATAAATTATTTAATAAACTTGTAGCGTAAAAAGTATCGCATATCAACTCGATAGCGTTACAACAACTTCAATCTGTTCATGCTTAGTTCTCCGTAACTTATTACTTCGGAGCTAAGTTACATACGTCTATTCAACTGACGTGGGATCATACGTGATACGAAACTAAAGTGCCGTTCACATTATCAATTGAGACAAACTCACGTACGAGGTGCGACCCTTTTAAATTTGTACATTTGATTTCTTCCAGTTACGGTCTGAGAGAATCCCTTTTACAATTTTACGGTATAATTTAAAGCTCATTTAACTATAGTTGGTATGAGCGTTTGTTTTTATTATATTCCAAATAGTATTATAAACAACCAAATTGACTTTTCACAGTCGTTAACGCTAATAAGTTAAAATGTACGGGACTGATATTTGACAAAAAAAGCCATGTGGTCACAATCAGTATCTGCTATTGGCAGCTTCAAAAGCAGAAAGAGAATAAGAAGGAAGGTATATCTAATGTGAAACTTAGCTAGGTCCTCTGTTTTAGTTTATGGGATCTTCTAATACAGGTACTCTGTATTTATTATATTTCAAGTACAGTTTTGGCCTTCATATTTTGCTTACTATGGTCTGATGAAAACTGTTGACAGTCCTCTCAGTGGAAGTTCGATTCATCTAAGCACGTACATACACATATGCTTATATAACACTTGGGTAGACAGAGACTAGATATTGCCTCATGCTACGATTCTGACATACCTTATTGCTCCATCTATACTCATCATATCGCCTCATGCAGTTACTTCGATTTTGAGTGCTTCAAGTGAAACATCTTCTTGATTACTGGCTCGTACTTGGGATTCGGTATGGCTGGTAATTACGAAGTCCTGGGCTTGATTACTAAGTTAAACACAATTACTGTTATTGTTCTTTTTTATCGAACAGTTCTTAGTGGCTAATAATTCCAGCTTCTAACGACAATTCCAGAATCGTGATCGGTATAATGGCATCGACTTGCTCATTAGAACAATTGGACCTTTTTTCCTGAGGAAAATCCTGCATAGGACTTCCGCGAGCCACGGTGGAAGCTCGAGCGGCGTGTCGGATTCCGACCGCCTAAAACCCTAGGGTGGCCGATATCAGTACTTTGGAGGGGCTCCGGGATCTCCGTGTGGAACACACCAATGCCCCTCTTGTGCCGCACTTTGAAGAGTCCGCCATTGGGGGGAGACTTGATGACACACTCCCCCCGCACCGACGCGGTACTCACGGCAACTTGGGCCACACCACGAAGCCGTCCTCCTGGGATAACATACGGACCTAACGTTGACGCTAATATGTGGATGTTCACAATACGTACAGCTATGCCACGCCTCCTTGGGGAATGAAGATGTGACGGTGATAATTTGCTTTAAAAATTGCTAATAACAATAAAAGCAAGCAAGACCTATCATATTTTCCACGGAAACTGTACTTTGTTTTATAGTACTTTAATGTCCCAATGAAGCATAACTGAATGTACGTTAACATCACAATGGTCTCCAGTTTTCAATATATCATAAACATTTATACAAGTATTGGACGAAAAAGGGTCTAGGGTACATTTATCGGAGTCGGGTTGCTTCCGTACCTTGACTCTTCAATCTTTTGTGGACGTATCCAGTCTTTGGTAGCGAGAGCTGGGTATGTAAGAAGGAGAATGAAAGTAGGATAAATGCGGTAGAAATGCGAGCTCTGCGGAAGATGTGCGGAGTCACGCTGACCGACCGCATTAGCAACAGCATAGTAAGACAGCGAGTAGGTATGAAAGATAGTATCGGTGTAAAGATGAGAAAGGGCATGCTCCGTTGGTTCGGGCATATAGAAAGAATGCCAGAGGAAAGAATGACAAAACAGATATACAATGTGAAAGTGGAAGGATGCAGGTATCGGGGAAGACCTAGACTCTCTTACCGCGATCAAATAAACCGAGTCTTATCTGATGGAAAAGTCAAGAGTCTCCGTAACCGGCGAGCGTGTATGAGACGAACTATGAGAGTCGAGGAAGCCAGAGAGGTATGTAAGGAAAGAACCTGTTGGAACTCTGTACTCTCTGCCTACCCCGCAAGGGATCTGGCGTGAGGTTATAGATAGATAGATAGATAAATCCAGTCTTTGAAACGTCCGCCATCCTTCATCAAAGCTTATGTGGGAGGGTTACGGTACACGTGATTATTTTAGCGAATTGTATAAATTGAATCTATACGTTCTGGACGAGAAATGATGACAGTCAATTCCACGGTTAGGTGTCTCAGTTACATAGACTAGGTGTTACGTTTCGACATAGTCGATTTCCCTTTTCCCACCTCTAATGTCCATTTTCAAATTCAGTTTCCGATTATCCCGGCAAAGTCCCATTCCGGTTCCGAACAAGCACCTCGCTCAATGCGGAACCAACTAGCGGAACTGTTTGTGTAGCCCATGAAAGCGTCGACAAAATTGTGCTCACCACCACCTCCTGATCGCTCAGCTTCGAGTCGAGACTCGTCGCTGAGCGATCAGGAGGTGAGTCCCAACTGCTTTTCCAACCTGTCAATTTATAGTCCACTTAACAACAAACCACCACTAGGTATAGCTTACTATTGAACATAAAAATAATGAATGATGAATGTTATCTCAATTTGGTCCAATCTCAGGTGTTGGTAATAAACTATCTACTAAAATATATTTAAAGGGAAAATATAGTCCTTAAATATTTAAAACGCGCAAAAGCGCAACTTACCTTCCAGTTTAGGTGTTGTCATTAATTACTAAACATAGATGTCTTCCTTTCTCCTTGTCTTCCTTGTGTACTATATGATATAAGTCAATAACTGTTAGAAAGTTAATACAAAAATAAATGTAATAAATGAGAACTAAAGACGGTTGACGTTTTTTAACTATAAAAATGACAACACGCGCACAAAAAGAAGTTTTTTATTTATATCTTTTATTGAAACAAACTTTCGATAGAGAGAAGAGTAAATCTTCATTTCACTAAAAAGTGCATATCTTCAATTCTAATAAAACACTCTACCAATGCTAATCTTAAAAACCAAAAAATCTATCTATATCACTACGCCAGATCTCTTGCGGGGTAGGCAGAGGGTACAGAGTTCCAACAGGTTCTTTCCCCATACCTCTCTGGCTTCCTCCACTCTCATAGTTCGTCTCATACACGCTCGCAGGTTACGGAGACGCTTGGTTTGCCCTTCAGATAAGACTCGGTCTATTTGGTTATCCTTATCCTATGTACCTACATCCTTCCACTTTCGCATTTTATATCTCTATTGTCATTTTTTCTTTCAACATTCTTTCTATATGCCCGAACCATATTGCACGCCTGCTTGCTTTCTTACTATGCTGTTGCGAATAAGGTCACTCAGCTTAACTCCGCACATCTTCCGCAGAGCTCGCATTCCGACCGCAATTATCCTGCTTTCTTTCTATACAAATAATAATAAATAATTACACTGTCATAATTTTCGGCCATAGTTAATCGAAGTTAGTTACCACATTGTCTTTAGGGACAGCAACGCGATGCTTAATTTACTCAATAACAACGTGTAACTATCAAAGTTAGGACACCGAACATAACATATCCCTGGAGATGTGTACAATCTTGTTTCATCGGCGATGTGAAAGTACTTCCAAAAGATATTGCAAAGGGTAGTCAAGCGTTTCTGTGCTTCGGAAGGCACATTCAGTCATTGGTCCCGGTCACGACTCATAATATGGTAGCTATTAACTAAAGTTGGAGGCCTTACAGGAAGCTTAATGAGTGCCAACAGAAGGTGGTACCGGGTACTAACCAAATATGAGAGATATTTGGTATTTGGTGCTTCTTTACCGTCGAGACCTCATACAGTCTTTAATAAATTATAACATAACAATTTCTTTAATTTAGCGTCCTTCAATGAGATGCTTCTTAGGTTATCATCATAAATACATTGAATGCACAGACGTCCGCTCACGGCGGCAGCTAACAAGTGAATGTTGTAACGTAACCGCTAGCCCTCCGAGGTGTACGCGCAGTCAACACATTTACTCTTTATTATTACATATTCATACACACGATGACATATAGTGCGAAAACGATCTTTTGGCACATGAATGATATTGACCTTGTTGTGAAATTAGGACAGATGGGTCCACACGGTTACTAATTAAAAAAGAACTTGGGTAAATTTCATAGATGCCATGAAGTTAGATTTCACTTGATAACAGTGTTAGGTCCGATTTTGGCAGTGGGCCAAAAGATCCTTGTACGACTGTCACATAATTGCAACACGCGACAGCAACCATAAATATTGAAACCGTACACAAAATATACATTCATTTTGCTGCGATTCCCGTCTGTCGCTGATGCAAAGAGTTTATTTGCAAAAAAACTGTGACATCTTTTATGCAAACAACTTTCTACGAAATTTCCGCGTAGAAATTGCTAGCTTGTGTATATAAAATCGTGAAGGCAGAGATGAATTGAAGGTTATGTTCATAAATATGCTGTTATTTTATAGGATTTCAAATCACATAAATATAGATCTCAGAGAGGATGGTCCCAAATGTTGGAAACGTTTTAATAGTACGAAAGAACATATTCCACTAAAATTACGCTTCTACCTGTTATTCCATCGGTCTAATGAATTCATTTATATTCTATTCATCGAGAAATCTTTATCGTGAATAGATATAAGAAAATTGTGAGAACAAGAAATAATAGCCAACTAGCAATGTTAAATAAATACACAGCTTTTAAATAGTTCCAGAATCCACGTATATGAAATTGGTAGCAAATATGAGATTTCCTGCTAGTAATCCAATAACTTTCAAATTAGCACCTGTTTGAGGAGCGAGAATTCGAAATTTGATCTGTTTCTGGCAAATATTGTCTCACGATTCCGGATATTCAATGTCTGTATTATCTATTTAGTAGTTTTAGGGTATATACCATGTAGTAAACTTTACCATATAGTAAATTTTGAAACATTTTGTGTTGAAATTATGAAATCATGTCATCCGGGGTCGTGTTATATCATATATATACCTGTTATATAACAGGTAGGTATAATATTACATTATTGTTGCATAAAATTTATTGTTACAATATCGCGAATTTGCTCGCTTACCCAAAATATTATGATGTGAAAACTTGTTTTTGTCAATATATCATACATGAATATACCACAATTAGATTAATTACTACTAAATCAAAATGAGACTATTGCACTTGAAGATAATTTAATGTTTTTACTTCTCCGGAAAATGGGACTAAAATGAGGTACGCAATATCTTCTAAATTGAACTACTGACGACGTATTCCATATTTCACAAGTATTAGTTGAAAAATACTAAACTAGCAAGCAAGTTCGTTGAACGTTAATATATAATCCAGTTATAATACTCTAGCACTATAACTAGTATCGGAAAAATTCTCAGAAAATGTAATTAGGTCACACCACCGCGCCGGTGGAGGAGTAATGAACTGAACTAATCTAATACTGGAGCTTTCTAACGTCTCGTAGTTAGTATATGATTGTCATATATACCTGTGTTATGTTGCAATATTAGACAAATTATATGTGGTTAAGTATTTCCACAAAATATTAGGTAAAGTACTGGATCCAATGTTACATTCAGAAATTAAAAAACTTATTTGATTATGGTATGGAATGAACCTGTTGGAACTTTGTACTCATACTCTGGAAGGGAGCAGTTGTGATAATATAGAATAGTATGGTACCTATACAATTTCCGTGTATTACAATAGAATATTATTTGTTGGGATCTTTCCGTATGTAGCAATAAGAGGAAATATTAATTCAGAATAGTCATAAATCTGACTACTAGCTTTTCATGACGTTAGTGAAACGTGAACGTTCAAAATAGAGTCGTTGTCAAGAGTTATAGTCAAATCAACAATATCGTCATTCTCACGTCTACTCGTCCACTTGAATACGTTGGATGGCTCCGATGGCGGATTTTAGTACATTTTTCCTTCATTTGAATCGATCAGTTTCTTTAAGAAAATAGCAAATTAACTTTTTATTCACTAAGAGGCAAACTGATGGACTAATCTCGGAATATCGTAATTCAATGGACTTTGCACACAGTGATTTTGAAAATATAAATTTATAGGATAGTCTTCTTTAGTATGTACTGACGTAGCTCATTTTATAGATACTTATGTGCATTTAATCATTTTTCACCCAACGCCTCAATAAATAGAATTTCAAAATTCTTCTCACACTTTGTCTTCTGGCTCACGAAGATACAAAAACCAGAATTTATTTTGAGATTATTATTCGCCTGAGGTAATTCAAAACATTTTCCCATACTAAAAAAATTAGGGTGTATTGAAAACTCAACACTGCACGTCGCATCAAAAATCTCTCATAACTTGGCATTTGAAGTTAGCGGGCGTTTGGCACACAAATGGTTTATTACCTGCATTAACATATAGGATAGGGGAGAACCATTTATCCCGGAAAACTGTTAGGTTCCTGTTTAAAGTTAACGCGGACGAAATCGCGGGAAAAAGCTAGTAGATTATAATATTGGTAATATTAGTTGATACTGCCTCGTTGATCTAGTGGTGAATAATGCGCTTTACGATCACGAGGTCCTGGGTTCAACCAGGTTGGGCAAATTTTTCTTTCTAAAAATTCCCAGTATCAGTCCGGAGTCTGGGATTGTGCCCGGTATATGGCAATAGGCTCGCCCCACTCCTTACATCGTTGGCGAAAAGTGAGTGTCAACAGTATACCTCTGCCACTGTGAATCAGTTTCTTTATTTAAAAATTTAGGCACATCCAGTATTTCTAAATCTAAGTAAAGCATTTCTATTCATTGCTTGTCACGAGTTCTCTCCATTATTACACGTTGCCGGCATCTAGGAATCTGTGTTACTGTGCCGGTAGAATCCCTTGGCAATTGATGTTAACGATCTATTCAACTTGGTGCATAGTAGCAAATAAGTATTAAATATAGTAACTCGTATAATTATGTATAAATTATTTTAGTTTAAAAAAAAACCTTTTTAATAACAAGCTTTTAGAGGACACGACGAAGATATCTTTTTTAGTTGAGAAGTTTCTATGGATTCTTTCCTGCTCCTTCATCAGACTCTGGACACCATCCAGGTCTAAAGTCCTCGTCAAGACAAATCCAACGAGCCCAAACACGGCGGGGTTATATTAAGTAGTTGGGTGGTTCCATTGGTCACCTCTCGGCTTCATGATCAGACCCGGAACGCTATGTAGGTGAATAGTACTTATCAATAACAACGAGCCTTAACGTAAGGAAGTTACGTTGTATATTTCACATGTTCCTATGGCCACCTTTTGACTCCATTATCAGACCAGCTCCATAGTACCTTGTTATTACATTATAATTAAACTGGCAAACATATGCCAAATTTCAGCTCAATCGGATACCGGCAGGTGCTTGAAAAATAGATCACAATTATTGAACCGGAAAGACAGACAGACAGAATACGAACATTGCAAGTTAAATAAATGCTTGTAAATAGTTAAGATGAATGTTCATATTGAATCACATAGATTTTAATTTACTAAAGACTCTTCGGATTTACTTATTTTCGACTACATAGTGTCAACGGCAGACATGTTTTATTATTATAGATGCGGCCCAAAGCCCGCCCACTTCCGACTGCACTGTCTGAGGCATCAATTAAGTCCTTCTGCATGCAGGTGGTGGGACACGCAGAGAATTATTTTAATTTAATAACAAGCTTTCCATTCATATTAAAAGAAAGTCCTCCGTGGTATGTATATGTTTGAGTTCTTCTTGGAAAGTAGGTACCGAACTAATTTAGATTCAGTTTTTATCAGTGGATATGCTGAGTTCTTGGAAACTTATGTATCGATTACATTATATTCAACTTAAATATATAACTTATAGCAACGAAGTGTGGGTATATATTAAACATAGGTATATAACCACCACGCATGTAAGCAATAAACCATAATGAAATAAGAGTAAATTTTTATTATAACAAAGTTACCTATCACTCGCAACACCAAGCATCGTTAGGCGCGGTCAGAACCTGGGTAGGTGACCCGGATACGTATAAATGTTTCCGTACGATTGTGTATGTGCATGTATGTTAACTACTTACCACAAAAATAAAGAAAAAGAATTTCGATGTAAGCACATCTATAGCATCGGTTGCGAAGCATATTTTATATTTGTACCAATAACTGGAAACATCATTAGTAGTAACTGAAAATATAAACGGTACAACGGGCTAGGCTTTATTGATTTAACCATTAACGTGTGGAGCACCAATATTACAGATGCCTGGGGAATCGCAAATCATTACTGTACACGATATTACGGCGAAGTTCACACACGTGTAAAACAATAGTTCGTTAGAATGTTTATATCAAATTTATTTTAATTTACGAATATTTAAGTTCACCGATGACTTGGTGAAGGTTGTGGAGCATAAAGCAGGTCCTTGGGCGGCCTTTGAGCTTTGTCCAGCAGTGGATCTCTTTCAGCTGAATATCTTATTATTATATAGAGTTCTTCTCCAATCCAAGCAACGACGGCTTGATTCAGCGGTTCCTTAACCAAGCAAGAACTTCAGTCGCTCCAATTTCATTTTTCAGGTGAGATAGATGTCGATCGCTTACTAGTCCTAAAAAAACCCCACCAACGTAATTAAATAAATGTAAATATCGTATGAATTTTCTAATGAGCTGTTTATTTGAAATGATTTCGGGGTACCCTCTAACTTCTTAACTGTTTTTGTTGGTCCAATCTACGCAGAATGAACTCACGGTGTCTTGAGGTCTTGCAGTGTTATGCTTGGTTTTAAATCTAATTATGTTGATTACCAGATCCCGAGTCGATAGAACCACCTGTTGAATGGATGAAGGTAGTATATACATAATTGTGTCTTAAACAATGACGTTTTAACAAAGACGGATGACTTGGTAAGTACTTTCCTTATCTCATTAAGTCAACAAAGGGATGAAACAACTTAATTCCTAAGTAAAATCAATTATGCGCGGTTGTTTATTTATTCTGTAACAACAGATCTTGAGAATAAGTAGTTATTGAGGATCAGTGAAGTTCGACTCAATGAAGTAATTATCCATTAAATGTAGATATTTGCGCTAAGTTGGAAATAGAGTCGATACAAGTTTAATGGAACGAAATTAATTACATATATATTTACTAGTTGCAGGCCTTCAAAGTACTGCGTCTTAACGATCACAAAGGTAAAGCGGTGTTTCGCTGGGTCATTTTGAAATAGGTGACTATTTGTGGTATTTCAATTTAGCGTAGCGTCTCGACTGGCACTTAATGGGGTACTGAATATTATTTAATATTATATTGTATATATTTATTGTGTTTCAAGTCTCAAAAGGTCATCAGGAAATTAGTTTAAAATCTATTGCAAAATTTGAACCGAACAGATAAATAGACAAGAAAGCGACTTAATAAAAATATATTATTAAAAACAGAATAACGACAAAAAACTTTTAAAAGAGGAAATGCACGTGTTATAGTAGAGATAGCAATTAAATTCTCTGAGAAGAAAAAATCGGTGTGAGGGCTGAACTGAATTGAAAAAAAATTTAAGATATTGTATCGCTTTTGAAAATAAAATCTATTTATGAGACTCATCTAATAAATGTCGACCCTCAGGTCGAGAGTATGCACGAGGCATAAGTGGTAAAGATGGATGTGTACTGTACCTCTGCAACCTATACGGTACATCACACACCTTTTCCTAACTCGTTAGCATTTCTGTCATTAGTAAATCAGTACGCATGATCCTTAAAAACAAAGGTTACGATTGAGGCAGCCGTCTGGTTTGATTTAATGAGACTAATCCTACGTTCGGACGGGCTCTTTTTCAACGCATTGTACTGAAGCGCTTGGGAAACACTAACGTTTTTCAAAATAAATGTATTGTAAGCCGTTTGTTTCATTCCAGCGCTTGATTAACGCGTGTTGGGAAAGCGCTCGTGTGGACGTATGTTCGTTACACTACATCCGTCATAACAGGCGGCTGTCTCAATCGTAACAATTGTTTTTAATGTCTTAACAATTTTTCACCTTGAGACTTATGACACTAAAGTACAAAATCTGTCTTTTAGTTGACGTCTGTTGGTCTATGAGGCATTTTGTTCACATTTACTACGCTTCAGAAAGACCAACCTAGTGGTGTTCATACAGAGTTTCTACAGTAAAAATTATGGTATACAGTATTAGCGGAGTACTTAATAGAACACAACTTACATTGTTTTTAATCGATATTTACTAATACTCATTTGACTGTCAATCAGAATAACCTTAGTTGAAGCGAAGAATACCTTACCACAGGGTACATGTGTGTACAGATAGTGTTGTATACTTTCCTCGGCTAGTTACCACACATGTAGGGCAACAGAAGATTATGTATTTTTTTATATATAAATCATAAAACATAAACAAAAATCTCTCGTTTTTTTATGAATTGAAATGTTCAGTATCACCAGTATTGGACTGGAGACTACGTATTGGCAAGCGCGGCTTGAGACGGTCGCCTATCAGAAGGACTGAATATCTTGCGAAGATCGCAGGAAGTCATTGGATGCAGGTGGCATCGGACCAGTTGCGCTGGAAATCAATTCGGGAGGCCTTTGTTCAACAGTGATGAGATCATGAGATCATGATGAGACGATGATCACCAGTACATCTACTCAAACAATTTCCCTGAGAATACAAAACTACCTGTTTTTACCTGTCTATTATATTATTCAATCTTTTTTGGTTTACTCAGGTACTGAGATTTCCTTACAGAGCTTTTCTTAACGTCAACAAGTGTCAAAAGTTTCAACCAAAATTTCGGACAGAAGCCGTGAACTCTTATTTCCGTTCATGATTTTGAACAAACAGGCAATTTATGTAATAGCTGCCTACCTGCTAGATTATTCATCAAATAATCCCCAACTGGCATCAAGGTTGAAATAATTAGTGAACCGCGATCGATATGTCCCTTGTAAAATATTTGGAACCATTACTTTGTGTTAGTATGAATCGTATTTTTTTAGGTTCAACGGTAATCTCACAATGTGTGTTAGATGTTTGTATCGTATGATATTTAGCAAAATTTGAAGATGTTTTAATAGAGTTAAAAGTATTATTTGTATTTTCTTAATTTTCAATATGCTGAAACACGTCCACTGCAAGATATGGCCTCCCCCAAATATCGCCATAACGCCTAACGTTTATTAAAGAATCTATCTATCAATATCATCACGCCAGTTTCCTTGCAGGGTAGGGAGTGAATACAGAGTTCCAACAGGTTCTTTCATTATCATAGTTCTCATACACGCTCGCCGGTTACGGAGACTCTTGACTTGCCCTTCAGGTAAGACACGGCCTATTTGGTCACGGTTTATTAAAGATTAATACGGTGATACCTTATTCGCCTGCCGGAACTTGTTTGTTGTCGATGTTCCCAGGCCATTTTCAGCAGGATGAAACCTGCAGGCAGACTAAATAAGATTAAATTCTCTAAAAGTGCGCGTTGGACTCGTTTCCCTACGCAAGCCTTCCTAAAGACCGAAACCCGGACCATTTTAATAAAAAAAATATTAAATGTGCAAAATTTTAATCAACAAAGCAGTCTTTTCCTAATTAGGTAGGGATTAGGCTTAAAATAAGGCGGGCGGAGTAAATAAGAATTCTGTAGTTAAAAATTATCATAACATTTTTACTTAAAAACAGCAATGCGTTTTCGTCCATCATATTTTAAAGTTAAAAATGCACCAATTTCATGCAAAACTTGAACCAAGGACGGCTGCTGAAGCAACACATTCTACCGTAATTCAGAAATAATAAGGAAATTGCACAAACTATTTGTAAAGTATAGGTACTTTAACTGAAACTTATACGTTAACGAAATTCCTTGAGCGTCTTAAACGGATCAATATTATAGAGCTAAATTGTCTTTTATATTTTTATAAAATGCATAAACCTTTGATATATATTCCTGCATATTTGTGTGAAAATCAGTGGGAGAATGTAAACTGTACCCGTGAGTAAAGTGACAAGTGGACATATAAATGGACAGCTTGCAGATACATGTAAAGCTTCTATAAATACAAAACCAAATAGGGTAGATATGGTGCGTCCCTACCTTGTACCAATCACAATTTAAAGTCAATAATATTTTATTTTCTGAACCCACAGGAGCTCTTAAAACGTCAATAATTATTAAATTTTTTACTACTATCACTGGATCGGTAGGCAGCCTCACACTGAGAAGATTCGGCGTGTAACTCAGCGGGCTACTCTTATAAGACTAGTCCACTGAGTTTCTCGCCTTAATTTATTATTTATAGGACTGGCCTTTCTATTTAAAATTTAAATCACAATGTAAGCATTACTGTAAGTCACCTTTGTGGAAGTGAAATAAATGATTATTATTATTATGATTATTTATCATTCTTTTTTTACAAAATGTTTTTAACAGCAATGTATTTTACAAAAATGTACTTAGGAGATGCTGAATGAGGAGCTGCTCAAACAAATCAAAAATTTTGCAATATTCTTTACTACATAGTCATAAATTTATTAATAGGCATTTTTCGTATATTTATTGAATCTCAATTAACAAACACATAACATGTAACAATTTCACCTAAATATATTTCGCATTCCTATACCAATTTTCATGACCAATTTTGCACACTGCTTCGCATCTTGCTATGTTTTTGGATACTTTACTGTTTAATTGTATGCAAGAACATTATACATGTGTATCTTGTGTGTGACAAATAAAATTTCCTTTATTTCTTTGTGATATTGTGATTAGACTATACTCGTCCACTGCTGAACATAGAACTTCCCAATCACTCTTCGCCGCAACCGGTCCGATGTCACCCGCATTCTACGGCTTTCTACGGTCTTGACACGATCGTCGGTCCATCTGGCAGGCGGCCGTCCCATGCTGCGCTTGCCAAGACGTCGTCTCCACTCTGAAATCTTTCCGCCTCAGCGCCCGTCCGTACCCAATGCAATAAGGGCAAATTGATTACCATTACATCGAGCACAATTCTGGACTCCGGACTGTCTCTTAATTTTTTTTTGATAGAAAACCTCGTTTTTGCCGACCTAGGATTTGGATTGAGGACCTCTAAATCTTTACCTCGCGCTATACTTTCCTAGATCAACAAGGCAATCGAAAGTCTACCTGTTGAAATTGCGCTCCCAATTTATTTCGCTAACAACGTACAATTGTGAAAATGTTATTGTACATTTTTTATGTTATGTTGTTCATGTTATTGTTTATTCGGATAAACAAGGTAGCGGTTAGAAAACACATTTCCACCATTGTACCTGAAGCAGTACTTTGAATTATTTAATGTACCGTGGCTACTGTAAATTCCATGATTTAGCCCAAGCTTACCTAGAGGTATTAATTTAGTGGGTTGTAACATTTTAGTGTGGGACCGGTCTGCGGAGAATCGTACTCTCTGAGTGTCAGCATTTGTAGAAGCTTGTTTAGACTTTGAATAACCTATTGCGTACATACTGTTGGTAATTCTAGAGAATGCCATAGACCTGTTGGTAAGGAGCAGCTTGAAGTAGATATTGCTGGTAATGTTACTGAATTTCGAACGCAGGTAATGTAAGAGACGTAAGTCACTGAACACTCTCAATTTATCATATCAGTAATACTTTTTCTTGCACAAATATTGATAAAACTAAATATAAACAGCACATTTAATTACTTAGATAAAAAAAGAAAAAGGTTCAAAAGAAATGAAAGAGTGCAACATATTTGACAAACTATGATTTTTTGGCGACCTAAGTTTGTGACTATCGTAGGACATATACTCCGAAATTCAGAATAATTATAAAGTTCTTCACTATACTACTATACTATATTATCATGCCAGATCCCTTGCGGGGTAGGCAGAGAGTACAGAGTTCGAACAGGTTCTTTCCGTACATACCTCACTGCATTTCTCTCATACAAGTTCTTTACCTAATTATATATTTGCAAAGATCTCCATAAACAACGTAAGGCTTGATCCAGTAGTTCAGAACTTAAGACACTCCGTCCGCTGGACCTGGACATAGGGTCGCGGTTTCCTCCCCACACGAGACAAATCTTTGTGTGATCCACAAATATTAGTTTTAGTCTAGGTGTTTGTATACGTGAATTACATGTTTAAAATGCACCCATGACATAGGAATAATTCCTAGCATTGAGCTACGTAAAAGAATATCGAAGTGGCACAGCGATCCCAAACCGCTACAATTCAATTTCACTTTTATATACCACTAGCGATTACCCATTTTAGGCCTAATATTGCTTAACATCTTACCATTCATACAATGCATATCTAAGCCCCTCAAAATCTTTGCTATCCATGTTTCATCTTTGCTATCGTGTATCATTTTATAAACTAAATATTTTTAAAAATGACTTTAAAAATAATATCTCATTGCGTATCTTTGCATAAAACTTTATTGACGATTGGAGGCACCCTCGTGGCAAAAACATATAACACTCATTTTATATCTCAACCCTTATCTTTTATGTTTCATGAAAACTATCATGGCGAACAGTTTTTTTAGTCCTGTGAACACGATCAGATAACAGAAATAAAATGGGACTCGGGAGCTCCAATGTACGACACCCCTCAATCCCTTGCGAGGACTTTGAACTTTGGTGAAATAGAACGGAAGGATCTTTCAAAATATACTATTGAAAATACAAGTTATTTGATGGATTTCGAATCATTTATTATTAGTTATACCCTTTATTACATCATGTGTGAACGTTGTCGGCAAAGTGGGAATACAATGTACACCTCTGACACTTTTGCTTGAACTATGTAGGCGTGGGTAGGTTTTAGTTTAGGTTTAAGTAGGTTTTTATGTGGGTATTACGTTCTGGTTATAATTGATGAGTACCGTATAAATTGTAGTCATGGTTTTAAAATTTATAGGTATCTATAAACAGCCGTTTTTGTTTTGAGAGAGAAATATAGAGATAATAAGATCATAAGTTAGGGAAACTATGAATATAATATAGATTAAAAAACAAATACTTTATCCAATTATTCGGAGGAAGCAGGTTTGTATAAGTACAAACGCAATGAAAACAAATCCAGAAAAACATGGTTTTCAGTATTCATTTGCTACAAAAATATAACCGAAAAACTTATTCTGTAATATTATCAGTTAAGACCGAAGATAACTTGAAAAGTCGATTTAATAAAATATGGCCTTAAGAGACTTGGCAATATACTTTACGCGAATGAAAAAAATCCGCGAATGTAATGGAATTGCCGGAGAAATAAGTTTCGATGTTCTTAGAATGGTTCTTGAATAGAAAATCTTTTTATCGTATATTTCTTGCTTTAGACGGTGTAGATACAGTTTAAGTATATTTTTTCTGGATGCTTGGTTTTGGGATTTACTGATATACCTTTAATATTAAAACAACGATTTTATGAGCTGGCAGTTTGTTCACAGCGGTAATTTATTTAAGAAAACATCATCGTCATGCGTATATTCTTCAAGCGAAGGTGACAGAGGTATATTGTGTACATCTAGGTATTGCCGATGACGTAAGGTCCTAATGACGCACACGGATAACATAACTCTAGACTCTGAATAGGGTCTGAGATTTCTTTTATAAAAATGTAATAATAAATAAGCACCGCCACGCTTATAGTCCCCAAGCAACCCACCGATAACGACACACCCACTTTTTGCCGACGATGTAAGGTATTGCCATATACCGGTCACAATTTCAGATTCTGGAATGAAGCTGGTAATTTTTCGAAACAAAAACTACATTTGTCCGACCTAGGCTTTAAATCCAGGAGCCCGTGCTCGCAAAGCGCATTATTCCACACGACCAACGAGGCAGTCTGATTGACTGAGATTTCTTTTCGATAAAAAAGCCTACTTTTAGAATTTCAACTCTGAATCTCGTTAACATCTCTAGCACTGTGCACTACTAAATCAACAACGCAGTCGATATCGAAGCATTAGTTTAATATATTTGTTTTTAAATTTAACATTATGGAATATTATCTATACCCGTAACTTCGTTTGCATTATTTTCAGGCTTGTATTTCATATGTCCTGTCTTTGCCGAATTTGATCAAAATCTGTTCAGCGGTTTGGGAGCGAAAAGGTAACAGACAAACAGAGTTACTTTCGGATTTATACTTAAATATTAAGGGATCCGTCACGGTATGGCTCCCTGACGACGGTCACAGGTGTCGTGGTCGACGGAGACGCAGATGGTGTGACGACTTGGAACTTTTGCGGGAAAAACATGGATACTATTATCCCAGGATCGATCTATGCGGAGACGTCAAGGGGAGGCCTTTGCCCAGCAGTGGGACACAGGATAGGCTATTAAAAAATATAAAGGGCTATAGCGATCGAACACTTACGGACCGAGAGAGTAATAGTGATGCAATTACTTTACAAATCCTACTAATAATATATGTGCAAGAAGTATGTGCAAAAACAAATTTTATCATTTTCTACTATGAATTAAAAAATTGTTATACAAGAACATTGCTTCACACAGAACAGAAATTCTATTAACTTTTTGACCGACTTAAAAAAGGAGGAGGTTCTTAATTCGACTGCTTGTTTGTTTTTTTTTTTGTTATTATGAATCGATTTTGATGATTCTTTATGAATTGGGTTCAGTAGAGCTCCAAGGTGGTTCCTTTTTAATTTCATCGGTATTGGACTTTGGACTTTGATGATACACCAGGGAACTCCTTAACGACAAACAATACGAATGCACAGATTGAGATATCATGGGTATTACGTCAGTCCTATAGGTACCCTGCCATAGAACTAATTAGAATATTAACCAACTTCAAAAAAGGAAAGGTTGACAATTTGTCTGTGTTTTTTCATAACGTCTTTATCTATGAACTGATTTTGATGATTCTTTATGCGTTGGGTTTAGTAGTTTCGAGGTGGTCCCATTTTAATGAAATCGGTATTGAACTTTGGACTTGGAATATCTCCAAGTCCAAAGTTCAATACCGTACATATACACCAGGGGAATCCTTAACGGCAAACAGCACGAATGTATAGATTCCGTTATTATGGTTATTATATCATTCCTGTAAGTACCCTACTGTACAAATCAGCAAAATAATAAAATATAGATATATAAATATTAGTGAATAATTCACTCGTCACATAAAATTGTGAAATAAAAATCTGTTTATAAAAAAAGTAAAACGACTTCAAAAAGCAAAAATATATATTTTAAGTCGGTGCCAAGTAACCGACTGTACTAACCGGTACCGACATCAAATATTTATTTTTTTGATTTTTGAAGTCGGGTTAATTATTTTTTTTAAATAAGATTTTTATTTTTAAGCGTTTCCCGTTGAAATTAGAAAATGTGAAGCAATAGAGATGACTTTAAATATTTTTCTATCAAGATATTTTCGTTTAATCATGTATTCCTTTTACCAGATTCCAAATTAAAGAGACAATCATATTTCTCAACATTGAGACTTATTTATATGCTTATTGAGGTGCATGAAATACACAACACGTGTTTTTATCGCGGTGCCTACCGCGATAAACAAAAGAATATTAATCCGGTAACTTTTGTTTAAAATAAAATATAGATTGAAGGTCCATCTTACTGAATGTTGGTTTGTATTTCTTTATTTACAATATTTAAATAAAAAAAAATGCTGGATTGTTAACCATTCAAATTTACGTGACACAAGACATTTAAAGAATATAAACAAGAATTAACATTTACATATTCATAGCTAGATATGTTAGACTAACTTACATTTGAATACTTGAATAGAAAATAATGTTTAATATTTATGTGACATTGGTTATTTGAATTTAAAGTATGAGTCGTAGAAGTTTCATGATTGTACTCTAAATGTAGATACGTTTGTCTTATTTCTATAAATAAGGTAAATCTAACTAGCTAACGGGCTTAAAGTGACCTATAATCGTATTCACAAATCCACGGATAATTTGAGAGGTGCAAACCCCAAAACAAAAAATTAATTAGCTTAAGACAAATAGTGTAGAACTAGTACTAGTAACAACTAAACGAATCGACATATAATAAAATATTTATTATGTTCATTCAATTAAGGATAAATTTAACTAAACGTCCATTTAAGCAATAAGCTGTGTAGTAAATGAGTTTATTTTGCATATAAATACCAAGTCAAGAGTCTCCGTAACCGGCGAGCGTGTATGAGACGAACTATGAGAGTGGAGAAAGCCAGAGAGGTATGTAAGGAAAGAACATATTGGAACTCTACTCTCTACCTACCCTGAAAGGGATCTGAAAGGGATCTGGTGTGATAATATACATAGATAAATACCGATTTTACTTAAGATTATTTAAGGAATACAAATTGTGAATAAAATATTATCGAAACCTTTTGTCATCTGTTTTAATATCAAAAATTACATAAAAAAGTTTTAGTTGTTTAAGATTAGTTTTTATCTTATCACCAAGCTGGCGAAAGTTCTGTTGTATTGAATTCACTGTCTTTTTAAACCCGTTGAAAGCGAAAGCCGCGTATGCTCAATATGTACTTTATAACTGCCTACTTTTCAATTTCGGTGCATTATACTGTTCCGCCATATTGAATTCGATATGTCAATTCCAATTGTCATTTGAAGTTGACATTTATCTTTGGTTGACATAATGAAGTTGTCTATCTTTATATAAAATTAATTTCGTTATTTCAAAATCCCTTTAGAAGTTGTTGTTGTATGTATAAATATAATTAGCTTTGTTTTCTGTATCACGTTTTGAATTCAAAAATGAGCAAATTTAAATGCGAGTCTGTCAAATAAAAACAAGTCTGGTGGGTGAGCAGAAAAGAATTTTTATGACTTAATTTCCTCTGCATGAAGATCGGTAATATGTTTCTGCTCTTAGGTTTCTGCTATAATACTATTTTACATTCATTTACAGTCATTAAAGTTTTTTGCGATTCAGTTAAATATGAACTACGTAAAAATAGTGATGTAGTCATGTTATCGATACCTTTTATTCGTAATGTTAATAATATGAATTTAATACCAAAGCATATGGTACTCTATGTATTTCAATGCTAAAGAAATAATTAGTCTTATTATATTAAAGATTATAGTCGTTTTTTTTTTACCTCTTTTTGACACGCAAACTTATTTTTACAGATGGAAACAATGGGCGGCGGCGTATATTTGTTTAGAACCCATACCACCGGGCATCTTAGTTTTGTTGGTTGTTTGTTTCAAATAATTATTGTATTGTTAATAGCCGTGAAAGTGATTGATCTTATCCAAATATGTCGTTTTATTTTTATAATAGATTCGAAATAGAAAGAAAAAGTTATCACTTCGAGTGCGAATCGAACCACCGTAATTCTTTTTTTGTTCACTGAAGCAGTATTTTTTTGTAGTTAAAGCGGTACATTTTTTCTTTCTATATATTCAGGTCTTTAGAAAGGGGAATACGATAGTATTTCCCTCAGTAGGTACACTGAACCTGTTAAGCTATGGAACCCTAAAAATGTTACATATCGATATCGATAGATCGATTAAATTTAACGTCAAGGCTACATCCGTATTCTTTTTTATGTTGGCAGTATTGTTTTATTAGGTTGGCAGCATATCATAATTTTATGTTGGCAGCAATAACATTTAATCTTATCATGGTGGTAGAACTTTGCCCTTGAGTTCCATACAATTTGCAATTTTCTGCTCTAGTATGAAGTTCCGCCTCTTATAACGTAGTGGTTATATTCTCTTTGTACATAACTATTTAAAAAGTGTCAAATTCTGACAACACGTCAACGTCAATTTGGCTGTGAAAATGTGAACACGACTATAGAACATTATTAGTTTAAGGCTTAAAGGGTTCTAGCTTATTGTTTGATGTGCACATCATAATGATATTAGCCCTGTTAGGAAAGTGTCCCACCGATGGGCATGGGCCTCCTCTCACACTGAGAGGGTTTAGGCCATCCACCACGCTGGCCCTATGGGGGTTAGCGAACTTCAAACACCTTCGGGAAACTCTCGGGCCTACAGGTTTTAACACGATGTTTTGCTTCACCGTTAAAGCAAGTGATAGTAAATTTTTATTACGCACATGCCTTCGAACAGATAAAAGTGCGTGTCTAGGATTGAAACCGAGACCTCTGAGTTTGCAGTCTAACGGTCTAATAACTAGGCTATCACTACTTATATAGGCTATGCAACAAAGTAAAAGTCGTTGACGTCAATGTTAATATAATTAGATACGTACTACAACTGAGTTCTTAGATTTACGCGAATATTACACATGAAATAAAACTATTTTACGGATTTTATCACATTTATTTTTGATTTTGATTGAACGTCGAGAATTAAAAATCAAAAATAAACCGTGATATAAAATCCGTAAAATAGTTTTATTTCATACATACTACAAATTTATTTAAAAATCCGTCACTCGTGTACTCCTCAAGCGGGGGTGGCAGATACACATATCGCCGACAATTTTAGGTCCTAATACAATGTCAAAGATTACCTAATTTACCTTTGAAGTATAAAAATAAGTATACACAGTAACCTACATAAATTCATGTTAATAAAAAAAATACGGACGGCTTGGTTCAGTGGCTAACTTGACTCGCTCCGCTTACTAGATTGAGTCACGGGTTCGATTCCCGCACGGGACAAATGTTTGTTTGATCCACAAATATTTGTTACGGGTTTGGGTGTATGTGCATGTTAAAATTATGTTTGTAAAAGCATCCACGACACAGAAATAATTTCTAGTGTGAATAAAAAATGTAAGTAAAAATACGAGATAATCCTATTGTCATTATACTAGGCATTCAATCAGACTCCGGAGTACGACTAAGCTTTTTTTTCAAAGGAAAAAGCACACTGTTTGACCTAGGATTCCAACCCAGGACCTCTTGATCCCTGCCCGCACTATGCACTACTAGGCAAACAAGGATGACAATTTTATATATACCCAGGAATCTCTAAAACCTGTTCAAAGACTTCATAAATAACACCCAAAGCGAAGAATTTAATTCGATAGATTTCACATTACACTAAGCGGTTGAATAACTCTCCAAATTTTATGGATTTAAAAATTGAAAACTTTACAATTCCAATGCCATAAAACTTGAAATTTGAAAAGGAAAACGACCCGTGAACAATCAAATTTAAACGAAATGTTAGGAATGACAGGGCAGAAAGGTTCTCGAATGGTGACCACGTACCGGAAGACGTGGAGTGGGTAGGCCCCCTACAAGATGGACCGATGACCTGGTGAAGGTTGCGGGTAGAAGTTGGATGCGTACAGCACAAAGCCGGTCGTTGTGGCGGTCTTCAGGGGAGGCCTGTGTCCTGCAGTGGACGTCTTTCGGCTGAAGAAGAAGAAGAAGTTAGGAATGATAACTGAAACTTGTAAATTTCATGAAATCAAGCCTTTGATTTGAATATTTACTTTGTATTTAGTAATAATTTATACGCAGACAGATTTCTAAATAATAAAACAAATCTAACGTACATTACACATTGCAGACTATAGCTTAGTAGGTGGCTCTATATAGAGATTACATAATTTACCTCTCAAGTATAAAAATAAGTACACAATCGTCTTCGTACACGTACCTTATATAAATCCATGTTTAAACAAATGTATTACAAATGATAGATATTATTACTCACTAGTTTCTACCCGCGACTTCCCGTCCAGAATAAAGAGTATCCTATGTGTTAATCCAGGTAAAAAACTACCTTCGTGTCGAGTTTCACCAATATCCATATAGCCGTTTTTGTGTGATTGAGTAATAAACATCTACACATAAAAAAATCACATTTATAATATTAACAGGAAGTAGGGTATTGCTAGTTTTAAGACAATTAAGTGTTATAGAGATTTTTATATCCAAACATTCTTGGTCCTGATTCTGGAGCTATATCCAGTACAATGAAAATGTGTCTGTGTGGTGACGTCTGTCACCCTTCATTTGATTACGATCTATCGATGTTGGAAAAATATGGGTGTACATAGTACACCTCAGCACCTCTCACTTGGGATAAAGACATGGCAGGTTTTATGTTTTTTGACGCCTTAATTTAGATTGATTTGACAAATTTGATTATGGATTGAATATGATCTCTGGCCAGAGTCTTTATATACAAGGTGTGAGAGTAGTTTGTTTTAAATTGGTAACTGAATTGATTTCAACAATTGTTAATGTATCTTACATTTCATTTTAATTTGCAAAAATTAATGTTACTCCTTCAGTGCGCTATAACACACTTAAAATTCTTGATTCAAAGCAATACGGTGATTTCAAATACTATTCTAAAACGTATTTCTCAATACGCACACATACACTTACACATTTCATTGTTATTTGGGGTTGAATACACCTTGTATATGGTGAGTATAGGCATAACCACATTTAGTTCAGAATCAGTAATAAAACATTTTAAACATGATTTTTTTTATTCAATTATTCATAAAATTTTCCCTTGCCTTTTGATTTATTTGCAAATAGACCCACGGTTTCTCCATGTAAAGTTTTCCTCCGTCTCGTACAAATACGGTAACCAAATATCGGTTACACAAACGTTTTATTCGAGTTCGTTAAGCAATCCCCTTTTTTTACACAGTGCTCATGAAATGGAAAATTGAATTAAGTATATAAAAATGTAGGCAGGGCACTCCTTAATATAATAATTTTAAATGAAACTTTTGGGATTGTCGGAATTGAGCGCAAAAATAATGAAAAATAATGATTGGCCTAGAGGGTCATCCGTTTTACTTACCACAAAACTCATAGTTTTAAACCCAGCTTTTGTGGATTTTCCAAGTCTATGCGTGTCAATTGTCAAGATAAGAATAAGATAATCCAATAACATTGATATTTCGATTTCTGTGTCGTGGGTGCGTTTACATACATGGAATTCAAAGACACAAACACCCAGACCGACCCGAATATTTGTGGGTCGCACAAACATTTATCCCGTGCGGGAACCGAACCCGCGACTTAAGTACTGGATTAAGCCGTCTGTC
Organism: Phalera bucephala; assembly: GCA_905147815.2. Taxonomy (NCBI): domain Eukaryota; kingdom Metazoa; phylum Arthropoda; class Insecta; order Lepidoptera; family Notodontidae; genus Phalera; species Phalera bucephala. Next base: position 21,178,957 of record LR990621.1, read on the forward strand.
CTATAACATCTATCTGATGATTAAAAAATCATACCTTACTTTTGAAAACGGATAAAATAATGTGCTCTAGGAATTGCAACATGCTACTATGGGTACATTTTAGCACCTGATGTTTCACCATGATTTGATTTCGTGGAAAAAACGTAGAACGCTTCAGTCACTGAATCGGAAGGTCGCGGGTTTGACCCACATTTTTCCCACGACACATTTTCACCATAAAAAATTGTTTCAGCCCTAGTGTTTATGCATATGAAATTCAGATTTGTTAACGCATCTAGATCACATAAATACTTCTAAGAGTAAAACAACGTCTTTTAAAAAGAAATGCCAAGTGACGTAGACCAGTCTAACGGCAATTTTGTTGGAAAAACCTGATTTATGTGTCCCGTGAGGGCAATAAAATTTCAGGTACGTACAGATTTGTTTTGATATGCTGAAGAGTTTAATTTGAGCGTTATAAATTACTTCAACAGACTTTTCAATCCGTTCATGTTTTATATATGTACGTAGTTAGGTAGGTATATATTTTGTTATTTGAATGCATTACTGTCAAAGGTAGGTAGAGGACTTTTTAAGTGATTATTCTGGTCTCAAGCAATGATATTATGTTTGATACGTTTGTACACAGGCCCTGTACTAACAAGTACAAGTATGAAATCTTGCATCTTGCCATAATTCCAGGTGAACTGGAAGTACACTATTAGAGTTTAAATAACCATGTCTTTTGATTAAATTATCTTAGAAGCTTCAGTATTTCACACCACCAAAGGATACAAATTACAGTATTTCACATAAATTTTAACTTGATATCTTTGTCCAGTCTTGAGATAAGAGGATCTTAACTGTAATATACAAGGTGTGACATAATTACCGCAAGACCTGAAAGTAGTTTGTTCTAAATCGGCAACTGAATCGATTCCAATTATTTTTAAAGTATGTCACATTTTATTTTAAATTATGAAATATTGCTGTTATTCGTTCAGTTCGCTGTATTAAACAAAATTTTAAATTTAGATGCATTTCTATTACGCACATATCAATTTGCACACAAAGTTAATTATTTATTAAATTTCGTAGTTAATTTAGGTAAGAAAGTGTTTAACAAATAGTAGACAACTCCTAAAAATTGGAAGTTTGAGTTTCGTATTAAATTCGTAAAACCATAATCTAATTAGGGTGTCTGAGGTCTTGCGTTATATATGTTACACCTTGTATATACACGCAGACGAACAACATAATGCTCTTATAAGGGTTATTTTTCTACCGATTGAGGTATGGGATTCTAAAAAAGTAGAAAAGGCTTATGTAGGATAACAAATACTGGAGTCATCTCTATATTGTACCCTGTCTTATGTCTATAAATATGATTTAAATTAGATAAAATTAATACTGCTTTTAAATATTACAAAGGGACAGGGACATGTTATTACAATTTCAATTTAGTCCCGTGACGGCATTTAATTTAAATTCACTACCATTGAAGTCCATCAGAACGTGAGAATTTATTACAATGTTATTTAAATAAGTACATACTCGTACGACAGTTTTCATTGGAGATCCTTTGAATTGAGTGTATAGAGATCCAATCATAATAAAGGACGCGTTCACGTTAACGCTGGTACTTGATGTGCATATGGGGGCTTGGGTGTCTCCATAATGTAACACATAAGTTGTCTGCTCATATATTGACTTCGGAATGCTAATGAAATGCTAAATGAAAGGGAAGAAACCAGAACGAATGTAAGAATTGTGGTTGGTAACGATGTGCTGGAGCAAGTGAATGAGTTTGTATATCTTGGATGCACCTTCAGTAAGGATGGGAAATACACCGCTGACATAGAGAGAAGAGTGAGTGCAGGGAACAGAGTGAATGGTGCGATGGGAAAGCTACTCGGGAACCGGCACTTAAGCCATAAGGCGCAGGTGGCCATACATAACGGAGTTCTTGTCCCAACGCTGTTATATGGTAGCGAGAGCTGGGTATGTAAAAAGGAGAATGAAAGTAGGATAAATGCGGTAGAAATGCGAGCTCTGCGGAAGATGTGCGGAGTGAAGCTGACCGACCGCATTAGCAACAGCATAGTAAGACAGCGAGTAGGTATAAAATATAGTATCGGTGTAAAGATGAGAAAGGGCATGCTCCGTTGGTTCGGGCATATAGAAAGAATGCTCTGGCATTCTTGACAGAATGACAAAACAGATATACAATGTGAAAGTGGAAGGATGTAGGTACCGGGGAAGACCTAGACTATCTTACCACGACCAAATAAACCGAGTCTTATCTGATGGAAAAGTCAAGAGTCTCTGTAACCGGCGAGCGTGTATGAGACGAACTATGAGAGTCGAGGAAGCCAGAGAGGTATGTAAGGAAAGAACCTGTTGGAACTCTGTACTCTCTGCCTACCCCGCAAGGGATCTGGCGTGAGGTTATAGATAGATAGGAATGCTAATTATAAATATTTTCTAATTGATACATCCATAAAAGGCTCTTTTAATATGTTATGGTACTTTAAATAATATTTATGTGTGCACCATTGCACTCGGGAGGTAATAAAAAATCACCTTTCGTAATATATTATTATCTAATTTATGTAGCTAATACTGAATAATATTTTTATCTCTGAAAAGAAAAAAGCCTACTCTATAAAATTCTTTTAAAATTATTATAATTGTTCACCTCCTGGCGTATGTTGTGGCCGGCGATTACGGGTTGGAATCCTAGGACGGTCAAAGTGTAGTTTTTCTATCTAAAATTGCCAATATCACTCCTAGTCCGGAGTCCGGAATTTGTGACCGTATAATAAAAATAAGCTCGCAGCATTTTAGACCCAACATTGTCAGCGAGTGTGTGCACAGTACACTTATGCCACTCTCGCATATGTAATCCAGGAGTGACGGCATTTACTTTTATAGTAATTCATTTTATTCTATCAAAAAATCTCAGCAATAGGCTAGAGTCCAGAATTCGTGACCTAATGGAAATAGCTTACAATAGGTTCTTACGTCGACAGCGCAATGTGGGTATACAGTATACACCGCATACATCTGCCGTACCCGCATAGGTATATTTTTTTTTAACTTATGCGTAAAAACCGTTATACTTAAGTGGGATTGAGCTGGTCACCTGACACGAATGAACGCCGAGAGGTGAGCTAAAATAAGTACCCAAGGGGTCCCAGAACACGGACATCGTAGTCGTGGTAGGTCTAAGAATTGGTGGTGTGATGATCTTGATGCATATCAGCCTGAATAGCCATCGTTAGCCAAGGATAGTCCTATTGTTTGGAAGGAGGCGGAGGTCTTTGCCCAGCAGTGGGATACAATAGGTTAGTTAAAACAACACGTTTCAGACCACCCCTCTCATGTATTCCAATAATAACGTAACATTTTCTATCTGGTTACACACATGAGTAGAGAAGCCTGTAGGTGTCGCTACCGTACTCTCTTGACACAGAAACAAATTGTCGTTGACATTTCCGGTCTTTATTGAAACTATTTTCGTATCACTCGATATAATTTCGCGCACTCTAATGAAGGCTTGTTGCACGACTTCCATAATTTCATAACCACTACTTCCATGAATTTATTTTGGTACCTATCATATTTAATTCTTACGATATCTAAGAAGTATACAGTAGCTACAGCCAACATGAGCAGGGATTTTAATATTGTTCGGTTATTTTAAAACCTATGCATAAATATCGCGAGAACTACCTAGGACACTAATGTATAAAAGATTATTTACCGAATACAATGGGCTGTGGATTTCTGGAAATAACCCATTTTTTGGGTAAATAAACTGTTGTTGTGTAAAGCTGTTGTTAAATGTTTTGCTATCCGCTGCGGTACCTACACTCAGTAGCAGAAAGTTTATCCTTATCGTTTCATTATGTACTATTATTACTAATGAATTCATTATTTCCATATCAAATTTGTCGTAATTCTGTTAAGTGCAATGATTTAATGATAGATTAGCGATTAATATCATCTTTAAAATTTAAAGAACGTCTCTGCAATTTTTCGTTAGGTAATTAAAATATAAAGAAGTTGATTTGAATTGCTATACCACAAGCCACATAGACCACTGGGCAAATATAAATGTTGTTGGTTTATTATTTTTGTTGGTCTAATAGCGCATAGAGCGACTGACGATTACGAGATTCTAGATTCGAATTCTTACTCAGACAAAAATGTTTCTTCGTCGAAAAAATCTCAATATACAGTCTGGACTAGAAGTGTGATCAGTTTAATATCAATATTACATTCGAACTTAAAGTCGTCGGCAAATGTGGGTGTATATGGTCCACCGTTACCATCTCTGCTTAAAGAATATAGAAGTGGCCATGTTTAATTCATTTTGTGCGAAAATTTACGATTGCGTTCAGAATAGGCTTCATGTCTAAACCTCACCCTAACAATTCCCTACTTGGCAGGTGGCCAAGAGAAATGTAGGCTAAAAAGAGTCACTCTATGTTAACATTAACCAGATTCCATTGTGTGCCAAGGTTGTTTGAATTATCGTTCTTAATCAAAGTGATACGGGTTTTATAATTTTTGACATTGTATTTTTTCGAGCTTTTCTTTTGAATTTCCTTTATACTTTTTATACGGACTAGGTTTCAAAGCCCAAGTCAAAATATTATATTTTTCTTAATTGTTCCTTTTTGAGTTATGGGTCATACTTGTGTATACGAAGTCCTAGGGTTAGATTCTAGGTTGGATAAATTGTTACTGAAGTTTTTCTATCAAAATAATTAGAATGGTACTTTCTGGAATCTGGATTGGGCTTGCTAAAATAGCATTTAGTTTGACCCCTATTAAATTTTAACCAATTATATATTATAAATATCCTTGGTGAAATGTGTGTATTAACTGAAAACCTCTGCTCTTAGGGAATAAATACATGATGGTGTTTACTTGTGTAAAATGGTACCTAATTTCTTTATAAATAGTATATTATGGGATACTTAAAACACTTAAATTAGAAACTATATTTCTTGTTACGTATTTTAATCTACGCCTAAATTCACTTAACAAATTAACATCCAAAATATAAAAAGAAAAACTTAGTTTAAAATAACAGAATTTACTAAAATAACCGTTTTCCGAATTTGGCTGTTTGAAACTCAATTTACTTTGTCAACAAGAAAAAGAAACGTGAGGGGTATAAAGGGTGGGTTAATATGATTCAACGACAGCAGTTATAATAAAAAGAAAATTTATCGTTCACAAAGGACATTTTCAAATGTTTGTAGAAATCAAAAAGTGCGTGTAAGTAAATTGTTTATGATATGAATATTTTTAGCTGGACTAGATAATAGATTTGTCAAACATTGTTTTGAATGTAAATCTGTTTAAATTAATTTTCACTAGGTTTTATTAATAATCTCCGTAACGTATGAAATGAAATGAAATATATAATGAAATGAAATATTTATTTTTCCTTACAATTACGTACAATTAATTAGATAATAAAATAAAGAAATTGACATTTTTATCACAATGACATTTTGATCACAAACTTATTATACGGCATAAGACATATTAATCATCTACCAACTCCTAAACTAAGTCAAACTTGTATTATAGGAGTTGGTGTCTCTTAAACTCAAAGCATACGTAAACAACCTTGTAGCTTAAAATATACAAATGTCAGTACATATTTATTAGGAATTAAGTTATTTATTAATTATTGCATATAAATATACTAAAGCAAATGAGAAAAAGAAATAAAGAAATTAAAAATAAATTGCAAACTATTCAAATACCCAATTTATACAATACCCGTAAATACAAAAAAAAAGTTAATAAAAATATATATCGCTAAACACTAAAAATATATATTATTTAAATTAAATTTTGGTACATCCCCATATTTAGAATTAATAGAAGTAAGTTAAGTACTTATTTATAATTAAAATCATTTCAGTCGGATCGTAATTTAAGGTAAGCAGCCAATCCGTCAACCTATGTTTAACTTCTCTTTTAGTTAACCTGTATATCATCAGTTGTTTGTTTATTAGGTTGTACAGTCTTGAACTTGATGCATCATATTGCCTACTTGCAAAAACAGTTCTGCATCCCACATTGGGACAAACGGCTGCACTTGAGCGCTTGTGATTGACTCTGTCATCCAACGGCAGTTGAGAATGTCGCCGAAGAATAGTTTTTTGAATATACAGCTGTCTCACTGTCATGACACGGCATTCTGCATATAGTTGAGCAGTTGAATAAAACAGAGGTTTAAAATGAATTAACTCTAAGACGGCTCTTTGCGCCCTCTCCAGTGTGAGCAACTGAGTTTTATGCGATCCACCCCATACAGGTATACAGTAAGTTAAAACAGACTGACAGAGAGCAGTGTAGACCATGCATATAGTTTTTGTATCTGCACTATTGCAAAGGTTTTTGAAAATGTGCATAAGCTTTCTGATTCGACTAGTGAGAGCTGATACTTGTGATCGCCAATCCAGCCGTTCATCCACCATAACTCCAAGGTACTTAATACTATTAACTCGTTCCAAAGACACACAAGTACAGTTTGTTGTTGTGGTACACTGATGGGTTTTCTATATTAAGAGTAAGTAAATTTTCGGACAGCCATTGCATTACTGCACGTAGCCCATTTTCGGCATAAGTTTTGGCTGAAGTCCAGTCTACACCATATGCAAGTAAAGCAGTATCATCCGCGTAAGTTACTACGTATGGGCAGCGCAACCCCAGGGGTCAGAGGCTGGCCGAATATCTGGAGAAGGAGGGACTCTTTATGATGAACTCTTTCTTCCGGAAGCCGCCTCATAGGAAATGGACCTGGATGAGCCCTGATGGTTCCACAAAAAATGAGATAGACTTCATCATGAGCACCAAGCGACAAATATTTAATGATGTCTCCGTGATTCACAGGGTAAAAACCGGCAGTGATCACCGAATGGTCAGAGGCACATTAAATATTAATGTCAAAATGGAACGATCGCGTCTGATGAAGTCTACGCTCCGACCTTCTTATGCACATATCCAAAACCCCGAGAACTTTCAACTCGAATTGGCAAACCGCTTCGAATTGCTAGACAGCAGCGCATCAGTGGACGAAATCAACAACAGGCTGGTAGAGACTGTCCATACGGTCGGGTCTAAGTATTTTAAGCCCCACCGTAAAAATAGACCTCAAAAACTATCCAACTACACCCGAAACCTCATGGCTGAGCGACGTTCCATGACGCTCCAAACCTCCGATGATGCTAAGTCCTATAGGCAGCTCAATGGACAGATACTGAAGTCCTTGCGACACGATTTACGGTCCTTCAATACAAGGCGTATTGAGGAGACCATAGCACAGAACAAGGGCTCCAAAGTGTTCGCAAGAGACGCGTCTATTGGGCAAAGCCAGTTGACGAAGCTGAAGACGGAGGACGGAAACGTAACGTCAAATAGGTCAGAGGTGCTCAGGGAGATAGAGAGGTTCTATGGGCAGTTGTACACCTCAGTAGCTGAACCTGTTGTTGACTTGGAAAAAGACCCAAGAGCCAAGCTAACCCGACACTACACTGAAGATATCCCGGACATCAGCCTGTACGAGATTAGGATGGCTCTCAAACAACTCAGAAATAACAAAGCGCCAGGCGAAGACGGAATTACCGCAGAGCTTCTGAAAGCGGGCGGAACGCCGGTACTTAAAGTCCTTCAGAGGCTGTTTAATTCCGTCTTGCTCGAAGAGAAAACGCCGGAAGCATGGAACAGGGGTGTGGTGGTACTGTTTTTCAAGAAAGGTGATAACACTTTACTGAAGAATTATAGGCCCATCACACTGCTGAGCCATGTTTATAAGTTGTTTACGAGAGTCATCACGAATCGTCTCGAACGCAGGCTTGATGACTTCCAGCCTCCCGAACAAGCCGGTTTCCGGAAAGGCTTTAGTACCATAGACCACATACATACGCTGCGGCAGATTATACAGAAGACCGAGGAGTATAATCGGCCACTATGCTTGGCGTTTGTGGACTATGAGAAAGCCTTCGATTCGATCGAGACTTGGGCGGTTCTTAGATCTCTCCAGCGATGCCGCATTGACTATCGGTACATTGAAGTGTTGAAGTGCTTGTATAATAACGCCACCATGTCAGTCCGAGTACAGGGGCAGTGCACGAAGGCGATCCCCATAAAAAGAGGAGTAAGGCAGGGAGACGTCATTTCTCCGAAACTGTTTACGGCCACCTTAGAGGACGCCTTCAAGCTCTTGGAATGGCAAGGACTTGGCATCAACATCAATGGCGAATACATCACTCACCTTCGATTTGCCGACGACATTGTGGTCGTGGCGGAGTTGCTGAAAGATCTAGGACGAATGCTCGGTGACCTCAACAAAGTATCTCAACAAGTGGGTCTTAAAATGAACATGGACAAAACGAAAATAATGTCTAACGTCCATGTCGTACCCACCGCACTCACCGTTGGGAACTCCGCTCTTGAAGTTGTCGACGAATACATTTACCTGGGACAGGTAGTCCGGTTAGGTAGGTCCAACTTTGAGAGAGAGGTCAATCGACGAATCCAACTCGGCTGGGCAGCGTTCGGGAAACTGCGCAACATCTTCTCATCCAAAATACCTCAGTGCCTAAAGACTAAAGTTTTTAGTCAATGTGTGTTACCAGTGATGATATATGGATCAGAGACGTGGTCTCTTACAATAGGTCTCATAAAAAAGCTCAGAGTTGCTCAGCGAGCTATGGAGAGAGCTATGCTCGGCGTTTCTCTACGCGATCGAATCAGGAATGAAGAGATTCGTAGACGAACCAAGGTCACCGACATAGCCGTTAAGATTAGCAAGCTGAAGTGGCAATGGGCGGGCCACATAGCGCGTAGATCGGACGGGCGTTGGGGCAGAAAGATTCTAGAGTGGAGACCACGTATTGGCAAGCGCAGCGTGGGACGACCGCCTGCCAGATGGACCGACGATCTTGTGAAAATCGCAGGATGTCGTTGGATGCAGGTGGCATCGGACCGGTTACGCTGGAAAGCGATTGGGGAGGCCTATGTTCAGCAGTGGACAAGTATAGGCTGAGATGATGATGATGATGAAGTTACTACATCGCAATGTGGTACTTTAAGGTGACATAAATCATTTATATAGATTAGGAACAGGGTTGGACCCAAAATACTCCCTTGAGGGACACCATAGTTAATTGATTACTCTTCACTAACCACTGGTCCAATCCGAACTGACTGCTTGCGATTTGTCAGGTAATCTTTAAATATATCCAAAGCTTGGCCACGAATGCCAATACACTCCATCTTTGAAATAAGTTTCGGAATTGAGACGGTGTCGAATGCTTTGCTTAAGTCCAAAAAACACCTTAACATTTCTGTCTTTTGTCTAATTTGTTTGTCACTTTACCACAGAGGGTCGTAATAGCATCCTCCGTAGATAAACCAGGTCTGAAGCCATATTGGTTGTTCGAGATAATATTATATTTTTCCAAGTAGTTTATCAGGTAATTTATTCAAAACACGTTCCAAGATTTTTGATAGTGTGGTAAGAATGGAAATAGGCCTGTCATTTTATATACAGTCTCTCTTCCCACGTTTAAGTACTGGAGTAATAATTGCTTTTTTGAAAGCCTTTGGAAAGACGCCTGTAGATATTGTGAGTTTACATATATGTGTATTAGGTGGCACAAGGGTATGAAGTGATAGCTTGATAACTTTTGCAGGTATATTATCCCAACCCGTCGCGCAATCATCTCGTAGTGACATAATTATGGTTTCAATCTTTTCCTCACTCCTCAGGATTATAGCCATAGAATTATATCGCATTTCATTAGTTTCAAGATGCATACAAGGGACTGATACATTATGATTGGCTATATTTGAAGCCAGTTTCTTTTCAATATTTACAAAAAACTTGTAGAAGTTTTTTCAGTTTCAGTCATCTTAAAAAGTTCCACTGGAGTTTGAGCGTAGCGTTTTCTACCAGCAATTTTGTTAATCAGATTCCACGTTGCCTTGGGATTGTTTTTTGCCTTGGAGAATTCATTCGTTTCGTAAACTCGCTTAAGTTTACGCAGCAAGGCATAACAACAATTTCGGTACCTCTAATACGTAATAGAAAACACGCTGTTGTCCCGATTTTTTTTTAAAATTAAGGTGCATTTTATCTCGGTTCCGGATGCATCTTAATAGGCCGGGAGTAATCCATGGCTTTATAATAGAACTTCTAGTAGATCTTTTAGCTGTTTTTGTATTTCTGTCGAGAAAATTTTGAAAAGTCGATATTAAGTGTTCACTAGCTAAGTTTACATCAGTTTCATCCATAACTGCTTTGAAATCACATTGATCAATTTAATTTTTAATTTTAATGTAATCAAGATGAAACGAGCATCGTGTTTTAATAATTCTTGAATTGGATCTCTGGTCAATACAAAGTACAACTGGTAAGTGATCTGTTACATATGTATTAAATACCATCGTAATAGCCGCCAGCGATACTTTTAACATTATATGATCCAAACAGCTTCCGTCTCTTGTGGGATAAAAATGGCCCGGTAAAATTCCAAGAGATGCTATGAGGGTAAGAAAATCGTCTTCATTTTTGTCTGTACTATTATTCCTAATATTTATATTTAGATCTCCTATAATGACCAAATTTTCAAGCGGTGCTAAAGATGTGACGATACTTTCCAAACTATTGTAGAAACCGTTAAGATCATAATACGATGGAGAGCGATAAATTGCAATAATGCCTATATATATAATCTACTGTGCATACTAAACAGTTAGCATCTACAATAGGCGGTTTAGAGATATTAAATAGCAAGACTGATTTCGTGTACATGACAACTCCATCGTTTTGGATTGGATTGTTTGCAGAAACATGAGCAGTGTAACCCTCCAAGATTGGAATGCTGCCGGAAGTCTTTAGCCAACATTCTGTGAGAATAATCAGGTCAAATTGGAATGGTATCATGGATAATACTGATATAAACTGATCTAAATTTTTATTTGTGCTCCTGATATTTATGTGTATTATTTTTAAGTTATTTAGAGGATTTGTAATTATTCTTGAGCACTGGTCCGGCATGAGACGAACTCCGCATGAGACGTACTATGAAAGTGGAAAAAGCCAGTGGGGTATGTAAGGAAAAAACCTGTTAGAGCTCTGTACTCTCTTCCTACCCCGCAAGCGATCTGGCATGATGATATAAATAGATAGATAATTAAAAATAATGAACAATTAGTTACTTTGGAAGTTAAGTCGTGGTCCCGGTTATTACTTAATCTGGTAGTGAAGCTAAATAGGAATCTTTACAGACGGCTTGATCAGTTCGAATAGTACGTGGCCACAACTCTGCCTCCACTTATACACACTGGGACCGCGTGATAGAGTATAACCTAATTTCTCTCACCTTTATTTGTGAATGAAAGCCTTTGCCCCGTCATGGCATAGTACAGGCTGATTTTAAGATAGGCTGAAACAAGTGCGGGAGAGCTAAAAACGTTTGATCGATGACCAGAACTAGCGCTTCTATTATAATGATTTTCGCAACGTGAAAAAAATATTTTATGATCCCACTAATATTGTAACATACTGCTGATAGGTTTATTGCTATTATTTTTAAATGAGGTACTTAAAATACGTATATTATACTTATTATTTACAAGATTAAGAAAATGTTGTTTAAGAATTTTATTTTACTTTGTTCTTTTCATGGTTTATTACTACTCCTAAGTGATTTCGAAATTAATATTAGTTATTCTTGTAATGCCCATGTCATTTTAAAGCACCGATCTTTAAATCACGCACTTGAGGACTCAAAAGGAATTTTCAATTAAAACATCAAGGTTTTATTTACTCCTTCCAAGTATGTGTCTGGTGCAAGTATGAGGTAACTAGCGTTAAATTAAATTGTGATATGCAGCAAAGCGGGAAAGTTTTGAACTTATAAATTTACTCATCTATAAACACGGGAATGCCCATGTAGCCTATGTAAAGCAGCCTTCCTATGCAGAGAAAGAAAACCACCCACTTCTATCATGGGGTGAATGATTTTAACTTTTTAAATCAATTTTTTACAATATCAATAGAGAGCCATACATAACGGAGATTTTATAAATTTACACATCTATAAACACGGGAATGCCCATGTAGCCTATGTAGATCAGCCTTCCTATGCAGAGAAAGAAAACCACCCACTTCTATCATGGGGTGAATGATTTTAACATTTTAAATCAATTTTTTACAATATCAGCGAGAGCTGGGTATGTAAGAAGGAGAATGGAAGTAGGATAAATGCGGTAGAAATGCGAGCTCTGCGGAAGATGTGCGGAGTGAAGCTGACCGACCGCATTAGCAACAGCATAGTAAGACAGCGAGTAGGTATGAAAGATAGTATCGGTGTAAAGATGAGAAAGGGCATGCTCCGTTGGTTCGGGCATATAGAAAGAATGCCAGAGGAAAGAATGACAAAACAGATATACAATGTGAAAGTGGAAGGATGCAGGTACCGGGGAAGACCTAGACTATCTTACCACGACCAAATAAACCGAGTCTTATCTGATGGAAAAGTCAAGAGTCTCCGTAACCGGCGAGCGTGATGAGACGAACTATGAGAGTCGAGGAAGCCAGAGAGGTATGTAAGGAAAGAACCTGTTGGAACTCTGTACTCTCTGCCTACCCCGCAAGGGATTTGGCGTGAGGTTATAGATAGATAGATAGATAGATCAATAGAGAGCAGAAATTATTTTTTTTTACTCCCAACTATTCCACAAAAAGGCCGCTGGGACAGACTGGATGCGGAAGGCGGAGGACCGTGTGCAATGGCGCGTGTTAGAAGAGGCCTATGTCCAGCAGTGGACTGCGATAGGCTGATTGATTGAGTGATTGATTTATTCCACAATCAATAGTCAATATTTGATCAATGCCGTTGAAATGCTAGCCAAGCCAACTACAGTTTCTCTGACCCTATGGTTCTCCATCATCGAGCTGATATAGATATATGAAATTTTCAAGGTCCTAAGCGCCCCTTATTACATAAGACCTAAAATCTTTACAATTTCTTCGAATTGTGGTTGAAAATGTTTCATATCGATTGGTAATTGTGTGATGTAAATTTTTAGTTATTTGTTTTACTTGACATGTGCTTGATATTAACAATATTTTGACATTAACAGTATAATGTATAACAGATTTTAGATAAGTGTACGCCAAGCGGCCGATTTTTAAGATACCACACAATCAATGTAAAATCTCACATTCACACTTATGAATACATGAATTTGAATCTTCAGCGGTATGTGAATGTTCACTGCACACATATGCAGTGTGCTACTTGAGGAATGTAGGCGTCATGGTATTTGAAATTTCCAGTTACACAACCCAAGAGTGCCCTATTGTATTGGGACCTAACATATTTAGCAAAATCTAGGCGTACACAATACACCTATGACTCCCCTGCTTAAGGTAAGGTCTATTTTTTTTTGTCGCAAAGTAATTTCATCTCATTTTTTCACCGCACCCTGCTCGGTCGAGTCGCTACTAATTTACGGTACTCTTTTCCTTCCATCTCGAATGGTTTAATTTACTTCCACAAGGTAGCTTGTTGCTCAGAACGCTTTATATTTTTGTTAAAGGAAATAATGTTTTATACTTGTATAGTTAAGGTACAAATACGTTTTTGTTTTAAGGAAATCATGCGTTGCTCTTATATTGTTCTGATTTAATTCAAGAAAAGAATATGGCACTTCTAGTAGATTTATTTTAAGAGTGTCTAAAATTCTGCGCTATAAATGTTCAATTGATATGATTCCCGACGTATAATATATGTAAGGTTTGGCTATTAGAGTATAAATATATTTAATAAAAGACATCACAGTCGCGCCTCTATTCTCCAAGCGAGCGTGGCAGCGATGTACTGTGTACACACAAGTTTTACCAAGAATTTACATTCTTTCCAACAATATTAGGGCAAATGTATTATCATTAAAACGCACATAATTCTAGACTGCGGAGTGCTACTAAGAAATTTTCAATAGAAATAAGAAGTAAAGTAAGAACTCCAGTAAGAACTACTTTGTATTATATATATATATATATATATATATATATATATATATATATATATATATATATATATATATATATATATATATATAATGATAATTTGAACCGAACACTTCATGATGTACGCCATTAGTACTATGCACCTACGCAGCCTAATGTTTACTAATAGCTACATTACTTTCAGTATAAGAAAGGTTATAAAAAGAGAATTCTATTAAAAATACTCCAGATAAAAAGTGCTTGCAGACTTACTGCAGTCCTTTCTTGCCATCTTGGTGGATTTAATTTACTCCACACAGCCATTTCTCTCCCCGCAATGTTTTTAGTCTCGCAATGTTTTTTCACGGCCATAGTGACGTGGTTTTGTTGTACGGTTTATAGACAAAACTGCAGATTAAAGGGTGGACAAATAATTATGCTATCATAAGTATTACAAATATATAATAGCAGTCTACCCCTACTGTCCCACTGTTGGACAAAGGCCTTCTCACACAAATCGAGGTGAGAAAGATTAGGTCACACTCCTCCACGTGGACCCAGTGCGGATTGGCGGAGGCAGGTTTGTGGCCACCTGCTGTTAGAACTTATCAAGCCGCCCATAAGGCTTCCAACTCGGCTTAACGGCTTGACGTGCCTTCTGAAGCACGGAGACGCTCGAATATGAAAATGCCACAAACGGTTACCCATCTCAGGCCGACCGAGTAGAACGCTGCTTAACCTTGATGATTGCTTAGAACATCGTGGTAGCACAGCGCTACAAGCGTCTCGAGCATTACACCGAGTATTACTAATATTAATCTTATTTTATGATTTTTGTAAAATTCATGTTTTTATCATGCTTAGGGCCCCTTCACTATCCTTGAAGAAATTCTGAAGTAGAATAATCGATAATTGTTCCAAGTAAGTCTGTGTATCTATGAGTAGCCCCAACCGATGGTTAAACTATAAATGCCAAGTAACGTTAATAGAGAAGTAACTAGCCAGCACTTTACTAGAGGGTGGTGGAATAAGCTGTTAGTGACATAGAAAAAGCGAATGTAAAGAAAGTTTTATATCGATAATTTTGCTCTCTGTACAAACATCTACCCAGATAAAGTAAAACTTTTAAACATGAATAAAAATATGACATTTACCAACATATAATATTTCCGAGTTTCTGTACTTTTCCGAGTGGAACGTTATATTCATTGATGGAAACGACAAGATTCTATTCATCCATAAATCTTATGCTATTAAAACTAGTTAGAATTTAACGCAAAAAAGATCTAGTAAGAATTGGAAGAATGTAGGTACCGGGGAAGACCTAGAATATCTTACCATAACCAAATAGATCGTGTCTTATCTGAAGGACAAGTCTCTCCGTCACTGTCGAGCGTGTATGAGATGAACTATGAGAGTAGACGAAGCCAGAGAGGTATGTAAGGAAAGAACTTGTTCGAACTCTGTACTCTCTGCCTACCCCGCAAGGGATCTGGCGTGATGATATAGATAGACAGAATTATTTATCTCTTAATTTGTGAGCGACGGTACAAATACCGTCCGTCACAAATTGAGACACCCCCGCAGACACTATGAGCTGATTTATTTAATTATCTATAACACATAATAATAATATTAGCCCTGTTAAGAAACGGCCCCACCGTTGGGCACGAGTCTCTTCTCAAATAGAGAGGGCTTAGGCCATAGTCCACCACACTGGCCCAGTGCGGGTTGGCGAACTTTACACACCTTCGAGAAACTCTTAGACTTGCAGGTTTCCTCACGATGTTTTCCTTCACCGTTAATGGAAGTAATAATTAATTTTTGATACGCACATGCTTTTGATAAGACAGAGGTGCGTGCCTGGGTTTGAACTCGAGACCTCTGACTTTGGAGTCAAACAGTCTAACCACTAGGCTATCACAAGGCTTATTATTTTTAAAATATATGTAATAATAATAATAATTTATTCTTTCCTTTACACACAATATTAAAAAAATGGTAACATTTACAGATAATACTTACTTATTTTAAATGGTAAGACATCTGTTTAAACGTAAACTGTACTTTTATAGGAGAAAGAAAATCTCCCATGGTCATAACGAAAACCATGTTACCAGAAATCCATAAATCTTAATAAATAGAAACTGAACTCTTTCATCCCCACTTTATGATGTTGACTGAGATTTTTACGGCTTTATACGCCGTAAAAATCTATTATGGCCTAATTAAATTGGGTAACTCATAACTTTTATGATCCGCATACGTGTGATCCAATAACTTCTACCATAAACAACGGATTGCGAATGAAATAGGCAGCCATTTAAGAGGCTTTTATTAGGCTAACGTATCTTACGAAAGGGGTAATATCGTTATGAGAATTTCAGTATTAAAAATTCCGATGGTATGGCGCATGTTAGTGGGATGTCTGGAATGGTTTTAATCACTGACAAAAAGAGTTTGTATAAGTTTCAAACTTTTGTCTGTTTGAGACTGTTGTAATCCTACTTCTTACTAATATTTTAAATGTGACATTTAAAGTTTAGATGTTTGGATGTTTTTACTCAATCACGAAAAACCGGCTGGACGTATCTGAATGAAATTTGGTACACAGATTTATTACCTAAAATGTTTGGTTCCTATCTAAAGTAAACGCGGACGGAATCGCGTCGTTTATAAGATAATTATTAAATATTTAGAATATAAAAGTCTATTGTGTCTCATTACTGGGCAAAGGCTTTCTTTCGCAGATGCGTATAAGAGAGAATGGGCCATCTATCTTCAGCTAAAAGACGCCCACTATAAGACAAAGGTTTTCTCAAAAGACCGCCATGATGATCGCGTTTCTGCTACACGCATCGAACTCCTACTGGCGACCTTCACAAGGTCATTGGTCCATCTAGTAGGCCACACTGCAATATTATTAGGGGCTACCGCAAATAAAACTTGTTTTTGTTCTCCATACACTTCTAGAAGTATATGGACGACTGGATCGAGAGACTTAATATTTCGAAATATAAATTTTGACTTAAAAGGAATAGACGATTAAACGAAATTTTGTCGATAGAAAAAATCTAAAGTCATCTCTATTGCTATACTTTTTTCTGATTTCAACGCCAAATGCTTAAAAAGTAATCAATACAATTTACTTAAGGATATAGCAAATAATTATTGCAAAATTCGTGTAAAGCAGTTTTATATTTCATAGTGTAGTTTTCGCTCGATATATCCATCCCTTATTATTCTCTTGTGAAGTAATTGCATTACTGTCACTCTCCCGGTCAATTAATGGTCGTTCGCGGTAGGCCCTTAATATGACAACGTTTTTTTTTCCGAAAGCGTAATCTAAAAGGATGCTTATACAATTTTGATTATTCAACTATTAGGGAAATTAATAAAAATTCATATGTGTTAAATTCATAGCTCTACATGAGGAAAAAAATTAAATGGTGTCGCTTTCATTGAGTAATAAGTACTACATAATGCAGAAGACACCTCAACTCTAGGGGCTGTTCCAGCTCCACTTGATTGAATATGGACAACTTGTTTAACTATTATTATTTAATATTCCCTCTTCCTTCTATTAATTTAGTAAAATGTGTCTTTTTTTTCTCATTTCTTTCTCTATAAATGAGGGAACCATGTAGCCATTCACTTGAATAGTTTAATTTGTATAATTTAACTTAGACCTACCTGATAGACCAGCCTACATCGTTCTGCCATATCCCACAAGAAAATGTAGATGGAAAAATAAAATGTAAAAATACTATTTTAAAAGAGTAGCCGTGGAGTTTCTTGCCCTTCTTCTCCACAGGAATGACATTTCGAAGTGGTGGTAGAGTCTTTGTTACTTTTCTGACGATTCATAAATACTGTAATGGTTTACATGAATAAAAAATATTCTGATTCTGATTCTGAACTAATGTTATGTAGCAAAAGTAAGGGTGCATACACTCTAGTTTACTTTATGCCAGGGGTTTGCCGTACATTAGAGTGCTAAGTTTCATTTTAAAAATATGCCTTCACATTCACTGGTAACTGTTTAAATAACTCAAGAAACAAGATTTTATTATCAATGAAAACACAAACATTCCCACTAACTCCAAGTTCATCAAGTTACGCGCCATTTCTTTTGCTTGAAGTGACTTATTTTGTACCTTTTACATAATAACTCAATGGTCGCTGTGTCGATAAATATAAAATTCAAATATACAAACTCACAGACCGAATCAAAGATTTTGACTCTACTTTCTGACCACATGATCAAGCATTCATCAACTACATTAAGTGCTATTTACATCTACTTTTTCTTATAAACTGAAGTTATCCAACAAACGTACTCACGATCTTTCTTCCCTACAATAAATTCAGAGTAAGTGGCCCGAGACGTCACTCTATTTCAGTTCAAAGAACAAAAACGAACACAAGATCCCTTTGTGGTAGCGTCTGTTTTAAAATAGAAACAAAGTTGTTGTCACAGAATGTGGAGTGGATTTTCATTTGTGCGAAGCCTCGTTAGCACCCTTAAGAGGGCTTCGCTGTGGACTGCTTGCAATTCAAAGTGACCTAAAAATTTACATGCATACTTTTTGGAGACTGAATAATAAAATAAATACAGCAGGTTTAGCACGAATACATTGACGTGAGCGTAACGCTATTGGCATGATATGCCATCCTTTTCACACTAGTGTCCTAAAATAAAGCACTGAACGTGACAACAAGCTTTCTTGATAACGTTACACTAACGTCACATGGTCTGTGCTTAGCACTCTGCTCATCAAAAAAGTGAGAATCTCTACTCATCAAAAATTGTAAACGGAATGGCATAATTTTCGAGGTTTCTTTGTAACGTTTGTTTTTTTTTAAAGCTCATGGAATATAAAAACTGTTAATATGCCTTGAAATACTTGTGATTGAATGAGTAGATCTATAAATATTAAAAAAACAATTTTTCTTTTATCTACCATCGTGTATTACCTGCAGAGGAGTGATATTCAGAAAAATCTGCATATTTACAATCAAATCTATGAATAAAACTAATGTCTGGATAACTAACATAGTTAATAGATTATCAAAATTAAAGACTTTAAAAGTAAAATATTGCTTTCTATGAAAAATTATCTCTAGTTACGTGAAATATGAATACAGTTCAGTTTACAAACATCAACAGGTCAAACGAGTCGCAAACATGAGGTAATTAAACAAAACCCGCTGGAGTGCCATTATCCGTTTTGATTAATTAAAACGCACCATATTATTTGGTGCTAATATTGAAATTTCAACAAGCCCCTCGTTTTGGTCAGTGTTTAATTTCAAGTAGATACTAAATTCAAATTTCAAATACTGAAGGTTTCCCAACATAGTGCGACGGGAGCGCGATGGTGGCGCGACTTCCGGAGTTGTAATGTACTGAAATCTACGGGAGACGCAACACAGCGCAGCCCCGCTCAGCGCGACTGCAAACATCACAACCGAACGTAGCCAAGCGCTTTCGTCGCGCTCCCGTCGCGCTCCATCGCTCTATTTGACTAAACCTTGAATGTAGTTTATATGGTTGTAAAAATTATATTAAAACTAGAAAAATATGTAGCACCTGCAGGTTTTTTCCTTTGTTTAGCCTGATCTTGGGCTTGATCCAGTAGTTAAGAGCTTAAGTCGCTCTAAGCCGCGATTTCGATTCCCACACTAGACAAATTTTTGTGTGGCCCCCAAATAAATATTTCGGTCTGGATGTTTGTGTATGGGAATTTCGTGTTTGTAAGCGCACCCAAGATACACAAATAATTACGAGCATGGGGCTACGTTTTTTCAAGAAAAAAATAACATCACTTAATGTTTGGCTGTGAATCAGAAGGTTCAAGGGACAAGGAGGACCACAGTCACCAACATAGCTCACAAAATTGCCAAGGAGACACAGCCTTCGTAGAACTGATAACCATAATGGTGACTACGCACCGTTAAATATATCTACTCCATAGCATATCAGTGCCTCCCCCAAGTTGAACTGTTGACCTAATAAAGGCCGAGAGTAAAAGCTAGGTGCGGACAGTGAAAACCCGTTGCCGTAGCGACGTTTGGATAGACCTTAATTCTGCACTGGAAAACTTCCAGTTGATATGATAAAGATGCCTATCTTGGGTACCGAAACTAAAATTTCCAACCGTGGAAACCTTTTAAGTGAGTCTGTTTGAGCTGTTCCGCTGCTGGGCAGAGGCCAAGAGAGGTTGCTCACAAATGGAGGTGAGAGAGATTAGATTATACCACCAGTTGGATTCGTGAAAGCAAGTTTGTGGCCATTTGTTGTTGGAAGTTAGACTCACCTGATACTACAAATGATACGAAAAAATTGTAAAAATACTATTTTAAAAGAAAAACCGTGGAGTTTTTTGCCCTTTTTCTTCCCAGGAAAGACATTTCGAGGTGGTGGTAGAGTCTTTGTTATTCTTTTGACGATTCATAAATACTGTAATGGTTTACATAAATTAAAAATACATGTTTCTGATTCTGAATCTATCAAGCCCTCCGTAAAGTATTTTAACACGGCTTAACGATGTGAAGTGGTAACTGGGATCAACAGCTTTGCATTTGCAACTGCAACAGATTTTGAATCACCTAACTGTTCCAAAATGAATATGCCACAAACGGTCACCCAGGACAGACTGATTGAATCAAATGCTGCCTAACCTAGATAATTGCTACGAGCACTGCGTTACTATAGCACTCCAAGCATGAAATCTCTAAAATCTTTCATAATGGCCGGAGTTACTCTTATTGAAATATGTTAGAAACATAAACAATGATAATAATAGTAAAATCTACAGTGAATACCATTGTAGGTTTGTTAGAATAGATTTGTACTTTAGTAAAGTCAAAGTTATTTTTTAGAAATTTTAATAGAATTTTCTCTGTTTAGAAATCCTTTACTTTATCCTTATCCAACGGATTTCTGTTTGATGTAACTCAATGTGGATGATAGATGAAATGAGGCTTATATTAGGTACCTACTTGATGGGATTACACTTTGTGTAATGAAGTTGCTTTGATAGGCTCCTAAGACTTTGTGTTTCACTTTAAATTTATACAGTTTTATTTTTGTCGATCTACAGATTGTCAAAGATTGTCATTGTAAATTAGTTAGCACGTGCTTAGCTTAGCTACACAGCACAGTAACAATATAGTTACATTAGTTGACTAAATTTATTTAATTTCAAACCTTTATCATTTTAGCATTGTAATTTATTAAATCCTACCTATTTACATAATTTGTCTTAGTGTAGATTTGAATTATATACAAGTTGCCGCGTGGTTCCCGGCTTAGAATAGGACCAACCCATCTCATCCCATCGGGTGTCGTACAAGGCGACTAAGGGAAAACTAGGGAATGGGCAGCAGCGTTCCCTTAACACTTCGACGACCAATAACTGCGCTCGCCAACCCGCCTGCCAAGCGTGGCGAGTATGGCAAACACCCCCAATTATGGAAGAAAGTAGGAAAACCAGGCCCCTAGTCCCCGGCGGTCCTGTTCGTCCTGGCCACGGTAGCAGCCATGGTAACGACAGGACAAGGGGTGCTAAGAATCTCCGGCAGAGATTCGGCTACCACCAAAACCGAAAATTGGCCCTGGTGACATACAACGCACGCACATTGAGGACAGATGAGAAGCTAGTTGAGCTGGAAGAAGAGTTAAACAAGTTGCGGTGGAGTATTGTTGGTTTATCGGAGGTCCGAAGAGAGGGCGAGGACACGATAACCTTAAAATCCGGCAACTTGTTTTACTACCGGGAGGGCGAACAGCAGTCCCAAGGTGGTGTCGGATTTATCGTCCACAAGTCACTCATAAACAACGTTGTGTCCATCACTAGTGTGTCGAGCAGGGTAGCGTACCTGATACTCAGAATATCCAAAAGATATTCGCTGAAGGTCATACAGGTCTACGCACCGACCTCGGCATACTCAGATGATGAGGTCGAAGTTATGTATGAGGACATTAGTAGAGCCATACATACTTCCAAAGCACATTTTACAGTAGTTATGGGTGACTTCAATGCGCGGCTGGGCCAACGGGGCGATGATGAGCTGAGAGTGGGGCAATTTGGATATGGGCAGCGCAACCCCAGGGGTCAGAGGCTGGCCGAATTTCTGGAGAAAGAGGGACTCTTTATGATGAACTCTTTCTTCCAGAAGCCGCCTCATAGGAAATGGACCTGGATGAGCCCTGATGGTTCCACAAAAAATTAGATAGACTTCATCATGAGCACCAAGCGACAAATATTTAATGATGTCTCCGTGATTCATAGGGTAAAAACCGGCAGTGATCACCGAATGGTCAGAGGCACATTAAATATTAATGTCAAAATGGAAAGATCGCGTCTGATGAAGTCTACGCTCCGACCTACTCATGCATATATCCAAAACCCCGAGAACTTTCAACTCGAATTGTCAAACCGCTTCGAATTGCTAGACAGCAGCGCATCAGTGGACGAAATCAACAACAGGCTGGTAGAGACTGTTCATACGGTCGGGTCCAAGTATTTTAAGACCCACCGTAAAAATAGGCCTCAAAAACTATCTGACTACACCCGAAACCTCATGGCTGAGCGACGTTCCATGACGCTCCAAACCTCCGATGATGCTAAGTCCTATAGGCAGCTTAATGGACAGATATTGAAGTCCTTGCGACACGACTTACGGTCCTTCAATGCAAGGTGTATTGAGGAGACCATAGAGCAGAACAAGGGCTCTAAAGTGTTCGCAAGAGACGCGTCTATTGGGCAGAGCCAGTTGACGAAGCTGAAGACGGAGGACGGAAACGTAACGTCAAATCGGTCAGAGGTGCTCAGGGAGATAGAGAGGGGCTATGGACAGTTATATACCTCAGTAGCTAAACCTGTTGTTGACTTGGTAAAAGACCCAAGAGCCAAGAATCAGAATCAGAATCAGAATCAGAATATTTTTTATTCATGTAAACCATTACAGTATTTATGAATCGTCAGAAAAGTAACAAAGACTCTACCGCCACTTCGGAATGTCATTCCTGTGGAGAAGAAGGGCAAGAAACTCCACGGTTACTCTTTTAAAATAAGAAATTACAAACTTTTTCATCTACATTCTGGTGTTGGGTATGGGAGAACAATGTAGGTTGGTCATCAGGTGAGTCTAAACCGCTCAAGCTAACCCGACACTGCACTGAAGATATCCCGGACATCAGCCTGTGCGAAATTAGGATGGCTCTCAAATAACTAAAAAACAACAAAGCGCCGGGTGAAGACGGAATTACTGCAGAACTTCTGAAGGCGGGCGGATAGCCGGTACTTAAAGTCCTTCAGAGGCTATTTAATTCCGTCTTGCTTGAAGGGAAAACGCCGGAAGCATGGAACAGGGGTGTGGTGGTGCTGTTTTTCAAGAAAGGTGATAATTCTTTATTGAAGAACTATAGGCCCATCACACTGCTGAGCCATGTTTATAAGTTGTTTTCGAGAGTCATTACGAATCGTCTCGAACGAAGGCTTGATGACTTCCAGCCTCCCGAACAAGTCGGTTTCCGGAAAGGTTTTAGTACCATAGACCACATACATACGCTGCGGCAGGTTATACAGAAGACTGAGGAGTATAATCGGCCACTATGCTTGGCGTTTGTGGACTATGAGAAAGCCTTTGATTCGATCGAGACTTGGGCGGTTCTTAGATCTCTCCAGCGATGCCGCATTGACTATAGCTACATCGAAGTGTTGAAGTGCTTGTATAATAACGCCACCATGTCAGTCCGAGTACAGGGGCAGTGCACGAAGGTGATCCCCATAAAAAGAGGAGTAAGACAGGGAGACGTCATTTCTCCGAAACTGTTTACGGCCACCTTCTTATCTTATCTTATATTGGCTTACCGGACCGAGGAAACCTCTGGCGCACTTCGACCCATGGGATCTTTTGTGCTGTCCTTGCCCTAATGCTCTTACGTACCTGAGGTGTCCAGTACTCCCTGTATTAGGTTGTAGATTCCAGCAGGGGGACAGAGCCGTAGTTCTTCTGGGTTTGGATAGGCCACTCCCAGTAGTTCCATTCGCCGCGCAGCCAGAGCGTCGCAGTGACAGATGACGTGCTTCATGGTTTCAGTTTCTGTGCCACAGCACCTGCATACCACGTCGCCGCATAGGTTCATCTTGTGTAGATGTTCCTTCGTGCCATAGTGGCCTGTGAATACGGCCACCTTAGAGGACGCCTTCAAGCTCTTGGAATGGCAAGGACTTGGCATCAACATCAATGGCGAATACATCACTCACCTTCGATTTGCCGACGACATTGTGGTCATGGCGGAGTCGCTGGAAGATCTAGGACGAATGCTCGGTGACCTCAATAGAGTATCCCAACAAGTGGGTCTTAAAATGAATATGGACAAAACAAAAATAATGTTTAATGTCCATGTCGTACCCACCGCACTCACCGTTGGGAACTCTACTCTTGAAGTTGTCGACGAATACATTTACCTGGGACAGGCAGTCCGGTTAGGTAGGTCCAACTTTGAGAGAGAGGTCAATCGACGAATCCAACTCGGCTGGGCAGCGTTCGGGAAACTGCGCAACATCTTCTCATCCAAAATACCTCAGTGCCTAAAGACTAAACTTTTTAGTCAATGTGTGTTACCAGTGATGACATATGGATCAGAGACGTGGTCTCTTACAATAGGTCTCATAAAAAAGCTCAAAGTTGCTCAGCGAGCTATGGAGAGAGCTATGCTCGGCGTTTCTCTACGCGATCGAATCAGGAATGAGGAGATTCGTAGAAGAACCAAGGTCACCGACATAGCCCTCAGGATTAGCATGCTGAAGTGGCAATGGGCTGGCCACATAGCGCGAAGATCGGACGGGCGTTGGGGCAGAAAGATTCTAGAGTGGAGACCACGTATTGGCAAGCGCAGCGTAGGACGACCGCCTGCCAGATGGACCGACGATCTTGTGAAAATCGCAGGAAATCGTTGGATGCAGGTGGCATCGGACCGGTTACGCTGGAAAGCGATTGGGGAGGCCTATGTTCAGCAGTGGACAAGTATAGGCTGAAATGATGATGATGATGATGAGATTGTCAAAGCAAAAAAATAAACATCATCACAGCTTTATTCCCCAAGCGGGTGTATTAGAAGTATACTTTACTGTACTGGCGGACGATTTGCCGCACCACTCGCCCTATATTTATATATTATTATACCCATGTTTTCATTAATACATTTTTTTATATTTGTTTATGGCATCACGACGACAATTATTTTGCCAATGTCAAGTATTACAAATATACATTTCTAAATGAATTCAGCTACCCGATGAACTAGATGACAAAGATGATTATGACATTAATGAAGTGCCCCACCCTGGATAGTAAAGCGATGGATACCTTACATACCAATTGCAATGGTCGTTTTGAGGGAAATCGAAAAGACACATTTTATCACTTTGTTACAAATACCTTCACTCGTGCACATACAAGAATACATAATGGTTAATATTCTACGAACACTACACGTTATAATTCGAAATAACACAAGTTTTTTATTTTACAACTTTAACAAATTGACAACATGACTTCTATTTCCCGCCAAAAAACCCCCATTAATACATTATTTAATTGATTTTTAGGGTTTCGAACGAAACCCTTATAGGATCACTTCGTTGTCCGTCTGTCCGAAGGTTATCACCTTTTTCGTTTTTTTTTTCTCGAGAACGGCTAGAGGTATTAAGTTGAAATTTATAAAAAATACGAAGGTCTACGGTCCCCTATTAGTGTAAAAAATGAAGGTTCTAAGTAAACCCAAACAAAATATATGGCCATTTAAAGTTACTCATTAGAAATTATGTAGCACTTTCCGTTGACCTTGGATCGTGGAATTTGGAAAGAAGAAAGGTTTTAAAGTACAAGTAAAGGAATAAATCTGATATTGGTCAATTTATAACTATAACATATAATCTAATAATAATAGTAGCCCTGTTAAGAAACTGTCCCACCGTTGGGCACGGGCCTTCTCTCAAACTGAGAGAGTTTAGGCCATAGTCCACCACGCTGGCCCAGTGCGGGTTGGCGAACTTCACACGCCTTCGAGAAACTCTTAGGCATGCAGGTTTCCTCACGATGTTTTCCTTAACCGTTAAAGCAAGTGATAATTAATTTTTAATACGCACATGCTTTCGAATAGACAGAGGTGCATGCCTGTGTTTGAACCCGAGACCTCTGACTTTGCAGTCCAACGGTGTAACCACTAGGCTAAGACTGCTTTAACATATAAAACATATAAAAAAAATACCTTAAATCTGTTGAAAAATTAAAATAGCGCTGTCTAGTGACTATTTTACACACTACAACAATACTTCTTTGTCTATGTGCTATCAGTGACATTTTTGGAACTATTTTGTTTTGTGGTGAATAAATACGCACACAGATATGGCGCCACAGATCTCTTAGATCTGTGGCGCTATCTGTGTACGGTAGGTATAGGACGTAAATTGGATCAGATTGTCAATTCATTCTTTTATTTTTATATAGTTTGAATGAAAATAAAATTTTATTAATTTAATTACGGCCAAATTTGATATAGAAAGAGCACTTTTTTAAAAGGAATTTTTATGGACTGTCTCGTTAAACAAGTAGGTACCGTATAAGGCGTTTAAAGATCGCGGAGGAGGAGGATCTCGTACAAATTGTAGGGCGAGCAAAATGTAGTTTTTCTATAGAAAATTTCCCAGTATTACTCCGGAGTCCGAAGTTGTGCCCGGTATAACAGCAATAGCCTCGCCCCTATTACATTGGCACCTTACATTCTCAGTAATAAGTTGGTGTGCGCACATAGTACACCTTTGCCACTCCCGCTTGGGGAATGTAGGCGTCCCGGTGTATTTAATTTTTTTATACGGAAATAATTAAATATCAACGATGTTCATTTAAATTGTAAAATATATAAAAATAAACATCGTCACACCTGTATTCCCCAAGGTCAAATGTTAGGTCTCATGCAATAGGGGGCAAGCCTAATGCCATTATATCAGGCACAATGCCAGTTGACACTGGAAATATTTCTATCGAAAAATTACATTTGTTCTAACCTAGGATTCGAACTCAGGACCTGGTGATCGCTACGCGCATTATTCGCCAATAGACTAACGAGGTATAGAAGAACTATTGATTTCTTAGATTTACGCGAATATTACATATGAAATAAAACTATTTTTTCGGATTTTATCGCGGTTTATTTTGATTGTTAAGTTCCTGACGTTTCGAGTGCTTTGGGTGCTGCAAAGCACTCGATACGTCGGGAACTTAAAAATCAAAATAAACTGCGATAAAATCCGAAAAAATACTTTTATTTCATATAGAAGAACTATTTAGAAGCTTTTGTGTTCGTATGTCTATCTGTCTTTCTGGTTCAAATTTTGTAATCAATTTTCAAGCACGTCGGGTATTTTATTTATTAGTTTTATTTTATTTTATTAAGATATCCAATAGCGTTTGACAATAGAAAGCATGTATCTGACTGAGCTGAAATTTAACATGCGTATGTGAGCTCGGTTACAATGCAATAATATAGTACATACCATGGACCCAGCTCCAGACCAGTCTTTTGATGGGGTCGAAAGGTGGCCATGGGAACATGTTAACTACACAACATAACCACCTCGTGTTTAGGCTTGTTAGATTGGTATTGAAAAGTACTATACAACCAGATGATGTTAAGGGTATGATAATGCAGTGGCAAGGTCACCAACGGAACTACCCAAATACTAAACATACCCCCGCCGGGTTTGCGCTCGTTGGCTTTGTCTTCACGGGTTCTTTAGACCCTGATTCTGTAGATCCTGACAATGGAACTACCCAACTACTCAACATAATCCCACCGTGTTTGGGTTCGAGGGAATTGTCTTGACGAGTTCTATAGACCTGGATGATATCGAGGGTCTGGTAATGAAGCTGGAGGGTAGCCAATAGAACATCTCAATTAGTAAACATAATCCTGCGGTGTTTGAGCTCATTGGGTTTGTCTTGACGAGTTTTCTAGACCCGGATGATGTCCATGGTAAATAGAGATATAGGGTGGCCAATAGAACTTCCCAACTACTGAACATAATCCTGCCGTGTTTGGCTTCATTGGATATGCCTTGACGAGTTCTATAGACGCTGATGATATTCAGGATCTGATGATGAAACCGGAGGGTGGCCAAAAGAACTACCCAACTACTCAACATAGCCCCGCCGTGTTTGGGCTCATTGGATTTATCTTGAAGAGTTTTCTAGACCCGGAGGATGTCCATGGTCTGATAATAGAGATGTAGGGTGGCCAATAGAACTTCTCAACTACTAAACATAATCCTGCCGTTTTTGGGCTATTTGGATTTGTCTTAACGAGTATTATAGATCCGGACGATGTCCAGAGTCTGAAGATGGAGCCGGGGGTGGCCATAGGAACTACCCAACTACTTATCTATCTACCTATCTATTACCTCACGCCAGATCCCTTGCGGGGCAGGCAGAGAGTACAGAGTTCCAACAGGTTCTTTCCTTACATACCTCTCTGGCTTCCTCGACTCTCATAGTTCGTCTCATAACTTTTGACTTTTCCATCAGATAAGAATTGGTTTATTTGGCCGTGGTAAGATAGTCTAGGTCTTCCCCGGTACCTGCATCCTTCCACTTTCCTACTTATCATAACCCCGAAATATTAGTGCTCGTTGGATTTGTTTTGACAAGTACCATTGTTTACGTATTATTATATTGTATTATTTTTAGTTCGACATAACCTCCTTAGATGGCGTTCATTGCGACGCCGGGAATTGTAAATCGCGGTATCAAGTTTTTTATATAGTTCATATAGTCGATATTTTTTATTGTTTGGTTAGATCATAACTAAGCAAATATCACAAGGACACCAACCCGCACCGCGCAACACATAGTTTCATTAGCGATTCCTGTAGGATCTACATAGTACTCTAGACTAGTGATATGTACCGGAGGAAAAATCTATCTCCGGAGATTTTAGGAGAATTTACCAAAATAACCGGAGAAAAACCGGTTGATAACGACGTAATCAAAATAGTTAATATAACAAATAGTTCATAGGTAAACAGATGTACGTACGCATACCTACCTGATCTACTACTACTATCTTCACGACTTAAGAAACGAGAGAAAGTATCAATTCTGGGTAAAAATGGTGGGTATTCAGTTTTCATTTACACATTCATTTGTACATAAACTACGAAATGAACAATACTTATTTAACTACGTAGTACTTAGTTTTGTATTATCAAAAAAATCTGGTAGACGAATAAAACAATACTTAATAAATTTGTACCTAATTAAACATATCTGGATTTGTCTGGAGTTCCTCCTATATTGTCAAAATTATGGACTAGGGATGCATTAAAAAACCGGTATTATAGTAATTACTGGTGAAGACCCAGTTTATGAGTTAACCGGCGAATCTCCGATTTTTATTGAACCGGTTCACATCACTACTCTAGACCCTAAACCTTAAATAACCATAGTACTTCGTCGGTCTCCGTTGTGTTTTTGCCATAAAGGTTTTGCTATAAAAGCTTGATTTCAAAAAGAACTTTTTAAATTAAAATTATTATTTATGAAATATTTTCATGTTTTTTTGCTTTGAGCTTAGTGTGTAGCTCCAGGCTCCATTTTTATTTCGTTAGTATTAGATCTTGGGATTTGAAAATACACCAGGGAACTCCTTAACGACAAACAATACAAATGTGTAGCTTGATTTATTATGAGTTGAGTCCTATATGTACCTTACTAAAGAACTAAACAAAATATTAACAGACGCCAAAAAAGGAGGTTTACAATTAATCCGTATACTTATTTTTATGTATGTTTGACACTAACTTCTTTGTTTATAATCCGATTTTAATGTTAATAATTAATTATACTAAAAAATCTTTAAAAAAACATGCTTTTATTTTGACAATACGACGGAGATATTTTACTAAGCCGAGGAGTTACTTTGGCATCTTTCCGGCTCAGACCCTGCTCGCCACCCAGGTATATGGTAC
Source organism: Phalera bucephala (assembly GCA_905147815.2). NCBI lineage: Eukaryota > Metazoa > Arthropoda > Insecta > Lepidoptera > Notodontidae > Phalera > Phalera bucephala. The sequence goes on from LR990621.1 coordinate 21,209,029, forward strand.
TTGTTTAGATAAATTAAACTAGCCCAAATACGATAGAGTTACGTTATATTAGCGAAATCATTGACGAAACTACAATTTGGCGTTGAAACTGGCCGAAACTAAACCCGGTACGAAACCCTCAGAGCGCGAGTCCTACTCGCACTTGTCCAGTTATTTTAACTAATATCATGCTTAAAAAAATACCTTAGTCTATTGCTGTATATCATCTGCATCTATCATTTTTACTTTTTCCAAAAGTGAGTTCCTGAGAACCTTAAATGAGCATTTAATGCGTGTGATATTAAACCTGCGATACATGTAGCTTGAGATATCAAATTTTGTCCTTTAATGAATTTGAAGCTTTCTGCAGACATAATTATTATATTGCCCATAAAACTGCGGGTCTGGGATGGACACCTGATGGACCTTAATATTGGTAATCAGGTGTTACACCTCATAATAAATAAATATTCTTTGATACATAAACTCTTTGTTGGTTTGAATCACGAAGCAAATATAAAGAGGAGATAGCATTATTACATTTACCTATACAATCAAGCGTGTCACTGCGGGTGGAGCGGGATGAAGAAGACATTACATTGCCCCGCCCATTTCTGCATTTGCCATCTAGCTGAGAATGACAGACTGACGTAAGCCGTGCCCACTGCGATGACGTCACGGCCAAGTTGGAAGGCACAAAGAACAGTTGCGTAGGCCGAGTCCTATTTATATTTGCTTCGTGGTTTAAAAGTATAATAGAAAAAATATTTTAAAATTGGTATGTAACAAATGCAATAGTTTGTCATCCCTGACGGTTTGCTGTTTAAATCCGATTGAAATGGATGTTTGTTGCTATTTTGCCGACTTTCCTTAACCCATTCCGCTTCTGAGTTTAAAAAAGGCTCAAACGCTTTAGGCGCGCTATGGGGACTTCTCAAAATGGAAACTTGTCATAAAGAGAATTTCTCAGCTTTTAGCTCGGTGACTGATCGTGTGTAACTGTGGAATTAGAACATCGTTCTTCTAAGATCCCGTTAAGCTATTGGTCCCGGTGGACATGTGTGTGTGGATATTGTTAGTAGTGAATTCTGGAAATCTGCCACCACATCTTAAAGACTTTAGGAGTTTGGGTGCTGAAGCTATGACGCGTCCGATGGATTTATTCTAGATTACCTACACATGGTTGGTAGATAGACTATGACTACTAGGTGGTCTCCACCCTTCGAGCGAAGAAATGTTGCCAAACAACCTAGTCGTATTCCGGCATGTTGCCAGAACAAAACAGAAGGTGAGTCTAGCCCGCTAACCTCAATCTCTTCAGCCTATTTCAGAGTTAATAGACTATTACTGAGTCAGCGAGCCACATCTTCGGCCCCGTCGTCAATTTCCATCTGGTGAGTAAGTAAACAATCGCTAACCAGTTATTAAAAAATGATAATATGAATAATATGCACCTGAACTTGGAATAAGTTCGTCATATTTTGATTCTGAGGTAAATGAAATAAAACAAAAGTTATTGCAAGAACACTGATTTCTCGTTTTCTTGACGATATTTACATAATAACTTTACTTAGAAAAGAACACAATATCGTACAACAAACATATTTGGTATAGCCCAGTCGACATCGATATGTTGAATAACGTAATTTAGTAACAAATTTTCAAGTTGATAAAAGTCTATCGTACAAAACATTCATTAAAAAGGTTGAAAATTTGTGACTGAATTATCATATATTAGTAGATTGTGAAGAAAAATCAACGTACGATTAAAGTGCGCATATTATTTTATGAGTTATGAAATAATAGTGAAACTCTGTAAGGGATATGGCGTGATGATATAGGAAGATAAATCTACAACCCTTAACAATAATAACGCAAGACCTCAGACACCTCAATTGGTTATTCCGGTCCGATCCCCGTAACAAACCCCTGCTGTTAATTCTTATTATTATTTAATTCCGGTCTGATCCACTACATATATTTTGCATTTCCGATCAGATTCCCCAACATTTTTGGAAGGTGGATCAGAACGTAATAGAATTTCCTTTTATATAATAAAACTGATCCCCTAGGGGATCTAAACTGGGGATTGGGCGAGAATAACCACCCTAGATCTTTAAATTATAAATTTAATAGTAAAATCGGAGGTATTTCGGTTGGATCTCCCTGTTCTTTATACTCTAGGGGATCAGTTGTATTTAAAAAAAAATTGTATTAGAAAATCTTACAACAATGTATTTGATACAGTCAGCAACGAAACCTGTGTTCAGGTTTTATTGTTATACGCGTGACAAATTAACATACCTACTACTTTTTAAAGCAATAACGGTTTTGAAGAAGTACGTTATTACCATTTTCATAAGAACTTTATCACGACTTAATTGACTGCCTCGTTGGTCTGGTGGCAAAGCGCATCGCTTTGTGATCACGAGGTCCTGGGCTCAAATCCTAGGTCGGACAAATGTAGTTTTTCTAACAAAAAAATCCCAGTATGAGTCCGGAGTCTGGAATTGTGCCCGATATATGGCAATAGGCTCGCCCCCTGTTACATGGAACCTAACATCGTCGGCGAAACGTGGGTGTACTCAGTACACCTCTGCCACCTTCTCTGGGGAATATAGGCGTGACGGTGATTTGTTTTTTTTTAACTTTATCACGAACGAGAGAACGAACGAATCAAAATTAAGTACAAAACCTGGAATATTGAGAAATAATGCAAAGAAGCGTTAAAAATTGTTGTATTGTTTTTAAAATTATAGTTAAACATGTCTATTTAATAAACAAGATCGAGAAACGGTAATAGTTATAGTTATTTTAGCAAATTTAAGTGTTTATAAAAATGTAACATAATATGTTAAAAATTGTCAATTCAGTTCCGGATTAAGGACAAACTACATTTGGATCTTGCGTTATTTATGTTATGGAACAGTTGTATACTAAAAGGCAGTGTAAATAAAAATAAAATTCACACAACTGAAGCTAGCGCTTATAGTTTTTTAAAACCTCTTTTAGTCACATGTACTACATATAATTTATTTTTTTATCATCATTTATTTAGCTAGCAGTGATAGCCTCGTGGTTAGATCGTTGGTCCGCAAATTCAGGGTCTTTTCGAAAGCATATGCGTGTTAAAAGTTTACTATCACTTGCTTTAACGGTGAATGAAATCATCGTGAGAAAACCTGCATGCTTAAGAGTTTCTCGAAGCTGTGTGAAGTTCTCCAACAAATTATTACTATATTATTATTATTCACAAGATCTTTGCTTAAAGGAAATACAAAGTCCATATTTAGAACAATGTAGAAATTTTGAGGAGAAACAAGCACAGAGACCACACAATGTTCAAATTTAAATGGGCCAAGTAATCTAAAAAATGTCGCTTGCTTAAAACTGCTGCGTATATTTTGTTTTTGCTTCTAGCAAGCAACGAAATCCTATTCTTTGCTATGCATATAGATAGCGTTTCAGAAATATTAACAAATCACACTCTTAATGCATAGTATTAAATAAACCCAACGTTACTACCAGCTATAGTTGCGCAAATCCATAGTGAAAAACTATAGTAAAATTAAAAATATCGAATGTTTAGTAAAAATGAAGATAAATGAGAAGAATAAGTTACACAAAAGCACAGACATAGAATAATTTTACCAAAAAGTTAGCACAGTCTTTAAATATCAGTATCTAGAAATGTGAACAAAATACGCAAAATACTTCAACACACAATGTGTCACTTTACACATAATACAACATCTACCGTGGCATACAACATCTACCGTGGCTTTGGTTGATTTGAAAATGTCTTTGATAGCAATTTGTATTATGTACATGCTTATTTTGGTCAAAAAGGTAATAAGATGAGATAAAAAATCTAAATAAAATAACTCATGATAGAAGAAAATTTCATGAATAAGCTTTAAATAAAAGTACCAATTATTATGTATTTTAAAATTGCTATCAAAGTAACAACAAACATCTCCATCTATATACAATTAATTATATAAAAATACTTCTACATCAGACTATTTTGTATAACATCGAAAATACATCAAATCGTCCATTTTTAGTGATTGTATAAAAGTTTATAGCGTAAATGTAATAACTTTAAAACTTACTTATATTTTAAAGATAAACAAGTATGATAATACACATCCATTATAAATAAGATAAACATGTGAAATACAACTTACAATGAAATTACCGATTAACACAATATTACCAACTTCCTCCTTCCTCTTACCAACTCCCTTCCGATATCGAAATAGCTTCACAAAAAATATTTTACGTACTAGGTCAAACTCTTTACAAACGTGACAGTTCAGTGGTAAATCCCGATTGCAGCATTAACAACAAGTATATGAATCATATAAATTTCATTATCCTTTATCTTATTATATCTTTAATCGGTATTCCGACACACAACGTGGATACACGTCAACCAGAGGACCAGCCCCTGAATTCATAAGAACACGAAGAAATTTACAAAGTGTAATGATTTCAAGAAGTTATTTGGCGAGCCTTCATTCTGCGCCGCTAACTAATCTATGCTAGCTGTTTCTAGAAAACGGAGAAAAGCGCGTCATTTACCTCGAGTACCCCACCGTTTGGCAACGGCCGCGCTTAGAGGAGGTACTCTCATTGGTCTGGTCTATCAAACGAAGTATTCGGCGTACTCTCCACTTTCTTCAGTACTATTTTAAACGCGAAAGTATGTTTTGGAGAGACTGATGCTGGTCGAGGAGTTTGCGGTGAACGTGGAGGAGGTTCAGGTGGCATTTCGGAGCGGGTCCGTGATCGACGAGGTGGGTTGCGAGGCAAAGGAGCCGAAGATGGTTCTTTAGGTACTTGCGGAGACAACCTGTTCGGTGACAAACGTCCAGGCGATGGATCCGGAGTAGTTGGCGGTAACATTAGAGGTGGAAGATTTGCACAAGGTGATCCTCGTGAGCCTCGACGTTCTTTTAAACCCATTGGTGGCGGCGGAGAAGCCGGCATCTCTTCATCATCAGCTGCAGCAACCACAACAACGGGTTCGGTTCTCACCAAAGGCGCTTTAGGAGGCTCAGCGGAGGCATCCGACGCAATAGATCTTCTGAAGTAATTTAAACCATTCTCTATCTCAGCTAACGCACGCCTTACGAAGGGGAAACTCTCGGAGATTTCAGAAGCGGACTTGCGAACAGGGAATTCGGTGTCACTGTCACGTTTCTTTGGTCGACACCGCTCAAAAGTTGGGTCACCAGAAGATGCCACTGTTTCGGAAACCTGTCTCGTTAGAGCCGCATGTTTTACAGAGTCCGACTTCGACCGAGGTTCTCTTGTTTTTGGTGTTGGAGAACGTCGGTCGCCGAATTTTTTGCTGGCGGCACGTTTAATAGAAGAAAAGAGTCCGAGTTTTTCCGGTGGCTTATCCGGCGGTGGGCCAGGTGGAGGTGCGACAGGAGCAGTGGAAGGGCCGGGGAGGGGTTCGGGCGCGGGACGGGGGAGGTTCCCCTCGCGTTAGTTGTGCCGGGAGTCTGATGACGGAACATCGCTCGAGCCGGTAGAGGAGAGAGTGGTGTTAGACCCATAGGGGTCGAGCGAGGACTGTACGGACATTGACCGGCCTGCGCGCCGTACCCTCGCCGGAGAAAGTTTTCCAGGATCTACGCTGGCCGGGTCTGCCTGCAACAAGAGCGTTTTTAGCACTCTGTTCAATGTACAATGTCTATTTTATAAAAAAAAATAGTTTTTAAGAAAAAGTTCCCGTTAGTCTAGTATATCACAAGAACCTGGGTCCAAATTTAAGGTTGGAGAAAGTGAGATTTTTCTATCGAAAATTCCCATTATCAGTCCCAGGTTTAGAATTGTGCCCAGTATGATGGCAAAAAGCTACATATGTGCATAAGACCGTAGTGCTATCGTATTTATTATATAAACGAAAACGCACCTGATAAGCCAAAGCGTTCATGATTATGGAGTAAGGCACCAAACCAAGGGGATGGACTTCCCTCATCAGAACGTTGGCAGGAATCTTGTGGAACTGGATGTACTCTAAGAAGTTGCCGATTACTTCTTTAAGGGCCATATTCTGGTTCGTGTCGCAGTATTTCTTGCTCCACATCAATGCAGCCTGAAAATAATATTTGAAGAAGGTAAGTAGGTATTATATTTTATCAATTTCTTCACTGTTATTAATACTGCAAGTTTTGTCATGAACGCAATATGAAGAAGTAACCTCCGAAGATTAATCCCTCGTCCCGCGCTCGAACCCCTCCCCGGCCCTTTCAACGCTCCTGTTGCACCTTAACCTGGCTCTCCAAACCTCCGATGATGTTAAAGCTTATAGGCAACTCATTGGACAGATATTGAAGTTCTTGCGACACGATTCGCAGTCTTTCAATACGAGGCATGCCTTTTGCAAGTTTTGTCGTTTGAAGAAAAAAACACAACTAGAACCTTATAGTACTTTTTATTGTTTTTCAAAGTATTCACCACGTAGCTTAATACACTTTTCCATTCGCTCAAACCAGTTATTATAACATTTATTCCACTCTAAAGTGGGGGTGTTCAAAATGGCTGACTTGAAAGCATCGACTGCTTTTTCACCGGACTGGAACCTTTGACCACGAAGACTTTTCTTAATTTTAGGAAATGTAAAGAAATCGTTAGGGCTTAGGTCAGAACACACGCCTGAGCCATACTTATAAGTTGTTTTTGAGAGTCATCACGAATCGTCTCCGACTTGATGACTTCCAGCATCCCAAACAAGCCGGTTTTTGAAAAAGCTTTCGTACCATAGACCACGTACATATGCTGCGGTAAATTATAAAGAAGACTGAGGAGTATAATTAGCCACTATGCTTGGCGTTTGTGTACTATGCGATAGCCTTCAATTCGATTGCTGCTGATGCTGTATTGACTATGGGTACAACGAAGTGTTAAAGTGCTTGTATAATAACGCTACCATGTCAGGCCGAGTACAGAGCCAGTGCACAAAGGCGATCCGCATAAATTGAGGAGTAAGACAAGAAGATGTGATTTATGAAACTGTTTACGGCCACCTTGGAGGACGCCTTCAAGCTTTTGGAATGGCGAGGACATGGCATCAATATCAATGACGAATACATCACTCACCTTCGATTTGCCGACGACATTGTAGTCATGGCAGAATCGCTGGAAGATCTAGGATGAATGCTTGGTGACCTCAACAGTGTATCCCAACAAGAGGGTCTAAAAATAAACATGAACAAAACGAAATAATGTATAATGTCCATGTTGTACCCACAGCCTTCCCCGTTGGGAACTCTATTCCTGAAGCTGTCGACGAATACATTTATCTGGGACAAGCAGTCTGTTATGTAGGTCCAACATTGACAAAGAGGTCAATCGACAAATCCAACTCGGCTGGGCAGCGTTCGGGAAACTGCGCAAGGTCTTCTCATCCAAAATACCTCAGTGCCTCAAGACTAAAGTTTTTAGTCAATGTGTGTTGCCAGTGATGACCATACGTATCAGAAACGTGGTCTCTTACAATAGGTCTCATAAAAAAGCTCTGAGTTGCTGAGCGAGCTATGGTAAGAGCTATGCCCGGCGTTTCTCTACGTGATCGAATCAGAAATGTGGAGATTTGTAGACCAATTCGTAGAAGAACCAAGGTCAATGATATTGCTCATAGGATGAGTAACCTAAAGTGGCAATGGACGGGCCACAAAGCGCGAATATTGGACGGACGTTGACACAGGAAGATTCTGGAGTGCAGACGGCCGCCTGCCAGATGGACCGACGATCTTGTGAGGATTGGATGCAGGTGGCATAGGACCGGTTACACTGAAGAGCGATTGGGGAGGCCTATGTTCAGCAATGAACAAGCCAGATAGATCTGTAAGGAAACCTGTTGGAACTCTGTTCTCTCTTCCTAGCCGGTAAGGAAGCTGGCATGTTGATATAAATTGTAACTTCTAGTATAAAATTTTTCATTGCTCACCTGAAACTTTGTAAATTCGTCAGCACGAAGTTCATCCCTCGCCAGTATTAGTCTGACAACATGTTGGGGAAGTAGCGTGAATGAGCCAAGATTCAGCACTTCATTGCCATGTTCATCCACAAACTCCAAGACCTGTAGATCGAAAATAAAACACTGTCATGCCTAGATTTCCCAAACGAGACTAACAGAAGAGTATTTATAGTAGTAAATATCCATTTTGCCGAAGTCCCAATATTACGAGTATAAAGGGCACAATTTTGGATATCAAATTAAAAAGCAAAATTTTGAAAACTCTTACACACTCCTTTCAAACCCAGGACCTCGTGATTCCCAACTGTACTATGCGTAGTACATGGTACAGTTGAGGCAGGTGCAGCAGTTTCTTGGAGGACGATAGCGGTGTGGTGTTGGCCCACGCCACCTTGAACACTGCGTCGGTGCAAGGGGAACGGGTCCATAGGCGGGAGAAACTATAGCCTATAGCCAAGCGGAGGAGGACCCCCGATGACAGGCTCTTCGGAACACGTTACAGAGAACCTTAGTAACGGAAACTGCGGATCTCCTACGAAGTATCGAAGCCGGCCACCGTAGGGTTTAAGTCAGTAGGAGTCCGCCGTGCCCTGCCACCTTCCCCCGAGGATGGCTGAAGTCCATAATGGATTTCCCAAAGTAAAAAAGAAAACGATTGCAGCAGGCTGGAACTCTATGTAGCAACAGATAAAAGTAGAAATACAAAGCTCTAGTTACCTTCTGAACTAATGATTTGGTGCATTTATACTGGATATATCGCTCAGCCGACGCCAAGAGAGCGCAGACCGTATCAACAGTTATGCAGCATTGAACGAAACCGGCGCACGCGCGGCGAAGCTCGTCGAGTCCATAATAGTCAGCCGCATTCATTACACCTGAAACATATTGTTTTTGTATGAATAACTTGGTTTTTACAAGTTTTGATTTAACTTGCATTGTTCGTATGTCTGACTGACTGTCTTTCCGGATCAAATATTATGATCCAATTTTCAAGCCCTTACGAGTATCCGATTTAGCTGAAACTTTTGCATACATGGTCTAAAGGTGGGCAAAGAAACTGTCCAACTTAACAAGATATCTCCGTTGATTTTTGCTGTAAGAGTTTGTTTTTAAAAAGGTATTTTTAAATTAATATTATTGTACGATAAGCCACCACAAAATAAATTAAACTAAAGAAATTGCCATATAGCTTCCGCACGGCAGGCACTAATGCGAGTTGGTGCGCATACCCACCGCTTACCCGGGCGCGGTCGCCACTGATAGGTAATGACAAGCGCAACGCCGAACATAAAAACAGAATTATGCCCATACAATGATAAAAATCGTAAAAATAAAAATATGTGTACTTGAGGTGTATTGCAGCGTATTTAGTTTGTAATTGTGTAAGTTTGTCTTCAGTAGTTCCCGTACTAAAGTAGCTTAAGAGCACTTGTATCGTTTTTGCTCTCCCTTGATAAGCAATCTTTAAATTGACTACCTCGAATAATGCGCTTTGCGACCACGAGGTCCTGGGTTCAAATCCTAGGTCGGAGAAATGAATTTCTTGTATTGATAAATTTTCAGTATTAGTCCAGAGTCTGGAAATTGGAGCACTGACTTAATATCGTCGGCGAAAAGTGGGTGTACATATTACACCTCTGCCATCCCCAATTGAGGAATTAGGCGTGACGGTGAATTATGCCTCATTGCAACGTATAAGAGAATAAAAATGATTGTATAACTATAGAAAAGTGTAATGAAGGTGCATTGTAGCCTTCTATTCAGTTTGTAATTGGATGAGTTTGTCTTCAGCAGTTCCGGAATTGAGGTAACTTAAGGGCATTCCCATCGTTTTTATTCTTCCGTGATAAGTAACTTTAAGTTTTCTCTTATTAAGATGCAAGGTATCTTTCGGCTTGGAGGCCTTTGTCTTGCCCAAAGACCACCACAACGACCGACTTTGGTCGGCGTTTTTATAAGTTTTACGTAAAAAAAACCTTGCTATCAAGCTATGTACGTATTCCTGAAATAGTATTTACAGAACTATCGTATTTTTATAAAGGTCAGGTTCTATTAAATTATACAAAACGTAGTGTATTTTGGCTTCGCTTTTACCCACACTTTTCATTTGTACACCTACGAGTTTGTGTATTCCTTTTGTTAGATTACGGTTTCTTCTAATTTTGTAAGGTACCTATCATTGATCTTTGGTGTAAGGTCACTGGTTTCTATTTAAATTTCAGATCAATTTCTCTGAACTTGATCTACTAGAACGCTGCTTAACTTTGGTGATCACTTAGTACACCGCGGTCGCACAGCGCTACGAGTGTCTCTGGAGTGGTGTACATAATACTATACTTCTACCACCCCGCTTGAAAAGAGGCCTGATAGTAAGAATTTTATTAAATTTTCAGACAAAGGTAAGCGATACCTTTACAGAATAAAAATCTATTTCTATTGGTATAACTTAATCAACCTTCTTGCTATATAGTTCTGAGCACTCATCGTATTGAGAGGAAAGTTAGAAAATTTCATAATTCAATTAACTTTTGTTTCAGCTGTAAGACATGTTCACTGAGTTACTCGTAAGGTGGAAAATGTTCAGAAGTCTTTTGTGTATGTAACAATTTTTAATATTTGTTAAAAGTTTCAAAGGAGTTTTTATTTTTTCACAGATACCAAATGAGTAGTAATACTCGAAGTTATTTAAAAGACTGGTTGCCTAATATACTGGTAGTTATATAATTGCTGGTAGATTTTAATAGGACTTTGATATAATTCGTAGAGTACATACTAATACCGTCGTTTCTTCCCTTTATGGGTGTATAGTCTTATACACCCATAAGGGGAAGAAACGACTGCCTCGTTGATCTAGTAGCAAAGCACCTCGCTTGGTGATTACGAGGTTCAAATCCTGGGTCGGAGAAATGATGTTTTTCTAACGAAAATCTTCGCAATATGAGGCCGGAGTCAGGAGTTGTGCCCGGTATATGGATGAGAACTAACATCGTCGGCGAAAAATGGGTGTACTTGGCGGGGCGGTGTAGGGGAAGAAAGAAAACTTCAGAAAATATGGAAACTACGACAAAAAATGCATTCTTGTTTTTGCTTTTCGCTATATTTATTTAGGATACTGTATGGTCATATTCTAATATATTATGTGGAGTGGTAGAGGTTTACTATGTACAACCACCATTCGCCGATCGTATTGTCACAATTACCGTTGCACTTTTCCAATTCCAGACTACGTGTTATATTGAGAATTTTCGATAGAAAAGCCTCACTTTGTGCCCCCTTTTCGAACCATTTCTAGGTTTGAATCGCCAGCCGTACCATACCCCACTAAAAACGATTAATAAATAGCCGGTTTCTTTATTTAACTCTTGGATAAATTTGCCAACTACTAGTGGAATTTTAAGATAACTTATACAGAAAATTGAGGCGCTCGCAGCGCTGTGTGACCAATAGCGATTACAAAGGTTAAGCAATGACTAGCTTGATCGGTCCGAGATATGACCGTTTGTGACATTTTTATGTTCATGCATCTCCTAGCTTTATAAGTACCGTCAAACTCTTCTCGGTTACCTTTGATATGTGATAGTCCTTAAACTAAGGGTGGCCACAAACCTGCCTCCACTAATCCGCACTGGTTCTGCGTAGTGGAGTTTGCTTGCTCGATTTGTAGGAGGACGGACAGTAAAGGCTGATTTATCAGTTGGAAAGAACTGTCAAAATACTAATGACAAATGTATAGAGATACAGAGGTTTTAGGTAGGTACATTATTAATAAACTTGGTCTGCCAAATCTCATATTAATATTGAAGAGAAATCATTATTGTTTTGACCTTAACGAGCTATCATGTAGAGAGATAAGTCCATGATTACCCACTCTACATTATTCGTACGGAGATTAATTTCAATATTGCGCACTGGCTATGTGGAGCTAATAAAAAGATAATAATATCGAAACCAATAGATAAAATGAAATGTATAAGGTATCTGATAGCGATTGGTATTTAGAAATAGTTGGTATTTATTATATTGGTATAGATACGGGCTTTTCTGAAGTATAAAAACCTAATTTTAACCTGGAAGTAATATTTTGATCTTTTTTAGAAGATATTTTAAAATGTCAAAGGTGACTAAAGACAATGACGATCTTTTAGTCTAGTGATAAGAGCCTTGACTGCTTCACTGGACTACTTCGGAGCTCGATCCCGGCATGGAAATATTTTGTCATGATCAACAATTGCTTGTTTCGGGCCGTATATTTTTGCATGTGTATTTCATGTTTGGAAATGCACATATGACACAGAAAACACGGGAATTGTGGATCTTTGTTTTAAGGAAACAAAATCATGGTTCAATAAAAGTTAAATATAAAATAAGTAATGGACGAGTAAATAAATGAAATAAGCATTTCTTTTAATGTTTAATCATTTGACACAATAAGATGAGCTTGTCATGGGACGAGTCGTTGAAATACCGATTAATGAGATACATTTATTCTAAAAAATATTTTATTAATAAAATAACAACGTTACCTACCTACGAGGAGGTGGCAGAAGTGTACAAAGTGTACACCACTTTTTGCCGACGATGTTAGATCCCGTGTAAAAGAGGGTAAGCCTATGGCTATTATGATTTGGCACATTGCCAGATTCTTAATTCTGAATTCTTTATTGTACACACACAAATTGTTACAAGGTAAATTAATGTACAAAGGCGAGCTTAACTCAAAGTCAAGTTTTCTATCAGCAAAACTTTAAAACAAAAGCAAGGATAGAAAAGATATTTATAGTTATAAAAAGTAAAAACTACAGATATATATCTACAAATATACTACATGCTATACATTACCATAAAATAAACTAGATGAATATATACATACATACAAATATCTTACATAGATAGAAAATATTCTCTAATTCTTTTCTTGAACATCTGTAAAGTAGGTAACTATCACGTGAAGAGTGTGGGAGGGAATTCCAAAGGTGCACAGCACGCACAGTAAATGAACCATCATATCGACTTGAGCTATGACGAGGTGCACTAAGAAGAAGAGAAGAGACAGAGCGACAAGGTTTTCCCCTGGGGACTTAATACTCAAAACTTTCACGAAGATATACTGGGGAATTAGGATTATGAAGAACAGAGTAAAGCAAACAGAGAATATGACTATCCCGACGTAGCCGTATAGGAAGCCACTTTAACTGCTTTCGGAATTCTGACACATGGTCAAATTTACGAAGGCCAAAAGTGAAGCGAATGCACAGATTCTGCAGACGTTCAAGTTTATTAAGGAGTTCCTCAGTTGCGTCAAGAAAGCTTACATCGGCATAGTCGAGAAGTGGTAAAAGAAGATTGGGCAAGAGTTACTTTGGTTTGAAATGGCAGGAACTTTTGGAGCCGTTTGAGAGACTGAAATGAGTAATAAACCTTCTTGCTTACTTCCGCAACGTGAACATTCCAGGACAGATTACAGTTAATGTAGACGCCCAAGTTCTTTTGCACTATTTGAAAAAAGGATCGGTATAGCATCGTGCACAATTTGTGGAAGAGACCGGTGATCTAAAAGATTGTTAAAATATCTGCCACCAATAATGAGAGCTTGTGATTTAGCCGGATTGACCAGTAGGCCAAAGCTTATTGTCCAGTTATTGATGTTCTGAAGGCATTATTGATGGCAACAATAGCAGCATTAAAATCATCGAATTTAAAATGATGATAAAGTTGCAAGTCGTCTGCATAGAGATAATAGTGTGAAGATATAACTTTAGGAATTGCGTTAATAAAAACTAAAAAAAGCAAAAGAGAGTATGCCACCTTGCGGGACTCTCGCAGCCAGATTGCACCACTCAGAGGAAGCCTCATTGGATCGGTTCGATGAAGCTTCCTCTGAGTGGTGCAATATGAGTTGAACCAAGCAGTTACAGAAGGAGAAATATTTAGGGAGGTCTGAATTCCTACTTCTTCTTCTTCTTATTCGCTTCACTCTTGACAGAGTGGTCGTGGTCACGATGAAGTTTAGTCACTGGAGGCTGATGTAGCTCGCCTTACGATATCTCTCCACTTAGTTCGATCATTTAAGATTCTGGTGCAATTGATCAAAGCATCTCCCACTACGGACTTAATTTGGTCAGCCCACCGCATTGGTGACCTTTCACGTGGTCTAGTTCCTTCTAGTTTTCTCTGCACAACCAGAAGCTCTATGGCGTTGCTGTTACGCCTCGAGACATGGCTGAAAAATTTAAGTATGCGAGACTGTACTACTGTTGATAAATGCACAAATGTCTCCATACTCCAAGAACTCGGCATCAAACAGACGCTGTTTGATGCCGAGTTCTTGGAGTATGGAGACATTTGTGCGAAATTCGGCCCACGAGATCCCAAGCATTCTTCTCTAGCACCACATTTCCAGAACATCTATTTTCTTCTTTTCCAGTTCTCGCAGCGTCCAAGTCTCTGCAGCGTATAAGAATATGGGGAATACGGGTGTTCGTACGAGCCTAGTTTTAGTGGCTTTGGTTAAATTACCATTCCGCCATATCTTTTTCAACTTGTCCATTGCAGTTCTAGTAATCGCCATACGTCGCTTTACTACATCTATGCAACCGCCGTTATTTGAGACTAAAGCACCAAGGTATATGTAGGTCTTAGTCGGCGAGTAGTTGTTGGGGCGGTCAACGATCACAATCTTGGTCTTACTCCGATTAATCTTTAATCCAAACAAAAGGCTCACGCATTCCATTATAAGAAGTAGTAACTCCATATGACGGGCATCAGTTGCAAATAAAGTGGTATCATCTGCGTAGCGCAGGTTGGCGATTTTATATCCGCCAATCAGAACACCATCTGTCCAATCTTCGAGAGTTATTCGCATAATAAGTTCGGTATAGATGTTGAAAAGGAGTGGTGATATTATACACCCCTGACGGACACCTGCGCAGGGACGGAAGCTGTCTGAAAAGAGATTATCAGTTCGCACTGAAGCTGTCCCTCCTTCGTAAAGCTCCCTAAAAAAGTGTACCTACTAGGTGTTTAGGTGTACCCATTTCCAGTAGTGTATTCTACAAGGCTGGTCATTTTATACAGTCAAATGCTTTTCAGAAGTCAACAGAGCAAATGTAGTTCGGCTTGTTGAATTCTTGAGCTTTCTCGATGATCTAACGAACAATCAGAATCTTTTCACGGGTCCCCTTCCCCCTCACAAATCCAGCTTGTTCGGGCGCAATCTCTTTCGACAAATATGCTTTCAGTCATTCGTTCAAAATATGTAACAATATTTTGCTAAAGTGGTTAATCAGAGCAATGAGACGATAGTTGCCACATTTTTTTGTTGTGTAGAGGAATGAAAACCGTGTGAGTGCAGTCAGTCGGCCATTTACCAGTAACCCATATTTTATTACATATGGTGTAAAATATGTGTACGCCGCGTTCTCCCATTGCTTTCTCATTCTTTAGGTGTTTGATAGCGGCTCTGATTTCTGATTTAAGGATGTCTGGCTCTAATTCATTACTCTTAGGCTCCGTAGTTGTAAATATTTGAGACTGTGGGCCTTTACACAGAGACTGGCAATAACACCACCACACCTTAGAGATTTGATTCAATCCGGTGACTAATTGTCCATCAGATTCCTCAATAGCCCAAGTTTTAGACGGCAGCGTCTTTGTGATTAGACGAACTTTATGATGCAGATCTCTAGACTCATGTCTACCTGCATGAGCTTCAATTTCCTTACAGATATTACGCAAGTATACATTGTGGTCTTGTCTACATTTTGTCTGGATTTCGGCAGACTTTCTGTTTAGATGTTTAACATTCGCTCCGGCTGCTTTCATCTTACGGCATTCCTCAACTAGGTGGAAGGTGTCATCAGTCATCCAATGCTGCCGTCTGTGTGTTGTAGTCGGTGCTTTAGACGCAGAGACCGCATTAACTATGAGGGTTTTTGCTCGATTCCATAGTGCCTCGAATGACTCATTTGCCAAATCAGCGTTCGACCATAGTGCCCAGTTTTTTGCACAAGTGACTCAAATTTTAAAGCATCTTTAACTTTAACTCTTTGTTCTTTTTAACAGTTCTAGCTGCTGTGAGTTTAAGCTTAATTTTTGAGATCAAGAGTTGGTGGTCTGACCCGCAATGGGATCCAGATAGTGTGTGAACATTTGTTACAGATGTCCTCCACCGTTATCGAACCAGAATGTAGTCGATTTGGTTTCGGTACTTTCCGTCAGGTGATGTCCAGGTATACAACCGTCGAGGGTGGTGTTGGTAAAGGGTATTTGTGACCACTAGGTCATTTTTAGATGCAAATTGTATAAGTCGTTCACCCCTATCGTTTCGCGTTCCGAGTCCAAACCTCCCTACACATTTGCCTAACTGAGCATTTTCTCCTATCTTAGCATTGAAGTCACCCAAGATGACTAATAGCTCTCTGTTGGGGACTTTTGACATTGCGTTTTTCATATCAAATTCAAATTCAAACGTTTATTGCTTTCCATAGTGTTTATAGATGGTTAAAACATTAATATTGTACAATTATGGACCCTGTCAGGCGCAGCAAAGTTAGGAGAGAGGAAGAGCGTCGATTATCTCAATTGGGATCCTTATAGAATATATTATATAAAATAATCTACATTTTTTATTACTATTATTCATTATATTTGTTAGTTTTTCATTATTATATATTATATTTTATTTATTAATTATTTTAAACTTTATTTATTCTTACTTATAATATATTATCGTCTATTAATTTTAATTAAAATTTATCATTCAGATATTCATCTATAGTGTAGTAGGATTTGTTTATTAAAAATATCTTTAACTCCTTTATAAATCTAAATAATATCTAGGTAGAACCTATCTACCGTCTCGTCACTTGCACTGCTGGTAGGAGCGTATATCTGGATGATGTTCAGATTTACTGGCGACGCATTAAGCTTGATGGTAATTATCCGGTCACTTACAGGGTTGTAACCCTTTACGCAGTTCTTTTGCTGTATAGGAATTAAAACGGCTACCCCATTATGACTGTTTTTGTCATTGCCGGAGAAGTAGATGGCATGACTGTCGGTAGTAAAAGGTCCGTTGCTCTTCCAGTGTGTCTCTCTAAGTCCGCAGATGTTAATACAGCATCTAGCAAGTTCTCTCTCCAGGATGGTCAATTTTCCAGGACTAAGTAGGCCGCGCACATTCCACGTCTCTATCATCTGTCGCAGCTTGATGGAGATTCCAGTAGTGGAATTTCCATGGGAAGCCTGGTCTCCTACTCTCCCATGGCCGGTAGCCAACTTCACACCGCGCGCCCCGGACGCAGCGCAGTGCCGGTTGCTAATCGGTTCACATGGCGATCTTATTCCAATTCTTTGTACTCTCATAGTGTCTTGGGAAATTAGATGCAGTGGTTTCCCCTTGCCTTCTACACCAGTCGTTTTAGGGGCTATTTGGGCCCCAAGGCTGCTGAGGCCTGTTTCACTCGGTTGCCGAGTGGCTAGGCGGTTATACCGCCACAGCTCTGTCGTCACTGCCTCGTCTGTTGTCTAGCAGGGATCACCACGACGGCACAGGGCCGTCGTCCGTGGTTATTCGTATATACTTCCAGGGCGTACAGGTGAGGTTAACAATTGGGGCTGACTAGATGTTCTTGTAATTCTCCCCCTTACTCCTTTCCTTAGAGGATTTCAAAATAAACTGAATTAAAGTCCAGTAGAACCAATATATTAAGGAGCTTATTCTCCATGGCCAAACGTATGTCGTGAGTTATTTTAACGAGTGCCGTTACAGTGCTATGGCCAGGGCGAAATCCTAATTGGTAGGGGACTTATAATAATATTAGCCCTGTTAAGAAACTGTCCCACCGTTGGGCAAAGGCCTCCTCTCAAATTGAGAGGGTTTAGGCCCATAGTCCACCACGCGAGCTAATAGGGACCTAGCCGGTCATTAATAGAGAGATAGTGGGACAGTTGATTCTGAACAACACTTTCAAGGACCTTTGACAGAATTGGAAGTATGGAAATAGGACGGAATTGGAAAACTGAAGATGGATTAGATACTTTGGGTAGCGGTATGACGTGGGCCTTCTTTCAGGATGAGGGAAAAGTGCAAGAATGCAGAGAAGATTCCGGACCGGTGAGCCGACATTTTTTTAGAATCAATACATTTTCGCCCGACAAAGAATTTAAACTTAGGAGCTCGTGATTGCTACGCGCTTTATTCGCCATTAGACAAACGAGGCAGTAAAATTCATTCTGTTTAAATTTCTTATTTAGTCATATTACACATATACATAGCGTAATACACTTTCAATTTATGCCACAACATCAAATAATGTAGTTACGTGGTCTACCGTCTCCACGCAAATGCACCTCCGGTATGCTCGTAACTTAGTTTGTTAGTAAATCAATTTTGTTAGGGTTATATCTCAAGTTGAGTATTTTATGGTACTTACAACTAACTTAGAAAATTAAAAATTCTTTACGTTCGTTGGTTTCTCATATGAGTGAGTATGGCTTAAACTATTAGTTTGTAGTACGTGAGCTGTCAATTTTTTCAGACATTTTTATTGTTTCGTTAGTCTAACGAGGCCCTAGGTTCAAATCTTAGGTCGGATAGTTATAAAGCTTGTGGGTTATGTCCAGTATAGTAAATGCCCCGTTGATCAAGTGGCAAATAAGGCGTAGCGATTGCCAGGTCCTGGGCTTAAATTTTTGGTCAAGGGCTTTGGGGAAGACCTAGACCTATCTTACCATGAACAAATAGACCGAGTCTTATGTGAAGGTCAAGTCAAGAGTTTCCGTAACCGGCGAGCGTGTATGAGACGAACTATGAGAGTGGATGAAGCCAGAGAGGTACGTAAGGAAAGAACCTGTTGGAACCTAACCTAGCCTAACCCGCTAGGGATCTGGCGTGATGATATAAAGATAAAAGTAATTTTTTGTTAGGCAAATTCCCAGTATCAATTCAGATGTGCGGTATACGTATTAGCAAATAAGTTGATCCCTTATTACATTGAGACCTAATAATATCGTCGGCGAAATGTGGGCATGCACAGTACAAAACGACAGAAACAGGAGGCAGTATGTATGGAATTTGTATAACTGGCACTTCAAAAAAAATACAAAATAAATATAAAATTTAGGTATATAAGTCTAAACAAAAACGTAAGTGACTTAACATTTCAGTTTTTCAAATCAGTTATATTCTTTATTTTACAAAAGTTGGTGAACATTGTCAAAACCAAATTATTATCAACATGTTCGAATGTACCCCGCCTACTTCTCTGCCTATGCCGCAAGGGATCCAGATCCCTTGCAGCGTGGGCAGAGAAGTAGGACATATCATCACGTGGCGTGATGATATGTCTGTCATGTTCGAATATATTTAGATCACTAAATATAATGAATTTCATGCTAAACAAAAGTGCACAAGCGATTTAGCTTGACGGACAGCTTGGTCCAGTCGTCGCTTTGCCCACTGAATTGAGTAGACGTGGGTTCGATCCCCGCACGAGACAAATTTTTGAGTGACTTACAAACATTTTTTGCAGTATTGGTCTTTGTGCATGTGAATTTATTGTTGTAGTATGAGGCTTCATTTTCTCAAACAAGAAAAACTTTTAAGAACTGAGAATGCTGTACGACATATATGTACCTTAGAGTTCAAAGAGCGTGTATGTTATTTTAGCGAAAATGAGTTTTAACAATAGGTTTCGTAAAAAAGCTCAGAGTTGCTCAGCGAGCGATGGAAAGAGCTATGCTCGGCGATTCTCTACGTGATCGAATCAGAAATGAGGGGATTCAAAGTAGATTAGACAGCTGAAGTGGCAATAGGCGGGCCACATAGCGCGAAGATGGGACAGGCGTTGGGGCAGAAATATTCTAGAGTGGAGACCACGTATAAGCAAGTTTAGCGTGGGACGGCCACCTACCAGATGGACCGACGATCTTGTGAGGAGCGCAGGAAGTCATTGGATGCAGGTGGACCGGCTGCGGACCGGCTGCGCTGGAGAGCGATTGGTAAGCCCTATGATCAGCAGTGGATATGATGATGATGAGGTTTTAACATTATTACTATTACAATGAGGTCAAAAAATCAGTTTTGAACCCTGTGGTATCGATTCGATCGATTTATAAATAATACGACTGCATGTATGGGTACTTTGATTTAGTAAAACGGCATTAACAAAATGTCAGTGTTTGATATTCGGGTACCCTTTCAACCTAATGTTTGTGAAAGGGTTAACGATTTAAGAGACCTATTTTTGTAAGCATTATACAGGGTAAACCGAAATGGCATTTTGGTTGATAGGGGACTGAAACTTCTTAATGGGACTAACGCACGGCCCTTATTCACTATGACCAGTAAAACATGTAACGTCACATGTTACGATAACTTTGTGAAATGATCGATTAATGGTATTCTATTGTCATATACGATAAGGTATTTGGCAAATAGCCAACGGAGCGCGACAGGAGCGCGGCGCAAGCACTCGGCTACGTTCGATCGTGACATTTGCTGTTTCGCTGAGCGGGGCTGTGCTGTATGGTGTCTCCCGTCCATTTCAGTAAATTACAACTCCCCAAGCCGCGCCATCGGCGCGCTCCCGTCGCGCTGCGTCGGCTATTTGGCAAAACCTTATTAGATTATTTCCCGAAGTTATCGTAAGCCGCGTTTGGTTCTGATTGGTTTTGTTCTAATAAGGCCCCTATGTGAGATTTATTGCATCAGTAAGGTTAATAGAAATTTGCTCATAAAAATATGAAGACATAAATGAGCCATATATAAACTGCCTTGTTGGTCTAATAGCAAAGTGCTTCGCTTTGTGATAACAAGGTCCTTGGTTCAAATCCTAGGTCAGACAAATGTAGTGTTCTAACGAAAACTTCCCAATATTAGTTCGCTGTCTGGAATTGTGCCCGGTATATGGCACTAGGCTAGCCCTCTATTACATGGAACCTAACATCGTCAGCGACAAGTGGGTGTACACCTCTGCCACCCCCGCTTGGGAAATAAAGGCGTGACGGTGTTTTAATTCGAAAATTTCATTCTCCTGAAACCTGTTTAGTTCGAAATAGAATTCGCTCGCTCGTCCAAAGAGAAATAAAAATGGAAGCTTGATTCAATTTCCGATTTAACGACAATGAGTGAATTGGAACGTGAATGAAGGGAATTTGTTGCGAATCCTTTCTAGCCAAGCTGTATGAATTAAATAAGTAAATAATATTGTTACGCCCATGTTCCGCTAGCGGAGGTGGCAGAGGTGTACTGTGTACATTCACTTCTCGCTGACGATGCTTAGTCTCATGTATTACGAGGCGAGCGTATTGTCATATACCGGGCACAATTCCAGACTCCGAACTGATGTGGAATGTTTTCGATAGAAAATACATTTAAGATTTTAACTTAAAACTTCGTGATTGCAACCTTATTCGGCACTTTTTTTTCCCTGGGGAAAATCCTGCATAGGACTTCCGCGAGCCTCGGGGGAAGCTCGCGGGGCATGTCGGATTCCTACCGACTAAAAACCCCAGGGTTGCCTACATCAGCACTTTGGAGGGGCTCCAGGATCTCCGTATGGAACGCACCGGTGCCCCTCTTGTGCCGCGCTCTGACGAGCCCGCCATCGGAGGGAGACTTGATGACACGCTCCCCCAGCACCGACGCGGTGCTCACGACAACGTGGGCCACACCACGCCGCCGTCCTCCTCGGGGTTGCCCGTGAAGGACGCCCCCACCCCTTGCGTCCGCGACCCCGAAGGCGGGGGACGCGAGTTAGCCCGTATTCTTAAGCCCCGGGCTATTGGGCTAGGGGGCCTGGGCGGGCTGTGCCCCCGCCCCGGCGCCGTCTTCTTCGTTGAGCAGGATCGGCCCTCTCCCAGGATCGGGCTCGGCCTCTTCCTTCTGATACATCACAATTTCCCAGAAGGAGGATACGGCCCCCCACGCCGATTCCCCTGCCAGCATAGCCGCTACTACTGCTGGCAGGGAGAGGTCCGGTCCAATACGGTCTACCAAAATCCTCCGCTCGGAGGCCCACGTTGGGCACTCTTAGAGCGTGTGCTGGGCGGAATCCTGGTCCCCACTACAGTGGTGACAGGTCGTCGTCGCCTCGCGTCCGATCTTCCTCAGATAATCACCAAAGCAACCGTGACCGGTGATTATCTGAGTAAGTCTATAGGTGACTCGCCCTCTCCTCCGCTGGTGCAAGGCTTCGAAGGACGGCTTGACTGAGCCTCGCACACCACTCTTCCAGAGCGCGCCGTGGTTCCCACCGTCTCACTTTTTCGAGCGCAGGCACGCCCTCGCCGCTTTGGCGGAAGCCAAGAATCTGTCCATGTCCACCAGGATGTCGAGCGGCGGAAAGCACGCCAAGATTGTTGCCGCCTCAAAGGATATGGTACGGTATCCTCGTGTGATGCGGATGGTCATCTTGCGCTGCAGGCTCTGGTTCTTCATCTTGCTGCGCTGGACGCCCGACAGTCGGTGTGACCCCCCCCCCCCCCTCGCACCTCCTCCGACGGTCCCCCAAGGTTGGGCAGCAGTCTGTGCATAGCACCCACTACCCTTTCAATCCGGGGGACTAGGCGCTCGAAATGCTCTTCGAAGCCCCAGCGACTAGGTACTTTAGGTACCTCCACACCCGGACTGGCGAGTCTCCAACGCGAACCCACACGTCGGGCGGTTCCTTGCTCCTCGACAGTTTGTGGAACCATATCGCCTCGGTCTTATGAGGCGTGGTCTCTAGGCCCAACTCGCGGATCTTGGCGACGACGACCTCTGCCCCAAGCTCGGCGAGCCCTATGGTCCTCTCGAAGGTGTCCCCATCGGCCAACACCAGCGTGTCGTCAGCGTAACATACGACGCTGACGTCGGGGGGGAGATCGATCGCAGGACTGCATCGTAGGCGAGGTTCCATAAGAGGGGGCCCAACACGGACCCCTGCGTAACCCCACTTCCCTACGGTGCAATGTACCGCCCTGTCCGATGTACTGGACGTATCTGTCGCATAAGTAGTTCCTGACCACGGCCTGCCGGTATGGAGGGACGCGATGATGTTGAAGCCAGGATTGCGCCCTAAGGCAGGGAATTAAAGGCGTTGACGATATCCAGATTTATCGCCAACGCCACCCCGCCCCGGGACACGGCCTGCGTCGACAGGAAGTGGATGCGAAGTATCGCGTCCAGCGTGGAACGCCCCTGTTGGAAGCCGTATTGGCTTTCAGCCAGGTCGGGACCGACACGCAACAGATGCCCATTGAGCCACTAGCCCATCAAGGCAGTCGGTATGAATCAAACAAAATGTTGAAATGTTATGGCGATCTTTAGATGAATTATTAATTTAGATGATAGGTAGCTTACCTATAATAGTTTTAAAAGGTAACTACCACATAAACATATACGTTAAAAATATAAGTGAACAAAAAATATATCAACCCGTAAATCCAACTTTACATCAAAACCTCGTGGAATATTTTTCACAATTGCTTTTCGTACCTTCTATTTACCGATAACTCGAAGAAAAGTAGAATATTTCGCTTTGAGTGAACACATAAAGAGTTTGTGTACTCACCGAGTAACGTCCTTGGTTGAAGGGTCACGCATCCAGTATGGATGTATTCTATCAGCTGGCGGAATACATCAGGCTCAAATTCTTCTATGATCAATGTCTGATGTTGCTGCGAAGATGGCTGCCACAAAAGACAACAATTATTACCATCATGGACGCTGTTGATACCAATGTCTTTATATATAGTGTCAAAGATAGTACCAACGTTAAAAGTTGCTCATAAAACCCTCTTTTTAACCCCCGATGCAAAAATATAGGTTATAAGTTTAACGATGTCACAGACAGACATGTCTATGGCATCGTAACTTTTGAATGGCTGAACCGATTTTAGCTGTGATTCATTTGAGTCGGGTTTTTAAATTTCAAAGGACTTTGCCAAAAATTGCCCCAGAACCAACAAACATTTGACCCATGCCATCATTATTTAGCTATGTTATTAAAATAATGGCAAATATCTGTATCTAAAGAACAATTTGCAATCTAAAACGAATTTTTCAAAGTATAGTAAGTACTTATATCGAAGTCACCGTCATTTTTTCTGAGTGTCAATACTTTTTGTGCAATGTTGCGATTCCTCCGCGTATCTGTTTAATAATGAATGCGTTAAGAAGATTTATGGGTGATTTGAAATCATACAAGCATTTTTTCATTGCTGTTGGTTCTGGGGAAAGTAATGTTTGGGCGCAGAACAACCTCCTTTAAGTTTTACTTGTACGATAAGCAATTTACAAAGCACAACATTTCCTGTTTTTTCATAATCGAATCAACGATTGATGGAATGATTCTCAACAGTGCTGTGTCAGTAAACGCATGATTAGAAAACAACGAAGGATTTTTTGTAGTAATCTGATAAATAATAAAGGAAGAACATCACTAAAATAAAATTCAATAAAGAACATACGTCGATAAAACCACATGCTCATTGGTAATACGAATTATCAAGGAAAAAAGGAATAAAATTGAAATGAACAACACCAAAACTTACCTCGTGTTATAAAAAAATAACAAAACCATGCCACACATAAAACTGTGAGTGATAAACCTGATACAAAATTCGTTCCAAAAAAGAATTATTCAAATCGAAATGTATTCAATCCTATCTAAATAGTGTTGGAAAGTGAAAAAAATATACAATATGAACACCGAATACTCATAAAATTTGAGTTCCCTAAAAACCGTCAATTTTGTTTTTTACCTCTTGTATTGGTGCCAATTGCTGCGCGAAAGTGGACCTCTGCAGTGAACACAGTAAAAATTCAGTGTAAACATTTCATTAATGTCATTCACGGAAATATTTTCTGACTAAAACTTTATACGTCGCTTTTAAAGTTACTCATGTGAAATATAAAGTTGAGAAGAATCCTTTTGTTAAACTTTTGCGCATTCGTGCATTTATATGGAGTTAGCCGTGTTTAATAATATAACAGGAATCCTTTGATAAAAGCAAAATATTTGTAGCTAGTACTAATACTGAAAAGAATATTGAAACAAAGTTGCTAGTTATCCTAATGAACACCGGAGCTATTGGAAAAGTTTTATCTAAATCCGTTTTAGCTAAAGATTATATAAGATTCATCCAAAAAATTGTCGAGTCTATTTTACTTCGCATAAATCAAAAATAAGATATTGTGAGTAAGATTTTTATATTGATTCTCTTTGAACTACATTAAAAAGAGTAGGCCGTTTTCCCAGCAGTGGGATAGTAGAGAAAGAATATAGAAAACCCTTGAATAATAAATTGTATTCTGTAATTTTATGAACGAAATCTACTTTAAATGAATTCTCTATTGCTTCTAACACTTTTAGTAAGCAACAATGAGAACTTGGTCGCTTCAAATAAATATTCCTTGCTAGATTAATAGGAGGGTTACACATTTAACATTCTCTTACAAGAAAATAAGAAAAATATACATTTACCTGTTGCGCAGCGTTCTGAAGATTCAGTAGAGGTTCAGAAGATCTTTTCAGGAATAATCTGAGCTTGTTTTCACGTGGTGCTGGTTCTTTTTTTCGTTGAGGACTTGGTGCTTGGTAGAGCATCTTTTGGAATACTCTGGTATAAAAATATAGCTTAACTTTAATCTGGTGATTGGTAAAATAGTGTTTTACGTTAATCTAACTATCGAAATAAATATCGTTTAGAAAAAAATCCGGTCAAATAGCATTAAGTATTTATTAAAAAGGAAATTTTCCAAAGACTTTAAGTTACAGAGCTTTAATGAAATAAAACTATTTTTCGGATTTTATCGCTGTTTATTTCGATTTTTAAGTTCCCGACGTTCGAGAGCTTTGCAGCGCCCATGATCACGGGAAGGACTGAGAAGTCAGACGTCCAAAAGGCATAGTTGTTCCGGGGTACCCTCAAACTTCTTAATTATTTTTGTTGGTCCGATATACGCAGAATGAGCTCACGGTATCTTGAGGCCTTGCATTGTTATGCTTGGTTTTAGATTTTATTATATTAATCACCGGATACCATCGATGGAAGCACCCAGCCATCTTCTCTATTGCAATTAGGATGTTTTTTAATTTTATTAGCCTCGCCTACCATCCTTGGTAGGATTCGGTGTTATTTCACTGACCATGGGCGCTCCAAAGCACTCGAAATGTCGGGAACTTAAAAATCAGCATAAACCACGATAAAATCCGAAAAATAGTTTTATTTAATGTGTAATATTCGCGTAAATCTCAGTACAGAGCTTTAAGTCTTGGCAAAATCCAACAAACCGTAAAACTTAAATTACGAATACTTTAAACTATGATTAATATTTTGAAAACTTATTCAAGGGTTGTAATTATTTTGTGTACTTATATAATCTTCTATCTATCTATCTATCTATAACCTCACGCCAGATCCCTTGCGGGGTAGGCAGAGAGTACAGAGTTCCAACAGGTTCTTTCCTTACATACCTCTCTGGCTTCCTCGACTCTTATATAATCTTCACTATTTAAAATATGAATTTTACGTGCTTCTCTCTTAAATATTAAAAATATGGGGACTATTTATAACTGGCTTCATTTTAAAGTATGCCTTTGTATCCTACTTTACCCTGTGGGTTTTTTTTGTTTGATACTGCGGAATTAAAATAATTTCATACACATCAGTCAGTCTTAACTAAATACGTATCATAACTGGATTTATTACCCATTATACAATATTTTATTATAAGTTATTGCTAGCTTTTAGAAATCTATACTCTCTGTCTACACCGCAAGGGACCTTGCGAGATAGATGCGAATATAGATAGATAAAATGTTCTAATTTCGAGTTATCATTTTTCTTTTTTTCTACATATTCTTCTATATCACTTAATAAATTTTCTCGAGACTCAACTCTATGTCAGTTTTAATCAAGTCTTGGTACAGACGTTGGTTATCCTTGTCTATCACTTATTTAATTGCCAATAAGAACAACTCTATATCTCCTTAAGTCTAAACACACACCTGCTTCGAGCAGCCAGTACAGCTTTGACAGCGCACACTGGTTCCCTCGTATCTCCAACTAAGAACGTGACGTCACAGAGTTCTGGCATGGAGGCGAGGAACTTCATGTCCTCAGCAAGCCCGGACTTGTTCTCGAAGGTGCTGAGGTCGGGCTCCGCCTCCATCGCTGCTAGCGCTCCGCTTCGCATTGACGACTGGTGGAAAATATACCCATGAACATAATACCATTGAGCAACTTGGACGATTCAGCGCAGTGGTTAAGAGCTAAGTCGCGGGTTTGATTTTCGCAAAGGACAAATTTTTGTGCGATTCACAATTATTTGTTCAACCACGATAGAGGAATAAATCCTAGCGTGGGGCAATGTTTCTTCAAAAAAAAAACTATTGACGAAGGGCGTGGTGCACTGGTTAAGAGCTTAACCTGATCCGCCCACTGCGTCTAATAGTTGCGGCTTCGATTCCCGCACGGGACAAATCTTTGTGTGATCCACAGTTATTTGTTCCGGTCTGGGTATTTGTGTATGTGAATTTTCATGTTTGTAAACGCACCCACGACACAGGAATAAATCCTAGTGTGGGGCTACGTTTTTAAAAAAAAAAAAAAAAATTGATGGAGTAGTCGTGGCTTAGATTCCCGCTCGGGACAAACCTTTCTGTGACCCATAATTGTTTGTTTCAGTTTGGGTGTTTATGTATGTAAATCTCATGTTTTTCAACGCATCACGCAGGCATGTTCTTGTATTTGCCACTCTTAGCTAGATAAACAACAGCCCAAGAACAGCATAAATACTGAACACACACCGTCACGCCTATACCCTAAGGTGTACTGAGGACACCCACTTTCCGCTGACGATGTTAGGTCCCATGTAATGGGGGGCAAGCCTATTGCCATATACCGGGCACAATTCCGCTTTGCCACTAGACCAACGAGGCAGTCAATAACTGATACTGAAGGAGCCCCTTTAGTTCAGGCTTCCTTCGGATGTGTATTTTACTACGCAGCTCTGGACCGGTTGCCAACACCGTTAACTACTGGATCCAATTATAGCAAAAATCATCAAAATCGGTCAAACCAAGGAGGAGGAGAATTACGAACGAAATACCGGATTTTCACAAGATTTTGATAATTTATTACAATTTAGGTCTTAAACCTTTATCAAACTCATATTATTTAAAATGTTCAGAATCAATAACAAGTTCTATATTAATCTGAATACCTTTGTACATCCTATAACGTTTTATTCCGGTGTGGTGGGTACATTTGACAAACATAAAATTTGTAAGCACAAACATTCAGGACTAAACAAACATTTCTAGGGCAAACAAAGCAATGTCTCTTGAGGAGATTGAAAATGGGCCAAACAAATATTTTTGGGTCTAACAAAGATTAATCGCGAGAGTATTATCCGGAATTGTTTAATCCAATGACCTGAGTGGTTTACCTTAGTCAAAACTGAGTATACAGTAGCTCACACTAAGATTATGGTTATCCTAAGCTGGACAAGATGGTATAACCCTTGTAAAGATGCTTCTAACAGTAAGCTTGAAGTAAATCAAATCACACATACTCAGTTACAGAAACCTAGCATAAAACAGCATAATCACTAGTTAATACTTCATTATTTTAAAAATCCGCTAATCGTAACCGCCGCCGCCTAGGAACCTAACTCCCCTCCTATCAGCCGCTACTACCGTCCGCGGCATGTTCTAACCGAGCCTCCCGATGCCCTTACATCCCTTTTTTCCGATACAGATACCGCACACAGGATCAAACACCAACCTCGCCGGCGAGGTCGAAGAATCCTGTGCCCACCGGCCGGTACAGAGCACCACGGCGAGACACCTAGTATACGCCCTCCCCTATAGCGACTGCCCAAGCTGAGGCCGTTCTTCCTTGAGGCGCTCTTGCTCTTGCCCTTCTGGCTCGAGCGTAGTGGTTGCACGCTCGCATTCTTGTCCGGTGAAGCTGTGAAGGCCTGCGGCCAACAACGCAGATCATTCACACACACACAAAAACTTCATTATTTCAATAAAAAAGTCGTAATATTGTTTTGTGGACGAATTTAATTATAGATTAGCGATTAATGTCATCTATAAAACTTATAGAACGTCTCTGCAATTACTTCTCGTGTCAATGTTTCATATTTGTTCTGCTAAGTGTATGGCTAGCTCAATCGTGGTATTTGTGGTTGCGCTCACCTCCCTTGTACAGGTAGTGAGGCGCAAAGGCCAGACCAGCAGGCGCGACATAGTCTGGGAGGTCGTGCCACAATTGCAGGCTGTTAAATGTTGATCTCTGAACTCTTATGTGCACACAATTTCTCTGCAGCTGGTCATGTACAAGCGAACATAAATATCTATCTAACTACTGAAAGTAACATACAAAGAGTGATTTCTTTTTTGCAACCTGAGTGATCAAGATCTGAACAAAAATCCCAATTTACAGATGCTATGTACAAAGTGAAAAAGAAACAGCAAGTCTTTAAGGCAACACGGCAAAAGCGGATTAACTTTGTCGTCAGATAAAGTCGGATTAACGAAGAAACGTTGTAGAAAATTGCTTAATACTTTAAATGGCTGTGGAGTCTTAGCTTCTTAGATAAGCGTAAAGTCCAATTATTTACGCTAGAACTCTAGTAGGAGCAAATTATTTTTTGATACCTACTATACTTTTATCGTCAGTATCAGCATACTTCATTCCGAAATTGGCATTTGAGACGTGGGCTACAAGACTACCAAGCTCAAGTGGGGATGGGTGGGTCATTTGAGCAGAATGAGCCCAGATAGGTGGGGAAAAATCACCGGTTGGCGACCAGATCGACACCGAAGCCTGGTAAGACCCAGAAATGGACGACGCGATGACCTTGACGCCTATGAGGAGAGATGGTCAAATATGGTCAAGGATCGAGTTAAGTGGAGAATCATGGGAGAAACCTTTGCCAGCAGTGGGACAAAAGAGGTTAATAAAAAAGAACTATGACATTCTTGGTTTAAATTTTTGTTATTGTCAGATGGTTTGAAAGTGAATAGCGTTTTTACCGTTACCGAATTGAGGTAATGTTTATGTAAAGGAAGAAATACAGACACTATAGAACAACAGAACAACAAGAGTCTCCGTAACCGGCGAGCGTGTAAGGAAAGAACCTGTTGGAACTCTGTACTCTCTGCCTACCCCGCAAGGGATCTGGCGCGATGATATAGATAGATAGATAGAATAATAACCCGCATTTTTGCACTAGCAGCCTTGTGAGGATTGAAAACTTTTAACGTTGATCATGCAGGCTATTTATCGATATCATCAAGCCAGCTCCCTTGCGAGCTATCGTTAACGAAATTCGGTCGAACTCTATTTCGCTAGATATGAGAGAAGTTTTTTACCTTACATAAGAAAGTATACCTGTGAGTGCATCTACAAACATGTATCACATTTATGCAAACGCCTAGACCGAAACGCATGCTTCTGGTCAAAGATTCGTCTCGAGTCAGATTACATTGAGGACTTCACATTCCCGCGGGTGTAGTGGCCTTTGCTCGAACAACTAAACTAAGTTGTCTACAAAATGATAAAAGTTTAGCATTAATGTAAATAATCCGAATGGTTTTACCCAACCAACAAGAATCTCTATTTTTGAAACTATCTATTGTGTCTTATAATAGTAGGGATCAAAGACACTAAAGGTCTTAGATTAGTCTAGTGTTTTCGAGATATCCAAGTATTCCTATACAGTAATATCCAAGTATTTTTATACAGTAGAACAATAAATCAAAATAAAATATTCCGCCGACCCTTAAGCTTTCGGCATATAGCAAACGAACTCGCGCCGTCGGGTTGGGTAGTCATGCTCACCAAATGTTCTCTCATAAGTCAAAAACTCTACCGACATCATAAAAGTCTCACAACATTTCTGCAATAAATAACTCTCGAGTGATGATAAATTGCCTTATATAAGAGAGTTACAGTCATTTCGCGCATGATTCGCAAAAAGTCCTTTTTTCCGACTTTCCATTATTGGTACTCCAGTAAAAGTATACAGTATAACAACTACCACTCACATTATATATAGCTATATAATGTGAGTGGTGGCATCGTCAACCTTTTTTACTAGCCTATTTTACTATACTGCACCCGACCAAAATCCTCCCCTTTATATTTCCACATTTATCGATCTCTTATGTTTTTCCGTCCACAATCCGTCCGAAGTACCCGGAAGGGTGTCTAAATCTTAGTGCCACCGTTTTCTAGGTTTAGAAAAAATTATAACATCTAAAAGGAACCTATCAGTACCCAATTAGTGTTCATTTTCGACGGACGAGTTGGCGCAGTGGTTAAGAGCTTAAGCGGCTCCACCGACTCGATCCAGTCGTTTCGATACTAGCCCGGGACAAATCTTTGTGTGACCCACAATTATTTGTTTCGGTCTGGGTATTTGTGTATATGAATTTTCATGTTTGTAAACGCACCCACGGCGTAGGAATATATCCTAGTGTAAGTAGGGTATATCCACGTTTTCAAAAAAAATAATTTAGTAATGGTGTATTCCGTAGTGCTCTGAGCCGACAGATGTGCAAAAAGAGATGCATTTATATGGATGAAAGGAAAAAGGCGTGTTAGAACCGTAGAACGTACCGGCTGTTGTCCCTGTCTATCCCAGTGTAATATAGGCGTGAGTATATGTAGTATTATATTATAGTTTTGATTCAGTACAGCTTCTAGATCAACGCGCTATTATAGCCTTAGTAATGGAAGAAATTATTTTTACAATTTTAAGTTTCTAGTGATTCCATGTAGTAATAAATGTGCCCTTGTAATAAATAGTGTGATGGAGACGAATGAAGGTATTCGTTTTGGTAGATTAATTGCGTGATGGTATATCACAAAAATTAGAGGTTCTATGTGATACACGTGTATTCTATCTGGTAGCGATTTATGTGAATTAGTTTATAATGAATTGGTATGCGGACAGATATAAAAATGAAGAAGTAATATTTTATTTTTTATTTTACTTTATTGGGAACATAAACAGTATACATTTGGTG
This sequence comes from Phalera bucephala, assembly GCA_905147815.2. Lineage (NCBI taxonomy): Eukaryota > Metazoa > Arthropoda > Insecta > Lepidoptera > Notodontidae > Phalera > Phalera bucephala. The sequence continues at coordinate 21,241,036 of LR990621.1, forward strand.
TTCCTTAATAGTATGAGAACTAAAAGACAACTTAAATGTACTACCCACTACAATGTCCACAAATTACTTTACGTATATCTTAAATTTAAACTAGAGGGCTATATAAACAAATATGAAAAGATAAAGAGATAGAGAAATTAAAAAAAAAAGAAAAAAAGTTGAAAAGAAATACTCGCTCAAAGGCAACATACAATAATAGCAATAAGCCAATGCCAGAAGCTATTGCCGTACATACATACCTATACGTAGTATATTTCTACCCATAGAATAACTGTCTTCTTTGTATTGTCCTTATACTACTTATAACATATAATACATTAAATCAAAATTTTTGTTATAAGCACGAACACCAATTATGAAATTGTGTAAATGGATCGGATTATTAATTTTTAATTTACTAATTTTCCCAATACATGTATGAATAATATATATTTTTTCTTTCTTCATTTGATTATGATGTAAAAATTGTTTTCGCATACGTACAACTATATACTGTCAATAGGCATAAAATTGACCTGAATATATATTCTATTTAACCGCTGTTATGCAGTATTTTTTCAATAACAAATTTAGAACCTCAATAAATTGGGCTTCATTTAAGGTCGTTTCAGCACAATTGCCAACTACATACATATATAATAGAAAGATTATTGCTCATTAGTACTCAAAACGACGTTTGAATACTTTATCATTGTTAAACGACTTTAAATAGGAGATAACACAAAATGAAGGTATTAGATATTTGATTGTGGAGTCCTAATAAAAGATTTTTATTGCGAATGGACGAGATTTTTGCCCGTTTCAATAAAAATGGAATGCGATCTCTCATGCCAGGTTTAATGTTTAGTGCCTTTTAACGGCCATTGGGTGTTTTTACATTGGCCGATAATGACACCGACTCGATACCGATATTTCGGCAGCTGTATCGACAACGATATACATAAATTGCCTAAATATCTGTAAAAATCTGAGACCAAGACATCAACCACAGTATTTTGGCTCGAATGGTGGCGCGTGTCTACAAGAGCTTTAATCACAGCGTACTTTTAACATAGTGTTCAAGGTAAAAATAGCAACAGTCAAAAAATTAAAAGGAGGACGGATGGCTTGGTCAGGCGATTAAGAACTTAAGCCACTCTGCCCACTGGATGGATAGTCATAGATTCGAACCCCCACGGGACAAACTCTTGTGTGACCCATAAATATTTGTTGCGGTCTGGGTGTTTGCGTACGTGAATTACATGTTTGTAAACGCACCCACGACACAGGAATAATTAGAGAGATTTAGTTTTTTATTTAATATATCAAATTTATTCCTCCGCCCGCTATTTTTATTCTGCCTTGCGTCGTCGTCGGTATCGGTTCGAATATTATTGTCGGTCGCAGTCGGCGACGATATTGGTGACTTTAACGACAATTTTAAAGCGTATACTAACCCGTTCGCACGAGCGCTTATTCAATGCGTTAATCAACCGCTGGAACCAAACATACGGCTACCATTATATCTAAAAAAAGCGCTTAGAGTGCTTCAACACAACGCGTTGAAAAAGTCCCCGTGCGAATGAGGGGTTCCGATAAGACTTAATGTACGCTGTAATCGTGTCAATATCGGACGGTGTGAAAACAGCTGTTTAAGGGCATTAACGATATGCCCATAAATTTAATGCCTTGTGACATTATGACGAATGAAATAGAGATGACATCATGAATCCCTGAGGGAAATAAAGACATTATCTAGCGCAACAATGAGAAGCTTCGCTTAAATTAGATTGTATATACGATTGTCAGGGGACTCAAATATATTATTATTTTTATTAATGTCAACTGTGGAAACTGGCTACTGCCTCGTTGGTCTACTAGCCAAGCGTCTCGCTTTGTGATCCTGGATTCAAATCCTTGTTCGGAGAAATATAGATTTTCTAACGAAAAATTTCCAGTTTGGGTCCGGTGTCTCGAATTGTGCCCGGTATATGGCAATAGGCTTGCCCTCTATTATACGGGACCTAACATCTTCGGCGAAAAGGGGGTGTACTCAGTACATCACTGCCAACCCCGCTTGGAGAATATAGGCGAGACCCTGAATTACAACTGTAGAAAATCCATTTCAAGAATTCTTAACACCATCACTTTTGTTCTTCAAAGGTGTACTGTGAGCCCCCTTATTTCACCGACGTTGTTAGGTCCTAGTTTGACATTTTATATACCTACTATGAACACAAATTTTTCACACACAATGTTAGGTTCCAGTGTAATGCCTCCATCATACTGTATTCTACTTCCAGTAAACCGAACACAATTACAAACTCGGGAAAACTAGTCCCAGTCATTTTTCTGATAACATTTGAGAACCTGCTGGAATTCTGTTGGATCTTGTTATTATATATATAAATAAGTTAATGGTTATAATATAATGGACGAATTAATGTAATAACATAGTATTTAGATAAGTTGACTAAACTATCTTATAAGGAATCAATCTGTAAAGATAGTTGTAATTTGTTAATAAATAAATGTAAATTACCAGCCGCACTATGGGTTATAGAACTAGCGAAACTTGAGGTAAAGCATCCACCAAATAACAGTTTAAATCGCGTTTTGTTGCAAAAGAAAATAACCTGTTAGAACTGCATACTGTATGCCTACATCGCAAGAGATATTCCGTGAAGATATCGGTAAATAGACATAGTATAAACACGATTATGAACTAAACTACGGACATCTATTCATTCAAATACCTCAAAAGTGCTTTGAAATTCACTTCAACGGTTTCGTAATAAATCTTGAGATTGATCGTAAGACCTCGCCTTTGTATCGCCAAAGTCTTGTGTGACCGGAGTATGTGATCTTAATTATACGTAGGTATGTGCAGTAGACCCTAAAACCTTTGAAGTTGCTTAAGATAAGGTTAAGTGGAACTTTTGTGGTTTGGTCTTCAGATGGTATTTTTAGAGTACCTTATGTTCTATATAATTGCGGCTACCTTGTGGGTTTAGAGGTGAATTGTGCAGCTTGGGATCACGAAATTTCACGATGTTTAAATCATGAGTCGGACGAAGTGTAGTTTTTGTATGGAAAAAATGAAAAGCAGACTGTAGTCTGAAATTATGCCATGCATAATAGCAATTGTTTTTCCCACCAATTTACATGGGAGTTCACACCGTAGGCGATATAAGAGTGTACACAGCACACCGCTGGATATAGACCAGACTGTTTCAATATTGTTTTATGATATCTTTACTATTTAATGAGTCGTAAATGACTTTTTTCATTTTTGTGTTGGCACCTAAATTTCTAATGTAATAATTTTTTCTTTAATTTTTACACTACTATTGATCAAAAGTATTCTTATTTTCTATATATATCGAATCTACAAAAGATGTATAGCAATAAAACAGCTGCATATTATGAAATCGTAATAAAATGAAAAAAAAATCAACTGAAATAAGGAACAGCTGTTTTTAGATTAAAAAAAATTCAAGACAATTATCTGCGTATCTGTTAAATTAATCTGTACAAAATTTGCATCCTATCAATCCATACTTAGCGACGCTTAACTTGAAATTCTCAAAACAGATAGCGCCAAAGTTTTGTTCATATAAACATATTTAAAGTATTACTCACTTCGTCCAAACTAAAGTGCCTGGTTATAGTGATATCCATGCTGATATTTAAAATGAAACTTTTCCAATATTTTCCAAAGGAGGCCGCGTCCGAACGTCGCGGAGCCTGCGAGACGACTGACAGAAAATAGGAAATGGATGTGACGCGTGTTTTCGCGCGGTATAAAAGCTTTGTGGTCCAAGTTGAACAGAATTTGAATGTGGAAGTATTTTTTTTTGTTATGCTGCAACTAAATTATAACCGGACAAAAAATTATAAAAGTGAAACAAGTGAACTATTTTTTAACACATCTGTAATTTTTATTTATGTTATATTTTTGTTTATTTTATGCTATGAATTTGAATTTCTTTTTTGTTATCAACACAACAAAAACATCACTTACTTAAATAAAATGATGATGATAAATTTACTGCTGGCCGCATATAACACTGACACCAGTTAAAGAATATGTAGTCAGTTAAATGAGAACTCTCACTTTATAATGAAAAAGCTCAATTTTCCATGTACTTATTTTTAGTCGTGACACTATTGCACTTGGCCTGCAGGTTTGAAAATCGAATGACGATCTTCTTCTTCAGCCGAAAGACGTCCACTGCAGGACAAAGGCCTCCCCTAAAGACTGCCACAATGACCGGCTTTGTGCTGTACGCATTCAACTTCTACCCGCGACCTTCACCAGGTCATCGCTCCATCTTGTAGGGCGATAATACCAGATAATACCATTTCCAGAAAAATGTAATCATAATTATGATTAGTACATAACATTTATAGCAGTGGACCAAGAAATATGGAATGTAAAGCGGACCATATTAAAATACTTTATGACATTCCAGCCGAAAGCCGCTTAATATTATTTTATTTATCCTTAACCCGTTGCTTGCCAATATTACTTTTTTTTAAGAAAGGACTGTGTATCTAACCTAAATCGAAAAAAAAAATTATTGGGGATTATCTTTCGAAAAATTCACGCAGGGCTCCAGAGTCTGTAAGTGTGCCTGGTATAAGTTATGTGCCAACGTTAAATATATCTATTGCCATTAGGCAATAGATATATTTAACGTTGGCACATAACTTCGATCAGTAGAATGTGTGTAGGTTCACATCTATCATTCCCGCGTGAAGAATATAAACGTGCCGGTGCATTTATTATTTTTACACTCCTTAACCAGTTGGTTAAGGTAAAAAATAAAAATGTATTTTATGGGACTAAACTTGCCACACATTACCACCATTGTAACTACTACAGTAGTTACAATGGTGGTAATGTGTGCCAGGATCCATAAGGGTATCCCTGGGAGCGTTTCAATTGCCTTGGAACTCGCAACAATAATTAGAAAGAAAAGAATATAGTAGTGAGAAAAATTAAATAAACTGACTTGAACACTTCTTAACCAGTTAACTCCATTTATAAAAAAACTAAAATATGTGCAATTATCCCCCTTCAAAAAAATATGAAAACTGAAAAATTAACAATCACTTGCTTTAACGGTGAAGGAAAACATCGTGAGAAAACCTGCATGAGTTTCTCGAAGGTGTGTGAAGTTCGCCAACCCACACTGGACCAGCGCGTGGATTATGCCCTAACTAAACCCTCTGAGTTTGAGAGGAGGCCTGTGCCCAAAGGTAAGACAGTCCCTTAATATGGCTAATATTGTTATATTCTATTATAAAAAATTAACTATTTATATGTGTGAGTCTTCTAAATATGATGAGCTATTTTCGCAAGCGATGGAAGTATGAAAAGTAAATTTGACTATAGTTTCTTACACCAAAAGGGATCTAAGTCCTGATTCGCTATGCCCGACGATAATATTGTGAAATCATCAATGGTATTCTCTATACCACTGGAATACTATTAAACGTTGATTTCACGGTATTTTTTTTTAAATATACGTAACAGTGGGTGGAGCGGCTTAAACTCTTAACCACTGCGCCAAATCGTCCGTCAAATATATTATCGTAACCCAACGCGTTACGTTATAATTGTGTGTATTGTAATCAAAGCGGATAAGAGCCTTGGCGTGATATGTTTCATGATTTGATCCATAATTGTCTAACATCGTTGTGCAACATCAACAAATATTGTAGCTAATGTTTATGACGGATGTTAAGTATGTTGTCGGAATATCTTTAGTGAAATGCGAAGATATTGGAGATTTAGCGAAGGCTACGGGAACAGATGGCGGGAATTTCCTCAAAGGAAATGAGAAGTCGTGATTTATTGTCTTTGTAACTTGCATACTGTTTTCATTGAAAACAGTAGCAGAAAATCCTTTATTATTACTGTTCCATTCCCCAACGCTGTTATATGGTAGCGAGAGCTGGGTATGTAAGAAGGAGAATGAAAGTAGGATCAATGCCGTGGAAATGCGAGTTCTGCGGAAGATGTTCGGAGTGAAGCTGACCGACCGCATTCGCAACAGGGTAGTAAGAAAGCGAGTAGGCATGAAAGATAGTATCGGCGTAAAGATGAGAAAGGGTATGCTCCGTTGGTTCGGGCATATACAAAGAATGTCAGAAGAAAGAATGACAAAACAGATATATAATGAGTAAGTGGAAGGATGTAGGTACCGGGGAAGACCTAGACTATCTTACCATGACCAAATAGCCCGAGTCTTATCTTAAGGACAAGTCAAGAGTCTCCGTAACCGGCGAGCGTGTATGAGACGAACTATAAGAGAAGAGGAAGCCAGAGGTATGTAAGGAAAGAACCTGTTGGAACTCTGTACTCTCTGCCTACCCCGCAAGGGATCTGGCATGATGATATAGAGAGCTATCCCGGAAAAATGAAGAAATCCGGGATTTTCGCGAGATAAACCATAAAACTTTATTATTTTTATGATTGTTAGTCGCAAGCTAAACTGTTACGTTTAAATGTGTTATTTTGCTTACACATGAATATGTCCATAAACTGATAATGAACTCGGATGCGTCCCGACAGAAACTCTTCAGTAGATAATAGGTCGCGCCCGAAATTGTTTGTACGCATTTGATTTAGATACTAGATATGATTTCTTGCATGAACCGATGGTGCAGTCAAGATTGTCTCTTCGGGAGTGAACTCTTTAACGATGAATGACCCGGACACAAAACTTTGCATATGTGTTTGTTTAAGAAAAAAAGCAGTGATAGCCTAGTGGTTTCTTTTTTATTTATGTTTAGACACTGCGGGCCTGGTTTGTCCCGCACCTTCTTTTGTTTAGTTTATATTTTGTTAGTTTTGCTTGTTATAACTCGTATGGTACATGTCGCTTTTTTTTTTTTTAGTTTTGTTGTTACAGTGATTGGTATTTGTTTGTTGCGGTACTACAGTAGAAGTTTTCTTTTTACATTTTTAAATATTTTTTTTATATTAATTTACCTTTTTTTATGTTATTGTTTTAAAGGTTTATGTAAGTGCATGAGAAATTCTATTCGCTTTGCTAGAGTTCTCTTAAACCGCCTAAAGAACTTGTCTGAAAAGATTCTGCCTGAAACCCAGTTTGGCTTCCGACCGGACCGAGGCACATGCGAAGCTATATTCTCTGTGCGTCAACTGCAAGAAAAGAGCAGGGAACAGGGCTGTCAGCTGTACCTTTGCTTTGTTGACCTGGAGAAGGCTTTCGATAGCGTGCCTCGGGAAGCTCTATGGTTGGTGCTAGGTAAGCTCGGGTGCACGGAAAAGTTTGTGAGACTTCTTAGACTCCTGCATGACGACATGCAATGCTGCGTTGCCGTAGACGGTGAACAGACAGACTTCTTCCCCGTTACCTGTGGGGTGAAGCAAGGATGTGTCTTAGCGCCTACTCTGTTCGCCTTATACTTTGCGGTGGTAGTTAGAGAGGTCTTACACACTGTTTCTCAGGGAGTCCGCATCCGTTTCCGCACAGACGGCAGCCTTTTCAACTTGGCTAGACTTAAGGCTCGCACTAAAGTCTCTTACGCACTGATCACTGAGATCATGTATGCTGATGACTTGTGCTTCCTATCAGAATCCCTAGACGGCCTGCAACAGCTGATGTCCGCATTCCACCAAGCCTGCCGTAAGTTTGGCTTAAAGATCAGTGTCAATAAGACGGAGGTGATGTCCCTGGACATGCACGGTCACGAGACACTGACCATAAAACTTGGTGAGGATGTGCTAAAGCAGGTGGATAGATTTCGCTATCTGGGGAACACTGTAACATCCAAGTGTGACCTTGATGCTGAGATCAATAGCAGGGTGGGTACCGCAGCTGCGGCATTCGGCAAGCTATGTACCAAGGTCTTCTGCTCGCATAACCTTAAGTTGCCCACTAAGATATCGGTGTATATGGCAATCGTGCTGCCAAACCTCCTATACTCCTCTGAGACGTGGTGTGTATACCGCCGCCACATTCGCACTCTGGATCGCTTCCACCTTAAATGCCTCCGTACCATCATGAGGATCAGATGGTCCGATAGAGTGCGAAATACCGAAGTTCTGCGACGAGCCAATGTTGGTGGCATTGAGGCCTATTTAATGCGTCGACAGCTTCGGTGGTGCGGTCACGTATCTCGTATGGCGGAGGAAAGAGTGGCGAAGCGCATCTTCTACTCTGAACTGGAGAAGGGCAAGCGGAATCATGGCGGTCCCCTCCTCCGGTACAAGGATGTCCAAAAGCGACATATGAAGAGATGCAACATAGAGCCCTCTCGTTGGGAACGTTTGGCAGCACAGCGGCCAGAATGGCGCAGGATGGTGAACAGCCAAGTACACGAGTTCGAGGCTCAGCGTAAAGCTGACCTTGACGCCAAACGCAATCAGTTAAAGGCCCGCCCACCTGCTGCCATATCATACAATTATGAGAACGGCGTACTTACGTGCCCTCAATGTGCACGGAGTTTCGCCGCGAAGATACAAGGCTACATAAGCCATCTTCGAGCGCATCAGCGGCATTACTCTGACTAGGGGTCTTTAAAGTGGTCGCCATGGCCGAAATCGGTCGGATCAATCATCATCATCATCAAGTGCATGAGGTTCTTTTTTTTGTCACAGTTTTGGCTTGCCTTTGAGCGAGAATGCCTCAGTTGTGTAGGTGTTTGGCTGCTTGTGAGAGTTTCCTTTAGGCCTCCGCCTCCAGCAGCTTTTTAACAACTACCATGTCTCGACTGCGAATAGCCATCTTAATGTTGTATTCTTTTATTTTTTGGTCGCAGCTGCCCCCGCCCTGCTTATGAGTGTAGCCGTTGCGTCCCCTTCACAGCTGTCTGTGTAGTAGACGCAACTTCCAGTGTGGCGAGATATAGCTACGACCGCGTGTGGATAGCTTCCGTGGAGCTTCAGTCTCTTGGGGACCGCTCGCACTATCACCACGTTTTCACTCGTTAGTCCCTGAGACTCATGCACGGTGAGGATGCGCGACCCGTTTCCCGACGCATAGCCCTGGCCGAGGAGGATTTCCTTCTCGGCCTGGGTGTGCACCAGGAACAGGGTGTCCTCCTGGTGTTTTGGAATTTGCGCTCCCGTGTACTTACTGAGGATCAAGGACCTCACGAGGGATTTGGACGAGTATAAGCCCCCGTATATCTCGTTGAGGGCATACGCTATGTCCATTGGGTTTCTGTGAGTGCAGAGCAGCTCCCTGTTGACACGCGCCACGGAGTCTGGGCGGTTGTAAGGCAGTCGAAACAGGTTCTCCCTATCAATGAACGGCAGTTGGTTGCAGTCGCCGACGAGAAGAGCCTCTCTCGCGCTAGTTATCTTGATGGCCATCACTACGGCTCCAAAGTGGTTCATGAGTGCAGCCTAGTGGTTAGACCATTGGATTGGAAAGTCAGAGGTCACGGGTTCAAACCCAGGCACGCACTTCTATGTTTTCGAAGGCATGTGCGTATTAAAAATTAACTATCACTTGCTTTAACCGTGAAGGAAAACATCGTGAGAAAACCTGCATGCCTGAGAGTTTCTTGAAGGTGTGTGAAGTTTACCAAACCACTTTGGGCCAGTGTGGTGGACTAGGGCCTAAACCCTCTCAGTTTGAGAGGAGGCCCGTGCCCAACGGTGGGACAGTTTCTTATCAGGGCTAATATTATTTTTATAACCGCGGGTAACAGATACTTTCTCAATGAAATTCCTCGCGTGGTTGCTATAGTAGCGGAAATGTGACTATATATTCAATAGTCATACGGTCAGCAACATAAGGTAATTGAAATAATCTGCATTTCAAATTGCTTATATACTTCTTTATGTATGAAATCTTTTATTTTTGTTAATCTAAATATTTTATTTATTTATTTTCCACTCTTACAGCTACTTTTACAGGATATGTTTACCCTAATACAGTAGTCTCAACATCTATCTAAATATGTTGCTAACAATATGATTCTGACAATTTTCACCAACGTTTGTAAATTAAAGATTTTAAAAATATGAGAATGTTTAGTGACTTACGTTACTTACTGTAGAAATTAATGACTGTAATAGTGGGCCAACTTAAAAATATGATTATGTGAGTTTGCATTCTCTCTCTCACTCATATAGTTGTGGCAAAAGACAAACCTATTTAAATATCAAAGCCAAAATATACCTATTTTTGAGCAATCTGATGCGAACATAAATTAACATATTCTTGCCTTTGCTATGCTGACTAAGCAGACCGTAAAAGCAAAGAAATAAATAAGATTTATCTAAATATATATATAGCAAATTATTTTGCTATAATATCAGAGGACAGAATTTATGTCCCAAAAACGTTTGCAAAGAACAAATACCAATTTCATTTTAATGATATAGAATGTGAATAATTTAAAATGGAAATTAATATTTGCTTAACATCCATAAAAAGACTGCCAAACCATATTTCGATGAATAAAATAACATTATATACTCAACAATCTTATTAAATAATAATTAAGTTACCTAGTATTGCATGATGGCGAGCGTGTATGAGACGAACTATGAGAGTCGAGGAAGCCAGAGAGGTATGTAAGGAAAGAACCTGTTGGAACTCTGTACTCTCTGCCTACCCCGCAAGGGATCTGGCGTGAGGTTATAGATAGATTGATAGTATTGAATGATACGGTTAGGTAGGTCCAACTTTGAGAGAGAGGTCAATCGACGAATCCAACTCGGCTGGGCAGCGTTCAGGAAACTGCGCAATATCTTCTCATCCAAAATACCTCAGTGCCTTAAGACTATAAGACTAAAGTTTTCAGTCAATGTGTGTTACCAGTGATGATGTATGGATCAGAGACGTGGTCTCTTACAATAGGTCTCATAAAAAAGCTCAGAGTTGCTCAGCGAGCTATGGAGAGAGCTATGCTCGGTGTTTCTCTACGCGATCGAATCAGGAATGAGGAGATTCGTAGAAGAACCAAGGTCACCGACATAGCCGTTAAGATTAGCAAGCTGAAGTGGCAATGGGCGGGCCACATAGCGCGTAGATCGGACGGGCGTTGGGGCAGAAAGATTCTAGAGTGGAGACCACGTATTGGCAAGCGCAGCGTGGGACGACCGCCTGCCAGATGGACCGACGATCTTGTGAAAATCGCAGGAAGTCGTTGGATACAGGTGGCATCGGACCGGTTACGCTGGAAAGCGATTGGGGAGGCCTATGTTCAATAGTGGACAAGTATGGGCTGAGATGATGATGATGAAGAATGATATAGGATATCATGGGTTGGATATTAAGAAGTTGTAATGTACCACTCTTTTGTTCTGTTATATCTGATATAAATACCCACGAGTGTTGATATAGAAGTTGTATACTTAACATCACAATCAATACAAGTTGATTACCTAACATATAATGTACCACCTATGAACATCTTGTATTTAAAATAGCATTGGCAATAAATAACGGGCCTTAGAGTCTCCCTTACCACCCTCAAGTAACGGGCTGGTTATTTACTTCTTGATAAGCGTTACTCAGTAATTAAAACTGTCTAGTTTAATCGCTGGATGAGGCTGATCAGCGATGGTAAAACATATACATAGACTTACTTGAAACTTTAATTGTCGACAAATCTACTTCAAGCTGCTTTAAGTTGGTGAGGGAGGTCTTTAGTGAAAGAGGCAAGAGATGTTTGTCATACCACGTCATTATGTCGTACTTTAACCGTCTACACTGCAGGACAGGTGTCACAATTATATTAAAGTAGTCACGAATTCCTTTATAAATAAGAAAGAACATGTGACATTCCCAATCAATAAGCGGAATATTGATGGCGGAAGTCATACATTTAATTAATTTGCAGTGTACACAGGTACTTGGTATTGTTTACATGCTCCAATATATAGGACACGAGCACCGACCCGTAAGCGTTTGCAACACACCCAACAGTCAATATTGATTTTGTGAGAGTATGTGGCAATTAACTACCTTCGGGCGAAATTTGAATTGCATGTATCGGGAAATTATATTTAATTAAAAAGAATGTGCCTATAATGGAACGTTTGTTAACTTATGTGAGGCTATTCGATTACTATTCTTTTTGTTTGAATATCATAAACATCACCTTTCATTTATACAAATATTTCATTGAAATTAAAGTAAGTTTTACGGATTATTAATATGATTTTTTTTCTTAGAAAAATTTTAAGAAACAAATTTGAATTATACTGTGTCTTTCGTTCTCGATATAAACCATATGCAGAACGAAGGACTTTGTATAATAATGATCGAACTTCACTTCAGGTAAGTTCGTTTGATCACTTATTATTTGCGATATGAAGGATGTTTAAAATACCCAGAACATTTTCATTCCGTATCAATGAATAATGTAAAACACGAGAAAATAAATTTTAAAACTCATTAAAGTACCCACTTCTTACCATAAATGATTTTAAAGAGTCATTCTAGTGGAAAGTCAGCATTTGACCTTGAAGACAAAATAATTATTAACTTGAATTATGCTCGAAAATGTCCACAGTAAGTACTGTTATTACATTTTTGTTAGTACATATAATGGATCTTAAAATCATACTAAGTGCAATAAAACAATATATAAAAATAAATGATATTATCTAATAATAACACTTAATTTAGTAAGTCAAAAAATAAAATGAAAATATTATGTACACCATTGAACAGCTCCAAGCTCCATCTCCAGAATTCAACTACTTAATTAAAATACAAATTGACGTCATAGTACATAGTAAGCTCTCTTAAAACCCAAGTTTCCTTTAAAAACCAAAGTTATTTACATTTATCAACCACGTAGGATATTTGAATAGTTCGTGAGTTGAATTTATTTACTGTCGTTCAGTCTACGATGAGCCAGATGTTCCGCCCACGCAGTTTGTCTGGAGTAACGCCCACATTGAGTCGTCGTACATCTATACGTTTGTCATCAAATAACTATAATCAAACAAAACCTACCTGTTGGTGTACCACCTTTTGCACTTTAACGAAACACTTATTTAAATTAATAGATAATCTACAATTAAAGAAAATTTGTATTAAGCCCACTGCACTAGAGTTATACCGACTATCACTGCATCGTCTAGATAGAGAAAACTGATTAGCAAATGTACTAAAACAAAAGGTAACTATGATATCTGCTTGCACTTCGATTAGCAAACCATATTAATGTAATACAGACTTATTATTATAGCTTGACAGATTTTGTTATACGAGAGTACACAGTATACACAACAGTGAGACTTGATGAAACGCATGCGCGATGTCCAATGCGCATGTCTAAGGATGATATCAATATGACGCTGTCGCGACAGAAGGTCGCTGTTCAATGGGTGAAGGTGAAATTCATGAATGAAACAGGCCCAGTGAAAGCCTCATTTCAATCTCAACTAAAATGAAGGGTCTTCCCGTAATCAGGGCCAATGTAAATACCTTCATTTCTGATGACATTGAATTTGTATGCTTAATACATCTAGAATGTTTTTGATGAATTTCAGAAACCTGGGCACTAGTCAAAGTATTACATCGTTTTTTTTATTATAATTATCATAACAATATAAAACACACCTTATTCAATTTATGATTTCAATCTTAGCCTCAATCAATGCCTTGTGATGTGTGCCATTAAAATAAGGTCAATAAAATAAATCCTATTTATTAAATTTTAGTAGCAGTGATAGCCTAGTGGTTAGGCCGTTGGACTGCAAAGTCAGAGGTCTCGGGTTCAAACCCAGGCACGCACCTCTGTCTTTTCGAAAGCATGTGCGTATTTAAAATTAATTATCACTTGCTTTAACGGTGAAGGAAAACATCGTGAGGAAACCTGCATGCCTAAGAGTTTCTCGAAGGCGTGTGAAGTTCGCCAACCCGCAATGGGCCAGCGTGGTGGACTATGGCCTAAACCCTCTCAGTTGGAGAGGAGGCCCGTGCCCAGCAGTGGGACAGTTTCTTAACAGGGCTAATATTATTTATTATTTTTTATTATTATATTTTAACTATTATTTACATTTTTTATTATCTCGCATCCATATTAATAAACAAATATAATGTCCCCCACAAGAAATCCGGCGTGATAATACATACAGATCGAGAAAACGTGGTATCGAAAGAATTTTAATATTTAAAAGTGAAAGTAAAAGCAGAAAATGATTAAATAAATAAATAAAACTTATTAAAGACTGAACTTATTAAAGATACTTAATTCGTAATTAATAAAGGAATGAAAATGTTTCCGGTTGGTGGATTCAAAGGAAATACCTAATAGTTCAGGTGCTTCTACATTAGTAAATACGTGCTTCTAAAATGTAGCTCCCCGTAGTGACATCTTCTGTATTTTTAGCAAACTCCATAAATGTTGATAACTGAACTTAGTGCAATGCCCGCCCGCCCGCCTAAAATAGCCTGTTTCAAATTCTGAGGGCGAACAAAAGCAATCGTCTGTGTTTGAAGAGGTGACTGAGACTACTAAATTTACCGTCCACTCATAGATGGCGCTGAATATTTGAAACGATAAGTCATATTATTTTTAATAAAAACCACTGTAATTTTTATGTGCTGTAGTAATTAAATTAAAATCAAGGTAAGACGTCAAATTAATAAGATTGATCATACATTTTCTAGAATTTGACCATTTAGCTTTATAGCCGATTAAAACGAATTTGGTTTGAATTAAAATGCACTAAAACAAATGAAATCTGCTAAACTACCAATCTCAAAGTAAAATAAAATTTAATACAGTTCCCTAATTAACGTTCACTGAACATGATATCCCTCTGAATTTAATTCTCGGTAACATTTGAGACAATCTTGAAGGGACCGCTGTTCGTAAGCTATTAATTAGAAGCATCAGCGTGGAATCTCATACGATTAGTAGTGTAATGGAGCGAAGAGATGGGTAAGACGTTGATGTATGTACGTGTAGCAGACGTACGTTGTATTATGAACATTGTTTGGTAAATGATGTGTTCTCTTTATATTGTAATAGAAGAATGTGGCCGGATTTGTGCCGTATCTCCGCCATATGCCAATTTCTTTTCCTTTGGCGAATTTTGTTTTTATTGAAAATCCATTCTATGTTTCTTAAAATGTCATTAAGATTAAAATGATTTAAAGATTATACTTTCAAATTCATAAAACGGACATTTACAAAGTATTGCATTTGGTCACATTTGACCAAATGACATTTAAAATGAAATAATATAAAATAAGAATCTATCATATAGATTGATAGATTCTAAGTTCATTTTTTCAAATCGTGAGAAGACCTGCATGCCTAAGAGTTTCTCGAAGGTGAGTGAAGTTCGCCAACCCGCACTGGGCCAGCGTGGTGGACTATGGCCCAAGCCTTCTCTGTTTGAGAGGAGGCCCGTGCCCAACGGTGTGACAGTTTCTTAACAGGGCTAATATTATTCTTTCATTTTATTTCATGTGCGAATACACTGGGTCTGTATGGGATGACTTTAGCCCAACAGTGGGACGACAAAATAGGCTTATTTATAATGAGGAGCGACTTGACTAAATAAATAAAATTTTAGTAGCAAACAGTGTAAAATAATATGAGAAACCATCATTTACCCTCCGTCTTCTTTCGTTTACTTCTGTATTAAGATTATTTAGTTCTATCTATCTACGTCAACATGCAAGATCCCTTGCGAAGTAGTTATTATTTAGTTCTCACTAAATAAAATAATATAAAAACACAGTATGGCTGCGTCTTCAATATTCATTCTGTATTGTATATGTGTATGTATGGTCTATCAACCTACCAACCCAACGGTGACTTTAATATTGCAATAAGTATCTCGTACAAGTCTCTTGACACTTCAATATCTCACCGGGTGATGTGACATGACCCCATTTCACGCTTAATTGCCCAGGACGATGCTGCTTTTTATGCTGTCCTGGTATAAATCGATATCCACAGTCTTAGGTTTATAAGAACTAAGAATAGGAATGGGTGATTTTGATGTAACTAGTATGTCAAAGTTCTAATTACTTTAGTAAAATAATGTATCGTATTGTTTCATACACTCCTATATTTGTTTGTTTTCTGAAGTTACCTATATCAACTTGATTTTTTCTTCATTGGGTGTACACAGTCTACCCCTGTTTGAGGAATATAGGCGTGACGGTGTGTGTTTATTTTTTTTAAACATGCACATTACGCTTATATTCCTTCACCAAGCAGGGATAACAGTAATGTATTTTGTACACCCACATTTCGCCAATGACGTTAGATTTCATTGTATTAGGGGGTGATTATAGTTCGTACAATTCCATATACTGGATTGCTACTAAGAATTTTTCGTTGGAACAAACTTACTATTAAGGTTGCGATTTCTATAGGATTAATAATATATTCACCGGTATTTCGTAGTTCCATCAAGACTAAAAGTTCTACAATACTTTATAAAAACGCTCATAGTGAAGCTCTTGTTTATTCAAGCTGATGAGCTGTTTGCCTTGTAAACGAGACTCGTATTTAAGTTACTCGTAGTTAACTAGATTCCTATCCTTTATAGGTAGTTTAAGGTCACAAAATTTTCTAGATATTGCTTTTTGAGTTTTTTTACATATGGCCTATCATTCTTGTGACAACACATCTTTGACATTTTATCTTTGAAAAAAAATTATGTCTTTTTATTTCACGAACAAACGTTTAAACATTAAATGAATTTCAAATCATATTTTTATCAGTAAAGCCAGTCCATCTTACTGAATTACCTACTTGAAGTTTAGTGTAGTCGGCTCATATATCCCCTTAATCAATCACTTGATAAGCTCGTACACATCGCTGCCGTAGTCGAAACTGACTATAATGAATGGGTTTGAGATAGTGTTTCCGTAATCCATGTCGGTAGGTACTGCATAGTATTGTATCTTTATGGTATGACCATAAAACAATATAATAATTCCAAACAGTACTTTCAAGTCGTCCAGTGGAAAATAGTTCTGCTGACAATCACAAGTCCTGGGTTTGAATCCTAGATCGGATTATGTGTTATTTTTTTTATTGAGAAATAAACGATAGTGTTCCAGAATCCCTTAAAGTGCTCAGTGTACGTAAAATTGAATTGGTTGTAAGTCTCACCATCTATTACACTGAGACCTTATTTTGTCAGCAAAATTTTGGTGTACAGCAACAATTTTGTGAAATTTAGGAATATAGACTTTACAGTTTATTTTATTTATAAGTGATTGATTGAGTTACTGTATTTTAGCCCTCAAAATGCTTTAAAAAATTTATAGGTCTAATGTTTCTCACCTCAAAAGGGAAAAGCGGAGGAGCATCTAGAATACTTACATTTCGAGTCTTCTGTGGGTGATATTTAAATCTTTCAAAAAAACTGATTAAATCATTTCTCTTTTCATTATCTAGGCCACGTCTGACTTTTGACGTCACGTTTCTCAAATCTGGCACGTACTCATTACGCTTTCCCAAATTAAAGATAATTTTCTACTCTCACAGATCATATTATAATTCGGAGACGTAATGTCCCATTCACCTACGGCTGAAATATATTCAGAGTCGCATGATATAGAAGACACAGGTGTTCATAGCTCACCTTCGTTTCGCTTTACTAATAAGCTCACCAACTTCAGTCGCTTCACATTCTCAGGTACTATATTTACAAATTTTACACATTTTGATCAACGATTTTCAAGACCGAATAATTAAAATCATATTCAAATATTTATATTTAACTCGATAAAAATAATGAACTTGATGCAAATCAAAAGTGTGCAAGTGATATTTTGAAAAATGAAAAATGTAATGTCAAACTTAAAGTGCGAACTAAATAGTGAAAAAGGGAATGAACATAGAAATAGTTCTCTTTAAAAAGACATGAAGCAATGTTTTTTTTTAATTATCTTAGTAAGTAGAGTGGAGGATGTCAGAGAGGTCTGTAAGGAAAGAACCTATTGAAACTCCATACTCCCTGCCTATATAGATGGATAGATGATACAAACTCGTAGAATGATAAGCGACTTACTTCGGCTTCGGAAATGTGACATCAACATTAAGGTGCCACCTAATTAGAGAATGATAATTGAGTGATTTCTCTTTTATACGACATATTTTTTACAAGAAATCTGGCATAATGATACAGAGATTTTCTTGTCACACAAATCACTTTATAATTCCGAGTCGTAATCTCAGTCACCTGTGACCGGAATAAATTTAGGGTCGCATTAGATGAATAGTTCCGACTTGAACTATCGGTTCGCGCTAAAAGATGGATTACCACCCAAACTGAGATTAATTACATTGCCCTCTATACAGACATCGAAGACTGTAGGTTCAATTAGGCGGTTACATTATTCAGTAGGGTCTAGATTAAACGGACTTTTTGTTAAGGATCCTACATCAATCTAGTTGTCTCGGGGATTCAATGGGATTTTTTGTCTGGTTCTTAAACGTTGATGGAAAAATACTTATGAGGTTTTGTGCGTTATGGATTTTTTTTACCGATAATGGGTGATAAATATGGTATAGCAAATTGTGATCTGCGCTTAATATATACAATCCTATTTTTGGAAGATACAAATTGCCTATTTGTTTTAACTACTAAAATAATTCATCACACACTATTTAGAAAAAAAAAACCGTTTTGGTTTTTTTTAGTTGAAAATTGGCGAAATAATGTACATAAATAATAATTATAATTTATTGAATCCAGACAATTTGAGTCCATTACACAAACAAGCCATGTTTGCTGCTATTAGTTTGCGAATTACAAAAACTATAATAATAACTCCAAGTAATTATTATTGTTCAGAATAAAAAAAAATAATAATTATCTGCAACAAATTCAGTTACCTACTAGTTTATTTATGACCATGCAAAAAACAAAAACTCTTAAACGCTTGCAGGGTCGTGAGAAAGTTTTTACGGGAAGACGTCTCATCTAAATCTATCGAACAAACTCCCCATAACGAAAACCACTTGGCTTAAGCCGGTACGGTTACATATATAATAATGACTTACCTAACTACCTAATTATTGTATTACTGCGTGGTGGTAGAAATCGTGGGATCCTAGATTCAAATCCTATCTGAGAAAAAGTGTTATCGGCATTTTTCTATCTATCTATCTATCTATAACCTCACGCCAGATCCCTTGCGGGGTAGGCAGAGAGTACAGAGTTCCAACAGGTTCTTTCCTTACATACCTCTCTGGCTTCCTCGACTCTCATAGTTCGTCTCATACACGCTCGCCGGTTACGGAGACTCTTGACTTTTCCATCAGATAAGACTCGGTTTATTTGGTCGTGGTAAGATAGTCTAGGTCTTCCCCGGTACCTGCATCCTTCCACTTTCACATTGTATATCTGTTTTGTCATTCTTTCCTCTGGCATTCTTCTATATTTCTTTTCTATCTAAAAATTCAAAAGCAATCTGGTGTGTAGATTTGTGCCCGGTCTAATGGCAGTAGCCCTTTCTTTGTAACCAATTACATTGGTTACTAATTAGATCATCGGCAAAAAGTCAGCAAGCTTGAGGGATAATTGATATGATTAATTATTAACTAATAATTTTATTCATTTACCACACAGTAGTTACATTAAAATTATAAACCTTAAATTCTAAAGAAAACATTTTAAACCACATAATTGCCAGAGGTTCCCAAACTAGGCAAAGCCTGTATCTTGGGAAACCAGGTAACAGTTATAAGACAAGAATAATGATAAACAATTCTTTTTCGAGTAAGTGGACGAGCATGCAAAAACCACTTCTGCCTCCAACCGGAAAGGCAAGGGGACAAATAGCTCAAGGATGCCTCAAGGAAGAACGACCTCTGCTTGGGCTGTCGCTATGGGAATGGTATATATTAGGTGTCTCGCCGTAGTAGTCAACACCAGTCCGCGGGCAAGAGATTCTTCGACCTCGTCGACGAGGTCGGTGTGTAATACTGTATGCGGAATCGTACAGAGAACACCCGCATAGATAGTCTTAAGATATTTTTGGTCCCTATTTGACAGAGGACGAACCTGCCATCATTCTTCGAGCAAATCATTTCCGATTTATCTTCAGACTTTTTAATTTCTCTCTGAACTCGAGTTTTGTTAAAGAATGTACGTCTATCTATCTATCTATAACCTTACGCCAGATCCCTTGCGGGGTAGGCAGAGAGTACAGAGTTCCAACAGGTTCTTTCCTTACATACCTCTCTGGCTTCCTCGACTCTCATAGTTCGTCTCATACACGCTCGCTGGTTACGGAGACTCTTGACTTTTCCATCAGACAAGACTCGGTTTATTTGGTCGTGGTAAGATAGTCTAGGTCTTCTCCGGTACCTGCATCCTTCCACTTTCACATTGTATATCTGTTTTGTCATTCTTTCCTCTGGCATTCTTTCTATATGCCCGAACCAACGGAGCATGCCCTTTCTCATCTTTACACCGATACTATCTTTCATACCTACTCGCTGTCTGACTATGCTGTTGCTAATGCGGTCGGTCAGCTTCACTCCGCACATCTTCTGCAGAGCTCGCATTTCTACCGCATTTATCCTACTTTCATTCTCCTTCTTACATACCCAGCTCTCGCTACCATATAACAGCGTTGGGACAAGAACTCCGTTATGTATGGCCAGCTGCGCCTTATGGCTTAAGTGCCGGCTCCCGAGTAGCTTTCCCATCGCACCATTCACTCTGTTCCCTGCACTCACTCTTCTCTCTATGTCAGCGGTGTATTTCCCATCCTTACTGAAGGCGCATCCAAGATATACAAACTCATTCACTTGCTCCAGCACATCGTTACCAACCACAATCCTTACATTATCCGTACAAAGAATGTACGTATAATATTTTTAGCCAAATACCTAATTATAGAAACTATCCAAAGTAAAACAACAGAGGGAAATACCATTCCTAATTACATAGGACCACTAAACCGCAAGCGGAGCTGGGCGTGGAAATTATATCCCAGATAATGGCGTACATTTAGTGGTACGGCAACATCCACTGTTCACATTGTTTCAGTGTAGAATATTGCAGTGCAAATTGCAAATTTTTATTAAGGAACACTTATGCACTAAGTTTCCCGCCTCAGTGGTCTAGTAGCGATACGGTCACGAGGTCTTAGTTTCATTCTAAGTAGGCCAAAAAGTCCGTCCAGTATCAGTCCAAGATAAAACTTAGTCAATAAACAAGCTTTTATAGCAAAAACGAAACCCAGATATCTTGCTTAGTTATGGAGTTTCTTTCGACTCCATCAGACCTTAACACCATCCGGGTCTAAAGTACTTGTCAAAACAAATCCAACGAGTCCAAACACGACGGGGCTATATTGAGTAATTGGGTGGTTTCATTGGCCACCTTTCGGCTTCATCATCAGACCCTGAGCACTACCTAGTTGTACAGTTCTTCTCAATACTAATCTAACAAGCCTTAACACGATGGTTACATTGTATAGTTCACATGTTCCTATGGCCACGTTCCGACTTAATTATTAGACCAGCTCCATGGTACCATATTATTGCATTGTCACCGACTTTACATACGTATTCCAAATTTCAGCTCAATCAGGTACCGCAAGTGCTTGAAAAATGGAACACAAGATTTGAACCGGAAAGACAGACAGACATTCGAACATTGCAATTAAATAAAAGCTCATAAAATATAAATAACCACCGTCAGCACCATATTTCCCAAGCGGGGATTGCAGAGGTGTACTGTATACCTACACTTTTCGTCAACAATACCTATTAGGTCCCAGGTAATGCAGGGTGAGTCTATTATCATTTCTAGGGAACTATGTCAGACTAGAACTGATCATGGTACTTACTTTAGAAAAAAATACAGTTTTGTTCAACCTAGGATTCGGACCCAGTAACTTGTGATCGCTACGTGCATTATTCACAACTAAACCAACGAGTCAGTTTGTACTGGCTACATTAATAATTGAATGTATTTTTTAGTCTTGACAAAGACCTTCTTTTAGAAGTCGACATGAGAAAAAAAACGAGTGGTTTATTCTTATACTTTTTAAAATGCATTTTAAAATTTAAATGACGTATCTGCAGCTGGGCCATCAAATAATATTTCCAACACGTATCGTCAAAACTCATTTTGCTGATACATTCTTATTAAGTTACGCTTTCTTACTAAATTGTTCATGTACTTCAATATATGTTTACATTTGGCATTGGTTTATTGAATGAATATTTGAGGGGGACAGCGCGTACGCAGTCCCCACTACCAAAAATGACGCGTCCGAGTTACTCACATTAGGGGTAATCGCAGGGGTCAACCCAACCGTAGTGCAATGGAGAGGCCTCGCCCTGGGGGAACCGCCTTCTTGATCACGGTGTCCCCTACGCCAGGTAAGTATGCATTGAACACTTGTTCTGGGCGAGGTCGTTGTTTACAAAACAATCTTCTATCTATCTATCTATAACCTCACGTCAGATCCCTTGCGGGGTAGGCAGAGAGTACAGAGTTCCAACAGGTTCTTTCCTTACATACCTCTCTGGCTTCCTCGACTCTCATAGTTCGTCTCATACACGCTCGCCGGTTACGGAGACTATTGACTTTTCCATCAGATAAGACTCAGTTTATTTGGTCGTGGTAAGATAGTCTAGGTCTTCCCCGGTACCTGCATCCTTCCACATTCACATTGTATATCTGTTTTGTCATTCTTTCCTCTGGCATTCTTTCTATATGCCCGAACCAACGGAGCATGCCCTTTCTCATCTTTACACCGATACTATCTTTCATACCTACTCGCTGTCTTACTATGCTGTTGCTAAAGCGGTCGGTCAGCTTCACTCCGCACATCTTCCGCAGAGCTCGCATTTCTACCGCATTTATCCTACTTTCATTCTCCTTCTTACATACCCAGCTCTCGCTACCATATAACAGCGTTGGGACAAGAACTCCGTTATGTATGGCCAGCTGCGCCTTATGGCTTAAGTGCCGGCTCCCGAGTAGCTTTCCCATCGCACCATTCACTCTGTTCCCTGCACTCACTCTTCTCTCTATGTCAGCGGTGTATTTCCCATCCTTACTGAAGGCGCATCCAAGATATACAAACTCATTCACTTGCTCCAGCACATCGTTACCAACCACAATCCTTACATTCGTTCTGGTTACAACAATCTTAATATCGTGAAACATTTTCGTGCTCGCGCCATCTATCGGAGCATAGCAAATAAATTATATCAAAGCTTTTTTGAATTATAAAAGAAGTATGAAACTAATTTTTATGAGAATAATTGTTTAAATTTAGTTAATATAATAAATTAAAACAATGATTGATTTATTAGGGCAAGTCAAGAGTCTCCGTAACCGGCGAGCGTGTATGATATGAACTATGAGAGTGGATGAAGCCAGAGAGATATGTAAGGAAAGAACCTGTTGGAACTCTGTACTCTCTGCATACCCCACAAGAGTCTGACGTGATGATATTGACAGATTAATTTATTAAAACTTTAAATTATATTATTAAAATTTTACCTTATATAAACTATGCGCTCTAACAGCATAATACAAATGTATATACAAATATCATAATGTTATTATACTGTCGAGACATTTCTTAATGACAATTTTGTGAAAATTAATAGGACATAATTTAGTATCAATTATAATTATAATTTAATATTCAATATTATAATGTTATTTTAAATTTAATTTTATTGCATGATATTTTGATTTAATAATGTAAATCATGACCATTGTATTTGTATGCCTTTAGCAAAACATGGTGCAACTTATTTTTAATTTATTATCAACTTTGTACTACCCGTGATTAACAAATAAAGGATTCTGATTCTGATTCATGCTTTTTCAAGCACTGTGTACGTACATTTTGCCGTAGTCGTCATAACCCAACGTAACTTACGTCTCGTCCCATCCGGCGAGTATATAATAATTTCACTGGGCATACACATTATATTCTATTACAAAAGGTCCTTACAAAATAGTAAAAATTAAAAAGCACAAAGTAAACGAGCATGCGAAGTTTTATAAAGAGATACTACCCACTTTAATGGCTTAAATAAACTGATACAACAGAGCGATTGTGCCAGTGAATGGGTCCCGGTCCCATTGTGCGATAATGCCCGCGACTGCGGACTGCCTCCTTGAGTTCGTTGAAAGCCGTCAAATAAAATACGAACTACGTTATTAAAGGAGTATACTATAAAATTCATATAAGAATAAGTTTTTGCTATTTTGTGATGTCTTTTTAAAATGATGTCTAATTATGGCTAAAGCTGAGTACGATTTTGTAATATAAAATAAACGCCGTCACGCCAGTATTCCCAAAGTAGGTTTATGGAGATATATTGTGTACACACACTTTTCGCTGTCGATGCGAGGTCCTAATGTGATAGAGGGTGAACCTATTGACATTATAGCGGGTATAATATCCGACTCCAGACTGATATTAAGAAATTTCTATCGATATGGTTTTTGTTTTTTTTTAAACGTAAACCCACACTAGATTTTATTCCTGTATCGTGGGTGCGTTTACAAACATGAAAATACATATACACAAATACAAAGATAAGAATCACGTCGTCCGGCATAGCATTAGAACCCATGACCTCGTGATCGCTACGCGCATGATTCGCTACAAGATCAACAAAGTAATCTAACTAAGAATTTTTCGAAAGAAATACCCCAACAACGTTTGATTTCCTGAGTTCCTATTCTTGTTCTCAGTCACACAATGCCCCATTATGCCAACATGACACTGGAATGCCCCATTATGCCAACATGACACTGGAATGCCCCACTTGAATACAAAAGCTTCTTTACAAGTAAATATTTTATTTAAACTCACCTTAGGACCCTAGGACATAGGTGACCAAAGAACATCGGAATATTTAATGTTCATGTAAACCATTGTAGTATTTATGAATCGTCAGAAAAGTAACAAAGACTCTACCACCACCTCGGAATGTCATTTCTGTGGCGAAGAAGGGCAATAAACTCCACGGTTACTCTTTTAAAATAGTATTTTTAAATTTTTTTTACCTACATTTGTTGTGGGATATGGAAGAACAATGTAGTGTCAGGTGAGCTTTTATTGAATTATTAATAGGAAGAAAGGGAATATTAAATAAAAATGGTTGAACAAGTTATCCATAATAAATTGGAGCTGGAACAGCACCTATCTAAGCATTTGTATTTTAAATAATCATCTAGAGTATAATATAGTATAATCTTGCTTACAGAGCGTACGTTTAATACAAGATTTGAATTTATTTTCACTAAGTCCAGTGACGTCAGGTAATTTTATTATAGAATCTGACACAGTACCCCATGAAAGACATGTGAATTTTAGACAGACGAAATTGCGGATGAACTAAGTTACCTATCACCTAGCTGATTAATAGAATAGATGTAAATTTTTCCTTGTACATATACATTATGCTTTTATAAATAGACTGGCACGGGTCTGTCACAATATTGGCTTCTTTAAACAATTCTCTTAAAGAGTCGCTACTACCAAAGTCATAGATGGTAAAGTCATAGATGGTAATCTTAATAGTCCTTTTTTTGTAAGATAAAAATAGTCTCAATGTCAGCTGACCTACCCCACAATAATATACCGTAAGAATCTCCTACTCTTTTTTCTTCAAGGATTTCGATCCCCTGTCAATAATGGCCATTCTGCTCGATATACTCGAGGTCATCATTTCCTTGGCCTGCCTCGGCGCTGATGACCTTCTTGTGGGACCCATTCAGTGCACAGTTTAACCCATGTATTTCCATGGGTCCATTCGGCTCAGCTGACCAAGCTCAACTTAATTTTTAAAGAAATAATATTGACTAAAAGTTTGTGTGAAGGGGATGGCGCCTACGCAGTCCCCACTACCATAAATTACGCGTCCGAGTTACCCACATTAGAGGTAATCGCAGGGGTCAACCCAACCGCAGTGCAATGGAGTGGCCTCGCCCCGGGGGAACCGCCTTCTTGATCACAGTGTCCCCTACGCTATTGTTCTGGGCGAGGTGGTTGTTTGCAAAACAATCTTAATATCGAGAGGTATTTCAGTACTAGCGCCATCGATCGGAGCATAGCTTAACTATTGAGATTTACAATAATTTCTTCAATCAGTATTTTTTGTAGGCAATTGTATTTTAATAATACATTGCTATTACAATTAAATATAACCAAGTTGGTGCATTCTAATAAAAAAAAGCTGCTTAGAATAGAATTATTTGTTTCGGTTTGGGTATTTTATATGAATTTTCATGTTGGTAAACGCACCCACGATATAGGAATAAATCCTAGTGTGGGATTACGTTTTTACTTGGTCAATTAGTTACTTGGTTAGTTCCTTCCTTCCAAGCGGTGTTTAGCAAAGATATACTGTGTACATACAATTTTCGCCGACAATGCTAGGTCCTTGTGAATAGGGAGCATATCTATTTCCATTTTACCGGGCACAAATATTCGATAGAAAAATTACACTTCGTCTGATCTAGGATTCGAACCCAAGACCACGTGTCTACTACGCTCATAACTCGCCATTAGATCAACGATACATCTATCGATCTTCTTTTCCTTCTAACTTCCTTGTTTTCTTTCCCCTTTTTTCCGGGGGTTAAATATTTAAGGTATGAACCTACATACACGAGTCTTCCTCGACATCATGTTAGCGCCAAGCCGAGTCAAGATATACCGTTTCACGGAGATATACGATGCAGAGCGCCTTTAAATTTATGACGCTTAAATTTTGTGCATAATAGTTGAGATGAATGGCGTCTTGTTGAAGCTGACGTTTACTACCAGCTTTGGGGAACTAGGGCATCCTATTTTTAGGTAAGTATAGTGTTTTAAGACAACGAAAATATAAAACAAAACATAGACAAGTTTTAAAGTTGTTAGATGTTTCTTGTAAAGGCCAGAACATGCAATGACAAAAATAAAAAAAATATGTAACGTCAAACGTTAGTTAGTAAGTTTAAACTTTTAAAGATTAACCTCTGTACGAGTAACGAAGTGCTAAACCTCTCGTATGAATAACAAAGTGAATCTTTTACTAAACTATTGATGCCAGATAACGTTTTTTTTTTATTTTGTTTACTATACTTTTATTAATAAATACATGTCTTGTACATGTATTTATTAATATACAATAAATCATTTTAAATTTAAAAAAAACGCACATTTAAAACTTTTGGCTGATGATGATAATGATGACGATGAAACTATAACACATTATATTTAAAACAAAAGAAGTTACGTCTGAGACACACTATGGCAGCAAGTACATAATACCGATCATACGTCTAGCAGATACTATGGTGGTATAGATATTTCAGTAAGGTAACGTCTAATAGAAACCAGTTCTTTTTTGCCAAAGTCTTTAGCTCGCAATGCACTGCCGCGACCCGTTTTACCACAACGTACTAAGCAAGTCAGATCTAGATTAGTCCGCATTATGAAATTAAAATTTCATATTATGTGGTTAGCGGGGTCTGATAGGATACTATCTCAGTCACTGAAAATTACACAATTTTGTTTAAATACTAAAAATAGTTGTTCTTATGCTCCTATAGATGGCATCAGTACCGAAATACTTATCGGTATTAAGATTGTTTTGCAAACAACGACCTCGCCTAGAACAACTGATCAAGACATACTTACCTGGCGTAGGGGACACCGTGATCGAGAAGGCTGTTCTCCTAGGGCGAGGCCTTTCCATTGCACTGCGGTTGAGTTGACCGCTGCGATTACCTTTAATGTGGGTAAATCGGACGCGTAATTTTTGGTAGCGTGCGTCCTGCATACGCGCCATCCGTTTTACTTAAAAATTTTATAAATATATTTATTTCTTTAAAAATGGAGTTGCGCTGGGTCAGCTGAGCCAAATGGACCCAAATAAGTGTGCTAAACTGTGTACCGAATGGGTCCCACGAGAAGGCCATCGCCGCCGAGGCAACGGGGGCCTGGATTATTGACAGGGGATCGAAATCGTTGGAGAAAAGATTGGAAGATTCTTACGGCATATTATTGTAGGGTAGGGCAACTGACATTGAGTCTATTTTTATGTTACAAAAAAAGGCTATAAGGGCTATGTATAACTTACGACTACGTCGCGACTGTGTAAGAGGATTGTTTAAAGGAGCCAATATCATAACAGTCCCGTGTCAGTATATTTATAGAAACGTAATGTATATAATGAATTATGCCCGGTATATGGCAATAGGCTCGCCCCCTATTACATGGGACCTAACATCGTCGGCGAAACGTGGGTGTACTCAGTACACCTCTGCCACCCCCTCTGGGGAATACAGACGTGACGGTGTAATGTATATAAAGAAAAAAATACATATATTTAATCAGCTAGGTGATAGGCATTGCTATAACACGCGACATAGAAATAAATTAGATCAAGCGCAATTTCGTCTGTCTAAAATTTACACGTCTTTCATGGGGTACTGTGTTAGATTCTATAATAAACTAATTTTAAATCTTGTATCAAACGTACGCTCGGTAAGCGAGCTTATTATATTCTAGATGATTATTCAAAAGGCAAAAATACTTGGATAGGTGCTGTTCCGGCTCCACCTTAATATGGAAAACTAATTTAGCCATTATTATTTAATAGTCCCTTTCTGCCTTCTAATAATTTAATAAAATTGATCATTTTTCCTTCTCATTTCTTTCTCTATAAATGAGAGAAACATGTAGCTTTTCTCACGAATAGTTGAACCACAACAAATGTAGATAAAAAAAATTGTAAAAATACTATTTTAAAAGAGTAACCGAGGAGTTTCTTGTCCTTCTTCTCCACAGGAATGACATTCCGAAGTGGTGGCAGAGTCTTTTTTTACTTTTCTGACGGTTCATAAATACTGTAATGGTTTATATGAATACAAAATATTCTGATTCTGATCTTTGCCCAGCAGTGGGACACCTTAGGTCAATTAAAAAAATATTTACTTGTAATTAGCTTTTGTATTCGTGTGGGGCATTTCAGTATCATGCTGGCATAATGGGGTATTGTGTGACTGATAACACGATTAGGAAATCAGGAAAACGACCATAGTTGGGGTATTTCTATGGAAAAATTATCAGTTAGATTACTTTGTTGGTCTTGTGGCGTAGCGATCGCGAGGTCATGGGTTCTAATTCTATGTCGGACGACGTGAATCTTATTGATAGACATTTCTTGATATCAGTCCAAAGTCGGACATTGTACCCGCTATAATGTCAATAGGTTCACCTTCTATCACATTAGGACCTCACATCGACGGCG
The DNA here is from genome assembly GCA_905147815.2 of Phalera bucephala. Taxonomy (NCBI): domain Eukaryota; kingdom Metazoa; phylum Arthropoda; class Insecta; order Lepidoptera; family Notodontidae; genus Phalera; species Phalera bucephala. The sequence goes on from LR990621.1 coordinate 21,270,244, forward strand.
AAAAGTGAATGTACACAGTATATTTCCACAACCCTACTTTAGGAGTGCTGACAGCGTTTATTTTTTTATATTACAAAATTCAAATCTTCAGTCGTTACGAGATGCCATTTTAGAAAGACATCACATTATAGCAAAAACTTATTCTTATATGAACTGTATAGTATATTAATTTAATAACGTAGCTCGTATTTTGTTTGAGAGCTTTTCAACGAACACAAGGAGGCAGTCCGCAGTTGCGGGCATTATCGCACAATGCACCTGCCGGGACCCATTCAGCGACACAATTGCTCTGTTGTGTCAGTTTATTTAAGCTATTAATGTGACTGCTATCTCTTTATAAAACTTTTCATGCTCGTTTACCTAGTGATTTTTATTTTTTTACTATTTTGAAAGCAGCTTTTGTAGTCCCATATAATGTGTAACAAAATATTATATGCTCGCCCTCTGTTATCTTTTGGGACGTAACATCCTCAGTGAAATATTGTGTACATAGAACACCTCTGCCGCTTCCACTAGATATTTTTTTTTATTTTTAGTTGCAGGTCGTAATCTGAAAATTACATTGGGGAATGACGAGCACGGCAAATTGTACATAGACAGTGCATGATAAAGCATAATATATGTATATACATTTGTTCTGGACTCATATATCGCATAATTTATTAAGAGATAAATTTAAGTAATATATTTGAAAGTTTTAATGAATTAATCATTGTTTTAATTTATTATATTAACTAAATTTGAACTATACTGAGTTCTTAGATTTACGCGAATATTACACATGAAATAAAACTATTTTTTCGGATTTTATCGCGGTTTATTTTGATTTTTAAGTTCCCGACGTTCCGATTTTTATCGGATGCAAACACATATAAAAAGGTCAAGACAGACCCAACCACCAGTATATTAAAACAAACTACTGATTTAATAAAGAAATACTCCGAAACATTGAATCTGGACGTCAAATCACTAAAACCTTCGTGCGCAAAACCACCACAGTTGTATGGTGTTACGACCGCCTGACGGCGGGTACAAATAAAACACACAATTATAAAAAAAAATACAATTGTTTATTGTTAACAGGAAAAAATATATTTAATTACGCAAACAATTAAAAATCGTAATAAGAACAATCCAGAAAATTAAAATAAGTAATAATATTAAAATGGGGCGTGAATTCCCGGCACAGGGGAGTTCTCGGGTCCACAAAAAAACCTATGGGCGCTGGGGACTTATCTTTAGGCCGCTCGATCCCGTGACGCGTGGGGGGTCTTCGGTAAACAGCCTCCACCGGCTAGGTGGGGAATTTGGAGGTGCCCTGTAGAAGGCCCTCAGCCGCCGAGGTCAGCGGGAGTCGACGGGCAGAAGTGAGGCCTGCTGTCTCCCAAACCGTACTTTGTCAACCCGTACGGTGGACCCCCAGTTTTCAAGGGGGTTGAAGAATGTTGCTAATTTAAACTTTTTTTTTTTTTTTTTTAATAAAGCACTGTTTGAACTAACCTGAATTGTTGTCGTGCGAGCTCTGGCGTCGGAAAAAAAGTTGTTCCTGCGCGAACTCGTTTTTATATACTGCCCTCCCTCTGCCTGTTTTTATATACTGCCTGCAGTGCGCACTCCCCAGATCTCTTGATCCTTCGTCTGAGACGAGGACAGAGATATAGAAAGAACGGCTCAACCGAAGCAAGGCACGCCCTAAACTATTGTCTGTTTTTTATAAAATTCTTGTGGGACTAAGTTAGCAATAACCGAACCGAGTGAGATAGGATCATTGTCCCGTTGTTCGCTATTGTATTATTTCTAGATCCTTCTATGTTGTGGGCGTTTCTTATTAGGTTTTCTAGAAGGAATTTGATTCCGGTGCCAACGAATACCTTATATGGTCATTATGATGCTATCTCTAGTTAAGGCGCGAGGTTCCTATTCGATGTAACAATTAGTTATTATGTTTGTTTGTGTGTAAAGATTTTTTATTTTTATGTTTATATTTTTAAAACTTTGTTACGACGTAACAATGGGCTCCCAAAAATACATAAACCGAATGCTCCCCTACGTCCACTTGTTAGCCAAATCGACACACCAACCTACAGATTGGCTCAGCACGTAGCGAAAGTGCTCTCGCCACTCAGAGGACACACAATAGCACATGTTAAGGGTTCATACCATTTTGTTAGTGAGATCAAAAATCTACATCTTACTGACAATGAAACTATGGTCAGTTTCGATGTCCAGTCACTATTCACATGCTTACCTGTACAAGACTGTATCGAAATTGTAGAAAGGAAACTAGCGGAGAACAACATGCCAGCGGAATACTTAGAACTATTGAGACACTGCATTACATCTGGCTACCTACTGTGGAAGGAGCAATTCTACAATCAAGTAGATGGTGTGACGATGGGCTCCCCTGTATCTCCCATTGCTGCCGATATATTCATGGAAGACTTTATGAGACAGCCCTTCGTACTTCACCTGTAAAGCCAAGTTTCTACAAGCGGAACGTAGATGATACTTTCACAATATTACCATCTGACAAAATTAATGTATTCCTTAATCATCTTAACTCCATTAACCCTTTAAATTCAGTTTACAATGGAGTTGGAGTTTCTAGATGTCTCAGTAATCCGTAACCCCAACAACGCCTACGGTTAAGCACTACGGTTTATAGAAAAAAGACCCATACTGATAGGTACTTAAACGGTGAATCTCACCACCATCCATCACAGTTAGCTACCGTGGGTAAATCTTTGTTTCAGAGAGCACAAGGGATCTGTGACAAGAAACATCTGGCTGCCGAGCTTCAACATGTCAAGCAAGTCCTGCACGACAATAAGCTTCGAGTCCCACGCCAAGGTCACAGTGACCGAGTGAAACCAGCCACAGTCGAGCATCTCCCTGCTGTACTACCTTACTTAAGAGGGGTCGCAGACAAGATTGGCTACATCTTGAAGCGTGCTTCAATTAAAACATTTTATAAGCCGCCAAAGAAGATCAGTCAGTTTTAACCATCTTTCAAGTGTCACATCCCTCTACAAGATGCAGGAGTATACAAGCTTGATTGTGAATGTGGTCTCTCTTACATAAGACAAACAAAAAGACCAATAAAAACTCGGGTTAAAGAACACATAGCTGACCTAAAACACCGTCGCTCAAAGAAGTCTGCAGTCTGTGAACATGTCCTTGACCGGGCCCGCCATAACATCAGATTTGATAGACCACAAATCCTCGTGAAAGAACACCGATTCCTACCAAGGATGGTTCGCGAGGCTAGAAATTAAGAAACATCCTAATTTCAATAGAGAAGATGGCTGGGTGCTTCCATCAACTTGGGATCCAGTAATTAATATAATCAAATCCAAAACCAAGCATAACACTGCAAGACCTCAAGACACCGTGAGCTCATTCTGCGTAGATCGGACCAACAAAAACAAAAAATAATTTAGAAGTTTGAGGGTACCCCGGAACAACTATGCCTTTTGGACGTCTAACACCTCAGTCCTTCCCGTGACCATGGGTGCTGCAAAGCACTCGAAACGTCGGGAACTTAAAAATCAAAATAAACCGCGATAAAATCCGAAAAAATAGATTTATTTCATAAATTTGAACTATTATAATTAAAAAAATAATGTGTTTTGTAATTCAAAACCTTTTTGCTATGCTCCGATAGATGACGCCAGTACCAAAATACTTCTCGGTACTAAGATTGTCTTGCAAACGATGACCTCGCCCAGAGCAACTAATCAAAGCATACTTACTTGGCGTAGGGGACACCGTGATCAAGAAGACGGTTCCCCCAGGGCGAGGCCTCTCCATTGCACTGTGGTTGGGTTGACGCCTGCGATTATCCCTAATGTGGGTAACTTGGACGCGTAATTTTTGGAAGAGGGGACTGCGTACGCGCTGTCCCCACTACCAAATGTGCGCATAGAAACTCTTAACAAAATATTCATTCAACATACGAGTAGAGCATTTCAATGTCGTTTTAGTTAGCTGATAATCAAAAGTAGGAACTCAAGGGAGCTCGCTTTTTAGGTTTAAAAATTTGTAATTAAAAAAAAATCGCAATTAGATTGCCTCGTTAGTCTAGTAGCAATCACGGGGTCGTGGTTTCCAATCCTGAGTCGGAGTCTCTATTACATTGGGAAATCAAAGCGACGGCAAAAGTGTATCTACATAGTGCACAGTATACCTCCACGACCCCACTAGGGCAATAGTGGCAGCTTTTTTTTAATATAACAAAATCCATTAAAATTTTAATCGTTATAACAAAGAATATTCTTAAATACGTTTCAATGTTGCTGTTATTCCTATCTTCCTTTAAATGGCATAGTATATTAATTTAATAACGTAGCTCGTATTTTGTTTGAGAGCGTTTCAACAAACACAAGAAGGCAGTCTTAGTCGCGGGCATTATCGCACAATGCACCTGCCGGGCCCCATTCGCCGGCAGAATCGCTCTGTTGTGTCAGTTTGTTAAAGCCATTACAGTGGCTACTATCTCTTTATTAAACTTTGCATGCTGGTTTAGCTAGTGCTTTTTAATTTTTACTATTTTTAAAGGTGCTTTGGTATTCAAGCGGGGCATCTTAGTGCCTTGTTGACAATATAGGCATGGTCTGAGTGGTACAGGACTGGACAGGAGTAGGAACTCCAGAGAGTACAAATTTTCAGATGAAAAGTGTTATTGGCGTTTTTATATCAAAATAATCAGTATCAGTCCGGAGTCTTGCATTGTGCCCGGTATAATGGCAGTAAGTTCGCCCTCTATTACATTGGAAGCTCACATGGTCAGAGAAAGGTGGGTGTACGCAGTACACCTTCACCGCCCCACTTGGCAGATATAGGTGTTTATTTATGAAATTGTCAGTATTAGTCTTATTAGTCCCGAATCTGACATTGTTTTCAATATAATTGCCATAGGCTCGCCCCTTTTACATTGAGAACTAACATCGTCAGTATTGCGTCAAGTTATTCCTATCCTTATTTGGATGGCATAGTATAGTCTTTTAATACCGTAGCTCGTATTTTACTTGAGAGCTTTTCAACGAACACAAGGAGGCAGTCCGCAGTCGCGAGCATTATCGCACAATGCACCTGCCGGGACGCATTCACCGGCACAATAGCTCTGTTGTGTCATATTATTTAAGCCATTACAGTGGCTACTATCTCTTTATAAAACATACGCGTTTACCTATTGTTTTTTAATTTTTACTATTTTGAGAGTAGCTTTTGTATTCTACTTGGGCATGGGACATTTGAGCGTCTCGCTAGTCTAATGGGGCATGATGTGACTGACTAACATGACTACGAATTCAGAAGAGCTCACATTTTAAGCCGGAAGGTGTTATTGGGGTTTTATTATCGAAAAAATCTCAGTTAGATTGCCTCGTTGCGAGTCTAGTGGCAAAAAATGTACATATACTCATAAGTATTATATTGTATGTATGAAAATCCGAAAAAAAATCCTACATTTAATGTATCTAGCAACAGACAAGTTACCTATTTGTAAGTATACTGAAAATTCTCACATGAGAATAATTAAAGTGAAACAAAGGAGAGAATAAAGTCATTAAAAGCACTAATTGCCATGGAGTAGCGATTTTTCCTTAATTGCCGCAGCACGGGAGCGGAATCCAAGTATTTTATACTAATGATGTTTTAGAATTTAATTAATTAAGTGTAAAACTGAATAGAGCATTAGGATGCTAATTTCTTTACAAGTCTGCTACACAGCTGTGTTCAAATAAATCTTATATGATTTCCTTCTGTAATTTAACAGTTGTTTGTTATATATTAAAATTAAAGCTAAAATGTAGGCTAAATCAAACATAGCGAACTGTAATAGTATAAAATATTTTTTATACGATGAGACAGAGAGGTATGTAAGGAAAAAACTTGTTGCTGCTCCCTGCCTACTTCGTAAGGGATGATAAAGATACGTAGCTAAATTAATTAAGTACTCTGTTCATTTTGCATTCCATAAATCTGCGGGAATACAAAATAACAGCATATTATTATTTAAGAGAAAGCAAATCTACTGAATATAAAGAATATTACGTCTCTCTAATCAGTCACGCCAAATTTACGCTGAAAATCCAAGAAACTAAAACGTTCCAAGCGAAATTAAAACCACTAGTCTCGTTTAAATGGATACCTTGTTACCGCAAAACATTAATTACGGCGTCCTTACAACACGAAATTAAATGGATACGAACATTAAAATACTAACACGGCTAATAAAAATATATACTTTTATTTAATTTCGTTTTTGGTATTCTAAAAATAGGGCACATTGATACAAATATTTTTAGGCTTGCGCCCTTATTACATCGGGCCCTAACATCGTTGGTGAAGTCTTTTACAAATATGTTTTTGGTGTTCTAAAAATCATCATCATCATCAGCCCGAGTCAGTCCACTGCTGGACGTAGGCCTCTCCCATGGCACGCCACTGAGTTCGATCTTCAGCTCTCCTTCTCCAATCCCTGCCCACTACCTTACGAATATCGTCGCCCCACCTAAAAATAGGACTATACATTATTAAAAGGCTTACAAAAGTAGCGCTGTAATAACGCTGTATTTTAGCGATCACCAAGATTAAGCAGCGTTTGGTTCTGTCTGTTTGAAATGGGTGATAGTTTGCGGTATTTCCATTTTCAAGCGTCTACGTAGGTACTCACCGTCACGCCTATATTCCCCAAGAGGGGCGGAAGAGGTGTACTGTGTACACCCACTTTTCGCCGACGATGTTAGGTCCCATGAAATAGGAGGCGAGCCTATTGCGATATATCGGGCACTTACAGACTCCGGACTCATACGGGGAAGTTTTCGTTAGAAAAAGTTCATTTGTCCGACCTAGGATTTGAACCCAGGACCTCGTGATCACCAAGCGATGCGCTTTGCCACTAGGCCAACGAGGCAGTCGTACGTAGGTACCAAGGCATGTTAAGACGTTGGTACTAATGTTGAACTAACATAGTAACAGAAGATTGTATTCTTACAATCTAAGCGTTTCAGATATAAGGTACGCGTTTTTGTGGATTATGAATCACTTTTCTGAGGGTTACTTCACCTAATGAAGTATCGATTATGTATATCTTTATTACACTTTAAAATCACTTGATATGATCTTTGGGGACGATTTGTCTTACATTGGACGTCCTTCTCCTGAATGAGAAGAAGAATACTCACTTACGGCCGTGCAGTCTTTGTCAGCCCCCAAAAATACCTACTAACTGTGCGTAGTTAGTTTAATCCATATATCGATATACTGAACAGCAATTAAATCACCAATTATCGATGGTAAAATTATCACTGTTTTCAGTTTTAACAACCTTTAATAAGGACATCAAGTCTTAACGTCCTTAGTTCAATTTTAACTGTACTATAGAATATGCCCTCTCAGTCTGAGAGGAGGCCCGTGCCCAACAGTGGGACAGTTTCTGAACAGGGCTAATATAATATAATAATATAAAAAATAGAATATGGTACTATTTTGAGAACATTATATAGCGCGCGTCTTTTATTTCTACGTCGTTGGCCAGCGAAAGGAAATTATTTTTAATTAAAGTTGAATTTTACAACTAGCAGAGAGGACGTCCGCGTTCTAGCAGTGGACAGTAGCTTAAGTTATTAACATAATTCATTATGGCAAACTAGCAGAGTTTAGCGTTGAGCTCCAGAACAAACTATTGTAACTTTAAATAAAGCGCTTTTCAGTTTCAGAATTTGATCTCTTTTGATCTAGCTTCTCGTAGTTAAAAATAAGTATCGATACAAATGTTTCGACTTTTTCCCTATCGATACTATGATATCCGTAGTGATTGATTTTAAAGATGTGATCTTTGGTTGTTACTACTCTGATTTAAAGTATTTGGTATATAATATTAGCAATTTATTGTTACACGTGTGCTAAACCTAAAGCAGGTGATAGTTATGACCAAGACTTATCAACTATCACCATAACGATACTCACCAGAGATATAAATAAAAAGCGGTTACATACAATACTATTAAGATATTATAAACATATTTATTCCACCCAAATGTATGAAACTGTGTAGTTTATTAATTTTTGGTTAGTGTTGCCATAATAAGAGTTGTTTGTATTGATCAGTAATATGACTTGTTTTAGGTTTTGCGGATTTGTCCCTTCCAAGCTGTATAATATTATGAATTCTTTTGTTCTTAAGCCTGAAAAATAATTGTAAATAAAAATAGACATTATCACGTTTGTGTATCTACACCTACACTAGGTTTCAATGTAATAGGGGAGCTATTACTATTATATCAAGCACAACTTCAGATTTCATACTTTGACTAAAAAATGTTTAATAGATAAAAATCTTTTATAAAAAAAGGTAAACCGACTTCAAAAAGCAAAAAAATCAATATTTGAAGTCGGTGCTGGTTGGTGCAGTCGGTTACTTGGCACCGACTTCAAATTATTTATTTTTTTGCTTTTTGAAGTCGGTTTACCTTTTTTTATAAAAGATTTTTATTTTAAAATTTTAAGTGACCAGTGAATTATTTTATAGTAGGGTACCTATAGGATTGACGTAATACCCATAATATCTCAATTTACACATGCCTATTGTTTGTCGTTAAGGAGTTCCCTGGTGTATCTTCTAAGTCCAAGGTCCAATGTCAATAAAATTAATATGGGACCACCTTGGAGATATACTGAACCCAATGCAAAAAAAAAATATCAAAATCGGTCCACAACTGACGGAATTATCGCAAAACATACATAAAAAAAAACATACATACAACTGAACATAGAACCTCCTCCTTTTTGAAGTCGGTTAAAAATACACGCTTATGCCAGCCCAGGATTTGAACCCTAACCTCGTAATCGTCCTTCACAGTACGCGCCACTAGACCAACAAGCCCGCCAGATAAATAACCTCATCATAAAATACACATTTGGTAAGCATACACACGTCTTTATGATAATTGAAACCCTTATTTCGCCTCTTTTTCATATCCACATATAATAAGAGAGGAATATTATTTAAAATTCTGCGCCACACTCACCATTACCCTATCAACCACGTGACAGACAGACAGAAGATAACATAGACGTGACAAATGTAATATGTGCTGTGTTGCCAGCATTATTTTTTCAGGACCAATTATACGAACTAAGCCCAGTATAAGTTTTTAAACGTAATCCCACACTAGGATTTTTCCTGAGACGTTTACAAACATAAAATTCATATACACAAACACCCAGACCGAAACAAATATTTTTCGGTTATTCAAAGATTTGTCCCTTGCGGGTATCGAACCAGTGACTATTTGATCCAATGGGTGGAGCGGCTTAAACTGTTAACCATTGGACCAAGCCGTCTGTAATAAAAGTGACGATGACAGGTGACAAGCGACTATGTGTGACATATTTATAATACAGTCATACAAGGACCTCTTGACCTGCAGCTAAAATCGGAACTAACGCTGTCACCAATTCCCAATTTACCCAAGTTCCTTTTTTAATTGGTAACTGTGCGGACCCACCTGTTAAAATATCTCCTTGAGAGTATGAAAATTTTACTAAATAATAACCCTTATATACACCAACGCCCCCTGTCAATGTCATCTACAGGTCATAAGATCCTTGTAACACTATAAGCTATACAAAACCGATCTATAAATAACATTTTTTTATTGAGGTCTGGTCAGCAATTTACCCCTATCTTACCTGGTGGAAAGCGACGATGAAGCCAAAGAAGAGACTCTCTGACTCAGTTACAGCCTAATCACTCTGAAATAGACTGGAGACGAAAGACCAAGTTCCGAATTGGCATAATCTGAATAAACTCGCCTCCTCATATGGCAACTCCGGGAAACATGCCGGAACACGACTGGATCGCTTGACGTCATAAAATCTGGAAGGTATTGACCAGCCACAGTCGTAACTTACCACCGGTGTTGCTCGTTTAGCACTGTCCAGGGACCACATACAAGGAATCGAGACTATCTTATCTATCTACATATTACGAAGGGAGCAGCTTCGGCACGTGTTGCGACAACGGCGACAATTTTGTCTTTTACTAACTATTCGGACTTTTTGACTATTTAATATAATCATCATCATCTCAGCCTATGCCTCCCCAATCGCTCTCCAGCGCAGCCGGTCTGCTGCCTCCTGCATCTAACGAATTCCTGCGGTCTTCACAAGATGGTCGGTGCATCTGGTGGGTGGTCGTACCACGCTGAACCTTTGCCACTTTAGCTTACTAATCCTATGGGCTATATCGGTGACCTTGGTTCTTTTACAACTCTCCTCATTCATTCAATATAAGTCATATATATATCCTCATACTCAATACAACTCTAATATAAATATTCTTTTCACTCGAGCAACACCAAATTCAGCCTAAAATATCTTCCTATTCTATGAGCGTACGTCTTTGAAATGAACAAAACGTTACTCGGTATAGCTCGTAAGGCCTCTGGTTAAATAATGCCTGTATGCCGCATAAAAATCGTTTAATAAAACGTGTTTCGGATCATAATAAAAATTTACAGCAGGCTTTAAAACATTTCTTTTTATATTATACGCGTGTCTATCCTTGCCGTTGAAAGGATAAGTTACACTTGATAGGGGCTTTGTTTTCCTTATTTATTTCGCACCCATTTCTAAGCTTTCTATAGTTTTTTTTATATTAAAAAAAAAAAAGAAAACAGAAAAAAGGTATTTTAAAACGTAGCCCCTTACTAGGATTTATTCCTGTGTCTTGGGTGCGCTTACAAAACATGAAAATTCACATACTCAAATACCCAGACCGAAACAAATATTTGTGGGTCACACAAAATTTATCCCGACTGGGAATCGAACCCGCGACTATTACATACATATTAGGTGAAGCGGTTAAAGCTTTTAAACACTGCGCTGAATCGTCCGTCAAGCTACCGCATCGTCGTTGGTCTAGTGCAATCACGCGGTTCTCAATTGAAATCGTTGGTTGGACAAATTTCATTTTTTGTTGAATTATTCTTAGCTCAGACCGGAGTCTAGAATTGTATATGGCAATAAGCTCATTCTCTATTATATGGGACCTAACATCATCGGCGAAAAGTGAGTCTACACAGTACACCTTTGCCACCCCGCTTAGGGAATATAGGCGTGATGATGATGTTTTACATTTCTAGGCGAATGCATTTTGTAGGTCTGCATTTGTACTTGCCTTGTTTACTATAAGTAACGAGGGCAGTGACTGTTAAGAAACTGTCCCACAGTTGGGCACGGGCCTACTCTCAAACTGAGAGTGTTAAGACCGTACCTACTACGCTGGCCCAGTGTGGGTTGGCGAAATTAACACATCTTCAAAAAACTCTTAGGCATCCAGGTTTACTCACGATGTTTTCCTTCACCGTTAAAGCAAGTGGTAGTTAATTTATAATACGCACATGCTTTTGAAAAGACAGAGGTGCGTGCCTGGGTTTAAATCCGAGACCTCGGACTTCGCAGTTCAACGGTGTAACCACTAGATTATCCCTGCTACTGCGTGCTATAAAACATTCATTTTAATTTTAGACGTGTGTGTTTCGGCGCTTAAAAGGATAAGTTACACTTGATAGGTGCTTTGTTTTTCTCAATAATATTGCCAACATTTCTAGGAGATTGCGTTTCAAATGCATTTTAATATGCTTTTTGTTGTAACTTTTTGCATTCGCATCCTCTCTAAAATCAAAAGCAGGTAGAGCTATAATGTGTAACTTATTTCTTAAGGATGTTCATTCAGGAAGCGTTTGGATCGGAGACTAGTGATTCTTTAAGGAATTTCCATTTTCAAGCGGCTACGTGCCTCAAAATTACTTCAAATTTACCACTTAATGTGGTAAATCAAAAAGACAAGTTGGAAGCCTTCTAGGCGTCTTATTATGTTTCAACAGGCGGACACAAACTAACCTTCACCAATCCGCACTGGGTCCGTCTGGTGGAGTATGACATAATCTCTCTTACCACGAATTGCAAAGGTCTATTCTCAGGGGTGACACAGTATAAACCGTGGATACGCATTGTTTTTATTTAAACACCTTTTTCTAAACTTCGCGATTCTTAGCGATCACCAAGTTTAAGTAGCGTTCGACTCGGTCGGCATGAGATGGGTAACTGTTCGATCGTTTCCGTGCTTAGGAAGGCACGTTAAGCCGATGGTCCCAGTTACCACTTCATATGGTAGTCGTTAGACCGAGTTGGAAGCCTTATAGGCGGCTTGATAAGTTCCAACAGCAGATGGCCACAAACCTGCCTCCACCAATCCGCACTGGGTCTTGGCTCACTACTTCAATTTGTCAAAGAAGGCCTTTGCCCAGTAGTGGACAGTATAGGCTGATGTTATTGCTATAAATCAGCTTAATAAAAAAAAGATCTTAATTCGCATTCTAAGTAGATAATTTTAAACAGGCTTCAACTTCCAAAAAAGAACAACTTCTAATTTTCTTTTCAACAGAAATCTTCTAAATTCGTCCTTCCATAACAAATCTGATTACATCTTTAAAAATATTGTTTCAACGAAGAAATGTTCAAAACAAAACTGAGGGCTGCTCACAAACCATTTGACTTTATCGTAGCACTGTCAAAAAAGCGTGTTCTCACGTTCATCTTTATTTAGTCAATTTGTTGTGTAAAAAGGACGGAATTTTAACTCGATAGCGTAACTTTAATGTCAATCTGTTCGTGTTAAGCCTGGTCTTCACCGGTCTCAAGTTAAACGAATTGAAGAAACTTGGAGTATTTTGCCCAGTTTCGACGAGTTTTAGTTAAGTTTCCGAGTTTTTCGGCACAAAATTTACCTCAGTAACTTGAAGCTATTCAATAATAGAGGTTTTTGGATATATAAATTATGCTAATAATTGTTTGTAGGCGTAACAAGGGAAAAAATATTTTGGATTGGAAAAATTTTTTTGTGTTGTTTTTTGCTAACAAAAATTTTGTGTTGTGTATAGTTGCAGTTATTCTTTTCGCATATAGCATTAGTATTATTCCGGTTACATCCCCAGTTTATATGTAATAGTGTAGTAAAAGAAAAAAGCAGTAGTAATAAAAGAATGACGGCCCCGTTGGTCTAGAATTAGGATTCTACTTATAGGTCTTCGGATTTTAAGGGACTTTGATCTGACCTAGGGGTGTGTGTGAGAGTGATTTACCTATCAAAAATGTCCTTAATAACAGTCTCGAGTCTGGAATCAAATCTGGTATTATGACAAAAATTCGCTCTCTCTTACATTGGTACCTAACATCGTCCACGATATATGTAGTAAGTACACAATACACCTCTCCTATCCCCGCTCAGGAAATATAGGTGAGATGGTGTTTATTTTTTTAACCGACTTCTAAAAAGGACGAGGTTCTCAATTTGACTGTATGTTCTTTTTTTGTATGTATGTTACGCGATCGTTCCGTGAATTATAAATCGATTTTGATGATTCTTTTTGCATTGGGTTCAGTATAGCTCCAAGGTGGTCTCATTTTAATTTCATGGGTATTGAACCTTGGACTTGGAAGAGTGACCAGGGAACTCCTTAACGACAAACAATACGAATGCGTAGATTGAGATATTATGGGTGTTACGTCAATTCTATAGGTACCCTGCCATAGAACTAATCAGAATATTAACCGACACAACACGCAACCCTGCTTGACGCCAATTTCAACGTCAAACCAGGGTGACATGTTACCACCCACCCGTACGCATGCCTTGCTGTCCACATAGGTGGACTGGACGGCTTGCAACAGAATGCCATTTATACCATGCTCAGGTAAAATGTCCCAAAGTGTCTTTTGCACAAATCTATAAAACGCCTCTAATTTTATGCTGTAGTCATAAACCACGTATTCGTAAAGCTTTGCGTACTTCTCGTTTTAATGACTCTGCTTGTGTTAAACAAATTGAGAACACTGACTTCTCATTTGTCTTATCTAGTGTTTATCCAGAATAGGCTTCGTTACATATTGTCAAATCCCTGACTACAATAATTATGTCACATACGTCTACTGTCACTGTACCTGGTAGAAAACGTATAATTAAGCCCTGGATTACTCTAGGGCTTTTGCGTTGCATTAGAAATCGTGATAATCTCTATAATAAAACAAAAAAGGTCCTTCCAATCAAACCCTAATTTTTACATACATGCGTTATAAAAGGTTTTGCAACAATACATTAAAAAAGCCAAACCCAATTATGAACGCTTTGAATTTAAAAAAAGCCAAAGGTAACTCGAAATTAACATGGAAGTGGATAAAAAATATAGCTAATCTAAATTCTGATGCTTGTCCAGCTAGCGAACTCTTATCACTATCCTTTAGCCCTATGACTTCTGTTAATAGAGTAAATAATTACTTTGCCAATATCGGCACCTCACTTGCATCAAAAATTATTTTGAGCACTGCCTATGACGACCCTCTGTCCAACACTAATACATCGTCTTCCCAATTCTGGCGTCAACCAAATTCTATGACTCTGTTAAGCACTGACAATGCAGAAGTTGAATGTATTAAGCTGTTCTGCTGGGTGGGATTGTATATCGTCATCATTACTCTAGGCTGCACGTTCTCTTCTTGTACCTATTTTAACTCATATTTTTAATTTATGCTTCTCTTTAGGACAATTTCTTAAAGTTTTTATAAATCCACTTGTTTATCCCATACATAAGAGTGGGGGCAGAGATAATGGGAAGAACTACAGGCCTATATCTACTTTAACAACCTTCTCAAAGATAATGGAAAAAAACTTAAATCATCGACTTATCAACTACTTAAATAAAAAGAACATCTTTGCTACCAATCAATATGGTTTTCAGAAAGGTCGATCTACTGAAGACGCTGTTTTAGAACGTTGTAATTCAATAATTCATAACCTGAATAATAAACGTAAACTGATAGGTGTTTTCTTAGATTTATCAAAGGCTTTCGACACTGTCTCTGTTCCCATTCTGTTGCGTAAACTTGAGTGGATTGGTATTAGAGGTTCCGTTCTTGACTCATTCACGAGTTATTTAAGTAACCGGTTCCAATGTGTTAAAATTGGAAATATTGTTAGTCAGAATTTGTCTCTTACATTCAGCGTGCCTTAAAGTAGCGTGCTCGGCCCATCATTGTTTTTACTTTATGTGAATGATCTCTGCAAATTATCCATACCTAATTGCAAAATCGTGACTTATGCTGATGATACTGCGTTGTTAATTACTGGACATTCTTGGAGTGAAGTGAGGCTGCTTGCTGAATCTGCAATGCATATTGTAATAAAATGGCTCTCAGCTGACTTATTGACCCTAAATCTAGATAAAACCAAATACATTCCCTTTTCTGCCAGCACAAGAACACTTTCACCTCAATCTTTATCGATTTCTGCTCATTACTGCCAAAATTTTCCTTCACACTCATGTAATTGTGTCCCTTTATCACGTGAAAGTGATATAAGATACTTGAGTGTTATAATTGATAGTCTTATGAGTTGGAAGTCACATATTGAATCTTATCAGTCTTACCCGTTAATTAATTTTTGTCTTCAAGACTCTGTGCCATGTTACTGATATTCAAAGACTGAAAACGGTGTATTAGTGTATAATATTGGACTAGTGTTAGTACAATCACTAATGTGTTATTGTGGTGGAACAGCTAAGACTCTGTTTTTGAGATTGGAAAGAGCCCAAAAAAATATTCTCAAAGTACTCTTATACAAACCAATAAGACTTCCCACTTCTGTTTTTATTCGTTATGTAAGATGTTATCTGTGAGGAAAATATTTATTTTTATTTTATTTTATAATGTTTGGAAAAGTTACAGCTAAGTAAAGTGATTATACAGAGTAAGGCCAATTAAAAGTTTTTACATATAGTAAAAGTTGTAACAGATTTATACACTAATAAAACTATATTATAAGCCATAGCTGAAACCAGTTAGTCGAAAAAGTTGGAACATAGATTTTTTTTAAAGTATTAAAATTTGTAACGAATAAATCTAAGTCTACTACCCGACACATTGAGTTAAAAGTACGACATGCTCGTATTAAGTACGAATTTTGCCTATAATTGCTTCTGGATTAAGGAATATCTAAGAGGGGTGTTTTCCGTAAACTTGCGGACGGCACTCGTAACCCAATTGAGCCTACCAGTTCTGGCACATCTATCGAGCTATTCATCATCTTCAATAAGAACGAAAGATCGGCGATTTTTCTTCGTTCATGTAGCGGTAAAATATGGAATTTTATACACCGAGAAATGTAATTAGGCAAAATTATACGGGAGCGATACTGCAAATGTCTTAAAAATTTCTTTTGTAAACCTTCTAGGCGATCATTGTAGACGTCGTAAATAGGATTCCAAATTTGAGAGGCATATTCAAGGTGACTACGAACAAAGGTACAGTATAGAATTTTCATTGTTTTGATGATTTTGAAATCATGGGATAACCTAAAAATGAAAACTAATGCCTTGGACGCTTTATTTATAATATGAGCATCAAATAGAAGTTTCGCGTCAAATGTAACACCAAGGTCTTTGATGACACTAACTCTATTAATTGGGCAATTAGAAAGCTTGTAATTATATTCAATTGAGTTTGGTTTACGAGTAAATGTACAAACACAACACTTTGATATATTAAGGTCTAATTTATTCAATACGCAATAATTTTAAAAACGATCAAGATCATTCTGTAGTGAGAGTGCCCTCATTAGATGTTACATGCCTAAGAATTTTCATATCATTCGCGTATAAAATAATTTTTGAGTTGTGAAAACATGATGCAATATCATTCACAAAGACGTTGAATAACAATGGTCCTAGCAATGATCCTCGAGGCACACCTGATGGGATTATCATAACTCTCCTAGATCTGTAGCCATTAAGCACAACGAGCTGGGATCTGTTTTTGACGTATGAAGAAAACCATCTGAATAAATTGCCTCTTACACCCACTGACAATAGTTGCTGCAATAATAAATGATGTTCAATACGGTAAAACACTACACAGACACACGTTGATGTTGGGTACACAGACTACCTGTGTATACAACATCAACTTGAGACCTCATTGACATGTGTTTGGAGCGATAGTCACTACAGAGTACAAGATTCGATGTGGTTGAACGACCTCTCAAGAAACCATGTTGATTATCAGAGCAAATCGACTTAAGCTTCGAAGAAAGTGGCCTATATACAATTTTTTCAAACATTTTAGCAAACACGCAAAATTTTGAAATCCTTCTGTTCTTTTTTATGAACAGGCGTTATATACACAGACTTCCACATTGCAGGCATCGTTCCTGTTGTGAGAGATCTGTTAAATAATATTGTTAGTGGAATGGCCAGAGTCTTTGCACAGTTGCGTATAAACACCGGTGGAATGTAATCTGGACTAGCACTCTTCCTTAGGTCAACTTCTTTAAGAAACCTATACACTTCATCTTCCACTACTGTGACAGAACCAATATTCGAGATGAGGTCACCAAACGGTTCCTCTAATCCTTCTAATGATGCAGTGTTACTCATAGATGTTGGTTCTAAGAAATTAGAATAAAAATAGTCACCAAACATTTTGCAAATGTCCTCACTGTTATTAGATACAACCGCACCAAATTTAAAGATGGATGGATAGAAGTTAGATTGTTGTTTTGACTTCAAATAACGCCGAAAGGCACGTGGATTTTTAGAGATTGCTGATTCAATTTGGTGTATATGATCATCAAACATTTACTTCTCAAGTTCTTTGGCTCTTTGGCGTAATATAACATAAGACTGGTGATCAGAATAATTATTATATTTATTCAATTTAGCGTGAAATTTGGCTTTTTCTTTTAATATTTTAATTAGAGGGTTTCTATACTTGGCAAGTGGTACTACAGTTATATTAGGTATTTAAATATCTCGCAGCTTACAAATAGTATCATAGAAAAACCTTACAGCATCCTCCATGGTCCTAAGTTCGAAGTCCCTTGTCCAATTTATTAAGTTAATTTGATTATTAAGTGCATCCAAATCCGTTGAGGAGTATAAAAACTTGACACAAGGGGGAATCTGCAGGCTATGTAATTGTACAAAGTCTGCAGAGATAGAAAGTGCCCTGTGATGTAGGTCTGCTAGTACCAACGGGTCCTGGTAACAGGTAACGGTAATATAATTATTAGAAAATACTAGGTCGAGTAACCTATTGTTATCATCGAACATCGGCTATAAGCTCCCGGCGCACAGCTATTAAAACCCCACCTCCCAGGGCCTGATTAGTAAATAAATAATCTCGATCCTGTCTCCATACAACAAACCTGTCATCAAACAATCCCGTGTCGGCTATTCCATCTACAAGCCAGGTTTTAGTGAGGCAAATTACATCAAAGCAATTTAAACTCAGATTTCTATAAAAAGACAATGTCTTTATCCGCAGTCCCCGAACGTTTTGATAATAGATATTAATTGGCGCCATCATAAATCATCATAGTAAACACTGTAAACACGTCGCCCAGAAAAAGAAATAAATTAAATTTGCGGTATAAAATGTGGTATACAAAAGACAGATTGGCAGTCGATATGCATATGCAGTAAAGATCTTTAATTTTTTTTTTTTAGGACGTAGTCTCACACTTGGAATAATTCCTGTGTCGTGGGTGCGTTAACAAACATGAAAATTCACAAACACAAATACCCAGACCTGAACATATAATTGTGGATCATACAAAGATTTGTCCCGTGCGGGAATCGAACCCGCGACTATTAGACACAGTGGGCGGAGCAACTTAAGCTCTTAACCACTGCGCTAAATCGTCGATTATATGCACTAGAAGTAATTTTTATTTGTGCAAAGATTAAATGTTAAAATTAAATAGTTTATCATATGTAAGCTAAGGCTAACTCTAAGACTATTAATGAATGGTTCATAATTGCAAAACCGATGGTGTACAAAAGGATTAAGCATTAGCGTTAAGCGAACAATAGGCAGGCGAGAATGGAATGCATAGAAAAAACAGGCGGCAGTGTTTCTCAAACTAAATGAGACTGCAATATACAGCAAGGTGTCGCAGATCTAAGATTTTAGTTAAAAAAACTTATTTAAATCTTTCTCAGACTTGATGTGATGTTTTGGTGAAATTGTATTCTTACGAATAAAAATTTTGCACCCAAGCACCCAAACGAATTCGTAACCACGTTCTTTAGCCAAGGTTTTGGTTTTATTCAGCAGCATTTTGTTCTCGTATGTCAAATGATCATTGACATAGATCCTGGAATCACCTTGCATTCCCAAATCGGAAACCCTAAGTCGTTAGTCGTTAACCCTAAGTGTTTTTTTCGCTGCAGATACAAAATTATTTCTGAGGTATGCATTATGAATTGAGCAGATTATTGTTTTATACTGGCTATCTCTACGCATAGGTAGTCTTGCTACATAATTAATCTGTTTCTTTTGAATATGGCAGCCTATTACATCTCCGATTTTGGACACGATGGAGAAGAGATTCTCCGAATGATATACCGGTACACCTTTGATTTCGACGTTATTCATCCTCAATCTCTGCTCATTGTCTCGAGCCTGCTGTTCTAGTGCATTACACGAAATGTGCTCCTTCATACACGAAATGTCCCCTTTGGATTTCTTTAAAATTTCAATTTCACTCTCAATGCTGGATACTTTCGCTGTCAGATTTTCAAATGAACTATGCATGAACTCAATCGAGATTTTGACGTCTGAAAATTCGTCCTTTAAGGAATTCAGCTCGGCCAACTCATTATGTACGGCTATTATACTCTCCATTAATGTCGGCAATGTCTTCATTTGACCAGATAGTCATTTTAGCTCTGCTATTATAGTCTCCGTATCCGTGGATGGGGTTTTCGACGAACAGGCACAGGGACTAACTACCCTGGTCTTACAATTAATGCACTTCCATGTAAGTTTCCTCCATCCACCTTCCGTTATGCCAGCGCGTGAGAAATGCCCTAAGCAGTTCGTGCACTTGACTCCATCACTGACTTCGGCATCACAACATTTGCAAGTTAACATTATGTTCGGTTTAAAAACTTTGAGAAACTCAGTCGCGTTGTTAAAGCAAATTACTCACGTTTTTATTCTTATTCTAAACCTTATTTTACGTAAACATTCCAAACTATTAAATTATAGCCCTGTTAAGAAACTGTCCCACTGTTGGGCACGGGCCTCCTTTCAAACTGAGAGGGTTTAGGCCATAGTCCACCACGCTGGCGCAGTGCGGGTTGGCGAACTTCACACACCTTTGAGAAACTCTTCGGCGTACAGGTTTCCTCACGAGGTTTTCCTTCACAATTAAAGCAAGTGATAATTAATTTTTAATACGCACATGCTTTCGAAAAGACAGAGGTGCGTGCCTGGGTTTGAACCCGAGACCTCTGACTTTGCAGTCCAACGGTCTAACCACTAGGCTATCACTGCTAACTACTGTTTGAACCTAATTAAATTTCAAACAAACGTAGACCTGACAGGGTATGTAAAACTCATCAGTGTAGACTTCAGCTTGCTAGGCGTCATAGTTAGCTCTAAAGTATATAATAGTGTAAATAACTATCTATCTATCTATAACCTCACGCCAGATCCCTTGCGGGGTAGGCAGGGAGTACAGAGTTCCAACAGGTTCTTTCCTTACATACCTCTCTGGCTTCCTCGACTCTCATAGTTCGTCTCATACACGCTCGCCGGTTACGGAGACTCTTGACTTTTCCATCAGATAAGACTCGGTTTATTTGGTCGTGGTAAGATAGTCTAGGTCTTCCCCGGTACCTGCATCCTTCCACTTTCACATTGTATATCTGTTTTGTCATTCTTTCCTCTGGCATTCTTTCTATATGCCCGAACCAACGGAGCATGCCCTTTCTCATCTTTACACCGATACTATCTTTCATACCTACTCGCTGTCTTACTATGCTGTTGCTAATGCGGTCGGTCAGCTTCACTCAGCACATCTTCCGCAGAGCTCGCATTTCTACCGCATTTATCCTACTTTCATTCTCCTTCTTACATACCCAGCTCTCGCTACCATATAACAGCGTTGGGACAAGAACTCCGTTATGTATGGCCAGCTGCGCCTTATGGCTTAAGTGCCGGCTCCCGAGTAGCTTTCCCATCGCACCATTCACTCTGTTCCCTGCACTCACTCTTCTCTCTATGTCAGCGGTGTATTTCCCATCCTTACTGAAGGCGCATCCAAGATATACAAACTCATTCACTTGCTCCAGCACATCGTTACCAACCACAATCCTTACATTCGTTCTGGTTTCTTCCCTTTCAAAAACCATAATCTTGGTTTTCTTCACATTCAAGTGTAAGCCATTGATCATGCAGTCGTTTTTCATAACTGTGACTAGTGTTTACAGATCAGTGGCTGTTGGCGCTATTAAAACCGCGTCATCTGCATAAAGTAGATGGTTTACCACTAAGTCACCCATTTGTACACCTTCATTCATCGCTTTCAGTCTTTGAAGACTTTTGTCCAGATATATTATAAACAGTCTAGCGGACAACACGCAACCCTGCTTGACGCCGATTTTAACGTCAAACCAGGGTGACCTGTTACCACCCACCCGTACGCATGCCTTGCAGTCCACATAAGTGGACTGGACGGCTCGCAACAGAGTGCCATCTATACCATACTCTGGCAAAATGTCCCAAAGTCTCTTTCGCACTACTCTGTCAAATGCCTTCTCCAGATCCACAAAACCGCAGAAAACCTTCCGCCCACTGCCAGATGCTTCTCTACGATGTTGCGGAGTGAGAAGACTTGATCCGAACATCCTCTTCCAGACCTGAAACCCCCTTGTGCCTCGCACAACATTCCATCGGACTTCACGCGCATTCTCCGTTCAATAATTTTACCGTACACCTTGGCTGCCAAGCTGATCAAACTGATGGCTCTGTAATTGGCGCAGTCATATTGTGAACCCTTGCCTTTATACAAGGGTACTATGACTGCGCGGCGCCAATCTGTAGGGACTCTACCGGTCCTCCAGCAAAGGTTTGCAAGGGCCCGGAAAGCGTCCCGGACGCAAGTTCCACCATATTTGATCATCTCGGCAGATATCATGTCTACTCCCGCAGCTTTACCGTTTTTCATACTTCCTATCGCCCATTCAACTTCTTCCATAGTGATGTCCTCCGTTGATTCTGGTGCCGCAATCTCGCCTTTAGGCACGTCTACGGCATCAGCATCCGGGTCATCTCCATACATTTCTCCAAAATATTCACTCCACCGGTTTAGCACAGCTTGTGTGTCTGCAAGAATGTCACCATCTTTAGATTTTATCCTTTCCATTCTGGAGCCTGACGAATCACCTCGAGCCTTTCTCACTTTGCTCCAAAAGATTTTGGTGTTGTTCTCGAAGTTCTTCGCCAGCCTCTCCTCCTCAATCATACTGGCTCTTTCACGCTTTTCTTTCACTAAAGTTTTAGTGGCATTCTTGCATTGCCGGTATATTTCTTTCCTCATCTCTGTCATACTGGCATTCAGGTTCAAAGAAGATACATAGTCCTGCCACGCTTTCTTCTTACTTTCTACGGAGCTTTGCAACTCCGCATCCCACCATGCATCACCTTTTGCTGTAATATGCTTCTTTGAGCAACCACATACTTCTTTCGCGGATTCCACCAAACTCTCTTTCAGGCTATTCCAGCATTCATCTACATTTGAGTCCGAAGAGCCTGCTGTCAAAAGCTTGTCTCGGACTCTGTCTTCATACATTCTCCTCACGCTCTCATCTTGCAACTTTTCAACCTTTAATCTTTCAAGGTCTTCGAAGGGGATACGCTCTCGCCAGTGTCTCCACTTCCTGAACAGACCACTAAACCGCGCAACTACGAGATAGTGGTCTGATTCCAGAGTGGGGCCTCTATACGCACGCGTATCTTGTAGTTTGCTTCGGAGACGGTTATCAACCAGGATCAGATCTATCATGCTTTTTTGTTCATTCCTTCTCCACGTATACAAATGTATGTCCTTGTGCTGGAATATCGTATTAGACACAAGGAGACCCCTTTCCAAACAAACATCTACAATGAGCTTACCTGCATCGTTCACTCTCTTATCACCATAAGGACCCAGAGCAGCGTCGCAAGTTTGCCGCCTGGTTCCTACCCATCCGTTTAGATCGCCACACAGAATCACCTTTTCATTAGCCTCAGCCAAATCCAGAACTTCCCTGACATTATCCCAAAACTTCTCAAGGTCCTGGGGTGTCGACGAGCTTACGGGAGCATACGCTGCGACCAAAAATACTCTAGTGACACCCAGTTTTAAACGGACCCAGAGAAGTCTCGCATCGCACAGGCCATAATCTCTCACTCCAGAGGCCAGGCGACGGGACAGCAAGATACCCACCCCCATGCTGGCCCGACTGCTCTGCGGTACCCCAGACCACAGAGCCATCGTTCCATCAGGAAGATCACAGGTTTCACTGCCCCTCCGCTTAGTCTCTGTTACACACAGAACATCCAGGCGTCTCTCTTTCATTACATCAATCACCTCATGCATCTTATCTTCCATACCATCTCTTACATTCCAAGTGCCTATTCGGCACTCTGCACCCCACGACTCGCCAGTTCGGGCCCGGCGTGATGGGTGGCGGCCCCCATCGCCGCTTCCACCTATATTCGTACCGACGGGGGCGGGCCAGTACGCGTCGCCTCGGGGGGACGCCCTAGCCCGCACTGCTGTACGTCTTCGGTCCAAGATTGCAGCCATAATGACTGGCAGGGGTCGCGACGAGCACGCTCTTGGACAGACCCCCATTCTCACTAATGCAGTTGTTTACGAACGCACCGTTATTATTTTTCTGTGATTATATTGATATAAACAATCTTTAATCTTTAATACACTCGGCCCTATTTCATTTAACATTGCTATCATCGATGAAATGTGAGTATATATAACACATCTCTGCCACTCCGACCTGAGGTATCTAATTACTATGTAACTAAGATGGAACTCAATATGTTTCTTTACATTTATTAATTTAATACAGAAATGCATACCCATTATGTTGTAATTATTAACGCCGATTATTTTCCATTTATAAACTGGAACGCTGTCAACCGCATCGTGCGGATTTGTGATTTCGCGCCGCACGGGATGCATTGCATTCAGCATCAATTTGCGTTTAACCGCCGTACGAGGCAAATGCATCAAATGATTTTGTGCGTCAATCGTACAAAGCTCATTTAGCGCGCAATGGTCGCGAACGAATGTTGAATGTACTGTTTTGTGGATAATATACTGACGTTATGTTATTGTCTGGTTTTGAATGGACTTTCGGTTGGGCACATTAGTGCTTGCTGTGGCTATTTCACAAATCATAGATTGGAGGGATTACTAGCGTTGTAATCATATTTGTGAAAAAGACTTGAGAAACGTGTTTGATTTTGTTGAGAATTTGCGGTGGTCATATCACAAATCAAAGATTGGAGGGATGACTACTGTAGTACTAGGTATACTTGTGAGAAAGTGTTCGATTTTGCTTTGATTTCAATTTTGAATACGAAAATAAATTAATAAACACTGTCACGCCTATATTTCCTAAGCGGGGGTGGCGGAGATGTATTGAGTACACCCAATTTTGCCGACGATGTTAGGTGCCATGTAATAGAGGGCGAGCCAATTGCCATATACCGGGCACAACTCCAGACTACATTTGTCCTACCTAGAATTTGAACCCAGGACCTCGTGATCACAAAGCGATGCGCTTTACCACTAGACTAACGAGACAGTCATGAATTGAATACCAAATTAAAAAAAGTAAATCAATCAAAAAACAAGGCAATCAGTAGATATACTCATAACATTACAGCTTCGTTAGTTCAGTATTATACAATTATCGTCCTTGTTGTAATTAATTAATTGCAACACTGAACTCAATACGTCATCTATCTTTAATTACGTGAACTATTAAACGACTCATACTTGTCAAAATTATTGACGTTTAATAACATATAAACTAATCTGTAACCTTTTTGCTGTTTGTGACAAATAAAAAGATTATTGCTCAGTTTGCGTATTTATTAAATAAATAGTTGTGGAATTACATAAATTCTTTCATAAAATATTAGTCCTACACGCGAATCTTAGGTTCAAATCGAAGCGTAGTTCTTCTGGGATTGTGCCGGATATAATGCATTGTACATAGTACGCCTTTCCCCATCCTCAGTTGGAGACAAACCTACTTTCCTGCAATTGATCTATTTTCCGATACTTGGTATACCCACACCCAACTCCAAATAAAAATAGCAACATTAAATCACGATCCTAAACATTTTGAGAGTTCAATAACGTCTGAAACGTAGGCGTTGATTGATCCTATTACGGACACCGAACGAATAGATAAGGCCCCCGAATGATTTGTTAAATGTTCTAAAGGTTAGACTGTATTATTTTTCACTGTCACCGAACCATTTTGGTCAGTCTCAGACAGAAACGTGAGCAAAATGTACAATTCTTACTTCTTCCTGACGTACATATTCGAATGTAAACTATGGGTAACTACATAATGTGTGAGAAAGGTAAATAAATAAATCAATACCCATAACGACTGATTTGCTAAGCCAAGTAAGAAAGCGTGTAGATATAAAAAAGTATCGGCGTAAAGATGACAAAGGTTATGCTTCGGTAGTTCGAAGTCAAAGAATAACAAAACAGATAGACAATGCGTAAGTGGAGGGATGTTGGTATCGGAAAATCCTAGTCAAATGACGATATCTTGCCTGATGCACAAGTCAATTCTTTTGAAATTCGTTTTGTGTAATGATGTAGATAGACTGACTCAACTGCATGATTTTTCTTTTTGTCTCAGTGTTTAATCCTTATATTTGTCCTGTCAGATGACATTATTGCCCCATTTGTGGCCGCGTTTAGCTCTGTGTTTTTCTCAAAATTACAGATTAGATAGGAGTTCTTGTTTTCCATAGGCGAACTTTCGACACTACGATAGGTGACTGGGAGCTCTCAAAAATGTCTGCAATATATATGAAATGTATCGTAAATAACACAGAGACCTCATACCCCGATTAAATAATTGCTTCATAAAATCGATACGAAAACCAAATATCAAAGATTTAAAGTTCTTTGCCCTTTTTTAAGTACTTATACCTCAATTAGCAATGAAACTTGTATGTGAGTTTTAGAAATGCATTTTTTATCTACGTATTGCTTTGAATCACGAATAAAATCAATTTGTTATAGCGCACTGAAAAAGTAACAGCATTTTTGCAAGTTAAAAAAAAAATGCAAGATACATTAAAAATCGTTGGAATCAATTAAGTTACCGATTTAAAACAAACTACTTTCAGGTCTTGCGTTAATTATGTTACAGCTTGTATAGTTTGCATATGTACAGCCAAATAACAGCATATCTGCTAAATAATTATACCTTCGAACTCCGTAGTTTAAGTAGTTATACAAAAAGTCTATTTATTTTCTCCGCAGCGGGGCGTCACCAAATGAGTTTTATTGGATTATTTCGATATGTTGCCTCATTTTGCCGAGAAAAAGCCAAACATCAATATTTTATAGAGTGTCATTATTTTACTGACCTATTTTTTATGTAGACCATTATGTTAGTTAGCTGTGGTTGCCTATAACTAAGTAAGCACGCGGTATGAATTTTAGTATTAATTAACTGATTTCGTATGTGTATCACGTGTTGGTAATCCATCTATATCATTATGCCAGATCCCTTGCGGGGTAGGCAGGTTTCTTACATACCTCTCTGGCTTCCTCCACTCTCAAAGTCGTTGGTAATCCGAATTATATAAAATAAACAAATATCACAAATCTAGGTAAGAGAGAATAAGGTTACACTTTATCACGCGGACCTGTAGGCTTGTGGAGGTTTTGTGATTTGATTTTGATACTTAACAAGTTCTATGACTATGTCCAAGATGCAAGCCTTTCAACGAACTTTTAACCAAATGATTTCCAGTTATTCTTTCGATACGGAGATATCCAATAACATGCTTTTTAAGGCATATGCAGGAAGAAATGACGACGTATTTTCAACAATATTTTTATCATCTAGCGACCCGTCCCGGCTTCGCACGGGTGAATTATACACATAAACCCTCCTCTTGAATCACTTCGCTCATTGGTGTAAACCGTATAAAAATCCGTTCCTTAGTTATTGAGTTTAGGGCGTTCAGACAGACGTGGCGGGGGACTTTGTTTTATAATATGTAGTGATGTGTTCAATGTTATGCTTGAAAACGTCGTAAAAGTATAAAATTAGCTTCATATTATTTATAATTTAATGGCTTTTCAAGTACCTAACATATAATATTTTAATGTTATAGTGACGTGCATAATTGTGCATCTCTGCGAGCATGCGTGTGTTAAATCAAATCAACATTTATTTTATAAAAGTCATCTCTATTTCAACTTATGAGAAGTAGACGAGAAATGCCACCTACGCAGACATGTTTGTCAGATCGGAAGAACTTAAACCTTAGAATCCGAAAGCTGATTCGGCGCGACCTCAGACGCTTCAACACTCGTATCGTCGAGGCTGCGATCGAGCAGAATAAGGGCACTAAGGACTTCGCCCAACAGCTCGGACGTCCCCGTCTGACGAAACTCAAAACTGCGGATGGCAAAACCGTGAAAAATATTTGTATTCTTCTTCTTCTTCTTCAAGTTATGACTTCACACTAATTATAAGTGTATTTTGCCGGTGTCCAGTGAGATATATAATCGTGTTTGTTTAAATTAATTCGACTCCCCGATGAATTTGATGACAACGATTATAATGAAATTAATGAAGTACCCCACCCTGAATAGTAAAGCGGTGGATACTTTACATACCAATTGCAACCGCCGTTTTGAGGGAAGTCGAAAAGGCACGTTTTATCACTTTGTTACAATTACCTTCTCTCATGCACATATAAGAACACATGATGCTTAATATTCCACCAACATTACACATTATTAGTCAAAATAACACAAGTTTTGGAAATTAAAAAAAAATTGAAATCATCACTCTTTGACTTCCCGCAAAAACTCCAATATTTGTATTATTATAATGTTTAATCTTTTGTTTTAGGTTAGATTGTTATAATCGAACGGAGAAAAAGAAAGATCCTTGCTAAAAGATGATGAGTGTGCTATGAACATCAACAAGGAATGAGGACATTAGTATTCCAGAGGTTTGCAAACAGTCAAAGCATTCAAATAATCAATTATTTTATGAATATTTCCATTCAGTCTTTGTAATTTTGTTTCCTTTTAAATTCCTTGTAATATTTAAGTTATTAAATATACGCGATGATGTTTATTTTAATTTTTACAGGCTTTTATTTAACTTGCACTGTTTGTATTTCTGCCTGGTTTTCCGGTTCAAATCTTGTGATCCATTTTCCGAGGACTTGCAGGTATCCGATTGAGCTGAAATTTGGCATACGTTTGTAAAGTTGGTGGTATCGGGTACGGGCTGGTCTGATGCTGGAGTTGGAAGGTGGCTATAGGCACTTGTGAACCATACTACGTACCTTTCTCATGTTCAGGCTTGCTAGATTGGTATTGAAAAGCACTATACAACGATATTCTGTTCAGGGTCTACTGACGAAGCCGAAAGGCAGTCAATGGAACCGCCCAATTACGCAATATAACCCCGCCGTGTTTGGGTCCGTTGGATTTGTCTTTGCGAGTACTTTAGACCCAGATGGCGTCCAAGATCTGATGATAGACCCGGAAGGAAGCCATATGAACTCATCAACTAAGCAAGAGATCATCGTTGTGTTTTGCTTGCTTTTAAAAAGGTCTTTTTAATGTGAGTGTACTCAGCACACCTCTGCCACCCCCTCTCGCGGATTAAAGGCGTGATGGTGTAACTTTTTAAATTGTTGTTTTACAAGATATATTGTTTTATATGTTGTATATGATATGATTACAAATATAACATTTGAATATATTTAAGATAAAACATCATCAACTCAAATTTATTTATAAAAGACATACCAAATGTTGCATCATATATGATTAACGAATATTAAACTCTTCCATGATATACAGTTGCCATCTGTCACTTATCAAAAATATTCTACTAAACTATTAGTTGAGTAAGAAAAGCTAGAAACTCCGCATTCCTCTCTCAAACCATAAAATATTTAGTAAAGCAAAATAAAAAAGAAAAAATACAGCAGCATTAGCAACACTGGAATTGGAGAATTTCGCCCCAGTAACACCGACCACAACCTGTCTTGATACATATTTTAAATAAACTTCGTTCCATTAACCCGGGACACTCAAGTTCGCAACTTTTTTACGAGCTTACAACCACCAAAGGCAACGGTTATTAAGGTCAAGCTAGCCCAAAGGGCATGCATAAAGCAACGCTTACAAAAACTTTTCCATTAAACTTGGGCCATGATGTCCTGATTACAGAGTCTGTTAAGCAACCCCGATCCGCTCGGTGACAATTTTGAAAAGGTAAAATGACAACTGCCCTTAATGTACCTTTATGTACCTACAGAACCACATGGAATTATCTCCGGAGGGACGGTCAGAAGAATAATTTTACGTTTAGTTTGTGTAGCCTCCAACTACTTTAAATAATTCTCAACTGAATAAGTATGTAATATTATGCTCCTTTAAACATAAAACTGTTGTGAATTTCCCTTGATACGGAACAAGGTGGTATTAAGTTAATAGTTCAGCGGACCTGTTGAGTGAAGCGAGTTCCTTTTTTCTGAACCCTTTCTTTATTTATTTTAAATATTTATGGAATATTTTGTTTTGTTTAAGAATAAAATAATAATCTTATTACCAAAATCAAACGTTTATTTATTCATGTCGGCCATTTTAATTGTATAAATTTGATTGTATAAAATCGTGCTAAAATCGGATGTATTACATCTAGCAATAGACAGATTGGATTTTAACGATATCGATACAACTAACTAAAACAAGGAAGACATTATAAATTAATAAAACGGAACTCAAAGAACAAAGAAACCCTTTTCTCTCTGAAAATTTCAGTTCCCTGAGGACAGCTG
The DNA here is from genome assembly GCA_905147815.2 of Phalera bucephala. Taxonomy (NCBI): domain Eukaryota; kingdom Metazoa; phylum Arthropoda; class Insecta; order Lepidoptera; family Notodontidae; genus Phalera; species Phalera bucephala. The sequence continues at coordinate 21,300,235 of LR990621.1, forward strand.
CATCGATAATAAATATGAATTTTATATTTAAGAAAGAGGAAACTTTCTTCCAGATGCAGAATAATCATTTTTGTAGCTTTACCATGAGGTAGTTGCTTTTTAGGCCCCTAATTCTGCTTCAAACTTTGCTAAACCAAACCCGCTGCCGATTGCCGGCGTTTGTCAAATTTCGTATAGCTACTTAAATACGTAAATGTTAACGCAAGCAGTTTAATTTGGTTATACCAAAATTCGGCAATACATCATAGCGGTAAAACCGCCATGATGTACCATGTATGTATGTATTACCATGTAGAGAGCTCCCTAAAATCCTAGTTAATAATTATCCAAGTTATGAAAGCCACACGTATTTCAACGTCCAGTCGGCCATTACTGCAATAGTTGAGTATTATTAAACCGGGAACGGAACCAGACGGATGCAAAAGGTTCGCGCTAATGTCACCAACAATAATTGGTTTTCGGACCGCACCGACGACTTGAAATTCAACGGTAACAGACGCGCAAATGTGTGAGTGAGTGTGTGTGAGTGAGTGTGTGTGTGTGTGTGTGCGTGCGTGCGTGTGTGTGTGTGTGTGTATGCGCGTGCGTGCATGCGTGCGAGCGTGCGTGCGGGCGTGCGTGCGTGCGTACGTGTGCTTTACCGGACAAGAGGGCGAGCGTGCAACTACTACGCTCGAGCCAAAAGGGCAAGGGAGAAACTAGCTCAAGGGCGCCTAAAGGAGGAACGGCCTTGGCTTAGGCAGTCGTTATGGAGGAAGGCTTACTACGTATCCGCCGTGGTGCTTTACACCGGCCGGCGGGTAAGGGATACTTCGACCTCGTCGGCGAGGTCAGTATCCGATCCTGGGAACTCCACTATTTGCCTACCCCACAAGGCATGTGGTGTGATGATATAGATAGATAGAAACTTCATTCCACTTATAATTTATGCAGCCCTACCGTTAATTGTTGCTGCACTGAGCTATTTGAGTATGTTTTAATTAAATTTTAACTTACGAAATCCTATAAAGGGAATGTTTCTGATCCCCTCTGTTATAACCGCCGTGATATATTACCATGTAGAAATATTCCTAAAATCCTACGTTATAATCATCCAAGTTATGAAAGCCACACATACTTTAAAGTCCAGTCGGCTATTACTACAATGGTTAAGAATTATTAAACCGCGAACGGAACCAGACGGATGTGGAAGATTGGCACCAGTGTCACCAACAATAATTGGTTTTCGGACCGCACCGACGACTTGAAATTCAACGGTAACAGGCGCGAACGCTGGCCAGTTGTGTGTTGGCTTGCTGTATAATGAAACTATGTTAATTTAAGTTAGTTCTATTCAAAGGACAAGTTTGTGTTTTACTGGCACAGACTTTTGAAGCTAAAGACACTATTTTTGATATTTATAAAAAAGAATCCTTATTCAGTACAGCGCTACAGGGCTACAACGGGTGGAAAGACTTTTGTCGCACGGCGCAAAATTTTCCCTAGGTATGTTTGTGCGCAAGTTAAAAATTGTTTTTGCTGATTTATTAAGTTAATGTAAAATCTAACACTGAAGCTAGTAATTTAACATTTACCATTTAGTATACATATTAATATCATGAAATAAAAATTCATATAGCTATGCAGTGATTATAAATTATTAAAAAACCATATAATTTATTGAGGTATTAATAATAAATGAGGTGTAATATTTTAATAAACAATATATCGATTCATTATTGACTATGCCCGTATAAAACTGAGAACACGTATAGAAATATTCAGTAGTCATGTGGCGTATAGGCTGATAACATGAAGATTTTATCGTTTAAGTAGGTCATAGCAGATCAAATTTTTATAACAAATATTCTACCTCATATAGAAGGCTTTGACTAAGTTAAACTAGACATAAATCCAGTAGATATGCACGTGGCGTGTAATCTTTTAGGAGAGGTTACATTTATCCAGTAACTGGAGACACTGTTTTATGCCAGCTCCTGCATGGTAGTGGCAAAGTGACAATACTTTTCCTGCCAGTACAGCGCTACAGGGCTACAACGGGTGGAAAGACTTTTGTCGCACGGCGCAAAATTTTCCCTAGGTATGTTTGTGCGCAAGTTAAAAATTGTTTTGACTACATGTCAAAACAATAAAACTCTGTCAATGTATTCTCTTCAGTTTATTTGAAACAAGCAGCAATATTTCGTAGTTGTGTCATATGCTTCGCTTAGCATAAAGTTTAATAATTAAAAGTTAAAATACCTGTCATACCTGTTATGACTTACGAGGCCGAGACGTGGACACTCACAGTGGGACTAGTCCACAAATTCACAATTCAACTTTGGCCAGTTGTGTGTTAGCTTGCTGTATAATGAAACTATGTAAATTTAAGTGAGTTCTATTCAAAGGACAAGTTTGTGTTTTACTGGCACAGACTTTTGAAGCTAAAGACACTATTTTTGATATTTATAAAAAAGAATCCTTATTCCACCTTGAAAATTCCACCTTTCAATAATGCTTAATAATAACTTACATTCTGGGTTAATTTTGATAAGTAGATACACCCAAAAAACCCTTAATGATTTAATTTATTTATTGGAAACTGTATTAGCGACCTAAAAGACAACTTCCAAGAACATGTATGCTTGTACTGGAACGTCAATTTGAGGTTCAAAGGCCACACTCGACATCTTTAGTATGCACCATCCCTCTTCTTATCTCCACCTCTGCAGGGCAACCTGAAACAAGAGTGTTTCTAAATATTAAAATACATGCACACAATACATACCTGATTATTTTAAAAGCCCATTGTATGATCTGTTTTGAGAGTAATTTAATTAAATGTGGATGTTTGTAAAGCATACACGTCTATTTATTATAGTCTATTTCAAGAAGCCGGTTACGGTGACGTTTGATCGTATTCAATTTCACGCATATTGTATTTAAGTATATTGAAAATATAGAATCCAAAAAATAAACGGGAATATAAATAAACGTCAAAAATCTACTATAATTTACATTTGAATCTATTACTGCTCATAAATTTGCGTAATTATTTAAAAAACTTAAAATTTAATAAATTACTTAAAATTTAATAAATTACTCAATTATGTAAATTGTAACGGTTTGCATTTTAGTGACTGTCACAGTGAAATCGTTATAATCGATATGTTGATTTTTAAAATGTGCAAATTCGATTGACGCCTATTTTATAAATATATTATTCTATGTATCTGACTAAAATATTTAGTATTATCAGGACCAATAAATTAATAAATAAACATGGATGCACTATCTATATTATAACAGAGAGTTTTATATTTTTAAATAATACACGTAAGCGACCATCAAGTGATTTGTCAGACGATTTTTCTGACCAATGGCTTGATTTATTTCACACACATCATATTTCTAGAAACGTCAAATCTAGTGGTGACTGGTGAAAAGGACTATAGCTACCTATTCAAATAAACTTTGAGCATTTTGACTTCAATATTAACTGGTAAAGCACGCCAAAAATAACAATGTTACTCTCTATACCTCTCCGACAACTGTTGTAAATATTATTGGAGAACTAAATCAAGCTCAATAATTAAAACTGTGATTTATGGCCGGCCCCATGACCTTAAGTTTTAATCATCAGTTCAGTGTTTATTTAGTTTGTTAATGTTGTATTTTATCCTATAAATAACTTATATTCTATCTATCTTCAGTCATGGAATGGGTATTAACGGTGAAGGAAAACATCGTGAGTAAGAGTTTCTCGAAGGTGTGTGAAGTACGCCAACCCGCACTGGGCCAGTCAGTTTAGGCTATAGCCAAAACCCTCTCAGTCTGAGTGGAGGCCCGTGCCCAACAGTGGGTCAGTTTCCTAACAGGGCTAATATTATTATTATTAGTATATCTTTAGTCATAAGACGTCCATTGTGGGACAAATGCCTCTCTCAAAGTCTTTGATCCATCATTAACTAATATCTTATGATAGAAAAAGCATCTCTAAGAAGAAATAACTTACAGGCATTCATTTGGGAATGTTATTCCATCAGTTGCGCAGACTGGTATGTTAACTCGGGGACAGGTTTTGCACTTTGGTTTATCAGCAACAACCACTATAATATGGAGAAGCAGGAACAATAAAAAGTCTGGAAATAATGAAATCATTATCAGAGGTCTATAATAGGTCATGTATGACCTCATGAAGACGAGTGATAGGAATTTTATTATAAGCGGAACTAAAGCGAAGCAGTTCCGAATTAGCTCGGTTTTTAAAGGCTACACCAACTTTAAAGGCTAAACTATACATAGACCTAGTGACGAGAAACAGTTACTATCATTAGCGACTGACGTATACGGTGGGACGGACCTATTTCACTGGGCCAGGATAATTACACGGGCGATTTATTTGATCCAGCACAGCCTAGACGGCCCCATAAGACATGCCAAAACTTTGTGGCGAAAGGTGTGAAATAATCTTTTTATCTTACATACTAGCATAACGTGCTGTAACAACATTTTTAATCAGAGAAAACATTGTTTCAAGAGTTATATTTCTAGCTTTGAATTTAATAGAATCTTATATCAAATATGTAAAATATTAAAAAAAACGAACTATGAATCTATTTTACTAATTAGTCCTACTAATATTATAAATGTGACAGTTTGTATCCTTAGATGGTTCTTACACAATCACGCAAAAACGAACAGATTTGGATAAAATTTGGCACGCATTTATTATGTGGATTAACAAAAAGGATACTATTCATCCCGGAAAAATGTGAGGTTCCTATCTAAACTCAACGCGGACGAAGTCGTGAGCAGAAGCTTTTTATATTTTAACTTTTATATATTAAACTTTATGCTAAGCGAAGCATATGACACACCTACGAAATATTGCTGCTTGTTTCAAACAAACTTAAGAGAATACATTGAAAGAGTTTTATTGTTTTGACATGTAGTCAAAACAATTTTTAACTTGCGCACAAACATACCTAGGGAAAATTTTGCGCCGTGCGACAAAAGTCTTTCCACCCGTTGTAGCCCTGTAGCGCTGTACTGGTAGGAAAAGTATTGTCACTTTGCCACTACCATGCCGGAGCTGGCATAAAACAGTGTCTCCAGTTACTGGATAAATGTAACCTCTCCTAAAAGATTACACGCCACGTGAATATCTTCTGGATTTATGTCTAGTTTAACTTAGTCAAAGCCTTCTATATGAGGTAGAATATTTGTTATAAAAATTTGACCTGCTATGACCTACTTAAACGATAAAATCTTTGTGTTATCAACCTATACGCCACATGACTACTGAATATTTCTATACGTGTTCTCAGTTTTATACGGGCATAGTCAATAATGAATCGATATATTGTTTATTAATATTACACCTCATTTATTATTAATACCTCAATAAATTATATGGTTTTTTAATAACTTATAATCACTGCATAGCTATATAAATTTTTATTTCATGATATTTATATGTATACTTACTTGAAAAGTTAGAAATGGTAAATTACTAGCTTCAGTGTTAGATTTTATATTAACTTAATAAATCAGCATGTACTGATACAAAGCTGGGCAAAAGCCTGAAGTAAGGAGGGAAGAGAAGGTGAGGTAGAGGTAAGAAAGACTAGAAGCAGGTTTGTGGCCATCTGCTGTTGGAGTTTATTAAACCTTAGTCTTCCTTGACTTAACTACCACCATCTTTAAGTAGTAACCGGGACCAACGGTTTAACGTACATGCCGAAGGCCGGAAACGCTCCAACATGAAGATACCAATTATTTTAACTTATTATATTTGCATGACTGCATCGTTGGTCTAGTGGCAAAGCGCATCGCTTTGCGATCACAAGGTCCTGGGTACCATTCCTAGGTCAGACAAATGTAGTTTTTCTAACGAAAAATTCCCAGTATGAGTCCGGGGTCTGGAATTGTGCCCGGTAGGGTCGCCTCGCCCGGTATTACATGGGACCTAACGTCGTCGGCGAAAAGTGATAATATAGGCATGACGGTGTAAATATTATATTTGTATCATAATAGGTTTGACGCAAGATAGTAACATCTAAGAAAAATTGCTTCAATAAAGATCTACAGATGGCTAAGGATAAAAAGTTTGACGTTAGCGTGACGCTAGGCGTTCCGTCGCGTTCATGCTTATTTAGTAAATTTATAGTGTGACAAGGATGGCATATCAACTCGCTGGCACCACCCTAACGTCGATCTTTTCGTGCTAAGCTCTCATATCTGGTTTGCAGTATCAAAATTTCGCCGTCTCCGTTCTTGACGCAGAAAATTATAATATAAGGGGATCCCTCCGGATTAAATTCTCGGAGGATCCAAATTAATTTTGTTAATTTCGTATTCCTGACTGGTTCCGTGATTGATTCTTTGATTTATGTGAAAAATTACTTAATTGACTTATTAAATGATCCGTGGATATAGAGAGTATATAAATAATTATAGACGTTAATTTAAATAGCCTTGATTCCGATGGAATCTTCACTTATTAGACTGATTGGTATCTCGGCTTTCAATTTTATAAGGTGTTCTTATTTGAAGTGGTAGGTACGTACTATACGTATAAATTGTACTTACTAATTAAGGATTATGCCTATTAATATAGGACATTTACTGATGGTCAGTGAGGTTAAAAAACCTCAATAAAACAATTGAACGATGTAGATTTTTTTTTAACACTTCACCCGATGTGATATTCATATACGGAGAGTTATTTAGAGTAGTGATATTTTAAAAGAGCTAACTTCCTATTTTCATAAAATAATGTTTAATGCTATTTAGGATCGAATTAAATATTTAATTACCATCCGATCTCATCGCGGGAACGTTAATTTCAAAATGACTTATTAACCGACTTCAAAAAGGAGGAGGTTCTAAGTTCGGTTGTATGCATGCTTTTTTTATGTATGTTCAGCGATATTTCCTTCAATTGTGGACCGATTTTGATGACTTTGTTCGCATTGAGTTCAGTATATCTCCAAGGTGATCCCATTTTAATTTCATTGGCATTGGACCTTGGACTTAGAAGATACACCAGGGAACTCGTTAACGACTAACAATAGGCATGTGTAAATTGAGATATTATGGGTATTACGTCAATCCTATAGGTACCCTACTATAGAATAATTCACTGGTCACTTAAAATTGTAAAATAAAAATCTTTTATAAAAAAAGGTAAACCGACTACAAAAAGCAAAAAATAAATATTTGAAGTTGGTGCCAAGTAACCGACTGCACCAACCAGCAACGACTTCAAATATTTATTTTTTGCTTTTTGAAGTCGGTTTACCTATTTTTATAAAAGATTTTTATTCCTTATACATGTTCATATAATATACAGGTTGGATTTTTAGGATGGGGTAGTACAGACAGCTACCGCAACCATTGTAGGTAGCTACAGTAAAACGCACAGAAATCGTAATAATAACATGTCTTATTATTATGATTTCTTTGGTAAAACGTTCTTGGAAGTCTATCCTTAACTGTTTGCAACATTTTGAGCTGCATTTACAGATTTTGAAAAATAATGTACAGTCAGCAAAAAAAAAATTTTTCGATGCCAATCGATCCTGTTTCTTATAAGGGTGCAAATCAAATAAAAAAACGGTTTCCTACACAATATATGGGAAAAGGTTATTGCGCTTTCTAACATTACTAGTTCTCCAACCTTCGTCCAATGGAAGTTTTTGATCCTCATAAGGAACAGGATCGATTGGCAACAAAAACATTTTTTATGTAATTTGCCACGATTTTGCAAGTTTTTTTGTGATTTCTGAATTTTCTATTACTGCAACCTCAGTTGGTCGAAAGAAGTTTTTAATCCTTGTAAGATACAGTTTTTTTTTGTGTAAATTGCGCATTTTCTTGCAGACTACACACTTTTTCAAAATCTGTAAATGCAGTTCAAAATATCGCATAAAATTAAGGATACTCTCCTAAGACCGTTTTCCTGTGGCTACAACGGTTGAAGTAGCTATCCTTACTGCCCAGTCTCAAAAATCCACCCTGTTTATACTTTTGCTACTGATTGCAGATATTTGCATTCTGTAAAAAAGTGGTAGAGTGAAACTTTTCATAAGAGATTATGCCTTATAAAAAGTCACTTATCATTTGCCCAGTAGAAAATAATCATACAAGGGCCCTTATTCGTTATACCAATTAAACACATGATGGCACGCGTTACAACGTCGTAAACAGAATACCACGGAAGCAGCCTAGTGGTTAAACCGTTGGACTGCAAAGTCAGAAGTCTCGGGTTCAAACCCAGGCACGCACCTTTGCCTTTTCGAAAACATGTGCGTATTAAAAACTAACTATCACTTGCTTTAACGGTGAAGGAAAACATCGTGAGGAAACCTGCATGCCTAAGAGTTTCTCGAAGGTGTGTGAAGTTCGCCAACTCGCACTAGGCTAGCGTGGTGGACAATGGTCTAAGCCCTCTCAGTTTAAGAGGAGGTCCGTGCCCAACGGTGGCACAGTTCCTAACAGGGTTAATATTATTATTTATTATATTCAACAGAATACCATGACGCGATCATTTTACAAAGTTACCGTAACGCACCAAATGTAATCATAGTGCAATAGACTGAACCGTCTAGAAAAAAATATTTCATACTAAGAACAAAACACAGAAACTTAATAATCTATTAAACGCCTTCAAAAGGTTTTCACAGGTTGTGTAATAAATAGAACACAACAAAACGTTCCACAGGACTCTGACAGCCGAAAATCCATTTCACGATATCTGACATGGGATCATTGGTATGACGCCGGAGTATTGGCGAAAAAAAACTACACTGGAATTAAATAACCTGTTTTTTGTCTGATAAAATAGATCGTATCTCATAAGACTTTTGCTTGGAATATAATGCAAATAATACTCAAAGTGAATAATATTTTGTTGTCAATGTGGTAGATGGTAACTGACAAACCAAAGAGAATAAAATCACAATTTTTTACCTCAATAAATAAAGAATAAATCACGGTAAAATGTATTTTAAAATAAACATAACGTTGCCTTGCATTTGTAAGAATTATTCCTGTCTTATACTACTGCAGGTACTTTTGAAATGCACCTATGTTTCATTTCATGCGCAGAAAGACCAAAATCGGAACAAATAATTGCCACAAGAAGGTTCCTACTGTTCGATTCGAGTATGTTAACTATTTTTTTTATAAAAAGCTATAGCCCCCCACTTGGATTTATTCCTGTATCGTGGGGGCGTTTACAAATTCATACACACAAGTTCCCAGGCTGAAGCAAATAATTGTGGGCCACACAAAGATTTGTCCCGTGTGGCAATCGAACCCACGACTATTTAACCCAGGAGCGGCTTAACCACTGCGCCAAATCGTCCGTCGATTTTATGATGTCAAAAGTTCCATCTTATGGTGTTGTTAGCTTAAAGGAGACTTTTTCTTCTAACTAACGTTATTATTACTATACTAACTGTAATTTTTCCTGAAACAAAAAGTAAAATAAGTACCTATTTTTCAGTAAAACGTCGCTTTTCATGAAGTCTTCCATTCTAAGAACTAGATGGAAACGTAATAAAAAAATTCTAGACGTTAGAACTTTATGAAAGAGTTGTGTTATGTAAGGCATGTGAAGAGACAGGCTTTGCAAACGCGAACGGAGGAAATGAATATGTCAATTCTACTCATGTTCCTGTTTCTAGAGTTCAGAATTGCTTGATAGTAAAATAGTAGGGCTACATAAGAAAAGAAAAATTTTTTTTAACTATACTATTATAAAAATATTAAGTGACGTTTTTTAACATTGAATAAATTAGTTTAAAAAAGATTAATAGGTTCTATTGTGGGTTGAGTCCTCTAAACATGAAAATCTCCTTACATAGCTGTATTTAAACTTATTGCTCCAACATCTGTCGATTAAAGTTCATGGTACTTGTAATGCTTCGGAACCGTGGCTTTATAGGCGACCATGAAGGTAAAGTAGCGTTCGACTCGGTCAGTTCGAGATGGGTGATCGTTTGTGATATGTGGTACCTAGTTATAGAAAGACGTATTGAAAGTTTATTAAATTCAAACAGCGGATGTCTACGATCCCGCTTTTATAAATCCGCATTGGGTCCGCGAGGGGTATACCCTGTTTTTTTTGCTTATATTTGTGGGAAGACCTTTGTTCAGCAGTGGGTCAGTAGGTAAATTTATAATTGGTTCAAAAGACATTGAAACATATTCATTAAAATATCTACCCATTCATGAAATACGAAATACATTTTAGGACACCAAAAATAACCACCAATAGGTACGTTACTAACAAGTAACGCATGACTATGTAAAAATAAATCAAAAAGAAATATATTTTGTTGTGGCAACCCCTGAACACAATAGGTGTTACGGGGAAATAGTTCAGGGCCCATGTCTTGACGGAGGTTGCTTACATACGACAGGTTTTTTTTATTATTGTCCTGTCAGGTTGAGTTATGAACTGCGTATGTACAACAGGTAGATCAAAGGAGTTCGATTAGAGGCCGGGAATTGCGTAGGATCGACGTTAAAAAACATTGTTGGAAGGTTGGATTTCATTTGAATTTGGAACTATTTTTCTAACGCCTGAAAAATACGGCCAGAGGAGATAGCACAGACAGATTGATATTAGCGTGACGCCTGTGCGTTAATATTCCTTTATACTGTGTGCTTCGTTCTCGATATATGAATTTACCATGCAGCTTCTTTGTGTCACTCGGTAACTGAACGCATTTTTTAGAGCTGAATCTGAACTTTTGTGTTATCTGTGGTCCCTATATGAACTATAATTTTTTTGTTAGCGCAGCAACTGTTACGTATTGTGTTAATGTTTTAGTGAAAAAAAATGTGAATATTAATATAGTTGAAACTAGTTTTGGGTGTAATCAAGCAAAGAAATATGCCTAGAAAACGATAAGCGGATGATCTTAAATATTATAAAGAAAAAATAAGGAGAATCGAAAGGAAGATGCAGCGTGGTCGACTGCGTCGGCAGGAAAATAATTCGTCGGATGAAGAAAATAAAAGTGAAACATCATTTACTCCTACTCTAGATACATAAAATATACCATTTATCAGTCTAAGGAGGATTCCTTTTTACAACTATGCCGGCAGACACGGGTGGTGTACGAGATACATTGACGTGATCTTTAGACTCGGGGCGTATACGAGATATACGCAGGGGATTGAGTTATCCTCACGTATAGCCCACGAGGCCTTACTTGAGTCAGTAAACACTTTTGCGCAAGTTGTTTTTTTGTGAGGTGATTTTTCACTTCTATGTTTTCAGACTGCTAAAATCAAGAAATGGCCAACGAAGTCGACTCAGTTTGTTCATCACCAAATAAAACGTCGCAACCACGCGACGTGTGACCGCTTTTCGCTACAAATCTAGTCACAGTAGAACCTGTGGTTACAGCAGATCCTCCTAAAGATTTAGAGCCGACCCCGGTTGAACCTACTTTAAGCTCTAAGGTACTCCTGGCTTTAGGTGGCTTAATGCTAGAAAAACCTCAATATGGACCAGCTAACAATGTTGAATTAGCTCGAATTTGGAGCAACATCATAAAAAGTGGCCTCTCACGAGAGATCAAGCAAAAATTCAGTGTGCAATTACTGCCACAAAACTGTCCACTACTGAGAGCGCCTAAGCTCAATCCAGAGATCTCTATGTAAGCAACAATATTGTCAATAGAGATAAGAAAATAGAGTATGAACAAAACACACGCAACTTGGCACAGGATTAATAATAATAAGCAAGGTGCTCTTATCAATCATTATAAACGAAAACATAGACAGGCTATCAATAATAACGATGGTAACTGATGCAAGCAGGATTTTAATTGATCTGCACCATTACCAAACCAAGTCAAAATGAAAATTGATCCTCCCAGTACTTGATAAGAAGTTCCTGAATGTAGTGAAAAATGTTGGGAGAAATGAATATTTCTATGGAAGTAATCTTACAGATAAGATAAAACTATTAAAGATATCTCAAAAGACTGGTCAATCTGTTAAATAACCTACTATTAATAGGTTAACCAGAAGGGAAACTTGCAAGGTCCCCCTCGATACGATCAGAGGACAACCATGAGGTACAGACAGAAAAAGATCCAGTCCTCATCACAGGCACAGAGACATCCAGCCAACAATATCAGTACACAATCAAGAGGAAAAAAATGACTGCGGTGAAACCACCTGCTCGAACCTAGAGGTAAGTCATGCCGGCAGGCTAGCCTATTTCTTACCTTGTTGGAAGAGAATTTGTAGTGATGAGTCTGTATTAAATCATATCAAAGAGTACTGCCGCTACGGTTTATGCCTTCTGATAAATTAAGTGAAGAAATGGATATGGCTATTGACAACTTACTAGAATTGGGAGCCAAGTGCCCTTGTGAAACATCAAATAACCAATTCATTTCAAAAAAAATTTTGATACTGAAACAGAATAATACTAACAGGTTTATTTTAAACTTAAAATCCTTAAATAAATTTGTCAAGACATCCCATTTCAAAATGGAAGATTATAGGACTGCAATATGGTGATCATATGGCAAAAATTGATTTAAAAGAATCATATTACTTGGTTAATGTTGACCCTAATTTTAGGAAATACTTGTATGTTCAATATGATAAACTATATGAGTTCACGGCACTCCCATATAGATTATGTACGGCTCCTAAAATATTCACGAAACTTATGAAAGTAGTAGTGACACATTTAAAAGAAAAAGGATACAAGTCAGTTCAATACTTAGATGACTGATTATCAGTCTTGCTTAGATAATGTTAAAGAAACAGTAGCGCTCTTAAAGTGTTTTGAATTCGTTATAAATTTTGACAAAAGCATTTTAGTACCATCCCAGTCTTGCCAGTTCCTAGGGTTTGTGTGTGTCAAAACACAAGAAATATGCAAGTAAAATTACCAAAAGAAAAATCATCCAACATTAAAAAGTTGGTTGAAAGGTACCTTCACATAGATAGTTGTTACGCAAGAGATTTAGCCAAGTTAATAGGCCTGCCCAGCCTCTAGATATGGTTGGCTTTATACAAAATATTTAGAAATTATAAGGACAAATTTTTAATTATAAGTAAATGAAATTAGATCTGCAGAGGTGGGCTAATCACATAAGTGTAGTTAGTAGAAGTATAGCCTATAATAGATATGATGACATAGAGCTTTTTACTGATGCTTCAATGACTAGACGGGGTGCTGCATATAATGGTAATAGGGGCAATGAGTTTTGGAATGAGAAAGAAAGAACATACCACATAAACTTTTTAGAACTATTGGTAAATATTTAAGGAATTAATTTTTTTTTTGTGGTTAACAAATAATACATCAATTTTTTTGTTGCGTGTAGATAATAAAACAGCAATATCTTACATCAACAAAATGGGCGGCATTCAATTACTTCATTTAAATAACTTGTCCAGAGCCATATGGCAGTGGTGTGAGGAGAGACATATTTAGTTATCCGCCTCAAATATATAGTCAAGTGAAAACAAATTGGTAGATGAGGAGTCTCGTAGAGTCAACCCTGACACAGAATGAGAATTGAATAACATAGCCTTTCAACAGATAGTTTTGGAATTTAGAAAACCAGATATTGTTTTATTTGCATCTCATACAAATGCTACATGTGTCCCTTATATTTCATGGAAACCAGATCCAGGAGCTATTAAAATGCCTTTACTACCGTAATTTTAATGGCATTTTAATAGCTTCGGGATCTGGTTCAAAAATCATTCCATGATACCTCATGGAATGATTTTTTTTTTCTTTTATGCCTTTCGCCAATTTAGTTTAATACTTAAATGCCTGCAAAAGATTAAACATGAAGAATTAACAGGTATAATGGTTATGCCCCATTCTTCTCAAGCCTGGTATCCATTAATGGAGTGAATGCTAGTCTCAAAGTTGTTATATTTTAAACCTCAGAAATTTCTTTTATATTTCTCTTTCAGACAGCATCACCCCCTTTACCGTCAGCTTACCCTGATTGCCGGGATTCTATCATGCAAGCGCGGCTAAATAGAGTTATTCTACCAATGTCTATAAATGTTATGTTTTTGTCTCTTTGAAATAATACATTGAGACAGTACAATATTACATATAAAGTTTGGTGGGAACTTTGACAAGAACATAGTGTAAACCCACTAGCGCCATCTTTACCATTTGTTATGGTTTTTGTGACAAAATTGGTACGGTACTCTAAATTTAAAGGTGGTATCGGTAAGGTACTCTAAATTCCCATAGGTCTGCTTTATCTTTGATAATAGGCTCTAAAATAGGGGAGAATGATCCTATAAAGTGGTTGTTTAAAGGGTTCTGTAGCTCAAAACCACATATTGCGAAATACCAAATGATCTGGTATTCAAATAAAGTTTTGTCTGTATTAGAAAAATGGTTTCCTAATATGGAATTAAGCTTGGAATGTATTTCCAAAAAACTGGCGGTTTTATTAGCATTAAGCATAGCACAAAGGGCTTAGACTTTATCACTTATTAAGATATCAAACATAGAAAAATGTGATAACTCCGTCAGGATTATCATTACTGATATAGTTAAAACATCACCTATAAGACGTTTTCAGCCAATTATGATTATGCCTTTTTTTGTAAAGATTGAGATTTGCCCAGCTAAAAGACTATGCGATTACATCAAATTTACAGAGGATATCAGCACAAATCCGTCACAGCATCTACCACAGGTAGATGGATGAAAAGTACCCTTAAGACATGCGGTATTGACACAAATATTTTTTCAGGCCATAGTACACGTCACGCCGCTACTTCTGGTGCTAAGTCTAATTGGTTTCATTAGATACTATCAGGCAGACTGTAGGCAGGACAAATAATTCTTTTAACTTTTGCAAAGTTTTATGACTGGCCAATTCTCAATGATTCAGGCGAATTTGCCCATGCTGTACTTAATGCACAGTAATTTATAAGTTAATTTTATTTTGTTGACAATGTGAACAAGACTGATACTGATAAAAGATTAATTACTAATTGATATATGTTAAAGTTATATTAAATTAAAACCTTAATTTGTTTTAGTTTAAATATATATTTAAGTTAAAAAGTTAGTTTAAATATATATTTAAGTTAATTTAAGTAGTAGGTTACTACTAAATTATTGTAAGAGCTAAAAAGGAGTATAAATCTATTTAACATCGATCACGCAATGGACTACCTAATTTTGTAGGGGCTATTTGAAATAATTTTGATATTAAGAGTTATGATAAGAACAGCCTTTTAAACCCTAAGAGGCAACAGAAATTGAAAAAATATTTTTAAACAACTTACTAGCCCATAGAATTTATACCTTACAGACAAACACATATATAACATATTAAACTATGACATTTGATTTCGGTGACATGTTGCGCTGTGCAGGGGCGTCTCGTAGTCTCCCACGAAATTTCCTGAAGACGACACCCTTCGGCCAGAAGTCCTAGCTCATAAAGGTCTACAGATAGGCGGTGGGAACCCGTACCACAAAGGAATTAAAGGCCACATTGTTTTGCGAATTCAGCTTCTCAACCCTCATAGTATATAATTGTAATGATCGTGATTGTATGTAGCATATTTTACAAAGAAGACACTAGGGGCATGCACTTAAGGTAGAATCTAGAATTTTCAACTCAAAAATCGTCCATCACTTTATCAAATTACTTTATAGCTATGAAGGAGGAGAGCCCCAGAGGAGCGATTGAACGCCCTGGCCACTAAGTGAATTATATAGCATACCGCTCGTGAGTACCGGTGATGTGCGAATATTGCAGTAGACGATCTAAATAAAATTTGAGTCGAAGGTACTCCGCTTGGTGCGAAATAACAAAAACTAGAAGCATTTATTAATTTTTATTTATACAAAAAAGATATTTATGCATGTTACAATAATTTAAACGACAACGAAAAAGGTGTATTTCAAGGAAAATATGTAAAAGTTGTCTAGCTTGCAATAGAAAAATCAAGAATGAAATATAATATGAGATTTTTGTCACAAAAGAACTTTTTCCCGGGCGCCTGCTTTGATACGACAGAGAAGCAGTGAGATCTCGAAAATCACCAGTATACTACCTTGATACAGCGATTGTCATATTTATTTTTGATGTCGGACCAGACAAATTAGTTTCTTAATCATTTCTTCAAGAGCCTCTATCCAACCGCAACTGTAACTCAGAGTTACATTAACAACAATGCATTACGTCATCCGACATCCGAGTCCGTTGCCACAATTTATAATAACAAATGACGTGGGTTGCGTTTGCGGGAAGGATAAACCCGGATCTCACAGTTTATCATAAGGGGGACTAGAGTTACGAAGATACAAATGTTGGAAATAATAATATATTTGGCTTTTTAGGTGCTACTGCTTTTTTAGGCTGGGCTATTGGAATACATCATTTCTTCATGCAAATAAATGCGTTAAATACTGAACTAAAATTTCATGTGAAATAGTGATTCTAAAAAGAAATGAGAGAAAAAGAAAAAAACAGTGTTTCCACTATATGTACAAATGTGGCACGTATTAAAAATTAAAAAAAAAATCAAACATAGACCTACGGTATACTTGTATTGAATCCAAATTTAGTAGAATAACAAGTAATACCCACCTTTGTGTGGTATAGTATTTGGTATTCCTATTTTATTATTTAGTAGATTGTAGTTATTGTAGGTATGAAAGATAGTATTGGTGTAAAGATCAGAAAGGGCATGCTCCGTTGGTTCGGGCATATAGAAAGAATGTCCGAAGAAAGAATGACAAAACAGATATACAATGCGAAAATGGAAGGATGTAGGTACCGGGGAGGACCTAGAGTACCTAACCATGACCAAATAGACCGTGTCTTATAGGGCAAGTCAAGAGTCTCCGTAACCGGCGAGCGTGATGAGACGAACTATAAGAGTGGAGGAAGCCAGAGAGGTCTGTAAGGAAAGAACCTGATGGAACTCAGTACTCTCTGCCTACCCCGCAAGGGAACTGGCGTGATGATATAGATAGAAAGATATTATTTAGTCTAACTATTGCCTAATTTTAGGAAATGCTTGAAAAGTAATGTAGAAACTTATAGGACTGTTACTATAGCTGAATATGGTAAAAAACTGACGTCATAAAACGAGCCTCCCACATGTACTATGAAATTGCATAATTATAATAAGCGGATGTGTAGTAAAACAACGAAGCTAAATAATACTCTACAACTGCAGAAGTGTTTGATCAATACTTACTTTAAAAATTGCTTTACCAAGACCTCTAAATATACGATCAAGCTTTTCGACTTTTAAACCTGTAAATAATACACATAGGTATTATAAAAGAGGCGTCTGCTCTAAAATATTAGTACCTCTGGCATTGCCGAGGTTAACAAACTCTTGAAATTCTGAAAAGCGGCCAGGGATGAGGGCTACTAAGCAAAGTGAGCCTTGGAATCTGAGTTACCGAGCATTTGTATGGAAAGGATCAATTGGCCAACTCCAACTTTGTACTGGACTGCTCCGGTCTGAAAAGTTTTTGTTTAATTTTTCCTCGCGTTTTTGCCCAGTGGATTGGGATTCATAGGGGAATACTCGATAACTCCACAGGAGCTATATTTGCGTGAAAAGTTTTTGAATTTGAATGAGCGAGTACAATGGAAGGAGTACTATGCGCCCGATCCGTATATTATTGAAGAATGGTTTTGGTTTGTGAATGTTACGTAATGTTTTTTGGTAGTAAGTAAAAATATGACTTTAATTTAAGTTATCGCATGGAAATTGTTTTTCAACTAGGATAGAGAAAAAACAATATATTTAAGTTCTCAAGTGAAAAATCAATTTTTAATCCGGTGCGCCGAAAATAACAATAAGTTATTTGATATTATTGGACTCTCAATATATTGAATGCGTTTGTAGAAACATTATTTGTATTCGGAATCATCGTTTAGTCGCGGAAGTTTACTATCTTACATATTTACAATAACTACAATCTACTAAATAATAAAATCAGAATACCAAATACTATACCACACGAAACTGGGTATTACTCGTTATTCTACTAAATTTGGATTCAAACAAAAAATACCGCAGGTCTGGTTGTTTTTTTTTTTAAATTTTTAATACATGTTCATTTGTACATACAGTGGAAACACTGTTTCCCTAACATTGTTATTCCTTTTTAGAATCACTATTTCACATGTCCCTTAGTCTTATACACGCTTGCCAGTTACGGAGACTCTTGACTTGACTTGACTTTACAATCTGTATCGTAAATAACGCAAGACCTCAGACACCCCAATTAGATAATTGCTTCACAAATTCAATACAAAAAACAAATTTAATATTTTTACCCCTTTTTAAGCACTTATATACCCGAATTAACAATGAAACTTGTACGTGTGCGTTTTGAGAAATACGTTATAGAAATGCATTTGAAGTCTCCGTGTTGATATGAATCATGAATAAATTTTGTCTTTTATAGCGCACTAAAGGACTAATAGCATTTTGGAAAAAAAAATATATAACTTACAATAAAAATTGTTGAAATCAATTGAGCTATCGATTAGAGGTATTGCGTTAATTATGTTACATATTGTATACAAGGTGTAACATAATAAACGCAAGACCTCAGGCACCCCGATTAGAGAATAACTTTATAAATTCAAAACGAAAACCAAATTTCCAAATTTAAAAGTTTTTACCCTTTTTAAAGCACTTTTCTACCCCAATTAACAATGAAACTTGTACGTGAATGTGCGCGTTTTGAGAAATACGTTATAGGAATGCATTTGGAATCTCCTCATTGCTATGAATCAAGAATAAATTTAGTTTTTTATAGCTTTATATTTTTAGAGTAAAAGCATTTTTTTGCATATTTAAAAAAAATGCAAGATACATTAAAAATTGTTGGAATCGATTCAGTTACCGATTTAGAACAAACTACTTTCAGGTCTTGCGTTTATTATGTTACACCTTGTATATATGGTACCGGAAAAGTATGTAATGCGTCATCAATGGTCATACTCAAGGTCATCCTCTACTATCATGTCTTTGCTTGCGGTGGCTGTCTGGCGCTGATCACTCCTCCAATATGTTAGGAGGGATGGCTGTTCCAGCAGTCATACTCGTGAAGGGTGTTGGTTGTGGGGACTGGTCCATCTGGAATCCTTTAGACACTCTTTACATAACATCCTTAGATTCATATCTCGATCGTAAGGCATCACACTGGAGCTAGATTACTGGAGAGAGAACTATTTAATTGTAATCCACATAATATTATTGAATAAAAACGAAAAACAAGGGAAAGAGAAGTACAAAAAGACAAGCCCGCTGAGTTTCTTCACTGGATCTTCGCAATTGAGACCGCGTTCCGATTCGGTGGTAGATTAGTAGTTAAATTAGATTGAAAAAAAAAAAGTGAATTTCCCAAATTCATTTAAACGATTCGGTGTGAGAGAATACAGACTTAAGTATTATTAAAATATGATAAATACTAATAAATATTTTTCGTCTACAAACAATATGGTTTTTGATGATTAAAGTAAGTTTCCATATATGAAATAGATTCATCCCCACAGTCCCCTTAAAATACAGAAATTCTGTGTTGGAGAAGTATGAATATAAATTTGTTATTCATCTCAAACACAACGCGTGGTATGCGTAACGAATGGTGAAGAGTTTGTCTTGTCGATAACAAGATCTTCCATATAGGGTGAATATTTTGATCGGTTTTGCATAATATAATAATAATATTATCATTATTAGCCCTTTTAAGAAACTGTCCCACCGTGGGGCATGGGCTTCCTCTCAAAATGAGAGGGTGTAGGCCATAGTCTACAACGCTGGCCCAATGCGGGTTGGCGAACTTCACACGCCTTCGAGAAAATCTCAGGCATGCAGGTTTCCTCACGATGTTTCCCTTCACCGTTAAAGCAAGTGACAATTAATTTTTAATAGGCACATGCTTTTGAAAAGACAGAGCTGCGTGCCTAGCCTAAGCTATCACTGCTATCTATCAAAGTCTATCAAAGAAATTTCTGTCCAAGAAGAAAAATCTGTCAGGGATGTTATTCGCTATAACAAATTAAACACGTAACGCGGAGCGTTACAATAACTTCCGATTTATCGTAGCCTAATACTTCAAGTATATAGTCCAGTAAGATTAGATTCATCCGCCTTGAGGATAGTTGATGCACGTTCACCTTCTTGCCCGGTGAAAGCTCCGTAGCAACAGCGTAGATTAATCACACGCACAAGGTACTTTATGCTGATCCAAATCGTTTTTCATTAATTTGAAAGTGAAAATCTTAAAAGTTCCCTATGGAGGTTCCTAACCCTTTTATTAAAAAAATCTATATTTTCTAAGCGGCAGTGGCAAAGGTCCCAATATAATAGTGAACAAGACTATTAATTTAAAACTGAGCAGAGTTTCAGGTTCCGGAGTGTGACTGATAATTGTTCGGTAGAAAAATCCGACTTTGTCTGACCTAGGATTCGAACCCAAAACCTCGTAATTAATACCCGCATTATGCCCCACTAGACTAACAAGAGGCAGTTTGGATACCAAGGTTTCATAACTGTATAGAAACATGTTTTCAAACCAGCAATTAAAATAAATTCAAATCTATAAAGCACCGTATGTGAAAATAATAAACACCAAAAAAGATTTTTCGCGCAATTTTAAAACGCTCCTGTGTGTGCAGCAGTTGTTACATGATAAATTAATGTTGTCGATGAACTGATCGGCCGCCGGTTCGATACCAGTGAAAAACGGCTCGTTCACAATGACGTACGATCCGGGACGACCGTGACGCTGTTACACATTTAAAAATGTTTGTGCTTTTTAAACTTGGCGATTGTGCTACAGATTATATTCTGTGGTGATACTGCGGTGGTTAAAGCAACCACCAAGTTTAAGGCTTAAACAACTGTTAGGTCTCAAAAATACGCGTGATTTACAAAAGGTTCTTAAAGAATCTACTACGTGTGATGATAAGGATAAGAATGTCGTGGACATGATGTATTGGATAATAAATTCAACTATTAGTATATAATAAATTATCCCGCACTGTCCTACTGGGCAAAGCCTCCTCTCACAAATCGAGGTGAGACAGATTAGGTCATACTCCACCAGCTCGCGGACACAGTGTCACATTAAGTGGTAACCGGAACCGACGACTGAACGTGATTTTTTTAACTTTAAAATTTACGAAAGTCAAAATTGGACTGATTTATGATTTGTTTATATTTTTGTTACTTTTTTCCCCGTATTTTTTGGTGTTTCTTTGTATTTTAATAATAGATTTTATAATATTAAAGTTTTAACAAGTTACCTGTACTTGCGTGCAATTGTCGTTGACGTATTTGTATGATCTCTTTAGTTTGAGACCCCTTATCCATGGTCCCCTCACTAGGCATGCCTGTATAGGCATGCCTAGTGAGGGGACCATGGATAAGAATTTAATTAATTAATGAACCGCCAATTTACACATTTTTTAAAGTGTAATTGTGTTCTCGTAATGTAAATTCGAATTTGTATTTTGGTATTAAACATCTTTATTCTCATTTTATTTTCATTTCAAAACACGCAGACGTTCGTATATGAAAACGCCACTCACCTCAGAATGCCAAACGCTGCTTAAATTGGTGATGTCTTAATTACAATCATTAGATACAAGTGCAGAATATGTATGCTCTTTTAACACACGAATCGTATCTCCCTTCCTTTGAACAAACAACAAAATCTTCTTTCCAATTCCGACTAAAAAGTTCAAGTCGCTAGCAGATATTACCTTCGGAAATGAAGCTCCGAACAGTCTCGGCGAAAGCTAGCATTGTATTGAAATAGAAACCAGCACAGGAATGGAATGTTTTTATTTGGAAACTCCCGACTTGAGTAGTAACGAACCGGGTTGTGTATACAAAATGGTTGGTATTGATTTTTTGTCTTCATTGTCTTTGAACTTAAAGTAAAAGGAAGATATTCTGTAATCAGCTACAAGTTATTTTGCTCTTTGTAGAATTTTATACTTTATTAACAACTTATCAGTTTTGTTTTTTATACTGGCACATTGTGCGACTGGCCATCTAGAAGGCGTTAAACCAAGAAAAAGTGTTTTTGTGTTTCTCTATAGAAAATATCTCAGTAGCTATCTCGAGTCTAGAATTCGGCTTCCGACGAGAAACTGAGGGCTTACACGGTACAACTCCGCTGACCACAATTGGGATTATTATAGTTCCAATATTTAAATGTATGTAGATATGAGACTATAATTCTAATGATATGTTAATTCAGAGCTACCAGCACAAATTATATGATTTACAGTTAGTAAGATTATCAAAACAGCATGTTGTCTTGTTCGTTTTTATCCCCTAAACTTGTAGCGTAAAAGAAATGATGTCAAGTGCCGATATTGGGGCCTCTAGTTTTCTCTGAAATTCTCGTCTATATTTTATTTTTCTTGCCGTAACCATACACATAAATTCGAAATCATAATCCCCACATAAATTTCTAATAATATAAATTCTAATGCCTAATATGAACCCGTTGCCTCGTAATTATCGGCCGAGTGTTTAATCAATTTTGCTATCACAGCTAATTTATTGCCTTTCGCCTTAAGATCTTTCATAGGAACGCCGCATCAAACTTATCCGAACCGAGAGGTAAGCTGTTCTAGAAAGATCGAACTTTAGATAAACTTAAAGGATTATGTGCTTTATGACACCAAGTTAGATGAGAACGGTTTAAAGAGAAGTTGTTGAAAGACAGATGTTACACTTAAGGAATAAATTCGGATACCTACACATGTGAAGGTATTGTGTTTATATACTCATTTTGTTGCTTTTTTAGGTTTAAGTGATGATTCTTTGAATTTTAGGTTGGCATTTTATAAAATTCTTGACGATAGATTTAGTGATAATTAAGTTTGGTTGCCTCATTGATCTAGTTAAACATAATTTGGTTGGAAACTACGGCCCTGTCTTCGAAACCAAGGTCGGATTTAGTAATGTTTTCCTATTGAAAAAATCTCAATTTGTCTAAAGTATAGAATTGTGCCAACTGGCTCATATTACGTTGGAACCTAAAACCGTCGACAATATTTGGGTGTACCAAGTACACTTCTGCATATAGGCGTGACAGTGTTCAGTCACCGAAAAAATATAGTTCCTTTAAAATTCAATAGAATTAAATCCCTCACCCGCTTTATCACAGCGCTTAAAGACGATTTCGTGAGTTTTAAATAAAGTAACAAAAAAATACCAGCAGAACATTAGACTATTGCTGGGCATAAGCCTCCTCAATTGCAGGCCACTGAGGACGATACTTGGCTACTCTCATCCGATTCCTGCCAGCTGCCCTACGAAGATCAAAAAAATACTCAGTTCATAATTAAATAAAATATCTGAGATACAGGTTTCCGCCTGGTTCCTCTTGTCCGGTGAAGCTGTGAAGGCCGCCTAGTTCCTGAACTAGCCGGAGACAAAGATTGTTAACCCTACCCCCGGGGAAGAGTTAAAAATCTTCGTTTAATCCTCAATAACCACCAAACGCACTGCAATTGTGTTAGATATAATATACAATTAATTTTACTGTTTTTATTGTTTATAACTGAATATGTAACATAGTGCAGTACTTTTAGCGGTGAGAAATAAAATGTTATATTTATTTATTTATCTATAGATCCAAAAGTACCGAAAACCTCTCTAAATTCAAAACAACTAAAAGAATTCCTCTTTTCTCCTTTAAAAGTATGACATCGATGGCCGTAATAACAGTCAATGTAACTGACAGGGCGTTTACCGCCTATTAAGTGCTGTAATTAGCAAACTCTAATTAACAGAAAAATGTTTTAACTTAATTTATTCAGTTGAGTTTTTTCACCAGGGTCCTTATTCTTTGTAACCTAACGCAGCGTTTTACGATAACTTTGTGAAATGATTGTCTAATGATACTCAAGTGGCATACGGAATCAATCCGAAAGTGACGTTGACGGATGGCTTGGTCCCGTGGTTAAGAGGTTCAATCGCTCCGTCCACTGAGTAGTTATGGGTTCAATTCCCGCACGAGACAAATCTTCGTGTGACGCACAAATATTTGTATCGGTCTGGGTCTTTGTGCATGTGAATTTCGTGTTTGTAAACGTATCCATGACACAGAAATAATTCCTAGTGTGGGGCTACGTTTTATATAAAAACAAAGTTCATCATTGACACTTTACTTCATAAAGCAGTATCTGCACAAATCATTATTTCAAAGTAAAGTTCAGTTCATTATTTTCAGTAAAAGTCATAATTTTGTTTTGTGCAGTGATTAAATGAGAGAATATTAATGTTATTTTTAAATTTTCAATATGGCAATAGGCTCGTTTTCTATTACATGGGACTTAACATCGTCAGCGGAAAGTGGGTATATATTAAAATTTAACGACTCGGCCGACGTTGCACAATCATTTCACAAAGTTATCGTAACGCACGTTAAGCCAAAGCGAATAAGGACCCAGAACGGGCAGTTACACCGAGGAAATTATGAAAAAGCGAGGTTCCTTTTACCTACAGAATTAAAGAAAACATTTTAAAAAACCGTTAAAGAAACAAAAAGATTAAGCAATTAGGTGAGGGAAAAATATTAAGAGAGCCTTGGGTGAAAATAGCTATATATTTTTTTTTTTGTAATTTAAGTTACAGGGAAAAGTAAATACAATATAATCAGTTTTTTTATCTTCTTTAAAAATGTGTACTTAAAACAAATCCCGAATATACAAGGTGTATCGTAAATAACGCAAGACCTCAGACACCCCAATTAGATAATTGCTTCACAAATTCAATACGAAAACCAAATTTCCAAATTTAAAGTTTCTACCATTTTTAAGTACTTTTATACCCCAATTTAGCGCAGTGGTTAAGAGCTTGAGCTGCTCCGCCCACTGTGTCTAATAGTCGCGAGTTCGATTCCCGCACGGGACAAATCTTTGTGTAATCCACAATTATTTGTTCCGGTATGGGATTTGTGTTCGTGAATTTTTATGTTTTTAAACGCACCCACAACACAGGAATAAATCCTAGTGTGGGGCGACGTTAAAAAAAAAAAAAATGAAACTTATATGTGAATGTGTGCGTATTGAGAAATACGTTTTAATGCATTCCGCATTCAAAATTTCCGTGTTGCTTTGAATCAAGAATAATAAAAGGTTTGTTTTAGTAAACTAAAGGAATAACAACATTCAGTGCAATTTAAAAATTAAGTTACATTACAAATCGTTGGAATCAATTCAGTTACAGATTTAGAACAAACTGCTTTCAGGTCTTGGGTTAATTATGTTACAGCTTGTATAAACAAATGTTTTGAAATTGTTTTGATTTATAAAAAGATAACTTGACTTGTGGGTGTTGCAAACATTTTACACGATATCAACCTAAAGCGGTTTCGACTTTAACATTACGCTAAGAACATTAAGGTAATTAATTCTATTTACTTTTTCTTGTGATATTACTAGATATTCGACCTAGCATTTTTAGAATAAAATGTAATCGACTACTATTATTTTTTTTCCTTTTTAATGACGTTGAATATTTATTTTAATGAGGTCCTGGGTTCAAACCCTAGGTTGGACAATTGAAGCTTTTCTAACGAAAATTTCCCAGTATGAGTCCGAAGTCTGAAATTATGCCCGATATATGGCAATACGCTCGCCCCCTATTACATGAGACCTAACATCGTCGGCGAAATGTGGGTGTACTCAGTAAACCTTTACCACTTCCGCTTTGGGAATATAGGCGTGACGGTGACGGTAAATGTGCATAGAATAAATTATTATAAAACCAGAGCAGCTAAACTTTTTTTTTCCAGTTAAAGCAGCCCATAAGTACCGACTCTTATTTTAATCAGTAAAAATATTATCTTAAAGAATTTTCAATAACTCAAACTTCATCTTTTTGTGTATACAACAGAAAAGTTCCCTCCAGGTAGGTAAGGACAAACTTTGATTGAATATTTTCAAGATGGCAAACTTTTCGGTCTCGGTCACAGCTCAATTGCATTGAATTTGTTTTTATGCGTTCCATTGACGTTTTATGGAAATTCTATCCATGTTTGTAGGTATTTTTCTATATTTCGTTTTACCTTATTTGAATTTATTTGAAAATACACTAAATTCGGAAGTGACTTTGGCTGACCTTCACGGGTAAACTGATTAGCATATTGATATTACTTATTAATAATTGTCATCCAATCTATTTGAAACCACTTCCATCCAGATGACTTGTAATTTTTTAGTCGAAACATGTGAGAGCGCTAGTACCCAGAATGCAAGTTAAATCTTACCTTGGGTAATAGGATTCATTAATACTTACTTGCTTACTTACTTACTCTTATATAATTAGCAGCTTAATATTATGTAAGTGGTTACTGTGTAAAATGTAATTGGAAATAATAGTTCTTATTTAATATTTGAGGCGCTCGTAGCGCTGTGCGACCGCGGTGTTCTTACCGATCACCAAGGTTAAGCAGCGTTCGACTCGGTCGGCCTGAGATGGCTGACCGTTTGTGGCATTTCATATTCGAGCGTCTCCGTGCTTCGGAAGGCACGTTAAGCCGTTGGTCCCGGTTACCACTTAATGTGGTAGTCGTTAAGCCGAGTTGGAAGCCTTAAAGGTGGCTTGATAAGTTCCAACAGCAGGTGGCCACAAACCTGCCTCCACCAATCCGCACTGGGTCCGCGTGGTGGAGTATGACCCAATCTCTCTCACCTCGATTTGTGAGAGAAGGCCTTTACCCAGCAGTGGGCAGTATAGGCTGATATTATTATTTAATATTTATATTATTGTTTTATTATTAATTTATTTATTTAGATTATAGACAAGGTTTGGCAAGGAGACAGATTGAATCCTTCTTTTTAAAGTGCCTCTTTATTACTGACTGCGAACCGTCGATGGGGAGGATATAGGCTACATTTAATAAAAAAAATCAACGAAGAGGAAGTACTTATTATTATAAAAGTTTATGCGATAAAGCGAGAAAGAATACAGCAATAATAGAACTATAACTCTTGTCATAGAATATCCAAACACTCAAAAAAGCAATAATGTAAAATATTTCTTAAAAGAAATATTTGTTTATATATTCACAATATTAATTCTTCATTATCTATTTACCAATAACACCGTATTTTATCTATATAACAGTTTTTTTACAACAGAAAATAAATAAATAAAAGGTTAAAAAATTGTAATCCACTGCTATCGATTTAAAGAATCGAATAACTTTGGAACAGAGCAAACGAAATGTCTATCCGGTGCTATCAGAGGCAGAGTTCATTCCATTCCAGTTCTCACCTCGCTATGTATCGGTTGATCCAACTTTGATGAAGCCTAACTTTATTTCTAACTCAATTTCGCTTCGGTTTCGAGTTACCGCGCTGGCGTCTTGTGAACTTCCAGTATATTGGGATGTGAGGATTTAGTAATATACTCGTAGATACTAATTTGTTTCCTATCAAGATAACATTTTGATGGTTTTTTTTTTTTTTTTTTTTTATTTGTAATTAGACACTGCGGGCCCGGTTTGTCCCGCACCTTTTTTTGTGTAATTTATGTGTTGTTAGTATTTGCTTTTATATGTACTTGTATGGTACATGCCGCTTATTATTAGCTTATTGTTACAGTGCTTGGTATTTGTTTGTAGCGGTACTTCAGTAGAGGTTTTTTTTTTTTTTTTTTTAATTTATATTAATGATTTTGTAAGTGAGGAGGCTTTCTGTTTTGGCTTGCCTTTGAGCGAGAATGCCTCAGTTGTGTAGGTGTTTGGCTGCTTGTGAGGGTTTCCTTTAGGCCTCCGCCTCCAGCAGCTTTCTAACAACTACCATGTCTCGACTGCGAATAGCCATCTTTATGTTGTATTCTTTTATTTTTTTGGTCGCAGCTGCCCTCGCCCTGCTTATTAGTGTAGCCGTTGCGTCCCCTTCACAGCTGTCTGTGTAGTAGACGCAACTTCCAGTGTGGCGAGATATAGCTACGACCGCGTGTGGATAGCTTCCGTGGAGCTTCAGTCTCTTGGGGACCGCTCGCACTATCACCACGTTTTCACTCGTTAGTCCCTGAGACTCATGCACGGTGAGGATGCGCGAGGAGGATTTCCTTCTCGGCCTGGGTGTGCACCAGAAACAGGGTGTTCTCCTGGTGTTTCGGAATTTGCGCTCCCGTGTACTTACTGAGGCTCAAGGACCTCACGAGGGATTTGGACGAGTATATGCCCCCATATATCTCGTTGAGGGCATACGCTACGTCCATTGGGTTTCTGTGAGTGCAGAGCAGCTCCCTGTTGACACGCGCCACGGAGTCTGGGCGGTTGTAACGCAGTCGAAACAGGTTCTCCCTATCAATGAACGGCAGTTGGTTGCAGTCGCCGACGAGAAGAGCCTCTCTCGCGCCAGTTATCTTGATGGCCATCACTACGGCTCCAAAGTGGTTCATGAGTGCCTCGTCGATGATAATACGTGTGCACTCTTCACCTTCTTTCAATCCGTTGACCAGCATTGAAGCCATAGTGCGGACCCTCCTCTTGGTGTTTGTTTTAACTTTTTGCGCGAGTCTCTCCCTTAAGTCATAGAATGAATGACATTTTGATGGTTAATTTCGACCACAGTCCCAGATAAGGAGGTCAGATACGTTCAGAACACTTAAAATTTCAATGTCCATGCTTAACCAAAATATCTGGAACAGCTCAACAAGCTCCCACAAGGTGGCCCGATGAGCTGGTGAAGGTCACCTACAAGAGCTGGATGCATACAGTATAAAGGTAATCGCCGTGGCTATATTTGAGGGTAACCTTTATCCTAAAGAGGACATCCTTTGGCTGATGGTAATAGTGACAGGTTGCTAAGGTGCCAAATGATGTTTATAATCTTACTTCTATCTATCTATCTATATCATCACGCCAGCTCCCTCGCAGGGTAGGCAGAGAGTAC
Source organism: Phalera bucephala (assembly GCA_905147815.2). NCBI lineage: Eukaryota > Metazoa > Arthropoda > Insecta > Lepidoptera > Notodontidae > Phalera > Phalera bucephala. The sequence goes on from LR990621.1 coordinate 21,329,172, forward strand.
AGAGTTCCAACAGGTTCTTTCCTTACATACCTCTCTGGCTTCCTCCACTCTCATAGTTCGTCTCATACACACTCGCCGGTTACGGAGACTCTTGCCTTGCCCTTCAGCTAAGACACGGTCTATTTGGTCATGGTAAGATAGTCTAGGTCTTCCCCGGCACCTACATCCTTCCACTTTCGCATTGTATATCTGTTTTGTCATTCTTTCTTCGGGCATTCTTTCTATATGCCCGAACCAACGGAGCATACCCTTTCTCATCTTTACACCGATACTATCTTTCATACCTGCTCGCTTTCTTACTACGCTGTTGCGAATACGGTCGGTCAGCGTGACTCCGCACATCTTTCGCAGAGATCGCATTTCGACCGCATTTATCCTGCTTTCGTTCTCCTTCTTACATACCCAACTCTCACTGCCGTATAACAGCGTTGGGACAAGCACTCCGTTATGCATGGCCAGCTGCGCCTTTTGGCTTAAGTGCCGGCTCCCAAGTAGCCTTCCCATCGCACCATTCACTCTATTACCTGCATTCACTCTTCTCTCTATATCAGCGGTGTATTTCCCATCCTTACTGAAGGCGCATCCAAGATATACAAACTCATTCACTTGCTCCAGCACATCGTTACCAACCACAATCCTTGCATTCGTTCTGGTTTCTTCCCGTTCAAAAACCATAATTTTGGTTTTCTTCACATTCAAATGTAAGCCATTGTTCATGCAGTCGTCTCTCATAACTGTGACTAGTGTTTGCAGATCAGTGGCTTTTGGCGCTATCAAAACCGCGTCATCTGCATACAATAGGTGGTTTATCACTAGATCACCCATTTTTACCCCTTCAGTCATCGCATTCAGTCTTTGAAGACTTTTATCCAGATACACTATAAACAGTCTAGCGGACAACACGCAACCCTGCTTGACGCCGATTTTAACGTCAAACCAAGGTGACATGTTACCACCCACCCGTACGCATGCCTTGCTGTCCACGTAGGTGGACTGGACGGCTCGCAACAGGGTGCCGTTTATACCATACTCTGGCAAAATGTCCCAAAGTCTCTTTCGCACGACTCTATCAAACGCCTTCTCCAGGTCCACAAAACCGCAGAAAACCTTCCGGCCTACTGCCAGATGCTTCTCTACGATGTTGCGGAGGGAGAAAACTTGATCCGAACATCCTCTTCCAGACCTGAAACCTCCCTGTGCCTCACACAACACTCCATCGGACTTCTCATCGGACTAATCTTACTTCCTTTTAAAAACATCCACAGAAAGCTGGTCTAATTTACTTCGCTTAAACTTACGCTACTTGCGGTAATTGTTGCTGGATACAATAACCTTTTATGGACTTTTTTATCAGCGTCAATAGCGGTAGCTCTACTCTTAGGACTTGTCTTACCGCCACATTAACACCATTTTTCTCTAACATATTAACAGACACAGCTCCTTTACAATTTTATATTTTTAATAGATTTTACCTTTCACAAGCTTGCAATAGTTCTTGCACCTACTGGGTTGAGTTTATTGTTTATGTTTAATTATGTCAGCAATAAACTGCGAATGATGATTACATTATTTACAAAAGGCCTCTACGCGTTGGACCCATGTCCCCTCGCAACCTTCACAATTAACTGGGTAAGACTTTCTCAGTTCACTTGGATCCTTTGGATGGTTCCATAGAAGGATTCTGGTGAATTTTTCCTCCACTGGAATCCATCAACCCGTGACTCTTTACAGAAATGTAATATTTGAGAGTTAAGATTAAACTAGGCTTAATAATTGCCTAGACCTACACAATAAAGGATTAAACTTAAATCTTGGACGGCTTTTAAGAAAATGATCAAAGGATTTTAGACTTTATTCTTAAGCAACACTTAAGAGTAATGTTAAAAGTTTTCTTTTACGGCAATTAATCTTGGTTTAAGCTTAAGAAGAAGCGCATATATTAACTTAAAATTAATTACTTAGACAATAAAGCCGTATAGGCAGTTTCAAGAGTGTTTCAATAATTTATTAGGTAAGAAAATTTTAATGAGATTATTGGGAGTTTATAAAATATTGAAACTATAAAATTTGCGAAAGTGGAAGGATGTAGGTACCGGGGAAGATCTAGACTATCTTACCATTACCAAATAGACCAAGTCTCTTCTAAAGGACAAGTCAAGAGTCTCCGTAACCGGCGAGCGTGTATGAGATGAACTATGAGAGTGGAGGAAGCCAGAAAGGTATGTAAGGAAGGAACCTGTCGGAGAATCTTGAGTGATGATATAGACAGATAGATATATAATATTAGAAAAAAATAAGTCAGGGAATTGAAGTAATACTCAATACCACGTCATGAATTAATACTCAACGTATTGAAGTAATACTCAATACCTTTGATATGATTCTTCAAAGTATGATCATTATTAATTAGAATGAAGTTTAAATTTGACGATGCCTTGGGCCGGCCGTTAAGAGATTAAGCCGCTTTCCCCACTGGGTCCAGTAATCGTGGGTTTAATTCGATACAGGACAAATCTTTTTATGAATGTTTGTTTCGCTTTAGGCAGTTGTATATGTAAATTTTGTGTTTGTAAACGTATGCACGACACACATGATTCCTAGTGAAGGGCTGCATTCTTTTGTTTCAAGCTATTAAAGTAAAAGATTATATCATCTCATCGATCATAATATGTTTCATCCTTTCTGATATTACGAAGTAATTTCAGTCAAACCTGAATCAGTGAAAAATGGGTAAGCGAGAAAACTCTTTAAGTGAGAGTAATTGCCTGGTTTCGGCATTTTTAGCTTCTAAAACTTTTATGAGAAATAGAAGCCTTTATAAGAGAGAGTCGTGGCCCCTGAGATATTTGTGCGTGGACCTCTATAACTGAGACTGCTTTATATCTATAACTCACTCACACAGTTAACTAATATCAATAGCAAAGAAAGGTTCGATATGGAAGAAGAGAACATTCTAAATAAGCAAGAAATTTTAAATGTTCTTGAGAAGATACACAAGTTTTATGAGTAGTCGGCAATTGTTGATACGAATAAATAAATATAAAAATACATTTACGAATTACAAAAGCATGTAAAAACGGAAATCCAGAAAAAAATAACGGATTTTTTATAATAGAAGTTTAATATTTTTTGTTTTCTTTTCGTGAGTAAAATTTTTATCATATACATAAAACTCACATACATTTATTTACTGCATATTTACTGTATCATTTATTTAACCTCTATGAGTGATAATGGCCTTTTTTGTACCTATATTAGCTAGAAACTCGGGTTAGTGAGAAATCTCTATAAGCGAGAAAGAGATTGCGGAGTATATATATTTATTTATTATCAATTGATACTGGATTACAATTTATGGATTTACATCTGTGAAGGCTCAGGAGAGTCCAGACGAAAATCAGCGTCTCGCACTTGTACCCGACATTAAGCTGATCTGGATACCTATTTGGCTCAGCCGTGAGACAAACCCATATGTATTACTTAGTTGTGTTCTTTTTTGTATTTTTGCATTATGTGTTTTTTTTGAGACAATGTTAATCGTGCCATATCAACTAAATATCGTGTCTCTCGTGCTGTGGCAAATAAAATTTCTTTCTTTCAAAAAATCTAAGACTAATATAAAACAATTATTATTATCTTCAATAAAGAGACTAGAAAGGGAGTACCTAATAATTATTTCAACCGAAATAATCGTGGAAAGCAATTTGTAATTCAAAGGTTCTTTGCTGGAGTGAAATAAAGAAAATTACATCTCAAACATTAGTGCGAATGTGAACGAATTTTAATATCCTTTGAGGGCCTGTTTTATACCGTGACGATGGGAATCAGCTGCCCTTGATATAAACGGAGCATTTCGTATAATTTTATACAAATTTGAAAATTGAAGGTGTCTCTGGAGATGACTGACAATGGTAGCGTATTTTCTGGAAGATAAAAAAAGGTTTGCGATACCGCAGTGGAAAGCCGGAGGTCGAACAAATGTATGAAGATAAAGTAATAGTTTGCTCTTTATGCTCTTTGCTAAGTAAAAAAAATCAGAGGATTATGATAAGTATGTATTTGGAGTCAAGTCAAAAGGCTCCTTAACGGGCGAGCGTGTATGAGAAGGAGGAGGGAAGGAGAATAAGGAAAGAACCTGTTGGAAATCTGTATTTTCAGCCTACCCCGCAAGGGATCTGGCGTGATGATATAGACAGACAGAGAGTATGTATTTGGAAAATAATAATAATAATTAGCCCCCTGATATTCAATCTTACGACCAAACTGAACACCAGGTCACGTGAGGGGCGAATAGGTGTACAATTAAAATTTTTACGGCTAACAAAGCTATGGTAACTCATCCAGAATAGAGCTACGTCCGCTTTCTGAAGATAAACCCCGGAGCACACCTGGACCCGATGCCGAGTGTCACAGTATACGATCCATCAGTGGTAGGGCATTGAGTAGGCGGGTGTTCACCAAAAAATTGACTACAGCCGACAATAAATCACCTTTTATCTTTATTTTCATCTACTCAAAGTTCATTTCAGTCACCTAGTTCATCACCACTTATAATAAATTCTTTATAGGCATAATTTAGAACATACATTTTAACGAGTAACCTGGTTCCTGCGCTAGTATAAACTGTATTAAAATGAACCAAAAACGTCAAATATGCATTGGTACTGCAATGGTTACTATAAATGCACGAAAAGCATTTGGGGAGCATCTAAACAAGAACGTGACTGCACGCTTTACAAAGAACGCTACGCTGACGATATTCTGTTTGTGTTAAGTCCTCTTATGTACTTTTATTGAAGATTAATTGCCTTCATTAATCAAGAGGCTTTTTATAATGAATTCAGTGTAGTAAATTATAACTGCTTGGTGGTCTAGTCTACTACGACGGTCTTGTCAAAATTAAAACTTAAATCAAAAATAAAAAAATATGACTCCAATGACTGATAAACAAGAACACTCTCAATGAGGTCACCTTTAAGTAATGGAAAACTAAATTAAAATCGGTTCATCCATTTAGGAGCTACAAAGCCACAGACAGAAACACAGACGGTAATTTTATAACACCACTTTTTGCGTCGGCCCTTTGAAATGGCTTTTCATTAGCACCTGTAGGTACTTAATATCAAGCATTTAAATATTTTACGTTTATTTTCGTAACAGTCGCCAACATTACCATAGAACAAGTGAGTGATAAAATAAGACTTCCAAGTCGGGCCACATAAACCGTACCTAAATTCGGAATGTAGTGGATTTACGATCTTGATCCACCTCCTACTTACGCTAAGTGCAACCAAATTTGTAACTAAATATTCAGAGACTATTTCAGAGCTTATATTTTAGACAGCATTTTTATGTATTGAAAGTACCTTTTCCAAGCGAAAGTCTGAGTGAAGTCGCGTGTGAGAGACATCATTTTTGTTCTGTTTTTTTTTAATGTTTTTCTTTTATGTGAGCGTCTGCGTCAGAAACTAATATTCTAGTAATATGTAAACGAACCGCTTTCTATGTATGTCTTGTTAATAATCCGTGATTTAGCTTTTGAAGCTTAGTATTGCTACTCTAAAGTATAATATTATTTACTTTTTTACCAGATATAGACACAAACAAACTATGAAAATAGCATGTACGAATCTCGTCTCCTTTTATAATTTATAATTGCATTGATTAAAAAACTCAATACCAAAATATTTTTGTTTTATTTTCTCGGTAATATCAGCAGCACTTAAATTCAATTTTATATTTTAATAAATTGCACTTGATTCTTTAAAAAAATGTAATTGGGAAATAGAACAATCAGTATGCCGTCTAAAAATCTATTACAACGGCAGGTGTCCAAACCAAAACCAATAGGTGTGGGGATTCGAAAATAGTCCGCTCATAAATTGTAGATGCCCGTAACATATTTGTTAACCCTCATTCCCGACCACTCTTCATTTAGACGGATGCAATTCACGCTATTTTAAGCTCTATCACAACGCAATAAGGTTTTTGTAGTATCACGTAATTTAAAGGATCTAGTTTTCAAGGCGCGGTCCCAGAGCAATTTTTCTTCATCCTTCCCTTCAATATGTTGCGGGGTCTATGGAATACGCCATATATCTTCTATGTGGACCATTATGCAAATCAGTGCTAGGCAAATAGATGGTTGGACACATATTTTTGCTTTTAGTGTCGGATGTAGATGTTTGTTTTAATTAAATTGCGATTTTTTATTTCGAGAGTTAAAAGTAAGTCAAACAAAAAAGAATTTGTCCCAAATATGAGGCACTCGAAACGCTGTGGGAGAGTCGTGCTCATACCGATCACTGAGGTAACGCAGCGTTCGCATCGGTGAGTTTGGAATAAGTAATCGTTTGTGGCGTTTCTATATTCGAGCGTGTCTGTTCTTCGCAAGGTACGTTAAGCCATTGGTCCGAGTTATTACTTAATGTGGTAGTCGATAAGGGAATTTGGAAGCTTCATGTCTGGTTTGATAAGTTTTAAATCAACAGCAGGACCAAAACCTGTTTTCAACAAACCGCATTGTGTAAGCGGGGTAGAGACTTATTCTTTCTTATTTTAATTTGGGAGTGACTTTTGCTCAGCAGTGGGACTATATACTTTAAGTGTGTCTCTATTACGCGAAATAAATATCGCGCCTAGCTGCGCTCTAACACCCCAGGTTACATAATCATTATCATCATCTTAGCCTATACTTGTCCACTACTGAACATAGGCCTCCCCAATCGCTTTCCAGTGTAACTGGTCCGATACCACCAACATCCAACGACATCCTGCGATCTTCACAAGATCGTCGGTCTATCTGGCAGGCGGCCGTCCCACGCTGCGCTTGCCAATACGTTATTGCCCAGGTTAAAACTCGAGGTCATTCAAAAAATGCGAACTACACGGTTAAACATACACACAAAGTAATCAAATACGCCACAATTTTCCTGTACGATATCTATTGCCGCTGACACTCGTGGTAGCTCGATATCATTGTCATATGTCTGCGTAACAATAAAACGAAGCGCCATACTTTCAAACTCAAACTCAAATCAATACTTACAAATGGTTATATTTACATTTTTCTTTTAACTTACTAATCTATTACCAGATCGAAACGCGGCCTCCACCATTAAGATCCGGCGAGAAATTCAGCGGGCTTGTCTTTTTTTGTCTAATTCTCTAATTTCTTTTGTTATCATTTTTTGTATAGAGACATTTTCTCCAGCTCTAGTGTGATCCTTACAACTGAAATTTAAGACAAACAATAATATTTTAAAACAATGATGGGTTAAAGGGTTCTGGGTTGACCAGTCTTATCAAGCAGCACCCGTTCACGAGTATGACGACTTGAGCAGCCATCCCTCGATCATATTAGAGGGAAGGAAGTGACCTAAACTAAATAGCCACTGCGGGCATATACTTTTTAGTAAGCTTAACTAATCCCAGACCCCAGACAGTAGACAGAAAAAGTCTACAAAAGGAGCAATACTTCGAGCTCGTGCATTATTTGCTATTAGCAATAAAATACGTAATGCAGCGCGTTACGATAACTTTGAGAAAAGATCGTAGAGTGGTATTCCAGTGGCAAAGAGAATACCATTTGATCTTAGTAAATAAGGTCTTAGAGCTGAGCACAAACATATTGACGTTAGCGTGACGCTATCGACTTCATATGCCATCCTTTTCACACTAGAAATTTATTGAGTAAAAACGAACGCGACAGTACGCTTTCTGGACAATGGTTGGTCTTGGTTTGTCCTTAGCCTTCTTTAGTATGAACTTTCATCTTGCACGTTTCGCATTGTTATTTCATAGCTCCTAGGTACAAAAAGACATCGTTATGTTCATAAAGAGTCAAATTAAAGAGTCAATATGGAGTTACTCACCTTTCTTCTCCATATAAATGAGAAATAACGACGAATGACAAGTCTTCAACCTAATGGTTCTTCAGCCTTTTCTTACTCGACTATTCGTAAGTACTTCTCTACATGAATTAAAACGGTAAGTTATATGTCTAAGTAGACTACCTGATAGAATAATACAAAGATACTCAGACGAAACAATGATTTATTTCGGCAACAAACTAACCATAAATATCAGACACCATTTGCTTACCGTAAGCTTGCTAAGTTAAATACCATTAAGTACTAGAACGTTCTATAAAGAGTATTTATACTATGCAAACCACGTAAACGGGTACTCTCATCCACTTTGCGGATATCGGAAAGCCTGTAGCTAACGATTTCATTAAATGGAAAACATCGTGTTTAGTTCAATGCTGTTTTACGTTGAGAAAAATGGGATATTTTTAACGTTGCCTTTCTTAATTCAGATTCTAACTTTGAATAAAATACTAATTACAGTAATATTATTAAAGTTAAGAATATCTCATTTTTGTAAAAGAAAACAACAGTGAACGAAATACGTTGTTTTCCATTTAAGAAATCAATAACTAAAGGCTACTCGCTTGTGGGATAGAGGCGTCGCAATGTCTAGTGGTTAGACCGTTGGACTGCAAAGTCGGAGGTCTCGGGTTCAAACCCAAAACAAGTGCGTATTAAAAATAAATTATCATTTGCTTTAACCGTGAACGAAAACATCGGGACAAAACCTGCAACTGGTAGCCCATAGGCTAAGCCGTTTTTTATATAAATTAGATTGCTTACAGTGGTTATGGGTGACTTTAATGCGCGGCTGGGCAAACGGGGCGATGATGAGTTGAGAGTGGGGATATTTGGATATGGGCAGCGCAACCCCAGGGGTCAGAAGCTGGCCGAATATCTGGAGAAGGAGGGACTCTTTATGATGAACTCTTTCTTCCGGAAGCCGCCTCAAGGGAAATGGACCTGGATGAGCCCTGATGGTTCCACAAAAAATGAGATAGACTTTATCATGAGCACAAATATTTAATGATGTCTCCGTGATTCACAGGGTAAAAACCGGCAGTGATCGCCAAATGGTCAGAGGCAACTTAAATAATAATGTCAAAATGGAAAGATCGCGTCTGATGAAGTCTACGTTCCGACCTTCTTATGCACATATCCAAAACCCCAAGAACTTTCAACTCGAATTGGCAAACCGCTTCGAACTGCTAGACAGCAGCGCATCCGTGGACGAAATCAACAACAGGCTGGTAGAGACTGTCCATACGGTCGGGTCCAAGTATTTCAAGCCCCATCGTAAAAATAGACCTTATAAACTATCTAAATACACCCGAAACCTCATCGCTGCGCGACGTTCCATGACGCTCCAAACCTCCGATGATGCTAAGTCCTATAGGCAGCTCAATGGACAGATACTGAAGTCCTTGCGACACGATTTACGGTCCTTCAATACAAGGCGTACTGAGGAGACCATAGCACAGAACAAGGGCTCCAAAGTGTTCGCAAGAGACGCGTCTATTGGGCAAAGCCAGTTGACGAAGCTAAAGACGGAGGACGGAAACGTAACGTCGAATAGGTCAGAGGTGCTCAGGGAGATAGAGAGGTTCTATGGGCAGTTGTACACCTCAGTAGCTGAACCTGTTGTTGACTTGGTAAAAGACCCAAGAGCCAAGCTAACCCGACACTACACTGAAGATATCCCGGATATCAGCCTGTACGAGATTAGGATGGCTCTCAAACATCTCAAAAATAACAAAGCGCCAGGCGAAGACGGAATTACCGCAGAGCTTCTGAAAGCGGGCGGAACGCCTGCACTTAAAGTCCTTCAGAGGCTGTTTAATTCCGTCTTGCTCGAAGAGAAAACGCCGGAAGCATGGAACAGGGGTGTGGTGGTACTGTTTTTCAAGAAAGGTGATAACACTTTACTGAAGAATTATAGGCCCATCACACTGCTGAGCCACGTTTATAAGTTGTTTTCGAGAGTCATCACGAATCGTCTCGAACGCAGGCTTGATGACTTCCAGCCTCCCGAACAAGCCGGTTTCCGGAAAGGCTTTAGTACCATAGACCACATACATACGCTGCGGCAGATTATACAGAAGACCGAGGAGTATAATCGGCCACTATGCTTGGCGTTTGTGGACTATGAGAAAGCCTTCGATTCGATCGAGACTTGGGCGGTTCTTAGATCTCTCCAGCGATGCCGCATTGACTATCGGTACATTGAAGTGTTGAAGTGCTTGTATATTAACGCCACCATGTCAGTCCGAGTACAGGGGCATTGCACGAAGGCGATCCCCATAAAAAGAGGAGTAAGGCAGGGAGACGTCATTTCTCCGAAACTGTTTACGACCACCTTAGAGGACGCCTTCAAGCTCTTGGAATGGCAAGGACTTGGCATCAACATCAATGGCGAATACATCACTCACCTTCGATTTGCCGACGACATTGTGGTCGTGGCGGAGTCGCTGGAAGATCTAGGACGAATGCTCGGTGACCTCAACAGAGTATCTCAACAAGTGGGTCTTAAAATGAACATGGACAAAACGAAAATAATGTCTAATGTCCATGTCGTACCCACCGCACTCACCGTGGGGAACTTTAGTCTTGAAGTTGTCGATGAATACATTTACCTGGGACAGGTAGTCCGGTGAGGTAGGTCCAACTTTGAGAGAGAGGTCAATCGACGAATCCAACTCGGCTGGGCAGCGTTCGGGAAACTGCGCAACATCTTCTCATCCAAAATACCTCAGTGCCTTAAGACTAAAGTTTTTAGTCAATGTGTGTTACTAGTGATGATATATGGATCAGAGACGTGGTCTCTTACAATAGGTCTCATAAAAAAGCTCAGAGTTGCTCAGCGAGCTATGGAGAGAGCTTTGCTCGGCGTTTCTCTACGCGATCGAATCAGGAATGAGGAGATTCGTAGAAGAACCAAGGTCACCGACATAGCCGTTAAGATTAGCAAGCTGAAGTGGCAATGGGCGGGCCACATAGCGCGTAGATCGGACGGGCGTTGGGGCAGAAAGATTCTAGAGTGGAGACCACGTATTGGCAAGCGCAGCGTGGGACGACCGCCTGCCAGATGGACAGCGATGTGCTTTACCACCAGACCAACGATATATATATATATATATATATATATATATATATATATATATATATATATATATATATATATATATATATATATATATATATATATAAGATTATTCAAGAAACCAATTACTAAAAAATTGTTTAGTGATTAATTTTTGAATGTGTACAGTTATTATTATTTTTTTGAGCACCAGTGATGTTTCTGGTAATAACTGTTATGATGCCAGAAATATAACACAAGCACAATCTGCTACCATTAAGGTAAACAATTGGTTTGAGAGCATAATTAATAAATAATAATAATAATAAAGTGTGGCATTTCATGGTATGACAAAATTCAGCTATGATTCCCAATAGGATTCCCAATATCATAAAGTTATAGTTCGTAGTTTAGTCTAGTCGACTGTGACGTAAGCGTGTTAGGACTCGCTTTGCGAGTAGTAATTGTTGCTTCACTATGATGCGCGCCCGCTGCTTCTGGATTATTATTATTCTGAGAGTTATTTTAACTACATTTGATTGACTTAACTTACCAAAATTATTGAAACAACCTACCATTACGGAAATATGTTAGTTTTTAATTAGCAACCTAATTTATTTATGAGACATAAAAATATATTATAATGAAAAACTGTGACGCCTATATTCCACAAGCGCGGGTAGTAGAGCTGTACTGTGTACATACCCTCACTTATCGCCGATAAAGTTAGATTCTAATCTTAGACTAAGGTTTGTCTACATAGAGCATTGCTAACAAAAAAGGAGCCTAAACGCGACTTCAGTTACGCACCATAAGTACGTCATGCAAGTGCTCGATTTTTTGAAAAAAAAAATAAAAACGGCCAAAGTGTGTGTTTGTGTATCTACAGATTTCTGGAATCGAGACTGGCACTGAAAATTTTTCAGTAAAAAAATAACACGTTGTCAATCTTTCGATTCCAACCCTGAACCCAGAGATCGGCTCGTGAATTTTTCAAGGCAGCCATTTATAAATTCTCATTCTTAATACACCATCCTAAATTCCCGACAATCTTTTCAAATAAGGTAAGCTTATAAGCTAAAATTTACATTCACAAGCTTAACTAAATCCAAAGTTCATTCCTGCATGGTGTCTTTAAAGCATTTTAAATACACTCTCGACCGGCTTATAGAGTTAATCCTCGTTTTCTAACCACATGAGCTCGTATCTGTTAACCCCTGTGATACCGAGCTGTGACTCTTGAGCTAATTTATTGTAGAAGATACGGTTTACATTTTGGTTTTCTGTGCAAGAAATCCCGACAAACTTTATATTTAAAAAAAGATATACACACTCTCACTCAATATTACCCAAACGGGATGGCAGAGGTGTACTGTATGCACCCATTTTTCGCCGACGATGTAATAGGGGGCGAGCGTATTGACATTATACCGGGCACAATGCCAGATTCCGGACTAAAACTAGATTTTTTCTATCGATTTTTTTTGTTCCACCTAGGATTCGGACCCAGGACCTCGAGATCGCTACGCGCATTGTTCGCCACTAAACGAGGCTAAAAAATATTTTTTTACTTTCAGCATCTTTACAAAGTATTACGAAATTAGGATATGATGCCGCTGTTCTTGCATTTCTACGTCATTCTAAACAACTGGTTGCCTGGTGGCCGGCAAAATGTTTTTGAGGCTTTGTGCCCGGTTTAATGGCAATCAACTCGCCTCCTATTACATTTGCATCTTACATCGTCGGCAAAAAAGTGGGTGTACACGACTGTGTAAGGTACGGTCAGCAACGTAAGTAGATTAACATTTTCAGATCACAAAATCACAAACACAAAAGCGTGCTAGCGATTTGAAAAACTGAGAATGTTAAGTTACTTTTGTTGCTGACTGTACATTCGGTCGAAAAACCGAAGTTTTTCAACAACGATTCCCACAAAAATCTGAAGCTTAAATAACTTAAAAAAACACTTAAGTCCAACATAATCCTTGCTTTAGTAAAAATACTCCTCACAACACGGTGTTTCCCTGAAATATTTTATTTTATGCTCGCAAACTTGAAAAAAGTAAATAATCACCGTCATGCCTACGTTCCTTAAACGGGGGTGGTAGAGGCGTACTATGTCTCATCGAAAAACTTAAAAAATGGCCACCATAGGACTGCATTTTGTGTGTGGTTGCTACCAGTAGCAAACTCCTGTACGCAGTCGTGTGAAAAAAAGTCATGACAGCACTAAAAACAAATGTTTTTACAAAAAAAAGGATTTTGTCTGAACCAATTACTTCATTTTCTTTTTTCATAACCCAATTGGTGAAGTAAGCTATGTTTACTGCTAAAAGCAGAAAGGTTTCAAAATTAATCATCTCTAAATGTTGTCAATATATACAAGGTGTAACATAATAAACGCAAGACCTCAGACACCCTGATTAGTGAATTGCTTCATAAAGTCAAAACGAAAACCAAATTTTCAAATTTAAACGTTTTTACCCTTTTTTAAAGCTCTTTTATACCCCAATTAACAATGAAACTTGTATGTGTATGTGTGCGTTTTGAAAAATACGTGTTAGGAATGCGTTTAGAATCTTCTTCTTGCTATGAATCAAGAATAAATTTAATTTTTATAGCGCACTGAAGGAGTAAAAGCATATGTGGCAAATTAAAAAAAATGTAAAATACATTAAAAATTGTTGGAATCGATTCAGTTACCGATTTAGAACAAACTACTTTCAGGTCTTGCGTTTATTATGTTACAGCTTGTAGACACATTTTGCCGACCATGTTGCCTAACGAAAGGGAGCCATCAAAATGCGCACAGTATTAGACTCTAGAAAACTACCAAGATTTGTTAAGCCTAGAATTCAGACCCAAGACCTGGTAATTGCCAGCCTCAACATGAACCACCAACGAGGCAAAAAGGATTTAATTTTAATCTCCAGCAAAAACAAGGCATATAAAACACGGCAGGTAGGAAGATTATTGCGATATTTATCATTTAAACAAACAGCCATTATGACACTGAGTATAATTAATTAGCTTTTGTTAAGATAAAATGGCGTCGTTTAGAATAATTTGCTCAAATGATGAAGATTTAATATTTTTTAATTTGTTCGTTTATTTTATATATGTATTTCTTTTGTAATTTTATAACAAATCCAACGAAGGCTTAGACCGTAGGTCGCACTGCTCACTGGATCAAGTCGGGGGTTCGATACCCGTATGAGACAAATTTTTGTGTCCCAAAAATTTTTGTTTCGGTCTGAGTATTCATGTATGTAATAATAAATAATAATAATAAAATTGTTTATTTTTTAACGCACAAGTAGTTTCATGGAAGCTTATGACTATATAGTGTACATAATAAGATAACATGACATAAGGTAACAATTTCAGATAAAAATAGGACGTGCATTACAAAAAGGGTCCTAACTCAGCAAGTTTGCTGACTGAGGACAGCCAGCGCTCATCTTCCGTTAGCACCTTTTTGCGGACCGTTGACCTGAGAGTGCGACACATAACAAAATACGCAGATAAGCGAAGTGTTTGCTTTGAGTGAGACTATTAAAAATACTAATACTAGAAAAAAAAATACAAAATGAAACAGTAATAGTCATATGCTAGTCAACGAGCGCTCTCTCAACACGCCGGGCTGAATACTGTAAGCGCTTTCCTAAATGTTATTTTAGCCGTTGGTTTACTCCAGCGCTTCACCATCGCGCGCTGAAAGAGCGCTCTCAAAAGCGTAGGGTTACACATTTGCAGTGCGCTCCAGTTGCTATTAAAAACGCCCAAGCGCCGTTTCCGCTGAACCAGTATGGACTAATGGAATGACTAAATGTCATATACACTGTAGAGAGCGTTTCGTTCGCCTACTGGAACGCACTTTTAGAGACAACTAGTGACCTTAATACGAGTTACGGCGCTAAGTAGAAATTGTGTAGTACACGTAAACGTAGTCTTAGGATCACTTACATTACTGTTTATATAATATTTAAAATAGGCTGATTTCTCATAGAATAAAGCTTGATTCACTGTTGATTTGAGGTTTTTGTAGTATTCTTTTGTAACACATGACTTAGTTTTATGATATTTTGCCAATGCCTCATCCCGCAACCTCATCATCTGTTTAACAGTATCAGTAATCCATGGGTAAGAATGATCCTTAATAACGACAGACTTTAGAGGTGCATGTAGATCGAATAAGCCCACCACACTATGGGTAAAGATGTTAACTATTTCTTTACCCAAGTGTTAGTATTTCTCACTCTCTGCGCATCACTACCAAAGGCATCCATACAAATATATTTCTTTGGTCTATATGTTATGGTGGGAGGCATTAGTTTCTCGTGCTTAATATTAAATTCAGTAACTATTAGCATGTGGCCAAACAAGCACCCGACATGATCCAGATCAACCTTTCTAGCACGCAAGTCAGTGCAAACAATATCAATGAGAGTCTGGCCAGTCTCAGAGAAATGGGTCGGTTTACTGACCACCTGTGTAAGATTAAAACTTGAAAAGAACGAATTTAATTTGATAGCATTTATGTCATCATTACGTAATAAATTTATATTAAAATCACCCAAAAGTATCAAATTATTAAAATTAGATATTGAGCTAATTGAGTCAGAGATTGCATCGAAGAATAAGTCTATGCCCTGCCATGGAGGACGTTATGCTGTGCCAATCGCTAGTTTCTTTCCATTTAGGGTCATAGTGAGCCACATTTGCTCAATTGAGCTGTGCTGAGCGTCCACTGGATGGGGCCAAGTGCGTGCAGTAATATTTCGCTTTATATAAAAACCCACCCCGCCTCCGCGTGATCGTATTCCACGAGGCCTCGGGATGTGACGAAGCCGGAATCCTGGAAGCGAAGGTGCGCGACCCTCTTCACTCTCTCTGAGCCAGGTTTCGTTAATCGCTAGAACGTCAATTTCATGCCTGGTCACTGAACCTATAAAGTTATCATGGTTGGTGACGAGGGAACCTGAATTATACAAACCAACTCTCAGCTGCTTGTTAATTATTAAAGTCCCTATTAAATGCCGTAGGAAGACACACATTTAAATTGCTAAGTTGGCAAAATAATATTTTCTTATGTAGTAGTACATTGAAAAAAATAAAAGTTCGAATATTTGTACAGTATATAATAGTGATTTTTCTAGGATAAGTATATTTATTTATGTGAATTTCGTGTTTTTAATTTCACTCACGATATGGGAAATAATTCCTTGTCTGGGGCTATGTTTGTTAAAAACAAAGTAAAAAATATATTAATCGCAACGTAGCCGTAATTTGAGTTAACACTGACATAAAAATGTTTCGATCTAGGTAAACATGTATGTGAATATCATGTTTGTAAAGGAACCTACGGTACAGGAATAATTTCTAGTGTGTAGCTAAATTTGTAGAAAAAATGTCACAAAAAAATTTAAACCGCATAGCCACGATATTTTAGTCAACATTGACATATGTATAAAGCATTTTTTTTACCATTGTGCATTTCAAATGCCTCCCATCAAAAAGCTCTGCATTTAAATTTAAGACAAAGCAAAACAAAATCTCTTTTATGTAGCACTGCTTTTTCGTTCAAACCACAATAATGGCGGAGTCAAAAATGGACCTCTCTGCGGTCGAGGGTCAGAAAGGGACTGTAATAAAATTCTCAAAGGTAGTGAGTGACTTAATAGTGGTTTCACAAGAGAAAGTTACGCTTAATTAATCATGAATTTCGTCTATTTAGTTTGGAGTTACAAATTCTATACTGGGATTATCATGTCTGTTAATACGGGATGATTTGTGGATTTTTGGTTCAAATTAACTTCAATAGTTAGAATGAAATATCTAATAACCGAATGATAGCACACACATTTCAAAGGCTTTTGTTTTTGCTTTAGAATAAAATGATATGTGTGGATCGAATAATAAGCTGTAATTTCTGTTGGTAACGATCACCAAGGCATCATCAGTGTTTAGCTTGGTCAGTCTGAGATGAGT
Source organism: Phalera bucephala (assembly GCA_905147815.2). Classification (NCBI taxonomy): domain Eukaryota; kingdom Metazoa; phylum Arthropoda; class Insecta; order Lepidoptera; family Notodontidae; genus Phalera; species Phalera bucephala. The sequence goes on from LR990621.1 coordinate 21,346,113, forward strand.
GACCGTTTATCTTTATAGGTACGATAACACGTCGCAAACTCGTTTATTACAACAAGGTCTAAACCTCTTCCCCGTTCACGTAAAATACACATATTTCTCAAGTTCTCAAGTGGTATCAAAGATGAATGTACCGCGTAATGGGTCAGGGTTACAGCTTAACTTGTTCTACTGCTCCAAACAATATACCTGCTGCAGCATATGAATACCATATTTTGCGCCGCCCCAGCGTTGACTTGGCTTCCTGCCAAGTTTAGCGTGGCCTTAAATCTTTTCAGTTTCAAATTTTACATGCTGAATTAACAGCCTTCAGAGACTGAGCTTAATGGGCCATTATTAACGTAAAAAATCTGATGAATTTCTAAAATTCGCAATTGTCACTCGGTAATGCAGATTAATTGTTGGGGCAGAAAGTGGTAACCTCGTACTGGAAGTCGTGAAGTGGGTAGGCCTACTACAAGGTGGACTGATGACCAGGTGAAGGGCGCAAGTAAAAGCTGAATGTGTACAGCACAAAACCGATCGATGTGGCGATCTTTGGGTGAGGACTTTGTCCTGCAGTGGTTGTCTTTTGGGAGATAATGATGATGACTTGTTAATAGTGGGACTGGTCCGTGCTTTATCGTTCGATATTTAAGCTGCATTTTATTCTTCTTCTTCTTTCTTCTTCAGCCGAACGACGTCGACTTCAGGACAAAGGCCTCCCCTAAAGACCGCCACAACGACCGGCTTTGTGCTGTACGCATCCAACTTCTTCTCTTCTTCTCTTCTCAACCCGCGACCTTCACCAGGTCATCGGTCCATCTTGTAGGGGGCCTACCCGCTCCACGACTTCCGGTACGTGGTTGCCATTCGAGAACCTTTCTGCCCCAACGGCCATCAGTTCTACGAGCGATGTGCCCCGCTTACTGCCACTAAGTTTAGTTATTCTAAATGCTATGTCAGTGACTTTCGTCCTCCTGCGGATCTCCTCGTTACTGATTTGATCCCGCAGGGTAACTCTGAGCATAGCTCTCTCCATCGCTCTTTGGGTGACCTTGAGCCTTCTTATGAGGCCCATCGTAAACGGCCATGTCTCAGTGCCGTAAGTCATCACTGGCAATACACACCGGTCAAAGACTTTTGTCTTGAGACACTGCGGAATTTTGGACGAGAAGATGTTACGTAGCTTCCCGAACGCCTCCCAACCGAGCTGAATTCGCCGATTGACCTCTTTCTCGAAGTTGGACCTGCCTAATTGGATTCTTTGTCCCAGGTATAATCGTCAACAACTTCGAGCGTAGAGTCTCCAACTTTTATAGAAGTTGGTACTACATCATTTTATTCTACCTAGTGACAACAATTTTTTTGGTTTACGTGATTAATAATTTGAATTTAAAAATACCTTTTAAATAACAAGCTTTTATAGCAATAACACCACAAAGGTATCTTGCTTAGTTGAGGAGATCCAATTACTCCATCATCAGACCCTGAAACACATTCGGATCTAAAATATTCTTCAAGACAAATCCGTGGAGCCCAAACACGGTGAGGTTATATTGAGTAGTTGGGTGGTATAATTGGAGACCTTTCGGCTTCATTATCAGACCCTGACACTATCTGTATAGTACTTGTCAATATTAATCAAACAAGCCTAAGCACGAGGAGTGTTCCTATGGCCACCTTCCGACTCCATCATCAGACCAGCTCCATGTTATTTCACTGTCAACTAAGTTACATATGTATGCCAAATTTCAGTTCAATCAGATATTCGCAAGTGCTTGAAAAATAAATCACAAGAATTGAACCGAAAATACAGACAAACAGACAGACATACCAATATTGTAAGTTTTATTTTTATAAGAATTCCGCAGAATTTTCCCCCATTACATGTTAGAGAGCTTATTCGTTTCTTTTGTTTCGTTGGCTGTTTAAGTATTTTGTTTTATTTCTGTTTCTTATATTTTTTTCTTTTGTTCGTGGGTTTAATGCATCTTTTTCTTTACGTCTTTGTTTGGGGTCCAGGTGCTGAGAGGTCACAAGGCGCTTTTTGTATTATTCCATCTTACCGCTTCCCCGATCACTTTGGTACAGAACTTTATCAGGAACGGCTTCGAGTTTTTGTCAGCTAGCATATTACATAATGTTGCTTCAGTCAACTCTATGTTGATTGCGGACTTGTGGTTGTGCCTGATATGCCCGTGTTTTGGGCATTCAATCAAAAGGTGTTTTAGTGGTTGGTCGGGAATGCAGTAACAACTGGGGCTGTCTTTCTTTTAAATTTGTGTAAATACTCCGCAAATTCTCCATGGCCTGTCAGCGATCTGTATGGCGCCAAATGTACATTTTTTATTATTTCATTGGCCACAATAACATCAGAGAAGAAGAGTTATGTAGTGGAACCGGTTGAGGTGATCTTGTATTACCAGTTCCACTTTTCTAGGGTGTTGGTTCTGATTACTGTCTTCGCATACGACAGCCACCTTTCTCCTGGAAGCGGCCGGCCTAACTCGTCGGCCCGCTCATTCCTCTGATTCCCATTCTGTGCCTTTATCCAGCGCAACTGGACGTCGCATTCCCTTCCCCTTAGTTTAGTTTTATTTTCGCGTATAGCAAACGTAAGGGGCTGGGCACTGCCGCCTTTTTTGGCAGGCCGTTATGCAGCAACTCCGTGGCTTGGAATACTTACAGAGTGACCGAGTGTCATCTTCTTCGTATGCGTCTCCAGCGCCATTACGCCAACATATGTACGCCGCCCTCCGTCGATTTTGCACCCGTCGCTATATATTATAGTCTCGGGCAGCACCAATCGAGTTACGGTGTTGGGCGGTTCGCCTTCTATTACGCTATACTGTATGTCAGGGTCGTGTGCTGGGTGCGGTGCATCTTTGAAACAGACTGTTTGCTCCAGTTCACCCCTTCCATCGCACGTTGTCCGTATTTCTTTATTTATCTCGTACAGCTAGCTCCGCTGGTTCGAGGATCCTGAGTTCAATGGGAATTAGCCCGCGAGCGGCAGGGCCGCGTTCAGGGACACTGTGCGATAGGATTTGGCGATCTTTTGTGCGAAATCTCCTTGCATCGCTCCCAGCATTTTTTGTATTTTTATTTTTTCTGTGGCCGGCGCCCATACGTTTGAAGCGTACATTATGGTCGGCTCGATTACCGTGACTTATGTGGTCCGGGTGACTTCAGGATTCAAACCCCAGCCGAGCTTTGCCAATTTGGACAACATTTTATAGATGTCTGTTGCCTTACGGCAGGCGCCAGAGACATGACTGTTAAAGGTCAGCTTGGCATCTCCCGTTAAGCCCAAAAAAATGATTTCTTCCACCATTTTGATTAGTTTTTGTGCATGTGCTCGATTGGGGTATCGAAATTTAGCTTTTTGGTTATAAACATCGCGTTGGTTTTGTGCACGACAAATGTAAGTTTGTTTTCGTGCACACGTTATGGTATTCTGTTGGCCTCTGCACTGATCTTCTGGGAATGGAGTCTGAAGAAGACTAAAACCACATTATTAGCGAAAGCCTGATAATGTGTATGGTGGCATGGTGTTTTTGCAAATCGTCTAGGATTATTTTTCCACCATAGTGGATCGACACTGATTATTACAAGAGTACGTTCCACTTGGTATAAACGTCGAAATTTTCTCCATTTCAGGAGTTCCACTTGGCGCCCGCGATCGTTGTGATCGCATCTATGACGTCATAGATGACGTCATGGATTTCACTTACAAGATGCTCACGGTGACCCACCTCAAGAGGTGGATCGCGGTGGGCGCTGTCAATGTGCTGTCAGTGTCAAAATAGGCGGTAAATATTAAACTTTGAAAAATAATTATAGAATTTATCTTTGAGCTGTAAAAGGGTGAAACATTATGTATAGAAGAAACGCAATTGTGACGCCTTTAGGGGCACACGATGTTGCAGTAGTGCAATATAACATTGTTTCTGCAACAAGTAAATCAAGGTACCTTATTAAATAATATTACGTTTACAGCAGTTTTTAATATAGATATTAGATACTACCTTCCCTACTACTACACCTTACCTTATTAAAATGATCTCTTGTATGTCTTGTACTTTCTACCTATCTTGCAAGGGATCTGATGATATAGTAGATAGATTGTACTTAACGAGACTGCTGACTGCTTTTAGACTGCCGCGTTGGTCTGGTGGCAAAGCGCATCGCTTTGTGATCACGAGGTCCTGGGTTCAAATCCTAGGTCGGACAAATGTAGTTTTTCTAACGAAGAATTCCCAGTACGAGTCCGGAGTCTGGAATTGTGCCCGGTATATGGCAATAGGCTCGCCCCCTATTACATGGGACCTAACATCGTCGGCGAAACGTGGGTGTACTCAGTACACCTCTGCCACCCCCTCTGGGGAATATAGGCGTGACGGTGTGTGGTGTATTGTACTTAAAATATTATTTTACACTTGTTATCTCAGATATACAACATCAAATTACATTGAAGCTATGAAATGTAAGTTGATGTTGTATATATGTATGAAAATCATGATATTAGTTCTCATAATATAGAAAAAGGGTAAGCATTGTCAAATGTGATATTTAATGTAAATATATGCACTCACTTACAAGTGTTTTGCCTTACAATGATATTTTTTTGCCTATTTTGCCTGTTTGTAAAGTAACTACTTTTGGTTGATATCATGTTCAATTTTCTTTGTATGTATTTGCCAATAAAAGGTGTGGCGTCTATCCATTCAGCAAACTAAGTCATAATCCTGATATTAATTGGCATTCAGTTAGCTATTTCAGGCAAATACAAATATGTGATACATACTATCACAATAGTTACCCCAGAGGAGAGGGCCAGAGACCTAGAAAGTTAGATGAGGAAATAGTATTTATTTAATAGTTACTGAATTAATAAACAAACTAATCTTTGTTTCAGAGTTTACCTATTATAACAAGTGTTACTCACATCTATTAAGAAAAAGATTGAATTAAAAAGAGGGAGATGTATAAAATAAAAAGTCACGTATAGCCAATGTGAATTAAAAAACCTGGAAGTATATAGGTATCGAAGCAGCTACCACATGAACATTACCTTTGTAATTTCACGATTTTTTCATGGTAATTAAATTAAGAAGTAATAAATAAAAAATAGACACCGTCACGCCTATATTCCCCAAGCGGGGGTGGCAGAGGTGTACTGTGTACATTTTTTTCCAACGATGTTAGGTCCCATGTAATAGGGGGCAAGCCTATTGCCATATGTTTTGGTTAAAATATCTATAATTGTCCAACTTAGGATTTGAACCCAGGACCTCGTGATATCAAAGCGATGTGCTGTGCCACTAGACCAACGAGGCAGTCAGTAAGTAACACTTTATTATTTTTATTCTGTTAATAAAATTAGTTAATGCATAAATGACCACGACCATTACACTGCAAGGGATCGTCAGAGATATTTAGAATGGAAACACTACTATTATAAACATCCACTTTTTACCAATATGAACATGAACAACCCAAAAATTAAGTGATTTTATTTCTAGTTATTTTCAACTGCTATATATCTGCAAGATATAGGAGTGGTCTGTTTTACAATCATGCATCTGCAGTCCTGACTAGCACCACACAAGGTTTTATAGGGGAATCATATGTGACATTTATTTACTTATATGGTCACATTTTAAAATTACTGTATATTATTATAATTATCTTCCATACATCTCAGTACTTACTTATTCATATTCTATATAGTTTTAAGTTAACATTAAAACAATATTTTTATAAATTTTCTTTATTATAAACTCACAATCAATTGAATTTTTTTTTGTTCTATTATTATATAATTATATCCCAGCATTTTGTTGTGTGTGTGTGTGTGTGTGTGTGTGTGTGTGTGTGTGTGTGTACCAATTATAATAAGGATGATAGGCACCTACTACACAAATTAAGAGCATGATATTTATTGAGCCATTGTTTTTAGTTGGAGGCTTGTCCTTTACTTTTGTAATTTAATAATATTTATCGAACTTCTTGATTTTGTAAAAATATTTACAATTCTTGATTCGAACTGGAGACACAGGTTATTAGGATGAATTATTATAATTCCAATTGATGAAATGTTATGACTACATTTCCTTGCAATTTAGAATCACTTAAATTATAATCATGTATGAAATACCTTATAGCTATTTTGAAATAGACCGTTTTTAGTAATAGATACGTAAATTTACTACTGTAACATAAAATTATACTTGGAGGAACAATATTCTAAAATCCCGCGCTTTGTATTTGACAAACGATCACTATGGTCCCGTGGTACGTTCCATTTGCGTAAACGATTGCGGCGCTGACAACTTTGTAGAACGGTAACTGTCACAATTGGGAGCGTAGTCGACGTGGCCTACAAGTGGAATGCACCACAAGTAAAATAAAAGTTTGTAAAAAGCGCGCTCGTAGCGCTGTGGTACCATTGCGCTCGTAGCGATTACTAAGCAGCGTTCGGTTTGGTCAGTCTGAGACAGGTCAACGTTTGTGGCATTTTGATTTGTAAGCCTCATTCAATGTCCGAAAACTTAATATGTAATATTGGTCTCATAGTGATATTTCCAAAACTACAATTTCCACTGTACTATTTTTGATTTAGTTTACATTAAGTCTCTCCATTCTAACGTTTTCCATCATCCATTTCTGCGTAGAAGACCCTGTACATGACGTTAACACTAGTTTGTTTGCATCTGGAAACTTTGCGTTAGTCAAGCATTTCCGAGTCCTCTTGTGTTTGATGTACCTCTCCTGAAAATAGAAATACTTGGAAATGGTTTTAAACTATGTTACCCTAATTCGACACGCCATCGCATCTGGCCTACTGGCAGCTGGCGTGTAGCCTCAAATCCGACTCCACGACTGGTATGCCCCCGCTGTCCCGCCCTTCAGGCGCACCCCCAGCCTTCGACGACGACGAAAAGGCCGAGCTTCTCACCGACTCCCTCGAGAGCCAGTGCACCCCCAGCTCTCAGTCCGTCGACCAGTCCCACGTTGACGCGGTTGACAGGGAAGTCGAGCGCAGGGCATCCCTCCCCCGCACCAATTCCTTACCTCCTATCACCCAAAACGGAGGTCGAAGATCTCATTAGGGGTCTCGAAATCAAAGAAGCCCCTGGCTCTGACGGCATTTCGAATCGCGTTCTGAAATGCCTGCCCGCCCAACTCATCTGCCTCTTAGTGACTATATTGAACGCCGCCATGACGAACTGCATCTTCCCAGCTAAGTGGAAGGAAGCGGACGTCATAGGCATTCCCAAGCCCGGCAAACCTCGTAATCTCCCCGCGAGCTACCGCCCTATCAGTCTCCTCAACTCCCTGGCCAAGTTCTACGAGCGCCTACTTCTGGAGCGGCTCAAAGACTTCGTAATGTCCAGGGGTATCCTTATCGACGAGCAGTTCGGCTTTCGAGCCAAACACTATTGCGTCCACCAAGTGCACCGCATCACGTAGCACATCCTCTCCGGTCTCAATAGACCCAAACTCGTCTACACGGGTGCCCTATTCCTCGATGTCGCGAAAGCATTCGACAAAGTCTGGCACAACGGCTTGATCGAACCGAACGGGTGTGCCGGACAGACTCGTGCTCATCATACGAGACTTACGAACGACATTCCTCGTTCGAGTAAGGCGCATCTAGCCTTATTCGCGGATGATACCACTCTCTACGTCTCGCATAGGAATAAGGGTTTCATTACCAGAAACCTTCAGGCAACCGCCAATTCCCTAGGGCATTGGTTCAGGAAGTGGCGTATTGAGGTGAACCCGGACAAGAGCACTGCGGTGTTCTTCTCCAGAGGTGCCACCCCGCGTCACTCCCTGCGCCGCCCTAGAAGTAATCTCGGCCAAGTGACCATGTTCGACCGACCCATTCCCTGGGTCAAAGAGGTCAAATAAATACCATGTCCTTCGGCCCGCACATCAAGCGGGTCCGTCACCGAGCATCCTTTGTGCTCGGTCGTCTCCATTCGTTAATCTGCAAGCGGAGTAAAATGTCCCTTAGAAATAAGGTGACGCTTTACAAAACTTGCGTTCGACCCATCATGACTTATGCGTGTGTTGTGTTCGGGCATTCGGCCCCCTCTCACATCGATAAACTCCAAGTGGTTCAAAACCGCTTCCTCCGTAAAGCCGTAGGAGCCCCCTGGTTCGTACGGAATGTCGATCTCCACTCCGATTTAGGTCTCGAACCTATTCGAGCCTATATTAAAAAGGCGACAACACGACACTTCGCATCTACCCATACGAATCCGTTAATCGTAGCCGCCGCCGACATGTTCTCTCCGATCCCCCTGATGCTTTGTCATCCATTCTTTCCGCTCAGAATACGGGCGACGACGACGTAGTCGTAGATCCCCTCCCATAGCCGGCGGTTGACCGGTGCACTTAGTAGTGCACCCCGTCCCCCCGCAGCGACTGTCCCAACCGAGGGCACCTCAGGGTATGTCGCCCCTTGCCCTTCTGGCTCGAGCGTAGTGGTTGCAAGCTCGCCCTTAAGTCCGGTGAAGCTGTAAAGACCTCGCGGCCAACAGCGTTCATCACTCACAAACACACACACATCGACATTTATAAATCCCTAAACAAGTCTAAGTGGAACTATGTTATAGAAATTTTTCTATAAAAAATTAAACTTAGTAGAAGACTGCAATTTTGTCCTGTATAATGCCAATAGGATTGCGCCCTGTCAGAATCTAATATCGTCGGCAAAATGTGCATTCGGGGATAAAGGCGTGGTCTTTTTTTATCCAATTTTTGGGTATCATTTTGTTTTTTGAGTAAGGCACCTCCATTTTTGAATAATAAGTACAAAGTAATCCCGGTCAAATTGCTCCAAGAATAGCAATACGCCTCTTGTCATATTAGGCTTAAAAACATAATGGTCAAATGTACACACACACGTTAATATATACACATCTATTCATTAAGATAATACGGACGTAGTTATTAGGTACTATTATGAATTCTTTATTTACTTACTTTCTCATCATAAATCCATACTTGAGTATCGCTGCGACGACAGAAGAATAATGTGATCGTACGCATTAAGTAGTCTAAGCAAATGATATCACGACGTATTTCGCCCCGATGTGTGTACGCCCAATACTAAAAACAGGATTATTTATAAAAGTAATGATGTAAGTATGTAGATACATACTATTACTGCTATATTCGTACTTTGTAATTAAATTCTCGTAAGGATGATAAGTAAGTACATCCAAGGTGCGGACTGCTGGCATTAAATTGACGAAGATATTACTAAGAGGACGGTGCTGTAAGTGATTGTTACGACGTCATGAGCATAGCAAAGGGGTGGAATTTCATTAAAATTATTATATTTACTATATTACCATGACAAAGTAGATCGTGTCTTAACTGAAGGGCATGTCAAGGGTCTCCGTAACAAGCGAGTGTGTATAAGATTAACTATGAAAGTGGAGGAAGCCAGAGAGGTATGTATGGAAAAAAACTGTTGGAACTCAGTACTCTCTGCCTACCCCGCAAGGGAACTGGCGTGATGATGTAGATAGATAGATATTATTGGTTTTTTTTACATAAACGTAGACCCACACTAGGAATTATTCCTGTATCGTGGGTGCGTTTACAAAAATGAAAATTTACATACACAAATACTCAAACCGACGCAAATATTGGTGGGTCGCACAAAGATTTGTCCCGTGCGGGAAACCCGCGACGTTTAGATACAGTAGCTAGAGCGGCTTAAGCTCTTAACCACTGCGCTAAGTCGTCCGTTAATATAGATAGATATTTTTCCGTGCTTCAGAAGGCACGTTAAGCTTTGATCTCGGTTACTACTTAATGTGGTGGCCGGTAACCCAAGTTGGAGGCTTGATAATTTCCAACAGCAGGTGGCCACAAACCTGCTTCCACCAATCCGCACTGGGTCCCCATGGTGGAGTATGACCTAATCGCTCTCGCCTCAATTTGTGGGAGAAGGCCTTTGTTCAGCAGTAGCAATACTTATTGTTGGTTTTTTCACCTATCCCTTACATCCTGTGTAAAGTACTCCAAATCTAATAATAACTAAATACAGTACTACCTGGTTACCGCCGCGAAAATGACAAGGGGCTAAATTAATCGTTTCATCTTTATTCTCAATCCAACATGACGCGTCCATACATAAATTATAATCGCTTGGACTATAAATCTGTAAAATTAAGTTATAACGCTTTTAAAAACGTTCAGGGAGGTTACCTTTTTTATGATAATTTTTACAGTGCTGCTAGTAACACAATAAAACATAAAAATCATCAGCTAATTACATGATTTTTTTTTGTAAATTATTTTTAACATATCTGTCTTGATAATCTAGTGGTGCATAGTGATAATCAAGAGGCGGTCTAAACGCTTTTGGTTCAAATATTAGGTATTTTATTGAAATTTTTTCAACTGCAGTCCAGAGTCTGAAACTGTGCCTCTAATAATCGAAACCGACTTGCTCCTTATTACACTAAAACTTGGTAACGTCGATGATATGTAGGTGTTTACAGTAGATACACCTTGTCCACCAATGCTTGTGGAATACAGACGTGTTACTTTCTATCAACTTACTTGTCCACTCGCCACAAAATTATTGGGAATTTCCAACTGTGGGTAGATATTTTCTAAATACCACTTAAATGATTTGCAGTTCAAAGCGGTACGGAGACTTTGTCTTTGAGATACATTTCCAAAATTACCTTTATCTTTTCCTATTCTTTCATAATAATACTCAGCGTATTCATCTAACCAGACCTAGTGAAATAAAAATGACAATTAATAAGTATCAGCTAAAAAAGAAGGTTCTGTTACTGTTCGGCTGATATTTCAGACCATGTAGGCCAAAGTAAGAAAATAATTTCCCCACCGCAAGTTGGACTAACACCAATACATTTGTTTCTAAAAAGCAGCTCAATACAAAAACATCTATCGCAAATAGTAAAAATCTAAGCAAGGCTGTACCCTCATGCCTCATTGTAGGAGGGCTTGTTTAGGTTGGGTATTCTGCAAAAAAAGATAACACTCTGATGGCTATATATATGGTATCCGTATCCCTTGGATTTCTACTAGTTTGAGAATGTTTGACACCGGATAGACTCTCGATCGTAAAAGCAATGCCAAGCACTAACATGTCTCACAATACGAAAGAAATATTATATATATTATTGTGTTGAAAATAAACTACTAATAGTATTCAGTATTATGCCTTGGTTAATAGATAAATCAAAAGTGTTCGACACCGAACAATGTGTCTCAGTCTAACTAACAATGCCGAGGAGGTAAAAGAGCTCTTTATTCTATAAAGGATCTCGCGTGATGGTAATATTTATATAATACAAATATTCAAATAATATGTTTGTGCATATAATATTCAAAGGAATAAGAACTTACTTCAGCCAATCGCATATAATTTCGTCTCAAAAAATTGGCATTGCCTTCATAGGGAATTCTTTTCTTAAAAACGTGTCCCACATGGGAACATGGAACAATTTCTAGAGTTCCCCCACACATCCACGTTTTGAAGGACAGCTCCATATTCTCCGCACCCCATATATCGAAACCTTCGTCATAATAGCCGAGTTTTTGGAAGAATTTCTTGTTTATAGCGAAAAGCCCTCCAGATATTGTTGGCGTTTGTATTGGGACTGCTGAATTTTCACGCTTTTGTAATACTTCGGTCGGTATACCGATCCAAGTGAATTGTAGTTCCCACGTGAATCCACCTATTTGGAGATCTTCTTGAGGTATGTATTCGAAAGTAGTGTCATGAATATTGTCAACTACTGGGCTAACTACTCTTGTTGGGTCTTCTTTGATGCGCTGCAGTAATGGTTCACTCCAACCTGTAAATCACGTCACTATTATTGCATAGGAATTTACATATCCTTTATTACTAATAAAAAAAAATTTGAGTGCCTATAACTGTTATTGGGCAGGACACAAAAATACGTCAGAGATTCGAAAACAGGGAAAAGTGTGCGTGAGTGGAAACCTCCGACTATTCATCGAAATGTGAACTGATGACCAAGCGAAGGTGGCCTAATGGGTTTGAATGCAGCAAACCCAAGAAAGAGTGAAATGGGGTGTCATGGGAGATACTTTTACTCGGCATTGAGTGGCTATGGGTAGATTACGATGATTACGTTGCCACTGGTACAGTAAAATACTTTTATTTTGTCATTTTACTCGTATATAGGTAAGTTCTCCGTATACGGCTTAACCTAGTGTTCAGAACATAAGCCGCTGCGCTTACTGGATCGAATAGTCGCGTAAAAATATATAGGTCACATTGATAAATATTTATGTGACCCATATTTCTTTTTGTTTAGGCTCAAAGTGACTTGTCCGAATATGTCGACATCAATACAAATGTATCTTTGCAAGGAGTAAGGTGTTTTCTTGGTCCTTTAGAAATCATACCCGACAGCATAAACCTAGCACATAGAGAACCTTTCAGAGAATGTTATGTAGTTCTATTATTGTAGTTAGTCAATTGCAATCATATCTAGCCTTGAAAAGTATACCGCAATCGTAGAAAGCCAGTATTAAGATGGGTCGATGATGTGATTAATAGATAAATATTAGCTCAGGTTCAGCTACTTGATAGGGATATTTATGGCATAAGTGCTTATGCTCTGTAAAAGGATCACCTGGTAGTGACCTGGAGCTGATAATGATGAAGTTAATATTTTCTACTAACCTTCAGCACATTCACAATGACTATCTAGATAAACCACTACAGAAGACTGCACTTCTTTTGTTCCCAGTAATCTTGCGCGTATGAGTCCTTCGCGGCGCGCTGTCCGAAGCAGAGTAATTTTCTTCGAAGTACGCACATATTCGTCTAGTTGTTTTTTCAAATGATCTTAAAGGAAATATTATGTTATAAGATTTGTAAAATTCAAATATTTAAGTCCTGTTTTATACTGTTTATTATTCTCCAAGCTAATAGATCAACTAAAGCTAACGTACTATATTTTATATTACTGATCTAACTCAAATTGAAAATACACAGCAAATCACTCCATACTAAGAACTACATCTCGTCTATATTTCTCAAGCAAGGGTGGCCAAAGTGAACAGGAATACCCACATTGGGTCAATGGTGTTTGAAAGGCTAATATATAATAAAAGTAACGTTATAGTACCAAAGTCATATTTTTGTTTCCATAAAATAGCTTGAAAACACTTACTCATGGTTGAAAAGTCATCTACAACAATTATTTGATCTAGAAGATTTGGAGGTGTTCTAGTTAGCACTGATGTAATAGTTCTGATTAAAGTCGACCACGCTTCGTTGTGGAAACATATCACTACAGATAATTTTGGCAAATGCTTGGAGTACTTTTGGTTTTTACACCTAAAAAAACAGGATTTTTAGGCCTAGCTGCACCAGTACAAGATAACGGCTTATCAATGCAAGAATTTATTCTAAAGGGCTTTTAGGCGATAAATTTAACTAGTAAATAATAATAATATAATAATATTAGCCCTGTTAATAAACTGTCCCACTGTTGGGCACGGGCCTCCTCTCAAACTGAGAGGGTTTAGGCCATAGTCCACCACGCTGGCCCAGTGCGGGTTGGCGAACGACACACACCTTCGAGAAACTCTTAGGCATGCAGGTTTCCTCACGATGTTTTCCTTCACCGTTAAAGCAAGTGATAAGTAGCACATCTTGGTCATCATCATCATCATCAGCCGAAAGATGTCCACTCCACAACAAATGCCTTAATATCTTGGCTTGATTTTGAATCATACGATCGTATGCTACTTTTATCCGACCCCCGAGTCTGTTCCTATGCCACATCATGTAGACTAAGCCTGAAGTGGCCACAAACTAAATCCCACTAATCTAAACTAATTCATGAAAAGTTCCTATCTATTCATTCTCACTACCATTTGTTAAAGAAATAGTTTAATTAATCAGATTTAAAAGATTGTTATCCTAAAGGGACAAGACTTGCCCTACATAGTTTTATGTTAGTTCACTATTAAATATACATAAAGTATGTTGTCTCACAATGCGCTCGCACCTTTACTGCCAAAATTGGATACGAATGTCACTGAAGAGTTCACTAAAGGGCGGACCAGAATAGTCACTTACGCCAGTGATGTTGTTACATATGCCTTCACTTTTGCCGAAATTGGCAGGGTCGATTGATTGAGAAAAGCATCATAGGATATATTTAGATCAGTTTTAAGATATTCACCACTCTTACCATTCATCTCTAGGATCAAGTAATGAACGGTTCAGTGGAATCAGATTGCTTACGAATTCATTGAAAGCGTGATACTTCCAACCTTTCTGTATTTCGTGCCTGATGTAGTACCTTAAATCAGTTACTAGTTCAACAGCTCTACCGTTCGAACCTGAAGATAAGAAAAGACTATTGAATTAGTTGTGATGAATTTAGAAAATAAAACTAATTAATTAACTGTAATGAATTCAGTAGATAAGTCTATTGGTTGATTTTCCCTAGGATTGGAGTTTAATTTGATACGACAACTTTTCTGTGTAAGGAAAGAACCTGTTGGAACTTTGCACTCTCTGCATACCCCGCAAGGGCCCTGGCGTGATGATATAGATAGTTAGACAGAATGATTTTTGCTTAATGTTTGATTATGATCGGTAATAATTATAAAATAATTATAGCCCTGTTAAGAAACTGTCCCACTGTTGGGCACGGGCCTTCTCTCAAACTGAGAGGGTTTTAGGCCATAGTCAACCACGCTGGCCCAGTGCGGGTTGGTGAACTTCACACACCTTTGAGAAACTCTTAGGCGTGCAGGTTTCCTCACGATGTTTTCCTTCACCGTTAAAGCAAGTGATAATTAATTTTTAATACGCACATGCTTTCGAAAAGACAGAGGTGGGTCTGAACCCGAGACCTCTGACTTTCCAGTCCAACGGTCTAACCACTAGATTATCACTGCTTATGATCGCTAATGTTGGTATTAAATTGGATAACATCTATCTATATCTATATCATCACGCCAGATCCCTTAGGCAGGCACCCCAGTAGGCAGAGAGTACAGAGTTCAAACAGGTTCTTCCCGTACATACCTCTTTGGTATTAAATTGGATAACATAAGAACTGTTAACTGGTTTAGATGGTTGGCACTCATTGATTAAGTAAATAGGCTTTTGTTTTGTGTTCCTGTAGAGTTTATGGAATACGTAATAGGCGAAATACTTCATATTATTTATTTTTACTAATACTTATGAGAGGTTATATACAATTATTACCATAGTTCTAAAATATTTTTTGGTAATCGTAAAAGGAATATTTGATATTCGGTAGTGCCTAAAATACGTGTAAGTAAAGTTCTTAGTCTAGTTTTAATATTCATACCTGGTGGATCATCGTATCCTTTGATTATAGAGCTCTTTTCCTCAGACGTGAAACTGCTGTTCACATTCGCAACGAGTTGCCAAGCTAAAAGTAAAAGAACTTTTAAGCAGAAATGCCTATGCCAAGATTCCCGTAGAATTTTCTTGAAATAAAAAAATGATCAAAAAGAAATAAATAAATAAATATCGTCAGGCCAACATTTCCCAAGTGGAGATGGTTGAAGTGTACTGACACCTCCCTCATTTGCCTGGTTCCATGTAAATAGGGAGCGGATACCTATTTCCTACTATAATGTTTCAAATATATTAGTAAAGTGATTTTAAAATAAGAGTTTGTACCACGAAGTAAAAAACCAGAAACTTTGTACAAAGAGAATAAAACCCTTAAAAATCCCTTACCTTGAAAATCCGACATCTTATGAAAGTTATTAGTATATTTTTTCTTCAATTTCTCCAAAGCTAAGTTATACAACTGGCTATCCATATTATATTTGTTATATTTCGGTTTAATCTCTCTTTGGATCTTCACCAATGATACCAACCAGATTATGGTTAGCACAAATAAGAGTTTGAATACTTTTTTCAACATTTTTTAATATTTTCTCGTATGTGTCTTCTAATAGAAAGCTGAAGAAATACTGAACTGTATTCATCGTTGTTTGTTTTGATTTCATTTGATCAGTTGTAAGGAGAAATCTACAGTTGTGTTCAGTTTTAAAACTACAGATTACTTAATTTTACTAAGAATAACCAAAATAGTACCATAAGTTCATAATCTGTTCAATTTGTATAAAATTGGATCTGATTGAGAATCTGGATCGTTGTTCAAGTGACGTATGATGCAGATGAAGATTGCATGGTACTTAAATTTTATTCTCGATAGGACAGTTTAGTTCGAGTTTTTCTGTATATAAACTCTAGGTAGAAGACAGGATTCTGGAATTTTTCCCAATAGATACATTGGTATGAGAGTAACCCAGAATCGTACTCAGCGGTGGGAAATTTAAGAGGGCTACATCCAGCAGTGGACAGCTGTAATTTGATGATGATGATAATGACAATCTGCTTGTCTCGGCGTTACATCATCGGCGAAATGTGCTAGAGGGTATGAAGGCGTGACGGTTATCTATATCATCACGTCAGCTCTCTAGCGGGGTAGAGAGAGAGTACTGAGTTCCAACAGGTTCTTTCTTTACACGGTTCTCTGGCTTCCTTCGCTCTTATAGTTGGTTTTTCTCTCTATCTATCTATATCATGACGCTAGCACCCTTGCGGGGTAGGCAGAGTTCCAACAACTTCTTTCGTTATAGACCTGTCTGACTTCCTTCACTCTCATAGTCAGTTTTTAATTATTATTTAGTAGTCTCTGATCGAAGCTTCGGCTTTGGCTTCGACCACCTGCGGTCAAAAATATCACCTTCGGCTAATCCTTTGGCTAGGGCCAAAATAGGCCGAAGTCAAAAGTTTCCAGCAAGCACCGAAATTGAACGATCTATTACGGCTTACTAATGCTTTAAAGTATGATGGATGAGTATATATTAAAATAATATTATACATGATTTCAGTTTTATTATTTTTAGCCAGTTGCAAGTAATTTTAATCATCTCGTTAAGTTAATACAGTCAGCATAACTTTTCAAAAATTAGTCAAACATGAACCAAATTTCTTAGGCTAAATACCTTTGGCTTCGGGCGAAGGTTTTGGCAATGGCCTATTAATCGGCTTCGGCTTTGGCTTCGACCAAAAATCGACCTTCGGTCGGACACTATTATTTAGCCATTTTTCTGAAGTTATTTTAAAGGCCTCTTTCAACACCTCTCAAGTAAAGTAGACTTATCGTCAATTGAAGTTGCAAGTAAGTCTGTGTACGAATTGATAAGCTCTATCCGACGACTAAACTAAGCAGTTTTAATTGCCGAGTTACGCTAATCTAGAAGTAACTAACCTACACCTTACTTGAGGGTGGAGAAACAGAACCTAACTCCAACAAACAACTTTTGATAAATGCTAATAAACATAAATACACAAAATAGTCAATAAAGCCACCGTCTGAATACACTGTTGAAGTTTGTCAATAAATCCGAACACTAACAAGTTTCCGCTTTCCCACAAGACAGAAACAAATATTTACACTTGCCAACAATGAGATAGGCGCTAAAGATGGGATCCGAGAAGTTGAACTACCGTTTGTCACGGAAATCAACAAATATTGTTACTGTCTGTTACATTTTGATGGAATAATTAACGAATTCGCGAAGTTTGTATTGGGTTGTTTGCACAAGTTCTAGTACGAATTATGAATAGGACAAGAGTTAACAAGCTTGTTACGATGAAGGGAAACGTAGAACGGTACATTCTTCATTTAAGCATTTGAACAATATGATTGGAATGAACTGGGTCCTAATTCGGTATGACCAGTTGAACACGTAACGCGACACGTTACGGTGATTATGTGAAATGATGTTTTAATGGAACTGTACCGGCATTGAGAAATGAACTTGACCGTTATTCGCTATTACTAATTCAACACGTAACGCGTAACTTCGTGAAATTATCGTTTAATTGAATACCAGTAATCAGTGACACAACACCAGTGACATAAAGAATATCGTTACATGATCATTTCGCGAAGTTATCTTAACGCACCGCGTTTAGTCATAGTGAATAAGGGACCTAAGATTGTAGAACAATTAACACTTATTAAACAAGCACTCCTGTTATGGTCGAAGGGAAAGTCAGAAATAATCTGAATAATCTGAGGTTATAGAATTTTCACTGTGCTTTTTTGATTCCAAGGAATTACTTTTCTGAAGAATTGATGAATTTAAACTTCGACATCATCTCCATCAGCCAAGACATTCACGCAGATCAAAGGCCTCCCTCAAAGATTGCCCTGATATTCGGCTTTGTTCTATACGTAACCAGCTTTTCACCGCCACCTTCACCAGGCTGTTTAAAGCCTATTAAAAATGCTGTTTTAGATTTATTGGGTTACTGATCACCTTCCTGGTCTAGGGTCGGATAGTATGGTTTGCGATCACGCGGTCCTGGGATCATATTTTAGGTCAGATAAGGAGTGATATTTCTTTGGAAAAATTGAATATTTGTGCCCGGGTACAATTCTATACTTCGGACTGCCACTGAGAAGAATTTTAAAGAAAAATCAAAATTTGTCTGGCCTGAAATTTGCTAAGTCGAATCTACTCGTTTATATAGCATACAGTGTTATAAACACACCGATGTTATCATACTCAACCTCCATAATATTTGTATCTAACTTCGTTGGAAAAATGTAGATATACAAAGTAGAACTCTCGTTCACGTAGGTATAAAGGCGTGTTTATTTTTTAGACCATTCGTCGATTGTTGACTTCACCTACATATAGTTAAAATAAAATTGAAGGGAAGTATTCATCTTCAAACTAAATAAAATCACCAACTGTCTATGCATTTATATTATTCCTTTACTTACACAAATAAAACTTCATTAGTCGTTGTTCAAGTAGCTAAATTAACCTTCTACCGTGCCCCCACAAAAAAAGAAAACATTGGCGTATATTCGAACGAAATTCTCCAACAGAAATTGTCCTGTCTTAATTAAATGTCGCTTGGTAAACTTACCCTTTTGAGAAACCTTCATTAGACTCATTAGTTGCATAACATTGATGAACAGTAGAAAAAAACATGCCACGCAAATCTAACCCCTATAACGGAGCACTAAAAGTTTTGGAAAAGTTGTTTTAATTTTTTCGAGTGCAAGTTATGTTGGTTTTTAATAGTACTAAAGTCAACGACAAAAAGACCGGGCTCCTTAGATTTACAAGGGGATCGTTGAAGCAAATTGAGGTTAAGGTGAGTAAATACAAAATTTAACGAGGTACACCCAAGCCAAACGGTCTTACATTACAGGTAAATAAGGCGTAATAATTGCTGGAAGAAAGTTGTGTCATGATCATTATGGTTACTAGAATAATATGAACTAGGACGATGTTTTCATTTCTGTTGTGATTTTCTCTAGACGGAGTTGTTTCGCAAAAGTATTTTAATTTCACTACATTGCAAGTATATTATTGTAATTATTTTGGCATTATTGGCTAATCCTGCTGGATATGGTGTGAAGGTGTATTTCATGCTAGGTAGCTCGCAAAACAATAGACGATTTGAGCCCTTATTTAACCTTGAGTTAAAGTTAAAGCTTACAATGTGAGTCCACAAAGAGTGCATTCAGAATGTGACCAGTTCCCTTTTTTAATATCTTAAACCATTACGACACTAGAATTACAAAACTAACTGAAGTTATACAAAATTATTAAACAAAATAACCCATTTCATGCCTTCTTTTAAAGACTGCTCTATCAAAATCGTGGCCACAAATTGGCCAGCATTACATACACTATGTTTTTTTTTTCAGTCCTATTATACATTTTGTATAAACAACACCAACTATCAGTATATTAATTACCTCGTTTTACCAATTTCTTTATTTTCAAAACACTGACAAAACATAAAAAAAAGTTTGTTCACAATCGCCAGCTCATGACATCATTAATAAAACCGATATCGCGTAACAAAAACCGAGTGATTTACCGCTAAAGTTCCACTTAATAGAATCAACAGTGAATTTGGTTGAGTTTCTAAAAAGTTTCCTCACTAATGATTCTCATTGTGGGGTAGCCTTAGTTTTTTTTCCATTAGCACACTTTAATTGAAAGTAAAAATTCCGGTAGTAATACCGGGAGTGCAGTTAAATAAACTAAGACTGCGACTTTTCTCGTGCCATTGTCTTTTTACTTTGTAGAATTATATTTTATAGACGTTGCGTTGCTTTCTTAGTGTTATCATTATATTAATACGTGAAGCAAAAACTTTGTACCTCTTTTTAGGAAAATTGCGCGGACGCAGGAGTATGAAATTTCCCACACTTATAGTTTATATAGAGAAGAAGTGCAGAATGCTAATATTTTTTTTAAATTATGCGTAAAAAATACATTAACTCAATAAAAAAAAACATTACACACAGTACGATGTTTTTGATAAATACACGCATATATACACTTTTGTTTATTGTTAACGTCTGTGGTCAAATTGAGAATAGATTAAAATTATTTGTCATTAATATTATTTGTCTGTAGTCTTACTGAGTGTCAAACATAACCAGCAAACGATGAAAGAGTAGGGTGAATTTCGACCAATGGGCGACCAGTAGTGATGATAAATATGTATGTAAAATGAAAAATAGCTTAAGAAAATAGTAAGAATTATTAAAGTTGTTCTATCAAGTAATTTATTTTAAGAATATTTTTGAGATAACAAGAAATAAATTACGATTTTGTGCTATTTTTGAACTATGACTAGACTGAATATGGATTGATGACCTGATGAAGGTCAAGAGTAAAGGCTAAATTCCTACGGCGCAAAGCCGGTGGCTGCAGCGATCATTAGCATAGGTATATATCGTAAATTTGACATAAATTAATACAGTATAGTAGACATTAATAACAACAGAGCATATATTGGTTATCAAACTTGCCTCTATGTGTAGCATAAGACAGCGATGCATTTGTTCCTACCAACTAATGTCGTCACCCAGATTTGACACAAACGTAGAAGAAAGATCACCACATTTAGCAGAAAATAAAGACGGCACTCGGTTGCCATTCGCAGGCTCGACTAACGACCGCGTCATTAATCATACAAAACAGTGGCTGTCTCGCACTTGACTTTCTTGCTTGAGTTAGTTGGCTGCAAGCTACTGGTACTTGTAAACTACTGGTACCAAGAGAAGCTTACTAATTTATCATTTAGTACTGTTAAGTTAGCTTATTTCGTCTTTTGTAAAAAAAATATGATTTTTCAAAAATCGAAATTAGAAAAAAATAATTATGACTAAATGAAATTACAATTTCACACAAGTTAAACTGATAACCTGGTAAAATTTAAATGTAAGCACCCCAAAGCCAGTCGTCATGGCAATGTTTAGGGAAGCCTTATGTCTTGCAGTAGACGCCCTACAGTGGGTAATGATCATAATGGATTAATAGCATGTATTTGACAACAAAAGATTTCATAATACATATGACACCAAATAAAAAGCCCTGACTATAAAAGCTGAAACGCGCAAAGCCGCAACAGTGACGCATTTATTCCTACCAACTAATGACGTCACCCAGATTTGACACAAACGTAGAAGAAAGATGAACGCATTTAGCAAAAAGTAAAGACGGCACTCGGTTGCCATTCGCAGGCTCGACTAACGACCGCGTCATTAATCATACAAAACAGTGGCTGTCTCGCACTTGACTTGCTTGCTGAGTTATTGTGCGATATAAGCTACTGGCACTGGCAGATGCTTACTAATTTATCACTTAGTACTGTTGCATTTTTCCTATGTCATCTTTTGTAACGAGTTAATTGATCGCGCGCCGCGTTTGTTCATAGCAAATAAGGGCCCTGGTACAATAATGATTGGTTGGCAATAATATATGGAATATTGTTATCTATTTTCTTATTATTTTTCAGGCATTATCGTCGTATAATTGACCAAAGGTCTTCTTTACTTCCATCCAGTTTTGTAAGAAAGAGTCACGATGTCGTTTAGTTTCGTAAGACCCAGCAATCTCTCATGTTTTATTTGTTCAAAGGGTTTTTTATCACTAACCAAAAATTTTTATTTTCGTTATAAAGAACTAAGAAATTATTTTAGGCTCCCAGCTTACAATCAACGTCTGTGTATTGAAATAGCAACATGGAATCACCATAACTTTCCCACCCACTGCCTACTTCCACTTCAAATGAAATCGATGTAAAAGTAGATTTTGTACGTAGTATGAAAATAACTTCAAAAATATCGACAAAAATATCAATACCCACGTGTTCTGTATAACACGAACATATCTCTATAAAAGTTCGTAGGCGTATAGAATTGTTCCTCCCACAGCTTGGCGACAATAACAGGGTCTTAAGACAAAGTATAAAATTTGTTAACAGTAGACCATATGAATGCTATGGTCCGAATAAGAATAACGCCTTCAGACGCGCGTTCTAAGCGGCTTCTCGGTAGGTATTAGCGAGTAGCTCTTTATTCTACTGTTTACATGTTTTTATAATATGTTTATGCTATATACAATCTAAACAAAGTAATACAAACGGATATTTGAATGAAGAACTCAAAAAACAAGTGAATAAATAAATGCATCTAGTATATATAGGTACTGTTTCCCCAGAGAAAATCAAACGAATATGTAGAACATAACAGTCAATTTGATCGTCAATTTTATTTCGTTTGGTAGTCTATTCTAGCTATTATAACCTACACCTACTTCTTAAGAAATAATCAAAAAAGAAGGTATTCCGATATGACACAATAATTTAACTTACACATTTGTATTCCCTTTGTGATCAGAAAAATATCTATGCTATTAAATACTTCCCCAATTTCCTGGAGAAATTATGACAGTGAAATTCGCTATTACTAATTAAATACGTAACGCGTTACTTCGTGAAATCATCGTTTACTACAATACCAGTGATCAGTGATACAACACCAGTGACATAAAGAATGATGATACATGATCATTTCGCGAAGTTATCTTAACGCACCGCGTTTAGTCATAGTGAATAAGGGGCCTAAGATTGTAGAACAATTTACACTTAATAAACAAGTACTCCTGGTATGGTCGAAGGGAAAGGCAGAAAGATACATTCTATATCTATACAATTTAGGAATCTAATCTGAATGATCTCAGATTATAGAATTTTCCCTGCGTTGCTTTGTTTGATTCCAAGGAACCACTTTTCTGAAGAATTGATGATTTAAACTTCGACATCATCTCCATCAGCCAAGACATTCACGCAGATCAAAGGCCTCCCTCAAAGATTGCCCTGATAATCGGCTTTGTTCTATACGTAACCAGCTCTTCACCGCCACCTTTACCAGGCTGTTTAAAGCCTATTAAAAATGCTGTTTTAGCTTTATTGGGTTACTGATCACCTTCCTGGTCTAGGGTCGGATGGTATGGTTTGCGATCACGCGGTCCTGGGTTCATATTTTAGGTCAGATAAAGAGTGGTATTTCTTTCGAAAGATTGAACATTTGTACCCGGGTACAATTCTATACTCCGGACTGCCACTAAGATGAATTTTAAAGAAAAATCAAAATTTGTCTGGCCTAAAATTTGCTAAGTCGAATCTACTCGTATATATAGCATAAAGTGTTATAAACACACCGATGTTATTGGACTCAACCTCCATAATATTTGTATCTAACTTCGTTGGAAAAATGTAGATATACAAAGTACGACTCTCCCACGTCCACGTAGGTATAAAGGCGTGTTTATTTTTTAGACCTATTTATGCATTCGTCGATTGTTGACTTCACCTACATACAGATAAATTAAATTGAAGATAAGTATTCATCTTCAAACTAAATAAAATCACGAACTGTCTATGCATTTATATTATTCCTTTATTTACACAGATAAAACTTCATTAGTCGTTGTTCAATTAGCTAAATTAACCTTCTACCGTGCCCCCACAAAAAAAGAAAACATTGGCGTATATTCGAATGAAATTCTCCAACAGAAATTGTCCTGTCTTAATTAAATGTCGCTTGGTAAACTTACCCTTTGAAAAACCTTCATTAGACTCATTAGTTGGATAACATTAATGAACAGTAGAAAAAAACATGCCACGCAAATCTAACCCCTATAACGGGGCACTAAAAGTTTTGGAAAAGTTGTTTTAATTTTTTCGAGTGCGAGTTATGTTGGTTTTTAATAGTATTAAAGTCAACGACAAAAAGACCGGGCTCCTTAGATTTACAAGAGGATCGTTACAGCAAATTGAGGTAGGTAAATACAAAATTTAACGAGGTACGCCCAAGCCAAACGGTCTTACATTAAAAGTAATAAGGTGTATGATTGCTGGAAGAAAGTTGTGTCATGATCATTATGGTTACTAGAATAATATGAACTAAGACTTTACAGATCTGTTGTGATTTTCTCTAGACGGAGTTGTTTCGCAGAAGTATTTTAATTTGAATACATTAAGGCAAGTATATTATTGTAATTATTTTGGTATTATTGGCTAATCCTGCTGGATGTGGTGTGAAGGTATATTTCATGCTAGGTAGATCGCAAAACAATAGACGATTTGACCTCTTACTTAACCTTGAGTTAAAGTTAAAACTTACAGTGTGAGTCCATAAAGAGTTGATGCAGAATTTGACCAGTTCCATTTTTTAATATCTTAAACAATTAGAGAAAAGAAAGACAAGAAAAGAAAAATAATTTATTTTGTGCTCACACAACTAAACATAAAAGAACGAAATCAGTAACAAATGTAATTAACATGAAAAAGAGTAACAATAAAGTGATTGTGTGAGACCCAAAATTGGTCCCTGCCTCAGCTAATGCCGCAGCTGTATTATGCTGCAGCGCTGATTCTCCGGCAGCGCCATATTTCGGTAACATCACGGGCGGTTTCTAAAACTACTGAAAATATAAAAAAACATTACGAAATTGGAATTACAAAACTTACTTAAGTTATACAAAATTATTAAACACAAAAACCCATTTCATGTCATCTTTTAAAGACTGTTCTATCAAAATCATGGCCACAAATTTAATTAATCTTATATGCAATATGTTTTTTTTTCTGTCCTATTATACATTTTGTATAACCAACACAAACTATTAGTATATTAATTACCTCGTTTTACCAATAATGTTGAATACATTAAATGAACCACTTCAAGTCTAAGATTATAACTATAAAATTGTAGATTACAAAATGATTCCTTTATTCTCAAAAAACTGACAAAACATAAAAAAAGTTTGTTCATAATCGCCAGCTCATGACATCATTAATAAAACCGATATCGCGTAACAAAAACCGAGTGATTTACCGCAAAAGTTCCACTTAATAGAATCAACAGTGAATTTAGTGGAGTTTCTAAAAAGTTTCCTCACTAATGTTTCCCAATGTAGGGTGGCCTTAGTTTTTTTCCATTAGCACACTTTAATTGAAAGTAAAAATTCCGGTAGTATTACCGGGAGTGCAGTTTAATTAACTAAGACTGCGACTTTTCTCGTGCCATTGTCTTTTTACTTTGTTGAGTTATATTTTATAGACGTAGGGTTGCTTTCTCAGTGTTATTAGATGGAATGGTAGTTGTTTCAATAATTTAGACCCTTCTGGCTCAAGCGTAGTGGTTGCATGCTCGCCCTTAAGGTTGGTGAAGCTGTAAAGGCCTCGCGGCCAACAGCGTACATCACTCACACACACATCAATAATTTATGTGGAGCTATTCTGGTAGGGTCGTCGCAAACATTTAATACTATTTTACTTTGCTTCTAGTTCGGTATAGTTAATGAAAATTTAATATTGATATTAATTTTTCCTCTATCTACCTATATAATCAGGCCAGATCCCTTGCGGGGTAGGCAGAGAGTACTCTCTGCCTACCCCGCAATGGTCTCTCTAGAGTTCCAACAGGTAATTTTCCTCTAGATACCCACAAATAAATATGTATGTAAAATGAAAAATAGCTTAAGTAAATAGCACATATTAAATTTTTTTTAAGTTGTTCTATCAAGTAATTTATTTTTAAGAATATTATTGAGGTAACGAGAAATAAATTACGAGTTTTTGCTATTTTTGAACTATGACTAGACTGAATATGGATTGATGACCTGATGAAGGTCAGAAGTAAAGGCTAAATTCCTACGGCGCAAAGCCGGTGGCTGCGGCGATCATTGGCACAGGTATATATCCTAAAGTTTACATAAATTAATACAGTATAGTAGATATTAATAACAACAGAGCATATATTGGTTATCAAACTTGCCTCTATGTGTAGAATAAGACTAAAAAAAGCCCTGACTATAAAAGATGAAACGAACCAAGCCGCAACAGCGATGCATTTGTTCCTGCCAACTAATGACGTCACCCAGATTTGATACAAACGTAGAAGAAAGATGAACACATTTAGCAGAAAATAAAGACAGCACTCGGTTGCCATTCGCAGGCTTGACTAAGGACCGCGTCATTAATCATACAAAATAGTGGCTGTCTCGCACTTGACTTGCTTGCTGAGTTATTGTGTTATATAAGCTACTGGCACTGGCAGATGCTTACTAATTTATCACTTAGTACTGTTGAATTTTTCTTATGTCATCTTTTGTAACGAGTTAATTGATCGCACGCCGCGTTTGTTCATAGCAAACAAGGGCCCTGGTACAATAATAATTTGTTGGCAATAATATATGGAATATTGTTATCTATTCTTATTATTTTTCAGGCATTATTATTATTATATATGTATCTCGCTGAGATTCACGGGCTTTACCCGGACCTTTGAAAGGCTTGCATGGGGACATGGGTCCAACACGTAGAGGCCCTTTGCGAGAAGTTAATGTTATGTAAGCCACCTGCTGAGATCACTTGCTGAAAATGAAGAAACATAACCAGCGAACTGACCCCGGCAGGTGCAAGGACTATTGTAAATTATGGAAAGAAAACAAGGGCTATGTAAATGAGGTTTGATGGACAAAAGCTGGACTATTTCAAAGGGGACGGACACCGGCCATAATTAGTGGTACCTAATTACCCGTGGCTGGCGGTGACTCGCCGCTTACTAGATGGGCCCTCAAACGGTCGTCCTAGGACAACTTAGGCCAACACCGGTGTGAGCGGCTCAGGGGTGTAGAGAGGTGTGCTGCGCTTTCTCCGAAGTTACTCGCGGCGTTATGCCCTTTAACACTTCCACCCCTGGAGTACATCGACGTAGGAACGCATTATCTTCCTACGTCGATGTAGCTCTCACGGCTCCTCTCTGGACGACCAATTAAGGCTAGCCAGAGCCGAGAGTCCTGCGGGCACCCTTTGGTTTCCACTCGACCGACTCTTATTATTATTACGAGTCATTTGTGTCCCACTGCTGGGCAAAGGCCTCCCTCCACTTTTTCCACTCCTCTCTGTTCGTTGCCATGTCAGGCCAGTCTTTCAAAAAGTGGTCCAGTTCGTCCCACCATCTCCGCCTGGGTCTACCGCGTTGCCTTTTTGTATTTCGTGGGGACCAGTCAGTTATTATTTTGGCCCATTCGTTATTTTTCATGCGGCAGATATGGCCGGCCCAGTCCCATTTAAGCTTGGCGGCTTTTTGACATACGTCGGCAATTGGCGTCATGGAGCGAAGTGTGGTGTTCTTGACGTGGTCTGTGAGTTTAATATTAAGAATACTGCGCTCCATGGACCGCTGATAAACCGCTAGCGTGGACTTTTGATGTTTGGTCGAAGACCAAGTCTGTGCGCCATAGGTAAGGATTGGGAGAATACACATATCCATGAGCCTGCGCTTTAATTTGATAGGGAGATCGCCTTTAGCAGCTCCTTCATAGACCAAAAGCTCCTCCAGGCATTTTCAACTCGGCGTGAGATTTCTGCGTCTTGCCTTACCTGGACGGAAACTATTTGGCCTAAGTTCACATACTCATGGACATACGCAATCTCCACATTCTCTAACCTAATTTTATTTTTGGACGCTGTTTGTCATGACCTTGGTCTTTGACATATTTATCTGCAGTCCGACCCCGCGGCCTGCAGCACTCAGTTCGCAAAGCATTTGCTCTAAGTCAGAGGCTGACGAAGAGAAAAGGACAATGTCATCGGCGAAACGTAGATTTGTTAGTCTTTTCTCTCCGACGACAATGCCCCTCTTGCTCCAGCCGGCTGCCAGCTTTTGAAACACGTCTTCAAGGGCCGCGGTAAAAAGTTTAGGGGACAGAGGGTCTCCCTGTTTTACTCCTTTTTCGATTCGGAAGGACTCAGGCATTATCGTCGTATAATTGACCAAAGATCTTCTTTACTTCCATCCAGTTTTTAAGAAATATTCACGATGTCGTTTATAGTTTCGTAAGACCCAGCACTTTCTCATGTTTTATTTGTTCAAAGGGTTTCTTATCACTAACCAAAACTTTTTTGTTCTGTATAACACGAATATATATCCATGAAAGTTCTTAGGCGTATAGAATTGTTTCTCCCACAGCTTGGCGACAATAACTGGGTCTTATGACACAGTATACAATTTGTTAACAGTAGACCATATGAATGCTAGGGTCCGAATAAGAATAACGTATTCAGACGCGCGTTCTACGCGGCTTCTCGGTAGGTATCAGCGAGTAGCTCTTTATGCTACTGTTTACATATTTTTATAATGTGTTTATGCTTTATACAAACTGAACCAAGTAATACAAACGGATATTTGAATGGAGAACTAAAAAAACAAGTTAATAAATAAATACATCTAGTATATACTATAGGTACTGTTTCCCTAGAGAAAATTAAGCGAATATGTAGAACATACCAGTAAATTTGATCGTCAATTTTATTTCATTTAGTAGTCTATTCTAGCTATTATAACCTACGTCTTAAGAAATAATCAAAAAAGAAGGTATTCCGATATGACACAATAAATCAACTTACACATTTGTATTCCCTTTGTGATCAGAAAAATGTCTACGCTATTAAATACTTCCCCAATTTCCTGGAGAAATTATGAAAGTCAAATATAGTATTCAACTTTACCAGTTGCTACAAATATACCACAAGTGTACACATTATTTTTTTAACAGAAACACCTATTGTTTTATTTTAACTTCCAAAGATAGTAGGAAACTTCCTACTCACATCATTTCTATATATGCGTGGTTGTTCATGACACCTAAATGTTCCAGCTTATCCCTGCACAATAAGCCGTTGTTGTATCCGCGTGGTGGGGTCATATCCCATGTCCCATCATCTCTCATCTTGATTTAGAAAGAAGCGCTTTGCCCCGGAGTGGGACAGTAATAGCTGATTTTTATTTCTATATCGTTTTTCTGTTATTACAAAAAAAAACATTTTGCAATAACGCATATGTTACGTAACCAAAATATAAGGACTCAGTCATCAATATCCCTCCACATTATGACTTTATCTTCCCAATGAACAGGGAAAGTTCTCCACTACGCGCATGTTCCTAACGCCATTACACCAAACGAATGCCTAACAGAAATCAGAACCACCATTGTTCGGCACAATAGCACTGAATACAAAACTTACTGCGTCTCGGTAAACGTTTCGATGTATGTGGTGTTTGTAAATGTATGGAAAGGGGAATACTTAGTATAGTAAGTTTGGTAATAACGTAATGTGAGGTAAGCGACTTTACTATCACTGATAAATCGACATTGCTCACAGAATCAGCACGCTCAACGTAGGCTGGCCATACCTGCCGAAGGACCAGTCATCGATAGGGGTAGACGTGTTCTTAATTGGACACCGCGGCTCGGCAAGCGCAGTGTAGGACGCCGTGCAACTATACACGCAAGCGAAGATATACACGCGAGGTGTCTAGCAGCGGTTGGAGGAGATGAGCTGAAGACCGGACTCAGTGGTATGCCTTTGGAGAGGCCTCCAGTGAAATGGTACGGGCTGATGATGATGATAAAAGTTACTATATGGATTAGGTCATCATTATCTGAATTACTGCTACAGCAACACAAATGCTTTCACCAAAGATCAACTATTCATAAGGTCCAATTTGTTATTTCACACTAGAAATTCTTCCAGTGTCGTGGGTGCGATTACTAATATGAAAGTCAAATACACAAATACCCAGACTGAAACAAATATTTGTGAGCAACACAAAGATTTGTCTCGTGCGGGGATCGAACTCGCAACTACTTGACCCAGTGGATGGTTTGACTTTGGTTTTTAACAATTACACCGAAGCCTCTGTCATATATATTTCCAACTCAAGCATATATTTTGAACAACAAAATATGCAAAAATTGTTTGTAAAGTAAAATCATGACAATGCAACAACTTTTAATCCCATTTCAAATGTAAAATCTGTTTCATAAAAAGGGTTCCATTTACTTGTTGATATGAATAATTGCCTACGCAAAATATATCAAAGCTACTGAAATAATCCGTTCTACTATCCCAGTTACGACTGCATATACACAATTAAGCCGTTCCCTTTTAATATGAAAACCTTAATACTTCTATATAATTGCCACGAAAACCAAATCAGCTCTACATCTACCAAAGCAATATCACCAAAACAGATTAATCTACGTGATCACAAATCTCAACTATCGTAATTAAGCCGTAATTAAAGTTGGTCTAGTACTTGGCAAAGTTGCGGGATCATCTAATCCAGCGTGACCTACCAAAAGCCCGTTTAATATTCAGTGTCACACTTGAACTCATCCAGAGATTATGGGGTTATGCATGCTCTCAAGCGAGCGTTATATCCACCCACTATATTCGGTGCTTCCGCACTTAATACAAAGGTGTATGTGTGTTTTATCGATATAGATTACATTTGATTGGTAGTAAAGCTGCAAGCGATAGATGAAATTTAAAAAAGGAGCACGTACTTATTAGTCCGTGGTGACGTCTTGGAACTCCGTTTCAACTGAGGAAGTTTGTCTTTTTAACTGAATATAGCTACAGTTCTCTAAAAATTTGGTTGTGCTTCTATGTAGTTGTTCCAGTATTTTTAAGTATAACTATGATTTAAGTTAACGCGAAATCTATCGGTTTGATGTCAAATTAGTGCAAACATAATGCAGTCAAACTATAACGCTGTCACTGGAATATAGACGAGACATTGGCAATATTATTGTTGAACTTTCAAATGAAAAATCTTAGAAAAAAAATAATTCACTTCTCACTAAAAATAGTAAAATAAAAATCTTTAAAAAAAACCGACTTCCAAAAGCTAAAAATAAATATTCGAAGTCGGTACCAGTTAGTGCAGTCGGTCACTTGGCACCGACTTCAAATATTGATATTTTGCTATTTGGAGTCGGTTATTTTAAAGATTTTTATTTTACAATTTTAAATGACAAGTGAATTATTTGCTAATATTTTTATACCTATATTATATTATTTTGCTGAGTTGTACAGCAAGGTACCTATAGGATTGATATAATAACCATAATAATGGAATTTATACATTCGTGCTGTACGTCGTTAAGGAGTCCCCTCCTGTATCTTCAAAGTCCAAAGTTCAATACCGATTTCATTAAAATGGGACCACCTTGGAGCTATACTGAACCCAATGCAAAAAGAATCATCAAAATCGATTCATAATTGGCGGAATGATCACGTAACATACATACAAAAAGAAACATACAGTCGAATTGAATGAATCAATGAATAAAATACTGTTATGAACCTAAAAAATTAACGTAATACTAATCTTAACTCAACTCCTGAATACTAATCTTAACCACTACTATCGTAAAGTAATCAAAAGCCCCAGGCTTAGGCCTAATAGCGTGTAATTTGAAACAACGCCAAAGATCACGCGCGTTGATCCATCAGACTGATGCCAAAGTGGCGTTAACATCATGGCGGCAGACCATAACGTTGTGACTGGAATCTAAGAACAAATCATGTGTATAGACAATGCTAAGAACAATACGAAAATAGTGTCTTAAAAGTCGACTTTAATCAAACAAGTCTATATGATAAACTTAGTTAAGAAAGAAGAATCTATTGAGGTTTAGAGTCTCTGTAAACACATCTTTAAGTCAAACGCAGTTCCAATCCATCATTCTGTACTACTATCATATAGTAATCAGAATCCATATCTAAATCCAATAGCGTGTAATTTGAAACAACGCCAAAGATCACGCGCGTTGATCCATCAGGCAGATGCCAAAGTGGCGCAAACATAATGGCGGCAGACCATAACGCCGTGACTGGAATTCGACGACGTGATTAAATTTTGTGGGCACAACGATCCATTAGTGAAGTTAAACTATCATTTGGCATACTGATTAATGTTTTGCGTTACTTTGAGGCCAGAGGACATAAACAGATTGACATTAGAATGAAGCTCGAGTTAATATCGCATCCTTTTTGAGCTATATATTTACTAAATAAACATGAATGTGCCAGCATGTTTATTCGCTAGCGTCACGCCAATTTTAATCTTTTTGTGCTTAGCCTGGGGACGTAGCACTAACAGATTGAAGTTAGGATGACGTCGTCAAATGGTTTGTATTTAGACCTCTGAGATAACTTTAATTACAAGGGATATGAGACACGTGTGGCGGGCTAGAATTTGCTAATATTTAAGTTTTACGCAATAACTTTACATTGGATTAGTTTCATTTCATGCGATAGTATGTTTTATTCTCATCCTACCTACCGAAGTAGGTAGTATCTGAAGGCGTAATTTTTTGTGTACACCCATTATACGCAAACACATTAAGCATTTTATTAAAATACAATACCAAACTTATCTAAGACTTTTGTTACTTTAGTAGGCGTTGACTTGTAAAAAAGTTAAGTAAAGGCATTAAAAATGTTTCAATTTCGTTACAGCTTAATGAAATTTGCAGCGTCTTGTCATGGAAAAAAAAAATCATTTAAGAACACATTTCGATTATACTACCTTTATAAAAGGAAGTATAGGGAAGGAATCTATATAAAAAAGTTAATTGTATCATGAAATACTTTTCTTTCCTTTTTATTTTTTTCCTAAATAAATACAGATAATTGAGTTTGGCCTGAACAGTAAGAAAACCAAATAAGCTATCAGGTATATTACAATTGTTTTAAAGGCGTAAAAGCTACCACAATATGAAAACATTCGGAAACAGATAGCTTTTTGGATATTTTATTAACAGAAAATAACAAGATGAAAACTCAAGTAAAAGTTTTATTTTTCCACGACCACATTCGAGGCAGCAAGTTCCGCACCGCGCACAATCTAGCTCGCTAGCGCTATAGTTCAGAAAGCCGAACTAGTTCCAAGTCAGTTACAGATTGTTTCCTCGCAAACTTTGTCACAATCAGCACTGTTGATATTATTATGTAGTTTTAAAAATATCTACCCGAAATAAAAGATAGACTACACTGTTTGAGAAAAAGATTACTTTTAAGAAATCTTATTATGGATTAGAAACAATTCAAGGATAATAATTTTTA
Source organism: Phalera bucephala (assembly GCA_905147815.2). Classification (NCBI taxonomy): domain Eukaryota; kingdom Metazoa; phylum Arthropoda; class Insecta; order Lepidoptera; family Notodontidae; genus Phalera; species Phalera bucephala. The sequence continues at coordinate 21,379,459 of LR990621.1, forward strand.
TTTAAAATGACCTTTTTAATACCAACCTTTTATAGCAAAACACAACAAAGATATTTTGTTTAGTTGAGGAGCTCATATGGCTTTCTTCTGGCTCCATCATCAGACTCTGAACACCATTCGGGCTTAAAGTCAAGATAAATCCAACGAGCCCAAACACGGCAGGGTAATATTGAGTAGTTTGGTGGTTTCATTGGTCATCTTTTGGCTTCATCATTAGACCAGCTTCATTTTACCATATTTCTGCATTGTCACTGACTTTATATACGTGTGCCAAATTTCAGCTCAATAGGATACCTGCAAGTGCTTGAAAAATGGATCACAAGATTTAAACCGGAGAGACAGACAGATATACGAACATCGCAAGTTAAATAAAAGTTTGCTAAAATTATTGGACATCAATGGTAACCTATCATGCCTCACCTCTAATTGTAACCTACGTATTATACATTACTAATAGTATGCAGTATGAGTCTAAAATATGAGGCATCCATAATGTACTATAACAAATACGTTATCTTGAAATGTCTTCCCAAATATTCTAAGCTGAATATTTGCTCATCATTATCAGCCGTAAGATCTACACAGTAGGGCAAAGGCCATCGTCAGACATCGCCATAATCACAAACTTTTTTTTAAACCTTGCCCCACACTACGATTTATTCCTGTATCGGTGTGCGTTTAAAAACATGAAAATTCACATACACAAATACCCAGACCGGAACCGGAAACTATTGAACACAGTGGGCGGAGCGGCTTAAGCTCTTAACCACTGCGCTAAATCGTTGGTCGACTTTGTATTATCTGTAACTAGTATTTCGCCGCTTTTTAATTTTATATCACCTTTACTAAATCGTTTTTCAATGTTCAGTAAGTCGATAAAAATAAAAATGTCCATTTTTCCTGATTTGAGGTGTAACAAATTTAATGATAGTGTATTCACGTATAGGACCCTGCCCACCCACTATTGTTCAACAGTGTTTCTGCAAAAAACAAACGGATGTGAAAAAGTGCATTAAGTTATTGTTTCTACAATCCCGGATAGCAGCTACATTCTGCAACAATCTTAAAATTTACTAAAAACTATTCAATTATTTACTCTAAATCCATTAGAAGGATTAAGTGAGGTTTTGAAACATGTTTAACACACGATGAATTGTGAAAAGCTCATTTAAAATACACCACACTGGTGGTAAGTGTCAAAACCTGGGGGCATGTAAGAGATACTGTTTTCGTTTTACAGTTCCTTTGAAAATACATACTAGATTAGAAGGAAAGAGAGATTATATAATGTGTACTGAAACGTACTGTCGTTGAAGTTGAATTAAATGTAGCTATTTTCAAATAAATTGTAGTCCCACACTAGGTGTTTTTATTTTAGATTATACCTCTGAAGTAGGTGCAACATTTCTAAAAAACACCCAAACTTATATTGTTTCTGCCTTATTTTGAGCTGAGTGCTGTTTTATTTCTGTTACTTTCTCTTGTATACATATTTATGTTTTATTTTTATATTTTATTTATATGTATACGTACAGGTTCTTTTATTACCCGTGACGTCACTTACAAAGGTTCTGCCAGAATACCAGCGCGGCACTATAACCATAGTGCAGCAATATGCGGAGGCAGAGTCCTGTTTGGCCCCACACAACGTGTGCCGTACTTTACATAACTATCTATTTACTCTGTTCGGTAGTGTGTTGTCCCAATAAATGTTTATTCTTTCTTTCTTTCTCAGACTGATACAAAAATTTGTGGTTCACACAAATATTAGTCCCGTGCAGGAATCGAACCCGCGACTTGTCGAGCCAGTGGGCGAAGCGCATTAAGCTCTTAATCACTGGACCAAACTGTCGTTAAATGATGAGGGCTTATCATGAATAAATTGAGGTTAGCATTACGTTATTGCGTTGATATGCCATCCAATTCACACATATAATAAACTAAGTAAAGATGAACGTCACGGCACGCTTCCTCGACAGCGTTACTATATCGCCAAATTGTTCGTGCAGAGTTATCTGAAACAATAATTATAGATTACATCAAGAGAACAAAAATGTACATTTACTGCCAAGTAGCTATGTATATTTGTAAGGTATGTCAATTATCTTAATAAATAGCTCGTTGAAGGCTCTTCTTGGTTTGATTTCAAAAAGGATTCCGTGTTTACTATCAAGATGGCAAAATGTTTGATTGATATTTAAAGATGTTTACACATTTTTAGTTTTCTTTCGCAATTATCCAGAAAAGAAATAATTATTACTTTGGTTGAAGTCGCTAAGATTATTTCACTATTAGTTCCTGCCTTAACGTTGAATAAACATTGTATAGGAAATATTTAAAGCTGCTTAACAAAGTTGGTCTTAACTAGATACACCTATGAGTGTATGTGTAACTTAAAGCCAGTAAAACAGGTATAACAGTAAACTTCTTTCGGTCAAATTAAAACGTTTAGTTCATAACGTTACGTTTAACCGTCAATGCCTCGATAGTTAAGGTAAAGCTCCATAGTGAAGCTGTAGCTGCATATAACTTTGTTAATATAACGTATTTAGGACGATAGAGGAAGAAACAATCTGTAAGAAAAGAGCTTGCTGGACTTCTGTTCTCTCTGATTACTGCGTAAGGAATCTGGCGTGATAATATAGATAGATAGGTCAGAAACAAGACAGTAATAAAATCAATGAATTGACGGACGATTTAGCGCAGTGGTTAAGAGCTTGAGCTGCTCCGCCCACTGTGTCGAATAGTCGCGGGTTCGATTCCCGCACGGGACAAATCTTTGTGTGATCCACAATTATTTGTTCCGGTCTGGGTATTTGTTTGTGAATTTTCATGTTTGTAAACGCACCCACGACACAGGAATAAATCCTAGTGTGGGGCTACGTTTTTATAAAAAAAAAAAAAAAAAAAAGAATGAATCAAACTATATCCACGTCAAAGTTCTAAGCGTTTTTCCTATAATATTAAGGGGATAAATTTTTCTATGCGGTGTCGGAAAAAATTAAAAAGCTCTTTTATTTTCGACTTTAACACCGCGATGTTGCTTTGTCTCTTGCATTGCATTTTGCACGCCTCGAACAGGGAAAAGCAAAATGGACAAGAAACTGGCCAGCGCGAAATTATGAACCACGGTAGTAAATAGGGAAGTGAATATGACAGGAAATTAGTGAAACCTTAGCTACCTTTGGCAGGACTACTAATTGTCATGTCCATTTCCTCTCACGCTACCACGAGCTAACATTAAAGCAAAGATTATACTTTGGATGGCTGATGTATCAATAATTTTCTATCGTTCAGTTAGTTTTCTACTTAAACTGATATCTCTACATAAGTGTTTAAAACTGTGTTAGCTTAGTTAGATAAGCATTCTTTTCGACGGCAAAGCTATTAATTTACTTTGACATTAATAGATTATCCCGTACTGTATCAATGCTGAACAAAAGACTTAATATCTCAAAAATAGAGATCAGAATAGAATACTCTACTACGCTGACTTAGGGCGGATTTTTAAAGTCAATATCAGCTGAAAAAATGTAGCTTTAGCAGCCAACTATCCTAATATCACGATGGAAAACCAGCTTAAAAAGGTCCCTGAGGTACTCGTGGCTTTATGATAAATTGCGTGAGTTTATGAGGTTCTGTCTATAAGGTCGGTTAATGGGCATAAAGGTGAGGGTGAGAACTGTTCTTAGCCATCGTTAACCCTCAATATTGGACCCCCAAAGGGGTCCGGTGGAAAATTATTGTTTCCGTTTAGTCTTAATATTGTTATCAAAACAAAATTAAGCAAGTACAGCAATATAAGCTTATATGTATAACAACTTCTATTATTTCTGCCGCGTTTTTGGTACCTTACTTATATTATCATTTCCGGTACCTTTCCAAATTCTATAAGCTAAGATCAGATGCTTTTCTGCCTAAATTAGAAATACATCAAACTTTGAACCGACGACTACTGTAACGACATTCGAGAAGTTCTCGAATGGCGAAAACGTGGAGTGAACAGGTCCCCCGTAAAGGTGACTGATGACCTGGTGCCGGTATCTAATAAAAGCAGGATGCATACAGTAAAAAGGTGATCGACATGGCGATCTTTTAAGGAGGCCTATGTCCTATATCATTCGGCTGATGATGGTGACAGCATAATATATACTACCCATTTTATCTAAATTATACGTATAATTTTAGTAATAACATGATGTAACAAAGCGACGAGAACCAACATCAAAATTTAACACTCGAAAGTCTCGCAGAAAATAAATAGGGTATAAAGAGGACACTAAAAATTAACGCTATCCACTTCCAAGTTAGTTTTCGTCTAAAATACGCTTCAGTAAAACTGACGCCAGCCCGTCTGGAATAGAACACGAGCTCATTTAGTATACAGCTTACTATACGCCTAAGGTTGCCAACCAGTTTGGATGCGAGCTCTCCCAGGGCACATATCCTAGATAGTAGTTAAAACTATTTTCGAGCTCATCTTAGCAGGAAAGCTTAGATATTCGCATTCCACCGGCTTTTGAAGTCCTCATAATTGTATAACACTGACGCTTTTGAATTCCTTGGCTGTTTCAGAATGCAAGAAAATTACTGATTAAGTTTTAAATAGGTACTATAAAAGTAACAGACTTGATAAAATATTTTTTAATAATTTTTGATTCGCTCCTTGCTGCTGAAACTAAAATAAAAATTGAATATAGATTATTATACAATATTGTACAATAATAATATCAGCCTAAACTGTCCCACTGCTGGGCAAAGGTCTCACAAATCGAGGTGAGTGAGATTCGACTTAGATTTTATGAATAAATGTTATACTATGTTAAAAAAAAAAACATTTAAAATGTGTGATCATGTTTTTCCGCGGTCTGATAGCCCTTGATCCAGGTGAAAATGCCGCTAGTTACACTGGAAATGTTTCTTGCAGCGACAGGGCTTTCTTGTCTAAGTATATTGTATGTCTAAGTATATATTCCTTGTGGAATTTGATCAAAATCTATTAACAGTCAGATAATATTAATATCGATTCAAGAACACACTATTTTTCATCACTATTTTCATTAACTAGATTATAAATGGATGGCTAACCCACAGTGGCTCACCATCAGGATCCCCACGAAATAAGTGCTATCCATTTTTCCCGCACGAAATCTTTAAGAACCACATTACACACTTAAAGAGATACACAAACAAATAACAAGTTACAAATTTCAAGGGCTTGGTATACAAATGGCAGGTTATAACACAACAGAAAGACAAATCAAACCAAGCTAGAGCGAAAAACAAGCTCTACATCTGCATCAAATCTGAAGTCCATCGCCCTGCCTTACATAGACGCGACCACGCCTCGTTCACGAATACCGCCACTTCAGACTCTTGCACTCCTCACGGATACGGTTGAATAGCTGATTAAAGCGCGTCAGCCTCTCGTTGACGTAGATACGGGGGCCGGGGGCTGCGCCGCCGGCGGCGTCGGTCGAGAGAGTGTGGAGCACGCGCGCCGCGCGCAGCAGCTCGTCGCGCAGGTGTCGGTGCGCCAGCCGCACCACCATGCGCGGAGCCCACGTTGCTGCCCCGCCCTCTGCCTCCATCGCCGCGCCCACCCATTCAGTTCAGCTTCACATCGAGTACAGATACAGAGTGCAGGACGTTCTCCCCCTTTTCCTCCGGGAGATGTCCTATCTCCAGGTCGGACAGCAGGGCCTCTTGGTCCCGCTCATTCAGCTCGATCTTGAGCTGAATGACTTTCTTTTCGAGGTCAGACACATCATCCGAGGCGGGTTCCGCCTGCCGCCGCTCTAGTACCTCCAGCCTGGCCTTAAATCCGTCAACTCGCTCCGTAACGCGGTGAAGGGAGGCTCGAAGTTCGGCCATTTCCTTACGAAATTTGCTGACCTCGGAACGGATTTCCTCCATATATCCGGAGAGCTCCTGCCGAAGATCATATATGGCTCCAGCTGTATCGATGGTATGGATGGATTTGAACAGTAATTTATGAATGGCGCAGGTTGATTATTCATATTAGTTTTTTTGTAAAAAACGTAGTAAACGTACATGAAAGGCACATGCACAAACACCCAGATAGACAGAAAAATACAGACAAATATTTGTGGGTCACGCAAAGATTCGTCCAACCCATGACTACTCGATAAAGTGGGCAGAGCTCTCAAGCACTAGACCAAGCGGTCCGTCAAATAATATTTTTTAGTACCATAAGCATATGTTAGGTTAGCAACAATAACATTTGTCTTGGATGACAAAATAACATAGATAGAAATTAAAACGAAATAGTAAAACACAAAATAATTAGTTTGATATTTTTTTACACTTAAAACACAGGTGTGTATACAGATGTTCCAAAGGGGTAATAGCGGTGGTAGTCTTAAGTACAGTCACATAAGGATCTTTTGGCCCATGGATAACATTGACAGGGGGGTGTTGATGTGAAATTAGGGTTACCATCTAATACAATTTTCTAAATAAAAAAAAGAACTTGGTTACATTTCATAGCCAACGCCAACTCTGCGACTATCATAATGTGACATTTCACTTGACAACAGCGTTTGTTACCATTTTGGTCGCGAGCCAAAAGATCTTTGTCGAATTGTGTTCACCAACTTTTTCTTTTTCGACTATTCGTAAGTACTTTTTGTTTTACATGAATTAAAAAATAATTATGTCACGCAAATTTCACAATGCACAACTACCCAGGCCAATCTAGTAGGCGCCGACGTTCTGACAAATAGATCAATTAGTTGACACTGCACTCGAATTATACGTCCATAGCTACGTTAAAAAGTTTTTAAAACATACCTAACTTATTAATTCCTATAAGTTTTAATAATATTAGGTTTTAACAAGTGCACCCTCGTTTATTCCACTACCAAATCGTTTTCTCCATCCCGAGGTTGCGTGGAAGAGATTGCTTTACCAGGAATAGGACCAGGAATAGGACCAGGAAAAGGACCAGGAATAGGACCAGGAATAGGACCAGGAGTAGGACCAGCAATAGGACCAGGAATAGGACCAGGAATAGGTTCAGGCATAGGATCAGGACCTATTTCTAGCCTTATTACTAGTCCTATTCCTAGTCCTAGTCCAATACCTAGTCCTATTCCTATTCCTAGTCCTAGGAAGGATGGATAGTACAAGTTACCACGTGGCGTAAACCAACCAGCAATAAGTATTTTTCTCCTTTATTTTTTTTCTTTACTTGTTTTCATGTACGACGAAAAAACCATGTATCTCAATATAATTTCTGCAGGATATAGGTTTAAAAACCTTATGATTTTTATTTAAGTTGTTTCAACAACGTCATAACAGAACCAATCAATGCGACAGTGTGGTTATCAGATTTCATACAGTTCAACATAAGGTATACAAATTAACTCTTTCAATAACAAGAGAACAGATTAATGTTCGCTGCACTTCATTAATTGTCCGAAAAGCGCGGGTTATTAAAGCTTTTCCCTGCAAATTGTTTCTGTCGGCCGGCACCTTCACTAAGCGCGGTCTTCTTTCTTCTTGCGAATTTAAAAATATAAGCAGCAAGACCTAAGCCTCTTCTTGTTTCCAACTTAATGTTTCTCAAAATTCTCAGTTGAAGTTATGGAATGAATAGGCTTGTTCCCTAACACAGGGGCCTAACACTGTTGGTAATATCTAGTTGCACATAGTAAACTTCTTCCACCTTAGGCATTAGGATAGATTTTATTTTTATTTCACATAGTTACAAAAATATCTTGTATAAAAATAGCCAGCTCCATGGCTTTCGTAGTCACTTCACACAAAAGTGCACCGTAACGACGTAGAGCTAACGAGCGATCGTTGCCGCACGTGCCGTCTGGAGAGTGATATTACTTACACTGACAATGTCATACAGCTTCTGGGAATCTAGACAGAAACGTTTCCTTAGTAAAATTTTGCCTATATGTTAAACCACTGGCGCATGTATTCCTGCTATCTGCTCTTCCCTGGACCATGGTTCTTATATTAACAAGTACCCTGTGACCATAATTGAGTTATTATATACTATACTAGAGAAGACCCCTCAATATTTTTTTGTAGTAAACGTGAGAGTTCATATACTCTAGTACCCTTTGTTTCAGGTGGTTTTCGGAACGAATGAATTTGTGAATTTGTTTTTTAAAAAAATATGCCTTCATGTGCGCTCAGATACTGCTTAAAGAACTCTAAAAACAAAAGAATTGATTAAGTATGAACAAACCCAGTAACTCTGCGCGCAGACATCAAGTAGTTCATTTTACTCAATGGTGACCATGGTGTGTTTGACCATAACAAAAGATAGATAAACAGCATTCTAAGATGATTAATCAACCTTTTGTGGCATTTCCATTTTGAGGGTCTCCAGTATGCCTAGTTTATAAAGCTATAAACCTGGTGTGATTTTAGAATTCCTGGAGGGGAAGCCTAAGAGATGTATCCAATGCCTACTGTTCACTGGTAATAAACAAAGAATTAAAATAACACTTTAATAAATAATATCTACCTACTAACCTATCCGAATGTCATAGCTAGGGTAAAAATCCGGAACACCGAATGTATGTACCGGCCAGCCGACAAGCCGCGCCGCCCCTCAATGTCAGTTTACTGCTCAGTATAGGTGTTTTAATGTCATAAATTAGTATTATTATGAAGGTGTTCCGTATTGAAGTTATCAGAAAAATAGGCATTGGATACATCATCTGGGCTTCCGCTCCAGGGCGACTAAAATAACACCGTGTATATATCAACTTATGAGACAATTAAAAATATTACATTGAGACCTTGTCAATACAAAACCCAATTAAACAGGGCCATTTTTCGTAATAATAATAATAGCCTTTATTCAGATCAACTTAATCTATTAAAATTATTCTAAAACAAATTTGCCGATTGGCAAACAGATCTACAGAAAATAAAAAAGCAGGAAATACTAGAATAAGTATTGCCATTTTCCGTAGCGCTCTGTCAAAATTTTTACTGTTGCGATGTGAAGAATATTTGAACAAAGTGGTATCTTTAGGTTGAGTAGTGTGTGGCATCAGGGCCAATGATATAGTATTGAATTCTCATCATTAAAATAGTCCTAAATAGAATCCTCCAGTTTAGTCGTACATATATTGAACTGAATCCTACATATTACTTGTGAGTAATGAATTGTACGTAAAATCATGGCTAAAACACAAACTCTTAAAACAAGTTTGCGAAAAGTTTAGCTTTATGTCTTCCCCTAGCACATGTATAATATTTACTTAAAAGGGGATTTCAACCACTGTTACTGTAATTTTTTTTATGTTAGCCAAGAAAGTGAACCGAATATCGGTGGTATTATTGTATGTATAATACAGGCAATCATAATTAGCAATACAGGAGTGAAAATTTCAAAAAGAGTACACTGTTAATTCGCCAGTTTATGTTGTAATTATTACATTAGTATTTAATAGACAGCATTTTTTTCTAAAACCTATCGTTTGCCAGATACAAACGTATAAATACCTATAAATCAGCTAATAGATTTTATTTGGGAATAAAATTTTAAGGAACCGAGCTTGCAAGGAAAAATAAAACAGCAAAGAGTAACATAGTAATAATAATAATAAACGTTTATTTTGCAACGCACAATACAGAGAAAAGATTACATATTACACGGTGCACGTACATGATGGCATAAATAAATATGGTAAGTACCTTTTAAAAGAGGCGGAACAACTTTAAAGTGCATTACAAAATAGGTCCTAACTCAGCAGGTTTGCTGGCTTTGGACAGCCAGCGCTGATCTTCCGTTAGTACCTTTTTGCAGGACCGTTGACGTCACGGCATCACACTTTATTATTTACAAATTAACAAAAGACAAATAATAGAGAGAAGAGATAGATACTAAAAGGTACTAAAACAGCACGCAGTCCCCTTTAGTACACAAGATACACGGCTATTGTCACGACGCATCTGGACTATATTCCTCAGACTCAAGATACGTACGGCAAATGTAATTGCTTGGCAACGCAGAACGACATTTCGTAAGGAGCAATAAATAAGACTAAACAACCCGGGTAATCTTAATTGTTGAGGAGACTACGGAAACTTGTTATGTTTATAAGTTTTGTATTTATAAAACGTGTAAATTTATATAATTACAATAGTAAGTGAGCATATAATAAAACAAATTATCATTGTGTAAAGCTTGGATAATTTATCCTAAACTTTTGGTTCGTTTTTTTCTTTACCGATTAGTAACGAAATAAATTAGAGAGATAACTGTTTATTGTGCACCTATTCCATAAATATCAAAATATAAAATAAACACTACTAAAAGTTTTACAAAGGGCGGCTTTATCGCTAAAAAGCAATCTCTTCCAGGCAACCTTGGTATGGAGGAAACGATTTGTTTGTGGAATAAACGAGGGTGCACTTGTTAAAACTTATAGGACTATTATTGGTAAAACTTATTAATATAATATTCCTAATATTATATTAATAAGGTATGTTTTATAAACTTTTTAACGTGGACGATTAATTCGAGTGCAGTGTCAACGAATTGGTATATTTGTCTGAACGTAGGCGCCTATCGGTCTGAGTAGTTGTGCATTGTGAAATGTGTGCGATAAAATAATTTTTTTTATTCATGTACATCAAAAAGTACTTATGAATAGTCGAGAAAGAAAAAGTTTCAGAAAAAGTCGCAGAGTTGGCGTTTGCTATAAAATGTAACCAAATTCTTTATTTTTAATTTACAAAATTGTATTAAATTGTAACCCTAATTTCACATCAACGCCCCCCTGTCAATGTTATCCAAGGGCCACAAAATTCTCATGAGACTGTACTTAAGACTACCACCTAATAAAACCACCTATGTTGTAAGTTTTAAAAAAATATCAAGCTAATTACTTTGTCTTTTATTATTTCGTGTTAAATTTATATCTACTTTAAGTTATCACTTCAGGCAAATGTTGTTATTGCGAGCATGGCATATGCTTATGTTAATAAATTAAAAAAAATATTATCCGTCAAGGACCGCTTGCTCCAGTGTTTCAGTGGTTGAGTCATTCCGCCCACTTGATCGAGTAGTCGTGGGTTCGATTCCCGCACATGACAAATCTTTATGTGACCCACATATATTTGTATGTCTGTCTGGGAGTTTGTGCATGTGACTTTCATGTACGTTTACTACGTTTTTTATTTTTAAAAACAGTAAAAGTTATAAATAATAAAATTTTGTCGTATATTAAACGTGACTTTTTTATTCGCAAATCACTCTTCATAGCGATTTGAGATAAACCTAAATTACTCTGATACACTAGTTCTTAATATCGCATTAACAGCTCATTTTTCAATGTCAGTGGCATCTAAATTCAACACAAGCAGGAAAGTAAATGCGGTGAATGTGAAAATTGCAATATATCCTTAGACAGGAAAGCCCTGTCGCGGCAAGAAACGTTTTCAGTGTAACTAGCGGCCTTACCACCTGGATCCAGGGCTATCAGACCGTGAAAAACCATTACTAGCCATTTTAAATTTTTTCATATAATCTATGTCAAAATTAGGTGAATCTCTCCTTGAGAAACTTGAGAATCTCTTTGAAAATCTATCCTTGAGTTAAATATGGAACCATAAGGCATAAAAATTGTTGTCTCACGATACGCCGTGAGTGACTGAAATATACGCAAAGGCCTACCACTGAGTAAGAACATTTTAAAAGTGTAATATACAAAAAGTAGGGGAGCTCGTAGTGCTGAGCGACGTCGGTGTTCTTACCGTCCACCAGGGTTAGGCAGCGTTCGACTCGGTCGACCTGCGATGAATGACTGTTTGTGGTATTTTCATAATCGAGCGTCTCCGTACTTCGGAAGGCACGTCAAGCCTATGGTCCTGGTTACCACTTAATGTAGGTCGCACAACGATAAGCCGAGTCGGAAGCCTTATAGGCGACTTGATAAGTTCCAACAGCAAGTAGCCAGAAACCTGCTTCCACCAGTCCGGACTTGGTCCGCGTGGTGGAGTATGTATGACTTAATCTCTGTTCACCTCGATTTGTGAGAGCAGGCCTTTGCTAGCAGTGGGACAGTATAGGCTGATATTATTATTATACAATATTGTATAATAAACTATATGCAATTTTTATTTTAGTTTCAGTAGCAAGCAGCGAATCAAAAATTTGATTCAACCCCGAAATAATATTGTTTTATCAAGTCGGTTAAATTTATAGTACCTAATTCAAACTTAAACAGTAATTTTCTTGCATTCTGCAACGGCCAAGGAATTCAAAAGCGCCAGTGTTATACAATTACTAGGACTTCAAAAGCCGGTGGAATGCGAATATCTAAGCTTTCCTGCTAAGATGAGCTTGAAAATAGTTTTAATTACTATCTAGGAAATGTGCCCTGGGAGACCTCGCATCCACACTGGCTGGCAACATTAGGCGTATACTGAACTGTATACCAAATGAGCTCGTGTTTTATTCCAGACGGGCTGACATTAGTTCTACTGAAGCGTATTCTAGACGAAAACCAACTTGCAAGTGGCTACCGTTAATTTTTATTGTCCTACCCTATTTGTTTTTTACGAGACATCCTAGTATTATTAGCATTAAACTTTGATGTTAGTTTTCGTCGCTTTATACCAACATGTTATTACTAAAGTGACGTGTATAATTTGGGTAACGCGTAAGTATATTTCCATCGCCGTCACCATTTTCAGCCGAATGATGCAGGACATAGGCCACCCTTAAAGACTGGTACGTTGATCAACTTTGTACTACACGCATCCAGCTTCTATTCACCTTTACCAGGTCAGTGGTCCCCTTTACGAGGGGCCTGCTTACTCGACGTCTGCGCCTTTTGAGAACCTTTCTAAAGTCATTACAGTAGCCGTCGGTTTAAAGCTTTACGAAGTCCTAATCTAGGCAGAAAACTTAGCATCTTTTCTAACTTATGCAATTTTGAAAAGTATCAGCCATGATAAGTAAGGTAAAAAAACGCGGCAGAAATAATAGAAGTTGTTATGTTGTATATGTTGTTATAAGCTTATATTGATAGACACGTAATTTTGTTTTGATAACAATATTCAGACTAAGCGGCAACAATAATTTTCCATCGGACCCATTTGGGGGTCTAATATTAAAGGCTAACGATGGCTAAGAACAGTTCTCCCCTCACCTCTGTCTCTATTATCCAACCTTATAGACGCAACCTCATAAACTCACGCCATTTATCAGGAAGCCACGAGTAGTTTAGGCACCTTTTAAAGCTGGTTTTTATCGTGACATCAGAACAGTTGGCCGCTAAAGGTAACTGCAGCTTTAACGGATATTGACTCTACAAATCCGCACTAAGTCTGCGTAGTCGAGTATTATCTATTCGATCTTATCTCCATTTCTGAAATAATTCCTTTGCCTAGCTGTGAAACAATACAGGGTTTTTTATTAATTTGTAAGTAAATTAGTAGCTGAGCCGACTGCCGCTGTAAGAAGTGATTATCAATACTAGACAGTTTTTTTAATAAAACGTGGCCCCGCCCTATGAGTCACTCCTGTGTCGTAGGAGAATTTATAAGCATCAAATTCACATTCATAAACACCCAGATGGAAACAAATATTTGTGGGTCATACTAAGATATGTCCCGTGCGTGGATCGAATCCCTGTTAAAGTCAAAAATAAAAGGATATTTTCCAGACACCATATAAAAAATAATCGGTTTAATATTGCTAGGAAAAACACAGAACTTTTACGTGGAAATGAATTAATTCATTGATTTTATCACTGTCTTGTCTCTGATCTATCTATATTATCACGCCAGATTCCTTACATGGTAATCAGAGAGAATAGAGATCTAACAAGTTCTTTTCTTACAGATTACAACCTATTTCTTTCTCTATCGTCCTGAATACGTTATATTAAAAAATCTATATTATACAGCTTCGCTATGGAGCTTTACCTTAACTCTCGAGGAATTGACGGTTAAACGTAACGTTATGAACTAAACGTTTTAAATGACTGAAGGAAGTTTACTGTTATATCTATTTTACTGGTTGTAAGTTGCATATAAACTCATAGGCGTATCTGGTTAAAGCCAACTTTGTTAAGTAACTTTAAATGTTCCCTATACAATGGTTATTAAACCTTAAGGCAGGAACTAATTGTGAAATTACCATAACGAAAATATTTGCAACTACATAAATAATTATTTCTGTTCTTTATAATTGCAGAACACAACCAATAATGTGATAAAAACTTCTAATATCAATAAAACATATTGCCATCACGATATTACACACGGAATCATTTCTAAAATCAATACAAGAAGAGCCTTTAATGAGCTATTTATTAAGATAATGGATATACTTTACATATAGCTACTTAGCATAGCTATTTAGTAGTAAATATACATTTTTGTTATCTTGATGTAATCCACCATCCACATCAGTGCAGCAATGGCGTTAACCCTGGAGCCAACAAAAGTGAGGTACAATCTTTGGAGGAAAGAAGCATCGCTACCTAATCCTTTTGTCACACCTGCTGAAAGCATTCCACCTGGACATAAATTGCCATGGTCGGTCTGGAAGTCTTTAGATAGACTTCGAACCCAAGTCGGCCGGAGCAAGGAAAGCATGCTAAGCCAACTCAGCACAAATCTGGAGTGTTTGTGTGGTGCAACCCAAACGATGTCTCACCTTGTATCATAACCTGCGTGCCCTAACTTCTGTACGCGGGAAGATTTGATGTCTGCTTCCGAAAATGCAATTAGTGTGGCCGCTTTCTGGACCGCACCCATATAATTTGTATCAAGTTTGCCGTCGAAACGCTAAGAACAAGAAGAAGAGGCTGAGAAAGAAAGAAATTATTTGACCAATACACTAAAGAACAGAGTAAATAGATAGTTATGTAAAGTACGGAACAAGTTGTGTGGGGCCAAACTGGACTCTGCCTCATTGCTGCACTATGGTTATAGTGCAGCGCTGGTTTTCTGACAGAAACTTTGTATGTAGCGTCACGGGTAATAAAAGAACCTTTACATATACATATAAAAGCTGTAATCGTAAATAACGCAAGACCTCAGATACCCCGATAAGATAACTACTTCACAAATTCAATACTAAAACCAAGTTCACAAATTTAACATTTTTTACCCCTTTTTAAGCACTTTCATACCCCAATTAACAATGAAACTTGTATATGTATGTGTGCATATTGAGAAATACGTTCTAGAAATGCATTTAAAGTCTCCGTGTTGGTATGAATCAAGAATAAATTTAGTTTATTATTGCACACTAAAGGAGTAACAGCATTTATTGAAAATTAAAAAAAAATGTAAGATACAATAAATGTTTATGGAATCAATTCAGCCATCCATTTAGAACAAACTACTTTTAGGTCTTGCGTTTATTACACCTATATGAAATAGAAAAACAATAAATAAGTAAGTATGCAGGAGGAAGTAACAGAAATAACCACACAGCTCAGAATAAGGCAGAAGCAATATTAATCCAAGTGTTTTTAGAAATGTTGCACCTACTTTACAGGAATAATTCCTAGTGTGGGACTCCTTTCTATATGACAAAAAAAATCTACATTTAATTCAACTTCAACGACAGTACGTGTCAGTACACATTATATAATCTCTCTTTCCTTCTAATCTAGTATGTATTTTCAAAGGAAATATAAAACGAGAAAAAGTAACTCTTACATGTCCCCACGTTTCAACGCTTAGCACAGTGTGGTGTATTTTAAATGAGCTTTTTACAATTCATCGTGTGTTTCAAAACCTCGCTTTATCCTTGTGATGGGTTTAGAGTGAATAATTGAACAGTTTTCAGTAAATTTTAAGATTATTGCAAAATTGAAAGAAATTTGTAAGTTAAAAGAACTGACGTTACAACTATTTTTTTATCGACTCATTGAAAGTTGAAAAATGCTTTAGTAAAGGTGATTTAAAATTAAAAATCGGCGAAATACTAGATACGGACAATACAAAGTTGGTAGTTATGGCGATCTTCGGTAAAGGCCTTTGCCCTGCTGTGTTGATCTTACGGCTGCTGTTGATGAGCGAATATTTGGCTTAGAATATTTGGGAAGAAATTTCAAGATAACGTATTTGTTGTAGTACATTATGGATACTCATATTTTTAGTAGTAATTACTACATACTATTAGTACTGTATAATACGTAGGTACTAACTGTTACAATTAGAGGTAAGGCGTGATGAGAGTGGTAGGGTACTCGATTGATATCCAATACTTTTTACAAGCTTTTATTTAACTTGCGATGTTCGGTTGTCTGTCCATCTGTCTTCCGGTTCAAATCTTGTGATCCATTTTTCAAGTACTTGCAGCTATCCTATTGAGCTGAAATATGGCATACGTATGCAAAGCCGGTGTGAATGAAGCTGGTCTGATGATAAAGTTGGAAGGTGGCCATAGAAACATGTGAATTATACAACGTAACCCCCTTGTGTTTAGGCTTGTTCGATTGGTAATGACAAGTTCTATTCAACCAGGTGGTAATCAGAGTCTAATGATGAAGCCAAAAGTTGGTCAATGGAGCCACCAAATAACTCAATATTACCAGTACTTTAAACCCGAATGGTGTCCAGGGTCTGATGATAGAGCCGAGAGAAAACCATATGAACTCCTCAACTAAGCAAATCATCTTTGTTGTGTTTTGCTATAAAAGCTTGTTTTTAAAAAGGTCACTTTAAATTAAAATTATTAGCCTTTAATGTTACGTTTTTATTCCATAATAAGATTTATAAATAGTGATCTTGTTCTCAAACAGTGTAATCTATCTTTTATTTTGGGGAGATAATTTTAAACTACATAATAATATCAATAATGCTGTTTGTGACAAACTTCGCGGAGAAACAATCAGTACCTGAAACCTTAAAAAGGTTTCAGTTACTGATTATTTCTCCGCCTCTACTTAACTTTCAGGTTTAAGAATCTTTATTTCTCTTTAAGAATAACTCTAATTCAATTACAGAGAAATTAAAACTTAACAAAAATAAACTTAAGGTTAGCGTACAGAAAATATGTTTTCGTTAAAATATTGTTATAAATCAAAAGTGGGTAGTCAAAGATGTTACGGTACAAAATGAACACAACAAACACGGATGTAAAGTTAGACTAGATGTGGCATTGAATGTGGTCTGCAATTATAGAATTTTAGAATAGATTTGGAAAGAATATTTATTAACTTGTTTAGTTGAGAGGTTAATTGGTTATATTTGTATTCAGTGTTTTTTTTTTTTATTTATTTATTTATATGTATGTTTTATTTATTTATTATGTATGTTTGTTTATGTATATGTGTATCAGTTGAACGGTGACAGGTATTAGGCACAAATGCATGTCTCTGTTTAGTTACACGCATTTGTAACATGTCATTTTAATAGTTTTTTGAGACTAGTCATACTCTTGGCGTCTTTTATATATTTCGGCAGCTTATTGTAAATATTAACACCTTCAAATTTAATATTCTTTTTTCCATAGTTTGTTCTGGGTGGGCGTAGAACGAGGTAACTTGCTCTTCGTAATTTCATTTTGTGTTCTTGCTGTTTTTTGGAAAAAGCTAATGTAGTATGAATTTCATTATTTAATATTTTGCGTATTAGTATGCATGTATAGTAGATGTATGTTTGTGTAATGTTCAATATTTTTGTGTCATCATATACTTTTTGTGCCGATTTTCGATAACCATACTTTTCTAAAAGTAACAGAAGGCTTAGATAACTTTGGTATTGTATTTATGTGTATATGTATTCGTAACAATAAGCATGTAATGGGATATTAAAACGAATTATTTCAGTAGCTTTGCAATATTTTGCGCAGGCAATTATTTATATTAACAAGTAAATGGAACCTTTTTATGTGTATTTTTTCAATTACAATGAAACAGATTGTACATTTGAAATGGGATTAAAAGTTATTGTATTATAATGGTTTTACTTTACAAACAATTTATGCATATTTTATTGTTCAAAATATATGCTTAAATTGGAAATATACATGACGGATGGCTTGGTCCAATGGTTAAAAGCTAAAGCCAATCCACTCACTGGAGCAAGTAATCGTGGGTTTGATCCCCGCGCGGGAAAAAATCTTTGTGTTGGCCACAATTATTTGTTTCAGTCAGGGTACTTGTGTATGTGAATTTCATGTTTGTAATCGCACCTACGACACAGGAAGAATTTCTAGTGTGAGATTACTTTTCTTTTAAGAAATAATAAATACGGAACTGATAGACAGTTAATCTTTGGTGAAAAAATTTGTGCTGCTGTAGCAGTCATTCGGATAAAAATGACGTAATCCATAAAGTTACCTTTATCATCATCATCAGCCCGTACCAGTCCACTGGTGGACATAGGCCTCTCCAAAGGCATGTCACTGAGTCCGGTCTTCGACTCATATGCACTGCACGACTTGCAACCGCTGCCAGACACCTTGCGTGTATATCTTCGCTTGCGTGTATAGTTGCACAACGTGCTATACTACACTTGCCGAGTCGTGGTCTCCAGTTAAGAACACGTCTACCCCTATCGGTGACCGGTCCTTCGGCAGGTATGGCCAGCCTACGTTGAGCGTGCTGTTTCTGTGAGCAATGTCGATTTATGGACAAACCGTTAGAAGTATAGAATCAGTGATAGTAAAGTCAAATCAAATCAGCCTATTGCAGTCCACTGCTGGACATAGGCCTCTCCCAATTTGCGCCACAATACACGGTCCTCCGCCTTCCGCATCCAGTCCCACCCTGCGACCTTCTTCAGGTTGTCGGTCCACCTAGCTGGGGGGCGCCCTACTTTACGTTTGCCGAGTCGTGGTCTCCACTCTAAAACTCGTCTGCTCCATCGGCCATCGGTTCTTCGACAGACATGGCCAGCCCACTGCCACTTTAGCGAGCTCACTCTGCGGGCTATGTCAACTACTTTGGTTCTTTGACGGATAACTTCATTTCGGAGTTTATCCCTCAAAGAGACTCCGAGCATAGCCCGCTCCATAGCTCGCTGCGCGACTTTGAGCCTATGGACTAGCCTTACTGTAAGTGTCCACGTCTCGGCAAAGTATGTCATGTATTATAGTAAAGTCGCTTACCTCAAATTACGTTATTTCTAAATTTATTATACTAAGTATTCCTCTTAACGTACATTTACAAACACCACATACATCGAAACGTTTACCGCGACGCAGTAAGTAATGTACGCCGTAATTTCCTGAAGGAAAATCCGTTTCCTGAAACTTATTTCAGTGCTATTGTGCCGAACAATGGTGGTTCTGATTTCTGTTAGGCATTCGTTCGGTGTAATGGCGTTTTGAACATGCGCGTAGTGCAGAACTTTCCCTGTTCAGTGGGAAGATAAACTCATAATGTGGGGAGATATTGATGCCTGAGCCCTTATATTTTGGTTACGTAACGTATGAGTGTTATTGGGTGGGTATTTTTTGTAATAATGATGGCATATCAATATATTCTAATAAGAAGGAAAAAATATTTAGATATAAAAAAAACAGACTTTACTGTCTCACTCCAGGGCAAAGGCCTTCTTTCTCAATCAAGATGAGAGATCGAAGAGAATGGGTCATACTCCACCACGTGGATGCACCAACGCCTCATCGTGCTTCCCGAAACAGGGATAAGCTCGAATATTTAGGTGTCATGAACAGCCACGCACATATAGAAATGATGTTACTAGGAAGTTTCCTACTATCTTAGGAAGTTAAAATTAAAGAAAAAAATTGTGTACACTTGTGGTATATTTGTAGCAACTCGTAAAGTTGAATACTATATTTGGCTGTCATAATTTCTCCGGAAATCGGAAAAGCATTTAACGGCGTAGATATTTTTCTGATCACAAAGGGAATACAAATGTGTAAGGTAAATTGTTGTTATATCGAAATAACTTTTTTTTTGATTTTTTTAAGACTTAGGTGTAGATTATTATGGCTAGAATATACCTGCCAAATGAAATTAAAATGACGATTAAATTTACTGGTATGTTTTACATATTTGCTTGGTTTTCTCTGGGGAAACAGTACATATATATACTAGATGTATTTATTTATTCACTTGTTTTTGGAGTTCTCCATTCAAATATCCGTTTGTATTACTTTGTTTAGTCTGTATGAAGCATAAACACATTATAAAAATATTTAAACAGTAGAATAAAGAGCTACTCGCTGATGCCTACCGAGAAGCCGCGTGGAACGCGCTTCTGAATGCGTTAGTCTTATTCAGACCCCTCGCATTCACATGGTCTACTGTTAACAAATTTTATACTGTGGCGTAAGACCCTGTTATTGTCGCCAAGCTGTGGGAGGAACAATTCTATACGCCTAAGAACTTTCATGGAGATATATTCGTGTTATACAGAACACTTGGGTATTAATATTGTTGTCGATGTTTTTGAAGTTATTTTCATACTACGTACAAAATCTACTATAACATCAGTTTCATTTGAAGTGGAAGTAGGCAGTGTGTGGGTAAATTATGGTAATTCCATGTTGCTATTTCAATACACAGACGTAATTTGTAAGCTGGGAGCCTAAAAGTATTTCTTAGTTCTTTATAAAAACATAAAAATTGTAACAAATAATTCTATATACAAAGAAAATAAACAAAAGGGATCGTGCTTTCCTGTGTCCTTGAGAATGTATCCCTATATTTTTATAATGAAAATAAAAAGTTTTGTTTAGTGGTAAGAAACCCTTTGAACAAATAAAAGATGAGAAATTGCTAAGTCTTACGAAACTATAAACGACATCGTGACTCTTACTTAAAAACTTGTCTTCATCATCCGATATTAGAATCGAATGGAAGTAAAGAAGGCCTTTGGTCAATTAGAGGACGATAATGCCTAATAAATAATAAAAAATAGATAACCGTATTCCATATAGTATTGCCAACAAAACATTATTGTACCAGGGCCCTTATTTGGTATGAACAACGGCGGCGCGCGATCAATTAACTCGTTACAAAAGATAACTTAGGAAAAATTCAACAGTACTAAGTGATAAATTAGTAAGCATCTGCCGGTGCCAGTAGCTTATATCGCACAATAACTCAGCAAGCAAGTCAAGTGCGAGACAGCCACTGTTTTGTATGATTAATGACGCGGTCGTTAGTCGAGCCTGCGAATGGCAACCGAGTGCCGTCTTTATTTTCTGCTAAATGCGTTCATCTTTCTTCTACATTTGTGTCAAATCTGGGTGACGTCATTAGTTGGTAAAAATAAATGCGTCGCTGTTGCGGCTTTGTGCGTTTCAGCTTTTATAGTCAGGGCTTTATATTTGGTGTCTTATGTATAATGAAATATTTTGTTGTCAAATTCATTTATTGCTTTTAATCCATTATTATCATTACCAACTGTAGGACGTTTTCTGCAAGACATAAGTCTTCCCCATGGATATAATACAATGGGTTGAGCACTCTGAGAAAAAAACGGGATGACAAGGATACTTACTGAGAGCCCTACGTCTCTTTCTAAATAGGGTGACCAAACATTACGATTATGGACTTGTGAACATGTAAATAACTTATAATTATAGGGCACTGTTGATTGCCGTAATTCTTTCTTTCTTCGCAAATGCCTCATCTTAAATGAGTAGTAGTCAAAATTTTTGCTTAAATTGTCCATTTTCCTGCTGACTGTAAACTGTTTTTCAGAATCTGTAAATTCGGCTCCAAAAATCGCAAAAATTTAGGATAGTCCCCTAGAGCCGTTTTCCTGTATCTACAAGGGTTGAATAGCTGCCCTTACTGCCCCATATTAATCCATTCTGTATATAAAGACGAATTGAGAATCATGTTCGTTTTGAACTCGGTAATAAAATGTTTACAGCATATGTAAACCACATCATAAATAGGTATAGTCCGTATTAGTTCTACCTTATAGTCATCGTACTGCATCGTAATGGGTGCGAGCGCGACACCGGGCTTGTGGTTATTGCTCTCACTCGTCATGGTTTCTCGAGTTGTTTAAATCATCGTAAATTCAATATTGTATCTGCGAGTAAGAGTTTAATTTTCTTTGGCAATTTTTAGACAGTACTTAATCCTTTGTTTTATATCCATGGTCTTCCCTAAAAGTTGCCATGGCGCCGGCTTTGTGGTGCTCGCATTAAACTTTTACCAACCTGGTAAAAGTTTCATCAGTCCAACTTATGAGGAATTGTTATTTCATATAGTCATAATTATTTTTTTTTTATTACATATGCTATTGAAAAATAATAATTTTATAAGATAAGACAAAATAAACAGATTCAACGGTACTTAATGATATATTAGTAAGCTTTTCTTGGTACCAATAGCTTATATAGCCAACTTACTCAAGCAAACAAGTCAAGTTCGAGACAGCCACTGTTTTGTATGATTAATGACGCGGTCGTTAGTCTAGCCTGCGAATGGCAACCTAGTGCCGTCTTTATTTTCTGCTAAATGTGTTCATCTTTCTTCTACGTTTGTGTCAAATCTGGGCGACGTCATTAGTTGGTAGAAACAAATGCGTCACTGTTGCGGCTGGGTGCGCTTCATCTTTTATAGTCAGGGCTTTTAATTTGGTCTTATGCCACACATAGAGGCAAGTTGGATATCCAATATATGCTCTGATGTTATTAACTTATCATCGTCAAGTGAAATGTTGAAATGTCCTTTCACTTGACGATGATAGGAATTTAGTGTTTGCTCCTGACCTTCACCAGGTCATCAGACCATATTCAGTCTAGTCATAGTTAAAAATTGCACATACTCGTAATTTATTTCTAGTTACCTCAATGATATTCTAAAGAATAAATTACTAGGAATAGGACGAGGAATAGGATTAGGAATAGGTCTAAGTAATGGGACTAGTAATAGGACTAGAAAAAGAACTAAGATTAGGAAAAGAACTAGGACTAGGAATCGATCTAGGACTAGGAATGTGCCAATTTGTGCCGTAAGTACCGTAATGGTCACCAATTATGTCTAAGACCTGTCGTTAGCCGTATACCAACGTATGTACCCAAAAAATCAGTCTATAGATTTTCTTTGGAAATAAGATATGAAAGAACCGAGGTTGCACGGCAAACAAAACAGTAAAGAGTAACATAGATACTTAAAGGTACTAAAACAGCACGAAATTCCTTTTAGAACTCACACACGGCTATTGTCACGACGCTTCTGGACTATATTCTTTAGACTCAAGATACGGCAAATGTAATTGCTTGGCATATGAGAACGACATTTCGTAAGGAGCAATGAATAAGACTAAACAACACGGGTAATCTTAATTGTTTAAGATACTACGGAAACTTGTTATTATGTTTATAAGGTTAGTAAGTACCGACCTTATAAACATAATTACAAGTTTCCGTTTTTACAAATGTAAAAACGCGTCACTTTATGTAATTACAATAATAAGTTAGTATATAGCAGATAATAAAACAAATTATCTTGGTTTGAAGCTTGGATAATTTATCCTGAACTTATAGTTCAGATTTTTTCTTTACCTATTAGTAATGCAATAAGTCGGATAGATAACTCTTTAGTGTGCACCAATTACATAGATATCAAAAAAAAGTTACACAAAGGGCGACCTTATCGCTAAAATACAATCTCTTCCAGGCAACCTTGGGATGGAGAAAACGATTTGGTTGTGGAATAAACGAGGGTGCACTTGTTAAAACTTATAGGACTATTATTGTTAAAACTTATAAGAATATTATATTAAGTCAGGTTTGTTTTAAAAAATTTAACGTAGCTATGGACAGGTAGTCCGGTTAGGTAGGTCCAACTTTGAGAGAGAGGTCAATCGACGAATCCATCTCGGCTGGGCAGCGTTCGGGAAACTGCGCAACATCTTCTCATCCAAAATACCTCAGTGCCTAAAGACTAAAGTTTTTAGTCAATGTGTGTTACCAGTGATGATATATGGATCAGAGACGTGGTCTCTTACAATAGGTCTCATAAAAAAGCTCAGAGTTGCTCAGCGAGCTATGGAGAGAGCTATGCTCGGCGTTTCTCTACATGATCGAATCAGGAATGAGGAGATTCGTAGAAGAACCAAGGTCACCGACATAGCCCTTAAGATTAGCAAGCTGAAGTGGCAATGGGCGGGCCACATAGCGCGAAGATCGGAGGGGCGGTGGGGCAGAAAGATTCTAGAGTGGAGACCACGTATTGGCAAGCGCAGCGTGGGACGACCGCCTGCCAGATGGACCGACGATCTTGTGAAAATCGCAGGAAGTCGTTGGATGCAGGTGGCATCGGACCGGTTACGCTGGAAAGCGATTGGGGAGGCCTATGTTCAGCAGTGGACAAGTATAGGCTGAGATGATGATAATGATGATGATGGACGTTTAATTCGGGTGCAGTGTCAACGAATTGATCTATTTGCCTGAACGTAGGCGCCTACTAGATCGGTCTGGGTAGTTGTGCATTGTGAAATTTGCGTGATAAAATCATTTTTTTTTATTCATGTAGTTCAAAAACTAGTTATAAATAGTCGAGAAAGAAAATGTTGGTGATTACAGTTCGACAAGGATCTTTTGGCTCGCGGCCAAAATCGTAACAAACGCTGTTGTCAAGTGAAATAGTTTACCAAGTTTTCTTTATTGCCCAAGTTAATTTGATGATCTGTTATTTTTTTTTGATAAATTTTCCGCTCAATTCATGCTTATACCGATTATTTGTCACTTTTTTTTTAAACTTGTCAAACTTGATATTGGTAGAATCATCGGTTAATGATGGAGCCATAGATTATAAATGGAATTGGAAGTGAAATGTCACATCATGACATTCGCAGAGTTGGCATTTGCTATGAAATGTAACTAAGTTCTTTTGTTCAATAAGTAACCGTGCGGACTCACCTGTTGGAATATTTCCCTAGAAGTAGGATTTTTTTTTAAATGGTAACCCTAATATCACATTAACGCCCCCTGTCAATGTCATCCACGGGCCAAACAAATCCTTGTCAGACTTAGGACTTAGGACTGCCACCGTTACCACCCCTAAACACACCTGTGTTGTAAGTGTAAAAAAATTATCAAGCTAATTACTTTATTTTGTTATATAAGACAAATGTTGTTGTTAACGTATGCTTATACATGAAAAAAAATATTATTTAACGGACCGTTTGTTTCAGTGTTAGAGAGCTTGAGTCGCTCCGCCCACTTGATTGGGTGGTCGTCGGTTCGATTCCCGGACGAGACAAATCTTTGTGACCCCAAAATTTTTTTTTCTGTCCTCGTGTTTGTGGTCGTAGGTTTCATGTCGTTTACTATTTTTTTTTAAAGTGAATGTTATTCATTATAAAGGTATGTTGCTTATTCAACTTAGACTTGACTTTTTTATTCCCAAAACTACTCTTCATAGCGATTTGAGACAAACCTAAATTACTCTGATACACTAGTTCTAAATATCGCATTAACAGCTCATTCTTCAATGCCAGTGGCATCTAAATTCAACAAGCAGGATAGTAAGAGCAGTGAATGTGAAAGTTGCAATATATCCTTAGACAGGAAAGCCCTGTCGTGGCAAGAAACGTTTCTAGTGTAACTAGCGGCCTTTCCACCTGGATCCAGGGCTGTCGGACCGTGGAAAAACATTAACACACATTTGAAATGTTTTTTTTATCATAGTGTATTTTTCCCAAATAAATTAAAAAGTCGAAACTAGGTAAATCTATCGAGGATTTAAATATGGGATCATAAGGCATGAAAATTTTTGTCCCACGATACGCCGTAAGTGACTGAAATAGACGCAATGGCCTGCCACTAAGCGCAAGCAAAAACATTTTAAAAGTATAATATACAAATAGTACACGAGTAAGAGTAATTAGTAGTAACAAGTAGGGGCGCTTGGTGTTCTTACCGTTCACCAAGGTTAAGCAGCGTTCGACTCGGTTGGCCTGCGATGGGTACCCGTTTATGGCACGCCATGTCCCGGTTGCCGGTACCGATGGTCCCGGTTACCTCTCAATGTGGTAGTCGATAAGCCGAGTCGGAAGCCTTATAGGCGACTTGATAAGTTCCAACAGTAGGTGGCCAGAAACCTGCCTCCAGTCCGCACTGAGTCCGCGTGGTGGAGAATGACTTAATCTCTCTCACCTCGATTTGTGAGAGAAGGCCTTTGCCCAGCAGTGGGACAGTATAGACTGATATATATTATTATAAAATATTGTATAATAAACTATATGCAATTTTTATTTTAGTTTCAGCAACAAGCAGCGAATCAAAAATTTGATTTAACTCAGAAATAATATCTTTTTATCAAGTCTGTTAATTTTATAGTACCTAATTCAAACATAAACAATAATTTTCAGACACAAAATAGTTACACAAACAGAAAATAGTTTTAATTACTATCTAGGAAATGTGCCTTGGGAGACCTTGACTCCACACTGGCTGGCAACCTTAGGCGTAAACTGAGCTGTATACCAAATGAGCTCGTGTTTTATTCCAGACGGACTGGCGTTAGTTCTACTGAAGCGTATTCTAGACGAAAACCAACTTGGAAGTGGATAGCGTTAATTTTTAGTGTCCTCTTTATACCCTATTTGTTTTCTGCGAGACATTCGAGTGTTAAACTTTGATGTTGGTTCTTGTCGCTTTGTTACATCATGTTATTACTAAAGTCATATGTATAATTTGGATAAAATACGTAGTATATATTTTCCATTGCTGTCACCATTATCAGTCGAATGATATAGGACATAGGCCTCCTTTAAAGATCGCCACGTTAATCACCTTTGTACTGTACGCATTCTGCTTTTATTGAAGACCTTGACCAGGTCATCGGTCACCTTTACGAGGGATCTGTTCACTCGACGTTTTCGCCATTCGAGAACTTCTCTAATGTCGTCGGTTCAAAGTTTGATGGAATTCTTATTTAGGCAAAAAAGCATCTCTTCTTAGCCTATACAATTTTCAAAAGTACCAGAATAGATTATTAAGGTACCAAAAACGCGGCAGAAATAATAGAAGTTGTTAAACATATAAGCTTATATTGGTATACACTTAATTTTGTTTTGATAACAATATTTAGACTAAACGGAAACAATAATTTTCCACCGGACCCTTTTGGGGGTCCAATATTAAGGGTTAACGATGGCTAAGAAGAGTCCTCACCCTCACCTCTATCCCCATTAACCGACCTTATAGACGCGACCTCATAAACTCACGCCATTTATCATAAAGCCGCAAGTAGCTCAGGGACCATCTTATGCTGGTTTACCATCGTGATATTAGGATAGTTGGCTGCTAAAGCTAGTTTTCCAACTGTTATTGACTTTACGAATCCTCACTAAGTCAGCGTGGTAGAGTATTCTATTCTCATCTCTCTTTTTGAGATATTAAGTCTTTTGTCCAGCAATGATACAGTACAGGGTAATTAATAATGTCAAAGTAAATTAATAGCTTTGCCGTCGAAAGGAATGCTTATCTAACTAAGCTAAGACAGTTGTAGACATTTATGTACAGATATCAGTTTAAGTAGAAAACGAACTGAACGATAAAAAAATATTGATACATCAGCCATACAAAGTATAATCTCTGCCTTAAATTCAGCTTACTGACGTGGTGGTGTGAGAGAAAATGAAAATGACAATTAGTAGTCTTGTCAAAGGTAGGTAAGGTAACAACCGTTGACTCATTTCCCGTCATCTTCCCTGCTCACTACCTTGGTTTAAAATTTCTTGCTGGCCAGTTTCTTGTCCATTTCTCTTTTCCCTGTGCGAGGCAAGCTAAAGGCATTCCAAGAGAAAAGGCAACATTGGTGTTAAAGTCAAAAATAAAAGAGTTTATATATTTTTCAGACACCGTATGGAAAAATTAAACCGCTTAATATTGATAGGCAAAACGCTTAGAACTTTCACGTGGATATGGATTGATTAATTGATTTTATCACTGTCTTGTCTGTTTCTCTCTTTACATCTATATAATCACGCCAGATTCCTTACGCGGTGATCAGAGAAAGCAGAGATCCAACAAGCTCTTTTCTTACAGATTACAAACTATTTCTTCCTGAATCGTCCTGAATACGTTATATTAAAAAAGGTATATTATACTGCTTTGATATGGGGCTTTACCTTAACTCTCGAGGAATAGACGGTTTAACGTAACGTTATGAACGAAACGTTTAAATTGACCTAAGGAAGTTTACTGTTATACCTGTTTTACTGGCTTTAAGTTACACATAAACTCATAGGTGTATCTAGTTAAGACCACCTTTTTTTGAGTAACTTTAAACATTGTAGATACCATGTTTATTAAACGTTAGGGCAGGAACTATCTCTATCTATCTATCTATAACCTCACGCCAGATCCCTTGCAGGGTAGGCAGAGAGTACAGAGTTCCAACAGGTTCTTTCCTTACATACCCTGTCTGGCTTCCTCGACTCTCATAGTTCGTCTCATACACGCTCGCCGGTTACGGAGACTCTTGACTTTTCCATCAGATAAAACTCGGTTTATTTGGTCGTGGTAAGATAGTCTAGGTCTTCCCCGGTACCTGCATCCTTCCACTTTCACATTGTATATCTGTTTTGTCATTCTTTCCTCTGGCATTCTTTCTATATGCCCGAACCAACGGAGCATGCCCTTTCTCATCTTTACACCGATACTATCTTTCATACCTACTCGCTGTCTTACTATGCTGTTGCTAATGCGGTCGGTCAGCTTCACTCCGCACATCTTCCGCAGAGCTCGCATTTCTACCGCATTTATCCTACTTTCATTCTCCTTCTTACATACCCAGCTCTCGCTACCATATAACAGCGTTGGGACAAGAACTCCGTTATGTATGGCCAGCTGCGCCTTATGGCTTAAGTGCCGGCTCCCGAGTAGCTTTCCCATCGCACCATTCACTCTGTTCCCTGCACTCACTCTTCTCTCTATGTCAGCGGTGTATTTCCCATCCTTACTGAAGGCGCATCCAAGATATACAAACTCATTCACTTGCTCCAGCACATCGTTACCAACCACAATCCTTACATTCGTTCTGGTTTCTTCCCTTTCAAAAACCATAATCTTGGTTTTCTTCACATTCAAGTGTAAGCCATTGATCATGCAGTCGTCTTTCATAACTGTGACTAGTGTTTGCAGATCAGTGG
Source organism: Phalera bucephala (assembly GCA_905147815.2). Lineage (NCBI taxonomy): Eukaryota > Metazoa > Arthropoda > Insecta > Lepidoptera > Notodontidae > Phalera > Phalera bucephala. The sequence goes on from LR990621.1 coordinate 21,408,529, forward strand.
CTGTTGGCGCTATTAAAACCGCGTCATCTGCATAAAGTTGATGGTTTACCACTAAGTCACCCATTTGTACACCTTCATTAATCGCTTTCAGTCTTTGAAGACTTTTGTCCAGATATACTATAAACAGTCTAGCGGACAACACGCAACCCTGCTTGACGCCGATTTTAACGTCAAACCAGGGTGACCTGTTACCACCCACCCGTACGCATGCCTTGCAGTCCACATAAGTGGACTGGACGGCTCGCAACAGAGTGCCATCTATACCATACTCTGGCAAAATGTCCCAAAGTCTCTTTCGCACAACTCTGTCAAATGCCTTCTCCAGCAGGAACTAATATTAAAATTATCTTAGCGACTTCAACTAAAGAAATAATTATTTCTGTTCTGGATAATTGCAAAAGACAACTAAAAATGTAAAAAAAAAACTTCTAATATGAATCAAACATATTGCCATCATGACACGGAATTCTTTTTGAAATCAATACAAGAAGAGTCTTCATAAAGCTATTTATTAAGATAACTAGCTATTACCCGCAGCTGCGCACACGGCTATTTTGTGATTGGACATAGGTATAGTAGTGTTTTATCTCCCTGAGTGATGATTATTTCTTACCAAATGCCTATGTATGAATTTTCATACGCCTAACTTGAAAAATGATGGGTTCACCATACAAACTTTCATCCCCTATTTTACATCCTTATATGTTCTTTGTTTTAAATAAAATGGATCCTATGTCCTTCTCCCAGATAAAATGTATCTCCACGCTAAATTTCATCAAAATCTGTTCAGCGGTTTAGGCGTGAAAAAGTAACAGACAAACAGACAGATATATAGACAGAGTTACTTTCGACTTTTCAATATTAGTACGGATTATAAACATACCTTAAAAATATAGATGACTACATGGAAGTAACTACACATTCTCGTTCTCTTGACGAAATCCAAAATTATTGCTTACAGAGAGCTTAGCACGAACAATTTGGCGTTCTTGAAACGCTGTCGAGAAAGCGTGCCGTGACGTCCATCTTTAATAAGTTCATTAAATGTGTGAATAGGATGGCATATTAACGCAATAGCGTTATGCTAACATCAATTTGTTCGTGTTAAGCTATCATCATTTAACGACAGTTCGGTCCAGTGGTGAAGAGCTTAATGTGCTTCGCGCACTGGATCGACAAGTCGCGGGTTCGATTCCTGTACGGGATCAATATTTGTGCGGACCACAAATTATTGTATCAGTCTGAGAAAGAAAAAAGAATAAAAATCATCTGACCAACACACTACAGAACAGAGTCAATAGATAGTTATGTAAAGTACGGCACAAGTTGTGGGGGGCCAAACAGGACTCTGCGCTATGGTTATAGTGCAGCGCTAGTATTCTGGCAGATACTTCGTACGTGGCGGTAGGGGTAATAAAATAACCTGTACATATCTAAAATATAAAAATAATAAATCAATATGTATGCAGGAGAAAGTAACAGAAATAAAACAGCACTCAGCTCAGAAAAAGGCAGAAACAATATTGGTCTGGGTATTTTTAGAAGTGTAAAATCCCACACTAGGAATTCCTGTGAAGTAGGTGCACTTCAAAGGAATTATTCCTAGTGTGGGGATTTCATTTTATTTGACAAAACAACTACATATAATAAGACCTTAACGACAGTACCTGACAGTACACATTATATAATCTCTCTTTCAGTTTAATCTGGTATGTATTGTCAATAGAACTATAAAACGAGAAAAAGTAACTCTTACATGTCCCCACCTTTCAACGCTTAGCACCAGTGTGGTGTATTTTAAATAACCTCGGTTTCAGAACCTCGCTTTATCCTTCTAATGGATTTAGAGTGAATAATTTAACAGTTTTCAGTAAATATTAAGATTGTTTCAGAATTGTGGTTGCAATCTGGAATTGTTGATACAAGTACTTAATGCACTTTTTCACATCCGTTTGTATTTTGCAGAAACATTGTTGAACAATAGTCGGTGGGCAGGGTCCTATACGTGAATATACTATGATTAAATTTGTTATACCTCAAATCCGGAAAAACGGACATTTGTCTGTTAGAAGAACTGACGTTACAAGTGTTTCTTTATCGACTTATGGAAAATTGAAAAATGATTTAGTAAAGGCGATTAAATAATCCGTAAATAGGTCGCTGGCTGGGATACTTTTTGATTCGGAGAAACAAAACACCTTTTTTATAAAACTGCGTCGAATGGCCGACCACTAGAGTACTTAACGTTTTTATAATGCAAAAAAACCTTATATCAGTAAAGACGCCATCTAGCGGTAATGCGCTGAAGATATTGACCATAACACCCACCTGTTGAAGCGAATGACAGGAAATAACATTCTTTCAACATTACAATTAATTATTAGTACAAACATACCTACCAAACATACTAGGCATAAATCAAATGTACTTATAGTGTATATTAAAACACAAGAACACACACCGTCAGGTCTATATTCCTCAAGCGGGTGTGGCAGAGGTGTACTGAGTACAGCTACTTTTTGACGAAGATGTTAGGTCCCATGTAATAGGGGGCGAGCCTATTGCCATACATCGGGCACAATTCCAGACTCCGGACTTATACTGGGAATTTTTCGTCAGAAAAACTACATTAGTCCGACCTAGGATTTGAACCCAGGACCCCATTATCACAAAGCGATGTGCTTTGCCACTGACCAACTAGGCAGAGGCAGTTAAACACAAGAGCCTCATAGGCAATATATTTGCGAACACCTTTTTAAAAGGGTCGTCTTGACAGTGTCTCTTGACGAGAAATACAAAAGAAATATAAAGAGAAATATTTAAGGGTAGTAAACCTTGAGCATATATTAAAACATATCGACAACAATGCCTCAAGAGTTAACACCAGCTAACATAAACGTACATATTACACATCTGGTGTGTAATACGCAACCAATTATATACCACCACATTCCGCAACGTGATTGATGGAAAACTTGCTAATATTTACATTTCAGGTAAGTATATAAGTATACATAAGTGCTTTGTATTCCAACAAGGTCTTAGCATTATTTTGATTTGCAAAATAAAGCAGGAAATGAAGATACAAGTAACCTAGTTAATTATATTTTCTGGTAACGACTGTAACACTCTTGATAACAAAGAATGAATGATGTTTGTAGCATTAAGCACCTACCAAGTGAATAGTACATCAAAGTTTATAACTAATTATTAAATAGACGCTACCTGTGATAAATTGCTGCACTTTTAAACCTTTTAAATAACTACCATTACTACTAACGCCGTCTATCATGGAACAGATGGAACAGTTGAAGTTGTTTTAACTATTTACATTACAGAATGAACATCACAGTGTCATGACAACGAGATGGTCATGCCACTGACCTATTAATAACAAAATTTTTGAGTGTATGGAATATTAGCATGACGTAGGCGACCGCCTACGCGTAACATGCCTGAATTAGCAATGATGATATTTAAATATTCCATCTGCTTATAAGCAAATTTTAAAGACCCTGTCTTACTTGAAAACATACTTAAATGGCCTTAGAAAAATGCTCACGTTGTACATATGATATTATTAGTTTAGAAGATATGTGTCCTTCAATGTTACCTTGCAATGTGGACAAACAACATGCACTCATGTTTTCAGAGCGTGCAACATTCCATGCTGGAATAGACATATCACCGCAGAACACCCATCCAAAGGCGGTGTTGATTAAAGTTGGCTACCCAGGGCCATGGCACATCTTACCCTCCACTAAGCACGATGCAAAGCAATTGACACCCAACATCATATTAATGTCCCTACGATAATTAAAATCAGGGTCAGCCAATCAGGGTCAACACATTTAAATCTGAAGGATATTTAAAATCAGAACAGCATGAAATTACTGTAAGCTTAACCCGCTTAGACACATTTGTAGCATGTCCACCCATGCCAGATACCAACAAGTCAATGGTATCATAATGGCAATTGCCTAATTTGTTAGCAAACTCAGCAGTAACATAATTCTTCTGACTCCCGATATTCAAAAGCATTCGACATTGAAGCCGGTTTCCTCGAGCATCACAAACATAACCTATAGCTGTAGGTAAAAGTGAAATTTGTTGAGAATTGCTACTTATCAGGGCCGGTGATACAAGCATTTTTAGCACTGCGTCACCATCAATACACACACACCGTCACGCTTATATTCCCCAGAGGGGGTGGCAGAGGTGTACTGAGTACACCCATGGCACCCTCTTACATGGCACCTAACATCGCCGACGATGTTAGGTGCCATGTAAGAGGGGCGAGCCTATTGCCATATACCGGGCACAATTTCAGACTCCAGACTCATACTGGGAATTTTTCGTTAGAAAAACTACATTTGTCCGACCTAGGATTTGAACCTAGGACCTCGTGATCACAAAGCGATGCGCTTTGCCACCAGACCAACGAGGCAGTCATTACTGTTAACCGTCTTGGCCGAATCACATGAACTATCCGCCTGGCGTGGTACATTTGAGTGCATATGCAGCAAATAATGATTTATTAATTGACATTTATTACAAAATGGATTTGTTCTTGAACAATCAGCAGTAAAATGTTGATTAGAGAAGCAGATCTTACATATAATAATAATAATAATATAATATCAGCCTATACTGCCCACAGCTGGGCAAAGGCCTTCTCGCACAAATCGAGGTGAGAGAGATTAGGTCATACTCTTACCACGAGGACCCAGTGCGGATTGGTGGAGGCAGGTTTGTGGCCACCAGCTGTTGGAACTTATGAAGCCGGCTATAAGGCTTCCAACTCGGCTTAACGACTACCACAATAAGTGGTAACCGGGATCAACGGCTTAACGTGCCTTCCGAAGCACGGACCTTACATAGTTTTGGTTTATCAACAAAACTACATCTATCAGGCACGTTTTGAACTTAAAACGTTTTAACACGTCATGGTTTTTATTGCAATATACACAATGTGACTTACCCTGTTTATTAGCAGTGGCCACGTTGGCTGCGCTTTTGTTGTCACATTGGAAGTAGTCACATCCCGGGACAACATATCCGATGCTTGACATCGTTGCTGTAAAAACACTACAAAAAAACTTTGGAAACTCATTTGACTCACGGTTGAGTTCAAAGTCCTTAAGGGTGTCATAATCCAACTTTGCCAATAGAATGCGTATTAACATGACGTCAGCTAAGTTCGAAATACCCAGTGATAACGGTGAATTGTTACATTGTGAAAAATCATTAATTAATCTACGCAACGGATATGCCTTATTAACTTTAGACAGGTTCATGATACATTGTAAGTGGTAGTTTGCAAAAAGTCCCTTATTGTCATACCGATTATCTAAAGTAGACCACGCCTTGGCGTAGTTTTCATTTGTACACTCCAACGTAGACACGAGCGACGCCGCTTCCCCCACCAGGCAGGACTTGAGATAGTAGAAATTTTGAACACTATTCAACTCCTTGTTGGTATGCACTATGGTCGCGTAAAGGTCCTCAAACGACATCCAATCGCCGTAATAAGTGAAACTTTCGGCAAATTGAGTCTCGAAGACGTATCCACAGCCCGCGCGGGATTGGCAAGAAGCTCAATACGCTCACAAATCGTGCGGATGAGTGCAGAGTACTTCACCTCGGCCTTCTTCGGCATGTGTTTCATCCATGCTAGTGGACTCCAATCGTGAAATCTATAGCTTGAGTAGTCGCGACTCTTTAAGAGAACTGTTCAAGGTAGCTAATATCATGACGGTCCCATGTCAATATATTTATGAAAACATTATTTATACTAGAAAAAATTTAGATCTTTTTAATCAGCTAGTTGATATGCATTGCTATAACACACAACATAGAAATAAATTAGATCAACCACAGTTTCGTCTGTCAAAAATTCACTCGTCTTTCATGGGGCACTGTGTTAGATTTAATAACAAAATTCCAATTGACGTCACTAATCTTAGTGAAAATAAGTTCAAAGCTTGTGTAAAACGAACATTTTGTAAGCAAGCTTATTATTCAATAGAAGATTATTTAAGAGATAAAAATGCTTCGATAGATGCTATTCCAGCTCCACTTGAGTCATGACAACCTATTCAACTGTTGTTAGTTAACATTCCCTCTCTTCCTTCTATTAATTTAACACAATGTGTACTTTTTTTTGTAAATGAGTGAACCATGTAGCCATTCTCATAAATAGTATTATTCGTTCTTTTAAATTAGACTCACCTGATGACCAACCTACATTGTTCTCCCATACCCCACAACTGAATGTAGATGAAAAACCGTAATCGTGGAGTTTCTTACCCTTCTTCTCCACAGGAATGACATTCCGAAGTGGTGGTAGAGTCTTTGTTACTTTTCTGACGATTCATAAATACTGTAATGGTTTACATGAATAAAAATATTCTGATTCTGATTCTAAAAAATGTTCTCGCAAACGTTCCACGGCCATCGATAATTGGACTTAGGAGGCTTTATTTATGTCGCCCAATTCATTTTCTACGTGGGTGATCCGCTCTTTTAGGTAACGACGCGTGTTTATTAGTTGTGTTTGCGTAGCTTGCGTTTCTTCAGACGCCGCTATTTTGTGCCGCGCCTCCCAAACGAACGGAGCTACTTAGCTCCGTTGGTTCGTCGCTGACAATCTTTAGTTTTCGTGCCTGTGACTTCACAGGCACGAAAACTAAAGATTGTCAACGATGCAAATCACAAGTTTCTCACGAAATCCAATACAAAGGTAAAAAGGACCATAAATAATCCGTAAATAGGTCGCTGATTGGGATAAATTTAGATTCGGAGAAACAAAACACCTTTTTTATAAAACTGCGTCGATTCGCCGGCCACTCGTATATTAAAAGGTTTTATAATACAGAAAACGTTATGTTAGTAAAGAAGCCATATAGCGGCAATGCGCTGAAAATATTGACCAGAGATTTAAAATTAAAAATCGGGAAAATACCAGATATGGATAATACAAAGTTGGTAGTTATGGCAATCGTTGGTGAAGGCTTTTGCCCTGCTGTGTAGACCTTACGGCTGATGATGATGAGCGAGTATTCAGCTTAGAATATTTGGAAAGAAATTTTAAGATAACATACTCGTATTTGTTTTAGTACATTACGGATACTCATATTTTTAGTAGTTATTACGGCATACTATTAGTAATGTATAATACGTAGGTACTAACTGTTACAATTAGAGGTAAGGCATTATTAGAGTAATAGGGTACTCGATGAATGTTAAATACTTTTTACAAGCTTTTATTTAACTTGCGGTTTTCTTATGCTTGTCTGTCTGTCTTTCCAGTTCAAATCTTGTGATCTATATTTCATGAACTTGCAGGTATCCTATTGAGATGAAATTTGGCATCCGTATGTAAAGTCGGTGACGATGCAATAACATGAGACCATGAAGCTGGTCTGAATGATGAAGTCGGAAGGTGGCCATAGAAACATGTAAATTATACAACGTAACCCGCTTGTGTTTAGGCTTGTTGGATTGGTAATGACAAGTACTATTCAACCAGATGGTATTCAGAGTCTGATGATGAAGCCAAAAGTTGGCCAATGGAACCACCAAACAACTCAATATTACCCTGCCGTTTTTGGGCTCGTTGGATTTGTCTTGACCAGTACTTTAAACCCGGATGGTGTCCAGGGTCTGATGATGGAGCCGAAAGAAAGCCATATGAACTCCTCCACTAAGCAAAACATTTTTGTTGGGTTTTTCTATAAAAGCTTGTTTTTAAAAATGTCGTTTTAAATTAAAATAATAAATAAATTATTATCCTTTAATTTTTTTAATCCGTAATAAGATTTCTAAAAAGTGATCAATTAGACTACAAGTCTATCTATTATTTTGAGGAGATATTTTTAAAACTACATAATAATATCAATAGTGCTGATTGTGACAAAGTTTGCGAGGAAACAATCTGTAACTGACTTGGAACTAGTTTGGCTAACTTGCTGCCTCGAATGTGGTCGTGGAAAATTAAAACTTTTACTTGAGTTTTCATCTTGTTATATTCTATTAATAAAGTATCAGGAAGCTATCCGCTTTCGAACGTTTTCGTTTTTTTATCTTTAATGCCACTAAAGCAATTATAATTTCTTCTTCTGTAATTTACCTGTAAGCTAATTTTGGAATGGTAATTATATGTAATTATTTAGAAAAAAAATATCCAATAACATTAACTTCTTTGTACCTATGCTTCCTTCCCTATACTTCCTTATACAGAGGTATCTTTATGTGTTCTTTAATCTTGAATGTTTATTAGGTTTTGCTTTAAGAAACGCTGCAAATATTATTAAGCTTTAAGGAGATTATTTATTATTCTTATGTATCTCGCTGAGATTTATGGGCTTTACCCGGACCTTTGAAAGGCTTGCATGGGGACATGAGTCCAACACGTAGAAGCCCTTTGCGAAAAGTTAATGTTATGTAAGCCACCTGCTGAAATCACTTGCTAAAAATGAAGAAACATAACCAGCGAACTGACCCCGGCAGGTGCAAGGATTATTGTAAATTATGAAAAGAAAACAAGGGCTATGTAAATAAGGTTTGATGGACTAAAACTGGACTATTTCAAAGGGGACGGACACCGGCCATAATTAGTGATACCTAATTACCCGTGGCCGGCGGTGACTCGCCGCTTACTAGATGACACGCCGAGTTTGGGGCCCTGACCGACTCTCTGAAGCACTCGGGTCCGTGGTGTCATTACTCAGCTCGCCACAAGCTGCCCTGTTTATTACTATTATTAATATCTAGCCGTTGGTGTCCCACTGCTGGGCAAAGGCCTCCCTCCACACTTTTCACTCTACTCTGTTTAAAGCAATCGAGGGCCAATCACTCATAAAGACGTCCAGTTTGTCCCGCCATCCCTTCCTGAACCTTCAGTGATATCTTTCAAAATTAGGAGGGACCCCAGTTGGTTATTATTTTAGCCCAGTTGGTTATTATTTTTGTGTCTGGCATGCGGCAAACATCAGCCAGCCCAGTCCCATTTTAGCTTGGCGGCTTCTTGACCAACATCAGCTATTTGCTTTTCCAGGCGTTTACTACACGTCGTGTATTTTTTTTATCTTATCTGGCCTGAAAGGAAAATATTTGGGCCAAGTAGATATACTCCTGGACATATGCAATCTCGACACTCTCAACTTCAAATGAAGGAGGTGGGTACATTTTTATTGCCTCTACTTAACTGTTCTATAAGTCGAAGCGTATTTAAGTAACAGAAGACAGATAAGTTTGGTATTGTATTTTATTTATAACAGGTGTACACAAAAAATGATGCCGTCAGATAACTACTTCGGTAGGTAGGATGAAAATAAAACATATTATCGCAATCAACGAATCTTTACCTATAAAATGTCATTTCGTAAAACTTATAAAACTAATTATTACCTAAATCTATGTTGCCACACGTATCCCACATCTGTCGTAATTAAATTTAGCTTAGTGGCAAAGTTAGCTAAGCACGAACCATTTGACGAAATCATAACATCATCGAGAAAGCGTCCTGTCACGTTTATCTTTGTTTTGTATATGTCTAGTGTGAAAAGGATGGCAAATCAACTTGAAAGCCTCACCCTAACTTCAATCTTAAGGGGGTTTATCGCGAAAAGATTAACGTTAGCGTGACTCTAGTGAATAAGCATGCTGTAACTTTCATGTCTATTTAATAAATTGTAGTATGACAAGGATGGTATATCAACTGGCTGGCGAATAAGCATGCTGTCACTCGGCCTGCCTTAACTTTAGACAGAAACCTAAGATTTTTCCGGGATAAAAGTATCCTATGTGGTAAATCAAGTAATAAACTATCTGTGTGCCAAATTTCAAACATCTACACATACAAACTTTCACATTTATAATACAAATTTCTGGCCGCGACATTGTCTTCGTAGAAACCTTTAATTTTCCGGGAAAAGTGTATCCTATGTGTTAACCCAGGTAATATTCCATCTAAATTCGTTCATTCGTTTTTGCGTAATTAAGTAACAAACATCCAAACATACAAACTTTTACATTTATACTATTAGTAGGATATGTAGCGTGCAAAGAATGCCATAGTACCTCAATAGCGTCATGCTAAAGACAATCTGTTCACGTTATGTCCTCAGGCCGTAAAGTAACGCTAAATAAATTACTCAGTATACCCTATGATAGTTTACCTTCACCAATGGATCCTTGTGCCCACAACATTTAATCACGTCGTCGGATTCCAGTCACGGCGTTATGGTCTGCCACCATTATATGCGGCACTTTGGCATCCGCTTGATCTTTGGCATTGTTCCAAAGGCTTTCAATTACTTTATGGTAGTCGTGGTTACGATTAGAATGATGTAATTGAACTGCGTTTGATTGAAGATGTGTTTACGGAGCCTCTTAACCTCAACCAACATTAAAAAATATATATTTTTATTATTATTATAGATTTTTCTTGATTAACTACGCGAATCATATTGATTTGTTTGATTAAAGTCAACTTTTGAGACACTATTTTCGTATTGTTTTTACCGTTGTCTACACACATGATTTGTACATAGATTCCAGTCACAACGTTATGGTCTGTCGCCATTACGTTAGTGCCACTTTAGCATCAGTCTGATGGATCAACGCGCGTGAATGTTGGCGTTGTTTTACTTTGGGCTTAGATGGAGCTTTCGATTACTTTACGATAGTAGTTGAGTTGTTGAGTTGAGGCTGAGATGAGTATTCGAGAGTTGAGTGTTAGATTAGTAATGTCCTGACAGCCTTTCCTAATTATGTTAATTTTTAGATTTATATAATGAAATACAACATTTGAAACACTATTTCATTCATTGATTTTTTTATTTAAAGGTTCAACGATAATATTGCCTGTGTCTCGTTTATATTCCGGTGACAGCGGTATAGTTTGACTGCATTATGTTTGCACTAATTTGACATCCAAGCGATAGATTTGGCGCTGTGTCTTAATTCCGAACCTAAATCATAGTTACACTTAAAAATACTGAAATAACTACATAGAACCACTACCTATTTTTTAGAGAACTGTAGCTTTATTCAGTTTAAAAGACAAATTTTATTATAAGGATGTTGTTCAGTTAAAACAGAGTTCCAGGACGTCACCACAGACTAATACGTACAAGCACCTATTTTAAATTTCTTCTATCGCTCGCAGCTTTAATATCAATCAAATGTAATCTATATCGATTTATACAGCAGTGTGTGTTTTAACACTGACACTGCTGTATTAAGTGCGGAAGCATCGAATATAGTCGGTGGATATAACGCTCGCTTAAGAGCATGCATAACCCCCTAATCCCTGGATGAGTTCAAGTGTGACACTGAATATTAAACGGGCTTTTGGTAGGTCATGCTGGATTAGATGATCCCGCAACTTTGCCAAGTACCAGACCAACTTTAATTATGGCTTAATTACGATAGTTGAGATTTGTGATCACGTAGATTAATCTGTTTTGGTGATATTGCTTTGGTAGATGTAGAGCTGATTTGGTTATCGTGGCAATTTTATAGAAGTATTAAGGTTTTCATATTAAAGGCGAACGGCTTAATTGTGAGCATATATGTTGTTATAACAATAAGCATGTAATGTGTTAGTAAGACGGATTATTTCAGTATGAAATATTTTTGGCGCAGGCAATTATTTATATCAACAAGTAAATGGAACCTTTTTTATGTGTATTTTTCGTATTACAATGAAACAGATTTAACATTTGAAATGGGATTAAAAGTTTTTGTATTATAATGGTTTTATTTTACAAACAATTTTTGCATATTTTATTATTCAAAATATATGCTTGAGTTGGAAATATACATGACGGACGGCTCGTTTCAATGGTTAAAAGCTAAAGCCAATCCACACACTGGATCAAGTAGTTGTGGGTTCGATCCCCGCACGAGACAAATCTTTGTGTTCCTCACAAATATTTGTTTCAGTCTGGGTATTTGTGTATGTGAATTTCATGTTTGTAATCGCACCCACGACACTTGAAGACTTATTAGTGTGAGATTACTTTTTTTTAAGAAATAACAAATTGGACCTGATGGATAGTTGATCTTTGGTGAAAGCATTTGTGCTGCTGTAGCATTTATTCGGATAGTGATAACCTAATCCATAATAACTTACATCATCATTATCAGCCCGTACCAGTCCACTGGTAGTGTACATAGGCCTCTCCACAAGCATGCCACTGAGGCGGTCCTCGGCTCATCTCTTCCAACCGCTGCAAGCCAACATCTAGCTGCACGGCGTCCTACAATATGCTTTCCGAGTCGCGGGCGGTCTCTACTCAAGATCACGTCTTCACCAACGGTTATTTTGCTGATCCTGTGAGTTATGTCGATTTGTATACAAACCGTTAAAAATATACATTGATACTAAAGTCGCTTACCTCAAATTACGTTATTCCCAAACTTACTATACTAAGTATTAACACCACATACATCAAAACGTTTACCGCGACGCAGTAAGTTTTGTACGGCGTAATTTCCTGAAGGAAAATCCGTTTCCTAAAACTTATTTTAGTGCTATTGTGCCGAACAATGGTGGTTCTGATTTGTGTTAGGCATTCGTTTGGTGTAATGGCGTTTTGAACATGCGAGTAGTGGGGAACGTTCCCTGTTCAGTGGGAAGATAAAGTCATAATGTGGGGAGTTATCGATGACTGAGTCTTTATATTTTGGTAACGTACGTTATATATAGAAATGATATTAGTAGGAAGTACCCTACTATCTTAGGAAGTCAAAATCAAAGAAATAGGTAACTATTAAAAATATATTGTGTACACTTGTGGTATATTTGTAGCAACTCGTAAAGTTGAAATACTATATTTGACTGTCATAATTCCTCCAGGAAATCGGGGAAGTATCTGACAGCGTAGATATTGTTCTGATCACAAATGTGTAAGGTAAATTATTGTATCATATCGGAATAACTTTTTCTTGTTTTTTTTTTTAAGACGTATGTGTAGATTATAATGGCTAGAATATACCTACCAAATGAAATCAAATTGACTGGTATGTTCTACATATTCGCTTGATTTTCTCTGGGGAAAGAGTACCTATATATCCTAGATGTATTTATTTATTCACTTTTTTTTTTGAGTTCTCCATTCAAATATTCGTTTGTATTACTTTTACATAAACTTATTGTAAAGACACGTCAAGTATTCGCAACAGAGAGTATTTATTCTAATTCAACCTTGACAATACATCAGTTACATATTTTTACATAGATGGCGTTAGTAGGACTAAATTTTGATACACTATTTCAACACCCCCACTTATCAAAATAAACTGAACAATTAATAAGAAATTACAATAGAAATAAACCTAACATGTGCATGAATTTATAGTGTTTCACAGAACACAAACCTTTGGTCAAAAGATCTGCAGGCATTTCTTCAGAAGGAACATAATCAATTTTCACATAATTATTCTTAACAACATCTCTAATATAATGATGACGTACATCTATATGTTTAGACCTACTATGACTCTGATGACTAGATGCTAGTTTCAATGCACTCTGGTTATCACAATACAAATTAATTGCATACAATTTTCCTGTAATTTCATGTAACAAATTTCTTAAATATACAGCTTCTCTAGAAGCTTCGGACAAAGCTGTGTATTCTGACTCTGTACTGGAAAGACTTACAGTGCTCTGTTTCCGACTTTGCCAAGAAATGGCTGATCCGGACATCACAAAACAGAAACCGGTGTAAGATTTCCTATCTAGAGCATCACTTGCCCAATCACTATCTACATAACCTTGTAGATCAGTGTCACTATTACTATATTTTAAACAGTAATCTTTGGTACAAATCAGATATCTCAAAATTCGTTTTGCATAGTTGTAACAATTAATATTATAGCAATTATTAAATTGGCTTAGATAACTGACTGCATAGGCAATGTCAGGTCTCGTTAATACTGCCAAGTACATTAAACTTCCAATAAGTTTTTGGTAAGGTACATCAGGTAAACATTCTTTAGATTTCTCTACATTTAATTTTGGTTCAATTGGAGTACTTTGTGGCTTACAATCAGACATTTGAAATTTAGATGCTAACTGTTCAATATACTGCTTTTGGTCTAAAGTTATAACATTTTTATTTTTATCTAAATTTATTCTCATGCCTAGATACTGTCTTACAGGTCCTAAGTCCTTTAATTTGAACTTTGATCCTAAAAACTTTTTTAACTTTTCAGTTTCAATATCACTGTTTGAAAAAATTAAAAAATCATCCACATACAATGCTACTATTATTTTAACTTTACCATTAGTTTTCGCAAACAAACATGGTTCTTACTTACTATTTCTAAAGCCTAATTCACAAAGACAATCTTTAACCCGTTCATACCATACTAACGAAGACTGCTTTAAACCATAAATTGCCCGCTTTAATTTTAATACATTTCCCCCACTTTTGTTTGCAAAACCTTCAGGTATTGACATATATATATTTTCTTTCAGAAAACCATTTAAAAAAGCTGTAGTAACATCCAAATGTGTGATACTCATTCTCAACTTAACACTAAGTGCAAATAACAATCTTAAAGCTGAATGACGCACAACAGGCGAAAAAGTTTCATTATAGTCTATTCCCGGTTTTTGAGAAAAGCCTTTAGCTACTAGCCTTGCTCGATAACGCACTATATTGTCCACGTCAAACTTTTTGGTAAAAACCCACCGACACTTTACAATGGACACATCACCTGGGTTCTGAATTAGTTCCCATGCATCATTGTCCTCGAACGACTGGAATTCTTCAGTCATGGCATGTCGCCACTGCTCCTTCTCAGGACCCTCCAGAGCCTCTGAGAGTGATATTTCCTCAGCTGCTGGAACTGTACTAGAAACACATATATTGTTAAACCCATATCGTTCAGGCTTCTTCCTCTGTCGTTTGCTCTGTGCATCTTGGCCTAATGTATGCTGGATGACTTGTTTGGGGTCCTCGGTTGTCTGAGGTTCTATCAAGGTTTCATCAACATCCCCATAAACTGAAGAATCTGAAGATATTTCATTATCTTCACCTTCCATATGGACAGGACTGAACTCCCCCACTGAAGTGTTGCTCGCCTTCTCCATGACGCTTGATGATGCTTCATCTGGTATCCAGATAGCCAAACTTTCATCGGAGTTACCGTCCATGGTCTCACCTTCCATTACAACAACATCTCTGCTGGTAACTATGGTCTTATTGTGAGGATTATACAATCGGTATCCTTTGATATCTTCTCCATATCCCACTAAGATATGTTGCATAGCCTTTTTATCCCACTTAAAGCGCTTTTCCTTGGGGACATGCATCATCACTTTACTGCCAAACAATCTAATATGGCTAAGATCAGGTTTTTTACCATACCATAGCTCAAATGGTGTTTTCTCAGCTCCTGACACAATAGACCGATTTTTTAGATAAACTGCAGTGTTTGCTGCCTCTGCCCAAAATCTCTTGTCTAGCTTTGCATCATACAGTAAACATCTGGCTTTCTCTATCACTGTTCTGTTAGCCCTTTCTGAAATACCATTCTGTTCGGGTGTGTAGCTGTTTGTAGTCTGGTGTATAATGTCAAAAGTCTTCAGGTGATTACTAAACTCACGGTTGCAAAATTCCAAGCCCTTATCCGTGTGAAATATTTTTATTTTCTTACCTTGCTGATTTTCAACAAGCAATTTAAATTCTTTAAATTTGTTGAAAGCTTCACTCTTTTGTTTAAGAAAATATATAAAAGTCATCCGACTATAATCATCAACTAACAGCATGAAGTATCTGTTGCCATTCAATGAGTTCACCTCCATAGGTCCACATAAATCACTATGTATTCTGTGACAAGGTTCAGCACTTCTTTCACCTTTATGAGTAAATGGTAATCTCATTTGTTTTCCCTCACAACATGTCTTACATTGTGACTTTGATATGTCAAATGAACCTTCATATGATATGCCATTTACTATTCCATTTTTCATCTTGTTCATATCTTGACTGTTGATGTGAGCTAATCTTCGATGCCATAAATGTCCTGTGACAGCTGGAGATGTCAACAAACAATGCTGTTTTTGTAACCTCAACTTATATACACCGTTGGTTAAATCAGCTATCGCAACTAAATCGTCATTTTTGTCACGTATATAACAACATTCTTCTTCAAATATGACGTTGTTGCCATTCTTGATAAGCTCACTTACTGATATTAAGTTTGTTGTCAAACTAGGAACACACAGCACATTCTTTACAGTTATGTGACAATCCAAATCTGACACTATTTCTACGTCTCCGGAACAAACAACTGGGACTTTTGAATCATTAGCGACAACAATTTCAGGTAAACACGGCGAATTACTCGTGTTTTTCAGCCAATCCTTGTTTACTGTGAGATCTGCGCTTGCCCCGCTGTCCACGTAAAAATCTTCCTTGTTAAAGTTTCCATTGAAGAAAACAACATTAAACACGCATTTGCTAGCGTTTTTCTTCAACATTGGGCACTGATTTCTGTAATGTCCATTACTTTTACACTTGTAACATGTAACTTCTTTTGTTTTGGTTGTATCACTTGTTACTTTCTTATCTGACGTCGGCATACCGCCAAATTTCTTCTGCTTAGTGTTGCCAGAGTTATATTTTCCTCTAGCCGCGAATGCAGCACCACCTGCATTATATTCTGAGTCATTGACATTGACAACTTCCATGTCAAGTAATTTTGACTTAATGACATCAGCGGTTATCGGAATTCCGGAATGTTCTATTGCCATTATCATTGGAGAATATCGTTCCGACAAACCAGCCAATAATAATGACCCAACCCATTCATCCGTAATTGCAAATCCTGTGCCATTCAACCTTTGCGCTGTTTCGACAATTTGAGTCACATAACTTACCATTGAATCACAGTTTTCAAGTCTTATGGATATTAAATG
Organism: Phalera bucephala; assembly: GCA_905147815.2. Taxonomy (NCBI): domain Eukaryota; kingdom Metazoa; phylum Arthropoda; class Insecta; order Lepidoptera; family Notodontidae; genus Phalera; species Phalera bucephala. The sequence goes on from LR990621.1 coordinate 21,425,471, forward strand.
TCGAAGCAAGGTAATCTTTCTAGAAAATCCCGAGTCGTCAAACATGGTCTTCAACTTAGTCCATAATTCAGCTGAGCTCTGGGTGTTTCTGATATGCACGTACAATACCGGGTCTATCGTCAAAATAAGCTTCGCCTTGGTTTTTGCATCTTCCGCTGGTTTAACTTCAAATCCAGTTGGCGGTTTGATGTACTTGTCCATTCCATCTAGCACCAACAAGTTTTCAGCAGCAAAACACCACTCGTCGTAATTTTCCCTGCCTTTTAACTTTGGCACACTGGTAATATAGTTCGTAGCCATGTTTCTGCGATACTAGTGCACTATTTATCTACTTTAAACTATTAAAAAAAACTGATAAATGTGGGAGCGGCCCATAACCTGTAAAGACACGTCAAGTATTCGCAACAGAGAGTATTTATTCTAATTCAACCTTGACAATACATCAGTTACATATTTTTACATAGATGGCGTTAGTAGGACTAAATTTTGATACACTTATATATAAACACATTTTATCGCGGTTTATTTTTTGAATTTTAAGTTCGCAGTTCGCTTTGCAGCACCCATGGTCACGGGAGGGACTGAGGTGTTAGACGTCCAAAAGGCATAGTTGTTCCGGGGTACCCTCAAACTTTTAATTATTTTTGTTGGTCTGATCTACGCAGAGCTCACGGTGTCTTGATTTCGGTTTTGCAGTGTTGTGCTTGGGTTTGGATTTGATTATATTAATTACCGGTTCCCAAGTCGATGGAACCGCGATAAAATCCGACAAAATAGTTTTATTTCATTGAAATATTCGCGTAAATCTAAGAACTTAGTATATAAACACATTATAAAAATATGTAAACAGTATAGATACCTACCGAGAAGCCGCGTAGAACGCACGTCTATCGTCGGTGTTATTTTTATTCGGACCCCAAGCATTCATATGGTCTTCATATGGTTAACAAATTTTATACTGTGGCGTAAGACCCTGTTATTGTCGCCAAGCTGTGGGAGGAATAATTCTATACGCCTTAGAACTTTTATGGAGATATATTCGTGTTATACAGAACACGTGGGTATGTTTGATATTGCTGTCGATGTTTTTGAAGTTATTTTCATACTACGTACAAAATCTACTATAACATCGGTTTCATTTGAAGTGGGCAGTGTGTGGGTAAATTATGGTGATTCCATGTTGCTATTTTAATATACGTTAATTGTAAGCTGGGGGCAGCCTAAAAGAATTTCTTAGTTCTTTATGAAAGCATAAAAATAGTAACTAATAATGTATATACAAATAAAATAAACAAAAGGGATCTTGCTTTTCTTGTCCTTGAGATGTATACCTATATTTTATAACAAAAATAAAAAGTTTTGGTTAGTGGTAAGAAACCCTTTGAACAAATAAAACATGAGAAATTGCTGGGTCTTACGAAACTATAAACGTCATCATGACTCGTTCTTAAAATATTGTCTTCAAAATCCGATATTAGAATCAAATAGAAGTAAAAAAGACCTTTGGTCAATTTGAGGATGATAATGCCTAAATAAGAATAAAAAAATAGATAAAAAAATATATTCCATATATTATTGCCAACAAATCATTATTGTATTAGGGTCCTTATTCGTTACGAACAAAGGCGGCGCGCGATCAATTAACTCGTTACAAAAGATAACATAGGAAAAATTCAACAGTACTAAGTGATAAATTAGTAAGCATCTGCCAGTGCCAGTAGCTTATATCGCACAATAACTCAGCAAGCAAGTCAAGTGCGAGACAGCCACTGTTTTGTATGATTAATGACGCGGTCGTTAGTCGAGCCTGCGAATGGCAACCGAGTGCTGTCTTTACTTTCTGCTTAATGCGTTCATTTTTCTTCTACGTTCGTGTCAAATCTGGGTGACATCATTAGTTGGTAGGAATAAATGCGTCGCTGTTGCGGCTTTGTGCGCTTCAGCTTTTATATTCAGGGCTTTATATTTGGTGTCTTATGTATAATGAAATATTTTGTTATTAAATGCATGCTATTAATGCATTATTATCATTACCAAATGTAGGACGTCTACTACAAAACATAGGTCTTCCCTGAACGTTGCCACGGCGACCGGCTTTGTGGTGCTTGCATTTAAATTTTACCAGGTTATCAGTCGAACCTGTGTGAAATTGTAATTTCATTAAGTCATTATTGCAGTGCCGAGTGCCGTCTTTATTTTCTTCTAAATGCGTTCATCTTTCTTCCACGTTTGTGTCAAATCTGGGTGACGTCATTAGTTAGTAGAAACAAATGCGTCGCTGTTGCGGCTTGGTTTGTTTAATCTTTTATAGTCAGGGCTTTAAATTTGGTCTTATGCCACACACAGAGGCAAGTTTGATAACCCAATATATGCTCTGTTGTTATTAATGTCTACTATACTATATTAATTTATGTCTACTATAGGATATATACCTGTGCTGAAGATCGCCGCAACCACCGGCTTTTCGCTGTAGGAATTTAGCCTTTACTCTTGACCTTCACCAGGTCATCATTCCATATTCAGTCTTCATAGTTTAAAAATAGCAGAAACTCGGAATCTATTTTTAGTTACCTACCTATACCTGAATTATATTCTTAAAAATAAATTACTTGATAGAACAACTTTTAAAAATTCTAGTAAGTGCTTTTTACTTAAGATTTTTCTCATTATACATTTCATTTCATTTTTTTTTAATACTTGTGGGTATCTAGAGGATAATTACCTGTTGGAATTCTGTACTCTCTGCCTACCCCGCAAGGGATCTGGCTTGATGATAAAGATATATAGTTAGAGGAAAATTAATATCAATAGCAAATTTTCATTAAGTATACCGAACTCTGTGATCACTTTGTGATCACGAGGTCCTGGGTTCAAATCCTTGATCGGACACATGTAGTTTTTCTAACAAAAAATTCCCAGTATGAGTCCGGAGTCTGGAATTGTGCCCGGTATATGGCAATAGGCTCGCCCCCTATTACATGGGACCTTTCATCGTCGGCGAAACGTGGGTGTACTCAGTACACCTCTGCCACCCTCTCTGGGGAATATAGGTGTGACGGTGTTGTTATACTGAACTAGAAGCATAGTAAAATAGTATTAAATGTTTGCGACGACCCTACCAGAATGGCACCACATAAATTATTGAGACAACTCTACCATTCTACCTAATAACACTGAGAAGGCAACCCTACGTCTATAAAATACAATTCTACAAAGTAAAAAGACAATGGCACGAGAAAAGGCGCAGTCTTAGTTAATTTAACTGCACTCCTGGTAATACTACCGGAATTTTTACTTTCAATTAAAGTGTGCTAATGGAAAAAAACTAAGGCCACCCCACAATGGGAATCATTAGTGAGGAAACTTTTTAGAAACTCAACCAAATTCATTGTTGATTCTATTAAGTGGAACTTTAGCGGTAAATCACTGGGTTCTTGTTACGCGATATCGGTTTTATTAATGATGCCAAGAGCTGGCGATATTGAACAAACTTTTTTTGGCGTTTTATCAGCGTTTTGAGAAAAAAGAATTCATTTTGTAATCTACAATTTTATAGTTAGTCTTAGACTTTGGGTAGTTCATTTTATGTATTCAGCACGACTAGTAAACGAGGTAATTAATATACTGATAGTCGGTGTTGGTTAATATTACAAAATGTATAATAGGACTGACTGCAATTTGTGTCCAGGTATTGATAGAGCAGTCTTTAAAAGATGTCATGAAATGGGTTATTTTGTTTATTATTAAGGTCAAATTCAGCATCAGTTCTTTATGTATTCACACTGCAAGCTTTAACCCTAACTCAGGGTTAAGTCAGGGGCCCAAATCGTCTATTGTTTTGAGATCTACCCAGCATAAAATATATCTTCACACCACATCCAACAGGATAAGCGCATAGTGCTAAAATATTGATAATAATATACTTATACCCGTCGTAACGTCGAATAGGTCGGAGGTGCTCAGGGAGATAGAGAGGTTCTATGGGCAGTTGTATACCTCAGTAGCTGAACCTGTTGTTGACTTGGTAAAAGACCCAAGAGCCAAGCTAACCCGACACTACACTGAAGATATCCCGGACATCAGCCTGTGCGAGATTAGGATGGCTCTCAAACAACTCAAAAATAACAAAGCGCCGGGCGAAGACGGAATTACCGTAGAGCTTCTGAAAGCGGGTGGAACGCCGGTACTTAAAGTCCTTCAGAGACTGTTTAATTTCGTCTTGCTCAAAGAGAAAACGCCGGAAGCATGGAACAGGGGTGTGGTGTTATTGTTTTTCAAGAAAGGTGATAACACTTTACTGAAGAATTATAGGCCCATCACACTGCTGAGCCATGTTTATAAGTTGTTTTCGAGAGTCATTACGAATCGTCTCGAACGCAGGTTTGATGACTTCCAGCCTCTCGAACAAGCCGGTTTCCGGAAAGGCTTTAGTACCATAGACCACATACATACGCTGCGGCAGATTATACAGAAGACCGAGGAGTATAATCGGCCACTATGCTTGGCTATGAGAAAGCCTTCGATTCGATCGAGACTTGGGCGGTTCTTAGATCTCTCCAGCGATGCCGCATTGACTATCGGTACATCGAAGTGTTGAAGTGCTTGTATAATAACGCCACCATGTCAGTCCGAGTACAGGGGCAGTGCACGAAGGCAATCCCCATAAAAAGAGGAGTAAGACAGGGAGACGTTATTTCTCCGAAACTGTTTACGGCCACCTTAGAGAACGCCTTCAAGCTCTTGGAATGGCAAGGACTTGGCATCAACATCAATGGCGAATACATCACTCACCTTCGATTTGCCGACGACATTGTGGTCGTGGCGGAGTCGCTGGAAGATCTAGGACGAATGCTCGGTGACCTCAACAGAGTATCTCAACAAGTGGGTCTTAAAATGAACATGGACAAAACCAAAATAATGTCTAACGTCCATGTCGTACCCACCGCACTCACCGTTGGGAACTCTACTCTTGAAGTTGTCGACGAATACATTTACCTGGGACAGGTAGTCCGGTTAGGTAGGTCCAACTTTGAGAGAGAGGTCAATCGACGAATCCAACTCGGCTGGGCAGCGTTCGGGAAACGGCGCAATATCTTCTCAAAAAATACCTCAGTGCCTTAAGACTAAAGTTTTCAGTCAATGTGTGTTACCAGTGATGATATATGGATCAGAGACGTGGTCTCTTACAATAGGTCTCATAAAAAAGCTCAGAGTTGCTCAGCGAGCTATGGAGAGAGCTATGCTCGGCGTTTCTCTACGCGATCGAATCAGGAATGAGGAGATTCGTAGAAGAACCAAGGTTACCGACATAGCCCTTAAGATTAGCAAGCTGAAGTGGCAATGGGCGGGCCACATAGCGCGTAGATCGGACGGGCGTTGGGGCAGAAAGATTCTAGAGTGGCGACCACGTATTGGCAAGCGCAGCGTGGGACGACCGCCTGCCAGATGGACCGACGATCTTGTGAAAATCGCAGGAAGTCGTTGGATGCAGGTGGCATCGGACCGGTTACGCTGGAAAGCGATTGGGGAGGCCTATGTTCAACAGTGGACAAGTATGGGCTGAGATGATGATGATGATACTTATACCCACCGTCGCGCCTATATTCCCCAAGCGGGGGTGGCAGTGGTGTACTGAGTACACCCACGTTTCGCCGACGATGTTAGGTCCCATGTAATAGGGGGCGAGCCTATTGCCATATACCGGGCACAATTCCAGACCCCGGGCTCATACTGGTAAGTTTTTTCGTTAGAAAAACTTCATTTGTTCGACCTAGGATTTGAACCCAGGAACTCGTGATCACCAAGCGATGCGCTTTGCCACTAGACCAACGAAGCATAATAATATACTTGCTTCCAAAAATTGATTTTAAAATACTTTTGCGATACCACTCCTTCAAAAAAAGTCGCATGGGAACTTAAAAAATCGTCCAAGTTCATATTATTCTAGTAACCATAATGATCATGACACAACTTTCTTCCAGCAATCATTAAGCCTTATTACCTTTAATGTGGGACCGTTTGGCTTGGGTGTACCTCGTCAAATTTTGTATTTACCCACCTTAACCTCAATTTGCTTTAACGATCCCCTTGTAAATCTAAGGAGCCCGGTCTTTTTTGTCGTTGACTTTAGTATTGTGAAAAACCAACATAACCTGCACTCGAAAAAATTAAAACGACTTTTCCAGAACTTTTAATGCTTCGTTATAGGGGTTACATTTGCGTGGCTTGTTTTTTCTACTGTTCATTAATGTTATCCTACTAATGAGTCTAATGAAGGTTTTTTAAAAGGGTGAGTTTACCAAGAGACATTTAATTAAGACAGGACAAGCTCTGCTGGTGAATTTCCTTCGAATATACGCAAATGTTTTCTTTTTTTGTGTGGGGGCATGGTAAAGGGTTAATATAGTTAATTAATAAAGTTTTATTTGTGTAAATAAAGGAATAATATAAATGCATAGACAGTTGGTGATTTCATTTAGTTGAAGATGAATACTTTCTTTCAATTTTATTAAAGATTTTGCAGGTGAAGTCAACAATCGACGAATGCATAAATAGATCTAAAAAATAGACACGCCTTTATACCGACGTGGACGTGGGAGAGTTGTACTTTGTATATCTATATTTTGCGAACGAAGTAAGATCCAAATATTATGGAGGTTGAGTCCATTACCATAACTTCGGTATGTTTATTACACCTAGCAACGACCTAGCAAATTTTAGGCCAGACAATTTGTGATTTTTCAATTTTGACAGTGGCAGTCCGGAGTATAGAATTGTAATTGTACAAATATTCAATCTTTTGAAATAAATATCAGTCTTTATCTGCCCTTAAATAATAACCCAGGACCACGTAATTGCAAAACACACCATCCGATCCTAGAGCAAGAAGGTGATCAGTAACCCAATAAAGCTAAAACAGCATTTTTAATAGGCTTCAAACAGCCTGGTGAACGTGGCGGTGGAGAGCTGGTTACGTATAGAACAAAGCCGATTATCAGGGCAATCTTTGAGGGAGGCCTTTGATCTGCGTGAATATCTTAGCTGAAGACGATGATGTCGAGGCTTTAAATGTATCAATTCTTCAGAAAAGTAGTTCCTTGGAATCAAATGGAGCACTGCAATGAAAATTTTATAACATTAGATCATTCAGATTAGATTCCTAAAAGGTATAGATATGTAGAATGTATCTTACTGTCTTTCCCTTCAAACAAAACAAGAGTGCTTGTTTGTTAAGTGAACAGTGTTGTACAATCTTAGGTCCCTTATTCACTATGACTAAACGCGGTGCGTTAAGATAACTTCGTGAAATGATCGTGTAAGGATATTCTTTATGTCACTGCTATTCTATTAAACGATAATTTTACGATGTTGTGCGTTACGTGTTTAATTAGTTATAGTGAATAAAGGTTAAGTTCATTTCTCCATGCCCTTGCAATTCCATTAAACGATCATTTTACAAAATCATCGTAAGGTGTCCCGTTACATGTTCAACTGTTCATTCCAATCATATTGTTAAAAGCTTAGATGTATCACTCTACGTTTTTCTTCATCATAAAAAGCTTGTTAACTCTTGTCCTATTCATAATTCGTACTAGAACTTGTACAAACAATCCAAAACAAACTTCGCGAATTCGTTTATTATTTCATCAAAATGTAACAGCCGGTAACAATATTTGTTGTTTTCCGTGACAAACGGTAGTTCAACTTCTCGGATCCCATCTTTAGCGCCTATCTCATTGTTAGCAAGTCTAAATATTTGATTCTGTCTTGCGGGAAAGCGGAAACTTGTTAGTATTCCGATTTATTGACAAACTTCAACGGTGTATTCAGACTGTGGCTTAATTGACTATTTTGTGTGTTTATGTTTATTGGTATCTATCAATAAACATTTTGGATTAGCAAGCTGAAGTGGCAATGGGCGGGCCACATAGCGCGAAGATCGGACGGGCGTTGGGGCAGAAAGATTCTAGAGTGGAGACCACGTATTGGCAAGCGCAGCGTGGGACGACCACCTGCCAGATGGACCGACGATCTTGTGAAAATCGCAGGAAGTCGTTGGATGCAGGTGGCATCGGACCGGTTACGCTGGAAAGCGATTGGGGAGGCCTATGTTCAGCAGTGGACAAGTATAGGCTGAGATGAGACATATGTACTGAGAATTTTGTGTGTTTATTTTATGTTTGTATCTATTGAGAATTGAGATGAACATAATAATATGTTGCAATCTTTTTCCACCCTCGAGTAAGGTGCTGGTTAGTTACTTCTAGATAAGCATTACTCGGCAATTAAAACTGCTTAGTTTAGCCGTAGATAGGGCTACGCAGAGATGGTGTTATTCGTATATAGACTTACTTGCAACTTTAATTGTCAATAAGTCTACTTTACTCAAGAGGCGGTGAAAGAGGCCCTTAAAGTAACTTCAGAAAAATTGCTAAATAATAGTACCCGACCGAAGGTCGATTTGTGGCTAAAGCCGAAAGCCGATTAATAGGCCTGTTTACGCCGTTTATGCACGCTAAAACTTGCAAACGCGCCATCTATGGGATCATGTGCGAACCCTGATGTTGTATTGGCTCCGTGCAATCAAGTTCGGAAATGAAACGAAATTAGTCGCAAAAGGGCTGTTGCAAGATCTACTACCGACCGAGCGCATCGGTTCGGTTTAAAAAAATCGCACTAAAACTGAACACAACCGTAGGATTCTCCTTACAACTGATCAAATGAAATCAAAACAAACAACGATGAACACAGTTCAGTATTTCTTTAGCTTTCTACTAGAAGACACATACGAGAATATATTTAAAAATGTTGAAAAGTATTCAAAATCTTATTTGTGCTAACCATAATATTGACGGACGATTTAGCGCAGTGGTTAAGAGCTTAAGTCGCTCCGCCCACTGTGTCTAATAGTCGCGGGTTCGATTCCCGCACGAAACAAATCTTTGTGTGATCCACAATTATTTGTTTCGGTCTGGGTATTTGTCTGTGTGAACTTTCATGTTTGTAAACGCACCCACGACACAGGAATAAATCCTAGTGTGGGGCTACGTTTTAAAAAAAAAAAAAAAAATATGGATGGTATCATTAGTAAAGTTCCAAAGAGAGTTTAAACTGAAATATAACAAATATAAAATGGATAGCCAGTTGTATAACCTAGCTTTGGAGAAATTGAAGAAAAAATATACTAATAACTTTCATGTGATGTCGGATTTTCAAGGTAAGGGATTTTTAAGGGTTTTATTCCCTTTATACAAAGTTTCGGTTTTTTTTTTATTCGTGGTACGAACTCTTCTTTTAAAAACACTATTTAATATACTTGGAACAATATAATGGGCAAATAGGTATCTGCCCCCTATTTACATGGGACCAGGCAAAAAAGGGAGGTGTCAGTACACGTCAACCATTTCCACTTGGGGACGGCCTGGATGCTGGCCTGACGGTGTTTATTTATTTATTTCTGTTTTTTATTTCAATTTATTTCTACAGGTCGGTTGGCATCGCTGTTTCAGCTAAAGAGGTACTAATTCAGCTTAAAAAATTGTTTTACTTTTTAGTTTGGCACCACGTTCCGAATTTGAACAACAGTTTTACGTCTAAGGAAAAGCGCTCTATAATCAAAAGGTACGATGTTTCACCAGGTATGAAAACTTCAACTAGAATAAGAAGTTTTCTTACACGTATTTTAGGCACTACTGAATATCTAATATTACTTTTGCTATTACCAAAAAATGTTTCAGAAATATGGTAATCATCATTGTGAACGTCTCCTGAGTATTAGAAAAAATGAAGAATATGAAGTACCTCACCTATTACATATTCCATAAATTCTACAGGAACAAATAAAAATCCTATATATATTTATCAATGAGTGCCAACCATCTAAACTAGTTCACAGTTCTTATGTTATCCAATTTCATACCAACAGTCATAATCAAACGTTAATCAAAAGTCATTCTATCTATCCATATATATCATCACGCCGGATCCCTTGCGGGGTAGGCAGAGACTACAGAGTTCCAGCAGGCTCTTTTCTGTAAGAAAGTTGCCTATCTATCTATCTATATCATCACGCCAGATCCCTTGCGAGAAAGGCAGAGAGTACAGAATTCCAAAATGTTCTTTCCTTACATACCTCTCTAGCTTCCTCCACTCTCATAGTTCGTCTCATACACGCTCGCCGGTTACGAAGACTCTTGACTTGTATTTCAGTAAAGTTTTCATAGCAAATTAAACTCTAATCCAACGTAAAATAAACCAATAGACTTATCTTCTGAATTCATTACAGTTAATTTATTAGTTTTATCTTCTAAATTCATTACAACTAATTCAATAGTCTTTTCTTATCTTTAGGTTCAAACGGTAGACCTGTTAAACTAGTAACTGATTTAAGGTACTACATCAGGCACGAAATACAGAAAGGTTGGAAGTATCACGCTTTCAATGAATTCGTAAGCAATCTGATTCCACTGAACCGTTCATTACTTGATCCTAGAGATGACTGGTAAGAGCACTGAATATCTTAAAAACTGATCTAACAATTACCTATGATGCTTTTCTTAATCTATCAACCCAGCCAGTTTTGGGAAAGGTGAAGGCATATGTAACAACATCACTGGCGTAAGTGACTATTCTGGTCCGCCCTTTAGTGAACTCTTCAGTGACATTCCTATCCAATTTTGGCCGTAAAGGTGCGAGCGCATTGTGAGACAATATACTTTATGTATATTTAATAGTGAACTTACATAGAACTATGTAGGGCAAGTCTTGTTCCTTTAGGATAACAATCTTTTAAGTCTGATTTATTAAACTTTTTCTTAAACAAATCGTAGTAAGAGTGAATAGATAGGAACTCTTCATGAATTAGTTTAGAATACTCGGATTTAGTTTGTGGCCACTTCAGGCTTAGTCTACAGGACGTTGCATAGGAACAGATTTACATACATATACTTAAGAAATTAACCTGATTCTGGGGGCGGATAAAAGTAGCCATGCAATCGTATGATTCAAAATCAAGCTTAAGTTCGATGGACCAAGATATAAAGACATTCATTTGTTGTGCAGTGGACATCTTTCGGCTGATGATGACGATGGTGGCCAAAAGATGCTACGATAAATTAATTAAAGCTTAGTTTCACTAGTTAAAGTTAACTTCAAAAAGCCTTTAAAAATAAATTCTTGTATTGATAAGCCGTTACCTTGTACCGGTGCAGCTAGGCCTAAAAATCCTGCTTATTTTAGGTGTAAAAAGCAAAAGAACTCCGAGTATTTGCCAAAATTAACTGTAGTTATATTTCCACAACGAAGCGTGGTCGACTTTAATCAGGCCTGTTACATCAGTCTTAACTAGAACACTTCCGATTCTTCTAGATCAAATAATTCTTGTAGATGACTTTTCAACTATGAGTAAGTATTTTCAAGCTATTATATGGAAACAGAAATGTGACTTTGTTACTTTAAAGGCACTATTACGAGGAATGCCTTTTAAGTTTTGTCGTTTGAAGACAAAAAACACAACTAGAACCTTATAGTACTTTTTATTGTTTTTCAAAGTATTCACCACGTAGCTTAATACACTTTTCCAGTGGCTCAAACCAGTTATTATAACATTTACTCCACTCTAAAGTGGGGGTGTTCAAAATAGCTGACTTGAATGCGTTGACTGCTTCTTCACCGGACTTGAACCTTTGACCACGAAGACTTTTCTTAATTTTAGGAAATGTAAAGAAATCGTTAGGGCTTAGGTCAGGACTGTATGGAGGATGGTCAAGAATTTCTACTTTTTCCTGCTTCAAATATTCAATCTTTTGACGAGCGCTGTGTGAGCTTGCGTTGTCGTGGTGCAGGATGATGCGTCGCTTTGAGTTAGATTTTCGAAGTTCGGCGATGACTTGTGGTAAACAAACTGTGGTATACCACTCTGCGTTAACCGTTCTACGATCTTCAAGTGCAATAGTCGCAACATGGCCGGTTTTTCCAACGAACTTGGCCACCATCTTCTTTGAAGTGCTTCGAGAACGAACAACTTTAGTCGGCTTTGGCTCGTCTTGAAAGACCCAGATTGTAGATTGTTGTTTGGAATCAGGATCGTAGGCATTGATCCAAGATTTGTCACCACTGATGATGTCGTAGACGTGATTTGACTCTCCTCGGTTAACCCTTTGCAGAGTTTTCTTACACCATCTGACGCGGGCCGCCTTGTGATCGTCGGAAAGCAGATGCGGTATCCAACGGCAAACTAGCTTTCTCACACCAAGCGCTTCATGCAAGATCTTCTGAATGGTTGTCCCTGAGATTGCACGAACATTTTCCTTAGAAAGATTCATTTTCGTACGTAACCTGACAGATTCCAATCGACGCTGTGACTAAACAATAGCATTAATCCTAATACTTTCAACTGTTTTGAGATACAAAATTTAAATACATTCGAATATAGAACAGTTCCAAATTCAAAATTGCCAGGAAATATGGAAACGACAAAACGAAAAGGCATGCCTCGTTTCATATATTAGCCTGGCCTCTTATTACCATGAAACCAAACACCATTGGTGAAATATGGGTATTCCTGTTCACCTTGGCTACCCTTGCTTGCAAAATATAGACGAGAGACCTCTTAGTATTGAGTGATTTGCTGTGTATTTTGATTTATCTTAGATCAGTTTGTTTGATTGTTCTATTAGCTTTGGGAAAAATAAACAGTATAAAATAGGACTTAAATATTTGAAATTTACAAAGCTCATATCATAATGTTTCCTTTAAGGTTATCTGAAAAAACAACTGGATGAATATGTCCGTACTTTGAAGCAAATTACTCTGGTTCGGACATCCCGCCGCGAAGGACTTATACGCGCAAGATTACTGGGAACAAACGAAGTGCAGTCTCCTGTAGTAGTTTATCTAGATAGTCATTGTGAATGTGCTGAAGGTTAGTAGAAAATATCAACTTCATCATCATCGGGTCCAGGTCACTACCAGGTGATCCTTCTGCAGAGCATAAGCACTTATGTCATAAATATCTCTATCAAGTAGCTGAACCTGAGCTAATATTTATCTATTAATCACATCATCGACCCATCTTAATACTGGCTTTCTACGATTGCGGTATCCTTTACAAGGCTAGACCTAGCCGATTGGATGTCATCACAATTGACTAACAACAATGATAGAACTACACAACATTCTCTGAAAGGTTCTCTATGTGCTGGGTCTATGCCGTCGGGTATGATTTCTAAAGGACCAAGAAAACACGTTACTCCTTGCAAAGAGACATTTGTATTGATATCGACATATTCGGACAAGCCACTTTGATCCTAAACAAAAAAAAATATGGGTCACATAAATGTTTTTCTATTTATGTGACCTATATTTTTTTACGCGACAATTCGATCCAGTAAGCGGAGCGGCCTATGTTCTGAACACTAGGTTAAGCCGTAAACAGAGAACTTACCTATATATGAGTATAAATGACAAAATAAAAGTATTTTACTGTACCAGTGGCAATGTAATCATCGTCATCTACCCATAGCCACACAATGCCGAGTATAATTATCTTCCATGACTCCCCATTTCACTCTTTCTTATGTTTTCCGCATTCAGTCCCATCAGGCCACCATCGCTAGGTTATCAGTTCACATTTCGATGAACAGTTGGAGGTTTCGACTCACGCACCCTTTTCCCTGTTTTCAAATCTCCGACTTATTGATGTGCCCTGCCCAATAATAATTATAAGCACTCAAATCAATTTTATTTGTAATAAAAGGTTATGTAAATTCCTATCATTGGATAGGACTATTATTGAATAGTGACGTGATTTACAGGTTGGAGTGAACCATTACTGCAGCGCATCAAAGAAGACCCAACAAGAGTAGTTAGCCCAGTAGTTGACAATATTCATGACACTACTTTCGAATACATACCTCAAGAAGATCTCTAAATAGGTGGATTCACGTGGAAACTACAACTCACTTGGATCGGTATACCAACGGAAGTATTACAAAAGCGTGAAAATTCAACGTCCCAATACGCCAACAATATCTGGAGGACTTTTCGCTATAAACAAGAAATTCTTCCAAAAACTCGGCTATTATGACGAAGGTTTCGATATATGGGTGCGGAGAATATGGAGCTGTCCTTAAAAACGTGGATGGTTTGGGGAACTCTAGAAATTGTTCCATGTTCTCGTGTGGGACACGTTTTTAAGAAAAGAATTCCATATGAAGGCAATGTTAATTTTTTGAGACGAAATTATATGCGATTGGCTGAAGTAAGTTCTTATTCGTTTGTATATTTTAAACACATACATATTTGAATATTTATATTTTATAAATATTACCATCACGCGAGATCCTTTATAGAATAAAAAGCTATTTTACCTCCTCGGCTTTGTTCGTTAGACTGAGACACATTTTTCGGTTTTGAACACTTTGGGTGTACTCAGTGCACCTCTGCCACCCCTCTGGGGAATACAGGCGTGACGGTGTTATTGAACACTTTTGATTTATCTATTAACCAAGACATAATACTGAATACTATTAGTAGTTTATTCTCAACACAATAATATATTATATTTCTTTCGTATTGTGAGACATGTTAGTGCTTGGCATTGCTTTTACGATCGAAAACTAGTGGATGGAAAAGTCAAGAGTCTCCGTAACCGGCGAGCGTGTATGATAAGAACTATGAGAGTCGAGGAAGCCAGAGAGGTATGGGTTTAAAGAATTTATTCTCATAAAAACATTAAGTTATTTTATAATGAGATACAAATTTCATAAATAGGTACTGATTTTTCTGTGTTAGCGTTAAATAAGGTTACTTGAGTTATTCAAAGAGTCAGGACGTATGTTTTAAGTTTCCTTTTGTATGTCTTAATATCATTGCAATCTTTTATATCGTTTGGTAGGGTATTATACAGCTGTACTCCTTCAAACATTATTGATTTCTTTCCGTAATTAGTTCGTATATTTATAAGCGCAAGTTTATTTCTGTTTCTCAAATTATGTGTGATAACATTTTTATTGAGCTGTATATAAGATTGTATGGAGTTTGTAGTAATCTTTTTTATTAGAATCCAAGTGTAATATATATATAAAGTTGAGTGACAGTTAATAATTTGGTTTATTGATACAATTCTTTTGTAGGAGTAAGATAGTGATATTGGAATAATATTTTAATGATTTTATTTTGCATTCTTTGCAATCTGTTAAGGTTAGTCGTGGCAGCCGACACACTTCTATTAAGTATTCTAGATGCGATTTCACTAAGAAGTTATAGATAATATTGCGTACTTTATTTGGTATGCAATTTGCTATTTTACGTAATGCTCCTAGTATTGGCATTAATTTAGTTCTGGTATGTTCAATGTGTGCCTTCCAAGTTAGTTTATCATCTATCCATAGCCCGAGGCACTTTTCCAGATAAGAACGTTATATTATGTCGTTATTGATAGTAAGGGGGGTAAAATTTGGGATAGGTTTATTTTTCGCTGAAAATATCATGAATGAAGTTTTGGATGTATTGACAGTGAGTTAATTATATTTTAACCATTCATTGAATATATCGAGGTCTTTTTGAGCGTCGGTTATAATATTATGAATGGATTTACCAAAGTAAAAAATGGATGTATCGTCCGCATATAATGTTAAATGCCCGGTTAGTCCTATATTACTAATCTTATTAATATAGATTAAAAACACTAAGGGACCGATAATTGAGCCTTGTTGTATACCGTATGTTACATTTTGTGCAGAACTAGTGAAATTATGTATTTTTACCACTTGACGCCTATTTTGCAAATATAATTTTAAAAAATTAAGCGCTGTGCCTGTAATACCTATGTTCTCTAACTTCTGTAATAGCTTTGGGTGACTTACTGTATCAAAGGCTTTTCTCAGATCGATAAAGATCCCTAAAACGAAGTCCTTTTGATCGATATGAGTTTTGATTTTTGTTACTATGTCTACTGCCGCTGTGACGGTGCTCGATTGAGGACGAAAACCATATTGTTGATCAATTAGGATTTTTTTTTTATTAAATAGTTGTATAAACGGTTGTATAACACTCGCTCGAATATTTTTGACATAATCGGCAAAACTGATACCGGCCTATAATTACTTGGATCCGTTCTACTCCCGGATTTGTAAATAGGACTGACCTTGGCTATCTTTAGTGTGTCGGGGAAAATGCCGCATGATAAACACGTATTAATACAATTAGTTAATCTTTCAATGATTATATTTTTTAGACATTTTATCGTTTTGGTACTAATGCCATCCAGGCCGGTACTACTGTTACTATCTAAGTTGTCGATTATTTTTGATATTTCGTCTGAACTACAGGGTGTAAACTGATTTAAGGTCACGGTATGTGTATAATTATGATCATACATTAATATGTTACCTGTATTTGTGTGGTATGTCTCAGGTATTTTATTTGCTAAGTCTGCGCCGATTGTTGAAAAAAATGAGTTAAATGAATCACAAATTGCGTTACCTTCCTTAATTAGTCCAGAATTTGTCACTAGCTTGGGAGGAGCACAGCATTCCTTCACCTTATTTAACGCTAAGCTATTTATAACATCCCAAAGTTTCTTTGGTTGATTACTACTGTTACGAAATAATGTATGATAGTAATTTTCCTTTTGAGTCTTAATCATGTTTTTCACTCTGTCTTGTTCTTTACGAAAAATCTTTTGTAAGTTTTCGTTGTTCGGGTCACTTTTAGTCTGCTGCCATAAACTGTTCCTTATGTTTATTGAATTAATCATATTTTTGTTTATCCAGTCCTTCTGAGGTGGGTTTAAAACTTTTGTCTTGTCCATTCTATTCTTTGCTAACTGATTTAATATAAACCTTTCTAAGTAGTTATAATCATTATTATCATTCTTGTAAATTTCCTGTGACGCTTTACTGTATAGATTTTTGTAATCGATTGCTTTATAATGTATTCTTTTATTTATCTCTGGTGCCAAACTGCCTATTTCAAGAAATATCTGTTTGTGATCCGATAGGCTTGATTCAACTATTGACATGCTAAATGAATGATTGTCCACATTGGTGCATACATGATCCAATATAGTATTTGTGGAACTGGTTTCACGAGTACCATATAGACTATTGATTTTATTCACAATCTCGTATCCGGTATGTAAGGAAAGAACCTGTTGGAACTCTGTACTCTCTGCCTACCCCGCAAGGGATCTGGCGTGAGGTCATAGATAGATAGATAGATAGAAAACTAGTAGAAATCTAAGGGATAGGGATGCCATAGATATAGCCATCAGAGTGTCTGTTGTCTAGTTTTCGAAAATACCCAGCCTAAACAAGCCACCAAGCTACAGTGCTACAGTGAGACACGAGGGTGCATCCTTGCTTAGATTCCTACTATTTGCGAAAATTATTGCTGGATTTAGTTGCTTTTTACAAACAAATGTATTGCTGTACGTCCGGCTTGCGGTGGGGAAATTATATCAGCCAGTACCAGAAGCTTCTTTTTTTGCTGATACTTATTTATTGTCGTTTTTATTTCACTTGGTCTGGTTAGACGAATACGCTAAGAATTATTATGGAAGAATAGGAAAAGATAAAGGAGATTTTGGAAATGTATCTCACAGGCAAAATCTCTGTACCGCTTTGAATTGCAAATCATTTAAGTGGTATTTAGAAAATATCAAGTAAGTTGACAAAAGATAAACTTGGTCACGTCTATATTCCACGAACAGGGGTGGAAAAGGTGTATCTACTGTAAACACCTACATAGCAACGACGATACTAAGTCTTAGTGTAATAAGGGACAAGTCGATTGCGATTATTAGAGGCCCAATTTCGGACTCCGGATTGCAGGTGAAAATTTTTAGATAAAAAACCTAATATTTGAACCAAAAGCGTTTAGACCGCCTCTTGATTATCACTATGCACCACTAGGTCAGCAAGGCAGATAAGTTAACAAATAATTTACAAAAAAAGATAATTTTTATATTTTATTGTGTTATTCTTCTGTCTGGCCTGCTTATCTTACTTCCCAATTTCAGTACCTATGCTCTACTCATGATAAACCTCTACGTTCCTCAAATAATCGTCTCCTTCAGTGTCCCTCTCATCGGACTGATTTCATTCACTCTTCCTTCTTTATCCAATCTATCCTTCTATGGAATGGATTGCCTCTAGACCTCAGGATGGCTAACAATCGTCTCACATTTAAAAAAAATTCTGCATGTCTATCTACTACATAACATGTTGGCGGGATCTTCTAAACGTTAGTAGTTCTTGTCGTTATGTCACACTTTTGGGTTCATATATATATATGTATAAATTATATTTATGTATATATACTAGGAAGGATCAAAAAGTAGTGAGAACGACATACTCCTTGGTAAAAAAAAAAATACTGGCAGGCATAGCTCAGATACATATTTGTAATATTAATAAAAAAAAAACTTCGTTTCTCTTTTGTTTTTTTCTGAATGTAGTCATTTGTTTGCTTCGTGTCGGAACGTGTTCTCGAAAATGGAGAAAAACGAAGTGCGAGCCGTTATTAAATACCTCTGTTTAAAAAAGTTAACGACGCAAGAGATTCATTGCGATTTGGAGGCAACATTAGGAGAGTCTCTTCCGCCGTATTCCACTGTCGCAAGGTGGGCTTCTCAATTTCGAGTAGGGAGAACGAGCACGGAAGACGAACATCGTTGCGGCCGTCCATCGACGTCAGTCACCCAAGAAAATGTTGCGAAAGTCGAGAAAATTGTATTGAGCGATCGAAGAGTTACCATCCGATACTTAATTCAAGAAACGGGCATTTCATATGGAAGTATTCAATCCATATTGAAACAATCTTTGAATATGATAAAAGTTTCCGCAAGATGGGTGCCGAGAATGTTAACCGACAGTCAGAAACAAAATCGACTTGTCATTTCGAAGATATGGACAAGTTTCAAGAAGATTCTGAAAACTTTTTGTCTCGTTTCGTAACAATGGACGAAACATGGGTCCATCATTTTGATCCCGAGACAAAACAGCAGTCTTCGCAATGGAAACGGTCATCATCACCGACCCCGAAGAAGTTTCGTGTCGTGGCATCGGCTGGCAAGGTTATGGCCTCAATATTTTGGGACTCAGAAGGAATATTGTTGATTGATTACCTGGAGCGTGGAACCACTATTACAGGCCAATGTAATGCAGCTTTAATTTCCAAGTTGAGGAATGCCATCAAAGAGAAAAGGCGAGGGAAACTTCGAAGGGGCGTGCTGTTTCATCACGACAACGCACCCGCGCACAGGTCGGCAGTTGCGATGGCTGCCATTCAGCAAGCTGGCTTCGAATTGGTTGACCACCCCCCTTATTCACCAGATCTGGCGGCTAGCGGTTTTCATCTGTTCCCCAAATTGAAAAAATACTTAAGGGGAAACAAATACGAAGACGATAACGAGGTGATGGATACCGTGGAGAGCTTTTTGCAGGACCAAGACAAAACTTTTTTTGTGAAAGGGATTGAAGCCTTGGAAAAGCGCTGGACTCAGTGTGTAGAGAGACTCGGAAACTATGTAGAAAAATAAATTATTAAGTTATCAATAGTCATTATATTCTATCTCATTCTCACTACTTTTTGTATATATATGTGTGTGTGCTATTTATTTATAGTATTATATTATATATTGGTATATTACTTTCTTATTGTTTTCCCTTCTTTTTTTCTTTTTTTAAATTCTAAATTTTTAGCACCTACCACAGTTGATTCCACACCACCTCAAGGTAGACTGGCAGAAAATGTCTCAAGCATTAAGTCCGCCTATGTAAACATGTGCATAAAGAATAAATAAATAAATAAATAACAAATTTATAATAAAAATGGTAACCCCCCTGAACGTTTTTAATAGCGTCATATTTTAATTTTACAGATTTATAGTCTAAGCGAATATAATTTTTGTATGGACGCGTCTTGTTGGATTGAGAATAAAGGCGAAACGATTAGTTTAACCCCATGTCATTTTCGCGGCGGTAACCAGGTAGTACTGTATTTAGTTATTATTAAATTTGGAGTACTTTATACAGGATGTAAGGGATAGGTAAAAAAAACTGGAATAAGTATTACTACTGCTGAACAAAGTCCTTCTCTTACAAATTGAGGCTAGAGCGATTAGGCATACTCCACCACTGGGACCCAGAGCGGATTGGTGGAAGGAGGTTTGTGGGCACCTGCTGTTGGAACTTATCAAACCACTTTTAAGGCCTCCAACTTGGGTTACTGGCCACCACATTAGATAGTAACCGAGATCAAAGCTAAACGTGCCTTCTGAAGCATGGAAAAATATCTATCTATCTATATTGACGGACGATTTAGCGCAATTGTTAAGAGCTTAAGCTGCTCCGGCCATTGTATCTTATAGTCGCGGATTTGATTCCCGCACGGGACAAATCTTTGTGTGACCCAGAAATATTTGTTTCGGTCTAGGTATTTGTGTATGTGAATTTTCATGTTTGTAAACGCACCCACGACACAGGAATAAATCTTGGCGTGAAGCTAAGTTTATGTAAAAAAAATATATCATCACGCCAGATCCCATGCGGGGTAGGCAGAGAGTACAGAATTCCAACAGTTTTTTTTTCATACATAGCTCTCTGGCTTCCTCCACTTCCATATTTCGTCTCATACACTCTTGACATGCCCTCATCTCATACACTCTTACGGAGACTCTTGACATGCCCTTCAGTTAAGACACGATCTATTTGGTCATGGCAAGTGTACTTACTTATCATCCTTACGGAGATTTAATTACATATTACGAATATAGCAGTAATAGTATGTAACTACTTACATCATTACTTTTATAAATAATCCTGTGTTCAGTATTGGACGTACACACATCGGGGCGAAATACGTCGTGATATCATTTGCTTAGACTACTTAATGCGTACGATCACATTATTCTTCTGTCGTCGCAGCGATACTCAAATATGGATTTATTATGAGAAAGTAAGAAAATAAAGAATTCATAATAGTACCTATGCACATATTTAATACACGAGCATATTTAATACACGAACAATAAATAAATTATTTATAACTACGGCCGTATTTTCTAAATGGATATAGGTGTATATATTTCCGAGTATGTGTACATTTGACCATTATACTTTTGACCCTAATATGCCAAGAGGCGATTGTCTTGCTATTCTTGGAGCAATTTCACCAGGATTACTTTATACTTATTATTCAAAAATGGAGGTGCCTTACCCATAAAACAAAATGACACCCAAAAATTTAATAAACATAAAAAAAACATCGTCACGCCTTTATCCCTAAATGTACATTTTGCCGACGATATTAGATACTAATGTAACAGAGAGCGATCCTATTGGCATTATACAGAACAAAATTGCAGTCTTCTACGGAGTTTTTTTTGTAGAAAAATCTCTATAACACAGTTCCACCTAGACTTGTTTATGGGTTACTAAATGTCAAATGAGGGTAACATAGTTTCAAACCACTACTAAGTATTTCTATTTTCAGGAAAAGTAGATCAAACACAAGAGGACTCAGAAATGCTTGACTAACTCAAAGTTTCCAGGTGCCTACAAACTAGTGTTAACTTTGTGTACAGGGTCTTCTACGCAGAAATGGATGATGGAAAACGTTAGAATGGAGAGACTTAATGTAAACTAAATCAAAAATAGTGCAGTGGAAATTGCAGTTTTGGAAATATAACTATGAGATCAATATTACGTATTAAGTGTTATCTCGGATATTGAATGAAGCTTACAAAATCTAAATCAAAAGTTTTTTTTATTAATATTAAATAATAATAATATAATTAATATTAAATAAAAATAATAAAATCAACTTCATTTATTCCATTGCTAGGCCACCTGCTGTTAGTGGCTACCAGCTGTTTGAACTTATCAAGCTGTCCATAATACATCCAACTAAGCTAAACGACATGAAGTAGTAACGTGAACTGGCTTAACGTACGTTCCGAAGCACGGAGACGTTCGAAAATCAAAATGTCACAAACGCTTACCCATCTCAGACTTACCAACCTAAACGCTGTTTGGTGTTCGCTACGAGCACCATGGTACGACAGCGCTACGAGCGCGCTTTTTACAAGCTTTTATTTAACTTGCAATATTCAGTGTCGGTCCACTATGGTGGAAAAACAAGTACAAAATACACCAACAAAGGTTGCATACAAGGATTCATAAGTGGACTGACACTGCGGAACATACTACTGGATCCCCTCCTGGAAAATTTGCAAAAACGCTATGCCTATTATCAGGCTTTCACTGATTATGTGGTATTAGTTTTCTCCAGACTCGATTCCCAGAAGATCAGTGCAGAGGCCAACAGAATACTATAACGTGTGCACGTGTGGGGTATCGAAAACAAATGGTGAAAGAAATAAAAATTTTGGGCCTAACGGTAGATGCCAAGCTGACCTTTAACATTCATGTCTCCGCCGTCTGCCGTAAGGCAACAGACATGTATAAAATGTTGGCCACCTTTGCAGCTCGGCTGAGGTTTGAGTCCCGAAGTAATCTGGACTACATAAGCCGCGGTAATCGAGCCGATCATAATGTACACTTCAAGCGTATGGGCGCCGGCCACAGAAAAAAAAAATAAAAAAAATGCTGGGAGCGGTGCAAAGAGATTTCACACAAAAGATGTGGACTGGTGTGGAACAAGAAGCTGTACGAGATAAAGAAGGAAAAAGGGACACCGTGCGATGGAAGGGGTGAACTGGAGCAAACAGTCAGTTTCAAAGATGCACCGCACCCAGCACACGACCCTGACATACAGTACAGGGCAATAGAATGCGAGTCGCCTAACACCAATCTCCATTTGTGCTGCCCAAGACTATAATACGACTAGGCATGCCTTTTAAGTTTTGTCGTTTGAAGAAAAAAAACACAACTAGAACCTTATAGTACTTTTTATGGTTTTTCAAAGGATTCACCACGTAGCTTAATACACTTTTCCAGTCGCTCAAACCAGTTATTATAACATTTATTCTACTCTAAAGTGGGGATGTTCAAAATGGCTTAGGTCAGGACTGTATGGAGGATGGTCAAGAATTTCTAATTTTTCCTGCTTCAAATACTCAATCGTTTGACGAGCGCTGTGTGAGCTTGCGTTGTCGTGGTGCAGGATGATGCGTCGCTTTGAGTTAGATTTTCGAAGTTTGGCGATGACTTGTGGTAAATAAACTGTGGTATACCACTCTGCGTTAACCGTTCTACAATCTTCAAGTGCAATAGTCGCAACATGGCCGGTTTTTCCAACGAACGTGGCCACCATCTTCTTTGAAGTGCTTCGAGAACGAACAACTTTAGTCGGCTTTGGCTCGTCTTGAAAGACCCAGATTGTAGATTGTTGTTTGGAATCAGGATCGTAGGCATAGATCCAAGATTCGTATCTACTGATGATGTCGTAGACGTGATTTGACTCTCCTCGGTTAACCCTTTGCAGAGTTTTCTTACACCATTAGACGCGGGCCGCCTTGTGATCGTCGGAAAGCAGATGCGGTATCCAACGGCAAACTAGCTTTCTCACACCAAGCGCTTCATGCAAGATCTTCTGAATAAATGTCCCTGAGATGCCTAATAAAGCCGCTATCTTTCGATACGTCACATGACGATCTTCGAGAATTAGTTGTCTCACAGCAATGATGTTATCTTCAGTGAAGGCGGATTTTGGGCGTCCTTCGCGAGATTTGTCACTAACACTAGTATGTCCACGCTGGAATTCTAAATGCCAGCGTTCGACAGTCCGCAGACATGGACTTCATCACTGAACACAGATGTTAGCTCTTCAAAACACTGAAGCCGTGTCAGGCCTCTTCCAAAGTTGTAGAAAATTATTGCACGAACATTTTCCTTAGAAAGATTCATTTTCGTACGTAACCTGACAGATTCCAATCGACGCTGTGACTAAACAATAGCATTAATCCTAATACTTTCAACCTCAAATTGCCGGGAAATATGGAAACGACAGAACTTAAAAGGCATGCCAGGTATCAGGCACGCCCTCGAGTTCGCAATCAACATAGAGTTGACCGAAACAACATTATGTAATATGCCAGCTGACAATAACTCGAGGCCTTTCCTGATAAAATTCTGCACCAAAAGCGAAAGCGGGCGAAAAAGAAAAGCGGTAAGATGAAATAATACAGCGAGTGCGCTGTGACCTCTCAGCACCTGAACCTCGAACAAAGCCGTAAAGGAAAAGATGCATTAAACCCAGGAACAAAAGAAAAACTTTAAAAAACAAAACAAAATGCGCAAAAAGCCAATGAAACAATAGAAACGTATAAGGTCTGGAGACCTTGTGGGAAAATTCTGAGAAATTCTTATAAAAAAACCTTACAATATTCGTACTATCTGTCTGTCTGTATTTTCGGTTCAAACTTCAGTCTGCATTTGTGATCCATTTTTCAAGCACTTGCGAATATCTGATTGAACAGAAATTTGGCATACATATGTAACTTAGATGACAGTGCAATTGTGCTACTATGGCGCTGATCTGATAATGGAGTCTGAAGGTGACCATAGGAACACTCCTCGTGTTTAGGCTTGTTAGATTAGTATTGACAAGTACTATGCAACCAGATAGTGTCAGGGTCTGATAATGAAGCTGAAAGGTGGACATTTGAGCCACCCAACTACACAATACAACCCCTCCGTGCTTGGGTTCGATGGATTTGTCTTGACGAATATTTTAGACCCAATTAGTGTCCAGGGTCTGATGATGGAGTCATAGAAACTCCTCAACTAAGCAAGATACCTTTGTTGTGTTTTTGCTACAAAAGTTTGCTTTTTTAAAAGGTTTTTTTAAATTCAAATTATTATTTACGTAAACCAAGAAAGTTATTGTTACTAGGTAGCATATAATGCATCTTATATATAGAAGCAAGGACCAGTCCCACTATAAACAAGTCATCATTATTATTATTACCTAAAAGACAAATAGTACCTAAAAGTCCTCGATATGACATTAAACTGTCATGCATCTAGTAGTCATGCTAGGTGTAGAAAGCCATTTAAGGGCTCGGGGATCAATAGTCCTCAGAGGCCTAAATGGGACAGTCAATATCAGTGCAGGATGTTAACTAAGGGCGGCGGCGGATGAACGTCGAGTACGTCAATGGCGGCGCCCACAGGCTGGATGAGCCGGCCTACTGCACACCCACTAACCCGCATTAGACAAGCGTGGTGGGTTAATCTGTCTAAACTCCTTCCCAACCTTCCATTATGAATTACGCCAATAAAAACATACCCCAAGTGCCCGGCGGCTCCAGCCAGTATACAGCTATTGGCAGTACGCAAGTGTACCCTGGAGCTAGGGGTGATAATCTCCGGGCGAGAGTCCACTGCCAAACAACTCGAGCAAATCGAAAGGATACCGAGAAACTCATGATTCTAACATATAATGCACGTACTCTGCGAACTGAAGAACGATTAGTAGAGCTAGAAAACGCACTTAACTATTTAAAATGGGATGGCATAGGTCTATCTGAGGTTCGACGAGTAGGTGAGAACACTTTTGAGAGGCAGAATAGCATTTTCTACCATTATGGGGAAACAAACACGCGTCACGGTATTGGTTTTCTTGTTGCAAAGCGTTGGAAGAACAATATTTTGGAATTCAAAGCCTACTCCAATAGAATAGCTATACTGAAATTCCGCATAGCAGAAAGCAAAACACTTACCATAATCCAGGTTTATGCTCCAACATCTTCGCATAGCAACGACGATATTGAAGAGTTTTACGATCTTCTGAACAAGGCATGCGACGAGGATAGGGGTACCTGGACTCTGGCCATAGGAGACTACAACGCCAAAATTGGCTCAAAAACATCTTCAGATAACACCAATTTACTAGGATTACATGGATTAGGCTTGAGGAATGGTCGTGCTCAACGACTTTTAGAGTTTGCTTTTGGACAAAACTTAAGTATACCTGTCTCTCTTCAGATGGTAGCACAAAAAATGAGATTGATTTTTGCTTATCCTCCAGTAAAAACATAATTCAAAACGTCCAAATACTTAACAACATCAAGTTTTACTCTGATCACCGCCCCTTAAGAATCGTAGCTATTTTTAATATAAAATCTATCGCAGCCAAATAATAAAAAGCACAATAAAACGCTTAGACAAATCCACCTTAATTCATAATAGGGATCAATTTAACTTACATTTACAGAATAGTTTCAGCTTACTAAACACAATAGATTCCGAAGATGTCCAGGTCCAGTACAATAATATCAAACATGTCATTAATCTAGCCAGTCAAAAGATAAAATAAGTAAGGAAAAAAGACAAAAAGCTCTCCAGTGACACCATTCGTCGTATTGAACAACGCCAGCTAGCAACTCAACAAACTTCCATTTATAAAGAGTTCGATCAATAAGTGAAGAGAAGTATTCGCAAAGGCCTTCGATACCACAACACACAAGCCGTCTGTACTGCTTTAGTGAATAACAGATCCCTAAAGAATGCTATGCGGGGAATGGAAATAGGCAGATCATCCATCACGCACCTAAAAGACAGTAATGGCGAGAGACAAGGCGATAGGGCGAAAGTAATGACAATATGTACAGATTATTACAAGCGCTTATACTCAGATAATGCATTTATACAAAACAGTAATTCAGTCTATTCTTGTTCCGCAAAAGTACCAATGATCAACAATAAGGAAATACATCAAGCCCTCAATAGTATGAAATTCGGCAAAAGCCCAGGTGATGATGGCGTTGCCACTGAAGCATTAAACATTGGAGAAAACACCCTATTACCATATTTGTGCCAATTATTTAATACCATTTTAACTACAGGCGCATTACCGAATAATTTTTGTCACTCCAACATAATTTTACTACACAAGAAAGGCCCCAAATCAGACATAAGTAATTATCGCCCTATTAGCCTCGTCTCCCATATTTACAAACTCTTTATAAAAGTAATAGAGAATCGCATATCTGACCAATTAGACCTCCACCAACCACCTGAGCAGGCTGGCTTTCGACGCGGTCTCTCAACTACTGACCACCTTCATTCCCTAAATCAACTAATAGAAAAGCACCAAGAGTTTAACTTACCGCTTTACCTCGCATTTGTACACTACTCCAAGGCATTTGATAGCTTGTTACACGCAGCCATATTTGAGTCCCTCGAAAAACAGAAAATAGAACCGACATATATCCACCTACTCCAAAAAATATATAACAATAGCTCTGCATCCATCCATATTAATACAACTGAGCCTTCCTTTAGTATTCAAAGGGGAGTCAAACAAGGTGACCCATTGTCTCCAAAGCTTTTTACAGCCACGCTCGAAGAAGTTTTCCGAAACCTCAACACAGCTTGGAAGAACAGAGGCATCGTCGTGGGCGAAAGGCGATTAACCAATCTGCGCTTTGCCGACGATATTGTCCTGTTCTCCTTGTCCGCAGCTGAGCTTGGCCTACTGCTCGAAGAACTGAGCCAGGCGAGCCTCAAGGTTAGACTTAAAATGAATATGACTAAAACAAAGCTGATGACCAACAGCGTGCAACGTAAGCTAGAGCTTAGGGGAGTGGAGATTGAATATGTCCACGAGTATATATATCTTGGCCAATTAGTTTCTTTCCAGGCGAGATAAGATAAAGAAGTTGCTCGACGTACCGAAAACGCCTGGAAGAACTATTGGTCAATGAAACATTTAATGAAGGGAGCTCTCCCGGTTTCATTAAAAACTCATGGACATGTGCATTCTCCCCACCCTCACTTACGGAGCACAGACTTGGTCATTAACTGATCGTCAAAAGGTCACTCTTGGGGTCTGCCAACGAGCAATGGAGCGTAGCTTTCTTGGAGTAAAGCTTAGAGATTGTGTCAGAAACTCGATTCTGCGCTCCAAAACACAAATCACTGACGTAGGTCACTCAGCTGCAAGACTGAAATGGAACTGGGCCGTACATATCAGCCGCATGTCGGATGCGTTTTGGGCTAAAACAACCACACAGTGGGTGCCACCAGGCGGAAAACGACAGCGCGGCAGGCCCAGAAAGAGGTGGCGAGACGAGCTGGATTCCTACGACAAGGAATGGCATCAGCTTGCACTGGGCCGGGACAAGTGGAATAAGGGAGGGGAGGCCTTCGCCCTGCAGTGGGACAGTGTAGGCTTATAATAAAAAGACAAACACTGCAGGACAAAGTCCTCACCCAAAGATCGCCACATCAATCGGTTTTGTGCTGTACACATTCAGCTTTTACTCGCGTCCTTCACCAGGTCATCAATCCACCTTGTGGTAAGGCTACCCACTCCACGTCTCCCAGTACGACGTTGCCACTCGAGAACCTTTCTGCCCCAACAATTAATCTGCATTACCGAGTGCCAATTGCGAATTTTAGAAATCCATCAGATATTTTACGTTAATAATCTCCCATAAAGCCCAGTCTCCAGCTGAAGGCTGTTAATTCAGCATGTAAAATTAGAAACTGAAAAGATTTAAGAACACGCTAAACTTGGCAGGAAGCCAAGGCAACGCCGGCGGCGCAAAATATGGTATTCATATGCTACAGCAGGTATATTTTTGGAGCAGTAGAACAAGTTAAGCTGTAACCCTGACCCATTACGCGGTACATTCATACCACATGAGAACTTAAGAGATATGTGTATTTTACGTGAACGGGAAAGAGGCTTAGACCTTGTTGTAATACACAGTTTTTGACGTGTTATCGTACCTATAAAGATAATTATTGTATAAAAAAGTTTGCTTCTATATTACTGAGTAGATATGGTATGTTGATGGCGTACGGTTTGGCTATAAGGCTTCAACTCCACTTGACCACTACCATATGAATTGGTAATTGGGACCAGTGGCTAAGCGTGCCTTCTGAAGTAAGGAGACGAAAAAAAATTACAATATTACAAACGGTCACTCATCTCAGACTGACCAATCTGAACACTGATGATGTGTTGGTGATCGTTACCAACAGAAATTACAGCTTCTTACTCGATGAATACATATCATTATATTATAAAGCAAAAACAAAAACAGGAACCTCTGAAATGTGTGTGCTATCGATATTCGGTTAATAGGTAGTTAACGGTATTTCATTCTAACTATTGAAGTTAATTTTAACCAGAAATCCACAAAATATCCCGTATTAACAGAAATGATAATCCCAATGTAGAATTTGTAACTCCAAACTAAATAGACAAAATTCATGATTAATTAAGCGTAACTTTCCCTTGTGAAACCACTATTAAGTCACTACCTTAAAGTATTTTATTACAGTCCCTTTCTGACCCTCGACCGCAGAGAGGTCCATTTTTGACTCCGCCATTATTGTGGTTGAAGGAAAAAGTTTGTCTTAAATTTAAATGCAGAGCTTTTTGATGGTAGGCATTTGAAATGCACAAAGGTAAAAAAAACCTTATGTGTATGTTAATGTTGACTAAAACATTGTGGCTATGCGGTTTAAATATTTTTTATTGGCTTTTTAGGGTTTCGTACGTTAAACGAAACCCTTATAGAATCACTTCGTTGTCCGTCTGTCCGACAGTTATCACCTTTTTAGGTTTTTTTTTCTCAGGAACGGCTAAAGATATTAAGTTGAAATTTATACCGAATACGTAGGTCCCCTACTAGTGTAAACCCAAACAAAAATATTGCCATTTAAAGTCACTCATTAGAAATTATATAGTACTTCCCGTTGACCTAGAATCGTGGAATTTGGCAAAAAGCAAGGTGTGCCGCGTGGTTCCCGGCTTAGAATAGGACCAACCCATCTCATCCCATCGGGTGTCGTACAAGGCGACTAAGGGAAAACTAGGGAATGGGCAGCAGCGTTCCCTTAACACTTTTACAACCAAAAACTGCGCTCGCCAACCCGCCTGCCAAGCGTGGCGAGTATGGCAAACACCCCCAACCAATATGGAAGAAAGCAAGAAAACCAGGCCCCTAGTCCCCGGCGGTCCTGTTCGTCCTGGCCACGGTAGCAGCCATGGTAACGACAGGACAAGGGGTGCTAAGAATCTCCGGCAGAGATTCGGCTACCACCAAAACCGAAAATTGGCCCTGGTGACATACAACGCACGCACATTGAGGACAGATGAGAAGCTAGTTGAGCTGGAAGAAGAGTTAAACAAGTTGCGGTGGAGTATTGTTGGTTTATCGGAGGTCCGAAGAGAGGGCGAGGACACGATAACCTTAAAATCCGGCAACTTGTTTTACTACCGGGAGGGCGAACAGCAGTCCCAAGGTGGTGTCGGATTTATCGTCCACAAGTCACTTATAAACAACGTTGTGTCCATCACTAGTGTGTCGAGCAGGGTAGCGTACCTGATACTCAGAATATCCAAAAGATATTCGCTGAAGGTCATACAGGTCTACGCACCGACCTCGGCATACTCAGATGATGAGGTCGAAGTTATGTATGAGGACATTAGTAGAGCCATACATACTTCCAAAGCACACTTTACAGTAATTATGGGTGACTTCAATGCGCGACTGGGCAAACGGGGCGATGATGAGTTGAGAGTGGGGCAATTTGGATATGGGCAGCGCAACCCCAGGGGTCAGAGGCTGGCCGAATTTCTGGAGAAGGAGGGACTCTTAATGATGAACTCTTTCTTCCAGAAGCCGTCTCATAGGAAATGGACCTGGATGAGCCCTGATGGTTTCACAAAAAATGAGATAGACTTCACCATGAGCACCAAGCGACAAATATTTAATGATGTCTCCGTGATTCACAGGGTAAAAACCGGCAGTGATCACCGAATGGTCAGAGGCACATTAAATATTAATGTCAAAATGGAAAGATCGCGTCTGATGAAGTCTACGCTCCGACCTTCTATTACACATATCCAAAACCCCGAGAACTTTCAACTCGAATTGTCAAACCGCTTCGAATTGCTAGACAGCAGCGCATCAGTGGACGAAATCAACAATAGGTTGGTAGAGACTGTCCATACGGTCGGGTCTAAGCATTTTAAGCCCCACCGTAAAAATAGGCCTCAAAAGCTATCCGACTACACCCGAAACCTTATGGCTGAGCGACGTACCATGAGACTCCAAACCTCCGATGATGCTAAGTCCTATAGGCAGCTCAATGGACAGATATTGAAGTCCTTGCGACACGATCTACGGTCCTTCAACACAAGACGTATTGAGGAGACCATAAAGCAGAACAAGGGCTCCAAAGTGTTCGCAAGAGCCGCGTCGATTGGGCAAAGCCAGCTGACGAAGCTGAAGACGGAGGACGGAAACGTAACGTCGAATAGGTCAGAGGTGCTCAGGGAGATAGAGAGGTTCTATGGGCAGTTGTATACCTCAGTAGCTGAACCTATTGTTGACTTGGTAAAAGACCCAAGAGCCAAGCTAACCCGACACTACACTGAAGATATCCCGGACATCAGCCTGTACGAGATTAGGATGGCTCTCAACCAACTTAAAAACAACAAAGCGCCGGGTGAAGACGGAATTACTGCAGAGCTTCTGAAAGCGGGCGGATCGCCGGTACTTAAAGTCCTTCAGAGGCTGTTTAATTCCGTCTTGCTCGAAGGAAAAGCGCCGGAAGCATGGAACAGGGGTGTGGTGGTACTCTTTTTCAAGAAAGGTGATAACACTTTATTAAAGAACTATAGGCCCATCACACTGCTGAGCCATGTTTACAAGTTGTTTTCGAGAGTCATCACGAATCGTCTCGAACGCAGGCTTGATGATTTCCAGCCTCCCGAACAAGCCGGTTTCCGGAAAGGCTTTAGTACCATAGACCACATACATACGCTGCGGCAGATTATACAGAAGACCGAGGAGTATAATCGGCCACTATGCTTGGCGTTTGTGGACTATGAGAAAGCCTTCGATTCGATCGAGACTTGGGCGGTTCTTAGATCTCTCCAGCGATGCCGCATTGACTATCGGTACATCGAAGTGTTGAAGTGCTTGTATAATAACGCCACCATGTCAGTCCGAGTACAAGGGCAGTGCACGAAGGCGATCTCCATAAAAAGAGGAGTAAGACAGGGAGACGTCATTTCTCCGAAACTGTTTACGACCACCATAGAGGACGCCTTCAAGCTCTTGGAATGGCGAGGACTTGGCATCAACATCAATGGCGAATACATCACTCACCTTCGATTTGCCGACGACATTGTGGTCATGGCGGAGTCGCTGGAAGATCTAGGACGAATGCTCGGCGACCTCAACAGAGTATCTCAACAAGTGGGTCTTAAAATTAACATGGACAAAACGAAAATAATGTGTAACGTCCATGTCGTACCCACCGCACTCACCGTTGGGAACTCTACTCTTGAAGTTGTCGACGAATACATTTACCTGGGACAGGTAGTCCGGTTAGGTAGGTCCAACTTTGAGAGAGAGGTCAATCGGCGAATCCAACTCGGCTGGGCAGCGTTCGGGAAACTGCGCAACATCTTCTCATCCAAAATACCTCAGTGCCTAAAGACTAAAGTTTTTAGTCAATGTGTGTTACCAGTGATGATATATGGATCAGAGACGTGGTCTCTTACAATAGGTCTCATAAAAAAGCTCAGAGTTGCTCAGCGAGCTATGGAGAGAGCTATGCTCGGCGTTTCTCTACGTGATCGAAGCAGGAATGAAGAGATTCGTAGAAGAACCAAGGTCACCGACATAGCCGTTAAGATTAGCAAGCTGAAGTGGCAATGGGCGGGCCACATAGCGCGAAGATCGGACGGGCGTTGGGGCAGAAAGATTCTAGAGTGGAGACCACGTATTGGCAAGCGCAGCGTGGGACGACCACCTACCAGATGGACCGACGATCTTGTGAAAATCGCAGGAAGTCGTTGGATGCAGGTGGCATCGGACCGGTTACGCTGGAAAGCGATTGGGGAGGCCTATGTTCAGCAGTGGACAAGTATAGGCTGAGATGATGATGATGATGATGAAGGTTTTAAAGTACAAGTGAAGGCAGAAGTCTGATATTTGTCAATTTATAACTATAACATATAAAAAAATTATTATTTTCTCTCAAATCTGATGAAAAATAAATAGAGCGCTGTCTAGTGACTACTACACTACACACTACAACAATACTTCTTTGTCTATGTGCTCTCAGTGACATTTTGTGGAACTATTTTGATTTGTGGTAAATAAATATTTATTCACACACACACAGATGGCGCCACAGATCTGAGAGATCTGTGTACGGTGTAGAACGTAAATTGGATCAGATTTTTGATTTATTCTTTTATTTTTATATAGTTTAAATGAAAATTAAGTGTTATTAATTTAATAAATTTTATATAAAAAGAACACTTTTTAAAAGGTATTTTTATGGACTGCCTCATTAAGCAAGTAGGTACCGTATAATGCGTTTAGAGATTGCGAAGGATCTCGTACAAATTGTAGGGCGAGCAAAATGTAGTTCTTCTATAGAAAATTTCCCAGTATCAGACCGGAGTCCGAAGTTGTGCCCGGTACAATAGCAATAGTGTCCTTATTACATTGGCACCTTACATTCTCAGCAATAACTCCTCCAATAACTCCCGCTTGGGGAATGT
This sequence comes from Phalera bucephala, assembly GCA_905147815.2. Classification (NCBI taxonomy): domain Eukaryota; kingdom Metazoa; phylum Arthropoda; class Insecta; order Lepidoptera; family Notodontidae; genus Phalera; species Phalera bucephala. Next base: position 21,458,984 of record LR990621.1, read on the forward strand.
AGGCGTCCCGGTGTGTGTGAATTTTTTTTACGGAAATAATTTAATATTAACGTTGTTAATTTAAATTGTAAAATATATAAAAATAAACATCGTCACACCTGTATTCCTCAAGATCGGATTTTAGGTCTCATGCAATAGGGGGCAAGCCTAATGCCATTATATCGGGCACAATGCCAGTATACACTGGAAATATTTCTATCGAACAATTACATTTGTTCTGACCTAGGATTCGAACTTAGGACCTGGTGATCGCTACGCGCATAATTCGCCAATAGAGTAACGAAGTATAGGTAACTTTTTAGAAGTTTTTGTGTTCGTATGTCTATCTGTCTTTCTGGTTCAAATCTTGCAATCCTTACATACGTATGCTAAATTTCAGCTCAATCGGATACATGTTTTCTATTGTGAAACGCTATTGGATATCTTAATAAAATAAAATAAAAATAATAATAAATAAAATAAATAATATATTTATTAGTTTTATTTTATTTTATTAAGATATCCAATAGCGTTTGACAATAGAAAGCATGTATCCGATTGAGCTGAAATTTAGCATACGTATGTAAGTTCGGTGACAATGCAATAATATAGTACATACCATGGACCCAGCTCCAGAACAGTCTTTTGATGGGGTCGAACGGTGGTCATGGGAACATGTCAACTACACAACATAACCACCTCGTGTTTAGGCCTGTTAGATTGGTATTGACAAGTACTATACAACCAGATGATGTTAGGGTCTGATGATGAAGTGGCAAGGTGACCAACAAAACTACCCAAATACTAAACATAACCCCGTCGGATTTGAGCTCGTTGGATTGAGAGATTGAGTATCCAGGAGCTGATGATTGAACCGAAGAGTGGCCAAAGGAGCTACCAAACTACTGAACATAATCCCACCGTGTTTGGGTTTGTTGGATTTGTCTTGACAAGTTCTCTAGACCCGACGAAACTACAATTTGGCGCTGAAACTGGTCGAAAGTGAACCCGGTACGAAACCCTCAGAGCGCGAGTCCTACTTTTCCAGTTATTTTTAACAAATAAAGCTACACATTAGAAATTATTCCTGCATCGTGGGTGCCTTTACAAACATGAAATTCACATACATGTATACCCAGATCAAAACATTTTTTATGTCAATGTTGTCTAAAATTACGGCGACGTTGCGATTAATATATATTTTACTTTGTTTCTAACAAACATAGCTCCACCCTAGGAATTATTCCCCATTTCGTGAGTGCAACAAACACGAAATGCACATACATAAATACTCAGACCATAACAAAAATTTTTGGGTCACAAAAATTTGTCTCATAGGGGGATCGAACCTCCGACTACTTGATCCAGTGAGCAGTGCGACCCACGGTCTAAGCCGTCGTTGGATTTATTATAAATTTACAAAAGAAATACATATATAGGATGAGATAAACTATTTAAAAAATATTAAATATTCTTCATTTGAGTAAATTATTCTAAACGAAGCCATTTTATCTAGGCAAAAGCTAATTAATTATACTCAGTGTCGTAATGGCTGTTTGTTAAAAAATCTTTAAAAAAAAAAGGTAAACCGGCTTCAAAAAGCAAAAAATAAATATTTGAAGTCGGTGCTGGTTGGTGCAGTCGGTTACTTGGCACCGACTTCAAATATTTATTTTTTGCTTTTTGAAGTCGGTTTACCTTTTTTTAAATGATTTTTATTTTACAATTTTAAGTGACGAGGATTGACGTAATACCCATAATACCTCAGCTTACACATGCCTATTGTTTGTCGTTAAGGAGTTCCGTGGTGTATCTTCTAAGTCCAAGGTCCAATGCCAATGAAATTAAAATGGGACCACCTTGGAGCTATACTGAACCCAATGCAAAAAAATCATCAAAATCGGTCCACAATTGACGGAAATATCGCTGCACATACTCCTCCTTTTTGAAGTCGGTTAAAAATGACAAATATCGCAATAATCTTCCTACCTGCCGTGTTTTATATGCCTTGTCTTTGCTGGAGATTAAAATTAAATCCTTTTTGCCTTGATGGTAGTTGATGTTGAGGCTGGCAATTACGAGGGCTTGGGTGTGAATTCTAGGCTTAAAAAATCTTAGTAGTTTTCCAGAGTCTGATACTGTGCCCATTTTGATGGCTCACTTTCGTTATATTAGGTCGGCGAAATGTGCCTGTATAATAAGTGATCAAACGAACTTACCTGAAGTGAAGTTCGATCATTAGTATACGAAGTCCTTCGTTCTCGATATAAACCATATGCAGCTCTCTCGACCTACTCAGCAGCCGTGCGCATCTTTTAGAGACTTGAAACGTTAACGCCTCAGCTATATTATCTGTTAGAGTCCCAGGGACGTAAATAAAAGTGGACTGTATTTCTGCTGGTTTATTCACCATTAAATGCAAGAGTTGTATGAAATAAATTCCAAATAAAATAATAAAAGGTATCGTCCGTCACCGGCAAAGGTGTAAAGGAGTCTCGTCCTGCGGCGGGGCGATCCTTTCACCGCGCTTAAGGACGTGGTGGGGCTGCTCACGCGCGCCACCACCCATGCGTACGCTGTGTGTGTGTGTGTGTGGGGCCGCAACATGCTCCCCGGGTTGAAGGTTGAAAGGCTTCAAAGAACTGGAAGAGGACAAATATTATTGAATGTTCTACGTATGGTGCCCCCTTTCGTCTTGAGCTCAATCACTCTTGTCACTCCGTCACTGCCTGGGTATAGCTTGATCACTCTCCCCAACGACCAAAGAAGAGGAGGAAGGGCTTTATCCTTAATGAGAACAAGAGGACCATGTTTTAGCTCTGACTTGGAAGACCTCCATTTAACCTTCTGCTACAGGAGTGACACGTATTCTAAGGGGAAGCTATTCCAGAAGTGCTGCTTTATAAGCAAGCTAGAGAATAGTCTCTTGAAGCGTCCGAGTACATTGATGTTTGCTACTGATACCTGTGGATGTGGAAAAAACATAAATGGTCGTCCATTTAAAAAATGAGCAGGAGTCAGTGCGGAAAAATCAAGGGGATCAGAACAAGTGGGGTGAGAGGCCGGGAGTTTAGAACTGCCTTTATCTGAGTGAGACAAGTAGCCATTTCCTCATAAGTAAAGTGAGTAGCTTGAAGCAACCTACGAAGATGGTGCTTAGTGAAACGAACGGCTGCCTCCGCTTAGCCGTTAAAATGAGGACTATAGACAGGCACAAATTAAAATTCAATCCCTTCTTGGGCAATACGACAATTTAGTTAGTTCATTGAAGGTGCCCACAAAGTTTGTGCCATTATCAGAAGTAATACTCGAAGGTTTACCGCGGCGTGAAACAAAACGGTTTAAAGCGGCTATATAAGCTTCAGTAGATAGAGCCGTAACGAGTTCAATATGACAGGCCTTAATAGAATTGCAAATAAAAATTGCCAAATAACACTTAATTAATCTGCAACCTCTACCCTTCCAGTCTGCTATTAACACTGGCCCAGCATAGTCCACGGAACAGTGTAAGAATGGGAACTCTAATTCATTTCGGGACGTAGGCAACTGTCCCATGACAGGCTGAACAGTTTCGGCCCTGTGTCTGCAACACCTGACACATTTATGCACAACTTATTTAGATAAGTTTCTGCCACCTAGTGGCCAATAAATTTGTCTTATGTTTCCTAAAAGTAATTGTGGACCAGCGTGTAAATAGTTTAAAAGGAAACAATTAAATAAAATTTACTAAAATGATGTTTGCTCTCAATTAAAATAGGATATTTAGTATCATAACTGTAAGGGGAATTACTTACTCTGCCACCGACTCGAATAATATAGCTTGCATCTAAAAATCGGGACAAAGAAGAGAGTCTATGCCTTCAAGGCAGTGTCTTCACAGCCTTCAAGATGGCATATTCATCAGAAAACATTTGTAATTGAACTTTATGTATAATTAAATTTAAGGAATTTTTAATTTTTAATTCATTAAGAAGACGTAAATTATCTGCAAATGAGAACCAAAGACTTTTTATTTCAATTGAGAATCCCATACTGCTCCAACCATAACCTCTACATTATCATTTTAGCTTCGACAACACACGGTCCTACAAGCCCCAGTAGGTCAAATATCTGACTTATAACAGAAAGTATGTGGGGCTTCGTCACTCTTTTATGAAGTTCAATGTTAATTGAAAAGGATGAAGTATCTGTATCACAGATCCAGTGAAGACCTAAGGTTTTAGAAGAAGCATGAGTTTCAGTGTCTGAAAAATTTAAGACATTATCCGTTTTAGAAAAAGAAGGACATAATTGTTTTAAAATTAATTGACTATTTGATTTGAATTTTCTTAAAATAAACTGCTCTGATTTTAAAGTAGATATTACTCCCATACAAATTGAAATGGATTTATCGATAGAAGAATTTCCGCCTAAGTAATCATCCATATAAGAATCTCCTTGTAAGGATCGTCATTCTTCACGTCACTATTTAGCGCGGTGGATGCTAAACTAGCTCAGCATTCAGTTGCTAAGTATAGCGCCGATGCCATGCCATAGGTTGCTGTATTAAGAGTGTAAGTTTTCAGTGGCTCATTTGTATTTGCCGGAAAAATTATTTGTTGAAGAGAGCGTTGAGATGGATTAAGTTCAATCGCTCTGTACATTTTTCCAATGTCACCAGTGACGACGTACTTATGTATAGTGAATAAGGGCCAGTCTTGTTTTTACATTTTTGTAAACACGTTTGAGCATCGAACATGCACGAGCTCGAAGTATTGCTCCTTTTGTAGACTTTTTCTGTCTACTGTCTGGGATCTGGGATTGGTCAAGCTTACTAAAAAATATATGCTCGCAGTGGCTATTTAGTGTAGTTCACTTCCTTCCCTCTAATATGGTCGAGGGATGGCTGCTCAAGTCGTCATACTCGTGAACGGATGTCGATTGAGAAGACTGGTCCACCCAGAATCCTTTAACCTATCATTTTTTTTAAATATTATTGTTCGTTTTATATTTCAGTTGTAAGGCATCACAGCTAAGCTAGAGCTAGAGCTGGAGAAAATGTATCCATACAAAAAATGATAAAAAAATAAAATAGAGTATTAGACAAGAAAGCCACCCTGCTGAATTTCTCTGTGGTTCTTAATAGAGGAGGCGGCATTCCGATTCGGTGGTAAATAAAAAAAGTGTAAGATAGTAAGTTAAAAGAAAAATGTAAATATGACCATTTGTAAGTACTTCCGTAGGATTAACACAAGATTCATGATTTGAGTTAGAGTTTGAAAGTATGGCGTTTCGTTTTATTATAACGCAGACATATGACAATAATATCGAGCTACCACGAGTGTCAGCGGCAATAGAAAGCGTGCGGGAAAATTATGTGGCGTATTTGATTACTTTGTGGGTATGTTCAACCGTGTAGTTCGCGTTTTTCGAATGAACTCGAACATTTAACCTGGGCAATAACGTATTGGCAAGCACAGCCCGGAACGGCCGCCTGCCAGATGGGCCGAAAATCTTGTAAAGATCGCAGGAAGTCGTTGGATGCACGTGGCATCAGACCGGTTACGCTGTAAAGCGATTGGGGAGACCTATGTTCAGCAGTGGAAAAGTATAGGATGAGATGATGATGGTGATGATTTAACGAATTTTTTCGCGCAATAGAGACACACTTATAGTATATAATCTCAATGCTGAGCAAAGATTAGTCCCAAATTAAAATAAAAAAGAATAGGTCTCTACCCCGCTTACACAATGCGGTTTGGTGAAGACAGGTTTTGGTCCTGCTGTTGGTTTAAAACTTATCAACCCAGGCTTCCAAATTCCCTTATTGACTACCACATTAAGTAATAACTCGGACCAATGACTGAATGTACCTTACGGAGAACGGACACGATCGAATATAGAAACGCCACAGACGATTACTTATTCCAAACTGACCGATGCGAACGCTGCTTTACCTCAGTGATCGATATGAGCACGACTCTCCCACTCGAGTGCCTCATATTTGGGACAAATGCTTTTTGGTTGCCTTACTTTTAACTCCCGAAATAGAAAATCGCAATCGCAATTTAATTAAAACAAACAACTATCAGGCACTGCAAGCAAATTATGTGTCCAACCATCTATTTGCCCCGCACTGATTTGTATAATGGTCCACATAGAAGATATATGGCGTATTCCATAGACCTCGCAACATATCGAAGGGAAGGATGAAGAAAAATTGCTCTGGGATCGCGCACTCAAAACTAGATCCTTTAAATTACGTGATACTACAAAAACCTTACTGCGTTGTGATAGAGCTTAAAATAGAGTGAATTGCATCCGCCTAAATGAAGAGTGGTCGGGAATGAGGGTTAACAAATATGTTACGGGCATCTACAATTTATCAGCGGACTATTTTTGAATCCCCACGTCTATTGGTTTTGGTTTAGACACCTGCCGTTGTAATAGATTTTTTAGTCGGCATACTAATTGTTCTATTTTCTCAATTACATTTTTTCAAAGAATCAAGTACAATTTATAAAAATATAAAAATGAATTAAAGTCATTATCGAGAAAATAAAAGAAAAATGTTTTAGCTTTGGGTTTTTCAATCGCTGCTATTTTTAACCGACTTCTAAAAAGGAGGAGGTTCTCAATTCGACTGTATGTTTATTTTTTGTATGTATGTTAAGCGATCGTTCCGCCAATTATGAATCGATTTTGATGATTCTTTTTGCATTGGGTTCAGTATAGCTCTCTATAGGAGTTCCCATTTTAATTTCATCGGTATTGGACCTTGGACTTGAAAAATACACCAGGGAATTTCTTAAAGACGAAAACAATAAGAATGCGTAGATTGAGATATTATGGGTATTACATCAATCCTATAGGTATCCTGCCATAGAACGAATCAAAATATTAACCGACTTCAAAAAAGGAAAAGGTTGACAATACGTCTGTGTTTTTTAATAACGTCTTAATTTATGAACTGATTGTGATGATTATTTATGCGTTGGTATAGTTAAGTATAGTTTCGAGGAAGTCTCATTTTAATGAAATCGGTATTGAACTTTAGACTTTGAAGATACACCATGGGACTCCTTAACGGCAAACAGCACGAATGTATAGATTCCGTTATTACGGTTATTATATCAATCCTGTAAGTACCTTGCTGTACAACTCAGCAAAAAATAATATAATATAGGTATATAAATATTAGCAAATAATTCACTTGTCACTTAAAATTGTAAAATAAAAATCTTCTTAAAAAACCCGACTTCAAAAAGCAAAAAATAAATATTTGAAGTCGGTGCCAAGTAAAGAAGATGGTTTTTTTTAAAAAGATTTTTATAAATTATTATAAGAGACGAGATTCGTATATGTAATTTTCATAGTTTGTTTGTGTATATATCTTATGTGGTAAAAAGATAAATATCAACAATACTATATTTTTATCTTAAAGAGGAGAATAGCTAATACTAAGATTCAAAAGTTAAATCACGGAATATTAAAAATACATATATATTTTAGGTCCGGAAGAGGATGTTCGGATCAAGTTTTCTCCCTTCGCAGCATCGTAAAGAAGCATCTGGCAGAGGGCCGGAAGGTTTACTGCGGTTTTGTGGATGTGGAGAAGGCGTTTGATAGAGTTGTGCGTAAGAGACTTTGGGACATTTTGCCTGAGTATGGTATAAATGGCACTCTGCTGCGGGCCATCCAGTCCACCTATGTGGACTGCAAGGCATGCGTACGGGTAGGTGGTAACATGTCACCCTGGTTTGACGTTGAAATCGACGTCAAGCAGGGTTGCGTATTGTCCGCTAGACTGTTTATAATATATTTGGATAAAAGTCTTCAAAGACTGAAAGCGATGAATGAAGGTGTACAAATGAGTGATCTAATGGTAAATCATCTACTATATGCAGATGACGCGGTTTTGATAGCGCCAACAGCCACTGATCTGCAATCACTAGTCACAGTTTTGAAAGACGACTGCATGAAAAATGGCTTACATTTGAATGTGAAGAAAACCAAAATTATGGTTTTTGAACGGGAAGAAACCAGAACGAATGCAAGGATTGTGGTTGGGAACGATGTGCTGGAGCAAGTGAATGAGTTTGTATATCTTGGATGCGCATTCAGTAAGGATGGAAAATACACCGCTGACATAGAGAGAAGAGTGAGTGCAGGGAACAGAGTGAATGGCGCGATAGGAAAGCTACTTGGGATCCGGCACTTAAGCCGAAAGGCGCAGCTGGCCATACATAATGGAGTGCTTGTCCCAACACGGCAAGCGAGAGCTGGGTGTGTAAGAAGTAGAATGAAAGTAGGATAAATGCGGTGGAAATGCGAGCTCTGCGGAAGATGTGCGGAGTGAAGCTGACCGACCGTATTCGCAACAGCGTAGTAAGAAAGCAAATAGGTATGAAAGAGAGTATCGGTGTAAAGATGAGAAAGGGTATGCTCCGTTGGTTCGGGCATATAGAAAGAATGTTCGAAGAAAGAATGACAAAACTGATATACATTAAAAAAATAAAAAAATAAAAAAATAAAATAGTTTATTTCTCACCACTAAAAGTATTGTACAACATTACATATTCAGGTATTCACAGTATAAACAGACAGCATTAATTCTATATTATATCTAACACAATTACAGTGTGTGGTGGTTATGGAGAATTAAACAAAGATTTTTGACCCTATCCCCTGAACTAGGCGAAAGCCTGTATCTCAGGAGATAGTGGAAGGATGTAGGTACCGGGGAAGACCTAGACTATCTTACCATGACCAAATAGACCGGGTCTTATCTGAAGGACAAGTCAGGAGTCTCCGTAACCGGCAAGCGTGTATGAGACGAACTATGAGAGTAGAGAAAGCCAGAGAGGTATGTAAGGGAAGAGCCTGTTGGAACTCTGTACTCTCTGCCTACCTCGTAAGTGATCTGGCGTGATGATATAGATAGATATAGATAGACGTAGAAAGCGGTTCGTTTACATATTACTAGAATATTATTTTCTGCCGCAGATCCTCAAATAAAAGAAAAACATGAAAATTAAACAGAACAAAAATTATGTTTAATTATATTTTTAAGTTTCTTACACGCGACTTCACTCAGGCTTTCGCTTGGTAAAGGTACTTTTAATACATAAAAATGCTGTCTAAAATATAAGCTCTGAAGTAGTATCTGAATATTAGGCTACAAATTTGGTTGCACTTAGCGTAAGTAGGAGATGGATCACGATCGTAAATCCACTACATTCCGAACTTAGGTACGGTTTATGTGGCCCGACTTGGAAGTCTTATTTTATCACTCACTTGTTCTATGGTAATGTTGACGACTGTTACAAAAATAAACGTAAAATATTTAAATATTGCATGTTAAGTAACTACAGCTGCTGATGAAAAGCCATTTTAACCGCCAACGCAAAAAGAGTGTTGTTAAAAGTTTGACGTCTGTAGTATTGTAGCTCCTAAACGGATAAACTAAATTAGGTTTAGGTTTTTTTTTTGAAAAGTGACTTAATTAAGATCCTTTTCGGGGTAGGCAGAGAGTACACCGTCCCAACAGGTTCTTTCCTTACATATTTCTCTGGCTTCCTCCACTCTCATAGTTCATCTCATACACGCTCGCCGGTTACAGAGACTCTTGACTTGTCCTTTAGATAAGACTCAGTCTATTTAGTCATGTAAGAACCTGAAATAGGAACTTCAACATGAGCTTTAGGTAATCATAAATGAACAAAATATTTAGGTATTTTCACTGAAAAAGCTATTATAATAAAAAAAATATAAAATATAATCATTTTAGCTTTAAAATTTAAAAAAATATATTATTAAACAACTTATATTATTAAAAATATGAAAAAAAAACAATTAATAAAGGTAAAGAAACAAAGTGGTAATACCACTATCCTTCTTTTACCGTGCTTCCACTTTCGCATATTTTATATTTCAAATATTTTATAAACACCCAATAATCTCATTAAAATAATCTTATATAATAAAAAAATCGAAACACTCTTTTAACCACCAATGCGGCTTTATTGTCTAAGTAATTAATTTTAAGTTAATATATGCGCTTCTTCTAAAGCTTAAACCAAGATTAATTGCCGAACAAACAGAACACTTTTAACATTTCTCTTAAGTATTTCTTAAGAATAAAATCTAAAATCCTTTGACAATTTTCTTAAAAGCCGTACAAATTTAAGTTTATTCCTTTATTGTGTAGGTCTATGCAATTATTAAACACATTTTAAATTAAACCCTAAAATATTAAATTTCTATAAAGAGTCACGAGTTGTTGGATACCAGTGGAGGAAAAATACACCAGGATCTTTCCATGGAGCCATCCTAAGAATCCAAGTATGTATTACCAAGTTAATTGTGAAGGTTGCGTGGAGACATGGGTCCAACGCGTAGAAGCCTTTTGTGAATAATGTAATTATCATTTGCAGTGTATTGATGACAACAAATAAACAAAACAATGAACTCACCCCAGAACAGAGATGGGTAAAATGTAATCAGATTAATGATTAACCACACCCGCTTGGGGAATATAGGCGTGATGGTGTATTAATGATTAACGATTACAATTACAGTGAGTAAGGAAGTGTAAGGAAAGAACCTGTTGGAACTCTGTACTCTTTGCCTACCCCGCAAAGGATCTGGTGTGAGGTTATAGATAGATACATAGATAGATAGATAGATTACAATTACATTTTGAAATTTTCAACGTATACGATCTTTACGACTTTTAATTTCTACGACTTTTAATCCTGAATCATGATTGAATATACAAAATGCAATTGTAATCATTATTCTGATTACAAAATGTAATCTTCGACGAACGATTTAGCGCAGTGGTTAAGAGCTTAAGCTACTCCGTCCACTGTAACTAATAGTCGCGGGTTCGATTCCCGCACGGAACAAATCTTTGTGTGACCCATAATTATTGGTAGGTATTTGTGTATGTAAATTTTCATGTTTGTAAACGCACCCACGATACAGGAATAAATCCTAGTTACTTAAAACAAAAAAAACTCTCTGCCCCTGTATGTGCAAGAACAATTGCAAGTTTGTGTAAAGGTAACATCTATTAAAAATATAAAAGTGTAAAGGAGCTGTATCCGTCCACTGTAACTCATAGTTGCGGGTTCGATTCCCGCACGGAACAAATCTTTGTGTGACCCATAATTATTGGTAGGTATTTGTGTATGTAAATTTTCATGTTTGTAAACGCACCCACGATACAGGAATAAATCCTAGTTACTTAAAACAAAAAAAACTCTCTGCCCCTGTATGTGCAAGAACAATTGCAAGTTTGTGTAAAGGTAAAATCTATTAAAAATATAAAAGTGTAAAGGAGCTGTATCTGTCGATGTGTTAGAGAAAAATAGTGGGAATGTGCTGTAAGACAGCAACTAAGACTCTCCGGTCGTACAGCTAACAATGATGAAAAGAGTCCATAGAACGTAACTAAATCCAGCAACAATTACCGCAAGTAGCGTAAGTTCAAGCGAAGTAGGTTAGACCAGCTTTCTTATGTTTTAAAAAGGAAATAAGATTAGAAAAATCCTTTGGCACCTTAGCAGCGTGTCACTGTCATCATCAGCCGAAGAATGCCCTCTTCAAGACAAAGGCCACCCTCAAATATAGCCACGGCGATTGACTTTGTGCTGTATGCATCCAGCTCTTATCGGTGACCTTCACCAGCTCATCGGGCCACCTCGTGAGAGCTTGCCCATAATCCTAACCTACCTTATAGGGATGGGCCTATGCTTGTTGTTCAAGATATTTTGGTTCAGTGTGAACGTTGAAATTTTAAGTGCTATGAACGTATCTGGCCTCCTCATCTGGGACTGCGGTCGTGATTAACCCTCAAAATATTATCTAGATAGGAAACAAATTGGTACCTACAAGTACATTACTAAATCCCCACATCCCAATATACTTGGTCCACATGACGCCAGCGTGGTAACTCGAAACCGAAGCGAAATTGAGTTAGGAATAAAGTTAGGCTTCATCAAAGTTGGATCAACCGATACATAGCGATGTGAGAACTGAAATGGAATGAACTCTGCCTCTGATAGCAACGGATAGAGACTTCGTTTGCTCTGTTTAAAAGCTATTCGATTCTTTAAATCGATTACAGTGAATTCCAATTTTTTACTAGCTTGTATTAATTTTCTGTTGTAAAAAAAATGTTATATAAATTATATAAATAAAACACGACGGTTTTAGTAAATAGATAATGAAGAATTAATATTGTGAGTTTGAATTTTCTATGCAACAGCTAATACGACGATTACGACTTTGACGACGATTTAGCGCAGTGGTTAAGAGCTTGAGCTGCTCTGCCCACTGTGTCGAATAGTCGCGGGTTCGATTCCCGCACGGGACAAATCTTTGTGTGATCCACAATTATTTGTTCCGGTCTGGGTATTTGTTTGTGAATTTTCATGTTTGTAAACGCACCCACGACACAGGAATAAATCCTAGTGTGGGGCTACGTTTTTAAAAAAAAAAAAAGAAAAATAAGCTGAGGGGCCTTTACAGATTTTACCAGACAAGAGTTACAGTTATATTATTGCTGTTTCTCGTTTAAACATTTATTATAATAAGTACTTCCTCTTCGCTGATTTTTTTTTATTATATGTAGCCTATGTTCTCCCCTTCGACGGTACGCAGTCAGTAATAAAGAGGCACGTTAAAAATAAGGATTCAATCCGTCCCCTCGCCAAACCTTGTCTAAAATGTAAATAAATAAAAAAAAAAATGAACAATATAAATATTAAATAAGAAATTTCCAATTATATTTTACACAGTAACCACTTACATAATATTAAGCTGCTAATTATATAAGAGTTAGTATGTAAGCAAGTAAGTAGTATTAATGTATTCTGGTACCCAAAGTAAGTTTTCACACAATCAATGCTTTGCATTTCTACTTTTTTATTCTTACTCTTTGTCACGTTGATTACATTTGTTACTGATTTCTTTCTTTTGTGTTTAGTTGTATGAGCACAAAATAAATTATTTTTCTTTCTTTCTTTTAACTTTCGTTATGGGTACTAGCGCTCTTACATGTTTCGACGACCAGAAAAATACAAGTCATCTAGATGGGAGTGGTTTCAAATAGATTGAATGACTATTATTAATAAGTAATATCAATATTCTAATCAGTTTACCCGTAAAGGTAACAAACAGCCAATGTCACTTCCGAATTTAGTGTATTTTCAAATAAATTCAAATAAGGTAAAACGAAATATAGAAAAACACCTACAAACATATATAGAATTTCCATAAAACGTCAACGGAACGTATAAAAACAAATCTGATGCAATTGAGTTGTGACCGAGACCGAAAAGTTTGCCATCTTGAAAATATTCAATCAAAGTTTGTTCTTACCTACCTGGAGGGAACTTTTCTGTTGTATACACAATAATTTGAAGTTTGAATTATTGAAAATTCACTAAGATAATATTTTGCGCCTGATTTACAAAGGTACCTACTGATTAACGTAAAAGTCGGATGTTATAGACTGCTTTAAAAGGAGAAAAAAGTTTAGCTCCTCTGGTTTGATAACAATTTATTCTATCCACTTTCACCGTCACCGTCACGCCTATATTCCCCAAGCGGGAGTGGCAAAGGTGTACTCAGTACATCCACATTTCGCCTACAATGTTAGGTCAATAATAATAGGGGGCGAGACTATTGCCATATATCGGGCACAATTCCAGACTCCGGACCCATACTGGAGAGTTTTCGTTAGAAAAACTTCATTTGTCCGACCTATGATTTGAACCCAGGACCTCATTAAAAATACCACATTCAAAGTCATTAAAAAAGAAAAGAAATAAATAAATAGTAGCCTTATTACACACTGCCCTAAAATGAAAATAATCAATTACATTTTATTCTGCAAATGCTAGGTCGAATATCTAGAAATATCACAAGTAAAAGTAAATACATACCTAATGTTTTAGCGTAATTTTAAAGACGAAACTTAAGCGTTTGATATCGTGTGAAATGTTTGCAACATCCACAAGTCGAGCTACCGATTTTTTAATCTATGGTTGTCAAAACATCTGTTTATACAAGCTGTAACTTAACTACCGCAAGACCTGAAAGTATTTTGTTCTAAATCAGTAACTGCTATATCTCGCCACACTGGAAGTTGCGTCTACTACACAGACAGCTGTGAAGGGGACGCAACGGCTACACTAATAAGCAGGGCGGGGGCAGCTGCGACCAAAAAAATAAAAGAATACAACATTAAGATGGCTATTCGCAGTCGAGACATGGTAGTTGTTAAAAAGCTGCTGGAGGCGGAGGCCTAAAGGAAACCCTCAAAACCAGCCAAACACCTACACAACTGAGGCATTCTCGCTCAAAGGCAAGCCACCACTGACAAAAAAAAACCTCATACACTTACATAAGCCTTTAAAACAATAATATAAAAAAAGTAATAGCAAATAAAATATAAACAAAAACCTCTACTGAAGTACCGCAACAAACAAACCAATCACAGTAACAACAAAACCAAAAAAAATAAATAAGCGACATGTACCATACGAGTTATAACAAGCAAAACTAACAAAATATAAATTAAACAATTTTATTTCGCAAAACTCCTTTAGTCCTGTATAATAAACTTATTTATTCTTGATTCGAAGTAATACGGGGATTTCAAATGCATTTCTAAAACGTATATCTCAATAAGTACACATTCCCATATACGTTTCATTGTTAATTGAGGTATAAAAGTACATAAAAAAGGGTAAAAACTTTAAATTTGGAAACTTGGTGTCGTATTGAATTTGTGAAACAATTATCTAATCGAAGTCTGAGGTCTTGCGCTTTTTACGATACATCTTTTATTTTCAGGATTTGTTTTAATTACCTATTTTCAAAGAAGACAAAAAAATTGATTATACTGTGTCCTTCGTTCTCGATATAAACATGCAGCTCTCTCTACTCGCTTGGCAAGCCGCTAAATTTTTTAGAAACGTCAACGCCTCCTCTATGGTATCTGTGGACATAACCTCTGCGACCATTCTTTCTTTTAGCGTGGCAGCCGATGCCTTGTAATAAAGTTTTGGTCGACATTTAATTTAATCAAATAATCGTAGCAGTGAAATTATATAACAAAAGGTTTTTATATACTCAAGTGATGTTGTGAAATAAATTTAAAACATCGTATAGGCAAATTCAGAAATAATTTACGTCTTGACAAAAAAGTACATTCCAAAAAGATCAACTGATAGTTGTTTAATTGTGGCGTTTTCAGCTTAACATGTTTATGTATAATAATATCGAATATTTGGAGACGTGAGTTTTATTATAAAGTAAAGTCTTCACTCGAAAAGTAAACTTACGAAGTCTCATGTCCCTCTTCGTGTAAAAACAGTTTAACACGCAATATACCTGCAAACAATTATTAACCGTCTATAAATTGGCAAGGTAAAACCTCTAATGAGAGAAATTAGCGGGGACATTAATCAATAATGATTGTTAAGGATCGATGCCAATTTAAGGACACGGGCGATGTACGAGATGCATCGACGTGGTCCGCAAGACTTAACGGTAATTCAAGGACACGAGCGGTGTACGAGATGCATCGGCGTGATCCGCAAGACTTGGGGCCCATACGAGATATGTGCTGAAGGTCATACTACTCATAGGTTTCACCCATGAGGTGCTCCTGTGCAGTTCACATTTCTACAATGGTAAGAAACTAAAATGTTACCCAACATACATACCTTAAACAGTAAATACAAAGACTATTGCTATAAACTATAAGCAATTTGTGATATTATATCTCCTAAAGGAGACTTTCTGAAAGGGTAACTAAAGGGACATTGTTTATGAATTTATGAATAACAATACATTATTAATAACATAAGCCACCCCTTTGCAGAAACATAATGTTTTGCATTGATTTCATTATTAGACATACTTGTATAATAATCCTAAAATAGCCCAAAGTGGAGCTTATTACACAAAGAATTGTGCAATATTATGAGCACTTGTATTAAAAAGGTAAACCTTGCAATATTTATCCCTGAACAGGGTTTATAAACAGATGAGCCAAAGTAGTCTCTACTTATAACAATGCCTGTTATAACTGACAAGCAACAGAATTGTGGAAATATTCCAAATATAATATCACAGTCTACCGATGCTGAGACAGGCAAGTTGTACAATAATTTGTGTTACACACATACATCCTTAAAATATAATATAAAATACCTGGTCTATCCAGTTAACATAAAACTAATAATTATAAATATTATCAGCCCAGACCCCTTGCAGGGTAGCCAGGGAAGATGAGTCCTAACAATACAGTCATGAAACATTGATTGGGATAAGAACCTTTGTGGTCAGCAGTATATATTTTGTATTAAATAAGGTTAATATAGTGGAGTACCAAGATGGAACTATAACTAGCTATTCATAAGCAGTAGTTTAAATTTCAAGAAACCACCAGTGTTGTAACCAATATGGAACAACAATCCTCATCCGGTGTGTAAAAATGTACATCTATCCACAAATGTATGTATAAATGTACCTACAGTGTACCTATCAGCCCACCAAAAACAAATCACAATGGACATTGGAAGTCTCCTACCAGAGAATGTGAGGTAAGAAAAGCTTGCTAGGCTTTTTACATAAAGGCTTGTTTTGTTTTTTTTTTTATGTTACTGAAAAAATCAGTTAAACATTCAGGAATACAACATGGCTGTTACAAATAAACCATAATATTGGAGGCTAAAGGTATTCACTGACTTTGGTATGTAACAATGTATCTATGACACTAATAAAAATGTGTGTCTGTCTGCCTTCAACGGCAAACATAACTTTATGGGTTTTGTGCAAATACTGCAAGTAATCCAGACAAGTGAAGGTTAAATAAATCTGGTCCTACATATATTTAACATTATGTATAGAAACATTATTATTAGAAACATAATTTTTAATAATTGATATACAATTTATAGCCATTCTCATTAGAATTTAATTAAAGATGGATGATCACAACTGTGCTATAATCCTTATTCCACAAAGAAACTCAATGCTAATAATAGACATTAGAGTCATATTAAATATACTAATAAAAAATTTATTAGGAGCTATTCAGCTTTCTATTGGGTAATGAGTCCAATAGTTTTGGTTTTTGGTTGCGTCCTGCATCATTTATAGTGTAATTAATACATTAGAAATTTGAGACACACAGAGGAAAGATTATACATCAATTCATGAATTGAAGAATTAGATGTTTTTATTGTACTTTTGTTTGATAATATTTTAATCAATTAATAATATATAATCAAATAAAATTATTCAAGTAATTAATAACTATAAAAAATAGGTTTGTGTTTAGTTTTGAATGTGCACATTTATATTGAGCACCAGTGATGTTTCTGGTACAGTTAGGATATCGGAGATATGACACAAACACAACCTGCTACTATTATGGAAACAGGTGGTTTTAGAGCACTATACATGCTGTAATTTATTTAAAGGTGGTTCAGTGTAAAAGTATTGAATTGGAAATGTCATACAAAAAATTTGCATTTTTCATATTGTTACATTTAAATTATTACATCCACATGTTACATGTATCTTATTAATGTATCTATATATAAAAAGAAAATAAAGTCATGCAAATGACTTAATAATAATACCTATTTAAAAATTGTTGATGAAGTTGATGAAATATTGAGTTACAATATTTAAAAGTATAGATTATCTTAAACAAGAATAATCAAAAGTATATTTTTATTACAGGTATGATAAATATTAGGTAGTATCAGCAATAACCTTAGTCTTAGGGAACTTGATATTATTTATTTATTAATAATTATAAGACCACGCCAGATCCCAAGTGGGTAGGCGAGGGCGCAAAACATATTATTATGATATTAAATGAAATATGAATGATACGTAGGTACTACATGTATAAGTTAAGTGACACTCAATCCTCACGGTTGGAAATCTAGAACTAACTAAAAAGTTACTCACTACAGTTGCTACTTATAAAAAACAACCACATACAAAGAAGCAGAGGAAGTGTGGCATTTAAGGGTATGAAAAAGTTAAGTTATGAATAGGATTCCCAATATCATAAAGTTATAGTCCGTGGTTTGGTCTAGTTGCCTGTGACTTATTCGCTACTTAAGTCATTACTAAATTAGTAAATTTGAGTGTAATTTTCATCAGCAATATAACGGGTCAGGGGTGGCCCGATCGTATTGCCAAAAATGAATGTTCGCGGGCGTTATTGCGCAAGAACGAATTGTTAAGTGATACATAAATATTTAGGTGGACATAAAAATGATATCCGGGATAGTTTCGGAATATATAATAATAATAGTAGTATAGTTTAACAGTGGGGCAGGTTAAATTAGGTTACCACACATCAGCACTGCCCTTCGTTCCAAACCCAAAAATGGGGGAGGGGGGGGGGCGAGATCATATAGTTAAGGTACATAGCCTTATGTGAGGAATAGCTCTAGATAAGGACATTAGTACAAAGGCCTCTAGTACAAAAATGTTAAATTTTGGTATATGTGCATCTTTAAAGATTATAAATATAACTAACATTAAATATAACCGAACTTTGACATAAAGGAAAATACTTTATCATAAATTAAATAAGTAATTATAGCAAAGCATCCTTATAATCACCAATAGAATTGGTAGCCTTTGTCTGGTACTGTACTCACAAAAGAGTACATTTGACAAAAAAAAAAAAAAAAAAAAAAAAAAAAAAAAAAAAAAAAAAAAAAAAAAAACACAAAGCCCCACATGCCACTTGGAAGACACGTTAGTGGGGAAACAGGTTTCCCTGTCTTATTTGTCTTATATTGTTATAGATTGGGTACTAATATAGTTTGTTTCTAGATCTAGTACACAGTAAGAGTTTTCTATCGATCTCTATCTATATCGTCACGCCAGACCCCTTGCGGGGTAGGCGGGGGGGTGCGGGGTTCCAACAGGTTCTTTACTTACTGGCTTCCTCCACTCTCATAGTTCGTTTCGGAAGGGTTTTCTATGATACAAGAATTATTATAAAGGGATTAATTTCATATAAACAAAGTTCTGGATCGGTAATCCCTCAACTCTCGTTATATAAAGGGACATCTATAAAAAAAAAAAAAAAAAAATCTTTATATGGAAGACATAACAGATGGAGAATGCACTGATATCTTGATAAGTAATGATTGATTATTATTACCCGGTACTAATGAGTTAAGGACAACAGGTGTGCTATAACAGGTGCTTTAAAGAATTTTGTTGGGATGGATCTACGCTATATAACATAACATGTTATAGAATTTGATTAAATAAATTTATTTTGAATAAGTTAGACAGACTGGTTGTAAGAAACAATATAGGTGTATATATACTCGTCTGTATATATATATATATATATATATATGTTGTATTTGTGTTGTATAGCAATGCAAACAACGGGAATGTGTTATACAAATGTACTCATGACATATTATGTTTTAGAGCTCACGCTTAAAAATGACATTCATGTGGTATACTTCAACTTTACCCTTATAGCTCTAAACAGCTGCATGTTTATATCGAGAACGAAGGACACAGTATAATAAGTGATCAAACGAACTTACCTGAAGTGAAGTTCGATCATTATTATACGAAGCCCTTCGTTCGAAGATATAAGTACCCAACCCGCCCTGCCCGTTGGTAAAGTTGAAATGTACTACTTCTAAAAGGAATGGTCGCAGAGGTTATGTCCACAGATACCTTAGAGGAGGCGTTGACGTTTCTAAAAAATTTAGCGGCTTGCCAAGCGAGTAGAGAGAGCTGCATGTTTATATCTTCGAACGAAGGGCTTCGTATAATAATGATCGAACTTCACTTCAGGTAAGTTCGTTTGATCACTTATTATATTGTATTTACTTTCCCTATAACTTACAAAATAACAATAAAATAATTATACAGCCATTTTTACCCAAGGCTCTCATAATATTTTTCTCTCACCCAATTGCCTAATTTTTTTGTTTCTTTAACAGTTATTTGAAATGTTTTTCTTTAATTCAGTAGGTAAAAGGGACCTCGCTTTTCCGTAATTACCTCGGTCTAACTGCCCGTTCCAGGTCCTTATTCGCTTTGGCCAAACAGGGTGCGTTACGATATCTTTGTAAAATGATAGTGCAATAACCGCCGAGATGCATACATGATCTTTAAATTTTAACATCGACATAACATATTCCCCAAGCGTCGATAGCAAATGTGTACATGTACAATTGTACAACTACTTTTCGCCGACGATGGTAAGTCCCATGTAATAGAAAACGAGCCTATTACCATATTTATTTGAAAGATAATATTAATCGCTAATCTCTTATTAAATCACGGCACAAACCAAAATTATGACTTTTAATTTGAAATAATGATTTGTGCAGATACCGCTTTAGGGAATAAAGTGTCAATGATGAACTTTGTTATTATATAAAGTAGTCCCACACTAGAAATTACTTCTATGTCGTGGGTGAGTTTACAAATACGAAATTCACATGCACAAGCTCCCTGGCCGAAACAAATATTTGTGGGTCACACAAAGATTTGTTCAGTGCGGTACTCAATCCAGAAAGCGGAGCGACTGAAGCTCTTAACCACTGGACCAAGCCATTCGTCAATGTCACTTTTAGAATGATTCTGTATGCCACTGAAGCATCATTAAACGATAATTTCACAAAATTATTGTAACGCGCCGAGTTACAATGAATAAGGACCCTGGTAAAAAACTCAACTGAATAAATTAAGTTAAAACATTTTTCTGTTAAATAGACTTTGCTAATTACAGCACTTGTTAGGCGGTAAAAGTCCTGTCAGTTAACATTGGCTGTTATTACGGCCATCGATGTCATACCTTTGAAGGAGAAAGAGGGGTTCTTTAAGTGATTTCGAATTTAAGGAGATTTTCGGTACTTTCGGATTTATAGATACTACAGTTCTTTTCTCACCCCGGCCCCCACCTCAGCATTGTACTACATTACATATTTAGGTAATAACAAAAAAAGCAGACCAAATTAATTCTATATTATATCTAACACAATTTCAGTGCGTGTGGTGGTTATGGAGGGTTAAACGAAGATTTTCCTCTCTGGGATAGGGTCAACAATCTTTGTCTGCGCCTAGTTCGGGAACTTGACGCATGTGTGTGTGTAAATGATCTACGCTGTTGGCCGCTGGGCTTTTACAACTTCACCGGACAAGAGGAACTAGGCGGAAACCTGTATCTCAGATTTTTTTTTTATTATGGACTGAGTAATTTCTGATCTTCGTAGGGCAGCTGGCAGGAATCGGATGAGAGTAGCCAAGGATCGTACTCCGTGGCCTAAAATTGGAGAGGCTTATGACCAGCAGTGGTCTAATGTTCTGATAGTATTTTTCTGTCACTTTATTTGAAACTCACGAAATCGTCTCAAAGCTCCGTGACAAGGCAGTTGAGGGGTTTAATTCTATTGAATTTTAAAGAAACGGTATTGTTTGCTGTGATGAAACACTGTCACGCCTATATGCAAAAGTGTACTTAGTACACCCAAATATTGTCGATGGTTTTTTCTGTACTTAAGACAAATTGAGATTTTTTTAATAGGAAAACATTACTAATTCTGACCTGGGTTTCGAAGACAGGGCCGTAGTTTTCAACCGAATTATGTCTAACTAGACCAATGAGCCAGTCAAACTTAATTATCACTAAAAATATTTTTACCACCACCGCCAACCTAAATTTCAAAGAACCATTACTTAAACCTAAAACAGCAACAAAATGAGAATATGAACACAACACCTTCACATGTGTAGGTATACAAAATTATTCCTTAAGTGTAACATCTGTCTTCCAACAACTTCTCTTTAAACCGTTCTCATCTAACTTGGTGTAATAAAGCACATAATCCTTTAAGTTCATCTAAAGTTCTGGGAACTTGATAACCTTTCGATCTTCCTAGAACGGCTTACCTCTCAGTTAGGATAAGTTTGATGCGGCGTTCCTATGAAAGATCTTAAGGCGAAAGGCAATCAATTAGTTATGATAGAGAAATTGATTAAACACTCGGCTGATAATTAAGAGGCACGGGGTTCAAATTAGGCATAGAAATTTATATTTTTAGAAATTTATATGCGGATTACGATTTTAAATTTATGTGCATGTTTACGGAAAGAAAAATAAAATACAGCCGAAAAATCTACAGGCCCGAATATCCAAACTTGACATCACCTCTTTTACGCTACAAGTTTAGGGGATAAAAATGAACGAGACAACATGCTCTTTTGATAATCATACTAACTGTAAATCAAAGAATTTGTGCTAGTAGCTCTGTATTAACATATGAATAGAATTAAAGACTCATAACTACATACATATAAATATTGGAACTATAATAATCCTAAACGTGGTCGGCGGAGGTATACTGTGTAAGCCCATATTTTTTCGTCGAAAGCGCAATTCTAGACTCGAGATAGCTACTGAGATTTTTTAGATAGAAAAACACTAAAAACACTTTTTCTTGGTTTTAGGCATTCTAGATGGCCAACCACACGCCACGCCAGTATACTAACAAAGCTGATAAGTTGTTTATTAAGTATAAAATTTCACAAAGAGCAAAATAACTTGTAGCTGATTACAGAATATCTTCCTTTTACTTTAAGTTCAAAGAATATGAAGACAAAAAATCAATAACAACCATTTTGTATACACAACCCGGTTCGTTACTACTCAAGTCGGGAGCTTCCAAATAAAAACATTCCATTCCTGTGCTGGTTTCTATTTCAATACAATGTTAGCTTTCGCCGAGAATTTTCGGAGCTTCATTTCCGAAGGTAATATCTGCCAGCGAGTTTAATTTTTTAGTCGGGATTGGAAAGAACATTTTGTTGTTTGTTCAAAGGATACGATTCTTGTGTCCCAAACTAAAGAGATCATAAAAATACGTCAACGACAATTGCACGCTGTTACGCGTTGTCTTAATTAATGAAATAAACTTGAGTGTAATTTTTTTTATTGACTACTAGGTTAGATTTACGATCATGTAATATTGGAAATGCATGCAATGTAGCCTAAACAAATTTGGGCGCCAGGAGAGTTTTTTCTGTCCGAGTGCGGAACTCTGCCAAA
This sequence comes from Phalera bucephala, assembly GCA_905147815.2. Lineage (NCBI taxonomy): Eukaryota > Metazoa > Arthropoda > Insecta > Lepidoptera > Notodontidae > Phalera > Phalera bucephala. The sequence goes on from LR990621.1 coordinate 21,482,082, forward strand.
ACCAAGTCTCGACTAGCAGACAGCTCAGGATTGTAACCAATTTATGCATCACATCCTTAAGGGCGTTTCCGTAAGCTACGACAATTGAGAAATCTTTAGTCAGTTACGTTAAGATATTTCAATCCTATCATGTTCATTTACCTACTTCAAATAATACAATTTACTTACCCCTTTGTGTACCTCACTCAAAAGAATGCGTTAATTATTTAGTATAATGGTATATGATATGGCTATAATTAATAATTTCAATGATCCAAATTATGCGACAGTGGGAATCTTTTGTAAATCAGGCGTATTTTTGGGAGTTTACAGTTGTTTAAGCCTTAAACTTGGTGATTGCTTTAACCACCGCAGTATCACTACATAATATAATCTGTGGCACAATCACCAAGTTGTGCTTTTTAGAACTAAATTTTTAAATTCTGTAACAGCGTCACGGTCGTCCCGGATCGTACGTCATTGTGAACGAGCCGTTTTTCACTGGTATCGAACCGCCGGCCGATTGGTTCATCGACAACATTAATTTATCATGTAACAACTGCTGCACACACAGGAGCGTTTTAGAATAGTGCGAAAAATGTTTTTTGGTGTTTATTATTTTCACATACGGTGCTTTATAGATTTGAATTTTATTTTAAAGGCTGGTTTGAAAACATGTTTCTAAATAGTTATGAAACCTTGGTGTCTAACTGCCTCGTTAGTCTAGTGGGGCCTAATGCGGGTATTAATTACGAGGTCTTGGGCTTGAATCCCAGATCAAAGTCAGATTTTTCTACCGATCAATTACTGTCACATTCCGGAGCCTAAAACTGTGCTCAGCGTTATGTTCATAGGCTCATTGTCTATTATAATGGGACCTGTGCCACCGCCGCTTGGGGAATATAGATTGTTTTAGTGAAATGGTAACTTCCCACGCAGAAGAATGGGAAACATTTAAGAGTTACACCTTCAAATTAATCAAAAATAATATGGATTATCATAAAGTTGTTTGTGCGTGTGAATAATCTTCGCTGTTGCTGCGGAGCTTTTACTGTTTTAGCGAGAAAAAAGGCGAGCGTGCATCAACTATGCTTAAGGCGGATGAATCTAGTCTTACTGGATCATATGCTTGAAGTATATAGCTACGATAAATCGGAAGTTATTGTAAAGTTCCACGGTACGTGTTTAATTTGTCATAGCGAATAACAGCCCTGGCTGATTTTTCTTTTCTTATGCAAAAACGATCAAAATATTCGTCCTATATGGAAGATCTTGTTATCGACAAGACAAACTCTTCGCCATTCGTTACGCATACCACGCGTTGTGTTTGAGATGAATAACAAATTTATATTCATACTTCTCAACCACAGAATTTTAGGGGACCCTAAATGGGGATGAATCTTTTTCATATATGGAAACTTACTTTGATCATCAAAAAGCATATTGTGTATAGGCGAAAGCGAATCTTAGTATTCAGCTAAATTCATTGAAAATATGTGTACAGGACGACGTCTGCATGATTTGTATAAATAGATTATATAATAGATTAAGTTACTGTAGTACATTATGTAATTTAAGTTAGAAATAAGATAATGTCATAGAATCCTAGCGCATAAACACTAGTATACAATTAGAAGAGTGTAACCCTGAAAGGGATAGGAATAATTGAAGAGTGTAACCCTGAAAGGGATAGGAATAGTAAGAAGAGTGTAGCCCCGGAAAGGGACAGGAATAATTGTATCATGATTGGTTTATTTGATTAATAAACTCGGTACAAAGCCCACTAGTTGTGACACACCATATAGTATTTAAGAGCGCGAAAAATCGCGCCAGACGCGTTCGAGCGACTGGACATTGGAAGATTATAGGAAGAAACTCTGCGCGAAGAGGGTCACAACTGGTGGGTGGAGCACTGTTTCAAGATTATTCGGCTTTTATTGAATTCTCCTTCACGACGCATACCAGCCACAGCAGCAACAGGACGCACGACGTATTATTCGTCCTGTTCAATATGGTCTGATTAGTTAGCGAAAAACATGAGGAGTAATGCAGAAAAACATGGCACTAGCTCTTAATTCACTTGTTAGTATAACGGTATGTTAATTTGATTTTACTATTAATTTGTTAACACCTATGTACGTTGGGACTATGTGATGTAGTAAAGTCTATTTTGTAACCACCTTTGGCATTTTATGCATTTCCTAGGAATTTTATATTATGACATTACATACTTTTCCGGTACCATATATATAAATGTTTATGACAAAAACTGGCACTTTCAGTTCTGAAAATGTAATTTTAGAATAGTTTTAAAACACAATACCAAAATATTGTTTTAAGCAAGGTTGGGTCGTCACGTTTATCAGAAGTTTTATTCTGGCGCGAGCTACATTGGACTATAAATCATGTGGCGCACTCGCTTGGACACGTAAATTGAATCCTCGACCGTCAAACAACTATACAATATGACTTTATCCTCAAAAATATATCGCTAACAACTGTAAGAAGGCATTATATTGCTCCATTTTGTTGATGTTAAAAATATGAGAGAAATATTTAGTGACAAAAAAATTTTGACGACAAATTGCTCTAGACTCTCATCTATGCTCTAAGCTTAGTCTAAGTGTAAGGTCGCTAGATTAATTAAATCGAATTGCTGTGGATGTGTTTCCCATCACATACAAAAATCTCCGTACAAACCAAATTTTTGTATGTCTATTAAAACTTCCACGACTAAACGATGATTCCGAATACGAATATTTTTTTTACAAAAGCATTCAGTATATTGATACTTGAATTATATTGTACAACTTATTGCTGTTTAAAGCGCACTGGATTAAAATTTGTTTTTTCACTTGAGAACTTAAAGACATTTTCTTTCTCTCTGTCCTAGTCGAAAAACAGCTACCATGCCGTAACTTAAGGTACAACAACAAGTAAATATTACGTAACATTCACAAAACACGACCATTCTTCAGTAATATACGGATCAGGCATAGTACTCCTTCCATTGTACTCGCTCATTCAAATTCAAAAAGTTTCCACGCAAATCTAGCTCCTGTGGGGTTATCGAGTATTCCCCTATAAATCGCAATTCGCCGGGTAAAAACGCGAGGAAAAATTAAACAAAAACTTTTCGCAGCGGAGCAGTCCAGTACAAAGTTGGAGTTGGCCAATTGATCTTTTCCATACAAATGCTCGGTAACTCAGATTCCAAGGCTCATATCGCTTAGTTGCCCTCATCCCTGGCCGCTTTTCAGAGTTTCGAGAGTTTGTAAACCTCGGCGATGCCAGAGGTATTAATATCTTAGAGCAGACCGCTTTTTTAAAATACTATGTGTATTATTTAAAGGTTTAAAAGTCGAAATGCTTGATCCTATATTTTAGAGGTTTTGGTAAAGCAATTTTTATAGTAGATATTGATTAAACACTTCTGCAGTTGTACAGCATTATTTAGCTTCGTGGTTTTACTACACATCCACCCATTACAATTGTGCAATTTCATAGTAGATGTGGGAGGCTCGTTTTATTACGTCAGTTTTTTACCATATTCAGATATAGTAACAGTCCTACTACAATTTCTACATTACTTTTCAAGCATATTCAAAAATTAGTCAATAGTAAAACTAAATAATTAATACCCACACGAAAGTAGGTAATACTTGTTATTTTACTAAATTTGGATTCAACCGACAATTACCGCAGGTTTATGCTTGATTTTTTTTTATTTGTAATACATATCTGATTTGTATATACAGTGGGAACCCTGTTTCCTTTACATTTTTATTTCTTTTTAGAATTTACTATTTCACATGAAATTTTAGTCCGAATTTGGTGCATTTATCTGCACGAAGAAATTATGTATTCCAAAATATTATTATTTCCAACATTTGTATCTTCCAAACTCTAGTCCCCCATATAATAAACTGTGAAATCCGGGTTTATCCTTCCCGCAAACGCAACCCACGTCATTTCTTATTATAAATTGTGGAAACGGACTCGGATGTCGGATGACGTAATGCATTGTTGATAATGAAACTCTGAATTACAGTTGCGATTGTCTCTCTATCGTATCCAAACAAGCTCCCGGGAAAAAGTTCTTATTTTGATAAAAATCTCATATTATATTTCATCCTTTATTTTTCTGCAGCAAGCTAGACTACTTTTATATTTTTTATTTGAAATACACCTTTTTCGTTATGTCGTTTAAATTATTGTAATATTCATAAATGTCTTTTCTGTATAAAAAAAGAAATTAATAAATGCTTCTATTTTTTGTTATTCTGCACTAAGCGGAGTAACTTGGACTCAAATTTTATTTAGATCGTGTATTGCAATAATCTTATATCACCGATTACTCACGAGCAGCATGCTGTATAATTCACTTAGTGGCCAGGGCTTTCAATCACTCCTCTGGGGACAGCTATGAAGTAATTTGATAAAGTGATGGACGATTTTTGAGTTGAACATTCTGGATGCTACCTTAAGTGGATGCCCATAGTGTCTTGTATATGAAATATGATACATACGATCATTGCAATTATATACTCTGAGGGTCGACAAGCTGAACTCGCAAAACAATGTGGCCTTTAATTCCTTTGTGGTACGAGTTTCCACCGCCAATCTGTAGACCTTCATGGATTTCTGGCCGAAGGGTGTCGTCTTTAGGAAATTTCGTGGGAGACTACGAGACGCCCCTGCACAGCGCAACATGCCACCAAAATCAAATGTCATAGTTTAATATGTTATATATGTGTTTGTCTGCAAGGTATGTATTCTATGGTCCAGTAAATAGGTCCAGTAAATAAGTTGTATAAAAATAATTTTTCAATTTCTGTTGCCTGAATGAAATACGTAAAAAATATCCCAGCGTTCTACAGGTTAGGGTTTATAATGCTATTCTTATCATAACTCTTTATATCAAAATTATTTCAAACAGCCCAAAAAAGCAGGTGGTCCATTGCGTGATCGATGTAAATTGATTTAAAGTCCTGTTCACATCACATCATCTTACAATAATTTAGTAGAACAAGCTACATTACATTATCCGGTGACATAACAAGAAGACACAAACAAGAAGCTATCGATAAATAATGCAGATCGATCAATTAAATAATCAAAGCAATCAGTTAAGAACCAGATGTATCTCGACCGTCTCTCTATTCCGATATCCAAGATCAATAAACTCACAGACGCAACAGTAAATGTATAAACCTCGTATACCTTGTCGACTAATTGGAAATGTTATACCCATCGTCTGAACTGCAGAAGCAAACAATACTACCTCTATCCGTCAATCTAAACTGATAGCAGCTTATTAGGTCAGTTGGTTCTTTCTATGCGAGGTGTACACAAGCAAGTCAATTGGCATCACAGAGGAGACTGAGCATAATCTCATTGCAAATATGTGCTAAAGTAAAGATACACGCTTTGCTAAGTGCATTAGATTTAGTTTTATTATTTCTTTTAGCTTAGATTGAACTCACTGTATCTACGCTGTACTGGTACCAACAGACGTTTCAAAATCAATCCCGCCGATGAATGCAGCGCAGGTAAAGAAAAATAGAGAAGCCTCTTGTTATCTTTGGCTCTATCGTATCGTGAGGTTTTTGAATTACCAGCTTGCTATTCGAAAAGGATTTTTTTATTCTAGTTCTGTATACATCGGCGCTTTTTAAAATATTGAATGACTGTTTACAGTCTAGTGGTTTTCGGTTTTACTTACGTAGCTTTTATAAAAGAAACGGATTAATTTTTGGGGCTTTAGGACTGGATTTATTGTCTGTTTTCTAGGTTTGGACTTTAACTCGAGACGTGCACTCTGAGAGTGCATTATGGTGTATGACTTCAAACTTTGATTATTAGCTTGGATACCAGATTTTAACTTTGACTCAAGATTGTTCACAATTCAAATAGATTTTGAATATAAATACCCTCTGTATTTAATTTCTATCTGTCTGCATCTTTAATCGAACATCACGAACAATGCTTATCTTCATCTGTTTCTTCATATCTCTGATCTTGCTCTTCATTCACATCAATACTTATGTAGGATTTGCATCTTAAAATATTCCTATAACTTTGTTATTGATTTTTTACATTTCTGAGCGTCAATTTTGCTCAATAAAACTTGCTCCTTCGCAACTCTGCAGAGATTTCCCTCGGAGGCAAGGCATGATTAATGTGTGTATCAACAGAGATCGCCGGCGGAGTTTTCCTGAAAGCATTACTCTGGTATGATCCGCTGCCCACCGCACAGTGATGTATTGCTCCCGGACCGACGGTAGTTAGTACCGTCGAGTTGAGTATTTCAGATGACGTTCAGCCATAGCCGAGTAATAGCAGTTATCTAATAATTTGTATTAAAAAATTCTATCCAATACGCTCGCCCCATTTGGCAAAAAGTGGATGTACGCAGTACATCTTTGCCTCTATTCAATATATTCTCCTTAGAGAATATATTAAGCGTCGCACTGCAAAAATCCTCCCAGAGGTTTTTCTGCTCCAGACCAAAAATAATTCATAGCTTTAACTGTTGTTGGTGTAACGACCTAGTCAGTCAGATGATTGATAACAGTTGAAATGAAGAATACGGCGAGATCGTTGCTCAGTAGTAGTAAGTGGGTTTAAGAAAAAAACTTCTAAAAATATATTATGTCAGCCCTTACGTGATTTCTTGTGACAGAGACAGAGCGCCTTTTCCTACATTTCGAAGACCAGGGGTATATAATCATATGTATACTTATAATGAGGAAAGATTTTACAAAAGTTCACTACTTGTAATAATTCTTTCACTATTAGAAATCTACATTATCCAGAAGTAACATCCTACTGATATAATAAATGTGAAAGTTTATATGTTTGGATATTCGTTACTCAATCACGCAAAAACGGCTGAACGGATTTGCATGAAATTTGAGACACACGAGTCGTGGGATGCAGAGTGCCGAATAGGCACTTGGAATGTAAGGGGTGGTATGGAAAATAAGATGCATGAGGTGATTACGAACTATGAGAGTGGAGGAAGCCAGAGAAAGAGGAAAGAAGAGGAACTATGTAAGGTTCTTTGAACCTGTTGGAACTCTGTAATCTTTACCTACCCTGCAAGGGATCAGTCGTTATGATAGATAGATATATAGAGATACTTTTTATACCAGAAAAATTTAAGGTTCCTGTCTAAAGTCAACGCGGAAGAAGTCGAGGGCAGAAACTAGTAGGCTTTAGAACATAGACTCGGTTGGTGGCGCTGTTTTTGTCGGGTGCAAATCCGCGGAAAACTGCTAGTATGTTTTATAAATGCGGTAGATTTTTAATAAATGACTACCATTTAGTGGAAGGATTTAGGTACCAGGAAAGACCTAGACTATCTTACCATGATCAAATAGACCGTGTCGGGAGTCTTCGTAACCGGCGAGCGTGTATGAGACGAACTGTGATAGTGGAGGAAGCCGGAGGGGTATGTAAGGAAAGAATTTAGTTCTCAAAGACTACAAATTACTTACGTAGAGAAATTATAACACTAAAACATAAGTTCACAGATGCGTGTAGGAGACGGTATTCTTTAAAATATTTCCCTCTATGCAGGTAGATCATAATAACTTTTATCTTGTCTTCGTTAATTACCGGTTATATAGTATTGTAGTCGAGCAGATATAAGGGATGTTTTACATCCCACCAGGTTTATTTTATGATAGTATTAAGTTATTTATATATTTGAGAGGCGCTCGTAGCGCTATGCGACCGCGGTGTTCTTACCGATCACCAAGGTTAAGCAGCGTTCGACTCGGTCGGCCTGAGGCGGGTGACCGTTTGTCGCACTTTCATATTCGAGCGTCTTCGTGCTTTGGAAGGCACGTTAAGCCGTTGGTCCCGGTTACCTCTTAAAATGGTAGTCGTTAAGCCGAGTTGGAAGCCTTAAAGGCGGCTTGATAAGTTCCAACAGCAGGTGGCAACAAACCTGCCTCCACCAATCCGCGTTGGGTACGCGTGGTGGAGTATGACCTAATCTCTCTCATCTCGATTTGTGAGAGAAGGCCTTTGCCCAGCAGTGGGCAATATAGGCTGATATTATTATTAAGTTATTTATTTTGTAGTGCTTTTGAGAATGTATTGTTTTAATAGTTTTTTGCAGATTCCTATTGATTTGGCATATTTTTACTTGGTATAAAATACACTATATTCCGTAATTAAAAGTAAAGTTCTAAAGTTCTAGGTTTATATAGTTGAATGTTATGTGCCCGCCTGGGGTTAAGTGTGTGTACATTTCTTGTTAATTTTATTTATAATATCAGCCTATACTGCCCACTGCTGGGCAAAGGCCTTCTCTCACAAATCGAGGTAAGAGAGATTTGGTACACGAATAGATTGACGTTAACGAGACGCTAGCGAGTAACCGTGTTTTCATGTCTATATCAATTTAGTAAACTTGAAGTGTGACAAGAATATCATCTTAACTCACAAAGCGTCACGCTAATGTCAATCTTTTTGTGCTATTCCGTCTAGTCGTATTTTCCAAGCGCTAGAAAAATAGTTGCAAATACAAATGAAATCCTCGATCGTCGATCCTACGCAATTCCCGGTCCCTAATCGAACTCCTTTGATCTACCTGTTGTACATATGCAGTTCATAACTCAACCTGACAGGACAATAATAAAAAACCTGTCGAATGTAAGCAACCTCCATCAAGACATGGGCCCTGAACTATTTCCCCGTAACACCTATTGTGTTCAGGCGTTGCCACAACAAAATATATTTCTTTTCGATTTATTTTTACATCGTCATGCGTTACTTGTTAGTAACATACGTATTGGTGGTTATTTTTCGTGTACTAAAATGTATTTCGTATTTTACGAATGGGTATTTTAGTGAATATATTTCAATGCCTTTTGAACCAATTATAAATCTACCTAGTGACCCACTGCTGAACAAAGATCTTCCCACAAATAGAAGCAAGAAAAACAGGTTATACAGGCTATACGCGGACCCAGTACGGATTTATAAAGGCAGGGTTGTAGACATCCGCTGTTCAAATTAATAAACTTTTCAAAACCTCTTTCTATGACTAGGTACCACATGTCACAAACGATCACCCATCTCGGACTGACCGAGTCGAACGATGCTTTACCTTGATGGTCGCTTATAAAACCACGCTCCCGAAGCATAAGCACCACGAATTTGAATTGACAGATGTTTGAGCAAGCTTTATTACAGCTTTGTAAGGAGATTGTCATGTTTAGAGGACTCTGACCACTATAGACACCTATTAATCGTTTTAACCGCCTTCAAAAAGGAGCACGTTCTATGTTCGCCCGTATGTATGCTTTTTTTGTTTTTTTTTTATGTATGTTCAACGATATTTCCATCAATCGTAGACCGATTGTGATGATTCTTTTTGCATTGGGTTCAGTATAGCTCCAAGGTGGTCCTATTTTAATTTCCTCGATATTGGACCTTGGACTTTGAAGATACACCAGGGAACTTCTTAATGACAAGCAATACGAATGTGGTAGATTCTGATAATATGGGTGTTACGTCAATTCTATAGGCACTCTACTACAGAACTAAGTAGAATAATAATCACAGACTTCAAAAAGGACGAGGCTCAAAATTCGTCTTTTTTTTTAGAACTTCTTTGCTAATAAACCGATTTCGATGATTCAGTTTTAGTCGAAGGGTTCAGTATAGCTTCGAAGTGGTCCCATTTTAATTTTTATCGGCATTGGAACTTGGACTTTGAAAATACACCACGGGGCTCCTTGACGGAAAACAGCATGAATGTGTTAATTTAGTTATTATGAATATTATATCAATCCTGTAGGTATCTTACTGTAAAACTAAGTAGATTAATATAATATAGGTATATAAATATTAATAATTAATTCACACATAACTTAAAATTGTAAAAATAACTTTTTAAAAAAGGGAAACCGACTTCTAAACGCAAAAAAATAATTTAAAGTCGGTGTCAAGTAGAGATGGGTCGTATTAGGTAAATCAGGTACTAAGTACACGTGTTCCTAGTCTGCATAAATACCTAATCCAAATACCTAATCCACCTAATCCACCTAATCTCAATGATCTCATACACATACCGTTACTTAGTGATCTCAATCCACCTATTCTATATCAAATCCTGCTATCGAATTATCGATATTTGAATTGATTGAATATTAAATTGTTTTGTTAGTTAAGAACGGGTACAGTCATAATAACACTTTTAAGAAAATTGAAGTTTCAAAATGGAATCAAAAATTTTTTTGGTTATATATCTATCTATCTATCTATATCATCACGCCAGCTCCCTCACGGGGTAGGCAGAGAGTACAGAGTTCCAACAGGTTCTTTCCTTACATACCTCTCTTTTTTGGTTAGATTAGATATTTCTGCACGAAATTGGTTGAATAAACTAATACTTGTTTTCTATTTTATCATTTAATGATATATTAGTGATAATTTGGTATCTTCCCTTCATACTTTTTACAGGCTTAGGACTGTTAACTTACGAATGTATGAAGTTTTGAGTCTTGCGATATTAAATATTCCGCAAAAGTTTAGCGTTCGCAAGATGGAGTATTTAAAAGATTTCAATTCATTATATTTACATTTGTTTTATATCAATACACGTTGTATAGCGCTGTCTCGCTCCCTCCACCCTTACACGTAAGCGGGATAGCAAAGCGATAAGCATATGAGTGAGTGAGAGAGCGCGGGAACAGGTGTGAGTGAGCGCGGGAACATTAGTTTATAGTTTTATTGAATATGAATATTAGGTGGATTAGGTATTGTCAGAATTGGATTAGGTGCCGCCTATTCTCGTAAAATACCTGTTCTTTGGATCTGTTCTAATAAATACGACTCATCTTTAGTGTCAAGTAACCGACTGCACCAACCGGCACCGACTTCAAATTGATTTTTGCTTTTTGAAGTCTTTCTTTTAAAATTAATTTAGTTTTTAAATAATATATTCAATGTTCAAACACGTCCCTTAATATTTTTATAATAGTATAGATATATCTAGATTATTAAGTTATAAGTGAAAACAAATGTTTCTTTTCTTATGTAGCCCTATTATTTTATTATCAAGCAATTCTGAACTCTATAAACAGATATATAAGTAGAATTGACATATTCATTTCCTCCTCTCGCGTTGGCAAAGCCTGTCTCTTCACATGCCTTACATAACACAACTCTTTCACGGACGGACGATTTAGCGCAGTGGTTAAGAGCTTAAGCCGCTCTGCCTACTGTGTCTAATAGTCGCGGGTTCGATTCCCGCACGGGACAAATCTTTGTGTGATCCACAATTATTTGTTCCGGTCTGGGTATTTGTGTATGTGAATTTTCATGTTTGTAAACGCACCCATAACACAGGAATAAATCCTAGTGTGGGGCTATGTTTTTTTTAATAAAGAAAAAAAAGAAAGTGAAAAAGAAAGAAAAGAAAAGTTCTCACGCCTAGAATGTTTTTATGAGGTATCCATCTAGGTAGTTCTTAGAACGGAAGACTTCATAAAAAGCGTAATTTTACAGTAAAATAGGCACTTATTTTACTTTTTATTTTAGGAAAACCTAGAGCTAGTATAGTAATAATAATGTTAGTTAGAAGAAAAAGTCCACTTTAAACCAACAGGACAATTTGGCTGGTGTGTTAAGCCGCTAAGCCGCTCCGCCCACTGGGTCGAATAGTCGCTGGTTCGATTCCCGCAGGCAACAAATATTTGTGTATATGAATTTCCATGTTTGTAAACGCTCCCACGATACAGGAATAAATCCTAGTGCGAAACTATACCTTTATATTAAAAAAAAATAGTCAATGTACTCTAAGCAAACAGTATAAATCTTCTTGTGGCAAATTTTTGGTCCGATTTTGAACACATGAAATGCAATGAATGCAATTCAAAAGTACCCATAGTAGTATGAGACAGGAATCATTCTTAGAGCGGCGGGGCAATGTTTTGTTTATTTTAAAACACATCTTACCGTGATTTATTCTTTATTGATTCTGTCTGGCTGTCTTTTGGTCGATTGTTAGTGTAATATCTAGTGATTTTATTTTTTTTTTGGTTCGACAGTTACCATCTACCACATTGGCACCAAAATATTATTCACTTCGAGTATTATGTGCCTTATATTTGAAGCAAAAGTCTAAACAGATAAAATTCCTTTTATCAGACAAAAAACAGGTTATTTAATTCCAGTGTTGTTTATTTTCGCCAATACTCCGGCGTCATATCAAATTATCCCATGTCAGATATCGTGAAATGGATTTTCGGCTGTCAGAGTCCCGTAGAACGTTTTGTTGTGTTCTATTTATTACACAACCCGTGAAAGCCTTTCGAAGGCGTTTAACAGATTATTAAGTTCCAGTGTTTTTGTACTTAGTATGAAATATTTTTTTCTAGACGGTTCAGTCTATTGCACTATGATTACATTCGGTGCGTTACGACAACTCTGTGAAAAGATCGTGTCATGGTATTCTGTTTATCATAATAAATAATAATATTAGCCCTGTTAAGAAACCGTCCTATTGTTGGGCACAGGCCTCCTCTCAAACTGAGAGGGTTAAGGCAATAGTCCACCACGCTGGCCTAGTGCGGGTTGGTGAACTTCACACACCTTCAAGACACTTTCAGGCATGCAGGTTTCCTCACGATGTTTTCCTTCACCGTTCCTGTCATTAAAGCAAGTGATAGTTAATTTTTAATAGGCACATGTTTTCGAAAAGAGAGGTGCGTGCCTGGGCTTGAACCCGAGACCTCTGACTTTGCAGTCCAACGGTCTAACCACTAGGCTATCACTGCTTCCATGGTATTCTGTTTACGAAGTTGTAACGCGCGTCATCATATGTTTAATTTATCTGACGAAAAATGGCCCCAGTATGATTTTTCTAGAATCTTTGATTGTCTCTCAACTGGGCAAATGATAAGTGACTTTTTATAAGGCATTAGCTCGTATGAAAAGTTTCACTCTACCACTTTTTTTACAGAATGAAAAATCTTCAATCAGTAGCTAACGTATATACAGGGTGGAATTTTGCGACTGGACTGTAAGGATAGCTACTTAAATCGTTGTAGGCACAGAAAAACGGTTTTAAAAAATTATCCTTAATTTTTTACGATATTTTGAACTGCATTTATTGCAACAAAAATAAGTCATTTTGAAATTAACGTTCCCGCGATGAGATCAGATGGAAATGAAATATGTCGATTCTAAATGGCATTAAACATTATTTTTAGAATATATAAAAATTTAGGTCTATAAACTGGACTGCCTCGTTGGTCTAGGGTTCAAATCGTAGGTCGGACTAATGTAGTTTTTCTAACGAAAACTTCCCAGTACGAGTCCGGAGTCTAGAATTGTGCCCGGTATATGGCAATAGGCTCGCCCCCTATTAAATGAGACCCAACATCGTCGGCGAAACGTGGGTATACTCAGTATACCTCCGCCACCCCAGCTTGGGGAATATAGGCGTGACGGTGTTTTTAGGTATTTTAAAAGATCACTACTATAAATAATTCTGCGTTGGTGAATATCACTTCTAGCGTAGTAGTAAAAAAATAAATCTATATCGTTTAATTGTTTTCTTAAGATTTTTTAACCTCACTTCCCATCAGTAAATGCCCTATATTAATGGGCATCATCCTTAATTAGCAAGTACAGTTCTTACTTACAGTACGTACCTACCATTTCGAATAAGAACACCTTATAAAATTGAAAGCCGAGATATCAATCACTCTAATAAGTCAAGATTTCATCGGAGCCAAGGCTATTTCAATTAATATCTATAATTATTTATATACTCTCTATATCCACGGAGCATTTAATAAGTCAATTAGGTAATTTTTCACATAAATTCAAAGAATCGATCACGGAACCAATCAGGAATACGAAATTAACTAAATTAATTTTGATCCTCCGAGAATTTAAATCGGAGGGATCCCCTTATATTATTATTGTCTGCGTCTAGAACGGAGATGGTGAAATTTTGATACGGCAAACCAGATTTGAGAGCTTAGCACGAAAATATTGACGTTAGAGTGATGCTAGCGAGTTGATATGCCATCCTTCTCACACTACAAATTTACTAAATAAACATGAACGCGACGGCCCGATTACTCGCTAGAGTCACGCTACCGACAAACTTTTTGTGCTTAGCCCTCTGTAGATCTTAGTCCAAGCATTTTTTCTTAGATGTTACTATCTTTCGTCAAACCTATTATGATTCAAATATAATATATACACTGTCACGCCTATATTCCGCAAGCGGAAGTGGCAGATGTGTACCGAGTACACCCACTTTTGGCTGACGATGTTCGATCCCATGTAATAGGGGGCGAGCCTCTTGCCATATACCGGGCACAATTCCAGACTCCAAACTCATACTGAGAATTATTCATTAGAAGAACTACATTTGTCCGATCTAGGATTTGAACCCAGGACCTCGTGATCACAAAGCGATGCGCTTTGCCACTAGACCAACGAGGCAGCCATACAAATATAATAATTTCAAATAATTGGCATCTTCATGTTCGAGCGTTTCCGGCCTTACGGAAGTATGTAAAACCGTTGGTCCCGGTTACCACGTAAAGGTGGCGGTGGTTAGACCAAGGAAGCCTTGGATTTGATAAGTTTTAACAGCAGATCGCCACAAACCTGCTTCTGGTCTTTCTCGCCTCTTCCTCACCTTCCCTTCCCTTCTCACCTCAGGCTTTTGCCCAGCTTTGTATCAATACAGGCTAATTTATTAAGTTGAAAAAAAATCTAACACATAAGCTAGTAATTTACTATTTCTATATTTTCAAGTAATTACATATATTAATATTATGAAATAAAAAATTATATAGCTATGAAGTGATTATAAATTATTAAAACACCATATAATTTATTGAGGTATTAATAATAAATGAGGTATAATATTAATAAACAATATGTCGATTCATTATTGACTATGCCCATATAAAACTGAGAATATGTATAGAAATATTCAGTAATCATGTGGCATATAGGCTAATAACATGAAGTTTCAATCGTGTAAGTAGGTAATAAGGCAGGCAGGTCAAATTTTCATCAGAAATATTCTACCTCATAGAGAAGGCTTTGCCTAATTTGAACTAGACATACATGCAGTAGATATGAACGTGGCGTATTTCATTTAGGAAAGGATACATCAATGGAGTAACTGGAGACATTGTTGTATGCCAGCTACAGCATGTTAGTGGCAAAGTGATAAAACTTTTCCTGTCAGTACAGCGCTACAGGGCTACAACGAGTGGAAAGACTTTTGTCGCACGGCGCAAAATTTTCCGTAGGTTTGTTTTGTGCGCAAGTAAAAAATAGTTTTGACTACATGTCAAAGTAATAAAACTTTTTCAATTTATTCTCTTCAGCTTATTTGAAAAAAGCAGCAATATTTCATAGGTGTGTCATATAAGCGCATAGCATAAAGTTTTTTTTATTTTTTTTTATTTGGTTTACCAACAATTGTTTACACTAATACAATTTAAGAATACATACATGTGTCAAGAACATTTTTTGTGCAACAATTACTTAAAGGTAAACACCGCATGCAATAATAGAAAAAGTGCAGACAAATAAATTTACGTCAGTGTAAGATTACAGATAACATAGGCTTTTCGATTAAGGTTATTCAAGATTTTTGTTGAAAATAGACCTTTGTTTCGTTAAAGAATCAAAGTGTACGTCAATTTTATAACCTTGCACAGGGGGAATTGGCACCTAGAACAGTTTTCCTTAACGGTGGACAAAGTGGCGTGATAGAGTTGCGAGGTATTTTCCACGGGATCCGAAAGTTAAAAAGGGTCAGTAATTTTGGACAGTCAATTTCGTTATTGAAAACTTTACACGCGAACAGTCCATCATTCATATTCCTACGTTTGTCAAGCGTGTTCATTTTAAACAATTTCAATCTTTTTTCGTATGAATGTTATTTTTTAACCGACTTCAACAAGGAGGAGGTTCTATGTTCGGTTGTATGTATGCTTTTTTTTTTATATATGTTCAGCGATATTTCCGCCAATTGTGGACCGATTTTGATATTTTTTTTGCATTGGGTTTAGTATATCTCCAAGGTGGTCCCATATTAATTTTATTGACATTGGACCTTGGACTTAGAAGATACACCAGGGAACTCCTTAACGACAAACAATAGGCATGTGTAAATTGAAATATTATGGGTATTACGTCAATCCTATAGGTACCCTACTATAGAATAATTGATTGGTCACTTAAAGTTGTAAAATAAAAATCTTTTATAAAAAAAGGTAAACCGACTTCAAAAAGCAAAAAAAAAAATATTTGAAGTCGGTGCCAAGTAACCGACTGCACCAACCAGCACCGACTTCAAATATTTATTTTTTTGCTTTTTGAAGTCTGTTTACCTTTTTTTATAAAAGATTTTAATTAGCCTTACCTATTGAGAAAACAAGGTGCCAAAGGAAACGTTTCTGTACTTGCTCCAAACGCAGTGTGTGTTTCGCATAATGTGGGTGTCAGATAATGCTACAGTATTTTAAAATACTCCGAACCAAGCTGTTATAAAGTAATATTTTCGTTGCACTATCACGAAATCCTTTACAATTCCTCAAGAGAAATCCTAACATTTTTGATGCTTTTTTTGTGATATTGTCTAGTTTAATAATTAAAATATAAAAAGCTTTTGCTCACGACTTCGTCCGCGTTGAATTTAGATAGGAACCTTACATTTTTCGGGATATATATCCTATTTGTTAATCCACGTAATAAATGCGTGCCAAATTTTATCCAAATCTGTTCGGTTTTGGGTGATTGTGTAACAACCATGTAAACGTATAAACTGTCACATTTATAATATAAGTAGGATTAATTAGTAGGACAGGTTCATAGTTAGTTTTTTTTTATATTTTACATGTTTGATATAGGATTTTATTTAATTCAAAGCTAGAAATATAACTTTTGTAACAAAGTTTTCTCTGAACTAAATATTGTTACAGTACGTTATGCTAGTATGTAAGATAAACCGCCTTGAAAATTGGCCTGCAGGCATCGGGGGAGGGCTCCCAGACGCCTGACCAGCAGCAGGCTTCATGCGGAGTCACAATCGCAGACGTGGTCTGCGTCATTAGACTCAGACCGAGGCCCGCCCTGTCGCAGATGAAATGTCCAAGAGGTGACTCCTGCGACAGAGCACTCGGCCAAGTGAAGGACACCGGGGGGTTTTAGTGGGTGCGAGCCCCACATAACTGCCACATCAAGCCCACTCTGGTGTGGCAGTATGCGGCAGGCATTCCCCCAGAAAAAAAAGAAAAGTATTTAAGATAAAAATATTATTTCACACCTTGCGCAAAAATGTTTTGGCATGTCTTATTGGGCCGTCTAGGCTGTGCTGGATCAAATAAATCGCCCGTCTTATTATCCTGGCCCAGTGAAATAGGTCCAACTCACCGTAATCCCGTCACCGATTTGCGAACACTTCACAATATGTTACACCAGTCGCTAGTGATAGTAACTGTTTCTTGTCACTAGGTCTATGTATAGTTTAGCCTTTAAAGTTGGTGTAGCCTTTAAAAACCTAGCTGATTCGGAACTGCATCGCTTTAGTTCCGCTTATAATAAAATTCCTATCACTCGTCTTCATGAGGTGATACATGACCTATTATAGACCTCTGATAATGATTTTCATTATTTCCAGACTTTTTATTGTTCCTGCTTCTGCATATTATAGTGATTGTTGCTGATAAACCAAAGTGCAAAACCTGTCTCCGAGTTAACAAATCTGCGCAACTAATGGAATAACACCCCCAAAAGAATGCCTGTAAGTTATTTCTTCTTAGAGATGCTTTTTCTATCATAAGATATAAGTTAAAAGGGCAAAAGACTTTGAGAGAGGCATTTGTCCCGCAATAGACGTCTTATGACTACAGATATAATAATAATATTAGCCCTGTTAGGAAACTGTCTCACTGTTAAGCACGGGCTGCCACTCAGTCTGAGAGGGTTTGGGCTATGGCCTAAACGTCTACCACGCTGGCCTAGTGCGGGTTAGCGAACTTCACACACCTTCGAGAAACTCTTACTCACGATGTTTTCCTTCACCATTAGTACCCACTCAATGACTGAAGATAGATAGAAGATAAGTTATTTATAGGATAAAATGCAAACTTAACAAACTAAAAAAACACTGTACTGGTGATAAAAACTTAAGGTCATTGGGCTTGCCATAAATCACAGTTTTGATTATTATTTAAGCTTAATTTAGTTCTCCAATAATATTTACACAGTTGTCGGAGGAGTATAGAGAGTATTATTGTTATCTTTGGGGCGCTGAAGGTGTATCCAGTTAATATTGAAGTCAAAATGCTCAAAGTTTATTTGAATAGGTAGCTATAGTCCTTTTTATCAGTCACCACCAGATTTGACGTTTCTAGAAATATGATGTGTGTGAAATAAAATTCATTGAATATCGTATGGAGAAAATTTATAAAGAAGAATGAAACGATTATAATAAAAATAATTTAGAAACAAACCTAGAACAAAATAAAAATATGACGTTATTTATTTAAAAATCAAGCCATTGGTCAGAAAATCGTCTGACAAATCGCTTAATGGTCGCTTACGTGTATTATTATTAAAAAAATATAAAACTCTATGTTATAATATAGATAGCGCAGCATCCACGTTTATTTATTGATCATGATAATACTAAATGTTTCAGTCAGATACATATAATAATACATTTGTAAAAAAGCGGCAATCGATTTTGCACATTTTAAAAAACAACACAATTTTATAACGATTTCATTGTGTCAGTCGCTAAAACGCAAACCGTTACAATTTACATAATTGAGTAATAGGGTTTTATTATGTTTAAAGATTTTTTAATTTTTTAAGATTTTTTAAGATTTGACGGACGATTTAGCGCAGTGGTTAAGAGCTTAAGCCGCTCTGCCCACTGCGTCTAATAGTCGCGGGTTCGAGTCCCGCACGGGACAAATCTTTGTGTGATCCACAATTATTTGTTCCGGTCTGGGTATTTGTGTATGTGAATTTTCATGTTTGTAAACGCACCCACGATACAGGAATAAATCCTAGTGTGGGGCTACGTTTTATAAAAAAAAAAAAAAAAAAAGATTTTTTAATAATTACGCAAATTTATGAGCAGTAATATATTCACATTTAAAGTATAGTAGATTTTTGACGTACGTTTATATCCCTGTTTGTTTTTTTGAATTCTATACTTTCAATATTCTTAAATACTGTATGCGTGCAATGGAATATGATCAAACGTCACCGTAACCGGCTTCGTGAAAAAGACTATAATAAATAGACGTATAATAACATGCTTTGCAAACATCCACATTCCATTAAATTACTCTCAAAACAGATGATACAATGGGCCCTGCTTTTAAAATAAGCAGGTATGTATTTTGTGACTGTATTTTAATATTTAGAAACACTCTTCTTTCAGGTTACTCTGCAGAGGTCGAGATAAGAAGAGGGATGGCGCATGCTAAAGATGTTGAGTGTGGCCTCTGAACCTCAATTTGATGTTCCGGTACAGCCAATCCATGGTCTTGGAAGATGACTCCTAGGGCGCTAAAATAGTTTCAAATAAATAAATTTTAATCATTAGGGGTATTTCAGATGTACATATATAAATTATTTCAGAATATAAGTAAGGCAATATTCGTAAGGCAGCGGGCAGGGATTGGAGCAGGAGAGCTGAATATCGAGCTCAGTGGCGTGCCATGGGAGAGGATTACGTCCAGCAGTGGACTGACACGGGCTGATGATAATGATGTAAGTTATTATTATGCATCATTAAAAGGTGGAATTTTCAAGGCGGAATAAGGATTCTTTTTTATAAATATCATAATATATTTATCATTTAAATAATTTAAAATATCATGAAGAATTTACGGGTAGGTGTAAAAAAGTACAGTCTTGTCTTTAAGTTTTCATCTTTATTTAAAATAAATAAGCAATTATTTACGAGATATTTACACCTGTACATAGTGCTTAAAATTAGATTGGTATTTGTTCACGTTTGTGGCACATTTATGTGGAACTAGCACCAATTAGCATCACCTACCAGCACATCACCACACATCACTAATTTCAACATATCACAGCTTGATGAGGTCCTGTCAGCTCAAAAAAGCCTTGAAGAGAGCCTCATGAAGAAAATGGCAGAACTTGAAGCTCAAATTCAGAACTCGGGTCCTGCTAAAGACACCGTTGCAAAAGTTGCTGAGGAATTTGGACCTTCAGGGAGCTCATTTTTAACATGCTTGGGCTACTCCGGAGTGAAATGAGTGAGTGCACTAAGCAGCTGGACACACTTGAGACCAGGCACAGGCGGAAAACTCTGCTCTTTTTAGGGATCGCTGAAGTCGAACAAGAAAAAAGTATGGATGTCATCCTGGGCATAATTCACGACAGGATGGGCCTCAAAAATCTCTCAGCATCCTCTGTAAGCAGTTGCCACAGACTTGAGGCCTCTGGTTTGCTTGCGTTGATGATAAGCACTCGACCTGGAGGGCGAAGACTAGCTTTAAAGGGTCTACCATTTCAGTCCGGGAATTTTCAAACAAGTGCAGGCAAACAATCTTTGGTAAGGCGCGTATGCATTTTGGCGTAAGATCCTGTTGGATTCAAGACGGCATTATTGTTCTGAAAGCCCCTGATGGTAGTTGGCACCATATCACTTCAGCCAACGAGTTGAGCCCCTTGGTGACGCAATATCCGAAGGCAGGTGGATCATCTTCGAAAGGGGGGCGCGGGCGACACTGGGGAGGTTCTGAAAAGACGCAAGTAATGGCTAGAACAATACACAGGTAATTTAAGTAGGTTTAATAAATAGGAACTACTTACTTTGTGTTTTATCAGTTTATTTTGTTGTTTATTTACTCATTCCTTTAGTTTGTGTACTGTGGGTATTATTATGTTTTAACGTTTTTTTATTATTTCTTTTATATATCTCCAATCTCCACGTACCGTTTATTCTAATACAATTGATTTCTGATACAAGTTACAGATAAAATCAAGGGAAATATTAATTTTTCTTATTTTAATTAATGGCCGCACACTTTAACACTGTATTTCGCCAATGTCAAGTAGTAATAGAGTATAACAGTAAATTATAAAAAATGGCTTCTTGTCGCCATTACGGCAAAAAACAAAAAACTAAATATTAATAAATAGAATGCATTTAATGCCATGACAATCAAATGTCATTTTGACGTTAACGGATGCGTTCAAAAACTTATTGTTTTCAACCGCTTATTAGACTTGGTAGGTACTTCTATACTTTACTTATTTCTTTTTTTTTCATTCTTTTGTTGTTTGATTTGTGTTTTGAATTTTGTTATCATCACGGAGATCTTGTTATTATTTCTTTTATTTTTTATTTTGTATAATCGTTATGGAGTAAGTTGTGCATGTAAAAGTGTATACTGCTACCTATGTATTTACCTTTAGGTTTGATGATGTTAACTGGCGGGTGATGCAGAAACGTATCGCAGTGCTACCGATTTAGCTTAAAATAATGCTATATTATTTATTAAATGTGTAAAATATATATTTATAAATTTATATTTATTTATAATATTTATATATAGTTTATGATATCAGACACTGAATCTTTTCATTCCGCCAATGAATCTACTGTCTCCTCGTATGATGTAAATTTTAATTCTTTGGATGATAACCTTCATCATGATTCAGTAACATAAACGTACACAGCATCCTGATTTCTGAGCTAGCTCAAACCTCATCTTCTTTTTACCTCCTACGCTCTCCCTGGTTTTATTCTCATTCGGAATAACCGGGTTGACAGAGGCGGTGGTGGAGTTGCCATCTACCTGCGTAGTGATCTTTCCTTTAAAATTGTAGCCATATCTTTCACCCAATCCGCTTCTGCCAAATTTATTTTCCTCGAGGTTTGGGTCAAAGGCGCCAAAATGGTAATTGGTGTCGTGTATTGTCCTCCAACCGTTGATTATTTCACCGAATTCGAACCGGTAGTGGAATCCTTAAGGTCTGATTATGTACATCACATTATCATGGGCGGCTTTAATACTAATCTCCTTGCCCATGATTCCCCTCGTTCCTGTGAACTTTTACACCTAATTGAGTCAGCCAGCTTGCACATTCTGCCTCTTCAGGCTACACACCACAATATCAAAGGTGATAACACCTGGCTCCACCTCATACTTACCTCAAATCCTTCCCTCGTCTCCTCCCATGGTCAGCACGATGCCTCTGGTTTTTCTCACCATGATCTTATCTTCCTTTCCTATATCCTGAAAGCTCCCAATCCTCATCCCAAAATTCTGCATAAGCGTTGCTTCGCCGAATGGATATCGATAAATTAACCGAAGATGCATCCAAACTCAACTGGACACCCCTAACAGAAGCCGAGACCATTGATGACAAAATATGCATCTTTAACGAAACGATAAGTCAGCTTTATGATACCCATGCTCCTGTAAAAAAGTGAGGCTGAAGCGACCACCCGCTCGGTGGATGACTACGGGAATTCGTATGGCCATAAGGCGTAGAAATCGCGTATTTCGTAAATTTAAAAAGGATCGCTCTGAAGATACAGGGTCTGTTTCCAAAATCGGTGTAATAGGATTATACACCGCCATATTCTTAACAATATTAAATCTTCTTCGCCTGCAGATATTTGGAAATCCTTAGGCACTTTAGGTATCGGCAAGTCTCGACGTCAAGACCTACCAAGAACAATAAATTTAAACGATCTTAATTGCCATTTCTCCACAGTTGCTCCTGTCGATCGTCTAACTGCACAGCAAACTCTTGATTGCCTTGGTGGTCTTAGACGCCCGAACATTAATCCTTTTTACTTTTCTCCAGTCGACTCTTGTGAGGTCAAGAAGATCATAATATTGGCTGTGACAAATTATGTCGATTTATGATCGTAGCAATTTTGAACTATCTCCTTCCAGTAATCACCCACCTCGTTAATTTCTCCTTGGAGTCCAACATTTTCCCTACTCTCTGGCGAAAAGCTTATATCCGCCCCCTGGCCAAAATTCCTAATCCCTCCTATTCCAGCCACTTCCGTCCAATCTCCATTCCTCCTTTTCTATCAAAAGTGCTTAAGGCCTGCGCTCATGAACAATTGTCTCATTTCATTTACTCTAATAATTAAATTAATCCTCTTCAATCTGGTTTTAGGCTGGCCGTAGTACCGTTTCTGCCCTCCTTAAAGTGATTGGTGATATTCAAGCAGGCATGGAGAGTACCAATGTCACCGTGCTTGTATAGGTCGATTTTTCCAATGCCTTTAATACCGTTAATAACGATATCCTTTTGTCCATTCTCTCCTTTCATCTGTGCTCTCAAGAGTCGCTGGATTGGTTTTCCTCTTATCTTCGGGAATGTCAGCAGTCAGCAGTTTTGAGTGATGAGGCGTCGTCAGCATGGCGTTATCTTGACTCTGGCGTTCCCCAAGGCGGTATACTGTCCCCTCTTCTATTTTCCATTTTCATTGACTCGATAACCCATGACCTTCAGTGTGCGTATCATCTATATGCCGACGACTTGCAATTATACTCGCAAGGTAGTGCTGATAGAATTTCTGACCTTAACGGTAAATTAAATCACGATCTGGGGCCAATTAATAATTGGTCCGACAGTTTCGGTGTCGCAGTGAATTCAGCAAAGTGCCAAGCAGTTCTTGTGGGGAGCTCCAGACTTATTAGTAAACTAAACATTGGTTCTCTACCTCCGTTTGAGTTCAATGGTACAGTTATTCCTCTAAGTCCAAGCGTCAAAGATCTCGGTTTACACATCGACACTGCGCTTAGCTGGCAGACCAGAGCACGAAGTTACGTCGATCGGTCAAAGAGTCACTGGAACGTTGCGATAGCTGTATAAATTAAAAAACTTGCTCCCTTCTAATAACAAAGCAATGCTTGTGCAGTCCTTGGTCTTTTCTATTTTCGACTATGGTGATGTGTGCTACTTTGACCTGAATGCAGATCAACTCAATAAACTAGACCGCCTAATTAATAACTGCATTCGATTCGTATTCAATAAGCGCATATATGATCATGTGTCGGAGCATCGTTCACAGTTAAAGTTGTTGCTTTTTCGTCAACGCAGAGCTCTAAGGGCACTGACAACATTTTTTTCTATCCTTCATTCTTCTGTATCGCCTGCTTATCTTACTTCCTGATTTCAATACCTATGCTCCAATCATAATAAACATCTTCGCTCTTGTAATAATTGTCTCCTTCAGTGTCCCTCTCACAGTACTGATTTCATGCACTCTTCCTTCTTTGTCCAATCAATCCTTCTGTGGAATGCATTACCTCAGGAACTTAGGATGGCTACCAATCGTCTCTTATTTAAAAAAAAAACTGCAGGACTATCTGTTAAACAAAATGTTGGCGGATTCTTCTAAACGCTAGTTTCATGTCGTTATGTCAAACTGTCTGTTTCATATATAGTATAGTTATATGTGTTTGTATATGTATGCAATATACTTGTATGTATTATATGTTATTTATATATAACTGCTTTTTTTGTATGTATATAATTAGTATTGTGTTTTTAAATATTTTAATTTCTTTTTTTTTTAAATTGTAATTGCTTTTTTAGTACTTTTTTCTCCTTTTTTTATTACTCGTAATTTTTTGTACATACCACGCCTGTTTCCACATCACCTCAAGGTAAACTGGCAGAAAATTCCTCTGGCATTAAGTCCGCCTATGTACAAGTGCATAAAGAATAAATAAAATTAATAAATTAATAATGTCTTTAGCTTAAAAAGTCTATACCAGTAACACACAAACTTGTCCTTTTGAATAAAACTCAGTCAAATTAAGACAGTTCCATTATACAGCAAGCCAACAAACAACTGGCCAACGTTCGCGTCTCTTACCGTTGAATTTCAAGTCGTCGGTGCGGTCCGAAAACCAATTATTGTTGGTGACACTAGCGCCAACCTTTCGCACCCGTCTGGTTCCATTTCCGGTTTAATAATTCTCAACTATTGCAGTAATGGCCGACTGGACGTTGAAATACGTGTGGCTTTCATAAC
This sequence comes from Phalera bucephala, assembly GCA_905147815.2. NCBI lineage: Eukaryota > Metazoa > Arthropoda > Insecta > Lepidoptera > Notodontidae > Phalera > Phalera bucephala. Next base: position 21,507,130 of record LR990621.1, read on the forward strand.
TTGGATAATTATTAACTAGGATTTTAGGGAGCTCTCTACATGGTAATACATACATACATGGTACATAATGGCGATTTTACCGCTATGATATATTACCGAATTTTGGTATAACCAAATTAAACCGCTGCCATTAATATTTACGTATTTAAGTAGTTGTTTGTAATACGAGATTTGATAAACGTCAGTGATCGGCGGCGGTTTTATTTTAGCTAAGTTTTGTAAGCAGAATCAGGGGCCGGAAGAGCAACTACCTCGTGGTAAAACTACAACAATGATTATTCTGCATTTGGAGGAAAGTTACCTCTTTCTTAAATATAAAATTCATATATATTAACATTGCAGCTGTCCTCAGGGAATAGGATTTTTTAGAGAGAAAGAGGTTTAATTGTTCTTTGAGTTCCGTTGTATTAATTTATAATATCTTCATTGTTTAGTTTGTGTTATCCGGATCGTTAAAATCCAATCCATCTATTGCTAAATGTAATACATCCGATTCCAGCACGATATTGTACAATCAAATTTTAACAATTAAAATGGCTGACATGAATAAATAAGTGTTTGATTTTGGTAATAAGATTATTATTTTATTCTTCAACAAAACAAATTATTCCAAAAATATTTAAATTAAACAAAAAAAGGGTACAGAAAAAAGGAACTCGCTTCACTCAACAGGTCCACTGAACTAATTACTTAATACCACCATGTTCCTTATCAAGGGAAATTCACAACAGTTTTATAGAAGTTTAAAGAAGCATAATATTGCAGACTTATTCCGTTGAGGATCATTTAAAGAAGTTGGAGGTTACACAAACTAAACGTAAAATTATTCTTCTGTCCGTCCCTCCGGAGATAATTCCGTGTGGTTCTGAATATATATAAAGGTACACTAAGGGCAGTTGTCATTTTACCTTTTCAAAGTTGTCACCGAGCGGATCCGGGTTGCTTAACAGACTCTGTAATCAGGACATCATTGCCCAAGTTAAATGGAAAAGTTTTTGTAAACGCTGCTTTATGCATGCCCTTTGGGCTAGCTTGACCTTAATAACCGTTGCCTTTGGAGGTTGTAAGCTCGTAAAAATGTTGCGAACGTGAGTGTCCCGAGTTAATGGAACGAAGTTAATTTAAAATATGTATCAAGACAGGTTGTGGTCGGTGTTACTGGGGCGAAATTCTCCAGTTCTAGCGTTGCGAATGCTGCTGTATTTCTTTTTTTTTATTATGCTTTACTAAATATTTTATGGTTTGAGAGAGAAATGCGGAGTTTCTAGCTTTTCTTACTTGACTAATAGTTTAGTAAAATATTTTTAATAAGTGACAGATGGCAACTGTATGCCACGGAAGAGTTTAATAGTCGTGAATCATATATGATGCAACATTTGGTATGTCTTTTATAAATAAATTTGAATTGATGATTTTTTATCTTAAATATATTCAAATGTTATATTTGTAATCATATCACAACTATATATCTTGTGAAACAATAATTTTAATTTAAAAAGTTACACCATCACGCCTATATTCCCGAGAGGGGGTGGCAGAGGTGTGTTGAGTACACCCACATTAAAAATACCTTTTTAAAAACAAGCAAAACACAACGATCATATCTTTCTTGGTTGAGGAGTTCCTATGGCTTCCTTGCGGGCCCATCATCAGATCTTGGACGCCATCGGGGTCTAAAATACTCGCCAAGACAAATCCAACGAGCTTAAACACGGCGGGGTGATATTGCGTAATTGGGTGGTTCCATTGACTGCCTTTCGGCTTTATCATAAGACCCTGACCACAAACTCGTTGTATAGTACTTGTCTAAGCCATGCAAAGCATAAACACGAGGGGGTTATGTTGTATGGTTCACAAGTTCCTATGTCCACCTTCCGACTCTAACATCAGACCAGACCATGGTACCATATTATTGCATTGTCACCGACTTTACATATGTATGCCAAATTTTACTTTGGCAACAAACTTTACAAATTTTACTTTCAATTAGACTTTACATATCCTACCTAGTGCAATGTACCTTGTCTCCCACACCCCACAATTGACAGTGTATACAGAACAGCTTTTGTTTTAAAGGGGTGGCTGTGGAGTTTCTTGCCCTTCTCCGCTCGAGTGTCTATTTATTTTATTGACGATTATTGGTCATTAAGCAAGTCGTTAATATAAACAAAAATGTCAAAGCGTCAAGTGTCGTGCTAAACGAGCTCGAAGTACTGCTCCTTTCGTAAAATTGTTTCTGCGTGCACTCTGGGGTCTGGGATTGGTCATGCTCACTAAAAACGCTATGCTTGCAGTGTCTATATATATATATATATATATATATATATATATATATATATATATATATAGATTATTTGAATGCCTTCCCTGTTTGAAAACCTATGGAATAGTAAGAGTGTATATAATACACCTCTGCCACTCCCACCTGGGGTATCTACATCATCGCGCCAGGGGTAGCGGGGTAGGCAGAGAGTACACAGTTCCAACAGGTTCTTTCCTTACATACCTCTCTGGCTTACCCCACTCTCATAGTTCGTCACATACACGCTCGCCGGTTACGGAGACTCTTGACTTGTCCTTCAGATAATACTCGGTTTATTTGATCATGGGGTATCTAATGTCTAAGTATGGAATATGGACCTCAATGAGTTTTTTTTACATTTATTAATTTACTACAGAAATGCATACCCATTATGTACTATTTATCAACGCCGGTTATGTTCCATTTATAAACTGGAACGCTATTAACCGCATAGTGCGGATTTGCGATTTCGCGCCGCACGGGATGAATGCATCAATTTGCGTTTTACCGCACGGGGCGAATGCATCAAATGATTCTGTGCGTCAATCGTTCAAAGCTCATTCAGCGCGCAATGGTCGCGAACGAATGTTGAATGTACTATTTTGTGTATAATATACTGACGTCATGTTAGTGTCTGGTTTTGAATGGACTTTCGGTTGGGCACATTAGTGCTTGCGGTAGCTATTCCTCAAATCATAGATTGGAGGGATAACTGCTGTAGTACTAATCAGTTCTAAATACGAAATGATAAAAAGAAGGTCAATCAAAAAACAAGGAAATCAGTAGGTATATTCATAACATTACAGCTTCGTTTATTCAGTATTATATACACGTATCGTTTTAAACGCGAATCTTAGGTTCAAATCGAAGAATAGTTATTCTGTCAAAAAATTCTCAGTGACATCCCGGACTTTGGGATTGCGACCTAACTTCGTCCGCGACAAATCGATGTACATACTACACCTTTCCCATCCTCACTTGGAGGAAAACCTACTTTCCTTCAATTGATCTATTTTCCGATACTTCGTTTACCCACACCAAACTCCAAATAAAAATAGCAACATTGAATCACGATCCTACACATTTTGAGAGTCCAATAACGTCTGAAACGTAGGCGTCGATTGATCCTATTACGGACACCAAAACGAATGGATAAGGCCCCTGAATGATTTGTTAAATGTTCTAAAGGTTAGACTACATTATTTTTCAATGTCACCGAACCATTTTGGTCAGTCTCCGATGGAAACGTGAGCGAAATGTACAATTCTTACTTCTTCCTGACGGGCATATTCGAATGTGAACTATGAGTAACTACATAATGTGTGAGAAAGGTAAATAAATAACTCAATACTCATAACGACTGATTTGCTAAGCAAAGTAAAAAATCGTGTAGATATAAAAAGTATCGGCGTAAAGATAACAAAGGTTATGTTTCGGTAGTTCGAAGTCAGAGAATGACAAAACAGATATACAATGCGTAAGTGGAGGGACGTTGGTATCGGAAAACCCTAGGTCAAATGACCGTATCTTGCCTGATGGACAAGTCAACTCTGTTGAAATTCGTTTTGTGTAATGATTTAGATATACTGACTCAACTGCATAATTTTTCTGCTTGTCTCAGTCTTTATCCTTCATATTTGTCCTGCCAAATGACATTTTTGCCCTATTTGTGGCCACGTTTAGCTTTGGGTTTTATTCAAAATTACAGATTAGATAGAAGTTCTTGTAATCACCAAGGGCAAGCAGCTTTCGACTCTGTATCTCTGCGATGAGTGACTGGGATATTTTAAAAAATGTCGGCAATATACTATATAAGATACATCGTAAATAGCAGAGAGACCTCAGATACCCCGATTAGATAATTGCTTCATAAAATAAATACGACAACCAAATTTCAAAGATTTAAAGTTCTTCACCCCTTTTTTAAGTACTTTTATACCTTAATTAATCTCCGTATTGCTTTGAATCAAAAATAAAAATAATTAGTTATAGCGCACTGAAAAAGTGACATCATTTTTGCAAATTAAGAAAAATGTAAGATACATTAAAAATCGTTGGAATCAATTCAGTTACCGATTTTGAACAAACTGCTTTCAGGTCTTGCGTTAATTATGTTACAGCTTGTATAGTTTGCATATGTACTGCCAAATAACAGCACACATGCAAAATAATTATAACTTCGAACTCCGTAGTTTAAGTGGTTATACAAAAAGTCTATTTATTTTCTCCGCAGCGGGTTACCAAATGAGTTTTATTGGATTATTTCGATATGTTGCCTCATTTTGCCGAGAAAAAGCTAAACATCAATGTTTTATAGAGTGACATTATTTTACCGACCTATTTTTTGTAGATTACTATGTTAGTTGGCTGTGGTTGCCCATAACTAATTAAGCACGCGGTATGAATTTTAGTATTAATTAACTGATTTCGTATGTGTATCACGTGTTGGTAATCTATCTATATCATTATGCCAGATCCCTTGCGGGGAACGCAGAGAGTACATAGTTTTAAATGGTTATTTTCTTACATACCTCTCTGGATTCCTCCACTCTCAAAGCCGTTGATAATCCAAATTATATAAAATAAATAAATATCACAAATCTAGGTAAGAGAGACTAAAGCCATACTTTATCACGCGGACCAAGTGCGGATTGGTGGAGGCAGGTTTTGTGATTTGATTTTGATACTTATAAAGTTCTATGACTATGTCTAAGATGTAAGCCTTTCAACGAACTTTTAATCAGATGATTTCCAGTTATTTGTTTGCTACGGAGATGTCGATAACATATAATTTGCTTCTTAAGGCATATGCAGGAAGAAGTGACGACGTATGTTCAACAATATTTTTATCATTTAGCGATCCACCCCGGATTCGCACGGGTGAATTATACACAGAAACCTCTTGAATCCCTCCGCCCATTGGTGACACCGTATGAAAATCCATTTCTTAGTTATTGAGTTTATCGCGTTGGCGTGGCGGGGGATTTCGTTACATAATTTGTAGTGATAGTGTACGTGTATAAAAACCGAGAACATGCAATGAAAATAGTCAGTTGTCATGTTCTGCTTGATAACATGAAGCTCTCTTTTGGTGAGTGTGAGTAGGCAACATAATCACTCTTATATACCCTCAACGGCAGAGGTGTCCTGTGTACACGCACATTTCGCCGACAATGATAGAACGCAATGTAATCGAAGGCACGCTATTGCCATTATACCGGACACAATTGCGATTTCGGACTGATACTAAATTGTAAAATTACATTCGTCCGACCTAGGACTTCGTGATCGCAACGTGCATTATTCGTCACATTTATCACAAGAACAATGTGGTGACGATTTATTGTTTCTTTATTAATTATTTGTTTCAGCTTTTTTGTTTTTCGCGCTTATGTATGGTAGCCGATGTCTCCGGTTTGTACCGCAGTTACTGTCCACATATTTACGAACCGATTTGCGCGAATGATGGAGTCACATACGACAATGAATGCCAGCAAGTTACCTACCTTAGTTCTTATGGTGTTGAAACTATTAGTTACATACCTAGTCGAAGAATAGCTTCAAGTAGATGCCGTTAATCGCTGAAATAGGTTTAGTGGATGTTTTAAGAAATGAGAAGGAAGAAAGAAAGAAATTTAAGTCTGCCTCCAATAGGCTTTTTATTAGTGAGCTACTGATTCAGAAAATTCGTGTTATAATTACCTAATATCTTAATAAATACATAAATAAACACCATCATGCCTATATTCCCCATGCGTGGGTGGCGATGGGGTACTGTGTTCACCCACTTTTCGCCGACGATATTAGTTCCCATGTAATAGAGGGCAATCCTATTGTTATATACCGGGTACAATCGGGTACTTCGGACTGGAAATTTTTCGCTAGAAAAACTATATTTGTCCGATCTAGAATTATATCTGATAGAACCCAGAGCCTCGTTATCGCAAAGCACTTTACTTAGCATCAGACCAACGAGGTGGTCTCATATCTTAATCTAACCCGTTTAAATAATAGTTTACAAGCAGCATTCTTAGTTTAATAAACGTATAAGATACCAACCACGTGGACCCAGGTTTGTGTTCAAGCGACCTATAGAACATCAGAATTCTCTGGTCAAACTCATAACGACTACCATATGAAGACTCTGGAGAGACAATCAGGACCAACGGCTTAACGTGCTTTCCAAAGGGGACGCTCAATATTGGACTCACAACAAAGGGTCCTCCATCTCAGACAGAAAGAGCTGATCGCTGTTTAACCTTAATAATCGCTAAGAACATCACAATCTGCGCTGCGAGAGCTACTGGAATATGTGAATAGACAATGTTTTTATGCTTATCCATCTCATTGGAAGTATGTAGGTACAAGTCAAAAATATATATCTACGGTGTTTGCTAATTTACTTATTTGTATTACTATAATGTTTACTCCTTTGTTTTAGATTAGATTGCTACAATCCAACGGAGAAAAAGAAAGGTCCTTGCTAAAAGATGATGAGTGTGCTATGAACATCAACAAGGAATGAGGACATTAGTATTCCAGAGGTTTTCAAACAGTCAAAGCATTGAAATAAGCTATTATTTTATGAATATTTTCATCCAGTCTTTGTAATTATATTCCTTGTAATATTTAAGTTAGTAAATATACGAAATGATGTTTACTTTATTTTTATAAGCTTTTATTTAACTTGCAATGTTTGTATATCTGTCTGTCTGTCTTTCCGGTTCAAATATTGTGATCCATTTTTCAAGCACTTGCAGGTACCCGATTGAGTTGAAATTTGGCATACATATGTAAGTCGGTGACAATGCAATAATATGGTACCATGGAGCTGGTCTGATGTTGGAGTCGGAAGGTGGACATAGGAACTTGTGAACCATACAACGTAACCCCCTCGTGCTTAGGCTTTGATTGGCTTAGACAAGTACTATACAACGAGATTGTGGTCAGGGTCTAATCATAAAGGCGAAATGCAGTCAATGGAACCACCCAATTACGCAATATAACTCCGCCGTGTTTGGGCTCGTTGGATTTGTCTTGACGAGTATTTTAGACCCCGATGGCGTCCAAGATCTGATGATGGGCCCGCCAGGAAGCCATAGGAACTCCTCAACCAAGCAAGAGATGATCGTTGTGTTTTGCTTGTTTTTAAAAAGGTATTTTTAATGTGGGTGTACTCAGCACACCTCTGCCAACCCCTCTCGGGAATATAGGCGTGATGGTGTAACTTTTTAAATTAAAATTATTGTTTCACAAGATATATAGTTGTTATATGATTACAAATATAACATTTGAATATATTTAAGATAAAAAATCATCAAATCAAATTTATTTATAAAAGACATACGAAATGTTGCATCATATATGATTCACGACTATTAAACTCTTCCGTGGCATACAGTTGCCCTCTGTCCCTTATTAAAAATATTCTACTAAACTATAACAAGTAAGAAAAGCTAGAAACTCCGCATTTCTCTCTCAAACCATAAAATATTTAGTAAAGCATAATAAAATAAAGAAATACAGCAGCATTCGCAACACTGGAATTGGAGAATTTCGCCCCAGTAACACCGACCACAACCTGTCTTGATACATATTTTAAATTAACTTCGTTCCATTAACTCGGGACACTCACGTTCGCAACATTTTTACGAGCTTACAACCTCCAAAGGCAACGGTTATTAAGGTCAAGCTAGCCCAAAGGGCATGCATAAAGCAGCGTTTACAAAAACTTTTCCATTTAACTTGAGCCATGATGTCCTGATTACAGAGTCTGTTAAGCAACCCGGATCCGCTCGGTGACAATTTTGTAAAGGTAAAATGACAACTGCCCTTAATGTATCTTTATGTACATACAGAACCAAATGGAATTATCTCCAGAGGGACGGTCAGAAGAATAATTTTACGTTTAGTTTGTGTAATCTCAAACTTCTTTAAATGATCCTCAACGGAATAAGTCTGCAATATTATGCTTCTTTAAACTTCTATAAAACTGTTGTGAATTTCAGTTGATAAGGAACATGGTGGTATTATGTAATTAGTTCAGTGGACCTGTTGAGTGAAACGAGTTCCTTTTTTCTGTACCCTTTTTTTGTTAAATTCAAATATTTTTGGAATAATTTGTTTTGTTGAAGAATAAAATAATAATCTTATTACCAAAATCAAACACTTATTTATTCATGTCAGCCATTTTAATTGTTAAAATTTGATTGTACAATATCGTGCTGGAATCGGATGTATTACATTTAGCAATAGACGGATTGGATTTTAACGATCCGGATAACACAAACTAAACAATGAAGACATTATAAATTAATACAACGGAACTCAAAGAACAATTAACCCTCTTTCTCTCTAAAAAATCGAATTCCCTGAGGACAGCTGCAATGTTAATATATATGAATTTTATATTTAAGAAAGAGGTAACTTTCCTCCAAATGCAGAATAATCATTGTTGTAGTTTTACCACGAGGTAGTTGCTCTTCCGGCCCCTGATTCTGCTTACAAAACTTAGCTAAAATAAAACCTCCGCCGATCACTGGCGTTTATCAAATCTCGTATTACAAACAACTACTTAAATACGTAAATATTAATGGCAGCGGTTTAATTTGGTTATACCAAAATTCGGTAATATATCATAGCGGTAAAATCGCCATTATGTACCATGTATGTATGTATTACCATGTAGAGAGCTCCCTAAAATCCTAGTTAATAATTATCCAAGTTATGAAAGCCACACGTATTTCAACGTCCAGTCGGCCATTACTGCAATAGTTGAGAATTATTAAACCGGAAATGGAACCAGACGGGTGCGAAAGGTTGGCGCTAGTGTCACCAACAATAATTGGTTTTCGACCCGCACCGACGACTTGAAATTCAACGGTAACAGACGCGAACGTTGGCCAGTTGTTTGTTGGCTTGCTGTATAATGGAACTGTCTTAATTTGAATGAGTTTTATTCAAAAGGACAAGTTTGTGTGTTACTGGCATAGACTTTTTAAGCTAAAGACATTATTAATTTATTAATTTTATTTATTCTTTATGCACTTGTACATAGGCGGACTTAATGCCAGAGGCATTTTCTGCCAGTTTACCTTGAGGTGATGTGGAAACAGGCGTGGTATGTGCAAAAAATTACGAGTAATAAAAAAAGGAGAAAAAAGTACTAAACAAGCAATTACAATTTAAAAAAAAAGAAATTAAAATATTTAAAAACACAATACTAATTATATACATACAACAAAAGCAGTTATATATAAATAACATATAATACATACAAGTATATTGCATACATATACAAACACATATAACTATACTATATATGAAACAGACAGTTTGACATAACGACATGAAACTAGCGTTTAGAAGAATCTGCCAACATTTTGTTTAACAGATAGTCCTGCAGTTATTTTTTTAAATAAGAGACGATTGGTAGCCATCCTGAGTTCCTGAGGTAATGCATTCCACAGAAGGATTGATTGGACAAAGAAGGAAGAGTGAATGAAATCAGTACTGTGAGAGGGACACTGAAGGAGACAATTATTAGAAGAGTGAAGATGTTTATTATGATTGGAGCATAGGTATTGAAATCAGGAAGTAAGATAAGCAGGCGATACAGAAGAATGAAGGATAGACAAAAATGTTGTCAGTGCCCTTAGAGCTCTGCGTTGACGAAAAAGCAACAACTTTAACTGTGAACGATGCTCCGACACATGATCATATATGCGCATATTGAATACGAATCGAATGCAGTTATTAATTAGGCGGTCTAGTTTATTGAGTTGATCTGCATTCAGGTCAAAGTAGCACACATCACCATAGTCGAAAATAGAAAAGACCAAGGACTGCACAAGCATTACTTTGTTATTAGAAGGGAGCAAGTTTTTTAATTTATACAGCTATCGCAACGTTCCAGTGACTCTTTGACCGATCGACGTAACTTCGTGCTCTGGTCTGCCAGCTAAGCGCAGTTTCGATGTGTAAACCGAGATCTTTGACGCTTGGACTTAGAGGAATAACTGTACCATTGAGCTCAAACGGAGGTAGAGAACCAATGTTTAGTTTACTAATAAGTCTGGAGCTCCCCACAAGAACTGCTTGGCACTTTGCTGAATTCACTGCGACACCGAAACTGTCGGACCAATTATTAATTGGCCCCAGATCGTGATTTAATTTGCCGTTTAGGTCAGAAATTCTATGAGCACTACCTTGCGAGTATAATTGCAAGTCGTCGGCATATAGATGATACGCACATTGAAGGTCATGGGTTATCGAGTCAATGAAAATGAAAAATAGAAGAGGGGAGAGTATACCGCCTTGGGAAACGCCAGAGTCAAAGTAACGCCATGCTGACGACGCCTCATCACTCAAAACTGACTGCTGACATTCCCGAAGATAAGAGGAAAACTAATCCAGCGACTCTTGAGAGCACATACGATAGGAGAGAATGGACAAAAGGATATCGTTATTAACGGTATTAAAGGCATTGGAAAAATCGACCTATACAAGCACGGTGACATTGGTACTCTCCATGCCTGCTTGAATATCACCAATCACTTTAAGGAGGGCAGAAACGGTACTACGGCCAGCCTAAAACCAGATTGAAGACGATTAATTTAATTATTAGAGTAAATGAAATGAGACAATTGTTCATGAGCGCAGGCCTTAAGCACTTTTGATAGAAAAGGAGGAATGAAGATTGGACGGAAGTGGCTGGAATAGGAGGGATTAGGAATTTTGGCCAGGGGGCGGATATAAGCTTTTAGCCAGAGAGTAGGGAAAATACTGGACTCCAAGGAGAAATTAACGAGGTGGGTGATTATTGGAAGGAGATAGTTCAAAATTGTTACGATCATAAATCGACATAATTTGTCACAGCCAATATTATGATCTTCTTGACCTATCAAGAGTCGACTGGAGAAAAGTAAAAAGGATTAATGTTCGGGCGTCTAAGACCACCAAGGCAATCAAGAGTTTGCTGTACAGTTAGACGATCGACAGGAGCAACTGTGGAGAAATGGCAATTAAGATCGTTTAAATTTATTGTTCTTGGTAGGTCTTGACGTCGAGACTTGCCGATACCTAAAGTGCCTAAGGATTTCCAAATATCAGCAGGCGAAGAAGATTTAATATTGTTAAGAATATGGCGGCGTTTAGCGTCACGTATCATCTTATTACACCGATTTCTGAAACTGACCCAATTATCTTCAGTGCGATCCTTTTTAAATTTACGAAATACGCGATTTCTACGCCTTATGGCCATACGAATTCCCGTAGTCATCCACCGAGCGGGTGGTCGCTTCAGCCTCACTTTTTTACAGGAGCATGGGTATCGTAAAGCTGACTTATCGTTTCGTTAAAGATGCATATTTTGCCATCAATGGTCTCGGCTTCTGTTAGGGGTGTCCAGTTGAGTTTGGATGCATCTTCGGTTAATTTATCGATATCCATTCGGCGAAGCAACGCTTATGCATAATTTTGGGATGAGGATTGGGAGCTTTCAGCATATAGGAAAGGAAGATAAGATCATGGTGAGAAAAACCAGGGGCATCGTGCTGACCATGGGAGGAGAGGAGGGAAGGATTTGAGGTAAGTATGAGGTGGAGCCAGGTGTTATCACCTTTGATATTGCGGTGTGTAGCCTCAAGAGGCAGAATGTGCAAGCTGGCTGACTCAATTAGGTGTAGAAGTTCACAGGAACGAGGGGAATCGGGGGCAAGGAGATTAGTATTAAAGTCGCCCATGATAATGTGATGTACATAATCAGACCTCAAGGATTCCACTACCGGTTTGAATTCGGTGAAATAATCAACGGTTGGAGGACAATACACGACACCGATTACCATTTTGGCGCCTTTGACCCAAACCTCGAGGAAAATAAATTTGGCAGAAGCGGATTGGGTGAAAGATATGGCTACAATTTTAAAGGAAAGATCACTACGCAGGTAGATAGCAACTCAACCACCGACTCTGTCAACCCGGTCATTCCGAATGAGAATAAAACCAGGGAGAGCGTAGGAGGTAGAAAGAAGATGAGGTTTGAGCTAGCTCTCAGAAATCAAGATGCTGTGGACGTTTATGTTACTGAATCATGATGAAGGTTATCATCCAAAGAATTAAAATTTACACAGGAGACAGTAGATTCATTGGCGGAATGAAAAGATTCAGTGTCTGATATCATAAACTATATATAAATATTATAATTTAAATATAAATTTATAAATATTTATTTTACACATTTAATGAATAATATTATATTATTTTAAGCTAGATTGGTAGCACTGCGATACGTTTCTGCATCACCCGCCAGTTAACATCATCAAACCTAAAGCTAAATACATAGGTAGCAGTATACAGCAGTATTTTACATGCACAACTTACTCCATAACGATTATACAAAATAAAAAATAAAAGAAATAATAACAAGATCTCCGTGATAATAACAAAATTCAAAACACAAATCAAACAACAAAAGAATGAAAAAAAAAGAAATAAGTAAAGTATAGAAGTACCTACCAAGTCTAATAAGCGGTTGAAAACAATAAGTTTTTGAACGCATCCGTTAACGTCAAAATGACATTTGATTGTCATGGCATTAAATGCATTCTAGAGTTTTTGGCGGGAAGTCGAAGAGTAATGTTGTCAATTTGTTTTAATTTCCAAAACTTGTGTTATTTCGACTAATAATGTGTAATGTTGGTGGAATATTAACCATTATGTGTTCTTATATGTGCATGAGTGAAGGTAATTGTAACAAAGTGATAAAACGTGCCTTTTCGACTTCCCTCAAAACTACCGTTGCAATTGGTATGTAAAGTACGCACTTTATACGGGGAGGTGGCAACACTGGCGACACTCAGTATTAGCTCCGTAAATATTAATTCAAAATAATAGTTAATTAGTGTTTGTCGCTGTATTACCGTGTTTTTCCTTTTCTTATCGACGCTCTACGCCAATGGTATTGTTTGTAAGTCTGTTCGATAAGAAAGATTTGCTACAGAAGAATATCAAGAATCGTACGGTGATCTGGTGACTAGTGACACTTAAAATAATTAAAACTATACAATAACTATTAAACAGTGCTAAACACAAATAGTTGAGTGCTTAAAATCAATATTATTAACAATATAGTGAAGTCGGTGCGTGAATTATCAGTTGTTTACAATCTGACCGTTATGCAGAGAAAAATTTATAAATTGGACTTTGTACCCATTTGACAAATAACTAGTGACAGCCGTCAGTGTCAGTTCTGTCAAACCAGGTTGACAACGTCAACTGTCAATTGAGTTTGACAGCGTCAACTGTCAGTTGAGGTTGACAACGTCAACTGTCAAAACGTCAACTGTCAATTGAGTTTGACAACGTCATCAGCATAACGTACCCATAGAGAATTTGGGTTGCCAGCGGAATATTTTATCGCAACTCCGAAAGGATTTCAGTTCAGTTGAGACCTTAGATGTACGCGGACGTGTTGCCGCTGTGACTAGTGCCCCAACGCGTATTATTCTGTGATTGGCTAATTGTATCGGATTGCGATTCCTTGTCGCTCTCGTGGCGCTTTAACCGTACAACTCTGCCCACTAGGCGGTACAAGAAGAAGACAACATTACTTCAGACGTTCTGAAACTATCGCGGATTCGACGAGGATTTGTACCTGGGTCGTCGGTAGTGGGATAGGAAGACTCGTATCCGCGCCCGCTGAGCTACGGAATAAGTTGTGAGTGTAGATCAATTTACTAACTATAACACGACAACTACTTAATACAGGTCTGCCTCAATTCTATTCACCTAAAATCTCGGATTCTAAAGGTGCCCCGACCCATACTCAATCGGAAACGGATCTGTTAAATGCGATGCAACGAAAGGAGATATCTTTTGGGACTATAAATCGAAATAAACGCCCCCGTACTGAGCAGGAGCATGACTTTAAACAAGATTTAATGGAAATGTTATGCACATGGAAATCAGATATTGACTTAAAACTAAACGAAATGTTAACAAAACAAAACAGTCTTATATCAACGTTAACCGCTGATATTTCAGAACTAAAACTACAAAACTCAAAAATACAAAAATCAAATGAAGAAATCGAATCTTCTATGAATCTAATAAATTTGAAGTACGAAGAAATAAAACAGGGAGTCGAAAGTATCAACAAAGAACGGCTTGAAAAGCGAAAATGTATCAAAAATCTAGAAAAACGCATACAAGATTTGCAATTCAAGTCTAGATCGTCATCTATTGAGATACGTAATATTCCTACAGCAGAAAATGAGACAGTAGCAGATCTGATGGGTACTGTATGTAAGATTGGCTCTGCAGTGAATTCTAAGATAATGGAATCAGATCTTCGGGATATATATCGTATTCCTGGGAAATCAGGATCTATTCGTCCGATTATAGCTGAATTTCAATCAGTCCCTATGAAACAAAAACTGCTCTTAGCAGTCCGAACGTTCAACAATAGCCACAAAATGTCAGAAGATAAACTAAATACACAACTTATTGAGATACCAGGTAAACGACAAGCGATTTATGTAACTGAGCACCTCCCCGCAAGCGTTAAGAAATTATTCTTCAACGCTAGAGAATTTGCTAAACAACACGGTTTTAAATTCTGCTGGTCATCAAACGGAAATATATTTCTACGCAAAGAACAAGGAGATAAACAACTACTCATTTCTTCCGAAAAAAGCCTTTTGGATTTGAAAAGGAATATGTGACTAATATTTTTAAGCGAAGTGCAAACAACCATATTTAAAATTACAAAAACATTTTAGTATCTTACCACAATGTTTTACCTATACTATTAATTCACTACTACACCAGACAAACACACACATTATACATCCACAACCGCATAACTTGTACATATTACAAACACACACCTCCACATCAGCTATACACACATCATTGTATCCACGTAAATAAAATAGAATTTGATAGCCTCTCGCAAGCATGGCACACCCCCTGTCGAAATTTACGCTTAAAATGGCTAATTCTGACATTATAAATAATATTAATAATGCCCTGGATCAATACAATTCAGCTAGCTCATACATTTGTTGCCCTGAAGACTCCACCAACTACCTAAACTTATCGAAGTCAGCAGTGACATTATTTCACATGAATATCCGTAGTGTGAATAAAAACTTCGAACAATTACGCATATTATTAACAACAATTAAGGTTAATTTTGATATCATAGTTTTGACTGAGTGTTGGCTTAGCAAAACCAATAGTACACCTAACATAGATGGTTACAAATCCCACTCGACAAAAAAATTTATGAACCAAAATGGCGGCGTCATCATATATACTAGTGACAAACTAACGTGTACTGTAAGAGAACCTATATTTAAAAATGCAAACTGTTTAGTATGCCAAATTGGTAACCTTTTAGGGATCGTGGCCATTTATCGCTCTCCCTCCCAAAATTCTAGGGAAAGCTTCAGATCTTTTATGGATAGCCTAAATGTAGTCTACAGTAACTTGGCATGTTCTAGCACTGTTCTTGTAGGTGATTTAAACATCGACATTAGTTGTGATAGTAGAGACCCCTTATGTGATGAATACCTGATCCTTAATGCATCTCACGGTTTTTTCCCCACGCACAATCTGCCAACCAGAATAAGCACCTGTTTGGACCACGTATTCCTTAAATCTCGTTTGTCATCTACTACATTAGTTCTGGAATCTTATATAACGGACCACATGCCACTTTTACTCCAACTAGAGCTTACCAACTCAATATGCCGACGTCCAAACACCGAATCACGCATAGACTTCCCATCAGTAAGAGCCGAGCTGGAACACACGAACTTTTCTAACATTTTCACAATCCAAAATGCTAACACAGCAGCTACTGCCTTTGTATCCACGATTACTTCGATCATACGCAAGCATACACAAATTGTCAAAGTCTCAAGGAGAAAAGTGATTCTAAAACCTTGGATAACTACAGGGATTCTGCGGTGTATTAGAAATCGTGACAAGCTACATAGTAAGACAAAAAAATCGCCAGACAGTATGGTTCTTAAGTTAACCTATACCCGGTATAGAAATTTTTGTAATCGTCTTCTCCGTAATCTTAAAAGGGCTTATGAGAAAAGTATGCTAGAAAGGGCAGGAAAAGATCCCAGAGCACTTTGGAAAGTGATCAGAGAGGTTACTGATTCCCAAAAAACGAAAAGCAAACCCATAGAACTTCTAAATATTACCGACAGTCCTAAAAAATCAGCCAACTATGTCTGTAACTACTTCACAAGCGTGGGCAAAAACTTAGCAGATATGATTCTTGCTTCCAACTTCTCTCTCCCTTGTGATTCCTCTCCCCTCTCCGTAATAAACCCAAATAGATCATCATTTGCCATTTCAAACGTGACGGAAGCTGAAGTTGACTCTATTATACTTCAACTACGTTCGGACTGTACACCAGGTTGGAATGGTATCTCATCCAATATTCTGAAACAATGCAGGCATATCTTGTGCGCACCTATTACATATATCTGTAACAGCGCCATTACGACTGGTATTTTCCCAGACGTTTTTAAAAAAGCAGTAATTCACCCGATCTATAAGGGAGGTGACAGGGGCTGTATCAATAACTATAGACCTATCTTCATACTAACTGCATTATCAAAAATATTAGAAAAAATACTTAACTCGGCACTTAAAAACTATCTTAAGAAATTTAACATTATAGCGGATAATCAATATGGATTTCGCTCTGAGGTCTCCACCGAAGATGCCATACTTGGTCTAACAAATGATATTGTTCAAAAATTAGATACTAGGAAAAGATGCATATGTATTTTGTTAGATCTTTCAAAAGCCTTTGATACAGTCTCTGTCCCTATCCTTCTTTCAAAATTGGAAAAGGTGGGCATACGTGGCTTAGTGCTAAATATCTTTAAAGATTACTTAAATAACCGGCAGCAGAGAGTTCGTATAGAGTCCTACTTAAGCTCTGAAGAGGGGATATTATCCTACGGCGTCCCACAAGGAAGTGTACTGGGCCCAACCCTCTTTCAGATATATGTAAATGACCTATGCAAAACGTCTTTACCCAACACCAATATTTACACATATGCTGACGACACTGCTGTTTTAGTATGGGGAGAGGACTGGGTTGCGGTTCAAAAACATGCTGAGTACTCTTTAGCCAAAATCATGTGCTGGCTTAAGAGGAATTTGCTCACGTTAAACCTTAACAAAACCCACTACATATCATTCTCCATTAGACAAAATACCTCCGCCTCGCCTAACTTTGCAATAAAAACCCATTCTTGTCTCGATTCCAATAACTCCAATTGCAACTGTCAGACCCTCACACGAGTAAAGCAAGCTAGGTACCTAGGTGTTGTATTGGATGAGGGACTGAGATGGGATAAGCAAATCGACGCAGTCATCGCAAGAACGAGACGGCTGATTGGTATTTTTAAAAGATTGAGAGATGCAGCTACACCAAAAATTATAAAAATGGTGTATCTGTCACTTTGTCAGTCTGTTATCCAATATTGCATCACGGTATGGGGAGGAGCAGCAAAGACCAAACTTCTGGGACTTGAGCGAGCACAAAGAGCGGTGCTTAAAGTTATGATCAACAAGCCATATAGATATCCTACCAAACAGCTGTATTCAGATTGTAAAGTTTTAACAGTGCGCCAACTCTATATGCTCAAACTAATTCTGAAAAAACAACCAGCTGTGCCCTTTCCTGTGCCTAATAAACGTAGAGCTGCATTAGCCTGTCCTAGTATCCCCTGCAAAACTAAATTTGCCAGGTATCACTACAATAGTTGTAGTAATAAAATATATAACACCCTCAACAAAAAACTAAATATTGTGGGACTCAACAGGTATAAAACCAAAACTGTAGTCACAGAATGGCTTCTTAAGCAGGATTACCAAAACACAGAAAGTCTACTAGCATACATTGTATAACAAATAAAATAATATACCACGTACATTTAATATTTACAAGAGTCACACACAGGCACACATATACACACGCATACATGCATGCATGCACACACACACACACACACACACACACACACACGCACACGCACACACACACACACACACACACACCACACACACACACACACACAGACATACACACCTTCATTGATTTATTTTGCATCTTTTTATATATAAGCATTTAATATTCTTTACTGGACTCTATTCCATTATAGCTATATAAAAAGCTCACACTTGTGCAGCGTCCACAGTATATTTTGGAGTGTACATGATATTTTATGATATGCTCGACTGAACGCTGTCCCCCAAAATACAGGCTATGTCCTAGTTTGGGAGCCAGTTTTTCGGTAACGTAATGTTAACATTCCATGTTCACTAATGCTAATAAATGTAACACCTCAAATGTAATGTTATATGAGTGTAATAAATGATTATTATTATTATTATTATTAAAGTATCCACCGCTTTACTATCCAGGGTGGGGTACTTCATTAACTTCATTATCATCGTTGTCATCAAATTCATCGGGGAGTCGAATTAATTTAAACTAACACGATTATTTATCTCACTGGACACTGGCAAAATACACTTATAATTAGTGTGAAGCCATAACTTGAAGAAGAAGAAGAAGAAGAAATGCATTCTATTAATTAATATTTCGTTTTTTGTTTTTTGCCGTAATGGCGACAAGAAGCCAATTTTTATAATTTACTGTTATATACTATTACTACTTGACATTGGCGAAATACACTGTTAAAGTGTGCGGCCATTAATTAAAATAAGAAGAAGAAGAATTAATATTTCCCTTGATTTTATCTGTATCTTGTATCAGAAATTAATTGCATTAGAATAGACGGTACATGGAGATTGGAGAGAATAAGAAAGAAATAATAAAAAAAATGTTAAAACATAATAATACCTACATTACACAAACTAAAGGAATGAGTAAATAAACAACAAAAGAAACTGATAAAACACAAAGTAAGTAGTTCCTATTCATTAAACCTACTTAAATTATCTGTGTATTGTTCTAGCCATTACTTGCGTCTTTTCAGAACCTCCCCAGCTTCACCCGCGCCCCCCTTTCGAAGATGATCCGCCTGCCTTCGGATATTGCGTCACCAAGGGGCTCAACTCGTTGGCTGAAGTGATACGGTGCCAACTACCATCAGGGGCTTTCAAAACAATGGTGCCGTCTTGAATGCAACAGGATCTTACGCCAAAATGCATACGCGCCTTACCAAAGATTGTTTGCCTGCACTTGTTTGAAAATTCCCGGACTGAAATGGGAGACCCTTTCAAGCTAGTCTTCGCCCTCCAGGTCGAGTGCTTATCATCAACGCAAGCAAACCAGACAAGAATGGGCCTATGATGATCTTACCCAGAGGCCCCGAGTCTGTGGCAACTGCTTACAGAGGATGCTGAGAGATTTTTGAGGCCCATCCTGTCGTGAAGTATGCCCAGGATGACATCCATACTTTTTTCTTGTTCGACTTCAGCGATCCCTAAAAAGAGCAGAGTTTTTCGCCTGTGCCTGGTCTCAAGTGTGTCCAGTTGCTTAGTGCGCTCACTCATTTGACTCCGGAGCAGCCCAAGCATGTTAAAAATGAGCTCCCTGAAGGTCCAAATTCCTCAGCAACTTTTGCAACTGTGTCTTTAGCAAGACCCGCGTTCTGAATTTAAGCTTCAAGTTCTCCCATTCTCTTCATGAGGCTCTCTTCAAGGCTTTTTTGAGCTGACAGGACCTCATCAAGCTGTGACATGTTGAAATTAGTGATGTGTGGTGATGTGCTGGTAGGTGATGCTAATTGGTGCTAGTTCCACATAAATGTGCCACAAACGTGAACAAATACCAATCCAATTTTAAGCACTATGTACAGGTATAAATATCTCGTAAATAATTGCTTATTTATTTTAAATAAAGATGAAAACTTAAAGACAAGATTGTACTTTTTTACACCTACCCGTAAATTCTTCATGACATTTTAAATTATTTAAATGATAAATATGTCGTCAGATGACCAAACCAACTAGCACAAGAGCTCAATCTTTAGACTCAGACATGCGCGGGGTCGGTTTCCAAACAGCTAAACACAATAATTGCCCATCAGTTATTTAATCACATAACTTATCCACATGAAACACAATATCAACCATTTAATTATCAAAAGGGCAGGACGACCATTTTGACACGTCGTCATCGCATCGTTCTCCATGTTCTGTTCATCTTCCTAATTCAAAATCCCGTTGACTCTCGCGTTCCGTCAGCACGCGGCCGTAGCGCTGACTAGCGGACGACCCGCGCACTATTTGCCACAGATAATAACCACGCCGACACGGCCAACCTGACATGCGCCCGTCCTCGGGCGCCAGTCATGCGCACATTTTGTTAACCATTCCTTCGGACCTGAAAGTAAATCTCGTTTACATTTTGCACATAATATTTACCGACATCTTCAGCATCATCAACCACCAAATCTAGTAACCTTATATAGGCTCAGAATGACCACTTTCTCAAAATGACTACTTTCCCAAAATTACTACTTAATCGCCTGAATTAAATGAGTTATTATTATCATTATTAATCGTCACCACCACATGTCCAGCTGGTCCCAACATTTAGGTACCACTGTGACATTATCACCACCGCAATTTACCTCCACATGTAACCATCGCACGTCCAGCTGATCCCAACATCGAGGTACCACTGTTACATCATCACCATCATTGCCACCTTTGTCCATTAAACTCAACCACCACATGCCCAGCTGATCCTTGAAGAGATCACTGTAACATGGATGATAATTATTCTCACAATATTTTCTCCACAATACGCCATTATCATCACCGCTTCAACCGTGAAGTTGAAGTTACCGCATTTTCCGTCATTTTCCATCATCCACAGGTTTCTGCCAAACAATAATGGTATTATTATACCAATTTTAACTTATGCTTAAGAATGGGACTGTCCTCGAATTGTTATAATGGAGATGCACCAGAATTAGTGACTAATATCAGCTGAATCTCAAGCATTGTTATTTGCTGACACAGTATCAGCCGCAATGGGCTGACTGCAAATACTTTTGCCATCTTCACTGGATATCACAATCCCAAGACTAATAACTTTCGTAAGCCGGAGGTCTATAAAATATCTCTTTCAGACTTTAACGTATTGCAGCACAAAATACTACTTTAAGCATTCTCGTGATTCTCGGGCATGACAATCGCTTTAAAGACCAAAGAATTCTTTCCTCCTTAAAGAACCTCTAAAACCGACCCCGTTTCTCCTAGTGGCGCCCTGAAGTTGGTTATACCCTCTTTTACCCCTTGGCTGCGGCGAAAAAGGGTGAGAGAAAAAATAGCTGCACTGGCCTCACAGACAACAACATACGCATTCACACACATACAAACAACTGTATTTAACACAAAGTGCCCGTACCCCGAGGTACAGATAGAACCTTGTACTCCAAAAGATATGGTTCCCAGTAAACACGATGTAAATCAGTCAATAGAATAGTGCTTGCTCGGTATAAAAAAAAAGCACTCCGATCCAATGCAATCGTAAACTAAGAAAACTAAGAATAGTTTGGCGTCCAGCACTTTAGTCTTACAACCTAGCTACATTTTCACGGGGAATATAGTCGAGGAAAATTTCATAATTTCGCAGTTAGGATCATTACTTAACGAAAAAGACGCAGGGCATAATAATTATCGGCGCTAAACATCAAATTCCTTACCTCATTCTTAATTATGCATGAATAACGTATACAGTTAATAAACTCAAATAAACCTTAAACGAATGTTATATTATACGACTCGTTCAGTTTTGTTCCCGATCAATAAGTCATCTAGCGAAAAAGATAACTAGACAGATAGAAGACTACGGAACCATATCATTCTGTTCTGTTTTTTTGAATGACTTCAATCTCCAGATTCGAATAAATTTACTAATTGAACAATAATTGATTACAAAAGCGTTAATTCTGTTTTAGACTATGCATTACCCATGCATGCACTACACAAGCCTGTCAGTCGGTGCAACAATTATGGTCATAATTTCGTATACCGTACTGTAAAAAAATAAACTCAGTTATGAACATATAGAGCTGCCCTAGCATACATGATGTACACATGCTCCACTGCGCCCACTAATATCTTTTGAGTTTATATGAATTATAGCGCGACTTCACTTCAGAACTGAACTTTAGTTGGGGACCTTATTTACACCACTAAAATAAATCGCTCCATAGATGTACAAGCTGGCACCAGCATAGCAATCAATATCCGTGCCTGATGAACGTACTGATTCTACCTATAAAGAATGATATTATTTGCTAGAACCTGGTATTTTCAGAATAGTAGGTGTTATTTCACATACCACGATACAGTTACCCAACTAGATGACACGCCTATCTATAGAAGCACCAAATTATCCTTCATACTCAATGAAAATAAAATCAGGTCCAGGAATAATCACGCTAGGTTATTTTAAATGATCTCAAAATAATTAGTTTGTACCAAATACCATACAAGCATGGACTTTTAATAGTTGCTCTATGTATTGTAACCCAACATTTTAATAATCCATTCAAAAACGGGCCAAGTTCCCTAAAAAAAAAAATTTACTACACCTATTGCAAAAATAAAAATAATTAACTAAAAGAGAACAATTTAAAGTTCATTTTACGTTGAAACTGCTACTGGTTTCGTTCTTCGCTATTTGTGTTCAACATCGATGCTCTGTTTTGTAATATGTTTTGAAAAGATGCGGCTATACTGTTATCAATTCTAATGTGCTCAAGCTATTGTATAAAACCGCTATTCATTAAACCCACAATTTTTGTAGGCATACATGATCAACAAAAACCAAGCACCGGACGAAGCTAGCTTAGCTTCAGCTGCTTTCCTAGATCGATAAAATTTGCCTTCCAATATAAAGCGCGTTTTTAACTTATTTTTACTACTTGACAACAAATAAAAAGCCTCCGAAAACACAGTCACTAGACAAACAAATATTAACCGATAAATTTGCGTGGAGCCTATGTCTAAATGACAAGCTATAATATTTTGAATAAAAAGGAATTACGAACCATGTAGGAACAAAGATATTTAAATTAGTTACCATTTAGGTACCAAGTGCCCACAAAAAGTATACGTGACTCATGCAATTGACTTTGGCAAATTGACATTTGTTATTTCATTTTTCTTTTAAATTAACTTGCCAAACTTGACATTGACAGAATCATCGGTAAGCGATGGAGCCATAGGTTATAATTGGTACTTGGGAAACGAAATGCATAACTGCCATTACATAATTATAGCATACCCGACGCAGAGAAGGCGTTATTAGATCGTTATTCCACAATATCACACTTAAATATCTTGTGGACG
The DNA here is from genome assembly GCA_905147815.2 of Phalera bucephala. Classification (NCBI taxonomy): domain Eukaryota; kingdom Metazoa; phylum Arthropoda; class Insecta; order Lepidoptera; family Notodontidae; genus Phalera; species Phalera bucephala. The sequence continues at coordinate 21,530,807 of LR990621.1, forward strand.
TTTGACCTATACTCTGTAACTATTCCAAATGTAGGCGCGTCAAGTACACTGTTGTAGCTATACTAATGAATCTCAGGTGAGGTATCTACGATATTTGATCATCACTATGCACTACAGATACAGTTCAGATAAGATCTCATACATATGAAAGGTCGTGCACCTCGCAGGGTCAACAGAAAACATAGATTTCAATAGTTTTTTTAACCACACTTCCATTCAATCACTATTCTAGACTTCGTTATTTTACCGTTTGCCTCCCTCGCAGGCTATTTCTTACACACTCACCACCTTTAGCTTTCCTTTCGTAATCAATTTGGAAATGCTTACGCTTGCTAGCCTTTTTACACTTGAGTCAAGAAAAAAATAATTGTCATACCCGTAGTATGTAAATTACCGATCACCACCTGCTCTCCACACAACTTTGTTATCCGAAGCTTCAAATTCTATGGGGCAGATACAGGGATCTAGGCGATTACAGACGAAGCACGTAAGAACTCAGCGTCTTTCATAAAACACTGCATCTGTGAAACTTCCAAATTCAGTTTATAAAGAGTTCCTAATCTTACGACCTCGTTCACCTCGTTCACTAACGCTAGACTCGTGGATGTCGCAGTAAACGACATCTGTCGCAACATCACCGGATATCCAAAGCTGACTCCACTAATCATGGCCTACCCTTAGCAGGTATAGCGCCACCCGAAGTTCGGCGAGATATGGCCTACTCCGTAGAAAAGTCAAAACAAGAGTCTGACAGCCGACATATTTCCTATGGCCACCAAATCTCACTTCCCAACAGTGAGACAATGGAGAGTAAGAAATACCTACCGCCCCTGTTTGCCCCATGTCAAGGCCAATCTACGCGGAGGCCCCAACTACCAAGGCCGGTGTAGAGTGGAAATCATAAAATCAGCTACGCACTCAGATTGGTAGAGGCAGCCAAAATCCGTGCACATGGAGACTCAAAGATCCAAATTTAATAGCCCGCGATTGTAGCGTCACCTCACAGGCCAAGTCGCAGTCGCAGTTCATTCGTGATACGATGCCTCGAACGACAAATCGTGATTACGTGATAAAAATTCCAATAAATACACATCTTGCGTAATACATCTCATAGTACGGACACCGGTCGAAGAATTCCTAATAACCGGTCATTTTCGTTCATTATAGCCATAGAAATATACCTCATGAACATAGTTTTGTAGTTTCAATACTAATCTTTGTAAGACACTATCTCAGCTTATTGAGTTTATATTTGTCTACCAACAGCTTTCGTAAAGACGACAAGAAAAAAAAAAGCAGTACCTCAAGATCCTTGCATAATAAGATCAAGGATCACCTCGATCCTTTGCACAAACCGTCTGTATCACCATGGGGATCGAACTCGATGAACATCGGTGGCATTTGTTTTGGCGGCAGCAAACATTCATATTTCCGTCGCGTTTGTATTTTCAACATACAACGAATCACTAAGCGTTTGGGAAACTATCCCCATCGATATCGTGGTTCAGATCCCACTTCTGATGTCGTCAGATGGCCAAACCAACTAGCACAAGAGCTCAATCTTTAGACTCAGACATGCGCGGGGCTAGGTTTCCAAACAGCTAAACACAATAATTGCCCATCAGTTATTTAATCATATAACTTATCCACATGAAACACAATATCAACCATTTAATTATCAAAAGGGCAGGACGACCATTTTGACACGTCGTCATCGCATCGTTCTCCATGTTCTGTTCATCTTCCTAATTCAAAATCCCGTTGACTCTCGCGTTCCGTCAGCACGCGGCCGTAGCGCTGACTAGCGGACGACCCGCGCACTATTTGCCACAGATAATAACCACGCCGACAAATATATTATGATATTTATAAAAAAAAATCCTTATTCCGCCTTGAAAATTCCACCTTTTAATGATGCATAATAATAACTTACATCATTATCATCAGCCCGTGTTAGTCCACTGCTGGACGTTATCCTCTCCCATGGCACGCCACTGAGCTCGATATTCAGCTTTCCTGCTCCAATCCCTGCCCGCTGCCTTACGAATATTGCCTTACTTATATTCTGAAATAATTTATATATGTACACCTGAAATACCCCTAATGATTAAATTTATTTATTTGAAACTATTTTAGCGCCCTAGGAGTCAACTTCCAAGACCATGGATTGGCTGTACCGGAACATCAAATTGAGGTTCATAGGCCACACTCAACATCTTTAGCATGCGCCATCCCTCTTCTTATCGCGACCTCTGCAGAGTAACCTGAAAGAAGAGTGTTTCTAAATATTAAAATACAGTCACAAAATACATACCTGCTTATTTTAAAAGCAGGGCCCATTGTATCATCTGTTTTGAGAGTAATTTAATGAAATGTGGATGTTTGCAATGCATGTTATTATACGTCTATTTATTATAGTCTTTTTCACGAAGCCGATTACGGTGACGTTTGATCATATTCCATTTCACGCATACAGTATTTAAGAATATTGAAAGTATAGAATCCAAAAAAACAAACAGGGATATAAACGTACGTCAAAAATCTACTATACTTTAAATGTGAATATATTACTGCTCATAAATTTGCGTAATTATTAAAAAAACTTTAAACATAATAAAACTCAATTATGTAAATTGTAACGGTTTGCGTTTTAGCGACTGACACAATGAAATCGTTATAAAATTGTGTTGTCTTTTAAAATGTGCAAAATCGATTGCCGCTTTTTTACAAATGTATTATTCTATGTATCTGACTGAAACATTTAGTATTATCATGACCAATAAATAAACGTGGATGCGCTATCTATATTATAACATAGAGTTTTATATTTTTTTAATAATAATACACGTAAGCGACCATTAAGCGATTTGTCAGACGATTTTTCTGACCAATGGCTTGATTTTTAAATAAATAACTTGATTTTTTTATTTTGTTCTCGTTTTGTTTCTAAATTATTTTTATTATAATCGATTCATTATTCTTTATAAATTTTCTCCATACGATATTCAATCAATTTTATTTCACACACATCATATTTCTAGAAACGTCAAATCTGGTGGTGGCTGATGACTATTCATATATACCATATATTCATTCATAGCTACCTATTCAAATAAACTTTGAGCATTTTGACTTCAATATTAACTGGATACACCTTCAGCACCCCAAAGATAACAATATTACTCTCTATACCCCTCCGACAACTGTGTAAATATTATTGGAGAACTAAATTAAGCTTAATTAATAATCAAAACTGTGATTTATGGCAAGCCCAATGACAAGTCTGGATATAATGAAAATCATTATCAGAGGTCTATAATGGGTCATGTATCACCTCATGAAGACGAGTGATAGGAATTTTATTATAAGCGGAACTAAAGCGATGCAGTTCCGAATCAGCTAGGTTTTTAAAGGCTACACCAACTTTAAAGGCTAAACTATACATAGACCTAGTGACAAGAAACAGTTACTATTACTAGCGACTGGTGTAACATATTGTGAAGTGTTCGCAAATCGGTGACGGGAATACGGTGAGTTGGACCTATTTTACTGGGCCAGGATAATAAGACGGGCGATTTATTTGATCCAGCACAGCCTAGACGGCCCAATAAGACCTGCCAAAACATTTTTGCGCAAGGTGTGAAATAATCTTTTTATCTTAAATACTTTTCTTTTTTTTCTGGGGGAATGCCTGCCGCATACTGCCACACCAGAGTGGGCTTGGTGTGGCAGTTATGTGGGGCTCGCACCCACTAAAACCCCCCGGTGTCCTTCACTTGGCCGAGTGCTCTGTCGCAGGAGTCACCTCTTGGACATTTTATCTGCGACAGGGCGGGCCTCGGTCTGAGTCTAATGACGCAGACCACGTCTGTGATTGTGACTCCGCATGAAGCGCGCGTGACACGGCGCCTTCTCTTCTTGGGCCTGCTGCTGGTCAGGCGTCGGGGAGCCCTTCCCCGATGCCTGCAGGCCAATCTTTAAGGCGGTTTATCTTACATGTTAGCATAACGTACTGTGACAATATTTAGATCAGAGAAAACTTTGTTACAAGAGTTATATTTCTAGCTTTGAATTTAATAAAATCTTATATCAAATATGTAAAATATCAAAAAAGAACCAACTATGAACCTGTCCTACTAATTAATCCTACTAATATTATAAATGTGACAGTTTGTACGTTTAAATGGTTGTTACACAATTACCCAAAAACGAACAGGTTTGGCTAAAATTTGGCACGCATTTATTACGTGGATTAACAAATAGGATATGTATCCCGGAAAAATGTGAGGTTCCTATCTAAATTCAACGCGGACGAAGTCGCGAGCAGAAGCTTTAGCTATATTTAGCTTAGCTTTTATCTATATTTTAATTATTGAACTTTATGCTAAGCGCTTATATGACACACCTCTGAAATATTGCTGCTTTTTACAAATAATCTGAAGAGAATACATTGAAAGAGTTTTATTATTTTGACATGTAGTCAAAACTATTTTTATCTTGCGCACAAAACAAACGTACGGAAAATTTTGCGCCGTGCGACAAAAGTCTTTCCACTCGTTGTAGCCCTGTAGCGCTGTACTGACAGGAAAAGATTTATTACTTTGCCACTAACATGCTGTAGCTGGCATACAACTATGTCTCCAGTTACTCGATTGATGTATCCTTTCCTAAATGATAACACGCCACGTTCATATCTACTGCATGTATGTCTAGTTCAAATTAGGCAAAGCCTACACATATTTCCTATGGCCACCAAATCTCACTTCCCAACAGTGAGACAATGGAGAGTAAGAAATACCTACCGCCCCTGTTTGCCCCATGTCAAGGCCAATCTACGCGGAGGCCCCAACTACCAAGGCCGGTGTAGAGTGGAAATCATAAAATCAGCTACGCACTCAGATTGGTAGAGGCAGCCAAAATCCGTGCACATGGAGACTCAAAGATCCAAATTTAATAGCCCGCGATTGTAGCGTCACCTCACAGGCCAAGTCGCAGTCGCAGTTCATTCGTGATACGATGCCTCGAACGACAAATCGTGATTACGTGATAAAAATTCCAATAAATACACATCTTGCGTAATACATCTCATAGTACGGACACCGGTCGAAGAATTCCTAATAACCGGTCATTTTCGTTCATTATAGCCATAGAAATATACCTCATGAACATAGTTTTGTAGTTTCAATACTAATCTTTGTAAGACACTATCTCAGCTTATTGAGTTTATATTTGTCTACCAACAGCTTTCGTAAAGACGACAAGAAAAAAAAAAGCAGTACCTCAAGATCCTTGCATAATAAGATCAAGGATCACCTCGATCCTTTGCACAAACCGTCTGTATCACCATGGGGATCGAACTCGATGAACATCGGTGGCATTTGTTTTGGCGGCAGCAAACATTCATATTTCCGTCGCGTTTGTATTTTCAACATACAACGAATCACTAAGCGTTTGGGAAACTATCCCCATCGATATCGTGGTTCAGATCCCACTTCTGATGTCGTCAGATGGCCAAACCAACTAGCACAAGAGCTCAATCTTTAGACTCAGACATGCGCGGGGCTAGGTTTCCAAACAGCTAAACACAATAATTGCCCATCAGTTATTTAATCATATAACTTATCCACATGAAACACAATATCAACCATTTAATTATCAAAAGGGCAGGACGACCATTTTGACACGTCGTCATCGCATCGTTCTCCATGTTCTGTTCATCTTCCTAATTCAAAATCCCGTTGACTCTCGCGTTCCGTCAGCACGCGGCCGTAGCGCTGACTAGCGGACGACCCGCGCACTATTTGCCACAGATAATAACCACGCCGACAAATATATTATGATATTTATAAAAAAAAATCCTTATTCCGCCTTGAAAATTCCACCTTTTAATGATGCATAATAATAACTTACATCATTATTATCAGCCCGTGTTAGTCCACTGCTGGACGTTATCCTCTCCCATGGCACGCCACTGAGCTCGATATTCAGCTCTCCTGCTCCAATCCCTGCCCGCTGCCTTACGAATATTGCCTTACTTATATTCTGAAATAATTTATATATGTACACCTGAAATACCCCTAATGATTAAATTTATTTATTTGAAACTATTTTAGCGCCCTAGGAGTCAACTTCCAAGACCATGGATTGGCTGTACCGGAACATCAAATTGAGGTTCATAGGCCACACTCAACATCTTTAGCATGCGCCATCCCTCTTCTTATCGCGACCTCTGCAGAGTAACCTGAAAGAAGAGTGTTTCTAAATATTAAAATACAGTCACAAAATACATACCTGCTTATTTTAAAAGCAGGGCCCATTGTATCATCTGTTTTGAGAGTAATTTAATGAAATGTGGATGTTTGCAATGCATGTTATTATACGTCTATTTATTATAGTCTTTTTCACGAAGCCGATTACGGTGACGTTTGATCATATTCCATTTCACGCATACAGTATTTAAGAATATTGAAAGTATAGAATCCAAAAAAACAAACAGGGATATAAACGTACGTCAAAAATCTACTATACTTTAAATGTGAATATATTACTGCTCATAAATTTGCGTAATTATTAAAAAAACTTTAAACATAATAAAACTCAATTATGTAAATTGTAACGGTTTGCGTTTTAGCGACTGACACAATGAAATCGTTATAAAATTGTGTTGTCTTTTAAAATGTGCAAAATCGATTGCCGCTTTTTTACAAATGTATTATTCTATGTATCTGACTGAAACATTTAGTATTATCATGACCAATAAATAAACGTGGATGCGCTATCTATATTATAACATAGAGTTTTATATTTTTTTAATAATAATACACGTAAGCGACCATTAAGCGATTTGTCAGACGATTTTTCTGACCAATGGCTTGATTTTTAAATAAATAACTTGATTTTTTTATTTTGTTCTCGTTTTGTTTCTAAATTATTTTTATTATAATCGATTCATTATTCTTTATAAATTTTCTCCATACGATATTCAATCAATTTTATTTCACACACATCATATTTCTAGAAACGTCAAATCTGGTGGTGGCTGATGACTATTCATATATACCATATATTCATTCATAGCTACCTATTCAAATAAACTTTGAGCATTTTGACTTCAATATTAACTGGATACACCTTCAGCACCCCAAAGATAACAATATTACTCTCTATACCCCTCCGACAACTGTGTAAATATTATTGGAGAACTAAATTAAGCTTAATTAATAATCAAAACTGTGATTTATGGCAAGCCCAATGACAAGTCTGGATATAATGAAAATCATTATCAGAGGTCTATAATGGGTCATGTATCACCTCATGAAGACGAGTGATAGGAATTTTATTATAAGCGGAACTAAAGCGATGCAGTTCCGAATCAGCTAGGTTTTTAAAGGCTACACCAACTTTAAAGGCTAAACTATACATAGACCTAGTGACAAGAAACAGTTACTATTACTAGCGACTGGTGTAACATATTGTGAAGTGTTCGCAAATCGGTGACGGGAATACGGTGAGTTGGACCTATTTTACTGGGCCAGGATAATAAGACGGGCGATTTATTTGATCCAGCACAGCCTAGACGGCCCAATAAGACCTGCCAAAACATTTTTGCGCAAGGTGTGAAATAATCTTTTTATCTTAAATACTTTTCTTTTTTTTCTGGGGGAATGCCTGCCGCATACTGCCACACCAGAGTGGGCTTGGTGTGGCAGTTATGTGGGGCTCGCACCCACTAAAACCCCCCGGTGTCCTTCACTTGGCCGAGTGCTCTGTCGCAGGAGTCACCTCTTGGACATTTTATCTGCGACAGGGCGGGCCTCGGTCTGAGTCTAATGACGCAGACCACGTCTGTGATTGTGACTCCGCATGAAGCGCGCGTGACACGGCGCCTTCTCTTCTTGGGCCTGCTGCTGGTCAGGCGTCGGGGAGCCCTTCCCCGATGCCTGCAGGCCAATCTTTAAGGCGGTTTATCTTACATGTTAGCATAACGTACTGTGACAATATTTAGATCAGAGAAAACTTTGTTACAAGAGTTATATTTCTAGCTTTGAATTTAATAAAATCTTATATCAAATATGTAAAATATCAAAAAAGAACCAACTATGAACCTGTCCTACTAATTAATCCTACTAATATTATAAATGTGACAGTTTGTACGTTTAAATGGTTGTTACACAATTACCCAAAAACGAACAGGTTTGGCTAAAATTTGGCACGCATTTATTACGTGGATTAACAAATAGGATATGTATCCCGGAAAAATGTGAGGTTCCTATCTAAATTCAACGCGGACGAAGTCGCGAGCAGAAGCTTTAGCTATATTTAGCTTAGCTTTTATCTATATTTTAATTATTGAACTTTATGCTAAGCGCTTATATGACACACCTCTGAAATATTGCTGCTTTTTACAAATAATCTGAAGAGAATACATTGAAAGAGTTTTATTATTTTGACATGTAGTCAAAACTATTTTTATCTTGCGCACAAAACAAACGTACGGAAAATTTTGCGCCGTGCGACAAAAGTCTTTCCACTCGTTGTAGCCCTGTAGCGCTGTACTGACAGGAAAAGATTTATTACTTTGCCACTAACATGCTGTAGCTGGCATACAACTATGTCTCCAGTTACTCGATTGATGTATCCTTTCCTAAATGATAACACGCCACGTTCATATCTACTGCATGTATGTCTAGTTCAAATTAGGCAAAGCCTACACATATTTCCTATGGCCACCAAATCTCACTTCCCAACAGTGAGACAATGGAGAGTAAGAAATACCTACCGCCCCTGTTTGCCCCATGTCAAGGCCAATCTACGCGGAGGCCCCAACTACCAAGGCCGGTGTAGAGTGGAAATCATAAAATCAGCTACGCACTCAGATTGGTAGAGGCAGCCAAAATCCGTGCACATGGAGACTCAAAGATCCAAATTTAATAGCCCGCGATTGTAGCGTCACCTCACAGGCCAAGTCGCAGTCGCAGTTCATTCGTGATACGATGCCTCGAACGACAAATCGTGATTACGTGATAAAAATTCCAATAAATACACATCTTGCGTAATACATCTCATAGTACGGACACCGGTCGAAGAATTCCTAATAACCGGTCATTTTCGTTCATTATAGCCATAGAAATATACCTCATGAACATAGTTTTGTAGTTTCAATACTAATCTTTGTAAGACACTATCTCAGCTTATTGAGTTTATATTTGTCTACCAACAGCTTTCGTAAAGACGACAAGAAAAAAAAAAGCAGTACCTCAAGATCCTTGCATAATAAGATCAAGGATCACCTCGATCCTTTGCACAAACCGTCTGTATCACCATGGGGATCGAACTCGATGAACATCGGTGGCATTTGTTTTGGCGGCAGCAAACATTCATATTTCCGTCGCGTTTGTATTTTCAACATACAACGAATCACTAAGCGTTTGGGAAACTATCCCCATCGATATCGTGGTTCAGATCCCACTTCTGATGTCGTCAGATGGCCAAACCAACTAGCACAAGAGCTCAATCTTTAGACTCAGACATGCGCGGGGCTAGGTTTCCAAACAGCTAAACACAATAATTGCCCATCAGTTATTTAATCATATAACTTATCCACATGAAACACAATATCAACCATTTAATTATCAAAAGGGCAGGACGACCATTTTGACACGTCGTCATCGCATCGTTCTCCATGTTCTGTTCATCTTCCTAATTCAAAATCCCGTTGACTCTCGCGTTCCGTCAGCACGCGGCCGTAGCGCTGACTAGCGGACGACCCGCGCACTATTTGCCACAGATAATAACCACGCCGACAAATATATTATGATATTTATAAAAAAAAATCCTTATTCCGCCTTGAAAATTCCACCTTTTAATGATGCATAATAATAACTTACATCATTATTATCAGCCCGTGTTAGTCCACTGCTGGACGTTATCCTCTCCCATGGCACGCCACTGAGCTCGATATTCAGCTCTCCTGCTCCAATCCCTGCCCGCTGCCTTACGAATATTGCCTTACTTATATTCTGAAATAATTTATATATGTACACCTGAAATACCCCTAATGATTAAATTTATTTATTTGAAACTATTTTAGCGCCCTAGGAGTCAACTTCCAAGACCATGGATTGGCTGTACCGGAACATCAAATTGAGGTTCATAGGCCACACTCAACATCTTTAGCATGCGCCATCCCTCTTCTTATCGCGACCTCTGCAGAGTAACCTGAAAGAAGAGTGTTTCTAAATATTAAAATACAGTCACAAAATACATACCTGCTTATTTTAAAAGCAGGGCCCATTGTATCATCTGTTTTGAGAGTAATTTAATGAAATGTGGATGTTTGCAATGCATGTTATTATACGTCTATTTATTATAGTCTTTTTCACGAAGCCGATTACGGTGACGTTTGATCATATTCCATTTCACGCATACAGTATTTAAGAATATTGAAAGTATAGAATCCAAAAAAACAAACAGGGATATAAACGTACGTCAAAAATCTACTATACTTTAAATGTGAATATATTACTGCTCATAAATTTGCGTAATTATTAAAAAAACTTTAAACATAATAAAACTCAATTATGTAAATTGTAACGGTTTGCGTTTTAGCGACTGACACAATGAAATCGTTATAAAATTGTGTTGTCTTTTAAAATGTGCAAAATCGATTGCCGCTTTTTTACAAATGTATTATTCTATGTATCTGACTGAAACATTTAGTATTATCATGACCAATAAATAAACGTGGATGCGCTATCTATATTATAACATAGAGTTTTATATTTTTTTAATAATAATACACGTAAGCGACCATTAAGCGATTTGTCAGACGATTTTTCTGACCAATGGCTTGATTTTTAAATAAATAACTTGATTTTTTTATTTTGTTCTCGTTTTGTTTCTAAATTATTTTATTATAATCGATTCATTATTCTTTATAAATTTTCTCCATACGATATTCAATCAATTTTATTTCACACACATCATATTTCTAGAAACGTCAAATCTGGTGGTGACTGATGACTATTCATATATACCATATATTCATTCATAGCTACCTATTCAAATAAACTTTGAGCATTTTGACTTCAATATTAACTGGATACACCTTCAGCACCCCAAAGATAACAATATTACTCTCTATACCCCTCCGACAACTGTGTAAATATTATTGGAGAACTAAATTAAGCTTAATTAATAATCAAAACTGTGATTTATGGCAAGCCCAATGACAAGTCTGGATATAATGAAAATCATTATCAGAGGTCTATAATGGGTCATGTATCACCTCATGAAGACGAGTGATAGGAATTTTATTATAAGCGGAACTAAAGCGATGCAGTTCCGAATCAGCTAGGTTTTTAAAGGCTACACCAACTTTAAAGGCTAAACTATACATAGACCTAGTGACAAGAAACAGTTACTATTACTAGCGACTGGTGTAACATATTGTGAAGTGTTCGCAAATCGGTGACGGGAATACGGTGAGTTGGACCTATTTTACTGGGCCAGGATAATAAGACGGGCGATTTATTTGATCCAGCACAGCCTAGACGGCCCAATAAGACCTGCCAAAACATTTTTGCGCAAGGTGTGAAATAATCTTTTTATCTTAAATACTTTTCTTTTTTTTCTGGGGGAATGCCTGCCGCATACTGCCACACCAGAGTGGGCTTGGTGTGGCAGTTATGTGGGGCTCGCACCCACTAAAACCCCCCGGTGTCCTTCACTTGGCCGAGTGCTCTGTCGCAGGAGTCACCTCTTGGACATTTTATCTGCGACAGGGCGGGCCTCGGTCTGAGTCTAATGACGCAGACCACGTCTGTGATTGTGACTCCGCATGAAGCGCGCGTGACACGGCGCCTTCTCTTCTTGGGCCTGCTGCTGGTCAGGCGTCGGGGAGCCCTTCCCCGATGCCTGCAGGCCAATCTTTAAGGCGGTTTATCTTACATGTTAGCATAACGTACTGTGACAATATTTAGATCAGAGAAAACTTTGTTACAAGAGTTATATTTCTAGCTTTGAATTTAATAAAATCTTATATCAAATATGTAAAATATCAAAAAAGAACCAACTATGAACCTGTCCTACTAATTAATCCTACTAATATTATAAATGTGACAGTTTGTACGTTTAAATGGTTGTTACACAATTACCCAAAAACGAACAGGTTTGGCTAAAATTTGGCACGCATTTATTACGTGGATTAACAAATAGGATATGTATCCCGGAAAAATGTGAGGTTCCTATCTAAATTCAACGCGGACGAAGTCGCGAGCAGAAGCTTTAGCTATATTTAGCTTAGCTTTTATCTATATTTTAATTATTGAACTTTATGCTAAGCGCTTATATGACACACCTCTGAAATATTGCTGCTTTTTACAAATAATCTGAAGAGAATACATTGAAAGAGTTTTATTATTTTGACATGTAGTCAAAACTATTTTTATCTTGCGCACAAAACAAACGTACGGAAAATTTTGCGCCGTGCGACAAAAGTCTTTCCACTCGTTGTAGCCCTGTAGCGCTGTACTGACAGGAAAAGATTTATTACTTTGCCACTAACATGCTGTAGCTGGCATACAACTATGTCTCCAGTTACTCGATTGATGTATCCTTTCCTAAATGATAACACGCCACGTTCATATCTACTGCATGTATGTCTAGTTCAAATTAGGCAAAGCCTTCTTACTTGGAACAGGAACTTGGAACCTTCATGTTATTAGCATATATGCCACATGACTACTAAATATTTCTATACATGTTCTTAGTTTTTTACGGGCATAGTCAATAATAAATCGACATATTGTTTATTAATATTATACATTTATTATTAATACCTCAATAAACAATATGGTTTTTTAATAATTTATATTCACTTCATAGCTATATAATTTTTTTTTATTTCATGATATTAATATGTGTACTTACTTGAAAAGATAGAAATGGTAAATTACTAGCTTATGTGTTAGATTTTTTTTCAACTTATAAATTAGCCTGTATTGATACAAAGCTGGGCAAAAGCCTGAGGTGAGAAGGGAAGGGAAGGTGAGGAAGAGGCGAGAAAGACTTCCTTGGCTTAACCATCACCACCTTTAAGTGGTAACCGGGACCAACGGATTAACGTACTTCCCGAAGGCCGGAAATACTCGAACATGAAGATGCCAATTACTTGAACTTATTATATTTGTATGGCTGTCTCGTTGGTCTAGTGGCAAAGCGCATCGCTTTGTCATCACAAGGTCCTGTGTTCAAATCCTAGGTAAGACAAATGTAGTTTTTCTAAGGAATTTTAAATCCAGAGTCTGGAATTGTGCCCGGTATATAGCAATAGGCTCGCCCCCTGTTACATGGGACCTAACATATCGTACGATCATCGAGCGTGACAAACGACGTGTTTTTTATCTCTAATACAAAAAAATTGATTTAATATTAGTTCAGATTAGTCTTCAAATTTGTTAATAGTGATACAGTATACGGTTAGACTATCAATAGTTAATATACACTGTTTTTTTAACGAGAATAAGACCTTATGTGGAATTATTTATCAAAAATATTGATTAACAATTGCTAATTATCAACAAGCTTTTTAAATCTGAACATTGGTGAAGTGAACGCGTAAGCGCCGCGATATCCACGGCGCTTACGACTTTTTCGTCGCGGCCTTTATGCAACGGCTGCACACCAAACTCAATAAGCAATTAACCGGTCCAGCGCTTTGTGACAAGGCAAAGGTTAGACGGATTACGCTTTCTAATGCTACAGCGCCTGCACAGCAACTACGCATCAAAGGTTAGTGATTTGCAATTTTTATAATGACCGGCAAAGCAAAATCTTGCGCAGGGTGCTTGAATAAAATCACTAGCAAGGATTATGTAATATGTAGCCTTTGCAAGGACATACACGACTATACCTGCGCCAATCAGCGCTTTTCTTCAGCGGATAAGGAGAAGAAGGATAAGTGGACATGTCCGGCTTGCCGAAATAAAGCAAAAAGAAAGGGTGATAATTCTAACACTCCAATCCACCCGAAATCTTCTCACCAACGTGATCCTGACAGCGAGGCAATAAATAACGCCGAAAATGAAAACATTACAATGCGCAAAAAGCCTAACAATTCGCCTTCTAAGAACACCGAGTCCGTTGAAAACTTATCTGTTACCTCGTCATTGGTTGACTCCGACTTATTGTCGGTCATTAGATCTGAGATTCAGTCTTCTATTGACAGGTCTCTCAAAATGGTGATTCAAACTTCTCTGGGTTGTCAATTGAAGGCCATTAAAAATGATCTACAAAGCCTAAAAGATCTTACAACTGCAGTTCAATTTATTAGCACTGAATACGATCGTTTGAAAGAGGACTTTAAGGAGTCGGAATAAAAAGTTAAGTTTTTGACAAAAGACAACGGTATCCTGAAAACCAAAGTGGCAGACCTGACTAATAGACTCAACTTACTTGAACAACATTCACGAGAAAATAACATTGAAATAAATGGATTACCTGAAAATCAGTCTGAAAATTTGATTTCGGCTGTTAAGCAGTTATGTGCCTCAGTTTCCGTACCGCTAGAAAATACAGACATACTTTCTTGCACGCGGGTTAGAAAAATGAATGAGGGTAACAGTAGACCCCGTGCTGTAATTGCCACTGTGTGTGTGTGTGTGAATGATCTACGCTGTTGGCCGCGGGGCCTTTACAGCTTCACCGGACAAGAGGGTGAGCGTGCAACCACTACGCTCGAGCTAGACAATTATTTTTGTTGTACAAGTTAGCTTCGAGCAGTTATCCAATAAACAATAATAAAAAATTGCAAAAATTTTGTTCAACTCAGCACCTTTTTTTTAGCAGCGCTTTTACCTTACTATATGCACTGAGTAAATAACTTATTCGGTGAAATATTATATCTACAAGAAGGAATTCAACTTACCAACCCTCTCCTACGTCAACCGATTATTAAATTCTACAGAAAGCTGGTAACTTCATTAGAATGCGAAACGAAATCTGCCGGCGTCTAACAATGGCATTTTTCATTTCTATACATCCACATACCTAGGTAGCTGGGGGTCAATAGAAGTCGGGCTAGAATTAGGACACGAGTGGAAGCTGCGGCCCTTATTCGCTATAACCAAACGTGGCTCGTTGATATCTATCACTCCAGATCCCTTGCGGAATAGCAAAAAGTACATAATTCCAACAGGTTCTTTTCTTCCAGACCTCTCAGTCCCTCCACTCTCATAGTTCTCCCTACACATGCACTCTGATAACGAAGACTTTTGACTTGCCCTTCATATAAGATACGGTCTGTTAGATTATGGTAAGATAGTCTAAGTCTTCCCCGTTACCTACATCCTTCTACGTTTTCTACGACTAGAAATAGGACTAGGAATAGGACTAGGAATAGGACTAGGAAAAGGACTAGGAAAAGGACTAGGAATAGGACTAGGACAAAAACAAGAACAAGTACGAGAACATGACTATCAATATGAATATAACTATAAACATGAACATGAACCTGAACCTGAACATGAACATGAACCTGAACCTGAACCCGAACCTGAACCTGAGCATGAACATGAACATGAACAGGAACAGGAGCATGAACGTGAACAGGAACATGAACATGAACTTGAACAGGAACATGAACATGAACATGAACATGAGCACGAACATGATCGCGTACACGAATGTGAACACGAACATGAACACGAATATGAACATGAACACGAACAGGAACGTGAAAATGAACATCGTGTTCGTGTTCCATGGGAAATATTTCGACAGGTGGAACCGGATTCAAATTAATAGTGAAAATTTGTCGCAATTAAACTAATTTAATTGCGATATTATTGCGCGGAGATAGACGAAGGCCCTGTGTTCAAAATTCAGAAATGCAAATAGCAGTCAGAATCACAGTTAATATTTTTTTGTCCCAGCCTGGAACTGTACCTGAGCATACACTTACTAATGTTGGGACGTGACGTGTGCTGAATCAGAAATTGAGTGTTTAATCGCTTTTAATTGCTAAATAAAATAAATTTTAATTAAGTAAATATCTCAATAATATTTAGACCATAGTTATTTTAAAGTTATTCAAGACATTTTATAAGTATAATATAAGTGTACTCTAGAAATGATAACAATTTGAATAATCACGTGCCCAAAAATAATTATGCTGGGCTTTTCTTGTTATTTTGACCATTTATAAGAGTATAGCTTATAGGGAACTTGATTGTAAGTTTGATGTCCATTTTGATACCATAGTGAATTAAAATTAACGTAATGCGGGCAAAATCGCGGGCAACAGTCATTATAGCTAGACATATATACACTGCCTGCCTTTGATGAGGTTATAATACAATAACACCGACAAATGGCTACACCTCACCAACTGCGATCTAAATACCTCGCCGAAACATGGGTATTAAGGCCGCTACTTCATTGCTTGGTGTGACTGCAATACAGCATACGCTCGACTTTTCCAGTTGTCAAATGAGTAATGATCATCCATTAATTATTCAGCGTAACGCTACAGCAGCGGTACATTAGGTTGTCTTGAACATAACATCATATTTCGGCAAAAATTTACAGTTACATTGCCATTTTGTAACAATATTTTTTTACAAGACTGACGACAAAATTGTTTGAAAGTTACGTAACGTAAGGCCAGAACCTAATTTAATTTTTATTTTGTCCGTAGAAACATGCTTTTAAAATGACCACTTGTTTAAATATGCTAGAAGTAAATTTTGGCGGAAATATTCAAAATTATTTGCCTGGGTAATTATGTGGACGAATGAAGAATGCGTTATCAGAAGCAGCAAGACACTGATATGTGGTATCGATGTATTAAAATGGGCGTCGCTACGCTGTCATACCGTCCAATGGCGAAGCGGCCTAATACACCCACCTCACAATGTGGCTAGGCAAAGGTACACCTTTGGCTACCCTTTGAGGATTGCTTTAGAGGTCAGACATTCCTTTGTTCTTATACCGGGTTTATATTATGCTGTCCACTCACGCGAGAATTGAGAGCAACAGTGTAACTTGGCAGTCTAATAGATTTTCTATGATGTGGCTTCCTAGAAGTGGGCTTCAAAGATATGTCTTTTCAAAATAAGTACGAAACCATCGGGCCGCCCCAGAGATCTATCTATATTATTTGGCTATTTTTAGGAGAGTTAAAGGACTGACAACGCGGGCACAGTCTAGCATTTACGTTTTTATTACTTGCTCAGTTAGTTTTCCAGTTTTGGCTCTTTTTTATAATTTAAAGAAATACCGGTACCGGGGAAGACCTAGACTATCTTACCATGACCAAATAGACCGGGTCTTATCTGAAGGACAAGTCAGGAGTCTTCGTAACCGGCGAGCGTGTATGAGACGTACTATGAGAGTAGAGGAAGCCAGAGAGGTATGTAAGGAAAGAGCCTGTTGGAACTCTGTACTCTCTGCCTACCCCGTAAGGGATCTGGCGTGATGATATAGATAGATAGATATAAATTATTTTTGAGCTTAAGTTAATTATAGATGAGAAATTTAGACAAAAATATATACAATGCAAACAAAAATCTGAGGATGACTCGTATGCCGAAGCATGGGGAAGCTAACTAGATTTGAGGATATTTTTATGAATAAAAGTATCTATTCAGGTTCAAAATAATCCAATACAAGATAATAAAGTCATCTAGTCATCAAACATTGGGACACAGAGAGTGCTGTCTGAAGTTCTGCATCCACGGTTCGAATATAAATTACATATGAGTCGGCAATGTAACCAGATGACTCTGTCACGGTAGCAGTTCTTCGAAAAATTACTTTTATCGATATCGAAGCGGCAGTGTCATAGTATAAATTCGTTTTTAGACGCGACGTCGTAACCACGGCGCTCAACTAATTACTTGAAACCTAATTAAGTACATGATAATCCAATTATCGGAAACAATAGTTATTAATTGGTACACAAATGGTTAACCGCATATGGATTTCTATATAATAGTAACACTATCAATGCTAGGGTAAACTTGGAAGATTAGTGTGGAAAATGATTAAAATTTTCATTGAAATACATAGCAGGACAGATATATTATAGTCCTCGTGGTTAACTTAGAAAGAGGTCGCGAAACTTAGAATAACCTCAACGCATATCATTTTATTATTATCATCGTCAAAGACGCCGATTCCATGACAAAGATGGCAACGACAGCTTTGTGTTATAGTTCTAGGTTATAGCTGCATATTATTTATGCGCAAATTCTGACAGGGGATAGAGATCGATGAAGAAAGAAGGGCAGACCTATGCACAGAACTAGAAACATAATAGGTTGGAAATAGAAACATAAAAACAATTGTATTTATGACTATAGAATCAAGATGAAAGCCCAAAGGTATGTATCTTCCGGACTACTACTGAGAATATTTCGATAGTACATCTGCAATAACACATTATTCGACTTAGGATTCAAACTCAGGACCTCATTATCGCTAGCTGCATTCTATGCTACTAAATTAACGAGGCTACCTTATGAAAAACATTGCTACAGACATCTCAACCAAACGCTCCAAAGAAATAAATGTATAAATACCGTTTACCCAGACGATAGTTGTCATAATTAAAAACGCGCTCGTTTAAATTTAAAATGAGCCGCTAGCGAATTTATTAAGACCACAAAGAAATGGTTTGCAGGAAAAAAAGAAATGTGTAAGGATAAAGGTACCTACTCTCCACATGAAAGGCACTGCATCTGACGGCGGGTGAGTTAAAAATGCAAAAGCTCTTTACTTGAGTAAACACTGCTTTTGTGCAGTCTGAGATGCGACCCGTGCCGCGGCCGCGAATATTTTGACGTATATTCCATTGAAAAAAATCGTACATCCCATACACAAACTTTTGTATATGCGACTTTGGGCCCATCGAACAAAGTTGTATATTTTAAATAAAAGTATTGGCATATATGATTTTATTCGACGTGCATGTCGATTCAAAGATTTACGTTTTTATATCTTCACGTTTTATATGGGAACACAAGGTGCAATGAGATATTATAAGCTAAAAGAACTTCTGTTTAAGAATTTTCTACTTTGCCTTTAAATCATCTGAGTATATAGATGATATTATGTTAGATGATACTTTATATTGTTTATATAACAACCTTGTTTGTATACAGCTTGCGATCTCACTAGCTCTTAGTTTCGAATCTTTGGTTATATGGATAGTATTGTTGATAATATTTTTTTAGTAGCAGTATGAAGACTGGAATTGTCCCTGATGTATGTTCGCCTCATTTTATATTAGGACCTAAAATTGTCGGCAAGAAATTGGTGTTTTACACTTTTGTCGCCCAAATTTAGGGAATATAGGAAAGGTGGTGATATTTTTTTACTTTACATCACTTGTCATAACCGAATATAAATCAATTGTAATTATCATCATCTTCTTCTTCTTCAGCCGAAAGACGTCCACTGCAGGAAAAAGGCCTCCCCTAAAGACCGCTACAACGACCGGCTTTGTGCTGTACGCATCCAACTTCTACCCGCGACCTTCACCAGGTTATCGATCCATCTTGTAGGGGACCTACCCACTTCACGTCTTCCGGTACGTGGTCTCCATTCGAGAACCTTTCTGCCCCAACGGCCGTCAGTTCTCTGAATATTCGAAATGCTCAACAAAGTTTACAAAACGATAGCAATCAAAACTTTTCTAATCAATTAACAGTCTAATATATTTTCAAACAAAGATACAGACTAAACTTCGTATTTGTGATATAATTACCCACAAGTCTATTTCCTTTGGATTTTGCGGGCTTACGTTAATTAGACTTAAACTTTATTCCCGACGAATACTCGACTGTCGAGATCCTGGAACAAGTTCGGTTCTTCCTCAATGGAGGTCATTAAGGTCTGTTTATTGCTTTAGTAATTATTTTCAGTGGACGTTATTAGGCAGTACATTAATGAAGTACAAGAAATAGAAAGCTAAGAAGTTAATTGTTATTCTTGATTCGCTTTGGTGAAAGGTTACGTTTAACTTATTAAGGGCTACAATTTAATAAATCTAGCTGATTGTGTTGTTATTGACTACCATTTCTTCCTAGATAAGCTATTGTAGTACAACCGAGAATTACTGTAATCAGTGATGAATAGGATCACATAATCCCAAGAATATTAGGGTATGGCTCACCATATTTACGTATTATACTAGGGTATGTGCGCTCAAACAACAAATAACTTTTCTTATGGCGACATTAACCGTGAACGGAAAAAACATACATTGGTGAAATAAGTTTCTATGAAACTCTCTCATAAAATGTTTTATTTAAATTAAACCAAACTTTACACTTGCTGGTGAAACACATTCTTTTGTTAGACTTATATTAGAGTAATTTTACTGTCTAATATAGTTAAACGTCCTCCACGTCCACCACTGCTCCAGAAAAAGGGCTCCAGAGTAAGGAAAGGAGAGATATACTTTAATATTTTAGGCACTGGTTTTTGCAAACCTATTGACAATATAAAATATCAATACACGTCAAAGCAATAACTCTATGAGGCACAGTGCTCAGTGGCGCGGGCTGGACAAAAGGACGGCAGCTGTCGTTAAGTCGGATGACAAATTGCTGTGTCGCGCTTTGCCCCAACTCACCCTCTATGTTTCCTGTTTCTAAGTTACATAACACACTACTGATAAATATTGTAAGGTAATACTGACAATATTTATACGATACTGTAACTTATCACTTATCAGTCTAATAAAGATGTATCTTATGAAAAATAAGATACATCTTTATTAGACTTATTATAGAACCAATTTTATACATGGTATGTTTACACATGGTATGGTGTAACGTGGCAAAACTTACTTTATTATCAGACTGCTCTAAAAAAAGTCTCCAGATGGAGCGATTTTGTTTGTTTTAATATTTAAGCACTGCTTTGTGCAGACCTATTGACTATATAAAAATAGCAATACACTTTCACGTTTAAGCAATAAATCTGAGGCACAGTGCTCAGTGGCGCGGGCTAACATAAGGACGGCAGCTGTCGTTAACTCGGATGACAAATTGCTGTGTCGCACTTTGCCCCAACTCACCCTCTGCGCTTCCTGGTTGGTACATAATACACTATTGATAAATATTGAAAGTTAATATTGGCAATATTTTTTATGTTATGTAACTCAAAAGGGAAAAAGAAATACTTCAAATTGGTGATTGCTGGTCCTCATAAAATTGTTTCTTGCAATTCATTATATTTGGCACTTGGTGGTAAAACACACACCTCTATTAAACTTATTTCACTAACATTTTTTACACTCTAGTATTGTGCAACGAGACGTAATTCTATTTTTTACCAAACTGCACCAGAAAAAGTGCCCCAGAATAGGGAAAGGAGAGATATATTTTAATATTTTAGGCACTGGTTTGTGCAAACCTATTGGAAATATAAAATATCAATACACTTTCACGTCAAAGCAATAAATCTATGAGGCACAGTGCTCAGTGGCGCGGGCTAGACAAAAAGACGGCAGCTGTCGTTAACTCGGATGACTAATTGCTGTGTCGCGCTTTGCCCCAACTCACCCTCTATGCTTCCTGGTTGTAAGTTATATAACACACTATTGACAAATACTGAAAGGTAATATTGACAACATTTTTATGATTCTATAACTCAGAGGAAAAATGGAACACTTCAAAGATCATGCTTGGGTTTTTCTAGATACAGTATTTTGAAAACTGATGTAGGTGTGAAACGTTAAGGACTAGGTAGAAGGTTAAAAATTGAGGAGTGCTTAATCATGATAACGTGGGATAATCCAATTTAAGATTTTTATATCTCGCTTACATTCCCATGCAAAAGTGGTTGAGATGTACTAAGTACACTCAAGTTTCTTCATATATATTAGGTGCCAATGTAGTAGGGTTGAGGCCGTTGGTATTAAACTAGACACGATTCCCGATTCCGAACTCTTACTACGAACTTTTTTGGTTCGTTAGGATTTTTTCTTTTTTTTTTAAACGGAACCCCACACTAGGATATATTCCTGTGTCGTGGGTGCGTTTACAAACATGAAAATTCACAAACAAATACCCAGACTGAAACAAATAATTGTGGATCACACAAAGATTTGTCCCGTGCGGGAATCGAACCCGCGACTATTCGACACAGTGGGCGGAGCAGCTCAAGCTCTTAACCACTGCGCTAAATCGTCCGTCAAATTGATTCCAGGATCGAAGCATCATTTTATTTTATAGTATATTTAAAAGTTTTTACTTGAGCACACAAATTATAATCATGTTCTGACATAAGTATCAATACAATTTTACTAGATGAATTGGTGGGTAAAACTTACTATACGTGATTACTAAATAGTTTAAAAACTATATTAAGATACAATACCGCCTTTTCCTCGGAAAAATTAACGACGTATGTCTATTTCAACATGAAGTCTATAGATACCAGCAAACAAGCCTAGCTTTTTTGTATGCAAATTTACCCTAACACTCGAAGATATCCCAAAAACCATTATAACTTGATCCTTGATATATTGTACTGATGTACTACACAAAAGGATTTCTGAGGCCCAGTGTGCTGGTATACTAAACTGAAGGATAATTATATGCAGTTAATTCGCACTAAACGTTAATTAAGCTATTGAGAGTTTCGATGGCGTCGTTACGGTTTAAGTGCTTGTTAAACAGCAATTTACTTTAATAATACTTAATAGAAAGTTTGTCTTTAAGAAAAAAACACCGTCATGCCTATATTCCCCAGAGGGGGTGGCAGAGGTGTACTGAGTACACCCACGTTTAGCCGACGATGTTAGGTCCCATGTAATAGGGGGCGAGCCTATTGCCATATACCGGGCACAATTCCAGACTCCGGACTCATACTGGGAATTTTTCGTTAGAAAAACTACATTTGTCCGACCTAGGATTTAGGACCAGGACCTCGTGATCACAAAGGGATATGCTTTGCCACCAGACCAACGAGGCAGTCTGTCTTTAAGGATTGTAGAAAAGGCGTCTATAGAAATAAATATAAATACATTCCATTGGTAATTTTCGGTTAAATCTCTTTGATTTGCTTATTTCGTCGTCCTGACGTTTTTTTTTTTCGAGTTTTGCATATCAGAATGCATGTAAGCATATATTATTCACTAAGAAGTACACGGATAAGTGTAATTCAAAAATAAATGTAATAATTTGAAAACGTAGGATCCTCTCTATCCAACTTCACTTATTTCATTTGCTAAAATAATAAATGGCTTGGGGTAGATTGGCACAGTACTGAGAAGAATGGCACAAACAGAGACGAGGCTTATGCAGTGGGTTATACAAAGCTGATGATAATGATGACATAGCTAAAGCGAACCTGTTATATGTCCCGCCATAAATTTTCGAGTACCTATCCCAAAACACTTCTGGTATCGTTGCGTTCAATAGGGAAATATAAAAAATAAAACCGGACCAGTACGACTAGAATTTGGACATTCAAGATCCCGTACATGTGCTACTAGATGGCGCTGTTTTATTTTTTTTAACGAATTCGAGAAGTTATTTTTTTAAGTGATGTAGTTACAATTTTACTATTTCCGGCGTTTTACTTATGCTATAAAAGTTTGCTTCTGGTCAAGTTTCATGATTCTAGGTTTACGAGTACCCTATAGATTTTGATGAATGAATTTAAATAGCCGTGTATTTTGATTGTATTTATATAGAAGCTTCAATTTTTTTACCGCATTTGTTGCGTAGACCCTAGTATTCGACATAAATTTCAACTTTATACCTTGAGGTAACGGGTCTTAACCGGACAGACAAACAAACGGACAATAAAGTGATCTTACAAGGGTACGTTCGTTTTTACTGATCGAGGTACGGAACCTTAAAAACTGTAAGTTCCCCAAATCCACGGTTTAACGTCCAATAAGCCTCTACAGAGTGGTCCGCTCTAAACTATTTTGTGGTGTAGATAGTTGTGCATAGGGTACATATGCGCGGTAAAGTGTTTACGGTCCCATGTACACTTTGTACAGTTGCACACGAAAGTTTTTGTATTGAGTTTTTAATTACTCTTGGTGACTTGGTACCCTTCATTTAAGTTGTGGGGTTAAGTATTTATGAATTAAACTGTATTTTATTACCTAACAACTATATCGGCTATATAAATAACGGCTAATACTAGCTGACTTTATAAAAAAGGCTAGAGACTCGGTAATCAACTCTTAAAAAAAATACTAGTTTATGTTTTGTTAGGTTATTACTATTCCACTCGTCTCCACAGAATTAGTAATTCTTTCATGGGACAATGTATACGCTTTTTCAACAAATTACCCATAGATATTCGAAACATGCCTATCAATAAGTTTAAAAAGGCAATTAAAACTAGACTCTGTAAGAAAGGGTATTACAAAATTTCGGATTATCTTGACGATAAAACAGATTGAGCAGCTCCTCAATCAGCAACATTAATCAATGACGTATAAAACAATTTTGAAAAACAAAAAAAAAATATCAGCAAAGCCAAACAAATTTAATTAAAAGACTAGCCCGCTGAGTTTCTCGCCGGATCTTTTCAGTGGAGGCCGCGTTCCGATTCGACGGTAGATGTAAAAAAGGTAATAATTTTGACGTTTGTGAGTGCTAGTATTGGGCTACGCAAATAAATGATTTTTGACATTGACTTTGACTCAGGCGCTCGTAGCACTATACGACCGTGGTGTTCTTAGCGATCACCAAGGTTAACAGCGTTCGACTCGATCGGCCAAAGATGGGTGACCGTTTGTGGCATTTTTTCGAGCGTCTCCGTGCTTCGGAAGCCACGTTAAGCCGTAGGTCCCGGTTACCACTTAACGTGGTAGTCGTGAAGACAAGTTAAAAGCCTCATAGGCGGCATGATAAATCTCAACAGCAGGTGGCCACAAACCTGCCTCCGTCAATCCGCACTGGGTCCGTGTGGTCCCCATGTGGAGTATGACCTAATCTCTCTCACCTCGATTTGTTAGAGAAGGCCTTTGCCCAGCAGTGGGACATTATAGGCTGATATTGTTAATTATGTTTTGTAAAGCTAGGAATAACAGACAATTCCTTTGTTTAAAATTCTTAAACCAATTCATTCATTCTTTAACTAATCTACCAACAAAAGTCATGAAATATTTTTTTTGTGGTGTAGTAAGTATGTATTAACTGGATAAGAGGGCGAGCCGCTTGTCTTAAAGCTATAACTGGTCCTCGGTTAACAGTATTCTTATTCACACACACGCGCACAAACTTATTGATAAAACACTTTTACACTCAAATATAATGTAACCATTTTAGTTTAGTTTCATATATAATAAGACCTTATGTTATCCAAAATCGAATTCATTTTTTAAATCATAAAAACATTTTACTAAAATTAAAATCTTGTAGAAATTTTTATTCAGTACATTTTTGTTGCCCAGTGTACACGTATGTTATGTAGAGCTTCCAAGTGCCTCGGCTACGCTCTAGTATCGTCGATAGCGTTAAAAGCAGCTGAACTTTTGATAGCGATAATACTATTTACACTTTCCTTTTTTTACTATCAGGTTTCCCTTAGGGGTTTAGTTTGTACTTTTTATGTGGGTAAATGCCTCATTCATTTACTTTTCATTTATTGAAATCTCATAATATTTTGTGAAATCTGTTTTTTTGTCGTATATAGTATAGAACAAGTCATCACATTCCGAATTAGTTAAAGTATTCAAAAAAAATATTTATAAAAGCAACACTTATAAAAAACTAAAAATTGTTCCTTTATGAATAAGGATTCTATTTTCCTCGAATCATCATCATCACCAACCTATAGCAGTCCACTGCTGGACTTAGGCCTCTCCAAGTGCACGTCACTGGGTAGGATCCTCGGCTACTCGCATCCAGTTTCTGCCAGCCGCTCCACGAATGTCATCGCTCCACCTAGCCTGGGCGTCCTGCATTACGTTTGCCAGCGGTCATCGGTTGTTCGGCTCATGTGACAGGCCCATTGCCACTTCAGATTACTAATCCAGCTTAGCTTTCCTTGAATAACATCTATCTTGAATGTCCTCAGTGAAGCTCCCATTCCGATCCGGTAGTATATTACTAGTTACATTAGATGAAATAAAATGTAAATTGACAATTTGTAAATGCCCCGCGGGGTTCAAACACAACAAATTATTTGCGTTTTGAGTCTCGAAATCGTCTTTTACGAGGGCCACTACAAAACACCGATCCGATTAAAAATCGTACAACGTAAATACAGTATCGAACGCGACAATCAGCGCAAAAGATTTCGCTCTTTTTGTTCTCACGTCTACCATTGTGCCCTCGTGAGTACCAAGACTACGAACTGAGTGCGCTTTTATAACGAGCATAACAACACGTTTTTATGTACTCCTAGTATGTGATCTTTGCAAAGTATTAACATAGTGAAAAAATGTAAATACGCGCTCCTTATAAAAAATGTATCCTTGAAATCTAAGCGTACTATTTCTTGTTGAGTATAATATAAAATAATATTAGTCCTGTTCAGCTCTCACTGCTTTATAATAAATAAATAATAGAATATGTAATAAATAAATTTTATTTGTAGGCCAATAAGGTTTAGAATCGAATGCCTCTAAAGAAATTGATAATATTTTTTTTGTATAAAACAAATATTAATAATAGACCCAACGGCTCTACATCAATGCCAGTTTAGTATTGTCTCATTGCATGGCCAAATTGATGTGCTGGCTCAGCTAGCATTTCAGTCACCGGTACACTCCAAACAAAGTTTTTAAGTTTAGGTTTTTCTCCACGCTAAGCCGTTGGTCCCAGTTAACACATAATATCGTAGTCGTTATCCCGAGTTGGAAGCCTTATAGGCGGCTTGATAACTTCCAACAGCAGGTGGCCACAAACCATCCTTCTCCAATCCGCACTGGGTCCGCGTGGTGAAGTACGATCTAATATCTTACACAACAATAAAAGATCACTTTTTTTTTAATATGTTCATGACTACGTGAAGGTCGGATGTAAAAACTTGTTGCATACAGGCGGTCGTGGTGATGATTTCTGAGGGAGGCTTTTGTCCTACAGTAAAAGTCTTTCAGCAGATGACGATGATGATAAGGGTGATTACCCACGATGAATGCTTTCGCAATGAAATTAAAGATGGTTTCTCATTTTTTTTATTCGAATGTGGACTTGTTAAGCGTGTCCGCGGTAAATGAGTCAATTAGAAAATTTTAGGAACGACGCATCTTCATTTTGTTAATTATATTGCCGCACATTTCATTCGAGGTATTTAAGCTTCTATCTAGACTGAATTAATCTATCTATCTATATCATCACGCCAGATCCCTTGCAGGGTAGACAGAGAGTACAGAGTTCCAACAGGTTCTTTCCTGACATTCCTCTTTGGCTTTCTCCACTCTCCACCGAATTAATGCTTTAGGATAATAATTCGGACATAAACGAAATATTTGTGTTACGCATGTTATATCAAACAATGAATCGCAGTAATTAACTCTAAAACATAGTTGTGATTGACAGCGTTCAATTATCGGTCTAATTATAACAAGCATTTAATAGAACTTGCTTTGTCTGTCTTTCTAGTCCTAATTTTGTATTCCATTTTGCAAGCACTTTCTGATATCCGACTGGCATACGTTACTACGGCGACAATGCAATAATGTGGTACCATCGAGCTGGCGTAAAAAAGGAGCTGGATGGTGGTCACAGGAACATGTCAACTACACAACATAGCCCCGTCGTAAAACAAAAGAAAAAATAGTGTAGTTTTTTTTTTATTAAAATCACTATCAATGGTCTGCATCAGGCTATAAAGTGTATTACAAGGAAAAACAACAAATGCTTAAAGAAAAAAAGAATTTCCTCTTCAAATGCACTCAGAATAATACTTTAAAACAAAATGAAAGATCAGAACATCTTTGTACTTTGGGGAGAGATTTAATACGAAAAGTTGAAATGATTATTTACATACCCACAAATTTTGAAACCCCTACAGTATCCCAACTAGGAACATTACGGTAAAGGCAAACTTTTCGTTTCTTACGTAAAGTTTTGAGTACGCTAATTGAAAGGTTGCTTATCCGGTGGAAAAGCGGTAAAAAGGTAATGAAATGAGTTTCGTGAAGGTCTTCAAAGGCCGAATAATCTCATAAAGGAGCGACTGAAACCCCTGTTACTTGCATGACTTACATTGTGTTATGGTAATAAGTTGAAGCTAGGGTGAAAATCTTTTTGTTTTTTTTT
Organism: Phalera bucephala; assembly: GCA_905147815.2. Taxonomy (NCBI): domain Eukaryota; kingdom Metazoa; phylum Arthropoda; class Insecta; order Lepidoptera; family Notodontidae; genus Phalera; species Phalera bucephala. The sequence goes on from LR990621.1 coordinate 21,559,054, forward strand.
ATTATAGCTCGCAATTTGCTTTGGAATCCTTCATTTTTTAAAAATATTTCAAACTAATCGCTGCAAGTTAAAAAAAATGAAATACATTCAGTTTAAAATTGATCTATTTATCTATATCATCAAGCTAGATCCCTTGCGGGGTAGGCAGAGAGTACAGAGATCCAATAGGTTATTTCCTGACATGCCTCTCTGGCTTCCTCCACTCTCATAGTTCGTCTCATACACGCTCGCCAGTTACGGAGACTCTTGAATTATCCTTCAGATAAGGCACGGTTTATTTAGTCTAGGTCTTGTATATCTGTTTTGTCATTCTTTCTTCTGACATTCTTTGTAATGCCCAAACCAACGGAGCATAGCCTTTCTCATCTTTACAATTAAAATTATATTTTTTTTAGTTTTTCCCTTTGCTAATAGGGTAGCATTCAAATTACTTAAAATTATGACTTGAACACTTTCTATCAAAATGGTCGCAAATTTATTTAATCATCGACCTAACTCGCTCAACGTTCTCTGCTCCTCTTAGTTTCCCAAATTAGCGATACTCTTTATTTTAAAAACATTAATGAACACGATTAAAACCAAATACTAGCAAATACCTTTCAATATTATCAATATTAATAAAGATATTGGATTGTATATAAAGCAAAAATATTCAAGCAATTGGAAAATCTGAGGATGCTCAACGATAGTTTACGCTGTCCATACATTGAAAAAAAATACCTGATCCCGCCAAAAAATAACATTACTATAAATTTGCGAGATACAATTGAAGCAAAGCTAAGACTTAAGTATTTAAAACTCTTTCTGAGCTATGCTTCAATCTGCACTAGCAAAAATAAAATTTTCTATTTGATAGTGTCTTTGAAATTGGTAACAACTTACAAGTCGATAGAGCTTAGTGTTGGACAAGTTACGGAAAAACAATATGTGACTGACTACGAACTACTTCCAACTTTCGAGCTGGGCCCTTATTCTCTATGATAAATTAAATACGTAACGTGGCGCATTACGATCACTTTATGAAATGATCGCACTTCAGTGGCATACAAAGGACTTAGCTTGAATACATTGACATAAGCGTGATAATTACAGTTTAACGTCTGTAGCGACCCTATACATCGCTCCATAGTTACGATGGCCATGGATTTTCATACGAAACGGATTGAACACTTTGCGAAAAAACGTGACAACAAGTATACTTACTTTCAAAACTAGTTCGAAGTTATAATTTAATACTGAGTGTGCGGATATCTACACGATACAGTAGCAACACCTGCATTGATAACATTATTCATAATGTAAGAGGTAGTGAGTGTAAAGTTATCGAACTTGCAATATCAGACCACACCGCTCAGTTATTAAAATTTCGGGTTAAGAAGACCTGCACATTGTCTCACTGGTATATTTTTAAGCGTGATTATGACATAAAAAACATTTCGAAATTCAGAGGGTACCTACAATGCCTAACATTTAATAAAACCTACCATTTGTCTAATTGAAATGATGCATTTAACCAATTTTATGACAATTTTAAACTACTATAGCATTTATGTTTTCATATAAAGAAAATAAAGGTCTCTGTTTTTAAAAGTCCTAAGTGGATAACTAAGGGTAAAAAATGCTGCCAACGCAAACGACAAATGTTATGGCAAATATTTCAAATAAATAATTATTTAAGGAATAATCAAAAAGATTAAAATTAGTGATTCAACTAACACAAAAGGCCCAAAACAGTTATCTTATTAAGAACTCTCAGAACAAATCTAAAGCAGTATGGAGTATAATCAATACTCATAAAAAAACTATCCTAAGGAAGAAATATGCCGTATACGACTCAATTAAAAATGTAATGACGCATTCAGAACATATTGCACAAATATTTAATGACTATTTTATTGACCAAGCTAAATGTATAAATAATACTCAAAATTACAAAAATATTATAACTTGCCATCCTAAGTCCCTGTTTATGAGCTCCAAAATTCCTGAGGACCTTTATATTATAATGAATTCTTTGAAGAATACTAATAGTTCCAGCTATGAAAATATCGTTACCAAAGTGATCAAATCGGTTTCTGATGTTATTTCTCCAATTTTAATCTACATTACTAATCTATTTATTGAAAATGGAGTATTTCCTGAAAAGCTAAAATTGCCTTTGATTAAACCCCTTCACAAAAAGGGTAATACGGAAGACCCCGGAAATGACCGGCCCATATCTCGTATAGCTGTGTTCTCTAAAATAATCGAAAAATAATACACGAAAAGCTTTATTCTTTTCTTGAAAGCTATAAAATTATAGCCAATGAACAATATGGTTTTAGGAAAAATAAAAATACTATGCTAGCTATTTATGATTTGTTGAATATAACTAATATAGATAAAAGACAACCGACAATCGCACTATTTATGGATATATCAAAAGTATTGACCATGTGAACCATAAAATACTTATACATAAACTAGAAAAATAAGGAGTGCGAGGCAACATACGAAGTCTTTTAAAATCATACCTCACAAACCGAGAACAAGTTACATGTATCACTAAAATTTTCCCGTATACTAAAACTGAAAAAATATATTATTCCAAAGTTCAGAAAAATAACGTTGGAGTACCACAAGGTAGTGTGCTAGGGCCATTATTATTTAATATCCATATCAATGACTTGCCAAGAATGATCAGGCATCCAATGATGATGAATTTATTTGCCGACGATAGCACAATTATATTTAATGGCCACATAAAAATCTATCTTTAATTATAATCTAATGGGAATAACACACAAAATATATAATAAACTCCCAAATAAATTACTTGAAATGAAGAACATGGATACTTCTAAGAAAACTTAAACATTTACTCGATAAATGTATATTTTAATGAACAGTCTTAAATGAGATCTTTACCACGGTAAACTAATAATTCCGATTTATTTTGTGTATACTATAACTATAACGTTGTTACTTCTTTGCTTTAACCGTTAAGACCAATGACTTTGACATAAAAAGTTTTAATTATTCTCGTGTAATTATCAGATTCAACGATGTTTCAGTTTTATTAAATGTATAGATTGTATTACTCTGACTATATTTGTATCCTCATAGAGCAAAACATAGATAGGACTATTAATTTTACCAACCATCAACTTATGTACCTATGTTTGCAAATAAACCTCTGATTCTGATACTCACCAAGAGCCCTACATCTCTTTCTAAGTAGGGTGACCATACATGGGTATGATTAAGGATTTAAAGATTATTTATAATGGTAAAATTACAAGTATTTTACAGAATGCTTCGGGTTAGGAAACCTATTTATTTTATCCATTATTTTGTTATGTGCGGTAGGTAAACAAATGCCGAATAATATGTGAAATAGTTACCTACTTTATTAAGTGCTAATAACAAAATCGATACTTTAAGTACTAAATATACATGAAGAGTAGATTACAACTTCCAATTCATACGGTTAACGACTTGATCCAGTAGTTTGAGCTTAAACCGCTCAACCCATTAGATTGAGTAGCAGCGGGTTTGATCACCGCACAGGACAATTCTTTGTGTGCCCTACAAATATTCGTTTGAGTCTGATTGTTTGTGTATGTGAATCTTATGTTTATAAACGTACTCACAATACAGGAATAATTGATAGTATGAGTTCTGTCTAAAAAAAGTCGCATTAACATCAATAAACCCTATAACTTACTGAATAAAATGGTTTTATGTATAGTATAGGAGCGTGTTTGAAACATATCATGAATAGCTATAGTCCGTATAAGTTCTTCATTAGAGTCACCGTGACCACCGTCAGAGAGACACCGGGCTCCAGTAGTGCCAGGCCTCTCCAGATACAACACCCGTCTTACTAGAAGATCTTTCTTTTGACAAACTTTGCTACAACGCACCTGCCAAAAGTCAATGTCTTCAAGCCAAGCCTTCAAAATATGTTCAGAATAGCCTTCAGAAGATATCGTAACGCGCCGCGTTTCGTCTACGAATACGGCGGGAGAATTCACAATTGCCAGTACCTTCCAGTGTTTCGCACGTGAAGTGTAAAAATAAATTATTAACTTGCCGTGTCGTCATTAAGTTTTGCTTGCTGAGCAGAAAATATAATTAAGTGAGCACGCGAGTTTCGTATATTTAGTACTTTTTGTTCGTAGGTGTAGGAAGTATGGGGAATATGTTTCAGTGAAAGAAAATTAAAAAGAAAAATATATATGTACCATGACACCTACACTACCCATGCGCGGACTGAAGACGTGTATTGTATACACCCATGGTTCGCTGAGTTTGGCACCAATGTAAAAAAGTGAGCCAACGCCTATTATAAATATCGTCACGCCTGTATTCCCCAAACGGGGGTGGCAGAGGTACCCTGCGTACACTTACTTTTTGCGGACGATATAAGGTGCCATTTACCGTGCACAATTTCAAACTTCGAAGTGTTTATGAGATTTTTTATAGAAAAACCCAATTATTTAGGTTAATAACCTTTTTTTCCTATAAAAAAATTATCACGCCAGATGCCTTGTGGGGTAGGCAGAAAATGCAGAGTTCAAACAGGTCTTAATCTAAACTAAAAATGTGATTATTTGTTAAAACTGTAAACAAGTAAATACTCAATTTGGTATCCGAACAGTCTTGGCATTTTTAGAAACACATTGAAAAATAAATCAGATTTATACTATTGCATGAACCTAATGTATTTTACGATGTATTACAAAAACAAACAGATCAAAACACACACCTACATACAAACAAAACAAAACTGGAACGACAAAAGCCTGGCATGTTGTGTAAACAAGTTGTCCACACATCGACTTGTTTCCAAACGACGGAGTCCATTCAACGCGGAACGAATGCGCGCTCAGCCGTAAATTGATACATTTCAAAAACATATTTTTGTGCAACTTTGCTCTCAAAGATGACATATTTGTTTAAAAATACAGGAAAAAACCTTCCTAATTTTTGAACTTATTCGGTTGTGACGGTTTTCTATATTAATAGCATCTTAAACAATATACAAATTCTTGCATACAGCCGTAAATTTCCAAAACATATTTTTATTCAACTCAGCTCTCGAAGACGACACATTTGGTTACAAATACAGGAAAAAACTTCTTGATTTCAATACTCAATTGATTGTGTCAGTTTTCTACATTCATAGCATATTAAACGCAAGAAATAGATTCTTGCCAGATGAAATAATGTAGTGAATTCTGGCGCGCATTGAGCGCGCTTAGGCGTGAATTGATATATTTTAAAAACATATTTTCTTTAAGACTGCTTTCGAAGAAGACAAAATTGGTTAGAAATATATGGAAAAACTTCCTAATTTTTTGAATTTGTTTTGACTGCTTTCTGCGTTTATAATATATTAAATGCAAGAAATGGATTGGATGGAAAACTCTTGCATGAATTGCACGTTAGGCCGTGAATCAATACATTTCGAGATTATTAATTATTTTTGTTCAACGCTGTTCTCAAAGACAACAGATTTGGTTATACCATAGGGTTATACATATGCGAAAAAGATCATAGAGAACTAGAGTACACAATTTTCTTTGACGCAAAGTTTAAATCATACTAAGGTTTCAATTCCTCATCCGCCTGGTCAACAATCCACCTTAAAGGTTGTTGGTCTCCACATTTTAATAACCATTTCAAAGTTTTCACCCAGGATTTCTTTATCTCATCAGTTCGACGGACAGTATCGGCGGACGATTTAGCGCAGTGGTTAAGAGCTTGAGCTGCTCCGCCCACTGTGTCGAATAGTCGCGGGTTCGATTCCCGCACGGGACAAATCTTTGTGTGATCCACAATTATTTGTTCCGGTCTGGGTATTTGTTTGTGAATTTTCATGTTTGTAAACGCACCCACGACACAGGAATAAATCCTAGTGTGGGGAAACGTTTTAAAAAAAAAAAGTTGTTTAATCTTCAAATTCCCAAGATATTATGTCTTCGTTATCAAGTTTTGTTTTAACAACCATATGTACTGTAAAGCACTGAAAAAGCCAGGAACTTAATAATAAAACTAGATAAAATTAGAAAATATATTTTTATACACGTAGCGATACACATTACCTTTAACCATAATTTCAAAATCATCAAAGACGTCTGCAAAGGCAATGATATTATCGTCCGCAAAGTGGAGGTGGCTAAGGCATGCACCATTTACCTTCAATGTACACAAATAAGTGTGAAAAAAATAAAATTCAATACAATTTCAATCACTATACATTGTAAATTGACAGTCTGTTTTTCTCCAGTAATTTACGTTCCAATACTATAAAAGATTTTTATTTTCGCCGCTGCGACGTTCCGATTAAACGTTGAATATTTTATATTCAATACCATGCATGGTACAGTTTTAACGCTCTTTTTGAAAAAAAATGCTTAATTGAATTATTTATAGTGTGCAAAATAAATAAGAAACTATCGTAAATATATCATCTCAAGTGATCGTGTTTCATGAATTTACTTGGCAAATAATATTAAATGCATCTATATCATGCTACTTGTCGGCAAAACCCCTTTCGCATAAATTGAGGTAATTGGTTATGACCTCGATTTATAAGAATACCTCGATTTATGCAAGAGGGGTTTTGCCGTAGAGGGCTGGTGAAAATGAATGCAATATTTACCACTAAGTATGGTTGACTTTTATTTTTTTTATAGGTAAACATGGATTAATTTCAAAGAAAATTCAGCTCTTGTCAACTGTGAAGACAAAATTATATTTTTTATTTCAATCACTATAACCGCTTCGAATTGCTAGACAGCAGCGCATCAGTGGACGAAATCAACAACAGGCTGGTAGAGACTGTCCATACGGTCCGGTCCAAGTATTTTAAGCCCCACCGTAAAAATAGACCTCAAAAACTATCCAACTACACCCGAAACCTCATGGCTGAGCGACGTTCCATGACGCTCCAAACCTCCGATGATGCTAAGTCCTATAGGCAGCTCAATGGACAGATATTGAAGTCCTTGCGACAAGACTTACGGTCCTTCAATACAAGGCGTATTGAGGAGACCATAGCACAGAACAAGGGCTCTAAAGTGTTCGCAAGAGACGCGTCTATTGGGCAAAGCCAGTTGACGAATCTGAAGATGGAGGACGGAAACGTAACGTCGAATAGGTCAGAGGTGCTCAGGGAGATAGAGAGGTTCTATGGGCAGTTGTATACCTCAGTAGCTGAACCTGTTGTTGACTTGGTAAAAGACCCAAGAGCCAAGCTAACCCGACACTACACTGAAGATATCCCGGACATCAGCCTGTACGAGATTAGGATGGCTCTCAAACAACTCAAAAATAACAAAGCGCCAGGCGAAGACGGAATTACCGTAGAGCTTCTGAAAGCGGGCGGAACGTCAGTACTTAAAGTCCTTCAGAGGCTGTTTAATTCCGTCTTGCTCGAAAAGAAAACGCCGGAAGCATGGAACAGGGGTGTGGTGGTACTGTTTTTCAAGAAAGGTGATAACACTTTACTGAAGAATTATAGGCCCATCACACTGCTGAGCCATGTTTATAAGTTGTTTTCGAGAGTCATTACGAATCGTCTCGAACGCAGGTTTGATGACTTCCAGCCTCCCGAACAAGCCGGTTTCCGGAAAGGCTTTAGTACCATAGACCACATACATACGCTGCGGCAGATTATACAGAAGACCGAGGAGTATAATCGGCCACTATGCTTGGCGTTTGTGGACTATGAGAAAGCCTTCGATTCGATCGAGACTTGGGCGGTTCTTAGATCTCTCCAGCGATGCCGCATTGACTATCGGTACATCGAAGTGTTGAAGTGCTTGTATAATAACGCCACCATGTCAGTCCGAGTACAGGGGCAGTGCACGAAGGCAATCCCCATAAAAAGAGGAGTAAGACAGGGAGACGTCATTTCTCCGAAACTGTTTACGGCCACCTTAGAGGACGCCTTCAAGCTCTTGGAATGGCAAGGACTTGGCATCAAAATCAATAGCGAATACATCACTCACCTTCGATTTGCCGACGACATTGTGGTCGTGGCGGAGTCGCTGGAAGATCTAGGACGAATGCTCGGTGACCTCAACAGAGTATCTCAACAAGTGGGTCTTAAAATGAACATGGACAAAACCAAAATAATGTCTAACGTCCATGTCGTACCCACCGCACTCACCGTTGGGAACTCTACTCTTGAAGTTGTCGACGAATACATTTACCTGGGACAGGTAGTCCGGTTAGGTAGGTCCAACTTTGAGAGAGAGGTCAATCGACGAATCCAACTCGGCTGGGCAGCGTTCGGGAAACTGCGCAATATCTTCTCATCCAAAATACCTCAGTGCCTTAAGACTAAAGTTTTCAGTCAATGTGTGTTACCAGTGATGATATATGGATCAGAGACGTGGTCTCTTACAATAGGTCTCATACAAAAACTCAGAGTTGCTCAGCGAGCTATGGAGAGAGCTATGCTCGGCGTTTCTCTACGCGATCGAATCAGGAATGAGGAGATTCGTAGAAGAACCAAGGTTACCGACATAGCCCTTAAGATTAGCAAGCTGAAGTGGCAATGGGCGGGCCACATAGCGCGTAGATCGGACGGGCGTTGGGGCAGAAAGATTCTAGAGTGGCGACCACGTATTGGCAAGCGCAGCGTGGGACGACCGCCTGCCAGATGGCCCGACGATCTTGTGAAAATCGCAGGAAGTCGTTGGATGCAGGTGGCATCGGACCGGTTACGCTGGAAAGCGATTGGGGAGGCCTATGTTCAACAGTGGACAAGTATGGGCTGAGATGATGATGATGATGATGAACGGATTATACAAAAAAAATATAAAAGAGATTCTGAAGGGTTCTGAATGAGGCTTCTTATTGGAAAAAGATAATAGCTTTTAAAATGGGTACATATAAGCAGTAACTATCAATTATTTTCGTTTAATCTAGTTTAGAAAAAACTACATTAACATAAAACAACTAAAATTAACTTATACTAAACTAGTATAGTATGAAAAGGAGGGATAGCCTAGTGGTTAGACCGTTGGACTGCAAAGTCAGAGGTCTCGAGTTTGAACCCGGGCATGCACCTCTGTCTTATCGAAAGCATGTGCGTTTTAAAAATTAATGATCACTTGCTTTAACGGTGAAGGAAAATATCGTGAGGAAACCTGCATGCCTAAGAGTATCTTGAAGGTGCGTGAAGTTCGCCAAACCGCACTAGGTCAGCGTAGTGCACTATGGCTTAAACCCTCTCAGTTAGAGAGGAGGTCCGTGCCAAACGGTGGGACAGTTTCTTAACAGGGCTGTTATTATTATTATTAAACTAGTATATGTTAATTTTAGTTGTGGAAAATTATGAACAACGTAAGCAATTTTAACATTATTTATTACTATTGTCGTATTCCAAAGTATATTCTAAAGCAAAAACTGCTCCGTTGGTCTATTGGCGAATAATGTGCTTTGCGATCACGAGGTCTTGGGTTCAAATCCTAAGTCGGACAAATGTAGTTTTTCGAACAATTCCCAGTGTCCGTCCGGACTCCACATTTGTGCCTGGTGTATAGCAATATGCTCGGCTCCTATTACATGAGATCTGATATCGTCGGCAAAAGTGGGTGTAAACAGTGCACCTCTGCCACCCCCGCTTGGGGAGTATAGGCGTGAAGGTGTTAAAAACTCAGTTCGCCCATCACCTTAAAAATGGGCCTAAATATTTCCGGTTTATTTGGTCGTGGTAAGAATGTCTTATCTGATGGAAAAGTCAAGAGTCTCCGTAACCGGCGAGCGTGTATGAGACGAACTATGAGAGTCGAGGAAGCCAGAGAGGTATGTTAGGAAAGAACCTGTTGGAACTCTGTACTGGGGATCTGGCGTGAGGTTATAGATAGATAGATAGATAGAAATATTTCCGGAGTATGAAAGTAATTTCAGGCTATACCCTTGAGAGGAGGCAAATAAGCAACACGGCAGGACAGGCGTGAACGCAATACTCACACATCCAGAGAACTTAGCACGAAAATATTGAGGGTTTCGTGACGCTAGCGAGTTGATATGGCGTCCTTGTCATAATACAAATTTATTAAATGAACCTGCACGTGCCAGCATGATAACTCGCCAGCGTTACGGTGACGTTAAAGTGTTTGTGCTTAGCTCTCAGCGAACATGAATACATTAGAGACAGGTCGGATTAAGAGAGAAGAGATGAGAACGCTTTTTGGACCGATGGAAAATATTACATGAAAAATTCTTGGCGTATTTTGCAAATTTAGTAGTCCAAAAGTGATGTGATAGAGTAGTGATTAACACACGTAATTGATTAACATAAGTTAATACAAGCGATGAACACTAATAGCAAAAATCTGGTCGTGACGTCAAAAGTTACGAATTTTCTAATTTACTATTTGTGGTCATTTTCAAATGCTTTCTTCCATTAATCAAAACTAGTGGTCGAAATTCGACCATAATTATTTTAAATTATAAGTTTGAATATTATTAAGGTTCTATTGTCAAAGACTATACTTCTATAATCACAGATTTCACCAAGGCTACACTATTAATTTGCCTTTTTTTTTCAAACAAATTATATGAAATTTAAAAAAAAAATATTAAAATAAAGAACACCTCTTTTTTTAATTTTTTTTATTGAAACAAAAAAACAAAAAGAAATTGCTGTCCATTGAACTTGACATACATATTTCAATAATTTAGTTAATGATACAAAACTTCTCTGTAAACGATGTTTTTTGTAAAAACTCTTTCATCGTTTGATATTCAGTAAGACTATAGACAAATAATATATAAAATATCTTCCTTACTGGGCTGGTATCTTCCTTACTGGGCTGGAAGCGAAAGAAAAACTTAGAATGCCCCAGTAGCCATACTTTTGCTTGGCTGGTGGTAAGAGTCCACCAAAGGTAGTAACGTCATCCGATCAACGACCAGAAAAGGAAAATTTGAAACAAACCCTATACCAACCCGTCTGGCCAGCGTGGTATAGTAGGCCAAAAACCTCTTAATATGTTAAGACACCAAACGCAAAGGCCCCCAGTTCCCGGTAGTCCCGCTGTCCGCTGCCACGGTAGCGGTCGCGGTAACAGCGGGGCAGGGGGTGCGAAGAATCTCCGGGCTACGACACAAGGCTACCAAAAACACCTGACCCTGGCTACGTACAATGGACGCTCTCTACGGCTGGACCAACACCTCGCTGAACTCGAGGTAGAACTAGGTCGCATAAACTGGCACATATTGGGGTTATCCGAAGTCCGAAGACAGGGCGAGGACACGATAACCCTTGAGTCAGGCCACCTGTTTTACTTTCGGGAAGGTGATCGGCCCTCTCAGGGCGGTGTCGGTTTCCTGGTCAACAAAGCTCTCACTAACAACGTTGTGGAAGTCAGCAGTGTGTCGACACGGGTAGCGTACCTCATAATTAAAATCACCAACAGGTACACCCTGAAGGTGGTACAGGTATATGCGCCGACCTCGACATACTGCGACGACATAGCCGAAGCCATGTATGAAGACATAGCCAAGGCATTACATGGCACCACCAAGGCTCACTACAACGTTGTTATGGGGGACTTCAATGCCAAAGTGGGAGTACAAGAACGCGGCGAAACGATAATCGGACCCCACGGCGTGGGGCGCCGAAACTACAGGGGGCAGATGCTGGTCAACTTTCTGGAGTCGCAGGGGCTCTTCTTGATGAATTCGTTCTTTAAGAAGAAGCCTCATAGAAAGTGGACATGGCGAAGCCCCGACACTGTGACGAGGAACGAGATAGACTTCATCATGACTGACAGGAAGTCTATATTTGGAGACGTCTCCGTGATCAACAGGTTTAATACCGGCAGCGATCACCGACTTGTCCGAGGCGCTCTAAATATAGATTTCAAGGCCGAAAGACGTCGCATGATGAGGTCTACTCTCAGACCTACTGCGCCTCAAATAGCTTTAGGGTCCGAAAAGTTCCAACTGGAGCTTCAAAATCGTTTCGACCTGCTGGAAACCGAAGGCAATGTTGACGAAAAAACCGACACAGTGGTCAAAACGCTACAGGAGGTGTCTCGAAGGGTGTTTCCCGGCAAAAGCGGTAACAGAGAGTCTAAACTCTCGCTCGAGACTTTCGAACTTATGAGGCAGAGACGAGAAATGTCATCCACGCAGGCGTCTTCGCCGGATGGGAGGAACCTCAACCGGAAGATCCGGAAGCTGGTGCGACGTGACCTCCGATGTTCCAACACCCGCGCCATCGCGGCTGCGATTGAACAGAACAGAGGCACCAAAGTCTTCGCTCGCCAGCTAGGTAAATCCCATCTGACGAAACTTAATACTGCAGATGGCAAAACCGTGACCTCCAAGTTCGAGATACTCGAGGAGATTGAGAGTTTCTACAAAGACCTGTACGCATCACGGATGACTAAACCCACGAGACCCAGCGCTGACGACCACAGAGCCCCACTCGCACGCCACAACACGGAAGACATCCCTGATGTCAACCAGGACGAGGTCAGAGTGGCTCTCGAGCAGCTCAAAAACAACAAGTCGCCAGGCGATGACGGAATCACCACTGAGCTCCTAAAAGCAGGCGGGACTCCAATACTGAAAAAGTTAGCGAGCCTCTTTAATTCCGTCATCCACCAGGGCTTAACACCTCAAGCGTGGAGCGGGAGTGCGGTGGTTCTGTTCTTCAAAAAAGGTGACAAAACCTTGCTGAAGAACTACAGACCCATCTCACTCCTGAGCCACGTCTACAAGTTGTTCTCGAGAGTACTCACAAACCGCCTCGCCAGAAGACTTGACGAGTTCCAGCCACCGGAACAAGCCGGGTTTCGAAAAGGCTACAGCACCGTAGACCACATCCATACTGTTCGGCAGATTGTACAGAAGACCGAAGAGTACAATCAGCCGCTGTGTATGGCTTTCGTGGACTACGAGAAAGCCTTCGACTCCATCGAAACCTGGGCGGTTTTGGATGCTCTGCAGCGATGTGGCATCGATTGGCGCTATATCGAGGTGTTGAGATGTCTGTATGATACCGCCACAATGACCGTCCAGCTCCAGGACCAAAAGACCAACCCGATCGAGCTGCATCGAGGGGTAAGACAGGGGGATGTAATATCCCCCAAGCTCTTCACCAATGCACTCGAAGACGTCTTCAAGACGCTGGACTGGACTGGGCGGGGCATTAACATCAACGGCGAATACATCTCACACCTTCGGTTTGCCGATGATATCGTCATCGTGGCAGAGTCACTGGAACAGTTGAGCGGAATGCTGCATAGCCTAAATGGAGCCTCTCGAGGTGTCGGTCTCGGCATGAACTTGGATAAAACCAAGATCATGTTTAATGAGCATGTCACGCCGGGACCGATCTACGTCGATGGTTCGATGCTCGAAGTTGTTCGGGAGTATGTCTACCTTGGACAAGTTGTCCAATTTGGTAGGAACAACTTCGAGAAAGAAATCAACCGCAGGATCCAATTGGGTTGGGCAGCATTTGGCAAACTACGTCACGTTTTCGCTTCGCCTATACCGCAATGCCTGAAGACTAAAGTCTTTAACCAATGCGTTCTACCTGTTATGACTTACGGGGCCGAGACGTGGACACTCACAGTGGGACTAGTCCACAAACTCAAAGTCGCACAGCGGGCTATGGAGCGAGCTATGATCGGCGTTTCTTTGAAGGATAAAATTCGTAACGAGGTAATCCGACAAAGAACCAAAGTTACCGACATAGCTCGCAGACTCAGTAAGCTAAAGTGGCAATGGGCTGGTCACATCTGCAGAAGGACTGACGGCCGATGGAGCAAGCGTGTCCTAGAGTGGAGACCGCGACTTGGTAAGCGTAAGGTAGGACGGCCCCCAGCTAGATGGACCGACGACCTCAAGAAGGTCGCTGGGACGGACTGGATGCGGAAGGCGGGGGACCGTGTGCAATGGCGCGTGTTAGGAGAGGCCTATGTCCAGCAGTGGACTACGATAGGCTGATTGATTGATTGATTGATAGACAAATAATATTAAAGACAAACAATATTAATCTATTCTTAATTTGAAGTGTATTGTGTCAAATACATGGCAGTGTGTGTAATGGTTTTTATATTGATTTAATGTATTTTTTATGCATAATTTAATAAAAATATTAGCAACTGCACTCCTTCTCTATACAAACTATAAGTGTGGGAAATTTCATACTCCTCCGTCCGCGCAATTTTTGTAAAAAGGGGTACAAAGTTTTTGCTTCACGTATTAATATATTGATAAATAGCTATGATGTCTCTGCTAAAGAAAACATATACTTGGGAGCGGTTCATTGGTCTTATTCGAAAAATATTTTTTGATTGTTACAGTCAAACTTTCCAAACGGTAAACTGAATATGGAAGTAGTTATGATTAAAATTTTATTTCGGAAGTAGGACCCACTCAGAACACAGTATCACACCACATGGTATCATAACGTTAACGTCAAGTGCTGTTTTTATTTTTGTAAAGATACTTTTGACGACAGAATTGCCAAATTTAAGTGGGAGTAGGCATAGTTCATTGCTCGCAGAACTGACGGCAAAATTTTCGAGAGGGGACCACGTGCGGGAAACTTTGAGTGGGCAGGCTTCCCACAAGGTGGTCCTACTAACTTATAAAGGTCGCGGATAAACAGTAACATAAGTACAATACAATGTCGGTCATCGTGGCGATCTTTGGGGAGGACGTAGGTGCGTTAACAAATATGAAAATCACAATTAATATCGAGTACTCGGTATTCGATGCAATCGAATACTGAGTCCGATACAATATTTGTGGGTCACTCAAAGATTTTTCCGGGATCCTAGCCACAAGCAACTACTTGATTCCGCGGGTGGAACAGCTTAAGCTCTTAACCAAGTCATCCGTCTTTTTTCTTATATATCTATCTATCTATAACTTCACGCCAGATCCCTTGCGGGGTAGGCAGAGAGTACAGAGTTCCAACAGGTTCTTTCCTTACATACCTCTCTGGCTTCATCGACTCTCATAGTTCGTCTCATACACGCTCGCCGGTTACGGAGACTCTTGACTTTTCCATCAGATAAGACTCGGTTTATTTGGTCGTGGTAAGATAATCTAGGTCTTCCCCGTACCTGCATCCTTCCACTTTCACATTGTATATCTGTTTTGTCATTCTTTCCTCTGGCATTCTTTCTATATGCCCGAACCAACGGAGCATGCCCTTTCTCATCTTTACACCGATACTATCTTTCATACCTACTCGCTGTCTTACTATGCTGTTGCTAATGCGGTCGGTCAGCTTCACTCCGCACATCTTTCGCAGAGCTCGCATTTCTACCGCATTTATCCTACTTTCATTCTCCTTCTTACATACCCAGCTCTCGCTACCATATAACAGCGTTGGGACAAGAACTCCGTTATGTATGGCCAGCTGCGCCTTATGGCTTAAGTGCCGGCTCCCGAGTAGTTTTCCCATCGCACCATTCACTCTGTTCCCTGCACTCACTCTTCTCTCTATGTCAGCGGTGTATTTCCCATCCTTACTGAAGGCGCATCCAAGATATACAAACTCATTCACTTGCTCCAGCACATTGTTACCAACCACAATCCTTACATTCGTTCTGGTTTCTTCCCTTTAAAAAACCATAATCATTTCTTCACATTCAAGTGTAAGCCATTGATCATGCAGTCGTCTTTCATAACTGTGACTAGTGTTTGCAGATCAGTGGCTGTTGGCGCTATTAAAACCGCGTCATCTGCATAAAGTAGATGGTTTACCACTAAGTCACCCATTTGTACACCTTCATTCATCGCTTTCAGTCTTTGAAGACTTTTGTCCAGATATATTATAAACAGTCTAGCGAACAACACACAACCCTGCTTGACGCCGATTTTAATGTCAAACCAGGGTGACCTGTTACCACCCACCCGTACGCATGCCTTGCAGTCCACATAAGTGGACTGGACGGCTCGCAACAGAGTGCCATCTATACAATACTCTGGCAAAATGTCCCAAAGTCTCTTTCGCACAACTCTGTCAAATGCCTTCTCTAGATCTACAAAACCGCAGAAAACCTTCCGCCCTACTGCCAGATGCTTCTCTACGATGTTGCGGAGTGAGAAGACTTGATCCGAACATCCTCTTCCAGACCTGAAACCCCTCTGTGCCTCGCACAACATTTTATCGGACTTCACGCGCATTCTTATGCCTTATCAATTAGCTGATACCAATTACATTGTTAATGAGACGATACTAATGCGGTCTTTGTATAGAGCACTGGGAAGACTCCTTTATTGGTTGCCATTTCAACCATTTACACATAATACTACCCGAAAAATTCTTGTTTAAAACCAAGCCTTTTTTCAAAACTATCCTTTGCCCGGATAGTCCAACCGACTGTGTGACTTCGGGTTGACAAAACTAGAACTGACTACTCTCATAAAATAGAGCCACATACAAGAATTTTTTACAGTAAAACTAAATCATCCTCAGGTCTCTCAATCTTTGTTTTACTACTATGTTAGACCTATATTTTTAGGCCTGCAAGTTCAACAACTGTTTTGCATGTCTTATTTTCATCCATCTACATATTAAACGGCCAACCAAGTGATAAGCATGTTTCCTAACAAGAGTATGATCAGTCTTCAAATGACTCAGACCCAAATGCTGATAAACTCAACATACCTTCAAATTTAATTTCCTTTTAAAATATATTTATTTATTTTTTATTTATTATACTTTTCGCACTAAAGGTACAGAGGCGGACTTAATGCCTACGGCATTTTCTAACAGTCTACCTTAGGGTGATGTAGAAAACAATTAAGGCAGGTGCAACGCCACATGAGGTCGGAAAAAAGAAGAATAAAAGGAATAAATAAATTGTTATATTATGTATCCAAATATAAATATATACACATATACGATCCCATACATATATCAATAATTAAATACTATATATCTATCTATCTATATCATCACGCCAGCTCCCTCGCGGGGTAGTACAGAGTTCCAACAGGTTCTTTCCTTACATACCTCTCTGGCTTCCTCCACTCTCATAGTTCGACTCATACACACTCGCCGGTTACGGAGATTCTTGACTTGCCCTTCAGCTAAGACACGGTCTATTTGGTCATGGTAAGATAGTCTAGGTCTTCCCCGGCACCTACATCCTTCCACTTTCGCATTGTATATCTGTTTTGTCATTCTTTCTTCTGGCGTCCTTTCTATATGCCCGAACCAACGGAGCATACCCTTTCTCATCTTTACACCGATACTATCTTTCATACCTACTCGCTTTCTTACTACGCTGTTGCGAATACGGTCGGTCAGCGTGACTCCGCACATCTTCCGCAGAGATCGCATTTCGACCGCATTTATCCTGCTTTCGTTCTCCTTCTTACATACCCAACTCTCACTGCCATATAACAGCGTTGGGACAAGCACTCCTTTATGCATGGCCAGCTGCGCCTTTTGGCTTAAGTGCCGGCTCCCAAGTAGCCTTCCCATCGCACCATTCACTCTATTACCTGCATTCACTCTTCTCTCTATGTCAGCGGTGTATTTCCCATCCTTACTGAAGGCGCATCCAAGATATACAAACTCATTCACTTGCTCCAGCACATCGTTACTAACCACAATCTTTGCATTCGTTCTGGTTTCTTCCCGTTCACAAACCATAATTTTGGTTTTCTTCACATTCAAATGTAAGCCATTGTTCATGCAGTCGTCTCTCATAACTGTGACTAGTGTTTGCAGATCAGTGGCTGTTGGCGCTATCAAAACCACGTCATCTGCATACAATAGGTGCTTTATCACTATATCACCCATTTTTACCCCTTCAGTCATCGCACACAGTCATTGAAGACTTTTATCCAGATACACTATAAACAGTCTAGCGGACAACACGCAACCCTGCTTGACGCCGATTTTAACGTCAAACCAAGGTGACATGTTACCACCCACCCATACGCATGCCTTGCTGTCCACGTAGGTGGACTGGACGGCTCGCAACAGGGTGCCGTGTATACCATACTCTGGCAAAATGTCCCAAAGTCTCTTTCGCACGACTCTATCAAACGCCTTCTCCAGGTCCACAAAACCGCAGAAAACCTTCCGGCCTACTGCCAGATGCTTTTCTACGATGTTGCGGAGGGAGAAAACTTGATCCGAACATCCTCTTCCAGACCTGAAACCTCCCTGTGCCCCACACAACACTCCATCGGACTTCTCGCGCATTCTCCGTTCAATAATTTTACCATACACCTTAGCTGCCAAGCTGATCAAACTGATGGCCCATTAATTGGCGCAGTCATATTGTGAGCTCTTGCCTTTATACAAGGGTACTATGACTGCGCGGCGCCAATCTGTAGGGACTCTACCGGTCTTCCAGCAAAGATTTGCGAGGACCCAAAAAGCGTCCCGGACGCAAGTTCCACCATATTTAATCATCTCGGCAGATATCATGTCTATTCCCGCAGCTTTACCATTTTTCATACTTCGTATCGCCCATTCAACTTCTTCCATAGTGATGTCCTCTGTAGATTCTGGTGCCGCAAACTCGCCTCTGGGCTCGTCTGTGGCACCAGGATCCGGGGCATTCTCATACATTTCTCCAAAGTATTCACTCCACCGGTTTAGCACAGCTTGTGTGTCTGCAAGAATGTCACCATCCTTAGATTTTATCTTTTCCATTCTGAAGCCTGACGAATCACCTCGAGCCTTTCTCACCTTGCTCCAAAAGAGTTTGGTGTTATTCTCGAAGTTCTTCGTCAGCCTCTCCTCCTCAGTCACACTAGCTCTTTCACGCTTTTCTTTCACTAAGGTTTTGGTGGCATTCTTGCATTGCCGGTATATTTATTTCTTCATCTCCGTCATACTGTCATTTAGATTCAAAGAAGAGACATAGTCCTGCCACGCTTTCTTCTTACTTTCTACAGAGCTTTTTAACTCTGTGTCCCACCATGCATCCCCTTTTGCTGTGCTATGCTTCTTTGAGCAGCCACATACTTCTTTCGCTGATTCTACCAAACTCTCTTTCAGACAATTCCAGCATTCATCTATGTTTGAGTCCGAAGAACCAGCTGTCAAAAGCTTGTCCGGACTCTGTCTTCATACGTTCTCCTCACACTCTCATCTTGCAACCTTTCAATCTTGATTCTTTCAAGGCCTCCGAAGGGGATACGCTCTCGCCAGTGCCTCCACTTCCTGAACAAACCACTGAACCGCGCAATTACGAGATAGTGGTCCGATTCAAGAGTGGGGCCTCTATATGCACGGGTATCTTGAAGTTTACTTCGGAGACGGTTATCTACCAGGATCAAATCTATCATGCTTTTCTGTTCATTTCTTCTCCACGTATACATATGAATATCCTTGTGTTGGAATATTGTATTGGACACAAGGAGACTTCTTTCCAAACACACATCTACAATAAGCTTACCTGCATCATTCACTCTCTTATCACCATAAGGACCCAGAGCAGCGTCGCAAGATCGCCGCCTGGTTCCCACCCATCCGTTCAGGTCGCCACACAAAATCACCTTTTCATTCGCATCAGCTAGATCCAGAACTTCCCTGACATTATCCCAAAACTTCTCCAGGTCCGGGGGTGTCGACGAGCTTACAGGAGCGTATGCTCCAACTAAAAGCACTCTAGTGACACCCAGTTTCAAGCGGACCCAGAGAAGTCTCGCATCATGCAGGCCATAATCTCTCACTCCAGAGGCCAGGCGACGGGACAGCAAGATACCCACCCCCATGCTGGCACGATCGCTCTGTGGCACTCCAGACCACAGAGCCATCATGCCGTCAGGGAGATCACAGGCTTCACTGCCCCTTCGCTTAGTCTCTGTTACACACAGAGCATCCAGGCGTCTCTCTTTCATTACATCAATCACCTCATGCATCTTATCTTCCATACCACCTCTTACATTCCAGGTGCCTATTCGGCACTCTGCACCCCACGACTCGCCAGTTCGGGCCCGGCGTGATGGGTGGCGGTAAATATATATAATATATATAATAGATTTATATAAATAGATATGATATTTGAGTAACCTTACAAATGTTGAGATGATTCTGCCAAAGTTTTATGAAGATAATCCTGTACTTTCGTCTTAAATGATAAACGATTGTTAGCCATCCTTATTTCCTGAGGTAGAGCATTCCATAGCAAGATGGATTGAATGAAGAAAGAGGAGTGAATGAAATTGGTACGGTGAGAAAGGCATTCAAGAAGTCGATTATTTAAGGTTCGAAGATATTTATTATGATTAGACCATAGAAATTTAAAATGGGAGGAAAGATATTCAGGCGAAGCCGGAGAGTCTATGATAGAAAATAGCATTGTCAGTGCCCTCAGAGCTCTGCGCTGGCGAATGGGCAACCACTTTAAAAGAGTTCGATGCTCAGACACATGATCATACTTACGCAAGTTAAAGATAAATCGAATGCAGTTATTAAGAAGACGGTCTAGTTTGTTGAGATGATCCGCATTCAGGTCGTACTAGCACACATCACCATAGTTGAATATAGGAAGGATCAAGGACTGCACGAGCATTGTCTTTGTGTGAGAGGGGAGTAAGTTTTTAAACCGATAGAGGTATCGCAAGGTACTGGTGACTTTTTGACTGACAGCTGATATCTGGGATTGTCAACTAAGCGTAGTGTCAATGTTTAATCCAAGATCTTAAACACTGGAATTAAAATGGATAGCTGAACCATTGAACATAATTGATGGTACAGTTGCAATATTCAGCTTGTTGATAGTCCTAGAACTCCCCAGAATTATAGCTTGACACTTAGCTGGGTTAACTGCCACTCCGAATCGGTCAGACCAACTTTTAATTGCCACCAGATCTTTGTTTAATTTACAGATAGTGTCAGATATTCGATCGGTACTATCTTGCGAGTAAAGTTGCAAGTCATCGGCATAAAGATGATACGTGCACTGAAATTCATAGGTTATCAGATCGATGAAAAGAGAAAATAGAAGAGGAGAAAGTATACCGTCTTGGGGAACGCCAGTTTCTAAGCGGCGCCAAGACGACGTTAGCTCGTCACTCAAAACAGCCTGCTGTCGTTCCCGAAGATAAGGAGAAAACCAATCCAGCGACTCTCTTGAGCACATACGATAGGAGAGAACGGACAGAAGGATATCATGATTGACAGTGTTAAATGCATTGGAGAAATCTACTAACACGAGTACAGTAACTTTAGTTTCTTCCATGCCTTTTCGAATATCATGAGTTACTTTGAGTAGAGCAGAAACGGTACTATGGCTAGGCCTAAAACCAGATTGAAAAGGACTAATTAGATTATTGGTGTAAATGAATTGGGAGAATTGTTTATGAACGCAGACCTCGAGCACTTTTGATAGAAAAGGAAGAATGGAGATAGGTCGGAAGTAGCTAGTTAGGGAGGGGCTAGTAATCTTAGGAAGGGGACGGACAAAGGCTTTACGCCATAGAGATGGGAACTTCTCGGACTCTAGGGAAAAGTTGATAAGGTGAGTTATCACTGGAAGAAGGTAGTCCAGGATTTTTATAATCATTTAGCGACATATCTTATCACAACCCACAGCCTTGGATTTAATGGATATAATAATTTTCTTAATGTCTCGAGAGTCGACTGGAGAAAAGTGGAAAAGATTAATAACGAGACGCGTAAGACCACCTAAATATGACAGTGTTCGATCAATGTTTAGTCGATCTACCAGAGGAGCAGTGGAGAAGTGGCAATTAAAATCTTCCAAACTTATCGTCTTCGGCAGGTCTACACGTCGCGTCTTGCCGATACCAAGAGTTCCTAGGAATTTCCAAATAGCGGCAGACGAAGAAGAACTAATATTGGCTAGAATATGGCGGCGCTTAGCATCACGTATCATCCTATTGCAAAAAATTCTCGCAACCTTAAAACAGGACCATTTGTCATCAGTACGGTGTCTCTTAAAAATTCGAAATGCCCGATCTCTACGCCTTATGGCCATGCGAATTCCCCTTGTCATCCAGGGCGCGGGTGGTCGTTTCATCCTTACCTTCTTAATAGGGGCATGGGTGTCATACAGGGTCACCTCTTTATTAAGTAAGCTTATCTTTTTATCTATCTTACCGGCATCGAATAAGGACACCCAGTTAATTTTAGATGCATCATTAGCTAGCCCGTCAATATGAATGCGAGCAAAACAACGTCTGTACAGAACCTTGGGAAGGAGTTTAGGGGGCTTCAGGATATACGAAAGGAAGATAAGGTCATGATGAGAAAAGCCAGGAGCATCGTGTTGACCGTGTGAGGAAACGAGCGAAGCGTTTGAGGTAAGGATAAGGTCAAGCCAGGTATCATCACCATTGACGTTATAGTGTGTAGCTTAAAGAGGCAACACATGAAATCTGACTGACTCGACAAGGTGCAGGAATCTACCGTAACGGGGGGCACTGGAGTCTAGGAGATTGGTGTTAAAATCGCCCATGATGATGTGATGCACGTAGTCAGACCCCAAGGATTCTAATACTGATTCGATATCAGTGAAGTAATCAACAGAAGGAGGACAATACACCACGCCAACGATGGTTTTAGCTCCTTTGACCCAAACCTCAAGGAAGAGAAACTCTGAGGACGCCGAATAGTTAGAAGGGGACAACGCAAGAATTTTGTAAGGAAGGTCACTGCGGAGATATATAGCAACTCCACCACCGCCATTACTAATTCGGTCATTGCGCATGAGAACATACGTAGTTGACAGAAGATGAGGTTTGAGCCAGCTTTCGGAAACGAGGATGGCATGAATATTGCCATTACTAAATGTGTCATACAATTCACTGTGATGACTGGCTATGCTTTGAGCATTGATATGACACACATTTAGCAAATGGTTCGAACGTTGGTCAAATTTATCACGTAAAAAGACACCAAGATTATCGTCTAATGAACAGAAACTTGCATCACGCGAAGCGGTCGATTCATTGGCATAATGAAAAGAATCAGCATCTGATTCTGATCTCATAAGAATATAATTAGAAAAGAGATATATATAAATAAATATCAGTATATATAACTAAGCTAGTACTACTACTAATAATATTAATAATAACTAACAGTGGTGTGATGTTACTACATCACCCGCCAGCTAACACCAATAAAGCTATATACTCGTATGTACAATGTAAGTAAAAATGAAGATGTACACATTTTTTTTACAGAACCTCATTCTTTTTAAACTAAGAAATATAAATCCCGTAAATAAAATAAAAACATGATAAAAACTTAAAACAGAATTAACATGAAAAAAGAAGAAGAACAATATAACAAAAAAATTTAAAGAAAGAATAAAAAAATAATAGTATAGAATTTCTTAACAAAACCACTGTCGGTTTACCCGTGTTTTCGTTACAACCATCCCCGAAGCATTGACGAATCTTATTAAAGTCCCGGGGCGGGTGCCTTATCGCAGCGCGGTGCTCGCACTTTGGGAAACAATACCCACAACTAAGATCACTGAAGAAACGGATGTGGAGGAAATTGGCAATTTATAAACTGAACTATATAAATATACCAAATTTAGCCCAAAGAGGTTTCTTGTCTTTTACCTGTTTACGAATATAGAATTAATAATAATAATACACTTTATTGCACATAAAATATTATGAAAAGAAACAAGATCGAACATAGTTATGTTGGTACAGTAAGGCGGCCTTATCGCTTAAAGTGATTTCTTCCAGGCAACCTTCAGGTAGAGGACAGAGATGTTAAAAATAAAAAAGAATTCTTGAGAAAATAGAAAATCTATCAGACGGGTTATTATCATGTTAACTTGAGGCTATGTTTCGCTACACGTGTCTCTTAAATTGTTGGGCAACGACATCAGCTGACAAGTCTGACGACTTCGCGCGTCCTTATCGCTGAATCACTTGTGTTTAGGAACAGAAGTTACATAATATAGAACTGTATTGCGCGATAATGTGAAGAAACGATGTATAGTATTTATTTTTTCAACACAAAGGCACTCTTCACATTCTTATTAGGAAATACACCAATTGTTATAAAAAATATTGTATGTACTATATGTGAGAGACTCCTAATACATTCATACATGTTATAGGTACTGTAGATCAATGAGGCGGCTTGAAATATGTAAGTATCATATATGTTGTATGCACATTGTGTGCGTGTGTGCGAGCGCATGTGTGTTTGTGTTCTATATATACACGTAATTAGTAATATAAGGAGCCAATTTAAATAAATGTTATTTATTTTTATCCCCACTGAAGATATATTTAATTACTGTATATCTATGAATTAATATTTTATCAAGAGACTATTTTTAACATTTTTTTCGACTGATCATGCTTAAGATTTTGCAACAATGTTATAAATTTCTCTTTACATTTAACTTGAGAAATATTGTAAGTATACGATTAATGGCATTGTAATAGTGTGCCCCAAAAAAGCAGTACATCCTTTGTGACAGCTTGATTTTTAAATATTTTGATAGACATATATTAGATGTCGTTCGTCTCAGGATTGGTGATGTATGTAACCTCTTCGGGCAACACGCTGCAACTGAGATGTGGACAAAATAGGTCACAAACCAAATTTCCAGAGACGTCGCTCAACATTTGCCGATATCTCTAGCACCCGATATCTCTAGCAACACGTATTTAAAGACATTTATCCCGTAATTAATGAGAGATGTCATAACAAATATGCCCAAATTTTTTTTCGGTTTCGTCTTTTTGGGTAAACACACGAGTACATAACACACATCTGCATAATATCAAAAACCTAACGTATGAAACCAAACTAAATTTGCTCACAAAAACGCAGACATCAATATTAGCTACTCATATAATTAAATTAACCTAAGTGTTTAGTCAAATATAAGACGAAGCGCGACGGAGGCGTTCGGCTGACGCTCAGCCGGCGACCAGCAGCGCGGCGCGGACGTCACACTGCGGGTGCGATGTCACGCGGCAGCTCACCACTAGCGTCCCGCTCGCACGCGTATTGGCATCTTGCTCCCGCCGTGTTTCGTTTGTAAGCACGTCGGGCGCAACGGCGGCGGGTGCCGAGCGTGACTGCGCTGTTTTGCGCCTGCCATACATTTCAGTACATTACAACTCCTCAATACAGTACACACGCACAAAAAAGTTTTCAACATTTTATTGAAAGTAGTGCCCGACACTTGGAATTCTCGTTGCTTACCGCAGTTATTTAAAACTTTTACTGCACATGGCATAATCCAATAAAGCTCACATTTATTTCTTTACTTGAGCCAATTTTGCGCTGAGTTGCCAAGGTAGTAACGGCTACAACACACACTCAAAAAAACTAATTAACTCATCCAAACTTCTTTCCACGATCCTTGTTTCGAGCTATCTTGGCTCTCAGTTGGCGCGATCGTAGCTGCGACGCGTAAAGCTCCAAACACGATGATAAGACGGATGGATACATCATTCAGCGTAGCTTTTGTGTTCCCAGTTTATGGCTCAAGAAATTTGGGACAATGCGACGTGAGCTGCGGACGCGAGGAGCCTTCTCAATTATTTACCACAGAGGAAACTAAGGTACGGCATTGAATAGTTGAGTCGACTTCTACTGAAATATATCTCGTTGGGGAAACGTAAATATGGTGAGATAAAAATTTATAGGAGAATTGCGGGGAATAGGGTTTGTTTGGTCACTATAGTGGATAGGTTATTTTATATGGACGAGAAGCTACCTACATATTGTAGGAACTTATTTAATAGGTATTTTTACTTGAAGTAGAAAAGTTCCCGGATTGCGACTACAACCACGTACGAACGTGGAGTAAATGGGCCCCCTACAAGATGAACCGATGACCTGGTGAAGGTACTAGATAAAAGCTGGACGCCTACATTATAAAGCTGATCATAGTGGGATCTTTGAGTGTCGACCACGTACCGGAAGACGTGGAGTGAGCAGGACCCCTACAAGATAGTCTGATGGCCTGCTGAAGGTAGCGGGTGAAAATTAGAGGCGTTCAGCACAAAACCGGTCGTTTTGGCAATCTTTGGGGAAGTCCTGCAGTGAACGTGTTTGGTTGAAGATAAAACTTATACTTTTTGTGTGGTATTGAAATATCACCATTCTTTGAAGGTAGATGTCATAAAGGCATGCTATTACAGCAATATGCTCACAGCTTGTAACGTGGGCTTTGTGTGTTTAGTAATATGTACACATTTTCAAAGTTCAAAAACTTTAGAAATGCCGGCTTTACGCATGCCTAATTATGTATATAAATAACTGGGCAAGTGCGAGTCGGACTTATGCTCTGAGGGTTCCGTACCGGTTTCGGTTTCAGCTAGTTTCGGCGCAAAATTGTAGCCAAAACTAGGTCCAAAACCGAAACTACTTTCATGAGCTTTCGGGTGGTCTTTGAGTGTCGAAATGACTGAACTATGGTCCAGGCATGAAGATTTAAATAATTATAATCTATCTTTAACCTAATTTGAATCGATTGCACTGGAATCGATTTATGTGTTTGATAAATTAGTACTATTACAGCAATATGCTCACAGCTTGTAACGTGGGCTTTGTGTGTTTAGTAATATGTACATATTTTCGAATTCCAAAACCTTTAGAATTGCCGGCTTTACGCATGCCTAATTATGTATATAAATAACTGGACAAGTGCGAGTTGGACTCATGCTCTGAGGGTTCCGCATCGGTTTCGGTTTCAGCTAGTTTCGGCGCAAAATTGTAGCCAAAACTAGGTCTAAAACTGAAACTACGTTCATGAGCTTCCGGGTGGTCTTTGAGTGTCGAAATGACTGAACTATGGTCCAGGCATGAAGATTTAAATAATTGTAATCTATTTTTAACCTAATTTGAATCGATTGCACTGGAATCGATTTATGTTTGATAAATTAGTACTATAGTTTAAAATAGTTTCCAGGATCCGATAAAGAACCTGTATGGTGGCCCCAGAAACTTTTCAACTAAACAAGATAGCCCTATTATATTTGGGCTTGTTGGATTTGTTTTGATAAGTTCTGTAGACTACAGTTGCCAGGATCTGGTGGTAGAGACAGAAGGTACCCATAGAAATTCGCCAAAAAAACATAACTCTATCATATTTGGGCTCGTTTAATTTATATAGACAAGTACCATAAAAGAAAAGATTTATTCACCACAAATCAAAATTGTTCCACAACAAGTCTCTAGACAGCGCTATCTTAATTTTTCATCGGATTTGTGGGAAAATAATTATTTCCTATATGATATGATATAATTATAAATTAACATTTTTCGGAGTTTTTCCTTTACCTTAAAACGTTGCTTCTTGACAAAATCCGTGGTTGTAGGTCAACGGGAATTGCCTAATTATTTCGGATGAGCGACTTTAATTGGCCATATCTTTAATTTGGGTTTACTTAGAACCATCATTTATACACCAGCATAGGACCGTGGGCCTGTGTATTCGACATAAATTTCAACGTAATACCCGTGGTCGTTTTTAAGAAAAAGACTTATAACCGTCGGACAGACAGACGGGCGAGGTATATAAGTAACTATAATATATAAGGGTTCTGTTTTACCGATTGAGGTACGGCACCCTAAAACCCTAGTGTCGGCAGCTAGGTAGTATATACGAGATATAAGATCTAAAATTGAAAATAAAATAAAACAAATTGAGAGGCACATATGTACTTGGGAAAGCCAAATTTTACGTCTACATCTTTTACTTTTTCAAAATAATAAAACTGGAGACACTGTAACGTTTAGAGGTTAGTACTTCGAAGACTCTGAATAAATAATATTGCATGCCCTAAAGTTTACAATTTTAACAACTTCGTTTCTAAGAAGTAGGGTTTGCATTATAGTACTAACATCGAGTTGCTTCTGACGTTCGAAATATATCGATAGGATGCCCAGAACGAAATACCTACAGTATTTTGGATGTATAATTGAGAATAGGATACATAATGTTTATTACAATAAAATTTTTTTTTTTATTATGTAAACTATTTGAATCATTGTTTTGATACACTAAACGGAAACGTACACGAAAAAAAACAACACTTTCATACATCTATCTATCTATCTTTGTCATCACGCCAGATTGCTTGCTGGGTAGGCAGAGAGTACAGAGTTTCAGCAGGTTCATTCCTTACATACCTCTCTGACTTCCTCTACTCTCATAGTTCGTATCATACACGCTCGCCGGTTACGGAGACTCTTGACTTGTCTTTCTGATAAGACTCGCTCTATTTGGCCATGGTAAGATAGTCTAGGTCTTCTGAGGGACTTACATCTTTCCACTGTCCATAGTATACCAGTTTTAAGAAAGAAAGAATGATGATCTTTCTTCTGAATTTCTTTCTATATGCCCGACCCACGGAGCATGCTTTCAAACATTTCGGTGTATATTTTAAGTACCAGCATTTTGTATGGTCCTTTTTTGTTTGTAAACGTAGCTCCACACTAGGATTAATTCCTGTGTCTTGGGTCTGGTTACAAACATGAAAATTCACATACACAAATACCCAGACCGAAACAAATATTTGTGGGTCACACAAAGATTTGTTCCGTGCGGGAATCCAACCCGCGACTATTAGACACAGTGGGGGGGAGCGGCTTAAGCTATTACCCACTGCGCAAAATCTTCCGTCAAATCCAGTGAGTGTTTTCATAATAAAAATAATTTTATCCACGAGATGTCAACTGTTTCAAGTATTGCGCTTCTAACCCTTACATTGCTTATACCCTACACACTATCATTTCAACCGTACTCATGACACGCTATACAATATTTGTGATTTCGATATATAACATGACAACTTATCGATACTCAAGGATGAGTAGATACTCGATATCAAAGGCGAAAACTTCCAACTCTAGCAATAAGGTAGTTTACGACCCCGGAGGACCAAGCACGAACAGATTGACGAAGCGTAACTCTATCGAAAAAGCAAACTGTCATATTTTTCTTTTTTATAAAATTTGATGTATAAAAAAACGAGGGCAAATCAACTCAATAGAATGAAGCTAACGTAAGCTCTCATGCTAAGCGGTCAGATCGACTGAGCGAAACGCTATTGAGAAAGCGTACTGTTATATCGATCTTTATTTAGAACATTTAAAGTGTAAAAAGGATAGCATATCAACTGGATAGCGTGTCGTTTATGTCAATCTGTGCGTGCTAAGCCCTCAGGTCCCTGTCTTGAGCCGACATGTAAAATGAGAGCGCCTCTCTCACAAACAGCGACATCACAAGTCATGTCTATTCGATATTAAATACGTTGTAAAAGAAAAAGTATTCCCCTTTGAAAACTTTGTAAAACGCTGTAAAACTTTAGAGATTAAAAACCAACATTCAACGCACATACGTATGTATTGAAATATTAAGTGTTGGGAAGTTTTTTGAGCCCAAAAATTCATGTATATTTTCTTTAAACGTAGCCTAGGATCTTTTCCTGTGTCTTGGGTGCGTTTACAAATATAAAAATTCACATACACGAATACCCGGACTGAAACATATAATTTGAGTCACACAAAGATTTATCCCGGGCGGGAATCGAACCCGCGACTATTTGACCCAGTGGGCGGAGCAGACTATAATTTTATTTTAGGCTGGAAATGCATGTAATTAATCTTAAATTCATTTAGCTAATCTCTTCGCAATACAAACTCTTAAAAATTAAATTTCTTTTTTCAATCCTCTGGTACGAATGCTTCGGCAGTATAATGATTTGGCTACGATTTATCCTAACCTTCATATTTTTGAATATCAAATCTGCAAATATATTACAAGTGAAAAAAATATCCTCCATCGGAAAAATAGCTACCATAACATGTTATATAGTATTTTCTTTTCTTGCAATTTTGTACTTTTAATTCTTAGCACTCACACGATAAGTTTATTATCGCCCATTTTCTAAATTTTTCGCCCGTTTTTGCCGAATGTACGTATTGTGGTT
Source organism: Phalera bucephala (assembly GCA_905147815.2). Taxonomy (NCBI): domain Eukaryota; kingdom Metazoa; phylum Arthropoda; class Insecta; order Lepidoptera; family Notodontidae; genus Phalera; species Phalera bucephala. The sequence goes on from LR990621.1 coordinate 21,588,955, forward strand.
TGCAATCTACACTATAAATTAATTTGTTTAATATCCACCGATTGTTAACTGTTTTGTAAATCAATATATAAATAAAAAAAAGGCTAATAAAAATGTTACAAAATCATAGATTATTATCAGTATCATAAATTAACCTTAAAATTGTCGGACGATTTAGCGCAGTGGTTAAGAGCTTAAGCCGCTCCGCCCACTATGTCTAATAGTCGCGGGTTCGATTCCCGCACGGGACAAATCTTTGTGTGATCCACAATTATTTGTTTCAGTCTGGGTATTTGTGTATGTGAATTTTCATGTTTGTAAACGCACCCACACACAGGAATAAATCCTACTGTGGGGCTACGTTTTCAATAAAGCAAAAAGAATAAATAAAAAAATTCTGTACAAATCCGCACGAAGGCCTGAATGTACCACGTGAGCTATACTTTATTAAAATAAGCATAGATTATGTAAGTGATGATTAGTCTAGTTGGGAATAATGCGATTTGCGATCACGAGGTCCTGGGTTCGAATCCTGGGTCGCACAAATGTTTTTCTGCAGAGAAATTCCCAGTATCAGTTCGGGGTGTGGAATTGTGTCCGGTATATGACAATAGGCGTGCCCCCCATTATAGCCAATATCGTCGGCAAAAATTGGGTGTACTCAGGACACCTTGGTCACCCCAGCTCGGGGATATTCAAGCACTTTTTCAAGATTTTTAAATCATTTGCGGGTATCCGATTGTGTAGTAAGTCGGTATGCGTATGTGAAGTCAGTGACAATACAATATTATCCGTTACGTTACGCCAAGCTCGTCATTTGAATAGTATATCTGCGATGAAAGCCCTCTACAATGGTTTTGTTAGAAGCAAATTAGAGAATAGTGCTATTATTTGGAATCCATACGAAACTAAGTATATATTGATGGTAGAACAAGTGCAAAAAAAAATCTTAAGATGGATTTATTTAAAACAATATGGATATTTTGTGGGATTTCCGTACATATATCCTAGTGAGTTTCTGTTGGGTATGGTGGGTTATAATACGCTAGAACTAAGACGAGCAGTCTCTCTTATAAAATACCACTACGATAAAATTAGGGGACGTAAGGTTATACCGGCAGTACTGGAGCGCATATTTTTAGCTGTACCAGATAATTATTTAAGGGCTCGTCGACACAAGCTCTTATGTGAGCCGTGGTCCAATACTGAATTGGGCAGGAATTCCCCGATCTCTAGAGCAATACGCATGTTGAATGCAATGCTTGAGTACTACCAACAACTAGACCTTTTTCATTGTACTCGTAGCGAGTTTCACAGGGCGGCAACGATTTTTTTACTATGAGGCCAAAGTGCTAGGCGAAATGTAAATAAGTTTTTTGTACATAGGTAGATCTTATAGATTAATTTGTTTACTTTTACAATGCTTCACAGTTTTAATTTTTTTAATATTTATTTTTTAAGAGTATTTATAATTGTTGTTAGTATAGCATAAGTTTAAACATTTAAGTTAATTGTAAGAGCTTCGGAGTGTGATTTGGAAAGCTGTAATGCTCTCCCGAAGGCATGTAAGAATATAAATAAATTATGGTACCATGGTGCTGGTTTCATGATGGAGTCGAAATGTTTGTTAGATTGGTATTGACAAGTACTATACAACAAGATACTGTTCAGGGTTTGAAGGTGAAGCGAAAAGGTGACCATTGGAACCACCCAACTACCCGACATGACCCCGTCATGTTCGGGCTCGTTGAATTTGTCTTGACGAGTACTTTAGACCCGGATGGTGCCCAAGGTCCGATTATGGAGCCGGAAGGAAACCATAGGAAATCCTCAACTAAATAACATATCTTCATTGTGTTTTTGCTATAAAAGTTTGTTTTTAAAAAGGTCTTTTTAAATTAAAGTTATTTTATGATAACGGTGTACAGTGTACACCCACATTTTACGGTATGATATTAAACCTTGGACTGCTCCTAAGAATTTCCAATAAACCTTTGTCCGACCTTGAATCCCGACCTAAAACCTCGTCATTGCCATACAACATACGTCACTAGACTAAAAAGACAGAACAAACGAATTAAAACATATGAGAAAGAATTTGGAATAATTTGAACAAATATGGCTACCCCGCAAGTAATCTGGCGTGCTGATACAGATGGAAATATAATAATAAATAAACAACGTCACGCCAATATTCCCTATGTAGAGGTGAGGTGTATCGCAGAGGTGTACTGAGTACCCCATGTAATAGGAAGCGAGCCTATTGCCATATGCCGGACACAATTTCAGACTCCGGACCCATACTGGGAATTTTCCTTAGAAAAACTACATTTGTCCGACCCAGGATTTGAACCCAGGACCTCGTGATCCAGACGATGAACTTTGCCAGGCCAATGAGGCAGTCAGGATAGATATATTAAAATATATCCTAGATTAAAAAATATTACAAAGTCAGAGCTTGCAAAGTTTCCTGTTTGTCTCATGTAGTGTAGAAATAAATTTCATTAACGAACTTGTTGAAACTCGTATAACTATACAATATAGGCAATAAAACTATGACTGGGTTAAATAAAACCCAACAGTCTTGCTCGAAGCGTCGTAGCGGAACCCTTCTGGTCCCAACATGTCTCAAGAAAAACGGGAGTTTATTTCCATCCCCCGTTTGATACATCGTGTTTTGACACGCAACTCGCGTCCGTCACTGTCCCACGTTGACATTTTATAGACATGACCTGCTTTTGTTGTGTATTATAGGGTTACAAAGGGCACAAATAACGGATAGTTTTTATTTATTCTACGCATAAACAATGCGTGTGACACCTGCTTAAAGTAGATTCTGTCACTAATGTGTAGGGAAGTGCAGGCATGTCTGTTTTACATTGTCACTATTAATTTTTATGACCATGTCTCATGGATTTGTGTAATGGAAACGGATTGATGTAATGTCAAAATATTGCTTGAGAAAATTAAACTCTGACTCACAGATACAACACTGAATTTGCTATAATTTAACTTGGAGCTCGGTGTTTTGCTCATATCCAGTACGGTGGCCATAATTAAGAACTTATTCGGAATACAGCTATTTATTATATGTTTCAAATGCGTTCTATATACATAAAGTATAGTATATAACGATATAAAGGCTTCAACGATTATTTATGTGACTGTTTTAAACATAAATCACACTAGGAATTATTCCGGAGTCGTGGGTCCGTTTACGGTCATGAGATCCACACACACAAATACTCAGACCCAAACAAATATTTATGGGGCACACACGGATTTTCCCGTGCGGCGATTAAATCTGCAACCACTTGATCTAATGAGTAGTGTAGTTTAAGCTCTAACCACTGAATCAATGCATCAATTCGTCGTCCGTACGAATTAGATGTTGTGATCTATTACCAATGTATATTTAGAACTTGAAGTCTTGATTTTGTGAGTATAGTACTCAATAAAATACGTAACTACTCACATCGGCATATATTTACCTACCGCATGTAACGAAACGTTGGATAAAATAAATAATTAGCCTAAATTTAATTATGAAATCTTAAATTATATCCATGTATGGACACCGTACTAAGAAAGAGACGTAGGGCCCTAGGTAAGTTCGTCGTCCTGGTCGTCACGTTTTTTTTGCAGAGTGCTCAATCCGTTGAAATCTGAAAACTGAGACTTTTTTAAACAAATAGGTTATAATCACGACAAACTTATATTCTGCCAGCGCTGGTAATTTACGTACTTAGAATACAGCAATAAAAATATAGGTGCCACTTCATATCAAGACTTAATCTTAAATAGGATACCTAGAATTGACGAAATGTATCAATTATGTATTGTAATTTTATTTTTAAAATATTTGTCGAACAAGCTTTTATACAGCAGGTAATTGTGAAATTGAAAACGATCAATCAATATTAAACGGGTATACAAAATTTCGTGTCTATGCTGTTGCCCGTTGAGGAATTTCCTTGCCTCAAGCCAATCCCGAGTGTATAATCAGGGTGAAAATGCATTATCATTGGAACTGAACCAACATGACAAATTTCAACTCCGTAGGATAAAAGGGAAGCTATTTTAATTCAGCTTGCAAGTATTTGACCGAAACCAACAAACTAACAAACAGCAAGCTAAAGAAAAGTCTTAACGAGGTGGAAAAGGTTGTTAATTACAATTACCAACCTTTTCCACCTCGTTAAGACTATTAATGACAAAATATCTTTGAACTTCTGTTTGTACAGAAATGCTAAAAAAAAAATCGAAAACCATAACTGTCAATGCAATAAAAATATTTACGTAATGTTACATTTTCTAACAAACTCAAGCAAGTGTAACTACGGTACAATACACCATGTTTTCAAAATAAGCAAGATATGTTGATCCCTGTTAAAAATGTAAACATCAAGGCTATTGTACGGTTGCTTTTATAGCATAACTTCACCAAAGTTACGACCAAGCGCCAACTTACACTGTAGCGAGAATCTCTGGCGCAGAATACTTAGATAAGTTACGGCGTCTAGACAAAATCTCGTTCTAATTTAAAATCAGGTGTTTCCACTACAATACTGTAGAGATGTGTCTACACCGTAAGTATTACGCACGAAGTTATGGCTACTGTCACGTATTATGTGTCTCATCCTCTCCTCATAAGAACGTTTAAGGTCACCCAAGACAATGAAATCCTCAAATGCAAAAATTTTTTACCTAGTTTCTTAATTTTTTCCTGCGAGATCGAATAATAAACGAACAGATTCGGAGTAAAACCAAACTTACCGACATAGCGCTCTGAATTGCCAAACTCAAGTGGTAATAGTTAGGATGTGTCGCCCTTAGAACTAAGATTCCAAAATGACAACTACGTACCAAAAGGCGTGGAGTAGGCAGGCCCCTCACAAGTTAGAGCGATGACCTGTTGAAGATCGCGGGTAAAACTGGATACATACACCACATATTTGGACAATGTGGCGGTCTTTGCGGTAGCTCTTTGTCCGTCTTGCAGCGGAGGTTTTTCGGCTCATGATGAAAAACAACATTGAATTTGAAGCAAAGAATTATTAAGCAAACACGTGAGCACAAAGCTTCTTTGTGAAGATATTCCAATGAAAATCATTTCATAATATTACTATTAAAGCTGTCCAAGAGTGTGCTCGTCGCGATCCCTGCCAGTCATTATGGCTGCAATCTTGGACCGAAGACGTTCCGCAGTGCGGGCTAGGGCGTCCCTCCGAGGCGACGCGTACCGGCCCGCCCCCGTCGGCACGAATATAGGTGAAAGCGGCGATGGGGGCCGCCACCCATCACGCTGGGCCCGAACTGGCGAGTCGTGGGGTGCAGAGTGCCGAATAGGCACTTGGAATGTAAGAGGTGGTATGGAAGATAAGATGCATGAGGTGATTGATGTGATGAAAGAGAGACGCCTGGATGCTCTGTGTGTAACAGAGACTAAGCGGAGGGGCAGTGAAACCTGTGATCTTCCTGATGGAACGATGGCTCTGTGGTCTGGGGTACCGCAGAGCAGTCGTGCCAGCATGGGGGTGGGTATCTTGCTGTCCCGTCGCCTGGCCTCTGGAGTGAGAGATTATGGCCTGTGCGATGCGAGACTTCTCTGGGTCCGTTTAAAACTGGGTGTCACTAGAGTATTTTTGGTCGCAGCATATGCTCCCGTAAGCTCATCGACACCCCAGGACCTTGAGAAGTTTTGGGATAATGTCAGGGAAGTTCTGGATTTAGCTGAGGCTAACGAAAAGGTGATTCTGTGTGGCGATCTGAACGGATGGGTAGGAACCAGGCGGCAAACTTGCGACGCTGCTCTGGGTCCTTATGGTGATAAGAGAGTGAACGATGCAGGTAAGCTCATTGTAGATGTTTGTTTGGAAAGGGGTCTTCTTGTGTCTAATACGATATTCCAGCACAAGGACATACACATGTATACGTGGAGAAGGAATGAACAAAAATGCATGATAGATCTGATCCTGGTTGATAACCGTCTCCGAAGCAAACTATAAGATACGCGTGCGTATAGAGGCCCCACTCTGGAATCAGACCACTATCTCGTAGTTGCGCGGTTTAGTGGTCTGTTCAGGAAGTGGAGGCACTGGCGAGAGCGTATCCCCTTCGGAGACCTTGAAAGAATCATCATCATCATCTCAGCCTATACTTGTCCACTGCTGAACATAGGCCTCCCCAATCGCTTTCTAGCGTAACCGGTCCGATGCCACCTGCATCCAACGACTTCCTGCGATTTTCACAAGATCGTCGGTCCATCTGGCAGGCGGTCGTCCCACGCTGCGCTTGCCAATACGTGGTCTCCACTCTAGAATCTTTCTGCCCCAACGCCCGTCCGATCTACGCGCTATGTGGCCCGCCCATTGCCACTTCAGCTTGCTAATCTTAACGGCTATGTCGGTGACCTTGGTTCTTCTACGAATCTCCTCATTCCTGATTCGATCGCGTAGAGAAACGCCGAGCATAGCTCTCTCCATAGCTTGCTGAGCAACTCTGAGCTTTTTTATGAGACCTATTGTAAGAGACCACGTCTCTGATCCATATATCATCACTGGTAACACACATTGACTAAAAACTTTAGTCTTTAGGCACTGAGGTATTTTGGATGAGAAGATGTTGCGCAGTTTCCCGAACGCTGCCCAGCCGAGTTGGATTCGTCGATTGACCTCTCTCTCAAAGTTGGACCTACCTAACCGGACTACCTGTCCCAGGTAAATGTATTCGTCGACAACGTCAAGAGTAGAGTTCCCAACGGTGAGTGCGGTGGGTACGACATGGACGTTAGACATTATTTTCGTTTTGTCCATGTTCATTTTAAGACCCACTTGTTGAGATTCTCTGTTGAGGTCACCGAGCATTCGTCCTAGATCTTTCAGCGACTCTGCCACGACCACAATGTCGTCGGCAAATCGAAGGTGAGTGATGTATTCGCCATTGATGTTGATGCCAAGTCCTTGCCATTCCAAGAGCTTGAAGGCGTCCTCTAAGGTGGCCGTAAACAGTTTCGGAGAAATGACGTCTCCCTGCCTTACTCCTCTTTTTATGGGGATCGCCTTCGTGCACTGCCCCTGTACTTGGACTGACATGGTGGCGTTATTATACAAGCACTTCAACACTTCAATGTACCGATAGTCAATGCGGCATCGCTGGAGAGATCTAAGAACCGCCCAAGTCTCGATCGAATCGAAGGCTTTCTCATAGTCCACAAACGCCAAGCATAGTGGCCGATTATACTCCTCGGTCTTCTGTATAATCTGCCTTTCCGGAAACCGGCTTGTTCGGGAGGCTGGAAGTCATCAAGCCTGCGTTCGAGACGATTCGTGATGACTCTCGAAAACAACTTATCAACATGGCTCAGCAGTGTGATGGGCCTATAATTCTTCAGTAAAGTGTTATCACCTTTCTTGAAAAACAGTACCACCACACCCCTTTTCCATGCTTCCGGCGGTTTCTTTTCGAGCAAGACGGAATTAAACAGCCTCTGAAGGACTTTAAGTACCGGCGTTCCGCCCGCTTTCAGAAGCTCTGCGGTAATTCCGTCTTCGCCTGGCGCTTTATTATTTCTGAGTTGTTTGAGAGCCATCCTAATCTCGTACAGGCTGATGTCCGGGATATCTTCAGTGTAGTGTCGGGTTAGCTTGGCTCTTGGGTCTTTTACCAAGTCAACAACATGTTCAGCTACTGAGGTGTACAACTGCCCATAGAACCTCTCTATCTCCCTGAGCACCTCTGACCTATTCGACGTTACGTTTTCGTCCTCCGTCTTCAGCTTCGTCAACTGGCTTTGCCCAATAGACGCGTCTCTTGCGAACACTTTGGAGCCCTTGTTCTGTGCTATGGTCTCCTCAATACGCCTTGTATTGAAGGACCGTAAATCGTGTCGCAAGGACTTCAGTATCTGTCCATTGAGCTGCCTATAGGACTTAGCATCATCGGAGGTTTAAAGCGTCATGGAACGTCGCTCAGCCATGAGGTTTCGGGTGTAGTTGGATAGTTTTTGAGGTCTATTTTTACGGTGGGGCTTAAAATACTTGGACCCGACCGTATGGACAGTCTCTACCAGCCTGTTGTTGATTTCGTCCACTGATGCGCTGCTGTCTAGCAATTCGAAGCGGTTTGCCAATTCGAGTTGAAAGTTCTCGGGGTTTTGGATATGTGCATAAGAAGGTCGGAGCGTAGACTTCATCAGACGCGATCTTTCCATTTTGACATTAATATTTAATGTGCCTCTGACCATTCGGTGATCACTGCCGGTTTTTACCCTGTGAATCACGGAGACATCATTAAATATTTGTCGCTTGGTGCTCATGATGAAGTCTATCTCATTTTTTGTGGAACCATCAGGGCTCATCCAGGTCCATTTCCTATGAGGCGGCTTCCGGAAGAAAGAGTTCATCATAAAGAGTCCCTCCTTCTCCAGATATTCGGCCAGCCTCTGACCCCTGGGGTTGCGCTGCCCATATCCAAATTGCCCCACTCTCAATTCATCATCGCCCCGTTTGCCCAGCCGCGCATTGAAGTCACCCATAACCACTGTAAAGTGTGCTTTGGAAGTATGTATGGCTCTACTAATGTCCTCATACATTACTTCGACGTCATCATCTGAGTATGCCGAGGTCGGTGCGTAGACCTGTATGACCTTCAGCGAATATCTTTTGGATATTCTGAGTATCAGGTAAGCTACCCTGCTCGACACACTAGTGATGGACACAACGTTGTCTATGAGTGACTTGTGGACGATAAATCCGACACCACCTTGGGACTGCTGTTCGCCCTCCCGGTAGTAAAACAAGTTTCCGAATTTTAAGGTTATCGTGTCCTCGCCCTTTCTTCGGACCTCCGATAAACCAACAATATTCCACCGCAACTTGTTTATCTCTTCTTCCAGCTCAAGAAGCTTCTCATCTGTCCTTAACGTGCGTGCGTTGTATGTCACCAGGGCCAATTTTCGTAGTTGGTGGTAGCCGAATCTCTGCCGGAGATTCTTAGCACCCCTTGTCCTGTCGTTACCATAGCTGCTACCGTGGCCAGGACGAACAGGACCGCCGGGGACTAGGGGCCTGGTTTTATCTTTTTCTTCCATTTTAATAAATTGGGGGGGTTTGCCATACTCGCCACGCTTGGCAGGCGGGTTGGCGAGCGCAGTTATTGGTCGTCGAAGTGCTAAGGGAACGCTGCTGCCCATTCCCTAGTTTTCCCTTAGTCGCCTTGTACGACACCCGATGGGATGAGATAGGTTGGTCCTATTCTAACCCGGGAACCACGCGGTTGAAAGAATAAAGGTTGAAAAGTTGCAAGATGAGAGCGTGAGGAGAATGTATGAAGACAGAGTCCGGGACAAGCTTTTGACAGCAGGCGGACTCAAATGTAGATGAATGCTGGAATAGCCTGAAAGAGAGTTTGGTGGAATCCGCGAAAGAAGTATGTGGTTGCTCAAAGAAGCATATTACAGCAAAAGGTGATGCATGGTGGGATGCGGAGTTGCAAAGCTCCGTAGAAAGTAAGAAGAAAGCGTGGCAGGACTATGTATTTTCTTTGAACCTGAATGCCAGTCTGACAGAGATGAGGAAAGAAATATACCGGCAATGCAAGAATGCCACTAAAACTTTAGTGAAAGAAAAGCGTGAAAGAGCCAGTATGATTGAGGAGGAGAGGCTGGCGAAGAACTTTAAGAACAACACCAAACTCTTTTGGAGCAAGGTGAGTGATTCGTCAGGCTCCAGAATGGAAAGGATAAAATCTAAAGATGGTGACATTCTTGCAGACACACAAGCTGTGCTAAACCGGTGGAGTAAATATTTTGGAGAAATGTATGGAGATGACCCGGATGCTGATGCCGCAGACGTGCCTAAAGGCGAGATTGCGGCACCAGAATCAACGGAGGTCATCACTATGGAAGAAGTTGAATGGGCGATAGGAAGTATGAAAAACGGTAAAGCTGCGGGAGTAGACATGATATCTGCCGAGATGATCAAATATGGTGGAACATGCGTCCGGGACGCTTTCCGAGCCCTTGCAAACCTTTGCTGGAGGACCGGTGGAGTCCCTACAGATTGGCGCCGCGCAGTCATAGTACCCTTGTATAAAGGCAAGGGCTCACAATATGACTGCGCCAATTACAGAGCCATCAGTTTGATCAGCTTGGCAGCCAAGGTGTACGGTAAAATTATTGAACGGAGAATGCGCGTGAAGTCCGATGGAATGTTGTGCGAGGCACAAGGGGGTGTCAGGTCTGAAAGAGGATGTTCGGATCAAGTCTTCTCACTCCGCAACATCGTCGAGAAGCATCTGGCAGTGGGGCGGAAGGTTTTCTGCGGTTTTGTAAATCTGGAGAAGGCATTTGACAGAGTTGTGCGAAAGAGACTTTGGGACATTTTGCCAGAGTATGGTATAGATGGCACTCTGTTGCGAGCCGTCCAGTCCACTTATGTAGACTGCAAGGCATGCGTACGGGTGGGTGGTAACAGGTCACCTTGGTTTGACGTTAAAATCGGCGTCAAGCAGGGTTGCGTGTTGTCCGCTAGACTGTTTATAATATATCTGGACAAAAGTCTTCAAAGACTGAAAGCGATGAATGAAGGTGTACAAATGGGTGACTTAGTGGTAAACCATCTAATTTATGCAGATGACGCGGTTTTAATAGCGCCAACAGCCACTGATCTGCAAACACTAGTCACAGTTTTGAAAGACGACTGCATGATCAATGGCTTACACTTGAATGTGAAGAAAACCAAGATTATGGTTTTTGAAAGGGAAGAAACCAGAACGAATGCAAGGATTGTGGTTGGTAACGATGTGCTGGAGCAAGTGAATGAGTTTGTATATCTTGGATGCGCCTTCAGTAAGGATGGGAAATACACCGCTGACATAGAGAGAGGAGTGAGTGCAGGGAACAGAGTGAATGGTGCGATGGGAAAGCTACTCGGGAGCCGGCACTTAAGCCATAAGGCGCAGCTGGCCATACATAACGGAGTTCTTGTCCCAACGCTGTTATATGGTAGCGAGAGCTGGGTATGTAAGAAGGAGAATGAAAGTAGGATAAATGCGGTAGAAATGCGAGCTCTGCGGAAGAGGTGCGGAGTGAAGCTGACCGACCGCATTAGCAACAGCATAGTAAGACAGCGAATAGGTATGAAAGATAGTATCGGTGTAAAGATGAGAAAGGGCATGCTCCGTTGGTTCGGGCATATAGAAAGAATGCCAGAGGAAAGAATGACAAAACAGATATACAATGTGAAAGTGGAAGGATGCAGGTACCGGGTAAGACCTAGACTATCTTACCACGACCAAATAAACCGAGTCTTATCTGATGGAAAAGTCAAGAGTCTCCGTAACCGGCGAGCGTGTATGAGACGATCTATGAGAGTCGAGGAAGCCAGAGAGGTATGTAAGGAAAGAACCTGTTGGAACTCTGTACTCTCTGCCTACCCCGCAAGGGATCTGGCGTGAGGTTATAGATAGATAGATAGATAGAAAGCTAATTACTTCCAAACTAATGCTATGCTCGCAATGAAATTTTTACAAACATGTATACGCCTTCTTTCGGAAGAATGCTAATTATTACTATTGTTACTAAGCACTCTTGCGGTGTGGATGCGTCTAAAAGAAACGAGTCCCAGCTTTATGTATTCAGTTGATCTTACTGCAATACTGCGGATGCTGTACCAACATATACTTACAATGGCTTTAAATAAAAAATAGCAAAGTATGACGCTTGGCAAATGTCGGACAGTAGCCGCACTGGTAAGACAATCGCAAAATGTAAGTAACACATTTAGCGAATAAAGATGCAGCCATTGTTTAAAGGATGGTTCGTAGTTTTGCTGGTGTCTCAATTGCCTTATAAATGCAGCCCCGGCCTTTTTGCAAATATATTAAGATGTAGTAGTCTATCAAGTAGCCTATTAAGATGATGCTCAATGATAATGAAGGTTTATTGTAATAATATTGTTACCTTATTGTATCTATACATATCATCACACCAGATCCCTTATTACCTTATTAATTCTTTACATTTTATAACTTATTACATCAATGAATGAATAATATAATTATGTTTCCAATCATCCGATTTCGCGAAATGTGGACGTCTGGGAGATGATGGTAAATTATTGGCCGATTTTAAATGCATGTAGAGGCGCTCTTTCTTTTAGGAACATTAGCCAAGATGGTTTCAATTGCTATTTAGCACATGTAAAATCCTACTAATATTATAAACGTAAAAGTTTGTATGTTTAGATGTTTGTTACTCAATCAAACAAAAACGGCTGAAAACGGGTTTGAGTGACAGACACACTGTCTAAAGTCAACGCGGACGAAGTCGCGGGCAGAAACTTGTATACTATATAAAAATATTAAAATGTACCAGATACCTAGTAGTCGTAAATGAGCCAATACTAATTTATTTCTGCTACAAATTGAGATATATATACCTCTCAGTCGTGTTCTATTATTCGCAGATTAGTGGTCACGTGTTGTTGGCACTTAAAAAGCTTTAATAAGACTTCCGTCTTGGACGACTTCTAGATAAATTGGCAACCGTCACCAGTAACTAAAAGGCCCTTTGAAAGCACGGAAACGTTCGGAAATTAAAATACCCGACACCTATCTCAAGACTGACCGAATCTAACGCTGCTTAATTAAATATACATGTTTTCTGGAAATACTAAGCGAAGTTGGAACTGAATGGTTCGCTAGTAATTTATGACGGTCCGTACAGCCGAGTAAGCAGATTCTGACTAATCAATTTTGTTCGCGGCGCACTTTATGGCTTGTGGGTCGCAAGAATTTATGTTTCGACAATTCTGTGGTGTTCAGTGACATTTATGATCCTGGGAAAGTGGATGTGTGTTAGTATAATTAGATTAGAGTAATCTATCACTTTGTTCTCTTGGGGTTGAAGTATCGCGTGGGTTGGATGGTAAGTAAATAATTCAATCAATCAATCAATCAGCCTATCGCAGTCCACTGCTGGACATAGGCCTCTCCTAACACGCGCCATTGCACACGGTCCTCCGCCTTCCGCATCCAGTCTGTCCCAGCGACCTTTTTGAGGTCGTCGGTCCATCTAGCCGGGGGCCGTCCTACCTTACGCTTACCAAGTCGCGGTCTCCACTGTAGGACACGCTGGCTCCATCGGCCGTCGGTCCTTCTGCAGATGTGACCAGCCCATTGCCACTTTAGCTTACTGAGTCTGCGAGCTATGTCGGTAACTTTGGTTCTTTGTCGGATTACCTCGTTACGAATTTTATCCTTCAAAGAGACGCCGCATAGCATAGCTCGCTCCATAGCCCGCTGTGCGACTTTGAATTTGTGGACTAGTCCCACTGTGAGTGGCCACGTCTCAGCCCCGTAAGTCATAACAGGTAGGACGCGTTGGTTATAGACTTTAGTCTTCAGGCATTGCGGTATAGGCGAAGAGAAAACGTGACGTAGTTTGCCAAATGCTGCCCAACCTAATTGGATCCTGCGGTTGATTTCTTTCTCGAAGATGTTTCTACCAAATTTGACAACTTGTCCAAGGTACAACTTCGAGCATCGAACCATCGACGTAGATCGGTCCCGGCGTGACATGTTCATTAAACATGATCTTGGTTTTATCCAAGTTCATGCCGAGACCGACACCTCGAGAGGCTCCATTTAGGCTATGCAGCATTTCGCTTAACTGTTCCAGTGACTCTGCCACGATGACGGTATCATCGGCAAACCGAAGGTGTGAGATGTATTCGCCGTTGATGTTAATGGCCCGCCCAGTCCAGTCCAGCGTCTTGAAGACGTCTTCGAGTGCATTGGTGAAGAACTTGGGGGATATTACATCCCCCTGTCTTACCCCTCGACGCAGCTCGATCGGGTTGGTCTTTTGGTCCTGGAGCTGGACGGTCATTGTGGCGGTATCATACAGACATCTCAACACCTCGATATAGCGCCAATCGATGCCACATCGCTGCAGAGCATCCAAAAATCGCCCAGGTTTCGATGGAGGCGAAGGTTTTCTCGTAGTCCACGAAAGCCATACACAGCGGCTGATTGTACTCTTCGGTCTTCTGTACAATCTGCCGAACAGTATGGATGTGGTCTACGGTGCTGTAGCCTTTTCGAAACCCGGCTTATTCCGGTGGCTGGAACTCGTCAAGTAAATAATTAGTAAATTCTATTTTTATTCTACGTGAAGTTTCTAGGTTATTAGTTTTTATTACGTGAAAGTGCAGAAGGAATTGATTGCATAAACGATTCACCGAGCTATGTTTTTATCATTATGGCAGTAAAAAATACACATTTAATAGGATCCATATATTGAATCGATTCAATATATACATTACTTTATTGGATCAGTGTAAGTAAATAAGTTTGATATTTAAAAAAAAATCTAATAATACCAATATTTTTCTAGGTTAGGTTAGCAAAGATTTCCTAAACATACAATTACTCTCCCTAGTAGAACTTTACATTTAAAATACTAAAGCATAATTTCTGTATTCAAGCCTATAGCGCAAACCGTAGTAACTTTTTGAAAAATCGTAAAAAATAGAACAAATTCATTGAAAGTAATACTAGTAAATTTTGACATTCGAATTGGCTTAATATAAAGCAGTTATTTTCATCAAAAATCTTCTACAATTACAGAAAATGTACATCAAAACATAATGTACAATTCGGCCAAAAACATTTAACCAATGGCAATGTTATTTTGTTCCACAAAACAACGTCAATAATACACTTTTCTGTACATCTTCAATTACGGGTCTCCATTAGCTTTTCTCAAAACTAGCTGGCATTTTCTTTTCGTGTTCCACGAACTGAAAACTCCAACTCTAAAGAAAATCCATCACATTTAACTAACGTATCTAATTCCGTAGAAACTGTTCCACTGTTAATAATTCTCAGTGCAATACCAGTTAAAGTGTTACAGAACTCCTTTTCGATACAATAGTTGGTCAAAGAAAATACTAGGGAAGTAGCAGACTTTGGTCCGCAAAGCCTTAATGCCAGATTAGGCGCTTTTGACCTGGCTTTTTGTACTATATGGGTGGGTGCAGAAGTTTAATTCATTGCCTTTATAGTATTTTTTACTAAAAATTTTCGTAGCTACATCGTCACACTAGATATTTGAGGAGTAGGTAGGTAGAGCTTACAGAGTCCAACAGGTTCTTTTTCTACAGATTTCTGTTGTGTCCGCCACTCTAATGGTTCATTTAATACACCATCTATTATAAATAGATACTCTTGTTAGACACAGACTTATCTACACTCTGTAACTGGCGAAAACGCGGTATGTTTGATTATGAGAAGATAAAAGGTTCAGCTCTAGCACCACCAACATTTACCATTTTATGATCTCATATCGTCATCAAATATGGGCATAACATGTTTGTTTTTTTTACTTACGGATTCCCAAAATATATCAAAAATAAGCCTTAACTTTGTTCAACCCACACCAATTCTTCGTACACGTTGCGAAGAATTTGGTGGGTTGCAACACTTGAGCAGGTTACTACCATTGCGTAAACGACCGAGTAAATGTGTGCGCAATTTAAAGCTTATAATATTGTAGTGTGGCAAGTGAATTTACATGGTTAATACCGAATTAATAGACTTCATATTTTACTTTTTAATTTTGCTACAAATTTTAATATTACTTTTCTACTAGTTCTGACTTCATATTTAAGTCAGAACAAGTAGAAAAGTACAACACCTAAGTACAAACCTATTTGACTACTATCCGCGGCATTCCAAGCTACATCTAACTACATTCTAAATTGAAGTCTAACCCCATGGTGATCTTCTGCGTTGTGAATACATTGTGCCCTTAGTCCGGTTCCGCTTTCCCAGCGCTTTGCTTACCTATCCCACGATTTTTATTCACAAAAGTACTCCTGTGGTTTGGAGACTGATTTGCTGTAAATGCTTTGAATGTAAAAGGGAGCAGACAAGTTATCTCGTTATACAAGTTAAAAATTCACCAAGGTTTATAATATTAGGTACCTATTGCCACAGAATTCGTAATCAGAGAGAAGAACTTTAAGTTACAAATTTCTGGAATTCTAGCACTTACACAGACTAACGTCGCGACAGGAGAATAAAGTGTCTTTGTAAAACTTATTTCAATAAGTTCCATATATCTACTTACACAGACGACTTAAGTAGTTAAGAGCTTAAGACAGTCCGCCTACTGGATCGAGTAGTCACGGATTCGATTCCCGCACATGGGATAAATCTTTATAGTATCCAAAGATTTCTATTTAGGTCTGTGTGTTTATGTTTGTAATTAAGTACGTGAATTTTATGTTTGTAATTGCATCCACAATAAAGGAATAATTCCTAGTGTAGGGCTACATTCAAAAATATTATTCAGTTGTCTTGTATATCATGAATTTTTTCGCATATCATGAAAAATTATTTGTACTTTTTACAGGTTTAAAAAAATGTATTATAATATTTGAGTTTGTGAGGTCACATTTCGCTTCATTTACTCGAATAATAGCGAGTCACATAAAGCGACTAAATCCAGTAATAAATAGCGGTGGTCTTTAACCCCTGGATCAAGCCGTGGTCAATTTCTCTGTAGTAACTATACAATTCGGTCGTATAATAGTTTCATACCCAAACTGTAAATTCTAGAGCTATTGACTATTACTAAACTGATATTCAAAGGTATTCATTTAATGCCTTGTATTATTAAACTTTGCTATTTTACTTTTTTATTTATTATACACATGTATAATGTTGCAAATCATAAGCTTTATATTCAAAACAATCTAGATCCAGTATAATGCTTTACAACCGAGATATATAAATGATAATATTTTAAATTTAAATTGTGCATAAAAATGTGGCGTAACTAAATTTTTAACCAGACCGGTGACGGGCAGCAGCGTCACTAGTGCGAGAAGTTACGCCCTGCGATCGCCAACCCGCATGCCCAGCGTGGCCATTATGGGCAAAACCTTCTATGGCAAGTCGGAATATACCACGGCCCCCAGTTCCCGGTCGCTCCGCTATTCCTGACCACGGCGGCGGTCACGGTTCCGGCGGGGCAGGGGGTGCGAAGAATCTCCGGGCTACGGTAGGCCGCCAACATGAACTGACCCTGGCTACGTATAACGGACGCACGCTGCGACTGGATGAGCATCTTCTGCAGTTGGAAGAAGAACTGAAGTGCATAAGATGGCACGTTCTGGGTTTATGTGAAGTTCGAAGAGAGGGAGAAGACACCATAACCCTAGAATCTGGCCATCTTTTGTACTTTAGAGAGGGAGACCAACTTTCCCAGGGTGGCGTCGGGTTTCTGGTCCATAGAGTCTTCGCTGACAACGTTTTAGAAATGTCCAGTGTGTCGACAAGGGTAGCATACCTCATAATTAAGCTGACCGAGAGGTACACCCTCAAGATCGTGCAGGTTTATGCACCGACTTCGGCACACTCGGACGAGGACATAGAGGTACTCTACGAGGACATCTCTAAGGCCCTTCATAATACCCCTAAGGCACACTACAACGTTGTCATGGGAGATTTCAACGCCAAAGTGGGAGTAAAAACTGACAGCGAATCCTCAGTAGGACCATACGGCTATGGCAGCAGAAATGACAGGGGGCAAACGCTCGTCAACTTTCTCGAAAGAGAAGGGCTGTTTATGATGAAATCTTTCTTTAAAAAACAGCCCCAAAGAAAGTGGACGTGGCAAAGCCCCGATGGTAAAATAAAAAATGAGATCGACTTCATCATGGCGGACAAGAGGCGCATATTCAGAGATGTCTCAGTGATCGCAAGGTTTAAAACCGGAAGTGACCACCGGCTCGTACGGGGCACTCTGAATATACAATGGAAGCGCGAAAGAGTCCGCTTGATGAAGTCCAGTCTCCGACCGAATTTGCTCCAAGCCGCTATGGATTCCCAAGCTTTCCAGTTAAAATTGGAAAACCGTTTCGCTGCCTTGGAAACCACTGACAGCGTTGATCAGAAATTCGAGCAGGTGGTACAGACTCTTAGAGAAGAGGGTACTAAATTATGCGAAACGAGGCGTACAGGCAGGAAATCTAAGCTTTCGGGGGGGGGACTCTGGAGCTTATGAGCGAACGGCGCCGAAATGCAGCCTCAACCTTGTCAGAACACCGGGCCTTAAATAAAAAGATCACAAAGCTGGTCCGACGCGACCTCCGAGCTTTCAACAATCTTGAGATTGAGAAAGCCATCGAGCAGAACCGGGGGTCGAAAGTGTTCGTCCAGCCACTTGGGAGAAACCACTTGACAAGGTTGACTACACAAGCGGGTACTGTGATCGCTTCTAGGCCGGAAATCCTCTCGGAAGTCAGGAATTTCTATAGCCAGCTCTACGCCTCACACGCACCTCGACCCGAATCTCTTAGAGGAGATCCCAGAGCCACCCTAACGCGTCACTTCACAGAAGACTTGCCCGAGATCAACCTGGATGAGATCGAGTTGGCCCTTAAACAGCTTAAAAATGGAAAAGCCCCGGGTGAGGACGGCGTCACGACTGAGCTTCTGAGGGCAGGAGGTACCCCAGTACTTAAGGAGCTTCGGAAGTTATTTAACACTGTCCTCTACACTGGGAGAACTCCGCAGGCATGCAACAGAAGCGTGGTCGTCCTGTTTTTCAAAAAGGGTGACAAAACCCTTTTGAAAAACTATCGACCCATATCGCTTCTGAGCCATGTATACAAGCTGTTTTCAAGGGTCATTACGAACCGTCTTGCGCGAAGGCTCGACGAGTTTCAACCCCCGGAGCAGGCCGGGTTTCGAAGTGGTTACGGCACCATAGACCACATCCACACAGTGCGGCAGATTATACAGAAGACTGCAGAGTATAATCTGCCCCTATGTCTAGCCTTCGTGGACTATGAGAAGGCCTTTGACACTGTCGAGACCTGGTCAGTTCTGGAGTCCTTGCAACGATGCCAAGTTGATTGGCGATACATCGAGGTGATGAGATGCCTTTTTGAAGCTGCAACGATGACCGTCCAAGTACAGAACCAGCGGACTGAACATATCCACCTGCGCCGCGTATTGCGCCAAGGTGATGTCATATCACCAAAACTGTTCACCAATGTACTGGAGGATATGTTCAAGACGCTGGACTGGAAAGGTCGCGGTATCAATATAAATGGCGTATACATCTCTCACCTGCGATTTGCAGATGACATCGTCATCATGGCTGAAACGTTGCAAGACCTACAACAGATGCTGGACAGCCTTGCTAATTCGTCTCAGCGAATCGGTCTCCGGATGAACTTAGATAAAACTAAAGTTATGATCAACAAGCATGTTAACCCGGGACCGATCGCCGTAAACGGAGCCCCCCTCGAAGTTGTTTCTGAGTACGTATACCTAGGGCAGGTGCTCCAACTGGGTAAAAACAACTTCGACAAGGAAGTTAAGAGACGGATACAGCTGGGCTGGGCAGCATTTGGGAAACTCCGTCGAGTCTTCTTATCGCCCATACCCCAATGCTTAAAAACGAAAGTTTTTAATCAGTGCGTCCTACCTGTAATGACATACGGAGCCGAAACGTGGCCACTCACTGTGCGGCTGGTCCACCAGTTCAAGGTCGCTCAACGAGCTATGGAAAGAGCTATGCTCGGAGTTTCTCTTAGGGATCGAATCCGGAACGAAGTTATTCGTCAGAGAACCAAGGTTACCGACATAGCTCAGCGAATTAGCAAGCTGAAGTGGCAGTGGGCAGGTCACATATGCCGCAGAACCGATGGCCATTGGGGCAGACTGGTTCTTGAGTGGAGACCGCGTGTCGGCAAACGTAGTGTAGGGCGTCCTGTAGCTAGGTGGGGCGACGATATTCGTAAGGCAGCGGGCAGGGATTGGAGAAGGAGAGCTGAAGATCGAGCTCAGTGGCGTGCCATGGGAGAGGCCTACGTCCAGCAGTGGACTGACACGGGCTGATGATGATGATGATAAAATTAAAAACATCTACTCACCATTTTGCAAGAAAATCCACCTCCATATCTCAATCAATAAAAATATCTGCTACATGCACCGTAATTTCATTACACCATCCCCTTAGTGCTGACTCTATGTATTCCTTTGTCTGTTTTCTTCTGTGTTTATTCTCTGATATCCTTTACTTTATCCGAAATATAAATGAATAGTAAAAACTTTTTTAAAAACAAGCTTTAACGCCGTAATGGTCCAATTTAACACAACCAGTAAACACGAAAGGTATCCTATACAAAATTTCGTTTTTATTCTGTTGGCCGTTGAAAAGTCCCTTTGTTCATTGAGGAGCTCATGCTCACCATAAAAATGCACTGTCATCGGAACTAAACCCATACATCAAATTGTAACTCCGTAGAATAAGAGGACGTGATTATAACTTTGTTTGCAAGATTTGACTTAAACATCCTAACAAACAAAACAAGTTAAATAAAAGCTTATAAAAATTTATTCACCAAACAAAAGCATAAAAATGCAGCACTTCAATTCTAAAGCCTTTGAACATCTTAATTCTCCACCCTCTACATGTGAAAGACAAATATCAGCTGACTCCGATATTCAAACCTTTGCCTCCAATCCTTAATATTGGCTCAGGTGCACCGTAATCACCCTGGGGAAATGATTATTTTTACACCATCCTTTTTATGCTGGCACTCTTTATTCCTTTGCCTGTGTTCTCTTACTCTGATGTGTGATGGGACGATTCTGATAAATGGGTACTATTCTCTTTCTATTTCAGCTTTGTGTGTGAGTACTTTTATCAGTAAAAGCTTGTAAAAAAAAGTTAATTTTCACATTTTTGAGTAAATGTAACGTTATTTAATACTAGGTTTTTTATCTAGTGTAGGCAATCTTCCTAAATACGAGAGCTGCTTAAAAAAAAATTTTTAATTTGCCTTTCCATGTTTTGAAGTGTGTTTTCCATTATACGAAAAGGAATCTAACTTTTTTCCAGAGGAAAAAAAATGTCTAAGTCATATAAAACTAAGCTGTTAAATAGTTAAATAACGATAATTCGAAAGGTTCCATTGATTGCTTTTTGAAATCCATTTCGAAATCTACTCCTCCTTCGAATCGGTCAAATAAAGGAACGTGGTTCATGCGTTATTCAACTTCGGAAGCGCTCCAAGACATCCACTTTGATCCGCAGTAGTTACGATTTCATTTATACTGACAAATTCATGGAATAACCTATGATAATACTTTATAATATGGGCTCTTTGATCAAATAATTATGAACCTTAAGGTTCTGTTTGTCCATTTAGAATTTTGCTTGGAGGTGTACCGTTGGTTGATATTTTCGATAGTATCAAGTATAGGAAGTGACAATTGTTTGAATAATGTTACTAACAGTCATAAAAAAAAACAACTCAACTATAAGACTTTCTCTTACAGATGCAAATTCTAATGCAAAGATGGATTAAGGCACCATAGGAGTTCCATAATTTAACTTAGGGTACTAAGTTAGCTCAGAACTATTCTAAATCGGAGAATGTATGACATACCCTTGCCTAACTAACATTCAATATAGATTGTGATAGTAAAGACTTAATTCAGTCGTCTCGTACTATGCTACGAGACGACTGAATTAAGTCTGGTCACTGGGGACAATTCCAAATTAATCCTAATTATATGCAAATATCTCAATGACTTATTAGCTCCATAATTATTTTCACAGTTTAATATACCCATACTGCTATAAAAGTATTTAATGTCCCCACATAAAACTGTCTAGCCCAAATATGAACGTCATAAACATATTTAACGATATGAGGCTACTTCGTATTAGAGAAATAGGTGGTGATGAAAAATTATTAGGTTTTTTGATCTCCATATTATGTAGCTATTTTAGAATTAACAGAATTCAAGGTGGAACTAACAGAATTTTTGAATAATATAATTAATTTTAAAATGGTAAAAAGTGATCCTAGGTCGGGAAAATGTAGTTTTTCTATCGTAATATTCCCTGTCTGGAATTGTGTCCGGTATATGACCAAAGGCTCGCCCCCGATGACATGGAACCCACCAGAGTCGGCAAAAAGTAGATGTACGCAGTACACTTCTGCCACCCCCGCCTGGGAATATAGGCGTGACGGTGTTTAAAAGAGTGTAGGTAAGATAATTAAGATATCTATAGACTTAGAAAACTACGGTGTTTTAATCGATGGCCAAGGTTAAAATTGGGGAGGTCGTTTTTGGAATTTCTATTTATGAGCATCTCTATTCCTCAGAACTCTTGAATCTCTTAAGCGTTTTTACCTATCCTTCAGGAATACAAAGTATTTGATCAAATAAATCTATCTTTCTCTTAAACTAATACCCTTCTAAATCTCAACCTAAATCTGAACTCACCAATTATAAAATATAACGTTACAGATATAACCGGACCTATTTCAGTCCAGATCGTGAATAAGACGTCATTAATTCAGTTGAAAAGCTAAAAATCCTTAAAGCCAAAAGGATTTCACTGAGCTCCGGAGGCATCGCCAGCCTCTCATATATTATTCAGTTCGCGTCCAAGAGCGTAAATGAAAAAGTTTTTGTATTCAATGACTATTCGAACATCACCAAAATACTAGTAAGCCCGAAAGTTTTCGAATCGAACGAAAATTACGAGTTGGAGTTGTGTGGGGTGGTTGAATATTCAGTGCGCGTCTGTCACCGCGTATGAAGATTAAGGGTGCCTTCAAATGAGACTGTATTGGAAGAGCTGCAATGGTGTTGCTCTGTTGGGAGGGTAGTAAAGGTTTTTATTAGGGAACAAATGTCCTGTGACACATGTCGCTGGTGATGTCGGGACGTCCCTGAATATTTTGTCCTGCGACTAATGTTGTCCACATTTGTTTGGTCGGTTATAACATTTGAGACTATCGCACTCTCGCCGAATGCAGACGTGCATAAATACAATTACAAAAATTTAAAAATTTATTATTAGTGACCTAGTTTAGTATTTTAGCGTGATAAGCGTAACTTTTAATAGCTAATTGAAATGGGCAATTGTGAAATTTGATAGCTACGGACATTTCATAGCATATCATAATTTTATTTTTATTATAAAAAGTTGGAAACACCTGCTGAAAATGAAGAAACATAACCAGCAAACTGACATGAGAGAGAACACAAATGAGGTTTGATGGACAAAAACTGGACTATTTTAAAGGGGACGGACACCGACCATAATTAGTAATACCTAATTACCCGTCGCCGGCGATGACTTGTCGCTTACTAGATGGGCCCTCAAAAACACAAATAATACCATAACACGATTTCTCGAAGAGACTACGCTGCGTTTTTTCATAGCCAATAAGAGCTTAGAGTAGGGAGTACAAATCTAAGCTAAAAACTAACGCTCTTATTAATAAAAGTAAATGAAATATCGTGTAATGGTGTGTGTGTGATCCTGCCGTTAGTTCAGCTCGTTGCTCCCTTCTTATTAGTTCATTAGATTAAATTCTCCATCTCTTTTCCTTTTTAATAAAGGATAATTACGAGTGCTTTGACAGAGCGGAACATTTTGGATGTGTTGATTTTAGGCAACCGGGATTCTTTACAGTTAAATAAGGCATGGTTTTTCTATCGAAAGATCCTTAAGAACAGTTTGGAGTCTGGAATTGTGCCCGGTATAATCTGTAAATGCTCCTTTGTTTTGAAAATGGCCGAGCGCTCACACCTAAGACCTAACTGCATTAAGATCTCTTCGAAGGCTCGTATTTGTTAGAAGACACATGTCCCACGGCCCCAAGGAACTTTGGGTGAAGTCGCCCAAATATCGGATAATATCCAGCCGCATCCGCGATGGCGTGCATGGTGGTGATCAGTTCCTGCAGTAGTTTTTGTATGGACGTGTTCACACCTACGTGTGCTGCGTCCTGTACGAGTGATCTGTGCGACGTCTGCACGCGCAATCTCAGGGAGATACTGATGGCCGCCGCGAACGCCACGGCGGACGCCATCGCGGATGCGGCTGGGCGCATTGGTTTGGCCATACCTTTACTTGTCACCACATCGCTTTTGGTGAGGAACAGAAGGCACAGAATGTCAACATGTGTTGCGAAATATGGAACTATTCAGATGATATGTGACAACCGACCTAACAAACCACATTAGTCGAGATGACCAGACTTCACCAGCGATACATGTCACAGGATATTTGTTCCCTAATAGAATCCTCTACCATCCTCCCAACACAGTTGAAGGAACCTGTAATCTTCATACGCGGTGACAACGCGGTAACCTCAGCGCTCAATTAATTACTTGAAATCTAGTTGAATACATGATAATCCAATTACCGGAAACACTAGTTGTTAATTGGTAAACAAATAGTTTACCGCATATGGATTTCTATATATTAGTTACACTATTAATGCTAGGGTAAACTAGGAAGATTAGTTTGGAAATGGTAATGTGGTCCTCATGGTAAATTTAAATAGGATCAAGACGAAAGTCCAAAGGTGTCACTGCACATGTGTCCTCCTGACACCTACTGAGAATTTTTCAACAGCACATATTTAATGACACTTTATTCGCCCTAGGATTCAAACTAACTAACTGCATTATACGCCACTAGATCAACGAGGATACCTTATAAAAAACAAAGCTACAGATTGCTCAACCAAACACCAACAAATGACCTAATAAAAAATATTCTATCCAATGAAATAAATGTACCGTTTAACCAGAGATAGTTGAGATAATTAAAAACGCGCCCATTTAAATTTAAAATGGTCCGCTAGCAAATTCATTAAATCCATGAAGAAATGGTTTGCAGGAAAAAAGAAATGTACAAGGATAAAGGTACCTACTCTTCACATGAAAAGCATTGCATCTGACGGCGGGTGAGTTAAAAATGCAAAAGCTCTTTACTTGTGTAAACACTGCTTTTGTGTGGTCTGAGATGCAACCCGTGCCGGGCTGCGGATATTTCGACGGATATTCCATTGAAAAAAATCATATATCCCATACACAAACTTTTGTATATCCGACTTTGGGAGCATCAAACAAGGTTGTATATGCCAAATATAAGTATTGCCATGATTTTATTCGACAGGCATGTAGATTCGAAGATTTACTGTTTTATATGGAAGGGCAAGGTGCAATGAGATATTTTAAGCTAAAAGAACTTCTGTGAAATAATTTTCTACGTTTTCTTTGAGTGTTCTGAGATGATATTATGTTAGATGATACTTTATATCGCTTATATGACAGTCTTGTTGATGTAGTAACGCGTGGTACAGCTGTTAATCTCACTAGCTCTTAGTTTCAAATCTTTAGGTTAGACAGATATTATTGTTGATAATATTTTTATCGTTTTTTTAGTAACAGTATGGAGACTGAAACTGTCTCCGACATAAGTTCACCATATTTTATATTAGGACCTAAAATTGACGGCAAAAAATGTATACTTTTGCCCCCCAAATTTAGGGAATATAGGCGATAGTGATTTTTTTTACTTTACATCACTTGACATGACTTAATATAAAATAATTGTAATTATAATGTCCCTCAAGAAATTACGTTTTGCCTATTGAACGGTAGGGAGTAATAAATAAAAATTCTTATAATGCTGTGACTTGAGTAATACAGGCAAGAATAAAAAAAATAACTGTGGTCTCATAGAAAACTCAATTACTTTTAAAACCTAAAAACAGAACCATTCGCTCATTTAACGAATAATATCAAGAAGAATTAAATAAAATGAAGACCTCTTGATTAATTTTTTTGTGGATAGATCCTACCTAATCCGTTGAATATTCGAAATGCCTAACAAAGTTTAAAAAAAACGATAACAATCAAAACTTTTCTAATCAATTAACAGTCTAATATATTTTCAAACAAACATGCAGACTAAACTTCGTCTTTGTAATATAATTACCCACAAGTCTGTTTTCTTTGGATTTTGTGGGCTAACTTTCATTAGCCTTAAACTTTATTTCCGACGAATACTCGACTCTCGAGATCCTGGAACAAGTTCGGTTCTTCCTGAATGGAGGTCATTAAATTCTGTTTATTGCTGAATCATTGAAGTACATGAAATAAAAAGCTAAAGAATTGTTCTTCTTGTTACGCTTTGGTGAAAGGGTACGTTTAACTTATGTTAAGAGCTACAATTTAATAAATCTATCTAATTGTATTGTTATTCACTGCCATTTCTCCCTAGATAAGCTTTTGTAGTACAACCGGAGGAATTACTGTAATCAGTGATGAATAGGATCACAGAATTCTATCTATCTATCTATCTATATCATCATGTCAGATCTCTTGCGGGGTAGGCAGAGAGTACAGGGTTCCAACAGCTTCTTTCCTTACATAACTCTCTGGCTTCCTCCACTCTCATAGTTCGTCTCATACACGCACGCCGGATATGGAGACTTTTGACTTGTCCTTCAGATAAGACTCGGTCTATTTGGTCGTGGTAAGATAGTCTAGGTCTTCCTCGGTACCTACATCCTTACACTTTCGCATTGTATATCTGTTTTGTCATTCTTTCTTCTGACATTCTTTATTTATGCGCTAACCAACGGAGCATACCCTTTCTCATCTTTATACCGATACTATTTTTCATACCTACTCGCTTTCTTACTACGCTGTTGCGAATACGGTCGGTCAGCTTCACTCCGCACACCTTCCGCAGAGCTCGCATTTCGACCGCATTTATCCTACTTTCATTCTCCTTCATACCCAGCTCTCGCTACAATATAACAGCGTTGAAACAAGAACTCCGTTATGTATGGCCAGCTGCACCTTTTGGCTTAAGTGCCGGCTCCCAAGTAGCTTTCCCATCGCACCATTTTCCCCTGCACTCACTCTTCTTTCTATGTCAGCGTTGTATTTACCATCCTTACTGAAAGCGCATCCAAGATATACAAACTCATTCACTTGCTCCAGCACATCGTTACCAACCACAATCCTTACACCAATCACATAAGTCCCTAGAATATTAAGGTGTGGTACACCATATATATATCGTATACCAGGGTATCTTCCCCATGGTATAAGACCTTAAACAGGTAGTAGTTATCAAAACAAATAACCTTTCCTATGGCGATATTTACCGGGAATGAAAAAAACCATTGGTGAAACAAGTATCCTTTGTTTCTACGAAACTAATTTATTTCGACTGTGTTGGGTCTCATAGAAATTAAACCAAACTTTACACTTGCTGCTGAAACACATTCTTCTGTAAGACTTATATTAGAGTAATTTTACACTCAATATAGTTGAACGTGTTCCACTATTACCAATGCTCCAGAAAAAATACTCCTGAGTGAGGGAAGGAGAGAAATACATTAATATTTTAAGGACTGGTTTATGCAGACCTATTGACAATATAAAAATATCAATACACTTTCACGTTAAAGCAATAAATCTATGAGGTACAGTGCTCACTGGCGCGAGGCTAGACATAAGGACGGCAGCTGTCGTTAACTCGGATGACAAATTGCTGTGTCGCGCTTTGCCCCAACTCACCCTCTGTGCTTCCTGGTTGTTCGCTATATAACACACTATTGACAAATACTGATAGGTAATATTGAGAGCTGGGTATGTAAGAAGGAGAATGAAAGTAGGATAAATATGGTAGAAATGCAAACTCTGCGGAAGATGTGCGGAGTGAAGCTGACCGACCGCATTAGCAACAGCATAGTAAGACAGCGAGTAGGTATGAAAGATAGTATCGGTGTAAAGATGAAAAAGGGCATGCTCCGTTGGTTCGGGCATATAGAAAGAATGCCAGAGGAAAGAATGACAAAACAGATATACAATGTGAAAGTGGAAGGATGCAGGTACCGGGGAAGACCTAGACTATCTTACCACGACCAAATAAACCGAGTCTTATCTGATGGAAAAGTCAAGAGTCTCCGTAACCGGCGAGCGTGTATGAGACGAACTATGAGAGTCGAGGAAGCCAGAGAGGTATGTAAGGAAAGAACCTGTTGGAACTCTGTACTCTCTGCCTACCCCGCAAGGGATCTGGCGTGAGGTTATAGATAGATAGATAGGTAATATTGACAACATTTTTATGATGCTATAACTCAGAGGAAAAATAAAACACTTCAAAAATCATGCTTGGGTTTCTTGAGATACAGTATTTTGAACACTCATGTAGGTGTGAAACGGTAAGGACTAGGTAGAAGTTTAAAACTTGAAGAGTGCTCAATCATAATAACGTAGGGTAATCCAATTTAAGATTTTTATATCTCGCTTACATTCCCATGTAAAAGTGGTTAAGATGTACTAAGTACACTCAAGTTTCTTCGACTATATTAGGTGCCAATGTGTTGAGACTGTTGCTATTATACTAGACACGATTCCAGACTCCGGACCCCTAGTAAGAATTTTTTTGCTTGTTAGGATTTTATTTCGGGATTTTATGATCACTAACAGTACCTCTAGTGCGCCTCTGTGCCTCTAGGTTAACGAGGCATCATTTTATTTTATTGTATTTTTAAAAGGTTTTACTTAAACACCCAAATCATAATTATGTTCTGGTTGACAAAAGTATCAATAGAATTACAGTAGATGAATTGGTGGGGAAAACTTACTATACGTGATTACTAAATAATTTAACTTTAACTATTTTAAGATTCGATACAGCCTTTTCCTCGAAAAAATTAACGACATATATCTATTTCAACGTGAATTCTATAGATACCAGCAAACAAGCCTAGCTCTTTTGTATGCAAATTGACCCTAACACTCGGGGATATCCCAAATAACCATTAGAACTTGATCCTTGATATATTCTACTGACGGACTAAATAAAAGGATTTCTGAGGCCCAATGTTCTGGTCCACTAAACTGCAAGATAATTTGTGCAGTTAATTCGCACTAAACGTTAATTAAGCTATTGGGAGTTTCAATGGCGTCGTTACGGTTCAAGTGCTTGTTAAAAAGCAATTTACTTAAATAATACTTAATAGAAAGTTTGTCTTTAGGGGTTGTAGAAAAGGGATCTATAGAAGTAACTATAAATACACTATTTCCATAGGTAATTTTTGGTGATTTCTCTTCGATTTGCTTATTTCGTCGTCCTGACGTAAGTATACCTACCTACCTACTTATTCACCTTTTTAGTAAAGTTTTACATATTAGAATGCATGTAGTCATATATTATTCATAAAGAAGTACATTGATTATTGTAATTTAAAAATAAAAGTAATAATTTGAAAACTTAGGATTCATTTGCTAAAATTAAAATTATTAGATAAAATTACAATAATTATTACTACTTTCAAAAGACGGAAGACGGTTTTCACCAATGCCTCGGTGGGTAGATGACATATCAAGAGTTGGAGGAAGAACTTGGGGTAGATTGGCACAGTACTGAGAAGAGGTGAGACATGAATAAACAGAGGCGAGGCCTATACCCTACACTGGGTTATAGAAAGCTGATGATAAAGATGATATAGCTAAAGTGAACCTGTTATAAGTCCCGCCATATGTACCTATCCCAAAACACTTTCGGTATAGTTGCGTTCAATGGGGAAATATAAAAAAAAACCGGACCAGTGAGAGTAGAATTTATACTTTCAGGGTCCTGTACATGCACCACTAGATGGCGCTGTTTTAATTTTTCATCGAATTCGGGAAGATGTTTAAGTGATATAATCACAAATTAACAATTTACGGCTTTTTCATTTATTTGTACTATGAGAGTTTGCTTCTGGCCAAGTTTCATGATTCTAGGTTTACGAGTACCCTATACATTAGGATGCATGATTTTAAATGACCGTGTACTTTGATTGTATTCTTTAGAAACTTCAATTTTTCTCACTGCCTATGTACTGTTGACCTTAGTATTCGACATAAATATCAACTTCATACCTCTACCCGTTCCTGAGCCGACAATAACGTAATCTTACAAGGGTTCGTTCATTTTACTAATCGAGGTACAGAACCCTAAAAACTGTAGGTTCCCCAAAGCCACGGTTTAACGTCCAATAAGCCTTTACAGAGCGGTCCGCTCTAAACTATTTTGTGGTGTAGATAGTTGTGCATAGGGTATATATGCGCGGTAAAGTGTTTACGGTCCCATGTACACTTTGTACAGTCGCACACGAAAGTTTTTGTATTGAGTTTTTTAATTACTCTTGGCAACTTGGTACCCTTCATTTAAGTTGTGGGGTTAAACTTTTATGAATTAAACTGTTTTTTATTACATAACAACTATATTGGCTATATAAATAACGGCTAATACTAGCTGACTTTATAAAAAAGGCCAGACTCGGTAACCAACTCTTAAAAAAAATATTATTTATGTTTTGTTAGGTGTTTGTAGCACTATGCGACCGTGGTGTTCTTAGTGATCACCAAGGTCAAGCAGCGTTCGACTCGGTCGGCCTAAGATGGGTGACCGTTTGTGGCATTTTTTTGAGCGTCTCCGTGCTTCGGAAGCCACGTTAAGCCATAGGTCACGGTTACCACTTAACGTGGTAGTCGTTAAGACAAGTTGGAAGCCTCATAGGCGGCTTGATAAATCTTGACAGCAGGTGGCCACAAACCTGCCTCCGTCAATTCGCACTGAGTCCGTGTGGTGGAGTATAACCTAATCTCTCTCACCTCGATTTGTGAGATAAGGTCTTTGCCCAGCAGTGGGACAGTATAGGCTGATATTGTTAATTATGTTTTGTTAAGCTAAGAATAACAGAAAATTCTTTTTTTTTACATTTTTTAGCAATTCATTCATTTTTTAACCGTTGAAGGCATGTTGGTAGGAACAAAAGTAATGAAACATTTTGTTTTGTGTTGAATGAGTATATATTAACTGGATAAGAGGGCGAGCCACACGTCTTGAAGCAAAACGGGTCCTCGGTTAATAGTATTCTCATTCACACACACACGCACAAATTTACTGGAAAAACGCTTTTACACCAAATATAATGTAACCATTTTAGTTTAGTTTCATATATAATAAGACCTTATGGAATCTAAAATCAGTTTTATTTTACTTATCTTCAAAAATATTTTGCTAAAATTAAAATGTAGTAGAAATTTTTATTCAGTGCATTTTTGTTACCGACTGTACATGTATGTTACGTAGAGCTTCCAAGTGCCTCGGCTACGCTCTAGTATCGTCGATAGCGTTAAAAGCAGCTGAACTTTTGATAGCGATGATACTATTTGCACTTTCCTTTTTTTACTATCAATTTTCCCTTAGGGGTTTTGTTTTTACTTTTTATGTGCCTTGTTTTCATTTATTATTTTTAAAAAGGCTTATTTAGTTTGTTAAATATCTGTTTCGTCGTGTATAGTATGGGACAAGTCATTATATTCCTGTTTCAACGTTTTATGAATACAGTTCAAGTTTTAGTTTACATCTATTATCCTATTGAATAAAATAAAATGTATAAAAATTAACACTTACAAAGAGCTACAAAATGTTCCTTTATGAATAAAAAATTATATTTTCCTCGAATTATCATCATCATCAGCCTATAGCAGTCCACTGCTGGACATAAGCCTCTTCGCGTGCACGCCACTGCGTCTGATCCTCAGGTACTCGCATCCAGTTTCTGCCAGCCGCTCTACGAAGGTCATCGCTCCACCTAGCCTGAGGGCGTCCTGCATTACATTTGCCTGTCCGTGGTCTCCACTCAAGAACTCGTTTGTCCCAGCCGTCATCGGTTGTTCGGCTAATGTGACCGGCCCATTGCCACTACAGATTACTAATCCGGCTTAGCTTTCCTTGAATAACATCTATCAATAAACATCCGCTGAGTTTCTCGCCAGATCCTCAGTGAAGATAGCATTCCGATCCGGTGGTAGATTACTAGTTACATTAGATGAAAAACTGAACTATATTTTTATTTTTTTTAATTAAATATAATTAATATTATCTACATTACCATTAAATCAAAATAAAATAAAAACAACACGAAACACGGACACTAGTTATAAGTCTAAATTTTGTCCGCGTGGTTTGGTGGTAAATGCTGGCTGCATTGCCTCGCTGAACAGCTAAGCTAATTTTCTGCGCGAGGAATAAGCCAGCCATCTTGCCACCTATAGAGGCAATCAATCTAGGTGTTATAGATTTAAAAAACTTTTAGCACAGTTACTCCACGGGCCTAGCGTTTCTATCTCTACTAATAGATACATACATGTGCCGCTTGCACAGATCCGCCTTCTCAGCCGCAGCTCCCGCCTTAGACACTGATTCCCTGAGATGGAACGGAGCCAACGTATCAAAGCATGTGGTGTTCCACACAAGGGCCCGCCCTCGATCCCAAGGGACCAGTGTTATGCCATCGGGTGTCTTGCCATCATCACGGAACATTCCTACCGGTTCCAAGACTGCAGGAACGTTGATGGTGGCAAGAGCCCTTTTAATAATATCGTTTATGGAGCTGTATTGGGACAACCTGCCGGCACTTTTTCGGCATGAAAGCCCGTGGAGACCTGACAGGGTCTACCTCCACTTCACACGGACAAATGTGTTCGCAGCAGATTGGTGCGCCCAGCCGTATACCCACCGCAACCCGGAAGCTTTCGTCCTCCAGCAGGGTGCCAAGGTTGACTGATGGGATAGCGAGCAGCCAGTGGCCAGATTCTTTTTGACATAACGCTAGGAGACGCGCACGGTCACGGTCACTGATTTTAATTTCGTCCAAAAAATGTTTTGGTTATCTGCACCAATGGCATGTCCCAAAGTTTTTGTACGTTTGCTTCCTTTGGGACATCGACATTGGGGCAAATAAATTTCCAGGAATCTAAAGCTTCCGAGGCACCAGCCACTAAATTGGTGTTGGAAAGAATTTTTGAGCAGAGCTCTTGTACGCTGTGCACGGAAGCTAAGAAGGCCGGTAAAGTGACACTAGAAATTTTTCGAATTCAACGATGTTTGATAGGCAAAGTTGCTTGGGTTTAATGGTAAATTTAAGGTTTTTTCTAAACTATGCCAAAGGGTGGTATTCATCTGCTCGAGTATGGTCCGAAATTCCCGATTGGGCTAGCGCGTGTTGTATATATAAATTTTGGTACTAAAAGACAGTTTTTTTAAATTGTTTATGAAATGTGACGATTTATACCGCCCAACCTGAACGAATTATCCTGAAAGTTCTTAATTTTGTCCTCCAGGAATGGTTTGGCTCCTTCGTCAAGTAAAGGGGCACCGAGGAGTCAAAGGGAGTCCTTGTAGAGAATTTTGATGCCAGGTGTAATAATATTGAAGTTATCAGATATTGAATGTACTAGATTTTGTGTAAGAGTGTCCGAGAAAAAAACTTCACGTTGAATAATTTAGTTCCTTAAATTCATGTTTATTTTGATTAGATTATTTAAAACTGTGACAGCCTTGCCTCCTAAGGTGCCGTCGCCCAGCGTCGTCGCGTCGTCCATACTAAGGTGTCGTCGTCGTCGTCTAGCGTTAGGTCATTATTGGGGGCAAGGGTGTCGTTAGAAAATAAAAGGCGAGCTGCATTCCGAAGATCTCCCTCTTGTACTTTTGCTTCAATTTTGCGGGATTGATTAAATTTTTTAGGAGGATCTGTGTTGGGCGGAAGTAGAATAGAGTGAGAGGGAGTGACACAGCGCTGTTTTAATTGGTGTGTGTGTGTGTGTGTGTGTGTGTGTTAAGTGATCTGTCGGCATGCAGGTAATTGAAAACGAATGTAAAAAGTTCTTGCCAGGATTCTGTGCTATTATGAAAACACTTTTCAATGGTATTGGAGAATGATCTTGCTAGCGACATTCTGCCCCCCGTGGGAATACGTTTTACTATGAGTATACATTTATGAAGTCGGAAAATGGTGATTTCGAAAGGTATTGTGGGTCAGTTTGTGGAATTGATTGGAATGACGGAAGTGGATATACGGACGGAAGTGACACATCATGGACTGTCGGAAGAGATGATGAAATGGATTGATTGTGACTACGAGCTATATGGATTTTAAGACCTCTGGCACCTTTAAAACGCCTTCTGTCACCACACTGTTGACACGGTAAAAGTTCCGGTCAACAGTCTCTACACCAATGCCAGTTTAGTATTGTCTCATTGCATGGCCAAAGTGATGTGCTGGCCCAACTAGCATTCCGGTCACCGGTACACTCCACACACCTTTAGAAATTTAGCGCCTCCGTGCTTCGGAAGGCACTCTAAGCCGTTGGTTCCGGTTACCACGTAATATGGTAGACGTTATGCCGAATTGGAGGCCTTATAGGCGGCTTGATAAGTTCCAACAGCAGGCCACAAACCTTCCTTCTCCAATCCGCACTGGATCCACGTGGTGAAGTATGATCTAATATTTCATATAACAACAAATTAAATTCATTTTTTTTTTTATATGTTCATGACTTGGTCAAGGTCGGAGGTAAGAACTGGATGCGTACAGGCGGTCGTGGTGATGATTTCTGGGGGAGGCTTTTGTCCCGCATTAAATGTCTTTCAGCTGATGACAATGATGATAAGGGTGATTACTCACAGAAGAATGCTTGCGCAGTGAAATTTTAATAATTATTTTTCATTTTTTTTAACGAAACGAAACGTGCCGGGGTAAATGAGTCAATTAGGAATTTTTGAAAAAGAGCATATCTTCATTTTGCTAATTATATTGCCGCACATTTCATTGTAGGTATTTAAGTTTCTACTTAGACCAAATTAATGTATCTATCTATACCATCACGCCAGATCCCTTGCGGGGTAGGCAGAGAATACAGAGTTTCAACAGGTTCTTTCCTGCCATGCCTCTCTGGCTTCCTCCACTCTCAACCGAATTATTGCTTTAGATTGATAATGTTTTAGACATAAACGAAATATATTTGTCACGCATGTTAAATTAAATTATCTATCTATCTATAACCTCACGCCAGATCCCTTGCGGGGTAGGCAGAGAGTACAGAGTTCCAACAGGTTCTTTCCTTACATACCTCTCTGGCTTCCTCGACTCTCATAGTTCGTCTCATACACGCTCGCCGGTTACGGAGACTCTTGACTTTTCCATCAGATAAGACTCGGTTTATTTGGTCGTGGTAAGATAGTCTAGGTCTTCCCCGGCACCTGCATCCTTCCACTTTCACATTGTATACTGTTTTGTCATTCTTTCCTCTGGCATTCTTTCTATATGCCCGAACCAACGGAGCATGCCCTTTCTCATCTTTACACCGATACTATCTTTCATACCTACTCGCTGTCTTACTATGCTGTTGCTAATGCGGTCGGTCAGCTTCACTCCGCACATCTTCCGCAGAGCTCGCATTTCTACCGCATTTATCCTACTTTCATTCTCCTTCTTACATACCCAGCTCTCGCTACCATATAACAGCGTTGGGACAAGAACTCCGTTATGTATGGCCAGCTGCGCCTTATAGCTTAAGTGCCGGCTCCCGAGTAGCTTTCCCACCGCACCATTCACTCTGTTCCCTGCACTCACTCTTCTCTCTATGTCAGCGGTGTATTTCCCATCCTTACTGAAGGCGCATCCAAGATATACAAACTCATTCACTTGCTCCAGCACATCGTTACCAACCACAATCCTTACATTCGTTCTGGTTTCTTCCCTTTCAAAAACCATAATCTTGGTTTTCTTCACATTCAAGTGTAAGCCATTGATCATGCAGTCGTCTTTCATAACTGTGACTAGTGTTTGCAGATCAGTGGCTGTTGGCGCTATTAAAACCGCGTCATCTGCATAAAGTAGATGGTTTACCACTAAGTCACCCATTTGTACACCTTCATTCATCGCTTTCAGTCTTTGAAGACTTTTGTCCAGATATATTATAAACAGTCTAGCAGACAACACGCAACCCTGCTTGACGCCGATTTTAACGTCAAACCAGGGTGACCTGTTACCACCCACCCGTACGCATGCCTTGCAGTCCACATAAGTGGACTGGACGGCTCGCAACAGAGTGCCATCTATACCATACTCTGGCAAAATGTCCCAAAGTCTCTTTCGCACAACTCTGTCAAATGCCTTCTCCAGATCTACAAAACCGCAGAAAACCTTCCGGCCCACTGCCAGATGCTTCTCTACGATGTTGCGGAGTGAGAAGACTTGATCCGAACATCCTCTTCCAGACCTGAAACCCCCTTGTACCTCGCACAACATTCCATCGGACTTCACGCGCATTCTCCGTTCAATAATTTTACCGTACACCTTGGCTGCCAAGCTGATCAAACGGATGGCTCTGTAATTGGCGCAGTCATATTGTGAACCCTTGCCTTTATACAAGGGTACTATGACTGCGCGGCGCCAATCTGTAGGGACTCTACCGGTCCTCCAGCAAAGGTTTGCAAGGGCCCGGAAAGCGTCCCGGACGCAAGTTCCACCATATTTGATCATCTCGGCAGATATCATGTCTACTTCCGCAGCTTTACCCTTTTTCATACTTCCTATCGCCCATTCAACTTCTTCCATAGTGATGTCCTCCGTTGATTCTGGTGCCGCAATCTCGCCTTTAGGCACGTCTGCGGCATCAGCATAAATTATCAATCACAGTAATTAACTCTAAATCATAGTTGTGATTGACAGCGTTCAATTATGAGTCTGATTATAACAAGCATTTAATAGAACTTGCTTTGCTTGTATATCTGTCTTTCCAGTCCTAATTTTGTATTCCTTTTTGCAAGCACTTTCTGACATCCGACTGGCATACGTTACTTGGGTGTCAATGCAATATTGTGTTACCATCGAGCTGGGTAATAAAGTAGCCGGATGGTGGTCATAAGAACATGTCAATTACACAACATAGCCCCGTCGTAAAACAAAAGAAAAAATAGTGTAGTTTTTTTTATTAAAATGACTATCAATAATTTGCATCATGATATAAAGTGTATTATTACAAGGAAATGCAACAAATGCTTAAATAAAAAAAAAATAGAATTTCCTCTCCAAAACCACTCAGAATAATGCTTTAAAACAAAATGAAAGATCAGAACATCTTTATACTTTGGGGAGGGATTTAATACGAAAAGTTGAAATGATTATTTACATAGCTACAAATTTTGAAACCCCTACAGTATCCCAACTAGGTAAGGTATTACGGTAAAGGCAAACTTTTCGTTTCTTATGTAAAGTTTTGAGTACGCTAATTGAAAGGTTGCTTATCCGGTGGAAATGCGGTAAAAAGGTAATGAAATGAGTTTCGTGAAGGTCTTCAAAGGCCGAATAATCTCATAAAGGAGCGACTTCAACCCCTGTTACTTGCACGACTTACAATGTGTTATGATATATATGCTATGATAATAAGTTGATCCTAAGAGTGGAAATCTTCTGTTTTTTGTTTATTACAGCTCGCAATTTGTATTGGAAAATCCTTTATTTTTATAAAGATATCTCGAACTAATTACTGCAGTTAAAAAAAAGAATACATTCAATTTAAAGTTGATGACATAGTTTTTGTTTTATTTCATTTTGTCACTAGGCTAATAGAAGCGCGTCTAAGTTACTTATTATAGAACCTTGAACACTTCCTATCGAAATGGTTGCAAATTTATTTAATCATCAACATAAGTTGCTCAACTTTCTTGCCTCCTCTCAGTTTCCAAAATTTGCAATTCTCTTTATTTTAAGAACATAAATGAACATGATCAAACCAAATACTATCAAATACCTTTCAATATTAATAAAAAACAATGGATTCGATATAAAACAAAAGTATACAAGCAATTGTAAAATCTGAGGATGCTCAACGATAGATGTTGCTATCCATACATTGAAAAAAACCTGATGCCGCCAAAAAATAACAATACACGAAGCACTATAAATTTGTGAGATACAATTGAAGCAAAGCTAAGACCTAAGTATTCAAAACTCTTTCTAAGCTATGCTTCAATCTGGACTAGCAAAAACAAAAGCTTTCTAGTTTATAGCGTCTTTAAAATTGGTAACAACTAACAAGTTGATAGAGCTTAGTGTTGGACAAGTTACGAAGAAACAATCTGTGACTGACTACGAACTAATTCCAACTTAGGAGCTGGGCCCTTATTCTCTATAGTCACGATAACATTTGCAGTTATTGTTTTATGGTGCTCATTAATTAATTACGTAACGTTGGATAAGATAGAAGATATCGCGGTCAGGGAGAAATACGCTGAAGCCCTGTCTGTAAAGCTGATGCCAGCTAATGAGGTAGGTGATGTTGATGCTGCCTGGGGAACTATGTCATCTCATATCATGGATACCGCTTCAACTGTACTGGGTAAAAAAATCCGTCGCAACGAAGACTGGTTTGATGGAAATGATGAAACCCTGCGGGCAGCATTCGACAAACACCGAAATCTCCTGCGACAGTACAAAAGGCAGGGAGGAAGCGTTGCGGTTGTTAAAGCTAGTGACCTCGAATTGCGCAAGCTGTCTCGACATATGAAAGACAAGTGGTGGCAGGACAAAGCTAGTCACATGCAATGGCTCATTGACACAAACCAGCTGGGTGAGTTCTACAGTGAGGTACGTAAGCTGATTGGTTCATCCTACCAAGCTCGGGTGCCTTTAAGGTCTCTAGACGGTAGTCACATGTTGACAAGCAAGGAGGATATACTAAAGCGCTGGGCGGAGCACTTCAACATTCTGCTACATGTGTATCGATGAGCTGATCTGCAAAGTATCGGTTTATTGCCTCAGCTCCCTCTTGCCTTTGAGCTGGACGAGACTCTATTGCGTGACGAGGTTGTTACTGCCATCAGACAGCAACAAAACAAACGGGCGGCTGGCATTGACCTTATACCGGGAGAGCTGATAAGATACGGCGGAGAGGAGTTGCACACATTAGTTTGGGGACTATTTGTTCGCATGTGGGAGGAGGAGCGCGTTCCGGATACCTTTAAAGTATCGCGCATAAGTGCTTTTAACAAGCACAAGGGTGACCGATCTGACTGCAACTCCTACCGCGGTATTTCGCTCCTTTCAGCCCCCGGAAAGGTCTTTGCTAGAGTTCTCTTAAACCGCCTAAAGAACTTGTCTGAAAAGATTCTGCCTGAAACCCAGTTTGGCTTCCGACCGGACCGAGGGACATGCGAAGCTATATTCTCTGTGCGTCAACTGCAAGAAAAGAGCAGGGAACAGGGCTGTCAACTGTACCTTTGCTTTGTTGACCTGGAAAAGGCAATCGACAGTGTGCCTCGGGAAGCTCTATGGTTGGTGCTAGGTAAGCTCGGGTGCACGGAAAGGTTTGTGAGACTTCTTAGACACCTGCATGACGACATGCAATGCTGCGTTGCCGTAGACGGTGAACAGAGAGACTTCTTCCCCGTTACCTGTGGGGTGAAGCAAGGATGTGTCTTAGCGCCTACTCTGTTCGCCTTATACTTTGCGGTGGTAGTTAGAGAGGTCTTACACGCTGTTTCTCAGCGAGTCCGCATCCGTTTCCGCACAGACGGCAGCCTTTTCAACTTGGCTAGACTTAAGGCTCACACTAAAGTCTCTTACGCACTGATCACTAAGATCATGTATGCTGATGACTTGTGCTTCCTATCAGAATCCCTAGACGGCCTGCAACAGCTGATGTCCGCATTCCACCAAGCCTGCCGTAAGTTGGGCTAAAAGATCAGTGTCAATAAGACGGAGGTGATGTCTCTGGACATACACGGTCACGAGACACTGACCATAAAACTTGGTGAGGATGTGCTAAAGCAGGTGGATAGATTTCGCTATCTGGGGAACACTGTAACATCCAAGTGTGACCTTGGTGCTGAGATCAATAGCAGGGTGGGTACCGCAGCTGCGGCATTCGGCAAGCTATGTACCAAGCTCTTCTGCTCGCATAACCTTAAGTTGCCCACTAAGATATCGGTGTATATGGCAATCGTGCTGCCAAACCTCCTATACTCCTCTGAGACGTGGTGTGTATACCGCCGCCACATTCGCACTCTGGATCGCTTCCACCTTAAATGCCTCCGTACCATCATGAGTATCAGATGGTCCGATAGAGTGCAAAATACCGAAGTTCTGCGACGAGCCAATGTTGGTGGCATTGAGGCCTATTTAATGCGTCGACAGCTTCGGTGGTGCGGTCACGTATCTCGTATGGCGGAGGAAAGAGTGGCGAAGCGCATCTTCTATTCTGAACTGAAGAAGGGCAAGCGGAATCATGGCGGTCCTCCGGTACAAGGATGTCCAAAAGCGACATATGAAAAGATGCAACATAGAGCCCTCTCGTTGGGAACGTTTGGCAGCACAGCGGCCAGAATGGCGCAGGATGGTGAACAGCCAAATACACGAGTTCGAGCTTGACGCCAAACGCAATCAGTTAAAGGCTCGCCCACCTGCTGCCATATCATACAATTATGAGAATGGCGTAATCACGTGCCCTCAGTGTGCACGGAGTTTCGCCGCGAAGATAGGCTACATAAGCCATCTTCGAGCGCATCAGCGGCATTACTCCGACTAGGGGTCAAAGTGGTCGCCATGGCCGAAATCGGTCGGATCAATCATCATCACGTAACGTAGCAAGTTACGGTAACTTCGTGAAAATATCGTACTCCAGTGGCATACAGAGGGCTTAGCTTGAATCCATTTATGTATGCGTGACAATTACGAGCTGACGTCATCACTACATAGTTACGATGACCATGGATTTCCATACAAAACGAATTGAACGAAACGAAAAAAACGTGGCGACAAGTATACTCACCTAGAGCCCTACGTCTCTTTTTAAGTAGGGTGACCATACGTGGGTATCATTAGGGACTTAATGATGAATTTAAAATGGTATAATTACAAGCATTTTACAGGATGGTTCGGGATAGGCAAGCTATATATTTAATCCAAAATTTTGTTATATGTGGTAGGTAAATAAATGCTGAATAACATGTGAAGTAAGTACCAGAGGGGGTTAAAAATTAATTTTGTACAAATCAAGTTGCAATTAAAATATTTCTAATTACGTCGCGGCTTAGTTTTTAACCGACTTCAAAAAAGGTTCTCAATTCAACTGTATGTACGTTACGCGATCGTTCCGCCAATTATGATTCGATTTTGATGATTCTTTTTTTAATTGGATTCAGTATAGCTGGTCCCATTTTAATTTCATCGGTATTGGACCTTGGACTTTGTAGATACACCAGGGAACTCCTTAACGACAAACAATACGAATGTGTAGATTGAGATATTATGGGTATTATGTCAATCCTATAGGTACCCTGCCATAGAACTAATCAGGATATTAACCGACTTCAAAAAAGTAGAGGTTTTAATTTTTCAATTCGTTTTGGGTTTAAATTCATCTGTGTTTTTTATAACGTCTTTATCTATAAATTGATCTTGATGATTCTTTTTGCGTTAGGTTTAGTATAGTTTCGAGGTGATCCCATTTTAATGTAATCGGTTTTGAACTTTGGACTTGGAAGATACACCAGGGGATTCCTTAACGGCATGTATGTTTAGATTCCGTTATTATGGTTATTATATCAATCCTACACACAACTCAGCAACATAATATAATATAGATGTATAAATATTATTTAATAATTCACTCGTCACTTAATATTGTAAAATAAAATTATTTTTGAAATAAAGTAAACCGACTTTAAAAGCAAATAATAAATATTTGAAGTCGGTGCCAAGTAACCGACTGCACTAACCGGTACCGACTTCAAATATTTATTTTTTGCTTTTAGACGTCGGCTTACTTTTTTCTAAAAAAGAATTTTAATTTTTAAGGCTCCGATGTTTCGAGTGCTCTACAGCATAGTTACGGAAGAAATTGAGGCGTTTGACATCCAAAATTCAATTGAATTGCAGTTTGAAAATCAATTGATTGATCTTACAATTTAAAAATGCCTAACACTGGTAGCTACTTTATTAAATGCTATACTCACATAATCAAAACGTCAAGTACTAAATATACATTAATAGTAGATGATAACTTCTAATTCGTACGGATAACGACTTATTCTAGTGGTTAGAGCTTACACCGCTCTACCCATTAGATCTAGTAGTTGCGGGTTTGATCATCACACGTATCCAGACACAACACCCGTCTGACTGGAAGATCTACCCTTTAACAAATCTTGCTACAACGCACCTGCCAAAAGACAAGGTCTTCAAGGTAAGCCTTTAGAATAGCCTTCAGACAATATTGTAACGCGCCGTGTTTAGTGTACGAATACGGAGGGATAATTCACACTTGCCAGCACTTCGTCGTGTTTCGCTCGTGAAGTGTAAAAATAAATTATTAACTTGCCGTGTCGTCATCAAGTTTTGCTCGCTGAGCAGAAAATATAATTAAATGTGCACGCGAGTTTCGTATATTTATTACTTTTTGTAAGTAGGTGTAGGAAGTATGGAAAATATGTTTTGATGGAAGAAAATAAAAAAGAGAATATATATATATGTACTATGACACCTACACTACCCATGCCGGGATTGAGGACGTCTATTGTAGGCACCCATGTTTCGCTAAGTTTGGTCCCAATGTAAAAAAGTGAACCAATGCTTATTATAGATATCGTCACGCCTGTATTCCCCAAGTGGGGGTGGCAGGGGTACACTGCGTACACCAACTTTTTGCGGACGATGCTAGGTCCCATTTACAGTGCACTATTTCAAACTTCGAAGTGTTTATGAAATTTTTTATCTCTTAGGTTATTAAGATTTTTATTTCTATAAAAAAAACATTACACCAGATGCCTTGCAGGGTAGGCAAAAAGTACAGAGTTCCAACAGGTCTAACACTCAGGACATTTTCAAGAAACACATCAAAAAATAAATCAGATTCATATTATGGCATGAACCCAATGTATTTTACGATTTATTACAAAAACAAAGAGATCAAAACACACCTACATAAATAAACAAAACAAAACTGGAACGACAAAAGCCTCGCATGTTACACAAGTTGTCCACACATCGACTTGTTTCCAATCGGCGGAGTCCATTTAACGCGGAACGAATGCGCGCTCATCCGTGAATTGATACATTTCAAAAACATATTTTTGTTGAACTCTGCTCCCGAAGATGACATATTTGGTTCGAAAAATATGGAAAAAACTCCGATTTCTGAACTAATTCGATATTTACAGTTTTCTACATTAATAGTATCTTGAACATAAGAAATAGATACTTTCCTGATGAAACAATGTAGAAAATTTTTGCATATAATGCACGCTCAGCCGTAAAATAGTACATTTCCAAATCATATTTTTATTCAACTTTTATACAGGAGAAAACTTCTTGATTTCAAAACTCAATTGCTTGTCACGGTTTTCTACATTTATAGCATATTAAACCCAAGAAATAGATTCTTGCCAGATGAAATAATGTAGAGAACCCTGGCATCAATGCGCGCTGAGGCGTGAATTGATACATTTCTAAAACATATTTTTCTTTAAGTTTACTCTCGAAGAAGACACAATTGGTTAGAAATTATGGAAAAACTAACCTGATTTTTTGAATTTGTTGTGACTGCTTTTTACGTTCATAGTTTATTGAACGTAAGAAATGGATTGGATAGAAAACTCTTGCATGAATTGCGCGTTAAACCGTGAATCAATACATTTCGAGAACATTAATTATTTTTGTTCAACGCTGCTCTCAAAGACAACAGATTTGTTTATGCCATACATATGGAAAAAAAATCCTGATTTTTCAGTCAAACTATCTTGACAGCTTGACATATAATATAATGTAAAGACCGCATACAGAACTCCAGCACATAATTTTCTTTGACGCCAAGATCAAATCATACTAAGGTTTCAATTCCCACACCACATGCGCCTGGTCAACAGTCCACCTTAAAGATTGTTGGTCTCCACATTCTGATAACCATTTCAAGTTTTTCACACAGGATTCCTTTATCTCATCAGTTGTTAAATCTTTAAATTCCCAATATATTATGTCTTCGTTATCAAGTTTTGTTTTAACAACCATATGTACCGTAAAGCACTCAAAAGTCAGGAACTTACATACACAATGCCTTTAACCATCATTTCGTAATCATCAAAGCCGCCTGCAAAGGCACTGATGTTATCCTCTGCATAGCGGAGGTGGCTAAGGCAGTCACCATTTACTTTCAATGTATACAAATCAGTGTGAAAAAAAATCAAATTCAATACAATTTCAATATCTATACATTGTAAATTAGCAGTCGCCTCTGTTTTTCT
The DNA here is from genome assembly GCA_905147815.2 of Phalera bucephala. Classification (NCBI taxonomy): domain Eukaryota; kingdom Metazoa; phylum Arthropoda; class Insecta; order Lepidoptera; family Notodontidae; genus Phalera; species Phalera bucephala. Next base: position 21,632,939 of record LR990621.1, read on the forward strand.
CCAGTAATTTACGTTCCAATACTATAAAAGACTTTATTTTCTACGCTGCGACGTTCCGATTAAACGTTGAATATTTTATATTCAATACCATGCACGGTGCAGTTTTAACGCTCTTTTTGCATTGAGTAATATTATTTATAGTGCGCAAAATAAAAAAGAAATTATCGTAAATATGTAATCTCTAGTGATTGTGGGTGACGAATTTAGTTGACAATTAATAATAAATGTATCTATATTGTGCTGGGGCAAAATCCCTCTGGCATAAATTGAGGTAAAAGATTATAACCTTTTACCTCGATTTATGTGAGAGGGCTTTTGCCGTAGAGGGTGTATGCTCCATCACGTGGATTTGGCATGGATTGGTAGACGGCTGCTAAAAATTAATGTAGTATTTTCCACTAAGTATGGTTAACATTGTTTTTTTTATAGGGAAACATGGATTAATTTCAAAGAAAAATCAACTATGAACACAAAATTATATTTCTTATCTCAACAACGATAACGGGTTATACAAATAAAATATAACAGAAATGCCAGAGGGTTCTGAATGAGGCTCCTTATTGCAAAAAGATAATGGCTCTTAAAATGGTTACATACAAGGTGTAACATACTTAACGCAAGACCTGAAAGTAGTTTGTTCTTAATCGGCAATTGAATTGATTCCAACTATTTTTAACGTTTTGCTCTCACCTCGATTTGTGAGAGAAGGCCTTTGCCCAACAGTGGGCAGTATAGGCTGATATTATTATTATTATATTTTTAACGTATTGAAATATATTATATTTTGAAAAAATGCTGCTACTCAGTTGCTGCCTTCAGTGCCTAAAACAAACTAAATTTATATTTTATTCAAAGTAATCAAGCGATTTCAAATGCATTCAATTGCAACACATTCATTCATTCATTCCATTCATTCATTCAATCCAAAACATATTTTTCAATACGGACATATACATGTACAAGGATCATTGATAATTAAGGTATAAAAGTTAACTTTAAATTTGGAAATTTGGTTATCCCATTTAATTTGTGAAGGGAATTATCTAATCGGGGTGTCTGAGGTCTCGCGTTATTTACGATACATCTTGTATACACAGTAACTGTCAATTATTTTCATTTAACCTAGCTTAGAATAAACTACATAACACACCACAACTAAAATTAACTTACACTAAACTACATAAGTTAATTTTAGTTAGTGTATAATTATGAACGTTGTAAACAGTTACATTATTTATTAATATTGCCGTATTCCAAAGTATATTCTAAAGTAAAAACTGCTTTGTTTGTCTATTAGCGAATAATGAGCTTTGCGATCATGAGGTCCTGGGTTCAAATCTTAGGTCGGACAAATATAGTTTTTCTATCGAAAGATTCCCAGTGTCAGTCCGAAGTCTGCAATTGTGCCCGGTATATGGCAATCTGATCGGCCCCTATTACATGAGTTCTAACATCGTCGGCAAAAATGTGTGTAAACAGTGCACCTCTGCCACCCCCGCTTGGGGAATATAGCAGTGACGGTGTTAAAAACTCGGTTGCCCGATTATCTTGAAAAAAGGGCCTAATTATTTCCGGAGTATGAAAGTAATTTCAGGGTGTACCCTTGAGAGGAGGTAAACATGCAACACGGCAGGACAGGCGTGAACGCAATATTAACACATCCAGTGAGCTTAGCACGAAAAGATTCACGTTTTCGTGACACTAGCGAGTTTATATGGCGTCCTTGTCACACTACAAATTTATTAAATAAACATGAACGTGACAGCATGATTACGCTCTAGCGTTACGGTAACGTCGTAGTGTTTGTGCTTAACTCTCAGTGAACATGAATACATTAGAGACAAGTCGGATTAAGCCATTGCATATCTGAAGAGATGAGAACGCTTTTTAGTATTTGATTGTTATAGACAAACTTTGCAAACGGTAAAGTGAATATGGAAGTAGTTATGATTACAACCTTATTTCGTAAGTAGGCCCCTGCCCAGTAAAGCACACAAAATCACAATACTTTTATTTTTGTAAAGATTACTTGTGACGACAGAATTGCCAAATTTGCGTGGGAGTGGGAATAGTTCATTGCTCGTCGAACTGACAGCCGAAAGATTTTTGAGTGGAAACCGCGTGCGGGAAACGTTGAGTGGGCAGGCTTCCCACAAGGTAGACCTACCAACTGATAAAGGTGGCGGATAAACAGTAACATAAGTATAATACAATGCCGGTTATCTTGGCGATCTGTGGGGAGGACTCTAAAAAAATCCTAGCCCTACACTAGGAATTGTTCCTGTGTCGTAGGTGCGTAAACAAACATGAAATTCACATTTAATACCGAGTCCAAAATGATATTTGCCAGGGATCCTAACCGCAACTACTTGATTCCGCGGGTGGAGCAGCTAAATATCTTAACCAAGTCGTCCGTCTTTGTTATATGCCATATCTATTGACTGATAACAATGATATTGTTAATGAGACAGTACTATTGCAGTCCTGGTATAAAATACTGAAAAGACTTCTTTATTGGTTGCAATTTCGACCATTCACACAAAATACTACCCCAAAAAGTCTTGTTTAAAACCAAGCCTTTTTTTAAAACTATCCTTTGTCCGGATTGTCCAACCGACTGTGTGACTTCGGGTAGACAAAACGAAAAAAGAATGAACTGTTGGAGAGAAAAAGTTGGTGCTTGATGCCGGCTCGGTGGCTAACTCGACGTATTGTCTAAGCCAGTTGGCTGTACAGACTTTTTTGTAACTTTTTACACTATTTAATCCGTTTGGTAGATAGTCTGGTGAGTTTTCTATTGCGTTAATCGTTAAGACGGTTACGAACATTTTAAAGTAACATTCACATCATGAATGGCGTTTCTTTGTCCGAGTGGCAAATAAGTTAATAATGCTAATTATATACAAGTATTTGCTTGAATCGTAAAAAAATAATGTGTTACTAATACATCTTAACAAGAGGATGTAGTGGATTTAATGATAATAATGTTCTAGTTTTTTTTGTTTATTTGGGAAAACAAAGAACTAGAACTGACTACTCTCATAAAATAGAGCCATATACAAGGATTGTTTACAGTAAAACTAAGTCATCCTTAGGTATACGTATTTCACATGAATGATCAAACTTTGTTTTAGTACTATGTTAGACCTAGATTTAAGGCCTGCAAGTTCAACAACTATTTCGCATGTCTTATTTTGATCCATCTACATATTAAACGGCCAAACAAGTGATAAGCATGTTTCCTAACAAGAGTATAATTAGTTTTAAAATGACTCAGACCCAAATGCTGATAAACTCAACATTCCTTCAAATTTCATTTCCTTTTAAAATATAATAGTATAGAAATTCTTAACAAAAACACCGTCGGTTTACCCGTGTTTTTGCGTCACAACCATCCCCGAAGCATTGACGAATCTTATCAAACTCCCGGGGCGGGTGCCTTATCGCAGCGCGGTGCTCGCACTTTGGGAAACAATACCCACAACTGGGATCACAGAAGAAACGTATGTGGAGGAAATTGGCTATTTATTAACTCAACTCTATAAATATACTAAATTTAGCACAAAGAGGTTTCTTGCCTTTTATCTATTTTCGAATATAGAATTCTTGAAAAATTCTATCAGACGGGTTATTATCATGTTAACTTGAGGCTATGTTCCACTACACGTGTCTCTTGAAATTTCGGGCAACAACATCACCTGACAGGTCTGGCGACTTCGCGTGTCCTTGTCGCTGGGTCACTTGTATTTAGAAACAGAAGTTACAGAGTATAGAATAAGTTTTTGTATTTTTTCAACACAAAGGCACATACATTTTTATTAGGAAGTACACAGATTGGTATAAAAATTATTATATGCACTATTTCTGAGGGACTCCTAATAGATTCATACATATTGACTTCTTACATTTACGCGAATATTACACATGAAATAAATATATTTTTATTTTTAAGTTCCCGACGTTTCGAGTGCTTTGCAGCACCCATGGTCACGGGAAGGCCTGAGGTGTCAGACGTCCAAAAGGCATAGTTGTTCCGGGGTACCCTCAAACTTCTTAATTATTTTTGTTGGTCCAATCTACGCAGAATGAGCTCACGGGGTCTTGTTGCAGTGTTATGCTTGGTTTTGGATTTGATTTTATTAATTACCGGATCCTAAGTTCCATCGACTTAAATATTTCGAATTAATCGAAAAATATTTATATTTCACATTAATACATGTTATAGGTACTGTGGATAAGTGAGGCAGCTTGAAATATGTAAGTATCATATATGTTTTATATACGTGTTAGAAATAGAACACAAAGAGTGTTCTATTTATGCACGTAATTAGTAATATAAGGGGCCAATTTAAATAAATGTTATTTATTTTTATTCTCAATGAAGATATAATTAATTACTGTCTATCTATGAATTAATATTTATTCAAGAAACTATTTTTAACAAATTTTTCGACTGTGCATGCTTAACATTTTGCAACCGTGTTATAAATTTCTCTTTATATTTAACTTTAGAAAGCGAATACATTGTTAGTATGCGATTAATGGCATTGTAATAGTGTGCCCCAAAAAAGCAGTACATCCTTTATGCCACCTTGTTTTTACAATATTTTGATAGACATATATTAGATGGCTTTTGTCTCAGGACAGGTGATGTATGAAACCTCTTCAGGCAACACGCTGCAACCGAATAAACATACATAACACACATCTGCAAATTGTCAAAAACCTAACGTCTACGTATGCAAGCAAATTAAACTTTCCACTCACAAAAACACAGACATCGATGTTAGCTAGCCTTATAATCAACCTAAGGGTTTAGTCAAATAGCAGACGGAGCGCGACGGAGGCGTTCGGCTGACGCTCGCCCGGCGGTCAGCAGCGCGGCGCGGACGTCACAGTGCAGGCGCGACGTCACGCCGGCCAAGCGGCAGGTCAACACTAGCGTCCCACTTGCACGCGTACATCTTGTTCCCGCCGTGCTTCGTTTGTAAGCGCATTGGAAGCGACGGCGGCGGGTGACATTTGCTGTCGCACCGAGCGTAACTGGGTTATATGGCGTCTCCCTTAAGTTTTAGTAAATTACAACTCCTTAGGTTACGCTACCGTCACGTCCCCATCGCGCTGCG